>JBAJHW010000012.1:0-2400000 GCA_037013535.1 Intellagama lesueurii
AAATATTTTAAATGAAGAAATTATTTATTACATGTCTAAAACTATGTCAGGAACTGCCATGCTTTATTTTCGTGATATGGTTCACTAATGTAGACAATGTCTGTAAATTAGTCATTCAATACTATTTTCTGAATGGTTTTTTTAATCCTTCTAATTTATAGTATTATCATTCTGATACCATGCATCATTGGCACAACATTCCTCTCATTTTATTTTAAAATAGAGAAACATGACTCTATATATTCTGCATATTACAATAACCTTTCATTGACCTGATGAATCAAATTCTAAACCATTAAATGTTCTTCCCAATATTAGATAGTCATAACACAGGACAATCATAACGCAGCATGTGCAACAACTTGAAAACTGTGATCTGTCCTATGAAACAGAGCCTCCTTCGTTTAGAACTTCCAGAATCCCCAGCCAGCATATTGAGATTACAACCGGCTTCTTAAAGTCTCTGGATAAATAAAATAAACAAACAGCTATTTGCATGCAGACTGACTTTTTTGTTAAAAGAAAAAGACCTGGGGGCGTGTCCTGACCGGTATGGCCGCGGCTTGAGAATCCCGAGGCTCTCACTCTGAATCAACAAGAGGCAGCAAAAAAATAAAGCTCATTGATATGTAAGTGACTTTTAAAAAACTTTGTGATATCCCTGAAGCAACGGAGAGGAATTTAAGCAGTTTGTTTCCTTTAAAATTAAGAAAGCAGCAGCTGTGGAAGGAGTTGAAGGGGAGGAGAAAATTGTTATCTCAGCGGGGAAGCCTGCGGACGAGATTTCCCACCACGGCGAGCAAGAAAAGCTTTTTAAACTGTTTAAAGGAATAGGCTGTGTTTTTAACAGCTGAAGATCTTTATCGAGTTGCTGAGGGAATTTTTCTTTGAGCTAAAGCTGAGAGTTGATTTTAGAGAGCTGCCGGAGTAAGGAAAAAAAAAGGGAATCTAGTAGATAAGAAGAAATCAAGTGAAATGAGAAAGTAAGAAAGAAGTTAACAGTCAGTGAAATAAATTAAGTATTTGGTATTTTGAAAAACACTGAAGGACTGAAAATAAACATGTTTTATTAAGTTTCACTTTCGGTTCATATCCAGAAGAGAAGAAACGAAACTTAAGCTCTTAACTTTTGATTATAGCTAGTAGGCTCCATCTGCTGGTAATAGTTAAAATAGCAGTTTAAAGTCCAGGAAACTATTGAATTTTTAATTAATTATATGAGGAAAGCAAGACCTGATCAGCAACAGAGTAAAGCGTTAAGGAAAAGGGATTATTCAGCACAATCAAGAGGCAAACCATCAGATTCACATTTGGAGAGATTGTCTAAAGAGGTACCAGAAATAGAGGGAACAGGAATGGCTCAAAAAATTGAAAAGTCAGAGATGAAGGTATTGATGGAAACGATGGTCAAGATGAATGAAAATATTGAGAAACTGACAAAAAAAATTGATGTCATGGGAGAGGATATTAAGTCTAATCAAAAGCAATATAAAGAACTGAGCAAGAAATTTGACTCTCATCTTAAGCAAACTGATGATCAGATTCAGCAAGTGCAAATTCAAGCAAATCGAAACTCTACTAGAATAATGGAAAACGAAATGGTTACAACTGATCTACAGCAGCAGATGATTTTAACACAGGATTATAATCGGCGCAATAACATTAGGCTAAAGGGAATTCCAGACTTGGGCACTAAAGAGAAGGACTTAATGGAATTAGTACAGGATTGGCTGAAAAAGACGGTACCAACAATTGATTGGACTGTTTATGATGTGGATAAAGTACATAGAGTTGGCTCAAGACGTAAAGGTCAACCTCAACATATTTTGATCAGATTCTCAAGCTTAAGAAAAAAAGAGGAACTGATGAAAGTTTTACGTGAGAACCCGGGGAGTTTGGTATTTCAACGTCATTCGATGCAGGTCTTTAATGATTATTGCCACCAAACGATGCAATATAGAAGAAAAATGAGGGTTATTACATCTATCTTAAAAGAAAAAAGTGTGAAGTATAGCTGGGGTTACCCAGTGTTTTTAAAGGTGCATCATGATGGAAAATTTCATAAAGTTACATCAGTTCAAATGGCTTTGGACTTTTTAAAGGATTCTGGGATAATAACAAAAAAAGAATGGGAGGAACAAATGAAGTTGCTGAACGAACCAGTGCCAAGACAGGAATCGGAGGAGGAGGAAACAATGGAGCGTGATTCGATAGAGAGTGACAAGGAAGAAGAAGATCAGGAACGACAAGAAGGAGAAGAACAAGTAGAAGTTGGACAGGGAAAGCAGGAGAAAGGAGAACAAGGGGCTATACCAAAACAACCACGGAAGACCAGAGGAAGTGGAAAATCAAGAGAGTAATAGCTAATATACTAAATGTAAAAACCTATTAGATATAAATGGAGATTGTCTGGTATTTGTAAGGTATAATATAAGGTGACAAAATAACAATGGGTAAACCAGAAAGAAAAAAAAAAGGTTGTGAATTAAGTAATATAAATTGAAGAAGATAATAATGATATTTCCAAGGAGTTACACATGGGAGAATTCTGGGAGAAAATGGATATTATTAAAAAGAAAAAGGAATTTTTTTTTTTAATTATAAAAAAATATAGATGTTAACATATGTAATGTACTTTACTTGTTTCTTATATGTGTGTTTTTCTTTGTTTTTTGTTTGTTAATAGATATATATGGATATGATAGGATAAAATTGGATTCAAATAATATTATGTAACAGAGTGAGATAGGGAGAGAGCCGCGGAGGATCGGGACTGACACGTTCCCCCCCCCCCCCCAGGGTATATAGATACCGGAGGAATCTTTTAGAGGATGGGGGAGAATAAAATAATAGTGGGGAAATGGGTGGTAGAGGAATTCATTAGGAATTCAAGGGTTTTTTTTAAGTTTTTTTACTTGGGGGAGCACAGCAACACACCAAGCAGGACTAGCATTAATTTTTTAAAAAACGAATAAATTGGAAAATGGTTAAACATTTAAGGTTTCTAACATGGAACGTTAAGGGCCTGGGAGCTAACATGAAGAGGGCTAGGATACAGAATGTACTGAACAAAAGTAATGTGGATATAGTTTTCTTGCAAGAAACTCATCAAAAAAAGGAGGGTTTTAATGAATTGAAGGGCAAATGGATCCAAATTTATGAAAAATCATTTGGGACTTCAAAATCTCGAGGCGTAGCAATATTAATATCAAAAAAATGTGAGTTTCAAATAGAGAAAATAGATAAAGACATTCAAGGCAGATATTTGATAATGCAAGGTAAAATGAGAGGTGAAGAGATTACGCTTGTAAATGTGTATGCAACTAATGAGAGACAAGAAGAATTTTTGGAAAATATATTGAGAAGACTGGATAAATTAAGGAAAGGTTCAGTAATATTAGCAGGGGATTTCAATATGGTAATGGATTTGAAGAAAGATAAATCAAATTTGCGAGATGGAGAAGGGAAAATGAAAATTACAATATTAAATAAATTAATAAATAAAACAGATCTGCAAGATGTATGGAGAGAGTTAAAAGGGGAAGAAAGAAGATTTTCTTTTCACTCACAGGTGCATAATACATATTCGAGAATAGATTATATTTTTGTATCTAAAGATTTGCTGCCTAGGGTAAATGATACGGTTATTGAAGTCATACAAATTTCGGATCATGCCAGAGTGAATATGGAGTTGACGCTTAAATGTGATTATAAGGAGGTAAATAGGTGGAGAATAGGTGGAAATAGGTATCCAAACCTGGTTGAGAAATTTAACAAAGATTTAGAAGAGATGTGGGAAATAAATGAGAAGGGAGGAGGTCAACCTAGAGTAATTTGGGATGCAATGAAATCTGTGGCAAGAGGGTATGCATGTAAAATGTCATATATGCTTAAGAAAAGCCAGGGGGAAAGAATACGGGATTTGGAAGATAATATAAAGGAATTAGAAAAAATAGTAATATATACTAGGGATAAAAAAGCAATGATAGAATTACAAGCAAAGAGGAAGGAATTGGAAGGAATTCATTTGGAAAAGGTACAAAGGAATTTAATTTATTTAAAAAGAAATTTCTTTGAATATAGTAATAAGAATTCAAAGTTATTAGCTAAAGCGTCTTCTATAAAAAAGAATAAAAGCAATATAGGTGTAATACAAGATAGGAATGGAAAAAGATGTAATAAAATGAAGGAGAAATTGGAAGCATTTCAAACATTTTATAAAACTTTATATACTAGTAAAGATCCTTCCATAGTAAAAATTGAAGAGTATATTAAAAATAATTTTAACAAGAAAGTGTCAGATAACGATAAAAATAAAATGGAACAGTTGATTACGGAAAAAGAAATAGAAGATATTATAAATAATTTAAAGGTAGGAAAGACCCCTGGAACAGATGGATTAGGTCCAGAGTATTATAAGGTGTTTAAAAAGATTCTTACGCCAAAATTAAAAGAGTTCTTTAACAAGATATTAATGGGAGAAGAAATTCCACAATCCTGGAGAGAATCACTTATTGTATTAATATTGAAACCAGATAAAAATCCTACAAATATGGAAGCATATAGACCCATATCACTGATAAATCAAGATGCTAAGATATTCACGGCAATAATGGCAAAGAGAATGAATAGCTTTATGGGGAAATATATTGAAAAGGATCAAAATGGATTTATACCAGGTAGGCAAATGTCTGATTTAATGAGAAGAGTACTTAACTCAATGCATTTAGCTAAAGAAACAAATATTAAAGCTGGAGTAATATCGTTAGATATATTTAAAGCATTTGATTCAGTGGAATGGGATGCGTTGAAGATATTAATTAATTATTTAGGGTTTGGACCTATTTTTAGGCAGATAATCCACCAACTTTACTCACAGAATGTAGCCAGAGTTATAGTTAATGATGGTATAACTGAGACAATATACCTAGGCCGAGGTACAAGACAAGGTTGCCCCTTATCTCCGGTACTATTTACAATGATAATTGAATTATTGGCACAGATAATTAGAGAGGATAAACAGATTAGAGGGATAGATAATAAAGAAAACGGTAAAATAAATTTGTTTGCTGATGATACATTATTATTAGTTAAAAATCCAGTTGAAACAATAGAAAGGCTTAAATTACATTTGAATGAATTTGAGAGTGTAACGGGGTTAAGGGTAAATTGGGCAAAGTCGGAATGTTTATTGTTAAATCATGCAGATAAAGAGAAAAGAAAAATGAAAAGAATATTTGAAGGTAAAATTGGTAATGTCATGAAATATTTAGGAATAAATATTACTTGGAATTTACAAGAAATAATCAAAATAAATTTGGATAGATTAAAAGCAGAAATAAATGGAACGTTAAAAGAATATCAGAAACTAAAGCTTTCATGGTTTGGTAGAGTGGCATTATGTAAAATGAAAATAATTCCTAAAATGAATTTTATATTTTGGATGCTACCTATAAAGATGACAGAAAAACAATTGAAAGAGTGGCAGACAATGATAAATAGTTATTGTAATGGAAATAAACGAATGAGGATTAATAAAAAATTATGGTATGTTTCACAAAAAAAGGGGGGTCTTGGATTACCAAATATAAACGTATATTATATAGCAAATCAGCTTAGGCATATCCCTGACATAAATAATAAAAACTTAATTTGGACGGAAATAGAAATGGAGAGTGAAGAAGAAAAAGTGCAGGATATATTGTTTAAAGAAAAAATTGGAGAAGAGATTAAAAAGATTAATAATCCTTTCCTTAAAAATATGTTAGAAAATTGGAAAAACGTTAGAGGTGTATTGAGTCCACCGATTTCCCCTTTATCCCAGGTGGTGGAGTTAAGGAATTTTCCGGAAAATTTAAAAAATCTTAAAAATATATTAAAAAGTAAAGGGATAAATAGATTAAAAGATTGGAGAGAGAAGATAAGAGATAAAGAAGATATAAAAAGGGTGTTAGGAGGAGAGGGGATTTCATGGTTAAATATAATTCAATTAGAAAGGTGGACAAGAGAATGGAATACAGTGGTGCCTCGCTAGACGATGTTAATCCGTTCCACGAGGATCGCTGTCTAGCGAAAACATCGTCTAGCGAAGCACGTTTTCCCATTGGAATGCATTGAAATCGCTTCAATGCGTTCCAAGGGAAAACGCAGTCGTCTTGCGAAATTTCCCATAGGGAAACCTCGTCTAGCGAGTGAGGGTCCCTATAGGAATGCACTGACAGCTGCACTGACAGCTTTTGACCACTAGTCGGCGCACTCCTATGGGGAAACCTCATCGTCTAGCGAAATTCCCCATAGGGAAACATCGTTTTGCGAAGCGCAGTAGCGCTCGCAAAAAGGCATCGTCTAGCGATTTCCTCGTCCTGCGAGGCAATCGTCTAGCGAGGCACCACTGTACTAAAGGGGGGAAAGGTAGAAAAATGACAAAATTAGAAGAGATTATAGAAAAAAGATGGAAAAAAGAGGAAAAGATAGATAGAAAAGGAACTGTAAGCCAAATATATAAATTATTAGTGCAAGATGAACAGGGAATACAAGGATTAAAAATGCAATGGCAATATGATTTGGATAAAGAAGTAATAGGTGAAGAATGGGATAAAATATGGGATCAAAGAATTATGAAAAACATGTCAGTAAGGATAAAAGAAAATTGTTATAAAGTAATATGGAGGTGGTATTTAACGCCGGTTAAAATTAATATAATAGACAAAAGTGTGTCAACATTATGTTGGAGGTGTAAAAAAGAGAAGGGGACGTATATACATATGTGGTGGCTATGTGAAACAAGAAAGAAAGAGTGGAATTTAATTTTTAAAGAAATATCTGAAATAACTGGTTTGAATATTCAAATGTCTCCGTTAATTGCTTTACTGAATGGGATTAAGAAGGATCAATTGTTGAGAGAAAATAAGGATTTAATAGTAATAATGGTTACGGCTGCAAGATTAATTATTGCAAGAAATTGGAGAAATGATAACAAATTGAGTATAGAGGAATGGTATAGAGAATTATGGGACATGGCAATTAATGATAAACTGACATGTGATATGAAAATAAGAAGAGGCCAAATGAAAAATAATGATTTTAAGAAAACATGAAATGTATTTTTGGAATATGTATTTCGGAGAGGGAAGGGGTATACACCGAGGGAAGAAACAATGAAATTTTGGAGAGAAAATGGATTGAACGAAGTTTAATCCTAGTCCTGAAGGTGATGGGGGCACTTGTGAAATTGTATTTTATTGTTTATTATTGTTTATGTATTGTTTTTATAGTTTTTTTTGTGTGTGGTAGTGGGTTTATGTTGTATTAATAAAAGAAAAAAAAGAAAAAAGAAAAAGACCTAATAAAGGTGATAAGAATCACAAGAATTAGGAATGCTTTAATTACATAAATTGGAAATGAAAGTAGCTAGCTACTCAGTCCAACAGGGCTGGGCCTTTTTGTACGGGGCGGAGGGAGAGCCGAAAAGATGGAAAAAGCCCCTCTAAGAATCAGCCTCTGGTTGGGCGGGGGAGCATCAGCAGCTGGACCATTACGTGTGAGGGGCCCCAAAGGAGATACCCCTTAGCACAGACTTGCTGGGACACTTTTATGACTGTCCATCACCAAGGCCTTTCTGAAATGGGAACTCTGCATGCCTAGAAGCCTGAAAAACACTCCAAGTGGCCTTTCGCACAACCTGTTTCCCACCCCAATAACCAGGGACGGAGGGGCCAGGACAGATCCATCCACATGAGAGGTTACCACTAACATATAACCAAGCCTCCTATTAAGAGTTACAAAGGTCATCATGGGGCAGAGGGGATCGTGACAGACCCACACGGTGAGCCTACCCTCCCGCTATTCAATTGACTTTGGGTGGTTGCCTATTTCACCTGCTTTTTATTAGTAACCCTTCCTCCCCTTTTCTCCTTTATCAGCCACTTGTAAAGGTGGTTTTAGAGGTCTGTAATTTCTCATTTAAACCAAGTGTTGGTTTCTCAAATTAGATCATTTCTGTGCCTTACTACCCTTTCATGCAGTAATCTTATTAAGTAAATCTAGCAATAAATGGTTGTTATTATTATTGTAATTGTTGTTATTGCTTTTTGCCCTGCTGTCCACACTGCAAGAGATGGCGATTACACTGTTTAATTGGAAAGTTGCCAAAACTCCGTGCCTGAATCTTCTTTACTGTTGTCCACATCCCGTAGCTAAAACAAGACAAGAAACTCATGGTCCCAGTTAGTAATAAAAAGCAGGTGAAATAGGCAAACACGCAGTCGATTCAATAGCAGTCGTTCTCTTGAAGCCCCGGAAAAGGGCGCCGTCTTGTGGCTCAACTGGGACTCTGCAGCCTAGGGAACGCTGCATCTTAATGTCCAGGAAAAGGTCACCGTCTTCTGGCTCAACTGGAACTGTGCAGGCTAGGGAACGCTACCCCTTCACCCCCACGAAAAGGGCGCCCTCCTGTGGCTCAACTGCGACTCTGCAGGCTAGGGAATGCTACCCCTTCACCCCCACGAAAAGGGCGCCCTCCTGTGGCTCAACTGCGACTCTGCAGGCTAGGGAACGCTACCCCTTCACCCCCACGAAAAGGGCGCCCTCCTGTGGTTCCACTGCGACTCTGCAGGCTAGGGAACGCTACCCCTTCACCCCCATGAAAAGGGCGCCCTCCTGTAGCTCCACCGCGACTTTGAAGACTAGGTTGCCCTTTTGTGACTGTACTGGGACTCTGCAGGCTAGAGGACACTGCCTCTTCATGCCCCAGAAAATAGTATAATAGCCATAGTAGTAGTAATAATAAAATAATAACTTACATGAAACACAAAGAAAAGGGCCATGGTACTCGACCCCGAACTGCACTTTCTCTTGTCCTCGGCGGGAAAGAAGGAGAGATGGAAGTCCTCAGGAATCTCCACTTCGGGACTCGAACCCGAGCTTGGGGGGGGGGGGGACTAGAGACAGCTCGCCATGTCCTGCGGGCGTAAAGGGACGAGAGGGAGATGCACCTCTACACATATCTGCCTTAATCCTTTTTTGTTTTGAACCGGCCATCCTAACGGCAAGTTTAAAAATTAGAACTCTGTGCATGGCCAGGGGCTTTAAAATTACCTAGAGCTGTCTCTTTAAATCGTTATTTTACCTTTTTTTCTCTGTTAACAACGACAAGGGCCATCATGGGGCAGAGCGGCTCATGAGAGACCCACGTGGCGAGCCTGCCCTCCCGCCGGCCCCCTGCACCCTTACCCGCCGTCCTTTCCGGATCCGGTCGTTCCTCCAGGTTGCAGGGTGGCGCAAAGGAACGATGAAGCTCCGCATCCACGTGAACGATCTCATTGAAAGAGCGACACCTGGTTCAGAAGGGAAAATCCAGTTATTCCAAATGACAAGTACAAGCAGCTGTGAAAAGGGGGAGAAAAGCGGGGGCAGCGGGTGGAATTAAAAGCAGTAGAAATGAGCCACAACCCCAGGTGGAATAATAAAATCACAACACAAACAAACAGCCCAGAGAGGCCTTGGCTGCCAGATGGGCGCTATAAAAATCAAATAAATAAATACATACATACATACATACACATAAAAAATAAATAAAAGAAACAACCATGAAGAACTTCAAATAATTTAATGCAGTGAAAAGTGAGGGAGACGACTACAAGGCTGAGTCCCGCCCTGCATTTCCTCTGGGGTTTGGAGGCAGAGAGAGGGAGGGAGGGAGGGAGGGCAATCCACCCAGACCCCCTTGAATCCTTTCCTTAAGGGCCAGCCTCATGGGGAGGAGACCAACTGGAACTCTGCACATGCCCAGAGACTTGGAAAATCCCGAGGAACGCCTATCCCACCTTGGATCAGATTCCTCGCCTAAAGGACTACAAGTCCCATCATGGGGCGGGGGGGAAGGGGCCCAGCACTCACCCCACCCTCACCCCCGGGCCTCCTTACCCAGCCGCCGTCCCCGCTCCGGGCGGCGCAGCGTCCAGCGGAGGCCGGGTCTCCCACCTCCCTTGCAGCCGGAACGGCCCCTGGGCGCCGGAGGGGCCGGGCGGGCAAAAAATGAGGGGACACGGCCGGAGCAGAAGCCGAACGGACCGGCCTTTGGCGTCCCGCCGTCGCCATGGCAACACTCCAGGAAGAGGCGGGCCCGGAGGACCTGCCCTCTGATAGCCTAAGGCTAGAACGTCCCCATGGGGAAATCCAGGAAGAGGCGGGCCCGGAGGACCTGCCCTCTGATATCCTAAGGCTAGAACGTCCCCATGGCGAATTCCAGGAAGAGGCGGGCCCGGAGGACCTGCCCTCTGATGTCCAAAGGCTAGAACGTCCCCATGGGGAAATCCAGGAAGAGGCGGGCCCGGAGGACCTGCCCTCTGATTACGACAGGCTAGATCGTCAGCATGAAAGGCCCTCTGAGGACAAGCGTGCTAGACAATGCCTCCACTCGCCTGCCTGTCCACTTCTCTGCGCCCTCTGCTGGCCACCTCATGCAGGAGGACCCAAGCCATCCTGCCCCCCCCCCCCCAACCAGGCTTCCCAGCTGCGGGAATGCAAAGCGCAGCTCCTCTAATTTAATAGCCCCCTTCCTTCCCCCCCCCCCCCCAGTCTTTGTTCAGAGCTCAAAGCAATCTCTTCTTTGTTCTTCCAATCACCTGACCCAAAAAGGGGGGAGGGATTGCTTTAGTTAGTAGTGGGTTATTTCTTTTATCTTTTGATGTTCCTCTACCTGGTCTTGTAGTGACTGATGGGTTAGTGTTTTCACTTTGTCTGTTTTGTAATGTTATATTCTAAATAAAATTTTACAAAAAAAAAAAAAGCGCCGCTCCTGAAGGGTCCCTGCCCCGCGGCGGATCCTGAGATGGACCGAGGAGGAGGAGGAGGAGGAGGAGGAGGAAAGGCTCCTCGCTCTCCCAGGGACCAGGAAGGAGGAACCCTCCTCCCGCCTTGGTTTCGTCATTTCCCCCCCAACCTTCAAGAGGACGACTGCTATTGAATTGACTTTGGGTGGTTGCCTATTTCACCTGTTTTTTATTAATAAACCCCCCTCCCCTTTTCTCCTTTATCAGCCACTTGTAAAGGTGGTTTTAGAGGTCCGTAATTTCTCATTTAAACCAAGTGTCGGTTCTTTAAATTAGAATATTTGTGTGCCTTAATAAGATTACTGTTATCTTTCTAAATCGGCCAACCTTCCCGATGCTTGTAGGCCCGGGGTCGTCTCGGCTCCTGAAGACTCGGCTCGCAGCAAGTCAGACCGCCACACAGGCATGACAGGAACAGAAGGAGAGCCTGGGGTCCGCACGGACGTTAACTGACAGGTCCATTGAAAGCACTCTGCGTGTTCTGGTCCTCAGGCTCAGGCTGCTGAGAGTGACCTCGCCTTGGCCGTAGAGCAGAAAAAAAAACACCAACGTCAGAGATAACGGAGACCAAACCGGTAGGAAAGGGGGAGGATGACCCGTAAATTAGATGGACTCGTTTAACTAAGCCGTGGCCTTGAGGCGCTGGGGAAAGGGGAGCAGGGCGGTTTGCTGCACTGTAAGCTTGCCACGTGCCCGGAGACAGGTCTCCTCAGGCAATCCCCTCACCCAGGTCCAAAACCGGGGGGCGCCGGATCGGAGAGGGGCTGCTTACTATGCTCTCTTCCCCCCCCAACCCGCAGAACACACACACGATTCCAATCCACCTCCACACCCTGCCTTGGTGGGTCCTTTGCATTGTGTTTTTTGAGATGGAGAGAAGAGGGGGGATCCTCTAGTGCCACGACCGAGAGCGTAAGGGGGTCTCCGTCTCTTGCGGATGGGCCGAGACGCGCGGTAAGAAACGCGCAGGGAAATGTGGCTGCTTTTCTTTTAAAGAACCCTAATCATGGATGACAGACTTCTCTGGAGCACTGCCGCTTAAGCTCTTTGAATAACCACAACAAACGCACAAAGCTATCTGCTTGCAGCCTGAACAGGGAAAAAGAAAAGGCCTCCTCTGCCTGCCAGATCACGGCGTAGTCCGAGAGGGTCCTCCAACCTGCCCTTCGGCCCCACTGTGACTGTACTTTAAAAACTGGAACACTGTGCATGCCCAGGGGCATTAAAATTACCTAGAGCTGTCTTTTTAAATCGTTATTTCACACCTTTCTTCTCTGTTAACAACTACAAGGGCCGTCACGGGGCAGAGCCGTTCCAAAGCCGTTACCTGAAGTCTAAAAATTAACACACGCACTCCCACAAAAGAGAATGCAGGTTGGGGGGGGGGGAATGAGAAGTCTCAGTTCTATGGCAACCCTTTGCACATTCAACAGGAAAACTACCCATGCGAGTTCAGATGTAAAACTACACGCAATGAAAGTAGTACTTTGATTACTAGAATTTTAAGAAACAGATTTATTTTATTTATTTATTTATTTTATTTGTATCCCGCTCCCTTTAGTGTCATAGCACTACTCTGGGAGGCTAGTGTTGGGGGGGAATGAGAAGTTTCAGTTATTTGGCAACCCTTTGCACATAAGCCTTAGTATGATTTTTCAGGATGCTCATAATATAAGCCCTACCCCAAAAAGAAGCCCTAGTTAAGTGAAAGCCCGCCCTCCACCATTGTGCAGCAACCAGAAGAAGATGACATGACTGTATTTGAATCAATGTAGATTATTGCACATGAAAAAAATAAAACATCCCCTGAAAATAAGCCCTAATGCTTCCTTTGGAGCAAAAATTAATATAAGACCCTGTCTTATTTTCGGGGAAACACGGTACCTATGCGAGTTCAGATGTAAAATTACACGGCAATGAAAATACTTTAAAGAACACACTGTATTAGAATTTTAAGAAACATTTTTTTTATTTATTTATTCAATTTGCATCCTACTCTCCTTAGTGTCACAGCACTACTTTGCACGGGTTACAGCTTGTAAAACAGACAACAATAAAAATAGAAGTCTTAAAATTAATTGCAATTACCTTTTTTTTTTTTAAATGGCATCGTCTAACCGCAGAGTGGATGGAGGAGAAGAGGGGAGAAATGGAGGGTATTGAAAAAAAAGGGGGCCAGATAACAAACTTCGAGAAATGCAGAGCAGTGTAACTTTGCAGGTCTTGGCCTGGCCCTAGACAGGACTCCTATTCCGTGGGTTCAGTGAATTTCACGGCAAGAAAAAACATCCACTCCCCTAATCAATTAATTTCATGGCAGGCAGCTCTTTTGGAAGATCCCTTAAAAGGTTTCCAATAAGAGGATGGTGGAGAACAACGTTCTTGTGCTCTAGAGACAGTAGAGGGACCACCGTGGCCATGCAGAGTGTGAGGATGGGTGGGATCCAGGGGGAAAGCCAGGAGTCCACCAAGCACCAAGAGGAGAATAGCCCTTCTCAAGAACCCAGAGTTCTTGACTCCTCTTCCTCCTAATTATTTCACGTGAACCAGATGAACGCCCTGAAAAATTCAAGCCGTCCTCTGCTGCACGCTACCAAAAAGGTTTCTGATAGAGGAAACATTTCACCTGACACAAAATCAAAACTCCTCTATTGAGCACCCCCACCCAAAAGGCGCAATTCAAATCCTGCCCCTCATTCTCTCTTGGATGAGAGGCCATAGCCTGCCCATTACTCTCTTTACTCTCTCTGTCGGAAGAGATGCCAAAGCCGCCCTGTAGGAAAACCGAAGAAGGGAATTCCTTCACCCTTTCACCCTCTAAACACAGGTAGAAGAAACCTTTCCCTTTTTGCCCCTGCAATAATATTCTCCCATCCAACCCTCCCTAAACATGACAAGGCAACCCATGTGTGAAGAACAAGAGGCTAGTGAGCCATCCTCAACCAAAAGAGTACAGGAGGAGACGTGTGAATGTACAGAGGGGGTGCTGATAGAGATAGAAGAGGAAGGAGGAAAAGAGGAAAAGACGATAGAAGTGTGTCTGGCGGAAGACAAGGAGGAGGAGCAAGGGGAGGAGCAGGATTTGATAGTGTGGGAGGAAGACATAAAAGAGTGGGGTGATGCGCGGGAGTTTAGAGTGCAAACGGATCAGACTAAAAGGCAGGTGCGGGATTGCTCGGTCCAAACAGAAGACAATGAGGAGACACTTGACAAGGTCTGTGGACTGTTAAAAGATTTCCCCAACTTGAAGACCGGAGGAGGGTTACTCCTGGATCCAGACGTGCCAAGACGTGAGGGAAAGGGGGTCAGGCCACTGGAATGGACGGTAGTGGTCTACCCCCGCAACCAAGGTGGAGGGAGGAAAGTAGTTCGTCCCAGTCCCTCTTACAACAAGCCACCTCTCAAAGGGGACTGGGCGAGGCATCCCTGTTGTGGGACGGTATGCGCGGTAAGGAGTACCCCATTGAGAGAGATGAGCGATTGCGAGCACTTTGGTCCAGCCCCAATGTAAGGGATGACTTGTTTACTCCAGAAGTTAAGATATTGAGCTACAAGACGTTACCTGAGTTGAGTTGTTTTGACCCGTTTGATTTAGTGGAATCTGAAGTTGAAGTAAATAAAGTTGAACCTGTTGAATTTTTAAATCCGCCTCCGTCGCTCATTCCCGCCAAAATGAGGGAACCGTCACCAACTCAAAAAGAACCCGATCACACCATGCCTCTTGCTCTCTATCAGAGGAGAAGCCTAAACTCCCTGCAGGAAGGCTCATTAGAGCAAATTTGTTGACGCCTACTCAGCCATCCAAGACAGATACATGAAATAAATGCTGTCACAGATCATTAAAACAGACCTATCTCCCCACCCCCACCCATCAGCAAAGCCTGCCTATGCCAGTCCAAGAGAGGAGGAGGCACATTCCCTGCCCTTCAGCAAAGTCCACTGAAGAGGCTGCTATGCCTTCACCTCTGGGAATAAAACCCTCCCCTGGCCTGTCATTAAAATTGCTCCATCTTCCTACCAAAAAGGTGACTGTGCAAAACCTGCCTATTCCACTAGAGCTATCTGAAGGTGTCAGGTAAGCGTGGCCTGGTCTTTAAACTACAAAAACATTTAACCAGAAAATGACTTCCTTTTTCTTTTCTCTTTTTGGTGAAGGACTTTCTGATTCTAAGGCCAAAGTCTGTAACTGTGTCCAGGCACAAGTTGAGTGGGAGCCTCAATTGTAGAAATTGGCCCTCTCTTGGTTGATGTTTGGTCCCTTTTAACCTTTGGCAGAGAATATGTCTATTGTCATAGAAAACCGAGAACACCTTTTGTCTGTCTTTTCCTTACCTTTTTGCAGTTTCTCCTGGAAAGAGTCTCTTTTCTTGGACAGCTTCTGAAATTTCTCTTTGCACATCAGGAAGACAGACAACCGGGCAGCGGCAGAAGAACTTCTTGAATTTTCAAGAGTATCGCACTCCCACCCCCATCCCGTTGGGACATGAAGAAGCCTTGAGTGCAGGAGAGAAACCATGGCCAAGCAGAGGAGAGTCTTCTTTGTTGGGTCTGACACGAACAGAAGCAGGGCTGTTGATCAGGAGCATCTCCACAGGTAAAACAAGTGCGCACTCGGGTGCCCGGTAAGGGGGAGGGGACCCCAAATTCAACAGGTTTTAAGTTTTTATAGTTCTTTGAAAAGAACAAACGTATGCAGCCGTTCTTTTCAGAGAGTAATGTCGCCCATTTCAGCGAAGCGGTCGCCCCTGCTCAGAGCAGCTTCTCACGAAGGAAGGCGGCGTCTCCCACGGAAGGCAGTGGATTCTCTGGAGCCGCTTCTTCCTCCCGGCGCTCTTCCCGTTGATGTTGGGTCTCTTTCAGTCTTCGGTCGAGATTAACGCCTTTTGGCCGTCCTCTTTTCTCTTCCCTTCTCGGCCGTTCCTCCTGGAAAAAGCCTCCTCCCTGCACTGCCTCGGAAACGTCTCTTTGCCCGCTAGGCAGAGGCGGAAGGACTCCTGTGGGATTCTGGGAGCTGTAGTTCACAGTGACCCAAGGCAGGGAAAGGCCTCCCCGTGCCTTTTCTCCTCCGGAGGGTTTCCTTAGGGAGGAGGGGCGGAGGTTCTTTCGGCTCGGAAACCTCCAAGGTTTGGGGCCCCCGTCACGCTGGGCTTTTGGGCGGGAGTGGTCCCCTGGGGCGACTGCCCCGTTAGCCGGCCGGAAACTGGTCCCCCGGGCCACGGGAGCACCTCCGCTTCCGCTTCCGGAAGCCCATCCCCTACCGGAAGTGCCTCTTGCCGGAGCCGGCGCGCGGAGTTCCGCCATGGTGGGCCCGGCCTTCCCCGGCCCGGGGGCGCCGGGCGCCGGGGGCTCCCTGGAAAACGCCAACCCGCTCATCTACCGGCGCCAGGGCGAGCGGCCCGTCACGGCGCGCGAGGAGGACGGCGACCTGCCCGACGCCATCGACGCCCGGGAGATCTTCGATATCCTCCGCGGGGCCGCGGGGGCGGGGGCGAGCGGCCGGCCGCGGGGCCCAGCCGGTCGCAGCGCCGCCTCCACTCCCTCCCGGTGCCTCGGCTGGCCCTCCGTCAGGGGCGGGGCCCCCAGAAAGCGGAAGGTGGGTGTGGGGGGAAATGGGCGGAGGGGGACCCCCTTGAGGTGCTCCCCCCTTCCCTCCCCGGAACCCTCTGCCGGGGTCCCCCCTGAAGTCAAGGAAGAGGCCGGTAGCTCCCGCCCGGGCTGAGCCGGTGACCGGTGCAGGAGGACCAGGCTCCTCGCCCGCGCCCCCTTCGGCCCCCTCGTCGAGGGGCCCCGGGACCCTTCCCCTTCCCCTCCGCCTTCGGGGGCGGGGGACTCGTCGGTCTTTGCTACCGGTGCCTCTGGGCGCCGGGCCCTTGACCAACCGGGCTGGGGTGGGCTTGTGGAGCTGAAGTGCAAAGCCTCGGTCCCAAGGACCAGAGATGGAGGAGGCTGGAGGAGGGGGCGGGTCTGCGTCTTCCTCTGGGGACCACCGGCCACGGGGAAAGGGCAGGCCTTCCCTGGCCAGGCCAGGCCGGTTGCTTTGCCTCTAGAGCGGTGTGTGCTTTGCTGATTGCTGGTGATACAGTTTCCTTGACTTCCTACATCTGATCCGGTCAATCAACGACCCAGAGCACCCCTTCACCTTGGAAGAGCTGAATGTAGTGGAGCAGGTCAGAGTTAAGGTAAGTCTTCAGGGCCTGGCCTCTGCCTCATCCAAACACATGGATGCCTCTTAGACCCCGGAAGGAGCTGAAGGAGCTGCTTAGGGGGCAACCGCCTGTGTCAGCAGACTGGTGCATTCAGCGGAAGACCTGGCCGATGGTGGGAGCGGCCACTTCCATGACTTTTGCCCTGCCTGATTCTTTAGCCCTGCTTCTGGAACCAGTGACCCTGACAGCGACATATTTATTGACTTGTTACATTTACACTCTGAAAAGCAATGAGTCCGACAGCTCTTTTTGTCCAGCCTAAGCTTTCATAGGCTTTAGTCCAGATGGAGCTTGTTAGCAGGGATGTTGGCAAGTCTTTGGGTCTGAGTCCCTGTTAAAAACCTGCTTTTTTCCCCCAGAAAAAGGGAAGAGGTGGGTGGGTGGTTTCCAAGTTGCGAGTCTAGTCTGAGTCATTAAAAAAACAAACCCTGAGTCAAGTCCGAGCCAAGTCACTGGTGCGACTTATGTCCATCTTGACTACAAGGCCCACGGCTCAAGTCCCTGTCCCTGCTTGTTAGTCTTCAAGGTGTTACTAGGCTCATTCTTGTTTTCGCTGCGCAGCTACTCCCTTGGAAATGAATGTCCTGCTTTTCTTTAAGGGGCTGTCTGTGGCTGTCCTCCCCACCACTCTGTGAGGCCTTAGGTCAGGTCCTAGGGCACCCACACAATTCTACAGCCAAGCGGGGGTTTCAACCCAGGTCATCCTAGCCAACCCACCTCCTGAGGGTCATTGTCTGGAGCCACTTCCTCCTCCTCAGAGAGAAAGAGAACAGATGCCTTCCAGTGATACAGCCTGTCCCTATCTTCTGCCTGTGGGTCCATCTGCCCGCCAGAGGGCTGCTAGTGGACTGTTCTGGTGGGTCAGCTAAGGAGGTTCCCACTGCTACAAGTCTTCCTATGGAACTGGGTGGAGGTGAGTGGGGACCAGCTGTGATAGCCCAAAGCATCATTTCCATGTTCAGCTTCCAATGTGATGCCTTGCAAGGACAGCTTCCCCTCTCTTCTTCCCACCATCTGCCTGGCTGCATTAGCAGAGACAGTTCTGAGTGACATGGCCAGGACCAGCTGGCCAAGCTGGTTGTGTTTGTCTCTGATTGTCAAGGTCATCTCTAGAGGGAGGGCTTTTGAGGAGATAAGTTGTAAGTTTGTAGGTGCAAAGTGAGTAAGGGGGGAATGCACAACTTGTGAGCTGGCTCTTTTCCTACTTAGAACAGAGTATGCTCTTCTGAAAGCATAAGCAGAGGGCAAGACCCTCATCAACACATCTCTTATTTGGTGGTGGTGGTGCCTTCCACAGGTCAACGATACTGAAAGCACTGTCTCGGTGGAATTCACTCCGACGATTCCTCACTGCAGCATGGCAACACTCATTGGCCTTTCAATCAAGGTGAAGTTGATCAGATCCCTCCCTGAAAGATTTAAGGTGAGTGCAGGAAACAGAAGAACATCCTTTGGATCTTAGCCTTGGAAGACAGGATTGCTACCTCCACCTTAGAGGGATACCACAGTGGTGCACAGAAACTGGCATTCCAACAAGACGCCCAAGGTCATCTTGGGCTTGATATTTTTTAAGCACTAAAAGGCATTCAGAAACAGATGGGAGCAGGATGAGGCAGGGTAGAGGTAGAGACAACCAGAAATCCAGAAGAGCAAACGCTGGAAGAGCTACCTTGCCAGGAAAGGTCTCCAGCCACCCCAGGTCTTCCTTCACTCCATAGAGCGATTGTCTCTGGGAGGCAGCAGTTGCAGCCTTGTGTGCAGCACAGGGCTCGGCCTTCCTTATCTGCTTCCCATCCTGCTTAATTTTGCTCTGGAGGCTGACTTGCCCAGGGTCCAGCTTTTTCTGCTTGACCTGCGACTCTTGCGGCAGCTTTTGCTTGCCACTTGTTTCTACAGCTTTTCTTCTTACATCATCGGGAACTTGGGCCTTGAATTTCACATGAAAAGCTCCACCCCCCCTGGAGACTGAAGATGGCATTGTTTGCTGTTGATGTATGCATCCGTTGATTAGTTTTCTGTCTTGTGTCTGGCAGGCAGGTTTAAATTGACAAAATTACCAGTGTGTTTCAAAAACCAGAAAACTCCAGGGTGTAGGCCTTTTAGTACCTGTGCTAAGTTACAGTTGACTAGGCTTTCACAGTCATGAAATTATGGCCGAAACAGACCCGCATATTTGTTTTTGCTTGCAAAAGTCTTCTTGCTGTTCAGCTAGATGGGTAGAGGTAAGAGGAGAGGAAGATGTGGTTCCCTCCCATCTTTGATTTTTGGCCAAAACTGCAGGGGCAGGAGAGGGGAGCCTGGCAGCATTAGTCATGCCCTCTGGCAACCACGGGATATGTCTTTGCAGTCTGAGGGGCAGAGGAGCCAGGAGCTGCTTTAAAAGTCATAGGAAGGGGATGGCAAGGCCAACAGGAGATAGTGTGGCTGCCTCCCTCACTCGTTGCCTCACATGGCCTTCTTCCTTCCATTGCCCCAGTAAAACTCAGCTGCCTCAGTTGGCTAGGAAACTCTTCCAGGCTAGATTTCCAAAAGAAACCCTAGGAAGGCAGCACGGCAGGTGATGGAAGGCAGCTACAGGCGAGGAAAAGAATTTCCAAGGGCGTAGGGTTATCAACCCCCTCAATGGCATGTTATTCTTGTTGCTATATAGCCAGAGCTCTATGACACGTGACTATGCTGAGTCCCTGTCCCTCTGCTTGTTGTCTGCTATTACTCCATGAATGCAGTGTTCCAAATACAGGAGTAAAACTTGGTCAGTTACATGGACTGCCACCAAAGCAGAAGTTTTGATTTCAGTTTGTGACAGGTTGCTAGAGTTGTTCACTGGCAGGATTGTCTCAGGTGTTACAACTACAACTAAGAAGTTGGCATGGGGTGTGTGTGTCAATTTTTAAAAGGCCCCCCAAGACACATAGAACGGGAGGAAGAGAGAATTTTGCTAGCCAAGAGTAGAAACCCATCTCTCCAGTTGTTCCCACCCAGCTGACACAGTGACTTCATCTCTCTCTTCTCTTTTGTCCAGGTGGATGTCCACATCACACAGGGAACTCATGCCTCAGAGCATGCAGGTGAGCTTGAATTCCCTAGGAAATGAACCTCAGAACAAAGCTACCTTTCCCTACAGATTTTGCCCCTGGCTGTCCTCCTGGAAGCTCAGGACCTCTGTGCCCTTAAGAAGGAGGCCTGAAACGACTCCCAATTCACACACATACCCACCCTGCTGCTTCTCAGTGGAGCCATGATGTACCAACAACCACATCATAGTTCACGGATGTCTTTTGGGAGGTTTAGGAGAACAGGCGAACCAGACCAGGGGGGTTCTCTAGCTCCACTACTGCAAGAGGACAGCCAACTGTTGATTGTCTTCTGCACCAATAGTGGGGCGAGACATAGAGAGAGGAAGCAGTCCAGGAAGCAGATTCAGGTTGCAAGGTCTTCCTTGGCTTTCTTGTGACCAGGATCACTGCACTGTTCAGTTATCCAAATTCACTTATAAATTGGATCACAGGCTCCACCCGCATCCCCACCAGCACTTTACCGCAGGGGTCTCCACAAACTTTTCAGCATGAGGGCCACATCATGTATTTTACACATTTTCGAGGGCTGAAGGAACACACACACGCACGGGCTGAAGAGAATGGACCTGAGCCTGCGGCATTCGCCGAGCCGGATAACAGGGTAAGGCGGTCTGGATGTGGCCCGCGGGCCATAGCTGGAAGACCCCTGCTTTACCACTATAAAGTACTCATTCTTTCAAAACTGGGAACTGTTTGGATCCCCTTCCAGGTTTTTTCTTTCTTTCCAGTTTTGACATTCTTAATGGCTTTTATGGCCCCTGGAGGATCACAGGTTGGTGTGGAGAGAAAATTGTACATGGAACCTGTCAAAGTTGCTGACCAGGTGTAGAGTCAGTGGGGAAGCATGGGCGGTGTCACTTCTTTGGGATTGCATGGAGTCCCCTCCCTTTTCTGATTGACAGTGTCTCTTATTTGTCTGTAAGCTTAAGGTTTCTTATTGAGCTACGAAACCGACAGCTTGTAGGCATGGTTTGAAAGTTGGGAATTTCCATCCAACCAGCAAAAGAATATCCCACACAACAGGTTTTGCTAAGGAAACAGGTGTGATGGTGTGACTTTGCCCCTGGTGTCCAGTAGAAAGGAGCACAAATCACACTTCTGAGGCCTGCTTAGATTGTGCTGATGTGCTGGAACTGTGAGCCTTTGCCAGAGGATGCCTCTTGCAGAGAAAGCACGATCCGCATTCTTTTCCTGGTCTGAAGTGTTCAGAGATTGCTGGTTGCTTCAGAAAGTGTGGAACCCCAGGGAGGGAGGCTGGGACCAGCAGTTCTGGGCTGTGTTGTGCAAAAGGCAGATGTGTTGGCAGGCACACACCCTGGCAAGGGAAGAGCACCTCCCGACAAGCAGGCAAGGAGGTTTCTGCTTCTGGGACACTTTTCTTTCAAGCTGTTGATGTGTTAGTGGTAACTTTGATTGTGCCACAGAGGCAAATGGAGAGGGGGTTTGCTTGTTTTGATTTGCCAATCAATTCCCCCCTACCCCAGCTGTCAAGGGTGTAGGTGGAGCAATCCTAAAGCTGTGAAGGGAAAAGTGCCCCTCTCACGTAAAAGCGTTTATGGTTCTGTGAAGTGAGAGGCCGGCAGATGTTGATGATGATCTTCTATGGGACTGTTTCCCACAGTAAACAAGCAACTGGCTGACAAGGAGAGAGTGGCTGCCGCCCTGGAAAACGCCCACTTGTTGGAAGTAGTGAATCAGTGCTTGTCTGGACGACCGTGAGTGGAGCGGAAGAAGTCTCCAGGCAGGGCTGAAGTCCAGATCCACTTATATGGAATATGCTGTCAGTGGTTCATGTTTGTAGCAGAGTTTTGCTTTTGTTTTTCTGAATAAAGGCGTTTCAATTTTCTGTACTTAGGGAGTGTCTGAGAAGTTTGTATCCAAGGCAAATGTGACTTTGTAAGAGCATTGTGAAAACTGCACCCTCTAGAGCTGCATCATTAACCCTCTTCTCCCAAACTCCCATGCATGTGTGCACAAGCGGAGAAGCACACGCATGCACAGAGAGGCTCCAGCCCTTCATGCCTGGCTTGCAAATGGCACAGGTGGCCTTAGCTTTTTTTTTTTTTTTTTACAGCAGGATTGCAACACACACTCAGAGGTTAATAGAAGCAGCCACGGTTTAGGAAGCCAGAAATGTCCATAGGAACTTT
Organism: Intellagama lesueurii; assembly: GCA_037013535.1. Classification (NCBI taxonomy): domain Eukaryota; kingdom Metazoa; phylum Chordata; class Lepidosauria; order Squamata; family Agamidae; genus Intellagama; species Intellagama lesueurii. The sequence goes on from JBAJHW010000012.1 coordinate 22,266, forward strand.
GGCTGTATTTTCCTGCAGTCAAATACAGGATCAATTAATGGCAAAACAGGAGCTATAGCAGCTAGTTCCCCAAAAGTGGATCATCACTCTTTGCTAAGTCCCTGCCATGGAAACAAAATTCATATAACCTGGGTATGACTGGGAGTTCACAACTCTGTTCTTTCTCCTTCCTTTTCAGCTATTTTTTCAGGCAGTATCTTGGTCCAGAAGCCAACTTGGTTCTCCTTCAGTTTGTTTGCAGCCTTTTGCATTACATCGATTTCCAGATACTGCTCATCCCCGTTGTATAGGGGCCAGTTCACTAGCCCCTCGCCATTCGGGTTGCTAGAAAGAGTGAAATAGAAAAAAGGCTAATCCATTATTTTAATCTACCAGTATGTTTCATCCGTGGCAGCATTTGTGCAGTAAGCCTTGATCTGAGAAAGCACTATAGAGCAAGTGTTGTAATTCTGGATTTGGAGTCCAAATATCTGCTTGGTCACCAACCTTGTATGTTTTCCTTAGGCCAGTCAGGACCTTTCAGCCAAGCCTATTTCGAAGGGGCCCTGTCTAGATCAATGCTGGGAGAGGAACCACGTAAAGCTGCCACGTACATTGCTGGTGCATATAAGTAAATTAATAATAACATTTTGTTGTGCTTAGAGGCTTCTACTGATATTCTTATCAGACCGCATTCGTCCTTTTTCCTCTATGGCGGCCCATGGCAAAAAAGCCTTACAAATCTGCAGCACATGAAGCCCCAAACAGATGCAGGCCGAAGGTGCTGCTCTGCTGACCAGACCTGGAAGGGAAGCCAGGCAGGCTCAAAGTGTCCTTCCTCCCAAGGCAGGCATGGCCTGGGAAGCGGGCGCACTGCTTTGCACTTAGGCAGAAGAAGGTCAGCCAAGGGAACTCCATTTTGTCTGGAGTGGCTGGCCATGGGTCTAAGAAAGGAGAGTCCCGCCTCAAGCAGGTGCAGCTCCTCTTGTCCTCGTGCCCTAAGCCCCCTGCCTCCCCACCCCCTTCTGAAGAGGACTTGGGAGCCTGAGATGTGCCTTGGGCCAGCCATCTGGTGCAAGACTCCAGCGCTGCTGCTGATGTCCACCCCAGGAGCAAAACGAAGTAGTTTGTGGCATGCATTCCAGCCCATGAGCTTTAGGTTATAGACCTATAAAGAGCACCAGAAATTTCTTGGAGAGAACGGAGGGAAATTTTCTTCCGCAACTCAGCTAGAAAGCTTCCAGTAGCAGCCTTAACCCTAACCCTCTGTTGCTATGGTTGCATGAGCTGGGGATGCATCCCTTGTAGATGAAGTCACCCCATGGGACGCCACCATGCCACAGAAACAGTTGGCTTTTGACAGCTTTTCCTATGTATAAATAAAAAAACATGTTTTCTGACTCACCCGTTACGAGCAAAATTAGCCCAGTACTTCATAACTGTTTTGCTCAGCTTTTTCTCCTCTTCAGTACCTTCATCTATAAGCAAGATACAACATTACAACATCAGCAAAAGCTACAGCTATTAGGCTAACAGTTTCCAATGTACAAAATCATGAGATACCAAGCCTCCCTATTTTGGGGCACTCAACCTGGAAATACAAAAGGAAAGAGATGACCCAGAGATGCAGGAAAGGATTTAAATATTGCTTAAACCTGCGAACATTGTGCTGCTGAAGCCGAGTTCGAGGGAGCACTAGACCTGAAAGCGTATGTGGAGGCGCAAAGCATTCCATAGTCCATGGCTCAGAACAATGCCAGGTGGAGCGGGATGGCGGTGGTGGCAGAGAGCTCATAGCTCCTATACTGGACAAAAGGGACTGGTGCTACACAACCTTGTCAGCATGATAGGAAATACTTGAGGAAAATTACCCAGGTCTACCCAACAGCGGAAGGGTTCTTGGGTGGACTCCTGTGAGTCCTTTACCTATCATCCTATTTTGGAACCGGCAGCTGAGGCGGGGCCGCAGGCTACTACGTGAACCAGCCCATTGATAAAGAGGGCTGTTTTGTGCCAAATTATCAGCCACGAAACAGGTGCTACCCCAGCAAGGGATATCAACGAATATCAGGGCTAGCGGTGGGAGTTGCAGCCCCCCCCCTTTTCAGAGGCAAAGCTAGGGCTGTTAATGTTGCCAGAAAGCTCTTGCCTTGGCACCTAATTGATTTTGAAAATAGCAGCTGCGTGAAGAAGCCCCTTGATAAATGAGGCCTGTTTCATGCCAAACCAACCAAGGGTGTTAACCCAGTCAGGCATATCACTGACATGTAGGGCTAGCTGCGGGAGCTGAAGGGGCCCATACTATCCCCATACTATCCCCGGCATGTCGCCGGAACATCTACAGCCTCGGCGTGCAGCTCTATCCGAAATCGGCAGCGGCATGAATGCGCCCACGAAGGAGGGCTGTCGTGCGCCAATCACACGCAGAGGCTTTGCCCCATGTCAGGAGAATCACTGACAGGCGGGGGAGGCGACCGGTACTGCACGAGGCCCTTTCTTCTTCAAGGGCAGGGCTCCAGATGCCCAACTCACTGCAGGTTAACAGCTGTATGAACGAGCCCCTTGAAACAAGAGGGCTGTTCCACAGCAACCTCCAAAGAGGCTGTACCCCACTGACGAGCGGGGAGCAGGAGCTACAGAGGCCGTTTCTTCTTCCAAGGGCAATCCTAGGCTGTACAGAAGCCCAGCTCACTGCGAAACAGCTGTAAGAACGAGCCCCTTGAAACAAGAGGGCTGTTCTATGCCAAACTCCAGAGAGGCTGTACCTCAGTCAGGAGAATCATTGACAGGCGGGGCAAATCTCAGAAGTCGTACTCTTCAAACCTGCTAGGAAGAGGAAATTGCAAACAGACAGAAAACTGTTGCTCTTAAGCCTGGGGGTAATTTTATAAAGAAGGTAAAAGAGACCTTATGTCTTTAAGAGAAAGCCCTGAGGGCTGCAAAGCCAGCTTTGTAAAGTTTTACAAGGAACAGCTAATGCCGGCTAATACCTTATCCCCAGGCAATAGAATCAACTTGTTACAGAAGAAAGAACAAAGGGAGGTCAAAGAAAGGAATAGAATCATTTCTACTTGTGAAGTTCCAAACGAAGCTGCTGCTACCGCGGCGGTCATAAAAAGAACTGAAGCACTGTGCCGGGGCGGAGTTATATAGCCAGGTGTAAGCAAGGTCCCCGCACTGAGTGCTTAAAGCTGTAGTAGTTTCCGGAGGCAGCTCTGCTCAGGCGCAGATTAACCCATTAGTGTCTATTCACAGAGGACACGAAGGAGAAATTCCCATTTTGGTGACGACAACTAGGTCGAGCCTTCCTATTTAGGGGAAATCAACCTGGAAATACAAAAGGAAAGAGACGACCCAGACATGCAGAAAAGGATTTAAAAACCCATATTGATGACGACAATTAGGCCCAGCCTCCCTATTTAGGGGCACTCAACCTGGAAATACAAAGGGAAAGAGACGACCCAGAGATGCAGGAAAGGATTTAAATATACAGTTTGGTGACGACAAATAGGCCGAGTCTCCCTATTTAGGGGTACTCAACCTGGAAATACAAAAGGTTACGACCCAGAGATGAAGGAAAGAAATTAAATATCTATTTTGGTGACGACAACTAGGCCGAGCCTTCCTATTTAGGGGCACTCAACCTGGAAATACAAAAAGGAAACAGAAGACCGAGACTTGCAGGAAAGGATTTAAAATTCCCATTTTGGTGACGACAACTAGGCCGAGCCTTTCTATTTTGGGGCACTCATCCTGGAAATACAAAAAGGAAAGAGAAGACACAGAGATGCAGGAAAGGATTTAAATACCCATTTTGGTGACGATAATTAGGTCTAGCCTCCGTATTTAGGGGCACTCAACCTGCAAATACAAACGGAAAGAGACAACCCAGAGATGCAGGAAAGGATTTAAATATCCATTTTGCTGACGACAATTAGGCCGAGCCTTCCTATTTAGGGGCAATCAACCTGGAAATACATAAGGAGACGACCCAGAGATGCAGGAAAGAAATTAAAAATCCATTTTCGTGACGACAACTAGGCTGAGCCTCCCTATTTAGGGGCACTCAACCTGGAAATACAAAAAGGAAACAGAAGACCCAGATCTGCAGGAAAGGATTTTAATATCTATTTTGGTGACGACAACTAGGCCAAGCCTTCCTATTTAGGAGAACTCAACCGGGAAATACAAAAAGGAAAGAGAACACCCAGAGATGCAGGAAAGGATTTAAATACCCATTTTGGTGACAAAAACTAGACCGAGCCTCCCTATTTAGGGGCACTCAACCTGGAAATACGAAAAGGAAACAGAAGACGCAGAGTTGCAGCAAAGGATTTAAATACGAATTTTGGTGACGATAAATATGTCGATCCTCCCTATTTAGGGGCACTCAACCTGGAAATAAAAAAAGGAAACAGAAGACCCAGAGTTGCAGGAAAATATTTAAATATCCATTTTGGTGACGACAACTAGGCCGAGCCTCCCTATTTAGGGGCACTCAACCTGGAAATACAAAAGGAAAGAGACGACCCAGAGATAATCCCAGGCCAGCAGCCAAATATTCTACACGCTATTTCTGTCCAATTTAACTGTAGTTCATGGGATTTCGATAAGTCATGATTTCTACAGTTTCTTCCTGAAATCCATATTATACTCAGCAACAGGAAGGTTAAGACAAACATGTGTATATAAAAATAGTTGTATAGAAGTGTTGTATGTCATGAAATGAAGTTCAGTTTCTGTCACTGATATATAAATGAACATACATGTTGAGCAAACAAGGCCTCAGCCAGTTAGGTCAGCATTTTCTCCACCATCATGAACACAACACAGTAGGATTAGGCTGACAGAGTTTTTTATTTTTTATTTTTTAGGTATACAGAGCCTCTCTTTAATAATCCCAGGCCAGCAGCCAAATATTCTGCACGCTATTTCTGTCCAATTTAACTGTAGTTCATGGGATTTTGAATGCCTCTTGTATTATTTAGCAGTTTTCTACCACACAATCAAATAGATTTTTGTAGTTCTGTTTTATAAGTCATGATTTCTACAGTTTCTTCCTGACATCCATATTATCCTCAGCAACAGGAAGGTTAAGACAAACATATGTATATAAAAATAGTTGTATAGAAGTGTTGTATGTCATGAACTGAAGTTCAGTTTCTGTCACTGATATATAAATGAACATACATGTTGAGCAAACAAGGCCTCAGCCAGTTAGGTCAGCATTTTCTCCACCATCATGAACACAACACAGTAGGATTAGGCTGACAGAGTTTTTTATTTTTTAGATATACAGAGCCTCTCTTTAATAATCCCAGGCCAGCATCCAAATATTCTACATGCTATTTCTGTCCAATTTAACTGTAATTCATGGGATTTTGAATGCCTCTTGTATTATTTAGCACAGAGTTCTGACTCCTGTCCTCTGAAGATGCCGGCCACAGAGACTGGCGAAACGTTAGGAAGAACAACCTTCAGAACACGGCCAAAGAGCCCAAAAAACCCACAACAACCATCAGATCCCGGCTGTGAAAGCCTTCGCGAATACATTGAAAATAAAGAATTGGAAAAACTAACGAAGTTCAGAGATCTGGCCATCGAAACATCTCACTCGTGGATGAAACACACTTCCATGGTCACGCAGTATTATGAGCGGTTGCAGATCTCAAAAATCACACCACCAGAGCTATAAAAAACAGCAATATTAGGAACATCCATCTGTTTTATGATTTTGTTGGACTGGGTCTGGTGTTTTTGAACCCCGCCATGACCATCTTCACCGGACTGGCTTCTGACAGTTGGAAGAGGTTTTGTTCCCGTGGGCTTCTGCTGCCTGGATCCTTTGCCCGTCCCTGGGAATGGTAAGTCTCCGTCGGTCTCCTTCAGGTTGCCAAGACTTCCCAGATATCTAGTTTAATTAAAGGAAGAAACTCTTTAGGGTTCTGTAAAGGGGGGGGGGGCTGCTGTTCAGCCAATAAATCCTTTCCACAAATCCAAATTCTCCCTGATCCCTGCGAGGATAGGGATTTGAATGGCAGGTTCTTTCAAGGACCCTGACTCTAACCCAGTCACGTTGGCGAGTCCCCTGCTTGGCTTCCCTTCCAGGCTCGTTCTCTGTGCAGGCCTGGAAGGTGGTGTGGCCGCAGGAGTGGGAGCATTTGGAGGGGGGGGGTGCGTGTGATGGCAGGGAGGTGCACGGCCGCTGTGGGTAGGTGCAAGAGGTGCACGGTGGGGGTGTGGTGGGAGGCCCAAGTCTTGGGGTCCCCGTTGCACACCCCAAGTCTTGGGGGGGCAAAGCGACTTGAGACTTGCACCCAAGACTTGAGACTTGGTGCCGAAGACTTGAGACTTGGGACTCGGAGGGGGAAGACTTGCCAAGATCCCTGTTTGCATAAAGTTTCAAAGGACTGATCAGTCGCTAAAGGGGAGAAAGATTTCCCTATACTATGTGCCACCCCGAATACGGCTGAATTCCCAATGGAAATCCACATCTCCTTCTCATGCCTGCACACATATTGTTTTTTGACTGTCACATCACAAGGGCCTCCCACCTGGCGTTCAGTTTTGACCCTGAATTTCCATGGAATAGCAAAGGGCTGGCGTTGTAGCCCAGCCATTGCATCAGAGGCAGGAAACATCCGTGTTTTGCCTATTCATCCTGACCATGTTGCAGAATTTTGAATTTCTGGTAATATTCCTTCGTTCTCTGCCACAGAGGAGGTACAGAGACCCACAGAGGAGAATAGCTACAAGTTCCCCAGAGTAGCCCACCCCTTTCCCATTAACGGGCACGTCAATGATTCACTTGGAGCCCTTTGGAGCAGAGCCATGGGGAACCCCTTCTGAGCAGTCCCTACCTAGGAAAACCCTGAAAAGGGTTGACCGAGGTCAAAACTGACTTGACGGCACGTGGCTTATTATTATTATTACTCCAAAACACCAGGCCCGGTCCATCAAAATTATGAAAACATTGAGTGGTATTATATAAGAGATATAAGGTTTAACCCGAAACGTAAGTATCTGTTGTTGTTGTCGTTGCTGAGTCCCACAACTTTCAGTACACCCAGAGCACTGACGACCACGGCACGTTGTTATCAAAACAGAAGAAAAAGGAAAAGAAACGGGGATTATACCTCCCATAATGAAGTCTTTACTTTGAAGAGCGAGCACTTTTATAATAACCCAGGAGGGACAAAGGGCAGCCCCCCAGGGCTCATAAATACCCTGCCAAACATGACCCTTCATGACCACCGAATAATGTCCATTCCTGCTCTTCTCTCCAGCTCAGCATCATCCTCTCTCCCCTGAGGCACTTCTCGGCCTCAGAAGACAGGAGAGGCTAGAAAAAGCCTCTGTCAAGGAAAACCAACCTACCTACCTACCTACCTACCTACCTACCTACCTACCTACCTACCTACCTACCTACCTACCTACCTTCCTTCCTTCCTTCCTTCCTTCCTTCCTTCCTTCCTTCCTTCCTTCCTTCCTTCCTTCCTTCCTTCATCTCGTTATGAGTTTTGCACCCGGGCAGGCTCATAAAGGGAGACGCGGTCCTTGAGAGAGAGAGGTACCACAAGAGTCTTGGTTGTTTTTGTCTCACTTGGTTGCTTCTGGCCACTGTCCCACAGCTAGTCTCAACCCGAGGCTAGACCCATTGAATCAGCTGCTGAATAGTTGTTAGTCAGCACTTACCTAAATCCCATTGAGGAAGGGAGTCTGCTCTGTTTGGGACTAGCCACAGGGTAGCGGCCGTTGGCTCTATCGTCTGGCCAGGATAATCCTGGAATTTTCCTGTTTCTTTGCTCAGCCCCGGGTTTATTCATTTCAAGCCCTCTGGGCAACTCACAAGCTCACCTTTTGTGTGTGTGATGTTTTGGTGGGCCACTGGCCGCAGAGCTCAGCGGTTCAAGTCTCTGGTTGCGGGGCCAGAGGTTGGGAGTTGGATTCCCCCATGGGGAATCATCTGCAAGCAGAGCCAGCCTGGGTGGCCTTGGGCAAGCTTCCCCATCCCAGGTCACCCCCAGAAGAAAGGAATTTGTGATAAACCACTTCTGTCTATTCACTACCAAGAAAACCCCGGAAAGGGTTGCTATAAGTCGGAAGAGACTTGACAGCACGCAATTATAATTATTTTTTGGTGGTCCAGCAAAGGAACGACTCGGCCTTGACTTTTAATTCTGTTCATGGATGTTCCTGTGTTTCTTTTTTTTCTTTGTCGTATAATGCAGAAGCTTTCTCCTCTCTGTGTTACGGCTTTTTCCAGTGAACCAAGAACATGGCGGAGTCATCGTGACCAGATAGTCCATGCATCAGGGAAAGGGGAAGAGACGCTGAATTGATGTCGGGCCTCCGTCTTCAGTCCCTGCAGCATGCCGGCTGCTTCCGAGGTTTCTGGTGCTCCCCTGGCTCTTCCTTTTTCCCCTCGAGACACATAAGGCATCCAGTATCATCTCTGCGAGGTGAAGATGCTGCTTTTGAGTGGTGTCATGGCAAAAATCCACAGCAGGGTGGAGGGTGAAAAGGGCTTCTGTCTTCTCCCTGTGCACCCAGACCAAGCAGCTCTTCTTAATCCTTACAAAGAGCTTCTGGCACCAGTAGCCAGATCATCCAGAGTCCTCCTTGAGCCTTGTGTGCCTCTTTTCAGGGGCACAATCCTTCCCATCCCACCGTGGGCGAGGAAGGCTCCCTAACCCTCTCATCCTAAGGACCTGAGTTGGCTATTTGTCCAAAACGTGGGAGAACATTTACGCCAGATTGGTCTGGTGTCTTTTTTTTTTTTTTTTTTTTTTTACAGCAGGGCCACCTCTGCGCATTGGGCTGCCCGAGGGCCCTTTCCAAGCCCAGCGCTGTCAGCCACTGGAAAAGGCACTTCTTGGCTGACAAGAACCGCTCGCCCGCAGCATCCATGTATACCACGTGAATTGGTTTGACCTACTGTCAGAGCTTGGAGAGAATAATTTTTAGACTTGAACCCCAAGAAGCCTCTGCTGAGGGATTCTGGGAGTCGTAGTCCAAATAAATAGCTTTTCCATGCTGTGATAACACCCGAGGCCCATCCAGTTCTTTTGGGACCTGAAGCAGAAAGCCGTGCAAGTTCCCGTCTCCTGACTCTCCCCGCAACACACACTCCTCAAGAACTGTGTTTCTGAGTTACTCCTTGTGAATTTCGACCCCCCTTTTGGGGGGTTCAGACTACACAAGGCCATTACAGATTTTTTTTTTCTGGTTCCCCCTCCGTGCTATCCCCGCGTTAAATGCCGCCCGCTGGGAGGCTACTACGATATTTGTTCTGTGTTCCATCGCGTCGTACAACTGACATCCCATGGAGTGTGTACTCCCAACACCATTCATCTCCCGTGTATCTGGTGTGCAGTCCCATCTCCCTCACCTGCTGTCCTTTGACTCCCTTGACCGCACACCCTGCGGTGACTGTCCCGACTGCCTCCATTTTGGCCTCTGCCCTCACATCTCCCGCCAGCCTTCATTCACTTGATTCACCTGGAAAGCTTCTCTCTTTTGGCCTGGGGACTGGGTCCGTCTTGGGAGCAGGAAGAAGCAGCTTCAAGGAAATCATAGAATCGTCATAGGGTTGGAAGGGACCTTGGAGGTCTTCTAGTACAACCCCCCTGCCCAAGGCAGGAGACCTCATCCCATTCCGGACAGATGGCTGTCCCATCTTTTCTTGAAAACGTCCAGCCATGGGGCACCCACAAAACTCGGGAGGCAAGCTGTTCCACTGCTTCATGGTTCTCACCGTCAGGAAATGCCTCGTTATTTCCAGGTTGGATCTCCCTCTGACGGGTTTCCACCCATGGGTTCTTGTCCCACCCTCAGGAGCAATGGAGAAGAAATCAATGCCCTCTTCCTTGTGAAAAAACCTTTGAATCTTGGAAGATTGCTATCATGTGCGGTCAAGTCAGTTCTGCCTTATAGTGACCCTTGTCAGGGTTTTCTAGGTAGAAAAGACTCAGAAGTGGTTTCCCCTTCCCTTCTTCTGGGGAAATCCCTGGGACTCTGCAGCTGGCCCAAGGCCACCCAGGCTGGCTCCTTTCCCATGGGCTCCAGTGGGGAATTGAACTCCCAACCTCTGGCTCTGCAGAGACGCAACCCACTCAGTTATTACTCAGATGTGGTTTCCCCTTCCCTTCTTCTGGGGAAATCCCTGGGACTCTGCAGCTGGCCCAAGGCCACCCAGGCTGGCTCCTTTCCCATGGGCTCCAGTGGGGAATTGAACTCCCAACCTCTGGCTCTGCAGAGACGTAGCCCACTCAGTTATTGCTCAGAAGTGGTTTCCCCTTCCCTTCTTCTGGGGAAATCCCTGGGGCTCTGCAGCTGGCCCAAGGCCACCCAGGCTGGCTCCTTTCCCATGGGCTCCAGTGGGGAATTGAACTCCCAACCTCTGGCTCTGCAGAGACGCAATCCACTCAGTTATTACTCAGAAGTGGTTTCCCCTTCCCTTCTTCTGGGGAAATCGCTGGGGCTCTGCAGCTGGCCCAAGGCCACCCAGGCTGGCTCCTTTCCCATGGGCTCCAATGGGGAATTGAACTCCCAACCTCTGGATCTGCAGAGACGCAACCCACTCAGTTATTGCTCAGAAGTGGTTTCCCCTTCCCTTCTTCTGGGGAAATCCCTGGGACTCTGCAGCTGGCCCAAGGCCACCCAGGCGGGCTCTACTCACAGACAGCAACACCTTAACGAAGGCTTAACAAAAGATCATCCAAAATCAGGCCTCACTTTTTTCCGATGTCCCTTTTGGTATTTGTCTTCTGCAATAATCCTGGCAAGCTTACGGCAACCATTCCTGTTCTCAGTGCCTTATGTACGTGCTGTGGTGGTTATTCATCAGTCCATTCAGCCATCTTAAAAGCTCCCACTTCCCTTCGCCTTCTTGTCAGCAGCTTCTGGAAAGCTACCGGACATGTGATCCTCTAGGAACCCTTTTTTTAAAAAACCCAAAAATTACTGCTGTAATAAGTTGAATAAAGTGCTTCCTCACCCCTCTGTCCCCAGTGTCATTTTGGATTCGCACCCGTGACTTAGGGCCACGGTATGACAGAGGCTAGAAAGCCTCCTAAAGGAAACCAGCTGGCCAGAATCGTGAGGTTCTCAGGAGGCTGAAAGAGAACAGCCCCCCCCCCCCCACGGCTCTTGTGTTTTTAACATCCTTCCAAGCCTACAATCATCTCCACCCTCTTGGTTTTTAAAGAAGCCGGCTTCTGCATCAAATCATGGCGGCGGCGGGGGGGGGGGGGGAGATACAGGAGCAGGGTGGATCACCCTATAAACCCCCAAAAGGTCAAGGGTTCGTTCCTTGATGTCCAAAAATGTCCCCATGCCCCAGACACAGAAACCTGAGCGACAGATGAGAGAAAGCACTACCTTTCCCTAGGTACCCGTTTGGTCTCAAAAGCCAGGTCCAGGCAGAATTGGCAGCCAAAAGCAACACAGGGAGGTGTAGCACGGTATTTGGGAGGCGCTGCATTACAGCAAGAAAGGGGGAAAGTGTGTCCCTCCAGATGTAGTTAGATGACAACTCCCATCATCCATAAGCTGCACAAACCAGGCATGAGGAGTTCTGGAAGTTAGAGACCACCCATAGAGGCTTCAGGAGAGGAGTGGGTAGGGAACGCCTGTCCCTCTAGATCAGTGGTTTCCTATCGTGGATCCCCCCCAGAGGTTCTTGGACTTCAGCTCCCAGAAGCCTTCACCACGAGCTGTACTGGCCAGGATGCCTGGGAGTGGTAGTCCGAGACCATCTGGGGCCCCGAGGTTGGCAAACTATTGCTCCAGATGTTTTGATTGACACCTTCCACCAGTTGCACCCCTGCTGGAAGGGATTCTGGGAGTGACTCAGCCAAAACATCTGGCGTGGCAAAGTGTTGCCTTTCTCTAACATGGGGGGCAGGCCGGATGGTGTTGGAAACCCCCCTCCCAACTCCCGGTTTTAAACAGATTCTCCCTAGAATAATAACCGGCAGGACAAAGATAACTGATCATGGCAAGGAAAGGAGGACATTCCAGGGGCCAGCGGTTGCCCTGCCTAACCGAATATTATCTGTACTTAACAGCTTGGCTAGATGGACGAATAGCCCAATCGGCTAGAACAGAAAGTTCCTCCTTTCCTGAAAGGGCCACCCTCCCAAGCTTCGTATTCCTGCATTTATTAATCCTTCTAGAAGCAAGCATTTTGTATTAAACAAAAGTGGGTTTACAGCATTAGGCTTATTGTAGACATTTCTTTTTTAAAAAAGAATATTGTGAACCACGCTCTCTTAGATTGCTCAACCTTACCTTAATATCTTAGTTTTTTTGTTTTTTAGCAATGGCTGCTTGCAATTCGGTCTTTCCTTCAAGCTCTGATTTAGTGTGTGGTGTGCCTCTCCCCCCTTCTAAACAAATTTCAACACAACTCACAGCTGGACGCATTTGTCCTTTGGGGGCCAACATCCACCGATGACTAAAGCAACTCGTCACAAATACAGCAGTAAAAAAACCCAACAATCCTGATGCATACAATTTAAGGCCAACGTTTTGAGAAAAAGAGGTTTTAATTTATTATTGCACACAACCCAACCCGCTGCGAGACAATCCTCTGTAATTTTATAGCCTGGGTACCATGAAATGTTTAACATTCAAACTGAAGAGGGTGGCTCTGGGTCTGGATACATTTAATACAAGTATAAAATATCTTCCTTCTCTTTAAAAAAAAGGCTACATACAAATCCCAGTGTAGCGCTTCCAAAATTCACAGCCGTACAAAACAACAGAGAAGACACACACTTTCCTTCCGCTGGTTTCTTTGTAGCAAAATATTTTGGATACAGCTTGGAAACACAAAAGTGAGAAACAGACTTTGGGCGGGGGGGGGGGGAGAGGGATTCCTGCCCATCTATGGTGATATTCCCACTAGTTTTGGGTTCAAGCATCAGTAACGTATTTCAGCCCGGAGTCAGAGTTCAAGGTCAAGAGTTCTCAGCATAAAGACAAAAGCGTGGAACAAAAAACAACCACCACAAACCCCAGCATATTTTAACTTAAAAGCACTTACTGCTAGTAGTGATGGTTTTTGTTGCTGCCTCCTGTACAATGTTACGAGCCTCCAGCCGTAGTTCTTCAGGCACTCTGTCCACCAAATCGAGTTCCTTAAATCTGTTTTTCACTTCCACTGTGTACTCATAAGGGATTTGGTTTAGATTATACCTGACTAGCCCAGTGGTTTTTCCTACTTTCTTCAGTTTAAGGTTGAATTTTGCTATAAGAAGCTGATGGTCAGAGCCACAATCAGCTCCAGGTCTTGTTTTTGCTGACTGTATAGAGCTTCTCCATCTTTGGCTGCAGAGAATATAATCAATCTGATTTCGGTATTGCCCATCTGGTGATGTCCATGTGTAGAGTCGCCTCTTGTGTTGTTGGAAAAGAGTGTTTGTGATGACCAGCTTGTTCTCTTGACAAAACCCGATTAGCCTTTGCCCTGCTTCGTTTTGAACTCCAAGGCCAAACTTACCTGTTGTTCCTTTTATCTCTTGACTCCCTACTTTAGCATTCCAATCCCCTATAATGAGAAGAACATCTTTCTTTGGTGTCAGTTCTAGAAGGTGTTGTAAGTCTTCATAGAATTGGTCAATTTCAGTCTCCTCAGCATTGGTGGTTGGTGCATAAACTTGGATTATTGTGATGTTGAAAGGTCTGCCTTGGATTCGTATTGAAATCATTTTATCATTTTTGAGATTATATCCCATTACAGCTTTTCCCACACTCTTGTTGACTATGAGGGCTACTCCATTCCTTCTACGGGCTTCTTGCCCACAATAGTAGATATGGTAATCATCTGAATTGAATTTGCCCATTCCTGTCCATTTTAGTTCACTGACGCCCAGGATGTCAATGTTTATTCTTGCCATCTCCTGTTTGACCACATCCAGCTTACCAAGGTTCATAGATCTTACATTCCAGGTTCCTATGCAGTATTTTTCTTTGCAGCATCGGACTTTCCTTTCACTTCCAGGCATGTCCACAGCTGAGCGTCCTTTCGGCTTTGGCCCAACCACTTCATTAGCTCTGGAGCTACTTGTACTTGTCCTCCGCTCTTCCTCAGTAGCATGTTGGACGCCTTCCGACCTGAGGGTCCCATCTTCCAGCGTCATATCTTTTAGCCTTTTGTTTCTGTTCATGGGGTTTTCTTGGCAAAGATACTGGAGTGGCATTGCCAATTCCTACTCCAGGTGGATTGCGTTTAGTCGGAACTCTCCACTATGACCTGTCCGTCTTGGGTGTCCCTGCACAGCATAGCCCATAGCTTCTCTGAATTACTCAAGCCCCTTCGCCATGACAAGGCAGTACAGGAGGCAGCAACAAAAACCATCCCAAAGAAAAGGAAATGCAAGAAAGCAAAGTGGCTGTCCAATGAGGCCTTACAAATAGCAGAGAGGAGAAGGGAGACAAAATGCAAGGGAGATAGGGAAAGTTACAGAAAATAGAATGCAGACTTCCAAAGAATAGCAAGGAGAGACAAGAGGGCCTTCTTAAATGAACAATGCAAAGAAATAGAGGAAAATAATAGAAAAGGAAAAACCAGAGATCTGTTCAGGAAAATTGGAGATACTAAAGGAACATTTTGTGCAAAGATGAACATGATAAAGGACAAAAATGGGAGAGACCTCACAGAAGCAGAAGACATCAAGAAGAGGTGGCAAGAATACACAGAGGAATTATACCAGAAAGATTTGGATATCCCGGACAACCCAGATAGTGTGGTTGCTGACCTTGAGCCAGACATCCTGGAGAGTGAAGTCAAGTGGGCCTTAGAAAGCATGGCTAACAACAAGACCAGTGGAGGAGATGGCATTCCAGTGGAACTATTTGAAATCTTAAAAGATGACGCTGTTAAGGTGCTACATTCAATATACCAGCAAGTTTGGAAAACTCAACAGTGGCCAGAGGACTGGAAAAGATCAGTCTACATCCCAATCCCAAAGAAGGGCAGTGCCAAAGAATGCTCCAACTACCGGACAATTGCACTCATTTCACATGCTAGCAAGGTTATGCTCAAAATCCTACAAGGTAGGCTTCAGCAGTATGTGGACCGAGAACTCCCAGAAGTACAAGCTGGATTTCAAAGGGGCAGAGGAACTAGAGACCAAATTGCTAACATGCGCTGGATTATGGAGAAAGCCAGAGAGTTCCAGAAAAACATCTACTTCTGCTTCATTGACTATGCAAAAGCCTTTGACTCTGTGGACCACAGCAAACTATGGCAAGTTCTTAAAGAAATGGGAGTGCCTGATCACCTCATCTCTCTCCTGAGAAACCGATACGTGGGACAGGAAGCAACAGTGACAACTGGATATGGAAACACTGATTGGTTCAAAATTGGGAAAGGAGTACGACAAGGCTGTATATTGTCCCCCTGCTTATTTAACTTATATGCCGAATACATCATGCGAAAGGCCGGACTGGAGGAATCCCAAGGTGGAATTAAGATTGCCGGAAGAAATATCAACAACCTCAGATATGCAGATGATACCACTCTGATGGCAGAAAGTGAGGAGGAATTAAGGAACCTTGTAATGAGGGTGAAAGAGGATAGTGCAAAAAACGGTCTGAAGCTCAACATCAAAAAAACTAAGATCATGGCCACTGGTCCCATCACCTCCTGGCAAATAGAAGGGGAAGATATGGAGGCAGTGACAGAGTTTACTTTCTTGGGCTCCATGATCACTGCAGATGGTGACAGCAGCCGCGAAATTAAAAGACCCCTGCTTCTTGGGTGGAAAGCGATGACAAACCTAGACAGCATCTTAAAAAGCAGAGACATCACCTTGCCAACAAAAGTCCGCATAGTCAAAGCTATGGTTTTTCCAGTAGCGATGTATGGAAGTGAGAGCTGGACCATAAAGAAGGCTGACCACCGAAGAATTGATGCTTTTGAATTGTGGTGCTGGAGGAGACTCTTGAGAGTCCCCTGGACTGCAAGGAGAACAAACCTATCCATTCTGAAGGAAATCAACCCTGAGTGCTCACTGGAAGGACAGATCCTGAAGCTGAGGCTCCAATACTTTGGCCATCTCATGAGAAGAGAAGACTCCCTGGAAAAGACCCTGACGTTGGGAAAGTGTGAAGGCAAGAGGAGAAGGGGACGACAGAGGATGAGAGGGTTGGACAGTGTCATCGAAGGGACCAACATGAATTTGACCCAACTCCACATAAGGCAGTGGAAGACAGGAGGGCCTGGCGTGCTCTGGTCCATGGGGTCATGAAGAGTCGGACACGACTAAATGACTAAACAACAACAACTAGTAGTGATGAGGTTTTCAACGTTTCTAGATTAAAAACGCCGCCAGTCTCCATTCGGGGAGCTTCACCTCTCTTGCCGGCCCCTTCCCTGAGTGTGGCTCGCCTGCAAGAAAGGCCTAATTGGGAAGCCTTGGAGGCCGAGCGAGGCCCAGCTTCCTCTTCCTGCCCCACTGCTAGCTGGGAGCTTTTTTCCCCCCTGGAAAGCTGGAAAGAGGAAAGCTAAAGGAAGCCTCCCAGCCTTCTCACTTATTGGGCCTTTCTCCCAGATGCATCACAGTCCGGTGTCTTTAAGTTGCTGCTATAGGACAGGTAGAAGAAGGGCCACGACTGAAGAATGATGACAGTTGATGTCCAGAAAATCAAAGCCTCTTCTCTGTGCACACTGCCAACACCTCTTTGGGAAAGCATTTCAACTTTTTGGAAGGGAAGAATGGGAAAAGCAATTAAAAAGTGTTGCCACAGGGAAGGGGTTTTTGGCTACCTGGACATCCTGAGAACGGACACCTCCGGGATGGTGGGCCAAGGACGAGCCCCTTTCCTCAACCCCCGTCACCGACCGGGAGACAGCAGCCAACGAGGCTGCCAGGCAACGTTGGAGCTGCCGCCGAAGGGAAGGTAGCGAACGGCAGGCAGAAGCACAGGTAGGCAGAGCCTGGTTCACGGTAGGTGGAAGAACCTGGGGTCCCTGAGTACGAAGGAGGTGGATGTGTATCTCGAAAACAACAGAAAAGCCTTCCTCTGAACTCAGCCACATCCACCAAAGGCAACCTAAGGCACGTAACATCTTAAATGCCAAGCCCAGAGCAGGTTGGAGAAGGGGTGGGGGAAGGACAAGATGGACGGACCTTTGTGGCATTTTTAGTTCGTATCACAAAACGAACTGGAAAAGTAACTTGAGATATCAAGACTGGGAAGGGACTACAGGGTTTGGAATGCCTCCGTCTACAAAACCAGGGTGGAGGAACCTTCATTAAACCTGGAGACTTTCTCAGAGAACCATATACCAAGGAGAGATAAAGCCAGCGTCAAAAGGGTGGGATGGAGAAAAAAAAAATCAGCACATTTCAGCTTAAAGTTCTTAGTGCCAGTAACTCAGTCTTTGGAGAAGCATTTCCAATGTTAGAGGGTGAAAATACAAAGGGGTCCCCTTCCATTCAGAACAAGATTTATCAAACTGGAATCAGATTCCTCATCAAATCTGCTTATATATTAAGACACCTGGTGAAAACTAGCTTCTGAAGCTTCTCACCCTTTGTCACAAAGAAAAAGAGATTCAAGTACGTTTAAGGCTTTTTCCATCTTGTTCAGAGCCCACAAATAGCCCTCTACATCTACACAGATTTTACTAGCTGTTGGAAGCTGTTTGCACACGTTACCCTTCTGGGTTTTCCCCTCCCGAAAAGGCAGACTAAAACCAATGAACAAGGTCCAGAAAGATGCTGTCTGTTTTATCAAAAGCTATCATCCTGCTTACGGCAATTGTTTCGCTTGGGTTTTTAAACCACTCACTTTCTGGCATATAAAGACACCTACCAGCTGGCTGTATCCGAGTCCCCCTTCCGGCGGCCGTGGGCTCGCCCCCCGTTTCACTCTTTGCTGTTCGCTTTTGGCCGACCACGTGGGAAACATGGATGGGTCGATGGGAAGGGGCATCTCTCAGAAATACTCGTGTTTCAAGCCATCCTCAGCCGTGATCCTTCTGACTGTAGTAGGTCAGGAATCTGGAAATCAACCATGAAAATTAAAGAGCAGATGACCATGAAAGGGGAGGGGAGGGAACATTTGAAGAATGTTTCAATCCATGACTGTCGGGTTGCCCCTGAATTATCTCCAGCCTCTCCATCTCCCTTTTTAAAATTGGGGCCCAGATCCAGAAACTGGAAACCATTCCCTTTTTTAGGGGGGGAGGATTACAATGCCCAGAATCCTGGATTCCTTTGCCTCCTGCTAACGGCAGATCTCAAACGTAAGTAAATGTATCCCAAGATCTGGCTTTCTGTGTTCAAAAAGGCTCATGTTTGAAGATGTGTTCATTGCAGTGGGAAAACAGCGGCAGTGCGGCCTGGGGGAAGGAAACCCAGGTGAGCAGAAAGCCAGGCGCTGCCACCGATGGCTCTGGAAATACGTTCACTTAGCGCCATTACGTACGCCCGCTTCCCGCCCTGGCGGAACGAATCCTCCCGCGTTGCCATCGGGAGCCGATGGGTGGTGACGGGCGTTTAAACAGGGGCAAACGTCTTCCTGAGCCTGAACCACGGTGGTGGCACATGGGTTTCCGGGGCTCTCAAGAGCAGCAGCCCAGCTGACTCCAGCAAAGACAACTTGCGAGCAGAGGGGCATCCTGAACATCCAGGTTCGGAAGCGACCAGATGTCCCTGAGTATCAACTGCTTGCGACCGAAGAAGCCAGCGCCTGTGGCCTCTTTTCGGGGTCCCCGTGGAAGACAGGGCGAGAGGCTCAGAGGAGCCCGTAGGGTGGGGACCTCAGAGCCCCTCAAAAGGTGGCCCCGCCATCTTTTTTTTGCCCTGAAAGAAAGCAAAGCCATGCTGGTGCCGGCCACTCCCTCTGCCCTGTCAGGGGCCAGCCTTACCTTGGGGACGGATTTTGCTGCAGGATTTTATTGACAGAATGAATTTTGAAGGGAAAGGAAGAAATAGAAAACCTGTGTGGAGATCTATTTGAGTTCTTCAAGAGAATGAGCTCCTTGTGGCTAGAGTCATTGTTTTTAAGCGGCTGATAAATTAGTTGAAATTGTTCTAGTGTAAAATTCAACCAAGTTATGCCCAAGCCGTCCATATTCACATTTACGGGACAACCACTTTCGCAGACAACTGTGCAATTTGATTATGCGACGAACCCCACAACCGAATATTCGACTGTGTCCATGGAGCGGCTTCCTGGATGTGACTTTCCCCTCTTGTGCCAATTTGACAGCAACTTTCACAACGCCCCAAGTTTTTTGCAGGCAGAGAATGATTTTGTCCCATTGTTCATGTCACTATCTCTTCCATTCCTCCAAGCTGCACAAGCCTAGCTGCGCAGGGGGTTTTTGAGTAGTAAATGCATGAATCGCATACCGCCATGATAAGGAGAAACCAGAAATTAGGAGTGGTATCGGGGATAACTGAGAATGGCTGATGTAAAATTGATGAACCACCCAGAGGTCTGAGTGGACAGGAGCCCAAGACCGAGCTAGATGGAGGAGGTGTGGGGAGTGAGTCCTTATTTAGAATGCAAGGAAGATTCAAGATTGACGTCCAGGAGTTTCCAAACATATTCTCCTTCTTGCCCCTGACTTTGCTGGGCTTCCAATTTATCCCTCTCAGCAGGCCCCCTATTCTTTCCCCATAACCCCAAATCATGGTGACATGTCTTATGTGAACCACAGGAAGCTAGCAGGCACTTCTGCCCCTCCCAGGATGGCACCATGAGAACAAAATGGAGATAAAGTTGAGACACAGAAGTCCTGTTGGCCTGGTGTCCTCCCAGCATCTCCCCTTAGCACCTGTCCAGCTGAAACGATCAGAACGGGATGCAGGGGGGAGAGGAGCCAGGAGTGGCTTTTGTCTGTCCTTTTGATTTTCTGACCTCTATTTCCTCCTGCACTGGTTGTTGTTGTTGTTGTTTAGTCATTTAGTCGTGTCCGACTCTTCGTGACCCCATGGACCAGAGCACGCCAGGCCCTCCTGTCTTCCACTGCCTTATGTGGAGTTGGGTCAAATTCATGTTGGTAGCTTCAGTGACACTGTCCAACCATCTCATCCTCTTGTCGTCCCCTTCTCCTCTTGCCTTCACTCTTTCCCAACATCAGGGTCTTTTCCAGGGAGTCTTCTCTTCTCATGAGATGGCCAAAGTATTGGAGCCTCAGCTTCAGGATCTGTCCTTCCAGTGAGCACTCAGGGTTGATTTCCTTGAGAACGGATGGGTTTGATCTCCTTGCAGTCCAGGGGACTCTCAAGAGTCTCCTCCAGCACCACAGTTCAAAAGCATCAATTCTTCGGCGGTCAGCCTTCTTTATGGTCCAGCTCTCACTTCCATACATCGCTACTGGAAAAACCATAGCTTTGACTATGCGGACCTTTGTCGGCAAGGTGATGTCTCTGCTTTTTAAGATGCTGTCTAGGTTTGTCATCGCTTTCCTCCCAAGAAGAAGGCATCTTTTGATTTCGTGGCTGCTGTCACCATCTGCAGTGATCATGGAGCCCAAGAAAGTAAACTCTGTCACTGCCTCCATATCTTCCCCTTCTATTTGCCAGGAGGTGATGGGGCCAGTGGCCATGATCTTAGCACTAGTTGTTAGGTACTCTGAAAGGGCTGTCTACCAGCAGCAACTTTCTCTAAGAAGGAGCATGGAACACACTACCCACTCTGTCACAGACAGAGAAATACTTTTCTCTTTCAATGTTTTTCTTCTCTTGATCTTATGAATTTTCACCACAGTTTTCTCATTGTCCCATTTACCCTAAGACCAGTGAGCTTTTTAAGTGAGATTAGTGGCACAAGGTTTAGGAAATAGCACTGTTAAGCACAGCTGAACTCAAAAGTTAAGAGATTAGGTAATTTATTTTATTTATTTATTTGATTTTTATCCCGCCCATCTAGACCAAGGGTCTGCTCTGGGTGGTTTACAAATTTAAAAACACTAAAACCAAAAAGTCCAAGATGGCGAAATTTAAATAATTAAGATATGGCAGTTAAGATATGGCAGGAGGGAAAGTCTGCCCAAATAGCCAGGTTTTAAGTTTAAGTTTATTTCTTTATTACTTTAGGTAAGGTAAAGGTAAAGTTTCCCCTTGACATTTAGTCCAGTCGTGTCCGACTCTAGGGGGCGGTGCTCATCTCCGTTTCCAACCCGTAGAGCCAGCATTTGTCCGAAGATCATTTCCGTGGTCACGTGGCCAGCGCGACTTAGACACGGAACGCCATGACCTTCCCACCGAGGTGGTACCTATTTATCTACTCGCATTTTTACATGCTTTTGAACGGCTAGGTTGGCAGGAGCTGGGACAAGCGACGGGAGCTCACTCCGTCGCCTGGATTCGATCTTACGACGGCTGGTCTTCCGACCTTGCAGCACAGACGCTTCTGCGGTTTAACCCGCAGCACCACCACGTCCCTTAGGCAAATACTGGTAAATGATATACTAACAGATTAAGAGATTTTACCTTAGTCCATTGGGGGAAAGATAGCACAAAAACTGCTGTCTAAGAGAATATAGTCCATGGCTTCAGTTGAGGCCTTGAATCGGTTCATCACTGCCATCCAAAACACAGTGAACTTTGAGATGTGTAACTTCGGCAGAACTTTCTCCTTATTTTACTCTACTTTGCTAATGTTTTCCCTTGACCCCCAAACTCCACTTCCCCTTCTCTTTTTAGGAGAGTTCCTCCCTTCTGTCATCCTTTCGGAAGGGAAGATTCTGTCATCCAGAAGGGAAGATTCTGTCATACAGAAGGGAAAACTCCCAGCGGGGAGAGAATAGTGGAAAGTGGAAGGCTGTAGGAGAAGAGGAGGACTGAACATGAGAGAGATTGACTCAAGAAAAGAATCTTGAGCAGGACTGTTAATAATAGGAGCTATGGAGGTCCTTCACTCACATGATCCCGCTACATCAGAAGCCACTTGTTGAAACAGAAGAAGGAACACCCATAATGGTTGATGTTCCCTTCCGAATGTAGGACACTCAAGATAGCATTAAAGTTTTTTGCTTTCCCTTCCCCTATATTCAGCCTCATCAGGATCTTCATACCTTTCCTCCTTTCTGTGTCAGGAACCAAAACTCACTCATTCAATGCAACTCCACCCCTACTCCTCCAGATCTGTCCAGGGTGTGGGACAGGCAAAGGCAGAGAAAGACACGGATCAGCCACAACATTAACACCACTGACAGGTGAAGTGAATGGCATTGATTATATCATTGCAATGGCACCTGTTCAGTTCAGGAAACCTGGGGTCCCACCATTCGTGTGGATGTTACCGTGACACATAGCACCTGCCTAGAGAGTGTTGTAGGCCACACACAACCCTTCATGGCCGTGGTGTTCCCGGATGGCTGTGACCCCCTTCCAACAGGATCGTGCACCCTGCCACACTGCAAAAATGCTTCAGGTATGGTCTGAGGAACGTGACAATGAGTTCAAGGCGTTGCCTCGGCCTCCAAGTTCCCCAGATCTCTGTCTGATTGAGCATCCATGGGATGCGCTGGAGCACCCAATCGGATCCACCTCACAACTTGCAGGATTCAGAGGATCTCCTGCTAATGTCTTGGTGCCAGAGACCACAGGACACGCCCAGAGGTCTTTGTGGAGTCCGTGCCTCCACGCATCAGAGCTGTTTTGGCAGCACGACGGGGACCTACATGATATTAGGCAGGTGGCCAATCAGTGTAGACTTCTAGCTAGGGCAGTGGCTATTCGGAAGGAAGAGATATACACACACACACACACAACCTGTAATCAAATTGCATTGTTGCCATAGTGTCCCTCCAGTGGCCGTCCCGATAAATCCCACGATCCTCCTCCTCTCCACTCTTGAGATAATACAGGAGCTATCTGGGAGTGATGGGTGGTGAGAACATTTGATGTTTGTTTTCTGCATGTGTTCATAGAATCGTCATAGGGCTGGAAGGGACCTTGGAGGTCTTCTAGTCCAACCCCCTGCCCAAGGCAGGAGACCTCATCCCATCCCGGACCAGTTGGGAGAGAACTGCCCTTGACCGTTCTTGGGCTGAGAAAGTTCCTTCCTTTTTCCCCTTCTGTTTTTGTGGGATGGGGGTGTCAAAGCAGAGCTCCAGCCTCAAAGCAATGACAATAGGGATGTCAGACGGGGATGGCCCCCATCTAGACTCACTGTTCAGCAGGCACTCCAGGCATCCCCTGAGTTGCAACTACGTTTGTTTTCAACATTTTAGTTGGTGTTTTTTTAAAAAAATAACTTAGTATTCTTGTCATTTAATTCTTTCTAATTTGTCATTTTTTGTGCTTTGACTATTACTGATGTTAACATTGTGAGCTACCTTGGGTCCCCTTAATGTGAGAAAAAAGGCCTACTAAGATTACTGTGACGGACAGTCCAAATACCTAGCCTGTCCATCACAGTAGAACACTGATGTGATAACCAATGACAGTACAGGAGGGCGGAACCAGGAAAATAAAAGGGGACAGAAAGACAGTTATAATCAGTTAGAACCAGTGAGGAGTTAGAAAAAGCAGTTAGCAGAGAGAAGCAAGGAAAGATTTATAGAGAAGGATAAGAAGAAGATTGAGAGAGAGATAGGTAAACAGGGAAAATAAGATTCAAAGGAGAACAGTTGGAAAAATATATATGAGAGAACTGAAAAAAGTAAAAGTTATAAGCCTTATACAGTGATAAGAAACAAATGAATGAACCATCATATATGTAAAGTAAAAGAAGTTAAATGAATCATAATTACTACACCATCCATGATTTCCTTATATATCTAATCTGTTAATCTTCAAATAAATCTGTTGTATTGGCAGCACTTGTCTAATTAATTGGTATTGAAACAATAATACCTAGTGGCAGCGAGTAAAGTGAAAACGCATTCAGAAGGTGGGCCTGGGTTTTAAAAAAATAAACAAGGGACACTGGGTGGACGCAACAAAGTGGTGACCAGCGGCGGGATTCGAATAAAGTCCAGTAAGGCCAAAGAAAATAATAAAGTTTCCGGAGTCAAAGATACCTATTAGTCAGGGTGGTCTGTCGTGGAGGGAGTGGGTAACTCTCTAGAGCTTTTTGGGAAAAAGCTTAGTAGAGGGGCTCCTGAACGCAGATCGGGGACTAAGATAGGGAAAGACTGAGGGAACAATTTCTGTTAGAGGTTTACCTCAAGATTTTGAAAGACCAGAGGGCTAGCTTTGGACCCGAGGCTCTAAGGAAGGGAGTGCTTGGGGAACAAAAGCGGAAGCCAAGGTCAGACACGGATCTGAGGGAACTGGAACAAGCAGAGGCTTGAAAAACAGAAAAATAAAAGTAATCTGAAATAGCTGGGTGGCTGGAGGCCAAAAGAAACAGTGTATCATACAAGGAACAGTGAGGCTACGTGCCTAAAAGTAACAAAGTAGCAATTCGTGGAGGCTGCCAGCAAAGCTACAAAGTAACTAAATCTAACTCTCTCTCTAACTCTAAGAGGAAAAAAGCGCTTTAAATCGAAGCTTGACTTTGCTTGAATATTGATTTCAAGAGATAACTGGGGGGGAGGAGAGAGAGTACATTTATTTCCATTGTGGAGTTATGCTATTTTTTGAAGTGCACATTTTATCTCCTACCTTGCCTCTCCGAGCATCAGCCTCTGATCCTGTTCTGCCTGTAAAGGCCACTGGGTAGCCAGTGCGGGCTTATCTGCTCCTCTGGACCCAAGTGAAACAGAGAAGGCCAAGCCAGACAGGGAGACAGACAGAAATTAGCGAGGTCCAAGATCCGGCATAAAGAGATCTCTGTTTGCTTACAGATTGAAAAGTGCACTCCATAAACATCCGGCACGGAGTAATTTCTGTTGTGAGCCCTTGTCACATCCAATAAAGGAGATCAGTGGAACAGGTGGGATTATATACTGCCTCTCCTGACCACTCAACATCTTTTCAAAGAGACAGTGACCCATGTGGTCCCCTACCCTTTCCTCGTGCTCTTTTGCCGCCCATCTGGATGTGCCTGTTGCTAAGAGGAAGAAGAGGAAGAGGCGGTTTCCTCCGCCCTAGCAGGAGGGCATCCGCGAGGCCAACTCCACCACCCTCTTACGAGACCCTAAACTTCTGGCCGCTGATCTATTAATAACAGCTAACCAATATTGGTCTAATTCCCCCGTTAATGGCTTTGATGACTTGACTAATTGCTGCAATAATTGACAGAACCAGGCTCGTACAACCGGTCGATCTCCACCTCCGGTACGAATGGCAATAAAATATTATTCTTTCATAAATAAAACGGTGTGTCAGGGCGCTGGGGTGCACCGACAGAGAGCCATTGGTCTCCCTACGAGCCCCAGCCTAACCTCACAGCCCCCACCACGGTCCAGGGACAGCTGGTCCCACAGACAGGAGGCCTTCCAAATGCAGCCATGGGGGCCTCACTAGCTACTGTGCGCCTGCTGCGTGTGCGGAGGGAGGGGGAGTCTTTCAGCGTCTTTATGGGGCCCTATTTGTCACCTCCCACACTCCTGTCTCTGGCAGGGAATCCACACCTGGGCAATGCCTGGGGGGGGATGCGCGCAAAGCCCCCACCCTCCCTCCCACTGTCAACTTTGCTCATAGAAGGAGTGCCCCCCACCGCTTATAATATTTGATAAATAGCCTGCCGACTCCCTGCTAGCACCGTGGCAGCAAGACCGAACCCCGAGCAGCTGCATAAGGTCACTCATTGGGGAAATATGTTTCTGTCGGTGGTATTTAAAAAAGTTTAGCAGAGTGACAGGTCTCAATTTTTCAAATTTTATTAACTCCATCCTCTTAATCATTTGTCTTGGATTCCTTCAGATTCCAGATAACTGTCAATAGAGGGGGCTCAGGGAAAGGATGATGGATGTCTATGCCTGGGCTGGACGGCTTTCATTAGTTAATAACTCTGGGTTGAGGAAGGGGAGGCAGGAACCCGACCGACTGGTCGACCGGCTCACTCAAGGAACCAGGTTGGGAGGGAGACTTTCCCACCTCCTCCACACACCCCCTCCCCCTTGTTACAAACTTGTGTCGGGGGGGGGACAGGCCCATTTGTGTTAGAGATCATGTATGAACCGCAGCCTCCCTTGCTCTCGAGGGGCTCCCTCCATCTCATTCAGCATCCCGTTCACCAGGGTGGCCAGTTGGAGGTTGGTCTCCTCTGGACCACCCACCAGAGCAAGCCCACCAGAGCCAGGGGCCGGGCAGCACGCCTCCCTTTTCTCCAACCCTGACACCGTAACTGGCTTGCCTCTACCACCAATCCCTGAAGAGACAGACCGCGCACTAAAAACAATAATAATAATGATAAGACAGACCACCTCTCAGAACGGTGGCTGCAGGACCCCACCGGTCCTGAAAAGGGGCCCTAGTCCCGCTTCAGAGGCATCGCCCATCAGAGGAATTCACATCTTGCAGCCGCTCTTTTCACAAGTTCAACTCTGTCCTCGCCGTCTGCTTTTTCAAAATTCTGCTTGTTACTTGTGACGGCATTGTGTTCTTGTTTCTTTTACGCCAGTTTTTAAGTTCTCATGAGTTCCACCAGTGACTGACTTCCATCAATTTTTTAATAGTAGGTTTAAAGGGCTGCTGTCGGTTACCCTGGGCACCTAGTGCAGAAAGACAGGGCATAAAGCATCCTCGCCTTCATCCTCTGCCCCTCTGTCGCTTCCCTTTTCCATCTTCCGTTTGTCCTTCAACGTTACTCAAGCTTTTTCACCGGCGGCACGAGCAGCTGGTGCCTCTCCCCTGCAGCCCGTCCCCTTAGCACGCAGGTGTCAACCCTGCCAGGATGTTGTTCAAGGGATGAACATGGAGAGACAATGCAAGCAGAGCTTAAAAGAATTCATTTGGTTCAGAAGGAAGAAAAGCTGAAACAGCACCCGACCAAGATCTGAATGTGGGATTTGTGACCTGAGGGAACCAGGGTCACCAGTTTAAATCTTGTGTGACCCTGGACTTACCAGCCCAGCGCAAACCTCCCTCTCCGCCCCCTCTGTTCCTTGGCCTGTCTGCAATATCCAGGTGAGAGCACCGGCCCGTCTTACAAGGCTCTCGTACAGATTACACAATGTACATGAAGCTCTCTGGACTTGCAAATGCTTCTTCTTACAGCAGTCGTCATCATCGCCATCATCTCTATTATTACGGTTGTTGCTTTCGGAAGGATTTGATGAAGAATTTCTGCTTGCATTTCCAGTATAACACATGGTGGGCTCCACTGACTAGTGACTCCGTTGTGCACATAGGGCTGGTGGTGGTGGTGGAAATATAGTTTGGCTCACTTGCTTGAGCTGTCTGGAATTACTTCACTAGGTGATTACAAAGCAAAAGCGCCAGGTGACTCAGAGAGAGGCCGCAGAGAAACCTCTGGCTTGCTTCAGCTGAGACCTCGGTGGCAGCGTGGCACCTGGCTGGTGGGTTTGTGGAGCTGTAAAAGTGAGCAAGATCCCCTCGCAGTTCTGTGTGGGGCCACGGAGCCTTTTGCCTCTCTTCCAACTTTGTGATTCCAGAAATATCCGGGCGGCACTTCTGCCATAGGAAAAGCCAGCCAGATACACTGAAAGATCAAACGCAGCGATTGTCCTGTCCAATAACGAGGAATAGACGGTGAGGCCCTCCTCTTGAAGGCCACGGCAGCTCTTCAGAGGCCACCACGTGACCTCCCGACGAAGCCCAGAACATTGTGGCTTGCTGCGGCGAGACCCGTTTCGAGTTCCAAACCCATCCCAGCCACCGCTGGGGAGAGGAGTGTCATCAGCCATCATCCCTGACAAGCCGCGACATCCTTATACCTCTGCATGGCTAGTTAAAGTAATAGGAAGAGACTCCTGTCCTCCTGAGACTCCCTCTGATTGAATTAACATGATCACCCTTCTTTTCCAGGAAAATAAACGGGCTTCCAAGATGGGCAGCAGAAATACTTCACAGGTAGCTTTCGAAAAGCAGGCCGAGTGAGCATGAGGAAAGAGGTCAATTCCTGCTAGACAGGGAACCACACTATAATGGGATACTTCTCTATGAAAGAGATAACTAACTTCTCTCTCTCTCTCTCTCTCTCTCTCTATATATATATATATATAAATAAAGAGGAGAAGACTTCTCCTTCTCCTGCAACGGTGGAAAGGATAGGTGGCATCCCTTCTTCTTCTTCTGTCAGACCCTCTGGAATCCATTGAATTCCAAGACGCCAGAATCAAAGACAGCAGGGCTATGGCGGTCATGATTCAATCGGGATTCTGCCCTCAGACAAGGTTAAACTGTGGTCAAGGAGCCGTTCTCGATTCAATTACCTTACAAATGTCATTGTCCAAGTAAAGTCCCCATCGTGACAGTTCATTACGCGCAGCTTCGTTCTTCTCAGTTCTGCTCAGGAGCCTCGGCCCAAAGCAAAGGTGGTGCTGCTCAGGGCTCAGGTTGATCTGCTGGCTAAGCTCCTAACCCGAGGCCACATGGGGTGAGAAAGGAATATTCAGTATTTCAGCTTGGACTGAAAAGAGGCATCTATAAAGTCCATACAGCTCCACTTCTAAAGCACAGAGACAGGATGGAAGGTGGGGTATTAACCGTAACTGAAACCATCACTCCTCCAAAGTTTCAACTATAGTAGGACTGCGGTATCTGTGGGGGATTGAGTCGAAGTCTCCCTGCCCCGTGGATGCTGAAAACCGCGGATATGCAAAGCCTACATACCGTATAGTCTCTCGTTCCCCCTAATGGCCAGTTCAGGTCACACACCTTCAACTTCAGACCAAGAAAGATGTTGGGAGGCCCATCAGGAAACCCTAGCTTTGCATGGGACAGGAGAGGAACTCACACCACCTTCATGACTCTGAAATCTTTCTTCATATTCTCAGGAATCCCAGTCAAGAAAGACAGCTCTGGCACCAGCAGGATCTCACCCTTCTGTAGCTGGAGGGAAATTAAACACAAGGTCCATCAGCAAACATGAAAAGGTCCCATTACCGGAAGCTGGGGTAGAGACATAGGACAACGATGCAGTACTGACAGGAGAGGTAGGCTGCTAACTAGAGTGCAAAACCCAGAGCCAAGCAAGTATTTCCTCCTCATCAACCTCTTCTGGTTTTCCCTTAATCCTCCTGACCTCCTCTGAGCTCACCCTGCATTAGCATGGAAATGGGGTGAAGGCTGAACAGGATCCTCCGGCCACAGGCTGCCCACTCTACAACTAGGGGTCACATGACCTGCCTCCATAAAGCTGGATGTGCAGTTTTGCTTCTTCCAAACTAGCATCCTGTGGATGCTTGAATTCTGATTAGCACCATTACTGAATCTCATGCACAATGTCAGTGGCTCACCTTCCCTGGAGGATTCTTCCTTTCCCTGGGTCTGTGAATCAGCAGTGGCTGGTCGACTTCCCTAATGGTTATCCCATAGTTCTTACTGGAAAAAGAATGTCATATGAATTCTAGAGCAAAATAATTCATTCGAAGCTACAAAATGCAAACAGCAAGTATGCAGGACTAAGAAAATACCTACATTGGGCCACAGTAGGCAATATTTTAGTCTAAATGACAACGAAGATAGTGCATTTTCTCCTAATCACTACTTATAATAATAATAACTGTAGAACTGCAGAGCTGGAAGTGACCCTTTGGACAATCAAGTCCAGATTCTGTCTAGAAGCACAGTGGGGAATCGAACTCCCAACCTCTGGCTCTGCAACCAGAGAATCCAAACCACTGAGCTATGCTTCCCTCTATTGCTCTAGCACCTTGGCACATGTTTGAGCACCACCTCTTACCTGTAATACTCTAGAAAAGTGACCTTCTTGCCATCAGACATGGTAAAACTATCCTTGGGTGTCTTGTTCCAGTCAATGTCATCAATACAGTAAGTATTGTTGTTATAACGAGTTATTATGATATTGCCAACAAGCTTCTTCATACACTCATCCTGGAAATTCTCTCGACTCTGCTGGTAAATTGCATGCCTTTGGGGAAAACCACGGAAAAAAAGCATTTTGACCTGGCATATCCAGAGCTGGCGCTCTGGATCTTTCCCTTTTCAAACCTTCCATTTTTCTCAGCCCAGTCTCCACCACCTGCAAATACGACTTAGCCTTGCGACAACTCTGTAAGAATTACAACTAGGCAATGGACTGAATGTCCTTTGAACAGTTGTGTGCGTTGTACAGAAATACTGTGTATTTTTAAAAGAACCATCCGCACCCCACAACATCAACAAACAAAACCAGCTAGGGATGGGATTTTCTGATGTCTTGGACTAAAAATCTTGTAATTCCCCCATTCTGTGGCTCATCTGGGAAAAAGGACATCAGTTGGAAGGCTCTGAGGCTTAGCTAGGCGAAGGTAGGGATCGCTAAGCCTCAAAGCCTTTGTTAAGGCTCTTCTCCCTGGTGAGCCCCATTTAGGTGTCTGTAAGGTGTGTTACGTCAGGTAATCCTGTCAGGATGAGGAATTATGGGATCTTTAGTCCAAGAAATATGAAAACACCATGCCTAATGCCAGCTCTTTATCAAAACAAAAGAAACGATTTCCCCAGTTCCTGCTACAACTTTATTGCACCTATCTTTCTAGGATAAGGAAATTGTGGAGATACAAATTAAAGGCAGCACATATAAGATGAAAACCACTTCTCAGAAGAGGCAGCTTCCTGCAGACACAGTTCATGCACAGAGTTTGCCTGAGTTTCTCTCTCTGACAACAGGGATGTGCACTTTCACTTTATAGTACACATGGGCACGTAACAAAGAGATTGCCTTCTTCCCAAGAGTCATCCAACAAAAATTCCCAGTGTTTGCCTTCTCTAAATTAAAAACTATAGGGAAATCTGGGTCTTCCGTGGAACTGTCTGAAGACTTACTCAATACAATATTTATCTTTAATGAGGACAACATTGAGAAGTACAGATCTATAAAAATTACTGGAACTAAGTTCTCATGTTCCTCTTTAAGGTCTGTGCAATGTTCGCTAAGATAAAATTTCTTACTCACATGAAATCCAGGACTGAATCATTCCTAATAATTTTGTGAACAACATCCGCCAGCAGAAACAGCCCTCCGTCTGTCCTCCGGATACTGGTCGCATAGCCGGGCCATATCTGCAATCTTTGAGGGGGGAAATAAAGGGATATACAGTGGTGCCTCGCTAGACGATTGCCTCGTTAAACGACAAATGCGCTAGACGATGAGGTTTTGCGATCGCTGTTGCGCTTCGCAAAACGATTTCCTATGGGCGCTTTTCGCTGGACGATGTTTGGGGGCCTCTCCCGTGACCCACCCCCACCCCTTTCAGAAGCCTCCCGGGGCGCAGGGGAAAAGCGGAATTTTTTTATTTCCAGCTTTTCCCCCTGAATTTTCAGGGCAGAGAAAGCCTCTTTTTAGCCAGCCCATCAGCTGTTCGTCGGGAGAGGGGAGGGGGAAGGAGCGGAGAAGAGGACAAAATGGCTGCCGGGGCTTCTTCAGCAGGTAAACATGCAGTGGAAATGCACCCGGCAAGCCTCTGAAAGCAGCGCTTTGCAGTGGGGGTGGTGTGGGGGGGTGGCAGGCCTGACCCTCCCACCCCACCCCCACCCCCACCCACTCACCCCTTGGCAAAGCCCCGCTTTCAGAAGCCTCTGGGCTGCTTTTCCACTGCCTGTTTCCCTGCTGGGAAAGCCGGCAGAAGCCTCAGAAACCTCAGAAGCCTCCTATCAGCTGTTGGTCGGGAGAGGGGAGGGGGAAGGAGCGGAGAAGAGCACAAAATGGCTGCCGGCTTTTAGCTGTTTGGTGCTCTTTTCTGGATGTTCCGCTGCTACCAGGCACTATGAGAAGCCGGGCTCAGTCTACAGTACCTGGTAAGTGACTTTCTTTTAATTTTTTTTTAAGTTTCTGTGCTTTTCTTTCCCATCGGAATGCATTAATTAAATTCCAATGCATTCCTATGGGAAATTTGGTTTTGCAAGACGATGTTTTCGCATGACAGCGATTTGTCTGGAACGGATTAACATCGTCTTGCGAGGCACCACTGTACAGAAGTGCACACCCATTTTCAAAATCTATGGGGAGCTATGGCATCAAGTCCTGTATTAGAAAATGCAGTCATCATACAGAGGACCAAAACAGCAACTAGAGAATGTTACATCAGCTACTTCCCTGATGTATATTTATTGTGTAAAGATGAACTTTTAGAGATAAATTACTAGGCATAATTCTCGGCTATAAAAAATATTTAGCTATGCATAGTGCAATATGGTTTTCCAGAACACACATACCATACAACAACTGTATCAAAACTGAAGACAACTATGTAAGGCTTTACTACAAGCAAGAACCTTTGAGGACAATTTGCAGAGACCCTTCCCTCAGTCTCACCACCTTCTGAGGACAGTTCGGTGAAGACGCAAAGAGAGAGCCTTCTCTGTGGTTCTCCCACACTTTTGAACTAGGGGCTAGAATGACCCCCTTTTCCCTGTTCTTATACTAATAGGAGAAGACCTTTTTATTCAGATTTAGTAAAGTCATGGGATGTTCAGCTGAAAATAAAAACCCAATAAAGCATACTGACCTATACTGTGGCATCACAGTAGTGCTGGTAGGGTCAAAGAAATTCCTTCCAACCAGCTTCATATCTAACATCCTCATTACTCTAGAAGAGAAACCCAGGATAATTAAGAGGTTGAAAATGCAGTCTGCTATTTAAGATCAAGATATATGGCACAAAAATGAATTCTTGTTTATTAACAAGAGATACCCGTAGGTGAAACGCTTTGGAATGAATCTCCATCCTTTTTTTCCCAAAGACCAGTGCCCTGCCCACCCGTGCGCGCTC
The DNA here is from genome assembly GCA_037013535.1 of Intellagama lesueurii. Lineage (NCBI taxonomy): Eukaryota > Metazoa > Chordata > Lepidosauria > Squamata > Agamidae > Intellagama > Intellagama lesueurii. The sequence continues at coordinate 55,006 of JBAJHW010000012.1, forward strand.
CCCGCCCACCCGCGCATGAGAGGGAGTGCCCCACTCACCCACACACAGACCCCGCCCCCCCAACTGGTCCGTGGTTTGGAAAAGGTTGGGGACCACTGCTCTAATACTCGTATATAAGCCTTTAACCCTCTCTGAGTGAACTAAGATCTTCTTCAAGTTATAGCTACTGCCTCAGCATACATTTCATAAACCAAGCCAAGGGATATTTTGCTCAACAATGTCTAAGATTCAAAGATACAGCAGTCTGAATATTACACGATCAGAAATATCACCAATGTAAACAATCTAATAAAATAATTTTAACTACCCCTAGTCTTGGCCATGTTGCCTCAATCCTGTCTTTAATGAGAACGTATTACACCCCTCGCTTTCTTGAAGTGAAAAAAAGGGTAAAATACTAGAAAAGTAAAATTCTGGCCACTTCCAATTTTGTGTTGTTTTGATAGGGGTGGGAAACTGGTCCCAGACACCTGTTCATCTAATGTAAAAAAAACCAAAACACAACCAACCTAGAACTATAATCATGAGCACAGTAACTAGAAAATAAGTTCCACTGCGCAGAAAAGAAGGTATTTCTAAGGTAAACCTGTATAGGGTTGCACAAAGGACACACTCCTTTATATGCTTTCCCACTTCCAACATTTAAAGGGTTTCTTGTATGCATGAAGATCCACTTGGACACCTAATCATCCCACTATCGAATTGCCCTAGTTTCCCAAAGCAATTGCCAGTTAGCTAAAGGCTTCCCCGTGACACAAACAATAAAGCATTCACTCTCTCTTTCAAGTCTAAATATTATAATGCAAATTATGAATTCAAAACAGTCCTAATATGCCATATTTGAGATGTACAACTTCAAACATCACATATTTGTCCTGGATTTATTTTAACATTATAAAGACAACTTCAACTCAATCTATCCATTATTCAGATTTAAGGGATTTGGTTGTGTTGGCTTCCCTGCATACATCTGTATCAAATTCACTTATTATAAACTTAGCTTATTTTTAATAGACTCCAAAACTCACAAAGTGAAGCAGCAAAGGCTCGAGATTACAGCCACCTACCTTCTGAAAACAACGTTATAAAATGGAATGCACAAGTCTGAGCTTGGCTCCAAAATTTTGGTCATCTGAATCTTTACACTGACTTCCTCACCATCTGTCTTCCTTTGACATTTCAGAACTTCAATCTAAACCAGAAGACAACATTTTGCATCAGAACGCAAAAACACACCAATATAAATTTTGACCAAACATCCTGTTTGACAGAATAAATCTCTAGACGTTCTAGGAGATATGATGAGCCAATCACCATTTAAAACTGTATGCGGACACACCCTGTTCTAAAAATAGGTACGGCTTCTACTTTGCCTATTCCGTTGTATTGGCTTATTCATACGCACAGCAGTTTTCCCCTGAGAGGTCAAAGGTTACTTCCTTTCCAATGTCCGTAACAGCCTCACAGAGAACACCTTAGGGCAGTGGTGGCGAACCTTTTTGGGCACGCGTGCCCAAACTGGGGGGGGGGGGGGGGAATAACAGCGGGTGGTGCGGACCCGGAACCGGAAGTGGCGGTGGAAGGGGGAATCCCGGCACGGAGGTGCCTCAGGACCCCTCCGCTGCCAGCACCAGTTGCTCCGGATCCGCCTGCCGAAGCGCCAGCACCGGCTGCAGCCGCCTCCTGAGGTTTGGCTGTGCGGGGGGGGGGGGGGGGGAGTAGTGATCTGGCGACCTGTGGCTCATGTGCCAGCAGAAAGGGCTCCACGTGCCAGCTGTGGCACACGTGCCATAGGTTCACCATCGCTGCCTTAGGGGGTCCTTGTGTCTTTTGAGTGCAGCACTCTCTTGACAGAATATACAGTCAGGAAGCTAATCCGACCTTGGTTTCTGAAAGCATTCAATGAATACCTGGAGCAAAATTGCTTTTCTTGTTAAAAGCCAGTACTGATAACTACCTACATATCTATCTGGAAGCTGAGTCATGGCAACTGGACTCCTTTCTTATTAGGCTGAAATGTTTCACTACTCATCCAAGTAGCTTCTTCACAAAAAGAAAGAAAGAATTCCAGTTGCCAAGACTCAACTTCCAGATAACCTCACCTGAATGACTGAGAATCTTCACAGATATAGACCTACGTATCTGGTTAGGAAATCTGATTTTACTGTCAACTATTACAATACTTCACAGCATTGTCACCACAAAATCTGTTATGAACTCAGTGAGAAAACTGCCCCCTTTGAGTTGCTTGTCACTCCATACCTGTTATTAGATGTCTTTTCATCACTCAAGCATTGTGCAAAAAAACGAACCAAAGTTTTGACACTTATATCCGAACGCACAAATATCCTGGAGGATGTGAAAGTGTCTCAGATGGTCCAGCAACACAGACAACCACAAATCTGTAAGGATACTTTTGCCCAGAATGCTTCCTATATTCTTTACCTATAAGTATTCTTTACAAAACAAAACAAATCACCCAGACCTTTTTTGGAGTGGAAATTCAGTCTCTTCAAGAACCTTGTTGTTGTTGTTTAGTCGTTTAGTCGTGTCCGACTCTTCGTGACCCCATGGACCAGAGCACGCCAGGCCCTCCTGTCTTCCACTGCCTCCCGGAGTTGGGTCAAATTCATGTTGGTAGCTTCGATAACACTGTCCAACCATCTCGTCCTCTGTCGTCCCCTTCTCCTCTTGCCTTCACACTTTCCCAACATCAGGGTCTTTTCCAGGGAGTCTTCTCTTCTCATCAGATGGCCAAAGTATTGGAGCCTCAGCTTCAGGATCTGTCCTTCCAGTGAGCACTCAGGGTTGATTTCCTTCAAAATGGACAGGTTTGTTCTCCTTGCAGTCCAGGGGACTCTCAAGAGTCTCCTCCAGCACCACAATTCAAAAGCATCAATTCTTCAGTGGTCAGCCTTCTTTATGGTCCAGCTCTCACTTCCATACATCACTACTGGAAAAACCATAGCTTTGACTATGCGGATCTTTGTCAGCAAGGTGATGTCTCTGCTTTTTAAGATGCTGTCTAGGTTTCTCATCGCTTTCCTCCCAAGAAGCAGGAGTCTTTTAATTTCGTGGCTGCTGTCACCATCTGCAGTGATCGTGGAGCCCAGGAAGGTAAACTCTGTCACTGCCTCCATATCTTCCCCTTCTATTTGCCAGGAGGTGATGGGGCCCGTGGCCATGATCTTCGTTTTTTTGATGTTGAGCTTCAGACCATTTTTTGCGCTCTCCTCTTTCACTCTCATTAAGAGGTTCTTTAATTCCTCCTCACTTTCTGCCATCAGAGTGGTATCATCTGCATATCTGAGGTTGTTGATATTTCTTCCGGCAATCTTAATTCCGTTTTGGGATTCATCCAGTCCAGCCTTTCGCATGATGTATTCTGCATATAAGTTAAATAAGCAGGGGGACAATATACAGCCTTGTCGTACTCCTTTCCCAATTGTGAACCAATCAGTTGTTCCATATCCAGTTCTAACTGTTGCTTCCTGTCCCACATATAGATTTCTCAGGAGATGGATAAGGTGGTCAGGCACTCCCATTTCTTTAAGAACTTGCCATAGTTTGCTGTGGTCCACACAGTCAAAGGCTTTTGTGTAGTCAATGAAGCAGAAGTAGATGTTTTTCTGGAACTCTCTGGCTTTCTCTATAATCCAGCGCATGTTAGCAATTTGGTCTCTAGTTCCTCTGCCCCTTCGAAATCCAGCTTGTACTTCTGGGAGTTCTCGGTCCACATACTGCTGAAGCTTGCCTTGGAGGATTTTGAGCATAACCTTGCTAGCGTGTGAAATGAGTGCAATTGTACGGTAGTTGGAGCATTCTTTAGCACTTCCCTTCTTTGGGATTGGGATGTAGACTGATCTTTTCCAATCCTCTGGCCACTGCTGAGTTTTCCAAACTTGCTGGCCTATGGAGTGTAGCACCTTAACAGTGTCATCTTTTAAGATTTTAAATAGTTCCACTGGAATGCCATCACCTTCACTGGCCTTGTTGTGAGCCATGCTTTCTAAGGCCCACTTGACTTCGCTCTCCAGGATGTCTGGCTCAAGGTCAGCAACCACACTATCTGGGTTGTCCGGGACATCCAGATCTTTCTTTCAATTCCTCTGTGTATTCTTGCCACCTCTTCTTGATGTCTTCTGCTTCTGTAAGGTCCCTGCCATTTTTGTCCTTTATCATGTTCATCTTTGCACGAAATGTTCCTTTAATATCTCCAATTTTCTTGAACAGATCTCTGGTTTTTCCCTTTCTATTATTTTCCTCTATATCTTTGCACTGTTCATTTAGGAAGGCCCTTTTATCTCTCCTTGCTATTCTTTGGAAGTCCGCATTCAATATTCTGTAACTTTCCCTATCTCCCTTGCATTTTGCCTCCCTTCTCTTCTCTGCTACAGTGGTGCCTCGCTAGACGATGTTAATCCGTTCCACGAGGATCGCTGTCTAGCGAAAACATAGTCTAGCGAAGCACGTTTTCCCATTGGAATGCATTGAAATCGCTTCAATGCGTTCCAAGGGAAAACGCAGTCATCTTGCGAAATTTCCCATAGGGAAACCTCGTCTAGCGAGTGAGGGTCCCCATAGGAATGCACTGACAGCTGCACTGACAGCTTTTGACCACTAGTCGGCGCACTCCTATGGGGAAACCTCATCGTCTAGCGAAATTCCCCATAGGGAAACATCGTTTTGCGAAGCGCAGTAGCGCTCGCAAAAAGGCATCGTCTAGCGATTTCCTCGTCCTGCAAGGCAATCGTCTAGCGAGGCACCACTGTATTTGTAAGGCCTCGTTGGACAGCCACTTTGCTTTCTTGCATTTCCTTTTCTTTGGGATGGTTTTTGTTGCTGCCTCCTGTACAATGTTACGAGCCTCCATCCATAGTTCTTCAGGCACTCTGTCCACCAAATCTAGTTCCTTAAATCTGTTCTTCACTTCCACTGTGTACTCATAAGGGATTTGGTTTAGATTATACCTGGCTAGCCCAGTGGTTTTTCCTACTTTCTTCAGTTTAAGCTTGAATTTTGCTATAAGAAGCTGATGGTCAGAGCCACAATCAGCTCCAGGTCTTGTTTTTGCTGACTGTATAGAGCTTCTCCATCTTTGGCTGCAGAGAATATAATCAATCTGATTTCGGTATTGCCCATCTGGTGATGTCCATGTGTAGAGTCGCCTCTTTTGTTGTTGGAAAAGAGTGTTTGTGATGACCAGCTTGTTCTCTTGACAAAACTCTATTAGTCTTTGCCCTGCTTTGTTCTGAACTCCAAGGCCAAACTTACCTGTTGTTCCTTTTATCTCTTGACTCCCTACTTTAGCATTCTAGTCCCCTATAATGAGAAGAACATCTTTCTTTGGTGTCAGTTCTAGAAGGTGTTGTAGGTCTTCATAGAATTGGTCACTTTCAGCCTCTTCAGCATTGGTGGTTGGTGCATAAACTTGGATTACTGTGATGTTGAAAGGTCTGCCTTGGATTAGTATTGAAATCATTCTATCATTTTTGAGATTGTATCCCAGTACAGCTTTTCCCACTCTTTTGTTGACTATGAGGGCTACTCCATTTCTTCTACGGGCTTCTTGCCCACAATAGTAGATATGGTAATCATCTGAATTGAATTCGCCCATTCCCGTCCAATTTAGTTCACTGACGCCCAGGATGTCAATGTTTATTCTTGCCATCTCCTGTTTGACCACATCCAACTTACCAAGGTTCATAGATCTTACATTCCAGGTTCCTATGCAGTATTCTTCTTTGCAGCATCGGACTTTCCTTTCACTTCCAGGCACGTCCACAGCTGAGCGTCCTTTCGGCTTTGGCCCAACCGCTTCATTAGCTCTGGAGCTACTTGTACTTGTCCTCCGCTCTTCCTCAGTAGCATGTTGGACACCTTCCGACCTGAGGGGCCCATCTTCCAGCGTCATATCTTTTAGCCTTTTGTTTCTGTTCATGGGGTTTTCTTGGCAAAGATACTGGAGTGGCTTGCCAGTTCCTGCTCCAGGTGGATTGCGTTTAGTCAGAACTCTCCACTATGACCTGTCCGTCTTGGGTTTCCCTGCACGGCATAGCCCATAGCTTCTCTGAATTACTCAAGCCCCTTCGCCACGACAAGGCAGCAATCCGTCAAGAACCTTACTCTCCAGCTAAAATAAGCACTACATCTATTTTCTTATACCTGTAAAAAAAAAACTGCAGGAGATGCTCCTCCCAATGAAAACATGTACTGTACTGTATTTCCATGCTGGGAAGTCAAAAAAAGAAAGACATACAGTGGGTGGAATCCCAGCATAGTAGCAAAAGGATCAGTGGAGATTTGGCGAGTCAGTAATTCTGAAGTTCTGCTGATTCAGTGGACCTACCCTAATTTTAATTTACTATGCTAAGCAACAGGATTTCAGCCTGTTTTGTTTTAGTAAATCACGAAGCATTTTAACTAGGCCTTACTTGAGGCAACTTGACAGGCCATCAAAAGAATAGAGTCATCAAATGCAGTAACATCTCCTGTCACAGAATTATGTTCTTTTAACATCCCAAAACGCATGTTCCTGCACTCCACTTCAGGGCTGGAAGACAAGATAAAAAAAATAAAACAAATGAGAAGTTAAATGGCAGTCTTGAATTAAAATATTAGCTCACAGAAGCCTAAAGTAGCAAAAAAAGTGTCTTATAGGAACCATTATTTGAAGACAATATATTATGCATTAAAAAGAATAATTGTGCCCTTCTCCAATGTTGAAACACTTGTTACCCACCCAAAATGTCTCTACGTGTATAAATAAAAACAGCCTTCTAAAAGCTGAGTGGAATGGTAAAATTCAAGCATTATTACCTGAATGTCACATGGTACTGGTACACAGCTTCATTTTGACACCCTATTTTAATGAAGTTCAATGCCAATGGGGCAGTTACCCCTTTTGAGCCTTGCTTTATTAGTGGTTCCCTGGAAAGGATGAACACATACTTAGAACACATGGCCACAGCTTCATTCAAAGCAAAACAATGTTGACAACACTCTTGTTGGAGTTGCACTCTGTAAATCAGCAGTCACACAAGTGGGGTGTGAAATCTTGCTGGTTGCCTCTTCTAGGCACAGACAGGCCCAGCTTATGCAACCAACTGCACATGCGGTCAGCCTTCAAAATGTGAAAACTACTTGCAATGCTGACCTTATATGCATATGGTATTTTGCCGTAGGATTTTGGCCAATGTGATTAAATGGTCACACAGCCCAAATGTATGAATATTCATTTAGATGTTGTTGTTGTTGTTTAGTCGTTCCTTCAGAGTCCCTATCTTTAGTCCCCCCAAGATCTGAGTTCAGAAGCCCCGCCACTAAGCTTTTCCACAAAAGCTCTAGCGAGTTATCCACTTCTTCACTACAGACCTCTAACTAAAACATACTCTTGACTCAGAAAAATTCGTTTTAAACTTCGGCTTTACTGGAATCTTTTCATATCCCACTGCTGCCACCACTTGTGACGTTTACCACGTGGCCCCTGCCTATTTCACCAAACAAGGAGCTCACGCTATGTCTTCTCACCAGCAGATACCACTTGAGACTTTCCCTCTTGTTCTCACTGCCACCAGTGGATTTCCTTTATCCACAATACCAAGAACTTTAGACAAACACTTGTCTGATTACTGCCAACAAAACTTATTTATTGAGGTGTATTAAAGTTAATCAGGATCACAGATGTTCTTTATTCAATGCGTACAATCAAATCATTAAAATATCATATATTTTCGACATAAACAATCACCACCTGCTCTATCTATTTATCTTGACCAGCTTATCACTATTAATATCTCTTATCACTATCTCCCTGACTATCTATCTCTCTCTCTCTGCAAATTCTCTCCACGACTCTCCAACTCCACAACCACAAGGTCAAGAAGGCGGAAGGAATGCCTGCAACTGGGTCAGGCTGACAATTCAAAAACTGAGATTATTGAAGGTTTCCGCTGTCGTTCAAATAGAGAACGCAGCCAAGCGCTCAGAAGAAGACTGAGATCTGGAAGGGGCAGCAATGAAGGGGCAACAATTCTCAAGGGTGAGGATGCGCCCCTGGAAACCGAGGTCAAGATCCGTCTCCACTTTGGTCTCCCTGCTGGGTACTGCGGAAGTTGTCCAGTGAAGAAAGATGACAGGGCAAAAGCGACGACCATTCCCTTGAGGTATAGGATAGGAAAGCTGTACAGGTACTAGAGACCGCCAGAGAGACCCATACATGGATTGTGGATCAATCTGTTTCACTAGAAGTGAAAAAGACGTCACTGAGGCTATCACGCTTCGGGAAGATCACAAGAAGACAGGATTCCCTGGAGAAGAGACCCATGCTACGAAAAATGGAAGGCAGCAGGAAAAGAGGAAGCCAGACCGTAAAAAATGGACTGACTCAGTAAAGGATGCCATGGCTTTTAGTCTGCAAGACCTGCGCCGGACTCTTCACGACAGGATTACTCGTGGGGGATCGTCAACTCACAGAATTGCCATGAGGCGGAAGCAACTTGGTGGCACTGAACAATGGCCATCTCTGGAGACGTGGAAGACTTCCCTCTTCCCCTTGGCCCCCGAGGGCTACTCAGAGGGGGCAGCCCTGAACGAGACGGAACAAAAATTCTAAGCTGGGAGGAAAGGGGCTCCTTATGCCACCCAGTTTCCTTCCTCCTCCTTGGGGGAAGGAGGGCAGTGGACCAGCACCCCTCCTCCCACGCCCCACCCCATCTGGATTTTGGGGGCTGTGAAATGTCTCCCCCCTGCCGCCCTGCACGTTTAGGGAGACGTGGCCTCCACCGTGTGCAAAATGACAGAAAAACCGAACTGACATTAGAAGCTTCTGCCCCCAAGGCGATACTGGGGATGAGCGTGTTTGTGGTTAAGGTGGTGCCACCTTCACTATCACAGCTGAGGCAGAGGATCTGAAGAGGGGCACAGATCTCCCTTGAAACGGGGAAGGGGACCGGAAGGCAGCCCACCCTAGGGTCTTGCACGCGTAGCCAGCGATGCCGAGAGGGCCCAGGACGGACGCCGGGGCGGAGGCGTCGTCAGGCCGGCCGGTGACCAAGGCCCTCCCGGCGGGGAAGCCACAGTAGGATCTGCACACCATTCCCCCAAGACGGGCCTCCTGGCCCCCACTTACCCAGGGTGACGTCCCGCAGCAGGCTGGTGCAGCGCTTGACCAGGAGGGAGAACATGGCGAGCCCCAGGGCCATGGCCTGTTCCTGGATCACCGAGCGGCAGTTCTCCGAGAGGCACTCTGTTGGAGGTGGGGGAGAAGAGCCAGGTGAGCATCAGCAGACCCCCCCACCCCCAGAACCAGGAGGGCCTGGAGAGAGGGAGGGCCCAAGGCTGCCTGGGGCCCACCCAGTGTGCCTCACTCTGGCCATCCCCAGCCTGGGCAGCTGGGATCCTCCTCTGGTTCGCTCCCTTGGGGCCAGATGGGCTCTTCAGCCAAAGGAAGGACAAGGGTGTGCTACTCCCGGCATGGGCTGCTTCACAACCCCACTGTGTTCTGGGGCACCTAATGGTGTGGGACTCACAGCCAAGGAAGGGCCCAGGAGCTGCTGGGCTGTGGTGCGTGGTAGCCAACACACAGGCTTTGCTGCTGATCAAGGACCAGCCTCTTGCATCACCCGCGAACAGGTTCACGTTATAATTGATGGGCTTTAAAGCATTACGCGCAGAATCGAGGTGATCAGTGTCCCATCCGACAGCCTTTCAAGGCCTGAGTAACAGCCAAGGGCTTTAGAGCAGGGGTCTCAAACTCAATTTACCTGGGGGCCGCTGGAGGCAGAGACATGGTGAGGCTGGGCCGCATCAGATTTTCCACAAGAAAAGCTTTGTTAAAAAAATTCCAATCTTCTCAAATCTCTTTATTTTTATTTTTTAACACAAAATAAGATAAAAAATAAATAAACAAATTAAGAATTAATAAGAAAATAAATAAATAAATCAGTAATAAATTCGTTTTGTGGCGAATGCTCCCACGTTGTCATAGGCAGCTCTGACAAGTTGCCCCTGGCCTTGTAACTTCTTGTTCAGTACATTAAGCTCATGTGTGATATCAACAAGAAAAGCTAAGTCCGTGAGCCATTTGGGATCACTTAGCACAGGAACAGCCACTCCATCCTTCTCCGTGAAGGCTTTCACTTCTGCTCTCCACTCAAAAAATCTCTTCAATACGTTTCCCCTGCTGAGCCAACGTACCTCGGTGAAGTAGAGCACATCCCCATATTCTGACTCCATTTCCTCTAAAAAAGCACGGAACCTTTGGTGCTTTAAGCCCCTGGATCTGATTTGGTTGATGCATTTCACGACGACAGACATCACGTTGTCTAACTTCAGGCATTTGCTGTAAAGGGCCTGCTGATGGATAATGCCATGCAGAGCAATGGCTTCCTCCACACCCTCCTCTTCCAGTGGTTTTTTTTTTTTAACAAGTGCCTCCATTTTTCCTCCCTGTCATTGATGGCGCTCCATTGGTTGTTATTCCAACAAACCTCTTCCATGGCAAACTGGCATTCTCAATGGCATCACACAGCTGGTGAAATATCTCCTGAGCGGTGGTCTGGCCATGCATTGGAATTACTGTGAGCAACTCCTCCATCACTTCAAAATTGTCGTCAACACCACGGACATATATTGCGAGCTGGGCAGTGTCGATGATGTCTGTGGTCTCATCAAGAGCGACTGAGCATACACCGAAACATTTGGCTTTCTCTCACAGTTGGTCATAAATGTCACTTGACAGGCCAGAAATGCGCTCTGCCACGGTGTTGGCAGAAAGGCTGATGTTGCTAAACTGACCTTTTTTTTTCTGGACAGAGTATACTTGCAGCCTGTAATATGCACTTTTTGACCAATTCACCTTCTATGAATGGCTTTCCTGCTTTAGCAATAATCTCAATAACCACGTAGCTAGCTTCCACTGCTACATTATTCTCTTTGGTTGCTTTCTTGAAGAAATCTTGTTGCCTCAGTAGACATGCTTTAAGATTGGCAACCCGGTTGGGCTCTCTCATCTCCCTGGTATTTTGCATACTCCTCAACGTGTCTAGTTGTGTAATGACGTTTCAAATTTTATTCCTTGTGCACCGCAACTTTCTCTGTGCAAATAAGACACGTCGGGGTGCCCCTGTGCTCAACAAAGAAATATTGCATTTCCCACTTTTCCTGAAATTGTCTGTGCTCATCACCAACCTTTCTCTTCACTGCAGGCTTTGAAAAAGACATGTTTGGGGCTGTGTAATATATATAATTCCACTTGGTGTCACTGTCACATCCAAGTGTCAATCAAGCGTTTAGCCAACGCATGGCAAACGTCTCGATGCATGGAGAACGTCATTTCCGCTTCTTTTTCTTGTAACCGCAGCAGGGTGGTCAGCAGAGCGAGCCCTCCCCCCCCCCGCCCAGAGATTTTCCTGGCCTCGCCAGAGCAGCATCACCCGCGCCTCCGCTTCGAAAAGGGTCCCCTCCTCCTCCCACACCCTTCCCCTGAAACCCAACTGGCCCCAGACAATCCCCTTCCCCGGAATCCCGCCACCACTTTGCGTGCCTGGAAACTCTTGCTCTCTGCTTCACTGGGGGGGGGGGGGGGGGCTCCTGGGTGGCAGCGAAAGGTCAAAAGGGGAACCGGAAGGAGCGGGGGGGGGGGGAAGCCGGAAGACTCAGGCGAGGGGTCTCCTCACAAGGAGCTGGGTCACAAGGGCACGACGAGGGACCCCCCCACACACCCAAATTGTGTGCTTGCGATTTCTCCCACAGCTCTCCCTCTCTCAAGAACAGCAGGGGCAACAGACTGCGGGGGGGGGGGGGGACCGCCTGCGGTTGGGAGGAGGGGAGCCGGTCGCCCGCCCGCCCGCCCCCTGGGGCTGCGTGCCGCGTCCTCGAGCCCGTGGGCTCCCCCCCCCCGGGCACGCGGCTTGTGTGTCTCTGAGCCCCCTCAGCTGCAGCCCGGCCGCCCCAGCTTCCTCTCCAGAGAACGTCTCTCTCCGCGGGAGGAAAGGGCGCAAACCTCCCCCTGTGAAAGCGCAAGAGCCCGATTCAAAACAGAGCTCGGAGGTGGTGTTGGTGACCGAGGAGGTAAAGGGGGCTCGGGCGGGAGGGGGAGCCGGGAGCGGCACGCCGGGTGGCCCCTCACCCTCATGGGGGGAGGGGGGTAGAGGAGAGGAGCCCCGGTCGCTGCTCCCCAGGTGCCGCTGCCGGCCGTTGTGTCCCTCGCAGCGGCCTCCCCCCGGAAGGAGGAGGTCTCCCAGGGGGGGCGCGGGGCCTGCCCCTCCCCTCCCCTCCCCTCCCCTCCCTGGACCCGTCACCTCCGCGAGTCACCGCCTTTCTCCCTCCTCCCGCAGCTGGGGGCTGGCACGGCAGAGCTACCCTAACCCCGTCCCACTCCGGTCTCCGTCCTGGAACAGGGGGAAGAGAGAGCAGCCCGGCTCAGCGGAGGCACCCCGCCCCGGGGCAGGCGGAGAAACCTCGAGGGCCCCTCCCGCCGAGGGAGGCCTGCCCCGGAGGCCGCCGCCGCCGCCGCCTCCCCCTCCTCCCCCCCTGCAACTGCCTTCCGGGTACGCGCCGTCGCTGGGGCTCAGCCCCCCCCCCCCAGGAGGCCGCCGCCCTGCTCCCAGCCGCGGCCTGACTCCTGGCCCTGGTGGCCGGAGGGAGGGAGGGGGGGGAGCCAGAGCTGTCCAGGCGGGTGGCGTCCTCCTCCCTCCCTCCGTCCCCCCCCCAGGGCCGGAAGGCCGGCTCCTTCCCCCGGGGGGGGGGCTGCCCGGAGGGGGGCTCCTCTTCTGCTGGGGAAGGGGAAGGGGCCGTCGGGACGGAGGGGCCGGGCTCCTTACCTTCCGCTTCGTCTCCTCAAAGAGGCTCGGGAGGCTCTCCTTGGCGGTCGGGGGGGGGGTTCCTTTCTGGTTTCCTCTCCAGGACCCCCGAGGGGCTTGGAAAACCTGCTTTGACGACCCTTCGGAAAGGTCTAGGAGAAAGGAGCCGGTCATTCCTTCAACGGCAATCCATGAAATACCCACTTTCCCATCTCTCCCCACCCACTCCCACCCCTTGTGGTTTATTTTTTACAAGGAGGATTAAAACGGTAAACGGAAGCCGTATTTCACACCATCCTCCCGGCATAAGCGGCAACCTTTAAAGCAGTCCATTTTCCTTTAAATTACAAGGCATCAAATGCAGGAGGGCCCCTGTCTCTGCGGGGGAATCAGTATCCAGCCCCCCCCCCCGCATATGCTGAAAAATGCTTATAGCAAACACTGTTTTGATAGCAAATGATATATATAGCATGGTTTTTAGCTCTTTCCAAGTGGCCAGTTTTGGTAACTTCATTGTTAGAAGTATATATTTATGGGGTTGTTAAAAAAATATTTTCAGACAGTGTATAAGTGAATCAGCGGATACATCTTCCAACATCTCATCACACACTAATGGGTCAGGCCAACGCCTTCTACGCACCCCAAGTAAAACATATTGAACGGAATTAGCTACAAGTAACACAGTTACCCTCTTCACGGATTGCTGCCTTGTCGTGGCGAAGGGGCTTGAGTAATTCAGAGAAGCTATGGGCTATGCCGTGCAGGGACACCCAAGACGGACAGGTCATAGTGGAGAGTTCTGACTAAACGCAATCCACCTGGAGCAGGAACTGGCAAGCCACTCCAGTATCTTTGCCAAGAAAACCCCATGAACAGAAACAAAAGGCTAAAAGATATGACGCTGGAAGATGGGCCCCTCAGGTCGGAAGGCGTCCAACATGCTACTGAGGAAGAGCGGAGGACAAGTACAAGTAGCTCCAGAGCTAATGAAGCGGTTGGGCCAAAGCCGAAAGGACGCTCAGCTGTGGACGCGCCTGGAAGTGAAAGGAAAGTCCGATGCTGCAAAGAAGAATACTGCATAGGAACCTGGAATGTAAGATCTATGAACCTTGGTAAGCTGGATGTGGTCAAACAGGAGATGGCAAGAATAAACATTGACATCCTGGGCGTCAGTGACCTAAAATGGACGGGAATGGGCGAATTCAATTCAGACGATTACCATATCTACTATTGTGGGCAAGAATCCCGTAGAAGAAATGGAGTAGCCCTCATAGTCAACAAAAGAGTGGGGAAAGCTGTACTGGAATACAATCTCAAAAACGATAGAATGATTTCAATACTAATCCAAGGCAGACCTCAACATCACAGTAATCCAAGTTTATGCACCAACCACCGATGCTGAAGAGGCTGAAAGTGACCAATTCTATGAAGACCTACAACACCTTCTAGAACTGACACCAAAGAAAGATGTTCTTCTCATTATAGGGGACTGGAATGCTAAAGTAGGGAGTCAAGAGATAAAAGGAACAACAGGTAAGTTTGGCCTTGGAGTTCAGAACGAAGCAGGGCAAAGGCTAATAGAGTTCTGTCAAGAGAACAAGCTGGTCATCACAAACACTCTTTTCCAACAACAAAAGAGGCGACTCTACACATGGATATCACCAGATGGGCAATACCGAAATCAGATTGACTATATTCTCTGCAGCCAAAGATGGAGAAGCTCTATACAGTCAGCAAAAACAAGACCTGGAGCTGATTGTGGCTCTGACCATCAGCTTCTTATAGCAAAATTCAAGCTTAAACTGAAGAAAGGAGGAAAAACCACTGGGCTAGCCAGGTATAATCTAAACCAAATCCCTTATGAATACACAGTGGAAGTGAAGAACAGATTTAAGGAACTAGATTTGGTGGACAGAGTGCCTGAAGAACTTTGGATAGAGGCTCATCACATTGTACGGGAGGCAGCAACAAAAACCATCCCCAAGAAAAGGAAATGCAAGAAAGCAAAGTGGCTGTCCAACGAGGCCGTACAAATCGCAGAGAAGAGAAGGGAAACAAAATGCAAGGGAGATAGGGAAAGTTACAGAAAACTGAATGCGGACTTCCAAAGAATAGCAAGGAGAGACAAGAGGGCCTTCTTAAATGAACAATGCAAAGATATAGAGGAAAACAATAGAAAGGGAAAAACCAGAGATCTGTTCAAGAAAATTGGAGCCATTAAAGGAACATTTTGTGCAAAGATGGACATGATAAAGGACAAAAATGGTAGGGACCTTACAGAAGCAGAAGACATCAAGAAGAGGTGGCAAGAATATACAGAGGAATTATACCAGAAAGATCTGGAGGTCCCGGACAACCCAGATAGTGTGGTTGCTGACTTTGAGCCAGACATCCTGGAGAGTGAAGTCAAGTGGGCCTTAGAAAGCATGGCTAACAACAAGGCCAGTGGAGGAGATGGCATTCCAGTGGAACTATTTAAAATCTTAAAAGATGATGCTGTTAAGGTGCTACACTCAATATGCCAGCAAGTTTGGAAAACTCAGCAGTGGCCAGAGGATTGGAAAAGATCAGTCTACATCCCAATCCCAAAGAAGGGAAGTGCTAAAGAATGCTCCAACTACCGTACAATTGCACTCATTTCACACGCTAGCAAGGTTATGCTCAAAATCCTACAAGGTAGGCTTCAGCAGTATGTGGACCGAGAACTCCCAGAAGTACAAGCTGGATTTCGAAGGGGCAGAGGAACTAGAGACCAAATTGCTAACATGCGCTGGATTATGGAGAAAGCCAGAGAGTTCCAGAAAAACATCTACTTCTGCTTCATTGACTACGCAAAAGCCTTTGACTGTGTGGACCACAGCAAACTATGGCAAGTTCTTAAAGAAATGGGAGTGCCTGACCACCTTATCCATCTCCTGAGAAATCTATATGTGGGACAGGAAGCAACAGTTAGAACTGGATATGGAACAACTGATTGGTTCAAAATTGGGAAAGGAGTACGACAAGGCTGTATATTGTCCCCCTGCTTATTTAACTTATATGCAGAATACATCATGCGAAAGGCTGGACTGGATGAATCCCAAACCGGAATTAAGATTGCCGGAAGAAATATCAACAACCTCAGATATGCAGATGATACCACTCTGATGGCAGAAAGTGAGGAGGAATTAAAGAACCTCTTAATGAGAGTGAAAGAGGAGAGCGCAAAAAATGGTCTGAAGCTCAACCTCAAAAAAACTAAGATCATGGCCACGGGCCCCATCACCTCCTGGCAAATAGAAGGGGAAGATATGGAGGCAGTGACAGAGTTTACCTTCCTGGGCTCCACGATCACTGCAGATGGTGACAGCAGCCACGAAATTAAAAGACGCCTGCTTCTTGGGAGGAAAGCGATGAGAAACCTAGACAGCATCTTAAAAAGCAGAGACATCACCTTGCCGACAAAGGTCCGCATAGTCAAAGCTATGGTTTTTCCAGTAGCGATGTATGGAAGTGTGAGCTGGACCATAAAGAAGGCTGACCGCCGAAGAATTGATGCTTTTGAATTGTGGTGCTGGAGGAGACTCTTGAGAGTCCCCTGGACTGCAAGGAGAACAAACCTATCCATTTTGAAGGAAATCAACCCTGAGTGTTCACTGGAAGGACAGATCCTGAAGCTGAGGCTCCAATACTTTGGCCATCTCATGAGAAGAGAAGACTCCCTGGAAAAGACCCTGATGTTGGGAAAGTGTGAAGGCAAGAGGACAAGGGGACGACAGAGGATGAGATGGTTGGACAGTGTCATCGAAGCGACCAACATGAATTTGACCAAACTCCGGGAGGCAGTGGAAGACAGGAGGGCCTGGCGTGCTCTGGTCCATGGGGTCACGAAGAGTCGGACACGACTAAACGACTAAACAACAACAAATGTAAAGTAACTTTAAATGTCCCCTTACATCACTGACCAGAGGTAACAGCAGAAACTTGTGGCTCAACAAGAAACACTGCAGAATAGATCATGAGCTTTCCACCCTGTCCTAATGCAACAACTCAGGTTGCATTCATTGGATATTACAGTATTAAAAGGGAATAACTTCCTCCCACCACATATACTTTCTTCAACCTTGAGGCAACGACAGAGCCCTCCATCATGCCATTCTGCCGTCTCCAACATATGTAGGGTGGCATCTGTGCCTCTTCGACAGGGGCTGGACTTGACGATCCAAAGGGTCTCTTCCAGCCCTGCAGTTCTAAGATTATTATTAATTATTATTATCCAAGACAGGTTTGTCTTGTGCCAACTTTGAGATTTTTTCATTGTAGTAGCAAGACTTTTTAAATTTACTTTGAATTTGAAGTCATCTAGCATAGTAGCTTTTATCAGACTTGTTGAATGTTATGGCCAGAGTTTAGGCTGAGTCTAACTGTTAGCCCCGGTCAGAGCAGATACACTGAATTAATGGGATATAACTTCATGCTGACTTTGCAAGTCCCATTCATTCATAGGATCTTCTCTAGTTGGAACTAAAAGTTGTATTTATTCCATGTCCATTTTTTAAAAATTATTGCTTTTCTAATTCAGATGTAATCTACCTTAGGGGACTGCTTTTTTATTATTCTTATTCTTATTAAAAAACACTAAGCACAGTCAAAATTATAAAAACATT
The DNA here is from genome assembly GCA_037013535.1 of Intellagama lesueurii. Lineage (NCBI taxonomy): Eukaryota > Metazoa > Chordata > Lepidosauria > Squamata > Agamidae > Intellagama > Intellagama lesueurii. Next base: position 72,455 of record JBAJHW010000012.1, read on the forward strand.
GACTGACAGTATTTAACAGATAAAAGTTTTAACCAAAAACCTAAGTATCTGTTAAATATCGGTGCAGTGTTGTTGTTGTTGTTATTATTATTATTAAAGGTTGACATAAAATACCATAAATAAATAACCAAATCAGTGGCAGAGTACAGCTTAACAGAGAGGAAGACCTAGGAGGACCCCTGTCATCTTTGGTTCAAGAACATAAAAAATCTGGAAAACATCTGCCAGTCAAAGCAGACAAGCTATGAGTTAGATGAACAACTCATTAACAGTCTGCCAACAAAGTGCTAATGCTTGTTGTCCTATGGTGATCATGTGACCAAGTTTTGTACTCAATATGTTACTGGAGGCTTAAACTGATCCACAAACTAATCAGTGAGGCCTACATGTGCCTTTGCACATGCTACGCAGATGGTGAGCGCTGAAATACTAGTCATTGCTCACTGACATGTGAAGAGGTCATTAATCCTAATTGGCAGTTACAACAAAATAGATTTACATTTTAAGATGCACAATATGATTTTTTCATCCAACACAACCCAAGAAGACCATGAGTATTTGCAGGAAAATGTTGCCACAAGTGTATATATTCATGAGGTTCATTCACAAGCAACATGTTAAGATTAGTTTTTGCATTTGCCATATATATTAAGCAAATGAAAAAACCTACATTGGGTGCAAGACAAACTTTTAATTAGTAACCATAGTTTAATAGATCTAGTGTGGTGTAAAGGACAGAGTAATAAACTAGGACTCAAAATTCAAGCTTAAACTGAAGAGAGTAGGAAAAACCACTGGGCTAGCCAGGTATAATCTAAACCAAATCCCTTATGAATACACAGTGGAAGTGAAGAACAGATTTAAGGAACTAGATTTGGTGGACAGAGTGCCTGAAGAACTTTGGATAGAGGCTCATCACATTGTACGGGAGGCAGCAACAAAAACCATCCCCAAGAAAAGGAAATGCAAGAAAGCAAAGTGGCTGTCCAACGAGGCCGTACAAATCGCAGAGAAGAGAAGGGAAACAAAATGCAAGGGAGATAGGGAAAGTTACAGAAAACTGAATGCGGACTTCCAAAGAATAGCAAGGAGAGACAAGAGGGCCTTCTTAAATGAACAATGCAAAGATATAGAGGAAAACAATAGAAAGGGAAAAACCAGAGATCTGTTCAAGAAAATTGGAGCCATTAAAGGAACATTTTGTGCAAAGATGGACATGATAAAGGACAAAAATGGTAGGGACCTTACAGAAGCAGAAGACATCAAGAAGAGGTGGCAAGAATATACAGAGGAATTATACCAGAAAGATCTGGAGGTCCCGGACAACCCAGATAGTGTGGTTGCTGACTTTGAGCCAGACATCCTGGAGAGTGAAGTCAAGTGGGCCTTAGAAAGCATGGCTAACAACAAGGCCAGTGGAGGAGATGGCATTCCAGTGGAACTATTTAAAATCTTAAAAGATGATGCTGTTAAGGTGCTACACTCAATATGCCAGCAAGTTTGGAAAACTCAGCAGTGGCCAGAGGATTGGAAAAGATCAGTCTACATCCCAATCCCAAAGAAGGGAAGTGCTAAAGAATGCTCCAACTACCGTACAATTGCACTCATTTCACACGCTAGCAAGGTTATGCTCAAAATCCTACAAGGTAGGCTTCAGCAGTATGTGGACCGAGAACTCCCAGAAGTACAAGCTGGATTTCGAAGGGGCAGAGGAACTAGAGACCAAATTGCTAACATGCGCTGGATTATGGAGAAAGCCAGAGAGTTCCAGAAAAACATCTACTTCTGCTTCATTGACTACGCAAAAGCCTTTGACTGTGTGGACCACAGCAAACTATGGCAAGTTCTTAAAGAAATGGGAGTGCCTGACCACCTTATCCATCTCCTGAGAAATCTATATGTGGGACAGGAAGCAACAGTTAGAACTGGATATGGAACAACTGATTGGTTCAAAATTGGGAAAGGAGTACGACAAGGCTGTATATTGTCCCCCTGCTTATTTAACTTATATGCAGAATACATCATGCGAAAGGCTGGACTGGATGAATCCCAAACCGGAATTAAGATTGCCGGAAGAAATATCAACAACCTCAGATATGCAGATGATACCACTCTGATGGCAGAAAGTGAGGAGGAATTAAAGAACCTCTTAATGAGAGTGAAAGAGGAGAGCGCAAAAAATGGTCTGAAGCTCAACCTCAAAAAAACTAAGATCATGGCCACGGGCCCCATCACCTCCTGGCAAATAGAAGGGGAAGATATGGAGGCAGTGACAGAGTTTACCTTCCTGGGCTCCACGATCACTGCAGATGGTGACAGCAGCCACGAAATTAAAAGACGCCTGCTTCTTGGGAGGAAAGCGATGAGAAACCTAGACAGCATCTTAAAAAGCAGAGACATCACCTTGCCGACAAAGGTCCGCATAGTCAAAGCTATGGTTTTTCCAGTAGCGATGTATGGAAGTGTGAGCTGGACCATAAAGAAGGCTGACCGCCGAAGAATTGATGCTTTTGAATTGTGGTGCTGGAGGAGACTCTTGAGAGTCCCCTGGACTGCAAGGAGAACAAACCTATCCATTTTGAAGGAAATCAACCCTGAGTGTTCACTGGAAGGACAGATCCTGAAGCTGAGGCTCCAATACTTTGGCCATCTCATGAGAAGAGAAGACTCCCTGGAAAAGACCCTGATGTTGGGAAAGTGTGAAGGCAAGAGGACAAGGGGACGACAGAGGATGAGATGGTTGGACAGTGTCATCGAAGCGACCAACATGAATTTGACCAAACTCCGGGAGGCAGTGGAAGACAGGAGGGCCTGGCGTGCTCTGGTCCATGGGGTCACGAAGAGTCGGACACGACTAAACGACTAAACAACAACAAATGTAAAGTAACTTTAAATGTCCCCTTACATCACTGACCAGAGGTAACAGCAGAAACTTGTGGCTCAACAAGAAACACTGCAGAATAGATCATGAGCTTTCCACCCTGTCCTAATGCAACAACTCAGGTTGCATTCATTGGATATTACAGTATTAAAAGGGAATAACTTCCTCCCACCACATATACTTTCTTCAACCTTGAGGCAACGACAGAGCCCTCCATCATGCCATTCTGCCGTCTCCAACATATGTAGGGTGGCATCTGTGCCTCTTCGACAGGGGCTGGACTTGACGATCCAAAGGGTCTCTTCCAGCCCTGCAGTTCTAAGATTATTATTAATTATTATTATCCAAGACAGGTTTGTCTTGTGCCAACTTTGAGATTTTTTCATTGTAGTAGCAAGACTTTTTAAATTTACTTTGAATTTGAAGTCATCTAGCATAGTAGCTTTTATCAGACTTGTTGAATGTTATGGCCAGAGTTTAGGCTGAGTCTAACTGTTAGCCCCGGTCAGAGCAGATACACTGAATCAATGGGATATAACTTCATGCTGACTTTGCAAGTCCCATTCATTCATAGGATCTTCTCTAGTTGGAACTAAAAGTTGTATTTATTCCATGTCCATTTTTTAAAAATTATTGCTTTTCTAATTCAGGTGTAATCTACCTTAGGGGACTGCTTTTTTATTATTCTTATTCTTATTAAAAAACACTAAGCACAGTCAAAATTATAAAAACATTGACTGACAGTATTTAACAGATAAAAGTTTTAACCAAAAACCTAAGTATCTGTTAAATATCGGTGCAGTGTTGTTGTTGTTGTTATTATTATTATTAAAGGTTGACATAAAATACCATAAATAAATAACCAAATCAGTGGCAGAGTACAGCTTAACAGAGAGGAAGACCTAGGAGGACCCCTGTCATCTTTGGTTCAAGAACATAAAAAATCTGGAAAACATCTGCCAGTCAAAGCAGACAAGCTATGAGTTAGATGAACAACTCATTAACAGTCTGCCAACAAAGTGCTAATGCTTGTTGTCCTATGGTGATCATGTGACCAAGTTTTGTACTCAATATGTTACTGGAGGCTTAAACTGATCCACAAACTAATCAGTGAGGCCTACATGTGCCTTTGCACATGCTACGCAGATGGTGAGCGCTGAAATACTAGTCATTGCTCACTGACATGTGAAGAGGTCATTAATCCTAATTGGCAGTTACAACAAAATAGATTTACATTTTAAGATGCACAATATGATTTTTTCATCCAACACAACCCAAGAAGACCATGAGTATTTGCAGGAAAATGTTGCCACAAGTGTATATATTCATGAGGTTCATTCACAAGCAACATGTTAAGATTAGTTTTTGCATTTGCCATATATATTAAGCAAATGAAAAAACCTACATTGGGTGCAAGACAAACTTTTAATTAGTAACCATAGTTTAATAGATCTAGTGTGGTGTAAAGGACAGAGTAATAAACTAGGACTCAAAATTCAAGCTTAAACTGAAGAGAGTAGGAAAAACCACTGGGCTAGCCAGGTATAATCTAAACCAAATCCCTTATGAATACACAGTGGAAGTGAAGAACAGATTTAAGGAACTAGATTTGGTGGACAGAGTGCCTGAAGAACTTTGGATAGAGGCTCATCACATTGTACGGGAGGCAGCAACAAAAACCATCCCCAAGAAAAGGAAATGCAAGAAAGCAAAGTGGCTGTCCAACGAGGCCGTACAAATCGCAGAGAAGAGAAGGGAAACAAAATGCAAGGGAGATAGGGAAAGTTACAGAAAACTGAATGCGGACTTCCAAAGAATAGCAAGGAGAGACAAGAGGGCCTTCTTAAATGAACAATGCAAAGATATAGAGGAAAACAATAGAAAGGGAAAAACCAGAGATCTGTTCAAGAAAATTGGAGCCATTAAAGGAACATTTTGTGCAAAGATGGACATGATAAAGGACAAAAATGGTAGGGACCTTACAGAAGCAGAAGACATCAAGAAGAGGTGGCAAGAATATACAGAGGAATTATACCAGAAAGATCTGGAGGTCCCGGACAACCCAGATAGTGTGGTTGCTGACTTTGAGCCAGACATCCTGGAGAGTGAAGTCAAGTGGGCCTTAGAAAGCATGGCTAACAACAAGGCCAGTGGAGGAGATGGCATTCCAGTGGAACTATTTAAAATCTTAAAAGATGATGCTGTTAAGGTGCTACACTCAATATGCCAGCAAGTTTGGAAAACTCAGCAGTGGCCAGAGGATTGGAAAAGATCAGTCTACATCCCAATCCCAAAGAAGGGAAGTGCTAAAGAATGCTCCAACTACCGTACAATTGCACTCATTTCACACGCTAGCAAGGTTATGCTCAAAATCCTACAAGGTAGGCTTCAGCAGTATGTGGACCGAGAACTCCCAGAAGTACAAGCTGGATTTCGAAGGGGCAGAGGAACTAGAGACCAAATTGCTAACATGCGCTGGATTATGGAGAAAGCCAGAGAGTTCCAGAAAAACATCTACTTCTGCTTCATTGACTACGCAAAAGCCTTTGACTGTGTGGACCACAGCAAACTATGGCAAGTTCTTAAAGAAATGGGAGTGCCTGACCACCTTATCCATCTCCTGAGAAATCTATATGTGGGACAGGAAGCAACAGTTAGAACTGGATATGGAACAACTGATTGGTTCAAAATTGGGAAAGGAGTACGACAAGGCTGTATATTGTCCCCCTGCTTATTTAACTTATATGCAGAATACATCATGCGAAAGGCTGGACTGGATGAATCCCAAACCGGAATTAAGATTGCCGGAAGAAATATCAACAACCTCAGATATGCAGATGATACCACTCTGATGGCAGAAAGTGAGGAGGAATTAAAGAACCTCTTAATGAGAGTGAAAGAGGAGAGCGCAAAAAATGGTCTGAAGCTCAACCTCAAAAAAACTAAGATCATGGCCACGGGCCCCATCACCTCCTGGCAAATAGAAGGGGAAGATATGGAGGCAGTGACAGAGTTTACCTTCCTGGGCTCCACGATCACTGCAGATGGTGACAGCAGCCACGAAATTAAAAGACGCCTGCTTCTTGGGAGGAAAGCGATGAGAAACCTAGACAGCATCTTAAAAAGCAGAGACATCACCTTGCCGACAAAGGTCCGCATAGTCAAAGCTATGGTTTTTCCAGTAGCGATGTATGGAAGTGTGAGCTGGACCATAAAGAAGGCTGACCGCCGAAGAATTGATGCTTTTGAATTGTGGTGCTGGAGGAGACTCTTGAGAGTCCCCTGGACTGCAAGGAGAACAAACCTATCCATTTTGAAGGAAATCAACCCTGAGTGTTCACTGGAAGGACAGATCCTGAAGCTGAGGCTCCAATACTTTGGCCATCTCATGAGAAGAGAAGACTCCCTGGAAAAGACCCTGATGTTGGGAAAGTGTGAAGGCAAGAGGACAAGGGGACGACAGAGGATGAGATGGTTGGACAGTGTCATCGAAGCGACCAACATGAATTTGACCAAACTCCGGGAGGCAGTGGAAGACAGGAGGGCCTGGCGTGCTCTGGTCCATGGGGTCACGAAGAGTCGGACACGACTAAACGACTAAACAACAACAAATGTAAAGTAACTTTAAATGTCCCCTTACATCACTGACCAGAGGTAACAGCAGAAACTTGTGGCTCAACAAGAAACACTGCAGAATAGATCATGAGCTTTCCACCCTGTCCTAATGCAACAACTCAGGTTGCATTCATTGGATATTACAGTATTAAAAGGGAATAACTTCCTCCCACCACATATACTTTCTTCAACCTTGAGGCAACGACAGAGCCCTCCATCATGCCATTCTGCCGTCTCCAACATATGTAGGGTGGCATCTGTGCCTCTTCGACAGGGGCTGGACTTGACGATCCAAAGGGTCTCTTCCAGCCCTGCAGTTCTAAGATTATTATTAATTATTATTATCCAAGACAGGTTTGTCTTGTGCCAACTTTGAGATTTTTTCATTGTAGTAGCAAGACTTTTTAAATTTACTTTGAATTTGAAGTCATCTAGCATAGTAGCTTTTATCAGACTTGTTGAATGTTATGGCCAGAGTTTAGGCTGAGTCTAACTGTTAGCCCCGGTCAGAGCAGATACACTGAATCAATGGGATATAACTTCATGCTGACTTTGCAAGTCCCATTCATTCATAGGATCTTCTCTAGTTGGAACTAAAAGTTGTATTTATTCCATGTCCATTTTTTAAAAATTATTGCTTTTCTAATTCAGGTGTAATCTACCTTAGGGGACTGCTTTTTTATTATTCTTATTCTTATTAAAAAACACTAAGCACAGTCAAAATTATAAAAACATTGACTGACAGTATTTAACAGATAAAAGTTTTAACCAAAAACCTAAGTATCTGTTAAATATCGGTGCAGTGTTGTTGTTGTTGTTATTATTATTATTAAAGGTTGACATAAAATACCATAAATAAATAACCAAATCAGTGGCAGAGTACAGCTTAACAGAGAGGAAGACCTAGGAGGACCCCTGTCATCTTTGGTTCAAGAACATAAAAAATCTGGAAAACATCTGCCAGTCAAAGCAGACAAGCTATGAGTTAGATGAACAACTCATTAACAGTCTGCCAACAAAGTGCTAATGCTTGTTGTCCTATGGTGATCATGTGACCAAGTTTTGTACTCAATATGTTACTGGAGGCTTAAACTGATCCACAAACTAATCAGTGAGGCCTACATGTGCCTTTGCACATGCTACGCAGATGGTGAGCGCTGAAATACTAGTCATTGCTCACTGACATGTGAAGAGGTCATTAATCCTAATTGGCAGTTACAACAAAATAGATTTACATTTTAAGATGCACAATATGATTTTTTCATCCAACACAACCCAAGAAGACCATGAGTATTTGCAGGAAAATGTTGCCACAAGTGTATATATTCATGAGGTTCATTCACAAGCAACATGTTAAGATTAGTTTTTGCATTTGCCATATATATTAAGCAAATGAAAAAACCTACATTGGGTGCAAGACAAACTTTTAATTAGTAACCATAGTTTAATAGATCTAGTGTGGTGTAAAGGACAGAGTAATAAACTAGGACTCAAAATTCAAGCTTAAACTGAAGAGAGTAGGAAAAACCACTGGGCTAGCCAGGTATAATCTAAACCAAATCCCTTATGAATACACAGTGGAAGTGAAGAACAGATTTAAGGAACTAGATTTGGTGGACAGAGTGCCTGAAGAACTTTGGATAGAGGCTCATCACATTGTACGGGAGGCAGCAACAAAAACCATCCCCAAGAAAAGGAAATGCAAGAAAGCAAAGTGGCTGTCCAACGAGGCCTTACAAATAGCAGAGAAGAGAAGGGAAACAAAATGCAAGGGAGATAGGGAAAGTTACAGAAAATTGAATGCAGACTTCCAAAGAATAGCAAGGAGAGACAAGAGAGCCTTCTTAAATGAAGAAAAGAAAATTGGAGATATTAAAGGAACATTCTGTGCAAAGATGGACATAATAAAGGACAAAAATGGGAGGGACCTAACAGAAGCAGAAGACATCAAGAAAAGGTGGCAAGAATACACAGAGGAATTATTCCAGAAAGATTTGGATATCCCGGACAACCCAGATAGTGTGGTTGCTGACCTTGAGCCAGACATCCTGGAGAGCGAAGTCAAGTGGGCCTTAGAAAGCATGGCTAACAACAAGGCCAGTGGAGGTGATGGCATTCCAGTTGAACTATTTAAAATCTTAAAAGATGACGCCGTTAAGGTGCTACATTCAATATGCCGCAAGTTTGGAAAACTCAACAGCGGCCAGAGGACTGGAAAAGATCAGTCTACATCCCAATCCCAAAGAAGGGCAGTGCCAAAGAATGCTCCAACTACCGGACAATTGCACTCATTTCACACGCTAGCAAGGTTATGCTCAAAATCCTACAAGGTAGGCTTCAGCAGTATGTGGACCGAGAACTCCCAGAAGTACAAGCTGGATTTCGAAGGGGCAGAGGAACTAGAGACCAAATTGCTAATATGCACTGGATTATGGAGAAAGCCAGAGAGTTCCAGAAAAACATCTACTTCTGCTTCATTGACTATGCAAAAGCCTTTTGGCTGTGTGGACCACAGCAAACTATGGCAAGTCCTTAAAGAAATGGGAGTGCCTGACCACCTTATCTATCTCCTGAGAAACCTATACGTGGGACAGGAAGCAACAGTTAGAACTGGATATGGAAACACTGATTGGTTCAAAATTGGGAAAGGAGTACGACAAGGCTGTATATTGTCCCCTGGCTTATTTAACTTATATGCAGAATACATCATGCGAAAGGCCGGACTGGAGGAATCCGAAGCCGGAATTAAGATTGCCGGAAGAAATATCAACAACCTCCAATACGCAGATGATACCACTCTGATGGCAGAAAGTGAGGAGGAATTAAAGAACGTCTTAATGAGGGTGAAAGAGGAGAGTGCAAAAAGCGGTGTGAAGCTCAACATCAAAAAAACTAAGATCATGGCCACTGGTCCCATCACCTCCTGGCAAATAGAAGGGGAAGATATGGAGGCAGTGACAGATTTTACTTTCTTGGGCTCTATGATCACTGCAGATGGTGACAGCAGCCGCGAAATTAAAAGACGCCTGCTTCTTGGGTGGAAAGCGATGACAAACCTAGACAGCATCTTAAAAAGCAGAGACATCACCTTGCCAACAAAAGTCCGCATAGTCAAAGCTATGGTTTTTCCTGTAGTGATGTATGGAAGTGAGAGCTGGGCCATAAAGAAAGCTGACTGCCGAAGAATTGATGCTTTTGAATTGTGGTGCTGGAGGCTCTTGAGAGTCCCCTGGACTGCAAGGAGATCAAACCTATCCATTCGAAAGGAAATCAACCCTGAGTGCTCACTGGAAGGACAGATCCTGAAGCTGAGGCTCCAATACTTTGGCCATCTCATGAGAAGAGAAGACTCCCTGGAAAAGACCCTGATGTTGGGAAAGTGTGAGGGCAAGAGGAGAAGGGGACGACAGAGGACGAGATGGCTGGACAGTGTCATCGAAGCTACCAGCATGAATTTGACCCAACTCCGGGAGGCAGTGGAAGACAGGAGGGCCTGGCGTGCTCTGGTCCATGGGGTCATGAAGAGTCGGACACGACTAAACGACTAAACAACAACAACAAGGATTTGAATCCCCACTTGACCATCCAAATACATGGGGTGGGGAGTGGAACTGGTAAAACCACTCCTGAAACCTTTACCTGGGGAGTCCTGTAAGACTTGCTATAAATTGATTCCAACTTGACAGCACGAAACACAATCATGGTTTAATTCTAAATATTAACAGTAGTTTAAAAGTTGCACTACCCACGTAGGCAAAACAAGGTTCTTGTGGCACTTTGAAGGCTAACAAGTTTGATTTGGCACAAGCTTTCATGAAGCATAGTCTGCTTTTTCAAATAGCTGGAAGACAGCCTCAGTAGACAGGCATATATATAAACATGGAGAGGAGGGAGATGTGAAATAAAATAGAAATGCAAAAGGCCCAGCATGACAAATTGTCTGAATAGTGGTAATTATGGGCAGTTAACAACCATGGGCTGGGCAGGTTTGACTCTTAATGGTGGTCATTAAGATTTGTTCCAAGGTCACCAGTAGATGACAAGTACATCTACCCACAGATAAGCAGATTAACATATGTAAGGTAGGGAATAGACTGTCTTGGGGGGTTAAAGCCACCCAGATAGCAAGTTATCACTTGTGAAAGTGTACACACCTGCTGTTTGCTGATCTTTAAAAATAACAACAATCATTACTACCTGTTTAACAGAGTACAAGATCATCTCTTGTTGTTGTTTAGTCGTTAAGTCGTGTCTGACTCTTTGTGACCCCATGGACCAGAGCACGCCAGGCCCTCCTGTCTTCCACTGCCTCCCGGAGTTTGGTCAAACAAGATCAACTTAGTCTGCTTTAAATATTTTGCCAAGCTACCAACTACTGGTTAAATGCCTTCTCCCACTCTTTGATTTTCCCAGCTGTCTCACTGGGAACTATTTCACTAGAAACTGAGGCAGAAATGCTTTTTTAAAATAAGAATCTGGGATATGAAAACAAAACAAAACCAAACCACAAACTCAACCCCTTTCGGAGTAAATGTGAGGGTGGCCACCAAACTTCAATATTTTTCAAATACCACTTAAAAGAGGGGATGCTAAAACTGTTCCAATTGTTCATTCACTGTTGATTACAGCACAATTCACCACCTGATGAAATTCAAATGTACCCACTAATAGTAAGTTTGTTGTGGCTAATACTGGGCATTAAGTATTGGTAGCTGGGCATTTTCTATAATTGCAGGGAGTAATGTTTGGAACTACTGGATAGCTCAGTAGTTTAGGTATCTGGCTGCAAAGCCAGAGGCTGGAAGTTTGATTCCCCACTGTGCCTCCTTGACAGGGACTAGACTCAATGATCCATAGGGTCCCTTCCAGCTCTGTAGTTCTAAGATCTAAAGACTAAGACAGCAAAGAACCTATAATCCACTGACTGGGGCCCAACAAAAACAAATGACAGTATAAGGAAAGGATGGGGAATATTAAACCATCTAGATGTAGTTAGATTACAACTCCTGTCATCCCATACCACTGACTATGTGGTGTAGGGCTGATGGGATTTAACAGTCTAGCACTATCGAGGATCCTGTATTCTCTGCCAATGGAGAAGACAAGCAGCAAAAAATGTATTGGGGTTACCCTGTTTGTTGACATGGTCAATTCTCTGCTAACCAGCAGCTTGGAACAGCTTGGAAGCCATGAAGCCTCAATGTGTGCAGGGCAGAGGTCTTTCTGCCCTTGCTGACCTCTGTTCTCTACTAGTGAGAGATGTGTCTTTTTCTTAAGTCTCTGAATATACCGTATTTTTCCATGTATAAGACGCCCCCATGTATAAGACGCCCCCCCCCCACTTTTCTAACCCAAAATTAAGAAATCTAAGTGGGGCTTAGCAAGTGTAGGGGGAAAGGGATCAAAGCACTGCAGGATCGCTTTGATCCCTGCTTTTCTTTTGCTATGGCTTAGCAAGTGGAGGGGAAAGCAGGGATCAAAGCCCTGCAGGATCACTTTGATCCCTGCTTTCCCATCCGCTTGTTTTTTTCTCTCCTCAGCTTACTTCCATGTATAAGACGACCCTCAATTTTTAGTCTAAAGATTTTAGACAAAAGTATAGTCTTATACATGGAAAAATACGGTAAACTGTAACATAAATTGTGTATTTGGTTCATTTTATTTTTATTCTGCCTATGTCTTGGCTTGGGAGCCAAGGTAATTTACGATGTACTCCATAAATGGTGGCTGGAAGCCAACAGGTGTTTGTATAACTTGCTGAGGCTAACTGAAGCCAACACACAAGGTGCTGCGGGGGGAGATCTGAGTCAAGTGCCTGGTCATCTGTCTGATAGCAAAATCAAGATGTGCCCATCAGTTAGCCATGGCAAGTTATGCAAATTTTGCAGGAACACCCAACATCAACATGACTGATACCTCTCAACAGCCAGTATAAGCGTAAAACAATACATTATAAATATTACAAGAGCACTAATATGAAAATAGCAAAATATCTCAAAACTAAACATCTCAAAACCTAATAAAACAATTAAAAAACTGGCAATAATGAATAATGACAACATTACTGCAACTCAGTATTGTTATTACCTTATTGTATTTGTTGTTCTTATTTAAATGTTTTTCATACTTAGACTCCATGCTGTAATGGAGTCAGTGCTATAATGCAATACTATTGTGATTATAACTACTATATTTTTGTTTTTATGAACAACTTAGAGAACCAGTATTGTGGAAAATGTGGTACACAACTAAACTGCATCTATCATAAAGAGAACTACAATGGGACCCCTTTTTGTGGATACTGAAGACCATCACTGATCAGATTGTTTTTGAGCCTTTAGCTTTTTTCAGCAACTCATTAATGCTGAATGCAATGTTTTATTCCTACATGCTTGAAAGTATTTCTGCTGTTAATGCAGTTATGGTTAAATGTGCTATAGTTCCTTGGGAACAATACACACACCTCTCACTGCAAACAGAGACATATTTTCAGTTTTGATGCTTCAGGACCACAATCTTCTTAGAATACCGGCCTCTCAGGGTAAGAGGACGCAGGCATTTACTCTATTGCCTAGGCAACCCCACAAGCTGCACGGGCATTCTTAACGTAATAAATCTTGCACATCTATAACCCCAAACCATCAGCTGATGTCAGCTCTACAGAAAATGTACTGAAAAGAAGTGGGGCAAAAGGAAAATACTCTTCAACTATTAATTTTTTTCAATGCATCGTTTACGCACAAAAGATATACAAGTCTTCTGAAATGTATCTTACAGGAGAATTTTGCTAGTGACAAACAATGCAGGAATTATTTCCACATAAAAGCATGGGAATTGGACTTGAAGGCACTCTGACCAGCTATTGAACTCTGAACAATCGCTGACATCCAAAAGGGAGTTTCTTTCAAAATTTCTGACTTGGCATCAGCTGCCTGGATAGCTCTATCGGGATTCCAAGCATAGTTCTGCAATCCTTGAATTTTCCTTGCTCACATGCTAAGGTAAACTTTGGCATATGAAAAGAAAAGAAAAATCTAACAGAGAGAAAAGAGATCAGAAATCCAGAAATATTTTCAAGTGTGCATATACACAAAAACAACAACAATAGATAATAGTGAACCATCAAATCAATTCCTACTTATGGCAATCCTTTCCACAGTTCTCTAGGTACAGAGATGATTTATCATAACCTCCTGCTGGTAGCACTCTGTGACTATGCAGCTTGCTCAGAGCTATACAGGCTGGCTTTTCTCCTAGGAAGTGCAGTGGGGAAACAAACTCCGAATCACTGACTGCACGGGCAGGTACCCAACTCACTGAGCGATCCAGGCAGCTATCCTTACCCTGTCTTTATCTGTCAGGTAACCAGGGGAGAACACAACCTTTCCCTTCTCCATCATGGCTGTCTCCACATCTTCAGAAGAGAGGTTCCTGCTCAGACGTATGTTCTCCAGACAAGCAAGAGCCCCAAAAAGAGAAAGTAATGATGGAGAGAGGATAGGTTTTCAGTTGCCAGTCTGAGAAATAAAAGCAGACTAAGTCACACCTGAATAGGACTTCAGTGAAATTTACTTCTGAACAAATAACAGTCGCCCAAATCCTCTTGCCAGCTATGCTGGAATAACATCTGGAGACACATTGTATTAAGAGATCAAAGCAGGCATTATCTGTTGCATATTCTGTCGTGCAACTCAGCAAGTACCTGATAATGTCAACAGTGATTTCTTAACTTGGGGGCAATGTGCCCCCAGACATCACACCATTTTTGTAGCTGTGCAAGAGGTTTTTGGCCACAGCACAATTAGCACTTTACAGGCATTCAAGCACTCCATAGGCTAAACATGTGAGGCACTCTCTAAGGTTCTTGCCTCCCTCGCTGCAATCACACCCTGCAAGTGGAGAGAGATTTTCTGAAGAGGTTCTCTCCCTGTGATGCAAAACAGTGAATACACACAAATTCTGGCTACATATCAGACTAGTTTAATATTTATTCCCAGTTTTTCTATTAAAACAGCATGACAACACATCACACAATAATACAGCATGACAGAAATGATTTCAATGATTCCAACAAAAGTTTTCTTTAGTAAAAGTAGCAAAGGCCTGGATACTGGATTCAGTGATCACAAAGCTCTAAATAAAGATACCAGTAAACTCTTCAATTGTTGCTGCAGCAACAACCTCCCGCCAAACTCTCTGCTCTTTGCAATTTATTTCCAGAAAGCAACAGAAACCCCATATTCAATGAGAATCAGAAAGACAGAGCCAGTAACTAGGTACAAATTCAATCAATAAAAATTGAACTTCTCACTGAAGCTAGCAGTGCCAAAGAGACACTAAACTTTCTTCTACAAGTTTAGTGGAATGATAGAATGTCCTTCTGTAGCTGGAAAAAATAGCAATTTAATTAGAATATCACACATTCAGGATCAGAATACATTATGCTCTCCAGTCCCACCAGGGTTGCCAACAAAAATCAAAAAGGCTGGTTCTGCTCATATTTACAGCCCTGGCAATCGCCAGCTGTCAGAACAGTCCCTAACAAGTTTACCAACCACATTTCAAGAAGCAGTGATGCTTATCTGTGCCAATTGGTGCAAAACTTTTAAAAAATAAAATAAAGCCAACAACAAAAGTGCACTTGCTTGATCATTTCAGTGACTGGCTACTGGGAAGAAACAAGAACAAAGGCAGAGCCTAGCCAAGAACAAAAACTATTGACACAAGAAGCTAAGCATACAGTATTGACATCCACCAAATGTAATGCTGTTTGGTCAACAAGCTTGGCTAGCAGGGACCAAGGCTTAGTTTAGAAAAACAAGGAAGTGTTTTCCTTTAAGGGTTCTCTCTGGATTCAGATTCAGCTCTCCAGAGCTTTAGAAAGGCAGGAGGAGAGGGGATGCCAAAAGGAAAAGCCATCAAGACGCTTTCAAAAGGTTAACCTTTTGCTCTGTGTCTGCCACCCATAACTCATCTGTTTAATACATAAGTGGATCTGGAAACTCCACTAAAGTCACCATAAGTCCAATGCGACTTGAAGGCGCATAACAACAACAATCTTGCAGGAAAGGGGAATTTTGAAATTACATTTACTCTCTCAGTAACCTTTCAGTTTCCTTTAAGAACAAAGATCCCACTGCCAGACTTGCAGATCAATCCAACCCATCACTTCTGGCTCTGTTTACACAAAGTTTCATTTAATAGCCATTTGAAACTGAATAGCCAAGAAAAGCCCCCCTCCATCCCCAAATATCTCCCTTTTGAATGGACTGTCAATTCTAAGCCAGCAGCTTGCTTTTAAACTGCTATTTTTAAAAGACAATTTATTATTATTATTGCAACCAATTCCACATGTTTATTTAGAAGTCTCACTTAATTCAGCAGCACATACTTTCAATAAAAGCATCTATATAAAAGCATGTATATATATGGACTTCTCAAGTGCCATAAAAAAGCATTCCTGGAACTTAAATTGCTTTTTAAGAAAACAAAGCAAAAGTAAAGAAGTTAAGAAGAAAACAGATGCCAAAGGGAAAGTTGCAATCCAAAGCATACTTATAAGAGACCGTCTTCTGAGTAAGCATGTAAGGGAAATATTCTAAAATTGCAGTCCTGTGCTGCTAAAAGTTGCATAGAACCTCTCAGTAAAATCAAACCTCTATTGTCTCTCACTGGGCAAAATAAAAGCAGCCAAAGTGGTAGGAACACACCCTTCCTTGCAGGGATCCCCTCTGCGGCCCCGTTGATCTTAGCTTATTCCTTAAACAGAAGAGTGAAGGTCCTAGTTATATATAGTAGGACCCTCTGTATCCACGATCGGTTCCAAGCCCCCCCCCCCCAATGCTGAAAAACGTGGAGTCTCATAATAATAGCAAATGCAAGACAGCATGGCCTCTGGCTCCCCCTTGTGGCCAGTTCTGGCAACTTCATTGTTAAAAATATATTTTTCCTGGAATTTTTCTTTTTTATATTTTCAGACAGGGGGTAAGTGAACCAGTGGATACTAGAAGTCCTACTAGAGGTATAACTTGCTAAATGTCAGCCTCTTGCTGCTGCCTGGCTTCATCTGATGCTGCTAAGGTGCGCAAAATAGATAAATAAAATTGAGAAACCTTACACGCAACCTTAGAGCAAGTGGCAGGAAGGAGGGTGGCCGCCAATGTTCTGCCCACATCAAAATACAAAATAGGCTTCTGAGCTTCCAGCTTGATTCTGCACAAGAAGCTGCATTTTGCATGGAAGCAGGACGATACGGGGATGTTTGCCCACCTCCCACCTCCTCCAAGCTCAGGGAGGTGCTCTATATCTGGGAGAGATCATAAAATCCTAGAAAAGTGAAGTTGGAAGGGGCCTACAAGGCCATCAAGTCCAAACCCCTGCTCAAGGCAGATGATCAGCTCTTCTTGTGAGGCTGAGCCCATAGGAAAGTTTGGGATTTTTACACATCCGTTTCTGGACAATGTTTCTGCACCATCCATGAAGGGGGTTTGCGTAGAGCCCGAGGAAGTGGATTTCACTCACAAAAGCTTGCTGTTTGTTTAAATGTTTAGAAGTGCAATAAAAGGCATAATCTAATTGTGTGTTTGTGTCATCTTCGGGACCACATCGGCCTCTTCCTTGTTCGTTTAGTGTAAAAAAAAAAAAAGGGGGGGGGGAGACCAAGTTTTTAGAGGTTAAAAAAAGTTTCATTTGCTGAGCGGGTCAGACACATTTTGGCCCACCAAAGATTTATGTGTTCAATGCAGAGACTTCTGGCACTGAGCAGCAACCGGGCAGGTCCCTAGAACACAGGCACGCTGGAACAATGGATAAAAAAACCCATGTCCTACATTTTAAGCTTCTTCTCCACACTGGGCAAATGAAGTGATCAGAATCCCAGCTTAAATGGCTGAGGGGTGGAACAGACTGGGAGCTATACTCCGAAAAAAAGCAGTATTTCTAAACACTGGCTGTGATTCCAGGCTGGCTGTTCTTTGCCGACTCGGCAGGGGAACAGCCCTGGAGCGAAAAGACCGCCAGGTCCTTTCCTGCACGTCGAAAGGGTGGAGGACGGAGTAAGTCAAACGGGAGAGGAACTCTGGCTAAGCCACTGGTTCCCAACCTTGGGGCCCCCAGATGTTCTTGGGACTGCAACTCCCAGACATCCTGGCCAGCCCAGCTAGTGGTGAGGGCTTCTGGGAGTTGCAGTCCACGAACACCTGGGTGAGCCAAGGTTGGCAACCACTGGGCTAGACCTTTGATGCTGTTTACCTGGGGGTGGCAGAGAGCATTACAGGACGTGCCTGCCCGCCTATTACCTCCATGGTCAGGGTCAGGGGGTGCCTCCCACCCATCCTGGGCATTCAGAGACCCTGCCCGCTTCACAACTCAGCTGCCGTCCCCCCGTCCCACTCACTATGGGGAATTGATGGGGGTGCAGAGGTCTGCATATCCTTGAGCAGTAAACAGGGAGTCTGTTCCTTTATAATAAATAAAATCCAGCACTGTCGTCCCGGAGAGATCTGAACTCATCCCAGGCATGGATGGGAGGTTCTTGCTGTATTAACCAAGAGGACCTTCGGAGTCTCTTTCTCAAGACCGCGAAACCCTGAACCGTGAAAGGCCCACCGAGCCATTTCCCAACCCCACCAAGGTAGAAATATCCACAGCCGGACAGGCTGCCATCAGTATTCAAAATAAGAAAAGGTTTCCGAGTGAGGTGACGGTCACGACATGGCATAACATCACCCACAACAAGAGGAGAGAGTCGGGGGGCGCTTAATGAATGACAGTCACGAGGGCCGAGACTGTGCTGAGATCTGTCTTGGAAGGGTAGACGACTTTCAAGTTCCCGTCTGTGTCCACCACCCGAACCTGCTCCAAGACCAGGGGGGAGTTTTCGGAGACCGCTTCGGGGCTCGAATTTCCATGCCTGGCCATTTCGTTCGATTCGTGGTCGGAACTCAGTTCTCCAACTTTATTTCCCCACATGGTCCTGTTCAGCTCTGCCATTTTCTGTCATAAAAGGAAAAGAGTGTCATGCATTCGAACGGATTTCGTGGAGTCAAACTCACACAAGTCCTGTTAATTCAATAGGTCTACTCTGCTCAGGGACAACTCTTGGCTTTAACCCAGACTTTTACAACAGGTAAGCTAAGATTTCCTTCAGCTGTTGGGGGGTAACTGTCAGTCCCAGTTCTGGGGGAACGAGGGAGCCAGAAATGCCACCTCCAAGCCATTTGTCATGCACAATGGGAGCCATTGCGTCCAAAGAAGGAAAACGGCACAAAATCTCACGTTGGCCCCTGCAATACTCAAATATTGGGTGGGGAGACAATATTAAAAGAAAAATCTTAGGAATATATGTATTTTGAAAGCTAAAGTTACCAGAACTGGCCCCTAGAGGGAGCCAGAGACCATGCTATGTATAGTGTTTGCTATAATCCGCATGTTTCAGCATCCACAGGGTTGCTTGGAACTGTTCCCCTGCGGATACAGGGGTCCAACTGTAATGGTGCACGGAGTTAGAAAATATCCCAAGTGTGATCTAGTCCAATACAGCAAGACATCAAGGTTGGGGAAATATCCCTGGGTGGGCCACCTCTACCCTGCACTTGCCATTTCGATTTTGCTGCAGCCTCACACCCTGTATTTCTGAATCTTCATTTGGCCTCTACGTGTTATGAGTTCAAATCTGGGACTAAGCAAAAACTGCCATGGCAGGTGGCACTGAGTCCCTCCCTTTTCAAAACTTCCTTCCTTCCTTAGCCCCAGGAGCACCATCTTGGGGCCAGGTGGTTCGCTGGGACTGGACTCTGTGTGTCATGCAACCTCACACAGCCCCATTCCATGTGAGGTCCAAAGCATGACCTTCTGGGCCTGGCTGGAAAAGCTGATAGGAAGTGGCAACCGCTGGGAGTGATGATGAATTTTAAAAAACAATGCTGGCCATAACAGCAACACCGTCTTTTGACACGAGGAAGTTTTTACATGGCCCGTTCAGCTGCTCGTTTCTACGCATGCGACATCAGCCCATCCGAGCGACAGTTACCTGGGATCACAGATCTTATAATGAGTCAAACAACGGCTCTCTTAAGCCAGGGTGGGTTTACTCTCTTCCTCTGTCTTAAGTTTCTCACCGCCTCTTCCCATGCGTCCTTTTGGCTCATGGGCTTTGCCTCTCATCTCCAGCTTCTTTGCTCAGGGCTAGGAAACCTCCTGTCTGAACTCCTGGAGAATCACTGATCCTGGTCAGAGCTGATCACTCAGGGCCAGATGGACCGAGAGTCTGATTCAGCAGAAAGCAGCTCCTTATCTTTCTGCAGTCAAGTAAGGAGCCTTCCAAGCTGCATGGTGAACCAGAAGAGGGGAGGGTCAGGGCAGGACAAAGGCAGGGGAATTCTTACAAGAACGAGGGCGTCCATGACATCCTTGCAGATCTGAAGGCTTGCAGCACTGGTCACTTCCAGGAGGACGTCCGAGCTGGTCTTCCCAAGCTTTAAAAGGGAGGCAAAAAGAGAGAAATTGTAACCGAGCCACCAGGAACACAGCATTAACTCTCACTTGGGTCTTTTACATTCAGATGTGTGTAAAACAAGATGTTTCCTCCGCCCTCTTCCCCCAGCGGAGGTGCCAGTGCCTGGTGTCCCTTGCAGACTGTTTTGCTTTCAAGAGAAGCTCCCCGTAGGGACAAGATGGCTTCTCGAAAGTCATCGCGAGAAAAGCAGCCATGGGGAGGGACGAGCCCTTCGCCCTTTGCAAAACAAACTCATGCTAATTCACAAGCCAGGCCAAATCGCAGGAAGCAAGACGCATCTGAAGTTGGCCTGGAGACAAGCTGTAATGCTTGTGGCTCGGTTTATCATACTTACTTATTTTCCCCTCCTCACCTGCCTTCTCGCGGACTCATCGAATAACGGAAAGGGCCTCTACGGCCGTCGACTCCAACCCCTTTTGCTCAGTGCCCTCTCACTGGGATGGGAAGCGTGAACTTTGCCAAAGGAAAGCTCAAATCCAACCAGCAACTGCCTCTAATGTTGCTGCCCTTTAGAGTAACAGCGATGTATACATTTCGTACATTAAGTGGTAACACCGGTGACTCTTTTCTGGTGCAACAAGTGATATTTACTTATTAAGCTGGCCAGAGGATTAGAATGGCCACCTCGTGGCATGTCTGGGCCACAGAGAAATTGAGCTGGAAGGGGCCTAGGAGGCCATCAAACCCACAGGTTCATCTCCCTGTGTTGTATCCCAGTTTGCACACACAGCCACGGGCTTTCCTTGTTCGACGGGACGGGGGGCGCGGGCCCTGAAACCTGAGAAGAGCTCCTAACAGGGTTGTGGCCAAAAAAAAAAAAAAGGTTGAGAACGGCTGGTCCAGAGAGACCTTTGGGATCCTGTCTAATTCTACAACTCGGGGACAGCTGGTGCGACTGCACGGTGTTTTCCTGATTTAAGGTATGTTAACTACTTAAGGTGTTGCTTTAAGCAGAAATGCTTCAAGCCCCGAGTAAGAGTCGGAGGGGCTTCATAAAATATTTGGCCTCTCCAGGAGGAAGGAGACACGTCCCTCATCCCACTTTTCGTGTGCGTGGCTCTTCTCCCCCCCCCCCCCAACTATTTACCAGCCCCTATTCTGATTGCCTGCAGCACGGAGGTCTGCGAGACCACCGTCCAGCTGAGAAAAGCTGTCCGTCTGCTGCGTCGTCCTCTGGGCTGTTTCGATTTCCCCGGGTCACGAGCAGAGCTTTGTCACGTGAAGCGCTGGGGCTCAAGTTTGCTTGTTTCTCTCTTTCCCTCCCCCTCTTTCTATTTCTGGGCCACGTCGTAAGACTGCGAACCTACAGGGAGGGCTAAGGTACAGGAGCTAAGCAAGACGACACACTTCAAAAGGGAACAACCCCGTTCACCTTCAGCAGGAATTAAGTCTGAACCCAGAACCGCATGCAGGAACCGAGGCCTTGGTTCAACGAAAGAACTGAGGTTGAATGACCTGGCGCAAGAAACAGGGGCCAGAAGGGAGCCCTCCCTCACCCCCTTCCACAAGACACAGCACCACCTCATCTGAAATCCCAACTGGAGGTGAAACGAATGGAGAAAGCAACCGTCCTTCTGCCTGCCTGTTGCAAATCACCCTTCGGCCCCTTGGCTTTGTCAGTTTCAGCAGAGGCTCAAGTTCTGGGGCTCAGGTTTATCTGTGACGCACATTTTAAGTGGGTCTTAAAACAGGCTCTGATCACCGTCCAGTCTGAGTGCTCGCACCTTTGTCTTCTCGCTGTTTGTGATGGGCGGGAAGGAAATCACAGCGCCTTCGGCGTCCATCAGGCATGGGTAGTGATCCTTCCCATCTAACAAATGGAAGGTACCTGGATACGGAGGAGAGAAGGCAGACAAAACCTACTGGGGGGCCTTTAAAATTCTTTCAACCGCGTTTTAACATTGCAACGGCTTACAACAGCGAGGTGTTATCTGCTCTTCAATTTTAATTATGTCGTGAGTGACTCTGAGCCCCAAAACTGGGTGAAAGGCATCGAACAGTTAAAATAAAGACCAGTGTGATAAAATGATACATAAACACAGAATCTAGAGAGTGGCTTACCGCTAGCTCCTAACTCTGTCCAAAGGTATGCTCTGTTAAGCCAGGGGGTTCTCCACCTTGGGTCGCCCAGTTGTTCCCGGACGACAACTCCCAGAAATCCTGGCCAGCCCAGCTGGTGGTGAAGGCTCCTGGGAGTTGTAGTCCAAGAACATCGGGGTGAACCAAGGTTGGGAACCCCTGTGTTAAGCAGAAAAGCGCACTCCCCCAGACCACCGTGTGCAAGTTCTCTTTTCAGAGTAAGAGTGATAAGGCTTGGGTTAAAATCCCTGTTCAAAGAACAAGGCTCAGTGGGTGACCTTGGGCCAGGTGTTCTTTCCCTGGAGGAACCCACCTCAGCGTTGTTGCGAGGATTAAAAGCATGGAAGAGAGAAAAAGAGAACTCAGATTTCTGGAGGAGTCATCAATGAGAAGCCCATGTATTAAAGCACCTTAATTTTATTTTTAGATTAGATAGCCGTTCTGTTCTACTACATCAGAAAGAGGAATGAATCGCGCAGACTTGTCTACGGATCGCCTATGCCCTATGGCCACGGGACTCCTCACTGATTATAATCCTTGAATAACTACAATGCCCAGCCCCATCAGAAAGAGTATCAAAATTTGCTTACTGCTTGCTCTCTTTTCTCCTCATTTATTTTTGCTCTTCTGACCCAAACGACACTATTTGTACGTGCTACAAAAGTCTTTTAAATTAACAGATATAACAAAACAAAAAAACAAAAAACAAATTTCCACTTGCCGAGAAGCTTTCTGAAATACCAGAAGAGGGTCCGTCCTCTGATACCTGGTTTTCTCGGGCAGCCCATTTACAATACTTGGGAGAACCTTAGGGCGGACAGCGGCTGCCTTCTGCAGAAAAAGAGGCCGGAGGTTCTCCCCTGCTCTGAGGAAAAGGGTTCAAGCCTCAAGGTGCAAGTGGTAAAATCCCAGTACTGCAGCTAAGACTCTGCTCACAAGCCGGGATTAGAGATGGGGGCTTTGTATTCGAACATGAATCCCACCAGTACAGGGGGGCCGGCCTGATGAACACCAATGGTTAGTATCCATTAAAGCGCAGGCCAAAGTCCTTATGGTGAAGTACTGGGTTAAACTTATTTTTTTTCATTGGAAGGCTTGGCCCCACTGATGCTCCTAGATACTTTTCAGTCGGAGTGGAAGAAGCCTATAACTGAAGAGATATCGAACATCGGCTTTTCTCCCAGTACACTTATAGCAATCGGTCTCACGGACGCCATCAAGGGGGTGAAGTTAAGGGTCTGGGATATAGAATTACAGGACCATGTTGGCCAGCTGGGGAAATCTAACTTTCTTAAGAAACCTGCTTTTATCACCTCCTCGTATTTAGCCAGTACTGTCTCATCTAAAGCCACAAGGGCTTTTACAATAGTTAGACTTAATGTATTACCTTCTAAGCTTCTAGAGGAGAGATTTCGAAGTTTGCCTCCATCAGACCGTCTCTGCCTTTGTAATAGTGACAAAGTCAAAACAGTTGAGCATGTTCTCTTATATTGTACTTGCTATCAGGATTTACGTACGGAGCTTTTACTTCCTATTATCTGTAAATCTCCCAGGAGATCAGAGGAGTATTATGTACAGTTGCTACCGTACTCTCTGACAATACCTCTTATATTATAAGACGAGGGGCCAAATTCCGCACTGCAGCGATAGCTATTCGCGACCAGATGTTCAGGTTGCGATCTAAGACGGACAACATAATTCTTTTATAACATAACGCTGGCTGAGGTTACACCTATTTTAAAGATTTATGCTTGTATTTATTTGAAAGAAGGGGTTGATTTATCCTGTTTTTAACGGAAGAAATTATAATTCTGCTTGGTTTTATGAAATTGCAATTGTATGTATTTATTTTATATTGTTCTGGTCTTGCCGGTCCTTGACCGTAATAAAGTTATCCAACCTCCTCATCCTACAGGATTCCCGCCAGTACAGCTGATTAACTCCAACCCCCAGAACCTGCCGGGCCACTTACCGTGCGGCGTGCGTGGCTGGCATCATCTCCAGCACCCCAATCGTGGCAGGAGCTCGGCTGCCACAGTCCCGCCTTCCTGCTTGCCCAGCCGCTCTGGCAAAGGAGTGAGAGGACGAGTCTCCCTGCTCAGCCGTGGAGTGGCCGGGCAAGCAGAAAGGCGGGAGCTGGGCTACTGCTGTGATTGGGGCGCTGAAGATGCCGCCGGCCATGTGCCCTGTGCGAAAAATGGTCCAGCTGGTTCTGAGGGTGGGTGTGAATTGGGCCGGCCACCTGTGCCGGTGGGCACACGAAGCCCCCATCTCTGCCTGGAATCAATTCTAGGTAGCCGGCTCGAGGTTGACTCAGCCTTCCATGGTTGGTAAATTGGGTACCCAGCTCGCTGAGGGTGGGGGTAACGTCTAGCCTGCATAATTAAATCGCAAACCGTCCAGAGAGTGCTTTACGCACTAGCCGGTGGCATGCAAGTAGCACCCTTTTTTTTTTTTTTGTCTTTTGCTTTGAATACACAAAGGCTTAACATGACAACAAAGCGCTCTCGTGCCAAGGAAGGTCCATCTCTCAGACTGCAGACTCTGAAAGAGGGGCAAACTGGCCCCAGGGGTCAGGAGCCAGTTTTGCTGTTCTAGCCACAAGCAGCAGAAACAAAAAAGGCAAGTGGGTGCTGGTGGAGAGAGAGGGAGTAGCAGAAGATGCATTGCAGGCAGTACTCGTGGCATGGTGGTTAAACTGCAGTACTGCAGCTAAGACTCTGCTCACAACCTGGGTTCCATCCCAGGCAGCCAGCTCGTGGTTCACTCAGTCTTCCATCCTTCTCAGGTTGGTAAACTGAGTACCCGGCCCCCGGTGTCTGTGTGCAATGTGTAGCCTTCATAATTAAATTGCAAACCTCCCAGAGAGTGCTTTAAGCACTATGGGGCAGTATATAAGCAGTGTGTTTTTTACTGTGTCTTGTGCTAGCCCTAATCCCTGGCAAAGTACAAGAAAATACTCCCTAGGTTCGAGCTTAATAGTATCAAAGACCACATCCTCTACTGATTCAATTTATCCCCTTTTCTTTGTTACCTTTCTCCCAATAAAGGGACTAAAGGTGGCTCACGTGTTATTAAAAAAATAAAACAGCTAGAACGCAGTAAATGACTTCATTAAAAAAACAACTGAACATGCAAGGGAATTGCAAACAATTCCTAAAAGCAGCTTAAAAGCGCTGAAAGGCACATGAAGCCACCGTAACACACACACCCCTTGCCCCAGAAAGGCAGCTAACGGCCTGCAAGTCCTACCTTCAAATCATCGGGTGGCCGAGCATTGTAGAGGAGGGGACCTTTCACCAGCCGCAGGTCGTGGGTGGCGATGGTGGCCGCCGTCCGCTTCTCACAAATGTCTTCGTGGAGTTTGGTCTGAAATGCAAATCGAGCCATTATTGTGAGAAAGCTGCCTTAAGGGAGTCACGGAAGGGGTCTGCCTTTAAGGGTGTAAGTGTGTTTATTAAAGCATTTTTAGTTTTTCTCCCACACGCTGGCCTGGCAACCCCACCTGCCTTAAGGAATTAGGCTGGGAGAAAGCAGGAAGCAGGCAGGAGGGGAACCAGCGAGCTTTCAGCCAACCCCGTCACAGCCCTCCATGATTTTCTTTACAAACGGGCCAGAACCTACCGGATAGTTATTGTGACAAAATGGTGCAAATCACAGGAGTTAATTGACACCCATTAACAAGCTGCCGTGGGCATCTTCATCCAGCAGCGACTTGCACGCAGGCCAAAGGTTACAGGGGGCGGTTTACCAACAACCAGCGGCTGCTCTTTATCCCGCTGCACTTTGGCCAGGATAACGGACCCAGAGAACCTCAAAGGACGTATTTTTAAAAGCTCAGTTCCTACGAAGGTATCTCCCGAGCAACGGATTCCACCGAGCCTACCACCTGCCACCTGAAAGACTTCCCTCCCTGCCCAACTCTCGCCTGCACCCGGGGATTAGCGGGCGGCCTCTTCGGAGCCCTACCTGGGCAGAGAGAAACCTTTTCAAAGCACTGTCTTGCTTGAAATTCATGCCTTTCACCATGCAACAGACGATGTACGGCCGGACCTCTTTGACGCCGGGACTGGCTGGGACGACCAAGGGCGCCGAGTTCTCGGCGATGTGGAGGATTTTCACCATCAGCTTCCGGGTCTCTTCCTCCTCCTCCTCGGCGTTGCTGCCGGCTTTCTTCCTGCTCCTTTCTCTCTTCTTCTTCCTCTGCTCGTCTCTCTCTGCGCCGTCCGGTTTGCCCTTCCCCTTGCCGCCCCCTTGCCCGCCGGCCCGCAGATACTCCAAGATGGATTTGGTCTGGCAGCTGTTCACCATCTTCTCCAGCCGTTTGTCTTTGAGAGCATTTCCTTTCAAGTTGACTTCCTTCAGCTTCGGGCAGTCCGCCAACTCCACGGGGATTTCTGAGAGTTTGTTATTAGAAACGTCCAAGACCTGCGGAAAGAAAGACCATCAAGCCTAGATCTCTTCTTCTAATCTGGGTGTTGCTCTAGGTAGCCCAGCCGGCTCAATTCATTGGCCATTCTATCTGATGAACCACCCATTTTGTAGGCGAACGGTCCAGAGACGACACTTCCATTTAAAGTAGCGGCTTTTATCCTGCATGGCCATAAGCAATAAAGGAGAGAAGGACTTTCTGTTAAAAATAACAGCATACAAACCAGTGCCCTAAATGCAAAGCAAAACATCACAGCAACATTGGTCTTAAAATTGGTCAGGGAAAATCAAAGTGTGTGTGTGGGGGGAAGCAGCAAAGTGTGCTGCTTACATACAGCCTCATAGTGCTTAAGGCACTCTCTGGCCAGTTTACAACATAATCGCGCAGGCTACACATTTCCCCTCCACCCAGCTGGGTACTCAGTTTCCTGACCTTGGAAGGACAGAAGGTTGAGTGAACCTCGAGCCGGCTGCCTGGAATTGAACCCAGGTCACGTGCAGAGTTTTGACTGCAGTATTCCAGTTTAACCACTGCGCCACCAGGCCACTCTTTAGGCACTGCTCCTACACCATGGATCCTGGTATTTGAATAGAAGTTAGATAACCACTTTTTCTGGCACCCCGCACACCAGCTATCCCGAACTATGTGCAGAGGGTTAGTCCAGATTCACATTTCTCAGACACTTTTGACTTTGAAGATTTTTCCTAGGGCTGTAAAAACCAGACAACAAACAACGAATCTGGCACCAGACTGGTCACTAGGACACAAAACATGACACAGGAGAACAGAAGGACAGTGGGTCTGATGAAGGGTCTCTTTTTTCTTACATAATGGTTTCAGTGCTACCTTTGCCAAGTGCTCCCAACCCGGCCTTAAAAACCCTTTTATTATTCTACTTGATGTGTGTTCAGAGCAGTATTTCCCAACCTGGGAGTCATGACACTCAAGGGGGACACAAAGTGGGTTTTTTTTGGGTGGGGGTTGCCTTGTTAAATTTCCTCAACTCTTTTGAAGCCAGATATTAAAGCGAGCGCATACGTCTATGTATAATAACAACTTATTATGGTCCATGACCAGGAAGTGCGTCTATGTACGAGAAACAGGCTTTAGAGAAGAGAAAGAAGCCTCTACTGTCTGAGAAGGGGTGACTTTACCCCATTAAAAATGCCTTTTTATACAAGTGTGGTGGTGAGGGCTGCAGATTACTTGGCTATTATTGAAGATTGTGACTTGAAAAAGGTTGGGAACTGCTGGTTCAGAGACTCTTCCCTGTTAATGCAAAAAAACAAAAAACCCCACACACAGGCACAAAACTAAGACCAAGAGCATCAACAGATACGCCCCTCTGAGCTCTTTACACGAAATGGAGCTGTGGTGTTTGTCTTCCTCGCCTGGTAGAGCCTGTATAGGTGACTCTGCCTTTGGAGGTGGCAGTTCTGACCAAACGACGCCCCGTCCAAGCTGGGTTTTTCAGCCAAGACGTTCTCCTCCTTCACAAATCCCCCATCTCGTTTCTTTAGCTAAAGCTAAACAAATGGCCGTTGTTATAATAATAAACATTTATTATTATTATTATGGCCACCATTTGTTTCGCGTTAGCAGGCCCTCCACGATGCGATCGCGACGTGACTTATCGGTGGAGACCCGGAAGGAGGAAAACTCCTTGACTGAGAAAAAACACGGCAAGCGGTCTGGGTGTGTGTGCGAGCGTGTGTGTGTGTGCGTGTGCAATAGGACCCCCCCCTCGTTCAGAGCGGGGGCCCGGCTGCAACCTCGGGAGTCACACCAGCCACCGTGATTTACCCAACCCTCCTCCCCCCCCCGCCCGCCCTCTGCTAGAGAAGGGAGGGAGGGAGGAAGAGAAAGAGCAAGTCCAAAGGAACGGGTCTCTCCCAGTGACACCAGCCGGAGTCCCCCAAAGGAACTGGTTTTGCTTAAAGGAAGTACAGTAGTCTCCCCCCTCCCCCGGCTTCCCTTCCCCTGGTTCCCTCCCTTCTCCCTCCCTCCCTCTCCCCTCCTGATTCCTCCTCCTCCCTACCTTGAGGCCTGGGGCCCGCCCAGCTCCTCCAGCTCGTTCCCGGCGGCCTCGAGGACCCCCAGCAGGGCCAAAGGGGCCGCGTGGCTTCGGCGGCTCCGGGCGCTGCCGGCGGGGGCCCTGGTCGTCGTGGTCGTGGTGGGCAGGAGCGTCCCCGGGAGGGCGCGCAGGCGGTTGCCGGCCAGGAGCAGCTCCTCCAGGCCGTTGCCGGAGAGGCCGAGGGTTGCGGAGGGCGGCCGGCAGGAGGCGCCCGGCCCGGGAGAGCCCCGCGCCCCGCAGCCCGGCAGCGCCAGCACCTCCAGCCCCGGCCCGGGCTCCCGGCAACCGCCCACCCGCGGACCTCCAGCGAGCGCAGCCTCGCCTCGCCTCGCCCTCCTCTGCTGCCTGCTCCGCCGCTGGCTCCATGGTCACGGCACCGCCGACGCCCGGGCCCCACTTCCGCCTCGCCGCCTTTCGTTTCCGGCGCGGGACTGACCTCACTTCCGGCGCCCCCTTCCGTGCGAGAAGGAAGGCGCGGGGGAGGCGGGGCCAGAGTTACCTCCCCCCCCCAGGAGGTGCTGCCGTTCTGGCCCCGCCCTCAGACAGCTTCTATTCGCTGGTAGAAAACGCCTTCGTCCCAGACACGTACCTTACTGCGCATGTCCGCGGTGGCTTTTTAAAAAACTTTTTATAGGGAAAACTGCAGCTCCCAGAATTCCCGGGGGGGACGATGGGGATTCTGGGAGCTGTAGTCCAGAGGCACACTTCTCTGCAGAACTCGAGGCCTTAGCCTTCGGCGGGGCTTGGGAGTAACTAGTAACTCACCTAGATGTAACTTGTTCCTTTTCGGATGATAAGAGGACTGGTAGTTGCAGTTACTTTTTAGGCACAAGTGCTAACGCCTGTTTCTGGCAGAAACAGGGGAAGCAAGTGACTCCTTTCCTCATTAATCCAGAGGGCCAGGCTACTGCAATTTATTGAATGAAGTTACTGAAACACAACACCAGCTGGCCCGCTAATACAGCAGCACACACCCCCCCCTTACCTGTGGGATCAGTATCCACTGATTCACTCATCCGTGGTCTGAAAATATGAAAAAGAAAAAACCTAGGGGAAAAAAATATCTCAAGGTGAAATTACCAGAATTAGAGGGGCCAGAGACCATGCTAGTTATGCCATTCATATTAAAATCGCGTTCACTGTCATCTGTGATTTCATTATCTGTGGGATGAGGGCTTGAAAGCAATCCCCCGTGGATATGGGGGTCCTCCTGCATTTGCTTATTAGCCCATCCTTTCCAGAACGCGGTGCTTTTGCGATTCGGCAGGAGGAGGAGGAGGAGGGAGGGAGGGAGGGAGGGAGGGAGGGAGGTCCGTCTCAGCGGGCAGCCTATCACCACCTCTTTTCAACCTGGGACCAACTTCGCGCCTACCAGAAAACCAAATGAGCCCGCAGGCCTACATTCTGCACAATCATTCCTTTCCAACCACGGTAGATCCAGGCGCTGCACAGGCAGGAGCCCAAGAATTTGCCGTTTCGAAGAATCGGGGGTGGGTTTGGACATCCAGCAGGGCAGGGGTCTCTCGTCCTGTGCCGGAGCCCTGCTCCTCGAAGCTTCCAAGCTCAACAAGGCTGCGGTGGGGGGAGCCAGTTTTGCAGGGAGCAGCCCCGGGGTCCCAGGGACCCCGATTTGAACCCGAGACCTTCCACGGTGCTGTTGGCCTGAAGAGGCGGCTATGGGACAAAGACCTGCCTTTACAAACAGGTGACCTCGGCGCGTCCCTGCTTGGGGACGAAGCGCTTGCGATGCTAAGACCAGCTGGGTCTCCTTGCCGGCATCGACACTGGGGTTCCCATCTATGGTGTGAACAGAGGAAGCCGTCTGGAGCCAGGGGCGGGCGCCCAGTGACTTGTAGTCGACATTGTTTGCTAACCTGAAGGACATGGCTTGTGAACCAGAGATCACCTCCTTTCATCTGCAGAAGGTCCCGGTTCAGTTCCTCGACATCTCCAGATTGAGGGTTGGGTGCCTGCCGGCTGCTCTCTGGACTCTTGGGAAGGGGCCTTCAAAAGGACTAGCAACCTGATTCTTTTTAACTGGAGGGGCTGGTGCCCTGAGCCAGGATGGGCTGCAGGGAAGGCCGGCTAATGAGTCATGTACGTACAAATCAAAGTCATCAAAGATCAACACGAGGAGCAGGAGGTAACGGATGGGTCCTTCAGAAGGCAATTTTACTGACACAGCTGCCAGCGATTATGGATCGGCCAAGGTGCAAGTCACACAGATTGCGACAAGCCCTGTTATTGTAGGAATACATTAGGACCCCCTTATCCGCAGGATCAGTATCCACTGATTCACTTATTTGCCATCTGAAAATATTTTTTAAAACCCCCCAAATATTTTATTTATTAGTTTATTTAAAATATTTTTATCCCACCTTTCTTCATAAAAAAACCCCCAAGAAATATGTTTCTAACAAGGCAGTTGCCAAAACTGGCCATTAGAGGGAGCCAGAGACCGTACCCTATATAGCGTTCACTATCATCTACGGTTTTCAGCATCCACAGCGGTGGTTTGGAACCATTCCCCCACGGATATGGGGGTCCTGTTGTAATGGAATACAGTTCAATTAAGAGTCCTCATCAATAACACATTTGTCCAACCAAACAGACAAAAAGCACAAATTCTAAAAGCAACGGTGGGGTGTGTGTGTGTGTCTCTTTAGCACACCACATTTTGAAGAATGACGTTGGTGAGAAAGAGTCGCCATCGTTCCTTGCGGAAATATAGACCTTTATTGTCAGAGCAGTACAAACATGTGCGCCTAAAGTAACAAAAGAAGTCTGTGCAAAAATTTCCGGAATCAAGCCCTGCTCATCAGCCATCCGCCTATTCCTATGAGAGTCAAAACTCTGCCACGGCTACCTGGTCACTGAAGTGGCTGAAGTGGTCCCTTTTTGCCTTAAGACCCGAACCCAAAGGCAGGTTGGCCTCCGCTTGTTTTGTCTGCCACCTTCCAGTGTTCAGAAGGAACCTCGGATCTGCGTTCTCGCGCACGGGACGTACCTATGGCTTTTCTCCTGTCTGGCGCGCACTCGTGCCTGCAAGCACATTTCCAGGCTTAAAAACAGCTTGGTGACCTTGAGCCAAGGGCATCGAGACTCCATGGGCGGCTCAGTGAGGGTGTGCTGAGGCCGTGAAAAGGGTGACGCGGGGTGCACTTCACCCCATCTCCCCTCGGCCCACCCCGACCCTTGTCTTGGCCGTTTTGCGGCTGTGGCCACAAAGAGAGAGCTCTGGTCGAGGCGTGGGTTTCCCAAAAAAAGGTCTGTCTCCCTCTCATCCTAGCGTCACCGCTATTGAAGAAACAGGGGTGGGACGCCTGTGGGTTAATTCAAGGCATAGCTCTGCCCTAAATTGGGGAGCAAAAAAAAACCACACACACCCCAGAACATGGTGCTTCATCCAGGGAAGAGCCACCCACCCCCCAGGGATTCCCCATTTCCTCCGTCCAACTGCATTGGACTGACAGCGAGGGCTCGCTTGCAGCCCGACAGGCTCTCGGTGCAGCCCTCTCCCCTGATGTAAGTGGGGAAAGACCAGCCGGGCAGCAGGCGTTGGAGAGATCCAGCTGCAAGCGTTGCTTTGCAGGAGAAATAGGGGGGGGGGACACGTATGGACTTACGTGGGGGGGTTAGCTGAGAGCAGGGACTGGGTGTTAAACAGCAAAGTCCTGAACGGTTTAGGGCCCCATGGTTTGTCGGAGCGTCTTCCCCTAAGAACACCACCCCGTATCACTCGGTCTTCGCTTCTTGGGTTGCCGTGCCGAGAGAGGCAAAGTTCGGCAGAGAAACGGGGCCTCCTCCGTCGTGGCCCCTTCCCTTTGGAATAAGCTCTGGACAAAAGCTGGCCAGGCCCCCCTGCTGTCTGTTAAGGGGGCGCTGAAGACAGTCCTCCTTTGGGAGGCGTTCAGTGATACTTTCTTGTAGGCCTGCAGCTTTCCCCCCCACCAACCTTTGGGATTGTTCATTTAGGGCGCATGTCTTATCTCCTGATGTTCCGCGTTGGGGTGGGGGTTCTCGCTTTGCCATTTATCGCTCCCTGTGTTTGTTAACCGCTCAGAGCAGCACTCCGCACTAAGTCTGCCGTATAGAAACTGATGATAAATAAATAAATTCTCCTAAATACTTCGCTCGGCAGAAGCAACTGCTTCTCCCTGAGTCCGGGTGGGGAAGGAGTGGAGCCCGCTTCTACCTCCCAAGCGTCCTGTGGCACCTTAAAGTCTGCCTGATTTAGTATAGCCTGAGCCAGATGTACAGAGTGCTACCCTTGGTAGGAACAATCATCCCCCTTACAGAGGCTGCTGCTACAGCAGTGGTCGGGGCGGTGACGTGGGCCCCCTTGCACTGTTGAGCTGATGGACAGTAAGTAGGCGGACATCCCAGACCGTGGAGTAGCAAGTTGCACTAGAGTAGGCCCAATGAATCCATGGGCATATGGTGAGCCAACTCCTCCACGGGTTCCACTGATTCATATGGGCCTCTACTCTAGTTGTGAGTCACGACATTAAACAACAGGATATCTGCCACAGTGGGGGGGAAATGGTCTCTGTTGCTCCTGGAAGCTGCAGGAGATCAGGGTGGATAAAAATCAGCGGTTTTTCTAAATCAAATTGCTTTTAATCACAACATTTAAATTTAAAAGATCATTTTTAAAATGTAGATCCTCAAAAAAAATCTGATTTTTAAAATTTCAATAGTGATGAAGGTTAAAATTTAAATCAATTTTTAAATCTGATTTTTAAAATTTCAATAGTGATGAAGGTTAAAATTTAAATCAATCACAACATTTAAATTTAAAAGATCATTTTTAAAATGTAGATCCTCAAAAAAAATCTGATTTTTAAAATTTCAATAGTGATGAAGGTTAAAATTTAAATCAATTTGTTTTGAATCAAAGCCAACTTGTGGGAGATCAAGCTGAACCTTAGGCCGGAGTGTTCTGAGAGAGCGAAACAGCTCCCCACTCCTTTGGAAGGTTGCTGTTCCGGATGTCAAGATTTGTGCCCATTTATTCTTTTGCACGACAGGATCAGAATGAGCAAATATTGACTATTTCGGATCACAAGCCCCAGAATTCCCCCAGCAAGTCCGTGCTGGCTAGAGGATCCCGGGAATTGCCACTGGAAAACAAGCAAATGAGGTTTTCCCTGTCTCTGAGAAGGGCACTCCGTGGGCAAACTGGAAGACAACCACACATCCATGTGTGTGAACTGCAGGATTGAACAATGCCATCTCGGAGTCATTTACTGAAGCATAAAAAAAACCACGAATCCGACGTCATAAATGGCAATATTAAAAGAAAAAAGGAGAATACTTCAATCTCTCAAGACATTTGAATCAAGCTGAACCAAGGAACTTTGTTATATCGCCACTCACTCATCTTACTGCTCTCTTAATGTTCACTGCTATAATAACGGCGAGTATACCATTTTAGTTCCCACAACCATTCCCTGTTTGCAGCGCCCTCCATGGACAGAGACCTGCCACCTGCGCATAAATCTGTATTTTGCACTTTGGGGTGCTGTTGATGCTCCCCGTGAAGCAGGCCACGAGGCTGAGCCGGGCACCTCGCTGCCCGATGCACGACTCAAACTCAAACTCGAAGCCGGTTACTCGAGACAGAAAATGCGACAAGCACCTCTAGATGGGAATAAAAACCCAGTAATCGTAAACTAAGTAGCTCAGAGCTTGTTCAGTGTTGCCTCACTCTGTGCTAACAGCAGGGCCAGCACGGAGAAGCCAGGAGGGCTCTTGAGACCATTCGGTGGCTGAACCCCACAGGGACCCGTCATTGCAAGACTATTTCTGTTTGCTCAAGAATACATAAACAGATGCAACAGAAATCGCAGTACAGATAAGTTGCCGCTACTAGAATTCCCATTTAGAGTTGCAACGTACATTACTTGCTGTATGCCAGTGGCTTGGAGCATCCTGAAGCGTGTGTGTTTCTTAGGAGCAGCTACTTAGTCACTTACGAAATAAGGGAAAAGCAGAATAATTTTTCAAAATCTGCAACTATAACAGTAGTTAATGATTTGGGAGGCCAGAAGGGTAACTGTAACTAATTCAAGTGGTCCCAGATGACAGCAACACAAACATCTTAGTTCTGCGCGAATTCAGACAATACACGCTATTCTTTGGAATTAAATGCCAGAAAATCTCACCGGCTGAAATCTCGCTGCGCAGTGTAGTTCAGTTGCAACAAGACTAGGACTGTTAGAGCTTACAAAAAAGCCGACTCACCAAATCCTTGCTGATTCAGTGGGCCTACTCTAGCCGTGATTCACCGTGCAAAGCAGGAGGAATTCAGACCCTGTGGAAGTCTGTTCTTGTCCGGGAAGAAGTGAACATCTCTGGAGAGGCGCCCCTTTTACTCCGGACAGAGAAAGAGGAGTTACGTTGGGGGGGGGCAGCACCCCTTGGCCACAGCACCTCGCACTAACACTGCTTTGGGGGCAAACATCAGCCGACCACTTGCTTTGTTGTAAACCATCACCAACGCTGATGTTACTTTTGCTGATCCCCCAGAGAGGCTGAGCATCTGTACTGAATCCGACCCCCTACCATGAAACTCTCCCACAGAGAAACATCCCGTACCAATGTTGTCTCCCAGAGAGAAAGCATGCAAAAGCCAGGTGAAACTGGGAAAGGATCTGTCCGTTTCAGCTCCCTTCCTCATTTCTTTTGTCTCGTCCTAACATGACGTGTGACAGAGACAAAGATAAAGGGAGTCAAAAACACGCCCGTGTCCTTATTCTTCCATCAAAAGCCACTTTTGTACCCCTGTGTACTTCAGCTTGGCAGGAAAGGGGAAAAAAATCAAGCGAGAAGTTTACCAATGCCTTTCCTTCACTTCTGCAATTCCTCTAATGTAGCCAAGAGCCAAACATGAGATTAAATCAAAAAGGTTCATAGAGCTGCTGTTCCATTGTGTCTGCTGAAGAGTTATGTGTAATTCCAAAAGGCACAGAGAACAGCCACTACCTCTCATGAGAAGAACTAAAACAATCGATTTTAAAAAAAATAATAACATGGTCAGTTTAACCGATCCTCTTTTTTTTAAAAAAAGCATGGGTTGGGACAGTGGGATGCTGACGAAAGCCTTTCACATTTCTTATCTTTGGAGATTTCTCAGGATTTCCAAACCCCTAAAAATGTGGCCTACAGAGGTTCCCCCTTGCAGAACACCTTCTGCAGGGCCTTGTCTGCCAAAAACGGAGGTGCCGGTGGGAATTTGGGGCCTGGCAGCACACGAAGTCGGCCGAAAGTGGACAAAGGGCAGGCCTTCAGGCGCAACTGGACCACAACACTGTAAGTAGCCTCCTCTGGCCAAGCTCATGGTAAGAGAGGCAGGGCGCCTCGGCCCAAGAACATTTAACAACAATCGTGTGCCGTCAAGTCAATTCTGACTGATGGCGGCCCTTTCCATGGTTTCCCAGGTACAGAATACTCAGAAGTAGTTTCCCCTTCCCTTCTTCTGGGGTTGCCCTGGAATCGCCAGGCAGCTGGCCCAAGGCCACCCAGGCTGGCTCTTCTCTCAGGAAGCACAGCGGGGTATCGAACTCTCAACCTCTGGCTCCACAGCCAGAGACCTAACACGCTGAGCTCTGACCTAACTGGCTGAGGCCTTGTTTGCTCAACATGTATGTTCATTTATATATCAGTGACAGAAACTGAACTTCATTTCATGACATACAACACTTCTATACAACTATTTTTATATACATATGTTTGTCTTAACCTTCCTGTTGCTGAAGATAATATGGATGTCAGGAAGAAACTGTAGAAATCATGACTTATAAAACAGATCTACAAAAATCTATTTGATTGTGTGGTAGAAAACTGCTAAATAATACAAGAGGCATTCAAAATCCCATGAACTACAGTTAAATTGGACAGAAATAGCGTGTAGAATATTTGGCTGCCGGCCTGGGATTACTATAGAGAGGCTCTGTATACCTAAAAAATAAAAAACTCTGTCAGCCTAATCCTACTGTGTTGTGTTCATGATGGTGGAGAAAATGCTGACCTAACTGGCTGAGGCCTTGTTTGCTCAACATGTATGTTCATTTATATATCAGTGACAGAAACTGAACTTCATTTCATGACATACAACACTTCTATACAACTATTTTTATATACATATGTTTGTCTTAACCTTCCTGTTGCTGAGGATAATACGGATGTCAGGAAGAAACTGTAGAATTCATGACTTATAAAACAGAACTACAAAAATCTATTTGATTGTGTGGTAGAAAACTGCTAAATAATACAAGAGGCATTCAAAATCCCATGAACTACAGTTATATTGGACAGAAATAGCGTGTAGAATATTGGCTGCTGGCCTGGGATTATTAAAGAGAGGCTCTGTATACCTAAAAAATAAAAAATAAAAAACTCTGTCAGCCTAATCCTACTGTGTTGTGTTCATGATGGTGGAGAAAATGCTGACCTAACTGGCTGAGGCCTTGTTTGCTCAACATGTATGTTCATTTATATATCAGTGATAGAAACTGAACTTCATTTCATGACATACAACACTTCTATACAACTATTTTTATATACATATGTTTGTCTTAACCTTCCTGTTGCTGAGGATAATATGGATGTCAGGAAGAAACTGTAGAAATCATGACTTATAAAACAGAACTACAAAAATCTATTTGATTGTGTGGTAGAAAACTGCTAAATAATACAAGAGGCATTCAAAATCCCATGAACTACAGTTATATTGGACAGAAATAGCGTGTAGAATATTTGGCTGCTGGCCTGGGATTATTAAAGAGAGGCTCTGTATACCTAAAAAATAAAAAACTCTGTCAGCCTAATCCTACTGTGTTGTGTTCATGATGGTGGAGAAAATGCTGACCTAACTGGCTGAGGCCTTGTTTGCTCAACATGTATGTTCATTTATATATCAGTGACAGAAACTGAACTTCATTTCATGACATACAACACTTCTATACAACTATTTTTATATACATATGTTTGTCTTAACCTTCCTGTTGCTGAGGATAATATGGATGTCAGGAAGAAACTGTAGAAATCATGACTTATAAAATAGATCTACAAAAATCTATTTGATTGTGTGGTAGAAAACTGCTAAATAATACAAGAGGCATTCAAAATCCCATGAACTACAGTTAAATTGGACAGAAATAGCGTGTAGAATATTTGGCTGCTGGCCTGGGATTACTAAAGAGAGGCTCTGTATACCTAAAAAATAAAAAACTCTGTCAGCCTAATCCTACTGTGTTGTGTTCATGATGGTGGAGAAAATGCTGACCTAACTGGCTGAGGCCTTGTTTGCTATAATGTATGTTCATTTATATATCAGTGACAGAAACTGAACTTCATTTCATGACATACAACACTTCTATACAACTATTTTTATATACATATGTTTGTCTTAACCTTCTTGTTGCTGAGGATAATATGGATGTCAGGAAGAAACTGTAGAAATCATGACTTATAAAACAGAACTACAAAAATCTATTTGATTGTGTGGTAGAAAACTGCTAAATAAAACAAGAGGCATTCAAAATCCCATGAAATACAGTTATATTGGAGAGAAATAGCGTGTAGAATATTTGGCTGCTGGCCTGGGATTATTAAAGAGAGGCTCTGTATACCTAAAAAATAAAAAATAAAAAACTCTGTCAGCCTAATCCTACTGTGTTGTGTTCATGATGGTGGAGAAAATGCTGACCTAACTGGCTGAGGCCTTGTTTGCTCAACATGTATGTTCATTTATATATCAGTGACAGAAACTGAACTTCAGTTCATGACATACAACACTTCTATACAACTATTTTTATATACATATGTTTGTCTTAACCTTCCTGTTGCTGAGGATAATATGGATGTCAGGAAGAAACTGTAGAAATCATGACTTATAAAACAGAACTACAAAAATCTATTTGATTGTGTGGTAAAAAACTGCTAAATAATACAAGAGGCATTCAAAATCCCATGAACTACAGTTATATTGGACAGAAATAGCGTGTAGAATATTTGGCTGCTGGCCTGGGATTATTAAAGAGAGGCTCTGTATACCTAAAAAATAAAAAACTCTGTCAGCCTAATCCTACTGTGTTGTGTTCATGATGGTGGAGAAAATGCTGACCTAACTGGCTGAGGCCTTGTTTGCTCAACATGTATGTTCATTTATATATCAGTGACAGAAACTGAACTTCAGTTCATGACATACAACACTTCTATACAACTATTTTTATATACATATGTTTGTCTTAACCTTCCTGTTGCTGAGGATAATATGGATGTCAGGAAGAAACTGTAGAAATCATGACTTATAAAACAGAACTACAAAAATCTATTTGATTGTGTGGTAGAAAACTGCTAAATAATACAAGAGGCATTCAAAATCCCATGAACTACAGTTATATTGGACAGAAATAGCGTGTAGAATATTTGGCTGCTGGCCTGGGATTATTAAAGAGAGGCTCTGTATACCTAAAAAATAAGAAACTCTGTCAGCCTAATCCTACTGTGTTGTGTTCATGATGGTGGAGAAAATGCTGACCTAACTGGCTGAGGCCTTGTTTGCTCAACATGTATGTTCATTTATATATCAGTGACAGAAACTGAACTTCATTTCATGACATACAACACTTCTATACAACTATTTTTATATACATATGTTTGTCTTAACCTTCCTGTTGCTGAGGATAATATGGATGTCAGGAAGAAACTGTAGAAATCATGACTTATAAAACAGAACTACAAAAATCTATTTGATTGTGTGGTAGAAAACTGCTAAATAATACAAGAGGCATTCAAAATCCCATGAACTACAGTTATATTGGACAGAAATAGCGTGTAGAATATTGGCTGCTGGCCTGGGATTATTAAAGAGAGGCTCTGTATACCTAAAAAATAAAAAATAAAAAACTCTGTCAGCCTAATCCTACTGTGTTGTGTTCATGATGGTGGAGAAAATGCTGACCTAACTGGCTGAGGCCTTGTTTGCTCAACATGTATGTTCATTTATATATCAGTGACAGAAACTGAACTTCAGTTCATGACATACAACACTTCTATACAACTATTTTTATATACATATGTTTGTCTTAACCTTCCTGTTGCTGAAGATAATATGGATGTCAGGAAGAAACTGTAGAAATCATGACTTATAAAACAGATCTACAAAAATCTATTTGATTGTGTGGTAGAAAACTGCTAAATAATACAAGAGGCATTCAAAATCCCATGAACTACAGTTAAATTGGACAGAAATAGCGTGTAGAATATTTGGCTGCCGGCCTGGGATTACTATAGAGAGGCTCTGTATACCTAAAAAATAAAAAACTCTGTCAGCCTAATCCTACTGTGTTGTGTTCATGATGGTGGAGAAAATGCTGACCTAACTGGCTGAGGCCTTGTTTGCTCAACATGTATGTTCATTTATATATCAGTGACAGAAACTGAACTTCATTTCATGACATACAACACTTCTATACAACTATTTTTATATACATATGTTTGTCTGAACCTTCCTGTTGCTGAGGATAATATGGATGTCAGGAAGAAACTGTAGAATTCATGACTTATAAAACAGAACTACAAAAATCTATTTGATTGTGTGGTAGAAAACTGCTAAATAATACAAGAGGCATTCAAAATCCCATGAACTACAGTTATATTGGACAGAAATAGCGTGTAGAATATTGGCTGCTGGCCTGGGATTATTAAAGAGAGGCTCTGTATACCTAAAAAATAAAAAACTCTGTAAGCCTAATCCTACTGTGTTGTGTTCATGATGGTGGAGAAAATGCTGACCTAACTGGCTGAGGCCTTGTTTGCTCAACATGTATGTTCATTTATATATCAGTGACAGAAACTGAACTTCATTTCATGACATACAACACTTCTATACAACTATTTTTATATACATATGTTTGTCTTAACCTTCCTGTTGCTGAGGATAATATGGATGTCAGGAAGAAACTGTAGAAATCATGACTTATAAAACAGAACTACAAAAATCTATTTGATTGTGTGGTAGAAAACTGCTAAATAATACAAGAGCCATTCAAAATCCCATGAACTACAGTTATATTGGACAGAAATAGCGTGTAGAATATTTGGCTGCCGGCCTGGGATTATTAAAGAGAGGCTCTGTATACCTAAAAAATAAAAAACTCTGTCAGCCTAATCCTACTGTGTTGTGTTCATGATGGTGGAGAAAATGCTGGCCTAACTGGCTGAGGCCTTGTTTGCTCAACATGTATGTTCATTTATATATCAGTGATAGAAACTGAACTTCATTTCATGACATACAACAGTTCTATACAACTATTTTTATATACATATGTTTGTCTTAACCTTCCTGTTGCTGAGGATAATATGGATGTCAGGAAGAAACTGTAGAAATCATGACTTATAAAACAGAACTACAAAAATCTATTTGATTGTGTGGTAGAAAACTGCTAAATAATACAAGAGGCATTCAAAATCCCATGAACTACAGTTATATTGGACAGAAATAGCGTGTAGAATATTTGGCTGCTGGCCTGGGATTATTAAAGAGAGGCTCTGTATACCTAAAAAATAAAAAACTCTGTCAGCCTAATCCTACTGTGTTGTGTTCATGATGGTGGAGAAAATGCTGACCTAACTGGCTGAGGCCTTGTTTGCTCAACATGTATGTTCATTTATATATCAGTGACAGAAACTGAACTTCAGTTCATGACATACAACACTTCTATACAACTATTTTTATATACATATGTTTGTCTTAACCTTCCTGTTGCTGAGGATAATATGGATGTCAGGAAGAAACTGTAGAAATCATGACTTATAACACAGATCTACAAAAATCTATTTGATTGTGTGGTAGAAAACTGCTAAATAATACAAGAGGCATTCAAAATCCCATGAACTACAGTTAAATTGGACAGAAATAGCGTGTAGAATATTTGGCTGCTGGCCTGGGATTACTAAAGAGAGGCTCTGTATACCTAAAAAATAAAAAACTCTGTCAGCCTAATCCTACTGTGTTGTGTTCATGATGGTGGAGAAAATGCTGACCTAACTGGCTGAGGCCTTGTTTGCTAAAATGTATGTTCATTTATATATGAGTGACAGAAACTGAACTTCATTTCATGACATACAACACTTCTATACAACTATTTTTATATACATATGTTTGTCTTAACCTTCTTGTTGCTGAGGATAATATGGATGTCAGGAAGAAACTGTAGAAATCATGACTTATAAAACAGAACTACAAAAATCTATTTGATTGTGTGGTAGAAAACTGCTAAATAAAACAAGAGGCATTCAAAATCCCATGAAATACAGTTATATTGGACAGAAATAGCGTGTAGAATATTTGGCTGCTGGCCTGGGATTATTAAAGAGAGGCTCTGTATACCTAAAAAATAAAAAATAAAAAACTCTGTCAGCCTAATCCTACTGTGTTGTGTTCATGATGGTGGAGAAAATGCTGACCTAACTGGCTGAGGCCTTGTTTGCTCAACATGTATGTTCATTTATATATCAGTGACAGAAACTGAACTTCAGTTCATGACATACAACACTTCTATACAACTATTTTTATATACATATGTTTGTCTTAACCTTCCTGTTGCTGAGGATAATATGGATGTCAGGAAGAAACTGTAGAAATCATGACTTATAAAACAGAACTACAAAAATCTATTTGATTGTGTGGTAGAAAACTGCTAAATAATACAAGAGGCATTCAAAATCCCATGAACTACAGTTAAATTGGACAGAAATAGTGTGTAGAATATTTGGCTGCTGGCCTGGGATTATTAAAGTGAGGCTCTGTATACCTAAAAAATAAAAAACTCTGTCAGCCTAATCCTACTGTGTTGTGTTCATGATGGTGGAGAAAATGCTGACCTAACTGGCTGAGGCCTTGTTTGCTCAACATGTATGTTCATTTATATATCAGTGACAGAAACTGAACTTCATTTCATGACATACAACACTTCTATACAACTATTTTTATATACATATGTTTGTCTTAACCTTCCTGTTGCTGAGGATAATATGGATGTCAGGAAGAAACTGTAGAAATCATGACTTATAAAACAGAACTACAAAAATCTATTTGATTGTGTGGTAAAAAAACTGCTAAATAATACAAGAGGCATTCAAAATCCCATGAACTACAGTTATATTGGACAGAAATAGCGTGTAGAATATTTGGCTGCTGGCCTGGGATTATTAAAGAGAGGCTCTGTATACCTAAAAAATAAAAAACTCTGTCAGCCTGATCCTACTGTGTTGTGTTCATGATGGTGGAGAAAATGCTGACCTAACTGGCTGAGGCCTTGTTTGCTCAACATGTATGTTCATTTATATATCAGTGACAGAAACTGAACTTCAGTTCATGACATACAACACTTCTATACAACTATTTTTATATACATATGTTTGTCTTAACCTTCCTGTTGCTGAGGATAATATGGATGTCAGGAAGAAACTGTAGAAATCATGACTTATAAAACAGAACTACAAAAATCTATTTGATTGTGTGGTAGAAAACTGCTAAATAATACAAGAGGCATTCAAAATCCCATGAACTACAGTTATATTGGACAGAAATAGCGTGTAGAATATTTGGCTGCTGGCCTGGGATTATTAAAGAGAGGCTCTGTATACCTAAAAAATAAAAAACTCTGTCAGCCTAATCCTACTGTGTTGTGTTCATGATGGTGGAGAAAATGCTGACCTAACTGGCTGAGGCCTTGTTTGCTCAACATGTATGTTCATTTATATATCAGTGACAGAAACTGAACTTCATTTCATGACATACAACACTTCTATAGAACTATTTTTATATACATATGTTTGTCTTAACCTTCCTGTTGCTGAGGATAATATGGATGTCAGGAAGAAACTGTAGAAATCATGACTTATAAAACAGATCTACAAAAATCTATTTGATTGTGTGGTAGAAAACTGCTAAATAATACAAGAGGCATTCAAAATCCCATGAACTACAGTTAAATTGGACAGAAATAGCGTGTAGAATATTTGGCTGCCGGCCTGGGATTACTAAAGAGAGGCTCTGTATACCTAAAAAATAAAAAATAAAAAACTCTGTCAGCCTAATCCTACTGTGTTGTGTTCATGATGGTGGAGAAAATGCTGACCTAACTGGCTGAGGCCTTGTTTGCTAAGCATGTATGTTCATTTATATATCAGTGACAGAAACTGAACTTCAGTTCATGACATACAACACTTCTATAGAACTATTTTTATATACATATGTTTGTCTTAACCTTCCTGTTGCTGAGGATAATATGGATGTCAGGAAGAAACTGTAGAAATCATGACTTATAAAACAGAACTACAAAAATCTATTTGATTGTGTGGTAGAAAACTGCTAAATAATACAAGAGGCATTCAAAATCCCATGAACTACAGTTATATTGGACAGAAATAGCGTGTAGAATATTGGCTGCTGGCCTGGGATTATTAAAGAGAGGCTCTCTATACCTAAAAAATAAAAAACTCTGTCAGCCTAATCCTACTGTGTTGTGTTCATGATGGTGGAGAAAATGCTGACCTAACTGGCTGAGGCCTTGTTTGCTCAACATGTATGTTCATTTATATATCAGTGACAGAAACTGAACTTCAGTTCATGACATACAACACTTCTATACAACTATTTTTATATACATATGTTTGTCTTAACCTTCCTGTTGCTGAGGATAATATGGATATCAGGAAGAAACTGTAGAA
This sequence comes from Intellagama lesueurii, assembly GCA_037013535.1. Lineage (NCBI taxonomy): Eukaryota > Metazoa > Chordata > Lepidosauria > Squamata > Agamidae > Intellagama > Intellagama lesueurii. The sequence goes on from JBAJHW010000012.1 coordinate 116,796, forward strand.
ATCATGACTTATAAAACAGAACTACAAAAATCTATTTGATTGTGTGGTAGAAAACTGCTAAATAATACAAGAGGCATTCAAAATCCCATGAACTACAGTTAAATTGGACAGAAATAGCGTGTAGAATATTTGGCTGCTGGCCTGGGATTACTAAAGAGAGGCTCTGTATACCTAAAAAATAAAAAACTCTGTCAGCCTAATCCTACTGTGTTGTGTTCATGATGGTGGAGAAAATGCTGACCTAACTGGCTGAGGCCTTGTTTGCTAAAATGTATGTTCATTTATATATCAGTGATAGAAACTGAACTTCATTTCATGACATACAACACTTCTATACAACTATTTTTATATACATATGTTTGTCTTAACCTTCCTGTTGCTGAGGATAATATGGATGTCAGGAAGAAACTGTAGAAATCATGACTTATAAAACAGAACTACAAAAATCTATTTGATTGTGTGGTAGAAAACTGCTAAATAATACAAGAGGCATTCAAAATCCCATGAACTACAGTTATATTGGACAGAAATAGCGTGTAGAATATTGGCTGCTGGCCTGGGATTATTAAAGAGAGGCTCTGTATACCTAAAAAATAAAAAATAAAAAACTCTGTCAGCCTAATCCTACTGTGTTGTGTTCATGATGGTGGAGAAAATGCTGACCTAACTGGCTGAGGCCTTGTTTGCTCAACATGTATGTTCATTTATATATCAGTGACAGAAACTGAACTTCAGTTCATGACATACAACACTTCTATACAACTATTTTTATATACATATGTTTGTCTTAACCTTCCTGTTGCTGAGGATAATATGGATGTCAGGAAGAAACTGTAGAAATCATGACTTATAAAACAGAACTACAAAAATCTATTTGATTGTGTGGTAGAAAACTGCTAAATAATACAAGAGGCATTCAAAATCCCATGAACTACAGTTATATTGGACAGAAATAGCGTGTAGAATATTGGCTGCTGGCCTGGGATTATTAAAGAGAGGCTCTGTATACCTAAAAAATAAAAAACTCTGTCAGCCTAATCCTACTGTGTTGTGTTCATGATGGTGGAGAAAATGCTGACCTAACTGGCTGAGGCCTTGTTTGCTAAGCATGTATGTTCATTTATATATCAGTGACAGAAACTGGACTTCAGTTCATGACATACAACACTTCTATACAACTATTTTTATATACATATGTTTGTCTTAACCTTCCTGTTGCTGAGGATAATATGGATGTCAGGAAGAAACTGTAGAAATCATGACTTATAAAACAGAACTACAAAAATCTATTTGATTGTGTGGTAGAAAACTGCTAAATAATACAAGAGGCATTCAAAATCCCATGAACTACAGTTATATTGGACAGAAATAGCGTGTAGAATATTTGGCTGCTGGCCTGGGATTATTAAAGAGAGGCTCTGTATACCTAAAAAATAAAAAACTCTGTCAGCCTAATCCTACTGTGTTGTGTTCATGATGGTGGAGAAAATGCTGACCTAACTGGCTGCGGCCTTGTTTGCTCAACATGTATGTTCATTTATATATCAGTGACAGAAACTGAACTTCATTTCATGACATACAACACTTCTATACAACTATTTTTATATACATATGTTTGTCTTAACCTTCCTGTTGCTGAGGATAATATGGATGTCAGGAAGAAACTGTAGAAATCATGACTTATAAAACAGATCTACAAAAATCTATTTGATTGTGTGGTAGAAAACTGCTAAATAATACAAGAGGCATTCAAAATCCCATGAACTACAGTTAAATTGGACAGAAATAGCGTGTAGAATATTTGGCTGCCGGCCTGGGATTACTAAAGAGAGGCTCTGTATACCTAAAAAATAAAAAACTCTGTCAGCCTAATCCTACTGTGTTGTGTTCATGATGGTGGAGAAAATGCTGACCTAACTGGCTGAGGCCTTGTTTGCTCAACATGTACGTTCATTTATATATCAGTGACAGAAACTGAACTTCATTTCATGACATACAACACTTCTATACAACTATTTTTATATACATATGTTTGTCTTAACCTTCCTGTTGCTGAGGATAATATGGATGTCAGGAAGAAACTGTAGAAATCATGACTTATAAAACAGAACTACAAAAATCTATTTGATTGTGTGGTAGAAAACTGCTAAATAATACAAGAGGCATTCAAAATCCCATGAACTACAGTTATATTGGACAGAAATAGCGTGTAGAATATTGGCTGCTGGCCTGGGATTATTAAAGAGAGGCTCTGTATACCTAAAAAATAAAAAATAAAAAACTCTGTCAGCCTAATCCTACTGTGTTGTGTTCATGATGGTGGAGAAAATGCTGACCTAACTGGCTGAGGCCTTGTTTGCTCAACATGTATGTTCATTTATATATCAGTGACAGAAACTGAACTTCAGTTCATGACATACAACACTTCTATACAACTATTTTTATATACATATGTTTGTCTTAACCTTCCTGTTGCTGAGGATAATATGGATGTCAGGAAGAAACTGTAGAAATCATGACTTATAAAACAGAACTACAAAAATCTATTTGATTCTGTGGTAGAAAACTGCTAAATAATACAAGAGGCATTCAAAATCCCATGAACTACAGTTAAATTGGACAGAAATCGTGTGTAGAATATTTGGCTGCTGGCCTGGGATTATTAAAGTGAGGCTCTGTATACCTAAAAAATAAAAAACTCTGTCAGCCTAATCCTACTGTGTTGTGTCCATGATGGTGGAGAAAATGCTGACCTAACTGGCTGAGGCCTTGTTTGCTAAGCATGTATGTTCATTTATATATCAGTGACAGAAACTGAACTTCAGTTCATGACATACAACACTTCTATACAACTATTTTTATATACATATGTTTGTCTTAACCTTCCTGTTGCTGAGGATAATATGGATTTCAGGAAGAAACTGTAGAAATCATGACTTATAAAACAGAACTACAAAAATCTATTTGATTGTGTGGTAGAATACTGCTAAATAATACAAGAGGCATTCAAAATCCCATGAACTACAGTTAAATTGGACAGAAATAGCGTGTAGAATATCTGGCTGCTGGCCTGGGATTATTAAAGAGAGGCTCTGTATACCTAAAAAATAAAAAACTCTGTCAGCCTAATCCTACTGTGTTGTGTTCATGATGGTGGAGAAAATGCTGACCTAACTGGCTGAGGCCTTGTTTGCTCAACATGTATGTTCATTTATATATCAGTGACAGAAACTTAACTTCATTTCATGACGTACAACACTTCTACACAACTATTTTTATATACATATGTTTGTCTTAACCTTCCTGTTGCTGAGGATAATATGGATTTCAGGAAGAAACTGTAGAAATCATGACTTATAAAACAGAACTACAAAAATCTATTTGATGGTGTGGTAGAAGGCTGTCTGGCGGGGAAAGAAGATGGGTAGAGAAGAGGGATGATCAGAGGGAGACAGGAAGGCGCCTCTGGTATTTTTCAGCTCAACAATGCAAGTCTTGGAAATGATTGCTACCAGTAAAAAAAACACAGAAGCCCGATTACTCAACAGCAAGTTTTGATCTCATGGATTGTATTATATATGCCACTGTGTCTTGCATTGCATTTATGCTACAGGATATAATATAGGAATGAATAAAACAGGAGGAGCTTGGACCTCAGTTTTGGCATTTCAGTGTACAGTGTTTTTTCTTTCCAGGGGCAGGTATGGCTGCAGAGCCAACGTCTGGGCTCCTTTTGAACCTTTTAGGGGCGGTGATTGTGGAAAGACTGAGAAATTTCAACCAGCACAGAAAAACACAGTTTCAGCAAAGACCTTTTATTCAGCCTCTCCAGCTCTCCTGCAAGGATTTCGGGGGGGGGGGGGGCAGTCTCGCCTTTGCAAAGCAGGAGGGATTGCTTTGCAAGGAGAAAGGGCGGGAAGGCTGGCTGCAAGCCGGGCGCTTGGCAACCGAGCCCGGGCAAGTCCCGCCTCCTGCCCTGGTGGCTCCTATTGGCCTGCGCCCTGTGGCTGCTCAGGGGCGGGCGGGGCGAGTGTGAGTGGCAGCCGGACAGCCGTTGGGAGGCAGGCGGGGGAGACGCGAGGTTGGTGTGGGGGAGGGGTGGGCGACCGTTGGAAAGAAGCCCTTAAGGCTCAGTCTGGAAGTTCCTTTCTACTTCAGTGGGAAGCAGCAACGACTTCTTTTTCTTTTTCACCTTACTGCCAATCTGTGCTGAATCCTTTCAATAAATAGTTTTAGCCTATTGTAAATGTATCCTGGCATGTTTAAATTATTTAGATACAAGACACACAACTCACTGTGCTTTCAGTTACACTAACCTCATGTCTGAGAAGATTTTATTTTATTTGTATGGATTTCTCTTTCAGTCCAGGAATCTAGGAAAGCTAATGGGGCTAATCTCAGCTAGAAGTTGCCCGTTATAAAGTCCACCTTAACACAAGCAAACCAAGGCAGGCGTTGACCATGAGTCTGGTTAAGACTGACAGCAGTCCCTTATCTTAAGAGTCCCACAGCTGAAATGATACCACATTATCCCTTTATTTCCACACATTAGCTATGAATAACAACAACCCTCATTTCATGCCCTCAAGTCATCCTGGTTTTTGTTGATTTGTTTGAAAGAAAAGCTGTTACACATGTGACATGGCTTGGGAAAGTAACAGCCATTTTTTACAAACAGCACGGGCAGCCATTTTGGTGGGAGTTTTGCCTGCACAATGGAGGTTAAGCAGTAGCTGATGGCACTTGAGTTTCACTTTCTTATTCCAAGTCAGAGCTCTTTGTTTTCCCCATGTTCATACAGAAGAGTATGTTTGTTTGCATTCATTTTTTGTCATCAGATGGTTATCAGATAAAGTTATGATCTTTCTCTAACCTCAGGTATAAAACTGGTTTGTATCATTTAAGTAAACAGATTGGTCACACTGTTATGCAAACTTGGAATAGATATCCAAACATGAAAGACAGATACATATCTCTGTCCCTAGAAGATGTTGCTTCATCCTGCTGGCCTCCACCAAACTGAAGCAGATTTCCCTGCCAATTTTATCTCCCTGTTAAAAGATGCAAGATTGGGCATCATGCTGGACATGAAAATTAACCTGCAGATCCAACAATAAAGGCAACAGATGTCCATACTTATGAGAAGAAAGTGAACATGTGGCCCATTCCAGAAATATTGTGAAAAAGACAGAGAGTATTAAAATCTTGTTTGCTAGAAGAAACCAGAGGGCAGCTTCACCACAGACTTTGCCCATCACAGAGAAAGTAAAATGTTTGATATGGAAGTGTTTGAAGTGAAGCAAGCAATATCCAAATAAATGTTGGGAGAATTAAGACAGCAGAGAAATATATTCATTTCTTCAAATAACAAACCCTCTGTTATATTAATGTGGGGTACTGTGCTTCTGTATCCATGATTTCAAACTCCAGGAAATGGCCCAGTATTACTGTACAATATTGTGCCTGTGTTCCCAGCAGGATAAAGAATACTGAGCTTTACAGAGCAAAGAGGAGTCTGAGTATTGACAATGCCAATTCAACCTAAATTTCTCACACTTGTCAAAAAACATCCCTGACAATTGCTTTATGTTTGAATGAGAAATGGTTAACTGAAGAAAAAAGGAGTCTTTTGGTGTCTCTTTGTGAATGGTAGTGAGCACAACAGGCTATCTTGTAGACCAGCTTGACTGCTGCCATTGGTGTTGTCAACATTCTGGGGTTGGATCCTTATACAGTCAAATCATCACCATCCATGCAGAAGAGGCAGGTCTTGCTTAGGCCTTGTTCACCCCATTCAGACCCCCAAATATGTCTTAGTTTGAGGCTGAGGTATAAAAAAATGATGCATATGTTACAGATAGATAAACCCATATTGGTTAATGAGGAAGCCACTCAGAAGCAAATAACTTAGCATCAGACAAATTAACAGCTACTGAAAAATGGCAAAGAATGTACTTGGCAACAAAGGACAAAGGGTGGATGTCAGATAATTAAAGGGTCTGCTTCATAATGATTAAGAGGAAGATTTGGGAAATGGCTCGAGTGGGAAACAGAGCCTGTAGTTAGATGTACACGAGAAAAAGATGATGAAGTCCAAAAAGTTAACAAGATTCTAAATTGTAAATACTGAGGCAATTTTCTGTAAATCAGATGAAGATGTCAGACTTCCCTTAGAGGACTGTAAATGGTGGTATGCGAGGCATACTTAAAAAGAAGATTTAATGGCCTAGAATAGGTTTAGTGAAGAGCTAGTAAAAATATATTAAAGCACTGTAAACCAATCTCAAACCTGTGGCTCTCCAGATGTTGATAGACCACAACTCCACTTAGCCCTAGGCACCATAAGCAGTGATGAGGAATGTTATGAGCTGCTCTCCAAACACATCTCGAGGGACACAAGTCCCCCACCCTTGCAATATGCTGTGTTAAATACATAGTGACAGTTTCATTTTACACTGAAGTAAAAGTATGTTGCCATGATTCATATCAGGACTATTGTGCATGGCTTGCTGAGATTTAAAGTTTCCCTCCAGATGGGTTTCTTCCCTAAATCAACCCCCACCTCCACCCAAAGTGCAGGGTCTTTTAAAAGGTTTTAAAAGCTCCACTGCATTTAAAAGCCTACACCATTGCAAGATGACCAGGGCAGTGGGGAGGATCCAGGTTTAAATCCAGCTACAGTTTCATAGTTTTATTTTATTCCTTCTTGAGCCAATGATCAGAGAGGTCATTGTTAGAATGCCAATTTCTTAAATGCTAAAAGCCATTTTCTGCCCCTCCCACCCAACACACAGCTTGCAAATTAGCTTGCTCGGATGCAATGCTGGGAGGAGACTGCATAACTACTAGCATGTTTCCTTCTTCTGGAAACCATAGTGTCTGACTGGATCTCTTCTCTAATGTTGGATCACTGTTCAGTAGCCCAAGCTGTCCTGGCAGCACATGCACCCTACAGAGGAAAGGAAGGAAGATGTCAATGAGAATTAGGATAGGAAGGCTCAGTTGTACTATGTTGAGCTGGAGTCTTCCTAGACACCCAGGCTCTGAGGGTCCTCAGAGTCAGGCCCTGTGGGAGGAAGAACTAGCAAATTGTCACTTTTCACAAAGGTCCTAACTCTGAAGACCCTCAGAGCCGGGCATTCAGAAAAACTCCAACTCTTTTAGGTAGAGCCGTGTTGTGTTTATCCAGAATCCTTCCCTTCCTCCTTAAAAGGGTTGTGAGGTACAACCATGTACCACTGTTTTGCCTCACACTGCCGCCACCACCTCCTCTTCTATTTTCCGCTTGGATATTGAGACCACCATCAGATCTTCCTTGGTGAGCAGGGGCATCTTTCTCTCCTCTTTCAGCAAGAGCCATGCACTGCACCAGGGATACTTACTGAGGGTGTGCAGAAAGTGGCAAATTTCCCAGTCTCTACCACCCTAGCCACTATGGACATCTACAATACGTTGTGTCTAGAGATGGGCACAACCTGCCGGTTTGGTGGTTTGTAATGGTTCATTCTTCAGATGCACAGATATTCTGCGACACCCCAGCCTCCCTCCCCGGCCTCCTCTGGGCAGTGCCCAATCAGAGGAGGAGGTGAGGCAGGTAAGTCAGGGTGCCCACGGAATATCAGTGGATATAGCCACAAGGCAGTGGAGGTTTGAAATCGGAGTTTTCCTTCTCCTAGATGGGCTGCCTTCCAAGGCTGACGAGCCCCACCTACCCGGCCTGCTCCCTAATAGTGCGGAAGTATGATCCTACCCCTAAAACTTTCCTGCCCCCCAGGTGTATGCATAACATGTACAGAAAAACTACTTGCACCACCACGTCCCTTAGGCAAATACTGGTAAATGATATACTAACAGATTAAGAGATTTTACCTTAGTCCATTGGGGGAAAGATAGCACAAAAACTGCTGTCTAAGAGAATATAGTCCATGGCTTCAGTTGAGGCCTTGAATCGGTTCATCACTGCCATCCAAAACACAGTGAACTTTGAGATGTGTAACTTCGGCAGAACTTTCTCCTTATTTTACTCTACTTTGCTAATGTTTTCCCTTGACCCCCAAACTCCACTTCCCCTTCTCTTTTTAGGAGAGTTCCTCCCTTCTGTCATCCTTTCGGAAGGGAAGATTATGTCATCCAGAAGGGAAGATTCTGTCATACAGAAGGGAAAACTCCCAGCGGGGAGAGAATAGTGGAAAGTGGAAGGCTGTAGGAGAAGAGGAGGACTGAACATGAGAGAGATTGACTCAAGAAAAGAATCTTGAGCAGGACTGTTAATAATAGGAGCTGTGGAGGTCCTTCACTCACATGATCCCGCTACATCAGAAGCCACTTGTTGAAACAGAAGAAGGAACACCCATAATGGTTGGTGTTCCCTTCCGAATGTAGGACACTCAAGATAGCATTAAAGTTTTTTGCTTTCCCTTCCCCTATATTCAGCCTCATCAGGATCTTCATACCTTTCCTCCTTTCTGTGTCAGGAACCAAAACTCACTCATTCAATGCAACTCTACCCCTACTCCTCCAGATCTGTCCAGGGTGTGGGACAGGCAAAGGCAGAGAAAGACACGGATCAGCCACAACATTAACACCACTGACAGGTGAAGTGAATGGCATTGATTATATCATTGCAATGGCACCTGTTCAGTTCAGGAAACCTGGGGTCCCACCATTCGTGTGGATGTTACCGTGACACATAGCACCTGCCTAGAGAGTGTTGTAGGCCACACACAACCCTTCATGGCCGTGGTGTTCCCGGATGGCTGTGACCCCCTTCCAACAGGATCGTGCACCCTGCCACACTGCAAAAATGCTTCAGGTATGGTCTGAGGAACGTGACAATGAGTTCAAGGCGTTGCCTCGGCCTCCAAGTTCCCCAGATCTCTGTCTGATTGAGCATCCATGGGATGCGCTGGAGCACCCAATCGGATCCACCTCACAACTTGCAGGATTCAGAGGATCTCCTGCTAATGTCTTGGTGCCAGAGACCACAGGACACGCCCAGAGGTCTTTGTGGAGTCCGTGCCTCCACGCGTCAGAGCTGTTTTGGCAGCACGACGGGGACCTACATGATATTAGGCAGGTGGCCAATCAGTGTAGACTTCTAGCTAGGGCAGTGGCTATTCGGAAGGAAGAGATATACACACACACACACACAACCTGTAATCAAATTGCATTGTTGCCATAGTGTCCCTCCAGTGGCCGTCCCGATAAATCCCACGATCCTCCTCCTCTCCACTCTTGAGATAATACAGGAGCTATCTGGGAGTGATGGGTGGTGAGAACATTTGATGTTTGTTTTCTGCATGTGTTCATAGAATCGTCATAGGGCTGGAAGGGACCTTGGAGGTCTTCTAGTCCAACCCCCTGCCCAAGGCAGGAGACCTCATCCCATCCCGGACCAGTTGGGAGAGAACTGCCCTTGACCGTTCTTGGGCTGAGAAAGTTCCTTCCTTTTTCCCCTTCTGTTTTTGTGGGATGGGGGTGTCAAAGCAGAGCTCCAGCCTCAAAGCAATGACAATAGGGATGTCAGACGGGGATGGCCCCCATCTAGACTCACTGTTCAGCAGGCACTCCAGGCATCCCCTGAGTTGCAACTACGTTTGTTTTCAACATTTTAGTTGGTGTTTTTTTAAAAAAATAACTTAGTATTCTTGTCATTTAATTCTTTCTAATTTGCCATTTTTTGTGCTTTGACTATTACTGATGTTAACATTGTGAGCTACCTTGGGTCCCCTTAATGTGAGAAAAAAGGCCTACTAAGATTACTGTGACGGACAGTCCAAATACCTAGCCTGTCCATCACAGTAGAACACTGATGGGATAACCAATGACAGTACAGGAGGGCGGAACCAGAAAATAAAAGGGGACAGAAAGACAGTTATAATCAGTTAGAACCAGTGAGGAGTTAGAAAAAGCAGTTAGCAGAGAGAAGCAAGGAAAGATTTATAGAGAAGGATAAGAAGAAGATTGGGAGAGAGATAGGTAAACAGGGAAAATAAGATTCAAAGGAGAACAGTTGGAAAAATATATATGAGAGAACTGAAAAAAGTAAAAGTTATTTTAAAAGGCATTTCCTTCCGATCCCTCTTGTCACATGCTTATTTATAGAAATGGGTTCCACGAAGGATTGTTGTGAGTAGCTTCCTGATCCCTCCTCTGTGACATCTCACTAAGTTGCTGCAGAACTGAAATCTTTTATTAACCAGTGAAAGGCCAAGGGGCCCGAACATACAGTGGTAGACCCCTTCACCCCTGGTTTCATCTGGTCCTTAATTCAGTCTGACACAATGGGTGATATATGTTAAATAACCATGGAGAGGGGTGCAGATGGTGGTCCTCTACCTAAAGTCCAGTATCCCTCACAGGTGGGTCAGACAGAGGGGGACCCTGGATACAGGGAGGGAGGTGGGTGGCATGGATCCCTCCCTATGACAGTGGCCTTTCTTGTCCTGAATGAGTGGCAGTTCTCTGCACTGGCATAGCCAAACTTGAGGTGCATGTGGCTGTGCCCTCGGTGACGTGGTCAAGTGGTATAGTGTGGGTTTCCAGTACTTGGGGCAAGGCATGGGTTGCGGCCTGTGGACCGTTGGCACTCCCCAAGCCCCTTCCGCCAGTCCAGTGTTGAAGATCCATGTTCTAATGCGATCACGGCTGATCAACTTGTTCTGGCTCTGTGGAGAGAGATGGAGCACAACGTATTCATCTGTCTGCTGAACTTCATGAAGATGCCGATCGGCAACTGGTTCATATTTGCCAAGTAACTTGAAAATTCCTAGGCCAGATACAGCACTCGATCACGTATTCTGGCTAAGACTGCCTTCCATTTCTCAAATGACCTCTGTTCTGTCGTGCCAGCTAGGCAGCATCCAGAATCATTTCTGTAGCTGTCTTCCAAATTGTAAATGCATTGCGGTGATATGAATGGCACTCATGCTCTAGTAATCTGGGGTTTAATACCGTTGGACTTGGGGGCAGGCTCTCCTGGTTCTTAGGCTGCAGATAATAGGCAAGGCCTTGCTGGCTCTCTGGTGAGCCTTGCAACCCTGGTCACGCTGGAGCGGGTGGCATCCTCCGAAGGGCAGGGTCGGCTCCACTCAGTTACTGGTGTCTGGGTCTCGCATCAGCACCTTCTCTGATCTCTCTCTGGAAGGCACCTCCTCGGATGAACGGGGCGAGGCAGCAGAGCTGGGGGACCCCAAGGACCCCCCGATCACAGGCCAGGTGTCCCTCCTGGAGTGACCCCCCTGACCCTCGTCCTCCCCCCTCCAGCCCCAGAAAGAGCTTCGGGTAGGCAAGCGGAATTCCCAGCACAGAAGACTCTGGTAGGGTGCAGTGGGGTGGGACCCCCACTTCCTCCCCCTCCGAAGGACGTCCAGAGTCTGGGCTTTTCCCCCAAAGTGGGGAGGTGCCTAAAAGGAAACGGGGTGTGTGTGTGGAAGGACAGCTGCCTTATCATGCTAGCAACAGCTGGAGGTGGCAGGAAAAGGCGGAGATGGGGGGCAGTCCCGGATCCCCAAAGGCAGCCACCCCCGCCCACAGGGCAAGAGGGGGCGACCCTCGGGCGGCCTGGATCGCTGGGCGGCAGGAGGGACCCCGGGGCGCCTCGTGAGCGCGCACAAGCCCGGGCACACGCTCTTTCTTCTATGTATGTGTGTGTATGTTTGCTTGCTTAGCCAGGATAATTCACTCTGTCCCCTTCCCCATTGGCTGTCTCTGTTAACTCTATGTTTTGAAGGGTCCTTGCCCAGCTTTCCATAGATTCACTGTGGTGGCACAGAACCGACACAGGACATTTTTCAGCTAAATAGAGCAATAAATCCAAGTTTAGATTTTACCATGAAAACGACTCCTGTTTTATTCGAGAAAAGGTTGGAGGCTAACTGGGAACCCTCACACTGATGACCTTAGAGGAGGTGGCCGTGTCCTTCACGGTGGAGGAGTGGGCGCTGCTGGCCCTTCCTGTCTTCTGATGATCGCTACAAGGAAGGGCGGGAGGGGGAGACGGCATTAATTGATGGTGACAGAAAAGGTATTGTCGGGATCCTCAGTTTGTACTGGAAACGTCAAGCTTGCCCCAGGAGGAAGGCGCCCGTGTATGTCTCGGGATGACGATTTGTAGTTAAGGCTTGAGGACTCCTCCCAGTTGATGTTGTTGGCTGGGCGGTCCTTCCTCCAGCAAGAGTGTGATGGTTTACAGGCGGTGGGACTCCTGCCTCGTAGGTTGTTGTTGGCAGGGGTGGCCCTCTTCCTCTGGCAGGAGTGTGATGGTTTACGGGCGGTGGGACTCCTGTCTCTTAGGTAAACCGCCACGAACAGGAGGAGGAGCGCTATGATGCCGTTGGCCACTATGCACATGAATTCCATGGTGACTGGAATGTTGCAAAGTGCCTGGCCTGTCCTTGCTCAGATCCCGACTGGCAAGCCTGAGTCAGAGGTACTGTATTTATAGTGGAAAAAACCTGGCAACTCATAAAGAAGAGTCAAAAACTCCTTTGTGACAGGGACACGCCCCCAAGGCTCTGGCGACCAATCAGGCAGGGCCTCCTCCCACCAGCCCCACCCCCCTCTCCTCCTCCCTCACGCTGTCATCACAGACCTGCAGGTGGAGGAGGTGGTTTTTGACTCTTCATTGTGAGCTGCGAGGTTTTTCCCACTCTCTCTATATACACAGTACCCCTGACTCAGGCTTGCCAGTCGGGGTCTGAGACAGCCTACACCATGGAATACAAGGGACTAATAGAATATTCCCTGGCTATCTTGGCCGGCTGCGCCGTGGTCCTGGTCCTCATTGTGCTGGCGGTCTGCGCCACGCAATGGGGAAATAATGACAAACAACCAGGAAAAAAACACCACCACTGCCATAGGTGCCGACGCAGGGAGAGGTCCCGCCCTGCAAGCAGCAGCAGCAGCAGCAGCAGCAGCAGCAGCAGAAACATCTTGGAGGAGCCCGGGAGGACCTTAAAATACCATTCGTCCTCCAGGGACATTCACGGGAGCCTCCCTCCAGGGGCCAGCCTGCATTTTCTGGCCAGAAGCCAGGATCCGGGCAGACCCCACACCGTCGTCATCGACTAAGGCAAGCGTCTCCCCCTCTCGCCCTTCCTTCTCACCATCAAAAGACAGGAGGGGCGAAGTCAAAACAACTGGGGGAGACAGAACTTGACAGGCAAAACTGCCAAGCAAAACTTCCCAGCGATGAGGAAACCAAAAGCTGCTGGACTGGAACCACTAAGCTGCAAGTCTGAATAGCAGTCCATGTATGGCCTTATTCCGATCTGGGCTGCAGTGGCCCAACTCAGCCTTCCATCTGCCATTCATCCCTGTGTAAAATGAGGTCTTTAACATCCTGTGACTGCCTCAGTACAGACACTTGGCATTACCGAATCTCTCGGATAACATAGCTGTTACACTGACCCCTCGGCAGCCATTTCAAGCGTAAAGCCTGTTTCTAAGCAGTTTATGCATCTCTCTGAATAATGCACCGCCTGGAGCAGTTTTTTTTAAAGCACATTTTGTTACGTGTGCAACGGAAGCATCACAGGCCAGTAGCAACCAAGCCAAAGATTAATTCTAAATGGTTTGCTCATAAGTCCCCAAACAATCCTTAAATATTATTTTCAAACACACTTGGGGTTTACAGCTCACAACACATATTTTCTTCACCTTTTAAATGTGAAAATGCAATACTTAAAAAAAAAAGCTACAAAATCCAGGTCTCCAAACCAGAAAGTACCTTCAGAATTAAAACACATAGATACAGAGAGTGAATACTATTACATTTCTATCTCCAGCTCACGAGATGGGAGGGCATGAAGAGCTGCCATCGGAGGCATGACAGATTGTCCTGATTTGTAACCTCTACTCTGGACAAGAGGCAAGTGTTAGACCAGAATATGGAGAAACAATAGTTTCTAATTGTCAAAGGGGCGAGAGAAGGATGTAGTTTAGCACCTGCCCCCCCATTCATTCCATGTATATGCAAGGTACATTCAATCTTTATCAGACAAAACACTGGATTACATTCAGATGAAGAATTTAAAACTAGGAGAAAAAACTTCACTAATTTAAGATACACATATGGATACCATGTTACTGGCAGAAATAATAATGACTTGAAATGATTGCTGATGAAGGTGAAAGAAGGAAGTGCAGGAACAGGATTACAGCTGAACATGAAGAAAATAAAAATCCTGACTACATAACTTTTATGGAGAATCACATGTGTGATTCTCCAAGACCTCCATGGGTAAGGAAGGGGGTGTCAAGAGAACCTAATATTAAAGTCCAGTCAACCAAGGAGCTTCTGTTTTGGTCATTTATTGCAGACAACTGTTTATAGGACTGCAGACCTCTTTGGTTGAGATTCCCGACCTGAACCCCTCCAAGTGCTTACATTGCTTGCGTTGTAGCTCTGTTCCTCGCCTTTCTCTAGGCGGCCCCCCCTTTTACAACCTGTGCACCCCACCTGTCTCCTCTCTGTCATCTGACAACCTCAAGCACCAATCATTTGTCACCTCCATTCCTTTTCATGTGCCCTTCATGCATAGTGGACAGCTCCTCTCTTCTGGGGACAGGTGCCTTGAAGCCTTCTGGCCATTGGCCAAATTCATCTCTCCACAGTTGTGTGTGGCCAGGCCAGCCTTTCTGCTCTGACCTGCCACACCCCATGCCAATGCCAGGGCACAGGTGGATGGGTCACAGGAGTGGGAGGAACATTGGGTGGTCCAATCAGCAACCTTCCCATAAGATTTAAGTTGTCAAAGATTTTTCCTTATTTCAGTCATCAACCCAAATAGAAACATTGTCAAGGAAATTAAAGAAGACCGAGACTTGAAAGGACAGCTAAGAAGGGAACAGAAAAGATTCTTCACAGTATGGATACCCTGCTAGAGTCCAAGGCTAAAGCCATTCATATGATGTTGCCACTGATTACTATTGGATGTGACAGCTAGACAGTGAAGAAAGCTGACACGACAAAATGGATTCATTTTAAGTGTGATATTGGAGAAGAGCTTTTCAGATTCCAAGTAGCATCAGAAAGAAAAATAACTGGATTCTAGCTTATATCAAAATGGAACTACAAACTGGAATAACTAAATTGAATCTATCACAATTTGGTCATGCTATGAGAGCAAGACTCACTGGAAAAGGTAGCAATGCTAAGAAAAATGGGAGACAGTAAAAAAGAGGAAGAAGTAACATAAGATGGATTGGTTCAATAAATGATGAACTAGACTTCTAATATAAATGTAAGTTCAATTCCCCTGGCTTTGCCATAGAAACTCACTGGGTGGTAGAACTGGTAAAACCACTCCTTAAATACTTCACTTACCTTGAAAACACTATTAGGGCCGCTATAAGTCAGTTCTGACTTGGTGGCACATAAAAACTTTACTTTACTTACTTTATTACATTTCTAGCCCACCCATCTAGTCATATAGACTACTCTGGGCGGGTAACAACATAACATATAACAATTTACAATTTAAAATGGCAATATATTACTAAAAAACACAATGATCCAAGATGGAAAGAACACAAGAAACAAAAATTCAGACAGTGGATGGAGGGAAGGCTTGCTTGAACAACCAGGTTTTCAGTTGGCATTTAAAGATGCCCAGGGAAGGGGCCATGCGAATCTCAGGAGGGAGATTGTTCCAGAGATGAGGAGTCACTGCCGAGAAGGCCCGGTTTCTTGTTTTTTCCTTCCGGGCCTCCCTCGGCGTTAGGCTCCTCAGCCTCACCTCCTGGCTAGATCGGGTGATACGGGTAGATCTAGGTGGAAGAAGGCGTTCCGTCAGGTAACGAGGCCCTAAACCGTTTAGGGCTTTATACGTAAGCATTAAAACTTTGAAATCTACGCGGAACCGGACAGGCAGCCAATGTAAGGCGGCCAGAGTGGGAGTAATATGTTGATATTTCCTTACCCCAGTAAGAAGTCTGGCCGCCGCATTCTGCACCATCTGGAGTTTCCGCATAGATCTCAAAGGCAGCCCCATGTAGAGAGCATTGCAGTGGTCTAATCTCGAGATTAGGAGCGCATGGACCAAAGTGGTGAGCGACCCAACATCTAGATAGGGGCGCAGCTGGGCTATCCGCCAAAGATGGAAATAGGCGGTGCGGACCACTGACGCTACCTGGGATTCCATGGCAAGCGCCTGGTCCAGATAGACCCCCAAGCTGCGCACCTCACTCTTCGCGGTGAGAGTCACCCCCCCCCAAAAGAGAGGGAGTTTCCCAAACCGCTGATGGTAGGTCCACCCACCCTCAGGACCTCCGTCTTGTCCGGGTTCCGCCTCAGCCCATTTTCCTGCATCCACTGCAATACAGACCCCAGGCAGCGCTGCAGGGACAGAACGGCATCCACTGTAGTTGGCAAAAAGGAGATGTAGAGCTGTGTGTCATCAGCATATTGATGGCACGATGCTCCACACCCCCTGATGACCTCACCCAGCGGCCTCATGTAGATGTTAATCAGCATTGGGGAGATGATCGAACCCTGCGGAACCCCACAATTGAGGCTCCACGGGGCTGACTCATACTCCCCAAGCTGAACTCTCTGAGGACGGTCCCCGAGGAAGGACCGGAGCCAAGCCAACGCCTGACCACCAATTCCCAACTCGGAGACCCTCCTCAGGAGGATACCGTAGTCGACGGTATCAAAGGCGGCTGAGATGTCGAGGAGGACCAGCAGAGAAGTTTTTCCCCTGTCGGCCTCCCTCAAGAAGTCATCTAACAGGGCGACCAATGCCGTTTCTGTACCATGGCGCGGCCTGAAGCCTGACTGAAATGGATCCAGGGTGTTTGTTTCATCCAAGTGCGCCTGTAGCTGATCGGCCACACCCTCTCGACCACTTTACTCATGAAAGAAACATTGGCGACGGGCCTATAATTGCCAATATCGTCCGCCGCCAAGTTAAGTTTCTTTTGAATGGGCCTAATGAGTGTCTCCTGGAGAGACCCATTAATTATCGCTGAAGCCCATTCGGTTGTTATAGGCCTGGCTGCTTTGATTAGCCAGGCCGGGCAAGGGTCAAGGGAGGAGGTGGTGGCCCAACAGCAGACTAGCGTCTTGTCCACAACGTCAGGCGTCACAGGCTGAAAATGGTCAAAGCTCGCCGGGCAAGGCGGAGCGCTGGACATCTCTGCTCGATCCACTGAAACCAAAAAAGGAGAAAGCTCCCGGCGGATGGCCTCCACTTTAGATTTTAAAAATGCTGCAAATTGGTCAGGGGAGATACTAGAGGGAGGCCCTTCACCCCGACCAATTCCGGATAGGTCGCGAACTATACGGAAAATTTCCACCTGCTGATTTGAAGCCTCGCTTATCCGGTCAGTGAGGTGAGTTCGACTAGCAGCCCTTATCTTTGCCAGATAAAGGTTAGACGCGGCCCTGACAGCTTCTCTGTTATACTCCGTCGGTTTCTTTCTCCACTTGCTCTCTAGCCTTCTCCTAATTTGCTTCATTGCTCGGAGCTCCTGGTTGAACCAGGGCGCTGACCGAGCTCTGCATTGGAGAGGGCGTTTAGGAGCGATCGTGTCAACAGCCCTAGTGGCAGCCGTGACCCAACCGTCCACCAGAGCCTCGACAGGAGCGCCAACCAGATCAGCCGGTATCCCTCTCATGGTATCTTGGAATCCTACTGGATCCAGTAACCTTCGAGGGCGGACCATTAAAAAAGGTCCTTGCTCCCTGCAAGGTGGGAGGGCCATTAAGAGGTTACATTTTATTAGGTGGTGATCCGACCAGTCCCCCCCCCCCCCACTCACTGTCCTGTTCCTTCGAGTTGGAATACTTGTGGGGCTGATTTTATAGCTGTGGAATTCTTCTGTGGTGGAAAATAAGAGCAGCGCAGGCAGCAGCAGCGAAAAGCTGGAAGGGATAGTAAAAGCTGCACAGGCAACAGTAGCAAGGAGAGATGGAAGGTAAAATGGCGCTACTGTTGCCGTTTTCCAGTCCAGGCAAGTGGCTCCCAAGTCCTCGCTGGTCCCCGTGGGTAGTAAAACAGGGGTGGTGGCTCCAGTTTTTATTTTCTGCATAGCAATACACGGGGGAGCAGCTGGCAGGACCCCACAACATGCGGGACCCCTCCGTCCAACTCCCTGCTCCGCACACCCCACAGAGAACATTCGGTACTTGCAGATCTCCCGGCAGCTTGTCGAGCCCTCCACATTGGGTCCCGTCGGCATCACCAGAGCTCCGTCATGTCCCCCCGGATTCACCTCCAGGCGGAACGTTCTGAAGCTCCAGGCTCTCGACCCCCCAGATGTTTCACCTCCTGGCTCAGCCATTTTACTGCAGCACTCTTGCAGCTTAAACTCCGGTGCCAATTCCCAGCGTTCACCGCCTCGTCTCTCCACGCTTCGCCTCTCTCTCTCTGCTGCTCAGACTTCAGGTCCAGAATGATTGAAAATGGTCTCCCTGCTCAACCACCAAACTCAGACCACCACAGAATGAGAGAGCAGGACAGATTTTAAAGCAACCAGGGGAAGGAAAGGAAAAAAGAAAGAAAAAATATATAGAAAAAGAAAAACCACGGACCGGAGCGGCGGAGAGCTATATTGCCGAACGCTACCGATCCGCCATCTTGGAATTGAAAAAAACAACAGACAGTTGGTTGGACAGTGTCATCAAAGCTACCAACATGAACTTGACCCAACTCCGGGAGGCAGTGGAAGACAGGAGGGCCTGGCGTGCTCTGGTCCATGGGGTCACGAAGAGTCGGACACGACTGAACGACTAAACAACAACAATCAGAAAATGAAGAGAGTGCAGTAGATGTGAGGCTAATTTGTCCCAAGGAGAGATGCAAATTGAAAAGATTAGAGAAAAAGCACAGGCAGCAGTATTATTTGGAAGCATATAAATACCAGGGAAAGGCTGGCTGGGAGTTATAAATCCTTTGTGTTGATAGCAAAGCCTTTGTGGGAGACAAAGTGAATGTTCCCCTCTTGCCTGCTCTCTCGGCTGCATGCCCAGCAGAAGAGAATTGGTAGTGAAGGGCCAGAGAAGTTCTTGAAGGACAACTCCTAGGCAGAAACAGTAGTGGAAGGTGACACTGGTGGAGGATCTTTCAAGCTAAGTGCGCAGGAGGTGGCAACAGAAAACTACATCTGAATCCTTTATACCTTGAAAACTCTATAACAAAGCAATGAGAAGCACAGTAACTAAATATTTCGCAACTCAAATAGTAACGTGCTTCGTTTTTCTGTGGAAAATTTCTCCTCTTGGAAAAAAAAGTTTCAAAAAATGCATTGGTAGGAATGAAAACACTATTAGGGCCGCTATAAGTCAGTTCTGACTTGGTGGCACATAAAAACAACAGAGAGTGCATTCCTACCTTGCAGTCCAGGGGACTCTCAAGAGCCTCCTCCAGCACCACAATTCAAAAGCATCAATTCTTCGGCGGTCAGCTTTCCATACATCACTACAGGAAAAACCATAGCTTTGACTATGCGGACTTTTGTTGGCAAGGTGCTATCTCTGCTTTTTAAGATGCTGTTGAGGTTTGTCATCGCTTTCCTCCCAAGAAGCAAGCATCTTTTAATTTCGTGGCTGCTGTCACCATCTGCAGTGATCATGGAGCCCAAGAAAGTAAAATCTGTCACTGCCTCCATATCTTCCCCTTCTATTTGCCAGGAGGTGATGGGACCAGTGGCCATGATCTTAGTTTTTTTGATGTTGAGCTTCAGACCGTTTTTTGCACTATCCTCTTTCACCCTCATTAAGACGTTCTTTAATTCCTCCTCACTTTCTGCCATCAGAGTGGTATCATCTGCATATTGGAGGTTGTTGATATTTCTTCCGGCAATCTTAATTCCGGCTTGGGATTCCTCCAGTCCGGCCTTTCGTATGATGTATTCTGCATATAAGTTAAATAAGCCGGGGGACAATATACAGCCTTGTCGTACTCCTTTCCCAATTTTGAACCAATCAGTTGTTCCATATCCAGTTCTGACTGTTGCTTCCTGTCCCACATATAGATTTCTCAGGAGATAGATAAGGTGGTCAGGCACTCCCATTTCTTTAAGGACTTGCCATAGTTTGTTGTGGTCCACACAGTCAAAGGCTTTTGCGTAGTCAATGAAGCAGAAGTAGATGTTTTTCTGGAACTCTCTGGCTTTCTCCATAATCCAGCGCATGTTAGCAATTTAGTCTCTAGTTCCTCTGCCCCTTCGAAATCCAGCTTGTACTTCTGGGAGTTCTCAGTCCACATACTGCTGAAGCCTACCTTGTAGGATTTTGAGCATAACCTTGCTAGCGTGTGAAATGAGTCTATGTTAGCTCTACTGAAATAGCTGTATCAATAATTTTTTGTATTCTTGCACCTTAAATAGCAAAATAAGCTATGTAAAATAGATATATGCTGTTGTAAAATGTAAATTCAATTTCTCTAATAAAAATAATTTCCACAAGAAGCTTTGAATTTGTTCCAATATAACATTTTTACCACATTACGTTTATCTTATTTCCCCATCCCCCCCACATCAAATACTGTATTTCAATTCAAATGTTTGTGGGTTGTTTGGGCATTTAAAACTTCTGTTTAGAAAATATAAATCAGAGGAGAGAAAACCACAACTACCTAGTTCATACTTCATTCTAAATCAGGGTTCCCAATCTTAGGTCCCCAGATGTTCTTCGACTAAAACGTCTAGAAGCTTTCACCACTAGCTGTGGTGACCAGGGTTTCTGGGAACTGTAGTCCAAGAATATCTGGGGACCCAAGGTTAGGGACCACTGCTCTAAATGAACTGTAGACATCGGGAGGCATCATGAAGGAGTGACTGACACATGTCATATGATTGCCTGTTGATATTAAACCATAATTCTGTAGAATTCAGACTATCTAGGTCTAAGCTTCAAACATGCTGAATGCAGAGAATTAGGGAGAATTTTTTTTAATTATTATCCATCTTTATCCCACACTAACTCCAAACAACTTAAGACGTCATCAACAGGAACTTATTTTATTCTCACAATGATGTTGCTAAGTAAGTTTATACCAGAGATAACAACTAACCTAATGAGTGATTTTGCCACAATCGAACTCCACTTCAACATCATATATAGCATAACAGTTTGCAGACATATCCTACATGACTACTTTCAGTTTTGAATAGCAGCAAGGGATGATGATAATGATCACCATCATCTTAGAACTGCAGAGCTGGAAGGGACCCTATGGATAAGAGTGTTTCCAAAACTTTTTTTAATTGATGTTCAAGGAATAAGGTATGCAAACAAAGCTCTTTCAAGAATGAGATGGACATATACACAGCAGCTTCGCAAATTCAGGTATTGCTTGTATAACTAGATTCAAGAGTGCATGACAAACAGTTGTTTGTACAATTACTTGTAGACTTGTTCATTCTACAAGCTGATAAAACTGTTCTTCCATTAAAAGCCTAATGCATTTTGACTTTTTTATTTTTGGAAAAAAAACCTTTAAAATTACAATCCATAAAGAAAACGGAGGCTTACAGTGACACTGGCTTTTATGGAATTATTCATGTTACAATCATCTGATTGAAGGAAAGATTAGATAAATCATTAAAAAAGCTCTTCTCAACAATGAAAGTGTAATCATAAAAAAGCCAAACTAAATGGTACTTCCAAATTGAATATCTAAACTGGTATGAAGAAAAATTAGCATAGAGGCTAGAGAAACAACATCGGAACTTACAGTAAAATGCGATACAATACAGCACCACAGATCGTTGGGAGATGTCTGTTAGAATCGGCATGTCCCAATTTTCAGGTCTTCAGAAGAGCACCCCCCCAAAAAAGTTGATAAAACCAGTCACCAACAAATTCGAAAAGAACAAGCAGGTATCATGAGCACTGCTGAAAAGTGGTTAATCACAATTTATGTCTAAACATTGCAAGTTGTACTGAAAAAACAGAAGAATGAGAAGAATCAGTGCCTGATTTCACAAGGAAAGATCCATGACTTGAGATAGTAATGGTGGCATGTTCTACCCACAGAAGAATAAAATTACTTTTTTGGGGGGGACTACAGCTGTCAGAATATCCTAGCTATCAACATCTGTGGAGCCAGGCTTTGTCCACCCTTCGTATAAAGCAATGACTGGGGCCTTTAAAAGTTGTGCTTCTTGAAATGCATTTACTTAGGAATCTTCCAGACACAGCATTCATTCAACATCTTTTTTGTTGTTGTTGCTTGGTGATGGTAGATCACAAGATTACCAGGACTCATATCCTGTTAGTGGTCTAATGCAAAAATGCATCAGCACTATACTTGCATTTGCCAGTATCTAGAAAACTTCCACTTTGGTTGATTACTGTTGATAGATGTTCCTGTGTGGTTTCTGGACTGTTACTGTCTGGTCCTCATTGTGCATTAGCACTAAAATGCCTGGAGAGCGCCATAGCACAGAATTCCATTCCCCACCATGCAGAAAGAAGAATCACTGGTTTCATGTGGGAACTGAACAGAAAAACTATACAAAGCAAGATAAGAGGAGTATTGTTTGGACAGTGGGGAAAATTCGGTACACAACCTGTTCCACAGGCAGAACAAATGCTGTATTTAGGAGACACCTTAGAGACATGCCTGCATGAAAAGGTGACCCATCAAGTCAGGTAGCCATTATCCCTGTAAGGTAGCTTGCCAAGGGATCATGGACCTAACTGAGAACACAGAAAACCTATGGCAGGCTTCAGAGTACAGGGTTTGTGGGCTACATTTGCCTCAGAGGATCATAGTTCATTCATTCAGGTTTTCCAGCAGAACACCTTGGAAATTAGTCTCTCCCTTGCAAAGAAGACTACTGCTATGATCTCAGCATCCACAGTAAATGGTATTTATTTATTTATTTCCATTCTAAGTTTATCTAAATCCTGAAGTGCAGCACTGATACTTGGGCTGTAATTCAGCTTATTACTAGCAACATTACTGGTGTAACATCTGAGCCCATTTCATAGGAAACCATAAAAGACCTCATGAATATTCCTATTATGGACCTGCTTTGTGTGCCTCTCTTAAAGATGCTGAGGCTCCATTCCCCCTGCTGCTTTTATTCATTCATCTCTTGCTTCCCCCATGCAGGATGCAAGATTTTACTAAGCTTCTTACAGGAGGTTTAATCAAGTCTGTTCAGAAGCCTGTGAAAGGAAGACAGATGATGTTTTACTTCCAACTTCATGGATCCTTTTAGGGCAATCATGAAAAAATATAGCAGTGCAGCTGTAAGGCTGTGTGTAAGCAATTGTGTGTGTGGACAAGTACATTTTGAACCAGGGCGTTTAGAAATCAGGACCCAATGCCTCATCTCCATTCCTAGCACCCCATTTCCACTACAGCTCTGGCCGACTTCTGCTTCTAGAGTTCCATCTGGACTGCACTGTGAGAATGCCTAAGTGAGATGATACCAAGAGCCATTCCCTGTCCATCAGGATCTACATAACTGCAGTGTGAGAAAAGGGCACTTAACAAATTCTTTGTGTGTCCTGATGCAACCCAACTTAATCATAGAATAATGAAGTTAGAAGGGATCTATAAGGCCATCGAGTCCAACCCTCTTGTCAATGTGGGAATACAAATCAAAGAATATCTTGCAGGTGGTTGTCTAAATTTGTCTTGAATGCCTCCAGTGTTGGAGCACTCACTACCTCTTGAGGTAATTGATTCCATTGCTGTACTGCTCTAAGAGTTAGGATATTTTTTCCTAATACTCAGCTGAAATCTGGTTTCCTTTAACTTGAGACCATGGTTGTGTGTCCTGCACTCTGGGATGATTGAGAACAGATCCTGCCCCTCCTCTGAATTATAGCCTTCCACATATTTGAAAAGTGCTATCATATCTCCTCTCAGCCTTCTTTTCCCAAGGCTAAACATGTCCAGTTCTTTCAGTCTTTCCTCACAGAGCTTGGTTTCCAGGCCCCTGATCGTCCCTGTTACCCTCCTCTGAACTTGTTCCGATTTGTCAGCATCCGTCTTGAAGTGCCACATCCAGAACAGGACACAGTATTCAAGATTAGGCCTAATCAATGCCCAACAGAGGGAAATGAGTACCTCGCGGGATTTAGAGACAATATTTCTGTTAATGCAGCCTAAAATAGCATTTGCCTTTTTTGTAGCCACATCACACTGTTGACTCATATTCAGCTTGTTATCTATGATGATCCTTCTTGCTTGTAGTATTGCTGAGCCAGGTATCCCCCATCTTGTAACTGTGTGTGATTGGTTTCTTTTTCCTAGGTGCAGTAGTTTGTATTTATCTCTGTTGAATTTCATTCTGTTGTTTTCAGCCCAGTGCTCAACCTGTACCTCCTAGTACCAAGGTGAGGTTGGGGTTTTTCCATATACCTGGGGCCAAACTTGCCTCCCTCAACCAGGGAGGCCAAACTTGCCTCCCTCAACACAGCCTGCAACCCCACCAAAAATAGGATAATTTCACAAGTTTTCTTTTCCAAAACTGGAAATGACTGGAAGTTCACTTCTAATTTGGGGAAAAAACCCTAGGAACAGCCACACACATATACTAAAGCAGAGGTGGAACTATGTAGGCCATGGACCACATGCAATCCTCCCATAATCAATTTCTGTAAAGCCCTCATGTACCTTATAGGGAGTGTGATGGCAATTCTGCCATGTCATAGGGTGCTGTAGCAATTATTTGTGTGCATTTATAAATCTACAGTGATGCCTTGAGTTACGAACTTAATCCGTTCCAGAAGATGGTCGTAACTCAAAGCACCATTTCCCATAGGAATACACTGAAACGTGATTAATGTGTTCCGGCCGGAAACCCCCCCCCCCCAAAAAAGAACACACTAAAAACACACTGCAAGAGCCATCAAAGCACAGAAACATCCCCCCCCCCCCCCAGAATCAAACAAACCCATTCCAGCAGGGACTAAAAAACACACTGCAAGAGCCATCAGAAACACGATTAATCCGTTCCAGCCAACACCCCCCCACTAAAAACACACTAAAAAACACACTGCAAGACCCATCACAGCATAGAAACATAACCCCACCACCCAGCCCAAACCACACTGCAAAACCCACCCAGAACAGACAGTTTTTAAAAAGCAAAAAGCAGTACTTTACCATGCAGTCCAAAGCCTCCTCCGAATGCACACTCTCTAACCACTGGGGTGAAAGAGCTACAGAGAAGCAGCCTCTTTGCCAACCAACGGTTAGCGGTTCAAATTTCCCCACCATTTTCCCCGCCTTTTTCCTGGTCGTAACTTGAAGCTCCGGTTGCAAGTCAAAGCAAAATTTCGCGGCCGGAGCTGGTCGTAACTCGAATTGGTCACAAGCCAGGACGTTCGTACGTCAAGGCACCACCATAAAAATTATTTTTCTACATTTAAAACCTTTTGTAACCACTAGAAGGCACAAAGCAGCTTTTTCCATATTAAAATTCTTTCTTTGCAATAATAATAATAATAATAATAATAATAATAATAATAATAATAATAATAATAATAATAATAGGGAAGGTCTGGTGAGAGTTGGTGCTAAACCTCTAGAAACTGCATACCCTTCCACAAAAACAAGGCCCTACACCTTGGCTTAGAAGACAATCCTGTTTCCAGATTTTTCTAAAAGTAGAGATTCTCCTTCTGCAGTTTAAAAACTTGCAGGAATAGGCTGCCAATGGCCAGAGACTCACAGAAACAGTTTTTTGGATCACATATGGGCAACAGACCATATAATTCCATCCCCTGCCCATAATTAAGGTGCAGCCTGGACCTGAGCTACCTACTGGATTTTCTATTTATTAAACGAGTATTTGGTGCAGGAAGGAAACAAATCAAAGCATAATTAGGAACAAATGCTTTGAGAAAGGAAACACATTTCTTAGCTACATGAGCAGCAAGCCATTTTAAGCAGCGTGGAAGAAGGCACAACAGTGTCATTCTGAATGTGGCTAACTGCCAAAAATCATTGCAAGTACTCCACCCCTCATTATACCATGCAGAACGCACCTTCATTAAAACAAATATGGGTAACTAGTTTACACAGCCTAGTCATTGATATCACAACAGGGAAGAGCTTGTCCACTGAAGTCCTTGTTCCTCACACATTGCCAGCAAGAAGCAGAACATTTTGGGGGGCCTACGTCTTATACACATGGACATTGTAGACATTTTGTACTGTCTACAAAAGATTTGGAGGGCTTGAGGGAAGGAGTGTAGAAAGGCCTGATGGAGCAAAACTTTACAGCTTTTTTAATTCAGAAATGAGGGAAAGAGTTCCATTTAGTCTAAGGGTATTCCTCTTCCTTTTCTGAACTTCTAAAATGGTGGGAATATCATGGGGCTCTTCCTGCAGACTTCAGCAGCTTTCCTGCAATCCACGCATGACCAAAATCCCATTGGCAATGTAGGAAGCTTACCTGAAGTGAGAAGCTCCCGGTGAAGAGCTGCAAATAACCAGGGCTTTCCTAAGTCAGAAAAACTACCTCAGGCATCTCACATGCTCAAGTAAATGAAACTCTGACATCCCATTTTCAATTCTTCATCTTGAGTTCCTGTCTTATGGAGCTGGAATATATTAGCTATACAGATTTGGAAGCAGCAGCTCTGACCAATTGTCATTTCCAATTAGCAAAACCTACAGCACAATTTGCCACCCCCTTAGCCTTCCCTGCTCCCTCTGAACTCAGCTGCAATTCTCACAGTATCTGCAGAAATAATGGATTTTCCAAGGAGTTATTGTTGCAGTCTATCCCTGTTGCAATGTAAAGTGCTTGATAATGGTTTCATCTTGAATTAGCAATTAAGTGACATTCAATTTTCAAAAGACCTGCTCTTCCTTTGATGATACAGATCAATCCAATTGCTTGCGTTTCTGTATTCTCTTGGAGGGTAAGTCTCTATGGGGACTGTCGTGTCATTTGTTCTTGCAAATTTTCTATTATATTGCTGCTCTTCCATCCAAAGACAGTCTATTGGTATCTTTGGCCAACAAGTTTTTCCCCTTCCTGAACTTCTTTTCTTGCTTTTAAAAAAAAACTTATTTAGTTCATTAATTTACATACCACCGTATTAGAGCAATGAGCTTATATACCTTCAATGATAAATTGTAACAATCCGTACTTATGCGACCAAAGGATTCTAGCTTCTTGCACTTTATGAGTTCTGTAATTTATTTGTCTTTGTTTATACATCTTAGTAAAACTTATTTGGTCACCCTCTTTGTCCAATAACCTCTTAATTTCTTGGGTCTGAAGATCCTTAATTAGAAATTTCATCAAAGTTCTCTCTCACCTTGTGAAAGAGGAAAAAGCAAAACAAAACAAAAAGCCAAGATGCTTTCACAGGAAGTGGAGAATCCAGAAAAAAGGGAGGGGGACCTTCTGCAGCATTAGCCTGTTTGAAGGAGAGACCACAGTGTAGCAGTAGAGCACCTGCAGTACATTGAGAAGGTCTCAGGTTCAAACTTTCACATTTTCAGCCAAAACACTTAGATAGCAGATGAAGCATATAAAGCCCTAAACGGTTTGGGGGGCGTCACTACTTGTTTGAATATCTTCTGCCAAGTCTGACTGCTCATCTGACCTGGTCCTCATAGACCTCATATGCACAGGTTTTAACTCCCACAGAAGCCCAGAAAATGGTACCAGAAACCAGGCTTTCTCTGCAATGGCACCGTCTCCCACAGGAAATACGAAAGGCACGCTCCCTGCACATACTCAGAAAACTCCTTAACGAGTTCAGAGAAGGCTTTGCGGAGAATCTCCCCAAATAACTTAGACATTGGACAAAGGAATGATGCAGTATTGTACTGTGTTCTGGAATTGTTTTGTCTCCCGTTTTAGGTTATGATTCATGTTTTGGATAGTTTATTGTTTATATTATTATATAAGTAAAGGTAAAGGTTCCCCTTGACAATTTGTCCAGTCATGTCCAACTCTAGGGGGCGGTGCTCATGTCTGTTTCCAACCCATAGAGCTAGCGTTTTGTCCGAAGACAATCTTCCATGGTCACGTGGCCAGCGCGACTAGACATGGAACGCCGTTTACCTTCCCACTGAGGTGGTACCTATTTATCTACTCGCATTTTCACATGCTTTCGAACCGCTAGGTTGGCGGGAGCTGGGACAAGCAACGGGGGCTCACTCCGTCGCGTGGATTCGATCTTACGACTGCTGGTCTTCTGACCTTGCAGCACAGAGGCTTCTGCGGTTTAACCCACAGTGCCACCACGTCCCTCCCATATTATTATATATGTAAGTTTAATTAGTTGTACACCATCCAGAATAACAATTATCTAGATGGGCACTGTATAAATTGAATGAATGAATGAATGAATGAAAAAACATTGTGTGATGTAAAAGAGAGAGAGTAAGCACCAGCTTCTTCTTCACTTCCCTGCACAATAAAAGGCAACAGGTGAGAAAAGGCAGGGTCTCAGCCTAAGGAAGGCACATGTGCTATTGATGTAGTTGATAACATTAGGGAGCACGACTGTCCACACATCATTTGGGCTCCATTTCCCAGACTGGTTCTGTTTTATTACAGAAATGATATAATCTGAAATATTTGTCTGCAAATGTTTAAAAAGTGCTTCAGTAAGCATTGTCACTGTACATATTCATTTATCTTTATGTCATCACCAGCTTGAAATGTGAAAACTAGAGTTGAATGCACTCTATCAAACTGAGACTATGAATGTACAAAAAAACCCCA
This sequence comes from Intellagama lesueurii, assembly GCA_037013535.1. Lineage (NCBI taxonomy): Eukaryota > Metazoa > Chordata > Lepidosauria > Squamata > Agamidae > Intellagama > Intellagama lesueurii. Next base: position 145,461 of record JBAJHW010000012.1, read on the forward strand.
TTGTCTTTTAATTTAGGGGTAACATTAGTAGCAGAACCTTTTATGTGACAAGCCAGAAAAAAGCAGAAAAGTTATGCTTAGTGTCGCGCACCCCCAGTGTCCCTAGTTTGTTTCCCTCAAACCCAGGTCCCACCTTTGGGCACGACGTTCTTTATTCTCCTTACACCAACTGCCACCAGTGGATCTGTATCCACACGTTACCAATAATGCTTCCTGGACACGTGTTGTCAAATAAAACAGATTATTTATTGTTTAGTTGTAGAATCACATAAGTATATTAATAGATGTTGTATGATGTTTCACTCATGGCTTGGATATTACACACGTTTCTTTATTGGTATTACTTTTCATATAAATCACTTTGAATCACTGGAATACTATTAGATGACTGTATATTTATTGTACTTCTATCTTTTAACTATTCTTTAAACCATAAACCAACTGTACCACACCAACTTTCCAATCTCTCTCCTAAAACTCTCCCAAAACCTCCTCTCTCAGTTACCAACTGTCTCTAACTGTCCCCCTGACTCCGCCCTCCTGTCCTCTTATAGGCTCCAGCTCTAGAGCTACACATGATGGACAGGTGGGACATGGGCATTCCGCCACACTTAGCTACAAAGCAAGGATGGTCATAAATAAATTCTGGCCATATTAAGTCATTGAATCCAGACCAGATGCAGGCATAACATAAAAGGTTCAAAGAAAAGGTACAATTAAAATAATTTCAAATTATTCCAGAAAGTACTATATTTGGGGAAAATGAAAGCTTACCTTTAATCATGTGTAGGTATTGTTACTCAGGCGTTATCCCTCACCACATATTGTGCCCACCACAATTCTGACCAATTATAGACAAATAGCTTCTTCACTGGCCAATTACACGTCAGTAGTAATTGTCACTTTCCTTCTCTGGCAAGGATGCAGGAACGCAGGATCAGACTTGCTTCAGACTGAAGCACTGGGCAGAATGCAACAGCACAGTTTCCATATATTCTCTGAACTATAGGGACTAGAGACTTAGATGTTATGTTTATTCTTTTAAAAAGTGAAGACTCCAGGTCAGCTAACATTCAAAACAACACAGTCCTGAGGTGTAATTCCAACCCAAACCCCAACTGACTTAATGGCATGCAAAGATCAGAAAAATAACTTTTTAGGATGACAACTCATACAATCCCCCAGGGAACACATCCATTGGCTGTGCTCACTGGGAATTCTGAAAGGTGTCATCCAAACAAGTACTTTTTCCAAGCTCTGTTTGTGACAGCTGAATTTGAGATTGATAATACTTTAATTCTGACTCCATCAAATAGTATGAAATATTAAGGACATAAATACATAGAAATTATATTGCCATGATGATGGAATTGGCAGCTCCATCTATGGAAACAATGCAGTCTAGTCTCAAACTAAGCCTGTATACTGCTACCAACTTACCAAAAGAAGCTCAATGTACTAAATACTTAAAGGGACTAGAACGTAGGAGCAGACTTATACCATGTTTGACTATTTGTCTGTGTAATTCAGTATTATTGACCCTCATTGACAGCAGCTCTATGGTTTGGGGCAGGATCTTTCCCATCACTTGCTAACTGGTCCTGTTTAGCTGGGAACATCCAGGGCTGAACCTGGAATCATCTGCATGCGAAACATCATAGGGCTGACTAATGCTAATGTGTTAGATTTTGCCAATGTGCAGTGGAACCAGAATTCCCATGGTCAAGGAGCTCAAACTTCCTGATTAGCACAAATGATGATTTCATCTGCAACCCTCACTTGTTCCCTCTGAACTTAGCCGCAATAGCAGCTGCTTGAAAAACTCATTTCCGTACTAAAAACATATTTATGTAAGCTTTTCCAACTGTATTTCAAAATATTTGGGGTAACTTGCTCTTGAATGAGCAATCAAGACCTATTAGCTTTACAAATGATCTACTTCCATTAGAAGTTAAAACTTCTGGATCTCATTTGTTGATATGGACAAACACAGCTCTCTGCGTTCTTACTCTTCTTGAGGCTGTGACCATGCAGGCTGTAACAACAAATGCCCGTACAATCAGATTTAGCACTAAACCACTGTCCATGAGATTCCAATATTCATATATCTTCCACCATTATGCTGGCAAATGCCACGAGAAATAGTTTCTTATGTCTTCTGGGTGTGTACAAAAGGACAGAGCCCAAACTCCTACCAAGTAGAAAATACGTGGCAAAAGGACGCTTTGAACCCACCCAATGTGGAATCTTCCCCAGGGATCCAGAAAGGCAGAGAAGTTTATTAATAAACAATCACTGTAGGAACCCCAAAGATCTTCTCATGAGCCTAGTTGATTAAAAAAAACACATTAACCACTTCGTACTTATTCAGCATAAATGCTGTTACACAGCTGCAAGGACTGGTGAAATCTGAAAATGGCTAACTTGTATGGTTGCTCTAGGCTACAAGAACAGCTAAATTAATATACTGTATTTTAGTTTACTGTTTCATTGTGCCCGCTGCACACTGTGACAAAATCTAACACTATAACAGAAATCATTTTCCCTCCACAAACCCATTCCCGTTCCGCTCTCCCTCAAAGATTTAGATATAAAAAGATGAGACTAGATTTTTCCTGCATCAGCCTCCATCATTCCTGTCAAGCTAACTAAGCCAAGAGTGCAAAAGATTCTGTATTACAAAAGGCAGCTCTTAACTTGCTAGGCACAGATTCCCAATACAGGTATTGGATAAAGGGAAAATATTAAAAATTAGAAATTGATCTACTTGCCTAATTGAGAAGAGCAGGGCTGGCAACTAAGACGGGGACCTAAAAGTCTCTCTATCGTCTCAGTTCAACACAACACTTGTTCTACTGGCAGCTTAGGAGGCTCTGAGAGAGCCAGTGTGCAGGCAGGAAATCCAGCCAGAGTGATGCAAGTTATTTATTTATTTATTTATTTATTTATTTGATTTATATCCCGCCCATCTGGTATATTCTACCACTCTGGGCGGCTACCAACATACATATAACACAGACATAATCAATAGTAAAAACAGTGAAAAAATATTATAAATAATAAATAGCAAAAGAAAAAGAGTTAAGTGCTGACAGGAGGGAAGGCCTGGATGTACATCCATGTTTTTAGTTGGACTTTAAATGTACCCAGCGTAGGGGCCTCGCGAATCTCCGGAGGAAGGTTATTCCAGAGGCGAGGAGCCACCGCCGAGAAGGCCCGGTTTCGTGTCTTTTCCCTCCAGGCCTCCCTCGGCGTCAGGCTCCTCAACCTCACCTCCTGACTCGCACGGGTGATCCGGGTAGATCTCGGTGGGAGCAGGCGTTCCGCCAAGTATCGAGGTCCCAAACCGTTTAGTGCCTTATAGGTAAGCATCAGAACTTTGAAGTCAATGCGGAAACGAATGGGCAGCCAATGCAATGCGGCCAGAATAGGAGAGATATGCTGGTGTTTTCTCACTCCAGTAAGGAGTCTGGCCGCTGCATTCTGCACCATCTGAAGTTTCCGCATCAGCCTCAAAGGCAGCCCCACATAGAGCGTGTTACAATGGTCTAATCTTGAGATTATGAGTGCATGCACCAAGGTAGTGAGCGCCCCCGTGTCAAGGTAGGGCCGCAGCCGGGCTATCCGCCAAAGGTGGAAAAAGGCGGTGCGGACTACCGACGCCACCTGCGTTTCCATGGTGAGCGTCGGGTCCAAGTGACATCCCAAGTTATTGGGAAGAGCAGCAGATTTTTGCATATATTATACCCAGTATTTTCCTCTTCTAACCAACAGATTCCTCCTCTAACCAATTCAAAGACAAGAATGCATTTGTGGCGTTCACCCTCGTCCCCTTACTTGACCGTCAAGACTCAGAGCACACGAAGGCAAACAATCCCCTCTTTTCCACTGCTGCCACCAGGTGATCACTAAATCACCATTACTTCAGGAAGATGATGCAGGTCCACACTTCAATTTATTTTAAATATAACGTGTTTATTGTTTACAGAACTTGATAATGATTCATGAATATCTTCTTAAGGTAAATTTATTATTAACAACAATCTTCTCTTTGATAATACCCTCTTAACTCTAATCACTCCTCAGATTGCCCCAAACTCCACACTCTATTCACTCTCTCACTCTCTCTGACTATCCCTCCATCTCAGGCTCCGCCTCTTATACCATCTCTCTCGGCTCCGCCTCTCAGCAACATGAATATGCATGAACAATTAACATAACCAAACCTGAACCATTGACATAATAAAGGGGAACGCTACAGCATTGTCATGTGTGCAGCACAGAATGAAAACATCTACCGGATCAAGTTGACGTTTTCTTTTTAGTAAAGGGTTTATTCACTTAATTTAGCACAAGTAAGCAGGTACAGTGCAGGGAGCACCCCTTATTTATGTGTTAACAAAATCTGTTACAATAGTTACTCCAAAGCAGTCTCTGTCAGCCAGGTTATATTTCCAGGTGCCAAGGAAACATGAAAACTCCATCCTAGAGGTTGGAAAGCCACATTTCATGGCAATCCATTACAGTTAGTGCCTTGAGGCCTATTTGCAAAGGTAGTCAGTTACCACAGTAATTTACTGTCCAGTTTTTCACACTTAACTAAAACAGTTCCTTTTTAGATTTTTTTAAATAATATCTGGATAGTACAAGTTTTCAGCCTGTGCCATAAAACATATTCTCTTTCCATCTATCTCAGGCGATATTCCTCATAATGTAACTATTAGTAATTACTACATAATGATATGTAAGTTACCTCCAAGTCATTACTTTTTGGGTGATGATGGTGTAACGTATTTTACGCATCAAAAAGAATGTAATAAGTAATTGCACAGTTACTTTTCAGAGCAACGAGTAGTTTCTAATTGAAAAGTACTGTTTATGAACACTGAGGCAATTTAGAGATATTTTTTACAGATTTTTGCAAACTTTATGCCATTCTGGTATCTAAGCATCAAATAACATATTGTTTCCTTTCATCTTATGTATTCTTCCAAGCATTTTTCAGCATCCAATATCAGAACTGGGTGCAAGAATATTTCCCTGGGGGTTTTTTCTGGCATGCTGAGAATGACAACATATGATAAAAATGTGTCAACAGTGGAGCCGGGGCTCTTGAGTTAAAGCCTAGAGATGTAACAGGTACTATTATAAAAAAAATGGAACTGGTACATTCACCTGAAGGTGATGATAAAGGAGAAAACATGGTCTCAGGATGTAAATAAGAACACTTATTATTCTTGCAGTGGTTCCCAACCTTGGGTCCCCAAACATTCCTGGACTGCTACTCCCAGAAGCCTTTATCACTAGCTTCAGGTAGCGGCAGTCCAAGAATATCTAAGGACTCAAGGCTGGGAACCACTACTATAGATGGTCTTTACTTTAAAAAAAAACAATGAGTTTCAGCCCAATGGTACTGTGGCCTTCCTCAGGGGCTATATAATTACAATGAAAGAAATAACACCTCAGTTATCATGTATTTTATATATATACATATTCAACATATGTAAATATCTGTTCAAGATAGTGTATTCGAAAAGGCTTTCATGGCCGGGATCTAATGGTTGTTGTGGGTTTTTCGGGCTCTTTGGCCGTGTTCTGAAGGTTGTTCTTCCTAACAATTCACCAGCTATAAATACTCAACTCTCCAAACCAACTGCACCAGAGCACAGAGTGCTACTCCTGTCCTCTGAAGATGCCGGCCACAGAGACTGGCGAAACGTTAGGAAGAACAACCTTCATAACACGGCCAAAGAGCCCGAAAAACCCACAACAACCATTGTTCAAGATAGGTCATGCTAATAGACAACAACTGGTATAAAATAGCCCTTTGAGTTTTATGGTTCAACAGGGACAATGTATATGCATCTTCAATGCTATGACCACCACAGCACACTGGATCTTGCTGTCCTGATACAGCATTAATGTAGGAGCTATAGGGCACTGTTCTGAACTCAGAAAGCCCCAGGTTCCATCCCTACCTGTACAGACCACATGTCTATTTCATGTGCATGTAAAAGGCTGCTCCCACCATCCACTCTTTAGCCCAAATCCTCTTGAATTTAGTGTAGTAAATTACACTAGAGTAGGTCCACCAAATCAATGGGAATGTAACGATTCCTCCATAAGGTCTATGCTAAAGTAAGTCACAGTCAGAGAAAGCCGTTTGACTCAATGGACCTTACAGAGGAGTTGACTCACCAAAACCTCATTGACTCAATTGGCCTATTGTAGTGCAACTACTATTTTAAGCAACAGGATCTGGGCCAATATATAGAAGAGAAGGATAGGGCATTGGATATATAGCAGGATTAGCAGATACAACACATTCCCTTCCTGTGTGCTCAACGCCTGGAAGAGTGAGATCAAGCCTGCCATTGCTAGCTTCTCCCTTCAAATTGTCTGTGACCTGAACAACTTCATGACCGGTGGAAATTCATGAGGGGGGTGGGGGTGGGAACCAAGGAAAGAGAAAAGACCAAACAGACTTTTAAGAGATGCCCAGGGTCTGCCTACTTGCCTCCCTCCCCAGATGAGATAACCGTCCCTCCCATAACTTCTATGATGAAATGCCATCTTACCCTGGGCGGGGAAGACAGAGGAAGATGTTGTCATAGAACCATAATGAAAAGCATAGCACAGAAAGAGCAGCCAAGAGCATATGCTTCAGCTGTCAACTAGCCTGTCACCAGCTTGGAAGGCAATGACTGAAGAAATGGAGCAGTAAATGCATTTTTCAACATTGCCTTGGAGCAATTATTATAAATATAGTATCATCAATCACTTACACCTAATCTTATTTTCACACGAATTTCTACATGGGGCCTATAAAGCAGAGAAAAGCATTTCCTAGTAAATAACGCATGAGGAACAGTTGTTCAGTGGAAACTGACATTCAGTAGATCTCAGCATTTTTGTCTTAATAGACTGGGAGCTGCTTTTTGCCTTTGATTCTATGATGGTGGATGTTTCCTCAGCAAGAAGGCTTTTACAACATTATTTGCTGCACCTCCAAGAGGATCCAGGTGGAGAAGAAAGAAAGGAACCTGCTGATATACAAAGGAGCCCAGTGTGAAGGCACTCTTTCTAGCACTTAGGTGAGCAAAACAGAAGCACTTAATTGAACAACTCCACTCATCTATATAGTGATGAATAGAAAATAAGAGGAAGATCTTTGCTAGCAGCCTACCAAAAGGCACAAAAGAAACAATAGGAAAGTGGCAGAGCGGAGGTTGGGGGCACGTAGTAGCAATTACTGCAGTTGCATATACTTTGGCTTATTTTTCCGGAAGGACATTGGGTCTACAAGATGCCAAAGGTCACCATTAAAGGGGTGACATCAAATTACAGATTTCCTTTTTAAAACAATCTCACCTGAAAGACACAAAGTTTGAAATCCTGTTGCTCAAAGAACTAAATTGCACTAGAGTACAGGGATTCGGTGAGTCAACTCCTCCATGGCTTCCACCGATTCAAATGGGCCTACTATGACTTACTATGTTAAAGTAATTCCCAGTTAGAGTAGGCCTATTTGAATCAACAGAACTTACAGAGAAGTGATTGGGTCCCACTTTCACCCCACTGGCGTTTTAAGAACACAACAGGGGAACAAATGGGCTTTGACAATTTCATTTTAAATGTGAAAGACACGATCAAAGCTGCCTTGAAATTACTGCTATCCTATATGTCAGTTTTATCCTGTGGTAAGGGGAAAACATTTTACATACGGTAGTACCTCGGTTAGTGAACACCTCAGTTTACGTAATTTTCAGTTTACGAACTGAAATCCATAAGAAATAAAGTCCCAGTTTACGTTGTTTTCTTTTCTTTTTTTCACACTACAAAAGGGCGCATTTGCTCCTATAGCGCAGCCCCTTTCGTAGCGCAACTGGCGTTTCGGTTTGCGAAATTTCTGTACTACGTAATGTCGCGTAGAACACATCCATTTTGCAAACCGAGGCACAACTGTATATTCAAAGGCATTTGTTACTTCACATTTTATCCAGGCAAATACTTTGGTACTGAATTAAAAGCTGCTGCTGCAGCAGCTTTTTGTTTCTTTCTTGCCAAAAGATACGTTGCTTCAACTTTGTTTTATTACAAGATGCTTCAGAAGTTTCATAACAAAGGGACTAATATGAAACTCACTCACACATGCATGCATGCATGCAAGCACACACTCACATCGATTTGGATTCTTGAAAAGAAGCCCCATTAGACAATGAAGTGTGGCTGATACTGGAGCCAATAATGAAAGCTTTACTGCAGAGTAAAAATGCCTGAACGTTTCTCATGGGTATGAAAACAAGAAGGGGCTCTTGCTGACATGGCTTTGCTTTTTAGTAATAATGATCTCGTATGTTACTGGGATTCATCTGGAAATGGCTTGTATGCATATGAATGTATGTAATCACCAAGATTATTAATTCAACTTATATTGTCATCTTTGTAGGATTCCGAGGCAATTCACATAAAAACACAGCAAAAATAATGAATTAAAAATATCTAAAATCAAAGATCTGAAATCATGAACTGCACACTTCTAAAATTACGGTGTCCACTAGTGGATAGAGTGATGGACTAGAACTCCAAAGAGAAAGGTTCAAATCCCCAATTCACCATGGAAATTCACTGGGGAAGTAGAACTGGAGACGCCACTCCTTAAATATCTCACTTACCTTGAAAGCCTTATTGGGGTTGATATAAGTCAATTTCAACTTGATGGCACAGAATACACACATGCAGGAGACAGATTGCTGATGATGATGACAGAACTGCAGAGCCTGAAGGAACTCTATGGATCATTGAGTCAGCCCTTATCAAGGAAGAACAGTGGGGAATTGAACTCCTAACCTCTAGCTCAATGTCTGCTTAACATTCAGTAACAACAGTCATTTGGTCTCTTTGCCTCTGGACAGGAATGAAGGATGAGTCTTTTTACCCATCCACAAGTAACTTGGAGCTGCACACTAAAGCAAGCCCAAGTGCCTGGACCTGGAGAGATTGATGTAGAAGACAAACAGAGGGTATGGGTATGGTGAAGCATAATGGCTGAAATTCAATAGCAAGTCACAACTAGAGTGGGCCCTTTCGAATGACGGGAACATATGGAGGACTTGACACACCAAATCCCCACTGATTCAATCAGCCTAGTCTAGCGCACCTTACTATGCTAAGCAACAGGCTTTAAGCCATTGAGTTTATATATGTCCTAAATAAAGTAGAGTCACAACTGCTTTCTCATTAGCTTCAATGACAATAATGATGCTTAGAAAAATCTTTTAGCAATTATTCATTCTGGATCACATATGGTACAGCTGACTGCTCAATCAGGCAATTATCAACCCCCTTTAAGCATTGACCTTTACTTTGTTTATATCCTGACATTGGAATAAGAGCTGTGACAATCATAACAAAAACTCCAAAATACTTTCTGGAGAAATACAGTTACATACTAAGTCAACCACAAAATGCACCAGAACGTTTGCAAGCTCTGAGATCACCCATCTCTTGAGGCACTAGGTTACATAAGTAAGTAAGGGAGAGGAAACAGGTCAGTCTTAATCTCAAAAAGTTTTTCAGTCTGTGCAGAGCCTTGAGATGTAATGGAGAAGGAAGGCTACACAGGCAGTGGAATTCATCCAGTGAAAAAATAGAGTTCTTTAAAACAGCCCGACTTCAACAGCACATGGTTTATTGATATTAACATTACAGCTGCACAGCCAAATATCTTCCTTCTCAAGACCACATAGTTAGCATGACTCTGTTTTCCAAACTCAAGAACCCTAGAAAGTGTCCCTGTGATTAGACAGTGGAGCCCACTGGATACTTGTGCTTGATGCCCAGGTGTAAACAACAACAATGAGGTGTGCCCTTGTGGACAACATCAGCTGGGTGGATGGGAAATATCTAGCTACATCAGGACTGCTAAGAATGAGTTTGAAGCATCACTTTTGATCTTCATCAAGACCAATGTGAGTAGCAAAAAGTTTTAACCTCTCACCAGTGATCTCAGTGAAGTTGTGTGCATGAGAGAGAGGGAGGGAGGGAGGCAAAGAACAGAGAGTGAATGTTGCACCAATCTATTTTACAAAACTCTGTTTCCTATACGTATACTGTTATCTACTCATGCTCCTAGGTTTGCCACAGCTCCTAGTTTAGGAGCTGGCAACATCAGTGGGTCCTCAGATCAAAATTTGGCCATGTAGGACCTGCTACTTGATGCATGCTAACACACATTTTGCCAAATTCAAGAAGCAAGAGGGGGAATTTAAAGCATTTTACTCTGCTCTTGGACTTCAGGAACAAACCCCTAGAAGTATTCAAGGCAGCCAAAATGAATTAAATCTTCCCTTGCTTCCACTGAAATTCAGTAACACAGTTTTCCAAAGTGCTGGAAGGGGAGTGGGTGGGCTGCATGAAATTTGCATACCATACAGTTTCCATCCCTGTTGGAGTGCAAGCTAAGTCTAGGGGCAAAGAGAAGGTAGATCAGATTTAAGAGTGATTCTCAGGGTGATTTCCACTTGACCTGCAAAGATCTTCATTTTGGGGTGATTTAATTGCTTGATGGCAGCAACATTTACACTGAAATTAAAATGTTAAATGAAATTAAACTGTTAAAATCCATTATCCAGAAACTCAGATGTAGATTTGTACTTTTATATGCAGCTTATTCAAGCAGTTCATGGGGAACAGTGCATAACTGGATTTGCTCGTTCCCCAAAAGCACCATTTTGCATCTGGGCTCCCATACTGATATAACAGTGCAGTGCTGTTACACGCCACATGCTGTGGTTCACTAGTGCTCTCTAGCAGAGGCCTCTAAGGACTGTGTGTCTTTGAAGCGCTATAGGGATGTTGTGTAGATTCAGGTAGGGTGACTGAAAAGTGAAAGTCCCCAGATGTTCTTGAACTCCCAGAAATCCTAGCCAGCACAGCTAGTGGTGAAGGCTTCTGCGAGTTTTAGTCCAAGAACATCTGAGGACCCAAGGTTGGGATCCACTGCTGTATAGGATGCATCAGATTACCGTATATACTCGAGTACAAGCTGACCCAAATATAAGCCGAGGCACCCAATTTTACCACAAAAAACTGGGAAAACTTATTGACTTGAGTATAAGCCGAGGGTGGAAAATGCAGCAGCTACTGGTAAATTTCAAAAATAAAAATAGATACCAATAAAACTTGAAGGAACATGGACTTTGACTCTGGAGGTTCTATGCAGACATCAATCCTAACAGTCCATGACAGACCTCTCCTCTGTGAATAAGCATCCACATCATTCCAGGATTCCCCCAATATAACACACCCATACAAGTCATTATCCACAACAGTTGCTCTTCCTTCAGTCCAGTTTATATGAGTCAGCACAAATCTGCCAGTGTATCCTTGCCCGGACTGTATCACCTCTTGGTCTCCTACAGCAAGATGGGAAAAGGTTAACCTTTTATCAGTTTGTGTCTCTGCATGTGGTTAGATTACAATTCCCATAATCCTTAACAACTGGCCATTCTGGCTGGGGATAATAAGACACCATTATCTAGGAAGCCAAGATTAGCAAAGGCTGCTGTCAACACTTGGAGGCACTCCTGTTCATACCTTATAGCTAGGCACAGAGAACAGAAGAGCACCTCACTTGTGCTTCATTCTACACAGGCAACAGCTATCACTCATTTATTCAGTCATTTTACTCACTGATTTTTCTCACACTGAAAAACCTTCAAGAAAGTGTGAGGGTTAATTTACTTTGTGTTACAGTCTTGAAACAATAAGAATCCACTCAGATGCACACCATTAATGATCCAGTGCTGCAGAGGTTTTAACATTTAGCATCAATTAAGCCATGTCAATTAAGCCAGTGTTAAGTGCAATAGCATACCGTATTTTTCGCTCCATAAGATGCACCTAATTTTTAGAGGAGGAAAACAGGAAAAAAAATAACTACCTGCGATCTCCCTCCTCTCCCCTCCAGTACAAGGAATGGTTCCCGCGAAGAGCGCCGGAAGTAAAACTCTGCCCCCCTTTCAGAGAATGGTACGTTTCTGTCTTGCAAGGAAGCTTGCATTCGAGGCGCCATCGGGGGTGAAGGGGTGTGTGCATGGAGGGGTGCGGGGGGGAGTCAGGCGGCGGCCCAGCAGTCGTGAAGAGAAGGCGGCCGGCTGACTCGTGCACACATGGACATGCACTCCCTGGCGCTCCATAAGGGCAAGGAAGATCAAGCAGCCGCTGGGCGGGTAAAGTGGTGAAGGGGATTTAACAGTATTTGCTCCATAAAATGCACACACTTTCCCCCCCACTTTTTTTGGGGGGGGGAAAGTGCATCTTATGGAGCGAAAAATATAGTAAATTGCAGCAACAAACTGCTGCTGAATGAATGAGTCATCACTTGTATCAATCACTGTAGACCAATATGTGCAATTGCTGTGCTATGAGGGATATAAGAAGCAATTTGCTAGCTAGTAGCAATTCACCACTTCAGTTTATGCCATTCAAAAGTATTCTAGTCCATAAGGGTTTCAGGGATATTTCTGGGGGTGGTTTCCTCTCGTAACATATTGTACTCTGCACAATACTTAATTTATCAAGCAGAAAGCTGGGACAACAGTTCCATAACAGTCAGAATTCTCCTGATTTTGTTACAGGTACATAATATCTCCATTTTCTTGAAAACCACAAACAACCTTCAATTTCTAAAATATATCCACCAAGATCTGTGCCATTCAGGTTAAACACAACAGTTGTAAGGCTTGAACTGCTTGACTGAAACCACGCCTTCCTTTAAAACAGTAAGGAGTTTCAAGAAACTTATGAGACAAACATGTTTTATTTGACAGGAGCTTTCTTTGACTGATTATGGGGGTGGGGCAGAATGTAATGAGAAAAATAAAATGACAACTGTATGCTTAACACTGGTCATACATTTTCAATGGGCTAATAAGTAACCTGAACCTCATTGAAAATGTATGACCAGTGTTAATCATACAGTTGTGTCTCATTACATTCTGCCCCACCCCCATAATTTTCAATGGGCTAATAAGAAACCCGCCCCTTCATGGATTGCTGCCTTGTCGTGGCGAAGGGGCTTGAGTCATTCAGAGAAGCTATGGGCTATGCCGTGCAGGGACACCCAAGACAGACAGGTCATAGTGGAGAGTTCTGACTCAACGCGATCCACCTGGAGCAGGAACTGGCAAGCCACTCCAGTAATTTTGCCAAGAAAACCCCATGAACAGAAACAAAAAGCTAAAAGATATGACGCTGGAAGATGGGCCCCTCAGGTCGGAAGGCGTCCAACATGCTACTGAGGAAGAGCGGAGGACAAGTACAAGTAGCTCCAGAGCTAATGAAGTGGTTGGGCCAAAGCCGAAAGGACGCTCAGCTGTGGACGCGCCTGGAAGTGAAAGGAAAGTCCGATGCTGCAAAGAAGAATACTGCATAGGAACCTGGAATGTAAGATCTATGAACCTTGGTAAGTTGGATGTGGTCAAACAGGAGATGGCAAGAATAAACATCGACATCCTGGGCGTCAGTGAACTAAAATGGACGGGAATGGGCGAATTCAGTTCAGATGATTACCATATCTACTATTGTGGGCAAGAATCCCGTAGAAGAAATGGAGTAGCCCTCATAGTCAACAAAAGAGTGGGGAAAGCTGTAATGGGATACAATCTCAAAAATGATAGAATGATTTCAATACAAATCCAAGGCAGACCTTTCAACATCACAGTAATCCAAGTTTATGCACCAACCACTGATGCTGAAGAGGCTGAAATTGACCAATTCTATGAAGATTTACAAGACCTCCTAGAACTGACACCAAAGAAAGATGTTCTTGTCATTATAGGGGACTGGAATGCTTAAGGAGGGAGTCAAGAGATAAAAGGAACAACAAGTGAGTTTGGCCTTGGAGTTCAAAACGAAGCAGGACAAAGGCTAATAGAGTTTTGTCAAGAGAACAAGCTGGTCATCACAAACACTCTTTACCAACAACACAAGAGGCAACTCTACACATGGACATCACCAGATGGGCAATACCGAAATCAGATTGATTATATTCTCTGCAGCCAAAGATGGAGAAGCTCTATACAGTCAGCAAAAACAAGACCAGGAGCTGATTGTGGCTCTGATCATCAGCTTCTTATAGCAAAACTCAAGCCTAAACTGAAGAACATAGGAAAAACCACTGGACCACTCAGGTATAATCTAAACCAAACCCCTTATGAATACACAGTGGAAGTGAAGAACAGATTTAAGGAACTAGATTTGGTGGACAGAGTGCCTGAAGAACTACGGCTGGAGGCTTGTAACATTGTACGGGAGGCAGCAACAAAAAGACGCCAAAGAATAGGAAATGCAAGAAAGCAAAGTGGCTGTCCAAGGAGGCCTTACAAATAGCAGAGAAGAGAAGGGAAACCAAATGCAAGGGAGCTAGGGAAGGTTACAGAAAATGGAATGCAGACTTCCAAAGAATAGCAAGGAGAGACAAGAGGGCCTTCTTAAATGAACAGTGCAAAGATATAGAGGAAAATAATAGAAAGGGAAAAACTAGAGATCTGTTAAAAAAAAACTGGAGATATTAAAGGAACATTTTGTGCAAAGATGGACATGATAAAGGACAAAAATGGGAGGGACCTAACAGAAGCAGAAGACATCAAGAAGAGGTGGCAAGAATACACAGAGGAATTATTCCAGAAAGATCTGGATGTCCCGGACAACCCGGATAGTGTGGTTGCTGACCCTGAGCCAGACATCCTGGAGAGTGAAGTCAAGTGGGCCTTAGAAAGCATGGCTAACAACAAGGCCAGTGGAGGTGATGGCATTCCAGTTGAACTATTTAAAATCTTAAAAGATGACGCTGTTAAGGTGCTACACTCCATATGCCAGCAAGTTTGGAAAACTCAGCAGTGGCCAGAGGATTGGAAAAGATCAGTCTACATCCCAATCCCAAAGAAGGGCAGTGGCAAAGAATGCTCCAACTATTGTACAATTGCACTCATTTCACACGCTAGCAAGGTTATGCTCAAAATCCTACAAGGAAGGCTTCAGCAGTATGTGGACCGAGAACTCCCAGAAGTACAAGCTGGATTTCAAAGGGGCAGAGGAACTAGAGACCAAATTGCTAACATGCGCTGGATTATGGAGAAAGCCAGAGAGTTCCAGAAAAACATCTACTTCTGCTTCATTGACTACGCAAAAGCCTTTGACTGTGTGGACCACAGCAAACTATGGCAAGTTCTTAAAGAAATGGGAATGCCTGACCACCTTATCTACCTTCTGAGAAATCTATATGTGGGACAGGAAGCAACAGTCAGAACTGGATATGGAACAACTGATTGGTTCAAAATTGGGAAAGGTGTACTTCAAGGCTGTATATTGTCTCCCTGCTTATTTAACTTATATGCAGAATACATTGTGCGAAAGGCAGGACTGGAGGAATCCCAAACCGGAATTAAGATTGCCGGAAGAAATATCAACAACCTCCAATATGCAGATGATACCACTCTGATGGCAGAAAGTGAGGAGGAATTAAAGAACCTCTTAATGAGGAGACACTTGAGAGTCCCCTGGACTGCAAAGAGAACAAACCTATCCATTCTGAAGGAAATCAACCCTGAGTGCTCCCTGGAAGGACAGATCCTGAAGCAGAGGCTCCAATACTTTGGCCATCTCATGAGAAGAGAAGACTCCCTGGAAAAGACCCTGATGTTGGGAAAGTGTGAGGGCAAGAGGAGAAGGGGACGACAGAGGACGAGATGGTTGGACAGTGACATCGAAGCGACCAACATGAATTTGACCGAACTCCGGGAGGCAGTGGAAGACAGGAGGGCCTGGCGTGCTCTGGTCCATGGGGTCACGAAGAGTTGGACATGACTAATCGACTAAACAACAACAAATAAGTAACCTGAGACCTTTCCATAGGGTTACTTTTGCATGCTCTGACAATCCTCTGTGTGTGTGTGTGTGTGTGTGTGTGTGTGTGTGTGTGTGTGTGTGTGTGTGTGTGAGAGAGAGAGAGAGAGAGAGAGAGAGAGATCTTTGTTGACATATCATCACTTTTTCAAAGATATGCCAAGATATAAAGCAGCAGCCATTTTTTAGGTAGGTAAGGGTCTTAAAGGTACTGAACAAGTATTTAAATAAAGAAAATGCCTGAACAACGCTTTGAACCCAGCCTTCAACAGAGTATTCTAGCATTTTCAACAGGGTGTGTAATTAAACAACATGAGCCCTATGCAGGCTTTTTCCTCGTATGTAAGCTTAACGCAAGAGGATGGGAGTGGGAAATGAGCATGCTAACTCTGCCCCCAACCTTGTAATCTTCATGATCTTTCCATGTGAAGGGCAATGGACTGTCTCAGCTATCTGTGGAGGCTGTCCTTAAGGTAGCAAACTGTTGGAGTCACGAAATGAGAAGGCTGATGGGCTTTGTGATCACAAGTAATTAGGATAGCAAATAGTCTCTTAGAGATAGAAGTTAAAGAAGTCAGCCACACACAGGGATGTCTGCCAGCAGTGCTCCTGATCGGCGACTAGTAGAAGAGGCAGAATAAGACTGAATGAATTCTGCCCTGCCCCCAGGAGGACTGTGCTTTTATTATCCTTACAAGTTCACAGATAGTGGATAGTATACAGATAGTTTTCAGAGTTCAGACAGGACAATGGTTACATCATGTCATTATGATTGGCCTACGGAAAGGCCCTATGCAAGCTCTCTATCGCTATATGAAAGAAGAAGAAAGTTAGGTTACCTACCTGTAACCATGGTTCTTCTAGTGGACCTCTGTGAATTCACACAAATGGGTTTATTCTGCGCCTGCGCAGGACGTTTGGAAGATTCTAGAGCTTAGGAAAAAGAAACAATTTAGTCCCCCCCCCCCAGGGAGCGAGCTCCGCCTCCTCAACCTTCCTTTCAGTTCCCTAAGTCCACCGTTACCAAAATAGGTACCAAAGAGAAAAGGCAACATGACGGACAGAGGGGAGGAAGGGAGGGATGTGTGAATTCACAGAGGTCCACTAGAAGAACCATGGTTACAGGTAGGTAACCTAACTTGCTTCGTAGTGGCCTCTGTGAATGCACACAAATGGGTGAATAGCAAGCTTACTCACCGGATGGAGGGCCGTCACAGTAACAGAGATGACAGGATCGCCCGTCCAAACGCAGCATCATTTTTGGCTCTGACGTCGAGGCGGTAGTGCTTCGCAAATGTCAGAGGGTTAGACCAGGTAGCTGCTCTACAGATGTTCTGTATCTGTATGCCCCGATGAAGAGCGGTCGATGTAGAAACCGCTCGGGTAGAGTGAGCCCTTAGATGATCCGGTACCAGCTTGCCTACAATTTGGTATGCCAACTGGATCGTTTGCACTATCCATCTCGATAAGGTCTGAGAGGAGGCATGAGCACCCTTATTGGGACCGTGAAAACATAAGAACAGTCTATGAGAGTGTCTGAAATGTCTGGTTCTATCGAGGTAGAAAGCGAGGGCTCTCCTTACGTCAAGCATATGAAGCTTTCGTTCCACCGGCGTGGACGGAGAAGGGAATAACGTCGGGAGTGTAATAGGCTGGTTTAGATGACATTCCGATACCACCTTGGGTAGGAAGGAAACGTCTAGGTACAAGGTAACTTTGTCCGGATGCATCTGTAAATAAGGAGGGTCTGCTCTTAGAGCAGCCAATTCACTAGCTCTTCTCGCAGAAGTGATTGCGACGAGAAAGGCGGTTTTAAGAGAAAGTAGTTTCTCGTTACAGGTGGCCATGGGTTCGAATGGCGGTTTGGTAAGTGCGTCCAAAACCAATTGCAGAGACCACTGTGGTACAATTTGTTGTGATGGAGGCCTGATGTTTTGTAAGCCTTTGAGAAATTTTTTGACAGTGGGATGAGACAGGAGTTTAGCAGACCGGGAGTCGGTAGGTTCATGAGCCATTACAGCCGAGACATATACTTTGATCGTCGAATGTGCAAGTCCCAAGTTAAACAAATGCAAAATGAAGGTAAGTATCGTTCGCAGAGAGGTTGGAATTGGTATGAGTCCCTTGGACTGAGTGAATTTGACGAAGGACTTCCATTTGTTCTGATAGAGTCGGGAAGTGGATGGTTTCCGAGCATGGTCTAGGATCGCTCGAAATTCGGGAAAATCCTCCACGCCGTGAGGCGGAGAGATCGGATGTCCAGATGGAGAATGGACCTGTCATTCTGGGAGAGGAGAGTTGGTATCGAAGGTAGGTGAATTACTTCGTTCGTTATCTCCTTGAGGTGGGCGAACCATGGTTGGCGCGGCCACCACGGGGCGACAAGTATCGCATCTGTGCGGTACTGGATAATCCTGATGACCGTCTTGAGTAGCATAGGTATCGGAGGGAACAGGTAAGTGAGCTCTCCGGACCAGGGTGTCATGAACGAGTCGCCGAGAGACATGTTGTCCATGCCGGCTCTCGAGCAGTACCTGAGGCACTTGGTATTGTGACGGGATGCAAAGAGGTCTATTGATGGTCATCCCCATCTGAGGCATAAGTCCTGGAAGACCGTGTTGTTTAGGGACCACTCGTGTGTACGGGTGGGAAGCCTGCTGAGGCGATCCGCGAGAAAATTGTCTTCCGATGAGATGTGGATCGCTTGAGGGAAAATGTGGTGAGCGAGGCACCATTCCCAAAATTTTATGGTCAGACGAAGTAGGGATAGGGAGCGAGTTCCTCCCTGTCTGTTGACATAATGCATAGCTGTAGTATTGTCCGTTACTAGTTGAACTGCTCTCCCCTCGATACGCGGGAGGAAGGCTTGAAAGGCTTTCATGATGGCCAACATTTCCAGATGATTTATGTGGAGCATTTTTTCTCCTTTTGACCATAAGCCGTGTATTCGGAGCTCCTGGCAATGGGGCCCCCATCCAGAGGGGCTGGCATCCATTGTTATCTGGATAGAGAGGCGAGGTGGCTCGAATGGCCTGCCCATTGATAGGTTGGGGACAGATGTCCACCAAGTGAGTTGGTCTGTCAGGTACGGTGGAACCCGTAACGCCTTCAGCGGGCTGTCCGTTGAAGGGTCAAACTGGGAGAGGAACCAGGATTGAAGTGTCCTCAGCTTCAGTCTGGCATGGAGGACGACTGAGGTCGTGGAAGACATGAGACCAAGAAGGTGCTGTACATCGCGGGCAGTCACGAGCTTGTAAGGGTGGAACCGATGTACCGCCTTTTGAATTTTTAGAATCCTTTGAGAAGGCAGGAACGCTTTGGCCTGCACGGCATCGAGTTGTGCACCAATGTAATTGACAACTTGGGAAGGTTCCAAGTGGGACTTTTCCCGATTTATTTTTAGTCCGAGTCTGTCTAAGGTCTCGAGTGTGATTCGTGTGGCTATGGTGGCATTGTGGTATGACTGGGCAACCAGGAGCCAATCGTTGATATATGGGAAGAGTTTTACTCCCCTGGTACGGAGGTACGCCACCACGGGAGCCATACATTTTGTAAATGTCCTGGGGGCTGTTGAAAGCCCGAAGGGGAGAGCCACGAATTGGTAAGTTGCGTTGTGGAACCTGAATCTGAGGAATGTCTGGTGAGACGGATGAATCGAGACATGAAAATAAGCATCCTTGAGGTCGATGGTGACAAACCAGTTCTCCTGGGATAGAAGAGGGAGAATGGAGTCAAGTGTTAACATGCGGAATTTTCTATGATGTATATATGCATTAAGGTCCCTAAGATCCATGATGGGTCGAATACCCCCATCCTTCTTAGGAACCGCGAAGTAACGGGAGAAAAATCCCTCGCTTGAGTCAGAAGAAGGAACTCTGACTATGGCACCCTTCCTGAGGAGGGATGATATCTCCTCCTGCAACAGAATCGAGAAGGGGGTAGACCTGATGGAATTTGGAGGAGGGATTTCTGAGAATTCAATGAGATATCCTTTTTGAATAATAGCCAGAACCCACTTATCGGATGTAATCCTCCGCCATTCTGGGAAAAATGGGGAGAGTCTTGTGGGGCTATCAAAGGGGTTATGTAAATTGCTTACCCCTGCGCTGTGATTTGCGAAAAGGTTGTCTAGAGCCTTGGTACTGATGTTGCTTAAATTGCATGGGATTGGTTTGTGGCGATTGGTAAGCCCACTCATACGGTTGCTGCCTTGTGTACCGAAAGGGCTGATACTGGTGCTGCTGTTGGTAAGAGGGTCTCTTGTAAGAAGGCTTCTGGTATTTGTACGGTTGGTACGGTACATAAGATTTGGCCGTCTTCCTCATCTTGTGGATGTTTTCCATTATATCATGCGTCTTTGAGTTAAATAGCCCTGCGGCATCAAAGGGGAGGTCCTCGATCTTGTTTTTGGTATCGTCTATGATGTTAGCAGCTCTGAGCCAAGCATGACGTCTGACTGCCACTGAAGCTAGTAGGGCTTTTGAAGCGGTATCAGCTGTATGTTTCGCCGTGACTCTCTGTTGTTTAGCGAGGGTGTTGGCCTCTGCATATATATTCAAGGGATCAGTCTTTGATGGTTCCGGTAGGGCTTGTAACGTGGGGAGAATCCTATCCCACAGGTGCTTCTGATAGGCGCCCATAGCCGCCTGGTAGTTGGAAATTCTGATCATCAGCGCTGCTAAAGAATACAGTTTTCTCCCCAAGGAGTCAATTTTCCGACCCTCTTTGTTTACGGGAGTTGTAAAGGATTTGCCTCTGGACTTATACTGAGTGGCCTCAACCACAATGGAATTAGGGGTTGGATGTTTGACTAAGAAGTCTGCATCCGTTCCATGCGTCTTGTAGTGGTGTTCGATTTTCCTGGAGATTTGCAGAGTAGATGGGGGCTTACCCCATGACTCTTTGACGAGTGTGAGTAGCGCAGGGATGAGGCTCAGGCTCGGTGGAGGTGACCTGTCCTGATCCATGTCGTGGAACACTAGGTCTTTCTCGTGTTGCACTGATAACTGAGCATCCAGTTGCAATGTTCTCACCATACGTAGTATAAGTTGGGCGTAAGAAGTGTAGTCCTCAGAAGGTGAAATAGGGTGACTGTCTGTGATATCCTCTTGGGGGTGTTGAGTACCGGATGCCCCTGAGGAGGAACCCTCCTTATCGGAAGAAGCGGAAGCTCTCGAAGAGGAGCGGTGGAAACTGCTCGTGCGAACCCTGGGATGGGGTTCGGCATCCGAATGTATGGACGCCGAGAAAGGCTTGGTGTCAGGGCCCTGCGGGCCGGAATAAAGCGTGGTCGTATCCACTGAAGGACGACGGGTGCTGTGCTTAAGGCGTTTTGCCAGCACCAAGGTTTCTGGTACCGCAGGTCTCTTTCGTGCCGGTTCGGCCTGAGGGGTAGGGACATCCCCTCGGTGTTGAGAAAGGGCTTCCGCCAGAGGTGGCGCAGAAGGGTGCCAAGGCGGCGGTGGGTAATTGAAGCCCCTGTAATCCTCCTGGTATGCATATCCATGGTACGGGTATGGCTGGTATCGATCATAGGGATAGCCGAATTGTGGCGGCCCCTCGGGATGGTAGTAATGGCCCTCATGGCCCCACGGTTGATATGGAGAAATGTGCTTTCTTTTCTCCGTCCTCTTTCTCGGAGTGCACATAGCAGACTCCTGTTCGGACTCAACATCAGTATATGCCCGCCCTGAAGATCGAGGGCTAGAATGGGCTAAGGCCGGGCTGGACGGTGCATCAGCCTCACCATGGCCTGAACTTGGAGAAAAACTCAGCAGAGCATGAGGCGTTTGAGCCGGAGGAATAGCACGTTCCTCTCTATCCAAAAGTCCCGGACCTTCTCTTGAGGATTCCTCCAGATGTATGGGAGTAGGGAGGAGAGGAGTAGCAGCCGGTTTATTAGTAGGCTTTTGCTTCTTAACTTTCTCCTTATCCTTTTTCTTTTTTTGCAGGTTCTACAGACCTTGTGGGAGCCTTAGAAGAGGCTGACTTGGCCGATTTCTGAGAGTTCTTAGACTTGGTAAGTAAAGAAGTTGTGCTAGACAGGGATTGTGACGCCGGGCTAAAGGTAGACTTCGCAGCCTCCGATCGTGGAGGGGGAAAAGGAATAGGCTGCCCTTCCATAGTGGGATTAAGTGTCTTTTCGTAGAGGAAAGATCTCAAATGTTGCAGTCATAGCTTAATAGCTTGTTTAGAAAAACTTCTGCACGCGACGCACGACTGAGTCTGGTGGGAGTCCCCCAGGCAAAAAACACACAAATCGTGTCCGTTGGTCAGAGGAATTTTTTGGAGACAAACGGAGCACTTCTTAAAACCCCGAGGGGCCATAAAAATAAAAATAAAAACGGGGGAGTCCTGGGGAAAACGGGGGGGGGGGAAGGCGGGAAAGTAGCGAAAGAGACAAAAACGGAGATCTATCACTACTAAAACTACAGAAAAATAATCAATAAGTAGAAGAAAAAGGGCTGTGTAATAAAAGAATAAGGTAGAAGGTCTACCAAAGCTATATTTACTTTCCTTAGCGCTCTACTGTTCCTCACGTCCTATCCTAACGGCGGAAAAAAAGGAACTGAAAGGAAGGTTGAGGAGGCGGAGCTCGCTCCCTAGGGGGGGACTAAATTGTTTCTTTTTCCTAAGCTCTAGAATCTTCCGAACGTCCTGCGCAGGCGCAGAATAAACCCAATTGTGTGCATTCACAGAGGCCACTACGAAGAATGGGTAGTAGCTCCTCCCCTCAGAAGCAGCTGTGACGTCACCCAGGAGAGTGTGCCCTGCTACTGTAGAATCAGCCAACAGCTTAGCAACGTTGGGAATGGCACCCCCACAGCAAACAGCTGTTTCTTTCACAGAGGGTCTACATGGGCAGAAGGCCCTAGGAATGGCAAGATAAGGATGGAGAGAGCAAGCTCACTCCCCATCTGCTCCTCACGTGCAGATCATACATGAAAGGAGAACAGGACTCCAGTGAGATGGGTCGTGAGAATTATTTGACCATGTTTCCACAAACGTTTGAATATGGAGAGACAGGATGACAGTAATAATAAAACTTGCTCTAAAGATATAAAATATAAAAGACAGTTGTCTCCCTTGTGGAAACTGGGCAACTGAGTTTACTAACTGGATGACTTCAGATGTTGGGGTGACATTTTAGAGTAGCCACTTCCATACCACTAGAAAGAGGAAACACATGACTCCCCACCCTCCAAAAAGGACACCGTGGCATAAATTTCCACATGCAAATTCAAATTTAAAACTGCAAATGCAAATAGGACAGGTAGATGTAAATATAAATGAAATTACTGTAACTGAAATAAATACAAACATATGGAAGGAGGGGCCTGTGGGCCAAGTGATTTGTATCCCTAGTCAGTCAGTCAGGTTTTAGGAGCCATGTCAGTGCTCTTGTTTTATATTCTTCAGGTCTCTTTCACCTGGATTTTATATAGACTGTCTCCATATAGAAAGCTGTCAAACAGAAAATTGTCCATCATAAAGGAGAGCAGAGCTCAGAAAAACTGGGTTTTTTTTGGGGGGGGGGCAGAATTGCTACAATATTTTTTTCTAAGCTCCAAAGTAGGACACACGGTTGTTCTGTGAAGCCCTGCCAAACAGAACCTACCTGGGAAAGATGCACAAGCTGTATGTGTATTTCCCACATGTGTTCCCCTGTAGACATAAGCAGAAGCATCAGTGATTCACCCAACTGCTCACCTGTGCCCCATGAAACATCCGGAGTAATTCTCTGTTACTGCCAACAGATGCCATTTCTCACTTTTCTGGCCCAGCTCCATAACAAACTGTCTTAAACTGGCAGAATTGAGAAAGTAACTGCAAGGGTTTTGAACTTCATTTTACTATTCGCCATATTTGTTTAACTTAAAAATAGACCATGGAGACAAGAACGAATGGTGACAAAGTACCCATAAGCCAAGCATTAAAAACTGTATGTTGTTTCGGTCTTCTTTCTTTGAAGAAAGTGACTCCCAACCTTAAGTAACCCACGTGTTCTTGGACTGCAATTCCCAGAAGCCTTCACCGCCAACTGTGCTGGCCTGGGTTTCTGGGAATTGCAGTGCAAGAACACCTGGGTTCCCCATCAGACACGACTACAAGGATCCTGGAAGGCACAGTGTTCCATCTTCATTAACAGCACAGAGCCCCCAGATTCAATTTCAACTCATTCTTGAATTCACTCAGTAGCCCAAGGCATGTCAGGTTTGGATCTCTGTCCTGTAAACACCCTGATTTGATTAGGTGGTTTCCTAAACCCCCCTCCCCAGCCATGGAATGGGAAATCTTTGACCTTCAAGATATCTGGGTCTAGAAATGGGCATGAACTGCTGGTATGGCCGCCAGTCCAACAAGGTGTTCTGCGCCTTCCTTCCCCCCACTTCCTCCAGGCACTGCCTCTGAGGGGTGCCCACTGGAGGAGGCAGGGCTTGGAACTGTGGAACACCCATCGGACTGAGGGACAAATCAGCAATTCATATCCATCCCTAATTTGGGGCAACAACTCCCATAATCTCCTGTCAGGGGTCCTGCTGGCTACAGATTTTTTAGACAACAACGGGCAAATTACAACCCAATCCATTGATTTACATGAAGCCCCTTAAGCACTTCAATATCACAAAGGTCTTTTAATTTTTTAAAAAAGTATTCTTTTTAATTAAAACTTCTTAAATTTGCATTTGCTCAAATAGTCCAGGAGCCTTCATGGGGGCTTTGATGCAATTTTTCCATGTTTCATTCTCCAGCAACATTGCCCCCAAGCCCCCAAATAATCTTTTTTTTAATGTCCACTAGGTAACATAAGAGTGGTTTTTTTTCTGTTAAAAAAAGGGTTTTGCATTATTCACAAATCTTCTCTCTGTTGAAATATGCTTCTCCAAATCTGACTTCTGAAGATTTGTTCTTTATACTACATAGCACAATTTTTAGGGCAAGTGCAGGCATCAGAGAATCACAGTACTGCAATTCTCCGTTGCAGTTGCTGCTCAATGACATCTCATTAAGTTAATACATGCAGAAATAAATTTTAAAATTAGTAACTCAATTTTATTTAATGAGTTAGCCTGAAGGAATGAAATTTATTTTCAGAGACTGAGTAATCATTTGTGAATTAAAAATAATTCAAACCAATATTTGTCACATCTTAATTAAATATATGGGCCTATACTTGGGGCAGGGAGTTCTCCACTTTTATTTTATCTAAGGAAATTTAATTCTTAAACCTCAGGTTTATGAATGTGGGATATTTTACTTTCATATCTGAAATTCAAAATGCCAGGAAATGCCTTGATATTTCTGCATACTATCATGTCTGCGTTGCCAGCAGGAAAAACAATGCCAAGCTTTACGTAAATCAGCGCTTTAACCTCAATACATAGAATGTATCATCTCCCTTTACAAATGCCTCTAATAAGAATATTTTAATACAGCTGAGAATTACAGCTCCACAATAATTTTAATTTTCTGCTTCATTAGTCCTTCTCTTTCACTGTCAAAAATTGTATAATTCACATGCAAAGGTCAGTTTTTGGCTAAAGAGATTGATTAGAAGAGGGCAGAACGTTTGCCATAAATCTTGAGAGAAGGCAACAACATCTGAGCACTTTGTACCAATTTAATTACCCCATTTGTTTGTTTGTTTGTTTCACTTCTATATTGCCCTAATAGTGTTATCACTCTCTAGGCTGTTTACAACATACAATAAAAAACACAGTATAAAAAAATACAACAAAAATGCAGCACAATAAACCCTGTCACTAGCTAAAACAATGAACCTACCTTTAAATAGAAATACACAAATTAAAACCCGTTTGAACATCTCAGGTCAATATGTACCATTAGTAAAAAGCAGCTTTATATAATTCTGTCATAATGAGCCTCCTGAAAACTGAGAGGGATGGCACTTTGTGAACGTCTGTAGAATACTTATTTCAGAGGGAAGAGGCCACAACTGAGAAAGCTCAGTTCCTAGTGTTGGCTCCCTTTTTTTGGCCTCCTTGGGAGTTAACAATTCTTAACATCAAGGACTCTGAAGAGTAGGTGAGATGGGAAGCTATTTTGTGGGAGAGACATTAGGTCCTAAACCATTAAGCGCTTTACAGGTTATGACCAGCATCATCAATTGATTACAGAAACTAACAAGAAGCCAGGACTAGAGACATGTGTTCATATCTGCTGGTACCTGTAATTAGTCTGGCTGCCACATTTTGGACCTCCTTATATTTCCGTCCTGATGTCAAGGGCAGAATCATGTAGAGAGCATTACAGTAGTCTATTTTCAAGATTACCAACACACAAACCACTCCTTTTAGTAATTTCTTATCCAGATGGTGGAGCACCTGGGCAATCAACCAAAGTTGATAAAAGGCACTTTTGGACACAGTAGATATTTGCACTTCCACAAAGCAAGCTAGGTCCAAGAGTACCCCCAAGCTGTGGATCTAATCTTTCAGGAGGAGTGTAACCCCATCAAGGCCAGGAACATATTCCTCAAATCGGTCAATTAATTTTCCCAACAGTAGGATCACCGTCTTGTCTAGATTCCGTTTCAGTTTATTGGCCCTTGTCCAGTCTGTTATCAATGCTAAACAGTACTCAAGGACCTGTACGACATCATATTCAGATGAAGCAAAGGAGAGTCAGAGCTGTGTGTCATCCACATATTGATGACAATGAATTCCAAAACTCTCCCAGGGGGTTCATACAGTTCTTATAAAGCATTGGGTAAATGGGTGATCCCTGAGGAACCCCATAACAGAGATCCCAAGGGGTGAAAACACTGCCTCTCCAAGCTGTGCCATCTGATTAGCCCTTGAGGAAGGACTAGAACCACTGAAACTTGGAGCCCCTTCCCCATCTCAGTCATCCCAGAAGGATACCGTTGTTAACAGTTTCAAAGAAGACAAAAAAAAATCCATGAGGACCAGCAGTGTTACACTCCTTTTTCCAGGGTGACCATTGCCATTTCAGTCCCATTCCATGGCCTGAACTCTGATTGAAATAGATCTAGGCTATCCATTTCCTCTAAGAATGCCTGCAATTGGTCAGCCACCACCCTCTCAACCAACTTGCCCAGGAGTGGAACGTTGGCAATGGACCTATAGTAAAGATCATGCATTGCTAAATTAGTTTTCTTTGGAATGGGCCTTATAATAGTTTTCTTTAGATGGGAAGGTAAATGACTGTCCCATAGGGATGCATTAATGATAAAAGTAGCCCATTCTACTGTCATTTCCTTTCTTGATTGTAAGAACCACGATGGGCAAGGTTCTAGAAATGGGGTGGTAGCATTGCAACTGTCTTGTACACATCCTCAGGCCATACTAACGGAAACTGATTCACTAGATGGTGCACTGCACATTTCCATCAGACCTACTGATATCAACAAGGAATCAAGGTCCTGACATATGTTTTTAACCTTGGATCTAAAGCAGGCTGCCAGTAGGTTGCAGTTCTCAACATTTGGATGGAGAGATTATTTCTGTCCAGAAGAAACAAGCCAATGAACTACATGGAAGGGTTCTACCCAATGGCCAAAAGCTGCCTCGGTTCATTCTGATATCTTCTGGATGCTTTCCTGATCACCATTGGTTTGAATTCTGTGAAAGCTTTCCTTCATCTGTACTCCAGCTTTCTTCATAAACACTTTGTCACCCTTAACTCCTCCATAAACGATGGAGAAGGCCAGGCTCTGCATCAAAGAGGGTGTTCAGGGACGATCATGTCTACAAGTCAGCTCTGAATTACCAGTAGGTGACCAGAGCATCAACAGAAGTGTCAACCGTATCAGCTGGACCCCCCTCCCTTTTCTGGAAAAGTAGTCAGATTCATTAATCTTCAGTGGCAGACAATGGTAATAGGTCACTCCAACCTGCAGAGGGTTTCAGTTGTACAGAATCCGAATGTCAGGAGATGATCTGACCATGAAAAAGGGGAAGTCTGAAGGTTCACCATCTTCAGATCATCTTCTCCTATCTTGACATGAAAACCAGATTGAAAGTGTGACGTACAATATGTATGAGTCACATAGCATATTGGGACAGATCCATGGCAGCCGTGGTAGCCATGAACTCCAGACCTGCTCCAGTCAGCTGTTTCTCTGCATGTTTGTTGAAGTTCTCCAAAAGTAAAAGTCTTGGGGACCTCCATACAGCAGCAGAGGTGTATTCCATCAGTTCTGGTACAGACTATATCGGGTCGAAGTGAGAGCAGTACATCAGCACCAGTCCCATTCTATCCCAGTGATCCAGCATGAGGTGAAGACACTCCAGACCTGGGCTCAAAAGAACAGAGATCCTGGCAATATTAATGGAGTTCCTATGGACTATGGCAACAACACCACCCTGCTCCTCTGGCCTGCCATTATGCTGGATTTAATAATCTAGGTGCCATAACTGGGAAAGGGCTACTCTCCCTTCCTCTCCCCAATTCCCTATTTTGGACCAACTTGGCAGTTACCAGGCACATGTGCAGATCAGAAGGTCAACTGATAGGGTTACCTTGATTTTGCCAGCTGAAAGGAGGACCAAAGCACAGAGCAGATATTACGCATCAGGGTCGTGTTCTCCTGCAATGGCCTGTTGTCCACCTAAAGTTGTACCTCCCCTTACTGGTATAGGCCTGCTCTCAAAAATGTTGTCCATGATGAAATACCAAGTGTAATTTCAACCCACTACCACTCAGTTGCCCCTACTATACCTGGTCTGAAGAAAAACCTGGTATAATAAATTGAGAAAAGGAGGTTACTTACCGTAACTCTGGTTCTTCGAGTAGTCCTCTGTGAATTCACACTAATGGGTTAGTCTGCGCCTGAGCAGAGGAATTCGGAAGCTTCTATAGCTTTAAGAGCTCTGCGCCGGGGGACCTCCCCCGGAGATTATATTACCACCCCGGTGCTGAGCACACTAGTTCCGTAGAACTGTCCGCCGCTGTACATGCCAACCACAAGGAGTCGGGACGCACAGCGGGGAGGAGGGTGGGTTCGTGTGAATTCACAGAGGACTACTCGAAGAACCAGAGTTACGGTAAGTAACCTCCTTTCTCCTTTGTATCCTCTGTGAATGCACACTAATGGGTGATTAGCAAGCTGACTTACCTGGAGGTGGGCGTCACGACAGAACAGAAGCCAGCACTGCTCTACCAACTGCAGCCTCTGCCTTAGCCCGGACATCGAGGCGGTAGTGGGCTGCGAAGGTGAAGGGTGTAGACCATGTCGCAGCTTTGCAAACATCCGCAAGGTCAACACCACGGAGGAAAGCCGTAGAGGAGGCCATGGCTCTGGTTGAGTGGGCTTTAATAGTGGAAGGTAGAGGCTTGCGCGCAATTTCATAAGCAAGCTTGATGGTAGCCACCACCCATCGAGAAAAAGTTTGAGAGGAAACTGGGGAGCCCATAGTCCGGTCCGAAAACGATACAAAGAGTCTCGGAGAAGAGCGAAAAGACGCTGTGCGGGAAACATAGTAGGCCAGAGCCCGCTTGACATCCAAGGAATGGAGTGCTTTCTCAATATTGGATGAAGGATTTGGAAAGAACGTAGGCAAGACCACCGGCTGGTTAAGATGAAAGCAGGTGGCAACCTTAGGCAAAAAGGAAACATCCGGAAAAAGGGTGACTTTATCAGGGTGAAACTGGAGGAATGGCGGGTCGGCTCGAAGGGCCGCCAGCTCGCTCGCCCTTCTCGCTGAGGTGACAGCGAGGAGGAAAGCTGTCTTGAAGGTAAGTAGGCGGAGAGACGATGACAAAGGTTCAAAAGGCGGGGACATCAGCTTGCGTAGGACAAGCTGAAGCAACCACTGTGGAGTGGGCGGTTTATACGCCGGTCGCATATTGCGGAGTCCTTTGAGGAATTGTTTCAGAACTGGATGTTGGAAAAGTTTAGCTGCATTCGAGAGAGGTGGTTGGTACGCTACCACCGCGGAGATGTATACTTTGAGAGTGGAGTGAGACAATCCACGTTGAAAGAGGACGAGAAGGAATTGGAGGAGCGTGTCCAGTGTCGTGGGACAAGCCGGGAAACCGCGGTCCTCCGTAAAAGTACAGAAAGACTTCCATTTTCGCGCATACGTGGCCAGGGTAGTGGGTCGACGCGCCCGGCGGAGGACATCATCTATCGAAGGTCCAGCCTCCAGGCTGTCAGATGTAGAGAGTCCAAGTCTGGATGGAACGTTGTGCCATCGTGGAGGGAGAGAAGATTGGGAAGGCTGGGGAGCCGAAAGTGATCCGACGCTAGCTGGAGAAGCGGGGCGAACCACGGCTGTCGGGGCCACCAGGGAGCAATGAAGATCATGTTGGCTCGATCGTGGCGCATTTTGATCACTGCTTTTTGAATCAAGGGAATAGGAGGAAAAGCATACAGAAAGCCGTTGCCCCAGGGCGTCATGAAGGCATCCCCCAACGAGTGACGGCCGACGCCCGCACGGGAGCAGTATCTCTTGCATTTGGCGTTTGCGAAGGAGGCAAACAGATCCAGGGACGGTACTCCCCATCTCTGGCAGAGGGAGGAGAAGACCATGTCGTCGAGAGACCACTCGTGAGACGTGTCTCGTGACCGGCTGAGGCGATCCGCCAGAAGGTTGTCGGCGGATGCTACATGGACCGCGATGAGGAAGACGTCGCGGTTGTAACACCAGTCCCAGACCTGAGTGGTGAGAAGGCGAAGCTGGCGAGAGCGGGTACCGCCTTGTTTGTTCAGGTAGTATACTACAGTCGTATTTTCCGACGTTACCTGAACTACCTTCCCCGAGAGAAGGGTCTCGAAAGTCCGGAGGGCTTTGAAGACAGCCAGGAGTTCCAGAACATTGATGTGAAGGGTGGCCTCCATCGCTGACCAATGACCATTGGCAGTGAGGCCACGAACGTGGGCACCCCAACCCATCAGACTCGCATCTGTAGTAAGTTGGATGGAGAGTTGAAGAGCGCCGAAAGGCCGACCCACAAGGAGGTGGGGACGGAGCGACCACCAGGTGAGGTCGTTGGCAAAGGTCTGGGATACTACAAGAGTTTTGGACGGGGAATCCGTAAGGGGGTTGAACAAGTCCAGATACCACGCCTGAAGGGTCCACATCTTGAGTCTGGCATGTAGAATGACTGCCGTAGTGGAGGCCATAAGCCCTAGAAGGCGTTGGACCAACAGGGCTTGAACCCTGGCTCCCGAGGTGAAGTGAGGAAGCAGTTCTTGAATTTTCAGGATGCGGCTTTCTGGGAGAAAGGCACGACCTGAGATGGAGTCCAGCACACCTCCGATGTAAGTAACGCGCTGGGTAGGTATCAAAATGGACTTTTCTTTGTTGACCTGCAAGCCAAGGTCAAAAAGAAGAGACAGTGTGAAGGTGACATGCTGCGACAATACATGTGAAGACGACGCTACCAGCAACCAATCGTCTAGATAGGGGAAAACAGTGATGCCCTGCAAGCGGAGGTAAGCAGCCACCGGAGCAAGGCATTTAGTGAACACTCTCGGTGAGGTGGATAACCCAAAAGGCAAGGCTTTGAATTCATAGACTACGCCATCCAAGGAAAACCGAAGGAACCGGCGGGACTCAGGACGGATACTAATGTGGAAATAGGCATCCTTGAGGTCAATAAGCACAAACCAGTCGCCTTGTCTGAGCATTTGGATTGTGCCATCAAGGGAAACCATCCGGAATCGGTGAGGCATAATGTAGAAATTCAAAGGCCTGAGATCCAGGATAGGCCGGAGCCCGCCATCTTTCTTGGGTACAATAAAGTAACGGGAGAAGAAACTTCTCGGGATGTCAGGAGTGTCAACTAACACAATGGCATCTTTGGAGAGCAGCTTCTGCACCTCCTCGCAGAGGATGGGGGAGGAAGCTGTGTTCCTCATAAACCCCGTTGAAGGAATGGAGCGGAATTCAATCGCATACCCTGTGGCGATAATGGTGAGAACCCAAGAGTCAGAGGTGATAGCCCTCCAGGCATCAAAAAATTGTGCTAATCTAATAACATTGAATAGTGGTGCTGGTAGCCGCAGCTGGTTAAACCTGCTGTTTAGGCTTAGGGTCATTACGACGATATTGCTGGCGCTGTCTTGGACGGCCAGATTGTTGACGGGGTTGACCGCGATAGGTCCCCTGTTGGTTGCGGGATCTATCATAAGAGGGGCGTGAGGGATAAGACCTACGCCAATTGCCTCTAGATGTGGTAGGCGTTGAGATGGACTTAGCCGTCTTTCGGTGATCGATGAGATTTTTCAGGATGTCATCGGTCTTAGGGTCGAAGAGTCCCTGACCATCGAAAGGGAGATCTTCTACTCTAGCCTTCACATCGTCCGTAAGGGTGGCGGAACGGAGCCAGGCATGCCTCCTAAGCGCTACCGCTGTGACCAATTGCTTGGACGAGGTATCAACGAGGTGTCGTGCCGCCTCGCGCTCTTGGCAGGCGAGGGAAAGTGCCTCTTGATGATGGGCAAGAGCAGTGGCACGGACATCATCGGGCGCTGAGTTGAGAATTGGAAGAATCTCATTCCAAAGATGGCGATGATAGGCCCCCATGGCCGCCAAGTAGTTTGCCACCCGGAGAGAAAACGTGGCAAAAGAATACTGTCTGTGGGCGAAGGCGTCTAATTTCTTTCCCTCTTTGTCCGCCGGAGCCAAGTTAGCCCTGGCCCGGGCTCCAGGCTGCGAGGCATCAACCACCAGGGAGTTAGGTGGGGGATGCACTTGAAGGAAATCAGTATCCATGCCATGGATCTTATAAAGGTTTTCAGCCCGCCGTGGCACCTGTAGGGACGCTGATGGCCTAATCCAAGGTTCTTTAGCGAGGGTGAGGAGGGAAGGAATAAAGGCTAGCTTAATTGGGGCTAGATGATCCTTCACCATGTCCTCAAAGACCTTGTCTGGCTTTGGCAGAGATGGTTGAACTACCGCCAAGTCCAGGACTTCAGCAATACGCCGAATAAGCTGAGTGTAGGCCGTATAGTTCTCAGAAGGTGAAGGGGGATGGCTATCTACTGTAGCCGAAGTTCCCACCGGCGTTTCCAGCGGCGGGGCTTAACCACGACCTTCGTCCTCTGAGGCAGAAGCTGATACTTGAGGGGGACTAGCACCTGGAGAGTCGTCAGGCGGTAGATCCTCATCAGATTCACGGCTGAAGAAATCAGCGGCCAAGGCATCGTGCTCGGTCCGAGGCGACCGGCCCGATGAAAAAACCGGTCCTGGGTCGTCGGAGCGGCGTCCTGTCCAATGGGAGTGGCCATAGACGGTGTGCTGAGCCATAGGATCTGGCTGTTGTTGAGTGGTAGCGGCAGGTTGTCCGGGAAAGCAGCCTGCCGCGTAAGACCGCTGGAATTGGTTGAAGGCTTGCCACTGCTGGAAAGCAAAAAAGGTAGCCAGATCGAAAGGAGTAAATTTTGATCCTTCGAGCCCGAAGGGTGTTGAGCCCGAGAGCTGTTGTCGGGCTGCTGGTGGAGCCGGAGGCAGTTCGGGCTCGACATGTCGGGTTTTCCGTGTCCTCTTGTGCGGTGGAGCTACGGGCTCGGGCGAAGGAGGCACCGGGGTGAGTGATCGAGCTCGAGGCGATCCACGAGAAGATGCAGCTCGACGGCTCCTGGTAGGGGAAGCCGGAGGCATCGGGCTCGAGGGCGGAACGAGCTCTGCAGGTAGTTGGGTGAGCTCGACCGCCAGCAAAACGAGCACGGAACGTTCCGACGTGACCGAAGGTGCCGGGAGCTTCTTTTTCTTCGGCCGGCTCGGGCTCGAAGGAGGTTTCGACGCCGAAGCGGAAGCCGTCGACTTCGAGCCCGAAGAAGAAGATGGCGGCGTTTTCCGCGGCCTTGAAGGAGAGCGCTGAAGGGAGGCCTCAGTCAGCGGCGCTCTCGGAGGGTCCATGGTAGGCGGGTCGAGCGAACGCGACCAGAGGAAGGCGGTAAGCCTATCCTGCCTGTGTTTCAACGCGGGCTTCGTAAACGCCTTGCAATGGGCGCACGAAGCCGGCTTATGGCCCTCCCCCAAACAAAAGAGGCACTTGGAATGGCCGTCTTTTGTAGGGACCTTCGCGTTGCAAGCGGTGCAGCGCTTGAACGGCGGGTCTTTGTCCATGCACCTAAGAGGTAACAAACTCACAGTCCCGAAGAATAGTCAGGGAGTCCAAGATCAGTAACGGGAGGTCCAGCAGAAAGGGGGGGGGATTTAGTTTTTGTTTTAGTTTTTTTTTTTTTTTTTAAAGAGAAAGAGAAGCTCCGAACGTGCTGCATACAGCGGTGGCAGGAAACGGAACTAGTGTGCTCAGC
Source organism: Intellagama lesueurii (assembly GCA_037013535.1). NCBI lineage: Eukaryota > Metazoa > Chordata > Lepidosauria > Squamata > Agamidae > Intellagama > Intellagama lesueurii. The sequence goes on from JBAJHW010000012.1 coordinate 179,623, forward strand.
GCCGGGGTGGTAATATAATCTCCGGGGGAGGTCCCCCGGTGCAGAGCTCTTAAAGCTATGGAAGCTTCCGAATTCCTCTGCTCAGGCGCAGACTAACCCATTAGTGTGAATTCACAGAGGATACAAAGGAGAATCAGTGATTACCCAATTATCCCCTATCCCTCCCTCTACTCTAAAATTAGCACACTCCAGTAAAACACCTTGAAAAAGTCCCTTTAAACCATTAGTACCCCAACAATAAGAAATTAGATAAAAATGTAAATGATTTAAATAAATCAATATGGCAGGGAGACCCTATTAAACTTAAGTAACTAAAGATGAACAATAAATAACAGGGCAATTAATTAATTAATGGGAATTAAACAAATGGTTCATCTGCTGCAATAACAGGAGATGTCTTATCTTCCTTCTTAGGAGCTAGCTATAAAGAGCCAGGAGTTCAGTTCCATGCAGATGGCTAGATCTTGATGGATTACACCTCTTTCCTGACTTCTTCAAAATGGTATGAATAATCTGTAATAATTTAAGGAGGCAGGGGGAAGCATCCATTCTCACAGCAGCTAGCTGAAGCAGGTGTCATTGGCACTGACCATAAATTCTTAATTGCAGGGTTGTAAATGTCAGGTGGATAATGTGTGCTCAAATAACCAGACTCACACATGACTTGCTACAAATCTTAAGATCTTGCAACAATGGTGATTCCAATTTGACTATTAGATTGCATATAACAGGGGTCTTTCCAGACTATTTGCTGGTAAAATTTACATGCACATGCTTTAATTGTCATCCAGAGTTCCAATTACAGGACGAAGCAGGATGGGGCAAGAAGGAAGTGAACTGCTGAACTGCTGAACTGAATCTTTTTCCACAGCTTCAGCAGCCGATGGGATGCAGTTATCTGTTAATATCTGTTAATATATTGATTCTCTGCAGCCAGTTCACATCACTGATGCTGCCAGATCTGTGGTTCCCAGATTAAGGTACTCCCTACACACTGCTAAAACAAGCCCTCTCTGCCCAGTACTGCTAAGTCTTGTCCTTTTTTAGATGTTATCTACCAATTAACAGCAGTAGACCAATAAAAAGGAAAATGAAAAATAACGTAAGAGGTTTATTTAAGAGATCTAATGAGCCTGAGATCCTGAGCCAGTTGACAGTGGTTATCTCAATGCTATGTTGGGAAAACAATTATAATGTAAGCCTACAAAAGACTTTACAACAGCATAACTCAATAGGTTTTTCCCTATTTTTAAGTAACAAACAGGAAGAAGAGTAACTGAACAAGTAGTATATACGGGTAGAAATCTGATCCAAAACAGAATTTGGGCAACCTATGAACTATATTAGACAATGTGGCAGATTTTGGGATAATTAATAAATTATGTCATTATGCCAACTCTTCCCAATGTTTTCTAGAAATAAAGTACTCAGACGTACTTTACCAATTTGCCCCTGTCTCCGTTTGGTGGCAATCTGGGATCACAGAGCTTGTCCAAGGCCATAAAGGCTGGGTCTTCTCCCAGCAGGAACAGTGAGGGATTGAACTACCAATTCCTGGCAGTGCTTCAGCTCGCTGAGCTATCCAGCCATAGGAAACAGAAGGTAATATAGAGTGGTGCCTTCTCTCCAGGAGACTGGGTGATTATGGTGATCAGGGTGTTTTTTGTTATGGGTGTGTTGTTGTGATAAGGGGGGAGATGATCTGTCACTGTGATTGATGGGTGTCATTAGCTAGTCTTTTGTGTGCAGTTATCACCGGTCCTTGTGATCTCCTGAAAAGGACAAAAAGCTGATCCCACAGCCACAAAGACTCAACTACACGACACCAGAACACCAGACAGAGTTCCGACTCCTGTCCTCTGAAGATGCCGGCCACAGAGACTGGTGAAACATTAGGAAGAAAAACCTTCAGAACACGGCCAAACAGTCCGAAAAACCTACAACAACCATCCCGGCCGTGAAAGCCTTTGAGAATAAACTGAAAACTCCTTTTTATTGTATAGTTTCAGAAGCTTGTAAATCTTACAAAGGGGTATGTCTGTGAAGGGGCATGACTGAAAGCAGTGCTATAATTTAGAAGACCCTGCTTTTCTAAATTGGCCACTACCCTACCGAATAAGACACAAAAGGTTCAGAAGCATTGTTGTCAGAGACGTGCCCGAAGAGGAGCATGGATGAAAGAGAGACATGCCCAAAAACGGACTGGATCAGTGGTTCAGAGGAATGCACTGTGTGGAATGTTTAGCTCTTTTACTGGTTTTCCACCAACATGGACACAGAACATACACTGATAAAATTAACCATGATGTATTATTTGAGAACATCCATCTGTCTGTATGGTATATCCTGCCACACTAAGAAGAACCGTCCCATGAATGTAAAGCATGCAGAAGAGTATTTACAGTGGAATACAAAGCCAACTATGAGGCAGTATTACCAACTATTTAAAAAGCATACAGTATTTCATCCTGATCAGGAAATGAAACCCAACGCAGAAAAATCAGATTAAAAAAATAGCTTAGCTAGACTAAAGCACTTTAAAAATTCTTGAAGGAGAAGGAATAATTTTGTTGCCAGCCATTTTAATACATAGATATGTACCATATAGGTTTTTTTGGTGAATGAAGCTTTTAGAGAGAGAGGGGGAAAAAAACAATTCCATTGTGATGCGTATCTCCTTATTCAACATTTTTTAAAATGGAAAGAAGCTCAAAACATTTCTTACTTTACACAGAGAGAAAATTGCAAGGAGGGTTTAAACTAAAAGGCGCTACCTTCAGCTAGTAGTGAAGGTATATCTAAAAAAGGGAAGTATTGACTAGTGCACATGAGTCAAGAATTTTGAGTGGCTGCTGTGCAACAAAGTAAAAGCATTACAGGAAGAAGCTGAAGCACTTGTGAGAGGGAAACAACTCACTTCAGAAGGTCGAAAATAACCTTTCCTATCCTTTGCTATTCCAAAGACTTTGTGGCTAGACAGTAACATTGCCATTTGGTAACAGAGACATCCAGGCTGCATAGGTACCTTTCTCTACCTCTGAAACCAACCCAGCATAATACTGGGAGTAGGCTACCTTCCCCCATCCTTATATCACATGACAGCAAAAGATACCTGCACCAATGGAGTCTAAGCTGTAAGTGAAGACCACACAAACACTGTAGAACAAACTCCAGATGTTCTTGGACTACAGCTCTCATAAATCCAGGCCAGCACAGCTAGTAGTGAAGACTTCTGGGAGTTTTACTCCAAAAACATCTAGAGACCCAAGGCTGGAAACCACTGCTGTAGCTGTTCACATGGTGCCGTAGCTGTTCACATGGTGTCAGTGCGAAGGCAGAACATTTACCATGCACATTCTATTAATTAGACCACATGAATGGATTTCTTTGAGTCTCACCACTTTTCTTCACCTTGAGAATCTCCTATACCTTTTATTTTCGAATGGGATCAACAACATGCAGCCACTCCAGACACTTATGCAGTCCCCAGACTTCCTGGGACACATCCCATATCATGTGCCTGAAAGTTTTTAATTTTCTTCTTTAAATGTTTGCTCAACATCTCATCATGCAACCTTTTAAAAATTACTAAAAATACAAAATAGCTTCTTTGCTCACACCCTTCACCTTGAGAATGTGGCCCTCAGGCTGCCGGCAAACCTAAACAATGGCCCTTAGTCCTGGTGAGACAGACCACAACGTCCTAGACTAGCAACTAGAAAATTTAAGAGTGCAAAGCTTAGAACTTTTTGGACTCCAACTAAGAGAAACCACCAGGCAGCAATGGATATGTTGGCTGAGGATACTAACCACTGTAGTCCAATAATAATAATAATAACAACTTTTCCAAACTTTGGTCCAGTGGTTCATACTAAAATACTACTCTGGAAGCTGACTGGATGGCGTATAAATCTGTTTCTCCTCCAGATCATATAGTTGCTAGGTTGAGTCACCAACAAAATGGTGGCTATTTTTCCCCCTTTAATAGATAGTGCAGACTCTTGATAGACAAGTACCAACTACAGTTATTTGCTCTAATCTGAGCTCTGCTCTTTTTCTAGTAAGATATGTATAACATTTTTGCTCAGGGCAAGCAGAGCCTCCCTAGAGTGCAAGGCACCATCAGCTACAGCCTGAACAAATTTCTAACATACGCAGATCAGAATATTAATGCCATGCAAATAGAGCTATTAACAGTTTTTCTTAATAATATTAGAAGAGGACAAGGAACCCTCAGGCAATTTTTGAGTCATAAAATGCTTGAGCTTAACATGCACAGAATATTTTATCTGTTCACTGCTCAGACTGGGTTTCATGTAGTAGAAATTTGCTTTTGAGATGAATATCAAGATGCTTGCTGGCCCCTACTGGTTATAGTCTGAAGCATTTGTTTCTTAAAACTTAGTAAGTGTTCTTCATGGAGACATCCCGAAAATACCAGACAAGCAGCTCTGAAAGAATCCTTATCCAAAATTACAACTCCTGTCACTTAGAAATGTTTTTTCTTGGGCAGGGGGAGCTGACTACAGCTCCCAGAATTCCACAGATAGCATGGGAATCACAGGCTGCTGAGAGGACGTATCTGCTGGGGAACGAGGTGCATCCTCCTCCCCACAAGCCATAATTCATAGCAGAAATTGTAATGTTTTGCAACGGAAATGGTAATAAATGGTTGACAGTGGCAGCATGGTGTTCTCTCTGGTGAGCTCAAAAAGGGGAACGTGGCAGGAAATGATCTTCTTCTCATCTCGGAGAGGGCTGTTTTGGTATCTTCTCCCAGACTGCGGAACTGCCTTCCACAGGAGGCCAGGCTAACCCCCTCTCTGTTGTTCTTCCACTAGCAGAAAGAAACAGATTTCTTTTAAGGCAAGCAGGCTTTTAACATGTAAATGGCTGCCAAGGAAGGGGTTTTAAAGAGGAAGTTCTCTTTTTATCTTTTCAAGTTTTTATCTTTTATCTTTTCTTTGAAAATTGTTTTAGGGGATTTTATTTAGTAGCTTTTTATAATTAATATGCATAATTGTTTTTAATAATGTGATTTTATTACATTTGTAATTGGTTTGATATTTGTTTCTTAAAATAATTTGTAAGCCACCTTCATTTGTAAGCCACCAGGTCAGAGCTCTGGTGTGGGAGCCTATGAGATGACAGGAGGGGCGGAACCAAGGAGATAGGAGGGGAAAGAAAGACAGTTATAATCAGTTAGAACTAGTGAGGTGACAGTTTAGACAGTGAGGGAAGAGAGTTGGAGAAAAGTGGTTGTGGAGAGAGGGAATGGAAGGGAGAGAGTTAGAGAGAAGGAGGAGTGAGGTTGCGGAGAGAAATAGATAGATAGAGATAGAGAGAGAATTATTACAAATAAATATACACTGGTTGAAGGGAAAATAAGTAAACAAGAAGTGATCTAATGTGGAACTCAAAATATGATATTTCAGTGATTGTGATTTAATGAAAAATTCTAAACATCTGTGATTTCTCCTGTGATTAACGTAACATCTATATTATCAATAAATCTGTTGTTTTGGCAGCACGTATCTATGATCTATTTGGTATTAAGGGAATAATACCTGGTGGCAGCGTGAAGGGAGGACCAGCACCCAGAGGGTGGACTTGTGTTTAAGGGAAAATAAACAAAGGACACTGGGTGTACGTCACAAAGTGGTGACCAGCGGTGGGATACGAGTGATAATCCAGTAAGCCAAAGAGATTCGAATATAGTCCAGTAAGACAAAGGAAAAAAAAGTGAATTTCCTGAGCTTAAGAGACCTAGTAGTCTGGTACTGTAAGAGAAGGAGTGGGACCCTTGAAAGTGTCTTGGTGAAAAGCTTAAAAGGGACTCCTGATTGCAGACCTGGGAAAGACTAAGGATAGGGTAAAGCTCTGAGAAAAATTCAATGGTTTAAAATTACCTCACGCTTTAAGTGAAGACCAAGAGGCTAGCTTGAGATCCCAAGCTCTAAGAGAGAGAACTGAAGGGACAAGCGGAGGCCAGGGTTAGAAAAAGCTGGGGAAATTGAAAACAATAAAGGCTGGGACTACAGTGGACCCTCGACTTACAGACGGCTCGACCTGCAGACTTTTCGAGTTACAGACTTCTCTGGCCGCAAAATTTAGGTTCAACTTGCGGCCGGAGAATCGACCTACAGACTGGAAAATCAAACAAATTGGACCAAAAACGGCTGGTTACGGATTAATCGGTTTTCAATGCATTGTAGGTCAATGGAGCCTCGACCTACAGACTTTTCGACCTGCAGCCACCGTTCCAATACGGATTAATTCTGTAAGTCGAGGGTCCACTGTATTTAAAGTGAATCTTTCTGAGTACTTTCAGAGGCTAGAGGCAAAGAGAAACATTGTCTCAAACCAAGGGACTGGCTGGGTGCCAGAAGAAGAAACAGAGTAGCAACTCCCTGGGTGCCAACAGAAAGGCTGCAAAGTAACAGTAACTCTAAAAGGAAAAAAGCGCTTTGAATCGAGGCTTGACTGCTTGATTATTGATTTCCCTAGAATAAACCAACTAATCCAACGGGAAAAAAAGAAATGCCTTCTAAGAGAGGGAAAAAGTATGCTATGGAGGGAGCTGCTGATATGCAAGATTTACCTCAGGAAGAGGAAAGCTCTCTTGAACTGATAGAGCAAGGAGACGCTCAGCAGGAGCGTGCCTCAGGGAGAGAAAACTCCCTAGAGTTTCAAAAATGGAAATTAGAGAAAGAACAGGAATTTAAATTAAAAGAATTACAGATTAGAGCTGAGGCTGAAGCCAGACAATGGGAGGCTGAGGCCAGAGAAAGAGAAATGGCCATGAGAGAAGAAGAAAGGGCTGAAGCCAGACAGATGGAAATGAGGGAAAAAGAGATGGAACACCAAGTTAAAATGAAACAATTAGAATTAACGATCCAAAACTATAATAATAATAAATCCAATCCTGAGGGGTATCTATCAAAAACAGCGGATTATATAAAAGAAATTAAAAATTCAAAGTATTCTGAAGTAAAATTGGGTAGAAACTGGGAAGACAGAAGAAAAGAGCCCAGAGATTTCCACAAAAACAAACAAACAGAGGGAAGCCATTTTAGGGACAGACCCTCAGAGCAGGACCAACAGAAGAATAAAAGCTTTGAAGGGAAGGGAGAAAGGTCCCCTTACGTTGAACAAAGAGCTTCAAAAACTTGTTTTGGATGTGGGAAAACAGGTGATTTTATTTCTAATTGTGAATTCACGAAAAATAAAGAATTGGGTCTGCAGAAAGCAGGGGGAAATGTACCAAAGAAGGTTTACTATATCCAACAGCAGACAGAAGACTCGGAGGTAGTTCAAGATGGCGTTTTAACTGACACAACAGAGAGTCAGGAAAAACTACCTATGGCAGAGATTGTTCAATGCTACTTTATAGAAAGCAACATGGAGTTGATGAAATGTTCTGGTGAAAATATTTACATTAATAATACCAAATATTTAGCATTGAGAGACTCTTGTTCTCAGATAACTATATGCCATACAGATATTGTTCCACAGGAAGATATCATTCCAAATAAGAAAATTACAGTTAAAGGAATTGGGACAGAATTTATTAATCTACCTGTGGCTAAAGTACTTATAAATTATAAAGAGTGGACTGGTATGTGGAGAGTAGTGATTATAGACCAGATCCCTACACCTTGTTTGATTGGGCTAGACTTAACAGAGCATGTCAAAAGTGTTTTAATCACTACACGCTCACAGACAGAAAAGATAGAAAATCCTGATTGTAATAGTGAAGTTCCTGATGAAGATTTAAGTGGAAGTCAATCAACTGAACTAGCTGAAGTAGTAGCTGTGACAAATTCTCAGGAAAAAAGTATTAAACAAGAACAAGAAAATGATTTTACTTTCCAGCAATATTTTAATGCAGTCAAAGAAGAACCAGTAAATCAAGAATCCCCTGAAAGATTCTTTATAGATAGAGGTTTATTATACAGAGAAGTTTTGATAAACCCTAGAAGAGGAGAGGATATCCACAAACAAATAATTATCCCTTTGAAATATAGAGAAAAGAGAATAGAAAAAGGAGATGCAAATTCTTTTGCAGCACAGTCAGGAATAGCTGAGAAAGACGTATTGAAAATCTATAATGATAAATCCAATAGTGATGAAAAGAAGAAAAGTGATAGTTACAATAATTATATTGTAAAAGTTAATAATAATTTTAATCAACTGACCCATGAACACAGAGAGATGTCTGTAGTTGATAAAGGGAGATGGAATGAGATGAAACAGGTTAAGGGTGGTTTCGTATATACAAGCTCAAAAGGAAGTCAGGAAACACCAAATACAACAATAGAAGAAAACTGGGAAAGAAAAAGTTTAATGGAAAGTCAAAGTAATAAATGGGCTGAAGAAGGTTGTAAGGTTAGGAGAAAGCCCAATGAAAGGAGTTTTGCCCAGGAGCTAAAGGAGAATAATGACTTGGAGAATTGTTTAAAAGAGTTTGAAAATAACAATCTGATGGTTCCTGAAAGTGCTGAAAAACTCTGTAGGTACAAAGATCTAATACCTAAAGACAAGTACTTAATAGTGTCAGAGCTAAGATTAAAATTGAATACTGGAAAAGAGAAAAACTTAACTGAGATTCAGGAAAGACCATACTATCCAGAAGTTATGGAAATGAAAATTTTAGAAGGATGTAAATTGCAGTTAGAAGAAGTAGTACCTAGGGAATTGATACAGTTAACTGAAAAAGCTGGTCATTCTGTATCTGCACAAGTAGGTAAAACCATGCAACATGAAACCCTATCTAAGAAACTGAAGAATAAAGAAATAGAACTAGATAAAATTAATTGTGCATCTAAAATTAATCAAGTAGATAAAATGGAAATTCAAGGAAATTTGACTTTAATTCGGAAGGTGACCATTTATAATAAATCTATACCTAGAAAGAACATGAATAAATTTGTGAAGGGGAATTGGAGAAAATATGAATTGAAATATTGGGAAGGAAAAGGTGTACTCTATTGTAGATTTCAAGGAGTATTAAGTAAATTTACTCTAGCCATAGAAAAAATAAAAGAAGCTAGAGTAAAAGCGATGATAAGGATGGCAGGCTATACTAGTCGCTGGGAAAGAAATGCCAGATATATAACCTCGCCTTTAGAAAATATAAAAGCTAAAAGAAAAGATAAGAAGATCCAGTGGTCAAGCAGAGGTAAAGAGACCTTAGAAAAAGCTGCAGACTACATTAAAGAGAGGTCGTCGTAGTATCCAGAGAGGTCATCGTATCCAGAGACGTCGTCGTGTCCAGAGAGGTCGTTGGGTTGTGAGAGGTCCACAGTTCCGGAGGGACTGCACCATCATCGCTGATGTGTCCGGATTCGAACCAGGAGCCGTGCTGAGCCAGGTGGACAACAAGAGAAACCGAGCAGGTGAGAGACATTTATTTGACAACTGGAAGGCGAGATTGTCGATTGATTGGACATTGCAAAGACCGAAACTCTATGTGAGGTTACGAACTGTGAAATACAAAACCAACAAACTTGCAAGAGGGACACAAAATCTGAAAGACTTTAATTGTGAGACCCAAAGAAAAAGAAAGACTCAGAATAAGATTGCAGATGCATGGTCTCGAAGACCCAATGGATAACAGAAAGCAATGAGATGCGTTACCAGAAGACTGAAGAGTGAAGAAGAAAAACCTGTAATGACTAATATTAGAAGTAATACTGTAATCAAAAGTTCTGGTTATGTTCATATGTTGAAATATAAAGCAATGCAATGTAGTGTTAAAATAAATGGCAAGTAGTAAATAAATTAAAATGTAAATGTAATAGAATGCAAACTGTATAAAATTAAATGTTATAAAAGTGTATAAAAATGAAAATTGATTAAAAATGTAAGTATATAGAAATAAATAGTAAGTAAAGTTGGTGAAATGTATGATAAAAAAAGAAGAGTTATATAATGATAAAGGTAATTTAAATATAAAGCAAAAATAGTCATAAGATGATATGAAATGTGTTATAAGAATAAGTATATATATACAGTGGTGCCTCGCTAGACGATTGCCTCGCAGGACGAGGAAATCGCTAGATGATGCCTTTTTGCGATCGCTACTGCGCTTCGCAAAACGATGGTCTCCTATGGGGAATTTTCGCTAGACGATGAGGTTTCCCCATAGGAATGCGCCGACTAGTGGTCAAAAGCTGTCAGTGCATTCCGACGGGGACCCGCACTCGCTAGACGATGTTTCCCTATGGGAGATTTTCGCTAGACGACTGAGTTTTCCCTTGGAACGCATTGAAGAGATTTCAATGCATTCCAATGGGAAAACGTGCTTCGCTAGACGATGTTTTCGCTAGACAGCGATCTTCGTGGAACGGATTAACATCGTCTAGCGAGGCACCACTGTATCTCTAATGGTTAAATGGAAATTGTCTTTTTGAAAATAGTAGTAAGTAATTGCAATTGTTGTGCATAAGGGTAACCTACTATAAGTGTTACCCCATGGCACAAACCTTTCCAAGGGGGGAAGTACGTGACGGACAGCTCAGAACACTCCTGTCAGTCAGGTCAGAGCTCTGGTGTGGGAGCCTATGAGATGACAGGAGGGGCGGAACCAAGGAGATAGGAGGGGAAAGAAAGACAGTTATAATCAGTTAGAACTAGTGAGGCGACAGTTTAGACAGTGAGGGAAGAGAGTTGGAGAAAAGTGGTTGTGGAGAGAGGGAATGGAAGGGAGAGAGTTAGAGAGGAGGAGGAGTGAGGTTGCGGAGAGAAATAGATAGATAGAGATAGAGAGAGAATTATTACAAATACATATACACTGGTTGAAGGGAAAATAAGTAAACAAGAAGTGATCTAATGTGGAACTCAAAATATGATATTTCAGTGATTGTGATTTAATGAAAAATTCTAAACATCTGTGATTTCTCCTGTGATTAACGTAACATCTATATTATCAATAAATCTGTTGTTTTGGCAGCACGTATCTATGATCTATTTGGTATTAAGGGAAAAATACCTGGTGGCAGCGTGAAGGGAGGACCAGCACCCAGAGGGTGGACTTGTGTTTAAGGGAAAATAAACAAAGGACACAGGGTGTACGTCACAGGGATTTTATTTAGTAGCTTTTTATAATTAATATACATAATTGTTTTTAATAATGTGATTTTATTACATTTGTAATTGGTTTGATATTTGTTTCTTAAAATAATTTGTAAGCCACCTTCAGGTGTAGCTGCACCTTTAAGGCTAGCAAATTTATTGCAGAGTTAGCTTTTGTGGGTTACAAAAGCCCACAGACAAATCAACACAGGGGCGAACACATTTTCAGGACGTGAGTTTTAGGTCTGAGTTTTCAGAACCAATATGCTATGCTAAGTTCAGGGTATTGCCAGAACAACCACTTAATCATAGACAAAACAACAGAGAAAGTCTGAAAATTCTCATCAAATGCTGTTTCTGGTTTCCAGGACTAGCAGGATGTTAATGTTATCAACCAGCTTGAATGTCCACAACTTGTGTGAAAAATGCTATTGCCAGTTTGGAAGCTCATTATCAGGTGTTATTACACACGTATCATTACACCTTGCCCCATTCCCACGCTTGATCCCAGCCCTACTCCCCTCCCCACATCATGTACACTGTACATATATCTCTGGCTCAAATGTTGTGCTCTACATGTCTGCAGAAGTAGATTGTAATTAATGAGTGTGCCTCACATGGATCAAAATCCTATTTGGTTTCTTTTTTTCCTGTGCACATAACAGCTCCCTGCAGTCACAGCTGTCTTTCTACACCAATTGAGCAAAGTGGCATGTGTTATTCCCCTGTACCCCTATAAGCTCAGTGTTTCCAGCTGCAAATGAGAGATAATTGGAGCAACTGCCGAGCAATTACACTCCACAATTGCCAATACAATTCTGGCCACTGAAACAAATTTGCTCCTCTTACAGAGGTGTGCCACAACATTTTTGTTTTGTTGCTTTTGGATTACAACTCTCAAAACTGCCCAGACAGCAGGGCCAACAGCAATTGTAGTCCAGAAAAGTAACTTCTCCAGGCTCTGGTAAAAGCATCATTGGTCAAGTGGTTTTGAGGATTCTGGGAGCTATAATCCAACAAAGTGCAGTAGGAACTCTGCATCCACAAGGGGGGCAACGTTTCATGACCTACCACAAATATGCTTGAAACTGCAGATATATATACAACCTGTGGGGCGGGACCACAGCCCAAAGCAGCTGGGACAAAAGTCATAAGGCCCACCCCCTTATATGCTGTATATAGGGCTGCAGTAAACCATGGATAACTGAAACTGTGGATACGGAGGTCCTATTGTAAATCATCTAAACTTTGATAATAGCATGAGTCCTCACTTGTGTTTGAATATTGGCTGAGTGGGCATTGGGTTCTCCATACTACATTCCTATTATGACTTCTTACTACAGTTAGACTCTTACAAAACACTCTTAACGTAGGCAAATTAATTTCACTGAGCCAGGAAGCACCAGATAGAGTTCACTATGAGCAAAACTGATTTAACTTGACAGAATTCTAAAGCTGCTCAGTTCGTGCTTAACACTGAGGGGGGCTCCAAGGGAGAGACTAAAAGTGAATGTATATGGCAAAGTGAATTCATCATACCGTTCATGAAATTACAGGTTCAGACATAAGGCTTAGGTTTCAGATAGGCATCAAAGAGAAGAGAATCATTATTCCAAACAGCCAATTATAACACCAAAGAATGATGAGAGAAAATGAACTGTTCATTAAACATGCCATGTCTTATTTTTGTTTAGGCAGTTAAATAACCCTACTAATCTTAAGGCTAAAGAATTAAGTCACATATTATAAGGCAACTTTGAAATAAAATAAAAGCTAAGACGGTAGCTTTATGGATTGTGAAATAGATAAATTAAAAACAAATAAATAATACACAAGGAAATGGAGCAAAGCCTCTATAAGAATCCTAGTTATCAGGGCAGCTAACAGATAAATTGGCCAGCATGACCTTCTGTTACTCAAGAACTGTATTTAGTAGTAAAACTGCTATTTAGTAGTAAAACTGCTTATACTTACCATGGACAGAGGGCGGCACTCCAGCATATTTACAATGAGTAGACGGCAATGCCCTACACGCATACCCACTCCACTCTTGGTTTTGTCACTCTCCTACACTTGGAGAACCTCCACTATCTATAGGGACTCTCCACATAAGAAAGGATGCACAGTCCCAGCAGTACAGCCACCCATGGATAGCAGAGGCTCTATACTTCAGTCTTGTTGTTTTCCTGAATATATCCGTGACTGTATACACATTAATTTTGAACACCTGAAGAGATCTTTCATCTCAGCCAGTTAATCTATCTCATCAGGTTGTTGTGAGGATAATGGGACAGGGCAGGGAATACTATGACTTAGATTCACAGGAGAAAATAGAGAATATAAATATTTTAAGCAAATATTTTATTTGCTTATTTGTAATAAGCAAATAAACAAATAAGCCATCTCCAAACTTCAGGGATCTGAAGTTCTTAACCTCTGCTGTTCTAGTTACAATGTCTTGGCAAACGACTTCAGCCACGTACCACTGATACACATACTCCTCAGTGCCTTGCACGTAATTTGTGAGAATAAAATAGGAGTGGTGTGGTATGTTTGGACATGTGAAAGTGACAGCATAAAGCATATCTGAACTTCTCACCATATCCTGTGGGCCCTCAAACCTACGTGCCAGGGGTCCAAAAAGTTACTTCTGGATTACAATCCTTTATGTCTATGCTCTCCTGCTTGTGCATGCTGAAGGCTATAAACCTAATCTCCCTAGCTAGATTATCCTTAGTAATAATCATATTCACTGCACCAGCAACAAAATGCAAAATGTTGAACGGGAAATTCTGTTTCCCAAATTTATCAGGAATCCAAAGAACCAAAGGCATAAACTAAACTAAAAAATTATTCATAGCATTTGCATCATTAATTCTTCCCCATTTACTACACCAAAATGTCAAGAAGCCAAATATACTCCCAACTTCAGTCAAACTGTATCCAGTGACAGCTCAGTGGTTTAGATATCTGGCTACAGAGCCAAAGGTTGGGAGTTCGATTCCCCACAGTGCCTCCTTGATAGGCTCAATGATCCATAGGGTCCCTTCCAGCTCTGCAGTTCTATGATGATGATGACTATTGTAAGAAAACAATTATGAGAGATGCCAGTAGGTTTCAGCAGCATCCCACAGACTTTCACTCCTTGCAGGGGGGGGGGGGAGTAGCCATTGTTTATAAATCCAGCTTGCAGGTTACTAGGCACTCCTCTGTGGTGAAGCCAGGTCTAGAGGCACTCCACGTGTCGATTGGGGCCAGGGATGGAATTGGAATTTTGCTGTGTTATCGCGCTCCCTGTAACCCAGCCACTTCCCTTCCGGAGCTGGTCGACTTTGTCTCCGCGGCATTGTTGGGATCCCCGAGGCTTTTGGTCTTGGGCGATTTCAACGTGCATGTGGAGGCAGAGGTTACTGGGCCGGCTCTTGAGTTCCTGGAAACCATGGCTTCTTTGAACATGTCCCAACATGTTAATGGCCCCACACACGTGGGTGGCCATACGTTGGACCTGGTCTTTTCCCCCAATTGGAGCGAGTGTGGTCTGGTAGTGACCGACCTTGTGTCGCTCCCCTTGTCATGGTCAGATCACCATCTGGTAAAATGTAATGTCTCCGTGGCTCTCCCCCCTCGCAGGGAGCTGGGACCTATTTCTATGGTCCGCCCTCGAAGGCTACTGGATCCGGTTGGATTCCAGGATGCCATGAGAGGTGTTACGGCTGACCTGGCTAGCGCTCCTGTCGACGCTCTGGTAGACAGCTGGTCCATGGCTGCCACCAGGGCTGTGGACATGATCGCGCCTAAACGCCCTCTCCGTCGCAGAACCCGCCCGGCGCCCTGGTTTAACCAGGAGCTCCGAGCACTGAAGCGACATAGGAGAAGGCTAGAGCGTAGGTGGAGGAAGGACCCGACGGATTATAATTGGATAGCTGTCAGGGTCGCAACTAACCTTTACCTGGTTAAGGTAAAGGCTGCTTGTCGAACTTACTTCGCTAACCGGATAAGCGAAGCGTCCAACCAGCAGGCGGAGTTATTCCGTATAGTGCGCGACCTATCCGGAACTGGTCCGGGTGATAGGCCTCCCCTTAGTTTCTCACCTGACCAGTTTGCAGCCTTTTTAAAATCTAAAGTGGAGGCCATCCGCCGGGACCTCCCTCCTTTTTTGAATACAGTGAGTCGAGCAGAGATGTCTAGCGCTCTGTCTTGCCCGGTAACCCTTGACACCTTTCAGCCTGTCACGCCTGATTCTGTGGCCAAGGTCCTTGATCGCTGTCGAGCCACCACCTCCTCCCTTGACCCTTGCCCGGCCTGGCTAATCAAAGCAGCCAGGCCGATAACAACCAAATGGGCCACCGCAATAATAAATGGGTCTTTCCTTGAGGGCAGGTTTCCTTCTGCCCTCAAGGAAACACTCATTAGGCCCATAAGAAAGAAACCTAGTTTGGCGGCGGACGAAATTGGCAATTATAGGCCCGTCGCCAATGTTTCTTTCATGAGCAAAGTGGTGGAGAGGGTGGTGGCCAACCAGCTTCAAGCTCTCTTGGAAGAAACGGATGCCCTGGACCCATTTCAGTCGGGCTTCACGCCGCGCCATGGAACAGAGACGGTATTGGTCCCCCTGTATGATGACCTATTGAGGGAGGCTGACAGGGGAAAAACTTCTCTGTTAGTCCTTCTCGACATCTCGGCGGCCTTTGATACCGTCGACCACGGTATCCTCCTGGGGAGGCTCTCCGAGTTGGGAATTGGTGGCTCCGTTCCTTCTTGGAGGACCGTCCCCAGAGAGTACAGCTTGGGGAGAGTGTCTCGGCCCCGTGGAGTCTCAATTGTGGGGTTCCACAGGGGTCGATTATCTCCCCAATGCTGTTTAATAACTTCATGAGGCCGCTGGGTGGGGTCATCAGGGGATGTGGGGCATCGTGTCATCAGTATGCGGATGACACCCAGCTCTACATCTCCTTTCCACCAACTGCAGGTGATGCCGTCCTGTCCCTTCAGCGGTGCCTTGGGACTGTACTGGAATGGATGCAGGAGAATGGGCTGAGGCTGAACCCGGACAAGACGGAGGTCTTGAGGGTGGGCGCCCCCACTGTAGGCGGCTTGGGTGACTCCCTCTCGTTTGGGGGTGTGGCCCTGGCCGGAAAGAGTGGGGTTCGCAGTCTGGGGGTCCATCTGGACCCGGCGCTCTCCATGGAGACTCAGGTGGCGCCGGTGGTCCGCACCACCTTTTTTCACCTCTGGCGGATAGCCCGGCTGCGACCCTATCTCGATGTGGGGGCGCTCACCACCTTGGTCCAAGCGCTCGTAATCTCAAGATTAGACCACTGTAACGCGCTCTACGTGGGGCTGCCTTTGAGGCTGACGCGGAAACTCCAAGTGGTGCAGAATGCAGCGGCCAGACTCCTAAGTGGAGTGAGAAGACACCATCACATCTCCCCTACCCTGGCCGCGTTGCATTGGCTGCCCATTCGGTTCCGCGTTGACTTCAAAGTTTTGATGCTTACGTTTAAACCCCTAAATGGTTTAGGACCTCGATACTTGTCGGAACGCTTACTCCCACCTAGTTCTACCCATGTCACTCGCATGAGTCAGGAGGTGAGGTTGAGGAGCCTGACGCCGAGGGAGGCCCGGAAGGAAAAAACAAGAAACCGGGCCTTCTCGGCGGTGGCTCCTCGCCTCTGGAACAGCTTACCTCCTGAGATTCGCGCAGCTCCCTCGCTGGGTATTTTCAAGAAACAACTGAAAACATGGATATTTAGGCAGGCCTTCCCCCTTTCCAGTTAACTCCTAATTACTCTTTTTTCTTTTTCTACTACAATATACTTTGTTTCTTGCCATCTTTGAGAAAAAACTTTATTTCTTTTTATTTATGCAAATTATGTTATGTGGTATGTTATATGTTTAATTGTTTTATAGTGTGTGTTGTAAGCCGCCTAGAGTGGTCACAATCGACCAGATAGGCGGGGTATAAATGAAATAAATAAATAAATAAATAAAAATAATAGGGCAAATCTTGCAAGGGCCCCCATAATAATAGCCTTGTCTTCATTGGCTGCTTATCACCAGCCACTACTGATTTCAACTTTTCTGGCTACTGTTATTCTGAACATCATCTGGATAGGTAGGAAAACTGAAGGTGACGGTACCTTAGGCGTCTAGGACATTTCTCTGCACTAAACATTAGTCTTATGACAAATTCAAGGAAATTATTTTGTCAACAGATTGTTGTCAGCCATTTAATTCTTTCTAGGCAGGACCAGCCCCACCTGAGGAGTGACCTCAGGCAGCAAATCCTTGGAGGCGGTAGCAGGAAGGCAGTGGAAGAACAAGATTTGTGCCATATAGCTTGTATGGCACCCTCTGGACTAGTCTAGGTGAACAGTGTTGCCCTATTGCTAGTGTTGAGGAAATATTTGTCAGTTCATTCCACTTTTGTACTCAAAATTGAGAGGGCACCATTTAATTCTTCATCTCAGGCAAAAAGATGAGCTCTTGCTTGCATTGTTTTGAAATCAAACTGATTCGCTACCAAGGAAAGAAAAAGAAGAGCACAATTTTTTTTATTGGTCTACCTCTAGAAAGATCCAGGTGCCAAAATACGATTTCATTTTTGAACCAAGCACAACCTGTCTGTAGTCCTCACATATTAGAGGGGCAGGACAAAGCTGTTGCTTAGTGAAAAATTCCATATTTTGCATACAAATAAAACTGAGAGATTCTAATCATTATTATCTTTAATATTATCAACTTCACAACACCAACCTGAAGATAATAAGAAACTGAATTAATTCATATTAATTGTAATTCTATCTGCTTTGGAAGAGGAAAAAGGGGATATTGGTTTTTCAGTCCTCTTCATATTAGCATCCAAATTGGCATCAAAGAGATGCCTTCTGTACAAACCCAGACGAGGGAGGGCAGGCAGGCAAAAAAGAAAACAAATGCAAATATCCTGTTCCTTTACTTAAAAGGGAATGTTAAACTAGGGAGATAGAGCAGACAACACCAGGTACAATATCGCATTCCCCCTCCCTGCAAACAGAAGTATCTGAAGCCTCATCCTCAAACCAGTGCATAAGAAAGGAGAAAAGGCGAACACTGTGTCCCATAACCTGAGGTGGATCCCTACCCTCACAGGAGGAAATCACCACCCGCATCTTAGCTGGAGTGGCCCCTTTTCTGGAATGAAAGCTACAAGCAGTAGCCCTCCTTGATCCCTGGCCCCAGTGCTCCAAGAAAATGTGTTGAAGTCAAGGTTCGTAGCAATGATGGAACTGGAAGGAAGGAACTAGTAGACTGGAAATGTTCCTGAGTACAACTTCCAGAATTTCCAGACCTCATGGTCAGAAGTCATGCTGCCTGTGAAGTTCCAGAATTTGCACACATGTGCACACACACCAAAAAGAATTCTTTCCCCAAGCTTTTACAAGAGCAAGTACAGCACAACTAACCACACACGGACCTTCTTTGGAAACAAAGCAACTCCTAAGGAGTGAAGGTGTGCTGCGAACCATTCTTGCCACCCTTCTCAATAAACTTCCAATGTATTTATTTTCTATTTAGAGGTTACACTTATATTCTATCCACAACAATGTTTGCACATTTCCAGTGGTGGTGGTGGGGAGTCAGACAGCACCATCAAAATTATTTCTGGCAGATTTGTCTGCCAACCTCTAACTCCGAATGCTCCAGAAAAGGAGAAGCAAGGGACAGCTATTATGAACGTTAGCAGGGGCATCACCACACCAAAAAAGAAAAGAGAACCTGGGGGAGGGGAGGGGAGAAAGATGCTAACACCCTAAAGTGGGGCTCTGACCTAGTCACTCAGAAGCCATACAAGGCTACAAGCATTCATCTGCCCATGCAGACACACGCCAGTCTCAAATGTGCAACTAATGAAGTGGTGGTGGAAGAGGAAGAGGATTGAGAACGCAAAACCCAGGCAATATGCTAGATCAACAGAAGTCCTTTCTCACTGCAGCTTTTTTAAGAGGGAAAAATGGCTGCTACAGCCTCGTAATGTCACTCAAAGACCCTTCCCAGCAGTTCAGCGGTTGGAATATACAAGAGAAGTCTTGGGCAAAGCCGATAGTCTCCTCCTTCTTCAGTGCCAACTCAGCATCTTCTTTATAAGACAATGATACTTTATTTTTTCCCTTTTTAAAAACTTTATTGGGTCTTTTTTTATTTATGATAACATTTTAACCCAATGAATGCTAGATTCAACATAAGGGATCTATGAGGGATCGCCAGTCCACCCTGTGAGCTCTCCTGAGCTCTTTGTTCTCCCTGGTTACCATGGAAATTTCCGAACAGTTCTGCTTTCAGTTGGTGTTTCAGCATTTGGCTGCATGTGGTGCACAAGCCTAGCGGAAACTGGATGTTTTTAATAATGTCTTAAACCAGAAAAATCTGATTATATATAATTTCTTATGGCTCTATGCAATGGATACAAAAGATGCAAGGAAAGGTTGTCCTTTTTTTTTCATTTTAAGTCCTTTGCTGCCCTCTAGTGTAGCATTCCAGTGGATAAAGCTCACACAGCAGTTCAGTTACCTGTGCTTAAAATGTCTTTGTTCCCTGCAGAGAACAAGAAGCTTGTCAGCCAGTCTAACACTTCCTTCACCCTTACTCCATTAGACTCATTATTTTGTTCCCCTCCATTGCACAAGAATGAATGGAGATGTGTATCCTGGTTAATTTGAGGAGATACATAGTGCAAGGAAAGCTGCAAGTTAAGGACTGCTTCTCACATTGCATTTTTTAGGTTTAGGTGCACACATAAGATTTTTCTATTTCTTAAAGGGTAAATGCAACAAAGGGGCACTCTGAGCGTGACTTAAACCCACAGCTTTCCTCAAAAGACATTAGTAAGCTGCAATTCCATGTTTTTGTTTATTTCAAAAATGAATTCTGTGTTTATTGCACTTTTAAACCACCCACCAATTAAGGCACTTGAGATTATGGACAATCTATTCAAAATGCAAAATCCACCAATAAGCAGAAAATAAAACTAAGATAAAATTGGCAGCAGAGTATAGAACATTCAGCCTATCGAACCAGATAAAAATCAACAGAAGGCAAGAGTGCAAAGGTATAGAAGCGCTGAAGTGCATTTTCTAAAATGCATGTGAAACTAAAACTTCACTTTGTGCTGAAATAACCCTTATGTAGGTGTCAGAAGGGTTTGTTGAATGCATTCTACAGTGTTAAAAGTTAAAGCCAGCATTGTGAAATGCACTGGCACCCAGTGAAGACTTTGCAGCAATAACTCCAGGTGGCTACCCTGTTGGGGACCAACTAAAGCTGCTGGACCATTTTCAAAGGAAGTCCTATGGGCAAATAAGGTACTGTCCCACTGCTTCAAGCACCGGGTACCCCAACCTCTCACCTGCCTCTTTAGCCCCTTCTCCGGAGCCCCCAGCATCAGATTTGGTGGGGAAGAGAGGGAGTGGAGAAGGAAGGAGAAAGAAAACGAGAGAATGACTGTTGGTGAACACATAAACTGTCTAGCTAGGAAACCTGGCATGGAGGGACCAGCAGCAGCAGGCAGTAACACTTCTAAATTGGGAACACAGTGTATTTTTCTGTTCCTTCTTGAGTTGTGGAACGGCTGTATGGGTTGGGGTGAGGGAGTGTCTAAGTGGATGCCTGTCTGCTTCCCCTGTGTTGATATGCATGAATGCTTCTCTTTTTTATGTGTGTTTGTACATGAATACGTGCCTTGCTCTGCAAGATTCTCAGTGAGGTGTAGTGGATAGAGTGTGATATCTACAGGATTCTCAGTGTGATGTACTGTTAAGAGTGATGGACTAGTGAGGATTCAAACCCTGGAGAACAGGGTTTGAATCCCCACTTGGCCATGGAAACTCACTGGGGGAGTAGAACTTGTAAAACCATTCCTTGAAAGCCCTAATAGGGTCACTATAAGTTGGTTTGAACACGATGGTACACAGAACACACACACACACTGCTTACCAGCCCTAGCTGTGACCATCATTCTGAAAATCACAATAGGCATTAGCAGTCATTGGCTCAATATATAGCACATTGTATAACATTGCCACATAACAAAATGAAGACTAACAGAGCATAAATAGCAGCCACAAGGCTCTCTCTGTTCCTGTGGAGTTGTATTTGGAATATTATCCTAAAATGATTTTTTTAAAACAACACAACCTTCAATTCACCACGGCCACTCAGGCCTTTAGTGACCATGATGTGTCTAAGAACACTCCCCAAGCCACAAAGCTATAAGAGAAATGCAATCCCATCCTGAACAGAGTGAACACCACTTAACCTGACTGATGAACAACTCACAGCAAGTATCGCTGTCTTTACTGGATAGATCCTCAGTTTATTGGCCTTCATCCAATCCATTACCCACAAGCTCAGAACAAATGCTTAACCGACTCTTTAATGTAATGGTTTCCAAAGCAGCACATAAACAGTGACATATTTAAACTCCAACTGCCAAACAAACTCATATAAACAGGAACAGATTAATAAAGGCAGCATACAAGGATTTATTTATGGGGGGGGGGGAGGAGATTAAAATTCTGAACAGCCATTGAACAGGGTATACATAGCAAGTAGAACAATCAAAGTGACTGAGGTCATAATATCACATTTGTCAAAAATGTTATGCAAAGCAAAATATCCTAAATGTGAGGTCTAAAATACAACAATGAAGATGCCAGGCTGACTTCTGTGTGGAGGGTATTCTAGAACCAAGGCTTCACTCATCACCAAAGTTACCTCTTTGATCGTGACCCCCCCCCTCCACAAGAAGGTTGGGCATTCCCAGAATGGCACTGACTGATGAACTCTATCCCCTTCTTCCTGAGCCAGAAGCAATGTGGTGGTGATGGGAGCTTCCACACACACATCAAGGATACCCTATATCTGTGAAGATTCTCACTCATCCAGGTGAGGTTATCTGGAAGTTGATTCATGGCAACTGGACTTCTTTCTTATTAGTTTGAAACGTTTCGTTATTCATCCAAGTAGCTGAACAGACTGAAGAAGCTACTTGGATAAGTAGCGAAACGTTTCTACCTAATAAGAAAGAAGTCCAGTTGCCATGTCCCAACTTCCAATTGATCAAGTATACCCTGGCTTGCAATCTGTTTTGTTCTACACATTGATGCTAGTTCGCTGTCAATGGGGAAGAAAGCACATCCAGCATTGTTGAGAGATCCTCCTCTGAAACTGTTGCTAATGCACACAGGAGACTGGCAGAATTTTTAACCATAGTCTGGAACTCCAACAGCAAATGATGCCCCATAAAGTGCCGATCAACTGTGCTTGTATGTTATGCACAGAAAGCCACTGTGAGTACTACTACAACACCCAATGTCATTATTGGAACATCCTACTTTTCATAATTTTATCTATATATCTAGGCAGGCAATGGAGTCTCTTTATCCCCTTTCTCTAGAAACTTGATGTAGCAACAGTGCCCCCCCATAAATACCATCTATACTTGCAGCAGTTGACTCTAGATGCCCTGACAGCATGGAGGCAGGGTAAAGGTCCATTTGCTTAGTCCTCTAGGTGCACTAAGGAGAACAGTGTATTCATCCTGACATAAATATTAAATGCCATCAGCCAATAGAAGCACGGGGAATTTGCATTTAATACTCAGACTGGAAACTAGTCCTGTTCAGTCTATGCCACTTTCCTATGTACTAATTCACAAATTTGTTCTGTTTATTTTCTTCATTAAAATTCGCCCTTAAAAAAATCACACACACATGAAAATCTGCACGGAAAAATGTATTTATGCATGTATTTTTGAACCTATTTCCCCGAAAATGCATTTTCCTAGCGTATAGGCCAAAATCTTATTAGTTTCACCTGACAAAACTAGGTAAATTGGCAAAGCTCTCATTGGCGAATTGCTGCAAATTAAGAAGTTAGCCTAGGCATTTGCTTTTGTGCACCAAGGCACATGACTCTCACAACAGTGAATGTCTACTATAACCTCTGAATTGCCAGAAATTCACCAATGAGATTTACACTAGTAGTTCCATTATGCCAGTGAAAAAGCTCAAGAGAATTTTGGCCATTTGATCTCAGAAAATCTATGTTTTAGAATGCATTTCTAAGCAAAATTTGGAGAATTATGAAATCTGAAAGCTAACAACTTTCTGATCTGGATATTAGTCTGGAAAGGGAAAATCAAGTCACTCAAAAATTACATCTCTCAGGCACCCCTACTTTAAGATACTGTTACAACACAGCATCAGGATGCTTACACTTATGCAACTGATTTTGCTTTGCTCTTAATAGTTTGCTGCAATTCCACAATAAACCCGTGCAAAGGTATAACAGATCAAGCAATGAGAAATCCACACTTGCATAACAGAAGTTTTGAGCTGGATCTCCTTAGGTAGGTAAGTGCCACTGGTTCAGGGAACCAGACTGTGAAATTTCTGCAGTATTATATAGGGGTGGGAAACAGAAGGCAGCAGAAACCAACAGAGATAATTTGTACATTACCATGAAAAACACTGTTGTCCACCAAAAAATGCCTGCAGTACTGCATACACCTTCTCTTATCCAGGTTCCAGTAACTCATTGTTGGAGGGCTCTCTTCTCAGCATCAAAGGCAATTATCCTGCAAAAATTAAGAAGAAGATAAGCATTGGTGCCATGAATGGAACAGTTAAGCAGAAAAGAAGAGCAATTCGGTGGCATTAGTTCCAATTAAGAAAATGTCTTGAGCCAACCTCTGCACCACCACCACTACCACCCCTAAATGTTACGCTTTACTCAAAATACAACAATACTGTCAGAAGCTCAGCCACATGTAGCAGCAATAATTAAGTCATCATAAAAGTACCAAGTGTTGCCTTCACACAATTACAGCTCTTTGGAGGGAGAGGGGATGTTTGCACATACTGTAAGAATCGCTTAGCTGATGAATGGAGAGAAACACATACTTTTCCTCCGGACCTGGAAACATTTCTTTCTAAGACTGCAGCTCTCAGACTTGCTTTCTCCCCTGGGCAGCATAACTGTTGTCTGGATTGACTGTGGGATTCTGGACATTGCATTTCAGAAATAAAATATCCCCAAGCTCTGCCTGTTTTGGACTTCTCTGGGGGGGAAAAGTTGTATGGGAATTAGAGAACACCAGGGAGAATGGACAGTGGAAAGAGGAAAGAAGGAATATATTTTCATGCCTCAGAGGTCTCTTGTTGCTATGCATACCTGGTAAGAGTCCCTTCTCCTGATTAATTCAGCAGAGTTCAGCAAGTAAAAACTCTACTTCCTCATCTAAGCTTTTGCTCTGCATGCCTGCCTCAACAAAATAAGGACTCTCAAGTCATTATGTGGAGATGCGATTAAACACAGCAGCAAGGCTGAACACCTCAGAAATACAACACACACTGAAATATTGGATCACAAAGTGAGCACTATAAACACTGCAGGATCTGGTATTTAGCTAGTTAATGACAATAGGTGAAAATATGAAGATGCATGATAAGGAAACTCACAAGCAAGGCCAATACAGAGAAATATCCACAGAAGACTATGGATGCTGGTGGTGCCAACATTGGACCATCTTAAAAAAAAAAAATCCTTACAACACAATCAGTTATTCAGAATCCACCACAGTTTCTACCATTTGTCCATTGTTTTGTAGCAACAGCTTCAAACAGTGCAAGCAATTGTAACTATCATTTTCGGGGATAAACATATAACTCATTAAGAAGCTGATCCTTAGGTTTCTCTCTACAAGGCTTCCTTTGTTTACATCCCTTCATTCAATTCATTTCTGAAGACTCTTTAGCCTTTCCAATGATGCCTTGCAAAATTCATTTCATTGTAAGCAGCGCCTAGTAAGGCGGATGTTTCAGGACTCAAATTTCCCAAAGACATACAAAAAGGGAATTTAAGTATCCACCCTAATTCCTTCAAAATGAATCTAATCTGCAGAAGACTAAGTAGGTACAATATTTCTCTAAAATATACCCAGTTCATAAAAGACTAACAATCCACCAAAGTCTAGAAATTAAAGTGTCACAAGTCACATTGTTACCTGTACTACATTACTTTTTCAATAACAAGGGCATAATGGGATTATTTTTGCAGAAGTAATAAGAATTTATTATATGGGGGTGTCATAATATATTTTTACTTCTAAAATGTTGCTATGGGGGGGCAGTCATTTGTGAATGTTAACCATTCTCTAACAAACATTATTTTTAAAAAAGCAACGAAAAACAAATATCTTGATAGTGTGCCACTAACTCATTACCTACAAAGTAACAAGTAATTAGTCACTTTAAAAAAAGTAGTGGCTAATGCTAATATAATCCCTATGAACTAATTGGTCAGTGGGTAGGAGGTATGCGAAACCTTAGGAAGAGGTGTGCTTCTACATTTCCGCTCACAGAGGGGGAGAGAATGAGTTGGAAAGGGCAGGAGCTGGTATTTCCCTGGAAGATGATATGGGCTGTTCTCACCTTCATTTAGATAATGGGTTTTCAATATGTTTGTGCAGGAGGAGCAACAGAAGGATGAATTGTGTATTTGTACCTGAATTTGTATTTTATTTTATGATCTCCAAATCTGTACAGCCAGCACTGTATTCAATTCATTTTTTCTGCTCCACATTGTCTGTTTTTGACAGGTACACCATTCTGTAATGGCTGTTCCCTTTGGCATTATGAAAGTGCATATTAGAGATGGGCACAAACTAATTCAGCTCGAATCAGAAGTACTGCACGCTTCTTCTCCCCACCCCCCAGCCGGATGCCCCACTCACAAGCCTCTATGCACCGGCCGGGTCCTCCTTCTGGGCAGCTGCCCACTCTGGACAAAGGAAGGGATTCCCTTCCCCACCTCCTGTGGCATCCAAACACTCATGCACCTCCCGCCTCCTCATCTGTGGTTGGCTGCCCCAGGAAGTGGGAAAGGGGAGTCCCTGCCCCTGTCCGAAGTTGACAGCTGGCCCAGGAAGAGGACCTGGCCGATGTTCAGAGGCTTGTAAGTGGGGCATCTGGCTGGGACAGTTGGTCAGAGGGTGGAGAGGGGAAACACATGGCACCTGTGGTGCTACACAAATGAATTTTGCATCTCTTATGACACCATAAAGGTACGTCCCTAGATCTCAGGTTTGGGCCATGGCATCTCAGGAAATGGGATGTTGCCGACTTGGCAACCCATGCTGTCTGTCCTGCATCTCAGAAAGGTATCCTTCCCAGCTGTGTCAGGAGATACCAGGGATAGAACCTGGGCGACTCTGCATGTAAGTCATGCATTGTGTGTCTCTGTCTTACAGCCCATCCCTTTCTAGGACAAAGGTTTAAAGACAATGAGTGGCAGGAATTTCAAGCAACGCAAACTGAGGGGAAATGAGCACCAGGATTTAAATAAATGACACTATTGCATAAATAATTTCCTATGTGGTGTAGTGGATAGAGTGACAAACTAGGATTGTGGAGAACAGGGCTAGAATCCCTGTTCCGCCATGGAAGCGCACTGGGGGAACTGGCAAAACCATTCCTTAAATATCTCACTTACCTTGAAAACCCATAAGTTGGTTTCGACTTGACGGCACCGAACACACACACATTGCATAAATAAATGAACTGTTCCTTACTGTTCACAGTCATAAAATTGTAGAAATATTATCATAAAAAGAGAAAAATAAGCAACCAACTGGAATATCCTTAGAGTCTTAGGAACATATCACTTGTTTTAAAATTATGTGAACAGAAGTAGGAAGAAGCTAGATTATGAACAAGGCTCAAGTTTCAAGTTCAAGGCTCAAGGTCAAGCAAAGTGCAAGTGGAGTTAGGAGAGAGAAAAAATGGGTTGGTATTGAAGCCTTAAAATCTGCAGGTCACAGGTTTATAGATGGTCTGTGAAAATAGGTTGTGGGCTTATTCAGATTAGGCTCTCCTGGGTGCAATGCAGGTTACACACAGAAGAAGAAATATGCAATGGCCAATTGGTATGAAATTGCGTCTCCAGCTTTCAGCAAAACACACAGGTTCCCTATTAGGTAGAGAACACAAGCACATGAAAATATAGCAGTTTTTTTATAACACAAAGTGTTATCAAAGAAAAGTGGAGGAATTTGCCCAAGCGCTTGAGGAAACCCTTCCAGTCCCGGCTGATGCAAATGCACCTGAACGATGGGAACATTTCAAGAACGCTGTGTATAACACCGCCTTGTCCACATTTGGCAAGAAGACCAAAAAGACAGCCGACTGGTTCGAAGCCCATTCGGAGGAGTTGATGCCAGCCATCGAGGATAAGAGGAGAGCTCTAGCAGCATACAAAGCCTGTCCTAGCGAGTACAACTTGCAAGCTCTTCGAGCTGCTCGTAGCCAAGTCCAACAGGCTGCCAGGAGATGTTCCAACGATTATTGGCTTCAGCTCTGCTCTCAGATACAGATAGCAGCCGACACAGGTAACATCAAAGGAATGTATGACGGTATCAGGCAGGCTTTAGGTCCAATACAGAAGAAATCTGCTCCCTTGAAGTCTGCTACAGGCGTGATCATCCAGGACCGAGCACAGCAGATGGACCGCTGGGTGCAGCACTACTCCGAGCTATATTCCAGAGAGAATGTAGTAACCGAAGAAGCATTAAATAACATTGAGTGCCTGCCTGTCTTGGAAGAGTTGGACAGTGAACCAACCTTAGCAGAAATAAAAGCGGCCTTGGATTCCCTCGCCTCTGGCAAGGCACCTGGAAAGGATAACATCCCTGTTGAAGTGCTGAAGTGCCGTAAAGAGACCATCACTACCGAGCTGTATGAAATCTTTTGTCTTTGCTGGAGGGAAGGTGGAGTACCACAGGACATGAAGGATGCAAACATCGTCACATTGTACAAGAACAAAGGAGACAGGGGCCACTGCAATAACTACCGTGGCATCTCTCTTCTCAGCGTTGTAGGGAAGCTGCTTGCCCGTGTTGTGCTGAAGAGGCTCCAGGTGCTCGCAGACAGAGTCTATCCAGAATCACAGTGTGGATTTCGAGCTAATAGATCCACCACTGACATGGTATTCTCCCTCAGACAGTTGCAGGAGAAATGCAGGGAACAACAACAGCCACTCTTTGTCGCCTTCATAGATCTCACAAAGGCCTTCGATTTGGTTAGCAGGGATGGCCTTTTAAAAATACTTCCCAAGATTGGATGTCCACCTCGACTCCTTAACATCATCAGGTCCTTCCATGAGGGAATGAAGGGCACTGTAGTTTTTGATGGTTCAACATCAGATCCCTTTGACATCCGAAGCGGAGTGAAACAGGGCTGTGTCCTCGCACCAACCCTTTTTGGGATCTTTTTTGCTGTCATGCTGAAGCACGCCTTTGGAACTGCAACAGAAGGTGTCTATTTCCGGACTAGATCAGACGGAAAGCTCTTTAATCTCTCTAGATTGAGAGCAAAGACCAAAATCCAGCTGAAATGCATGCGGGACTTCCTCTTCGCCGATGATGCAGCCATTGTTGCCCACTCTGCTCAAGACCTCCAACAACTCATGAATTGTTTTAGCAAGGCCTGCCAAGACTTTGGACTAACAATCAGCCTGAAGAAAACACAAGTCATGGGCCAGGGCGTGGACTCACCTCCCTCTATTACCATCTCCACACAAGAATTGGAGGTTGTTCATGACTTTGTGTACCTTGGCTCAACGATCTCTGACACTCTCTCTCTAGATGTTGAGCTGGATAAACACATTGGCAAAGCAGCTACCATGTTCTCTAGACTCACAAAGAGAGTATGGCTCAATAAGAAGCTGACGACATATACCAAGATCCAGGTCTATAGAGCCTGTGTCCTGAGCACACTCCTGTACTGCAGTGAGTCCTGGACCCTTTGTGCACGGCAGGAGAGGAAGCTGAACACCTTCCATATGCGTTGCCTCCGACGCATTTTTGGTATCACCTGGCAGGACAAAGTTCCAAACAGAGTAGTCCTAGAACGAGCTGGAATTTTTAGCATGTATACATTACTGAAACAGCGACGTCTACGTTGGCTTGGGCATGTCGTGAGAATGGCTGATGGTCGGATTCCAAAAGATCTCCTGTATGGAGAATTAGTGGAGGGAAATCGCCCCAGAGGGAGACCACAGCTGCGATACAAGGACATCTGCAAGCGGGATCTGAAGGCCTTAGGAATGGACCTCAACAGATGGGAAACCCTGACATCGGAGCGTTCAGCCTGGAGGCAGGCGTTGCATCACGGCCTCTCCCAATTTGAAGAGACCCTTGTCCAGCAGGCCAAGGCAAAGAGGCAGTCACGGAAGCAGCAAAATCAGGGAGCTGGACAGGGGACAGATTGTATTTGTCTTCAGTGCGGAAGGGATTGTCACTCTCAAATTGGCCTTCTCAGCCACACTAGACGCTGTTCCAAGTCCTCCATACAGAGCACGTTACCATAGTCTTTCGAGACTGAAGGATGCCTAATACTTATAACACAAAAGACGGACCTCTTGGCCAGTTTTATGTGACCAATAGGAGAGGGGGAAAGGTAAAAATATCAGTATTAGCTGAAGCAGCGCATGAAAGACATTTACTGTCCAAAAAAGAGTCCTATCTTCAGTTATGCACAAACATCTTACACAATCATGACTTACAGCTTGAAGTCTCAAAAATGTTTTCCCTGTAACAAGACACCCCCCCCCCCCCCCCGTTTGAGCAGGTTTCATCCATAACCCCTTGCTGTCAATCTGAGTTTCACAGGCCACCATCTCTCCACAGAGTGCTGTGAATGCTATCAATCGAAGTTAACAATATAAGATGCAAAAGAGGCAGTCCTGTTGCAGCCTGATGATTTATCCATCAACTTTAACTATCCCGTGCAGCCTCAGAGTACAACAAGTGACTGGCTCAAATGTGGAAGTCCTCTTCAAGAACGGCTATCCCAGGCTGACTTCATAGAGACAAAGACCTCAGCAAAAATGCAAGTTTGTGCCACATGCACACATCTGTGCATAAGTTAAGAAGCCTATCAATGAGAATACATGATTGCTCATCTGCTCCTTTTGAAACAAAAGAAAGCAACTTACTAGTACTGGCTTGGATCTAGATTTGGAGCAGATTCACTGCAATCAAGGGAACTTGGTCAGAGCTAGCATAAGTCCAATTGTTTTAAATAGATCTGCACAGTCATTGGATCTAGCAGATCTAGTAGAACTTATTGGCATACAATTGTGTCTGGAAATGGTCATGCAAATGCACAGAAAAATTTAGTGTCTATTATTCTTGAACTGCTGAATGGCACTTCTGCATAGTTTAAGTACTTTAGTAGTCATGCTAACGATCTACATGTAAGTGTGATCTTCGTTGGTTTTGCTGCAACAGACTCACATGGATTATAAAGACTCACAGCTTATAAAGAAATTTCTAGTTGAAGGATCATGGTAAAATCAACTAGATTTACAGCAAAATAATACTCCAGTGTCTCCACAGAATCCTCTGATTAAATACTGAAAAAATCTGAGCTAATCTAATTAGTGTTTGCCATCTAATAGATGGGATAAAATGTCTGTAACAGAATGCCCGTGACCCCACCACTGTAAGAAGTGGGGGGAAAGGAGAATTTCACAGCACTTACAGAAAGAGAGTGACTATTCCCCAAGAAACATTTATACAAGCTAGAGTGTTTTGAATGTAACTCGTCTTCTACATAAGGCAAGGTTTAAACCTTCAGTAACTTTGTGTTGCCCTGATAGCGACAAACAGAGTTTTTAAAAATTACTTTTTTGCACTAGAACTCCCAAAAGGCTTCCACTGACCATGGAAGCTGGAGGATTTGGGGACTTGTCATCCAAAACAAGAACAACAACAACAACACAACTTACTTGAATCTTGCTGATGGTGGTAGCAATTACAGAAAAACAGTCTCCATCTTTATTACTCCTGTGTACCAGGGCTTTGCTGAAGTCCAAATTGCTAAATGAATCAGACTGATTCAGAGTGATTTGGCAGAAGTCCAGACTAGTGATGGGCGCAACTTCAGTTGTGCCGCATTGTACGAAGCCCCTCACACAGCACTGCAGGTGCCACACATTCCCTCCACCACCACCGGCCAACTCTTCCACTCACAATCCATCACGCACTGCTGGGGTCCTCCTTCTTCAGCACTGCTCCAGTCTGGGCAAGAGCTTGGGTTTTCCTTCTCCGCCTCCTCTGGCAGCCAACCAATCAACTCAATCCTGATCCCACCTCATTGTCTGAGTGGTCAGCTGCCAGAGGAGGTGGGAAAGGCAGCTGGAGCTCCTGCCTGGACTGGAGCGCCATCGGAGGAGGAGGACCCAATGGCATGGGACAGATTGTGAGTGGGCCAGCTGACCGGGGGGTGGGAGGAGGAAACACGCAGCAGGGAACTTCATGTGATATGGCATGATTTAAGTTGTGCCCATCTCTAGTCCAGACCGAACTAAAATGAAATTCAGCCCTGGAGTGAAGTGAAGTGAACTTACAAATTAACACAGATCAGGACACAAATTTAAGTATAAATTGAAGCAGATAAGAGTTCAAATTCTTTTTTTTAAGCAAACTTTAAACATGCCTAGTATGCAAACAAGCTGTGTGACATTTGGAAGGCCTTTTCCCCTTTTAGCATCTATCATGTCTCCAGATTTCATACACATCTCTATGCAAATACCAACAACAGTCCACTCATGGGACCATGAAGAATTTATAACAAACATGTCAAAATCCATTCAAAGAGAAGTTAGGCAGTGCTTTTCCACACCTGTCCATCACAATGGAACACTGATTCAGTAGCCAATGGTTGAGCAGGAGGGCGGAACCAAGGAATATAAGAAGAGAATGGAGGACAGTTATAATCAGTTAGGATTTCAGTTAGCCAGAGGTTAGGATTTCAGTTAGCCAGAAGTTAGGATTTCAGTTAGCCAGAGGTTAGGATTTCAGTTAGCCAGAAGTTAGGATTTCAGTTAGCCAGGAGTTAGGGTTTCAGTTAAGCATGAGATAGGACAGTTGGTCAAGGGTTAGGGAAAGAGTTAGGTAATTGGAAGAATTGTTATGAAGAGTTAGAATACGAAGAAGGTTTAGAGAGAGATTGATAGACAGTGATTAGTAAAGTCAAATAATAACACTTGGAAAGAAATGTATAAGAGAAATGAATGAAATAACACCTACAAGAAATAAATAAACTGTTATGAAGTAATTGAAACTAAATACAAAGTGACCAGCATATTTCTATGATAAATGCAGTTTAATGAATCTCAAATACCATAACACCTATGATTTACTTGATTCTTTCACATGTTAAGCAATTAATAAACAACGTTAATTTTGACATATATGATTCAATGGTTTTCATTGGTAATTGAGGAAAGATTTCCTCTGGTGGCAGCGGAAGTGGAGACAAGAGATACTGTCATACCTGAAGGCAAATCTGTTTGTTAGGAAGAACATACAGAGGAGCTGAGGGTGGGTGACATAAAGTGGCGGCTTAGCGGTGGGATACGAATGAAAAAGAAATTCAGTGAGCCAAAATAAAGTGAAAGTCATTAAGCTGGATATGAATGAAAAAGGAATCCAGTGAGCCAAAAATAAAGAGAAGTTTTCTGATTCTGGGATTCAAAGGGAAGGAATACCAGAAAGTCTAAAGTAAAAGAAAATCTCTGAGTCTAAGAGACTTGTTTGGAAAGTAGATGGTCGAGGTGAAGGAGTAGGAAACCCTAGAGCTGAAGGGATAGCTTGGAAGGGACTCCAAATCACTGAGACTTATTAATAAGAAAAACAAGTAAAAGACTCTGAGGAGATTTCTAAAGATTTTACCTCAAGCTAGGAGTGAAAGGACAAGAAAGGGTCTAGCTTTAAGATCCCAAGGCTCTGAGGAAAGAGAGCATTGAAGGGAATAAAGTGGATGCCTAAGTCCAGAGAAATAGCTGAGATAGAATAGGTGGAAGAAGGCTTATCAGAAAAGAAATAATGCTGGGAAAAGCTGGGTGTCTGTAGACCAAGAGATACAAGGTAACAGACACAAGGAACAGCGAGGCTAGGAGCCCAAAGATACAAAGTAGCGATCTTAAGCTGCCACCGGAAAGGCTACAAAGTAACAGTAACTCTCTAACTCTAAAAGGAAAAAAAGCACTTTGAATCAAGGCTTGACTATGCTTGATTATTGATTTTCCTAAAATAAATCTATCTAACTCTGAGAAAAAAGAAATGCTTTTTAAAATTCAAGGTTTGTCTTTCTGATTCTAATAGAAGACAACCTGTCAACTAGTTCAAAATAAAAGACGGTTGGGAATGCCTTCCAAGAGAGGGAAGAAGGCAGTTATGGAACTAGCTGAGAGTCAGACATTACCTCAGGAAGGGGGACTTTCTGACCAGGAGAGTCAGGAGGAAGGGGATGGCTCAGGGAGAGAAACTGATTTAACCTCCCTGGAGTTTCAAAAGTGGAAATGGGAACAGGAATTTCAGTTAAGAAAATTACAGCTAGAGGCTGAAACTCAAAAGAGACAGATGGAACATCAACTAGAGATGAAAAAACTGGAAATAGCATCTCTAAACAGTAATAACAGTAACAGTACAAATGAAGGGGTCTCAAGAGTAGACCTTAAGAAATTTCCTCAATTTAAAAAAGGTGATTGCCCTGAATCTTTTCTAATTGCATTTGAGAGAGCCTGCTGGGACTATGACGTGAGGGGACCAGAGCGCATGCTGGTACTAAGATCTTTAATTAGCGGTGAATTATCTGAAATTTACGCTAGCATGTCACTAGACCAAGCTAGAGAATATGAGATCTTTAAGAAATTGGTTTTCTCACGATTTGGAATAAATACTGAACACCTCAGACACAAATTTAGACAATTAAGTAAGAAGCCTGAGGAATCATATTCACAATTTGGGGCTAATAAGGTCAAATATTTACAAAAATGGCTAGAACAATCTAATGTAGAAACTTTAGAGGATATGCAGAACCTCATAGGATTAGAACAATTTTATTCAGCTTTGCCTGCTGAACTAAGATATTTAGTTAGAGACAAACAACCTCAAACAGTACAACAGGCTAGTGAATCTGCAGATTTCATATCAGAGATTAGGAGTTCAAAATATTCTGAAGTGAAATTGGGCAGAAACTTTGAAGAAAGGAAAAGAGAGCACAAAGATTTCCACAAACACAAAAATACAGATAGAAGCCATTTTAGAGAAAGACCCTCAGAGCAGTACCAACAGAAGGGTAAAAGCTTTGAAGAGCAAGGAAACAGAACCCCTTATAATGAACAAAGAAATGTAAAAGCTTGTTTTGGTTGTGGAAAAGCCGGTCATTTTATTTCAAATTGTGAATTCAATAAAAATAAAGAAATGTGGCAACAGAAAACAGGGGCAGTTGAACCTAAAAAGATTTACTATGTCCAAAAACAGGCAGAAAATTCTGAGGCAAACCAAAAAGACAGTTTAACTGACAAAACTGAGAAGCAAGAGCCACTGCCTCCTTTAGCCGAGATTGTCCACTGCTATTACATTAAAACCAACATGGAATTAATGAAGTCAGCTGGAGAAAATATTTATATTAACAACGTCAAATATTTAGCTTTGAGAGATTCGTGTTCTCAAATAACAGTGTGTCATACTGATATTATCTCACAGGGAGATGTAATCCAAGATGAGAAAATTTCAGTTAAAGGAATTGGGACTGAAGTGATTAAGTTACCAGTAGCTAAAGTTCATATAAATTATCAAGGGTGGGCTGGTAAATTTAAAGTGGCTATCTCAGATCAGATCCCTACACCTTGTTTAATTGGTTTAGATTTAACTGATTATATCAAGACTGTGATGATCACCACACGCTCTCAGATAGAAATAGAAAAGATAAATAATAGTGATGATGAGAGTGAGGTTTATGGAGAAGCAATAAGAACAAATATACAAAATGAAATGGCAATGGCAGAATTAGTAGATGTCACTAATCCTCAGAAAAAAAGTCTTAAACAGGAACAAGAACAGGATTCCTCTTTACAGTCATGTTTTAAGGCAGTCAGAGAGGAACCAGTAAATCCTGAATCACCGGAAAGATTCTGTTTAGACAGGGATTTATTATATAGGGAAGTTATGATAAACCCTAGAAGAAAAGGAGAAAGTTTACACAAACAATTGGTCGTCCCTAGTAAATATAGAGGAAAGATAGTAGAGGAAGGACATGCAAATTCTTTTGCAGCTCATTTGGGAATAGCACGCACCAAGCAAAGGATAGCACAAAACTTTTATTGGCCTGGGATGGGAAAACAAATAAGGGCTTATATTGCTGAGAACCCCAATGATTGGGATTGTAAAATGCAACATTTATTATATGCTTACCGGTCAGTGCCACAGGAAAGTACTGGGTTTAGTCCTTTTGAATTATTATTTGGGAGGAAAGTAAAAGGACCCCTAGATTTGCTTAAACAAAATTGGGAGGAAAGAAAAGAAGAAGATCCTGAAAACGTAATCAAATATATAGATAATTTAATGAATACTTTACAAAAGTCTCTGAAATTAGCGTCAGAAAATTTCAAACACCAACAGAATAAGCAAAAAGTTTGGTATGATAAAAAGGCTAGGGAAAGATCATTCAATACTGGAGAAGAAGTCCTGATGTTAAGACCAATAAAAGGAAATAAGTTACAGTTAAATTGGGCAGGACCTTTTAGAATTATAGAAAAACTGAAGGAGATAAATTATATAATTCAAGAAGAGGGAGAAGAGGGTAGGAGAGTAGTTCATGTTAATATGATAAAACCATATTACAGGAAAGAAAGAATAATACTATATGCCATGAAGGAAGAGCCCAAGAGAAAATATGAAATGCAATACTGGAAAGGAAAAGGAGGGCTCAATTATAACTTTGAGAAAATAGTAACAAGCATTACTCTGCTCACAGAAAAAATAAAAGAAGCAAGAGCAAAAGTTTTAATAAGGATAGCAGGCTATGGGATAGTCAATTCCAGAGATATAGCCTCTCCTTTAGAAAATATAAAAGCCAAGAGAAAAGTTGAAAGGATCCAGAGGTCGAGCGGATGCCATGAGACCTTCGAGAAATCGCAGACTGCAGTGAGGGCTGGTTGTGTAGTGAGAGGTCCAGAGTTTCGGAGGAACTACAACATCATCGCAGAGGTGTCCAGATTCGAACCAGGAGCCGTGCTGAGCCAGGTGGACGACAAGGGAGACCAGCATCCGGTGACGTTCCTAAGCGAGAAGATGCAGGCGGGCAAGAGACACCTTCCCACCACCGATCGTGAGTGTTTGGCAATTATTTGGTCTTTGAGGAAGCTTGGACCATACATATGGGGAAGACATTTTGCTCCAGACAGTGACTATTCTCCAAGGTTCTGGTTGCAGACTAACAAAGAGAATAATAAGCAACTGAGGAGGGGTGCCAGATTCCTACAAGACTATGACTTTGGGATCCAGAGAGTTAAAGAGAATCAAAATGTGATGGACAATGCCTGGACGAGAAGACCAGAAGACGAACAAAAGAGACTAATGTAACATGTAACTTTAATTTAAAAAAATGGCTCTAATTAAAAGGTTCTAGTAATGAATAAATAAAAGAAAAAAAATTGTAAATTGTTTTGATGAATAAAGGGTAAGTAGTGATAAAAGTAACAATACAGTAGTAAAAAAATGGGAAGAAATGCAAATGTTGAGTAATGCAATGTAAATGTGTAAAGTAACAAGATTAAAATGTGGTATAGCATACGTAGCAATAACATGCATGCATAAACTAAGTAAAAGAGTAAAAGTAATGTAATTTAAAATGTATATATAAAAAAAAGTTCTCTCATACGTTGTACATGAGGGTAACTCACTGTAGAGTTTACCCCATGATACAAACTTTTCCAAGGGGGGAGGTATGTGACGGACAGGTCAGAAACCACACCTGTCCATCACAATGGAACACTGATTCAGTAGCCAATGGTTGAGCAGGAGGGCGGAACCAAGGAATATAAGAAGAGAATGGAGGACAGTTATAATCAGTTAGGATTTCAGTTAGCCAGAGGTCAGGATTTCAGTTAGCCAGAAGTTAGGATTTCAGTTAGCCAGAAGTTAGGATTTCAGTTAGCCAGGAGTTAGGGTTTCAGTTAAGCATGAGATAGGACAGTTGGTCAAGGGTTAGGGAAAGAGTTAGGTAATTGGAAGAATTGTTATGAAGAGTTAGAATACGAAGAAGGTTTAGAGAGAGATTGATAGACAGTGATTAGTAAAGTCAAATAATAACACTTGGAAAGAAATGTATAAGAGAAATGAATGAAATAACACCTACAAGAAATAAATAAACTGTTATGAAGTAATTGAAACTAAATACAAAGTGACCAGCATATTTCTATGATAAATGCAGTTTAATGAATCTCAAATACCATAACACCTATGATTTACTTGATTCTTTCACATGTTAAGCAATTAATAAACAACGTTAATTTTGACATATATGATTCAATGGTTTTCATTGGTAATTGAGGAAAGATTTCCTCTGGTGGCAGCGGAAGTGGAGACAAGAGATACTGTCATACCTGAAGGCAAATCTGTTTGTTAGGAAGAACATACAGAGGAGCTGAGGGTGGGTGACACATGCCTAGTATGCAAACAAGCTGTGTGACATTTGGAAGGCCTTTTCCCCTCTTAGCATCTATGTCTCCAGATTTCATACACATCTCTATGCAAATACCAACAACAGTCTGTCATGGTTTAGGTTATTAAGGCTAAAAGGTAATTTCTGAATGGGATTTGTAGTCATGGAACTGTGTAGAAGGAATCCATATTGGTCTGTGTTAGCATAACTAGATGCTTCGAGAATCTTTTTTCTCTTAGAGCTAGCTGTAATTTTCCATGAAGCAAGCTTGGCCAGAGACGATAAGGGTCAAGACACAACATCAGGAAGATGGTTAACAACACCTCCACATCCCATGGGAAACGGAGGTGGAGTGTGAAGAGACAGCCCTTCATCCTGATTGGTTTACGTCAGAGGAGAGTGAAGAAGAAGGGTGGTCCCAGCATGGAAGAAAAATGGAAGACTGAGATAGAGAGAAAACTTTTTTAACCTTTTGATTCTTGATTTGGATTTTAGGATGGACTTTTGAGTTCCAATTGCTATTTTGTTAGTATTATGCTAGAATGTAGTTCAGAGTAAGGATAGAGAAAGGGGGGCTATGCCTTGCCTGCCTT
Source organism: Intellagama lesueurii (assembly GCA_037013535.1). Classification (NCBI taxonomy): domain Eukaryota; kingdom Metazoa; phylum Chordata; class Lepidosauria; order Squamata; family Agamidae; genus Intellagama; species Intellagama lesueurii. Next base: position 217,844 of record JBAJHW010000012.1, read on the forward strand.
TCAAGCTATTTTTAGAGGTTTTTTATTTTATTTTGTAGCTGGAATTTGCTAAAGTTCTAACTGCTTTGATTTATGGAAATGTACTTGAATGCTATGCTTTGCAACAAACTGAATATCTCTATTTTTCTAATAAAACAATAATTCTTAAAAGCTGATGTTTGGTCTCTTGAACAGCAAACCTGCAAAATTATTTTTAGGCCACAGATGTGCTACTTGAGTCCATTTGTTCTTCTCTCTGGTGATTGCTAATTCAAACGGACTTGGGAAAAGGAGTAAGTGGTGCTGCCTAGCTGAGTACCGGACTCAGCTCAGCTGATTAAGGAGTACACTTGCCCCTGGAACCTCTCTGTTCAAGCCGCAGGAATCTCTTAGGAGACCTGTGAGCTGACACAGCCCACTCATGGGACCATGAAGAATTTATAACAAACATGTCAAAATCCATTCAAAGAGAAGTTAGGCAGTGCTTTTCCTGCAACTTTGGTTTGTGTATACAAGGAACATTTCTACTTTTTCTTATCACACTGACCACTTCTACCTGCTTTATCACTCTAATTTTAAAAAGACAAACAAGCCTTCAGCAACAAGAAATGCAATTGACCAGAAACATCATCAACTCATAATGGTATATAAAAGTACATGGTGGACCAGTTTATCGGGCAGATCCATTAGCCCCTGCACTGTTTCAAGGAACAGGCTGTTCTAGAAACTCTTGGCTGCAACATATAACTCCCAGAAGGGAGAGAAGAATGCTCACCAAGAAGGTAGAATGCTAAGCCTTAATCTGTGTCTCATCTCCTTGCTAAGGTTCAAAGAGCTTAGCCGCATTAAAATGAGATACTTCTTGGGAGAGGAGATAAGGAAGCTCATCCCTTCTCCAACCCGCCACCCCCTGCCTTTTGTTTCAGTTCTACCAGTCAAAATGAATTGCCGGACCAGCAGGGAATTCTATTGATTGGCACAGATGGCTATTTACTGGTCCCTTCTCCCATGGGCTGAGGCCTCAAGCCTGTGCTTCCCAAGTAGAACAGGCAGAGCGTGAAAGCACAGCACATGCTCAAATCAGAGCCAGAGCACCTTGCTTTTTGGTCAATATTTTGCAAAATGCAGCAGTAGAACCCAGGAGCTGGAACAGAGCCAAGAGCAATGCAGCAAAATGCCACATCACCACCACCACCATCATCTTTAAACTGCATGAAAGTGTCTGGTTCCCATATTCTAGTTTTCTCCCAATGGGGTGGTGCCTAATTTGTATATTATGCAAATGTGTGTATTATGAAAATCACGTGACACACCAGGAAACCTACAGGTCACCTACCCCACTAACTGCTAATTTGTTACTTCAAATCATCCTTTTCCAACTTATTGGAAAATGACCAGCTGTGATGAAGGAGTGAAAATGAACTCCTGCAGCATTTTAAAGCAACATTTAAGATCCCTAAGGATCAAAAAGTAAATGGGAGTTTGCGTATGGCCTCCTGCTTTTCTCTCTGTGTAAAAGTGCAGGTGAGGCTAAGAAGCTGATTGCAGAAGCAACACTGGAAAGTTTAAAAAGGTAATTAAAAACATTCCCCATCCATTATTTTTGCAGATTTGTTATCTGGCTTGGTAGATGGCTTGGTCGTGAATGGTCAATTAAAAGCCATGAACGTTACAAAAGACCTGTTCTTCCTTATTTGTTAGTATGGACAATCTAACTGCCTGCAATCTTGAACTCACCATATGGGGTGAAAGGTTAGCCAGGGAGACTGCCATGATGATCACCTGCACATTCAAATTTGCCACTACCTCATTTCATGAAAGGCAGGCTCAAACTGATATTGTCATTGCTGACATCCCACAAAGAGGCTGGTGTAATCTCTGCAGTTAATGCGGTGACAGAAAATTTCAACAGTGATGCGCTTTTTGCAACCAATGGCTATTTCACAAAAGTATGTTGGTCTACCTTAGTGCTGAGATGATCATGTCCTTCAATGCTAAATTTGAGAGATCTTTTGGAGGATGCTGTCACTACTGTAACAACTGATTGGTATGCTGCATCCCATCATCTTCAACCACCACACTAGCATATATATGAAGTGCTTAGACAACAAGATTCCTAGCAACCCCATCAGTTATCCAGTGATGGATCCTGTCTCCTCCTACAACAGCCAACTCTTCCTTTAAGCAAAGAGGGACAACCACCTCAGATGGCAGCAATGACAGGCCCCAGATGTTTCTTATACACCCCCTGGTCATTTTCCTGGTTTGTATATTTCACACAACTGGTCCTACACAGCCCTATGCTAGTCTGCTGTCTTCAGCTGTGGTGGCAGATCCAACTGCCATTGCTGAATTACACTTCAACCGTCCTGCTGGCCACTGTACACACAAGACAGACGTTCTTTACCTCAGACAGCAAAATGTCTTGGGCTGGCTGTGCCTTTCAGCATCTCTGGTAGTGGGGATAACACAAGTACTTTCTCTCCTTATGTGGGGCATCCATCATCATCTCATTTTAATATTCTGAAGGACATTTAGCCAAATACACCACAGCCAGTCCTGAGAATGCGTATTCATCTTCTTCACTGAGCAAACAATACAAAATGTATATTCGTATTTAAAAAAAGAAAAGAGCAGCCTATATGTTAACAATTACCAAAGATTCAGAAATGAAAAATAGTAATAAACAGTGGTAAAACGTACATTTTTTGCATTAAATTCTGCAGCCAGCCTTGGGCTAACTGCACAGTCGTGGGATGCCTTCAGAAGAAGGGAATGGTAAACTACTTCTGAGTACTCTCTATATAGAAAACCCTGAAAAGGTTGCCAGGAGTCAGAACTGACTTGATGGCACACAGTTATGAGCTAGCTTGATAGCTCAGTGGTTTAGGTGTCTGACTGTGGAGCCAGAGGTTGGGAGTTCAATTCCTCCTAGGAGTAGGGCCAGACTGTGTGGCCTTGGGCAAGTTGCACAGTCCCAGGGAACAGTAAACTACTTTTGAGTATTTTCTACCTGGAAAACCCTGAAAAGAGTCACCTTAAATCAGAATTGACTTTGAGGGCCATGATTATTATTTATTTGCAAGAGCAAACGAAGTGCCAGTAGCATATCGGTTGTACTGGCTGATCACACCTTTTTTGTGTGCACCTGGCATTCATCCAGCAAACACACACCTTGCTGATTAGGTTCAGCAACTTCCAGGGTTACTGTTTTATATCTTCTTAGGCATCCTTCAGTCTCGAAAGACCATGGTAACGTGCTCTGTATGAGTGTCCTCTCGAGAGCATGAAGCCTGGGTAGAATAATATGGAGGATAGGCTGTTACCCAAGCAGCAAATCCCCCCTCTCCACATTGCTGAAATAGTCCAATGGAAAGGCAAGAGCCAATACAACTGGTTCCAGCAACGTCGCAGGAGTTGCCAGAACGACACAAACTGCCTCCGGGACTCCGGCTCCGGATTTTGCCTCGAGGTTATCTCCTGAAGCCTTTTCCATCACTGGATATATCCACAAGGCAGTGGAGGTTTGAAATCGGAGTTTTCCTTCTCCTAGATGGGCTGCCTTCCAGGGCTGACGAGCCCCACCTACCCGGTCCAGGTGGATCGCGTTGAGTCAGAACTCTCCACTCTGACCTGTCCGTCTTGGGTGTCCCTGCATGGCATAGCCCATAGCTTCTCTGAATTACTCAAGCCCCTTCGCCACGACAAGGCAGCAATCCTTGCCCACATTTATTTTGCTCTGATTACTAGTAACATTGTGATTCGATTGCCAAATTATTTTGCAAAGGACTGCTGAGTCCTTACTTACTTGAAACAGGACATTATAGACAAGTTACTATCTTTGAATTTGAGCTGCCAAGAATACAGCACAGCCTTTTCAGAATTGTAGGTATTTAAGGTCCTGTATGAGTTTTAGATACTAAAACATTATGGCACCATGTTTAGTGATCATTATAAAGAAGCACAAGTAAGCTAGCCATGGAGACAACTGCATATGCAATCACTCATGCAATAGTTAGAGGATGCTGTAAGGAGAAAGTGTGTACAACTGTACATCTCTCTTCTAATAAGAAACAGGTAGTGGGCTTAAGGTTAGAAGAGTGTGTTGTACTCTCTGCTGCCAGGAGTCACAGTGATCAACAGATAATTAAACAATACCAATGTAACTTCTTTCAAATTGGTACACCCAAGATGGCTGTGCATCACTTTGTTTGTTCCAAACAGGACTTCTGCTAGAGACAATCTGTTTGCACTAAAACTCTGCTGAAGATGTTCCTTGGTTGGCCCCCTGCACATTTGCAGAAAATTAAAAGGAGGGCATGGCCCACTGAGCCATGAAATGTAGCAGGGGGCTTTATGCCTGTCATCTTTGTTCAGACTCACTTACTGCACAGCATCAATAGGATAGCAAATGGGGGAGGGAGGCATAAACTCTTTGAAGACAGAGTGGAATGTAAATATAATGAATATATAATAATTAATCACAATCAGAACATCCAGTGTTGTGTACTGGGTGGAGTGATGGCCTAGGATTTAGGAAGCCTGGGTTCAAATCTTCACTCGCCCATAAAAACCCATTTGGAACTAATGTAATCACTCCTTAGATATTTCACTTACTTTGAAAGCCCCATCAGGGACACAATAACTCAGTTCCAATTTGAAAGGACATACAACTCAACCACATTCTAATTCCAGTGACTTGCCTGTGGGAAAACACCCTGCTCAACATAACACCAACACAGTTAAAAACCTCAATAATTAAGTTTGTAAATCGAGGCACCACTGTAGTTCTTTTTGATAATATGGGATACCTGGAGATTGCTCCTTTTTTTGGTTACACTATAGGACTTGAGTACCTGTACCCTTACAGCACAAGGAAAAACAGCCTACTATAACCACATTTCACAGCCATGTCATAATGATACTCTTTCCCCATCACCCTGTTGGTGGTCCAGTAATGGGAAAGGCAGGTGCAAGTAAGGAAGTCTCATGGTGTCATTGGGAGACCTCCAAAGGCAGCTTGCCCAGCTCCTCCACTCCAACCTCTCTTCCCACCCACCTCCAAATAACCTCTCAGTAAAATCAAACCTCTATTGTCTCTCACTGGGCAAAATAAAAGCAGCCAAAGTGGTAGGAACACACCCTTCCTTGCAGGGATCCCCTACATCTACACCCACTGAAAAGGGACAAAGGTATTTTATTGCTACTTTCAGAAATCACATTAACTAACAAAAGGCACTGTAAGTGAAGGGGAGGCTTATGGGCCTGGCCATGGCTTAAAACCGGGTGGGAAAGCCAATGAGAAGATTCGTATTTTATTAGGCATTTAAAGTGTCAGGCATCAGAGATGGGGAGCAGGGAAGAAGAGAGGACATTAGGTACACCTCTTGCTAGTGAAGTGAGTGTGGAATTTTTCAGGAGTGGCATACAGTGCCAATGGGTGTGGTATTTGATTTCTCTACTTATGCCAGTTTACAGCACTTTCAGGCCCATCAATTCAAAGTTTTGCAGCACATGGATCCACAAAAAGTCAAGCACCTATGAGAAACAGGGCATTGTCCTGTTCCCATAAATATTAAGCAACACAGTTGCTTGCTCGTGTACTCAGACTAAAAGGGGAGAGGCTGCCGTTCACAGCTGGCTCAATGAAAACAGAAATCTTCCTGACCCATGCCTTCTCATTCACTACACTGCTTCAAAGTATGTGAGACGTTCAAGGGGTCGTTTGACACTGCTACTCCTCCTCCCCCAACGGGCCAAGCAGAGATTTGCACCCAGACCTGCGTCCTCCTAGTCCAGCACCCTATTCACTGCACCACTCTGGATCTCCAGGACAAAAGAGGTGGGTCTGAAGTAGGGAAAGGGCAGATGAAATTCTCTCCAGTGGAATCATGGTGCCACCAAACATCAAAAGCACCACTTCATTGTTTGCATGTCTAGGCTGGAGCTAGCCCTGGTGCAACAGCTTTAAAGCAGGGTATGTAAAGTAACTTTAAATGTCCCCTTACATCACTGACCAGAGGTAACAGCAGAAACTTGTGGCTCAACAAGAAACACTGCAGAATAGATCATGAGCTTTCCACCCTGTCCTAATGCAACAACTCAGGTTGCATTCATTGGATATTACAGTATTAAAAGGGAATAACTTCCTCCCACCACATATACTTTCTTCAACCTTGAGGCAACGACAGAGCCCTCCATCATGCCATTCTGCCGTCTCCAACATATGTAGGGTGGCATCTGTGCCTCTTCGACAGGGGCTGGACTTGACGATCCAAAGGGTCTCTTCCAGCCCTGCAGTTCTAAGATTATTATTAATTATTATTATCCAAGACAGGTTTGTCTTGTGCCAACTTTGAGATTTTTTCATTGTAGTAGCAAGACTTTTTAAATTTACTTTGAATTTGAAGTCATCTAGCATAGTAGCTTTTATCAGACTTGTTGAATGTTATGGCCAGAGTTTAGGCTGAGTCTAACTGTTAGCCCCGGTCAGAGCAGATACACTGAATCAATGGGATATAACTTCATGCTGACTTTGCAAGTCCCATTCATTCATAGGATCTTCTCTAGTTGGAACTAAAAGTTGTATTTATTTCATGTCCATTTTTTAAAAATTATTGCTTTTCTAATTCAGGTGTAATCTACCTTAGGGGACTGCTTTTTTATTATTCTTATTCTTATTCTTATTAAAAAACACTGAGCACAGTCAAAATTATAAAAACATTGACTGACAGTATTTAACAGATAAAAGTTTTAACCAAAAACCTAAATATCTGTTAAATATCGGTGCAGTGTTGTTGTTGTTGTTGTTATTATTATTATTAAAGATTGACATAAAATACCATAAATAAATAACCAAATCAGTGGCAGAGTACAGTTTAACAGAGAGGAAGACCTAGGAGGACTCCTGTCATCTTTGGTTCAAGAACATAAAAAATCTGGAAAACATCTGCCAGTCAAAGCAGACAAGCTATGAGTTAGATCAGTGGTTCTTAACCTTGGGTAACCCAGGTGTTCTTGGACTGCAAATCCCAGAAGCCCCAACCAGCATAGCTGGTGGTGAAGGCTTCTGGGAATTGCAGTCCAAGAACACCTGGGTTACCCAAGGTTAAGAACCAATGAGTTAGATGAACAACTCATTAACAGTCTGCCAACAAAGAGTTAATGCTTTTTGTCCTATGGTGATCATGTGACCAAGTTTTGTACTCAATATGTTACTGGAGGCTTAAACTGATCCACAAACTAATCACTGAGGCCTACATGTGCCTTTGCACATGCTACGCAGATGGTGAGCGCTGAAATACTAGTCATTGCTCACTGACATGTGAAGAGGTCATTAATCCTAATTGGCAGTTACAACAAAATAGATTTACATTTTAAGATGCACAATATGATTTTTTCATCCAACACAACCCAAGAAGACCATGAGTATTTGCAGGAAAATGTTGCCACAAGTGTATATATTCATGAGGTTCATTCACAAGCAACATGTTAAGATTAGTTTTTGCATTTGCCATATATATTAAGCAAATGAAAAAACCTACATTGGGTGCAAGACAAACTTTTAATTAGTAACCATAGTTTAATAGATCTAGTGTGGTGTAAAGGACAGAGTAATAAACTAGGACTCAAAATTCAAGCTTAAACTGAAGAGAGTAGGAAAAACCACTGGGCTAGTCAGGTATAATCTAAACCAAATCCCTTATGAATACACAGTGGAAGTGAAGAACAGATTTAAGGAACTAGATTTGGTGGACAGAGTGCCTGAAGAACTTTGGATAGAGGCTTATCACATTGTACGGGAGGCAGCAACAAAAACCATCCCAAAGAAAAGGAAATGCAAGAAAGCAAAGTGGCTGTCCAACGAGGCCTTACAAATAGCAGAGAAGAGAAGGGAAACAAAATGCAAGGGAGATAGGGAAAGTTACAGAAAATTGAATGCAGACTTCCAAAGAATAGCAAGGAGAGACAAGAGGGAGACAAGAGGGCCTTCTTAAATGAAGAAAAGAAAATTGGAGATATTAAAGGAACATTCTGTGCAAAGATGGACATAATAAAGGACAAAAATGGGAGGGACCTAACAGAAGCAGAAGACATCAAGAAAAGGTGGCAAGAATAAACAGAGGAATTATACCAGAAAGATTTGGATATCCTGGACAACCCAGATAGTGTGGTTGCTGACCTTGAGCCAGACATCCTGGAGAGTGAAGTCAAGTGGGCCTTAGAAAGCATGGCTAACAACAAGGCCAGTGAAGGTGATGGCATTCCAGTTGAACTATTTAAAATCTTAAAAGATGACGCCATTAAGGTGCTACATTCAATATGCAGCAAGTTTGGAAAACTCAACAGCAGCCAGAGGACTGGAAAAGATCAGTCTACATCCCAATCCCAAAGAAGGGCAGTGCCAAAGAATGCTCCAACTACCGGACAATTGCACTCATTTCACACGCTAGCAAGGTTATGCTCAAAATCCTCCAAGGCAGGCTTCAGCAGTATGTGGACCGAGAACTCCCAGAAGTACAAGCTGGATTTCGAAGGGGCAGAGGAACTAGAGACCAAATTGCTAATATGCGCTGGATTATGGAGAAAGCCAGAGAGTTCCAGAAAAACATCTACTTCTGCTTCATTGACTATGCAAAAGCCTTTTGGCTGTGTGGACCACAGCAAACTATGGCAAGTCCTTAAAGAAATGAGAGTGCCTGACCACCTTATCTATCTCCTGAGAAACCTATAAGTGGGACAGGAAGCAACAGTTAGAACTGGATATGGAACAACTGATTGGTTCAAAATTGGGAAAGGAGTACGACAAGGCTGTATATTGTCCCCCGGCTTATTTAACTTATATGCAGAATACATCATGCGAAAGGCCGGACTGGAGGAATCCGAAGGTGGAATTAAGATTGCCGGAAGAAATATCAACAACCTCCAATATGCAGATGATACCACTCTGATGGCAGAAAGTGAGGAGGAATTAAAGAACCTCTTAATGAGGGTGAAAGAGGATAGTGCAAAAAACGGTCTGAAGCTCAACATCAAAAAAACTAAGATCATGGCCACTGGTCCCATCACCTCCTGGCAAATAGAAGGGGAAGATATGGAGGCAGTGACAGATTTTACTTTCTTGGGCTCCATGATCACTGCAGATGGTGACAGCAGCCGCGAAATTAAAAGACCCCTGCTTCTTGGGTGGAAAGCGATGACAAACCTAGACAGCATCTTAAAAAGCAGAGACATCACCTTGCCAACAAAAGTCCGCATAGTCAAAGCTATGGTTTTTCCTGTAGTGATGTATGGAAGTAAGAGCTGGACCATAAAGAAAGCTGACCGCCGAAGAATTGATGCTTTTGAATTGTGGTGCTGGAGGAGGCTCTTAAGAGTCCCCTGGACTGCAAGGAGAACAAACCTATCCATTCGAAAGGAAATCAACCCTGAGTGCTCACTGGAAGGACAGATCCTGAAGCTGAGGCTCCAATACTTTGGCCATCTCATGAGAAGAGAAGACTCCCTGGAAAAGACCCTGTTGTTGGGAAAGTGTGAAGGCAAGAGGAGAAGGGGACAACAGAGGATGAGAGGGTTGGACAGTGTCATCGAAGCGACCAACATGAATTTGACCCAACTCCACATAAGGCAGTGGAAGACAGGAGGGCCTGGCGTGCTCCGGTCCATGGGGTCACGAAGAGTCGGACACGACTAAATGACCAAACAACAACAACAAGGATTTGAATCCCCACTTGACCATCCAAATACATGGGGTGGGGAGTGGAACTGGTAAAACCACTCCTGAAACCTTTACCTGGGGAGTCCTGTAAGACTTGCTATAAGTTGATTCCAACTTGACAGCACGAAACACAATCATGGTTTAATTCTATATATTAACAGTAGTTTAAAAGTTGCACTACCCACGTAGGCAAAACAAGGTTCTTGTGGCACTTTGAAGGCTAACAAGTTTTATTTGGCACAAGCTTTCATGGAGCATAGTCTGCTTTTTCAAATAGCTGGAAGACAGCCTCAGTAGACAGACATATATATAAACATGGAGAGGAGGGAGATGTGAAATAAAATAGAAATGCAAAAGGCCCAGCATGACAAATTGTCTGAATAGTGGTAATTATGGGCAGTTAACAACCATGGGCTGGGCAGGTTTGACTCTTAATGGTGGTCATTAAGATATGTTCCAAGGTCACCAGTAGATGACAAGTACATCTACCCATAGATAAGCAGATTAACATATGTAAGGTAGGGAATAGACTATCTTGGGGGGTTAAAGCCACCCAGATAGCAAGTTATCACTTGTGAAAGTGTACACACCTGCTGTTTGCTGATCTTTAAAAATAACAACAATCATTACTACCTGTTTAACAGAGTACAAGATCATCTCTTGTTGTTGTTTAGTCGTTAAGTCGTGTCTGACTCTTTGTGACCCCATGGACCAGAGCACGCCAGGCCCTCCTGTCTTCCACTGCCTCCCGGAGTTTGGTCAAACAAGATCAACTTAGTCTGCTTTAAATATTTTGCCAATCTACCAACTACTGGTTAAATGCCTTCTCCCACTCTTTGATTTTCCCAGCTGTCTCACTGGGAACTATTTCACTAGAAACTGAGGCAGAAATGCTTTTTTAAAATAAGAATCTGGGATATGAAAACAAAACCAAACCAAACCACGAACTCAACCCCTTTCGGAGTAAATGTGAGGGTGGCCACCAAACTTCAATATTTTTCAAATACCACTTAAAAGAGGGGATGCTAAAACTGTTCCAATTGTTCATTCACTGTTGATTACAGCACAATTCACCACCTGATGAAATTCAAATGTACCCACTAATAGTAAGTTTGTTGTGGCTAATACTGGGCATTAAGTATTGGTAGCTGGGCATTTTCTATAATTGCAGGGAGTAATGTTTGGAACTACTGGATAGCTCAGTAGTTTAGGTATCTGGCTGCAAAGCCAGAGGCTGGAAGTTTGATTCCCCACTGTGCCTCCTTGACAGGGACTAGACTCAATGATCCATAGGGTCCCTTCCAGCTCTGTAGTTCTAAGATCTAAAGACTAAGACAGCAAAGAACCTATAATCCACTGACTGGGGCCCAACAAAAACAAATGACAGTATAAGGAAAGGATGGGGAATATTAAACCATCTAGATGTAGTTAGATTACAACTCCTGTCATCCCATACCACTGACTATGTGGTGTAGGGCTGATGGGATTTAACAGTCTAGCACTATCGAGGATCCTGTATTCTCTGCCAATGGAGAAGACAAGCAGCAAAAAATGTATTGGGGTTACCCTGTTTGTTGACATGGTCAATTCTCTGCTAACCAGCAGCTTGGAACAGCTTGGAAGCCATGAAGCCTCAATGTGTGCAGGGCAGAGGTCTTTCTGCCCTTGCTGACCTCTGTTCTCTACTAGTGAGAGATGTGTCTTTTTCTTAAGTCTCTGAATATACCGTATTTTTCCATGTATAAGACGCCCCCATGTATAAGACGCCCCCCCCCACTTTTCTAACCCAAAATTAAGAAATCTAAGTGGGGCTTAGCAAGTGTAGGGGGAAAGGGATCAAAGCACTGCAGGATCGCTTTGATCCCTGCTTTCCTTTTGCTATGGCTTAGCAAGTGGAGGGGAAAGCAGGGATCAAAGCCCTGCAGGATCACTTTGATCCCTGCTTTCCCATCCGCTTGTTTTTTTCTCTCCTCAGCTTACTTCCATGTATAAGACGACCCTCAATTTTTAGTCTAAAGATTTTAGACAAAAGTATAGTCTTATACATGGAAAAATACGGTAAACTGTAACATAAATTGTGTATTTGGTTCATTTTATTTTTATTCTGCCTATGTCTTGGCTTGGGAGCCAAGGTAATTTACGATGTACTCCATAAATGGTGGCTGGAAGCCAACAGGTGTTTGTATAACTTGCTGAGGCTAACTGAAGCCAACACACAAGGTGCCGCGGGGGGAGATCTGAGTCAAGTGCCTGGTCATCTGTCTGATAGCAAAATCAAGATGTGCCCATCAGTTAGCCATGGCAAGTTATGCAAATTTTGCAGGAACACCCAACATCAACATGACTGATACCTCTCAACAGCCAGTATAAGCGTAAAACAATACATTATAAATATTACAAGAGCACTAATATGAAAATAGCAAAATATCTCAAAACTAAACATCTCAAAACCTAATAAAACAATTAAAAAACTGGCAATAATGAATAATGACAACATTACTGCAACTCAGTATTGTTATTACCTTATTGTATTTGTTGTTCTTATTTAAATGTTTTTCATACTTAGACTCCATGCTGTAATGGAGTCAGTGCTATAATGCAATACTATTGTGATTATAACTATTATATTTTTGTTTTTATGAACAACTTAGAGAACCAGTATTGTGGAAAATGTGGTACACAACTAAACTGCATCTATCATAAAGAGAACTACAATGGGACCCCTTTTTGTGGATACTGAAGACCATCACTGATCAGATTGTTTATGAGTCTTTAGCTTTTTTCAGCAACTCATTAATGCTGAATGCAATGTTTTATTCCTACATGCTTGAAAGTATTTCTGCTGTTAATGCAGTTATGGTTAAATGTGCTATAGTTCCTTGGGAACAATACACACACCTCTCACTGCAAACAGAGACATATTTTCAGTTTTGATGCTTCAGGACCACAATCTTCTTAGAATACCAGCCTCTCAGGGTAAGAGGACGCAGGCATTTACTCTATTGCCTAGGCAACCCCACAAGCTGCACGGGCATTCTTAACGTAATAAATCTTGCACATCTATAACCCCAAACCATCAGCTGATGTCAGCTCTACAGAAAATGTACTGAAAAGAAGTGGGGCAAAAGGAAAATACTCTTCAACTATTAATTTTTTTCAATGCATCGTTTACGCACAAAAGATATACAAGTCTTCTGAAATGTATCTTACAGGAGAATTTTGCTAGTGACAAACAATGCAGGAATTATTTCCACATAAAAGCATGGGAATTGGACTTGAAGGCACTCTGACCAGCTATTGAACTCTGAACAATCGCTGACATCCAAAAGGGAGTTTCTTTCAAAATTTCTGACTTGGCATCAGCTGCCTGGATAGCTCTATCGGGATTCCAAGCATAGTTCTGCAATCCTTGAATTTTCCTTGCTCACATGCTAAGGTAAACTTTGGCATATGAAAAGAAAAGAAAAATCTAACAGAGAGAAAAGAGATCAGAAATCCAGAAATATTTTCAAGTGTGCATATACACAAAAACAACAACAATAGATAATAGTGAACCATCAAATCAATTCCTACTTATGGCAATCCTTTCCACAGTTCTCTAGGTACAGAGATGATTTATCATAACCTCCTGCTGGTAGCACTCTGTGACTATGCAGCTTGCTCAGAGCTATACAGGCTGGCTTTTCTCCTAGGAAGTGCAGTGGGGAAACAAACTCCGAATCACTGACTGCACGGGCAGGTACCCAACTCACTGAGCGATCCAGGCAGCTATCCTTACCCTGTCTTTATCTGTCAGGTAACCAGGGGAGAACACAACCTTTCCCTTCTCCATCATGGCTGTCTCCACATCTTCAGAAGAGAGGTTCCTGCTCAGACGTATGTTCTCCAGACAAGCAAGAGCCCCAAAAAGAGAAAGTAATGATGGAGAGAGGATAGGTTTTCAGTTGCCAGTCTGAGAAATAAAAGCAGAATAAGTCACACCTGAATAGGACTTCAGTGAAATTTACTTCTGAACAAATAACAGTCGCCCAAATCCTCTTGCCAGCTATGCTGGAATAACATCTGGAGACACATTGTATTAAGAGATCAAAGCAGGCATTATCTGTTGCATATTCTGTCGTGCAACTCAGCAAGTACCTGATAATGTCAACAGTGATTTCTTAACTTGGGGGCAATGTGCCCCCAGACATCACACCATTTTTGTAGCTGTGCAAGAGGTTTTTGGCCACAGCACAATTAGCACTTTACAGGCATTCAAGCACTCCATAGGCTAAACATGTGAGGCACTCTCTAAGGTTCTTGCCTCCCTCGCTGCAATCACACCCTGCAAGTGGAGAGAGATTTTCTGAAGAGGTTCTCTCCCTGTGATGCAAAACAGTGAATACACACAAATTCTGGCTACATATCAGACTAGTTTAATATTTATTCCCAGTTTTTCTATTAAAACAGCATGACAACACATCACACAATAATACAGCATGACAGAAATGATTTCAATGATTCCAACAAAAGTTTTCTTTAGTAAAAGTAGCAAAGGCCTGGATACTGGATTCAGTGATCATAAAGCTCTAAATAAAGATACCAGTAAACTCCTCAAAAGGGACGTGGTGGCGCTGCGGGTTAAACCGCAGAAGCCTCTGTGCTGCAAGGTCAGAAGACCTGAAGTCGTAAGATCAAATCCACGCGACGGAGTGAGCTCCCGTCGTTTGTCCCAGCTCCTGCCAACCTAGCAGTTCAAAAGCATGCAAATGCAAGTAGATAAATAGGTACCACCTCGGTGGGAAGGTAACAGCGTTCCGTGTCTAGTCGCGCTGGCCACGTGACCACGGAAACTGTCTTCGGACAAACGCTGGCTCTATGGCTTGGAAACGGGGATGAGCACCGCACCCTAGAGTCGGACACGACTGGACTAAATGTCAAGGGAAACCTTTACCTTTTTAAACTCCTCAATTGTTGCTGCAGCAACAACCTCCCGCCAAACTCTCTGCTCTTTGCAATTTATTTCCAGAAAGCAACAGAAACCCCATATTCAATGAGAATCAGAAAGACAGAGCCAGTAACTAGGTACAAATTCAATCAATAAAAATTGAACTTCTCACTGAAGCTAGCAGTGCCAAAGAGACACTAAACTTTCTTCTACAAGTTTAGTGGAATGATAGAATGTCCTTCTGTAGCTGGAAAAAATAGCAATTTAATTAGAATATCACACATTCAGGATCAGAATACATTATGCTCTCCAGTCCCACCAGGGTTGCCAACAAAAATCAAAAAGGCTGGTTCTGCTCATATTTACAGCCCTGGCAATCGCCAGCTGTCAGAACAGTCCCTAACAAGTTTACCAACCACATTTCAAGAAGCAGTGATGCTTATCTGTGCCAATTGGTGCAAAACTTTTTTAAAAAATGAGAGGCGGGGCTTGTTGCAAAGCAGGGAAGGTAGTGTCTTTCAGATCTCTGAGAAGGCATCCCTTTCCATCAGCCAGATAATGGGGGCTGGAATGCTCCACTGTGGATGTTATCAGGAGAGGTAACACCCCAGAAGAAATTGGGACCGAGTGGGAGCAGAAAGGTGGAGGAATCTGCTTGTCTGCTCCGAAAGTCTGAACAAGCTGTTATCTGGCTTGAGCGTCGGTCGCCATGTTGCAGACGCGACATAATTTGTGAGTACCCAAACTGTTGCTACAGAGTGATTAAAGAAGAAGAAATATCTGAGTTGGAGTAAAGAGGCTCAATAAAGATAAGAATTCGGACTTTTAAACTAGAAAATTGCTGGACACTGTTTTGGAATATATATATCTACAGGTTCTCAAAGTTAAAGGCGAAGACGGAGAGTGATTATATTCTGAAAAGGAGAAAAAAGATTTAAAAGTGATTTGTCATTCCCTTTCTGAGCCTTTTGCAGATATAAGGAAAATTGTTTAGGCTACTATTATCTAAGTGGACCAAAGTTTTGTTTTTCTTTCTCTGAAGTTGGTGGTTTATCTTGGAACTGGCAAGTATCCAACTCATATCTTTAAGAGTATAGAAGAACTGCATTGTGTACCATATCTCCCAAACAGTGCCAAGTTATAGTTACAGCTGGGGAGTGGAATTATAAACTTTACTTTTTACATAATAAGAAGTGCCTGGGAGTTACAGCCATAACCGAAACACAGTCTGTGGAATATAAATCTGCATTTTTTTTTCTGTTTGTTTTGACATTTTGGTACTTTTGGTACTGAGCTTGCTCCCAACTAAGTTGAAGATTACAACGTGGAATATAAATCCGATACATAATATTTGAACAAGAGACTCGGGGAACCTACAGCCAGACAGAAACATAAACTGTGGATTACAAATTTGATGCGGTTTTTTTCCCCTCCTGTCTCTTGCTTATCTTGGCACGGTGACTGTTGTTGTATCAATCGGTGGATTACAAACATCGTGGACTTAAGAATACAAAGCTGGATTACAATTTAACTCCCCACCCCACCCTTTGGAACTATATAACTGGAAATTTATAGTGGGGAACCCCTGGACTGTGTTTGATTTTGTTCTACTGATTCGGGAGTTCTGAACTTTAGATATTAAGGAGACAATAGCACCATCTGTTGGAGATTTAGATTATAGCAAGTTCTTGCAGGTTTTTTCCCCCCTCTCTCTCCTTCCTTTGTGTGTGTGTGTGTGTGTGTGTGTGTGTGTGTCTGTGTGTCTGTGTCTGTGTGTGTCTGTGTGTCTGTGTGTCTGTATGTGTGTGTGTTTAATTCAATATCAAATTTGGGATTTCCAGATCGGTTAAATATGTGAAATTGATTATATTTAAAGGACCTAATTTTGCTAGATTGGTTTTGTGACACTAATAGGGATAAAGATAAAAACAAAGATATATAGACTGTGATAGGAAGTTATATATTTACTTATTTATAGTTCTGAAGGCAGATAAATTTAATTGAAATTATAATGGCACAGAGGGGGAAACAGGCTGGTAAAGGGAGTCCCCAAATTGAATCAGGGGCCACAAAGCTGATGACAAATGATTCTGAATTAAGACAGATGGAACAGAGAATGCAAGTCTTTTTTTCATCCGAACTGGACAGACATGCACAACAAATTAGACAAGATATACAAGCTTTAGATTAAAAAGTAGAGGACTTGGGTGTCCAAGTGAATGAGAATCAACAGAAAATCCTGAAAAACAGGAAAACCATCTTGAAGCTAACAAAGCAAGCTAATATGCAAGAAAATAGGCTGCCTGAATTGGAACACAACGAACGGGAACAAAACTCAAAAATAATACAGCAGGAAAGAACTCTGACTTATCTGGAGATCGAAAAGGCATCATATATACTACGTTTTCAAAACATAGAAGAAGAACGGGAAGAAGATCTAAGAGAAATTACGACACAATTACTCATTCCTATTGTAGGACTGCCCCCTGAAGAAATAAATCAGAATATTGACAACGCATGGCGGTCTTCAACTGTTTTTACAAGGAACAACCATAAACGGAGAGAGATTCACGTAAAATTTTTAAGGAGCTCATTTAGAAATCAAGTTTTGGCAAACTTAAAAGAGAAACAGCTGGTTTGGAAAGGTCAAGATTACAAAATATTGAAGGATATTCCCTGGAGAGTCAGAAATAAAAGGGCAGATTATAAACAATTAACAGAATTTTTGATGAAAAAGCAGATTAGTTATAAATGGATCATCCCAGAAGGTTTGCAATTCTACTATCAAGGTCAGCGACAATATATAAACACTACACATAAAGCAGAGGCCTTCCTGGATAGATATGGAGGAAGAAGGGAGAAGAAAAGAAAAGAGGAAGAAGTTCAAAGGAGAGATACAACAGAAGGCAGGAAATCCGTAGACTCAGAAAAAGCCCAGGAAAGCGAAGAAGAATCTGAGGAAGAAGAAGAAGAAGAGGAGGAGGAGGAGGTTGAGTCCAAAGAGGCAAAAAAATCTATAGTAGCAAAGAGCCAGACCAGGTCGCTAAGGAAGAGGGAGGACCACGGAGGTAATAAGCAAACAGGAAATGTCTAAAAACCAGCTGAGACTAATCACTATCAATGTAAATGGACTAAATGCACCTGGAAAACGAAAAAAAAATATCATCAGCTTAAAAAACTGAATTTAGACATCACATGTATACAAGAAACTCATATTAAAAAAAATGACTTGAAATATTTGGAAATGCCAAAATTAGGGAGGCTATTCGCTGCATCAGACAATAAAGAAAAAAAGAGAGGGGTGGCAACACTAGAGGATTTGAAACCTAAACCAATTTTTGCATCACAAGATGGAAGAATACTGATGGTAGAAATTCAAAGAGGGGAGGAAAAAACATTGATAGTGAATATTTATGCCCCAAATAAAAATCAAGATACATTTTTTCAAAGAATTACAAAAAGAACTGGCAGATAAAGAATACAAAGATATTTGCTGCGTAGGGGACTTCAATGCAGTTCTAGATAGAAAACTGGACATAAACAGTCAGACGTTAAGAAAAGGGAAAAAAGAAAGAAGGACTATATTACCGAAAGCCTTCCGGTCTATAGCAGAAGAGTTTCATTTGGTTGATGCATGGAGAGCAACACATATAAAAGAGAAAGATTACACATTCTACTCAAATTCGCATAAGACCTGGTCTAGAATAGATGCATGCTGGATGCCAATAAGTTGGATAAAAATGATGAAGACTATAGACATATTACCAAGAACTTTCGCTGATCACAGCCCAGTTATTTTACAACTGAATATACAAAATAAAATATCACTCTGGAGAATGAACACCAGTCTTCTACAAAATGAAGATTTTAAGAAAGAAGTGATGCAAGAAATGTCTTGGTTCTTTAAGGAAAATAAAACCCCAGATGTACCAATGAGAGTAGTCTGGGATGCAGGAAAATCAAAGCTAAGAGGGATAGTTATAAAGCATGCAGCAAGACAAAAAAAAGGAAAAAATACAAAAATACAAAGAATTAGAGAAAAAACTATCTCAGTTAGAACAACAGTCGAAACAAAATAGCTTAACCGGAAAACTAGCAGATAATATGAAATCAGTACAACATCAAATAAATCTATGGTGGATATCAGAAATGGCAATGAAGATAAAACAAGCGAAAGAAATTTTTTTTGAAAAAGCAAACAAACCAGGCAGATGGCTTGCCAATAGACTGAGAAAAGAACAAACAAAAAACCAAATTATAAACCTTAAAGACCAGGAAGGAGAGACTAGATGGGAGCAGAAGGAAATTAAAATATTGTCAAGGATTTTTATCAAGCACTATACAAAGAACCAGGGAAAATAATAATAAAGCAAAGAGAATATCTGCAGAAGCTTCAGTTAAAGAAATTATCTAAAGAAAATAAAGAGATCTTGAATTCTTCAATAATGATGTGTGAAGTGGTGGAAGCTATTAGAAAACAAAAGAATAATAAATCTCCAGGAAGTGATGGATTACCGGCTGAATACTACAAGAACTTTGAAGAAGTTCTAGGTCTACCTTTTAAAGAATTAATTGAAGAAATAGAAACAGAAAAAGAAATACCCACTTCATGGAAAGAAGCTATAATTTCAGTGATACATAAAGAAGGTACTGATCAATCAGAAATCCAAAACTATAGGCCAATTTCGTTATTGAATGTAGATTATAAAATTGTTGCATCAATATTAGCAAATAGACTGAAAAAGGTTTTGGTGCAGATCATTCATCAGGACCAATCAGGATTCTTACCAAAAAGACAAATGAAAAACAACATCAGGATAGTATTGAATGTTTTAGAATACTATGAAGCTCACCCTGAAAAACAAATGTCCCTAATATTCTTTGATGCAGAGAAGGCCTTTGACAATATGAACTGGAATTTCCTGCTGACACAGTTGCAATTAATGGAAGTTGGAGAAAAGTTTATAGGAGAAATTAAAGCAATTTATTCCAAACAAGAAGCAAGAATCAAAGTAAATGGAGAGCTGACAGAAACAATTCAAATTGAAAAAGGTACAAGGCAAGGATGCCCGCTGTCCCCCCTACTGTTTATCCTTATGCTGGAAGTCTTGAATCAACAAATAAGAGAAGATAAGAGAATCAAAGGACTAAAGGTTAAAGGAGAAGAATTCAAAATTCAAGCTTATGCTGATGATCTAGTAATAATCTTAGAAGAACCTACGACGTCAATAGAAACATTAGTAGAGATAATAACGGAATATGGATATATGTCAGGTCTTAAAATAAATAAACAAAAAACAAAAATTTTGATGAAAAATATGACAAAAGAAGAAAAAGAAGAATTACAAAAACTTTCTGGATGTCAAGAAACATGCAAGGTGAAGTACTTAGGAATTAATATGACAAAAAAACCAAGTACATTAATGAAGGACAATTACATGGAAGTAATGAAAGAAATCAAAGTAGATTTGCAAAAATGGACTAAAATCCAATTATCCTTAATGGGCAGAATAG
The DNA here is from genome assembly GCA_037013535.1 of Intellagama lesueurii. Classification (NCBI taxonomy): domain Eukaryota; kingdom Metazoa; phylum Chordata; class Lepidosauria; order Squamata; family Agamidae; genus Intellagama; species Intellagama lesueurii. The sequence continues at coordinate 237,982 of JBAJHW010000012.1, forward strand.
CGGCAATAAAAATGAATATACTACTGTGACGGACAGGCCAGAAACCACACCTGTCCATCACAATGGAACACTGATTCAGGAGCCAATGGTTGAGCAGGAGGGCGGAACCAAGGAATAGGAGGAGAATGGAGGACAGTTATAATCAGTTAGGATGGCAGTTAGCCAGGAGTGAGGGTTTCAGTTAAGCATGAGATAGGACAGTGGGTCAAGAGTTAGAGAGACAGTTAGGAAGGGAGTTGTAGAAAAGTGGTTTTGGAGATAGGGAATTGAAGAGAGAGTTAGGAGATTGATTGTATTGAGAAAGTTAAGAAAGAATATATATAGTCAAAGGATATTATAGCAGTGAATAAAAACAAACAAACCCCAAAGTGAAAGCTAATGATATTTAATAAATAAGCCTAAACATCTGTGATTTACTCCTGTGATTTTCATGACATTTGTAAAATCAATAAATCTGTTGAATTGACAGCACGTGTCTATGATCTATTTGGTATTAAGGGAATAATACCTGGTGGCAGCGTGAAGTGAGGACAAGCATCCAGAAGGTGGACTTGTGTTTAAGGGAAAAATAAACAAAGGACACTGGGTGTACGTCACAAAGTGGTGACCAGCGGCGGGATACGAAAGAGAATTCAGTAAGCCAAAGGGATTCGAATATAGTCCAGTAAGCCAAAGTAAAAAGTGATTTTCCTGAGCTTAAGAGTCCTAGTAGTCTGGTGCTGTAAGTGCAGGAGTGGGACCCTTGAAAGTGGCTTGGTGAAAAGCTTAAAAGGGACTCCTGATTGCAGACCTGGGAAAGACTAAGGATAGGGTAAAGCTCTGAGGAAAAGTCAATGGTTTAAAATTACCTCACGCTTTAAGTGAAGACCAAGAGGCTAGCTTGAGATCCCAAGCTCTAAGAGAGAGAACTGAAGGGACAAGCGGAGGCCAGGGTTAGAAAAAGCTGGGGAAATTGAAAACAATAAAGGCAGGGACTATTTAAAGTGAATATTTCTGAGTACTTTTGGTGGCTAGAGGCAAATAGAAACATTGTCTCAGACCAAGGGACTGGCTGGGTGCCAGAAGAAGAAACAGAGTAACAACTCCGTGGGTACCAACAGAAAGGCTACAAAGTAACAGTAACTCTCTAACTCTTAAAGGAAAAAAGCGCTTTGAATCAAGGCTTGACTATGCTTGATTATTGATTTTCCTAGAATAAATCTATCTAACTGAAAAAAAAGAAGTGCGTTTTGAAATTCAAGGTTTGTCTTTCTGATTCTAATAGAAGACAACCTGTCAACTTGTTCAAATTAAAAGACGGTTGGGCATGCCTTCCAAGAGAGGGAAGAAGGCAGCTATGGAACTAGCTGAGAGTCAGACTTTACCTCAGGAAGGGGGACTTTCTGACCAGGAGAGTCATGAGGAAGGGGATGGCTCAGGGAGAGAAACTGATTTAACCTCCCTGGAGTTTCAAAAATGGAAATTTGAGAAAGAACAGGAATTTCAGTTAAGAAAATTACAGCTAGAGGCTGAAGCTCAAAAGAGACAGATGGAACATCAACTAGAGATGAAAAAACTGGAAATAGCATCTCTAAACAGTAATAACAGTAACAGTACAAATGAAGGGGTCTCAAGAGTAGACCTTAAGAAATTTCCTCAATTTAAAAAAGGTGATTGCCCTGAATCTTTTCTAATTGCATTTGAGAGAGCCTGCTGGGACTATGACGTGAGGGGACCAGAGCGCATGCTGGTACTTGCGTGAAGGGAGGACAAGCATCCAGAAGGTGGACTTGTGTTTAAGGGAAAAATAAACAAAGGACACTGGGTGTACGTCACAACTACCAAAACTAGTTTTCCTTTTTCAAGCAATTCCAATAGTATTAAAACAAGACTTTTTAAAAGAACTGAACAAGATAATGACCAAGTTTGTCTGGGACCGGAAAAAACCAAGAATAAAACTTAAGGCTCTTCAGGACAATAAACAAAGAGGAGGGTTTGGTTTACCAGATTGGATGAATTATTATAGAGCAGCAGCTTTGTCCTGGGTGAGAGAATGGATTACTCTACAGAATCAGAGACTCTTAAAAATTGAGGGGCATGATTTAAGACTGGGCTGGCACGCATATCTATGGTACCAAGATGATAGGCAATGCAAAACATTTAATTTACATCTGATTAGGAGAGCTTTATTATGGGTCTGGAAGACAGTTAAGGTACAACATTACACAAAGATACCATTATGGGTAGCTCCATTAGAAGCGTTCTCTGATCCGGCAAGAACACCTCAAGGGATAAACAGAAGCTATGCCGAGATATTAGATAGAGATTTTAATCTAAAAAACAAAGATGAACTGGCAGAACAAGGTATTATCCTAGACTGGTGGTCGATAAACTTATTGAAATCAAGATATGTAAAAGATAAAGCTATAGGGTTTCAGAAAGACAAAATACCTTTGCATAAGGGGTTACTGGATTCAGAGGAAAAATTGATTAAAGGTTATATAATACTTTAATGGAGCAAAAAATGGAAGATGAAATTGTGAAGGACTGCATGGTAAAGTGGGCTCAAAATATAGGACATAATATAGAATTAAGTGCTTGGTCACAAATTTGGGAACGAAATATTAAAATGACTAAATCTAAAAGAAAATATTTACAAAATGTTTTATAGATGGTATGTAACACCAGAGAAATTAACAAAAATGTATAAAAATGTTTCTAACAAGTGCTGTAAATGTGAAAAGAATGTAGAGAGCTTCTATCACATGTGGTGGACGTGCAATAGGGCCAAGGAATTTTGGAAAATGATTCATGAAATGATAGAGAAAATTTTAGGGGTTAAAATTGCCTTGACACCAGAAAGCTTCCTACTGAATATATTACCACCTATACTCGAAAAAAACAAGACATATTTGACTTTACACCTGATAACGGCAGCTAGAATTGTATATGCCAGTAAGTGGAAGATGACAGCGATCCAGACAAAGAAGGAATTTAATGAAAAAAATTTGGAACTAGCAGAAATGGATATTTTGACAGACACATTAAATGACAGACTGGATAATAATAAATGGGAACCTCTTTACACCTGGATGAAATCTACATCAACTTAAGTAGAATAGATTAGATCAATACTATGTTAGAGAGTATAAGATAAGATTAAATGAATGGAATATATTGTAATAAATCACTCTGGTTGCAACGGATTGAAAAGTAGAAAAAACACAATAAAAATATATATACAATTAAAAAATAAAATAAAGCCAACAACAAAAGTGCACTTGCTTGATCATTTCAGTGACTGGCTACTGGGAAGAAACAAGAACAAAGGCAGAGCCTAGCCAAGAACAAAAACTATTGACACAAGAAGCTAAGCATACAGTATTGACATCCACCAAATGTAATGCTGTTTGGTCAACAAGCTTGGCTAGCAGGGACCAAGGCTTAGTTTAGAAAAACAAGGAAGTGTTTTCCTTTAAGGGTTCTCTCTGGATTCAGATTCAGCTCTCCAGAGCTTTAGAAAGGCAGGAGGAGAGGGGATGCCAAAAGGAAAAGCCATCAAGACGCTTTCAAAAGGTTAACCTTTTGCTCTGTGTCTGCCACCCATAACTCATCTGTTTAATACATAAGTGGATCTGGAAACTCCACTAAAGTCACCATAAGTCCAATGCGACTTGAAGGCGCATAACAACAACAATCTTGCAGGAAAGGGGAATTTTGAAATTACATTTACTCTCTCAGTAACCTTTCAGTTTCCTTTAAGAACAAAGATCCCACTGCCAGACTTGCAGATCAATCAAACCCATCACTTCTGGCTCTGTTTACACAAAGTTTCATTTAATAGCCATTTGAAACTGAATAGCCAGGAAAAGCCCCCCTCCATCCCCAAATATCTCCCTTTTGAATGGACTGTCAATTCTAAGCCAGCAGCTTGCTTTTAAACTGCTATTTTTAAAAGACAATTTATTATTATTTTTGCAACCAATTCCACATGTTTATTTAGAAGTCTCACTTAATTCAGCAGCACATACTCTCAATAAAAGCATCTATATAAAAGCATGTATATATATGGACTTCTCAAGTGCCATAAAAAAGCATTCCTGGAACTTAAATTGCTTTTTAAGAAAACAAAGCAAAAGTAAAGAAGTTAAGAAGAAAACAGATGCCAAAGGGAAAGTTGCAATCCAAAGCACACTTATAAGAGACCGTCTTCTGAGTAAACATGTAAGGGAAATATTCTAAAATTGCAGTCCTGTGCTGCTAAAAGTTGCATAGAACCAAATTCTAGCAGCTATATCAAAATATTAAGACATATACATTTAAACAACCAGATCCTGTATCAACATATTTATCTATGCACTCATTTGCATACATCTTAGTAAAAAACATACACATACACGCACACGCATGCACAAAGGGAAAAATATTCATGACATTTTCCCACTTTGAAGCAGTGTTAAGGAAATGGATATATACCTATTGCCTCTTGGGCATCCCCTAAGTCCTACTGAAGTCAGTGGTAGCTGCACTAAATGTAGAAATCAATAGCATTGCTTCATACGTCGACTACAGTATCAGGTAGTATTTTCATACTCTTCTAAAGTCACAATATTACTTTACATATAGTTAATATCATTCCTGTAACAGCAACAGCTTTGAATTTATATGGAGCATGCAGGCATCCAAAGCTAGATACATCAGTCCTTTTTGTGATTTCCGTTGAAATCAGTGGGTTCTCCTTCCAAGCGAGCGAGCAATCTTAGAGTTACACTGATGATCATTCATATGGCACTTCTATCAATGCTCTACGAAATTTATCATGCTTACCCTGTTCAACAACACTCAGAGACAGCTCACTTGCTCCTCATTTTGCTGATGGAGAGCCGAGTCTAAGAGAGATTGATTCTCCCAATCACTCCTGGTGGTATGACAGAGAGAGGGTTCAAGTTCCGTTTTCCCAGATCCAAGGTGAACCCGAGGCCACTGGCCTAAATTTAAACATGAGAAACCTGGAGTTCTCCGACAGGAAACCTTCTCTACTAACAAACCTATGTAAACTTCAAAGGCGAAATGAAAGAGCTTGAAAAAGTAACTGTCAGCTGCCAGAATCCCGCAACCAACCCGACGGTGCAGGCTGGAGGGTCTCCGGCAAGCCTTCTCTCTCCAGCGCCTCAATCCCCTTGCCCCCGGCTGGAGTCGGCCCATTGCCTCCAGGGGCTCTACAAGGTTTGATTTACCGCCCCGCGATGGCCGCAGGGGGTCGGCGCCAGCTGGGAGTCCGGAGCTGGGCTCAGGCTCTCGTAAGCGGGAGCGCGCTTCTGCCCGCCTCTCGACCAGCCGGCTGCTCCCGGGCCGTGAGCGGGTCTGAGCCCGGTTACCGCGCCCTGGCTTCGACGGGTCTCCCTTCAGGAGGGCTGCCCCCCCCCGCCGCCTGGTGGGGGGGGGCGGGGGCTGCGAGCAGGGGGGGGGGTTGCCCGAGAGACCGGCTCGTCTGGGGGGAGCGGCCGGGAGAGACCCCGCCCGTCCAGCCTTTTGCAGAGGGAAGCCCACGCCGACTGATGAAGCCCGGAGGCGAGAGAGACCCAAGAGGCCCCCCGATGACCCTTTCCCTGGCTGGAATCGGGGACCAGCTGGGAAAACAGGTGGAAGACAAGAAGCCAGCTGCAACCACCCCCTCCCCGACTTTCGCAAGACCTGGCCCGCAGGGACCTTCAAGTCGCCTCTCTCTCTCTCTCTCACACACACACACACCCACACCCCCCCATCGGTTGCAAACAGAAGCCTCCACCGGTTTCAACGATATCTCACACGGCAGCGGGGCTAGACACACTTGCACGGGAACGCGGGGCAACGGGTGCAATTGGTCTACTCGGCAGTAAGGCATGAACACAACTGGCGGGGTTACGGATCGGAAAGGCAAGATCGGCTAGTCAAGGGCGTTCTCGGGCCCCCGAGGCTGCGCCCCCGCCCCCGCCCCCGCGCGCCCCAGGATTTCGGCCACAGGGATCCGACGGGAGGCGCGCCGGCGGGTGGCCTCCGAGGGCTCCCGCCCGGTTCAGGGGTGCAGCAAGGCCGGCGCCGGCCTCGCCTCGCCTCGCCTCGCCTCGCCCAAGGGCCCTTGCCCGGAGAGGCCCGCACGCACCGCCCGCAGCCGGAATGGCGGCCGTGCCGCTTGGCAGCCCCCTTCCTGGATAGAGTGAGTGGCCACCCCCCGCCCAAGTGATGTTGAGAAAGGAGCGTGGGAACTGGAGTCCCCACATATCTGGAGGGTGCAGCGAGGTCAAGGAAAGGTTGCCCCCCCCCCCCAAAAGTTCACACAGGCGCTTCCGACTGCTGGCTCACACTCTCAGCTCAAGCCAGCGCAGCGGCAGGTGGGATTCGCACTCACCTCCCGTTTCAGGTCTCCCTCCCCGTCTTCCGAAGCGGCGGCGGCGGCGGCGGCGGCGGGGGGGGGGGCTGCCTTCCCTCCCGCAGGGCACAGGAGGGAACCCCCGCGCGCCCCGGCCAGGCCAGGCCAGGCCAGCCCCGCTCCGGCTGCCGCCACGACCCGCGCTCGCATTCAAACCGGCAGCAGGCCGCCCCCGACGGTGCTGCGACCGGGAGGAGCCACCCGGCCTGGCGGATGGCGGACGGGAGTTGCCAGCGCCGGTGGGTCGCACGGGGCCGCCCCGCTTCCCCGGCAGCCGCGCCGGGGGGGGGGGGCTGCATTTCACTTGCCAGGCCGGTGTCGGAGCCCCAAACTGCCTTTCCTTCACGTCCAGCCCCCAGTCCGGTCACTTAATCCGGAGGAAAGAAAGGCTCAGCCCCAAGGCAGCCTGGGCAGGGTCAGGGAGCGTTGATTTCTCACACCAGAACACAATTGTGACGCCTCAAAGGGGTGGTGATGGTTTTACTTGGGGGTGGGAACTTGTTATTCCGAAAGGTGACCCAATATATGATTGTTTGTTTGAAAGAGATTAGCTTGCTGCTTCTCTGTTTGCACATTTCAGGAATAAATTCCAGATTAAGCCCAGGATGGTCTGCACTAAGATCACCTAGTTCTCTGAAGCAGGAGCTTTCTTGAGTCACTTCAGTTCTATCCTGGCCCTCTTTCTCAGCCTCACCTGCTTCACAGATAAAATGGGGAGACTTATTATGTACTAACCCAGAGTGAGGGATACTCAGGGTGGTGTAGCGGATGGAGTGAAAGGCTGGGACTCAGGAGACCTGGGTTCAAATCCCCACTTCGAGTCCATGGAAACTAAGTTATTTCAGGAGTGGCAAACCCACTCTTTAAATACCTCATTTACCTTGAAAGCACTACAGTATTAAGTTTGCCATTAGTCACTTCCGACTTGATGGCACATCACAGCAACCTTGAGTGACCACATCAAAAGGAGGACATGTGCTCCGACACCTTGTAAGAGTTTTGTGGAAGACAGAATTGCCATTACCTCCACACTCTCTGTGAGCTTCCATGGCCATATAAGGTCTCCCGAGTCCTGGTCCATCACTCTGTGCACCACACTGGCAGCTCACTAAGATTATTGGAACTCTGGACTGGCGGTAGAGCAGGGGTGCCCACTCCTGGTCCTCCACAGGCTCTTTGATTCCAGCTTGTGTCAGCCATAGCCAATGTATCTAGTGGTGAGGATTGATGGGAGTTGTAGTCCTCGACCACCCAGAAAACCAACATTATCCAGCCCCCACCCTTAAGATTTCTGTCATTTTGATTTATTTGAATTATTTCTGGCATGTATTGCTTTTACTTTAAAAGTACATGAAATTGTTTCTGGAAAACTGTAGCATTTGTGTTTGGGAAAATAAAAAAAAAGCCTTTCAGTGCAACCCATTGCTTTGAGCAATGCATTGTGAACTCAAAGATGTGTAAGATGTAGGGATTAGGATCAGATACCAGCTGATCTCAGAAGAGGTCAGAAAGGTGGTATAAGGAGAAGGAGGAGCCGAGTTATGACAGATCCAGCTCTGTTGAGGCCAGGGATACAGCCACAACGTTGGCACAAATATAGACCAGAGCAATGACCATGTTAAATAATTTCCAACATCCTTTGGCAGGGAAGGGTTTGGATTTAGCACAGCTAGTCTAGTAATGATTCATCAGGTCCTCTACCATTTTGCCCAATTAAAATTGCTAGTAAGGGAAAGCCCACCATAATATGTCAAAGCTTTGGATTTTATACCTGATTGTCACTTGTAAAGTCTTTAAAAAGAGAAGAAAAGAATATTACATAGTGGAAATTATGCATTATTTATAATGTGGATATCATAAAATCAGAAATGTATCGACACAAACACGTTAACCTACCGGTAAGTTGTCATCACACAAATCTTGGTAGTTAATTTAATTTGAGATTTGTGATGAACACTGATTATCACTTTATTTTGAATGCTCAGGATAAGGCATCCCAAGACTAGTTGGCCCTATAAATTTAGGCGCTGGCCCATCTCATGGCTGAAATGCTGCTTAGCATAGTAAGCTGCAAATAGAGTAGGCCCATTTAAATCAATGGAACTTACAGAATAGTTGACATCAAAACCTCACTGATTCAATGGGCCTGCTCTAGTTCTGATTCACTATGCTAAGCAACTTTGAGTTTTTGGAACCATGTCTGAAATAATGGACAACTGCTAGAGATCCAGGCAGGCCTTGTAGCTAGATTGACATGCTTCTTCACTTTCTTTGCCTCACCCCATGGCAATTTGACCTCATACCTCTATCAGCCTTGAAGCAAGAATCAAGGAGAAAAACTGGAGAAACAGGCTCCAGCTAAACATCAGGAGAAATGAGTGGTAGAGCTGTTCAACAATGGAACAGCCTACCTTTGGAACTGGAGAGGGAACTCATCTCCAGTGGAAATCATAGAGCTGTAGAGCTAGCTGGAGGCATAAGTTGGCCAATTAAAATAGAAGACAAATCTTCTATGGCTTTAATAGTTGTGTGGAGGAGGAAATTTCAGCAGATGTAGCTTGTGTTAAAAGCTGCACCTGCTGAAATTTCAGCTTCCAAGCAATTATTAAAGCTACAGGAGGCTTGTCCTCTTTTTCATCTGCCCCCCCCAAGGTAAAAAGGGTCATCTAAGCAAGCTTCTGCCAAACCACAATCCACAGTTAAATTGTTCCTAGCAGATGTCCATCTAGTGTCTGAGAACATCTGATAAAGAAGAGTCAACCACCTTCTGTGATGGCACATTCACCACCAGGAGATGGTTCATTATGTTTAACCAAAATCCTGCTCTTTGGAACAAAGAACCCAGCACATTCCATGTGACAGTTCCTCAGATGCCTGAAAACAGCAATTATATCACCTCTCAATCTTCCCTTCTCCCAGGATAAACAAGCTAGCTTCCTCAACATAAATCCCAGCTTCTCAATATCCTTAACTGTGGTGGCCAGCATTGTACACAGTCCTCCAAGTGAAGTCTGGAGTCTACTCCTTACATCTCCATGTAGTATACCACTCCTAGCGATGGAATATGCAGAAGACTTGCTCCAAGAACCAACAGATTTTAAAAGCTGAGAAAGTGTATCTCTCAAACGTCTAGGTTCTAACCTGTTCAGAGCTTTGAAAGTCATTATCAGTACCTTGAACAAAAATCTCATTTTTTGAGTATTTATTTAAGGACAGGGTAGGGTGTACAAAAGTAAGGGGGAATAGGGAAAAGGGAAAAGGATTAGGGGGATAGGAGAACACAGAGTATACAATCATCCGATCTATTCATATTACAATAACAAATCAACTTTTTGCTTTTTCACAATTTGATTACCCTCCTGCTTTCACCTTATAATTTCATTTTAGTTTAATTCTATGTTACTCCAACACTATCTGGTAACTGCAGCCATTTATACAATAAATCCCATCGTTCAGTTTCCTTTTGAATTGAACAGTCTTTCAGCCCATCTGACAGGATATCCATTTTTGTCGCTTCCCATATTTTCACAATAAGTTTCTCTTGTTTCAGTATCTCTGCTTTCTTGAGATTTTTAACATAATGCTTTTTAATTTTAGAATCTGCATAGGTCACTGGATAACTCTTTATCCCATCTATGTTACCTGGTGTCACGCCCGATAAAAACGGTTCTAGAGTTTGTGCAACTTCATTTAACTGTTGTTTGGCATCTAATGTCCCCTCTTTCATCTCTTTCATCAGATCTTCTATTTTGCTAAGACCTTCATTCACTTGCTGAAACCCTGTTATTATTGTCTTTTGCATAGTATGCCATTCCTTTTCTATTTCTTGTGAAACTATTCCAAAACTTTGAGATTGGACAGACCAAGTCTCCAACATTTGATGTCTTAAATTTTTGGAGGCCATCTCAGGCTTTCCAATGAGTGGGGTTTGTATAGATGGTCCTTAACCACAGTGATCGCCCCTTAAATATCCTTCAACAGTTTCCACAATTTTATCAACAAACCAAACCCATAATCATAAACCTCCCCTTAGATCTTCCTCAAATATTTATCCAAATATCATAATATAAAAATCAACTTTTAACCCAGCAAATTCAAATTCAAATAAAACGTGGCACAGTTATTTCTTCTTCTCCCGAGTCTAGCAAGCTACTATTATCAGAATCACATGCAGTCCGACGAGAAAAAAATCCGGACCAAACAACAATCACAGAGTCTCAGACTCTCCAGTAGTTGTCCTTGTAGCCTGTCTTATGATCTTTCCATTAACCCGTTGATAATCCTCAGTCCAGTCGACCACGTCAGCTCCTTCTTTCTTCTCCAGAAAACCACCAGATTCTATTATCAAAAGTTCACAGAGTCCAGGAAAGGGAAAAGAAAAATACATCCAAGCCAAACTGCATTCACAGAACTCAGTCTCTTGAATCCTGTCCAGTGGTATTACCGTCTGGGATTTTTTTCCAGAAACACAAGATTTATTTTTCCATCTCACTCTCTTGGCCTTGAAACCAGCCTGCTGTATTAAGAGTTTCGCTTTTGAAGCAGACTGGTAAGATAGGCTCGCCGCTGCTTCTCTTCTTTCAGCCAAATATTTTCACTCTTATTTTCAGCTTGATGGGGCTATTTCATAAATCAAAGGCTTCAGCTTACTTAGTTGTTATATATTTTTAACGCTATATTAGTTGTCCTCCTCTCCTCCGGTAAAGGGGTTACTCATGGCTCAGCGCCAACATGGCTCCCACCTCCGATCTGTGCTCGGTGATTTCTTCAGAGGGAAGAAGTCCGGGTTTGCATCCCATTCTTCTCCTTCTGATGCTCACCAACTGCTTCAGAGAGAATTCTCCTAGACTCTCCTTCGATCCCCCATTTCAAAAAGGGGATCCCAGACCGGACGGTTCCAGTTTTTCCAGAGAGCTCTTCTCTGAAGCTACTGGCAGCACCGCAACAAAGCCCCGCTCAAAAATCTCATTTTATTTAGGCATGTATAGCACATGGCATACAGGAAAGTTAGTGTGTTTTTTTTTAATCCCGGCTCCTCTTTTCAGGAGGCTACCACAGGGTATGGAAACAAGGGGAATATGCTGAAGGTTTCACCAAGAGGAATTCATCAGACATAAGAAAGGTGGCATCATGGAAGAGTCTTAAAAAACAGGTCTCAGCACCAGACGGAAGAAAGGGCAGAGAGGATTCTGACGCAGCACGGACTGCAGAGAAATAAGTAAGTGCATGGGGAAAATGAAGAATCAGGAAAGGAACTAGACAGGGTGGTGTAAGAGTAAGGGTGTCAGGCTAGGACCAGACAAACTTATGTTTGAATCTCCACACCGTCATGAAGTTCATTAGGTGACCTGGGCCAGTCATACTCCGTCATTCTAACCTAGCTGACACGGTTGTTTCAAGGATCAATTTTTAGGGGGTGCGCCAAAATTTTAAAAGAAAACACTTAAAAATCAAATTGCCAATGGATCCAGAGACTGGGAATCTTACCAGATAATGTAGAGAGAATCTCACAAAACCTATTTTGATATATGTTAAGAGTAGCTAGAGTAACCTTTGCAAACAAATGGAAGAGAGAAGAATGTCCAATGATAGAGAGCTGGAAAGAAAAATTAGCTGAATTTTCAAGGAATGAGGAAGCAGAAAGAAAACTATATGTATTAGCCTGCATATGTTGCCTTTACTACTTATATAGAAGAAGATGGTTCAGCAGATGCAGCTTGCAGGAGAGGCAGTGCGGTGAAGTAGCTAGAGTGTCAGATTAGGATGCAGGAGACCTGTGGGTTCAAATCCCTGCTCCGCTTTGAAAATTCATTGTGCAGGGCAGTACTGGCAAAACCCACCCATTAAGTATATCACAGACCACAGAAGGCAGGTCATCATAAGTAGGAATTGACTTATTGGCACAACACACACAGTCTGCATGTCCAGCTACCTCTGCTGAAAACTTCTGTACAAGCTGAGAGTGACTAGCTCTTGCAAGGACTTAATTTTATAAGCTGGGACTCTGTCCTTCAGATCCTGTGGCCACCCTCCCTTGAGCTGCAGGAGGAGAGGAAAGTAGGAAGAATATATCCCCCACGAGCACCACTAGTTTCTTCAGAGGCAAAGAAAACCCTCATGTCCCTTTGTCGAACAGTATTGTCATCTTTTGTAGTTACATTATAAGTTCCCACTTTTTCCACGGTAAAGCAACGTAGGATGATATGGAACATGTCCCAGGGCAGTCACATAGCAACCATAACCAGTCATTAAAGAAACATCTTTATACATTTAAACAAAAATGTATAAAAATGTTTCTAATACGTGTTGGAAATGTGAAAAGAAAGTAGGGAGCTTCTATCATATGTGGTGGACGTGTAATAGGGCCAAGGACTTTTGGAAAATGATTCATGAAATGATAGAGAAAATTTTAGGGGTTAAAATTGCTTTGACACCAGAGATCTTCTTATTGAATATACTACCAGCTACACTCGGAAAAAACAAGACCTACTTGACCTTACACCTGATAACTGCAGCTAGAATTATATATGCCAGTAAGTGGAAGACTACAAAGGGTGCCGACAAAGGAAGAATTTATTGAGAAGATTTTGGAACTGGCAGAGATAGATGTTTTGACAGATGCACTAAATGACAGGCTCGATGGTAATAAATGGGAACCTCTTTATACTTGGATGGAATCTACACCAACTTAAGTAGAATAGATTAGATTAATATCATGTAGAGAGTATAAGATTAAATGAATGGAACATATTGTAATAAATCACTCTGGCTGCAACGGATTGAAAAGTAGAAAAAATACAATAAAATAAATAAATAAATAAAAGAAACATCTTCAAAGCCAAAATCAACAAATATCTTTGGCTGGCTCTTGAAAAGTTGTATCTGTGTCCATTAGAAAACATCAAGCAACAGATTTACCACTGGATTCCTGTCGCAAAGGGCATGTTTTGAATGCCACAGAACTTTTGCTTTCTACAGCGGTTGCATTTCATTTTAAGGACTCCCAGACTGATTCGTGCAAATCCAGTGCCAGGAATTCCAGCATATTCTTGCCTCCTATTCCATTCAACCTGCCTTCTATTGTTTGCTGGTTCAAAGTCTGCTGGGAGAACTGAACAGCTTTTCATTCACCTATTTCAAATTCTCCTCCAATAAGAAACAACCAGGAAAGTTTGGGATATATTGTTTATTCAACTGCCACCTTACAACAAGGAAATCACAGGGGATTTCTCCAATAGAAAATGAAAGCTGTGGGAGCAAAGTGCAGTACCGGACATACCTGCATCAATCTACGCTATCCATTGTAAGAGATTCATTTAATAATGATAATAATGAAAAGAATAATAACAGCTATTTTTATAATAGTGTATTTCAAACATTCATAACACTTCCCCATACAACATCTCAGTAAACAAACCTGTGAAACAGGTTTCTAAAAATCCTCATTTTGCACATTTATTTATGTATTATTTATTTAAAATATTTATGTGCTGCCTTTCTCCTAAATCATCCAAGGCAACCAACAATATGAAAAGAAACAAAGTTGAAAGCTAAAATAATAAATTATTGCAATATTAAAAATAATTAAACAAATATATTAAAACTTATAAATAAGAACAATATTAAAAACACAAGTAGAACAACAGAGTGCAATAATTCCTTCAGTCAACCAGTCATTTAAAGGAAAGCCTGCCTGAGGAGAAAGGCATGGGGGAGAGGGAGAACAGTCCTCATCTTGATCTGCCCACAACAGGCGGGCAGCTTGTGACCCTCCAGATAACTATTGGACTACAACTTCCATCAGCCCTAGCCACAAAGACATGGGTGAAGGATGATACGGAGTGCAGCCCAACATCTCAGAAGCCACAAGTTACCCACCTCCTGGTTGAATGACGTGAACTATATTTTCTCAGCCATTAGTCTCAGTGGATTATATTGGTCTATGGCCTTGTAGCAGACCACGTTGGGACCTGTGTAAACAAGAAGTGGTATAGAAATATTCTAAATAAACATAGCAATCTTGAAGAATCTAAGCAATAGTGTACGTTTTGAAGTGTCAAATCTTTATCCTAGAGTTACCCAGAGGGGAAACAGGTTTATCCTGACTATCGTAGACTATGCAACGCGATATCCCGAAGCAGTTCCCCTGAGAAATATTGAGACTCAGGCAGTTGCTGACGCAACTTGATGCTCTGCTGAATTATATGTGTCGCATGGGGTTTGCTGCTGCTGAAATAGTCACAGATTTAGGAACCTCTTTCTCATCCAAACTGATTAAAATAACCTCCAAAATGACCGAGATGAACTACATGAGGCAGGAGGAGGTAGAGACAGGCAGGAGAGTAGTCCCTGTGAATGGGATTGAACCCTTCTCTAGAAGGGAAAACGTTGTCTTGCTGGCATTGAAAGAGGCAGTCAATGAAAGACACGAGTTACTTTACTGGGAAGAGAGGGGCGAACCCAAATACACTCCAGAGGAGGTCCATTTCAGTTCCTCACTTTCCCCAGAACAGCTAAGAGAAGCGAGAGCCTTGATAATGAGGTACAGGCAGGTTTCCTATATCAAACCAAGGGTGGCCTTAGGGGTAGTGCACAAGATGGAAATCAGAGATGCACCCCCACAAGCAGTTACACCTTACAGAGGACGAACCTGTCTAATCAAACTGTGGGGCAAGAAGGAAACGTTTGTCCTATATATGAGTAGAGAAAAGCCCAAGAGAAAACATGCATGGCCATACTGGGAAGGCAGAGGCGTGACCTATCATAAGCAAAATGGTTTAAAACGTAGCCTTACCCTGCCAGTGGTGCATACGGCGAAAAGAATGCGGGTTTGGCTCGAACTCATGGGGTATCACCTAAAGGGATTACCCAGTAGCATCACTATAGCCGCTCTAGAAAGGGGTGTAAAACTCTGTAGAGCAGCTAAAATAACACGACGGAAAGAGAGATGGAAGACCGCGCCGATGGCAGGCCGCGGACGGAGAGTTCCTGAGTGCCAGAGAGGTTTCACCATCGCGGGGGTGTCCAGATTCGAACCGGTAGCCGTGCCGAGCCAGGCAGATGACTGCAAGGACCATCATCCGAGGATGTTCCGGAAGGGGAGGCGGCAGGCTGACAAAAGATCCCATCTTTCGGTGGTTCGTGAGTATCGTGAAGGTGCGGAGGGAGGTGCATTTCACCACAATGCAAGCCGTGCAGGAGGGAAGGACAGTTTTGTATATGCTCTAACCCTCCACCATGACTACAATTCTGGACATTCGAAAAGGACAAAGACGGGTGATTGAAAGGGAACTCTCCTAACACAAAAACTTTGACTGGGAAAAATTGTTGGGACAAAAGGGACCCAAAATGTTGTGGCAGATGCCCTTTCGAGAAGTGCCGAAGGCTGAAGACTAGGGAAATGGACTTTGGTGAAAAGGCAAAAGCAATAAAATGTTAATGGTACCAAGTTAAAGGTGATAAGCTGTATGTTCTAATGAAAAAAAAATGTATGTAAGTATTAAAAGTGTTATGTGTTGTTGTTAAATAAGTACCCGAATATATGATTGAAAGGGAGAGTATTGTAATTGAAATAGTAACTGAATTACAAGGTTAATGCATAACAAGTGTATAAGTTGGTTAATTATTACTTATGGTCAAAGGTGGTAAGTTTTGATTGTAATGCTGTAAAGTTGATGGTGGTCTACATTAAGGCTCCTCGTTGTTCATGAGGGTAAACCACTATAGGTTTTACCCCATGAAACAACTTTTTTAAGGGGGGAGGTGTGTAGCGAACAGCCCTGCCCTCACCTGTCCCTCCCAGCAGAACATTAAAGCAGGAGCCAATGAGGGGTCAGAAGGCGGAGCCAAGGGGGGAGGGAGCTGGATATAAAGGCTGGTGTATGGAGTCTGAGGAGATTCGGAGAGTTTATGTTAGAGAGAGACTGTATGTAACTTAAAAGGTGAATTAAGAGTGAGTTAGAGATCAGTAAGAACGATGAATGGAACAGAGAGTTAAAAGAGTTATAAAGTTAAAGCAGCTTTGAGTGAAAGACTAGTGATTAGCATCCTGTGATTTTTCTCTTGAATATTAATCGTATGTTAACTTCCCTGATTTAATAAATGACTTAAGTTTCAAAAGTACACGTGTCTCCATGATTAAATGGTATTAAAACAGTAATACCTGGTGGCAGCGAAGGAGGAAGAAGAGCGGGAACCTTTGAAGGCCAGGGGAATAGGGGCTTCAGAGGTGACCGCAACACCATGTTCTGTGGTTTTGGAAGACATCGGCTATGAAATCAGAGCAAAGGGCAAATCTTGTTTCATGCCTCCAAAGGGAAGGATGCGGTCTACAAAAACCCAGAAGGGGAATGCTGATACTTTTAAAAAGTTGCATGTTCTCCTGAAGGACTTCATGGAGAAGAGCTCTGTCCAAAAGCCAAGGAAGACCCCCTGGATAAAAAAGGCAGAGATGTCGTTGGCAGACGAGAACGTCCGTGGGAAGAAAAGTTTCTTGGGGCAGAAGTCTGATGAATTACAAAGTTCTGGAACTGCAGGTTCCGGGAGTATGAATTCTCACCATGAAAAAAAGGGAAGGGAAACCAGCTCTTCGGATATGGTTGACATGTTATGCGATCTTTTTACAAGGTTGCCTTTGGTAGGCTCCAATGATGACGATCCCGCTGAAGCAGGACGGATCAACCTCCTGTCTCCTCTCCCTCTCCTGGGAAGACACGGGAGGCAGAGAGAAATGACTCTGCAGGTTCATCCGCTACCTTTTGTAGTGGAGCCCATGTCTCCAAAACGTCAGTGGGAGGAATCCGTGCTTCTGCTTTGTGTCCAATGAAGCCCATTGGGGAGACGTGTGTCAGGCCCACTCCAATTTTGAAACTTATTTGGTTTCGCCATTTTCAGGAGGTGATTGTAAGGATCGGTTTCGTGCTGGAACTCCAGTTAGGGTGTCCACAGAGGGGACCGTGGGTCCAGATCCTAGCCCGCTGGATGAAAAAGAGTTTGAAGAACCCATTTTCATCTAGGCTGGCCGACGCGTGCGCAGTTCAAAAGCCCGGCATGGCCAGCGCTCACCCAAAGCTCCAGGCCTTGTGCCCAGTGCCGGAGCGCCTGCGAGTCCATTTCACAGACCAGGCGGCTCCGGTGCCACCGTTTCCTCCACCATCTCCAGGACTCCCTGTCAGAGAGAGAAAAGGTTTAAGACGTGCTCCAGAGTTTTCCGAGAGGCAGTGCCATTGGTCCGTTGCAACCTATAAAACACCGTTCCCCCCCCCCCCGCCCCGAAACAAAGTCTTGAGGCACCTTCGTGGTAGCCTGGCATGGCAGGGACGGTCTACAATCCGCTCTTTCGTGGATGTTAAATCCACGAAAACACAACGGGACGACAAATCTGTTTGTGTCACAGGTGGCTCAAGACTTCCACTTTCTGTTTTGTCTCTTTGTTTGCTTTGACACTCCAGACTTTAACTCCACTACCTAGAAGAGGAATACATTTTGGAAAACAGGGGTTCTGCACCCCTATATGCTGGAGAAGAGGAGCCGCCCCCCTTCCTTCCACTTCTTTCCAGCCATACAGCTGCAGAGCCCCCACAGCAGGGCAGGGATACGGCTCTACGTTTTAACCACGCCTTGCCGTGAACCCTCGGTCTTCGGGCCCTTTCTGGTCTCCTGGGAAGATATAAATCAATTCTGGCAACGCAGCAGCTGAACTCTACAGGTAATCCTATGGCTTTCAAACACAGGGGCTCTCTGTCTGTGTCTGAAGGAACTCTGGGGATATTTCATATTCAGTAAGGTTAAGGTGAATTAACATGTTTGTTTGTTAAATTTGGATCTGCCCCTGATGATACGAGGACTCTCCTCCTCCTCCTCCTCCCCCCCTGCATGGTATTCCCAAAGCAACCTTGCAAGGTAGGGTCAGGCTGAGAGAGAGAGAAAGAGAGAGAGAGGGGCGGGAAGGATTGGCCTGAGGCCACACAAGGAGTGTCTTGACTCAAAGGGGACTCCAACCGGCATCTCCGAAGCCCCAGTCCGTAACACGAAGCACCGAACTACGCCAGCCGGCAGAAGTTCACAGAGTCCACCCAGCGAAGCAAACGGCAAAGTGGAGACCCCGGTGGTGACAGCAGGGGCAAAATCAAAACTCAAATCCTGGACCAGGAAGTAGGGCCAGAGACCCCCTCGGCCAGGAAGCCGCCTTGTGAGGCCGGCGGCGGCACACCTAGGACTTCAGCTGCTGCCAAAACAGAGGCTGGTGGCCTGACTCAGGGAAAGAGGAGGCCTTTTCGAAGGGCTGCCTTTGGCTGGACGTCAGGGAACCCACTCGCCCCAATTGACAGCAGACCATCCCTCGAGCCACATCCTGCACCCCCGCCCCCTGCAACGACCCGAGTCCTTCACGAGGGCGGCAGGAAACCTTGGCCTTCAGGGGCACCCGTCCAGAAAATGGATCAAAAGAGAAAGCCTTCCGCAGGGTTTGCCAGCCAACCGCCCCATCGTGTGGATCTGTGTTTATTTCTCCCATGTGTGCCGAGGAGGAAAGGGGAAAAATCAAGTTCTCTACCGCAAGCCCCAGAAATGAAAGGACCTCCTTCCTCAGAAACATTTTTCAGATCAGGGTGTCTGGGAGGAAAGAACGGGGGGGGGGTGTGTGCTTTCTGCAGGACCAAACCCTTCTTTGGCTCCGAACCGTCCTCACCGGAGGGTGCTCTGCTCCCTGAAGCACAGCCCCTCCAGGTGCATCCTGTGCTTCACCCAGTGTATTTCCACGTAGCTGAGCCAGCAGCGCCAGCCCCAAAGGGTTCTTGCTCGCGCTGCTGCAAAAAAAGGAACACGGAGGTGTGGCTTTCACTGGGTGCGTAAGAGTAAAAGAACCCCCCAAAACTAAAACCAAGCAGATTATTCCTTCTTGCCTATTCTTCCATTGAGGGGGAACTAGAAGCGTGGCTCCAGAAGAGACGAGTGGCCAAAGGATGGCAGGGGGATTTCAGAGAAAAAAAGCAAAGATCCCATCAGGAGAATGGCTCACGAGGTGACCAACATGCCATTTCATGTAAGACTGTTCTGTAGAGCTTGAGAGCTGATGGGAGAGAGCTGTGAACCATTTAAACACACACACACTTTCCTGCTGCTGAAGGATGAGGTACAGAAGTTGCACACTTATGCACTCAAGTTCTCGATCCTTCACATCTTTTTAAATGTCCATGTTTAGGATCGTCCATGCCCTGCCGGCAGTGGGAAACCTCCAGTCCATTGGGCATGTGCAGAGGGCCAGGCCTCTCCCAGACTCTGCCAAAGGCCCTCTTCCTCCCTGAAGCCCCCGTGAATCTCTTTCTCACCCTGTACTTCTGCAAGACGGGAGCGCAGCTTCTTCTCTCGCTCCTGGGCTACGTAGCGCCTCCAGGCCTGAAAGATCAGGTTGTATAAGAAATACCTGAGAGAAGAGGGAAAAATCCATCACAGACCACAGGCCAGTTTAGCCCATGACCTATAACTAGCAGAGAAGGTGGGAGGCAAGCCTTCGGATGGGAGCGGCAGCCCACGGGTGCCCCATAACTATTAAACAAAATGCCTGCCTGTTTCCTGTACGTAGATGGTGTACATATACAGAATATATATGTTCTCAACAGGCCAAGGAGAGAGAGAGAGAGAGAGAGAGAGAGATTTCTACCACAAGTTTCTTGGCATATAGGAAGCATCTTTTCACCTGTGCGGATAACACAATAAGCCCCCAAATCTCCCCTTACATGATTGTCAGGAAAGTTAAGAATCTCCTCCGGGGGGGGGGGGGGGAGGTAGTTTTCACCTTAGACATGATAAACGGAGGTATGTGTAGCCAGACGGGCTCACAGACACTTTTGGGGCAAGCCTGTGTTGTGATAAACTAGTATCAGAAACTATTATTTGAAAAAGTGTGTGTGTGTGTGTAGGGGGGGGGAACTGTGGGTTGGATGCCAACTGAGTCATGCCCCGAGTGGACCCACAGAGTGGGGAGGAAGTCTGTTCTCAGCATCATTCTTTTTTCCACTCTCTCGTCTAGACCTAACATACAGTTTGTGAGAACTATAGTTTGGTGGTAAAAGTAGAGGGGGGGGGGGGGGGAGGGGAAAAACAAACAAACAAACAAACAAACAAAAAACACCCACACAGCATTGTCACCCTTTTTAAATCCTTCCAAAGACTCAAGTGTGGCTTTTTTTTTCACCGTCAGGCTTCCTTCACAGAGCAAGGCGGAGGGGAGCTCCGCTGGCGGAGGCTGCTTTAGGACAGAATCAACGGTGGTGAGCCTGCGGGGAGGCGAAAGCTCAACCAGCCGCTCCAAATCAAGGCAGGTCTGGATGGGCACAAATTCAAATTGCAGTCTGGATTCAAACCTGTGCTCAGCGCAAACCGTGGTTTGGTAAATGGAGCCCTTCCCGTTCAGCTAGATGTGCACCAGAATAGAGCTGTGCACTAATGGGGCAGTAAGTAAGTTAAATTTCCTTTTCAACAAGCACACAGGAAGCAAGTGGGGTTCTTAAGGGAGAGGTTGTAGCAAACAAAAGAGAACCATCAAAAGGGTGCTGGGACGGGCCATGTGCTGTTTATGATGGCCACCCTCCTTCCGGGGATGCCTGAAAGATGCAGGGAGTTCTTCCCCGTGTTCCCTGGAAAACCAAATGTAGAGAGTCCCCTTTCACAGACCTGTGGTGGCAATCGGCTCAGACTGTAAGCTTCCATTCTCTGCAAGCCGCCCACCATTCCTCCTTCCACACGCCAAAGGCTTTCCCCAGCGCCTTCCGATCGCAGTAACCTCTGAAGCACCCACAGGAAGACAAGCACATAGGAATGGGGTTGAATTAGTGGCTGATTCCATTCATTCCATTCCACGGCCGCCCTGTCTTTCTGTCTGTTCCATTTCAGGGAACTAGGGTAGCTCACAAAGTGGCAAGGGAGGGGATACTTTCAAAAGTTAGTAAAAAGGCCAATAAAGGTATCACCTGCTCCTGCAAAAGTTAAAATGGAACTACGCTGAAGGAATTTGAAGTCTCAAGTCGGGTGATCCCGGGATCACACAAAAGTCATCAGATTTACAATAACATTGAAAGACCATTCAATAAAATAGATACACTTCCGTGCTCTGCTGTTTCTTGCTGGTCTTTTGTGTTTGCTTGTTTGCCCTTGTTACTTTCGCCATGGCGTAGTCTCCCTGTTTTTAAGTACTTTTGTAATTAATAGGAAAGAAAACCGGAACCTGATACATGTCTATGTGGATGTAGCCCCAATGGGGTTTCCCTTAAGGGTGCATGTGTTTCCGAGCTCTAAATGTGTGAAAATAAAAATCTAAATCATGAATACGTATATTATATTGCAGCAGCTGGAAACCCTTCGAAACTGCCAATGTCTGGAAAAATCTGGGGGTTGGTTGCTTGGCCTGGCAGAGAAGTCACAAAGGAAGTGGAGACTTCTCAGGCTTGGCTTCCTTCCTGTCTTCACACATCCGTTGCACTTTCCTCCTAGCCTTCCTTCATAGCAGCTTGCAAGTTTTAATCTCAAGTGGAACCAGATGCAGCTCGTCCGTTTTAGGGACGGATTTATTTTCTCTAGTCAATAAGAAAAACGCAACACAAAAGCACAACACTGCCTTTCACCCACCTGGCCCTGGATGGAAGGACTCTTCCAAACACCTCCTTCATCCACAGGGAAAGGAACTTCCTGGCCAGGTGTCTGAAAAACACCTCTGGGCTCTCTCTCTCTCTCTCTCTTCAGCCCAAAAGTCTTTGTGGTGAACCTGCAGAAATGCCACGCGGGTGATTCTTTCCGGCCCACCCTTCCCACGTATTTTATCTCACTAACGTTCCGAACCCACCCATCCTCCAGCAAGCGCAGGGCAGCCCACAACAGAGAGGATCCCCCCTCGACCCACGCAACTGGCCCGTGGCTTTCCTCCCGTAGGATACCACGCCGTTCCTTGCCTCTAATATTCCACAGGCCACAAAATCCTCAAAAACCAGCTGCCCATTGTGTGGTGGCGGCTTTTGCCTTGGAGGGTTTTAAGCGCGTGCATCACATTAGCTGTGTACAGCTTCATTAGCATTAATTACTCTTGACTCTACATGCAACGTTTTTCTCCGGCATTTTGTTGCAGCCTGGGTTGCTTGAAAGATAAATCACTTATTGAATTTGACTGGGCAGATAAAACAAGATGCAGACTGAACAGATACTTAAACATCAAACCGCTAATTAGATTTCCCTCTTGGAAAAGCCTGATAAGTAATGCAGCGAACATAAAGACCCCGGAGCTGGCCGTTACCTGATACGGAGCTCTTTCAACCTCCCACCCCGGTTCCAAGTGTAATGAACACGATATGAGATCCTGCGGCTCCCCTCCTGACCCCGACTTCCAGGCAAGTGGGAAGGAACCAGCTGCCCGACGGGGCCTTCCTTTGAACCGTGGCGCCTCTGTGCCTTTGCGAACATCAAGCTGTAAAGAAGAATGGAGCTGTTTGTTGCTTTTGCTGTTGGGTTTGCACTCAAGCCAGTACAATCACTGGTGCATCCGTCCTTTTACAAAACACAGAGGTAGAGTTGGCCTATACAAATCCGCACAGGTGGAACTGAGCTGGCAGATTCTCCCACCAGGTCTCAGTCATCCAGGGCATTGCTAGAGGGGCACAACCAGAGCTTTATTGCCAGTCTGTTTATATAGTTGCACATCTCAAACTATAAGAATCCTGGGATTTGTAGTCTGGAGAGGCATTTACCCCCCTCTTGCCAGAGTTCTCCTCTGTACATTATGTACAATACATAATTCATCTTAGAACTGCAGAGCTGGAAGGGACCCTATGGATCACCGAGTGATGCCTCCTACCACACACCCTTCAAATCTGTGATTCTGCTGGAGTTTTGAAATGATGGCCTGTCTCCTGACACGCGGGTCAGCTGGCAGAGGGGAAAGGAGGTCACGGGCAAGAGCAGGGTCACCCCCAATGGAAGAGTTCTGCTTCGGTTCTGGGCCACGTGGCACTCACGCACCACGATGCAACCACAGTCACTCGGAACCCCAAATCAAAACAGGACCTCTTGACCTTCAGGCAATCTGCTCCTGGCAGTGACCTCGCCCTCTCTTGTTCCACCTGTGGAGCTACGCTAAAGGAATTTGAAGTCTGAAGTCGGGCGATCCCTTTACGGGATCACACAAAAGTTGCTTTGTTTTATTTTATTTATTTAGAATATTTTTACCCGCCTTTCTCCTCAAAAAGACTCAAGGTGACAAAGAAGGTGAGCCGGGATCCAGAATTTTGTATCAGGCAAAGTTTTAGAAGAGAGAGCCGTGGTAGTCTGTGCTGGCCTGTCAGGTCAAAAACCAAAGGAAAAATAAAATAAAAAAGAAGAAGACAAAAACGTTGTGGCACCTTAAGGACTAGCTGCTCTCTTCTAATGTGAGCTTTCATGGACAAGTCCACTTCTCCAGACATAAGAGCAAGACTTGATCCACGATAGTACAATAGCCATGATAGTAGTGATAATAAAATAATAACTTACATGAAACACAAAGAAGAGGGCCACGGTACTCAACCCCAAACTGCACTTTCTCTTGTCCTCGGCGGGAAAGAAGGAAAGATGGAAGTCCTCAGGAATCTCCACTTCGGGACTCGAACCCGAGCTGGGGGGGGGGGGGGGGGAGACTAGAGACAGCTCGCCATGTCCTGCAGGCGTAAAGGGACGAGAGGGAGATGCACCTCTACACGTATCTGCCTTAATCCTTTTTTGTTTTGAACCGGCCATCCTAACGGCAAGTTTCAAACTGGAACTCTGTGCATGGCCAGGGGCTTTAAAATTACCTAGAGCAGTCTTTTAAACTCGTTATTTTACCCCTTTCTTCTCTGTTAACAACGACAAGGGCCATCATGGGGCAGAGCGGCTCGTGACAGACCCACACGGTGAGCCTACCCTCCCGCCGGTCCCCTGCACCCTTACCCGCCCACCTTTCCGGATCCGGTCGTTCCTCGAGGTCGCAGGGTGGAGCAAATGAACGATGAAGCTCTGCATCCACGTGAACGATCTCATTGAAACAACGACACCTTGTTAAGTGGGGAAAATACAGTTATTCCAAATGACAGGTCCAAGCGGCTGTGAAAAGGGGGAGAAAAGCGGGGGCAGCGGGTGGAATTAAAAGCAGTAGAATGAGCCACGTCCCCAGGTCCCCTTGATGCTGGGAAGAAAAAGACGGCTCCCTCTCCTCTCCAGGGTGGAATAATAAAATCACAACGCAAACAAATAGCCCAGAGAGGCCTTGGCTGCCAGATGGGCGCTATATAAATCAAATAAATAAATAAATACATACATACATACATAAAATAAATAACCATGAAGAACTTCAAATAATTTAATGCAGTGAAAAGTGAGGGAGAGGACTACAAGGCTGAGTCCCGCCCTGCATTTCCTATGGGGTTTGGAGGCAGAGGGAGGGAGGGAGGGAGGGAGGGAGGGAGGGAAATCCCCCCAGACCCCCTTGAATCCTTTCCTTAAGGGCCAGCCTCATGGGGAGGAGACCAACTGTAACTCTGCACATGCCCAGGGACTTCAAAAATCCCGAGGACCGCCTTTATTTATTTATTATTTATTTTATTTATTTAACTTATATGCCGCCCACACTACCCAGAGGTCTCTGGGCGGCTTACAACATTTAAAATACAATAAAAAGACAAAACAATTAAAATGCAATTAAAATATATACTCTAATACTTTCCCACCTTGGATCAGATTCCTCTCCTAAAGGACTACAAGTCCCATCATGGGGCGGGGGAGAAGGGGCCCAGCACTCACCCCACCCTCACCCCCGGGCCTCCTTACCCAGCCGCCGTCCCCGGTCCGGGCTGCGCAGCATCCAGCGGAGGCCGGGTCTCCCACCTGCCTTGCAGCCGGAACGGCCCCTGGGCGCCGGAGGGGCCGGGAGGGCAAAAAATGAGGGGACACGGCCGGAGCAAAAGCCGAACGGACCGGCCTTTGGCGTCCTGGCGTCGCCATGGCAACAGTCCAGGAAGAGGCGGGCCCGGAGGACCTGCCCTCCGACTGCAAAACGCTAGAACGTCCCCATGGCGAATTCCAGGAAGAGGCGGGCCCGGAGGACCTGCCCTCTGATTACGACAGGCTGGATTGTCAGCATGAAAGGCCCTCTGAGGACAAGCGTGCTAGACAATGCCTCCACTCGCCTGCCCGTCTACTTCTCCGCGCCCTCTGCTGGCCACCTCATGCCGGAGGACCCAAGCCATCCCGCCCCCCCCAACAGGCTTCCCGCTGCTCCTGAATTAACACACGCACTCACACAAAAGAGAATGCAGGTGGGGGGGGGGGCGGAATGAGAAGCTTCAGTTCTTTGGCAACTCTTTGCACATTGAACAGGAAAACCACCCATGCGAGTTCAGAGGTAAAACTACACGGTAATGAAAGTACTTTAAAAAAGAACACACTTTATTATAATTTTAAGAAACAGGATGTTGGAGAACATTCTTGTGCTCCAGAAACTGTAGGCAGTAGGGGAGGCCACCGTGGCCATGAAGAGTGTGAGGAGGGATTGGATCAAGGGGGAAACTGAGGACTCCTCCAAGCATGAGAGGAGAATAACCCTTCTCAAGAACCCAGAGTTCTCGACACCTCCTCTTCCTCCTATGTTATCCTTGAGGAGCCACTGGCACCGTGATTGTTGCTTTTTCTGTGTTCTATTGGAGAAAAAAAAAGAAAAGAAACTAAAATTCAGGCCTTCTCTGGTTCTCCCTCCACTTTCCAGTTTGCAATTTTTGCAGTTATAATGGCTGTGTTCTGTAATTTTGTAATGCATTGCTGTTCTGAGCCAGGCTAATTTCCATCACAGTGAGCCATCTTGCTTTCCCTCAGAAAGGAAAGGAAGCAGACCAGAAATGAAGGCAACAAATGAACAAATCTTGAGCTGAAATAGTATTTCTCACATACTGTAATTGCAAGACAGTGCAAGTTCATGCCGCAAACTGGGAACCGGAGGCTGCACAAATCAAGAGGATTCCTGTGAAGAGGTAGCCCTGTTACGAAGTGGACTAGTTCACAAAACTCACAGCAAAATAGAGCAGTTCGTCTTTAAGATACCACAAAGTCTTTATCTTTTCTATTTTTTCATTTCTGTTTTATTCAGAAAATTGTTCTAGGAGTGGTGTGGTGTGGGGTCATTGCAGGTCCAGTTGTTGTCTTTACACTTTTTCTTTTATAGTTAACAGTATAATTCACACACACCCCTCCAATGTTGCTGTTCTTTAATTTTTTGTTTTTATTTTTTACAAAATTAAAACTAAAATACAAATTCAATAGTAACTATACACAACGCACATTGGACTTTCCCCACCCGTGCCATCACCTTCACCCTTGGGATGAGGAGACCAGTAATATCTATTTATGTCCCTTTTTACCCCTTCCTCTCCAAAACGACATGGATTATTTTGCTAGCCTATAGTCTTTCCCCTTCGAAAAGACATACTCCAAGTATAAATTCCATATGTTCTTGAAATCACTAGATTTTACCATTCCTTTTCTTATTTTCATTTCACGTTAAATTATTTGCTAAGCTCCACGTATATTTCAAGATTAATTTGTTTGTTGCTTTTCCAATTCTTTACAAATATTAGTGTTGCTACTGTAACCGTTATAACAATTAACTCTTTCTGATATTTTTTTAGATGGTCATTCTTAATTATATTTACGAGGGCAATATTTGGTGATATCTGAATATCATATCCAATATTTTTTTCTAATTTCCTTAAAAACCAGTGCCCATTCTTTCTTTCTTATTTCACACATTGCAGAAGAAATTAAGAGAATAACTAATCCCTTTCTGACAAATATGGTAGAGTGTTGGAATAATTAAATATATATATTGAGTCCACCTATTTGGGAGTGCAAGTATAGAGTTTATTTTCTGATATTTCGTTCTTAAACAAAACGAAGTCTTGCAACCCTGGTCCTTTCCATTCATGCTGAGGGGGGACTTGCACTGTCTACAGGGACCTATTTCTTCCCAAACAGATGTTCTAAGATTGCCACTTCAGTGTCATCAGGAGGGGGACAGAACTTTGCTTGACACACCAATGAGGGTTTCATATGCAATTCCATGCTCAGTCAACAGAGCTGTGAGTTTGTGTAGATCTTGAGAAAGTCTCTGGTACTCCTAGAAAAAGGGAGGAGAGTTTAATCGCGGATTGATTTGTCACAAAGACGGGTTTAAAAAAATAACAACAGGTTAGGGTTAGGAGGTCACAACCCTTCCCCACTCCTACCCCTTTCAGCTCCTACTCAAATACACTGAAGCCAAGAGATAATTAACTCGGCAACCTTTTGTGGCCCATCCCACCCTGTTCTGGGTTCATGTGTTTGTTCAGAAATCCTGAGCTGAAATAGCAAAGGGAGCAGGACACAGGCCAAAGGCAGAAAGCCCAAGCGGACCAGCGAAACACCAAAATGACTCCCCTTGGGTACCTCACTGCACTTTTCCACAGACTCAAATTCCAGATGCCGAGATTCTGTTTTCATCTCTTTAATTTCTTTTGTTGATTTTAAGAACCTGGCTTCTTCAAATATCTCTCTCAGCTGTTTCCTGTACCCCTGGAGAACAAAACATGTCATCAAATTATTGTCTTGCACACAAACTACTACTGACGGTTCACCTCTTGTTTCCAGAAGAACCTCACATAACAAGTGCCAGCCAGGTTCACACGAGCCAGAGGTCACCAGGGCAAATGCAGAAGCACACCAGCTGTGATGCTCCACATTTTTAAACAGGACATTAGTGCTTAATTGCACCATAATATACAATAAACCCTGCATCAAAAAATGCACATCTTAAAAAAAAAGTCACGTATTGGCAGCCCTCCAGGAATATATTTGTCTGGTGTCAAAGGATAACGACGCAAGGATCTTCAGGGCAAGCACTCTCTTATAAGCAGTGCCTGAGCTGAGAACGAACCCCCTCCTCTGCAGCACATACAAGTCACCTTCGCGTAAGGCAGGAAGGGGGAAAGGGCAGCCCTCCCTCTGCAAGTGGCGGGACGACAGATTCCCCTCATCCATCAGGATCAGCTATGCTGGCTGGGGAGAGGGGCGCCTCCTGAGGACCCATAGCCTCTGGAGGGCCACAGGTTCCTTATCCCAGTCAGAATCCCAGCTACTGGAACAAGAGGAAAGAGGAGCCCCTCCCCACGTCCAGGATAGCCTCCTCCACTGAAGGAGGAAGGAGACTGGCCAGGATCCAGTTTAGGGTTTCCAGAGTATCTGAAACCGAGCAAATTCCAGTGGGAAACAGAAGCAGACGTGTGTGGCCAGGCATGCAGCTGGCCGCCTTGTCCACTAGCTGCCATTGGGCTACTGCAGTTTGTGGGATTTTGCACGCTGTGGAATAAAAACCAAAAAGGATTCTGTCCACCGTTTCTAAGTGAAAAAACGCTCCCTTCTTGCTAATAAAATGCTCACAGGTTTTATTCTGAACTTCTACCTGCTACTTGTTTTCCCAACTACCAAAAGATAAAATAGGCTTTAATTGCATCTCCATTGCTAGCATGTACTTTTATATTTTATTAAACATAACAGTGAAGACAATTATGTGGTTAAATGTCGTAAGTGTATCATGGATGGGTTGATGACATTATAATGACCCAATCTGAAGAAATCAGAAGCACATCCATCTTCCTTTCAAATTATAACTACTGATTGACTACAATTAAATCTAGAGATAAAAATCAAAACATTTATTGATTAAAATCCACCACCACTATGCTGTGAATCACAATGTAAACTATTCTGGTCAGAACTGAGACAGGCTTTTTCTCTGACCCACATGGAGGCTCAAATGTTGTTGTTGGTGGTGGTGGTGGTGGTGGGGAGGCATCCATGCCGCGGCCACACTGACCGGGGCCTCCCTGGCATCTGCCTGGGCAGAAGGCCCTCTGGGTGGGACTCCTCCATGCCCATCGGCAAACTCCTTGAAGGCAACAAAGGCCAACAGTGGGACACGTTAAAGGAACACACCTGGCTTGTGATGAGGTTGTCATAGAGCAACTGCTCCAATCCATCCCATTTTCTCTGGAGGGCTTGATGCAGAGCTGGATACACTGAAAAGAGAAAGCATCTCCTTTGGCCCCAAGGCTTCTCTCGGGCTGTCCCGCTGCTCTCCTCTTCCTGTGTTTAGCTTCATTTTACAAACAGGCAGAGGGCTTCAGCCTCCCCCAAGGCCTGCTGTCCCTGCATCTGCCTGGACTGCGTCTCTACTGGCAGGCATATCCCAGGCATATCCACCGCTGCAGTTAGTAGGAGGGGAGGGCCGGAGAAGCATTCTATATTCAAGCAAATGTCCCTTGAGCTCCTCCACCACCATTAGACCAGCAAAACTGATGGCACAACGCAAGGCATTTTAGCTGGCAGCAGGAGATGGCCCCAGGTGGAAAGGTCCCCACTTGGTCACCCACACAAGCTAGAGATACTACGATGACAGGTGGGACAAAAGCCCCCCCCCCCCCCGCCCCCAGTACCTGAAGCCTCACAAGATCCTAGAATCATCCTCTCTGGACGGGTTGCCCCTGTTCTGATGGCCAGCTAGGTAGAGGCCTCCATCCTACCATCAGTCACACTTCTTCAGTCTTTCTTTTCCAGTTGCCACTCAGCTTTCTGGGATATGGTATTTTGTACTCCCTTACCTGTATTTTTTCCTCCTATGATTTTTTTCCTATGTAACTCTCAGGTTCCTCCCCCACCCTGCTCCTACTACCTTTATGTTTCTTTGGCTCTGAGGTATCCAGCACTCACACGCACGCACGCACGCACGCACGCACGCACGCACACACTCTCTCTCTCTCTCTAGTTTATGTTGCAAACTCAATCCCAAAGCCCAGGCCTCTCAGGTTGGGAGCAGATTCTCCTACTGAGCTGCAGTCTTGGGGACAGATACCCTGCCTGTGTTGCTCTACTGAAATAGGTGGATGGGATACAACTGGCATTTGGGATCTGTACCAGGTATCCCATCAAAGGTACAAAACAAGTGGCATCTTTTAAGAGTCTTCTGATTTTCTCCCCAAACAGGCATCTTACCAAGGAGAGAATGTGGGTGGCAGACCAGTGGCGTTTCAAATGTGAGAGAGTAAACACAGGTGCTTGGTTCTGACACGTGAGCCAATCGGTGGTTCTTTCCACATACCAGAAGTACCTGAAAAGCAGGGAATGGAGTGCTAGTGAAACAAGGCTGACACACGGCTACTGCTGGGTTGTTGTGAAGCCCCGTTTCACCATGTGAATCACTTGCTCAAGTAGCCAAGGAGCACCAAGGGTTATCATGGCAATGAGATACATGGGATGAGAATTTTTCATGCCATTTAGGCTGGAACTTCTGTCTCAGACGGTCTGTCTCTCCACTACAAGGCAGCACCACCCAGATTAGCTTCTGTGGAGTTGCTTTACCTGGGGAGGGGGGCCTGTGACCACCAGAGAAAATAGCTTCTCTGGCCTGATCTCCTGAGACTCAACAGCAAGAACCTTATAACTAAACTAACTATCTCAACAGTGAAAATACCAGAAAAGCTCCCCATTTTTGCAAAGTGTTATGATAAGACTTAAGAACATTTTAAAAGACAGTAGACTGCCACTCTAAGACACCGTTTTGCTTCCTAAGCATGTGGTTTTACCTTTGTTTGTCTGTTTTTGGTTTCGCATGAGTCCCCATCTCTCATCCACATAGCAACAAATGTATTATTTTCTATTTCCCATTCGTGCCAGATTCTAGAAAGAAGGAAAATATTTTAGAATAGATTAAGCATGGCAAACAAAGAAACATAAAGGGGTTCATCTGCTGTAAATATCTTTTACGCAAGCTAACATTTACAAAAATTGCAAGGGCATTGCATAGATTAATTCAAAAGGTCCAGCTTATCTATATCCAATTCCAGGTCTGCTTTGATTACCCTGATGATAGGAGAGGGCTCAGGGGAGTATGTTTCTGAACCTCATAGCAAGCTTTAGTTCTGTCTGGATCTGAAAGTGTCTCTAACATTACCCTCAGCCAAACGTTTAAAATCTAAAACTTACTCTCTTAAACACAGAAACTACATAGAAGTAAAACTGCCTTTTTACCCAAGGATTCCACTGTAGGCATTCCAGCGGAAAGTCTGCTCATGCTGGGTGACATTATGGAATGGGCAAAATTCATATTTGTACCTAAATATTAAAAAAAGAAAAGATATTTGTGTTCAATTAAGTTATTAGAGAGTTCAAATATATTATAATTAATAAATTAGTCTATTTAAAAGACTACTTACATGGATTCCACATAACTGAAGCATTTGCCTGCCAACCTAAAAAGATGTAGGGGGCCTAGAAAGCAAGCAGCGACAACCCAAAAACAAACAAAAACAAATAAAAAAAGACAAACAAACAACACCTCAGCACAAGGAGTCAGAGAACAATGAAATTTGTTGCATTCTGGCCTCCCCCTGCATTTTAGAAACTTCTTTATCTATCGGGCAAAATCCAAAGAAGCAAGGCGAAACCGAAAAGGACAAAAACGCGGGGCACCTTCCAGACTAACGGTTGCCTTTCAATGGCAGCGGCTCGAGGCAACCTCCTCAGCTCCGGGCGAGGGCTTGCCCGGCGGCGCCCAAGGAAGGCCGGCCGGCCGGGTGAGGGTTGGCGGGGCGGCCGCTGTCCGAGGTGCTGCTCCCCCTCCCCCTCCCCCTCCTCCCCTCCCCCTCCTCGGAGCGCTCCTCCCCGTCGGGACTCACCGGTGGGCGGAGAAGGGGCCGCCTTCGGCTGCAGGCGGCTGGACGGAGGCAGGAAGGGGTTGTTCAGCCTGGCCGGAGAAAAGAGAGAGACCGAGGAAGAAGGGGGAGCCGGAGGGTGCCCCGAACCGCCGCCCCGGCGGCCCCTCCGACCGGAGGCCCCGCCGCCGCCCCTGCGCCCGCCGCCTCACCCGAAGCTGTTGGGCTCCTCCACTACCTTCATCTTCCCGCCGGCGGCCGGTCCTGCAAGAGAGAGGCAGCCCCGCCGGGCGGTGAGACGCGGGGCTCGGACCGGGACCGGGGACCGTGGGGGAAGGGGACGCCGGCTCCCCAGGCCCGCCCCGGCCCGCCCCGGCCCCTTACCTCCGAGCAGCAGCAGCAGCAGCAGCAGCGGCACCGGCAGCGTCGCCCTTCTTCGGGTCTCCCGCTGCCCCGGCCGCCGCCGCCGCCACCCAACCCAGGCGGCCATCTTGCTCGCGCCCGAGACCCGGAAGTGGCCGCCGCCGCCGCCGCCGCCGCCAGGTTTCCTTCCGGGGCATCGCTCCCTCCTTCCCTCCCTTCCGAGGCGAGGCGGGCGCCATGGGGCCGCGGCGTCGGGGGCAGCGGGGGCGTCGGGGACGAGGGGCGAAGCCGGCCCCGGCCCCCCTGGAGGCTTTCGCGGAGGCGCTGGCCGGTGAGGCCCGGCCGGTGGGTGGGCGGGAGGGACCGGTGGGCGGGCGGAGCCGGAGGGCTTCTCCTCGCCGGGGAGGCGGGAGGCGAGGCAGCGCCGCCTGACCCGCCTTCTTTCTTTCCTGTCAGGGGCCCTCCAGGGAAAGGAGGGCCGAAGCGGCGCCGGGGGACCCGAGGCGGAGGAGGCGGAAGAGAAGGCCGCCCCCGTGGCGTCGGCGTCGTCCAGGGGCCCGGGGCCCCCCCAAGGGCGAGGCGGCGGGGGGGGCTTCCCGCTGGCCATGTGGGAGCTGGGCCAGTGCGACCGGCGGCGCTGCACGGGGCGGCGGCTGGCGCGGCGGGGCCTGGTGCGGGCGCTCCGGCTCGGGCAGCGCTTCGGGGGCCTGGTGCTCAGCCCCGCCGCCGCCCGCTGCGTCTCCCCCGCGGACAGGTGAGGCCGCCCCCCCCCGCCCCGCCCCGCCCCGCCCCGCCCCGGAGGGGGGGTTGAGACGGGGAGGGCTTCTGCCGCCCACGGGGAGCGGCATCCACGGGCCAAAGAGAGGGAAAGACCCCGGTCGGAGTCGCTGTGAAGCCGGTGGAGGACGGGCAGGCTGTCCACCGTCTTCCTCAGGAGGTTCCCGTGGCTTAGAAGAGGAGAGGATGTTTGTTCGTTTGTTTGTTTGTTTGTTTAGACTATTCCTACCCCGCCTTTCTCCTTGAGGTGGGCCTAGGACGGCTCACCTCATTCAGAGACCGTGGTTGAAGCCAAAGGAAGGCTGCAGAGGCTCAGACCAAGGAAGGCTGTGGGCTGCTCTCGGTGGAGCAGCTCTTCTCCTCCCCACCGCCCCCCCCTTCCCTCCTTCCTTCCTTCCTCCCTCCCTCCCTCCCTTGTCTACAGCCAGGTCTTTATCAAGGGCCCTTTGGGATGGGCGCGGGGAGAGAGGGGACCCAGCATGACCCTGACTTGAACCTGAGGCTGCTGTCCTTTCAGGCAGGTGGTGGTCCAGCATGGGATTGCAGTGATCGACTGCTCTTGGGCGAAGCTGCAGGAGACCCCCTTCAGCAAGATGAAGGGAAACCATCTCCGGCTCTTGCCCTACTTGGTGGCGGCAAATCCAGTGAACTATGGGCGGCCCTGGAAACTGTCCTGTGTGGAAGCTTTTGCTGCAACTCTCTGCATTGTGGGTGAGGAGGAGGAGGAGGAGGACAAAATAGCCGCTCAGTGGCTTTCTTTCTTTCTTTTTCTTTTTCCTATGCAGCCATGCCACAGGTTTCCTTAATTGTTAGGACAGGTTGGAGAAGGATTAGGGTGTGTCCAGGGGCAGGCTTGTGAGAGCCTTTTGTCTGCAGAGGTCCATTGCCATTGCCTGCCCTGCTATCCCTCCCTCCCTCCCTCCCTCCTTTGAGCACTGCCCCAGTGACCCACAGCATGGGTCCCTCTTGGAAGGTCATAGAACAAGTTATGTGTGTTAGGGATTCACACCAAGTTTATAATAAAAGTTATTGTTTTTTGTTGTATTTTCAGTAGTGTACATACTTCAGTCTCACTTAAGAAATCATCACCCTGTGCATTTTCTCTTTGTTTCTATGTGTGGCTGCAACAACAGTCCAACTTCTGAGAGACATAGGCCTGGACCTTGGTTAGTAAACCTCCTTTTAAAAAAATGTTAACTGGTTACTTTTATTGTATTGTAGGTTTTTCTGATCTTGCCACAGTTCTCCTGCAAAAATTTAAATGGGGCAAACAATTTCTTGATCTGAATAGAGATCTATTGGAGAAATATGCAGCTTGTGTCTGTGAAGAGGATGTGCTGAGAGTGGAAAGAGAATTTCTGGCTCATACCCAAGAGGAAGAAAAAGACAATATAGGTGAGAGGTCACCCATGTTTGTTTTTACATTGAAACATTGTGCATAAGGCAGGCCAAATCACTTACCTTTTTTGTTGTTGTATTTTTGGAGATCAAAGGATGCAAGGTGAGCAGGTAGTTTGTTGTGTAATTGCCCTGGAGGGTCTCAAAAGGAGAAGAAAGAATTTGACTTTCCCAGAGCACATTTCCGCTTATTCTTCCCAAGGTGAACCCCATCAATACATTTCTTGGAAAAGTTGCACTGCCTGCCACCTTCTGTTAAACCAGGGGTCTCCAAACTTTTCACTGTGAGGGCCACATCATATATTTTCCATATTTTCAAGGGCTGAAGGAACACATGCATGCATACGCCCACCCGCACACACTCACCCCCGCACTGATGCACTCACTCCTGCACGCCTGCCGGGCCAGATAAAAAGGCAAGGCGGGCCATATGTGGCTTACGGGCTATAGTTTGGAGACCTCTGCCTTAAACGGAACTGTAGCCTGGACCGAGTATTGTCTATTTACTGTTGACATTGAGGTTTAGATCTCCCAGCAGCTTCATTTGAATGCTGAAAAGGGCGCCAGAAATAGAGCGAAGCCCTGTGGCTGCCCGTGAGCCAGAGTTGATGGGGGTGCAACAAAAAAGGGCAATAATTAGGCCATGTGGTGGGGAACGGGTAAATGGGGAGGCAGAAGACAACAAGTGCATTATTAACACTGCCAGTGAACTTGTTGGTTACAGAGGAAGTAGATTGCGGTCTGCCAAAGATAATGCTAAAATTAATCTGCAAGTTCAAAAGATGCCACAAGACTTCAGTTTCTTTGTTCTGATTTTGCTGATGCAAAGGGATACTGCCACTTCTTTAGAAGTAATTGTATTTGTGTAATCCTTTACAAGCAAGCATTCAAACTCTCTTCTTGGCTTGGAGTCTTAACCTAGAAACACCAGAACATGATGTCTCTCTCTCTCTCTACATGTCTTCAGTACAAGCTTACCCCCCCCCCCCCCCGAGTTCTCTGGCTGTTTTCATTAGCCACTGTGTTGTCCAGTGTACTGGTCTACTCTATTTGTGTCCTGTCCCCATACTGGCAAGTAGTCTGCTTTCATACTGGTTTAAGTGGAATCTGTTCCTTTTGTACCTATTGTTTTTCCTTCAGTTGGCCTGAAACATTTCTTCATGCTGTTGATAAAGGTTTTTTAAAAAAAAACGAAACAAGAACCTTGTTCGTGGATGGATGCCTGGCAAGCAGTAGATCATTGGGGGTTGTAAATGGTTTCCACATTTCCTTGTGGCTGACCTTGTGAGGGGGGGGCAGGGTTTCTCCCATGAGGTAGGAAAAAACAGGAGTGTAAGAAGGGCAGGCAGGGTATATGAGACAAAGACGACAAAACCTGCAGCAGCTGAGTGGCCTTCTCTTGGACGGGCACCAAGGACACAAGGCCAGATGGTTATATTGTTGGTTTTACTTGTAAACAGATTGGAACAATGTATTCTAAGTGGTCAAATTTAAATAAATAAATGTTTTTCATCTGCTGTTTATAAAGAAGACAAAGAGAATTTAGAAACTAACCATTCCTGCCTTTTCTTCTCAGACCCCTTTGATATTGACTCTGGAAGGACATTTTTTAATCCCAACAGACCTGACAGAATAAAAACGTAAGTCCTTTGCGTGTCTCTTTTACGTGTCTTCCGGGATTATTGTTGACTTTTATAACACTGGTTTCCCTTTGTAGTGTAATTGAAGAGGATGAAAGTTCAGGTGAAGAAACATCAGAAAATGATGATGAAAGCCACAGCAGCTGCCAGACCAGCAGCAGCGAGGACTTGAATGCAACACCCAGTGATCTGGCTGTGTGAGAGAAAAAAAGGAAGAAATGAGAAATGAGGGCTCTCACCCTTGAGTGTTCATACAAGCAGATCAGTGTTGCAGAATGGAGTCATGGGGTCTGCTTCTTCATATCATTGTTCCTAGAAGGAGCTTGAGGAGGTGTCCTCTGGTTGATAGGCTGCTTCAGCAGTTGGTTGGAGGAGCCCTTGCCTTTACTAGATTTGCTCAGGAGATCCGTGTATGTAGCATCCCAGTCACAGGGCTTCTTTCCCACAGTCAATGTTTTAAGTGATTATTGCTACAAAAACAGTGCCTCCACAGGTTGAAAGGAAATTGACCAGAAGGCGGGACTGTCCCTCTAATATATTTTCTTTCAGCAGGGCTGATGGTAGCGTCTTTGTAGTAACAACAGCTCAAGACAGTAACTGTAGAAAAGAAACAGCACAAGATGAGGCCCTTGCAGGCTGACACACCTCCCTGGCAGTCATACCCTTAGGTCTCCGTCCTGTTAAGTCCTCTTCTGCTCTGGAACAGACAGATACCACCATGGATAGATCTTCTGGGCAAGCCCTTTCATGGTTTTAACCCTGGATCACCTTTCTGGGTGGGTGAGTTGTCTGAAAAAAGAGCAAAAAGCTAACCGTAACTACAAAAGGCTTTGGACAAACAGGGCTGCACATTCTATTATGCTGACCTTTTCTCAATAGAAAAAAAAGTGAGGTCACTTGGTCCCGCACCTGCAAAACTAGGCTGTGAGTATCTTAATAGATGCTGGTGTTCTGTCAAGTGAAGAGAGTGCAGCTAAGTCGTGCACAGGCAGAACTGCCTGGCTGTTCATCGTCTTCCCCTACCCCCCCCCCCCCCCGTTCTGCATTTGTGGGGCTTTGACCTTTTTGAAGCAAAAACAGGAGGAGGGGAGATTTATCAAAGTCAAAGGAGAGGCAGTTGAAATTGAGGGCAATCTTAGCTGTCTTGATACCACGGTGAGAATCCGTCATGAGAGAGCCAGGCCCCTCACCGCCTTCCGTTCAATGGTTGTGGTGACTAGAAGATGGAGGAGCTGCACCGTGAGGCCCAGAGCCCTCCCCTCAGAATGCCATTTCTGTCCAGGACTAGGCGTTGGCATCCTCCTCACACACACACATCCCAAACCTCTTCCTCAGGACAACTTGGATGAGGAAGACGGCCCAAAGCCCTGCAGGGTCCCATTATGCTGGAATGGAGGCCTAATTGTGTTCGCTTCCATTACAAAATGGAGAGCTTTAAAAACATTGATGAAATATTTTCTTTCAAAATGATTTCATACGTTCTTGGGAATAACATTATAAACATTGACCATTTCTAAGCTGTATGCTAATTTAAAAATAGATCTTATGTTTTTAATTCTCAAGAGTATTTTGTTGCTATAGGTAAATATGTTGCCACCCACAAAATTAGTTATCTGGGTGTGCAAAAAGAGTGATCATAAGGTGTGAGTCATATTGTAAGACAAGTTATTGTAAGATAAGTTTGAATGACTAACCAGGTCTTCATCTGCCAGAGGAAAGGCTGGGGGCGGTGTGTGTGCGTGCCAGTTGGTAGTGTTTCCACTGGAAGACCGGGGGTGATGTGCCAGAGGTAGGGGGACAGAACCTCTGAAGGTCCCACATTACATGGAGCTCAGAGTATGATGGGAAACCTGTGCAGCTAGGAAAGCACCAGTGTTGTGTGGTCAGACTGCCTAGTCCCTTCATAATTTTACAGCCTTTTTCTGAACCAGCTGTAATTCCTAATCTGTTTTGAATGGGACCCACAAACAGTGCATTGCAGGAGTATAAAGTATAAAGTGAGATCAGCTGAGATTTAGGCTACCTAAAGGGTGCTTCAGGCCACTTCGTCTAGTCCCTCCAACTTGTGAGCCTCAACCTGTAGGGCCGTGGGGTAGACAGTCCTGCACTTGTCCTTCTGATCACCATTGGCTCCACTGGCTGGTGTTGATGGCAACTGCCATTCCACATAATCCAGAGGGATCTCTGCTTTCAGGAGCGTACAGGCCCTGTTAGAACATGGTGAACACCAGACACACACCCTGATAAATTGCCAACCAGCTTGATGTCATCTTCTTGGTATTGTGTACTTTTCCTGGCTCCATTGCCAAGGCCAGGCCACCATTGTAGAGCAGCCTAACTTCGACCTTATTGAAACCATAAAGCTGTGCATTTTCTTTGGTCTGGTGATACCTAAGAGCTAAGCTGTGGCCCTGCTTTAAAAAAATAAAAAGCTGGAACAACTCTTATCTCAAAGGAAGATATTTGTGACTTCCTGGAGTCACCCAGCTCCATCTTGGTATATAAATGATGTTAATAAATGTTCACTTATTTATCCTTTATAACTTGAATCTGTTGCGACAGTGCAGTATATAATGATACTACTACCTGCTGTGAGGCTAGACAAAAGCCTTTTCAGCTGTTACCATATGGAAGCCAAGAACCAGTTGGGGTTTTCTGCTGGATTCCATGCCAACAGTCTTTCCTTCCCTGGTGTGTGTGAATCCTAGCAACTTGCTCAGAGGGTGCGGAAATCCTCTGAAGCAGGTTCTGATAAAATGGTAACTTCAGAGAAGAGCATGCTGTATACTCATTCCTGCCACGTTTGGAACAGGGTCGTATTAGTTAGACTGATCTCTAGACGCTAAAAGGGCTTTCTGTTGACACACAAGCTGAAACTGTCCTCTTGCTTTGAAGTGTGTTCACTTTGAATAACTGGACTGACAACAGGTTTCGCTCCTGCCACCTGGACTGGGCATGGCCTGTATTCCACTGAGAAAATTAATGCTTCCCAGAGGGGTCTCTATAGAATTAGCATAGAATTAGCAAGTCTTTATGGAAGAAAATGAGACAAAAGGCTTTATAGAAACAGTTTATTTACTCTAAACAGCAACACAGACAGAACGCCATAAACACAAAGGAAGTGACGCAGAATCAAGATGCTGGCTGACTTTGGATCTGAGGCTTATAAGCAACAACAACCTAATTCCTTATGGGTGGAAAACAAAAGGGGGTGGAGGGCATGTGTGTGTTTTTTTTTCTTACAGCCAAGTAGAGGCAAAATATACTTCTAAACAGTTCAAAGCATGCCTTCATCAGAGAGCAAAGAAACTAGAGATACTAGTGAATTTATAGAAGTATAAAAGTTTATAGTTTTACAGCAGTTGAAATACTGACATCAATATTAAAATAAAAGCAAGTTTTACATAACAATCAAAAATACAAAAGACTGAAGGAAGAGACCCTGTATGAAAAAATTGGGGGCAATTCAGCAAATTTAGAACTGTATACAAGTGGCGAATATGGAAAATGGCACACATACAACCCCCTCCCCTAAGTGACTATTAATTGTACATAGCGACATTAGATTTGCAAAAGTTTTGTAAACAAGTTCTTGCCAATTAATCCCTTCCTTTAAAGATGCTGGATGACAGGAGCTTATGACGGTGCAAATTTCTTGGCTTGTGCTCGAACCCTCTTTTCATATTCCACTCTGTTTTGGCTACAGAAAAAGAGAAAGAGGGCTTAACTTTCGAACATCAGAGTGTGCAAGGAATTCTTTGTTAGGTTCTCCTTAGTTGGGCAAGATGATGATGCGAGACCATGGTGCAAGAATCTATTTTGTGACTAGTAAAAAGAGCCTCTTTCCATTCTGCACTACGACCCAAACAAGGAAACTTGGAAGTGTGGAGAGTTTGGCAAAGTAGTTCTTCTGGACTGTACCTCCTACAATCTCATTTTGGGAGTCATGGTGCAAAAATGAACTTTCCCAACCTCCAAATGGGCCAATGTTGTTAAGAGACATAAGCTGTACACTCTCAGAGAGCCAGGCACATGGCGGTGTAAGTGGGTGACCGGGAAAGATGGAAGCTCCGGAGTCACGACTCCCATCTCCTCTTTTGGCAAAAGGAATGGAACTGCCGTGCTTTACAGAGCTGTCCAAAGATTGACTGGCAGCATATGTGAAGCATCAGGAACTTAAGGCTAAACTGAGATATGTGTTTGTTTGTTTTAAATGCAAACCGTCTTAAAGTGCTACACCACATGAGCCTGATGAATCACTCAGCTGACTTGCAAGGAAAAAGCTGTAGCCTGGTGTACCTTCAGTATCACAATGAAAAGAAAGCTGCTGCTGAGAGCACCCCTGAAAGGCAGCCAACTGGCACCTGCTGGAGCACTTCCACCAAAGGAGAACAATTTGTTTCCAGGCCATACTGCTTGATACATCCTGATGTTCTGACAAAATCTTTTATGTAGCTCGACTCTTTTGGTGCCAGCCCTTCAAATATCTGGAGATGACTAGGGTATGATTTCTTGCCTTCAACATCTGATACAAGAATAGATAATTTTGCTTGCAATCCTTGTTTTCAGAACTGTCTTCTATAAAAGGGGCAGTAGAGTGTGAATCCTATTGGTGTTCCTATAAAACCTCCACAATTTACACAACAAATTGTAGCTAACTGATGGGGTGGCACATCTCAGTTGTGCAGCTGGGCATGTGACCAGCCACATGGCTAGTTAGCTATGGCACATTATGCCATCCATCCATGAACACTAATGGGACACCTGCTAATTGCCACACACAACTCTGGTTTAACAAGCAACTCACCAGTAGATTGTGTAAGCCTCTGCTTGAGCTGGGTCTTGAATATTTGGTTCGTTTAGGAGTTCTTGAATTCCTAACAAGATCTGTGAGCAGAGGAGATAAGAAAAAGGTTGCTGTGAACTGTATATTCTACTTTGCCTGAGTTGTGGTTTCACCATGGATTATTTACTGTACTAGCAGACTAGATTGAAATAAAATAAATATCATCTGTTAAGTGCCCATTAAAAATAGCTCTAAATGTAAGACGAGAAAGTCTGTGCAGTCTCTCAAAACTGAAATTGTGCCCCTCACTCAAATACACCATGTTAAGACCTGAT
Organism: Intellagama lesueurii; assembly: GCA_037013535.1. Lineage (NCBI taxonomy): Eukaryota > Metazoa > Chordata > Lepidosauria > Squamata > Agamidae > Intellagama > Intellagama lesueurii. The sequence goes on from JBAJHW010000012.1 coordinate 279,399, forward strand.
TTTCTAAGGAAGTTCCTGGGCACAGGTATGTGGTGGAGTGATGCTGTTTGGTGCACCCCAATGCCCTTACCTCTGGAGAGCTCTGCATAGTTCCATGGGTAGCCACCCTGTTTGCTAGAGTCCTCAAGGTGGGCAGTGCGTGGAGCACCACAGCTTAAGTCCATGACCCTTTCCTAAAGTAGCTACAAAGAAGAAGTATGGACACTACGTCCCCCTCACCCACCCAGCTGCCCTTCTTGGCGCTTCAGACATTTGGGGTGATATTCTGGGCAACAGAAGTTTCTATTAAGTTGTAGCCTGAAAGTATGTAAGAAACAGCTCAATCTGGATGAAGGAAGTCTCCACCTTAGGCTAGTCAAGAATACACAACCTTGGGCCAACCAGACCTGGTACAAGGCCTTTTCCATGTTTTTATGATTGCATGCCCAGTCAAAGGCCAAATTCAGCTTGATTTAAATGCAGCCACCCTACGCACTCCCCAGAGAAATTACTGCAGCCGAATCTCACCCACTGGGTTTTCTAACAGGCTGGGGGGCAGAGCACAAGAGAAATGCATACCTGTTTAATTGTGATGGCAGGCCTCCAATCCTTATCCTCTTCTAGGATAGACAGACACACTGTGCCTGAGGGGTACACGTTGGGATGGAATAATGGTGGCTCAAATTTGCCTGCACAAGAGAAGACTTGCTTTACCTACAAAGCCCTGAGTAAGTAAACCATGTTTCAAACAGGTGGGCAAGAGGGTGGCGTCCAGCTGCCATACATGTGGGAACAGGCTCAGCTAATGGGAATGGTGGCTGCTGCTCTCAGTAATAGCAAGTGCATCCCTCTGGGATCCTGCAAGCCGGACACAGCTATGCTGCTTCTCCAGGAAATCTACTTAGGAAAGCACCAGCAACATGGAAGGAACACATACACAGGGAACAACTCCTTCAAAGAGGAGACATTTCAGCCAATACCTTTTATGGCTAACACCAGGGAATTGATTCCTTTCCACAAAAGTTAGGTTGTGTTTTTTTTTTAATTACTGAAGGAACTGGGGAGTTATAAAAAGAAGTCAGAATCTGGTCGGCCCTCACATGAAGTTTGCATAACTTTTCCCAGCCAGCTGCAGCTAGAGGTGCCAGGATGCCTTTTGGTAGCACAACTGGACACGTGACCTAGACAAGCCCTGTCACACGATTAATCAGCTACAGCAAGTTCTGCAAAGCTTATGCAAACACCAATAGGATTCTGGCCTACATATATTAAGAACTGTTTTTTTTAAAATATCGTTCTACAGTATATTTTCAAAAAACCACAAACAGAACTACTCATTTGTGGGCATTTTACCAAGTACTGCTATATTGTAGAATCTAGGAGGCACAAAGCCTTTCTATGCCCAAAGGGCACACATAAACCAGCAATACTGATACAGCAAAGACAACCCAGCAACTGAAGGACTGAAACTGCTACCCTCAAGGGCCACTGAAAAGCCTTCTGCAGTCTCTTGACCAGAAGATGCAGTTGTCAATAGTCTGCCGAGATTTGGAAGAAGACAGAGACCCATGGTCCACAACAGGCTTTCCTTGTGCTTGGAGATTCCAAGAACTGATGCAGATGGAAACAGGGGGGAGGAGGAGGAAGCCCTTCAGAGATCTCTCTGCTAGGCATTTGCACGTAGTCCCTGTTAAGAATTTTTGCCTGGTTGCAGACTGAATTTCACAATACATATGTGAAATAGTGTTGTTTCTAACGAGAATGTCCTTTTGCAGCCTTTCTCAAGAAATGTTTTCTCTCACTGGACTTACATTTTGGGGGTGAGGAGGGATAATCATCCTTGAAAAGCATCCGTAACTTAAATAAGCCTCCTTCCCATGGTGTCTGTAGGTAAAAACACAGAAGGTAGATGTTTGCCAAGAGACCCTTCTCTTTAAGGGCTGAGTTGCCATGGCCAGCATACTCTCCAGAGAGAAGCAAGACAGCCACACAAGACGGCCCTCCAAAAAAGGCTGCTGCAACAGCAGGAAAGAAAGAAGTCCAAACCCTTTTAAAAATACAAAAACACTAGAATAATCACAGCTTTATGTTTAATGGCTACTCTTTCCTTTTAAAGGCATGCAACTTTTACTTCTCTGAAGCTCTGCTATTTTATTCTACAATTGTGAATGATCCTGCTGCAGGTTTATCAGTACAAACTGTCACATTAAGAGCAGGAAAAATTAGGAGATAAATGCAGGACAGCTTCTAAAAGATCCACATTGGCAGAGTCTTCACTGGGGTTCTGGACCAATGGTTTTACAAGATACTGTCTGCATATGTTTAAGAAAACCCATTCAAACCATTTAAAAGTTTTCAAGCATTTACCACATATAGACAGAAACATCTTAATATAGCACAGGCATTAAACATGGGTTATGGTGAGAAAAGCAGGCATCCCTTACCCCTTTCTTCCCTGGAATAGCACATTCCCAATTCATGAGATTCATTGTACCATCAGGGTTTTTTGTTGGTACTGCTACAAAACCCTAGAACAATTGAAAGATCAGCTGAACAAGATGCCAAACAGCACATCAACATAGAGGAAAAGGGAACCCTTACCGGCAAGTGATGATAAGCACAGAAGAACTTTTTTCTACCCTTACAACGCTGGCCGCTGAACGCTTAGGAGCAGCCCCCCCCGCCCCCCCCCGCCCCCCCCCCCGCCCCAGAACGGACCCTACCGGAGATCCCCTGCTACACCGCCGGCTGCATCACCCGCCGGGAGCCCCTCCCAAGGGTCTTCCTCCCAAAGCCCCCATGAGTGGGGCGGGCTTAGCCTCTCCCGTGGCCCTAGAGAGAGGAGGGAGGGAGGGGAGAGGCGCCTCCCAGCCCTTCCGGGGCGGCCCCGGGGCCAGGACTCCGAAGCCCAGCCCTTGGAGGGGGAGGTTTCCAGCGGCCCTCCCCCCCCCCGGGGGCTGCAAACCCTTCTGGGAAGGGGAGCGGGGCCCTCCTCTCGCCCAGCAAGGGGAGCCTCCGGCGGGGGTGAAACCGGCCCCGGGACTCACTCACTCACCCGGTCCAACTCCAGGCCCCAAGCTCCGCCGCTCCGCCCGGGGCGCTTCCCTCCCTCCTCCTCCTCCTCCTCCTCCTCCTCCTCGCTTGCCAGGCGCCGCCAAGGCCGAGCTGCCTTCCTGCCCGAGGCGGGAGGAGGAGGAGGAGGAGGAGGGGGGGGCGCCGCTCCGTCCCGCTCTTCCCAACCCCCCCGGCCCCCCCCCCCAAAGGAGACGGCCCGGCACTCACGAACGGGTGGTCCTTCCTCCAGGCCTTCCTCTCCTGCGCCAGGCGGCTCAGCGCGATCCCAGACATCGTCCCGAGTCCTTCTGCAGGGAAAGCCCGCCAGCCGGCGGAGTGAGCGAGCGAGCGGGCGGGGAACCTCCCGGCCGGCCGGGCGGACCCAGCGGCCCCCCCCACCGCCGCCGCCCCCCCCCGCCATGTCCAGGGAGGGACGGAGGGACGGAAGCCTCCCCCCTCCCCAACGGGCGCACCGGGGCCCAGGGCGCGTGCGCGCGCCAGCGCCAGGTCCGACGACGTGAGGCCCGGCTCGCGGGGGAGGAACGGCCGGGCCGGGCCGGGCCTGACCTTGACAGGCGGGCCGAGCGGCTCCCCGGGGGGGGGGTGTCCCTCCGGCGCTCCTCGGCCTGCGCGACGGAAGGCGGGCCTCCCTTCCCTTCCCCTCCCCCTCCCCCTCCTGCCCTCCCCCCTCCCCGGGGCGCGCCCCCTCCCCCCGCGAAGGCCTCACCGCTTGTTGTTGTTGGCGGCGGCGGCGGCGGCAGCACCCGCGCGTGTCCCGGATTCAGGCGACGGCGGAGGCGAATGACCCGGATGTTCCCCACTCACCTCCCCCCCTTTTGTCTCCAGCCTGGACTTTCCCTCGCAGGAAGCGGAGCTCGTCGGCTCAGGCTGTCCCTCGGCGCGACCCGTCCGCCTCGCAGCGCCTGCGCAGTACGTGCTTGCGCCGAGGACCCAGAGCGGCCGTTCTAGCCGCGGGACCGAGCCCCGTGGCCACGCCCCTGTCCCCAACGGGCTCCGCCCAGAGTTCCCGCCTTTCCAGCGAGATTGGGGCGGTGCGAGATGCGGCTGAGGGGGTGGAGAGAGGGAGGGACTGGTTGCCATGGAGACCTACTAGGAACCGGAAGGCGCGCACCATTGGATCCCTAAAAGGAAGCCCCGCCCCCGCCCAGCTCCGCGTCGCCCCGACCGGCGGCGGGGGAGCGTTTCTGCCCTGAGAGGCTCCCCTGGCCGGAGGGGGGGGGGGAGAGAGAGAAGGCGAACGGGCTGCCCTCCCTCCCTCCTGGCGTCTCCAGGGGAACGGGCCCGCGCGGGGCGGGGCGGGGCGGGGCGGGGCGAGGAGTTCCGCCGCTCCTGCCGGGCAGCTCTCTGGAACCAGGGACACCGACGCTCCACAGAGACGACCCCCCCCCCCAAGTAATCCAGGCCCTCGTTCACCGAGCAGCTTCTTTGCAAGGAGACACATCGCGCTCACCCCAGAGACAATCTACATGAGAAGGGGGTGGAAGCTCGTCTAGGGTGGAAGAACAGGAGCTGCAGGTCACCCAGTTCCTACGGTCGCCGCAAGACGACCTTGGGAGGCCCGGCTCCCTCCTGCTCATTTTACTCCCTTTCAATGGCAGGAGGAGTGGAGGGAGCTCTGAAAGGAGTGCATGGGCAAAGGCAACACCTGTGGGTTATAGGAAGGAAGGGCTGGCAACGCTGCAGGTAGCCTCAGCCAGTAAGAGAGGAAAAGATGGATAGGTCCCTTTCACGGGCACCCTAACGATACCCTGTCATCCGACAGGCAGGAAAGCACTCCAGGAATCCAGTTGCAGATTATACTGCGCTAGCACTGTGCCCTGCTGCAGGCATGTGCAAGTCTTATGTTCGCCATGGAAGGGCATTGTCTTGAACAGAGCAATGGGTCTCTATGGTAAAGGAGGATTGAGTGGAGTAACCGCTAACAGGCAAGCTGGAGAATGCAACCTCCATGCCCAAAAGGAAAAAGAAGCACCTTCCATGCCTGGAAGACCTGTGGGTTGCCCTGCCCAAAGGGTTCATTTTCTTCTTCATTTCCCATATTTAGGGACTATCTATAGGGACTCTGGTATTTTAAGTGGGTAGTCTGTTTAGTGTGTATGTGGCTGAAGCACAGCTGATAAGTCTCCAGACCCCTGTTGACATGAAAATTTGCTTTAAAAAAACAAACCATCAGAATAATTACATCTCATTGCAAAAAAAATGAGAAAAATAAGTAAAAATCATCCAAATGACAGCTGAAAATTACACCAGGTCACCAGTGCCATTGTTAATATTTCAGAGACAATCCTGCAGGTCTCCCGAGGCACAAGGTTCACATCTTAAAGCTGTAAAAATCTAACCAATTTTTGAAAGTGAAAAACACTTTCAATAATATCTGGTTCACGCTTGTCACGGTGTAAGTGCCGAGGGGAAGGATTCTGCAAAACCAGCACACATGCTGTTTGGGGGAACAAGAAGAAAACTCCTGATATCAGGGTAATCCTGTCTGCATCTATAAATGGAATTATAGATTTATTTTTTTGCAAAATCTAAATGTGCTAATCAAATCTACATTCTGCAAGGCAAATTAAAATACTTTTCCTTACTTAAACAATTTACTCTGCTTCCAAACTGATAGAAACAAACAAGCAATAAATTGAGTTACAAAGAGAAGTGAAGGATAGAGGCAGCAGTTCATGTGAGAAGGAAGCTGAGCCATGGAGGATGTCAAAACCCATCCCAGCCATGGCTTGGTTTCTGAGCTTTTGTCAAACTCTGCCTCCATTACTCAGTTTTAATCCTGAGGGCTGGAAACTTGCCTTTTTAAACAAAGGATTAAAACTGAGTTTTACAAGAGGGTATGCTTCATGCCATTAACCATATTCTACAGTAACAAATAATACAAAAAGGATTACATCCAAAATTAAATCCTAGGTTACAACTTTAATTTCCTGGTATAAATCTGGATAGACGTTGGCATTTTGTTCAACATGCTTAAATTTCTTTAAAATTAAATAAACTCTCCCCAAATCAATACAAAGGGAAAGCCTGGCCTGTAGCTAAAATCCTCAGATAGAACAAAGAGGCATCACCATAAGAGCTACAGGCTATGACCCCCTCCCAAAATACCTTCTGACCCTTTATGGTTTTCCAGACAGAGTAGGGCAACGCCAGATCAAGATCCCCGCTCTGAGACAAGCAAGACACGTTACAGAGAGGAACCGGTGGACGTGAGGCAGAAGTAAACCCCAAAACAGCAAACACGTCAAAATGAATTGGGAGGGGGCACAGTGACTCCCCTCTGCCCTGGTTCTCCTTCTGCAGTATGTTTTACTGTGACCATCTTTAAAGCTGGCAGTTAAGAACAATCGAATCTACATTTTGCTCTTCAGAGCAAACTGTTCAAAGGAAGATCCTGAAGAGGCATAATCATAGCACCCTCTTTTTGGAAAACAAAACTTTTCAGGCCAAACAGTCACATTGTGTCTCCAGAATGTGTCCCAAAACAGCACAACACAAAGGAGATGAAGGCTGGGCCTCCTGCTTCCATGGGAACCACTGCAGTTGGCAACTGGGTCCACATACAGACACGTCTTTCTACAGATATACATAAGAAAACACTATTCCTCAGCAGAAAATTAGTTAATTAAAGGAGGATGCCTAAAAAAGTACAAAAGTAGAAAGATTTCACTCCAGAATAATGACACTTTAGTGAAGTCAGTTGAGTTATAGCATCTTAAAAAAGGCAAACCCGCCTATGCCCGTACTGAGGAGTGCTTGGCCACTAAGTGGAAAATGTAAGACACGGGATGGGAAAGACAGCCAGCTCACAAATTTGCTGGGCAGAATTGGTTTGCAAAATCAAATCAAGAGTGCCAGCAGACAAGAAATGCTCTAGGTGCTGACTACTACTCACCTCAGAATTGTAAAGGAAGTGGTGTATACATACAACTTTTGTAAGTTGTTTAATGAAACAGAGTACTAAAAAGCCTCAGACAAGTGTGGACTCCTCTCTAAAGCAGAGAGACCCAAAGGACAGACTTCTGAGATCTAATTCAAAGAACATGCTAAAAGTTTCATTTAAACACAGTGCTCTAAAAAGCTCCAGTTTGTTTCTTCACATTTATCACAAGCTTCTCTTCATGAAACCACACGTGTTCGACCGTGCTTTGTCAAAACACCAGAAAGAACTGCATAGATAAGAGAACGTAGAAATGACTGTAAACATCTGTTAAAGAACCACAATAATTCCTAACCTGCAGCTGCAGAAGCTCTGCTTTTGGGCACGCAGACCCTCAGGCTAAGCCATCACGACAAAGCACCCATTAAGACTTAAACAGCAGGCATACCTTCCTTCAGCCCTCTCACAATTCACAGGGACTTTCAAATATTATTTTAAAAAGATAACGCAACTTGGGGCTTGTGTGTTTGAAAGGCAAGACATTGTGTCATTTTTTTTTAAAAAGGTCTTCAATCTGAATATGGAGCTACACCTTACTGTTAACACTTGCAAGAGCAAGTTTAGCAAAAAGGAAGACCCCACCCCCTCCCCCTCCCAAGATGCAGGCAAAGAAAAGGAGGCTTCTTTCCAAGGAGGGGACAGGGCACGGGAAAGAAGACGCTTGTCCTTTTCTTGAGCGCCATGGCTTGTGCCAATGGCTTCCTACAGCCTTCTTCCACAAAAGCCCTGACCAGGGCTGCCCAATGCTAGAGGCCCACACCAGGGCTGTAATTTATACATAGCACCAAGTAGGTTGTCCTTGAACTTCCTGCAATTAGAACCCAAACGGTTTCACCTAGAGAGGACTGGACAGTGTGTGAGATCTCTTCAGTGGGGAGACTGGCAGCAGGGTCAGAGTGCTTCTGTGGGATGACAATCAGCACAACCAGGCCCCAAAGCCAACATGCGCAGCGGTCTTTCAAGACGAAAAGGCAGATGTCCCAAGCAACCTGCTCTGGATGCACCACTTTGGAAAGTTCAAAATCCCAAGTCAACAACAAGTGTCTGAACAAGTGGCTTCCTTGTGGCGCCAAGCTTCCTCCTGTAGCAATTCCGAAGAAATGTCTTCAGCCGCCCATGGCAAGGCCCAGTTACATCCTTGAGCCCCTCTCCTGCAAGATCTGGAAACAAAGGACATGGTGAGGAATGATATGGAGCAAAATCCTCTGGCCAGACCTGCACCCTGGCCAGGCTCACTTCCGTTTTGTCTCAACACCACCCTGGACTTCACCGAAAGCAAATAAATGCTAACAAACGAGCAACCAATTCTTCTTAAAACACAGTGCAGAAAACTCCTGTGGCATTCAGTGGTGAACTAGCCAGGACCAGTTGCTACTGCAACAAAGGAAGGAAGGAAGGAAGCAAAGGTTTGGTTGCCGGAGCCAGACCAGCCAAATGCATGGGACAACCTGCACCACTTTGGAAGCCGTGTTTTCAGGGCCACTTTATTCCTCTGCAGATGAGACACTCTGATCCCCATGCTCCAGAAAACAATGCAGCATGTGCTCAAGTGGGAAGAGAAATTTAACCTGAGGAAGAAGAGGAGCAACAGCAGCAGCATAGCTGTGGTGGTGGTGATGCTACCTCCTGAGAGAGGAAGGCAAGCACCTCAGGATGTATGTTGCCTTCCTGCAGCTGGTACTAAAGAGGTGAAACATCAAACCAAACAACTCCGGGCCTCTCCTGACAATCCACCGACAAGCAAGGTATGAAGCTGGAGGAAATGCTGGATGGATCTCCAAAGACAATGTGGCTCTGAAGGACTGGGTGGGTGCATGAGCCATAGTATTCCCATCACCGCTTCCTGTTGAAGGGTCAGGAACAGGGTTAAATTTTAAAAAGTCAGATTTTTGACAATTTAAAGTAAAAAAATGAGTTAAAAATTAAATTGTGATTTAAATCATTTTGATTTTAAAAAATCACCAATTTTTATCCACCCTGGTCTGGGCACAGACACAGAAAGCAAATGACTAGAAGTGAACATCCAGCGACAGGAGATAAGGCAGAATGAATCAACTGCTCTTTCATTTCTGTATTTTCCCCAAAAGATGACTTCAGTTTAGTCTGGAGCCTGAACAGCACAATTATAGAACGCATTTCTAACCCAGAGCAGCTAATTTAAATGAGGTTCAAGATTCCAGAGCCAGAAAAATTACATATCCAGACGCTTTCCAAAGAAAACCCCCTTCAAGATATTACTTCTGTGCGTGATTTTTGAGAATTCCTGGAGAACAGGTGCAAGACTGGAATAGGACACATATTGCCCCCATCATCCTAGGAAGGGAATGATTGGATCCAGTCTCCTTGACAGATTATTAAAAACTCAGTCTGTGAGCATCTGAAAATGAATAGACCGATGTTGAATCTGACAGGGTTTGTGAAGAGGAGGATGCTTAGAGGATGGGGCTGGCAGAGTTCCAGGGGTTGGAACGTCTGTGTGCAAAGCAAAGGGCTGGGAGTCTGAATCCCCCACTGTGCTCCTCCAGACAAGGGGCCAACCCATATCATCCAAGAAAGACCACGTGTTGCCGAGGTTGCACAACATGTCTCCTGTGGGGCTTTGGGAAAGCGGCATGGCTCCAGAGTGCCAAGAGAAAGAGAGACGGCTCAACCACTTTGGAGTGCCTTATTCCTCAAGAACCCCAGGAGAGCCACCAAAAACTGGAAATGAATTGACAACACAGCATTATGAGGAGGATAACAGGTTTGCTGACAACAAGTATTTCTAGACCAACTGCTAGGTAGACATGTGGGAGAATTCTGAGGTGCTCCTGTCCACTTTGTGGTGAAATGTTTTGTGGGTGAAGGAAAGGACGGTGAGCCCCTTGTAGGGGACCGCCTGGCAGGCTGCACTGAGCCCACACAGTTCCCTCAAGTGGATAGTCTCTAAGACTCTTTGCTGATGGCTTCCATCCTTTTAAAGCCACTTGATGATTTCATAGAAAGGTACACCAGCAATAATACATGATAAATGTGCTGCCCTAGCTCAAGATGCCTCCTTAATTCTGTAAAGAAAGTACATCCACACCCACAGCCCTGGCTGTTAAAGGCTGCCCCCTTGTAGATTCTGTTTTGGGGGTCCCTGCGTTTTGCATTTCAGACCTGTGCGTTTTGGAGCAATCTTGATAAACACACAAGAGAGAGCTCACTGCAGGAGCCTCACATTTTCAAATGTCCACTGAACGGGCAAAGCAAACACTACCACTGGATGATGCCAAGTCAAGAGAGTCAGAACACTGCAGGACACGCCCTGCCCACTGTCCCTAGAAACCGACAGCAGTTGGTAAGAACAGAAGTGGGATAAGGGAGCCAGACACAGACAGAGCCTACACAGACCTCAAGCAATCCCTCTCCAGGGAGGCCTTGAGGGGCACAAGAGGGCATCGGCTTGTCACTCAGGGCCGCCACCCCCCCCCCTTTCTAGCCAATGCAGGCCACGTTCCCCGATGCTTTTGCCTTTCCTCGTCCAGCTCAGACCTCTGCACTTTGCACGGCTCTCCTTCCTCCATCTTCCTTTCCCGATATTTCCCAGCAATCTTTCCCATTATTCACTCACCTTGCTGTATCTAACATGTCTGTTCTGGCATTAATGGACAATGTCGGCCTTGCCCTGGGCAAACACTCCCATTCAGGATGGCCTTCTGATGACCGAGGGCAAGGGGGAGCACACACAATGTTGCACGGCCTTCAGTCTGTGTGACTGGAAAGAGGCGGCCCAGCAGAAGTGACAGGCCTCCTGCCACCCTAAAGACCACAGTGGCCCTCAGCCCTGAAGGCCACCCTTGGGCCCTCCTCTCCCACAGAACCCTGACACAAACTCTTCCGTGCTTTCTCTGTGGGACGTTCTTGAGCTGCAGGCTTGCCTCACAGCCATCTCCGCTGCAGGGTTTGCACAAGGCATCCTGGCTGTCCAAAGCCTGACAGCCTCTGCCTTGCGCCATCCATGTAGCCAAAAGTGAAGCTGCATACAGCTGTAATCTGCTCACTCCATGCCAGAAGCAGGAGAAGAGGCAACCCTCTCTCACGAACCTGAGCTCAGAAAGCGCAGGCAAGCGTGAGGGAGCTTCAAAAACCCACATTGCCCTCTGAGCAGACAACCTGGGTTGGCAGGAACCTAGATTGTTTTCCAAAGCTGCCTTTCTGACAGCAGATGGAGCCAGAACACAGACAAACACTAAAAGCAGAGTTTGCTATCTCGCTGAATTGAGACATCAAATACAATTCAAAAGGAGTTGGCTCATCACAGAATCTGTCAAGCTAGTATATGGACTAAAAAATGGGAAACCCCACAATTTATTGTCTTAAGTTGATAGTAACACAACGCATGCCATTCTGTGGCCCAGAGACTTTTTTGTAAGCTTTCTGACAGACTCCGAATGTTCCTGACTCTCCCAAAGGGCAACAGCAAATATCCTCTTGATTAAAATGTGTCCAGCTGTCCCCTGACTGAGATTGGCATCTTCTCACAGTGAAAAGCAGCACAAAACACATTTCCTCTGAAGAAAGCCCACCGCAGCAGGAACTAGAGGAGCCAAGACACAACTGGACAACTAGGTAATCTAGTGACCCATCTACGAGTGCCCTTCAGCACCGTCCCAGCACAAGGGATAAGGCAGGCAGCTACAGACACAAAAAAACAAGATGCACCACTGGGAGAGAGACAAAGGAAGCAGGTGGGTGTGTTCCTAGTGCTCACCATGGCATTCACACTTAATCTGAGTCATTCATATCGCAATCCGTCTCCTCGTCTTCACTCTGAGTTTCATGCAGCAAGTGTAAAGAAAGGGAAGGGAAGGAAAAGAAAAAGAGTGAAGTTTGAGTCAAGCCAAACCAAGTAAAATGTTCCCACTAGCCACTGGGCACCAGAGGGGGCAGAAGGTGCCTCAGGGCTTCTGCTCAGTTACTTCTGAAGGATGAGCTCCTAGGCTTCAATAACTATGCAATGCAAGGAAAGAATTCCCCCGTGGTTCCACTGACAGAGAGAACGGGACGCCAACCTGCAAAGCATGGCCTGGATCTGGCTACAGGGGGACGCCTGGCAGGAGCTGCAAAAGGACACAGAAGCACCACACCTGAGGCCTCTGGGTACAAGTAGAGGAGGGAGAACCACCCCGGGGAGGGGAGGGGCCTCTCAGCAGCATACTGGTCTAGCCCCTGAGCCACAGCACAGCAGTGGAAAGGCCAGCAGTCATGAAGATGGTGAACAGGCCTGAAAGAAGCTTACGGAGCAGCAGGGGCAGAAGGAGTCTACCTATTCCCAAGAGGAATGGCGAGAACCAGGCATGGGCCAGGTTAGAGGACTGTGGCAAGGCGGGATCCACTTGAAAAGAGGCTTGCTCACACTCAGGTCCTGACAGTTTACCTTCTGTTAAGGAAGGCAATTTCTGACGCACTTTCAACAGATGTTAAATTCCACTTTTCTGGTGGCTCCAAATATAAAAGACAAGGTTTTCAGTTTAAGAGTCTTAACAGCTCAAGACAAAACAGTGTTTGTTCATGATGGCCTGGAAATACAGATTAAGAAGCTCTAGAATGCTTGTGTCTAAAGAATCCTGTATGCCTTCTTTCCTTTCTTGTCCATTTTTCCAACTCACCCCCCACTGCTTTCTCATTATGAATGTACATTAACTTTTAATAAGCTATCATAGCTTTAGCTCTTTTGCAATGGCATGAAAATAAAATCTTACATTTCAAAGCTGTGCTTTAAAATAGGAGCTAGGAGCATGCATAAATGTACATCTCCAGCTTAGTCACTCTGTGCCATACAATCCTCCAATGGCCTGTGGGTGCCTGTCCTTCTCCCATGTGCTAAGCACCCAAATAGCTCAATACACTTTGTTTCCACCCAGTCTCAAACACCAGGGCTGCTCCACATGATGGGAGTTGAAAAGGGGTCACTCCCACAATGACCTTTAGATGCTGCCTCAGGTGCCAGAGGTCTGCTTAGGCCTCCACTGAACATGTGTTCCTGAACATACTTTAGCTTTAGGTACTGCTTAACAGACACAAACAGTAACTTCAACATTTTTCTCCAGAACCCAACAGCCATGCACTACAGGATCACCACACATAAACACCCAACTTTAGCTTCTAATTGTTCCCACTGCAAAATTACCAGAAGTCTGTAGATTTCCACTAATACAAGCCTTTCTGCTGGAAGTGTTTAAAAGAAGACTTGAAGCACTGGATACACTGCAAAGCTGACATGTTTCCTCTGCACTTTCAAAAATCTTCAACCTGCCATCTGCAGCCTCTCTAAAAAGCCAGAGACCAAAGGAAGAGGCAGGGACTGAGGTACAAAGTTCAACACAGATGAGCTCCTTTGCTGTCATGTCATTTGACATCATTCACTCGTTTGAGACAAGAACAGATCCTGAGACAGTCGCAAATGTCATAATCAGCTTCATAAACAAAATGTGGAGAGACACGTAGCATCTCAGAAAGCAGCACAGACGGAGGCCCTCCAAGTAAGCCGATTCCTCAGAAGCAGCTCACAAGCACCCATGATGGCAGTAGAATGCTGTGACTGTACCACGGCCCCTACGACCTCATTAAAGAGACCCACCTTTGCTTTCTCGCTGGGCTCGCTGGCAGTGCCGTAAGGGGTGTTGTGCAGTTCCTTGGAGACAACACACAGAAACTCAGCCTGGTCTTCATTCCCATAGTTATAGGAGGATCCAATGCTGACTAGCTGGAAAAGGAAAGGAAAGGCTCAGCACAGTAGCTCTCCTGGTGGCTCATGAGCCTCCAGCACAGTTGAGCAGGCTCTACTGAGGGGACTACAGCAACCCCACCCCCACACTGAAGCAGTTCTGATCTAGGTCTAGAAGAATAAAATCACTGCAGCTAAACTAAACAGCCAACTAATATGCAGGGCTTAAAGTCACACCCTCATGGCTCAATATGCTAAGCTGCTAAATAAAACTGAGACTCTCCTGGTTGCCCAGATGTGCAAGTAAGAGAGAAGATTATTAAACCATTTGTGGTTTGAGGCAAGTGACCAAGGAGATTGCACGCACACATGCATGCACAAACACACGCTAGTAGAACCCAGGTTCATCCAAATAAGCTGCATGGTTAAATTTTCACGATTGAGGAAAGGGAGCACTTCTTCACCCAGGCACACTGTGGAATGCAGTGCCCCAAGGAGTTGTGGTCACTGTTAACATGGAGAGCTTTAAAAGAGGATCCACACACTGCAACAGTGATACGGGCAGGCCACTTTGACTTGCAGACATCACAGGATGGCAGGATGTAGTCTGTGCCCAGACACAGCTGAGTGCTCCCACATGGCTACCCTGCAATGCGCTGCAGGAGCTCTCAGCTACCCACAAAACACAAAATGTGGGAAATGGGAGTCAGGGTCTTGGAAGGTTTGCCTAGATGAGAAGAATGAAAACGTTTCTTACAAAGGAGTTGAGAGGGGGCCGAGATGTCACATGTGGAGCAGTCTCCGCACTTTAAAAAGCTTCTGGCCACCAGGATAAAAATGGTACAAGTAACAAACAATGCCCAGTATGGGTCATGACACCCACAACCAACATGGTGCTGACAGCTTCATGCAACTCCTGTCACTTCACCAGATGCTGTACTTCACACCTCACTCTCTTACCTGCTCAAATTTCCATCCATCAGACATTGTGGAGACCATCTGCGTGAGTTCCTCTTCCTGGCACTGTAGCACCCGGTAAACATGCTTGACCGGCACCTGTGGAAAAAAATAAACATGCAAGTAGAGCAGTGAGAAAGGAACAAGGATTCCAACATCTGCATCCTTCCAAAACCTAAGCCAAAGTTTTGAAGTAATGCAGTAGCAGAACACTTTTTTGCAGTGTCATTTCACTGTCATGTTCAATCAAACCCATGGCAAAGTTGTCCACTGTTGTCCACCACAAACCACAAGCATTGTGGTACTGCCCCAAACTGTGCAAGACATCTGTAGCTGGAGAGACATTCTGATGTGATGTGATGCAGAGGTTAACCTGCTGAGTTAAGATTTAGGAAATCCAGGTTCAAGTCCTCACTATCACAAAACTGACTGGATAATGGCTGGCTGATCAATCCTCCCTCATCCAGAAAATACAAATGCTTCTAAAACATCTCCACCACCAGGAACCTCACTTCCTCTGCTGATGAAACAAGTGACATGGCCTGTGGCAAAAGCAAAGCAGAGTTTTAAAAAAGAAAAAGAGGGTCCCACCTGTGAAATTTTGCTGTCTCTTTCCCTTATTTTGTCCTTCACAAGTTTTATTAAGGATGTAATGTTGTAGAATTCAGCCTCTTCAAGTACACCTGATAAGAGAGGAAAACAAATTCAGCCAAGGGGACTACTGAAAACTCCCAAAGTTTTGTCACCACCTATTGTCACCAGCAAGGCATCAAAAGGAGATACTTTGATGCTCCGTCTCGTGGCCTCCCTAGTCTAGCTTTCAAAGCAACAGATCTCTGCTGCTGGCCCAAAGCAGAAAGAGAGAAGCCAGACCCAGTCTTCCTGGGCCAACCTGAAAGTGCTCAGTATAGCATGCAGCAACCAATTGTGGAAAGCCACCCAAAAGGGGACTCCGTGGGAGTTCTGTAAGTGTCAGCACCCAGTCTTTCAATAACGATTCAAGTTCCAAGTGAAGAAAATCCACAACTGGGTGCCACTGGAAGCTTCAGGGCTGCTAACGAGCCTGGCTGCACTTGAATGCTTTGCACCCAAAGTTATGACGGAAAAAGGAAAGCCAGCCCAGACCTCTTCCCAACAGGCTTTTCGTTGCAATTTTACTGAAAGGAGAACTTCAAATAAGCAGCAGAACCACTTTCTTGAACAGCAAACATACCTTCCTCTGCAAGGTCTTTGTTAATGACCAGTTTCCCATGTCGGAGATAATTCAACACAGGCCCAAAGTAGGTCGGATCTCTGTCTATTAGGTAGGCACCTGTTTCATCCTTCAAATGTAAAACACGTTTTATTTAGTTAATATCTTACTGTACTCTTCAGCTATCATATTCTCTGAGTGGATTACAGACTATAAAATCAACATGCCATTAAGTCACTGTGGAGACGTCTCAAGGCACTTCTAGCCTTGCACTCTGGAGCTCACTGGATCTGGAGAGAAGTCAGTGGCTTTTGCTAAATTCCTGCCATTATTAGCAGGTTAGTAGCTGCTATAATAAAGTCTGAATACTAATAGCTGAGACCCAGAATAAATGACCTGACAGGCTCAGGCTTGCTCTCTCAAGGGACCAGGTGAGGACTCAGGGGCTTATCAGGAACAAAAGGGCAGGTTGGCACAGCTCACCTGAGCGAGCAGACAGCAGTTATCTGCCAGCTGGGTCCCTCTGTGATGAAGTGTGTGTGTGTGTCAATTTGACCACTGCAGCTCCATAAACATAAGACATTAAATTAAAACTCTTGTTACAGGTTAAAGCTAACAATTGTATTGCACCATAAACTTTTGTAGCTGCTGGTACTACTGGCTGAAGATAGCTGGAATATACATGGGTTTATATGGGGAACACGTTAAGGAAAGAGACCAAAAAATAAAAACACACACAAGGCAAAAAAAAAAAAAAAAAAAAGGAAAGAAAGAAAGAAAGAAAGAAAGGAAAGGAAAAGAAAAGTGTCATATTTCTGTGACAGCTTAAATCCGGCAGCTTCACAGGCCAGAGTCTCCCTGAGACCAGGCCAGGCCACTTCAAAGAGTGGCAGCGCATGTTCCCGCTGGCCTCCAAGTGTCCGCCTGCCTTTTTTCAGGTCCGTCTCTAGCTATTCTGCTCCCCAGATACTCGTTTCTCTGTCCGACAAAGGCGGCGATGGCTGGCAAGCCACGGGTGAGGCCGTCCGGGCGACCAGCGGCTTACCGGCTGCTCGAGGCGGCGGCGGCGGCGCCTGGCAGTCCTGGGTCCGGGAGCGGCCTGAGGACGGCGGGGGCCCCGGCGCTGCCGGCACAACGAGGGGTCCAGTGGGGTCCCCTCGGGCCCGGGCGGCTCCCGCGGGAGGCAAACCCCTCCGCCTGCCGTCCTTCGAGGGGGGCCTCCCTCCCGAGGCCCCTGCGGGAGGCCGAGGCCCGAGGACGGGCCGGCGAGAGGCAGGCGCAGGCGGCCGCTCACCTTGTCGGAGTCGAGGTCCGGGTCGGCTTGGCAGAGGCGGAAGAGGAAGCTTTTGGGGTCCCTGCAGAGCGTCTGCCGGGTGGTGAGGAAGCAGGTGCCGCCCACGTTCAGCCGGACCCATTTCCCGGGGACTCCGCCCGGGGCGGCCGCGGAGGAGGAGGAGGAGGAGGAGGAGGACGGGGGGGCCGGCGCGGAGCCCCCGCACCACGACGACGACGGCGACGAGAAGGAGGAGGACGAGGACGACGACGAAGAGCTGGAGCTGTTGCTGCAGCGGCGGCAAGAGGACGAGGCGGCGGCGGGAGTCCCGCCCAGGCCGAAGCCCGGCGGCGGCGGCGGCGGCACGGCCGGCAGCTCGCAGGAGCTCTCGGCCGCCATCCCGAATGCGCGCCGGAAGGTCCGTCAGGGAAAGGCGCCCCTTCCGCTAGTGCGCATGGGCGGAGACCCGCCTTCCGGGAGGAGGAGGAGCGTCGCGAGGCGTGGCCTGTGGCTCCGCCTCCCGCGTGCCTGTCGCGTCTCCGGCGTGGGGGGCTGGGCTGCATCTTTGGCTTAGGGCTCCAGGATCCCCCGGCACTGTGGCAAGGGCCTTGGTCCCAGGGGAATGATGGGAGTTGTAATCCAGCCTCAGTGAGGCTGTCCTATTTGGGGCGCACCTTGAGATGGCAAGATTCTCTGGAAAAAGACAAGAACGCTGGGAAAGGCAGCAGGAAAAGAGGGGGACCCAACAGGAGGTGGCTCAACTCGCTAAAGGAAGCCACAGGCTTGCGTCTGCAGGAGCTGAGCAGGGCTGTTGAGGACAGGCCATGTTGGAGGAGATCGCTCCTTGACAGCGTCCCCACCGGTTGAAAGCAACTTGCTGGCCCGTAACCACAACAGCAAGACGTCGTCCAGAAACGCTGGCCTCCGGGGGTCTTGGCCACCGACTGCCCCGGGGCTGCTCTTCAAGAAGGCTTTCAGAGGCTTCCTAGAGGTCACCCAAACGGAGGAGGGTGTGGGTTGGCATGCAGTTGCCCCTGCCGGCGGGTCAGTGCTGGCACCTGCGTCTGACAAGGTGGCGTGAATCCAGGCAGGGTGAGCTCAGGGTGGCGGCTCCGTCTCCCTGTAGATGACGGGCGACTTCAGGGCCCCGGGGTCTCCCTCCCTCTTTGTGGGCCTGGGGAGCCCTTGGGGCTACCCTGCAGTTACCAGGCTGTGCTCCCTCCAAGAAGATGCGTGGCCCCCTCTCGCAGGATGACATGGAAGCACGTCTGGCCCAGGATTCATTTGGGCAGAAAATGCTGGCAGACATGCTTCAACTTTAATGTTGCTTTTGTTTACCATTTCTCAGAATGGTACTTGTTTGATCCTTTTAAGTATTTGTATACTTGTTTTTAGCTTTTAATGCTGTAAGCCACCTTTGGTCCTTTTAAAGGAGAAAGATGGACTAAGAACATTTTAAATAAAATAAATTTAAATAAATAAATAATAACCTCCCTTGCTCCAAATTCCTACACAAAGCATTCTTTCTTATGATTCAAATGTGAAGTGCCTAAGACCAGTATGTGCTGATAAGAACCTGTGCCCCCAGAAACTCAGACTACCTTAAAAAGAGATCCCACCCCATGAGAGATGGGAAGCTTTGGCTAAGAAAGCAAAATCTTTCATGTGTTACAAGAAAAGTTTGACCATAACAGTTTAATTGGAAAAAATAAACCAAACCAAAACAAAAAAGATATGAAACATTTGATAGATATGACTCCAGTACCATACAATTCCCCCCTCCTCTGTATCAACATTTTTACATAAAGACAACAATTAGTCTGATTAGTGGAGGGGCTTAAATATATTTAAATCATGTAAAATATTTTCAAAGTTGCTAAAAGATACGACGCTTGGCCAATGAACAATACAGGAATATTTGTACACCTCATTTATACAAAGAGACAACAAATCAAGTCATCAGTTGTACAACAGCTTTTCCTTCGCATGGCCTCCTCCACACCTCTGCAGGCCAGCCACCTGCGCTGCCCTGCGCTTCCCCTGCCCCTGGCTCATGACACATGCCCTGGAAAGAGAGCGGCTCGCTCCCCTATTCCAAAAAGGTGAAGAGTCTATTTGTTACACCAATACAGTTTCATACTAACTAGTTAATCTCTTAGTTAGTATTAGTTAAAAGCATGCTGGTAATTTTAATGCTCCTTAAACATGTAAATGCATCAAATTAAAATTCCATGTTTAAAATTTTATGAAAGGAGAATGCCAGAATTTCAATTTTCCCCTCTTACCACCCGTGCAGGAATGTATCTGCAAGACACAAGGCTCTTTAAAAGTACCATCCATGGAGAATCTCCTGCAACTGGATATGACCTGGAGGATTCCGCAAGGGCCTCCATCGGCCCACAGCGTCAGTGAGTGCTGGATACCAACAAACCAACTAGAAAGAAGGGGAAGGGGAAGGAAGGGGAAAGGATGGCAGCAGCAACAATGGCAACCTCTCACATGGAGACATTTCAAAGCTCCCTGACGAAACACAGTTGCATGATCAATTAGGACATCACAGTCACGATCCAGCCCCCACATGACCTGATCTGTGCATGTGGGATGGCTTTGCTGAGCCAACAACAGGAAGTCCACAAGTTTGTAGCAGAAGCCAAGGGAGTCACTCACAGCAGCAGAGAAGGGATGTTTGTGTGTGTGTGTGTGTATGTGTGTATGTGAGAGAGAGAGGGAGGGAGGGAGGGAGAGAGGGAGAGAGAGCAGCACAGAAGCAAGCAAAGCGACCCTGAATTCCATTGGTTTCCTCAGAAAAGGAAAGAGTTTTGGCCCTGGAGGTGGATGTCCGCTGGGCAAGGAAGAGTCCTGGGAGCACGTGGAGGCGCTCTGGCAGCAAGGAAAGAGGCAGGGCTTTGGGGGGCAGTGGCCTCATTTCGCAGCACTCTGGTGGTATCTGTGTCGCCAAACCTCTTGGATCTTCTTGCACCATTTGTGGGCATTCCCGCTTGGGTCCATCAGATAGTACGTCCTGTTGGGCTTCAAGGAGACAAGTTCTCAGTGTCCTCCTCCTGCCAGCGCTGGGCAAGGTGACACTGCCAAGTCTAGCATTCAGCCAGAGCTATCAGGCAGGCCTCCCCTTCAGCTGGGTGGGTTCTGGCCAGCCTCTGGGCCCTTCTACCACCCTCCTGCCCTGAAGAGACAAAGCACACCGTGCCCGGCACACCTACAGTGGTCCAAAGGAGCAAATGGCCTTGGACCACATCACTGGACAGGCATCGTCCTGTGGACCAAGACAACACACAAGCTGGCATCAGCTGTGGGCAAGATCACTAGGGTGCTGCCAACGTTTCTGGGTCTTGTTTCCAAGCATGGCCAGCCAAGAGCACCCAGCTTGCACATCTAAAGGAGGACCACATTACTGGCTGGCTGGCTGGCTGGCAAGCCAGAAACGTCATCAGGTGAACTGACCCGAGGTGTCACTTACTGTGTGAACAAAAAAGGTCTTGAAATTCTTAGCTTCTGGGCGCAGTTCCAGCGACCATGGAATCTCCCCTTTCAGAACTTTGTTGACAGGATCCACGTAATACAAGTGAGGGCCTTCAGTCAGCAGCAGTTGGCGCCGGCGAGCAAACAGGCCCTGCGGAAGAGAAGCAATTGGCACCTGGGGCGGAGCTGAGGCAAAAAGGCTCCAGATTTAGAGGGGGAACCAAGACAGGCTGTTCCCAGGAATCTCCCAGAAGATCACCGGGGATAGTGATGTGTGTCAGCATTTGGGTTCAGGAACATAAACAATCTTCTGAGCAGCTCCTAGCTCCTCTATTTCCATGCCTTTGGCATGTTCACTATGAACCGTTTATAGCTGAAGGAAGAAAAGTGGCTCCAGTTCTTAGGAAGCACAGTTATGAAAGGGTGCACACTTAGGGTTGGACGCCCCCAAAGGAGACCATGGCAAAGGAAAGCAGGGGGAGGGGCGATGAAGGGAATGCACAAAGGGAGGGCAGAGGCCCAAGGTATGGCCGAGGATGCCTTTGCACTACAAGGCAAAGACCAGCTTTATGCAAAAACGGCCCGGTGGCTCCAGCGACCAGGAGCACTCTGCAGCACAGCAGAGCCAGAACAGCGGGGCAGGGGCGTTCAGACTTTCCACCATCAGGTCTCCCCCTTGGCTCTCCCCCACGGCCACCTAGAGTGGGTGGCAGTGCTTAGTGTCCATTCTGATTCTGACTCTTAAGAATGCCTTGTTTAGATGATCCACCTTTTAATGCAGTTCCGCCTCACATTGTTCTTAAAAGTACAGGCTTGTTTCTTATTGCTTTTGTCCCCCGGCACTAAACTCTGCTCATGCCAGAGACACATGACCCCCCCACGCCCCCACCCATGAAAGCACGTAGATGCTCTACGTGTAACTTACCTTCCTCTTGTCTACAGGCCCCATTTTCAGGATTAAATTATTTTCTACAAACTGATGCCTGAGGAGAAAATATCACTACATGTTATTTCAATTAACCAACATCAAGCCCACCAGCCCAGCCAGGCAGAGGACAGTCCTCTGCAGACCCAATAAAAAGAAACCATCACAAACGCCGCATTGGGGACTGGAACGAGCAACCTGCTAGAGGGACGCCCAGGATTAAGGAGTGGACACGCAGCCCTCCAGATCTTTTACTCAGCAAGCCTCAACAGCAGCAGACGGTGTCCATTCTACCAAAAAGAAGCAGGCACATATTCTGAAGGACTCTGAGGACCAGCCCAAATGGCACTGGTACAAAATGGCCATTTTTGACTCGGGTTCCATGGTGGTGACTGGCTAGATTTCAGAACTCCTCAACTTGCTCTGGTCCAGCGTTTCAAGGGTCCAAAACCTTCACTCAACCCACCACCACTCCCCCGTAACCAAGTGATGTACACAGATGACCTCAAGAGTGAGACCTCTGGGGACCCTCTCTGGAAGAGTAGATCACGCTGCCAAAGAAAACCTTGTGGCTGCTCTCCAGGTAGACCTCCACCTGACACCTCATGGAAAAACCCAGCTTTAGAGGTCCTGTGAAGGCTTCAGAGGAGGAACAGGGAACTCTCCAGATGTTGCTTCAAATCCCATGAGCCCCAGCCACCATGGCCCACTTGCCATGGCGAAAGAAAACGAAGCCTCCTCCCGAGTGGCATCCAAGGGAAAAGGGGTACGGAAAACTGCTTACCAGGGATTCCCACCCGCTTGCTTTGCCAACAGTAATCGTTTCTCTTCCTCTGAGAACTGGAGGTCCAGTTCAAAAGAGTTGCTGTCCAGGTCGTGTATATATTGCTCTATGTTGTTGCCCGAGGTCTGCGGGGCTCCCGTCTCTGGGGAAGACAGCGACTGAGAAGAGGCGGAGCCGGAAACTTGCATGCAGCCAAACTGACTCAGGAGATTGTCATACTACAAGAAATACAGCCCTCGTTTCATTTGTGCTGAACCCAAGGGGGCCTTCCTGCCCTCTCACCCTCCCTGGATGCCCCAAGAGGCTGGAGACATCCCTGGCTGGCCAGAAGAAATGAAGGAGACCCACCCTGCTGGTCACACTAACTGGGCGAGTCAAAGGAAGAATGGGGCCTGTTGAGAGAAGGAGTGGGAGAGCAGGGCAAAACCCGTGGCCCTCACTCCTCCTGGCAGGAAAGCACAGCGCAGAGCCCAGAAGGCAAGAGAACCGCTCCTTGCAGAGGATGGGCAGAAGTCCTCTCCGTGGCCTGAGGAGCCTTTGGCCTTCCACAAAAGATAGTATTCATACCTGCCTGAAAGCTACTACTACTTACATTGCCATAACAATCTTCATCATCCTCAGACATGGCAGGCAGATACGCCGTGAGCTTGGGTGGGGTCTGGAGGTGCAGATCCTCCCAGGTAATGGAATCAAAGAAAGGGTGGGCTTTTAAGGGTTCATACCCACCCATTTCTTCACAGCCTAATCGCTTGGTAGCATCGAGGACCTGAAGGAGGTAAACAGCCAGCACATCACTCATGGCCATTAACAATAAACAGAACATTTCTAAACTGTGGTCCACCTATACACTGACGGGAGGATTCCGTCATTCCTTTAGCCACCCTGACCATAAATGAAATCCATTTACCAAAAGCTTTTCTACAAGATCTTTTGCTTTGGGGAAGAACTTCTCAGGAAACTCATACTCCAGTCTGATGATCTTTTGAAATATAAGATACTCATTTCTGGAAGGGAAAAAGAAAAAGAAAAGAATCAAGAGTCACATCTATGGAAGCCCTTCCTATGTGTCCTCTCTGAAGTTAAAAGCAAGGCAATTGTGAGGCACCAGAGAAACAGAAGCCAAAGGTGGTGTAAGCAGCAGTTGTGGTTGGGGGGGAGCAACCCTTCCTCTCCCAGAAGACCTGCATTTATCTGAGACCTTCCTTGGAAGTGGAGATCTGCATTTCTTTTGGGGCAGGGTGGGTCTTTCTTCTGGCGGTGGGCACGGCCAAGCCTGCTCATAGGCTCAGTCCCCCCTCCCTTACACCAGGAAAGGAAGTGCAGACACCCTCGCTAAAGGTAATCTGGACACTCAGATCATGATCCCAGTTCGAGACACGCAGGTGATCTCCAAAATCTTAAGTCTTACCCGGCTCTGAACGGGGATAGTCCTGCGACAAGCTGGTATACGATGCAGCCGAGAGCCCAAAGGTCAGAACTACATCCGGGGTCAAGGAGGGGCCACAGCAGGAGACAAAATACAAATGTTAGTGCCGTGGAGGTCACGTGCGAGGGCCTCAGATTTCAAGACGTCCCAACTTGTGCACCAGCTGTCTAAGACCTGGCAGAACCCTTTCCAAGTCATACTCAGGTTTGGACACAGAGCGGCTCCTGGGGGCCTGGTGAAGCAGAGAGCAGGTGCCCTTCCTGAACCAGACGTGCCTGGTTCTGCACTTTGCTGTCTGAGAATTCAAAGGAAGAATGGGAGGAGCAGCCAGACCTCAGCAAAGCCTTTCACAGAAGAGCCCGAGAGACTGGTGGCTCAAAGATCAATAATGGAGAGAACAGCTCTGTACACTAAGGACATTTCAGACAGATATTAGCTACTTGGCACCATATGATGCCTCAAGGACCCTCTGGCCCTTGACAGAGGTGCGCCTGCATGCTCCAGAGCCCTGCCTTGAGGTGCTACTAAGAAAAGAGCATTCCGAGCCTCAGCCTCAAGGTGAAGTGTGCCAGGAAGCACTTCCTCTGCCCTGCCTTCCCCACGTCGGGGCTAAATTTAACTGCAGACCTCCATCTCAACAGGTAGCGGCACTCCTGCACAACACTCACGCACCCCTTTTATCCTGTACTTTCCATGTTGTCATTGTGTAGTATTTTTCTGTTCAGCAGGATACCAAATCATCATCATCAGAAGAAAAAAGTGAGGCTGTCTGTACCTATTTGATGCAGTTGGTAAAGGACTAAAGCACATTTCCTACAGTAACTCATTTGCTTGGCTAAGCTGCTGGGTTTTTTTGTTGTGTTTTAAAATATTTTTAATGTTTCGCTGGTCACTTAAAGTCATTGTGAGAAGATTTTACCTTTAAAGGCAGACTGTTTGCATGGAAGTATCTGGACATATACAAATGCAGATAGATAGCAAAGCATATAGCCTGGGAAAATGTGCACAGCATTTTGCATTTTTGTTATCCTTAACCAATGAAGCTCAATAATCCCTCCATGTTTTGGAAACATCAGAAGAGAAACCTAACTTCAACAGTGGTTTTCACAGGAGGACAACACAGGTCAAAGTGCTGCGGTGGGAATTATGCACAAGAGGCTGGCGAGAGCTTTGAGGCTGAGCCCCTGCTTTGTGGAAAGAGAACCCAGCCACCTGCCTGACAGAGCTGCCTCCCCACTGCCCACTTGTACGTACATGCGTGTGCAGACGCGCACACATAAGCCCCCTTCAGACACCTGCTCGAGCAAACCGGGGCAGCTCACCTTTTGCAGGCAGACTTCTCCGTTAACAGCTCTGGAGACACATACTGTGCTGTTCCGACAAAGGAATTGGCCCGGGCTGACAGAAAAAAATAAAATAAAAATCAAGAGGTCACTGCTAGGCTGCTTCCAATCATCCCCCTTTTAGTGCGGCTGATTTTAAAAAAGGAAAAATCAAGTGTGCAGCTGTTCCCTCTTCTTCCTTCATGGATCTTTTTTTGGAAATGAAGGAAAAAATGGAAGAAACAGCAGGAAGACAGGAGGATGGCAGAGAAAGGCTTAGACCTGTACAACCCACCCCTCCCCAATATAATTCTTGGAACTCAGGTGAAAGTACATCAAAAGCATCATCAAAAGAAACCTTTTGGTCATGAAAAATATGGCTGCAAGACACTAATGCAAACTTGTACGCCAGCCGGCCAAGAGTAGGCTGCTCTGCCCTGCAAAACTTCAAGGCCACCTGCTTTACCTGCCATCTTTGCAGACCTCATGATGGCACAGTGACTCACAGCAAGCCCCCCTCCCCTGCCCTTCTGGTCCCTTCGCATGTCCTTGGCCACCCCAACCCACCTGGTGGCAGCCGCCCCTTCAGGTAGGCTTTTGGACTTGAAGAGAAGTCTTCCTATGTTTCTAGGCTTATTCTCCAGCAGCCAAATACTTTTTAAAAAAAACTTTACTCAGGTGGTTTAGGTCTCTGGCTGTGGAGCCAGAGGCTGGGAGTTCGATTCCCCCACTGGGGCCTCCTTGACAGGGGCTGGACTCGGATGATCCATAGGGTCCCTTCCAGCTCTGCAGTTCTAAGATTATTATTTTAAGTTCTGAAGGCAGATGTCCAATCTGATTGAGACTTATACGCTAACCAGTGTTAAGGAAGTGCACAATACAGAGGTCCAGAAAGGACGTTTCGGACATTCACTGAATGTGACAGGAAATGGCACACACCTTGTTTGCTGTCTGCAGACAATATCTTCGCTGTTCCAAAGTCTGTAATCTGAATGTGCATATCTTCATTTAACAAGATGTTTTCTGGCTTAAGATCCCTGGGGAAAAAATGTCACAGCTCATGTAAAGCAGGTCTATAAAAACAACTGCAGTAGCTCCCCACTTTGGGGACACCCCTGCATCTCCCCCTCCCCATCCCAAACTTAGAACTGCAGTGCTCTTGGCAGAAGAAGACTAGAGAGACAGGACTCAGAGCTGAGAGGGAGGGAGAGTCAGTTGAAGTGAGTGAGCAGAAGAGAAGGTGATGGTCTGAGGACAACAGCAGGCAGGAGCAGGCAATTAACATCTGTTCGCCCTGCTTCCCCACTAACAGTTCTTTCAGAACTCTCTGCCTCTTCCACTACGTTAGAAGCCCATTCCGACACTGTCTTTTGCTGCAGACCTTTCTGCTCCGAGATCACTCTTCGTACGTCACATTGGCTAGGAAGGCTGCTGTTTCCAACCCAGAGGCCAGGCCAATAAGACAAAAGAGGTGTCCAAAATTAACAAAAACAAACAAACAAAAAAGGTTTTCTCCTGTATGTAGCGCTAAAGCCCTCTCAAGTTTGTCAAAGTGGTCCTCAAGCAGTTTGTAGTATGCATATCCATGGATATGTACTATCATACATGACCATCTAATGAGGGGGCAGAGATAAAAATAAATGATTTTTAAAAAATCAAATGGATTTAAATTCCAATCGATTTTTAAAATATTAAATTATCAAAAGAATGTGATTGTTAAAAATTTAAATCAAATCCAGCCTGCATCTACTGTTATTCCAATCTGACGGCCACTGCCATCTTAGCTTCAGACCATGAACCAACATAATGTGAACTTAGTATTTGCAGCTGTTGCTCAGGCAATCCATAGTGTCAATCATGTATGCATGGGGGGGGGGGGCACAGTGCAAACAAACAAAAGCCAGCTCTTGCAGGGTAAGGGTGGGGCACCTGTCCTGCCTCTGCAAAAGGCAAACACAGGAGAAGGCAGAGGCAACAAGCTTGCTAGGCTAGGAATCAGGTGGAATGGGTCTCTTTCTCCTGCAGTGAATACTATAGCTCTGAAGGAAAGCAGACCTCCCCGCTGGGCTAGCTCCATTCTGGCCCTAAGGTGCATCTGCATTCCAAGTTGGCCTGTCCTCTGGCACCAACTCAAGCCCACGTGTGCAACCAACATTCAGGGTGACAGGTGGAAGCTAAGATGCCAGTGTGCACTGCAAGTCCCTTCAAATAAGAACAGGAAGTCGGGCTCCCATTTTGACAAACACTGATCAAAAACCTATCATAGACCATATTAGGCTGAAAAATGGAGCAAGGTGCAACCTTGTTTGAGAGGAGGGAGTCAAACAATCCTGGAGGTTGCTGGAACAGAAATTCCAGAAAAGCCCCATAAAGGTGTTGAGGGCTCTTCCAATTGCTCCAAAACGTTTGGAACTAACAGGGGAAATTCATCTGTGGGTAGAAGCAGTAGCAGTAGCAGCAGCAGCAGCAGCAGCAGCAGCTCCGAAGAATGTGAAGTAGGACACAGATAGATTCACTTCTGCTCTCTTACCTGTGAATAATTCCTTTTCCATGAAGGTACTCTAATGCAGCCACAATTTCAGCAGTATAAAACCTAGTACATGTCTCATCAAATGAGCCGATCTTGCGGATGTATTTTAGAAGCTCTCCATTTTTGGCATAACTAAGGCCAAAATCTGAATGCTAAGTTAAGAATTATTTTTCCTGGATATCTCTAGACTTTCAGATAATAAAAATGCAGATTTTGGAAAATACTAAAGGAGGGCTAGGCAGAAGGAGACAGAAATCTGTCAGTATCGACAATTTCGATGGGTTAGCTTAAACCCATGCAGTGGGTTAGCAATCTGGGTCAGCAATCTGCATGCCTGCATCCTTATTAAAAACTCTGCTGCCAGCAGTTTTAACATAAGATATACCCCTGTTGCTCCATGTTGCCAACACTTCTTGTCCCAGCCAAGGATCACAATGAAACATTTTATCCCCAAAGGATACAGAGCTTTTCATCATCTTGAAATGTGAAGTAGAGTTTGACAAAGAAAGGGTGATCCAGACGGGACATGATATCTCGCTCCCGGGTCACGTAGGGGACCTTGTTCTCTTTTATGATGTGGCGCTTCTCCAGAATTTTAACTTTGAAAAGGAAAAGTAAGTTAGCAACGGAACCCGAGCAAGGGAACCATACAAATATCAGCCTAGCTGAGCCGCCGTCTGGAGGGAAGCCCTGAAGAACAAACTCCCTCAAGGAATGGCAGGTCTAAGAGGACCTCTCCCCTCTCAGGAGGCCAACCAAAAAACCCACACGGGAGGAAGAAAATGTTACTTACTGGCGTATTCTCTGGAGGTAGACAATTCTCTGGCCAAGACCACCTGTGAGGAGAAGGAAAGAAAGCCTCGTCATGTCTGGAGCTTAAGGCAGCCAGGAAGGTCCACGAGGGGGCTCTTGGCCACGGCATTGGGAAAATACCCTCCCACGCCATTCCGCCACCACAGATGGCCGGCAGCCAAAGCGAGCAGAACTGGCAAGGGAGGCAAACAGAGCAAAAAGATTTGCCCAAGTCCCTCTGATGAGGTCAGCCGTTCTAGAACGCCTCAACAGAGGGTAACGTGTCAACAGAGAAGCACAGAAAGAAGAATGGAGAGAGACCAGGGCCCTTTGGCCCACGGTAGCATCGGCTTTGTTGGGACCTGTGCTCCAACCACACCACCCTGTTCAGCTCAGTGGGTCCCAGACCCATTCCCAGCAATCCCAGATATGAAAACAAAGAGAAAAGTTTGCTCTCCGTTTTCATGTTCTCAAGGGAAGAGGCAAACCAAAGGATTCCTAAAGTCACGAGAACTCTGAGTTCTCTTAGGAAGGAGATCTTGGGGGAAAAGGTGTGGGAAATAATGGAGAATGAGGAAATTTGGAAAAAAAAAACCAGCCTGTCAAAGGAACAGGTCCTGAAGAACAGGAGGAAGGAACAGGAGGAGGAACTTGTCACATTTCAAGAAGGCATAGAGGGTCCTATGACAAAATGGCTCATAGCAAACCATGGAGAGCATCATCCGCTTTATCTGGCCTCCAGCAAGAACTACAGAAACTTTTACCTCCAGGAGACCGAGATCAAGCTGGCAGGCAAAGTTGTTAAAAAAACAGCAAGCCAAGCAGGCTGCAGGCTGGGGAGAGGGCAGCATCTGCATTGCTGCCTGGCTCACTGGCCACAGGGCCAGCTGGTCAGGGACTCCAAGCCCAGCCTGTTGCTGCTAATAAAGAACTCACTGTGGAGAAGGATCCTTCGCCCAGAATCTTCCCGAATCTGAAGTCCTCGGGGCGTTTCTTTCGAGGCTGTGTAGGCTGCTGCAGGGACTCTGCATTCACCCGTGGTTCAGCCATGGCACCCTCCATGCTCAGCCCTGGTCTGGTGCCACAGGCAGCAGCAACAGGAGGAGGGCTGGGATCTGCCTGGCTCCTCACCATGGAGGGCGATGGGCAGGAGCACAAAACCACACTCGGCTGGATCGGGACAGCATCATACTGCAGAGAAGTTGGGGAGAGCACATGCATGAGAGGACATGCAATCTGTCCATCACACAACATAGCACAAAACACACCCCTCCCTGCAAGTGGCCCTTCAGAGGCACAAGCCTCAGTGTGGCCCAGGAGACCTGGCCCTGAAAAGTCACCAGCAGCACCTTCAACCGTCTACTTGGAAGTTAAGTCCCACAGGGATCAGCAGGCAGAAAAGCAGCTGCTGCCCGGAGCGCAAGGGAATAAAAGCTGGATCAACGGTCATAAATTTGCAAGACCAGAGACTTCCACCTTCTGGAGCACACCCTTTGCTGCCTGAGATCTCAGTTAATGGAGAGAGGTCAGGGCAGCCCATGGAGCCCCCCCCCCCCCCGCTCCCAGCATCTGCTCTTTATCCTCACAGTCATGCTGCAAGAAGGACTACTCTCAAGAGCATGCGTAAGGCCCAGGGACACCCAGTGAGGGGGATCTGAGCCCAGATCTACAGAAACCACTCTGAAGGGCAAGGCTTCCAAGACATATATGTGTGTATATGTGTGTGTGTGTGGGGGGGGGGAATGAATCCAGCCTGCAAGACTAGGATCTCTAACAGTGCAGCCCTGGGTCAGCTTTGCTTAAGAGGAATTCCCACAGAACTTCCAAGCAGGTAAGGTTCGGGACTTGGCACCTAACAGTCTTCACATCCTTCCCGACGAAAAACAGGCTGTTCTTCCCAGCTGCTCTCGATGCAATGACTCCTGGAAACAGGCCCCCCCCCTCCTCTCCCCCCCCCCCCCCGCCACCAGGTCTTTCCAAAAGTCATAGGTCGCTGCCTCTCCCCTCTGCAGTGACCCTAGGGCCCCAGCCACACCACTTCATATTTTGTAAACAAAGCACAAAAGTTGTGCTTAGGAGTCGGGCACTGCACGCTACCTCTGCGGTAACCATTTATCTTGGCCCCAATGCCAGGGCAGAGCTGCCTATTTCTCCCCAGGCAAAGAAAACAAGATGTCATTGGGGACAGGTCTTGTCTCACTGCCATGTGCCAGGTGCTCTGGATGAAGCAAAGAAGGCTGAGAAACCACTTTCTCAGAAACTGTGGCCCACTTTTATGTCATGCTTTCATCAACCCCTTCTATGGCAATACCTCTGAGGGCAGGAAAAAAAATATTGCACAGGGCTTAGTTGCCTTTAGAAAGAGCAGAACAAGGGGACTAAACCACAAGACGAGAGAGGCAAAGTTTGCAGAGAGCTTACAGAGAACCCTAACCCTCTCGTCTCCTCCAAAGGCAAAGTACCAAACCACAGCCAAGGCACTGGCTTTTCTGAGAATGCATCAAGGCTGCATCCTTGACGACTTGCAAGTGATGTTTGCAAAACAGTGGCATGGATTCAGAAATGATAAGGCTAATTTAGTTGAGAACCCGACCAAACATAATTCAACTGACTTCTCTCTTTAGCGGCAAAGCAGAGAACAACTACAGCTGCCTACACCCCTTTTGACCCGAACAATATTTGACAACCAGTCTTCTGGAGCTTCGTGAACCAGGTTAAACAACTAGGGGTTAATTCTTTAGACTGGTGCAGACAAAACAGCAGGGAGCCTCTCTCATTCTGAGCTCCAAGTCATGTAGGAAGGTGGCGACGGCACATCTACATCCACACAGAGAAAGGCAGGGAACCTAATTTATCTGCAGACTCCAGGGGGGAATGTGTGTTTACACACAAGAGAAAAGAGAGAGATGGGGGGGGGGACCCAGAGTGTGTGCTCTTGTGCCTGGGGACAGATGGGCTGCACAGGAGGATGGGTAGGCACATGGGTTTGCATGTGCCTGTGTTTGAGTGGTGTATTCTGTCCTTCTTTGGGGTTCACCCCCCTCCCCGCAACTCTGGCTTTCAATTGCTTTCTGTTAAGGCAACAGAGACATTGTCTCTTGCCTGTAATTTACTATAATTCTGAAATCTGGGCCATCCTTTTTCCAGTTTGCGACCAAAGTGAGAGGAGCAAGATGCCTTAGTGGTGACTCCTGCACTGGCATGGGGTTCTGGCCAATCAGATGATCCTTGGTGCCATGCCAACTGTAGAATAACCCTATGAGGATACACAAGCATGGGTTGAAGCATGGTTGACCTCCTGCTTGCTCAAAGTAAATCCCTTACGAGTCCAGCAGGCTGTTCCCCCCACTAACTAACTAGCCAGCCAGCCAGATGGCCACACACCGGGCATGAGGGCAACAGCCTCCACCAACTGGTGCCAAGAGGCATGTTGACATTTAGGCACTTCAGCAATACACGTGGAGCTACTAAACGGCTCTGCCTCTGAAAACTGATGTTCCACTAGCATGAAACATGGCTGCACTGATGCAGACAGTGGGCAGGAAAGCGGATAAACCCCATTTTTACACCACCTTCGCTGGCTGCTTAACTATGTGCTTCAGAGCCCAACAACCAATGCTATTACACACTAACACCCAAGCGGCTAAAAAATTCAGGTGCAGCTTTTATGAGGGACTGTTGTCTGTGTGTCTTCAGAGACCCTGCTTAAATAAGATGAGTTTAATTCACACTCAAGCACAGAGAGCCATCTCTCAACGTGGTTGTTCCTCAGTTCCAGAAACCCTTCCTGAGGAAAGGCAACCTCCCTTCTACCCTGCAATCATTTACAGAAAGCTAGAAGAGCCATCTCCCTCTCTGGCCAGTTTCCACTGGCACAGGTGCCACAAGCCCACTTTCTGTATCAAGTTTCCTCCTCTCATCTTACCTACATGTTGCTGCCTTATGTCTCAATATTCTCAAAACAGGCACTGCTTTGACAGAACACATACCTAATCAATTCATCAAATAAATAAATAATAGGTAAAGTGTACTGCTGAGATTTTTCTTGCTTGCCCTTCCTTTTGGTATCAATAAATTAACCCAAATCCTATTTCTTAGCATAGTAAATTGAAAAGTAGGCCCACTGAATCAAAGGGGATCTGATGTGTTGTCATCTCTATAAATTCAAATAGGCCTAATCTAACTTGACTTTATTATACTGTACTAATTATTACACTGTTAAAAGTCAGCCTATTTGAATTGATGGCACTTACCATCAATTTGGTAAGGAGTTGACTTACCAAATCCTCAATGAATTAATGGGCCTACTCTGAGCAAGAGAATTTGGGCCAACATCTCAGATGAATCTATTTTTAGAATAACTCAAGAGAGATACATTCCTAATTGTTATAATTTTTTTTGGTAAAGTTCACATTTTAACTGAGGAACTAAGGTTATTTGGAGCCTGCATGACAGCATTTCTATGACTGTACATCATGTACCATATCCAATGTCCTGAAAAATCAGTACTTCAAGATTCACCTCAGTCTCACAAAATTACAGCTATGTACACCCTGAGAACAAAGCAGCACTACACAGCTGATATAGACATTGCACAGAAAAACATATCAGCTATACTATACTGACCTTCCTCAGGTCTAACCTAAGTTTGTATTCACTACTTGGTACCCTAGAAGATTTCATGCTATGTTTCGATCTCTTGTTGATTTCTGTTTGGCCAATATTTTCATTTAGAAACATCAAAGCCTACACAGCAACATGTAACAGATAATGTAACATACATTTAGCTAGAGTGAAAGCAGTAAGGGAAGGTGGCTGATCGCTCTCCAAACACAGGAATCCTTATGACATGATGTACAACAATCCAAAGACAGCCAGCTCCAAGAAGTCTGGAAGCGACAGATGAAATACAACCCAGTTTTATACATATCTCTAAACTAAGGAAGCACTTGCAGTAGCAACCTTGTTTTCTGCAGTTCCAAAAGGCAGGATCCAAACCCATGGGTTCAAATTAACCGAAAGAAGGAAGACTGCAGCAAAATATTGGTAATAACCTCCTGACAGCAAGAGATGCTCAACAGTGGAATGGGCTGCCCCTCCCTGGAAGTTTTTAACCAAAGATTGGCTGGCTAGCGAGCTGTCAGGGATGGTCTAGGGTCGTTTCTACAGTTCTGTAACTGGACTAATACAGAGACTGAACCTCACAACAAGTGCAACAGGGAGTAAAGGAAAAACGGGAAGGAGAAAAGGGGATGCCACTAGTATGAACAGACAACTTATGTCTAATAATAAAGAAACCACCACACACTGCGTGTAAAAGAAAGAGTGAGCCAGCTATCAAAGATGTGCCAGTTTTCCCTGAAAAGCAAATCTAAATGAGAAAAGTAGAAATACACTCGAGTAGCTCCACAAGCATGATCCTTGATCACTGAATGACCCCGCTAACGAAATGAACTACAGTCAGGTTTGCTGCAGGAACAGCGGGGAAAGGGGTTGTCCAGAAATCATAAGTGCGAACCGGAGCAGGCGGCCAAAAGCGAGGCAGAACTAAAACAGCATCAACCCCAACCATTTCTAAGCAGGTGTCACCCATATTAAAAAACAACAACAACTGAAAAAAAGCGGAAGAGCACTTCCGGTCCCCTGATGCCTCCGAGAGTGAACGGAGCTGGGACGTGACTCGGACTCGGCGGAGCGATCCCACTCGTCGCCAGGCTCCTTCGCGGAGGGAGGGAGGGAGGGAGGGAGGGACACGGACAGCGCCCACCTCCCAGGGGGAACCTGGCGGCACTCCTTCCCGGCTCACGACCGCCTCCCTGGAGGGGCGCGGCCCGGCCTCGGGCGGCCCACGACGAGGGGCAGCGCCGGCGGCCCGAAGACCCTTCCTGCCGGCGTTGCCAGTGGAGCGGAGCGGGGCGGGAGGCCTCTCGGGGAGCGCGGCCTTCGCAACGCCGGCACCGGAGGCCGCGGCCCGCCTGCCCCCCCCTCCCCTCCCCTCCCCTCCCCTCCCCCTCGCTTCACGGTCCCTCCGCCCCTCCCCCCCCGTCCCCTCCGCACTGCCCGCTCTGAGGAAGAGCAACGGAGAGCCAGCCAGCCAGTCTGCTCCGGGGCCCGGTCCGGCTTCCCGGAAGGTAGGTGGAGGGAGCGAGGCCGGCTGGCCGGCCGGCCGGCCCCCGCCCCGCGCCGCGCCCGCCGCGGCCCCTCAGCCCGGGCGTCCCGCTCGCCGGCGCGAGGCCTACCAGGGGGCTGCCGGTGCTGGCCATGGGCCCGCCTGCCCCGCTCGAGCAGCGAGAGCGACCCAATGGGACGCCCGCGTCCTCCGCGAGTGACGTCAGCGACAACAATACCCGCTTCCGCTCGCCGCGGGCGGGACTTCCTCCAACCTCCTTTCGGCATTGGCTCGGCGATCGGCCTGTCAGCCCGCAGTCTCGCGTCTCCCGGTCACTCTCGCGAGAGTCGCCCGACCGCTCCTGCGCCGAAGGTGGAGAACAGGAAGGGCGGCAGGCCGGGCGGCGGCCCTGAGGGGAAAGACGGGACTCAGTGCGCATGCGTCCAGCGATGGAGGCACGCCCCCTCCCTTTCCACCTAGCGCCTCCTCCTCCCCCCCCCCCTCAGCCGCTTCCCGTCATGCATCACGGTAGCGTTCGGGAAGGGTCTGCGCTTCCGGCGCGTTGCGGCTCGGAGATTGTCCACTTCCGGTACTTCGTGGGGAAGGGAAAGCGGGATGGGCGCCCTCGGGAGTGATGGTTGCCCCCAGAGGGTCGCCTCGGCCGGCAGAGGGGCGTCAGCGTCCCGGGCCCGTGGGCCTCGGTGGCCGGCGGAAGCGCGAAGGCCTCCCCCGGAAAGGGACCCCCGTGGAGCCCCCGCCCCGCCCGAACGCCTTCGCCTCTCCGTTCCCGCGGGAAGGACCGGAGGAGGAACAGAGAGGAACGCGCCCAGCCGGGCTCGACGCCTGTCCGCGCCGAAGGAAGAGGAGGAGGAGCAGGCGGGAGGGCGAGAGAAAGAAGGGACGGGGGGCGACGGGGTTCCCTTAATGTTCCGGGGCTTCGGCAAAGGCAAAGCGGGGGTCGGGGGTGGGCTGAAAGGGGGGCGGCGTCGCGTCGCGCCCCGGAGGGGTGGGTGGGTGGGTGTGGAAGAGGCGTCCTAGGACGAGCCCCTCTGCTTGGAAGCGCCCCGAGCGGGCGGACCCGCCCTCCCGCGTGAAACTCTCCCCGAAAGTCGGTCTGC
This sequence comes from Intellagama lesueurii, assembly GCA_037013535.1. Taxonomy (NCBI): domain Eukaryota; kingdom Metazoa; phylum Chordata; class Lepidosauria; order Squamata; family Agamidae; genus Intellagama; species Intellagama lesueurii. The sequence continues at coordinate 314,992 of JBAJHW010000012.1, forward strand.
TCCTAGTCTGGAATGGCCCGGTCCGGGTTTTTATGTGCTGAAGCCAGCGAACGTGCGTGCAGCCTGTTGCAAACTCATATGTGAGAGGGGTCTCTCTCTGCCTCCCTTGGGGTTTTGTTTTTGTTTTTGCCCTTGACTTGAAGCTTTGAAAAGAAATTTATAAAATGAAAATTGTTTGATCAATAATTTCAGTGTGTTAACTCTTGAATTTGTTACGGTTCTGCTCCCAGCTCTCTTGTCCCCGTTGGTTTTATGTCCACACAGAACTAGCTGGCTCCCTTGGGAAACAGAATGGGTGGAATACATCTCCCCGGGTGCCCTATGGTAGCCATGCTTTGGCAGGGAGGCAGGCAGGCAGGCAAACCAACAGCTACAAGGAGGTGCTTCTCAGATCAATGCTCTAAATGTACTCACTGTTGCAGACTTGAAATGGCAAGGACGCTAGCCTTGGAAGGTGGAGCATTGCGCAATATAGCTGCCCAGAGCCCATGAACAGCCTGTGGTATTGGTGGAGCAACACTGAGGACAGGGCATTTCGCTCGTCAGATACCCTGTGTGATTAAGATAACCAGCTTGGTGGTTGTCAGTTCAGTTTGCACCTATCTCCAGCAGAAAAGCTGAGAGAAGCAGATCAAAGTTTGAGACGACAGTAGCGGAGTGATGACCGAAAGCGATTAGACTTTGCGGCTGCATCACATGTGAGGAAGGAAGTGAGGAGACGGTGGAGGCAAGATCTGAACCTGAGAGTGTCAAAGCCGCCCTAGGAGCCGTGGCCAGAAGCTGGCCCAAGGGAGGGGAGCCTAGGCAGTTGGCAGGAGGGGCACCCCTTGGCACAGGGAGGCTGGTGTTGCCTCTGCCTCTACACCTGCCGCTGCTCGTCCTCCTTGTTCTCCGAGCCAGTTTGGGAAAGGTGTCTTCCGAGCAGCAGATGGGCGTGCAGAAGGCTCTAGCGTGACCCTCTGCAACGTCTCCTTGTTGGGCTGGGAAAGTGCCACGTAGTCACTCTAAGGAACCACCACTGCCAGGTGCTACGGGAATGTGGGGCTGGGGGAACCACTGAGCTGCCTCAGGTCATCTCCTCCCAGGAAAGAAGCCCCAAGGAGACGCTGCCTGCCATGGCCGCCTGAAGACGGCTTCCACTGCCAGCTGGAGACCACTGACACATGCAGGGCAGGCAAAGGGGGGCACTTGCCCAGCCCAGCAGCCCAGTGTGCCTTCCTGCTCTCAGCACAAAGGGTGGCCTACTAATTGTGGCCCTTTCTTGATTGCTGCAGGGAGGTTGCAGAGGCTGGCCAAGAAGCGCAGATAAGACATCCTTCCTGGTTACTGAAAAACCGAGTTTAAGAGAAAAGGTATCCTTTTATGTGCACGTCTTGGAGAGAAGGTGCCCCTTGGGGGGCAGTGGCTGGGGGGCACCCGTAAACTAGGGGAATGTGAAATAAAAAACACAGAACAGGGTCTGAATCAAAGAATGCAAGTTTTATCACAAAATGCTTAAAACAGAATGAAGGCATTGCTTATGTTAATAAAACCAAGGGTGAACTGACAGCTAGGGATGCCTGGGGCACACAGAAAGAAAGAGGGAAGGTAGGGAGAGCTGGCAATGGAGGGAAGAGGGGCACCTCTCACCACAGAACCTAGAACAGGGATCTGCAGCACTACAAGCCCCTCCGACACGTTAAAATCCCCCAAAAAGTGAAGCTTTCCTTTAAATCTTTCCAAGGATCAAGGCGAATCTGGTTGGAATGTGTGCAGAGGCTCACCCTCTGCCTTTCACAGTAATGGTCTTCTGTTGTAGGGAACCAAAGGGGGGGGGGCAGGGAGGTGGCACAAGGGCCCTCCCCCTCCCATGCCTGTGGGCACTGAGTGGGGTGGGGGGGGGGAAACAGGAGCACAACAGCAGCTTTGGGCAGTCTTGGTTCTGGAAAGAGCACGAGACACGAAGGTGCTGGGATATATTGCTACAGCTGCTCAAGCAGAACCTGTTGGAAACAAGCAGGTCCTCCAGCAGAGCAGCTGTCCTGGCATCGGAGACCCAGAGAAGGCCGTGGGGTTGTCTGTGCGCCTCCCCACATTGGCTTCAAACCCACCCCAGTTCCCAAGCAGCTCCACGAGCCCAGGGAGTACCCCCCCCCCCCAGCCTTGCCCAGCAAAAACATTGAGGTGTCTAGTGGCTCTTTGAGGCCGGCCTGTTTTCATACCAGCCTTGTTAGTCTTTAACAAGACTCTCTGTTGCCTCCCTCCCCTTCCGCTACCTTTGCCCTCCCCATGGCAAGCAAGAAATGACCCCAGCTGCAAACCGCTCTCCTGCCCCTTCTGCCTAGGGAGGAACTCCTAAGTCACTGTCTCAGAGTTGGGGCATGCAGCTTGCGTCTGTGAGGCTGGGGGTGCCTTGAGTAGCCTGGCGTGAGTTCTCGCTGGTGCTGCTGAGCCTCCCCAGCCAGATGCCCTGCAGGGCTTTGGTCTTGGCGATGGAGCCTGGCCTGCTGTTGCTGTCACTGCCCCACATGCAGTAGCCACCGCTGCTGCTGCTGGAGAGGAGGGTCTGGGGGCCCCACTCTGGAAAGCGGGGACCCTCCCTGCCCTGCAGAGGAGAGGACCCCTCCTGCCCTGCCTCCCCTTGGCCTTTCACCCAGAGAGAACTTTCCCAGGGGAGAGGCAGTGGGGGCTCAGCGCCACGCCTACAGCTAGGCTGGAGCCCCTTCTGCACCCGCTCAGGAGTCACCTCTTTGGCCATGATGTACAGGCAGGCAGGAGATTCTTCAGGCAGAGGCTGGGGTCCCCTGTGGGTCACAGCCATTCTCGGGGAAGCGGCCAGGGCTCCATTCCCCTTATCCCCTTTGCTGCTCCCCGTGGTGGGGCTGTGGTTCTCAATGCCACTGGCCAGCCAAGGCCCCTTCTCTGCGAGTCCGGCCCAATCCTGCAAAGTGGCAGACCATGAAGGAGGACAAGGTGAGACGGCGCCATGTACATGGAACAGGGCTGCTTAGCCAGTGGCAGCTGCTAAAACCGTTTTCTCTGAGCAATGTCTAGAAGGACAGAAGTCCCCGTGTCCTGCCACGGTGGGTTCCCTCCACCCTCCCGCTTGCTGCCCAACGGCTGCCAACTTGTGGCACCCGCTCTCCCTGGCCAACAGTGATCCTTACCTTGAAATCCCCGTTGTGAGTGATATAAAGTGGCTGGAAGAATGCTGCTGGGGTGGGGATCTTGGCCCCCCAGCTGGCCTTGGCCCTGTAAACGGAGGAAATGGCACAGCTTTCACTGGCCAGCCTGGGGGGCCTCCAAACGGCACAGCAACCGGCAGACAGGCCCTCCTAGCATCTGGCTGGAGAGCGTGTTGGACTGCCGGCTGGGGTGTGTGTTCAAATCCCTATCCCTCGGCAGCCATGAGGCTCCCCCTCCTTGGGCCAGCCAGTGTCTCGGCCTGCCCTCAGTCGCCCAGAGCAGAATGGAGAAATGCCATGTGGAGGAAAGGAGGGATAGAAAGGTAGAGAATAAACGGGAGAATCAGAGCGACTCCTGAACCCACTGCAGCCCCGGCACACTGCAGACTGGCATTCCCCCTTCCTTGACACCTGCCGACCTCAGGGCTGAAAACAGACCCAAGCCTGGGGCCCAGAGGCGTAGGAGGCTGGGTGCCCACCGAGGGGCAGCAGGAAGGGGACAGCCCTACTGGGTTTTTGGAGTGTGGAGGATAGCTTGGTGATGCTGAGAAGCCCTCTGGAGGGGATGCCTGCCTCTGGGAGAGTGCACAGAGTGCCTCAGCAGGGTGAAGGCCGAGCACTCCCTGTGTCCTCCCTCAGAGCAGGTCTCTGGGCTTTTAGTCAGACTGCCCCCCCCCCCCCGGTCAGTGCGGGGCACAGAGGAGGTTGCTGTCCCTCTTGCCCATGTGTCTGCCTGCCTCTCAGCTGGCACGAGCTCTCTTCCCTGCCCTGAAGGAGCTTCTGCCTCTGTCCCCTGTCTATTGGCTGTGGGAGCCTCGTGGTTGGGCATGTGGCCTGGGGCTCCCCCTGAGAGAGGGCTGTGGGTGGGACCCACCTGGGGCCAGAGTGAACCTGGGCCTGTGACCCCCACCCGAGGGAGAGGAGCCAAGCCCGGCCTGCCTCTCTGGCCCCTGTGGCAGCAACCAGCAGGAAAAACCGCCGGCAGTACAACTGAGAAAAGCCCTGTCGCTGGCAGAGACGGGAGAGAAGCCGTGGACCTACCTCCAGAAGACCTTGAGGGCGAGGAGCAGGGCCCCGAGGCAGAAGGGCAGGGCCAAGAAGAGCAGGCTCCTGAGGTGGCTGGGGTCCAGCAGCTTTTCTGCTTCTGCAAGGTGTGGAATCATCACCAGCCCTTCAGACATGGGCTTCCCAAGCAGCTGGCCACCAAAATGTCCAGCAGGAGGACCCCCTTGGAAAGGCAGTTCTAGGGAAGCCAGGTGACACCCAGCTCCAGGAGAGGGCCTCCTCTTCCCCTTCCTCCACCCCGCTTGGTTTGGAGTAATTAGAGCCGATGAAGCAGGCAAGTTGGGGCTGAAACAGAGCCCTGAGGGAGAGTTCCCTCCTAGCACCCTGTTTTCCCACCATGGCAGGCGGCATGGGGCTCTTCCACACACCTTTGGGCGCATCTCAAAGTTTTAAATAATGACACAGACAAGCTGAGGGTCTTTGGGGGTGGGAAGATCGGGGGGGGGGGGTTGTTTGTCTTGCAAAGGGCTTCCTACTGGCAAAGGCTGGGCTCCTTCTGCCCTTTTCTCCTGCTAGTGATGGAGATAAGGAGCTATTCAAAGCCTGAGTCGACTTTGCAGGGAGTGGGAGATTTTGGTTGTCACTGGAGCTCTCCTCCGATACACAGGCTGGCAGGCTGCATGTGCCTGTTTCCCGGGACAGAAGGAGCCACAGCAGGCACCAACAGGCATGCTGTATACAAATCCCCCGGTCCTCCTGCAGCCCAGCTACCAACCTGGTGGGGTCTTCCACGTGGTGGCAGGACTCCAGGGGCTCCAGTAACTCCTGTACCTCTCTTCCATGTCTGGGGTTTTGCAGCGAAGTCTTGCTGTATAATTTGTGCCAGGCTGGAGCTCTGAGCCATCTATTTCCACAAATGCATCTTTGTTGACCAAGATCTTTGTCTGTGCCTGCTGTGAGGGTTGGAGCACAAAGAGTGACCATCTCTGAGCCAGATCCCTTGGGTGATAGCAAGCAGCAACCAGGAAAAACGAACACCCCTTGCCCACCAGGGGTTCAAGATGAGCTCTGCAGGCAGTAACAATTAAGCCCAGCCGCTGTAATGAGCAAACACAATCTGGAGAGGCACCATGAAGGCCAGAGGAGGGGCAAGCAGGGGCTGGAGCTTCTTCACCCCTCCACCTCAATTATTAGACTGTAACTGGAGAGAAGAACTACGTGGAGTCAAGAGCAAGGGGGAAGAGGGCCAGCGGGGCCCCCCCCCCACATAGCCAGAGGGGCAGCAGTGCCTTATGCCAGGCCAAGGCCACTCTGCCAACAGGAAGACTGTAGAAGGGCCTCCACTCAGTTTCTTGCTAGCACTCGGGACTTGGGAGCCACAGAACATTTGGAAGTTCAGCCTCAGTGTCATCTGAATCCCATGCCCTTCAGGGCACCACGACACCAGAGGAGAGAGAGAAAGGGGGGAGAACTCAAAATGCAAGGGGGCTGTATATATGGGGGGATGCGGACAAAACTCCTCCCTCTCAAGCTGGGTCACAAAGGAAAGGGATCACGGCTTTCTTCTTCTTCCCCTCTTCCGGCTGCCACTCACCTCCCAGGGAGCTTGCGTGGTCTTGAATGCCAGCTCCCACTGCCAGTCCCCGAGGAAAATGTAATCGTAGGCAGGAGGCTTTTTCCACTGGATTCGGCACTTGTTGCTGCTCATGTTGCTCTTCAGGTCAACAGGCGGGTCACATAAAACTGGGGAGAAGAGAGGGAGTGCTCAGGAGAGCGGCTGCTGTGATTCCAGAGACACCCGCCCAGCAGGCAACGAGCTCTCCAGGAGCCTGGCTGGTTTCTCCCACTCTTGCCCTGCCAAAGAGGCAGCAGCGGCTCCCGCTCAAGGGGAATACAGTGGCCGGCGGGGCAAAGCAGTAACAGGCTCCGAGGGAGGGCTTTGTGCTGTTCCGCGTTCAGACAGACACGCACCCTCCAAACTTGGGCTTTGGATCTGAGCATGCCCCAGGCACCTCCATCCCCTGAGAGCCCTTGGCCCTGCCTGCCATTTCCTTTTTTATTTTTATTTTTTATTAATTAAAGAAAAACAATAAGAACAATACTAACATAAAGTGTGTATACATACATACCGTGCACTAACACAAAAGTTTTCCCCCTGTGCCACCATCACCCTCGGGACCAGATAAGAAAATATTTCCTTTTAATCTCTTTTCACCCTATTCCACTCCAAAAATACAGTGATTCTTCTGCTGGCATTTGACCTTTCCCTTTTACAAGAACATAATTCAAATATGGATTCCATATCTCTTTAAAATCATTATATTTTGTCATGCCCCTTCTTACTTTTATTTCACATGTTAGCTTATCATTTATTGCTAAATTCCACATTTCTTTATACCAATCTTCAAGGTTGACTTGTTTGTTATGTTTCCAATTTTCTGCAAATATTAATCTTGCTGCTGTGACCATTATTACGATTAACTCTGTTCTTTTTTAAGATGGTCATTCTTGATTATATTTAAAAGTGCAATAGTTGGTGATATTTGAATATTATTTCCTATAATTTCTCTAATTTCTTTAAAAACCAGTGCCCATTCTTTCTCTTTTATTTCACAAGTCCATCACATACGTATGTAAATAACTTCCTTTTTCCTTTTTTGCATCTCCAGCATTGAGATGGTACATTTTTGCCTGCCATTTCCTCCGGTGTCCTGCTTCTCCTTCCCCTGCCTCGAAAGGAACCAGGCCCAATGATCCCCTGAGAGACGAGGCAAGACTTACTGTTCATCCTGGGCTCATACAGAGGAAACACTAGGTAGACAAGGGTCTTCCCTGGGAAAGCGGCATGCAGAGACACGCGGTACTGATCGTTCTCTGTGAACTCGTCTTCACACTCTGCGGAGCATCTGTACATCCCCTGGGCTTCGGGGGAGGCAGACAAGTTGCAGCGGAGGTTGTCGACATCACTGTGGATGCTCCAAGCATTTGGCGACCCGGCCTTTTCTTGCGCTCGGGCTCCCGGCTGCCTAAGGACAAGGCTGGATGAGGAACAGAACACTTCCTTGACATGAAGAAAGAATACACGTGCGCACAGGCACAAACAGACATGGCGTGGTGTGTATGTGAGTTCCAGGGAACGTGAAGGGCTTCTTGAGAAACTGACGTATTCGTCAAAGGCGGAAACAAAGCTTGCAGGGCAGCCTCCTCTCTGGCCACTCGCTGACCCACTGAGTAGGAGGCCAGGAACTGACTGAGGCCAGGAAAGTCAGGCTCCATTCTAGGGGCCAAGCGGTCCCCACACCCTGGAGACTGCCTGCCTGCCTGTTTTGGATGGGGCTGCCCTCACTCTGAAGGATCCGGTGTCCAGCCTGTGCATACCCCTGGGCCCAGACCAGTCTTTCTTGCTGAGGGCTCAGGTGGGCCTTGGACTAGCTCTAGTGGGTGGGCAAGCATCGGGCACTGTCGGTCAGCGAGAGATCATCCGAAAGCAGCACCTGGTGCAGAAGACTTTGGCTGGAGGGCCTCCCAGCAGCACAGGAGGCTTTGGCTAAGCCCGTGGCATGATGTTGCATGGTCTGCCTGTGTAGCCTCTTGTGGCTAGCCGGCCGATCCCTTTAGAAACTGGGGCCCCGTGATCCTTGCCGGCCCCACCGCCCTCCCTTTGGGCCGGGGGGGGGGGCCTTCCATGGCGGGGACCCTCGTGGCCTGCGTTCTGGCCCAGGGACATGGGGGGTGACGTGTGCGCCTCGGTCCGTTCCCCCTCCACCACGGATGGTGGGAGGCCCACCGGCCCACCCAACAGGCCCGCTGCCTGTTCCACACCCCGGGCAGGGATTTGGGGGTCACTGGCCTTACTGAGAGAAACTGAGGTAGAACTGTGCCTCTCCTGGGGTGCCACCACGGTGCCAAACGCAGTCCACTCTGCAGCCCCTCAGTCCATAATTGTTCTGGCATTTTACGTTGTCTGCTGGGAGAATTGGGGGCGGGGGAGGAAGAGAGACAGCGAGAGCGTTCAGGATGAGAGCCCACCTGTAGGAGGTTTTCCATGCGCTTCCCCCCTCCCTCCTTCCCTCCCTCCCTGAGACTTGACTTCATCCTCCTCAGGACCTCGGGAGACCTTCATGGGGGGGGGGGGGGGGAGAGAAGCCTGGCCCTGTCCTAGTACTTGGGAGCCAAATTTTTAAAACTTGAAAAATTCCACTATCAATGCCTCTAAAATGCCCCAAAAAGCCAACATGGAGAAAAGCACTGTGCGTTATTCTAGAAGAAGGGATGCAGTTCCCAGAGGTTTGCATCAATCTGCATTAAATGCAGATTTGCCACACCATCCTCAGAAAAAATAAAAGGTGTGGGTGTGGGGGAGATACCTGCCCTCTGGACACTGAGCCCACCCAGGCCCACCCAGTGACTCCCGCAAACCCCACCAGACCTCTCCCTCGGGTCACGCGCCTCTCCCCAGGCGCTCCCTCCTCTCGCTCTGGGTCCCCTTTTACCTGTTTGCTGTCCTTCCTCCTCAGCCACAAAAAGAGGGAGGAAGAGCAGCTGCAGCAGGGAGGCCGTTCCCCGGCTCCTTCCCAGGGCCAGCATGCCTGGAACAAAAAAGTTCCCTCAGAGGTCCATCATGCCCCCCCCACCCCCACCCCCGCAGCACCCTTTTGTTTTGTCAGTCCTTGCCCTCTCTCTGCTTTCAGCACTTTCCATCTTATGCCGACCCTTTCCAGGGTTTTCGAGGTATAAAGCACTCAAGGGCAGTTTGCCTGTGACCACCCAGGCTGACCGCTAACTCTTCTCCCCGGAGGCACAGCAGGGCATTGGATTCCCAATCGCCCCGGCTCCACAGCCAGAGCTAGCTCATGTATTGTTGGTTTTAATAAGAGTTATTGCAATTGTTTTTTTAATGTTTCTATTTTTATTTCTGTTTTCTGTTTTATGAGCTGTTACCCGCCCAGAGTAGTGCTGTGACGCTAACGGGAGCGGGATAGAAATTAAATAAATAAATAAAAAATGTACTCTAGACAAATTGCAAGGGTCAGACAGGAAATGAAATTTTACATGGCCTGAAAAGGAGGAGGATTCAAAAGCAGAACCATGGAACATTCCTACCACTCTGTCTCCGTGGGGTTGGGGCGCGATGGGTCTCCTGCCTGTATGTAGATCTCATCCTAGAAATGAGTGTCAGCACCTGTTTCTCAGAGAAATAACCAAGGGGGGGGGGGTGAGGAGGGACCTGCCACAGATTCCGGAGCCCTTGTGCCCCAAACAAGCAGGGGCAAGAAAATACACAGCTCTCCCCACCCCCCACCCCCATCGTACCACTCCACTTGGGGAGGGGACCCAGCTTTTCAACAGCAGCCTTGACCAAACCAGAACACAGCATGGGTGGAGGAGGGGCCACCTCCCCCTCTCCCTGGGCTGATACAGGATCTCACCTGTAGGCCAGGTGGGGAATCCCTGCAAGAGAAGGGGGTGAACCCAACTTCAAGCCGCTTCCTGTCTTTTGCATGGTTTTGTGGAATGCAAGGCAGCCGTTTTCGGGAGGGAAGCTGCCTCCTCCCTCCTGACCCGACCTTTGGCCTTTCAACTCTTCGGGGGCAGTGACCACCCTCCTGCAGTCCAGGTGAGATTCCTCCCTAGCGCTACCGGGAGATCCCTGGAGGGTCCCATACCTGAGCACTGACCTGGCTTGATCATCCTTTGCTTGCCAGATCTGCTGAGTTGGGCTGAACTCAGTATTGTCCTTCAGCACCTGTTCAGGATAGGCAGCACAGTCCTTGCGAGGCAGAGGAGGAGAAGGGGGGCGTTGGTTCCTGCAGCTGCACCCGCTTGGTCTCCGTGTGGATCAAAAAGGGCCACTTTTTCACTGCTCAGAGAGAGAAGGCGGTCTCTGCTGGGCTCCTATCTAGGAACTGTTCTGACAGATTTTAATGATAGTTTGGTATGCTATGGAAAGTACCTCAGATCGTCAGGCTGATGTGGGGGCAGGAGGGGGCATGCAGAAGATGAGCTCACAAGATAACCCTTTGGGGATGCAAGCAAGAACCGAAGGCTGGACACTTCCTCACAGCCTTTGTGTTCAATCAGAACACCAGGTTCCTCCCCTTCGGCAGCTGTCTTCTAGAACAGAGACCCCCCACCCCACCCTCCAAAATCTAGCTCCAGTGGAAGCCGCCAGTGGCATATTCCTATACACGTACAGAGAGAGAGAGAGAGAGAGAGAGACGCAAGCAAAGCCACCTGTGGACACAGGGTGGGAGCCCAAGGTGAAGGCAACACAGCTGGGGTCTGTCCCCCTTTGCCTCTGCTAGGAGGCAGGCAGGCAGGACTGGCTGGGGCAAGGGACAGCCTGAGCGCCCTCTCTGCTCCGTTCTTTTCTGTACTGTAGGGAAAACGCAGGAGGAAAAAAAAGCAGCTACACTGTGTGCAGTTAACATCATTAGAGACAGAGGTCCCTTAAGTAAGGGGGAAAAGACAAGTGTTTATTCTAGCATACCGTTGTTTCAATTTGCTGTTTACCAATTAGCTTGCTTTTGTTTTGTAGCTGATTCTCAGAAGATAAACATGGGCTTCCTTCCCCAGTCTGGTTTCACAGGAAGCTGCTTTGAAGGATCCTGAGCACAGCAGCTGCCTTTAAACATGTCCCATAACTTCCAGCTGCTGTTCCCTCACCCTGTGGGGCAACAGAAGGCTCCTTCTGTTAGAAGGCCCCTGTGGGTCATTCCAGCCCTAGTCTTTGAGGATACTAAGAGCCGGAGGAGGAAGAGGAGGAGGAGGAGGAGGAGGAAGGCTCAGCTGATTGGATGGATTAGCCTCATCTGATGGGGCTGAAGCTCAGTGGGGCTTGTGGGTCTCCTCTCTGCCTTGGCGAGGGTTGCCCTCTTGTGTAAAAAGGCCGTGTGCTGAGCCTCCTCCTGCTGTTCCTCCGAGTGTGAGGCCTCCCTCTTAACAGGGCAGGGAGAGCACGGCTCCCTTCGAGGGCTGAACCCAGAGGTGGAGCAGACGGTGAGGCAGGCGTCAGCAGGGGGCTGTGTGGGTGGGGAGTGTCCCCTTGAGGTTATGAACAGGGGAAGGGGGTTCGCCTGTTGCTGTGCCGAGACTGGGGCTGTAGGGGAACCTCCATGCGTGATGACTCGTAACACAGCACAGCAGAGGAACAGAACCGAGGCAGACCCCAGGGGATGAGCAACCAGGGAGAGCTAGCAAGAATTTGACAGGGGAGGCCCCCCAACGAAATGTTTGGCTTCTGGATAAAGTTACAGACCTTCCCCTCATCCTTCAAAGCAGATAAGACAAAGGAAAGGGCATTCATAGACAAACAGAAGAAAGTTAAAAAAAGGCATACGGGATTATGCAAGGAAGAGACACTTCACGGGTGGTGATCTGCAAGGTGCGCAAGAATTGCCTTCGTGCCTGAGAACAGCGCAGTGTACACAGGCAACAAGGGCAGACGGGCAGCCCTGCTGAAAGAAAAAAGGGAGAGAACTGGAGCAGCGAGGAGCGGCCATGTTTAAGGCTGTAAGAGAAAGTGAAGACTGCATATAGACAGAGCGCTCAAGCCGCCGCCGCCAAGGGAGGCGGGGAGAACAGCCCAACAGCGCTGAGGAGAGAACAAACGTAGCGGAGGAGGCACCGGGGAAAAGAGTCACAGTTATTGTAGGAGCAAAAGAAGGAGAAGACGTGCTTCCCCAATGGAATGGCAAGACCACGTTCAGAGTCTTGAAGAGGACAGCGTGCAGAGGATGACCCCGCGGGAGGACATGCACCAGAGGGGCTGAAGCTCAGGCCAGCAGAGGCAGTGAACCCACACCCAACAAAAAGAAGAGGAGAAGAGCAGCTGTCGTAGGAGACTCCCTACTGCATGGGACTGAGACCAAAATAGGCTGGGAAGATCCACGAATCCGCCAGGGATGCTTAGGGATGCGATGGAAAAATTGCCCTTGCTCACGGAGGCGTATGCTATTCTTCTCATCCTCATCAGAACAAAGAGGAGGAAAGTTGCTAGGACAAAAAATCATGCCCATGACCAGCAAGAGTGGCCTCTTTTTCATCCTTTTATTGCAACTTCATTTTTACATACATTTGTGCAACTCTGCATGTTCCTTTCGGCCCAGCCCCAGAGACAGCTGAAGCCAACCCTCTGTCAGCCCTTATCAGCAGTTGCTACAACGCCCACCAAGCATCCGGCCTGATCTTCTCACCCTGTCTTGCGCAGGGTGTTTTTATGAGAGCTTTCTTGCATGTCCTTCCAGCGCAAGTCCTCCTCCCACAGCTCCCTGGCTTCTCTGCCGGCCACTCAAGCCTTTCCCTTGTGGCAGGAGACCCACTGCTTGACATAGCTGGCCAGGAAGGCCTCCTTCTCTTCTTCTGCTCCCACAGAGCCACAGCCTGCTTGCCTTTCTTGGCACTCGGAGTCTATGGGGCTCCCACACTCACAATCTGCAAAACCACTGTCGATGGTGTCGAGGTCCAGGCCGTTCCCGGCATTGCCCTCAGCATCCAACTCAGGAGAAAGCAGCTCCCTGTAGAAAGGGGCCTCCTCAGCTTGTGGGGAGGAGAGGCCGAGCGGGGTGGCCATCCATAGGGTTTCAAAGGGCACCGGGCACAGGCCATGGGGCTCCCTCTCGTCCGCAGCCCTTCTGCCCAGAAAGCCTCCTGCTTGCACCAAGGCGGGGGTGGCCTCCCAGAGAGGGCTCTCCGTCCGGGACTCTGAGCAGCAAGGTGAGGGGGCCCCTCTGGTCCCTGGCAAGAAGGGCCCTGAGATCTGGCCATTGCTGGCACCTTCTGGGCAGAAGCCACAGTAGGCATCTCCCTCAGCGATCGTCTCTGGGTTTTCCTTCTCATGCCACTGCTCAGTGACACAGCACAGGCCAGTGCTGCCACATTGAGGGCAGCAGTGGGGCAATTCTCCAGCCACCGTCACCGTGTCGATGGAGAGGTGGCCATAGGGTGGGTCAGACATGGTGGCCTCCTCCTGCTCGCCCTCACGGTGGTTGTCGGCAGAGATCAGCAGGCTACTTGGCAGGGCGCCGGCACACAAAGCTTCCTGGTCATCCCTCCACCCTCCCTTGGCAGGGCTTGGCGGCAGCAGGTCCTTGACGCCAATCTTCTGGCAGATCTCGGGCACGACTGGCCCCCATTCGGAGATATCCAGCACTGCTCTGACGGAGAAGGCGCCCACCCACTTCTGTACAGAGAAGGAGAGAGATCAGCAAAGCACCTGCAATGCCAGGGAAACCAAAGGGGACTCCATGGGAAATAGAGAGAGAGAGAGAGAGAGAGAGAGAGAGAGAGAGAGAGAGAGAGAGATTGGGGGGGGAGGGGGAGGTTGCCATCTAGAATGTGAGGGATTGGGGAGGAGGACAGCTTTCGGAAGTAAAGGCCTATGGATCCAGCGTAGCCCCTGAAGGCATCTGAAACCCACGAATGGAGGCAGGTGACCGGTGGGGACGGGAGGGGGCTCCAGCACCAATCCTATCAGCTCCGATGGCAAATGCCACGGGTCAAGAGGGACAGAAGCTGCCCCCCAATCCCACCGGGAAGGCCTTCCTCAAAAGCTTTTGCAACTACCCATGAGCCTCTTGCTGCTCTTTTGGAAAAAAATTCCTTGGAGGTCAAAGCGCATCCTCCCGGACTTTTCCTAGGGTCTGCTTTTCTCTTTCCAATGATCCTGCATCATCCCAACAGGAAGCCTCAGGGGTCCAGCTGAGACTGGAGGGAGGAAGCTTTTTGACCTGCCTCCTGCCAGTAGGAGGCCTCCCCTGCCCCCTCTCCCCCTCTCCCCGCCCACAGCAACCTCCCACTTCCCTTCTTCCCCACGACTGTTAGGGAGATCTCTAGCCTTCCCTCCTTCCACTCTCACAGGCACACCCTCTCTCTTGAGACAGACCCACAACACCCTGCCCCTTGCAGTGGGTCCTCCTCCTCTTCCTCCTCAGTGGTGTGTCCCGCTCTCTGCTGGTTCTACAGCAGGAAGGAATTGGACCCTGTGCAGGCGTCTTAAAGGAGGGAGGAAAGGAAGCAGAAGAAATGGGGGAGGGGGTGTTGTGGCTTGGAGGAGGGGCACCCCCCCCCCCCCGCTCTATCTCCAAAGGGCCGGGCCGGGCCTCTATTCATGAGGGGTGGAGGGGCAGCCTGCTGAGCCTTCCCTGCCTCCCTCCTCACGGCCCCTCCACACACAGGGAGCATCCCGGCAGTTCACAAAAGCTTTGCGTGCGACTTGAGAGCAGAGACTTCCTGGAAGCCTCGTGGCACCGGGGTGGGGGTGAAGAGCAGCTGGACGAGGTGGGATGGTCCCTCTTTTCCCCCACCCACCCAAACCCTCCCCCACTTTGGGCTCACGTCACCCAGCGTGTACCTTGAAGTCTCCCTTGTGGACCAGGAAGAGGGGCTGGAAGAAGGGGGCGGGGCTGGGGACAAGCGGGTCCAGCTTCTTCCACAACCTGCAATGAAAGGGGGAGGGGCATGAGGATTCTGGGTCGCCTGCCAACTCCCCCCGTGCCCCTTAGCCCAAGGAGGGGGGCAACTTCTATGGGATGAGTACCCACAAGAATGGGGAACGTGAATGGGGGAGTCAGGGCAGGACCCCCGCCATCACATCCCCATCGGGACTGCAGAAGGGCATGTGGTAGCCCTTAACCCCCCACTCTGGGAATCCAGGCCAAGACAGCTGCTGAGTCAGAGACTTCCCAGGGATCTCGGGGGTGGGTGGGTGGCGGGTGGGCTGGCTACTGAAGCTGAGACCAAGGTCACCATGACTCCCGGATGGGGCTGCTTCCCTGGCCACCAGGAAACATCTCCCTCTGTGGTGTGCCAGCCATGCTTCCTTTGCCACAAAGGGTTCATATCCCCCTCTCTGCCCTTCCCATAAGCAGTCCCCCCCACCACCCCCGTACAGTCAGGGAAGCTGGAGCCTGACGTCCCATGTGTGGCATCGGGCGCTCTGGACAGGAGCCCCAGCAGCACAGCTCTGTGTGTGGGTCTGGTCTGTGGGGTCCAGCGAGGAACAGCAAAGGAGGTGCCTCACCTAGTCCTGCAAGGGGGATTGGGAGCCCACTCCCCCTTTGTGCTTTTCTGGGAAAGAGTCCTGGGATGTTTCACACTCCTTTTTCTTTCATTCATTCATACATTCATTCATTCATTCATTCATTCCTACCATCCCTGCCTTCACTCAATGCGGCTTACATATGGTTTAACAATGCAAATACTAAAACAACTATGATATTAAAAAGGCATTCTTAAAAATAATTAAACCTATTAACTATTAAAAGGCTCTCCTCTTTGTCTGCTGACCACACTGCCAAGCCATCCAGCAATGAAAAGAGCACCAAAACAAGTGAAGAAGAAAAAAGGAACTAGCCCATCATCCATGGGACTGGCTGTGGTACTTCTGCCCACATCAACTGTTTCCCTGTGTGTGTCCCCTCCCCCCCCGCACCCCCCCCCCCAAGCACTCACCGCTGATGCCAGCCCAGGAAGGCCAGGAGAGCCGGGAAGAGGCTCAGCAGCAGCAGCAGCAGCCAGAGGGCTCCCCCGGCGTCGGAGGCTGAGGGAGAACAGACAGCAAGAGGTGGACTCAGGTTGTGGCATCTTTTGCAGAAAGCGGCAGACGCTGGCCTGGCCTGGCCTGGCCTGGGCCAGGCTATTCCTGAGTGTCCAAAGCAGAAGCCCACCGCTCGGGTCAGCGACCAGGTGGGCACGGGAGCCGCCTCTGGTTCCTCCTGGGTCTCCAGCGAACCTCTACCGCCCCCCATCGTCCCAGCTGCCCCAGTTCCTGCCCTGGGAATCAGAGGCGGCTACCCACCCTCCTGCCCCACCCGCTGTAGCTACACAGGGGGCCCTTCTCCTCTGCTCCGAGATCTGGGCTAAGAGCGAACGCCCTGCACCCCGCCGGGTCCGCAGCCAACCCTGGGGACTTGCGGTGCAGCTGGGCAGGTACCGGTGCGCCGGCTCTGCTCCAGCGCTTGCCCGGCCGGGGGTGCCCCAAGCAAGCAAGGCCTGAGCGGAGGGCGGCCAAGCGGAAACGAGGGGGCCCGACTTACGCCTGGGCAGGGTCTCAAGGGTGGCCCGGCGGCTCCAGTCACTCCAGGTGCCCCGGTAAGAAGACGCCTCCCCCGGCCTGGCGCGCACCCGGAGCTCGTACTCGGCGCCCCCCTCCAGCTCGTGCGGCAGCAACTGCAGGGTCTGCGTGTCCTGCGGAAGGCGCTTCTGGCCGGGCTCCTGCAGGAAGGCGGCTCAGGTCAAAAGCGCGGGGCGCTGGGGGAGGGGAAGGTTCCGGGGCGGCGGCGGCGGGGGGGGGGCGGCTGGCCGGAGCCCCACCCCGCCAAAGGGTCGCGGGGAGGCTGGCTCCGTCCTTCGAGGCTGCGGCTCTTCGGCTGAGAAGCAGGCAGGCGCGCCCGCAGCCCCGTTGGGAGAGCGAAGCCCGCCGGGGCGCTCCTTGGCCGGGCGAGCGAGGCCGGCGCCACCCCCGGGAGACCCCTCCCCACTTACCGGCCAGGGCTGGCTCCTCCGCCGGTAGCCCAGCTCGTACTGCAGCTGGCCGCGCAGGTAATCGCCGTGCCGGTAGCGGGTCCCCCAGGAGACGGTGTAGCCCGAGGGGGAGGCGACGGCCGTCAGGTTGAAAGGGGGAGATGGCTGAACTGGGGAGGGAGCGCGCACGAGGGAAGGAGGGAAGGAGGCACCGGTCAGGGCAAAGGAGGGCCCAAGCCCCGGACGGGGAAGCCTCCTCTTCCTCCCCGTCGTCCGCCCCCTGCACGGGCCCCGCCCGGAGGACCCGAAGGCCGGCCGGGCCCCGCGAGCGAGCCAGGCCGGCCGCTGGCGCCCCTCGGGCGGAGGTGGGCCGCTCGCCCTGGGCGGCTTGCTGGCTTGCTTGTATGCCGCCGCGCTCCCCATCGGGGACCCCAGGCGGCTCAGCACGGATTCACCCCCGCCCGCCCGCCCGCCGGCCGGTTCGTTGTACTCACTGTGGTCCTGGAAGACGAACGCCTTCCGGCACCGGCGGAGGGGAGCCTCGCCCGGCCCGGGCCCGGGGACGGCGGCCTCGACGTGGAAGCGCGCGTTGCCGAAGCACGCCCTCTGGTCGGCGCGGCAGGTCCAGCGCGGGGCGGTGGCGTTCCCGCCGGCGGCGGGGCCGAAGGGGCAGGTGCCGCCCTCCCCGCAGTCCCTGCCGAAGCCACAGGCGACTCTCAGGACCGGCCCGCCGGCGGCCAGAGCGGGGCCGCCAACAGCCCGCCCGCCGGCCGGCCGGCCTCCCTGTGCGCGCGCCGTCGGAGAAGGGGCGGCCCGGCCCCCGCCTCCCACCCCCGCCCGGAAGGCGGTGTCCTCGCCCCCCACCTACCAGGAGCCGGTGAGGCTGGCGGCCGCGGGGCGGCTTCCCCACGTGCAGGTCAGCGTCTCGAGGTAGTCGGCGAAGCAGGCGAGGTCCTCGCAGGCCGAGGCTGCTAAGGGCCGTCCGGGGAGGAGAGAGCAAAGCCGCACGGCCAGCGTCAGGCGCGGGGCCAGGGCGCCCGCACAGAGGAGCAGTGGGGTCGGAGGCGCCCCAAGCCCGACTGCGCCCCCCCCACCCCCCGCGCCGGGTCCCCGCCCGAGGGCAGGAGACGCGCGATGGGAAGGGCGGGATCCAACCAGCGTGGCAGCTGCCGAGGCCGGACCCGAAGCGCAGGCCCGGGGGCCACTTGCAGCCCTGGGAGATTTCCCCCCCCCCCGAGCCTCGCGAGAGTGGATGGGGATAGGGGCTGCAAGCGCCAAGGGGGCCCGAGATCGCCAAGGGGGCGTCCACAACATGTAGGATTCGTAGTTGGGGGAAAAATTAGGTGAGTGGTGGCGCCTTTTAGTTTTAAAAAGGCAGCCACAGAGTGGGATCTTTGACCGGTGGAGGCAAAAAGCCCTTTTCCTCCTGTGGGCTCGTTTTTTGTCTCAGCACCCCCTGGCTGGCTGCTGTTGCCGGCTGGGCTGATGGAGTCCCAGGCGGCCCATCTCGGACATCGAGCCCAGCGGCACCCCACCGCCCCACCGGCCAGGCCAGGCGGCTTCTCCCTGGCGGCTCCCCTGCAAGGTTTCTCCTTGGGCACTGAGTGGGATTAAGGGAGAACCTGCCTGGAGGGCAGGCAGCGAGTGCAGCGTGAGAGCCCGAGGGCAGCGGGGGTGGTCTGGTCGGAGAAACCCTGGGGTGCCCGGAGGTGGGTGGGTGGGTGGCTCCCCCGCGGAGGTCGCAGGCCAGAGGCAGCCTGCCGCTGGCCCATGTTTTCCTCTTTAAGAGAGGTTTGTGGTTAAAAAAGGGAAAGAGATGGAAAAAGCAGTGGGAAAGCTGGGAAGGGTTCAAAACAGGAGGTGAGGAAAACACCTTGAAGCACCCCTGGCAGAGAAATACCGCTCGCTGGCTGGGACTTACCCTGCTGAAGCAGGAGCAGCAGCAAGAGAAGATCCGGGCAGGGCATCCTCCTCCTCCGCCGGCAAGACCAAGAAAGGAGGGCTCCCAGCAGGGCGGGGGCGTCCAGTCGCTCGCTCGCCTGGGGTGTGGCAAGGGCTGGAGGTGTCCGGTCCTGTGGGAGGGTCCTGGGCCCGGAGGTGAACACCGAGGGGCTTCCAGAGAGCTGCGAAGGGCCTCAGGCCACCCTCTCGACCTGTCCAGGGAGAAGAAACAGTTTCCCTGTCCAGTCGTGCTCTTACTTTTCGTTTTCTGCACTGAACTTTTGGCCATAGGTCTGGGAGTGCCAACATTTACTAGAGATGAACAGATGGGTAATATTTATGGGTTTGGAGATAGCTGTGCCAGGTGTTTGAAACATACCAACTGGGAAAAGTACACTGAGGCAGCTGGCTAGGTGATGAATTTGGCAGGATGGCCTAATGGGGAGAGGTCATGGAGATCCTTTGCCCAGGAAGGCCAGACGAGACGGGTGGGTGGCAGAAATTAGAGGGATGCAGGGGGGAGTTTGGGAACAGACAGTGGAGAATGGAAGAAAAATGGTTTTCAAAAAAGGAGCTGTGTTTGTCTCAGCGTGTCAGCCAAAGTAAAGGGGAAGAAGAAGAAGGGGAAACAGCATCCCACTTTGAAGACTTTCCCCCCAGCATTTCCCCCCCAGAATAAACAGATCTGTTCCATGAAAGCTCACACTGAAGTAAATAAGTACGTTGGTCTTTAAAGGACCCTTTTCTTTCTCTTTTTTCCCCTCCCTGCTTTTCCCTTTTTCAATTTTCCAACAAGAAAAATGAGGAGTGATGGATTTACATTTTTTTGTCAAAAGGGGTTATCTCAGTGATATGTCTCTAGCATCCAAGTAATGTGCAGATGAGAAAATGATAGAAGCCGGCAATGTAGTTGGCCGTCCGCTCTTGGCATTTCTTGAGGACGATGAGGGCGCCCCGGCACCCCACCTTGTTCTCCACAAAAGCAACACTTGTGAATACACTTTGCAGTAAAACTGTGAACTTTTTGGTTGAGTTGTTGAGAGGGAATCAAAGAAAGCAGGATTTTGAGAACACAATGACTGAATTTCAGCTCAAAAGCAGGGGCTGTCACTGCAAACGCCATGGATTTTGAATCAAAACTCAGTTCTGGTGAATGGATGCCATGGGGGCACAGCAAGGACACTGGGGTCATGGGGGGGGAGAGGACATGCAAGCCTGCACAGGTGCTTTTTCTTCAAGAGAATCCCCCTGCAAAATTTCCTCCACGTCCTCATCAGAGTTGAGGTTTGTGTGTGCACGCTGCGTAAGAGTGAAACAGTGACTTACTTGTTGGAGTGGGTGGACGTAGTACAGCATTTTTACAATCTCTTTGGTTATCATCCCCAAGGAGAGAGGTTCTGGAGTGTGTTAGAATTTGGTCCTTAAAATCTACCAATGTTCCTTCCCTCTCTTTTCCCCCCATATCCCCCTCTACCTTTTGTACTCCTTTCCTTATCCCTAGTTGTTAAAAATAAAAAATAAATTTAAAAAATCTACCAATGTTTGCTTCAGAAGGCTACTCAGAACAAGATTTCTAAATGTACATACGTATATCTAAAGAGCAAACTATGATCGGAATCTGATGCCAGGAAATAACTTACAACCCCACAATACAAAAATATGTCTGAGGAAACTCAATTTCTCTAGCAGTACACAAGCAGGATTGAATTCTTTGAAGATTCAGATCAAAGCCATGCGGATATTATGGATAAATACTGCATACATTTAAATACTTTGTTATTTAAAAATGAAGTGCTGCAGAAAAACATTAAACCTATGACTTTAAAACTGTGGTGCTCTGGAATCAGTTATAAAATCTTGTGAGTTGGGATTGTGATATTCAGAAATGACTCAGACAGAATTTCTGAGAAAAGCAGAATGGGTTCATGCTTCAGTAGCAGTGGCTAGGCTGAGTTATTTTAAAACTGGGGAAATTTAAACACTTGCAAAGATCAAAAATGTGTCAGAAATTAAAAAAGGCAAAGAGGAGAAAAAACATTTTAAAAATTCGTGGAGTTGCAGTCCGAGGGCTGTCAGGAAATCTGACTGAAGGTTTGATCCTGTATCCTCAGTGCTGTGGTCCTCCTCTGAATCTCTGGCAGGGGCCTTTCCCTTCTTGAACATCGGGAGACCCTATTCATACAACCTTGACAACCTGTCTTCGGCTGGCGCGCTCTGAGCAGCGCGTCCTAATTTTGACTTTCTCCCTAGAAGAACCTCGCCAGCAGGTAGACAACCAGCGGGGTCTAGAGACACAGAGAGGCTCCGGGAGACCCGAGTTCAAATCCCGACGAAGCCGCGGGCACTCGTTGGGTACCTGGGTGGCGGCAACGGTGAAACCACTCAAGGGCAGCCTGGGCCTTCTCCCGGTGCCTGGCCTGGCGCCGAGCAGGGAGAGGGTTTCGGCTCCTGCAAGGGGGATTGGGAGCCCCGGCCAGGAAGGTGCCGTTCTCCGGCGCGGCCCAACTCCGGGAGCGCCCCGCGCGCGCCGGGGGTGGGGGTGGGGGGTGGGGGGGGAGCGGCGCATCCCGGTTTCCCGCCCGGCCGCCCTCGCCCTCCGGCCCTACCCTCTGCTTGGTCCTCCGGTCGCGGCTGGACTTCGTCCGGCGGGTTCCCGCGCTGCTGCCTGCGTTCTTGCCGGCCGCCCCTGCCGAAGGCACTGCGCCCCCGCCGGGTGACTCATAACCAAACCGGGCGGGGAGCCGGGCGGGGCTGACGTCAGCCGGCCCCCGATTCCGGGACAGGCAGAAGGATGTGGGGAGGAGGAAGGGGGGGGGGAGGGCCCGGGGCCAACTGCGCCCGCCCGGCTCCGGGCCCGGTGGGGGGGGGGGAGGCGGGAGGCAAGCTGGAGCGAGGGCGGCAGGGGCCAGCGGGGCCCCGGGCCAGCGGGGGCACCGGCTGCGCCAAGGCAGCCAGCCAAACTGGCTGCGCGCGGGCCGGCGGGCAAGCGCACCCTCCGACCGGGGCCCCTTGCGAACTGGCTGCCGGTCCGGTTGGGAGCCGCCCGCCCTCCGGAGCCCCGCGCCGCCAGGCCACCGCACGGGGGTCTTCGACCCGGGCCGCTCCCAGCCGGAGCCAGCGCTCCGCTCAAACACCTCCCCATCCGCTGGGCCCGCTCACAGCCCCTGGGCGGGACGGAGGCCCTCGGGCGCGGACTCCAGCCGCCCCCGGCCCGGGAGCTTCCAGGCAGCAGACTAAGGCGGAGGGGGCAGGGGGAGCAGACTCGCCGGCCAGCCGGCCGGCTCTCCCTTGGGCTGAAGGTGGACACCTACCCGCTCACACTCGCCAACGTCTCCGCCTGGCGCCAGGAGCTCTGGCAGTTCCTTATGCCCTTTCACACCCACAACCCCCCCCCCCCACAATCCCCCCAACAACAGAGAGACCTTACAGACCTGTGACTTTCCTGTCACAGCCTCCATGAAAGGGGGGGGGCAGGTTATGATCCCTTAAAACCGAGCCCTGACATCAGGGTGCCTCTTTCAGGGGACCTGGCGGGGGGGGGGGGCTTTGAAGGGGGCACCTCAGAGTACTCAGACCTCACCCATGAGAGGGCAGGGCAGGAGAATAACTCTCCTGCACCCCCCCCCCACAATTTTTATCAGCTGACCAGCTGACCTTTCCTTTGCTGGGGGTGGGTAGGTCTCCCCCCCCAGATCCTCCACCCCAATGAATCTTGGAAAAAAACCCTCCTACTGGCTGTAGTGGTCCTTCCTCTGGTGAGCAGCTGCCATGGGGTGGCTGTGGGCCATCATGGGGTGCAGCTCTCAGCTCTCTCCTCTCGACAGCAGAACCCCCAAATTCACACTGAGGGTGCAGTGGGGACGGAGAAAGCGGCCCCTTCCCCACGGGCTGCACCTCTCCCAGCCCGGCATTGCTCTGCCACAGCATTGCATGCCTCCTTCTCCTGACCCCCCCCAGCTGGTTTGGTCTCCCAGGAAAGGCAACAAAGCTGGGTTGTTCTCTGTGTCAAAACCTTTAATGCTTGGAATCGGGAAACAGTTTCCAGCCTAGCAGAGGAAACGTCACACCACACAGCCGCCCACCACCATCTACCCACAATGGACTGAGAGGAAGCCCAAGGGCACTCCTCCCCCCCCCTGTCACAGGGTCTCCAGTGGGGCCCCATAGGTGACCCATTCCCCCCTGTTCTTGCCAAGGAACTGAGGGGCTGCTGGATCCCCCATGAGATTCTGGTCCTGCCCCCACCCATCCTCTCGGCTGTCCTAATCGGCAGGAGGCCCCACGGGGCCCCTTCCAGGGATGCAGGTGAAACAGGACCCCGTGCCTCGGCCTGTAAGACCCACCAGGCTGGCCCCCCGCCCTGCAAGGAGAAGAGGCACAGGCAGATGTCAGCGTCTGCCCCACTGATGGGGAAAAGCCCCACCCCCGCCAAAATGAGCAGGCAACCATTTGTGGTCCTCTTGAGACTGGGGTCTCCGGCTTCACCCCCTGCCCCCGTGTTCTGTTTTGTCCCTTAGCTGGTGGATGCAAAAAAGCAGCTGGTGTCACCACCTTGTCCAAAACTCAGCAGCAGGGCTGTAATAGCACCCCCAAGGAGAGGAAGAGGGGGGCGCAGCCTTCCTCGCCCCCACCTTGCTTACGACGACATGGTGGCCCTTCCTTCTTCCCTCCCGGTGTCTCAGATGCACGGCAGTCCTCTGTCCCCGGGGAAGTCCTCCTCCATCATAGAATCTGACTGCTTGCTGAGGCCCAGGGTCGCATCCCAGAGCACACCTGGCCAGGCGGCAATGCCTGATGCTTTCTCTCTAAGGCCAGGGCCAAGGAGGAGGGGCGGTGGTTCTGTGGGCCCACTCCTTAAAACACTGAGGAGGGGCTTATAGGGGGACTCCAGGCCTAAGCTGCTGGGGTACATGCCTCCCGCGCCATTCTGAAGCAATGAGGCCAAGGATCGGTACCCAGACAAGGGAAGGGCTTCCGGGCAAGGCATGGTGCCTGCTTCCACCGGAATGTGCTGGGAGGAGTCTTCCTTCGGGGGTGTCAGAATCAGAGGAGTGGCTGCTGCCCCTTTGCCAGAGGAAAGCCACGGCGAGTCTTGGCCTCCTGGGAAAAGTGAGTTCAGGCCACAGACTCTGGGGCTCAGCAGGAGACTGGTCTCACTCTGGCTGCCGCCGCCACCTCCACCTCCATCGCTGCCAGGTAGCTGGATCTGGTCTCCTCTAGGAAGAGATGGCTGCCCCTCCAGAGCCTCACAGAAGTTGGCCGTGTGCTGAGATAAGCTGCTGAAGGACTTGTAGCCACGGGCAGCGGCGGGACGGAGGCCCCCGGCCTGCCCATCTGGGCAAGGACCGGTACTTCTCAAAAGGGCGGCTCCTCCTCGGGCGCTGGGTGACTCGGGAGGCCTGAGCAGTGACTGGAACACCTCCTCCGAAGCAGCAGGATCACAGCTTGGCCCCTGCTTAGGCGCTGGACCTGCTGCCTGAGGAGAAGCTGCCGCGGGCTCCTCCATGATGGCCTTCCGATAGCCTGGCTCAGAAGAGCCCTCCACGGCGGCCCTCCCGCCTCGGTCGCTGTGCACGTCCAGAGACCACTCCGGGAGAAGGCGAGGGGCCTGGGCTACGTTTTCTGGAGGTGGCTGTCGGGGACCACACGGTCCCTCCTGGCCTTCTGGCCAGAGCTCGAGGCCTCTGGTGTCCGCTGGGCTGAGGTCGCCGGTCACGGCATCCCTGAAGAGGCTTGCCATGGCATTTGCGTGAGGGACGTGTCTGTGTTCCTCCATCTTCTCTTGCTGGGTTTGAGGCTCAGTCCCTGCTTCCCAGCTGCATATAACTGGCAAGCGCTCAAGCAAAGGGATCTCAGGCCATAGGACCAGCTCCTGCTGGGCTGGGGGCTCATTCTCCTGCGTCGTGTGGCCAGAGGCAGGCGTAGGAGGGCGTCTGCCTTGGAATTCTCTGCCATTTCTGTTTTAGAGAGGATAACGAAGCTGATCAGTCCCTTACGCATCACTGCAGAACAAACTCGAAAAAAGCTGAGCTGTTTGCAACCCGCAGTCATGCCTCCTTGCACTGTGCTCTCTCACCTTGCTGTCTCTCCTGGCTGTTTAATTTGGGGAATGCCAGGGGAAGTGGGGAGAGAAGGCTTTCTCTCCCAGTGTAACCCCATGAACAGGAATGGCATGGCACCAACCAGTTCTTGACGCTTTTGAGTGTCAGTGAGAAACCTGCTCATCTCTCTACTTACCGGTTGCACAGGTCACAGAGGAGGGCCTTGATTCCATACGGGAATGGCTTCGTCTCCTTCTTTGGAAAGCTGGGACTGGGAATCTGGAAGAGGAACCAAGCCATTTTAGGATGGATGGAGAAACCACCAGGGTCAAATGGAGCTCACTTAGGAAAACCATCCGTGAGGTGGCCTACCTGCTTTCCCACCAGGATGACTGGGTGTGGGATTGAGTCCTGCCATTTCTTCACCCTGTGAAGCCAAGGAAGGGTCACATCAACTCTCGAGCGTGATGCACCACCCTGACTCCCCCCAAACGGCCAGAAAACAGCCCCTCCAGCCACAGCACAACCAGTTCATGAATGGATTCACTGGGCCCAGTGGGAAGAGTTCACGGTGGCCTGGCTGAAGCACGGCACTGGGGCCACTGCCCAAACAAGGACACAGCCACCTCCAGGCAGCTTGTTCTGAGAAGGAACATCCTGGGAGCACCACCACCTTTTCGTGGGGGGGCATAATCCCAGGCTCCTTCCTGAAGCCCCCTCCAACCATCACTTTTCAATGAGTCCCTCCAGCCCCACATCTCTGGGATCCTCTATCCAGGCCCCATGATTAGCAGCCAAAGATCAAAAGCTGCCCCCTTCCTCAGTGAAGAAGGCCCAGCTTGGCTGCAAGGAACCACTTTGGTCACTCAGGATCCAAGAATGGAGGCTGGCACCCTTCCAGGAACATTGAGACTTCTCATGGGCAAAACCACACGGCACGAGGCACTCACCTGCCAAGACAGACGTAGCAGGTAAGAATCACTGCGACCACCGGAACACACACCCAGAGGAGGTCATTCCGGTGTTCATCTCCAAGCTCAAGATCTAGAACGGAAGGATGAACCGGAGTGAGGAACCGGAGCCCTGCCATTCACGCCACCTGTCATCCTGAGGATTGATAACAGCCGAAGGCAGGGGAGGGGCGGGAAGAGAAGAGAGTGCACAGGCAAAGGGATGCTTCCAAACTGGGGGAGAGGGGCGTCCCCCCCCAACATGTATTCCATCCAGTTATACCGGTATCTGAGAGGCCCTTGACACCCAATGTGGTGCAGTGGATAGAGTGATGCCTGGGTGTGCATTTGCCCTCAGCCATGGAAGCTCAAGGGTGGAGGTGGGGGTGGCTGGAACTGGTAAAACCATTCCTTAAATATCTCCCTTTCCTTGGAAGCCCTATGGGGGTCACTTTCAGTCAGTTCTGACCCGACGGCATGGAACAGCAATAAAAGGCACTTAACCAAGTTATTGCCTGACTTCTTCTCCTGCATACGCCACGTTTGCTTCCTTTCCCCTTATTTTCTGTCCTTTGCAGCAAAGTTATATATATTGCCAGAGGAGAGCAAGCAAAAACAGAGTGCAAATAAACCAGTCATTAAAACTCTTCCTCCCGCACCCCACAAGGAACAGAATCCAATCAGCCAAGGACTAAAGGTTCAAAACAACACTCAGCCACCCTGAGCAGGAAGGAAGCTGCAAGAGGGAAGAAGGCCCTCAAGGAGGAATTGCTGACGGACACCGGAAAAGGCTTTTGTCCAGCTGGAACGCACCGAGTGTTGCTTTACTCTACAGATCCACCAAGGAGCTTGGCCGGCCATGAGCGGGCAGGCCAGGCAAAACAGTTTTGGGTGGGTGCAGACATTCAGAGTGGTTTTTAAGCCAACTGGAGCTGGCAGGGGTCTTGAGAGCAGAACCTGGCAAGAGCAGTTCTTCCCCACCTGTGTGGGCAGGCAGGTGGGCGGGGGGGGGGCGCAGCGGTTCCTACAACACACCCACCGTTGTACCAGGCGCAGGGGCTGCTCCACTCACTCCAGACATTCTCCCAGCGCACCAGCTTGTACCGCACGCTTGCCATGTAATTCGAATGCGGCGCCAGTTGGTTGGCATAGATTTCATAGACTGAAGATACCTCTGCGGATGCTTGTCTCTTGGGGAGGGGAGGAGAGAGGAGAAAAAGGACCACATCAGGCAGCTGGCCAGAGATCCCTGCCATGGCCCCCCTTATTAAAAATAACCACGTGCCATCAGGTCGGTTGTGACGTGTGGCAACCCTTTTCAGGATTTTCCAGGTAGAGGATACTCAGAAGTGGTTCCCTCTGTTTCTGACCACAAGCTGAGACTGTCCAGTTGGCCCAAGGCCACACAGGCTGGCTCCACACAACTTTGGAATGTTATGAATAAGAAACACGGTGTAAGCAAGCTTTTAAGTAAACAGTAGAGATGCAAGAGGGTTTTTTTTTGGGGGGGGGGAATGGGGTGGAGGCCAGAATACAACCTCTCCTTCAGCACCAAAACAGTTGCCTGCCCCAGATTTAATGGACAGTGGAAGGCCACCGCAGGCTGTTACAATCCGTCAAATGGTTGACTTCTCCATACAGAAGTATATCCTGCCTTCTGGATCTTGCCCATCGCTCGGCACAACTACCAGGGACGAACAGGTACCCAGAGGTGGGTCATGGGCCTGCCTCAGGAAGCCGACCAGGGGAACCCCACGCAGCCCCTGCAAAAGAGCAGACTTCCCCCACAGAGGTGCAGCTACAGAGGTGGCCCTCCCAGTAGCCCCGAATG
This sequence comes from Intellagama lesueurii, assembly GCA_037013535.1. Classification (NCBI taxonomy): domain Eukaryota; kingdom Metazoa; phylum Chordata; class Lepidosauria; order Squamata; family Agamidae; genus Intellagama; species Intellagama lesueurii. The sequence goes on from JBAJHW010000012.1 coordinate 342,386, forward strand.
TGCCCTTTGGGCATGCGAGGGCGGGGGGGGGGGGTAACACCCACACTTTGCACTGTGCCTGCACACGACCTGTTTTGGGCAAGCCAGGGCGTGCGCCCAGCGGGGCCATTGGCAGGTGAGCTACAGGTGCATCGGCAGGACACGACTTCTAAAGCATCAGGTCGTGGAGTGGGTGGGGTTGCAGCAACGGTCACCTACCACAGCGAGGCACGGAGGCTCTGTGTCCAGGGTCCGGCACCCGTGGGAGCAGCAGACTCCGTCATTCCCAGGGCATTTGTCCAGCTGGAGACAAAATCCGGGGTCAGGCCGGGCAGGATTTGGCCTGGCCAGGCAACCCTTACCCGTGCAGCCTCCTTCTGAGCCAGGCTGAGGGGCTCCCCCCCCTAGGAAGCGTTACCCTCCTGGGCCTCCTAAGAGCCCAGGAGGAGGGGAACAGGTTTGCTTCTGAGCGGGAGGGCTTTGGCAGCGACCAGGGAGGCTCCCAGACCATGAACCGGCGGGGGAGACAGAGGCTGGCCTACCTTTTCCTCCTGGCCTTGGAGCCAATAGGCCACCTCGTAGTTTGCTTTGGTCTTGTATATGATGCTATCGACCGCATAGTCCTTCTTCCAGGTGAGGAGGAAGGAGTGGCTCTTCTTTGCAACGGTCAGGTTCACGAGAGGCCGAGGCTTCACTGTGGTGGGCAGAAAAGAGCAGCAGCGAGTGCTGGGGTGAGGGCAGAGGCGGGCAGAGAAAAAGGAAGCCAAGTCCCAGGAGGGAGCCTGCCAACGCAGGCTGCCTGGGAAGAACGAGCGAGCCGACTCAGCCAACCTGCCTTAGGGGTAGGTGGGGAATAATGGCCCCTCCCCAGCTGTCACTCTCCAGGACTAGCCCTCCCTGCTGTGTGGAATCTAGGGGCCTCTTTAAGATGCACAGGTTACCCCTGTGGCAGACCCTTGACGGGCTTTTGGCTAAGGAGGGAGGACTCAGAGAGAGAGAGAGAGAGAGCTTTGAAGAGCTGGGCTCATAAATGCAAGAAATAGCGTCTGCAAAGGTTCTCAGTAAGGCCTAAATGGGCACAAAGCTAAGCACAGTAGCAGACAAGACTGTCAATGTTTTTGAGAGGACTTTCCCAGGCCTTTGGTTTATTTGGAGACACTCGGTCTTCCTCCTTCAACAAGGAGCTCACGGGGTGACCTTGGCATTTCTCTTCCCCTTCCACCTTCTCCCCTCCTCTTCCATCAAACTGGGGTCAGCCCTCCCCACACAGGTGAGGGAGCGAGCCCCCCCCCCGGTCTCACGAGAACCCTCACTGTACCACTCTGTTTCTTGGGGGCAAAAGAAAACGACGGTGGGTCCTCCAGAAGTGGCCTCAACAAGGTCAAAAACGATCCCTTCTGACCAAGGTGCCTGGAGTAGAAATGGGTCCCGTTCCCTTTCCTCTGAATGGCGCATTCACGGTGGAGAGCCAGCCCCGTGCCTCGTCTCCCACCCCTACTTCACTCCCACCTGGAAATCCCAGCTGGGTTGGGGGCTCCCCTTCCTTCAGAGCCTCCTTCGAACGGAGGGAAACCTCAGGAAGCCCAGAGGGTGCCTCACCCATGTATTCTGCTTTCTCTGTTGTCTGCCAGACCTTCGTCCTGTTCCAGGTCGTGATCCTGTCCAACACTATATGGAATGGGCTGACCACCGGAAAGACACAGGTGCACCAGGAGCCAGGGCCAGGACCCCTCACGTTCTTGGGGAGACACTCCTGGAGCTCCCTGGAGCAACAAGAAGATGGAGAGGATGATGGTTTCTGCCAGGCCACACTGTGAGCCAAGGGAGTCGTGTTGCAGAGAGAACGGCAAGAGGTCCAGGCGCACCACCCGGGACCCTCGTGGCCCTAGGGGGGTGGACACACATTTCCACAGGGCAGGAGGAGGAAGGACACCCTGACCGAGAGGCCTCAGCTCCCTGCCTAGAGGGAGCCGGCCCAGGATCCTGTGTTCCATGGCCCACACAGAAGCGGAGGCCCTGCCAAGCCCTTACCCTGAGGCGTCCGTCTGGTAGCGGAGCTGGAATGCCTCGGTGCAGTTAGCAGAAGGGGCAGCTTCCCAGCAACACGCCAGCTCCGTGGCATAGTCTGTGTAGCAGGTGGGCTGGACGTCATTTGTGGGCACACCTGGGAAGAGACAGGCAACCTGGCATGAGGAGCCATCCCAGTAGCTCAGGGGCAGAGGGCAGACGCGTGCGGGGTGAGGTGGGGGATGCTGTTGCCCAACCCTGCTCCTGCCTTCTGCCAACCCACGGCTGATGGGGCCACAAGTGCTGCAGCCAGAGAGAGCCCCAGTTACCCTGGACCCATTTTTCCATCAAGGCATCCCATGGCCAAGGGAGAGAGACCAGGAATCCCTGTGGATGGGGGAGAGCGGGGGGAAAAGGCCAAAGGCCGGCCCACAAAAGGCCTCTGAACCCACACTTGGAATCCCACAAAGCCCAAAGCAAGGGATTCATGCTGGATCCAGAGAGGGGGAACACCCCACCCCCCACCCCCCACCCCCCACCCCCCACCTGCCCCATGGCCAGGAGGTTTCAGATAGTACTTACATCCGACCCATCTGGCTGATAACAAGCCTAGTCTAGAGCAATAATACAACTCCATTAAGCACCTGCGGTCTTAAAAAGACAGGTTTTCAGCTGTAGTGACTGAGAAGGCAGCCAGGCCTCACCAGCTGCCCTTTCGCCACCGAAAGCAAGGGGCAACGTGAACAGGGAAAATGCAGAGGAACGCAAGGCATTCATAAAATACAATGACATCATAGAAATGAGGCAACTGAAATAAGCTAAATCCAAAATTTACACAAAAGTAACATGCATCATAAAAGTGGTGGTGCACAAAATAAAACTCTTTCTCTGCTATTCATAATATGTAGGTGAAATAGAAAGTGGCAATAGGTCTTTGAAGAAGGTCCAAAGCGCTTGGACTCAGAAGTGCAACCCAGGAAATGAGTCCGAAAGGATCAGTCACAGGTGAGGTCAAGCAGAGGATCTCTCTCCTGGGAGGGAGGTGGCCCCCTCTCAAGCAAGTCCAGCCGGGACTGCCACCAATCCTGTGGCTCTAATTACGGGAAAGGGGGGGGGGGAAAGGCAGTGAGTGAGCCTCCAGCGGGAGTGCCCTGTGCGGGCTTCTCTCCTATAAGGAGCCCAGCAAGTAACTTGCGTGCAAATATTTTGGGCCACTCTGTGGCCCTTGGAAGTTTGGGGTCCCTTCCACGTGCGCTGATCCTCAGCCATGCTGGCTTGCTCTTGGCCTTCATCTAGGAGGTGTTTCTCCACGATGGGCTTTCAGTGCAAAGGGCAGGGACCTCCCTCCCCAAAAAAAACCCTTCTCCCCCCCCCCCCCCGGCTGTTCCAACATGACACGCAAGGAAGGATTCTTTCCAAGGGTTCTGGCTTGGAGTATGGGAAAACATCACTCTTGAGCTACTGGATTCGAAGAGAAAACAGGACTGCTTGGCATCATCACCTCTCCCTTCTGGCTTCCTTCCACCCCAGGCAGCTCTCCAGCTGCTGGCGGCCTGAACCCCTTCCTGGCCCTGAGCCCAGTCTTTGCCTGGGCCTGACCATGTCTGGGCATAATAGATCGACAGGCTCCTTTTCCATGACAGAGTTCTGGTCCAAAACATCTGGGCAGTGCTGGCATGCCTAGCCCACTGGGTAATCAGCAGAGCCAGCAACTTGTTCTGGGGTCAGAACCACTCTAGCACCGGGGCAGCAGCTGGCACAGAACAGGGTCAGGCAACATCTGGCCCTGGACAAGGGCTCGGGTGGGGCCTGTAATACCCTGCGCAAGCTGGAGCCTTCAAGGGCAAACCCACAAAGAGCCTCTCCGAGTAGTCTAGTCTGTGTGTAGCCACCGCTAGCTGCTTCCGCGAAGAGAGTCCGGGTGCTCCTGCCGCCTGTCTTCCCAGAGGGAGGGAGGGAGACTCTCCGGAGGCGCCCCCTCCGCAAGGGAGGGCAAACCCCTCTCAGAAGTGGGAAAAGGGCAGGTGGGGGGGGGAGGGGGACGTGCGGCTGCCCTTCCTTTGCTTGGCATCCAAACGCCTGGGCCGCTGAAAGACCCCCCCCCCTTCCCTCTCCCCTGGGGGTGTCCAGCCAGGCCGCCGCGGAGAACAAACTTTGGTTCGCCAGGGGAAGCCTCCCCTTCCTTCGCTCTTCGCTCCCGGACAGCCCCTTCCTCCTGCCGCCGCCCCCCCCCCCCCGCCTCCATTCGCCGGCTCTCTGGCAGCCTCTCCCTATCCTGGATCTGGCCCCGCGTCCGTGAGAACTTCTGCTTCGCAACGGAAACGAGGACGGCGTTGCGGAACTTCATCCCTCGCCTTCGCCGGAAAGGCAGCAAAAGACACGGGCGCCGCGAAGGAGGCCCCCCCACCCGGAGAGGCCACGCTGGGACCGACCCCCGCCTTGTGCCCGGCTCCCACCGGCAGAGCGCCCGCCCGCCCGCCCGCCCGCCGGCCTCGCCTCGCCTCGCCTCGCCTCGCCTCCCGGGCGCCGGGGCTTGGCCGCGGGGCCCAGGACCCCCAGGCTGAGGGCTGCGCCGGCGGGGTCGCGGGCGAGCGGGGACCAAGCCGAGGCGGAGCGCCGGCTTCTCCCGGTGCCCCGCGGCGGCAAGAGCCCCGAGCAAGCAGCCCCTCCCCAGGGACGCGCGTCCGCCGGGACTCACCGAGGCACAGCCAGCCGGGGAAGAGGAGGAGGAGGAAGCAGCAGCAGCAGCAGCAGCAGCCGGAGATCCGCCAGGAGCCGGTCGCGCCCGCGGCTCTGGCCATCCTTGCCGGGGCGCCGGGCGAGGAGCAAGCGGGGTGCGCGCCTCAGGGGCGCCGGGCGTCGGGGGGCCCTCCCAGGGGCCCGGGAGACCAAGGGCGGCGGCGGCGGCGGCGGCGCCCGCCCGTCGCCTCTCTGCCCATCCGGGCCGGGCCGCCCCGCAGGAGGAGGGAGAGGCGCCCGGGGTTCCTGCCCCGACGGCCCGTCGTCCGAATGGCGCCTCCTGGCTCGCGGTCTCTTCGCGGACACTCCTCCGGAGGCGCCGGTGCCAACCCCGGACCGACAGAGCTGTAGAGCGACCGACCGATCAAGGCGGCGGCGGCGGCGGCAGGGGCCCTTGCTCCGGGCCCTCGTCGATGTTGGGGGGGGGGGCGGGCGGGCGGGCGGGGCGGGGCCCTTTCCCGTTCGTCGCCGCTCTCGGGCTGTATTTGCATGCATGGCCCCGCCCCGCCCGCCGGGAGTTCCCCCGTGACGACAGTGAGGAGGACACTTCCCGGGACCTCGCCCCTCCCCCCACTTAAATTCTCCGGGCAAAGGCCTTCGACGGCGGAAAGATGAAAAACATCATCTCTGAAGCAGAAGATAAAAGCGACTGGGAAACAACGTTCTTTATCCGCTGCTTTGAAGGCAGGCTGGGAAACCGGGTCGACACCCAAAGGCCCCAAGGAACAGTTCCCCCGCCCCGGCTTCCTGCCGGATGCGCATCAGGGGTGGGGGTGGGGGTGGGGGTGGGGGTGGGGGGGGGCGAGCCTGGCGCTCAAGGGGTTGCTACCTAGCGAGCCCCCCCCCCCCTTGCACCCTCACCGGCCCAGCTCCTCCGAGGAGGCCGAGTGCGAGTTCTGGGCAGGCTTACGTGGGGAGTGGGGGGGGGGAGGCCCCCCGCGTTTGAGAAGTTTAGGGGTCTAATCCAGCCCCTTCGGCTGAGCACCAGGACCGTTGGTCCACCGTCAGCGCCCCACCGTCTTCCGAAGGCACACATCAGATCGCTCAGCACTGTCAGCACAAGGGGGGCTTTTTTATTTATTTACTTACTTACTTACTTACTTACTTACTTACTTACTTACACACACACACACCGCCCATCCGGCAGAGGCCTCTCTGGGTGGTTTACAACGTATAAATACAATCAAATACAATTTAACATAAAAAATAGAACTAAGACACAAATAAGCGGTAAACTCAAAGCATAAAAACACATGAAAATAAAACATTTTAAAACATTCAAAACATTTAAGATGGCGGACTTTCGGGAGGCGCCTTTTCCCCCCAAAGGAAGTCCAGTACTTCGGAGCCAGAGAAGCCGGGATGTCCACGGTGGAGAAGGAAGGCAGGGTTTACAGGATTGCCCCCTCCTCTCGGATAAACAGGGATCAAGACATAGTCTGACCCCCCCCCCCCTCACTTCATGGAGTTTAGGGATCCTCACAGTAGCTGGGTTACGGACAGGAGCAGCATCCAGCAAAGTATCTGAGGGTGATGTGGGCTTGGGTGGGCAATTAGGAGCCACTGGCTTTACAAAAGACCTGCTCCTGGCGGGAACAACCACCGGTGGAATTCCTTTGCTCGTGTGAACTGATCCGGCTGCCTGCACGTTTGGATCCTCCTTCTGGGGCCTGTCGGGATGCGAGGCTCCCCTTCCCGATTTACCGGGACCACCGCGGCGTGTGCGCGCGCGCGCGCGCTCCACAGTTCTCTCTCTCTCTCTCCCTCCCTCCCCGACCCCGAGTAATCCCCCCTCCTCTTCTTCCTGAGCCCCTTCCTCTCTAGCGGCACCTCCTCCTCCGCCGCCGCCGCCATCATCATCCCTGGCCGTGGCTTCTCGGGCCTTTGTCGTTCAACGCGTCCCCAGGGCAACAGGCTGTTCCCCCCTCCCCTCCGCCCCCCCCCGGGCCCTGAGCTTTCCGGGGCGCGCCTTCCGTCCCTTCCCTTCCCTTCCCTCCCCCGGCCGGCCTCTCTTTCCGCCGGCCCTGCGGGCGCTTGGCCCCCCGCCTCTTTGCCGTCCCGTCCCGTCCCCCCCGCGACCCGCGATGCAGGCGAGCGACGCGCACCGGCAGTTCCTGCAGGCCCTGCTGGCCCTGGGCGTGGCGGAGAGCGCGCAGGCCGGGAAGCTGCACCGCCAGGCCTGCGAGCGGCACCGGGGTGAGGCCGGCGAGGGGCGCCGGGGCGCCTGCCTGTGCTTTGGGGGTGGGGGGCGGGGGAGGCGGCCGAGGGGCGCCCCCGGGCCGAGGGAGCGAGCGGGGGGGGGGGTCCCGGGCCTTGCCCCCCCCCGGGCGCTCGGGAGCGGCTTCCGCAACCGCCCTTTCCGGCCGGACTCCCCCGGGAGGGGAGGGGAGAGGCTGCCCCCGGTCGTCCGGCAGCACCGACGAGCGATACCGGCGGGGGCTCCCCGGGGAACCCGAGGCCGAAGGAGGCCCCCCGCCGCCCCCCGCCGCGGATTCGTGGCCTCTGGAAGTCTCCCCTCCCTCGGGGCCCGGGCCAGGGTCCGGGTTTGGGGAACTCCGGGCAGGGAGGGGCGCCTGTTTGGGGTCCGCCCATCTCCCGGCCAGCCCTCCTCTTTCCCTACTGCCGCCCCCCCCACCCCCACCCCCACCCCCACCCCCGTTTTCCTAGCGTAGCCTTGGTTTGGGCGACCATTGGGGAAGGGGCCGAGGGAGGGGCGCTCTCGGAGGCCAGCCGGGCTGCCTGCTGGTCCGGGACTTCTCCCTTTTTCTCTCCCCCCCCCCCCCCCTCTCCGGATCTAGTCCATTATGCACACGATAAACTGGACGACTTCATCCGGGTGGTGAACGCTCAGCTCCGGCCCCTGTCCATGGAGATCAGGAAAGGCCTGGCGGAGGACAGCGGGAGGACCTACTATGCCCTGGTAAGGCAGGAGGGCCCATGCCCCCCTCCACCCCCCCTCCACCCCCCCAGGCCTGTGAAAGAGGCAGCAAGCCACAGCAGGGGGGGGGGGACATGCGGGGTGTGTGTGGGTGTGCACCAGCCTCTCCCAAGATCCTGCCCTGATCAGACACGGGGTGGGGGTGGGGGTGGCTACCTGGTGGAAGGCAGGGGGGCCTCCACACAGCCCCCAGCCTGGGATGGGCGGTGGTGCAGCCTGGCTGGAGGGCCCAGGGCTTAGGCCCGAGGGGGGGAGGAAGGGGCCTGCCTGTCTCCAGGGAGAGCTGCCCACGGGAGGCCCTGGGCATGTCTGCGCTGTGGCTACTCGGGGTGGGGGTGTGTGTGGAGTGCCAGGGAGCTCGGCCAACAGCCCAGCTGTTACTCCCCCCCCCCTTCTCCCTCCAGGTGAATCTGGCGGAGACAGAAATCACCAAAATGGCCAGTGACTACTCTGAAAACGAGCTAGAGCTGTTTAAAAAGATAGTAAGTGGGCTGATGAGGATGAGGTGGTGGCAGGCGGGCAGGTGGGAGAAGGGGAGTAATCTCTACCCTCTGTGGATGGGTAGAAGGGAGGGAGGGAGGAGACAGACGACTGGGAGGGAGACGTCAGGGGAACCATTCTCGGTGATGCGTGTGGACAGGGGGCCCCGGGGCAACCCAGCGCATCCAGCCACCAAGGCCTGGGAGGGTCTGCAACCCAAAGGAAAAGGCCAGAACGCCCCGCGAGGAGACCTCTGGGTGGTGGAGCCACACAGGTCCAGAAGAGCCTCCCAGTGGGTGCCCTTCCTCTCACAAGGGAGGGGCTTGGCTTCTGCAGATGGATCTGGTGGTCCTGTCTGGGAATGGCTTTGCGTCCTCCACGCGTATCCTGAACACGGCCGACCAGCTGAAGCCGAGGAGGATGAAGAAGGTGGAGGCGGAGCACGTGCTGCAGAGCCTGGTGCGGGACCAGTGGCTCTGCGAGGTAAAGGCCCTCGTCGCCCGGAGGGGGTGGTGGGGAGAACCCGCCCGGCCTCCTCCTGCCCCTCAGGGGGAGCTGGGAACCCCCCCCCCCACGCCTGGTGGGACAATGAGGGCCTCTCTGTCCTTGCAGAGGGAGGGGGAATACTCCCTGCACATCCGCGGCATTCTGGAGCTGGAGCAGTACATCCTCAGCCACTACCCTGACAGCGCCCGCAAGTGCCACCTCTGCCACAGCCTTTCCATACAGGTCAGTGGGGCTGCTGGCCAGAGTGTGTGTGTGTGTGTGTGTGCTGGTGGTGGTGGGTTCAGTCCCATCTGCAAGGCAGTGGCCGTACAGGGCGGGCTGGCAAGTGGCTGCTGCCTTCAGTCAGCCCCACGTGGCTCCATTTCTGCCCCCCTGACTTAGAGGCAGAGGAGCCATCGAGTCCCCCTCCTTCCCACCCCCCACCCCCGCTTCCTGAGGATGTGAGCGGGAGCTCCACAGCCCTCTTCTTCCTCTTCAGGGCTGGGGAGGTTCCCCCTTCTTTTCCACCCCCCCTCCTGCAACTGCCGCCAACGTCTCTGGTTCCTGAGAGCCTTGGGAGGCGGGGGGGGGGGAAGGAGAGGCAACCCTGTTCCTGACAGCCTGCATCCCCCCCCCCCCCCCCACAGAGCCAAGTCTGTGAGGACTGTGGGGTGGCCTTGCACCTGCCTTGCCTGGACAAATACTTCCGCACGCAGACGGAACGGCGCTGCCCCAACTGCAAACAGTTCTGGCCCTGCCCGCTTCCAGGTAAAGCCTCTGCCCAGACCCTGCCTGCTGGGGGGTGGGGGTGGGGACCTGCTTCCCCTCTTTTGGAGGGATCTTCTACAGCCTCCCTCGAGCCCCCCCCCCCCCCGGGGGAAGGTTTCCGGACATACAGGCCAGTCACGCCGGACGACGTGGGGCTCCTTTGGCCGACGCATCCTTGCCCAGACTTAACATATGGGCACATGAGGGAAGCCAGGGTCAGCCACAGGAGAGGGCTTCTTCGTCTTTATCAGTGGCATCTCCCTCCCCGCCCCTCTCCAGAATTCAGCCCTTTGAACCCCAAAGCCAACCCACCAGGTAGCAGGCAGAGCAAAGCAGGAAAGAAATTCCTGGTTTTGCCCAAGTTTGAAGTTTGGGAATGCAGGACATAGCTTTGTGAATCCACCCAGCCCTTCCTTATATATATATATATTTTCCCCCACTGCAGAGATCAGTGTAACAGGGACCCACCTGCCGTCAGGCACCCCAAAGGAGAGCAGGCGGACTCCCCTGGCAGTGCCAAGGCGACGGTAGGCAATGCCTGTGCCCTCTTGGCATGTCTGAATGAAGAGAGACCTCGGACAGCAGACATGGACAGGGGCTTGTCATGGTGCCGTTTCTTTATTGGAAAGTTTGAAATAAATGTCTTGCTTTGTTTTCCTCAGTGGCTGTTCTGCCTCACGTCTGCACTCTTTGCAAACTCTTTCCAAAATCGCAGAGGGCTTCTGGGCTGCATTTTACTGGCCAGAAGACGCTGCTTTATCCCAGACCAGGACCCTGGTCTTGCTGGAGGTGCTCCTACAGGGACTGACATAACTGTCTATCCCTCCCTGGAGAAGCTGCTGGCGTGGAGCCCGAGGCCTGCCTTCTGCCCTCACAGCATGTGCTCCAGGGTGAAGCCAACCACCCGAACCCCATTTAGGACCACCAGAAGCTCACAGAGAAGCTGGTGTCCAGGGCCCGCACATAGTGCCAGTGGCGGGCAGGGATAAAGAGCACCTGGCCAGGGCTCAAGATGCACTCCTGAAAAGCAGCTGCTTTAAACCGGGGGAACTTCTCCAGGTCAGGGTCTTCCACATCCACCTGCAAAGACAGGAGAGGGCTTGGGTTGGTGCTCCGTCAGGCAGCCTTGTCTGCTTTACAAGGGAATCTGAGCACAGGCTTCTGCCCCAAGAGGCTTACAGTGGCAAGGCCACGGGAGAGAGCAGAGGCAGAGGGGAACAGGCGACTCTGGCAGTTATGGGGTCATCCTGAGCCTGCGTCAAAGGCTTCCGTCAAATGATTCAAACCCCCCCCCCCCCCAAAGGGCAGACTAGCTGGGCCACTGTTATGAAGGGGATGCTCGAGGCCACCCACCTGGCTGGTGTTGTGCAGCAGGGAGCCTTGGTGTGGATACAGCTGTTCCGTCTGCTGGGGAGAGTACAGGCGGATGTATTTCCGTCCCATCACCTGCACGGGGTAAACAAGGGAAACCTGCTCTGTGGAAGTTTGACAGTGAGAAGTGTAACTTGGCTAATTAATTATTGACCAGAGTCAACATCAACCTGGAGAACTCCACGTCTTGCATACTTAGTGGAACTGTTAATAAATGTAAAGATAGCGACCAGTACAGTGTGGTATGTTTTAATGGATGCCCCGCAGTGTCCCTACTGGGGTGCTCTTTCTCTGTGCCCCCTATGCAGCTGAAACCAGGAGGAAGGAGCCCTTGGGATCATTCCCCTGCCTCTCTGGATGGGGAGATCCTTCTGGGGTCAAACCCAGAAGGGGCAGGCCGGGTGTCTCCCTGTTGCATAGGCAGGCATGACCAGCCCCCTTCCGTCAGGGCAACAGAGAAGGATACCCGCCCTCCTGGCTGCATCTGCTCCGGCTTCCCTCACCGCCCCCCGCCACTCCCCCCCCCCCCCCCAGGGAAGGTTCAAGAGGGCAAACCTGGACCAGGAAATTCTGCTCAGGGTCCTGGTGAAGAGGTGAGATGGTGCCCATTGGACCAAACCAGGCGTTCACAGTGATGCTCTCTTCATCGGCTTCGCCTAGGCAGCAGTAGTCAGGAAGGCCGATGTCGTCCTTCAGTTCTGGGATCTGGCAAGTGGCCAGCAAGAAACAGAAGCCAAGGGGGAGGGTCACTGTTTATCCAGCAGAGAACAAACCTACGTTGAGATAACCAGTCTGTAAGCAGAGCGCCACCCCTCCCCCACCTCCACCCCCCTCCCTGGCAACTGTTTGTGACCAAGTACACAGGCCTCACTTCCTGACATGAGCTCTATGCTTATTTAAACATTTGGGCTCTGCTTTTCGGCTAAAATACACACCACCATGAAATCATTAAATGCATGAGACACAGTTTGGGTTAGGGAGGCTCTTCCCAAGGCCTGAGCATCAGCCTCAAACAAGGGCCCCTCATCCCTCCCTCCCCAAGGAAACCCAGCTGTGTCAGCCTTTATACGGTGGAAGGTTATTTGGGCCCTAGGCTGTCTCCCTGCTGCTACAAAGGAGGAGAAGCCCTTTTTACTCTCCAAAACAGAAACCAAGCATGTGGGGTGCCTTCCATAGCCTCGGAGGCATAGGGGGCTTCCAGAGGCCACAGAGGGGTGTGGTGCTTAGGGGTTATTCTGAGGCATACAATCCCTGTCCCTTCTGGTGGTGAACAAGGCGTTCTGGAAGATGAGCTTTGAGAAAGCCACAAGGAACCTCCCAAAGTTACCTGGTCGAAAAGCTGGTGCTGAGCAAGGTATCCAGTCTGGTCTTGCCCCTGCAAGGGAGACAAGGACAGCCTGAGAAGCTGCTTTTCCTAGAGACGTCAGCTGAGGAACAGCAGAGAGTGGGGGGTGCCGCCCACCTCCCGGAGCAGCACCCCTGGCGAGCTCCCTCAGGGCTTCTCCATTCAAGGCAGCTCAGACTGCCCTCCTTCCTCACGGTCCTCCTTGCAGAAGCCACCTGTGGAACTTGGAAGCTCACCTGTACGTGCATCAAGAAAATGTCACCTGATTTATTTGATAAAGTCACTTCCCCCAACCACTTTTTGACCTTAAAAGCTCCCCTGGCAGCTTCCAGATCAAAACAAGAAGAAAAGGCAGCACACATCACATTTCGCCCGCCTTGCGCCACCCGTGTGCCTCCCGTAGTAAACAAAAGACCCAGACCTCACTCTCGATGTACCGGCTGATGAAATCTCTGACGGTCATGAGGGTCTGGGACCACTCCTCGTCCGTGTAGCGAGAGCCCAGTTCCACAGGGACGGTGCGGCTGCCAGCCACCTGCCGGAGGTAATCCACACTGCAGCCAAACAAGAAGCAGCACCTTTTTCATCATCATCTTGAGGGCTCCTGTCCTATTCCCAAGGGTGTTGACTGAGCCCCTTCCCTGCTGTAGCTCGCTCCATTATCAGAGGTGCTTGTGGAAAACAGGAGAGAGGGAGGCAGAAGCCTTTTGGGAATGCCAGCAGGCAGGGTGCCATGCCAGCCAGGGAGAGCCCCTGGGCCAACACCTCAGGGCTGCCCAGTGGGCTTCCAGCCGCCGACCCACCCCTGCCAAGGAGCAGGCATAGAGCAGGCCTGTGAGGTTCCACGGCAGTTAACCAGCCCACCTCCCATGGGATTGCAGCCAAGGAGAGATACCGGCCTCAACCAGGAGCTAAGTGGCTGCCCACCTGAACTGGCAGAGGCGGGCACCCCACTGGCCCAGCGGCAGAGTGGTTGTTTTTCTCCAAGCCTTTTCAAGCAGAACCTTTCCTAGATTACACAAGAGCTATTTTTCTCTCTGTGTTGTTCCCAGCATGCTCATGGTACTTGGATGTCTGTGGACATCTAGCCCTCTCCTCTCATGCAAAAATATCTGAGTGCACACGGTGGCCCTGCCTGAATAGAACTCTACCAGCTTGCTGTGATCCCCTCTCACCACGGGGTGCCAGACCCTGTCGCAATTTGGGACGTAACAAGGAGCAACCTGTAGCGCTGGCTAGTGTGAATGCTCCCTAACCCTGAATGGAACAAGCAGTGCAGAAGGACGCCTGTCGGGTGCTCCGTCTGGAGACGCCACTGCCAAACACGGCAGGAGCCTTTCAATGCCAACGTTGGGATGGGGAGAATGGGGCACAAGCAGAATTGGGCCCTGTTCTCCATGGAGGTCATTGAAAGGGATGGGAAAACACCTCTCCCATTATTAGCCTAAGAGCAGAACGCTTCCTGCTCTTTTACGGGAAGAAGCGTGGGCCCATCAGTGACCCGCAGCACCCACAAAAAGTGGTCTGGGTATGGCAGACCCCTCTGCCCTACAGCGAAGAGGCTGCAGGAATGCTTGACAGCAAACACTTGTGGCACTGTGAGTTGGCTCTCACCTCCACTTCCTCATGCATGGCCAGTGGTCCACAATCCCCTCCAAGATCAGGGGCTTTTGCGGGATCAGATAATTGTCCTTGAAATGCTCCAGCGACGGGCAGACAAGCTGCAGTACTTCAGCTTCTGCTTTTATAGCAGGCGCCAGTGGCAAGTCCTTCCGGCATTTCTGCAACAAGGAGCAGATGACAACAATCAATGCAGGTCTTTATGTTACAGGCTCTTAGAGCGATCCTACAGGACTTTGAGCAGAGGAGTCCTACTGCTTTCAAGGACGTTCCCCTGGATCGAAGTGCCAACATTTGGAGCAACGATACGACAGCTTTGCCGGAATGTGTTCTCAGGTGCGATCACTGGCGGGACCCCTTTGGGAATGGAGAGGCCTGCCGTGATTGTGATGGGGATGCTCCTCCAGAGAAGCAGACGCCTGGCTCATGAGAACAAAAGGCTACCTTTCTGAGGGGCTCGCCTCCCCCTCCTCCCTCTTCGCTGGCCAGTCCCGAGGGAGGGGCTCTGGGGCTGGCAGGCAGATGCTGCTGAAGGACGCGAACCACCCTGACCAGGATGTTGTCCAAGACGGAGGCCCCCAGCAGGAGCCCCATGTCACAGACGCGCACGGCCTCGAGGGAGGCTCCTCCATCGCGGCACAGGCAGAGGGCCCGGAAGAGGCAGCCGTAGCTGTACACCCGACGCCACGCCTTGTCCACGTCCCTCCAGGTGCCAACGTTCAGCTTTTCCCAGGAGTAATCGCGGATCCTCTCGCTAAGCTGGAGGCAGGCCTCTCTCCTGGGCCCAGAGAAGGAAGCGAGGCCCCCGGGGGGCTCCCCGTAGAGCAGGGCGGCTGCCTGATGGAGCAAGGAAGCCAGGCTCCGCTCGCTGTTGGTGGTGCAGGTGCAGAGGTCCTGGTCCATCTCCTCCTGGCGGCTGGGAAGCAGCGGCTGCAGGGCGGCCCACACGGCACTCCCAGCGTTCGTGGCCGGCAGCGGTGTCTGGGCCTCGCCGGGCCCGGCCAGCTCCGCTTCCCCTTCACTCTTTCCAGGGTGGCGCCTCCTGCTCCTGCCGCTGTTCCTTCCTCCTCCTGCTGGACCACCTGTGTGTGGCGAAGGGAAGGAAGAGGCCACCAGGGGCGACTCACTCCGGGGGAGGAGGAGGAGGGAATCCCCTGCCCCTCCCCGGGGGAGTCCCCCAAAGACACCCCCCCTCCCCCCCTCCATCTTCTGGCCCAACCCCCCCCCCCCCCCGGGGCCCGAGGCAGGAGACCTCAGACCGTCCTGGACAGGGGCGACTCAGTCCGGGGGGGGGGGGAGGAGGGGGAGGAGGGAGGAGGGAATCCCCTGCCCCTCCCCGGGGGAGTCCCCCAAAGACACCCCCCTCCCCCCTCCATCTTCTGGCCCAACCCCCCCCCCCCCCGGGGCCCGAGGCAGGAGACCTCAGACCGTCCTGGACAGGGGCGACTCAGTCCGGGGGGGGGGAGGAGGGGGAGGAGGGAGGAGGGAATCCCCTGCCCCTCCCCGGGGGAGTCCCCCAAAGACACCCCCCCTCCCCCCTCCATCTTCTGGCCCAACCCCCCCCCCCCCCCGGGGCCCGAGGCAGGAGACCTCAGACCGTCCTGGACAGGGGCGACTCAGTCCGGGGGGGGGGAGGAGGGGGAGGAGGGAGGAGGGAATCCCCTGCCCCTCCCCGGGGGAGTCCCCCAAAGACACCCCCCTCCCCCCTCCATCTTCTGGCCCAACCCCCCCCCCCCGGGGCCCGAGGCAGGAGACCTCAGACCGTCCTGGACAGGGGCGACTCAGTCCGGGGGGGGGGGGAGGAGGGGGAGGAGGGAGGAGGGAATCCCCTGCCCCTCCCCGGGGGAGTCCCCCAAAGACACCCCCCCTCCCCCCCCCCATCTTCTGGCCCAACCAACCCCCCCCCCCCCCGGGCCCGAGGCAGGAGACCTCAGACCGTCCTGGACAGGGGCGACTCAGTCCGGGGGGGGGGGGAGGAGGGGGAGGAGGGAATCCCCTGCCCCTCCCCGGGGGAGTCCCCCAAAGACACCCCCCCTCCCCCCTCCATCTTCTGGCCCAACCCCCCCCCCCCGGGGCCCGAGGCAGGAGGCCTCAGACCGTCCTGGACAGGGGCGACTCAGTCCGGGGGGGGGGAGGAGGGGGAGGAGGGAGGAGGGAATCCCCTGCCCCTCCCCGGGGGAGTCCCCCAAAGACAACCCCCCTCCCCCCCTCCATCTTCTGGCCCAACCAACCCCCCCCCCCCCCGGGCCCGAGGCAGGAGACCTCAGACCGTCCTGGACAGGGGCGACTCAGTCCGGGGGGGGGGGAGGAGGGGGAGGAGGGAGGAGGGAATCCCCTGCCCCTCCCCGGGGGAGTCCCCCAAAGACACCCCCCCTCCCCCCCTCCATCTTCTGGCCCAACCAACCCCCCCCCCCCCGGGCCCGAGGCAGGAGACCTCAGACCGTCCTGGACAGGGGCGACTCAGTCCGGGGGGGGGGGGGAGGAGGGGGAGGAGGGAGGAGGGAATCCCCTGCCCCTCCCCGGGGGAGTCCCCCAAAGACACCCCCCCCTCCCCCCCTCCATCTTCTGGCCCAACCAACCCCCCCCCCCCCCCGGGCCCGAGGCAGGAGACCTCAGACCGTCCTGGACAGGGGCGACTCAGTCCGGGGGGGGGGAGGGGGGGGAGGAGGGAATCCCCTGCCCCTCCCCGGGGGAGTCCCCCAAAGACACCCCCCCCTCCCCCCTCCATCTTCTGGCCCAACCAACCCCCCCCCCCCCCGGGCCCGAGGCAGGAGACCTCAGACCGTCCTGGACAGGGGCGACTCAGTCCGGGGGGGGGGGGGGAGGAGGGGGAGGAGGGAGGAGGGAATCCCCTGCCCCTCCCCGGGGGAGTCCCCCAAAGACACCCCCCCTCCCCCCCTCCATCTTCTGGCCCAACCAACCCCCCCCCCCCCCCGGGCCCGAGGCAGGAGACCTCAGACCGTCCTGGACAGGGGCGACTCAGTCCGGGGGGGGGGGAGGAGGGGGAGGAGGGAGGAGGGAATCCCCTGCCCCTCCCCGGGGGAGTCCCCCAAAGACAACCCCCCTCCCCCCCTCCATCTTCTGGCCCAACCAACCCCCCCCCCCCCCCGGGCCCGAGGCAGGAGACCTCAGACCGTCCTGGACAGGGGCGACTCAGTCCGGGGGGGGGGGAGGAGGGGGAGGAGGGAGGAGGGAATCCCCTGCCCCTCCCCGGGGGAGTCCCCCAAAGACACCCCCCCTCCCCCCCTCCATCTTCTGGCCCAACCAACCCCCCCCCCCCCCCGGGCCCGAGGCAGGAGACCTCAGACCGTCCTGGACAGGGGCGACTCAGTCCGGGGGGGGGGGAGGGGGGGGAGGAGGGAATCCCCTGCCCCTCCCCGGGGGAGTCCCCCAAAGACACCCCCCCTCCCCCCTCCATCTTCTGGCCCAACCAACCCCCCCCCCCCCCCGGGCCCGAGGCAGGAGACCTCAGACCGTCCCGGGCAGAGGGCGGTCCCATCTTCTCTTGAAAACCTCCAGCGATGGGGCACCCGCCCTCTCGGGAGGCAAGCGGTTCCTTGCTTTGCTGGACTACGACTCCCAGAAGCCCGCTCAGCCACGGGCAGGCCGGCAGGGGATTCTGGGAGCTGCAGTCCAGAGTGAACTCTTTCCACGCCGCTTTGCCCGCCGCCTCTTACCCAGGCAGCGGCCTTCCTCGCCCTCCTGTCCGGGACCCATGGCGTCCCAGGGGAGCCAGGTAGGCCCCTCCGGCGCCACTCCCACCACGGGGACTCCTGGAACTCCCGGGCGGCGCAAGGGGCGCATGCGCCCCTCCGGACCGCGAAGAGCTACGAAATGGTAGAGCAGCAGGGCAGCTGAGAGGAAGAGGGCGATTCCGGGTACCTTTCAGGGTCAAAACAAGCCACACACAATTCTCCCTGGGCGGCTCTGCGCTGCCCGAAGCAAACCCAGCAGGGAGGCGCGCCGGCTCCGGCCATGGCGGGAGGAAGAGGACCGCCGCCCAGGCGCCACGTGAAGCTGCCCCGGAAGCCCTTTTCGGCCCGAGGTGGGAAGGCGCTCAGAGAAGAAAGCGGGAGCAGGACTTCGGTGCCGGCGGTGAGGCTGTTCCCGAGGCGCTAGGCGGGAAAAGCGTGGCGCTGGAGGAGGACGCTGCTGCTGTTGCCGCCCACCTGCAACTTGACTCCGGTTTCTCCACGGTTCCTCCTATTTGCCGGGTGGGAGAAAAAAACGCCGCGTCGGTTTCTCCCACTGCGTGTGAGTCTACATGAATAGATTTATGGGTCTGTGCAGGGCTCACCTGCGCCTGCGCAGTAGGAGTGTCCAACCCCCCCTCCCGTCCTCCTTCAGCCTAGGAAGGGGCTTCCCGTGAGCTGCGCCCCCCTTCCTCTCAGGGCGCACGCGCAGCCTGGCCCGCAAGGTTTTCTCTTGAGGGGCGGGGCCGGGCTGGGCAGAGGAAAAAGAGGCGGGGCCTTGGGGGCGGGAGGGGCGGTTCCCTCTTGGAACGCGAAGGGGCTCCTATTGCGCAGGCGCTCGAGGCGGGTTTGGTCTTGCCTCCCGAAATTACCGAGGTGGGGCGTGGGGGGGGGGCAGGTCTGTCCCAGGCGCCGTCGGGGGTCCCGGCTCGGGCGGCTGTTCTCCGTCCTCCGGCGCCTGGTGCGTTGCTGCGGCTCCCCCCCCCCGCCCGCCCCCCCCGGGGTCACCAGGCGCCAGGATCGGGACCCTCCTGAACCCGAGGCGATGCAAAACTGACAGCACTGAATAATAAAGTAACCACAACGAAGACATGATAATAAATGAAAGCAAACGGCTGCAAGAACAATGATCTCAAACATGACGGCCGGACGGGGAGCGGAAGCTGGGAAGCCAGGAGGGGCGGCGAGGAAAGCGGGGTTTCAAGGGGTCTTCTGGATGCCCTTCAGGGAGGGGGCCAGGCGGAGCCCCTCCGGGAGCGGGTTCCACCACGTGGGGGCCACCGCGAAGAAGTCCCGGGGACCGGGGGACGGGGGAGGAAGGGGATACCCGATGCCCCCCCCCCGTCTCTCCCTCCCTCCCGTCACCCATTGATAAACGAAGAGGTGGCCACGCTTTGCGGGGTCCTCCTCTTCCAGGGCTCCGCTCCGCCCGCAGCCGCCTTCTCTTCGCGGCCCGCCCGCCTGCTCCCGGCTACCGTAATTCGGAGGCTCCGGGGCGGCTGCGGGCGGTCCTGCGACAGGTGCTCAGCCGTTCACGGCTCAAGTCCTAGGCGAGGCGTTCTTACGAGACGGATCGATGTTTAAAATGACAGCATCTGTTTGCTTGTACACATTTATTTATAATTCTTCCCCTGGCGATTATGGCAGGAGCTTGGTGAGTAATAACCAGCTGTGTGAATTAGCAGGGAGAGGAAGCTGTTATTTGATCTGTGAAGGGAGGCGGAAGCCAAGGCCAGGGGTAATAAAGCCGCAACAGATGTCCTGTCCATGCCGCCCGCCTCGGGAAGGGACTTGTAAATTGCCAGAAGTGTTGACTAGCGAAACCCAATCAGCTTTGGCGAGTGTACACAGAATTTCTATGAGGCAGGTAGCTTGACATCCTCCCACCCCTCCAGCGTTTCTCAGAAGAAAAATGGAATAGGAGGGTGTGTGTGTGTGTGTGTGTGTGGAGGCAGCAGCAGCAGCTGCTGCTTTTAACACTGCTGTCATCTGTAACACCCAGGATCGCTACTGTGCTCCCTTGCCGGCTTTGCTGTGGCTCCTGTCTAACACCTGAGCTAGGTGTGTTGCTTCGCCTGATAATCAGTCACCTGCTTTCCACAAAACCCAGAATTCCTGCATTCTGTAGCTGCTCTCTCCACATTTCCTGCTACAGTACATTAATCTCACTGGTCAGATCTTTGCTATTTGACAGGATCAGTTTCAGGATAGTGGACAATCTCCTTTTTAACTCAAACGCATGGAGATTTAAAAACACAACAACACCCCAACACCAAACAAACCTCCCAGCGAGTGCTTTCTAGCTTGTTGGTTTAAATGTTCCGAGAGATCCAATGACTCCAGGATTGGCAGAGGGGGTTCTGCCTACAGCTTCACCCTCTGCACAGTCCCAGCCCTTCCATGGCTCCTGATTTGTACACAAAAACCAGGCAAGTGCCAGGAGCAAGGCTGTGCGTGGCTTGGTCCTTCCTGGCAGGCTTAGCCATACACAGGGTGGTTCCTTTGTGTCCGTGTGCACACATAGACACACGTGTACACTAGGGATGAGCTGCTTCCGGCCTCTGCTTGGGGAGTTAGCTTCCAGAGCCCCCGGGGAACGAGAGGACCCTTTCAAAGGGATGCTAAGCAACTCATGCTAGCAAGAGGTTAACAAGGCTTCCAACCCCAGGATGGAAAATAAGAGTCAAATAAGAGTTGACCTGCCAGGAAGTCGGGGTGGAAGGAGCAGCAGCAGCTCGTGGTGGTGCTCAATAAGGCTTTCAGGTCAGGGGGTGTCCTCTTGCTCCCTACGCCCAAAAGGGCTCCGTCGGCCCTTTTTGCCTGGGTGAGGCCCCTGCCAAAGACTGGTGAAGACCCAGACCTCACTCCCTTCTCTCTCTGACATGGTCCTTGCTCCCTTTATTTCCTGTCTGGCTCCCGGGGGTGCATGGCCCTCCCATCCCTGGCACCCTTTCCATTTTGCCCAGCAGATTTTGGCTGGCATGCAAGGGTCTTGCCCTTTGGCCTCCTGACGTGGGGCCAGATCGCTGTCCTGTGAGGTGGTCTCTGGTTTGGAGTAGCCGGATGTACTCACAAATCCCTTATCTATCTGTCAAAGGTCCATTACTAAACGACGCTAGCTGGTTTGCGAACGATGTGGGTGGGAAAACCTCTGGCTCTGAGTATCAGATGGTTTCAGCAGTTAAGGAAACCCTTCCTTCAATCTGCAGGATTGAACCTGGTCCGTGGTCTACATCCGTGTGCTGGTATCGGAGCCACCTTGGTGGTGTCATGGCTAGACTGTTGGACAGGGATCTGGAGACTTAGGTTCAAATCCTATGACATAAGGCATGAAAATTCCAGGGAGATCTTGGCCTCACCACTCTCTCTCAGCCAAATCCACCTCACTGTATTCCTGTTGTGAACGTGAAGGAGAGCCGTAAACTCTGTCTTGACCTTCTTGGAGGAAAAGCAGAATACAGATGTAGCTAATAGAGGAAATGACAAGTGGCTCCTGTCCTCCCTGCCCTTTCAGTGACTCAGGCACTGCTGGTGAGGGTGTCTCACTTCTGAGAAGTCACTGCACATCTTCTGATAACATGCCTTGCCTGAGGATTTGGTGTCTTGCTCTGATAAGGACTTTCCGTCTTCTAGCACAGATGGTGGTAGGACACTCCCCCGGCTTCTTTCCCACCAGAAAAGAGAAGTGGCGGTTCTCTCTTCCCCACCCCCTTGCCCCAGATGCAGCTCACAGCTCCTCTGGCTTTGGAGATGTGGCCTGCTGTCAGTGGTTTGCTGGTGTTCCTGGTTCCCCTGGACCAGCCCTGAATGATATTGATTGCTAATATGTGCAGAATTAATTGTGGCGCTAGAGCGATTTGTCACTGATAAGCAAGTTACGGCTGCTGGAGATGACAGAACCATGCATTTCAATTGTGTATCTTGCAGCTGAGCATCGTTATGGAGCGAGGAATATGTAATGGCCGTGATGTCTTTATCAACCTGTTCCCTGCATTGTGTTTTTATCACAGCCATCTGCTGTGCGGAGAGTGGCAGCTGTCGGGTCGTGCAAATAGCTCGGTTGTGTACTTTCGTGTAGAACAACATATTGTCATAATTTCTCTGATATTACTGGACGGAATAATGTTCACCAAGATAAGGTGACATTATTCTTCATGCTCTGGAGTAATGCATTGCTTTTCAAGCATGGGTTTTCTTGCCCTGGTGAGAAAGATTCCCACCTCACCCAACCAGGATGCTGGAAGGCCCTGGAGACTCCGTCACCTTTTGTTTCACAAGAATGTCCACCTCCACATTACCAGAAAAGAGGACATCCAGCAGTCAGGAGGAGAGCAAAAGAGGCCACTGCCTGGACAGATGCAGAATCAGGAGTGGCTTCCTTGAGCTGAATAGAACTGCAATGGCTTTCATGAACTGGGCGGGGGGGGGGGGGAACGGACAGTGGCACAGCGGTCCCGTGTCCTTGCCGCCAACACTGCTGGTTTGGTGGTGCTACCTGTGGATGATGGGCAACCTCGGGGTCTCTGATCACGTTGCCCCTTTGGGTCCTTTATCTCAACCCAGGCGTGACTGGCAAGGCCTTTCAACAGAAGAATCCTCAAGTTGTAGGGCTGGAAAGGGGCTCCGAGGGCCACAGAGTCCCTCTGCCTCCTGCTGGTGTTCCCCAGCAACTCCTATGGGCTGAGTTCTTGCTGATTTTCTTCGAGAATATTTCTTTCAGTGGCCTAAAGAGGGAAAGCGAAGGGTCTCAAGGGCTCCTCTCTGGGGTCTCTCTCTCTCTCTCTCTCTCTCTCTGTGATTTGCCAAAGCCACAGCTTCTCGACTTTCTTTCTGGTGAGTGAAGAGTGTTTGTCTGGCTGAGGGGAACATAAGCACAGGTGGAGGCAGGGTTGTTCTCCAGGGAGAAATAATTACCTGTCACAAGATGGAGTGCTGCCGTTTAGGAATCCCAACTAGCTGGCAAGAGAGCTTCTCACCTTTAGGCTTGTTCAACCATGTTTTCCAGCTTCCACGTGCTTGGTGCCAAACCCCTGCTGCCAGGAGGTTAAGTGTTGTGTAGAGAACATCAGCCTTGCAGCATTTCAAATCTCACCCTGGGAGCGTTTTGCCCAGGCAGTGGCTCGTGGGCAGCCGGATCAAGGGTGCTGCTGCCCGTGGGCCAACACAAGGGCTCCGCCAAGGGGGGTGGTGCAATTTCTTCCTGCCCAGGCTTCCAGTGCATCAGGCCACCCCAGGGCCCACAGGTGTGCTGCTGCTGCTGATAACCCACCCGCGGAAGCGGGAATTCCTCAAGTACACCTTTGCATTTCCTGAAGTACACCTTAGAGAGGCCAGTAGCCCACAAGGCTGCTTCTGTTCTGGCCTCTCCCCCTCTAGTGGGACGTTGCACACTTGTGCCTGGTCCTCCTCGTCATCCTCTCCTCCCACATTTTTGTCCCTGCTTCTCTGAATGGTAAGAAAGGAGTTTCCAGCTAAGGATGAGGAAGAACTTGCTAATGGAGGGAGCCAGTTATAGTAGAGGTGGAGACGCCCGCAGAAGGCAAAGGACTCTTCTGGGCCTGAGCTTCCTAAGGAGAGGTGTGGATGGCTGCCAGTTAGGAATGCTTTAAGCTGTCCATTCCTACGTCTCGCAGAGGCTGGGCTAGATGACCTTTATGAACCCCACAGTTTTAACCGTTCTGCTCTTTGCCTTCTCTGGCCCCCTCTTCTTCAGAGCCCCCAGGGCACCTCTTTGCTTTCAGTTTGTGAGCAAACATCGCTTCTGCATTAATTAGCACTATGGAGTTATTGTATACGTTGACTTTGGCATCTTTGGCTATAGTTTAAAAGTATTGCCAGCATCTGCATTTTCCACAAATTAAATTAGGCCTGGATTTTATTATCCATTTTATTTAATTTATCTTAACTGTAGCTTTCAAGCTGTGAACCAGCTGTTGGCTATGAAAAAAGAATTTTAATTTGATAGGATCGTTTTAAAGCTTCCTGTAATGGATGTAAGCAATCACTCTGGCAGTTATATTCACTGGGGCTTGGTGACTGTTCTGGCATCACAAGCTGACCAGAGTTTGACCTAGTAGCCAAGGCCTTGGTGGTGGTGGGCCAGACTGGGACAGCACAGGGTCAGAACTAATTGTTAAATATTTCCCGGTAGAAGGGGGGAGGGAACCAGTTGATGTGGGCTGGCAGGGAGCACCGTTGGTCAGCAGGGGCTGCAGGGGCCAAGGGCACCCAGGACTTGAGGGGGCTCTGGGCTTGGTGGGTAGGTTTCAGACGGTAGTACTAGCACTTGACCTCTTGCCCTTTAGCTTATGGGGCTCCATAAAAGTACAGGTTTCTACCCCTCTGCTTTTCAGCATCAACGTAACATGCCTGCCGGGGCCACCGTCTGGGACTGGAAAACTGATATTCCTTGTAAACTAACAAGAGCTTTCTTGGCCATCATTCGGTTCCTAGACATGGTGCAAAGTGCTTCAGAGTTTGTGTCTAGGATGTATGAAGCTCCCTTGGATTCAAGCATCCTCAGGAAGGCCTTTTTCTCAGTCTTGCTGCCCTCACAAGCATGCCTGACCTGAGGGCGTGAGAGAGGGCCTTCTCAGTGGCTGCTCCCAGTCTGTGGAACTCACTATAATTGGTAATTTATTTGATATTTAGTGTTGCAATTCATTGTATTTTGGCCTATCTTAACGTTTGTTCTTCTAAGCATTTTGTAAGCCACCTTGGGTCCTTTTATTGGGAGAAAGGAGAGGTATAGATAAAAATGAATGAGTGAGTGAGTGAGTGAATGAACAGGGAGTAGATGATAATAGAGAGGTCTGTATTTCATTCCTGCCCGTTCTGTGGCTGCTGCTGTGGAGCTTCTGCATTTGAGTCTGGGATCAATAATGTGCAAATGAATGGAAACTAAGTCTGGAGAGGACAGAGGTGCTGTTACTTGGGAAATCTATCAGTCCAGGGGCAGGATGACACAGCCTGTTCTGGGTGGGGTTGCCTTCCCCCAAAAAGCTCACGCTTGCCTCTCAGGAGCTCTCCAAGTGCCCTGGCTGTGCTCTGATCGGCGGCTCAGGCATCGGCCACGGGCGCTTCAGCCTGAGCACCCGCTGCGTCTCTTTCTGAGAAGGTCAAAAGCAGCTACAAAGATCCTTTCTCTGTGTGTGGTTTGCATCTCACGCAGGTGCTCCCTGGAGCCGTCTTTGGTGCTGATCCTCGTGCTGATTCTGGCCATCGGCTCCATAGACCTACCCGGCTGAACCCGTTTCTAGTAGGTGGCAGATAATCATGTTTGGTGATTAGAACATGTCAGAAGCTTAACAGTGGAGTCAGTTTTAAAAGGGATAACAAGCATACCACAGAATCAATGTCTGGGATATAGAAAATGTCACTTGAACCCAAACTTCAGAGGTTTTAAGGCAAGGCTCCACATTTCTGGAGCCTCTGTGGTTGTGCAGCAGCTCCATAAATGTGGCCATGCCACTCGGTGGGATTTCTGTGTAAGCAGCACAGGAGTGTCATTTTTGGTACCTGGATTCCCACCCTCCCGCACCTTTTCTCAAAACATATGACTTGCTTCTGAGGAGGGTTTGCCCCTGGACTTGTGTCTCCTTTCCACTCCCTTTCTTCCATGCCTCTCTCTGTCGGGTACAAAGGCATCCGGTGGCCTTTGCCACGGCTCTTGCAAAGGAACAGCCAGAGCGTTGGGCTGATTGAAAAGCTTCACTGACATCGTTTAATGCAGTCAAGGGCAATTCCTCCACGAGTAGCAGCAAACGAGTGACATAAAGTGCAATGCCCTTTGAAATTACAAAGAAACATTCTCAATAGAGTGGGGGAAAACACCCGACAGCACTGTAACTACAAACATAAAAACAGGTAGTTAGAGTGTTTGATAAGCCAAATAACTGGATGTACTTTTAATCATATTTGTTGCTCTTGGTGAAGTGCAGTTTAGCCGTTCAGGGCCACTGTTGCCATCCAGTTTAAGAGGAGGCTGTGAGCATTATTTGGCGTCTCTCATCTAAACAAGGTGGCCACGTTCAGCTCTTTGGGTTGGTAAGGCCAGAGACACCGTCTCCTTTCCCCACTGCCATGGGGGGCATCCTTCTTAGTCATCCCTTCTGCTGAAAAGGTCTTCCTTTGTCTTCCCTTCCCCCCTGGGGGAGGTGCGGGTGGGAAGGTTTGTGTTGTAAGAATGAGTTCCACTTTTTTGTGCAGGAAGGAACATTCCCTGGAAGCAGCTGGAGGGGCAGATGACAGGCTCAGGCAAAGGGACACCTGTTCCTTCAAGAGAGGGAGCCCAAGGCCACCACCCTGGACTAGAGGCCTTCCTCTGCTTGGAGAGGCCGATACCTCTTTTGCCTGGACTGAGTTGCAGCTGGTGCCTCCTCTGCCAACCCACAGTTGCCTTGGGAGTTTGATTTCTTCTCTCTCCATTTCTTGGTTTTTGTCAGCCACTTTGAACTATTTTTTAAAAGTTAGGTAAGCAGCCTATCCTTCTGTTCAGTACAAATGATAAACTAACAGGACATAAAGTTCATGGTCCCTCTGTGGGCCTCTGTTTACTGCTCAAGATATCCTGGCTGCCAGGAGAACTTCCCCGTCGGCTTTGTCTGTGGACCCAGAAAGACTTCTGGTGGACGCTCTGCAGGGGATCAGCCCTGGCACCCCTGGAATGCTTCCAGCCATAGGAGCTGCATTTGGACAGGGGGGAGGGGGAGGGGGGAGGGAGCAGATGCCAGACAGGGCCCAGTTTCTGTAAGTAGCACTAGAGAATTGTGTTGCTGCTAATTTATGCTTCCTTTTTTCCTCCCTCTCTTCTGAGCGTTCCCTTTTATTTAAGGCTCTGTTTCAGTGCTGTAATTACTCCTTTGATCTGTAACATCTCTGTCTGGTGCTCTGGGCACCTGCAGGACCTTTGTTATAAACAAGGCATGGCATCTCCATGGTGAGGTTCCTACAGAAACTGCTCCCTAATCAAATAAAAGGCAAATTAGATCCTCAGAAGTAGCTTTAAATCACATCTGGATTCCCTGAGAAATTCATTCTGCGTTAGGGCCTGAATGAGTTTGATGTGTTTAATATCACTGGGTTGAAAAATGGAAGCGCTGTCTGGTGAGGCCCTGCATGCATGCGGCAACCAGAAGACGGGTAAGACTGAGAGAGCAGGATGATGGGCATGGGTGTCCTTGAGAGGCAAATGGTGCCACGGACCATCCTGGGGCCAAGTCGAACAAATGCCAGTGCCAAAGAAGGCTTCAAGGGCCAGTACATTTTCATTCAGTGAAAGAACCTTCGATTTAAACAAACCAAAGAGCCTTTTGTGAGCCCTCATGGTCTCTCTCCCCTGGCCCAGAAGGATGGCGCTCGACAGGCAATGCTGTCCAACAGTTCTGTTTCCTTCCTCCTCTGGAGCAGTTAAATATTGGTGCTGTCATCTCCTCTCCTGCCCCAATCCCTTGCGGTCTGCGCAGGTCGAAATCAGGTCGGTTTAGGTGGCCCTGTGCCGCTGGGGCCTCCAGTTTTTCCTGCCAGTTTACCCAGCGGCAGCCTTCCTAGTCTTTCTTTGGCAACGGAAGCCTTCTTGCTTCCATCTTTTTCTGGCCATTTCAAAGTGATGTCCCTGACGGGCTAGCCAAAGCTTGATGGAGTTAATTGAACCCATGTAGGTCTGTAGAGACAAAGAGTTGTCCATGGTTTGAGTCAAGACTTGTCTCTGGATTCCAGATCCATCTCTACACCTGCCCGTCACGTTGCACGTGGGAGCACTCGTGTGCCAGGGCATGGAGGTTGCTGGACACCTGCAGCGGAACAGCTGGCCACCCAGTTTTAGTCTGATCTTCTCACACTCACCTGCACACGCCTAAAGAGAGAGTGTTAATTCTTCCCTCATTTCCGAGGTTCTCCTCTTGCTGCTCTTGATGCCTGTGCCTTCCTGCCTTCACCTGGTGCAGCTTGGCCCTCAGAGGGATCTGCTGCTGCAATGATGGTGGTGGGCCCTTAAAAGTGGCTTTAAGAGCAGACCCAACTGATGGTGGCCTTTCCAATGGGACCGTGTGCACAGAGGGAGGGAGGGGGGGCTGGGAGAAAGAGACCTGACTCAGCCCAATACGTTCAAATGTGGGGATGCAGGGCCACTCCTGTGGTAGCAAGAAGTCAGCCGAGGCCCCTCCTCATCAGGCTGCCTTGCTGGCCAGTGGGGCCTCATGCTCCAGCACTGAGGAAGGCATGTGTGCTCCTGCAGGGGGCAGCATGGCTCAATGGATGCTGCCTCTGGTGGGAATGGCGCTTGATATTCCGGCCATGCGGAAAGCAGAGGGGCTGAAATGTGAAACAGCACCTTGGAAAGAGAGAGCAGCAAACCTCTTGGCTTTGCAATGAACTGGTTGGCCTGGGCAGCAAAGTTCAAAGACCTTTCCTTGACCATTGCACCCTCACCTCTTGCTAAGCCAACCTATGGCTGTGGAAGGAGAGGCTCCCAGCCTAGGCCCGGGCTGTCCGAAGGATCTTGTTCAGCTTTCTCTCACTAGCCGGCAAGGCAGAAGGGAGCCACCCACTCTCCAGAGCAGCCATTCGCAACCTTTTTTGGGGGGCATGGTTTTTAGGAGTTCTTCTCAGTTCTTCTCTCTCTCTCTCTCTCTCTCTCTCTCTCTCTCTCTCTGTTCATCTGTTATTTCTGGCTGGTAATTATTGGCTACCACTTTGCAAAGCAGTAGTGTGGGATGGCAGGGGGAGAGACACTGTGTCAGTGGGGGCCATCCTCAGACTGGGATTTCACCTGTTACTTTTTCAGAAATCAGACAGCAAATGACAAAAACCCCAGTAAGCAAAGGCGGTGGGGCTGGAGCCTGGCTTCCTCCTCGGCTGAGATGCTAAGGGTATCTTTTATGACTGTTAATTGTAAACCAACAGGATAACTTTTAAGGTTTGGGGAGGAACCTTTGGGGAATGTTTGCAGCAAACCACAGGAGTACTCACACGTCTTAAGGGAACAGAAAAGAGAAGCGTGGCCTAAAGAAGGACAAAATAACCATCAGGTGGGAAAACCAAGTTGCCCTTTTATTTGCAAACTGCTTCCATCTCAGGGATCAAGGCAACCCCCCCCCCCCCCAGATCACACAGCTTGGGCTGCACGACCATGTTTGAGAGTTGGGTGGATGGTCATTGGGAAGCTCTGGCAGTGCCCAACCCATGTAGCCCGGGTCAGGAGCTGGCAGTGCCATGATGTCATCACTCATCACCCTTTTCCTACACCTTTAATTGGAAGCAGGCACTGAAAAGCCCCAGGTCTTGATTCCTTCCAGCAGGGAAAAGAGTTTTGAGCCAGTAAGGCAGGGGATTAGCCTCTCTGGTGCTGGAAGGAAATACTTTTGCTCATTCTAACTGTGAAAAGGTTTTGCTTTGTTTTTTCATGTAAACATGGCAGCAGGTAAAAGGACTTGGCCTGTAGAGAGATTTCCTTCCCCTTGTGCAAAAGGCTCCCAGCCCCCCCTCAAAGGAGCAGCTTGTTAGGGGATGACTCTTGTCCCCAGGCACTGGGGCAGTGGGAGACCCGGAGGCGAAGGGCTTCCTCGTGACAGTCCCTAAAGGCAGCTCCCCCTTCCCCCAGAAGGCAGGTGGGACCTGCAAGAGGCCCACCACCACTGTTGCTCCTGAGTAGGCCTGCTATGCTTTGCTGAACCAAGGGGTTCCTAGAGCTGCTGTTGGGGCCCTGAGCCAACCGGGGGCTTAGGTGCCCTGCCTTCTTACTATGGGGGCGAGAGAGGGAACAGGGCCCCACCTATGTTCCTCTCCTGTTGCCTGCATGGCTGAAGGCTTGCTTACCTGTACCCCCATTTGTCCAGGCTCTGCCCTCTTGAACTGTGCCCACCTCCCCACCCATCACAGTGGGGACCAGCTGCCAATGCCAGGGGATTCCCTAGTTGGGCGTTTCAGACGGCTGCACGTGTGGCTTTTCCATAAAAGTCTCCCTCTGTGTGTGTGTGCATGCATGCGTTTGCATGTGCATGTGATTTCCTACTAGGGTTTCAGACTGGCCAGCGCAGGATGCCCCGTGGCTGGCCTTGCCTTGGAGGTGGCCTGGTGGTCAGGAAGGCATCTGCATGTACACCCAGTTGGTGCCTATGACCCACACATTCATGGGATGGAGGGCAAGGCATGGGCATTCAGGGGCAGGACCTGCTGGTCTGGGGAACTGGTGCCGCCAGGCAGTGCTGGCTCCCACATTGGTGCCTGCCAATTTCCCTTTCTGGTTGCCACATTGTCTCCCAGGTGCCCTGAGGTCCTCCCAACAAGCCCCTAGGGTGAAGCCCAAATCGTGGGTGGACACCAGCGTGGCAGAGCTCCTCAATAACAAATTGTGTTTCAAAGGTAATGCATGTTCCCCCCTAAAAACAAAAAAGAAAAGAAAAGAAAAAAACCGAAAAAAAACCCAGAGCAATGTGTCTTCTGTTTACTTTCTTGTCAGCGTTTAGCTTCCCCAGATGCTTTCCATGCTAAAGTTACCCAAGGAATCATCTTCTCTCTCACTTAAGTAATCAATATAATCTATGTATCTATACATACAAGGAAAAAGCCAGAGCTAAGTAATTGGTGATAAAGATCACAAGATGCTGTAGGGCATTCTCAGAAAATGAAACCATTTCCAAGCAGTTTAAGACATTGGATTTTCATTACATACGAATCAGCTGGTCTTTCTTAGCAGCCAGGATTTCTGGCTTATCCAGTGGCAAAATGGTTTGGGTTCACTCTTGCTGGGACAGGGGGTGGGGGACAGCTCCACCCTGCAGCTGAATGAGGAGGAAAGCCTTGCCTTAGGAAATAGGACCCCCCCTCCCCACACACGCTAAGGTGGGGAGGCTCTTAGTTGCTTCTTTTGCACTGGCCATTTCTCCCTTCTGAAGATAGAAGCCAACAAACACAGGCATGGGTGGGGAGTGTGATTGCTTAGTCGTGGAGGACTGCCTGAATTACACCCTTACAACACTCAGGATGATGTCAGTGATGGTTTTCCATGTAATATCTCTTTGGGGTATCTGGTAGAATCTAGGAAGAGGAAGAGTGTGGTCTTTCCAACACAGGATACATCTCCTGGAGCAGAACTCTGGACGTAAAATAGTCTTAAAATAGTATCATCAGAATTACCTGATTCTTGACAAAGAGACTAAGAAGTGTTTTTGTGTGTGTGCGTGCGTGTGGTGGGGAGAGGGAATGGCTTGGCTTGGCTTGACTTGGCCCTGAGGTCAAGTGGAAGCTTTGGCCTGGCTGGGTCTTCCTTCTCTTGGGCCAGTCTTTCATACCACAGATGGCCAGGATTTTTTTCCCCCTCAGCCCTCTATCAAGGTTGCCCCCCCCCCCAGTCCCCTCTTGTCTGTGTCAGCCCAGACCTGCGGTTACAACAGATCCAAGCAGGTAAAATGTCCAAAGCCTGCATTTCTCACACTTCTTCTTTTATGTTTAAATCCAAGATGCAGAAGGAGCACAAGACAGGCGGCCTGTGTCAGTTTTGGTGGTGTGTGTGTGTGTGTGTGGTGTGGCGCAGAAGGGTGTGTGGATGTGATTGTGCATTCAGAGGATGGAGCTGCCTCAGTGTCAGGAGCTGATGAACTGGAAAGCGCGCCTGATGCTTTCAGAGAATTTGGTGAGGCCTCTAGGACTAAATTAAATTGGTCAAAAAGTTTTCTTTAAGAGTTAGGGAAAGTTGCCGAATGTATTCAGATTTGGGCTTGAGAAAACTTGTAGGAAAAGCAACGTAGTGGAATTAATCAAGTTGGTGGGAGTTTGTTTTTTTACTGGCCAGGAGTGGCATAGGGGACCAGTTGGAGTTGTTGGTTAGAAAGACCAGAAACAAAAATATAAGGACAGAGCAGTGATGATCCCTTAACATTCTTCACTAAATGTTCCACGTGAAAACTTATATTTTGCTCACCACCTACAATTTAGCATCTTTTTTTTTTTGCCACCAGGGAAAACAGAACTCCTCAGCTGTTAAGGATAGTTTTAAAATTTATTTGTGATACTAATTTGGGATGAAAAGAAGTGTATGCTCTACTCCTTCATTCATAAAAAGTTGCTCCAAAACAATATATTTATTTCTAATCACTTGATTTCAAAAGTAACTAAAACAGAGGTTGATCTTATAAAAGTAACAGATCATGCTTTATTAAATAGAGAGGTTTAAATTAAATGTGATTGTAGAGAAACTAAAAGACGGAGACTGGATATTAGTATTTTTCAACTGAAGATCATAATAGATAAAATAGAAAAATAAATGATGGAAATATGGGAAATTAATGATAAGGAAGGTTGCAAGTTGGGTAATATATATGGGATATTATAAAGATAATTTGAATTGGTATTAAGGAATCATATAATCTTAAAAGACAATGAGGTACTTATTTTCATATAAGGTGGGAATGTGAGTATATAGAAATTTTGGAAATTGTTTTTTAAGGAAATAAATGAAATAAGTAAATTAAATTTAGCAGTATGTTCTAAAATAGTGATTTTTATCAATATTTGAACAGGAGGAAATGTTATTAGACAAGTAAAGAATTGGTTTCCAACTTGTTAACAGCGACAAGATTTATTATAGCTAAGGAACTGGAGAACAATGTCTAATTTCCAATTAAATGATTAGCATAGGGAAGTTTGGGATACAGCAATTAACGATAAGCTAAAATGTAATATAAAAGTTAAGAAGAGGGTGCTAAGTAAGGATAAGCATACAGGTATATGGGGAGAATTTATCAATTTTGTACTAATAAAGGGGAAAAGGGAAGCCGTTACAGCTTTGGAAAGGGAATGGGGCTCCGTGGAGATACAGGGTTGCGATTCCTATATGTTTAGCAGACGTTTGTTAATTGTCATAAGTCAGAGGCAGCTTGACACCACATGGCAACAACAACAATTGCTGTTAGATGCTCATACGATTTTGCTTATGCTTTTCTTAAAAAATCAATAAAAGAAAAAAAGTATTTGTAAGACTAAATCTTTTCCTCTGACTGGAACCTCTGCCTATGAAGAGTATCAGAGATGGAGGGCTGGGCCTCCCCTTGTCATAACCCACACTCGTCTCCATCTTTTTAGGTTAAATTTCGTGGCGTGGGTGGAAGCGGAGACTGCCCGACGGGAGGAGGAGAGACCTGCTTCAGCGCCCCCAGCCTGGGCTGTTTGGGAGGCACAAGAGGAGCAGGGGGTGTGGTGAGTTTTAGGGGGCCTAACCGGAAGAAAGGTTCACCGTGTTACCCCCCCCCCCACGGTGAAAAGAGAGGGACCTCTTATTTTGCAGGGAGAAGATGGGTTCGCTGGACAACGGCCACTGAAAGCTGACTTAATGAAACAGCCTAGAAAGAGGAGTGAAGAGAATCATGGATTGGTCACATGTTACAGGAAACTTATTTTAAATCTGATGCGGTTGGGGGGGGGGGGAGGGAAGGGAAGGGCCAGACAAAGATATCCCCATATTTCAGGCAACTCTAAAACCCCACCTTGGCTTTTGCTGGCCTTCCTCTCTGTGGGGTGCTGTCCATGGTGCTGAGATAGAGATTTACTCTGTTTAAGATTGGAGGGCAGCTGCCAAACTGCCCTGAAACTTTATTAAGGGATCCCCCTGGGCTGGGTCACTTGCGAGCCTCCCCCGCCCCCCGAGGAAGCCGCCTTGGCAAGATCAGTCTTGGGGATCAGTGGTTTTCGTCATTCCGCTGGAGAGAGAAAAAGGCAAGGCCATGTTGGACAGGGAAGAGAAAGGGGACCTTAGCAAGGGATCTGGGCCTCCTGAGGGCAGCCCTGTGGCCTCAGGCAGTCGGCCCTTTCAGCTGGATTGTATGGAAGGAGCTCTTGACCTGAAGATCTCAAGGGGAAGCACTCGCAGGGGACAAGGCCCAAAGGCTCTCTCTAGGCAGCTATTGGCTTGCAGGACTGGGAGTCTCTTGGGGTTGGGGAAAGAGGGGTCATGTCTTAAGGCTGTTGAGCATTGGGGGCCTTTATTAAAAACATTACAAGTTATCTGATAACCAAGACTGTAGGTTTGCAAATGAAAATAAGCCATTCTGTTACCCACTGTCTTCTTTTTTCTGTATTGATCTGGTTGTGTGATTGTGATTTTAAAAAGGAAATCTGTATTTCCTAGCCAGTATTTCCTGTCTGAGAAGGAGTAGAAATCAAATCAGCTAAGCCTCCTCAGCCCCCAGGTCTTGCTGAAGCTGGTGTCTGCCGAGAAATTCACTGTTCAGCCCCAAACCTTCTGTGAGTCCCCAGGTGTAAAAACAGCCTCTCCTGTGGTCTGTAGGGGATGGGAAGATGAAGATGCTGCAGGCTGGCTCATGGCCTTTGCCTGTAGGAGATGCCTGCTGATGTGGGAAGGCCAGCCCCACATGACCCCCCTGCCACTCCTTTGCACTAAGCCTTTGCCATATGGGGCACTGCATGCCATGTAGCATGGAGTGAGCTGATCAAGGCTGAGCCCACACCCCCACCCTCCGTTGCTTAGTGCCATGGGGCCAGAGATTGTGATATGGCTTCAAAAATGCAGATCCACCCAGACCTTGCTTTAGAGAGCATCTCAGTGGCTGTGGCATTGTGCAATGGCCTCCCACACTTGGATTTCAGCCACTGGGTATACCTGGAGGTCTGCTTTCTTTCCTGGAGTCCACGAAATTAGTTTGCTGAAGTGGGTTGTGAACCTTGAGAGAGTTTAGGCTCACAATGAGTCTTTTGAATACCAGAACTGAGCATGGAGTGTGAGCTGCCTGAATCCTCTTTTCTCATTAGCCAGGAATGCTCAGATTTTAAATGTGGTGCAGTAGCATCAGTAATAATACTAATAATTCTTGCATGCATCAAAGCATTGGAGATTAGCTACAGACCACAAGTCTTGGTGTCAGGCGGTCATAATAGCTCCTCTGCCTGGGGAAACATCAAAGTCTGAGGAAAGTCGTCTCTCCTATAAAAAATAGATCAGAACCCTCCTCTCACTCTGAGCGCAGCACAGAGCTGGCAAAACAGAGGCACTGCTGAGCAAAGACCGCACTGTTCGTTGGGGCTTATTTAGTTGACATGTTTGTGTGTGTGTGTATACGAGCGCATGTGTGTGTGAGGGAGGGAAGAGAGGGAATAAAAAGGCTCTGAGGCCCCAATTACCAACGAGCACCAGGGAAGGACTACTCAGACGATGAGTTCACACAATATTATATCTGAGTGGGCTTCTCTGTGTGGAAGAGGCCCCGCATTCTGCAAAGGCATTAAATGCAGAAAATCCATGTTTGAGGTTTGCATTTTTGATATTCTTTCTGGCAGAGAGAACAGAGGGGCCGGGGTGGTGGAAGACATGAATTGGAAATTGGGAGATGAAAGAAAACGGCGCCGTGTTGAGCCTTGTTTTCTTTGAAGACTGGGGAGAGAACAGAAGCCTCGTCCGCCCCTTTCCCCATGGGGGACCTGCACAACCCCCACCTCACCCCAGAAGCGGGTGGGGTGGGTTAGAATGCAAGAGTCCTGTTTAGCCCAGGGTGAGGCTTAGAAGCAGGGAGGCAGCCTCCCCGAAATGCTGGGGGTGAGGCACCCGCTCCGTCCTGGCCCACAAACCGCCCCCCCGAGTCCTGCTTTCCCAGGGGGTGGGAATGGGGGTTGGAGGACCTCTCAGCAATCTGATGGGTCCTCTTTCAGCCACGTCATCATCACAGTCATTCTTTCTGCGCACCATATTTCTGACACAACGTTATGCTTGAAGCAGCTCACAAAAACAAATAAGTACAGTATCAGTTCTTGTAATGGTAAGGCCATCATAACGTAATTAATTAAATAGTTGCATGCTGTCAAGTCGATTCCAACCAACGGCACCCCTTTCTGGGGGTTTCTAGGTGCGCAGTCCTTGGATGAATTTCCTGATCCCTTTCTTCTTTATGGGGGGTGCCCTGTGACCCCTGTGTAGCTGGCCCCATGTCCCATAGGCAGGCTCCTCCCCAGGGGAATCGCTCTCTCTGAGCTGCCCAGCCAGCTTCTCACCTGTGATGGACCCTAACATTTCCGTTCAGGTAGAACCTTTCAAACATTTGAAGGAGGACAACAGATATCGGTAAGTCAGTTAACAGGATGGTACACCTTTCGCAGAAAAGGGTGGCCCAGCTCGCACTAAGGCCTCCTCATGTCTAAAAGGGGGGGGGGTCCTGTGGCAATGTCCTCCCCGCACCTGTCCCTAAGCAGCAGGACCCTAACAGAGGCGAGGTAGCCTAAGCAGAGGCCTTTGGTGGCCAGGGACCTCAAGTGGCAGCCACGATTCGAGAGCTGAGGACAGGCAAGGCCCTTGGGAAGAGGTGAGCCCTGGTGCTAAGGAAGAAGCGCCAAAGCCCCCCCTCCTGCAACCCCTTTCTCTTTCGCCCCGTGGCATTCCACCTTGTCACCTTCAAGTCCTTTCCCCAATTTCTCAAGGTCGTTTTGAATTTAAGCTGTTTTTTTCTCGGAAGGAGACGCCACAGCAGGGCATGAGGTTGTAGGCTGACACCCGCTCCCTGACCCCTGGAGGATGGGTGTGGGGACTGGATGTGGGCTCAAAGGGCCCTTCGAGCTCAGTTTCATCACCACACTGTTCTCTTTTTGCTGAAGAGAGCAAGAGTGGAGCCAGCAGGCATTTTAATGTAGGGAAGCCCGCAAGAAGCATCGCAAAGCCACAACTGTCCATTAAAAATAAAATAAAATAAAATAACTGAATTGTGTGCCTTGCACTCAGATTGAGACTGATGGAATTCATCAGCTGCCCTTATTTACCAAAGCAGTTAATAATTAAAGAGGAAGCCAGGCGCTGCTGCAGAAACCCACAGGTGACCAAGGGGTCGGGAGGGCAAGGCAGGTTGCTCCCTTCCCTTCCCCTCGAAATCTCTGACCTTCACCAGGTGGAGAAAGGCAGCAGCTTTTCCCAGGCAGTTCTTGCGAGATGTGTCACCACCACCCAAATGGAAACCCTCCTTTTTGCATTGACACCAGAAGCAAGGGAGAGGTCCAGCCTGAGCTCCCTCCCCCCAGCCCCAGCGAGCCACAAAGGCTGCTGCCCTCCAGTGGGCTGGCCCTAGAGCTGCTGCCATCCCCGGCTGAGGCTGGAGCTGGCCTGGGAACCTGCCATTTCCATGAGACCCTTCCTTCCTGTCCCCTGCCTTGAGCTGGTTCTTAACTTCCTCTTCAACAACTGTAAAGGAAACTAATGTTTACATTTTGGTGATCAATTGCACATTTGCTTTTAGCACATTTTTACAATCATATGCCTTTTGCCATTTGATGGAGCACTGCTTATTTATTCAGGATCGGCATCTCCTTCCAGTATGGTCCCTTGATTGCTCTCCAGTCAGAGGGAAATACTTCCCTTTTAGCTTGCAACTAATGCCACTCTAGTCAGAGTTGACCAAAAGCCCTCAGTGATATAGTGTTCCTGTCCATTATGGCTTGATTGATGCATTCTGTCCTAATGACAGCTGCTATCATGGTCTGCACATTTTTTTCCCATGGTAAAAGATTTTGACTCTTTTCTCTTTGGTGTTGCCTGGAAGCTGAAGATTCTACTTGTTACAGTAAAAATGGTGGCAATACCCACACATCCTCCAGACATCATTTTAAAAGGAAACTCAATTTCAGGAAAAAAATTAGTGTGGTTTTGAAATACTCGAGAGGATGGCCTTCCATCAACATGAAAGCTTAAGATATCGCCCAGAAATTAATGCATTTTATGTAGGAGGGGGAGAAGGCAAAACTTCAATTTGGAGGTTTAGATAAAATGCACATTTTGTCTTAAGAGAGTGGAAACCGCCAGATTGACAAATGCTATTGTCCTTCAGTGTGTTGTCTTCGGCTGTCAGCCGGCTTTCCCTTCTTTAAGCTGGCCAACGATAGGCTTCATATCTGAAGGAAAGAACTCAGTGAAAAGATAGTTGAATGCTCTGAAGGACAAAATAATTAAACTTTGATTTGCTGCTTTCAAATTGGAAACAGCTTTGTTACTTTGAAAACAATGATTGGTCGCGGCAAAGTGGAAACAGGTGGCTGAGCGGTTTGATTCAGACTTGACGGGCTTTGAAGTGAGGAGAGGGCGCCGTCCGTGCAGGCTTCCTCGGCAGGCTGCTTATTTGAAAACTTGCTGATAAAATGTTTGAAAATAGTGTAGGCTTGAGGCAGTGCCAGCTTGCCAGGGAAAGTGAAAAAAAAAAAAAAGGAAAGCAATGGAGAAGCCGTTCAGGTCCTTCCACAAGGCGTTGCCTTCTTGTTCCGAGCTGGTGAGTTTTGTTTTTGCGTTTGCAAAGAGAACATGGCTGTCCAGCCTGTGGGAACCCATCTTGCTCCAAAATTTGCCCCAGCGCTCTTGTTCCATAGAACTGCCCTCCTTCCTGCAGGAGGCCAGTCGGGGCTGAGAGACGGTGGGCGTGGGCCTCTTGGGGTCTTGCCTGTGATGAGGTCCCTGCTGGGGCTTTGCCATCATGGCAGGGCTAGAAGTGACCTGTGGACGATGGAGTTTTCCTGCAAGCCTAATTCAATGGTGTTTGCATGATTGAAGAGGTTGGATCCACGTGGCCCAGCTGCTGAGGACAAATTCATGTCACAGCAAGTCTTTCTGGAGGCTTTGCTCCAGAAAGACTTGCTGCAGGGGTGGAGGTGGGTGGGAGAAGGAAACAGAACGCTTGGACGAGATGTGGACATGAGGCCACTTGTGGGAGTGCCTGGATTATGCTTGCCAGTCTTTCACTCTCCTCCAGCAGGTGCAAAATCAGCATTAGCTCAGGCATGTGCGCCTAACTTGAGGAGGCAGAGGTGGCAGAGGCGGCTCGGCGTGGCTCTTTTAAACGGCTCCCTCTTGGCTCTTAAATTATATTGACCAGATCCTGGTGAGGCGCTTTCTGCGGGCCGGGGAGGCCGCCCGTCACGGCCCGGTGGGTTGCTGTTCTTTACTAACGAGGCTCTGGAGAGCTGTGAAGCTGCCGGCGACACGAGGCCGGGCCAGATGGCGCCTCCCAGGCGTGTCCCGCTTCAGGAGGCCTGGACCGGCCCTGGGCAGGGAGCCGTCCTGTTTCCCAGCGCCAGTCCGCCCCCCCGCCCCACCTCCAGCAGCGACTCTGCCCTGTGGGCCGCGGGGGCACTTCTCTTGCCAAACCCACCGGAGGCCTCTTACCTTGGGCCAACGGGCCTGCCCACGGGAAACGCCTCCGGGGCTGCCTCTCCCCCACTGGCGATGAGAGACCCACATTCTGTACGCCTCTTCCCCCCCCCCCCCAGCTCCTGTCGGGACTGGGAGCCAAGCAGCAGCAGCACCAGGGGGTGGTGGTGCAAGGGGCACTTTTTACCCCTTTCTGCTGAGAAGTTCTGGAATGAATGCATGTCGTGGTGTGTATCTGAGTGTGTGTGAAAAGGTGAGGGAGGGCCAGCCATCATATGTGCCTGCCTGTCTACTTGCCCCTGCTGGTGAGAAGCCCTCCTTGAGCCCCAGCGTCACCCCCAGGGGCGGCTGGCCACCCCCTCCACAAGGGCAGCAGCTTCCCCTGGCCTTCCCCAGCTCCCCCCCCCTCAAGATTTCCTTCGGCTTCCCTTCTTCCTGGAGGCAGGAGGAGTCCCGGGGAGGGGCCCTGCCCTGCAGCTTCCTGGATGAAGGGCCTGGGCTGACTTGAAGCAGGTGCATTTCTTCCGAAAAATCAAGGCACCCTTTGGTCTCGGCGATCCAAGAAGGTTGTGTGTGTTTTGTGCTGACTTCAGAGGAGGCATGGCATCTGCAGATGCGCAAAACCAGACAGGAGGGCCCCGATCGCCTTCTCCCCATTTCTCAGCTCTACAGCAAAAGGCTTGAAATTTTCTATGAAATCACGTATTTTAAAAGTCATGAATTAGTTAGCTTTTCATACTTAAAAAAAAAAAAAGAAGTGCAGGTGAACGCGGTCTGTGAATGTGGCTCTTTGGCTTCCAAAACAAAAACAGCACGAAGAGAATGAATCGGAGGCGCCCATGCGTGGAAGGAGGGGCTGCAGCCTGCTTGTGCTTTTCAAGCCACGTCTGCAACGCTGCTGAAATTACTGGATAAAAAGAGAGTGTTCTTTAAGTTAAACTCAGATCAATCTGCTTTGTTTTCTCAAGAGACGTGGTGTTTGAGACGGCAGCTGCAACAGAAAGCGAACCTTGTCCTCTTGGGACTCTCCAAGAGGGAGAGGATTTCTCTTGGTGGGCCTGGGGGGGGGGTCCAAAGGAAGTCCAGGGGAGAGGGGTCAGCACTCGCTTCCAGCTCAGGCTCCCTCCCCTTGCCTTGCCCCCAAACAATAGTTGAGGACTGGGTGGAAATGTAAGTTTGTTCAAAAAGCCACAGTGGATAGAAAGTTCTTGGCTTGACGGCTCAAAGGCCAAAGAGGAGGCTGCTCTCAGCCAGAGAAGGCTAGTTCTCAGCCAGGGTGCCACCACCAAGGAGATCTCCTCCCGCCTTGGGTGGCTGCGTGTCCCCTCTTAGGGAGGATGGCCCTTGTTTTGATGGGCTTCCTGTCATAAACCCGAAAGCCATTTCTCAATGCACTGAGTTCACAAGGGGGAATAGGGGTGCAGGAACTACGCCTTCTGATCATCCTCAGGAAAATGGGGTGTGAGGAGGGAGGTTTAAACAGACTGGTCCCCACTCATGCCACTTCTGAAAAGAAGGGGGCTATGGGGTGAGTGTGATCATGGCTTCTCAGTCTATTCAGAGGGGTGGCCTCCTCTCCTGCCCTTTAATCAAGGGCTGAGGACCAGGGAGTCTGTGGAAGGGAAGCCTCCCCCCCATTCTTGCTGCTTCATCTCTGAAAGAGAGGCAGGTGTCACTGAGTCGTCTTCCAGAGCCCCATTGCAGCCCTGGAAAGGGCTGAGCCAGGAGCCTCGGATGCTGGCCCTTTCCTGCCATAGGGCTGTGCAGCGGGACTGTGCAGCTTGCCCAAGGCTCCATGGACTGGCTTCTCTCTTAAAGAGGCCCAGTGGGGGAATCGAACTCCCAACCTCTGGCTCCACAGCCAGATCGCTAACTCACTGAGCTATCCAGCCAGCTCATTAGCCTTGGGGGGGGGGGGAAACTCACTCAGACATGATCAGCCTTGAAGAACTTTCCTGTTTAAATCACGGGCGACCTATGAGGTTTCTCCCTATGCTAGCCATGGGTTCAGCTGTCTTGCTTGAGTGTAGCCCTTACTGGAGTCACGAGAGGTCGAGGCAAAGAGCCCTTGGCACTTCCTTCTGGGCCCAGTGGGACGGCATCCTTGGCCACCCCCAGAACCTGTGAAGGTCCTCCCAACTCTTCCAGTTCATGCCTCAGGATGTCCCGGTATGTTCTTGGGGTTGTTTTCAGGCTAGCTGGTTAGTGGCCTCTGTGGAGCCGCTTTCCCTGAGGATTGACCTTCAGCAGGTAAACTTTAGCTCTTCCTTCCCCAAGGAGAAAAGGACGTCTTCTGTCCCTGGAAAGTCTTGGTCGGCCACTGGACTTCCTTCTATGGGAAAGGAGAGGCCCAGGCTCCTGCTCCGAGACTTTGATCCGAGACCTTTGGGGGATGCACACACAGCCGGGCCATTGCAGCTACAAGGGTCCACAGCACCACCTGAGTAAGGAGAAAAGGCCAAAGGGACTGGCTTACCACTTGCTGGCTGGGCGGGAAGGGGGAGGGGGAGGGGAGGGGATCTCCCTCCCCCCCCCGTTGTCTCCTCCTTCTCCTCTTCGTCCTCCTCAGAAGAAAAGAGGTTGGGTGGGGAAACTCCTGTTCAGCAAGGATGGTGCACTGAACAGCTTGATCTGGAAATGCTGAGTGACGTGGGGGGTGAGGGAGTGATTGCCACCCCCACCCCCAGCACATTTGAAAGCAGGGGCACCATGTTGGCTTCCTCGGCGAGCGACCCAGGTGCCTCCTTAATTATAAAGCATGTTTTATTGCTTGTAGATATTTTAACCTCATTGATGTATTGCCCCGAGGGCAACTGAAAGGCATTAATAATGGAGCTGATCATAATTATCCTCCAACATGAATAAAGTTATCGCCCGGGCCCTGTGTAAATCACCTGGCAGAGATGACAGATTCCAGCAGCCGGTCATTGTGAAGAGGGCAAGAAGACCAGATTGTGACAGCTTAATGGAAAACGTAATCAAGGCAACAATGAAGCTATTTGCAGGACGGAGAACGCGGCGTGTATGACGGCTATTTTCATCGCTAAATAGCAGATAAATGTCAGATTATAAACAAGACCTGAAATTCCTATTAAAATATGTGGGGAATGTCATTAAACTCTTCCAAGCTTTAGGAAGAGTAGCAACAGAAATAACCACAGCAGGCTTGATAAAGCAAGTGGGAAAAGGTAGAAGTGTCTCTGTGTGTATTCCTACATCACAGGCACTGGAAGGGTCTCTCTTAATACCAAATGATGATCTACCCCAACCACTCTGACAATCCTGCTCGTGGCATGGGGGGGGGGGGAAGGCTTGTTGGAGGGAAGAGACTTCTTTTGCTGTTCTCTCTCTCTTTCGAGCTCTTTTGTGCACATATTTGAGGGGTTGCCTTTGAGCTGATTCACGTTCATGGGCGGCAAGAGTGATTGCTGGGTCTCATCCAAGAGGAGCATCTGTGCCCCACTTCTTTATGCCAGTTGGTGCCGAATGAGTGTGGACCTTACCAGAGTTTCTGCCTACTCTCGTCCTGAAAATTTCCCTTCCCTTCCCTTCCCTTCCCTATAGGGAACTAAATGCCCCTTGTGGATGAGAGGAGTTGGTCAGTATATGAGGGCACTTCAGACTCAACCTCTGTCTTGTACAAGGTGATCAGGAAAATTTAAAGGTAACTTCTTGAACTCAGCCAACATGCACATCTTTGATGGTTTTGTTTGTTTGTTGTGGAAAGGGGGCAGTGATGGGGACCTTCAGATACTCTGGCCCTTGGGGAGAGGGGTGGATGACACCTCTCTCTCTCTCTCTCTCTCTCTCTCTCTGTGCCATGGTTCTAACAAAACCCACCTCTTCGCAGTTGCTATTTGCATTTAAAGGGTGTTGGCAACACTCAATATCTTCCTACACGGGCGATCCTTTTTCCCATCCAAAATAATTAGAGGTGGAAGCGGCCAAGAATAGATGGCCAGTCAATCCTAGAGCATCCATCACACAAGTCTGTGAGAGGCTGGATACCTCTGGTCGTAATGGATCTATCTGCCAGCCCAGTTGAGAGTTGGTCTAATGGGATGACTTCTACTTAGGCCGATTCATTTAAGAACAGGCCTGTGTTTTCACCCTAATCTACATTTTGCAAGGCAGAAGGAGTTGCCTCAAAAGCTAGGGAGGGTCTGACAGTCAGGAAGAGTCTTGTAGTTCTCAGGCAAGGCATCTGAGCCCCGGGGAGGGGGCGTGCACGCTCATTTGCCTCATTCCCAGCCGCTTGGTCCCCAGCCGGCCAGCCCTGCATTCTTCAGCAGAGCCATAAATAATATTGGTGGCAAGGCAGAGGCTCAGCACTGTTCTAGCAGGTCACACCCAGCCATTCAGTTATCCTTTGCTGAGAAGCTGTTCAGCCGAGAGGAAAAGGCAGGAGCTACTCAGTGAAAGGTCTGTTAATCCCCTGCAAAGCCTACTGGAAAAGGACAGATTTCCTTTCCCTTGGGCGGGCTGATGGGCCAGGAAATGACTAGGGCGACCTGGCCGTGGCTTGTGGCTTGGTGGCCTGAGTGCTTGCTTTTTCCCCATGGAGGTCGCCCCATTCTTCGGTTTTCCTGCCATGAGAGAGATGCTCTTCTGACCCCTACATTTGGACACCGCCAGGCAGTCAGCCTCCGGCCTCAGAGCGTGGCTGGCTAGGTTGCCTCTGTATGGCATATGGGTGAGCATGGGTGTGTGTGCATGCACAGGTGCACGTGTGTGTGTGTTTGTATAAGCGCATATGCATGTTTGCACACTCATGCATTTGTGTGAGTGCAGTTGCTGGCTGGTGGCATAAAGGGAGCCGCCAGTTGTGTGGGGGAAGTTCACTTTCCTCAAGAAAGTTGCTCTCCCCCCTCGCCCGCGAGGTCCTTCATTCACAACAGGCGTCCTGTGCCTTCCTTAAGAGAAGAGGAGTGGCCTGCAGCTGAGGAGAGCAGGTCAGCCTTCACAGATCCTGATGAAGAGAAGACAGAGGGCTCTTTTCTCGGCAGGGGGCAGCAGGAGGGCAAGCCTCTGAGGGGAGGAGAAAGCTGGTTGTATCCCAACCTGAGGGTGGAAAGCCAACTCCGCTGGAGAGGGTCAGAGGGGGAAACGGAGAGGTGTGAGCTGAGGGCATAAGGGCTGCCACAGCCTTCTCCCCACAGACGAGGCAGAATCCTGTCCCCTT
This sequence comes from Intellagama lesueurii, assembly GCA_037013535.1. Lineage (NCBI taxonomy): Eukaryota > Metazoa > Chordata > Lepidosauria > Squamata > Agamidae > Intellagama > Intellagama lesueurii. The sequence goes on from JBAJHW010000012.1 coordinate 386,114, forward strand.
CAAGAGCCAAGTGTGGCTTGGAGGCCCGGCCAGCCAAAGCCGTCTCTACGCCAGTATCTCAGTGCCTCTGAGGTCAAGCAGGTGCCTGAGGGGAGCCCACTGGCAAGGCTAGAGCACAGCAGGCCCCCTCGCACTCACGGGGGGGGAGTTCCTTGTACCCCTCACTCCGACCAGCTGGCCCCAAAGCCCCAGAGAGAAGTTCGACGGCACAGCTTGAGCAGCCAGTGGAAAAGGCCCTGGTGGGTCGGCCTTCTTTTGGCTCTCTGCCATCCGTCAGGTCCTGCAGGGAGGGGCCCAGAGACGTCTTGCTGTGTGTTGTTCAATGTGCCCCTCCCCAGCTGTGAATTGATCCCCTGAACTTTGCTGATGGAATGGAATTGATTCCACCACTGCATTAAGGCTCCATTGGCATCTCAGGACCATGGAGCCTCCCCCTCCCGCCTCCCCCTGACCCCAGCCCTCGGGTGGGGGCCACTTCCCTCCCTTTGCAGTGCGATTAGCAGGACAAAGGCATTCTTCCCTATATAAAAATAACTGGAGTCTTTTTTCTTGGGGGGGAAAAACTGAATAGCTGATTTCTTTGCATTTTCTTTAGAAAGGATCTCTGTGGTGTGTGTATGTGTGTTTGTGTGTGAGAGAGAAAGAGAGAGAGAGAGAGAGAGAGGCAGGTAAACCGGAAGAGCAAGAGCTCTCTAAGGGATACTTGTTCAGGAGTTCTGTGGGCAGAAGGGGTTCTCCTGCTTTTACGAGCTGTTGAAGTGAGATGGGCAGCCCAGAAGCTTGTCCAAATGTGGAAGCCATTCACTTTGACCCTGCCCCCCCCGGGGGGGGGGTGGCCAATGTAGGAAAGGAACTCACAACGTTTATGGGATACAAACACAGAAGGGCTCCCATGTCTTCAAGGTGTCTCTGCCTGCTGCTGATCAGACTCCATCCCCACCCACCCAAACGATGGGGAGTAAGAAGCATATTCTGGAAATTCCAGCCACCTCTTTATTTGCCTATCATTTCCTTTAGGCCGGGATCGATAAACACGTCCATGTCTAATAACTCCAGCAAAGAATTAGTCGCTGCCCTTCATCTCCTCTTTATCTGCACTTGTCAATGCAACCCTAGCTCCTGTCCACAATCCCTCCGCCATGCTTGGAATAATAAGGGTGCTGGAAGTTGGTGCCTGCTTTTGAAGTCGGGAGGCCCAAGGCCGGCTTGTCAGCCATGGGAGGTTTTGCCTTGAGAAAGTTTTCCTCCTCTCAGTCAAGGTGACCCTCTCCACACAGGGAGATGTTTGAACTTCGGATGGCACAGCCACCAAGCTGAACTAATCCTGGCACGTGCTGAGAGCTTGTCGCCGGGACGGCTTCCACTAGAAGGGGCAGGTATTCCATTCAAGTAGCCGCCACCAGCGTGTCTGCTTTGGGCCAATCCATGCAAGAAGAATGCGGTGTATTGATTCATCTGTTTCAAATATTCACACCTAAACTTCCCAAGGCCAGAAGGAGCTTGCAAAAGAACACAAGAGGAACACTGGAAAAACAAAACAAACCAGTGGTTATTGAGCACGGTTGAATCAAAGCCCAGTAGCCGTAGACCTTCAGCCATCAGGCGTCATCTTCCCAGGAAGGTGTATGTACAACAGGCGGCCCCCCTTTTCCCTGTGGGGTGGTGGGTGGGGTGGAGGGGGCTGTCATTGCACTGCTCCCCTCCTCCCCCCTCCCCCCCCAGCTGTCCTGGCAGGAAAACCTGGCCCTGCTCTGTGTTTTGCACGAGGGTTAGGGTGTCAGGTGGCACAAATGGGGCCCATAGTCGCACCCCAGCAAAAGGGTTACATCAGGCGATATTTTTGCAGATGTATAAACATTTCCCCAGTGGCGGCGGCGGCGGCAGCAGCAGACTTTGGCAGAAAGTAGGATTCGTCCCACGAGTTCTGCGTTGGAAGACAGGGCTGTGGCCCCACTTGGGATGAGAAGGGACCTGGAGGTGCTTGACCCGCAGAGGCAGAAGGCCAAGGCAGCCCCTTCAAAGGCGCGGGCACCGAAGGGGCTGGAAAAGGAAGAGGCGTGGTAGGATATGTGTGTGTGTGTCTGTGCATGGCTTCTGTCCCCTGCCCCACCTTGCCTCTGCCAGCAGAGTCTGGAGCCTTTCCTCATAATATTATATCTGCTTCAGTAAAGGCACTTGGGTAGCAAGAAGCAGCGTTTCCTGCAGGTGCCGGCTGGGGAAAGAGGTGAGGAAGACACCGGGGACCAGCCAGCCCTGAAGCTGACACGTTGGCCAGTGAAATAATGCCCGGCTTTGCCTGAAGGCTCTTCGCTCAAGACTGGTCGTGCTCCTGTGCCTCTCAGTCCTTCACTGTTCGACACTTTCCTGTGGTCAGCTTGCTCTCCTCTGTGATTTTTAAGCCAAGTGGCATGAGTATTATTGTTCCTATTATTAACATTCTCTTTGGATAGATATGAGGTAACTCCTGAAACCCCACATGAATCAATGCAAAATTTTGCAGGCGTTTCATCAAAGGGCATCTCTGCATTCTCTGTGCTTTCATACAACACTTAGATCTCGAAGAGGAAACACACACACACACACACACACAGCTCGGCAAGCAGCATAAACATTCAGCAGCCCTCATCTGCTGAGAAGGGCCTATCGTTATTGCAAATTTCACCTATTCTGTGAAAAATGAATTTATAGGTGCATTAGTAATTTTCCTATTTAAATTAATGGGAAATGCAAATGAAGCTTTGTTTATAAAATGAAGTGACCCTTGAAGTCAGAATGAAATGAGTCCACAAAGCCACAAAATGAAGCTTCTCCTGCAGGTGAAGCAATGAATATCAATTTGCATCGAGCTCCCATCTCCTCTTCTCTTCTCTTTGGAAGAATTGCCTTCCTCGATGAGGGAGTTTGCCAACCCCCCTGCCCCCCTCAGTAGGGAGTGGACTTATAAGGGGGAACCACACAGTGTGTTTTAAAAGTGGCTTCTCTCATGAAATATGGCACATAAAAAAGAGTGAAAGCCGTGCAGAACCCCATGTTTCTGGAGCCAAGGAAACGGTGAGCAACTGATCCAATCAATTATGTCCAATAGTTTATAATTAAACAGCAGATGCAGAGACAAGGTATTATAGTTTAATTCAATCTTTCATACCTGCATCATGGTGATCCAGAGGCCTTCAAAAGATGTGGAATGAATGAGTTTCGCCAGTAAATGTTTACAGCCATCGTTTGGCAGGTAGGTGGGGGCCACGGAGCCCCATCAACCTGGCCCGCAGTCTGCCTTGAGGAATCGGCTCGGCCCTTCGGGAGGCGTTCTCTCTTTCCTCCTCCCTTTGGGCTGACTTTGATGAGGAGGACCAGCAGATGCTGCTGATCACATGGCCCAGGCTATGAGATGGCAGGAGGGTGGGTGATACCACGCGGCACAGACTGCCACGGAAATGTTTACTTGGAAGCCCTCTGCCCACGTGGCGGGGGCCCCTGCTGCTGTGCACATGTGGGCTGGTGGGGGGGAGTGTGGCGACCGCTGGTTTTGGATGCCAACACCTTAGACTTCAAGGTCCTTCGCTGTGGGGTGGAACGAAGAACCGTCAGGTCCCTTTACGGCAGACAAAATTATTGCTGCACACGTCTTCATGGACGTGCTTGATTTTATGTTTTGGTCGATTCCTTTTGGATTTTTGAAGTCTGTAAAGGTAAACCATTTATAAATATTCATTATAAATGTAAATAGTTGAATAAATATAGATAGACAATGTAACAAATAATAATTGCAGTGTGCCTTAACTATCAATTCTGGAAACTGTGTACCAATGACATTCCATAGACAGGAGGAGTGTCTTCTAATACTGTGACCTTTGACTGGTGATGAGAGAGAACCCTTCTCACGTTACACTTTGTTCAGGCCCCAAAAGCAACAGTGATGGAATAAGTCTCCTCTTCTGGATGCAAAGGGATGAGTCCTTTGTGGGAACTGTCCATTTATCTCTGTCCAAACTCCTTGATTCCTGGTCTTTAATCAGCTAGTGCTGATCCATAAGAGGAGCACCTTTCTGATACAATGATGGAGAGGTTTGCCAAAGAGTCTTTGGTGAGGAATCTTATCAAAAGTATTTAGAAGACCAGATGCAGAGCACCTGTCTAGCCGTATATATATATGTATTTTTATATTCGCTGAGATCTCTTCAAGGTTAATGGGACAGAAAGCTTTCTTTCTTTAATAAATTTGTTGATACTTGTGGTTTCCTGTTCTGGTGGCTTCCTTGACTTTGTACCGCCGTGACCTGCCCTTGGCCTGCAAGCCTATGTCAGCTTCTCTTATTGTGGTTTTGAGGAACTCTTGAGCCTTCCAGAGTGGTATCATCCTCTGTCAATTCCCCTTTCACCTCCTTTCCCTTTCCTTTTTGAGAATATTTTTCTTTTGAAGATAATGTGCTGGAGTCCCTTGATTTGGATTTCCTGGGCCATTTCCCACGTGAGTGTAAATTTAACCTGACCACTCTGTTGTTTCCTGTTAGATCAGCAGGCACACACACAGCTCCCACTGGCTCCTGAGTGCCCCTCTTGCCAATTCCTTGCCGATCAGCTCTTAGAGGCCACAGTCATTTGGGGTATCACAGAGTTCCCCCTCTTGGTCAGGGATGGAACCAGGGATTTGTCCAGTCTATGGCTCCACAGACACATGTTCTCCTTTGGCGCCTTCATCCCAAGGGTACCCCGAGTGATTCTATTGGCGAGGGGGCTCCACACCATCTTCTCAGTCCTACTGAACTCCTTGGGGGTGGGGGTGGGGGTAGCATCACCCACAGTGATTCCGGGGAGAGCAGCTCTGCCCCTTTTGCAGTTGCATAGTCTGTTCCGCACGATGTTCTCTGAGATGTATGGTGTGACCTCACCCCTGCAAAAACCCTCCGTCCTGCCTGTGGACTTTGGCTCCAGAGCCTGCCCTGCTGGTTCTCTCCACACCACTTGTGCTGCTCATGATATATCTGTTTTCTCCAGCTCTCCTGTCTTGGCTCTGGAGGCTCTAGCTTGGGCAAAAAGGCACCACCTCTCCTGGGGCATACAGTGCTGGCTTCCACCCCTTCCGCATTTTGGCATCTGGAAACGTCTTCACCATTACCCTTTGGTAGCTGCTTGGCTTCTCCCCGAGAGGACTGAAGCCCTTCTCCCCTGCACCGCTTTCTCATCTGTTGAGTTCATCAGCCGGTGCCCTTCATGTGGGCGAGGTGGCACCCAGAGAGGGACCCCACTGACTCTCCCCTTAAATGTTACCTGTTTTACATGCAGGGTGTGGTTTGCAGGTAAGTGTGCGTACGTGCGTGCGTGTGTGTGGGACGCAGCCTTTACCCTTTCAGTGCCATGACCACAGCCCAGGTCACTTCGGTTCTAGGCTGCTCCAGATCTCCTGGAGGCATGAGTGGGGCTTTTCTTTCCTTAACCCACCAAGCAGCCGGTCCATGTCCCTGTGCCTTGCCACCCCTTCTGCCCCACAAATGCTTGATGTCAGGCATGGCCAGGACTGGCGCAGAGGCCAATGTTGCTGATTCCGGTAATTGAAATGCCAGCAGATGGCAGGGCCTTCAGAAACAACTTGATTAGGTCTGATTGTGGCAGCAGGAACAAAGAAATGTCAGCACCCCTTCCTCCCCCACCCTCAACTCCTAAAGAAGTTTGTGTGGCTGCAAAAGGCTCTCGGCTGCCCGTCACTTGGCAGGTGGAGCATGAACCTGGCAGCATCAACAGCCGAGGCTTGGGAAGATTTATTCTCTCACTCCTAATTGCCCTTTTTGGTTTGTAAACACAAAGGTTGCAGCAAAGGGCCTGACAGCCGGAGCAGGCAGTGCTTGCTTGCCTGCCTGCCTTCCTCCTTTCCTTGTTTCGGAAATGACATTCATCTTGTTAGCAGATCTGGCTGGGCCTGCACTCCGAAATCCCGCTAAGCCTCTGCTGCTCCCTCCCTTTAAAGTCACCGGAGCGTTCCGGCACTTCCTGCTGCAGAAGGACAGGCAGCAACAAGACCCTGCACCTCCTGGGTGCCTGGCTTCGGTCCTCCTGTGAAACACTTTGCTCACAGAGTTGATGCACTAGCTGAGCATTCCTCCCAAGCGGCTCAAGGAGGGGTCTGTGGGTCTGCCGTTTTTGGTCTTACAAACACCCTGCACGGTAGGCTAGACTGAGGCCTAAGGTCACCCAGTCAGCTTCATGGCTGAGGGAGGACTGGACGCCAGGTCTTTCCTGTCTGAGATCCTAACACTTCTGTCTCCTTCACATCTGTTTGGCCACCATCCCACTCGCTGGGCAGGGTCTAGCACATACCGTCCTATCTCCCTGGGAATCAGGGCGAGCTGAAGTGGTGCTGAGGTGCCATCTTGTTTCCTTTCATTCCTGGGGGAATCTGCCCAAGTGGCTCCCAGGTGGGGTGTACCAACCCCCCGCCCCCCCCCCAGGACCCAGAGACCTCCAGGGCTGGCCCAGGGAAGAACAAGATGAGGCCTTCTGCCTCCCTTGTCAGAGGCCTCCACGCTAGGAATGGACCTTCCATGTAATTCATCTTCTTTCAGGGACGGCTGAAGGAGAACCTCTAAAACACGATGATTCTTTCATCAATGCGCTCCCTTTTGTGTTGTGTTTTGGTGCCTTTTGTCTGTCAAATGGCCTGAGAAATGTTTCACACAAGAGTGTCTCGAGGCCTGCAGTCAGCAGCCAATCAGAACATCGGGGAGGGGGGGAGGGTAGGGGAAATTTTTACCTCCACAGAAGGGTCTGGACCCCAGTGAGGACTCAGGAGCACATGTTGCCTCCGTCAGTCTTGGTGATCTGTCTCTGTGCTGAGCTCCTGGTGCCCTTCATCTTGGACTGCTGCTCTCAGGTGCGGAAGCTCATGCCGCATTGGCAGCGCCAGACTTGGGAGGGGCCAGTAATCTTTGCCCTCCCAACCAGGCGGGCATTGCTGGATGGATGGATGGCTTTGCAGCATCACTGGAGATCTGGAGGCAGCAAAAGGACAAAAGGGTAATGGCTTTTCTCTCCCTTCCCCTGACTCAGGCCCTCTACCCAAGTATGTAGAGGGTCTCCATCAGGAGGTCAGCCAGATTGCCCACTGCCTAACACCTCCGTTCGGGCAACCAAGAATCCCTCTTCGGCAAGAAGACGGTCCAGGCCTCATGGGAGTGATGCCTGACCTACTGGGATCCCATTGCTGGCCAGTACAAGATGGAATGGGGAGGGAAGGGAGGGGTCTTTCTGAAGAGGAAAAATAAACAACTGAAGAGCAATCTTTAAAATCAGTTTGAGAGCACCGGCTGTCAAGCTTCACACTGTCGAATTAATCAAACTAACGGCTGCAAGTTAATTTGTCTCCCTGTAAAGTAGATTCAATAAATGTAAAACAAAAGTAATTGGTTCTGTTCCATACAAATTTAATCATACCATAAAGTGTGATCAATGCAAATAAAGAGCACTGAGTAGGTTAAGCATCAAGAATCTATGAAGGCAAAAGCGTCCATGGGCGTAAGCCACGCAGGAGCCTCCCTCTTTCCCCGACATTAATCTTCTTTCCATCCGGCCCCACGAGTATCTACTGTATTTTAGTGGCTGTGATTTCCTCCTTCTGCATCATGTACCTGAAATAATTTCCCATTGACTCTTTGTAGCTCTTGTTATCTTTTAATAACTTGGGGATGATATCACGGTGATGGAACATTTTGCATTCAGCTGCAGAGAAGGCCGGCCTTCTTTTCCATTAAAAAGAAAATTCCACCTCAAGACTTGCTTCCCTAAACATGCAGAGATAGCATCGGTGCCTTTGTGAGACAACACAATATGCCCCCAAACCAGCCAGGCTGCCTGAGCCTGGATGAGAGATGCTACATCTCTACAAAGAATGAGGTGTTCTTTTCCACCCTTCAAGACCTGACGAAACCCAGATTTTTCTGCTGTCAGAATCTTGCTTGAAAAGCCAGGTCCTGCTTCGCCTCCGTCTTCTGCTGCTGCAAGGGAGAGTGTGCTCAGACTCCCAAACACAGCAGACATGTCGAAGGGGAAGGAGCCCAAGAGAGGACAGAAGCTGCCTGATGGCCATGCATAAAGAATGCCTCTGCTTCTCGAAATGCATCCTACAGGTTTGACCATCTCCATGTCTGAAAAAGTTTGGAGAACTGTTGAGGTGCCACTAGACTGGATCCTGGCAAGTGTCATTCTCTCTTTGGAATGGGCAACCGAGAGAGCCTGGCGGCTACGGACTGGTCAGGCTCACCTGGAAGAAGTTCTGGACCAGTTCCAGATCAGCCCTAGGAATCATAAGCCCGGGTGCCAGAGAAGCATGGCTTGGCCTTCAAGACGAGTGGGAGGGAAGCCTGGGAGATTTGTTAGGTGGCTGCAAAGAATGGGTGGCTCTTATCCGTCTTCCAAGCCAGGTGAGGTTCCACTCCTGAGGCAGAACCCTCTGCTTCAAACCCAGAAGGCCTCCAGCCTCAGGGAACAAGGGGATGACTTTGTCTAGGGGGGCGGGGTAAAAATCTAATAAAGATAAGAGATAAAAAATAAAGATGTATGGCTGGCCAGGTCCACCTTGCCAGGCATGGGGTGCTCTTGGTGCAACAGCCTGAGCAGAGTGAGGTCTTCCCCGCCCCAGCCAGGAGCAAAGCTAAGCACAAAACTCCACCCCAGACAATCTCTGTCCCAGTTATTTGGCTGGTGGTGCTACTGATTTAGAGACTCTCTCTCTTGTCCAGAGGAGCCTTTTTTGGGCTCACCCTCCTCTAGCCCAGAACAAACTTCAGGCACCTGGGCAAGACTATTCCGGACAGAGATAGGAATGAGAGAAAGAGCACAGCACCTCCTCCTCCTCCACTACCACCACCTACGAGGCAGATTCTGGAGGCCTGGTGTATGCCCCACAGCCCAGATCAGTCTCTGGCGGCTGCTTACCTTCTCCCCGGGAGTAAAAGCGGCTCCCCCACGAGTAGCCTGTGCAATCGGTTCAGAGTCCCACCTTCCTGCCTCCCAATGTTGCCTAACAGCTTCAGGGTCAGTGAGTGGGGATGGCATTTAATGTTGCTTTTTCTCTGCGCGGTGGCATTCGGGGGGCCCTCCAGCAGAACCATCTGAAATTGCAAAGCCTCCTGTGCCGCCCACCTTCGCTCGCGCTGCCTGCCTCTTGCAGTAAATGTTCCAAGGCCGCAGCCGCCCCTTTGCAAGGATCCGGACAAGCACAATGGTAGCGGGTGGAGATAAGTGGCAATAAAGAGCGGAATGCAGAGCGGATGGCCTTTGAAAGACGTTCTGCTGTTCAAAGGAAGGAAGTGCTGTGTGTTAGTGCACATGTAAAATTGTTCAGCCTCTCACCCTCAGAGACACTGACCTTGAAGAGAAGAAGCCACAGCCGAGAGAGGGAGAGCAGGAGCCCTGTAGAGAGAGATGCAAGGGATGTGACAGCAGCAGCAGCAGCAGCAGCTGCAAGAGTGACAACAACAACAACAACAACAACAACAACACCAGCCTGGGCTGGGCTGTGGGAAAGGGAGGGTGCAGGAGAGGTGCCACACACGGGTTGGCAGCAACAGCTCCTGGGCTTCCCATCCTGTAGAGCCTCCCGCGGATAAGGACACCTGCCTTTCGGACCAGTGCTTGCTGCAGTCTGCTCGCCCCCCCCCCCGCCGAGTGGGATAGAGCAACTGCTGCAGAGCCCCCTTGTTCCAGTTTCTTTGGGTGCAGGATCTTACCAAGGGTGCAATGGTTGGAAGGAGCACAGGAAGGTGCAGCGGCAGCCCTCAGCCTGGACAAAGGGGGCCGGGTGCACTCATGGTGGCCGAGGCCATCAATGGTGACAAATCGCAGTGGCTGTGGGTTGCTTGCCACATCCGAGGCAGGAAGCCTGCCAGGGCCAGTCCCTACTGGGAAGGCCAGCAGGAGGGGGATGGGCAGGGTTCTTCTCTGTCTTGCCTGAGGGCTCCCATAGGGACATCTGGCCAGCTCCTCTGGGGCAAACAAAATGCTGAAGGAGGTGGGCCTGTGACCCGGTCTGGCAGGGAAGATAAAGAGCCTTCTGGGGAAGCCTCTGGAGGAACTGGGTCACCTGGTTTAAAGTGTTGTGGCGCCTTTAGAGACAAACAGATTTAATGCAGTGTGAGCTTGGGTGGGTTGCAATCCTCCTCCTCCTCCTCAGACACGCTCCTCAGAAGTTTCCCCCTTGTGCGAAGCCAGAGGCAACTTGAGAATATTGCCAACATATTGGGAATAGGGTTCTGGTTTCACCTGATCTTTGGCGGCTGCTCTTGTGCTCTATTAATTGGAACAAATAATTTCCTGGGCAGGTCCATGGGGATGGGGTGGGCATGGGGGAGTCCCAGTTTTCCCCAGGTGACAGCTTGAGTCAGAAAGGAATCCCGAAGAAGGGAAGCAGCCGCCCTTGGCACCGAGGCCACCCGCGCCCTCCACCTCCGTGGTCGGAGAGGTCTCACTGCGTACTTGGCGTTCCAACACCGAGGGAAGCAGCAGCTGAAGGCAGGACCAGTTTGCCACGTTCATTCACTCAGATACTCTCTGAAAGGCAACCTCTTCAGGAAATGTTGCCCTTGAGACTTTAGTCAGTCCCAGAGAGAGAGAGAGAGAGAGAGAGAAAGGAAGGAAATCCAGCTTCTCCTCATGCCAGTGACTTCCACCCGAAGCTGGGCTGTGCCACCATGCCATGGCACTCTCTACAGGGTAGAGTGGATGGCAAATTAAGTGGACTTCCTCTGCATTCCAGACCTAAATCAAAGTCTTGTTCTTTTGTCAGCATTTCCCACCCTTGCAGAGCCCTTTAATTGCCTTTTGAGCGGGTTACTCTATATGTAAATACCGGCCACTACTGGAATTGTTTATAACTCCACTGCCTTCTTATGCAAATTGCTTCTAAAACCCCAGCGATCTTGTTGCTGAATAAAAATGTCTCTTACCTCATGCCAGCCAGTGGTGTCTCTACCTTCCCCTCTTTGGGAGGCAGCCTGTCTCTGCTGTAGAATGGAGCAGGAGAAAGGGGCTTGCGTTGGCTGGCGGGCCACCCAGAGGAGATGGCTCATGGCCCTCCAACCGCCAAGGGCCATGGAAGCACCCTGTCTGCCACAGCTGACCTGAAGGCATGGTGACCACGTCCCGGTGAGCTCGCCTTCCTGTTCCTTCCCCACTGAGTGACATGGAAGGGTCTTTCTGGCACCTTGGAGCTCACGCAGCTCCTCAAGACAGGGACTCCTGATGTGGTGTGGTTGGCTTGGAGCTCACGAGTGCCACCGCCGTCAGCGTTAATCAGCCAGGAGGAGAGCCGGGAGGCCTTTTGCCACCAATTAAGCTGCAGTTTATGGCTTGTCTTTGCAAATGGTTTATGGTCCATAATTTTTTCACGAGTTAAATACCACTAATGTTAACCACTCCCACATGGCCCCTGCAGTGGCATGCCCCCCATTAGAAGAATTATTATAGAATTAACTGATCTGGAAGAGGCTGACACAGTTTTCCAGACAGCAATGGAAGTCTTTTAAGGAAGAGGCTGGCCAGACCCTAGCAGTGCTGCTGGCTAATGAAGCCCCCTGGAAAACTCACTGCCGCTGCAAACGTCATACGTCCTCTCTCCCCTCCCCAAGTCTTTTAGCTGGACTCAGGGCACCCTTGTGCCCACAATAAGCCCAGATTTAAGAAGAAAAAAAAACAGGAGCAGGGCGGGTGCCTTCAATGGCGTCCGACCTTGGCCTGTAGGCCAATGAATGGATTTGCTAACGATGGATGAAGGCTGACCAAAGCTTACTGGGGTGCAGGGGCACTCTCCCTGAAGCTTGCTGGCCCAGTTCTCTTGTGCTCTTCTGTGCAGATACAGAACTGGGAGCGACCAACTCATTTCTGCGCCATCTGCAACATTCCGTTTCCTGGAGGGCAGGGGGAGGGGGTTTCATTTCGGAGTGCTCCCGGTCCCCCTACCCCAAATTCTGACACTCCTCTGAGAATAGGGCTTGGTGTGTGCCACCCTCCCTGCAGGAAGCCTGGGCTAAGGCTTCCATGTCCTCTGCAGTTTGTGGGGCATCAGAAGCCTTCAGCTCAGAAGGCCATAGCTTGTGATGCCCCTGACCCCGAAGGGGCTTCCATGGGAAAGAAGGGCTTGCTGGCAGCCCCAGCCTGTCACTGGGTTAATTGGGGTCCAGGTGGCTTCCTGCCCTTTCTTTCCTCCAGTCAGCCTGGGTAGTAGTTTTCGGAGGGTGGCTCTTATTCCTTCCCCCGCCCCCTGAGGCTTGGCTCATTGGCTTCAGCCACAGGGTGCTCCTGAGGTGGTGAGATGGGGATGGGATGAGCTTCTGCCCTTCACCCGCACTCGGACCACCATTTCCTCTGCCTTGGACACAGCCCCCCCCTCCCCAGGATCTGCTGCAGCTGCTGTTGGAAGGGAGACTGAAATGGCCTTGAAACTATTAGAGGTGGGGAGAGGAATTTGGCGCCTCAGAGGCAGAAGCACGAGGAAATCCACCTCATGGGCCACGTCCAAGGCCCGGCGGATTTAGGCTGGCAGAGGCCTGCGCTATTTGGCCAGGATGGGACGCTTCCTGCACCCTCTGTTTGGTGCATGAAAGAGCTCCCGGTGTACCGCACAGCTACACCAAACAAACACCAGGAACTAGTGCAGCATCTTTAAAATCCATCAGCTGAAGCATTCAGGTCATTCTGAAAAGCTCTTGTTGGCTTTGGAAAAAAGAACACCAAGCGACGATTACTCTTGGCAGCCCCACTTCAGCTCCGTTGAGTGGCTGCAGCCCTCCTTTGTCTGCTGTAGGGAAATGCCAGATCATCCTTTTCTCTCTCCCTCCCTCTCTCCCCCCCAACACCCTCATTTCCCAGCTCCTTGAGCTTTGCCTTGGAAGGATCAAGGGGCCTGGCAGGCTTCTTCTCTGGGCCCCCCAGCATCTCCCAAGTTCCTAATGAGTTTTCCTCCAGTCACAGTTGGGAAAGGGCAGCATCCAGAGGCCTGTTCTGTTCTCTTTCCTTAGGATCCCTTGGTTGGATATCATGCTTGGACTGGGCACAGCCATTCCAGAAGAATTATCCTCTGTCTGTCCTGCAAAAATAGACAGGTCTGACATTTCGAAAAGGAGGCATGGGACCCTTCTCCTCCCCTTCCAGAGGGATGTCCTTGCTCTCCAAGGTCTGGGCTCTGGTGGGGCTGGGGAAGTTTCTGCTGCCTTAAGGGTTGGGTGGTCCTGCTAGGGACCCTCTGTTGCCCTCTGGAGCAGGACGAGGATGATTCAGAACAGAATTGTCCCCTCCCCTCCCCCTCCCCAAAGCTTCCCAGAGAGGACTGCCCGATGGCTGCCCTTCAAGGGAGGGGGCTGTCTTCCTTAAGCGAGGACATGGCGGCCGCCTGAGTTGTTGCAGGAGGCCTTACTGGTGGGGCTTGGAGACTTCCCTGCCAGAGAAGATGCTCAGAATATTCATATCGCGTTATTTATTCAATTCCTTCTCTCCATTGATTTTAATTAAGTTCACTCTCTGCTGCAGAGCCCGGAGAGAACAAGAAGCTAAAATGAGGCTGCCCCGGAAGATTCTGTGTGCTGCTGCCGCTGCCGCCACCGCCGGGGTCTTCCCAGCATGAAAGAGACAGGAGCCCTGTGCTGCAGCCCAGGCGGGCCCTCGCTTTGGCTAGCCTCCAAATAATAAACATAAAATTAAAACCCTGTTCAAGCAAACCACAAAGTCATTATGAAGAGCTGTACGGGTTGTGGCTTTGATCCAATCTTTCATGCAATTTCATGGTGTTTGGGAGGAATTGACGGCACATACACTGATCATGTTAGCTCTGGTTTGATTTTCTGCTCCCGGAGAAACAGCCGGCATGGCAGAAAACCAATCTCATCTCTTGATGGGGCCCCGTCACACATCTGAAAGCTAGCTGCAGTCTGGTGTCACACCAGAGTCCTAGGATAGGAGGCAGCCACACCACTGGTCACACCTGCTGCAATCATCTCCTTGCTTGAGAGGAGTGCAGTGGAGGGGCCAAAGGGTGTCACTTCAGCTAAAGAGCAAAGGGAACGATGACCACATGGAGGCATTCGCTGAACCCAAGGGAGGAAAGAAGGAAGGAAGAGGAGCTCTAGAGAGAAGCATGGCTGGGAAGAGGAGTGGAACCAAGATGGTCCAGGGACTGAAAGCCAAACACTGAGAGGGACGGTTGAGAGACCTCAGGATGCTTAGCCTGGAGATGGTTGAAGAGTGACAGGACACCCTTCCTGAATTCTCTGGAAGGCTGTAGCGTGGAGGAAGGAGCAAGCTTGTTTTCTGCTGCTCCAGAGGGGAAGATCCCAACCAGTGGATTCCACTTACAGGAATGGCTGCCTGACAAGTTTTGCCCCAATGCATTCCTACCCCACCATGATCCTTCCACCTGTCTCTTTGGGCCTCAATCCATTAATTTCCCCTCTCTCCTGACTCCCACCCTTCCCCCAGGTTTTTACACAATTGCAAGAAGACAGGTGCCTTCTTGCCAGTGGAGAAAGGTGGTAGCCGCGATTTTGAGCCTGCTAGCAGGCAAACCTCGGGATCAGCACCACGGACAGCTCCAAGAGCACAGCATAAGCTCAGCAGCCACTTCAGGCAGGAAAAGACCCCAAGGGGTGGGGAACCTGGTCTCCTGCGGGGTCTGCTCAGAACCAAACCCCAGAACCCAAAGTCAGGTCACCTGATCTGCTCTGTGCCCTGCCACTATGTGCCTCTCCAAACTGAATGATTTCAGCCATAGTAGGAAAAGCTGAGAGCACAGAGAAGGAGAGTCTGTGAAGGGTTTGGGGTATGAGATAATCTCTGCAAGACCTAAGCAGCCTCGATCCAAAGGGGAAGCAGAGGTGGGTGCTGGGAAACTAGGCCAACCAAGGCACTAGGCCTGCAAGGAAAGGCTGCGGCACAGAGAGGGGCTGGTCCTGATCTCAGCAGGCACCACCGCACCCCTTTGGTAGACTGGAGCTTATCCCCGACCTCTTCAGGCACTCAGTTGACTCCTTGGGCCCAGTTTTGATGGTGACAGGGAGAGAGAGAAAGCGCTTAAGAGAGAGTTAGTTGTAAAAGAAAATATCGTGACTTGAAAATAAATGGCCCCATTAGCATAAAGGGAGTCCCTAATTAACCAGCAATCATCCATTACTGTAGCTTTCATTTCATTAAATTGCATAATTACATAAAAGCACTGTTGATGTGCTCTTCAGTGTATCTCCTATTGTCTTCTCAATAATTAGTTCCAGAATTGTCAGTTTGACAGGGCAATTAAAAATGCTGAAAGACGCCACCGTGGCCCCCTCCCCTGCCCCTCCTTTGCTTTGTTCTGCGGGGCATTTTTTGGAAGGGCCGTTCTCTGAGAGTCAGCTAGATGGTGCAGCCTTTTGTTTCATAACAACAGGCGACACGAGTCCAGTCAGGTGAGCGGATTCTGAGGGTGGCATCTTCCCCACGCTGGGTGCACATCTAAACATAAACAGGCAATGGACTTGAACTCCTCTAACGCATTCTCTGCCTTGCAAGAAAGTGGCACACCAGTGTCCAGATGGCATGCAGGCATTGTCCTTCAGCGCCCATAATTGCCCTGCTAACCCAGGAACTTGGCAATCTGTTGCAGGCCATTGTATGCAGAAGCACAATCAAGGAATCAGTCCCTGGCCACCCACGGAGGCAAGTGCTCGAGTTGCTGGTAATCTGACAGACAGGGTTTGCGTTCCAAGCAGCTCCAATCTGCAAATTCAAGTGAAGCAGAGGACAGAGAGGGCCGTGGGGAAGAACTGGCATGGCCTGGAGACCCCTCCACCGCGGGGCAGAAGCCACGTGAAACTGATAGCAGAGGCCGGGAAAAGAGGCCAAATCTTTGCAGGACATGCCAGTCCCTTGCTCGCCCTGTGGGATTCCAGGAGCAGCCCTTATTTGCTGGGAGCAGGGAGGATCCACCGGGTGGGACCCAGAGCCCTTCTCTGCCTCCTGCTCCAGTTGCCAGGGTGGGCAAAGGCACATGTTTCTTAGCCCTGCTGGTTTGCCTCCCCGAAAGGGGTGCGGAGGGTCCCTGTGCTAGAGAGAGGGTTGGAGGCCTCCCACACGCTGAATCTGTGTGCCAGCCGTTTTAAGCCCTGCACGCTGGTGCTCAAATCTCATTATTATGAGCAGAGAGGAGACTTTTGTGCAGTAAATTCTTTGGGGAGAAACTGTGTGTGCGGCACCAGAAGAATTCATGAACTTGTTAATTCTCTTCCACGCCTAGGGTGTTCTGCTCTGACAGGAGAGGAGCTGCCCTCCACCCCGCGCAGGCTCTGTACTGAACGGGATGACTGGCAAGAGGGAGGTGTCCCTGGACGCCTGGCAAACGGAATCGAGAGCCCCCTCCTGGCAAAGGGGGTCTGGCCTGGGCCATGATGAGAAATCCAGGTCCCTGGGGCATTTTGGAAGCCAGGCTCGGCGAAGGGAAGGCTCAGCCTGCCTGGCAGAGCACCAGCCATGCAACTGAGTCAAGCCCTCCAGTTTTCCATTCAGCAGAAGTCATGGCTCTCTCTTCCTGGGGGGGGGGGGGCTTTACTTTGATCAGAGTGAGGCAAAGGGGGAAGCCTTTTGGCTTTATGCTGTTGGAAGTTATCAGTGAGCCCAACCTTGTCAGTGCCAACATAAATGGGCTGGCAGAGGATGGGGGGCACTTAACCAGAGGTCAACCTTTAAAATGGGCATCTCCACTCCCCCATCTTGGACACTGGAAGGGGGCCAAAAAGGGCATTTTCTGGCTCACCTGTCACTTGGGGGCCATCCACTGATCCACGGCAGCACCCCTCCCCCTTTGGGCCGGCAGCAAAGAGCTCAAGGACTCCTTTCGTGGCAGTCTGCCTTGTGGCACCAGGAGGGCTTTCGAGACCCCCTTGGCGTGAGCTCTGTCTGACAAAGCAGCCTGCGGTCCATGGAGACCCAGGCCAGAGGAAAAGGAGTCTCTAGGCTTTTGGGTCAGATCAGAGGCCAGCACGCTCCTCCCAAAGGGTCAGACTGGATGCCCCTTGGGAACCCCTGCAGGAGCGGTGCATCTCTGGGGGCTCTGTGATGCAGCTGCAGGGGGGCAGCCCCTCCCCCTGCTTCCCACCCCAGACTGAAAGGACCCTCTGACCTGGAGGGAGGGTCTCTCAGCTGCTGCCAGAGCTCCATTTTGGCTGTCGGTGTGGGGAGTGATCGACGGTTCCACGTCGTCACGTTTGCTCTCCACCAGCATCATTAATACACACATCTCACAGCTGGACTTTGAGAAAAAGTTACCTAATTAGTCAAATTAAACCTTCTCAAATCTGTGTGATGGATGGGCTCCAAGCCAGTCCAGCCTTATTTATAACTTCGCTTTGAGAACTGGGAGATGTTGTTTGGCTGCTAAAGAAACTATAAAATAAGCGGCTTGGCTTATAAAGAAAACAAAACTTCCTCCCCCTTTCCTATCTCCTTCCCCTACTAATTAAGGAGAATCCCTCCACAGTGCTAATTCCAGATGCCCAAATGAACAGCTGAAGATGGCAGGCTGTTGCCAAAGCTGAGGGTGGCTCCCTGGGGGTGGGATGAAGAGAGTGGGGGAGATATCAGAGAGAGAGAGAATAAGAGAGAGAGAGAGAGAGAGAGAGGCAATTCAAACATAAGCAGTGCTCCTGAAAGCCTAGGAGGATTGAGCTGGAGGGCACCCCAGAGATCATCCAGTTAACCCCTGGCTCTCTTCAAGGTGCAGCACAGCCACCTGGCCTCTGCTGAATAGTCACCTCTGGAGAAGGAGAACCAATGGCCTCCAGGCTCAACACTCGCCAGTCTGTCTCCCTGCAAATCAGCACATGGGGCTCCTCAAAATCCCCAGCATGCTTGGCCTTTTGATTCTCCCTGAAGAATTGATTGGGAGAATATGAATGGGGGAAGGGCCTGCGACTCACCCAGAGCACACCTGGATAGTCCGGGGGGGGGGGAGGTAGAGCTCTCACCCCTCCCTCTCTATGGGCATTTGTGTGTGTGTGTGTGCGCGCGTGTGCGTGTGTGTGAAATTGAGACCTGCGCTGAGCAGAGCTGGCCGGCGTGGCCAAGGAGAAGTTTTTACTTTGAATGACTTTACGACCGCTTATGCAATACCCTCATGCTTGTTGTAGGTATAGGTATAATTATTTCATTACGCTTTCCTGTGAAGTGTGAAAACTATCTTTACCAATCCTCCTAAATTAGTTAAATATAATATTCAGTGAGACAGGAGATAGAGAAATGTTAATTGAAACTGGAGAGGTGTTTATAGGGTGATACAGTGTGGCCAACTGTGACTGAAATTAATGTCTGGGGTCCTTGCAAGTAATTCATATCCCAGAGTTGATTAAATATTTCCACCCTCAGGTTGAGCCACACCAAATGGTCCCCATGCAATGGTGTGGGGTGTGGGGTGTGGGAGGTGGGGTTGCCCACAGATCTTCCCCAGGAGAGGGGAGGGAGGCCGGGGCTGTCCTGGAGCTGGCATTAGTGGATTGGGCTCCTTAGCGATGGTGGTGATGGTGAGGATACAGGTGGATGCCCCACCGGTGGTGTGCCCGTGTTGCCTGCCCCAAGAGCCCATTGGGCACTGCCCATCCAAGCGGCCGCCTGTGCGCTCCATTTGTCCATCCCACTTCGTTCAGGTCCGGCCATTATGGAAGACAGGGAAGGGAGGGTCCCGGGAGGGTGAGAGGGACAGGGTTCAATGGTGGCTTGAAGATTTGCTCGGAGGTCTTTGGTGGATGGCAGAGCCATGCAAGCACAGGAGAAGGCGGTTGGCCTAAGCTCAGCCAGGCGCCTTGGAAGGGAGCCAGCAGCTTAGGGGGCCCGGTTGCT
The DNA here is from genome assembly GCA_037013535.1 of Intellagama lesueurii. NCBI lineage: Eukaryota > Metazoa > Chordata > Lepidosauria > Squamata > Agamidae > Intellagama > Intellagama lesueurii. The sequence continues at coordinate 404,954 of JBAJHW010000012.1, forward strand.
ATTCTGCACCCTCCAGTCCCTTCTGGCTTGGAGTGGCACTAGGAGGTCCCACCATGAGCAAGCCCTACTCAGGTTGAGGGGGTCAGTCTGTAAATGACAGGGGCAACGAAGATGGTGGACAAAGCACAAGGCCTATTGCCCAAGGCACTGCCTTGGTTTAAAAGCATCACCCTCCACCGTTCTAACGAAGCAGGGGGAGATGCCGCCGGTCCCAAGGGATTCAGCTGGGCCCTTTTCTGGAAGGAGTTCTGAACCCGGACTTCTTTATCGCTTCCCTGAAAGACAGCACGATGTCTGAAGGGCCCCCAGGGAAGAGCCACCTCCCCCCCCAACGCCCCGGCATCAATGTGGGTCGATGGCAGGTCAGAGTTTGCAGCCAAGGGGTCTTCCGGGCACAGGAGGGGAGTTCTCAACATGGGGAAGGGTCCCCTTTATCATCCTGCCATGGGCCCACCTCTCACTCCGGCCCAGGTCAAGCCATGGGGTGGTTTTCTGTGGCAGTCTGGGCCTATCCATCTTCCGGGGCTACATCCTGGCCCCTGTCCAAAATGGGGAATCGAGGGCTGTTGCTATGCGTTGGCATTCCCTTGCAGTGCGCTTTCCCTTGGTGCCCAAGTGCCCAAGGTTTCTTGGCTGATCCGCTCAGAGATTTTCTGTTGTGTGGGCAGCTGGTTGCTCTTTGCAAAACCCAAGGACAGCTTTTAAGAAGCCAGTGGATAAAATCAGTCCTGCTGGTATGCAGCTGAGCCCCCGCTTCCCCGCCCTGTTGGTCCTGCTCACCAAGGAAACCAGCTTCAGAGCACCCCCTGCTGTTCCACGTCTTACCACCGAGTGTGATTAAGAGTTCTAGAGACCTTGAACCCATACAGAATTTCATGGCATGCGGTTGGTCTACTTGTGGATTTGCTTCTACGATGGGACAAGGTGGGCCCACGAGGTAGTGGGAGGGGGTCGTTGACACAGCGGCATTCTGCGTCGTCAGGTGGGGCCAGGCCGAGATGCCTTCCTGAGTGTTGGCAGCGCCAGGGCCCCGCCTGAGATAGTGGGCTCTTCAGGCCGGCCGGCCCTGCTCGGGGCTCAGGCTTCCTCAGCAGCTTCATTAAGAAACATCCCCAGCAGCCACGTCAGAAGCTCAGCCGGGCTGCGAGATGAATGAGGCTGCTCGAGTGGCTGCTGGATTCAATCATTGTGAACATTCTCTGGTCCTGGTAAGGAACCGGGGGGGGGGGGGCACCTGGGGGCCAGGGCCTGTCACCCGTGATGCATCGCTGTCACTCCTGGGCTGCCAGGGCACATTTCCTCTTCCCTTCTGTGCCGGGCCCGTGATTCGGGAGGGCTGTGGCGCTGAATGAGAAGGATGAGTCCTCCAGGCTGCGGTGTTGCCTGGTGACTAAAGGAGTGGATCTTAATCTGCAGGTGCTGCGATGGCAGCAGCGGGAGCACGTAGGGCCGTAGGCAGGCTCCGAGACCAGGCTCCACAGGGGCCCACCGTGGCTCAGTGGCAGAGCGGCCCTTTGACACCCAAAAGATCTCCCGGGGAGGGAGGGAGGGAGGGAGGGCACCGAACACCTTGTTTCGGAGGTCAGCCTGCAAGGAGGGGGTGCCTGAGCCAGCCCAGGAAACAAGTCACCTACCGGCCTCTCTGCCCGTTGGCTCCGAGGCCTGGTGAGCTTGTCGCCACCCCTGGAAGGAGGAACCCCAGACCCACTCTGGAAAACCGAGGTGCTCTGGAGATCCAGGCAGGCGGGCTCTCTTTCTCTCTCCCCCCCGCCCCCCCCCCCGGCACAGCCTGAAGGAAAGCACAGGAGGCGCACGTTGAGCAACCCTCCGGGCAGCACACCCTCTTCACTTCTTGGAGCATGTAGTTATATGAGGGCTACGGCTGACAGTGTGCGCTTGTGGGGAGAGGTGGGGGGCGTGCGCATGCACTGGCACTGGGCCATGGTGGTGGATACACAAGTGTATTGTCAGTGGTGGGTTAGGCAGACTTTTTGCCAGGGCAGCGGCTCACCCTCTGGTAACTGTGCCACGTTGCTCTGCCCAGATGGGAAGGGGTACCTCTGACCCAGCGCCGTCACAGCGGCCCAAAGGGTCTACTGAGGCTACATGTCCCATCAGCCCCTCATGGGAACTGGGTCTCTGAGGAGGAAAAGTGTCCTGTTGCCCAGTGTGGACCTCTGAGCTGGCATCGTTTGAATCCCCTCCTCCTGTGCCAACGCCTGCCTGGGTAGTGTCACTACTGCCCCCTCTGCAGCCACCCCACCCCATCACCTCCAGCTTTCCCCTTTGGGGCCTCATCCATTTATCACAATGGTCTCATATCCATTTCGGGGTTGAGGCGGGTGAGGGGTCTCTGACTTTGAAACAGTGAGAACACTGGGTTCAGGGGCAGAAGCCCCTGAAGCTGCCCAAAGGCAGGGTCTCCCCAGAGACAACCAGCCAGCCAAGTTCAGGCCAAGCCCCAGAGCCCCTGAGCCCTGAGGGCGCAGCCTCTCTTCCCATTCCAGCAGCTGAGCTGAATGGGGCCCCTCGTTCGGACATGGACGGGCAGGCGGGCAACCACGAGGGTCTCCAGGAAGGGTTAGGAAACCATGCAGAGGAATGGCCATCTGAAGATTTTGGGCAAAGGCAGATGATAGGCAGGTATTTAAAAAGCAAGCGCTTGTCGTTTGGCAAAGAAACCAGATTTCTGGGCTTCTGGGCAACTGAGCAGGCAGCCTGAAAATGGGCCGTGGCTTCTGCCCATTGTTGCTCCCACCCCCCACCTTACCACCATGCATTTTCTGCCCTGAGCCTGGGAGTGTTTTGGATCTGGGTGGGAGGGGGCATCTGGCTCCTTCTCAGGTGATGCCCGGGTGTAAACCCCACGGAGTGCAATGGGTTTTATGCTGGCAAGCATTATAACTGTGGGGAGCTGCCTGAGCGGAGCCTCCCCGTCTTCCCATTGAAAGACATGGACGAGGGGAGAGAGAGGTGGGACCTGCTCCCTGCCAGAGTGCTTCTCAGGTGTAGAAGGATCCTTGATCTGACACCTGTGCCAGGATGCCCTAGGCTGCAGGGGTCTGCCATCTCCTCCTCCTCCTGCCCAGCAGGAATTGAGCCATCTTTCTCCGGGCTTTCCATCCGCACCAAAAGGTTAATCTCTCCTTCTTCCCCACAAGAACATTTATCACACGGAAGTGGATTGTTGTGGGAAATATTGATCAAAAGCCTGTCTTGTTTCTCGGCGGGCTTAAAATCGAGTGCTTTGCTTAGTCAATTGCTCGGCCTTTTCAGCTCGGCAAGGTAGCGCAGGCAGAGGCTGGTCAGCTGCATCCCTAGAGGCTGATGGGGGGGGGATGTGGGGTGGAAGGGGAGCCCTGCCTCTCTTTCTCTCTCTCTCTCTCTCTCTCTCTCTCTCTCTCTCTCTCCCCCCCCCCCCCCGCCCAGTTCTTCTTGCCCAGGCTTCCTTCAAGGAATGGTGTGCCAGGGCCCTGATCCACCTCCTCCCTGATCAGGCACTCAAGCAAGGGAGATGCCTGGGGGGGGGGGGTTACCAGCGTGCTGGTTTCCTCCTGGGGTGTGTGTGTCACGCAGGCCAGAGCCTCCTTGTCTCCAGGACCAGAGGCATGGGGGGGGGGCCTTGGTTCTAGCATCCTCCGGGTCCATCAGCCAAGCGAGGGTGGGTGGGCGCTGTCCCAGGGCTCTCAGAAGGGGAAGGCTTGACCGGCCAGGGGCTTGACTTCCCTGCCGTGCTCGACAGCGCAAGGCAGGCAGCCAGGTTCTCCCCCGTTCTTGGCGAGGGAAACCCCAGGAGCTGGTGGAGGGCAGAGAGTGGCCGTCGGCCAGTGCTCCCCGGCAGACTCTCACCTCTCTGCTCGCCTGGTGCCAGGGCTGAGGGAGGCACCACGGAAAGCCCGCCATAAGCAGCACCCAAGTTGGCTGACCCCACGGCTCTCCCCTTGCCACAATGGGTCGGGAGGGAAGCTGAGAGGGATGGGTGGATTGAGTGACTGGTTGATGCGTTTTTGCAACCGGTGTCCTTTGCCCCTTGAGGGAGTAACCCTCGCGACTCTCTGCCCGGGCAGCCAGGCCCCAGGGGCAACCGGATTACACGGGAGGGTGGCCGAGCAGTTTGCAAACCCTTCAGCCACAGAGAAGCCAGGCCTCGGGGGGTCTTGGGGTGTGTGCGCCTTCTTGACCTGCAACCGGTGCTGCTGCTGTGCCTCTGGGTTGCTCCTGCCAACTCTCCATCCGGAGTTCAGCCATGTGTGGTCGTTTGCCCTACAGACTCGTTGGCACTGGTGGGTGGCACTGCTGTGGCAGGGAGTCCCACAGGCAGACGGCTTCCCCAGCACTACCTTGGCATCCCACTGAAAAACATCCAGGTGGGAAGAAGAGGGGAATGTCCAGAACGAGGGGGGGGGCCCTCTCCACAGCTGGTGTAATCTTTCCTCCCTTTCCAGGCCAATGTTGATCCTGCCACTTACAGAAGGTTAATTTCAGATGATGAACTCAAACTGCATTGTAATATTTGATTTTTCTTGGCTTTGAAACCCTTTATGCTTATTGATTTTCAATAGAGTGCTTTTAGTTGAGCCGCCAAATGCCATTTGAGTAAAAGGCAAGTAGAGTAGAAAATATTCACATCCGTTTACTTGGACATCCCACCTATTAAGGAGACAACTTTGCAAACTGGGCTGTTTCCCCAAAATGATGAAACTAGAAGGAAGCCTTGAGGGCATCGAGTCCCGCCCTCACCCCCAGTGCCACGTCTGCTGCGGAGGGAGCAGGTGCCGTGTTGGGCTTAAGGATTTATGCTGAAAAGGAACTGCATGGCAGCTCGTACTCAGCCCTTCTGCTCAATGCATGCTCTCAGGATGTCTCTCCACCACCGTCCACGTGATACCTGCCTCTCCTTCCTGTTGAGAAAGGCCCTCCTCCTCCTGCCGGGGCACTGCATCCTTTCTGGGAGCTCCGTAGAACACCTCCCTCGTGGCCTGGATCTTCTCAGACGAGAGAGTTCTCCCGCAGGCTGAGATGTCCTTGTTTTCTGGACCTTAGCCAAGCTGTTCTTGGAGGGGGAAGGGGAGGACTAACGAAGCCCATACGCCACTGGCTGAGGTACTGCTGCCCCTTATGAATGGGGTCTGGTGAGGCCCAAACGGGCAGGAGGCTTTTCTGTTGAAAAAGGGGGTTTGGGGGAGGGATGGAAATGCAGGCTCTGGAATGCAAAAGAAATCAAGAGATTTCAAAACGCAAAGAAGTGGTCTGGATGGGCGCTCGTGGTTCGACGACATCCCTCCCAGCCGTGGTGCCCTTTAATTGCCCCACCGCCCAGCCCAAATCCTGAGTGATGATCTTCTGTCACAAATAAAACCGTACGCAATTTTCTCCGTTCCACGAATCAAAAACATCACATGTATTGAGAGCTTCGCTCAGGTTTTTTTTGTTCCTGCCTTCTGTGGAAACATTATCTCTCTCCGTCCTCCTGTTCTATTGCTCTGGTGTCTGCGAAGGGCACCCTGCCCTCCGAACTCCCCCTTAAATAACCGAGGAAGGAAGGAGGCGAAACGCCTCTAGACAGCTGGAAATAAAAATGTGAAAAGTGTTGCACTTACTGCAGAAAAAGCTCAACTGCGTTGCTTGAAGAGACCGTTTGCTCTAAAGGAGGACCTTTCCCCTCCATCGGAAGCAACTGGGAGGCAGTGAGTGGCCAAACTGGGCTACCTGGCAGGCCCGCAGGGTCCCCGTGCACAGGCAGGCATGGCCTGCGAGCACCTGCCCTGGCGCCAGCCTGCGCTGCCTAGGTGGAAGTAGCAAGGGGTTTCTCCCCCTAACACACACACTCTAGCCTGCAAAGGACCCCAGCCTGTCCCAGCCAGTTCATGGCTCAGGGGAGACTCAAACCTGGGACCGGCTACACCTCCTGGCTCTCCGGCTGTGCCCTGCACTGCTCCCGAGCAGCCGTGTTCCCGGCCCGAGCCCGGAGCTTCCTGACCAAACGCTTCCTTTTTACTTTCTTGCCCCGTCATGCTGGTTGCCTGCCAAACCGAAGCAGGCTCTCCCTCTGCCAGGCACTGTAGCCGTGCCAAGGCAAGGGGGGCGGGTGAGGCGGGGGCCGACCGGATGGCTCTAACCCAGGTGCTCTTGCTGAGCGTGTCTGCAAGCCCGAGCAGACCCCGCTTGGTGGCCTCCTTCCTGCTGCTGTCCTCGGTCCTCCTGTTGAGAGGGAGAGAAAACGGGTCCTCTGCCAGCAGAACAGGAGCATTTAATTGCCGCAAGTGGCTGCTTGGAGGAGGCGACGGCGGAGCCGTTGCCAGAAGAACAGAAGAAGCAGGATGCCAACTGTGAGAGACAGAACCCCGTGTTTTCATGTCTGGGCTGTTTACAGCTTCCTCAACTCCAGCTCTTGGAAGCAATAATTTAAGACTTAACTAGAAAACTATTAACTATGAATCACACACAGGACAGGCCTTCCTTTTGCCCCCGCTCCCTTTCCCTGCAATTCCTCCGCCTTTCACGTGGCCTCGAACCCTTGCCCAGAGAGCTTTCTTCTCCGTCATCCTGGAGGCGACCATGGCAAGTCTAGAGCAAGCCCAGAGAGGTGGGCTCGGGAGGGGTCGGGGGGGGGCAACAGTGGCCTGCGTGGGGCTGGTGGGAGCCGCTGGTGCCAGTGCTGCCGAACCGAACCGGAAAGTGCTGCCCAGAAGCTGAGCCGCCACCCTCACAGAGTTGCATCTGGCAAAAGGGGGCAAGACCCTTGCGAAGAGCCAGGAGCCGAAGGCTGGGACCCTGAGAGGCAAAGGGGGCCCTTTAGGGCAGAGTGTGGGGTTCTGTGTTTTCCAAAAGGAGCCCCCCCCCCCCGCCGCTGCACCAGATCATACTTTGCACCAGCACGACTATCTTTATTGTTGCTCCGTCTGCAAGGCTCATGATTTGCGCTCTGTATTATGAAAGTCCTGCCCAGTCCTCACCAGCCTCCGGAAAGCAGAAGGATGCTACCTCTGGTTCCCTCTAGTGACCAGTTCTCATACTGCTCCTTCAACATGCAAAAATAAGAAAAACAAACAAACAAACAAACAAACAAATGCTGCTTCCTTTGCCATTTAGGATTGTTTAGGGAATGGCATCAAACTTTCAGATTCTCTGACAAAATGCTTCCGAGAATCCCCCTAAGAAGCAACTTGACAAAACTGCTCCTTACATCCCCAAGTAATTTTGTAACTATTTGTTACGTTGCTCCTGATATGTAATTTAATTACAACATTGGGTCACCCTAGAAGGTTACTGCGAGATGTAATTAGGCTGTTTGTAACCAGTGACTTGTAAACTCTGCTTGAGGATGTGATTGTCCACAGGCCAAGATGATGAGGTCCCGGCTGTTACTCCACATATAACGGTCTACCCTCCGCATCCCACCCGCCGGGCTGCTCTGCTGATGGTGGTCGGGAAGACCGTGCCTCTCTTGGCTTGTGGCATCTTTGCTTGACAATCCCGTGTGGGCCAGATGCAGAGGAGAGTGGAGCCTGATCCTGTCTCCATTTAAGCTGCTTGCTTTCCTCTTTCTTTACTTGAAACCTGAGCAACCCTCGACTGGAGGAGCAAGCCAAGCGAGCCGGGAAGGGGAGCATTTGGGCAGGAGAGCTGCCCTGGACCTCCGACTATGCTGCTGCTGCTGCTGCTTCTCCTTGACTTCGCGGTGCTCTTGAAGGAAAGCACGTTGTTGGGATCAAATGGCTGTTGTCAGAAGGAGGCACCACAATCCAGGCAGCAGCCGGCTGGCAAGATCAATGCGTGTCATACCTGGTGGCACAGATCAAATGTCCGGGGCCAGGACAAGCATGGCCATCAGGCCATAAAGCTTTGACCTGACTTCTGTAGATTGTCAGCTTCCTCACAGAAAACCTAACGCATCCCCAAGCCCGTGCTGGGGTGCAATGGCCTTCTTTGTGAAGATTCCCATCTTCGGTAACATCCCTCCTGGGCCAGCAGGAAGGTGGCCTGGCTGAGATCTTGAGGACTGATCTCTCTCTCTCCCTCTCTCCCCCCCCCTTGGGGGTGGGGGTGGAGGATTGAGTGCAAAGAGCCCGCAAGTGGGAGGAAGATGCTTTCTTCTGTTTTGTGGGCACAGGGGCACAAAAACAGATGGGCCTGGCTCTTTCCATGGTGCGGAAGGCTTCCTGGATGTCTGGCTGGTTCCTAGCAATTGCCATCGTCAGCTTTAAGCCCCGTGGAAATCCACAGGAATGCTGAGAATGGAAGCCTGAAGCATTCGGGTAAATACCAAGGGAGTGGGAACCCAGAGGGCCCCTGCCAGGGCGATGGGCTACAGGTTGCCGAGCCGGCCGGAGGACACCAAGGGCACAGGACTGTAACAGAGGCTAGCAGTGGCAGCAGCGGGGGATTTCAGCAATCTTGACATTTGCTGCAAGTCCTTCTCTGCTAAGAGTGGAACATCAAATAAATGTTTGACCTGTCTTGCTGACAGCTTCATCTCTCAGAAGGTAGAAGAACGAACCAGGGGATGGATCTGCTCGCCTGGATTTAATCCTGACCAACAAGGTAAAAATTGGCTGATGGAATCAAAGTGGCAGCAGGGACCTGGAGGGCAGCCGAGTGTGTCATCTTGGAATTCGTGATGGCTACAGCCATCAAAGGAGCCGGACTTTGCTGGATGCATTCCTGGGCTGCTAGGAGAGCTGGTTTCAAAAAGCTCAGCGAAAATCCTGAAGGTTAGAAATTCTGATGAAATAAGAGCTCCAGAGGGATGGGAAATCCTAAAAATGGCCCGTCTACCATCACAACCATGGATGGAGAAGGAGTAGGAGGTGAAGGCAGAAAAAAAAGTCAGAACAGAGCAAGCCGTGCAGCCTGGACTGTGACAGGGGATGCAGGTGTTCTGCTGAATACCTGCCAGCCGGAAGCCACAGCAGGGACACATGGAAATGGGCAGGATGCTGCTGCCTATTCTGCACACGGCTGCACAAGCAACCCCAGATCTGGGCTGGGGGGCCACTGAGCAGGCAGTCTGAAAATGGGCCACGGCTTCTGCTTCGACTGATTGAGAGCTGCTGGCTGGCTCCCACTCCAGTGCCGAACAGGAAAAATCTTGAGCTTTGTGCCTCCCACTGAAATCCAAAAATGGAGATAGCTTTTTTCCTCCCCATCATAAAGGGGTAAATTTAGGAGGTGCCATAAATGGATATCACACCTTTCCAATTTCAGAGAAACAGGCAGAGATTTTTGTAATGCCACATGGCTGCGATGGAACCCAAGTCCCCTGTTTTGTGATTTCCTTCCTTCCTTCCCTGCTCGTCCGATCAGCACAGGGTCATCCACTGAGCCCTGGGCTGTGGGGCCAAGACTGGCATCCCAAGGGGACTTCCGCTGGCATCTGCCTTCTTCACACCAGAAGGCCTTGGCATCCACTGGGGGGACTACTGGTGCCATGCTGTGGCAGACGCTCCACCATATGTGCTTCCTGCCCGACACATTTAAGGAAGGCAGACACCAACACACTTCCCTCGTTGCATGTAAAACCCAGGGAAGAATGAAGAGGCACCCACAGGCCCGGGCCTTCAGTGGCCCTCGGGTGTTCTCCCAGCTCCATCCACCAGCTTTCACTCCTGTGGCTGCGGCTGCTGCAGAGGGCGGGATCTTTTGCTGCCATTGCCCTCGTATGGATCCCACGATTGCAGGGGATGAGCCTTAAGCCTGGGCAGAGCCCGGCCACTGGGGGCTCTGGTGCCGGGGCCGGCTGTCTCTCTCTCTGGCCTCCAGATTGTCACCGTTGGCCCGAGCCAGGCCAGTGTCCTCACCAGCCCCAGCGGTCAGCGGTGTCCCTTCTGGGTTCCAGGGAGGCATCTTCCCCTCTTCCTGCAGAGACCGGGTATTCCCTGGGGGGTCTCCCATGCAACATCGAACCCAGCTCAACTCTGCTTCCCTTTCAACCCTGGAGAGGATGAGGTCGGCTGGGGTGGGGTGGGGGTGCTGGCCTCTCAGCTGGTGGGAGGAGTGGAGGAAAAAACACACACAAATGTTTCCCTGCGATGTCAGGGCTTGAACTCCAGCTCTTGAGAGAGCTTGGGGGAGGTGAGTCCAGCTCAGCTAAGGAGCAGCCGGGGAGGGCCTCGGACGCCTCAGGCAACTGCAGCTGGGCAAGCAGGGGCTGGAGGAGAAGCCCTGCCTCCTCTCTTGGCCTGCTTCCTAGCTTCCCACCTGCTCTCCTGAGAGATGCTTAAATGCAGATTTGTAAACATCTGGCCCTGGCAAGCTCCACAAGAGGCACGTCCTAGAAGGTCAAGTTGGGGAGGGTTCTTTTTCTGTTCAGCCTGAGATTCTTTATGTCACCTGCTCATATGAAATTCGCACCTTTGTGGCGGGGGGGGGGAGAGGGGGAAGTGTGCTGGCCTCTCTTGGCTGGGCTACAAAGCACCTCAGAAGGCAGGAGAAACTTTTCTCAGCAATGCAGGGTTTTCCACGCCAAGTTGGAACATAGCCTGCTCTTAAAATATGCCTGCATTTCAATTTCCTCTCATTTGCCATGACCGAAATTCTGCAAAATTCAAAAACTTTCCTATTTTCATAGTTGTCCAAGCTGTTCCAGGAAGCTGCTTTCCTGCCCACTTTGAAATCTGCTTTTAAAAATCTCTCGGGATTTACATGAGGGTCGACCGTAAGCCCCAACAGCTGCTTTAAGAGGGACAGCCGGCTGCTCTTTTCCCTGGAGCATCCTGTGGCTGTCAAGAAAACACGAACGCAGCATCCAGGCAGGGTGGAGTTACCTGCCTTCGCTCTATCTAATTTTACTCTCCTCCAAGATAGGTCAACTGAAAGGTGAGGCTAATTCTTCTGAGGGAGGGAAGATCGAGCGAGAGGGACCACAATCTGGTAGCGGCAGAGGAGGACCCTGGCAGAACCATCTGGAGACACCCCGCTTTGAAGGTTCTTAGTAACACCAAGACGTCAAACAGCAGAAGAGCTAGGCAATTTGGCACCCACTTGAGCTGGAATGGATCTCGCGGATCAGTCACCTCTGTGCCACGTTTCCGAAGCAGGAAGGTGGGCCCTCGGCCTTGGCCAGCGACCTGGCACTGGCAGGGTGGCTGACGCGGAAGGGGATGCAATTACGCTGGAGAGGCTGCTCGCCAGAGAGCTTTCTCACCTTTTCTGGAGAGCAGGTTTTGTTTATATGCAAATCCTCCTCTGAAGAGCTCCCCTTGGACACCCCAATGGCCGGCCACAGCTCTCCGCTCCCAACGGCGGGCGGCGGTGTCTCTGCACAAGCTCACGGCCGCTGGGAGGTTGGCTGGGAAAAGGAGGCGAGAGAGCAGAGAACCCTCTTTGTTGAGCGCCACTGCTTGCCCCTTTCCCATGCTCCTGTCCGTGAAGATGCTGGAGCAGCCGCAACGTCTCGGCCCCACTTCTGGTCTGTGAAAGGGGCCTCCCTGCCTCACCCTGTAGGCTCGCCTTCTTTGGGGCCATGAAAAAGGGGGCTTGGCTTCCCCTTTGCCCTCACCCAGCATCGTCTCCGGGGCGGCAAAGTGAAATGCACAAGGCAGGGCAGGAACACAAGGCCCAGAGAGGGAGAGGAGGAGGGATGCTTGCCCCACCCGAGAAAGCGGTGGGGGTGGGGGTGGGAGGCCAGGGGACTCTCGCCAGGTTGCGAGGATGGCGGCATGATCTAGGGCAGGTGGGGTGACTGGCCTGCTGAGGCCGTGGCCCCCCGTGACTGAGTAAGGAGCCGGGGGGGGGGAGGAAGAGAGAGGAGGTAGGCGGTGGCTGGACCCTTCCCCTCCCGTTCTGAGGAGGGGCAGCGGAAGAGAGTCCAGGAGGGCCGAGGACCCAGGGCCCCCTTCTCGGACAGGAAGAGCCCCCAGGCGCAGACTGCGAGAGAGCCTCACAGCAAATGACACGGGGGGGGGGTAAAGTGGGGAGAGGGAGAAAACCCACCAGCCCCCCTCCCCCATGAACCAGTGAAGACTGGCAGATGTTCAGAGGCGGCTTCCGCTGCTATGGGATCTGCAGTGGCAGCTGGTGCCTGTCAGGGCTGATGGGGCAGGATGCCCAGTGGAAGGCAAGCTGGAGGCTGTCATGGGGACAGGCTGGCGGCTGGTGGCGGCTGCTGCTGGTGGCGGCGGCTCTCTTCCATGACAGGTTGCAAAGGCACTGCAGGATGATGCCTTTAACACCAAATGCAGCTGAAGCAAATTTAGTCAGCTTCCACCACGTTTGATTCTAGCCACAAGGCTTCCTAGCCCCAAGGCACGGCTGTATTGCGCAAGGAGCCCTCCTGGATCTGCCTCAGCTCTGGACAGGAAACCTTGGCCGTGGCACGCACGGGTCAGGGTGGGTGGGATGGTGTCCCTCCAGTGCTTCCCCTGGTGAACCAACATCCCAACAGACTGGTGTCACTCCGGGCACCTTCATGCCTGGAGGAAGGAGTGACTGTCCTCTGTTTGACGGCCTTGACTGGCCCGGGTACCAGGATTTTCTGCAGGGCAGCCGTACAAAGGACGGGGATGCACACTGGGGCTTTTGAAGGTAACAAACTGCAGGCAGGAGAATGCAAGGCAATATAAAACATTTCAAAATTCCAACATGAGCAAGAAGCCAATAAGAGAACCATCGCACAGCCAGGAGGAGAACCACCTCCAGAGCCCCAGAGTCAATAAAACAGCAGCATGACTTTCAAGGCCCTTTTAGATGCTGTAACTGTGGGGGACAAATTCACAGCTCAGGTTCTCTGCTTCCCGAGATGGGGAAGGAGGAGGAAGAAAGCTGAAGGGCACAGGCATTCCTGCCACACCCTCCCTCCCTCCTTTCGGCTTTCTCTCCCCACCCAACTCTCTTTCAGCACAGGGCATGACCACCCACCCTCTTGGTGGTCCTCTGGAGCTGCCAGGCAGTGCCACAGAGATGCCAGTGCTTGACAGCAGACCAGGTTGAGACAGCTTCCCCCCCCCTCGTACTGAACGGGAATTACTTTGGGGTGAGACTTTCCTGTAAGCCTGCAGTCCAGGAGTGTAGCACCCCCCACATTTGCCCCTGGCACAAGGTGGGGCATTCCAAGGCACCGTGGGCAGCACAATGCCAGAAAAGGTGCTGGGCAGAATGGCACACATCACGGCGCTGCCAGCTGGCTGTGGAAGAGCCAGGCCCTGGCAGCCCTCAATTCTGGGCATCATTCTGGGCATCCACCACACGTGGCACATCCAGCAGGAAAGAAAGGGGTGGGTGGGCAGGCCTGGGCCACCCTCCACCATGGCTTCTCCCCAGGAACACATGCTCGTGGCACGCAGGGTGCCTCCATCCTGGAAATCCAGTTTTGACAGGATTAGAGTTGGATTTGACACTGCACGGGAGCTTGGCCGGCCAACTCTTCCCTCCCACACAGTGAAGGGTAGCTTATTGGTTTCACGGGGGTGGGCGGGCGGGCGGAGCTGAGTCCTCTCCTCCATTCTCTTCTCTCAGCCCAGACACACACGGCTGCACTGTTGACTTAGCCGTCACCCTGATGGTTGCTTTCAGAGATATTCCTCCTGTCTCATCTGTCTCGTGGAAATCAGGCGAAGGCTGGAAACATCAGAGCAGACAAAATGGAAAAGCAACAAGCCATTCCACTGATGAAGAACCTCTGGCTCTGTTTCAGCTCTGAGTCAGTCGGATGTGACCAGTAGCTACGGAAAGGTTTTGCTGGACTGGGAGCTTGCTGGGGGCAATTCGGATCCTATGGCGGCGGCAGCAGCAGCAGCAGCTTCGGGGTGCCTTAGCAAGGGGCTGCAGGAAGTGGTTCCTTCCCAATAGGCCGAACCCACAGCCCCACTGGCTGCGGTCCAGTGGGGCTGCGGTCCTGGCCCTCTTCCTGGCTGCTCTTGATCTGGTGGGAAAAGCTGCAGTGCCCACCTTGCTCCTCAGAAACCCTTCCATCACTCTCCGTTGTTTACCTTGTCTGGCTTGTTGCAAATCAATGGGCTCCATGTGCGGAAGATCAGATTGCATTCTGTCAGCAGTCACAGGAAGTGGTTCTCCCCCCCTGCCCCCCCCCCATGTCCTGGCTTTGTTTAATGCGCTGCTTGGATGAGGCTCTTGGAATAACGGAGAGCCAGCAACCATCCTCCTGATTAATATTAATGTTGGCATGCTTGGGAAATTCTGTCTCCTTGGAATGAATTGTTAATGAGCTTCATAATCTATGGCACCGACAGCGAAGACGGAAGGCGAGCAGGGGAGGGCCTCGGGGGCCCCGGCCCTCCAGGGAACAACCCTCCTGTCTCAACATGGGAAAACGCCGTGGGTGCCAGGCGGCTCCGTATGCCCTCACCCCTGCACACCCCTGCTGGAGCAGGCCACTCTCCGAGAGACAGTGTGCACTCTGCAGCTGGCTGCTCCAGTGCAGGGAAACACGTGGGCCCCTCTCTTCTTCCAAACGGCGGGGGCCTGCCAGTGGCGCTTGCTGCTGAGCCAGCGCGGTGGCACCAGGAGCGACATGCCAATGAACAGTGCTCTCCTCCCCATCTCACTCCACTGCCCATCCCCCCATGGCCGGAGCCCTGCAGTTGCTCACAGAGGTGCCCCCTCTCCATGTCGCTTGCTGAGAAGGGTGTGTGGGTCTCTGCTGGTGCTCCCTCCTCCTTTCCAGGGGATGCCTCCATGGCCCCACGGCTCCTTCAGCCCCACCTGGTGACTTGGGATTGAACATAACTGCAGGAGCACAGTAGCTTAAAAACAGCTGGCTTAACTTTTGAACTTCCCTGCCTTCCTGCCTTCCTTCCCAGATGTTTTATCACCCAGCAGGTTGATCTCCACAGAACCTGACAGCTCACATATTTTGTGCATTTATATTTGATCCTAATAAAGAGTCCCCGTGGCTTTGTATATATGTGTTTTTATTTGAATGAAAGGCCTCTCCTTCTATTCAACAGCATTTTTCTTTATTGCTGCCGCCATGGCTACCATCGCCAGTTAATCAATCTGTATAAAGAGCCGCTCCTTGTGGCTCCTTGTTATCAGGCGGCGGCGGCAGAACTGGGGGAGAGAAGAGGACTTGCAGTGGTGGTGGTGGGGAGAGGTTGTTAGTTACCTTCGTGGAGCGAAGATGAAACCAAATCCTGGTTGCAGCTGGATTCTGTCCCTGCCAGGATACAGGACTGAGCTTCTTTCGTTCTTGGAATTCGGGATGGGCACCGTACCCAGCTGAAGACTTGCCCACAACCAAGGCAACCTGCGATCAGGTTGGACCTTCACTTGAAGACCTCCGGGTCTGCCTGCCTTGCCTTGAGTGTCTTGTTAGTGCCAGGAAACCTCACCCCTCCTGCTTTTCAAAAAGCCACAGTGTGCCAATCCCTCCCCTCCCGAGTTCAGAGGAAAGGATTGTTGGTCTAATCGGTTGCTAACACCTCTATTAAGCAAAGCATCTTAAGTTGAAAGGATCCGGCTGTTTGCGGTATTTAACAGTCTTCCTTCCAGACAACTTTAGGGAGACGGCCCTAGCAAGATCTTCTGGGATCTCTCAGAGAAGTCTCCCCCCCCCCCGCTCCGTCCTCTCTCTTCCTCAAACTGTCTAGTGCACGTCTTCTTGGGATGAGTTCCACAGATGAATTAGGCGTCCTGTGAAGCAGTACCTCTTTTTCTTTTCTCCAGCACCCTTGGACTATCTCATCTCCCACCGTGAAACTGTGCCATGTCAGGACTGGCCAGCAAGGCAGTGAAGAAACCCTGGAACCCAAAGCCCCTGGAGGCGCCATTGAGGGCCGGCCTGGAGAAGAGACCAAGAGGTGAGCGGGCAGCCATTTCCAGAAAACCCAAAGATGGGGCAAGCTTGTTACCTGCTGCTCTGGCAGGCATGACCCAAACCAGAGGCTTCAAACCGAAGGCAGGAGTCCTAGAGAAACATTAGGCTGAACCACCTAATGGCAAGTGCTGTCCAGCAGTAGAACGGAAACCCCCCCCCCCCATGCAAGGTGGCAGGCCCTGCTTCTTTGAAGTTTTTAAAGCGTTAGATGGCTGGACTCTTGGTCAGGTGCATTTCCTGGGATTGTTCTGGGCTGGACAAGATGGCCTTGGGGTGTGTGCCTCTCTTCCGGCTCTGTGAAGCTTTTCTTTCCATGGCTGGGCATAGAAAAACCATCCTTAGATGGGCATCAGAAGCTACAAGCCAAAGTGAGATGCACAAACTGTCAGAGGGCCCCAGAAGCTGAGATGCCCACTGGGGCGAATCTGGGCAAACCGACAGCCCTTCTGACACTCACACGGGAGGACTCTGGCTGGGGAAGGCAGGCGCTGCTTAGCAGAAACATTCTGGGAGGAGCTGTGAACTAATCAGCAACAGGGTGATGGGGGAAAAGCGCCCCCCCCCAAAAAACAAACATAGTCCTGAGCTGCTGTTTGTATTCTGTGAGAGATATTAACTGTAGAACATCTGAGGTCAAGGCAGAGTCATATAATTTCATGGTTGAAGACGCTGGGCCTTAGCGAAGGGCTCGCTGATAAGGTGTTCTGCACTGGAGGGGAAATGTCATCAGAGAGCTTGGGAGTGCAGCTGGGCCCCAGGAACAAAGCCCTTAATGCTTTGTTCTCTTACAGAATTTGGGGAGGTGGGAGGAAGGGGATGAGAGGAGGGAAAGCACCGAGGGAGAGTCTGGCTCCTCATCGCGGGCAGCCTCTTAGGAGTGGTGAGCTGAACAGGTTTTCTTTGGGCAGTCACTTTGGAACACTAATTTGCCACAGACAGAAGCTAATTTGTGTTGGAACAAACAGATGATCTTTCCCTCTGAAGGGAGATGTGTCTGCAATGATATGTTAACTGGAAGCTCTAGTCTGGCCCTCAGGGCAAAACCTTGTGCAGAGTAGGAGGCAGCCGGACTGAATGGACGAATGGACAAGGCTGGGCCCTCTTTTCTTCCTGGGGTGGTTCTGATCCTTTGGCTTTTTCTACACCGACAGCTTTAGACTGTGCTCAAGCCAGACATCCTCAATATCTGGGTAGCAGCGGAGCCCCTCCTCCCTTATCCTAGGTGCCAAAATGTGACTTCCCTGCACTTGCTAGGCTTTCTATTAATTCTATTTCCATGTAAAAACATACATACAAGCTAGTGAATGGGAACGAGGAGGCAAAGTGTCAAGATAGGCACAGAGAGAGAGAGAGAGAGAAGAGGAGGAGGAGAAAGAAGAAGAGGAAGAAGAGGAAGAAGAAGAAGAAGAGGAAGAAGAAGAAGAGAGACAACAGCGAGCTGTTTCTTTAGGAGAAGACAGGTAAGGAAAGTATAAAAGGTTTGGGAAAATCCAGACCATTAGCGGGAAGAGTAAGAGGATCAGCAACAACTACCCAAGTGTAGGAGACTTGATGGCTGTCTTTGGATCAGGCATAATTTGTCTAGAATGTGGGATAAAGTGTGACACAAAAGTAAACCGTTCTCGCTGTGGTTGGTCCGAGAGTGCTTGCTGCTGCTGCTGCTGGAAAGCACACCCGGTGGTCCCTGCTCCCTCTGTGGCAGAATTTGGTTTTCTGTCCTAATTTTGCAGCAGAAATTAAAGTGGGACTTTCATACCAGGAGGTGTTTGCCCCCCCCCCCAGCATTTAAAGTTTAATATTCAGCTCCTAGTGGAAATTCAATTATCCCTGAAGATTACACAAAGATTATCAAAGTTGTAAACAGCCGAATATGCTCCAAGATCCATGAAGCACAACGGAGACCGCATTGAACAGGAGGAATAAAAGTGCAAATGCCGAACAAACTCTGACAAGCGAGCAGAACGTTGCCCTGTCATCAGCCGGAGGTAATTGAAAGCTGCGCGCCAGCACAAGCCGGCCGAGTGCACAGCACTTGTTGTCCGGGAGCCTGGGTTGCGTCTCTGTCCGGGAGCAGCTCGGTTGCACGGAGCGAGACCTTCCTTCCTACCTTGAAGAAAGGGAAATCAGGGCCTGTGTTGAAACCAGGAACTAGTCTCCGGAATAGCAAGTCAAAGTTTGAACGCCAATAACCTTGACACGAGAGAGAGTTCAAATGGTTGCTGTTTTATTTAGCTAAATAAAAAGACAGACGGAAGTCATGCCTCCAAGTGTAGGCAAGAAAAACTGTGTCATGCACAGGAAGACCAGGACTTTTATAACATTGGTTACACAAGGGAATGGGAGGAGAACCCGACCCTTTTCCTCCCAAGGAGGTGTGGGATTTTGGGCTAGGCAGGGGTGCAGGCTCGCTTAAGGAGTGCTGCCTCCCGGAAGAAGGAGCTCAGGGTCATGAGGCAGCGGCCCTGGGCTGACACCTGCTGGCGCTGAGCCCCAAGCTTCCCCAAGTTGTGGCGGTCCTGAGCACCACTCAGAAAGCAGTCTCTACCCCTGGTTCCTCGAGTCCAACCCCTCTCCGGTGCAAAGGGAAGGGGTGGCTCTTGAGAGTCTGAGGGTCTGGCATGTGTGCGTGCGTGTGCGCCATCACTTGATCCTTTCCATGGGAGACGGCACCAGGGGTGGCACCAGACACTTTTCTGCCTCCCAACCAGGTCCACCTCTGCCCCTGCCCTGTTGGTCCCTCCTTGCCTTATATCTCCACAGTTCTTCTCCTGCTCAACACATTCAGTTCAGAGGGCCAAACCTTCCACCGTGTGTGTGTGTGTGTGTGTGTGTGTGTGTGTGTGTGTGTGTGTGTGTGTGTGAGAGAGAGAGAGAGAGAGAGAGAGAGAGAGAGAGATGGTACCATAGCCCCTCCTTCTTCAGCGCATAACCAGGGCCTTCCACACAGCTCCCCCCCTTTCCCTCACTCGTCTTTTGTCCCCAGGAAGGGCTAAGTGCCCCCTGACAGTCCCTCCTTCCATCTTCTGGCCTCCTCTGTCACTCTGGATGAGCTCCAGCTGGCTGCTTTTGCCTCCCTTCCTGTCTTGCTGCCATAGGGCCGAGCCTCCCAGAACAATGAACTTTACAGGATGGAAATACCAGCCTCCCATTTTGCAAACGAAACATAATTTGTATTTGCAATCAGATGTGGTTGCTGCAGCTGGTGAGTGATGGTGGCAGCCCACCCACCCACACATACATGCACACAGAGTGAGAGAGAGAGAGAGAGAGCAAGCAAGAGAGCAAGCAAGAGCAAAACAGGCAGTCATTTGCGGGGCGTGTCTGTATGGGTGGGCATGGGGGTTACTGTGTGAGCCTTCATTCCATGGACGTAATTGGGCATTTGGCGGGAGGGGATTGTGGTGCCTGGAGCACAATGTTCTGCAGACCAAACCTGCATCCCAAAGGAAGGGAGACTTAAAACAAAAACTGCATAGGCTAGCTAGCAAGATGTGTATTTTCTCCTCTTAGGCTGGTGTTCCTGGGGGCTGCAAAATCTTTGAGCATTAAGTGTCTGAGATATTAGACATGCAAATGGCTGACCAATTACAAAAATTTCCTTACTGACCATTTAAGAAACAAGAGGAAGCCAATTTGCCAAATGCAGATTGAGGAAAGCTTGCTGTAGAATAAACAGAAGGTCTTTGCCTCTTGAGGGAGCCCTGCTTCTCACAACATGTTAACTGGATCTCTTAGTTTGTCCTGTTGTTGATGCAGGAATGTGCATGCTTCCCAGAACAACGGATGGGCAGAAAAACCGTCCTGTTTCCTGAGTGGAGAGATTTTCATTGGCACAACTGGAGGGGGAACCCCCCCCCCCCCGATCATTTTGCTATCCTCTGTGGGATATTGGTAGAGCCTGGGCCCATTCGGCTGAAGTCTTTGGCATTTCCACAGGTATTTCCCACAGCTTCTTCTTCTTCTTTTTTTCTTACTGGAAAGAAAAGCCTTCAGGAGGACGAGAACAAAGATGTGGAAAAGGTCCTTTGGGAAGCAAAAAGCTCCCTGTCTTCCCTTTTAAATAAAAAGGGCAAAGGGGTGGATGCCTGGGCCAGGCTGTGGGGTCCCCCCTCCCAAAGACCCCCCCCCCCCGGCTTCCTTTTTCGCCCCTCTCTGTGTTTACTTCTGCTTTAATCTGCATATGATCAGCCTTGCAAAAAGACCTCCAAAGTCACATCTGACAAACGACGCCCGTTTTCCCCAGACCTTCCTGCTCTCTGCCGGTGCTGCCTCCTCATTTGTGCTGGCATTATAACTATGCATCAATAGACAAGCAATATTATGTTAAGAACATGATAAAATGCCAGCGGCTTCATAATGGCACCAGCCAAATGGTAATTTCTGCTTCAGAAATTGGTCATTTATTTTGCTGGTCCGTTCCTATGTTCAAATTAGACTAAGTTTAATATACTGTAAAATTGAATGTATTCTATCCTTTTCAACCAGCCTGGCATGTGTGCTGTGATTTATGGTTCCCACAAACCTGCAAATGTTAAATAATCTCCTTCTTGAGGTGTCGCCTCTTGTGCCAAACACTTTAAGTAACAGGCAGGCAAAATTTTATGAGCTCTCGCTTCTCAGTCGCCACCTCTTGTACTACATTTCGAGCAGCAGGAGCCGCATTTAACACATTAGATGGAGTTTTAAAAGCGGCCATATTAATTGGTACATTAATTTTCTCCTATTAACCATAATTGATAGGGAACCCATTCTTTCCTAAGCAAAGGTTGTAATTTGTGAGTTACTTGTTTAACAGAGTCACAAGAAAACCACAAAAGGCCTGAGACCCATGAGTCCCCCCCCTCTGGGTGTTGTGGGGAGAGGCTGGTGGCACCCCTTTATCTCTCTGGCTCACGGGCACACTCCCATGGGGTGGCACGGCCTGTTTGCTAGCTCAGGGCACCCAGTCCAAAGAAGTGCCAGCCTGGGAAGAACTGGGAAGTGACTGGAAGGAGGAGAGCCTGGAATCAAGATGGCAGGAAGACTCCCTGGGCCCCAAAGACCCCTTTAAAGTGGTTTAGATGATTGTGATGATTTTAACAGCTGATTTTTTGAATCTTATTATTGCTGTTTTTCAAAGTGATGTCTACTACCCCCTTCAGTGCTATCTTCTTCTGGACCTAAGAGATTGTGAGTCTCCACAGCTTCCTGAAGGGAAGAATAGGGTGAAGGTGGAAAGCTATCCGGGGTCAAGCAGCCACCACCTTGAGGGTATTCCTGGACCCATGTTAGAGCCACCCAAGGTCAAGCCACAAGACCATCAACCACAGGAACGTCCAGCATCTGGCACTGTTCTCGGCCACCAGACTGGGCCAAAAAGGAGGTTTCTGTGGCTGAGTTTCCTGAGTTCCACCCAGAGCTCTGCAGCAGGCACTCCAAGCACACCAGGTCGCCCTGGGAGTAAGAACTGCCACAATCTAAAGGCCATAAGAACAGTGAACAGCTTGCTCTCCTGGACGGCATGGTTGTGTTCAGCCAAGTTGGGTCTGGGAGAGTAAAGGGCACAGGAGGGGAAGGCTGTCGTTAGCTTGGGAGGTTTGGACCAAAACAGCCCCTTCGGGTATGACAGCCGACCCTGGGCCAAAGCCCCTAGTAGTGTGGTCTAACAGGTCGTCAAGACTGGCCAGGTTCCCCCTGGAAGGGGACCCAAAGGACAAGGGAGATCCAGAAGCAGATCCTGTGTAAAACCCAGCATGCCGAGTGAGGCAGCCCCCCTCCCTTGCTTGCACCCTCTTCCTCCCCCTCCCCTCTCCCCAAATTCTTAGGCCCAGATCTCACTGACTCTGCAGAAAACAACAGCTGCTTCCTTATGCCTCAGGAGAAGGGGCTGCTGCTCCCATGCCAGTGACGGTTATCATAGCTGGAGGAAAGTATTGTGGCCTATGTATGCTCTGAGCTTGGAGAAGTTGCATTTTGGACTACAAAGAAGAAACCCCGGGCCGTAACTTTGCCAAGTTCTCCCACTACTCTCTGCCATTAATGGCCTCTCTAGTTAATTCAAACAGGCAAACGCCAGCAGCTCACCAGAAACCCAAACTTAAAAATGAGTTTAAAATGACTGTAAATCTTGTTGAGAAGAAACAACAGTTGAAAAGCTGGCCAAGGTTTTGGAGCGGCTTCTGCTTTGCCTCATCTGATTCTCCTGCTCAGCACTTTGCCAGAGCTGGGGGTGCCATGCTGGACCCCCCCCCTCGGTAAAGCCCCAGACCTTCGTAATGGGCTGACCTGTGCTTGTTTGATGCAATTTCCCCTGCTCCTTCCCTGACCTTTCTGGGAAAGCGTCCCACTCTTGGTTGAACTTGGGAAGGATTTGCATTGCATATTTGGGCAAAGGTGCCTCCCTGGAGTCAAGGGAAGGCTGCCCTGGTGGAGGGAAAGCACTGGGCCTGGTGGTGCTTGGCTTTCAAGGTGACCGTCTTGCCCTCCTTCCCCCCCCCCGGCTCTGAGGGAGGGCTGCTGTCCCCATGCTGAAGCAGGTGAGACATGGGGTGTGGGGGTGCAGCCCTCGGCTGGGCCACTCTGAGGCACGACAAGGGTGGCGAGGCCTTGGAAAGGAGACTAGCAAGGGTGGCCGTGGCACCGCGTGGCTGGAAGGGTGTGTGTCAGAAACCTTGTCTTGGGTTGTACCCCAAAAGATCCTGTGGGGAGGCAGGGAAGGCTCCTCTCCATCCACAGAACCTTCTGCCACTGTTGACAAGACGGGGAGCCCTTCAGCTTAAAAGAGTTCTGACGCCTCTTACGAAGTCACTTATGTTCTCTAAAGCAGGCAGAGGGCCTGTCTGTCACCACCTGCCACTCTGAACAGGCCTGATCCTCCCCGACTCCAGAAGCTAAGCAAAACCATGCATGATCACCCCTTGGAGGGGAGACACTCCCCCCCAGGAATGCCAGGGACCTCCAAGAGGGGCTTAGAAAGAGACTCCTTCCTGGAACTCAGGGGAGCCTTGGCTGCCAATCAGCGCTGGGGACATGAGTCCAGATGGACCCGTGCCTGACAGGATGCTCCGAAGTCCCTGAGATGACAAATCTGGCCTGGCTTCCCAGCCCTTTGTTCAGCACCTCGGAGAGCTCCCGTGACTGTCAGACTAAAACGCACACCACCAACTTCATCCTCCTCACCTTAGAACTGCAGAGCCCGAAGGGACTCCATGAATCATCCGATCCAGCCCCTGTCCAGGAGGCACTGTGGGGAACCGTGAACCCCCAACTTGGACAGCTGGAAAAGTGGAATGGATCACGTCACGAGCGCCATCAATAGCCCCTGGGTGGCTATGTACTATTTCCAGTATCAGAGGCAGAATAATTGTTAATGGCAGCTGCTTTTCTGTTTCACATTCTCCTCCTCTTCCTCCTCGTCCTCTTCACACACCCCCACCGCCCAACTGCAGTGGCTATCTGGCGGTGTGAATGCTTGCGCTGAGGCTGCACTTACCATCTTTGCAGTTCTTGGGAGAAATATTTCATACCCGGAAAGCAACGTATGCAAATTAGCTGCATAACTGAAGAGCTGCGCATTAATTAATCCAACAGAGTCACTGTTCCGTAACATAAAAATCTACATGGGAAGACCGAACTAGAATTAACTGGTGCCAAAAAGGGCGTCCTCAGGGAAAGAAGTTGGTGCAAACAGATGAAGTGTTTTACATAAGATCAAAACTTCTTTTGCTCAACTCAAGTTCTAAGGCACTGGGGGAAAAAAAAAGAGGACAATGCCCATATATTACCACCCAGCGGCTGTTTGTTAGCGGCCACTGGCCAGGCTGCTTTTCTCCTTCGTCTGCCTCGGTTGGTTCCAGCCTCCCACCAACAGGAGCTGCAGCTCCTTTCACCGTTCACCCTGGTGGTGGCTCTGCTGGTCTGGGCTCAGGCGCCTCTCTCTTGGTTCAAAGACAACCACTAGCGAGGGAATGATCCGCATCTGCACCTCTTGTGTTTCAGTTCCCCCACCCTCCCTTCCCACAAATTCTTCTAAGCACTCTCATCCACAGTGGTGGGAGCGACCACGAGGAAAGGGACTGAGAAATTCAGCCCCCCCTACCATTCTTTGGGGGGGGGGACATGAGAAGAAAAAGAAGCTCTGAGAAGCCAGAGCTGCTGAGTGGCTGCTTTCATCTTAGGAGAAGGAAAGGAAAGAATACAAGGATGGCTACCAAGAGGCCGCCTTCTCCCACTCCCGCCTGTTTCCTGTCCCCTTATCCTTGCCACAAAATAGCCCCCTTCCCCCTGAGGTTGGTTTGGGCTTTGGTTGGAGTAGAACCCTTTGTGCTTAATGGCCTTTGCCTGGGAACACGGTCGCACCACTTCCTTGAACTGCTAGGAGAAAATGTGTGCACGGTGAGATGGGTCTGAGCATTAAACCACTCTTTCATGCTGGAAGCTCCCCCTCAACCGGGACAGCTCTCCCGACTGAGCAGAGGAATCACGCCACCCTCCCTTCCTCAGCCAAAGGCTTTATTCTCCAGGGTGCCAGCGAGGTGGGCGGAGAGCGCTTGCCGACGCTCACCCTGTGGCGCTCACTCTGGGCCAAGGTCCCTACCTGCAGGGCGCAGGGCGGATCCAGGCCGCTTTTGCTGGACAGCCTTCCTGAGACCCTCAGCCCAGGGAGAGCCTTTGGCTTTTCCAAGCCCTGTGAGGCAACCCGAGGGTGTTTCTGCCCTTTTTGTTCTGCCATGATTTTGGTAGAACTGCAAAGAACCATTCCAGATAAGCCCCTACAGTTACACTTAAGATCTTTGTTCAGGGGTGTGTGCGTGCGTGCGTGCGTGTTTACCTGTTTCCTGGCACAGCAGCACCACTTCCCCCCCTTTTCTTTTTAAAGAAAGCTATCATAATTTGGCCTTTAATTGATCATTCGATGACTTTTTGAATATTGGGCACACAACTGGAGAGGGGGGCGGGATGAGAGGAAGAACCACACCAGAGTTTCTGAGCCCTCAGCCTTCCTTTGCTTGCCGAGAGCTTCCACCCTGCCTTGGCAACACCCATGGTTAATGGTGCTTAATGGTGCCTGTAATTGGTGTCTCAACTTATTCAGAAGTAAATTTACTAGAAAATAATTAGCAATTTTATAGTTCACTACTTCTTCATTTTGTTGATTAAAAAAAAATCCAGCTGCTTTTATCAGCTGACACAATAGCATGAGGCTGAGAAACAGATTATCCCAACTGGCTGGACAGGCACGTACACAAGCCCCCCCGCCCCGCCCTGGCCAAAACCCCCCAGGGTAGCATTTCCCTTTCCACCATTCAGTGTTGGGGGGAGAAAGGCTGCAGGCTCCAGAAAGAGAAACCTTGAACTGAACTGGTTTGTTTCAGGGGGCGTGCAGAGTGCTTTCATGGTGGTCAGGAAGGCAAGGCAGGGCAGGGCGAGGGGGCCTGTCCATATTCCACCGTCACTAAACCATGGTTGATTTTAGCTCACAGGCCACGGTTCATCAGGGAATGCCAGCCGGCACATC
The DNA here is from genome assembly GCA_037013535.1 of Intellagama lesueurii. NCBI lineage: Eukaryota > Metazoa > Chordata > Lepidosauria > Squamata > Agamidae > Intellagama > Intellagama lesueurii. Next base: position 430,225 of record JBAJHW010000012.1, read on the forward strand.
AAGCCAGTGCTTGTCCTGGCTGCTGTGGCCTGCCATTTTGTCTGAATCCATAAATCACCGTTACGGCTGTTCCTTCTCCCCCAGCGGCTGCTGTAGCAGCACCATGGAGAAAAGTGTTGAAGGTGTGAATTAATTAAGGCAAGTGCTGAGCAGATGGAAAAAGAAAGCAGACAAGGAGCTCCGAATGAATGGAGGGAGGGGGGAACCCCTTCACAACCCCTGGGCGGGACTGCTGCTCCAGGGCCCTGTTCCAGCGGGTGGAGGGGCCAGTGGCAAGCAAAGCCCGAGCTCCATGTTGGCCACCCCACCTTCTCCTGCACAGTCGACACCAGATGAGGAACCCCTCCTCTCTCACACACATATTCCAATTTCTCCATCCACATACACACACCATATCCAAACGGCTCATAAACCAACACCCCCATTCATATGCACACACAGGCATACAAACACACATGCCTACACAACTCTTTTCATCTGAGCAAGGCTGAGAAAGGAAGGCTCTCTTCGAGCTGAGATGGGAAAAGTTCTGGTCCTTGAGGGAGGACTGACAAGAGCCCCATCCATGCCTCAGGGAAGAGGGCAAGGCCTGGGGAACAAGCTCTCCGTCCAGGTGGACAGAGGCTCCCTGCCACCTCCTCCCAGTTTGCTTATTTCACCTGTGGCATCTCAGACCACGGAGGGAGAGCCTTGGGTGAGTTCAAGCCATGGCTTGATGCCCGAATGGAGCCTCCTGGAAAACCAAGGCAACTTTTCTGTGCTGTCCAAAGCAGGCTGGGGCTCATTGCTGGTGCCAGAAACAGGACAGGCAGCATAGCCTAGTGGCTAGACTGAGTATGACAGTCCTGGGTTCAACTACCCACTCCGGAAGAATGAAGGTCATTGACTGTTCTCTTTGAAGTAGTCCCTGCCACTTAGCAGGGTTGGTGTGATGATAGAATGGAAAAGAACACGGAGCCTCTGCCTGGAGGGAAAAAAGGAGGGGGTAGAAATGTGACCAATGGATCCAGGACTAATGCCATATGGCCTCTGTCTTCAGTCTCTGCGAGCAGGAAGCAGCTGCATCTGGCTGAGCCCTAAGAGGTACTTGCGGGAAGAGACAAGATCTCCTTGGGTTGCGAGAAAGACCGGTGCCTCCAGTCAACTGAGCACCTCCGGCTGCATTTTCAAATGCCTTTCTCCCCAGCCCCTGCTCACTCATTTGCACTTCATTGGGAAAAAGAGAAGGATGAGGGATATAGTGGTACCACTGATCTCTCCGCACTGGCTGAGCAAATCCTTCCCACAACCAGAAATGACCAAGCAGAATCTGGCAAGCTCCCTCGCCTGATAAAGGGAGCAAAAAGCCGCAGTTGCTGTGACAAGGTTTTATTGTTTAGTGAGGTTTGGCTGCAGGTTCACACTTCACATTTCCATGTCTTTCAGGTTGAAGGGGAGGATGACACAGACAGGGGGTGGGGCGGGGTGGGGTGGGGGGCAGGGTTAGGGTGAAGGAAGGGGAGGCAGCTTAGCAATGTCGCTCCAAGCCAATGAATTCTCCCATTGTCATTCGCTGAACCATGATATCCCTGGCTTTCCAGGACAGTGACTCATCCAGTCTGTGTGCATAGAAAATTAAATATAATTTATGCTTTGCTAATTGAAACCAAATACAAAATTCAATCTCCTGTGTGCTGGGAATGCTGACATTTAAACAGGGGAGACAAAAACCCAAATTCAACTGAAAGCTTTCTGAGCGGGTGACTCCTTTGGAAGAGAAGCAGTCTTCTTGTGGCAGAGAAGCAGGGAGGCTGAGTGGAGGAAACGGCATCCTTGTGCTCAGGGCATCACCAACGCCATCCACAAAGGGGAAGAAACAAATCCCGGCTTCTTTTTGTACAGGGAGCTCCTTCCCAATCTTGTCAGGCTCCAGGCCAGAAAAATCCCCGTCTCCTCCTTGACCGTGAAGTGGAGCAACAACCACACGAAGAACGAGCGAGCAAGCAAGCGAGCAAACAGAGTGGCCTGTGACTTGTGCTTCGGAGGAAGACTGGGATCCTGGACACGTTTCCCGAAGGCGTTTTTCTTCCCCACAGAGCAGGCCCACTTTCCAGGAGACCCAGCCCCACCTCTCCTCCCTTCCCTTCCCCTTCCCCTCCCCTCCCCTCCCCTCCCCTCCGGCCCTGTGGAGCCCAGTCCCAGTCTCAATAGTTCAATCCCTATCAAAAATAAACCTCTGAAAATATGGTGCAGGATGTGTGAAATGGCTTAGCTTGATCTTCCCCAGGCCCACCGGCAGGAAGGCGGTTCCTTGTGTAGCCGAGCGAGGGGGTCCTGAACTGGATGGGCCTCCTGGCCGCCCCTTGCCAAAGCCTTGGCCACGGTTCCCTCCCTGACTTGCTCCCGTCAAGAGTGGGAGGGTGGCCACCAGGAAAGCACTCTTGGCCCTTGGTCTCCTGTTGTCCAACTCCGGCTGGGTTAGAGACGCCGAGCGAAGGAGAGGTGGCCGTCTCTTGCCTGGCATGAAAAGGACGCTCTGGCAGCCACTTCTGTCCCTTGAGCAAATTTCCCCTGGTCACGGTGGCAGATCAGGGAGGTCCTGGGTTTCCAGGCAGTAGGAGAGCTGGAGCCTTTTCCTACCTCAGGCAGAATCTGTGGGAGGGCAAAGAAAAAGCAGCCGCATGGTTAGCAACAGCTGCCAGGCCAAGTCTGCCCCACAACACCCTCATCCCCCCACCCTGGACAAGAGCAGCAAATGTTTGGCTCCCTTTGGCTTTGGACTGGGCGCCTAGCTGGACTCTGCGTGTGAGCTGGCATGTCCGGGCTGGGCAGGGCCCCTTTTCACTGACAAAGCTTGTTGCTCCTCCTTCATCTTGGCCTTAAGCCAAAGAGATCCTCACCAGCTTGGCATTAGAGAGGGAGCAGGGAGGGCAGCTCTTCTGCCATTGGCCTTTCCCTCTACCCCCCCCCCCCCGGATCGGCTTGGGTGGGTTGGTCCAGGAGGGTCTGAATAGGGGGCATCTTGGAGCCTGGAAGAAACCAGGAGGGGTGGGGCGAGGGTGGGAATTTGGTAACAAAACAAGAGACCAAGCAGTCTGTCTGGCAGCGCCAGAGGCAGCTCCTCTGAGTGGCTATGGGGAAAACAAACAAACAAACAAACAAACAAACAAACAAACAAACAAACAAACAAACAAACAAACAGGAGAAGTGGAGCAACTTTCCTCTTGTTTACCCAAGGGACTTAAATTTCCCTCCAGGAGCTCAGCAGGGGTGGATCGTGGCTGGGCTGCCCGATGGGACACCTTTGAGTTCTGGGGAAGGTCCCTCCTCATGGTGGTCACTCTGGAAGTTAGGGGTCATGCCCCCCAGTCAGTCAATGTGGGGGGGTGGGGAAGCATAGTTTTGGCACAATGTTAAAGAAACCCGCTCCCCAGCCCACCTGGATCCATTAATCACTGTAAATTAAACTGCATAATAACACAGTTCTCATTTAGCAGAGGAAATGACAGTTTAATAACATGTGAAACAATTTAAATTCAGCCCTGCCGCATATTTCCAATTTTCTTGTAGTAACAATTTTATGGCTTGGAAACCCAGCCGTTGTGGGTGATGGGGGGGGGGCAGGGGAGGGGAAGAAGAGTGTTTTATGTCAGTTGCTGCTTTAACACCTAATTGGGCTGATAGGATCCGACATCTCCATCTCAGGGAAACACACACCCCTCTCCTGGAGTCCAGCCTCCGGCCAAGATTCGACCGAGGGGTCCGGCACCTTCCTGCCTGGCCTGGATGGGCAAAGGAAGCGAACGGGGTCTCTGAGCATCCAGGCAGCCTTGCGGGTTGCTCAGCGGGTGCTGGCCTCCCGTGGCATTTCCTCCTTCAGCCAAGCAAGCAAGCGAGCAAGCAAGGTGTTGCTGGCCTTGATCAAGAACAGTGACAAGCTGGGCAGGAGGCTGGTAAGAGCTTGGCATTGCCCATGGCAGGGTGCCCATGGCTCCAGGCCAGCGGACAGGAGGAACCGATGGCAGCGCTGAGCTAAGGAAGGAAGGAAGGTCCCCAGCACTCTCCAGGTTGACTGAGACAGGTGTGGGAAGAGATCACAACTCAGACTGAAGCTAGGTCATTGTGGGGCCCAGGAATGGTGTGGGAAGAGGGACTCCAGTTCTGGAGGTGGCCTTCTGGCCTAGGCAGCCATAGACAAGGCCCAGAGGCCCAGCCAAGCCCGGGGCAGCTCATTGCAGCAGGCTGGACATGGAGCCAGTTGTTTCTGGTGGGCAAGGTGCAGCCTGTGAAATTAAATGGCAAACCACCCTGCGGGTGCTTTAAGCCCTATTGGGCGGCAGACAAGTGGCACGCTTTGCTTTTTCTGCTTTGCTTTTCTGGGCACTCAGGCCAGTTCTCAGCACCCCTTTGGCTTGATTCTGACTACGTCAGGGATAAGAGTGCAAGGCTTCTGGGGCATGACATTTTTGGGAGGGGGGTCAGGAGGCCACAGCAGGGACCCGGGCAACCCAAGGGAATGGCACGGGATGGCCGCACGCCCCCTTGCTCACCCCACTCAGCTCCCGTGGAAATGGGCAGCCTGTTCCAGCAGAAGGCTCATGGCTTGTGCTTGGCTTCCCTCAAGAGCGCTGCCGGTAAGCCTGGAGGGCCAGTGCCCTGCCAGCCAGAGTGGGCTGAACCACGCTAGGTGGACCAAATGCAGTTCAACTCACTGCCAGGCAGCCTCCTAACTCCCTCGTAACACCCTTTTTCTCAGGGGGAAGGGCCGTCATAGCTCTGGGGGTCTGAAAAGGTTGAGACCTGGATTCCTGGTGTCTCCAGGCAAGGGTGGGAAAACGCCAGCTGCCCTTCCAAACAAAGAAGTTTTGAGCAGGTGGGCTGGAGGTGGGACACAGCTTCTGGCCCCTGCGTTTGTTTACCTCTGGATCGGGGACTTCTTCTCCTCGCCTGCCTCGAGGTCACTTTTCCCCCTCCTCCTGCTCCCACTGGAAATCTTGGCCTGTCATTTGGTAAAACATGACATTGAACGGCTTGTAAAACTTCCTCAGCCGTAGGATGACGTCCCGGTCGATTTGGGGATGAGGGCGGCCCTTGGACTTGCCGAGGCACCGGGGAGGGCTGCTCTCCTCGGGCTTCTTGAGGCAAGGGAAGCCCTTGGTCTTGTTGAAGTGGAAGTACTTCTCCGTCACCACCCGCTGGAGGCCGAGGAAGTCCTGCACCTTGCCCATCTCCCCGGCAGGGTCCGTGATCAGCCGCTCCCCGCTGACAAAGTGGATCTGGGAGAGGGGGAAGTACTGGAGCCAGCTCTCCAGGTGCAGCGCATAGATCCCGATCCGGATGGCGCTCCACGAGGCATCGATCAGCCCCAGGGTCCGGTTCTTGAAGGCCAGCACCTCGAATGTGGGGATCTCGGGCTTCTTCGAAAGGGTCTGGGTGTAGTCAGAGATGGCCCGGGTGACGGGGTCGCGCACAACCACGACCAGCTTTGTCTCCTTCGCCATGGAGTGAATGCGCTTCGGGGCTTCGTTGGTGACAAAGTAGCTGGGCGTTTTCTCCATGGTGAGTTGGCCTTCCAACGTCTTGGGCATCAGGTCCCTAGAGGAGGGGCAGAGAGGGGGAAAAAGAGGTTAGATGGGCCACAGGTGAGTGTGGGGGGGAAGGCGGCAGGCCAGCCCCAGGGCCGCTAGGGTCAATGGGGTAGAGGAAGTGGGGCTAAAGCGGGTCTTGATGAATAGGCATGCATGCAGATGTATGCACAGGCATATGGGAGGGAGGCAGGCGGATGTTCACCAGAACTGCACAAATCAGCCAAGGAGCAGCAAAACACACCTCTCCCCCTCCCCGAGACGGTCTCCTTGCTCTTCCTCCCCACCCTCTCTTGCACACAATGAGGCTGGGAGTTCAGCTGGGGCCGGGGGGCTCATGGACCTAGGCCTGACTTTCCATCTTTGGCTTGGAGAATGACAGAAATGAGCTGGGCAGAGGGTGGTTGGGTCGCCTGAGCCTGGGAGGTGAAGCGGGAAGTGCCCCACTCGCCGGCTCATCCCGACAGGCCAGCTGCTCCTGCCAGGCGCTCGCATGGAAGCTCCTCTGGCCGGTCTGCTTGGCCAGCAGGTGCTTTCGGGCTCCTGAGCCCTGATGTCAGTGTTAAGGCTGGTCTCCGGAAGGAGGCCATTATACAGTCAATTTGCCATAGGCGTATGTAGACAAAAGTTAATTGACAATAAACCTGTCCCGTACCTGCTGGAGCAGCCAGCCATCTGCTCAATTAAGTCTATTCACTGCAGAGCCTTGTACCAAAGTGGCACATTTAGGATTACACGAGACCTTTCTGTTATGATGACATGCTTTTAAACGTCTCTGCTAATAAAACCTAATACAGACGGAGATCCCCTGCCTCTTGTCCTGTAATTAAATTTATTTACTATCTTGCGCACCAAGGAGGAACGACTTTTCTTTTATCTTTCATTCACACACTCTGTCAGTAATTAACTGCCGCTGGGTTTTGAGGTTCCCAGGCAAGTGCTTTTTATTAGCCAGGAGGCACCTGCCTGCTTATCCCATGAAGAAAGAGAGAAGCCAAGTGGCCCCTGGCTTGCCTGGGTGGCTACTGTGGCTACCAGAGGATGGTAGATGTAGTAGCCATCCGGGCGAGAGCCAGTGGAGTGGCAGGAGGGCTGAGCAGGTTCCTCCAAAGGAACTCCCACCCCAGGAGGTGGGCAGGAGGGGATGGTGGCAGGGGCTTCGCCTGGCCTGGAGCAGCTGCTCTGGAGCCACCTTTCATTTTGGTTCATCTTCCCATTGCCTTTACACCTCACCTTCCCCCCAGGATGGCACCCCAGCCATCTTACGATGTAATGATAAACAAGTGCTAATAAAAAGGACCCGAGTGACTCATATTAAGGATCAGCACAACACAGGGTCTGCTCCATGTCCCAAATGGCCTGGGAGGAATAGCGTTCTCCGTGTTCTTGGAGAGCTCGACAGAACTCACGGGGCCTCCTTGCTTTCCGCACGTCTCTGAAGGCCTGCTTGGTGCTTTCCTTGCTGTGACCCAAGAAGCACCGTGAAACAATTCCCCTTCTGCAGGAGCCTGCAGCCTCTGGTTGCATTAAGGCGCCTTGCATGCCTCAGCGAGCTGCAGGGGGTTTGCCTTCTCTATCTCTGGCTGCAGCAGGTGGAAAAAGGTGGTGGCGGTGGTCCTTGGAGAACTGCTTTGAACAAGCCCTTAATGTGGCAAGGAGACGTTTTCTCAATGTGTGAATATTGCATGTTGCCACCTCTTCCCCTCCCCTGTATGGCTTATTGAAATCCAGATGATCCTCTTTATTCCTTTGCTCACAGCTGTCATGGATCTCTGCGTAGGTAGCCTGCTCAGTCTGTGGCAGCCGCTTCCCACTTGCCTGCTAGGAAGGATCCTTTCTCAGCTGTATTTTTATGCCTTGCCTGAAGCCCAAAATGTTTGAGGGCAACTCCGCAGGCCGGGCAGCAGCTGGTCTCCAAAAAGGAACCAGTGGGTGGTGGTGGTGGAGGAGGAGCAGCACAAGCAGCAGCATGAGGACCTTTCCTTGCTTCCTGCAAACTGCACAGAGCTGGCTGCTCACCAAGGTGGGGGCCCAACATCTGTTTTCCTCTTTAGACCAGAAGAAGAACACACCACCACTTGCTCAATCGCTGGCTTCCTTCCTTCCTTCCTTCCTTCCTTCCTTCCTTCCTTCCTTCCTTCCTTCCTTCCTTCCTTCCTTCCTTCCTTCCTTCCTTCCTTCCTTCCTTCCTTCCTTCCTTCCTTCCTCCCTCCCTCCCTCCCTCCCTCCCTCCCTTCCTTCCTTCCTTCCTTCCTTCCTTCCTTCCTTCCTTCCTTCCTTCCTTCCTTCCTTCCTTCCTTCCTTCCTTCCTTCCCTGTTTGTACATTAGCATGTTCCAGAGTAATTGCTTGGGCTCTCAGCTGTGCCCTGTGAGTATCCCAGCCAGGCGGGTGAGGAATTTTCAAGGGGATTGAGCCTGCCTGCCATTAAAGGCAGCAATCTGCATGAAAGCCAAAGTCTATTTGCTGTAAGCCCCGGAGTCAAATCTCTTGTTGAATTTGTTCAACAAAAAAGAAAGGCGGAAAGAAAAGGATTGGGTGCAGGGGGGTGGCGGGGGAGGAGGGACGAGAGGTTGTGCTGGAATTTGCATCGAAGTAATGTCTCGCAAATCTCTTTCTGGTTTCTGAATCCATATTCAAGACCCAAAGCATTAGCATTGAAATGTTGTGCTTAATGTTGGAAATAATTTTAATCTCTCCAAAGCCCCACCACCAAAGCATGCCCTCCAATCCCTTTGAATAAGTAACCTGAGCCCTGCAGCTGCCACTCCATTATGGGTGCATATGGCTCTAATTCCCTGGTTTTTTTATTTTAACAAACCTTAAACACCATGGCTCTTAAAGAGCTTTGCAAGGGAACATCCTCTGGGTTGTGCAGATGCTCCTCTTGGAGGGTGAACTCCGGTACCAGGCAGTCATGGAACCTCTTTTGCCCTGGCTGAAGAAGAACCTTGGGGGTGGTTATTTATTGTATGAGCTGCTCAGATCTCTGTAGCTTGCAAGTTCTCTTGCCTTGTTTTGTGATTGGTCAACAGGAGGTAAACAAGGGCAGCTTTTGCATCCTGATTGCCCAATCACAAGCTCAGAGGAGACTTCCACTGCTGAAATACTATGGTGCTCTGCTTACAAGAGCATCTGCTTGCACTCGGCACTGCCACCCTCAATGGACTGCCACAGACCCGCTTTGAGCCCAAAGACCATTCCACAAAAGGGCTCCTGAAGTTGTTTTTTTAAAAAAAGTATATATAACAGTAAGACAACGATAATGCTAGAAGTCACAAAACAGCAGCAAGAGCAGGGAGAAGCAGTGGCAGGGCTGGGGCACGCTGTGCCTTAAGTGGTCAGGGAAACAAAGCCGTCTCTGCTTGGCTGGGTGGCCCCTCTGGATGTTGGACAGAAGGAACGGCTGGTTGATCCTGCAAAACCCTTCTGTCCATTTCACAGCTCAGTCTGTGGTTTAGGAGGTTTTTGCCCAGACTTGGCCAAGTTCTCTCCCCAAATTCCATTCTGCATTTTGCATGCAAGAATAGCTTTAATTGCTCCTTTCAGAAATGGCTGCCCTTTGCTTGATGTTTTCTGATGCCACACAAGGTATGCTTCACACCTGCCTCTCAGATCAGCTCCCTGGTGTGTGTGTGTGTGTGTTCGACCCTTCAGGCAATGCCAGCTTCTCACAGCGGTGTGTGGCCTGTCATGTAGGTGTGTTTGAATGGAGGCCACACTGGTGTAACTAGACACTCCTCCTCTCACCTGACTTACTGAGCGAGCCCTGGATGCCAAGAGGGGCAGAGGTGAAAGGACTCCCCAAACGATGCCAGAACCTTCTCAGGGAGCAGCCAAGCGGAAGGCAGGACACAGACGGGGGGCACACGATCTAGAGCATAAGGTGCAGAAGGCCCAGATCTTCTCTGCTCTGGGACCCCTTGGTGGTTGCAACAAACGTACTTCCATCTACCCACACCACTCAGTTCTGTGCCAGCTGGACAACAAAACAGCCACAGGTGATGGAGGCCCCCCACCCCCCCCGGATGCTCTCAAGCAAGGGAAAGCCAAGGGGAGACTCCCTGAGCCTCCGAGGTGGGCTTGCCAAGCGAGATTCTGGAGGCCTGCTCTTCCTGCTTGTGAGCCTCTTGCTTGTGGGAAAAGGTCCTTTCCCTGCACTTCCAAAGTGCCACAGGACGGAGGGTCCTCCCAGCCGCTGATACGTCCCCTGAGCCCTTGGACAAAGGAAGGCAGGGGAGAGGTTAATTGGCACCCCTCTGCTCCATTTCGGGCTGATGTCTTGCTGGGCCTTCCTTTTGGAGCCGCCTCCTTTGCCAGCTGAGCCAAGGCCCTGGCAGCCTTCTGGTCTGGATGGGTGCCACTGAGCACAATAGCTCCTGCTCCCTCCTTCCTCAGCACACATGCCCACCAAATACGTTTTGAGAGCGTTACCATAACAACCAAGGTGCTAACATCAGCAGCAAGCTGATAGGATCAGAAAACAGAGAGGAAGGAAGGGAAGGTCAGGTTGCTACAGCACAAGGAACATGGATCTGGAAATGGTGTCTGGAGAGGCGGTGTAGGAGAGCCGCAGGGCCACAGCACCCTTTCCAGTCCCCACTTCTTAAACCCTGGAGGCCTTGGGCCAGAGTGTCCCTGAGTGCCAAGGGGCCAGCCCTGGGCCTGCTCCCTGGGTGGCCACGCCAGACCCATAGGAAGTGTCATGGGTTGGTCTCCCTAGACTGAGATGGCACCAGCACGAGTGAGACAAGGCTGGGCGTTCGATGCCCCCCACAGGGCCTCCTGGACAGGGGCTGGACTCCATAATCCAGAGGGTCCCTTCCAGCTCTGCAGTTCTAAGATGATGATGATGATGATGACCGTAGGCTGAAAAGGTCACCTGAGAGCAGTAAGCCAGGGTGGGCAAAGAGAAGCCCTCCAGATGTCAATGGGTGAGCAATGCGTGGCGCTTTACACCACTGGCTGTCCTGCTGAGGGCTGGGCGGGGGAGCTGCAGTTTCCCCTAGGGAGGGCCACCCATTGCCTACCCCTTCACGAGGCAGTGGAAGGCAGGCCCCCCCACCCCTGCGGGCAATGAGCAGAAACACCTCCTGGAAACCCCTGTGAAAGAGGAGGAGGAGGAGGCTCAGTGGGACTGGGACCTTTGACTGAGGGTGGTGGGTGGTGGGGGAACACAGCACTCTCCTTGGTGGGTGGGTTAAGCTGAGCCATTGGTCTGTGTGTGCTGCCCCCCCCCGAAAGCCAGGAGGTGGAAGGGTGTTCAGAGATTCATGGTTAAGCGTTTTAAAAGCCAACTGGCTTCCTTTGTTAAACCTCTAAGGAGCTTTCAGGAGCCTTCTCTGCAGTCAGCAGAGTGTATTGTCTCAGTGGGCTAGGGTGAGGTGGGGTCTGTGTGTCAGCAGCAGGATGTGTCTCCCCTGCTCCCTCCCTCTCTCTCTCTCTCAATTCCTCTGTCTTTTGATTGCTGCCCTGTCGCTCCTGTTTAGGGCTCTGAGCCACCTCCCTTCTGGATCCACTTAAGAGCCTCTCACCCTGATTGCTCTCCCAAAGCTCCTGACTAAACCACATGCAACCAGAGAGAGGGAGAGTCTGTGGCACCCAAAGGAGGCTTTTAGGGCCAAGCAGAAGGATTTGGCTTGGGGAAGACCTGCGGGGAGGTGGAGGTGGCGGACTCAAGGAGTCTGGAGGGGAGACGGTCATTCCAGGAAAGAGAGACCACACACTAAACCACAAGCAATATTGATTTGACTCAGTTGCCCAGTCAAAGCCCTTTGGGTGCCACCCCTCACCCCAAAGAGGCAGGGATGTCTCTGAAGAGGGATTGATATGGCAGGACAGCCGAAAGAAATTGCTGAGAAGAAAAAGCTCAAGATCTTGGGGGGGGGGGGGGGAGAAGATTCCCATTTCCCCAAAGAGCATGGGAAAGGAATCATCCTCTGAATGGAACTGCACAGCTGGATCAGTCTAAAAGGGAAAATATGAAATAATTGATCTTAAAGCTGCACAAACAGCCAAACCAGTCAGAACGTGTTCTGAGTCTCAAGGTTGAAAGAGCTATCCATGGTGCTGAACCACCTTTGGGGCTTGGGTTCAGCCCTGCGCACCACCTCCTTTCAACGTCTGCCTAAAACCCAGAATGGACTTGCTGCCAGTTTGAAGCCAGAGCCGCTTGCTTGCGTGAGGGGAGTGCTAGGTTTTATACAGGTTGCAAGTCACTTCCAGAGAAACACGTGGTCTCCCTCCTGTGGTCACCATTTGGGGTGTCAGGGGCTCCGAAATGAGGCCAGAGAAAGTCCCCTCCCATTCAGACAAGAGGGAAGGAACCCATTTTTACTTGTCAAAGGCATCTGGAAGGGAGGCCAAACTCAACCTGACCACATGGCCGGTGAGGCAAACCCCTTGGTTGTTTAAAAAAACGTTTAAAGGTAGTATTTTAATTGTAGATCTGTCTCAGGTATTAAGACCTTCTGGGATTGAGAGGGTGACCCATGCAGAAGTATGAAATCATAAAACCCGGAAGGCTTGACTGCTTTTGCCACATAGTGAGAAACACAAAGCAGAGGCTGACTCCCTCGTCTAGAGCAGCTGCAAATGGAGCTGGATTAGCCAGGATGGTCTCCAGCCTCTGGTCAGAGTGAGAGAAGAGGGGGAACTAAAAGGAACCACCGATGGAAGATTTGGAGAGAAAGGTAAGGTTTTGCAGGAGGGGGGCCTTGTGGGGAGGGGACAGCTTCTAGCCTGAGGGGTGGACCAAGTAGAAGGCAAAGCAGCTCATGCCAGACTGAGCAAAAGTAGGCATTTGCTCCCCCCACCCCCACCCCTACCCCTACCCCTACCCCTAACCCCTACACACCCACATCCACACCCACACACAAAACACCCACAGACCTAAAAACACATCCTCAGTCCTCTCTCTCCCCCCACCCCCCTCTGTTTCACACACTCAGGCAGGCGAGCATTCACAGGCACCCTGAAGTAAAGGAGAATTGCAGAAGAAGGGTGGAGGGGCGAGCTTGAGCCTATGGAGGAGCAGCCCCCCCCCATTTTCTGGAAGAGACTAGCCCTTCCTGATGCCAGCCTCTGCCCCTGCTGCCACCAAGGAGATGGACTAACCCTTTGCCAAGGACTCCCCATCCATCACACTGGCACCCTGGGGCAATGGAGCCCGTTTCTCCCACATGCTCTGACCGGCAGCAGCTCCCAAAGCACTACAAGCCTTCTTCCTCTTGTTCCTCTAAGCCAGACAGACAGATGCCCCTGCCCCACCACCCCTCTTCCGAGCCATACGGAAAAAAAAGCCCCTTGTTCTATAGCTAGGTGTTGGCTGCCCAACTGCCCACTCTGAAGTCTGTCACCCTCCTTGCCTTGTGCCTGCTCAAGCTGAGTGCCACTCATTATGCATGCACAAATGGTAATTCCCCAGCATCTGCCTATGGAGCTTCCAGCATCCTTATTATTCAAAGCATTTCCCCCTCCCATAATTGACTAGCTTGCCATATTATGGCCCTTGCATCTCCGCTATTCTATAGGGTGCTTAATTGCAACAGAGGTGCAATCAGAGCCAGCCAGCAATGTGGCTGGTAATTGACTGAATTCTAATAACAGTTAATGCTGCAGAGCGAATGTAGGAGCCAGAAGAGGAAGGGAGCATCCCGGCCTAGATCCATGAGCAGCAGCAGAAGCATTAGTAGCAGGATGATCTCCGCCTGGAGGGGTCTCCCAGCATGCCACGCCCTGCACTTGTGTGCACTCACACCTGGGACGATGGTTGAGCTGTTAACACAGATAGAGTGTTATTGATATGAGTTTGTACATTTCATCAGATTTTTTTTGCAGTTTTCAGCAAGATGTGGCCTTCATTGCTGTCCAAAGCATTTGGTCCAAATCGGCTGAGACAGAGAATAATCAAGATTTATGATGCTCATTCTGACTCCGGATCACACACTCAGTGCAGCTGGAAGAGCTCAGCTTCCACTGCAAAGCCTGACTGGCATCCACTCCTCTCTCCCCTGCTTGAGCGATTTAATGTCCATCCTGAAAACTGTCAAAACACTTCTGCTGCTGCAGATAACAGCCAGAGAGAGGTCTCTCTCTCTCTCTCTCTCTCTGCCTGGCTCTCCCCCTTCTCAACCAAGGGGGGCACCTGCACCCGGGAGCTCCTGCAAGCCAGAAGAGTGGCTGTGCCTGAGAGGTGGAGAGGGCGGCACCCTAAGGGAGAAGAAGCCTTGAGGAAGGGAACCCCTGAGACAGATCCAGCCAACCTGGCATCGTTGCTGAGCATGGCACCAAAACAGGAAGCCATCTGTTGCCAAGCAAATGTCACGGTTTCTCCCGTATACATTCTCTTTCGCAGCATAGAGGCTGCAGGATGGTGGATATGATCAGCCACCAATGTGTGAACACAACGTCTACATAAACAACGGTTCGTTGGTTAACAGAGGTAATCAGAGGCATGTTTGGTGTTCCCAAGGAATTCTGCAGAATCTTCCTGTTTGCCAACAGTTGCTCTGCCCACCGTCCTCTCACTCTTTCCTGCTGTGCGCAAGTCACAAAGGCAAGGAGCAAAGGCACCCAGAGAGAGGCCTGAGGTTGGCCGGGGGCAGCCGGGACTGAAGGCATGGGTCCTCGGGGACACCAGACGGCAGGCAGGAACCATGCAAGGCCCAGCCACGACTGGGGTGCAATTCAACAGCACTTCCTTTTAAAGGAGGAGCAACTGGCGATCCTTTGAGGGAGCAGCGGAGGAAGAAGGGGGGATGCTTGTCCATCCACAGAGCACTCCCCACCCCCGACCCCTTCTCTCCTGCTGTGGTTAGAGGCCCCTTTGGAACGTACAGGCAGCTGGAAGGGAAAAGGTCACCGCCACTGCCAGGCACGGCTGCTCCTCCGTGTGGAGTCCCACGGCCTGGGGCAGCTGGGGGCACCCCTCGCTCTGCTCTCCGGGCAGATGCCTCCCCTTCGCTGCTTCACTGCCAACCTCCCTCTTCTCACCCTTCCAGGGCAGCAGGCCACACCGGTGGTGGCCCCTACAGGTGCCCACAGCTCATCCACCACAATGGACTGCCATGGAAAAAGGAGCCCAAAGGCCTCGCCATATCCGTGTCCCTGAGGTCTGCAGGGATGCCTAGAGGCCAGGATTGTCCTTAGTGAGGAGAAAGGGAGGGAGGTTTGCCACAAAGATATTATTTCTTTTCTGTCTTTTCATGTTGGCAGCAAAAGGCCCAAACCTTGGAGATCTGTCACCCACCCACCCTGTCATCAGAGGAGAAATGGCGGAAACAGCTCTTCCCTCTTTTGCGGGGTTGGGGGGTGGGTGGGCAGCCAAGTGAGGCCCCCCACCTGAGGTGGTTCTGGGATTGGAGGGTCTGCTTCTCCTTGGGCCCTTTAGAGACGGAGAGCCTTGACCTCTGGGCCCCGTCTTAGCTTCAGAAGGAAGCCTGCACCCCCTGGGTGGGCATCTAGGGGTGCGTGGGATGGTTACATCCTGCCTGAAACAGGGAAGTTTCTGTTGCTGAGCCTGTCAGGTAAACAGAGCCCTGTTTGGGTAAACAGAATTAGTGGTGCTGAAGAGCTGCGGGCATTGCTGCACAGACTGATTAGCATAAATGCTCAACACAAACCAATTAACACTCTCTAGTCAGCTTATCCCATGTCACTTAACACAAACACAAAGCCCAGTGCTAAGCACACATCGATTTCCCCATAAAATCCAACACCCTTTAAACCTTAACTCGGCAAAGCTAAAACTGCTGAAGGAGGAAGAGGAGGAAGGAAGAGGAGTAAGACCCAGGGTGGTAGATCATCTCCCCAACCCATGGAGAGACCAAAGAGGGCCCAGCTGCCCCATCTAGGGGCCAGTTCCAAATATCCTGAAGGATCTGAGCCGATTCCACGCATTTCAGTGGCACCAAAGTCTTGAATAAATAAGCACAGAGCCAAAGTTTAAATATTGGATGACGAGGCAGCCTGATGAGAAGCATGTGTGAAAATGATCTCTGCCTCTCATTGATCACACCTTCAGCAGGCCCCAGCAGTGAAGCTGGGGTGCCCGGAAAAACTGGCTGTAGCTCATGAGACATGGGAGCAGTTTCGTACTCCCAACAGGCCCTGCTCTGAGCTCTTTTTGGCTGGTGCCATGAGGGTGAGGGAGCTGGAGGGAGGAGCAGCGGGAACTGCCAGCTATGTGTTAAGCTGAGAGATAATGTGTGTGTGTGTGGGGGGGGGGGGGGAGACATGATAGCAGCTTCCAAGGATTTGAGGCACTTCTGTGCAGAAGGTGAAGCACAGTGGTCTTCTGTTTCTCCAGAGGCTCCAGCTGCAAAGGATGGGTGGAATGGCCGGGAAGATGACTTAAGCTAAGCTTTACGAGAACCTTCCTGATGCTGAGAGCAGTTTGACAATGGAGGTGTTCTCCCATATTTGGAGACATGGAAGCAACCGTTTGATGGACACCTCTCAGAGGCACCACGGCTGCTTCCCACAGGGAGCCCCAGGGTTGTGGGGTGTGTGTCAGGAAGAGTGACACGCCCCCCCCAGAGCTCTTCCAATGGTGATGTTCCAAACGAGGGCCTCATTGCACACCTCCAGTGCACGTGGCACCTCTTGCTCCTGTTGTGTCTTTAGGAACCTTCTGCTATACCTACAGGGACCCAAGGGTATTGGTTGCCAGATGTGTGTGTGCATTTGTGTAAGGAGGACGTTCACAATTCTTTCTTGCTTAAATGTGGGGATGCTTCAGCACATGCTCTGAACCACATGGTGCACTGCTGAAACAACCCCCCCCCCCGCCCTTATCTGTGAAATGGGGACAATAGTTGGAGGGTGGCTGCAAAGGGAAGCAAGGCGAGATGGTGAAGCACTTCTTGCAGGCTGAAAAGTGGCAAATTGAAAATGATGTTGCTATGGAAACAAAAATATTTCATGTGATGGAAGTCAGAATGGGGGGTGGGAAGCAGGTATCTTTGGGAGGAAGGAGTGTGGGAAGGCCATGTTCCTCCCCCCCCCATGCAAGAAAGCACAGTTGACTACCCCTTGAGAGGCCCTCCTTAGCCCAGCACTGCTCCTTCTCTCTCGCTCCTCAACCCCTTGGGCAGAAGGGGAGGTCCTCCTTGGCTACAGGAGTTCCCCTATTAGTGGATGCAAACCCTACTTGGGGAAGACCCCATGGGGTCTCCTGAAGAAAGCCGGGAGGAGCACCAGTTGGGATGCAACCGATGGGTTACCGCTTCCTCTGACTTCTCTGCAGGCATTAAATAAACAAAGGATGCTCCTTCCCGAGCAAAGGGCCAGGAGATGGGATGGTGAAGGCCACAGTCAGGCACAGGCAGTTCCCCCAACCTCCTTCCTGCCCCTTCCCCCATGGCTCTGCCTGGAAATTGTGAGCCTTCCCCACTGCTAGTACGTAAGCCACTTAGCCATCCTTGATTCACCTCGGAATGTCTGCAGGGAAGCCCTTCAGTCTTCGGCTGGTGTCAACACAGCGACATGCTGAGCCAGAGACTGCCCTTCCCAAGGAACCTCACTGCGGTTGGGACTTGGGACTCACAACCCTCAGGAACCAGTGGGGGAGACCCCTGGCCCATGTCCCACCCTAAAGCCAGCCAGGACGTGGAGACGTTCCAAGGGGCGGCATGAGACTGTGAAAGGAAACATCATCCTCACATTTTTGATGTTTCTTTAAAGTGGATCCTGTTTTTATGGACTTCTTCTGGCAGGAAGAATTATTTCTGGTGGGTTTTTTTTTTTGAAAAGTTTTTTTAAAGAACCCTAAGTTTTTGTGTTTGTTTTTCATTTTAAATTACAAATTGTTTTTCCCCCCTTGTTAAAAGGGCCCTGGATGACTGCAAAGATGATGAGAAGGCATGAGGGTTTAACCAAAATCAAAGGGGATATGTGTATTGCCCCAAAGCATGGGAAAAGGCAGGGGCTGGAGGCAGGAGGAGTCCTGGGCCAGCAGGAGAAGAGAGCGGTGCCTGGGGGGGGGGGGTTAGCCCTGGTGCTGCCCTGGTGCCTGCCTGGCCACCCTGTTGGTTTTGGAGCCCCCCCCCCCCCCACTTGAAGAGGACAGAGGCAAGGCCAGGAGGGAGGGCGGGCCATAAAGCCCAGCCCCAAACCCAATGTGCAAGAAATCCACAGCTGCAGGATTCCCGACAAATAAATTTAAGAGAAACTATTTCCTGATTTTCCTTCATCATCAGAATTAAAGTATGTATATGCTAATAGGATCTGAGCCTTCTTTTTGTTAACACTTAAGTGGCCCATCTAACAGAAGGTCTGAGTTACAGACAGCTTTGGAGTGGAGTTGAAAGCACACTAGTGTTGGAGAGAAGTAATTCAGGCAGTCTTTTGAACGTGAAAGAATTCAAAGGAGTCCCATGCTGAAATTCTGAGGATGGTTTGTACAGATAGCAGGAGGCGGGAGACGTTCCTGCTGTGTGAGGCTGACACGTCCTTTTCCTCTTCCAGTCTTGGCTCTCTTCCTGCCTTTCACACATGTAGGCCAGGGCAGCAGCTGGCTACCCACCGTGGGAGTCCCCCAGATCAAGGAGGCCCTATAGTTTTGCATGGGGAAGGGACTATCACCCTGTGGAGGCTGGCCTGGGATCCTGTACCTCCTGCCTTTTGGCCTAAGGGCTTTGCCGGTGGGCCTCAGTGAGTCTCACCCTGCCCTGGGAAGAGGGAACAAGGGCATGGGATGCTCAGGCCCCACCATCCGAAGGATGTTTCAGCACAAACTCTGTTGCTCCCTTGGAGGAAAAGGTGGAAGGAGGCCAGGGAGCCACTCCTTTCCTTGCCTCCACCATTCATTCTTTCAGGTGCTGCTGCCCCCAGCCAGGTTCAGAGAAAACAGGGCTTGGGCTGGGCTGGGCTGGGGAGCAGCTGCCACGGCTGCTTACACGACAGGCAGGCCAGGGAAGCGAGGAAGACCAGCTTGGGGCAATGCAGAAACAGTTGGGCTCCAGCACGCCTCGGCAAACCTTGATTAAAAATAAGTCTCCCTTCATTGTGGAAGCTGCCAGTCAGCTCCTCTTTGTAGGTGGAATCTATTAAAAAAATTATCCTCATGCAAAGATGCTCAAGTATTTTTGACGCTTAGCAGCTTGCATGAAGCAGCGAGAGAGACAGAGGGAGGGAGGAACGGTGCCGGGGGGGGGGCACGTGGGGAGGACCCGGGGGAGCTCCTTGGGGCCAACCTGCTCAGATGGTGACTCGCCATCCAGAATCGGCACTGGGTCAACAGGCTGGAGGACTCAGGCCGGTCCATCTGAGCCCTTCTCCGAGAGGGGACTTGGATGTGTTATGCTAATGAAGGGTAATTGAAGTGCTCCAGTCACAGGTGCGCCGCCTAGCCAAACAAAGGCTAGGCCCACGTTCAGCGCAGTTCGGTCAGTAATGAGCGAGCTCGGTCTCATTATCCCCAGCAGCCAAGTCTTGGAGGAAAGGGAGGAGGAGGAGGAGGAGGAAGGGGGTGGGAGGATGCTTCTCCATAAAAATTAGAGCTTCAGAAGGAGCCAAGTGGTGACAGCTAATGTGCTTTTGAACAAGATCTAGATGTTATTCAGAAGCGTCAGAATCAGGCCTAAAATAACATTTTTGTGGACACTCTGAGCTCAAGCAGCCCCCGCCGACTCAGAACCAGAAAACTGGGCTTGAGAAAGAAATGGCTCCTGTCGCGGGAACAGTGTTGGGAGCCACCACTCCTGGCAAGAAAGAGCGAGCTCTTCTCACACCATCTGCTTCGCCCCAAGGAGATCTCCATGTGTGTTTTCGGGGGGGCGGCGCAGCCAAGGGTTGTGGCAAGGAAGTGGGATCCACCCACCCACCTGGCAACCCCTCGAGGAGGACCTGAGCTCAGAGCAGCGCAGCTGTTCAGGAAGGGGACTGGCCTCCACCCACGCCAGGTGCCCTCAGCGCCAGTCTTGGCCCACAAAGGTTCCAACTGCAGCAGCACCAGTCAGAGATGCCTCCGGGTGCCCGCAGGCAGGGGTGGCAGATCTTCCCTGAGCCCTCTTGGGGCTTCCACCAGAGTTTCTGGCTATCTCCTGGTCCCGGCCAATGTTGGGCTTTCTTCTGGCTTCTCCTTGTGGCGCTTAACAGCCCTGCCCTGCTCTGCCCTGCCCTGAGTCTCCTCAAACGTGATTAGTGACAGGACAACCGAGATGGGGAAGGGAGTGGCTTTGCGTGGGCCTCACCAGTGGCTCATGGGGCGCAAAGACACAATGCATTTTGGATAAGAGGAGCCCCCCCCTGCAAACAGAGTTGCTCTTAGCCTTCCCCAGGTGGGACGGGCATCCATCCAGAGAGCTTCCATCTCCCCCCCGACACACACACACCAATTGGGCAGTGAAGCAAGCAGAGACCACCCATGGGTGTGTATGTGTGCGTGTGTGGGGCTTTTCTCCTGGAGAGGAGAGCCAAGCGCAAGGGAAGCCACACAGCGCCACCCTGGCACTGGCATCCTGTTGAAGACAGTATAGCCCCCCCCCCCCCCCGCTGTTCTCTGTTCTCCGTCAGACTGCCTCCCTGGAAGGGGTGGGCGGGCACAAATCAATATTTACTTCACAGAGAAATCACACTTTGCAGACCCTTAATCACAAAAGGCTCTTCATTAACTGGCAGCCATTGAACGCCCTCCATGGCAGACGCCTCCTCACATCGCTCAGCTGATGCCCAAGGCGCTTTCCTTCCCCAAAGGTTCCCGCCTGGCATGGCAGGATGGGTGAGCCCAGCTCAACCTCTCCTCCCCCTCCCCCACCCCCACCCCAAGAGCGACAGAAGAGGCGCGGGGGGGGGGGGTCTAACCCGGCCTCCCGTCATGCCCTTACAAAGGCAGCTTGCCGGGGGGGGGGGGGAGGGCTCTGGGTACAAGGGCCTCTACCGACGGGGCCTTCAGAAGTACCCAGGCGAACCCACACGTGCAAAAACAAGCAACGTGGCCCTTCGCTGGACTGGAGTGACTCACTGCCGTTGCTTTTTGAGGGCACCACTTAATCACCCCTCAAAGGTGTCTGCTCTGCTCTTGCAGGGTTGCTGATGCCACCGGCTGATGCTCCCCAGCTGTGCTCTGCAAATGTGTGTGTGTAGGGAAACGTGGGAGGATGGGAGCAAGGCACGCTCCACTCTTCCCTACCAGCTTGGGAGCTGGCTTGCCAAAGGTGCTCTTGTTAAGGCAAACGAGGTACACGGGCGCATGCACAAACGGAGCAAGGCAGGTGGCTGCCTCGTCAGGGAAGTCGGTGTCATCTTGGCGTCTCCATCATGGAGCTCAGGCATCTTGGGGAGCCCGCGGCCTGCCTACCCGTGCCTCTTCAGTGGGTCTTGACAAAGTCATTTCAAAGGGAACAGCTCCTGTTTAAAGATGAGGCCTTGGAGCCAGTTCCCACCCTGGTGAGCATATTTTATTTTCCAAAGGGAAGAAAAGGTTCAGAGAGATCAGAAGGCAGCCCCCCTGCACATGTTGAGCTCGGAGGAGCGGCACGGGGGCTAAAGAGGCGCTTGTTTGCATGCACTGACAGCTGCTGAATGGAGCTAGAAAGCAAATGGCTCACTGCCTTTTGTGTCAGCAACAAAAGAGCACAGCTTCAGGGCAGTCACACACCCTGGCACTTGCTCCAGAGAGGCACGGCAGGCGCCTGGTGCAGCCCGGGACACTCTTCTGCTCCACGGGTGCCCAGCATCTTGACAAAATGATAAAGACCACTGGGGTGGGAAGGAGGGAGGGAAGAAAGGGGGGCACGGTGCCACCAGGACCTGCATTGGGGGGCACTCAGAAGGCAGTGCAGGCCCCACAAACTCAGAGCCAGGGTTCCTCACGCTGTGGAGTAATCCCTGGGCAACCAGGGTGGCCCCTGCCCAGAGTCCCCTCAGCTCAACGAAAGCAAGCACCGTTCTCTGTAAAAGGCTCTCTGGTGAAAGGCAGCAGCTTTTGAAACACCCCTCACGCCCCCCCCGTCCGTCCCCCCCCCCCCCCCAGTTCCTGACCTGACCTGCAGCCTCTCCAAGGGCAGACACAAGCACCTCGTCCCAAATCTGCGTCAGGACTTTTCATGCCTCCCCAGGGACGCAGTTGCCATTTCCTTGGGATGAGGAGTAGCGGGGTCTCTGGTGGGGGAGGAGACCTTTTCCCCATGAAGAAATCGGGCCCCCTTTTCTTCAAGATGTAGCAAACCCAGATTTACCGCTCCCTCTGCGAGGGCCTCGGCGCCTCCCCCGGCCCAGTTAGGTGGCCATTATGAGGGTGATTTAGCAATAAAATGTGACTGACTTCATTACAGGCAAAGAGGAAGTGGCCCACCGGCGCTTAAATCACAGGCAAAAACCTCCACAACCCCTCCCCCCCCCAGGGCAGGACATGTGTATTTACTCTGCCTGAGGATGATGGTGACACAGGAGGAGGGCAGGGGCCGGCTGCATTTAGCTTGGCATGGATTCTGGCCTTCTTGAATTCTGCTCACAAGTCCTCGGGGACGGCTGCTCCCTCCCACTCCAGTTTGCTTAACGAACATTGCTGGGGAAACAGGCCAAGGTTGAAGGTCTCCTCTGCCGGACGGACCCCATTTCTTTGAGCTCCCAGAGGCACTAACAAAAATGCCTCCCGCGTAGCCAAGTCCTTCCTGGAGGTTGTGGGCCTGTCTGTGTGCACGTGGCACATGGATGCCTACCATACACCCTTCTGAAGTTTGTCTATTCTAGCTTAGAGGAGCAAAGAGGGGAGAAAAGCAGCACATGTGTGGCGACTCTGCCTGAAACAGCGTGGGAACCCTCCTTTCTCCCTTCCCTCCTTTGTCCATGGCACAAACGAACAGCCCCCCCCCCCCCGTTTCCTTCCCCTCCCCCATCCCTGACGTGATGAAAGGCCACGTCGTGTGGCCAGCTCTTCTCCTCTCCTCGGTCTCTGAGTGGACGGAGGTGGCCGGGAATTCCCATCGTCTGGGTCTGGCAGGGCCTGCGAGGCTGCCCCGAGGGTCACGCCCTGTCTAGCCATGTTCTGCCTCTCAGTTCTGCACGGATAAGGTGGGTCTCCAGGGCAGGGGAGCCAGAGCCAGACTTGCCGGCTTCCCAGGGCCCCTGGCCTTTCCCCCGTGGGCATCGCTTGCTTGGGCTACCTTGGGCATGTGCTCCAGCTGTGGCTGCTGCCGCCACCCCCCTCAGCTGAGGGTGGCCATCTCTACCTGAGGCCACCCTCTGCTCGGCCCCTTGCTTTTCGTTGCTTGGCTGGGCTGAAGGAGAATCCCTCTCGGCTCCTCCACGAGAGCACCTTGTTCAGGGAGAGCGCAGGAACATGTCACTGAGAGCAGCAGGCGAGCAACCCCGGTTGGCCGGCCAGCCGGCTTCTCCTCTCCTCTCCGCATTAAGAGCTGTGAAATCCTAAATGTGCTTGTTAAATGGAGAGCCTTCTCCGCACTTGGGCAGCTCGGCTGTTATCTCAGATAAGTCGGAGCCAAAATCAATTTTGCTTGACAGGTGATGCACTTCAAGTAAACCTGCTCGACAGGCCTCGGGCGCTGCTGCCGCTGCTGCTCTGCTGAGAGCCGAGGCAGCCTGCCTTCTGCAGAAAGAAGGCCGAGTGGTCCAGGCAGCTTCAGGTGGGGCGAGGCGGGGGGACGGGGTGTCCCAGAGAGGCCACAGGAGGCTTTGGAGGGCAAAGGCCTTCCTGGAGGGCTTGGCCCAGCTCTCCTCCCTTGCACCCGGCACCCCATCTTCCTTGCAGGTGGTCCTGCCCATGGCATTGAAATGGGCACCGCTGAGCAGGAAGGACCCTTTGCCTGCAAACTGATGCGCTGCTCAGAACGGTGCGTCTGGAGATGGCACGCTTTGCAGAGTGTGCAAAATGGCAACGGAGCCTGCTGCCACATCTCTCCTTCCCTCTTGGCCAGGGCAGGCACCTCCACACACCACCTGAAGTGTTGCAGCCCCTGCTCACACAGGGAGCTTTTGGCTGCTCACTCATTTTCCCTACAAGAGATACCCACAGACTTCTGTTCCTGACTGCCATTGGGTGGAGCATTTACAGGCGGAGGCAATCTGCCCCCACTTTATCCTCGTGAGGACCCCACGAGAGGTGGGCCGTGTCCCCCTTTGATGGCCTCTGCCTTTTCCTTCAGGAGCAATGTGTGAGAAATGGCCAGGGGCCTGAGCCCCGGGGGGGGGGGGAGAGGAAGTCTCAGAAATGGGGCATTTCTTCAGTTGCTGGAGCTGCAGCCACTGGCCCTGATCCAGGCCCAGGGTGACTGGTCCCACCCTGCTAGTACTTTCCCATGTGCAGACCCATTGAGCCTTATGGTGTGGCCCTTGAGACCGCCTCATCAAGTCCAGAGTCAACAAGGGCTGGGCTCTGGGGTTCAGAGTCCCCCCCCCCTTTGAGCAGCTTTGCACATAAAAGGCCTTTGTAAGAACAGTGGAAGGTGGAGCAGAGGAAGCACAAGCATTGGAATTGGGGAGTCTGTGGTTTTCCACCCATCCTTTCACCCTGGAGAATGTGCTGCCATCTGTTTGCTTCTTGCCACGCAGAGAACCTTCCCCTCCACCCCACCCCACCCCACCCCATGCAACAAGCAACATGTGTGTCTCCAACAGGGAAGACCCACACTTCTGGTGATATGGGCAGTGAAGGTGTCCCAAGATGCAAAGCTTCAGCCACACCTCCTTGCTGAGGGAGGGAGGAAGGAGAGACCTGGCTTCCCTCCCCAGGCCCGTCAGGAGCCCAGAGCGGGCCCCTCGTGACCCTCTGTGGAAGCTCCTCAGGAGATGCCTTTGGGTGCTGCAGAGGCTCTGGCACCAGCCCTGAGGGAACCCGTGGTCCCCAAAGGGTGGCCTCTCCAGAGCACCTGGCAGTTCAGGCCACCTCCACGGCCAGCCCCTCGGGCGTGGGGGGCCTCCAAGGAGCCAGCTCTTCAGAGGAAGGGCAAAAAGGGAGCATGAACCTTCACAAAGCCGTTTCCGAATGATATCCCTGTTCCTTGTGGCCATAAATCCTCCCAGACCTGCAAAGGAGCAACAGCTGGCTTTCCCGGCCTGATCTGCAAGGCACTTTTATAGTAGCCACTATTCTGAGATATCTCTTTTACTGCAGCACTATTTGCTCCCCCTTAGAGGCTTGCCTGAGTCAGCACTTTGCACCTGAATGGCGGTGGCAGGCCTTTATGGCCTGGGAGGAACAAGCGCTCTCTCTCTCTCTCTCTCTCACACACACACACAGACACAGACGCACTCCAGGGATGAGGGAAGAGAGGGAAAGAGGGGAGGTAGGGAGGAACATTCTGGATGCAGTGGCTGTCCTTGGTGGCGGAGGGCAAGACTGCCTGTTGCCAAAGGACAGAGCAAGCCAGTGCTCTGCTGCCCTGGAAGGGCAGGTTCCCAAACCATGGATTCAAACGGCTGGGCTCAACACCGCCCCCTGCCCTCCCGCCCGCCCCCTTTGCTCCCTCGACAGCCTTTGCTCCTTCCCCTCTTCACAGCACAGGCCCCTTGGGTGGAGCCACCAGCAGGTGCCTGTTCCTTGGGCGCGAAGGCTTTGCCCAGGGAATTCCAGCTGCTTTCTTTCTTATGTTTTGTGCCCCTAACTCTGGCCACACCAACACGCTCCCTTGAGGTGAGGGTTATGCCCAAGAGATGGCAAGACCCCCATCCCCAACGGCCTTCTGTATTCAGCAGGAGGAGAGGCTCAGCCAGGAGGTGGAATGGCTGGGAGATCCCTGGACAAAACCAGCATCCTGTTTCCTTCTAAGCTAGACTTTTAGGCGTTTGACCAGCCTCTTGCAGTCACGGGCTGTGCCTCCAAGCCCATGGCATTGTCTCAACTGACTGACAGCTCCCAACAACAACCAAGTCAGGCCTCCCTTGCAGAAGCTCAAGGGTGCTGAGGAGAAGGGGAAACATACAGGAACTGGCTCAGTGATCTGGCCCTAGACCTTGGTGGCGATGTGTGGTTGGATGGGGGAGAGGAGCTGAACAGATGTGAGGCATCCTTTGTTATGTGGGGTGGGCTGTGGTGAGGATGGGAAGGGACCTCCCTCTGGCCAGGGGTTTGGACTGTGCATGTCTCTCTGTGTGTGGAGAGGCTCTTTCCCTCATCCAGTGAAGGTTCTCCAGGTCTAGGTTCTTAAATCCCCTTCTGCGCTGCAGGATCCATTATTTATTTGCTCAGCTCCCTTTCTCTGGCAATGAATAATGCACTGCCTTCTCCATAACAAGGAGCAGCTGCTCAGAATGAGGAAGCAGAACAAGGAGGATCTGAGCACCAACCCAACAGCGGGGCGCGGGGGGGGAGGGCAGAGAGAGAAAGCTGGCCGAGGAGGAGACCCTCCTGCAGAGCCTGTAGTCCACCACCCATCTTCCCCACAGCTGACAGGGCCATCGTGCCCACCACAGCTGCCAGCGACCGCACTGCTGACCTTTCCTCCCTGGGAAGGTGGCTTTCCTCAGCAATAACAGCAGGTCTGGCTCTCTTGGTCTTCTTGGCCTGTTGGGGGGGGGGGATGAAGGGGGTGCCACTTGCCAACAAGGAAGGAGCATCATGGCCCTGGGGGAGCTTTCCAGTCCTGCCCCATGATTCCCAAAAGGCAGGAGTAGCTGGAAAACGGAGGGGGGGGCAAAATGTAGAAGGAGCTCTCTGTGAGGTGCTGCTGAATCCTGCCTGAAAGTAACTTCAGCACCCTGGACAGTTCCTCTGAGCTCTTCTAAGGCAGATTCACTGTGGAAGGGGTGTGTGTGTCTCCCTGAGCTGGGCTTTGGACAGCGACTGAGGGCACATGAGCCTGGGAAGCTCCCTTCTCCTGGGCCAGGCCCTCCTGGGTCCATCTAGCCCAGATAGGCCAACTCTGACTGGCAGCAAAGGGTCTCAAGGCGAGCTCCTTGCCTCGGACTCGCTACAGAGCCTGGATATTCCCAGTGGGGTGGGGTGGGGGAGTCTAACCGGGCCCGATCCTGTTTGACATCCAGGGTCCCTGATCTTGAGATCAGACAATACTCAGCTCAGTCACACCGTGGTTATGGTGGCACGATGTGATACCGCATCCTAAAGTGGGCTCCAAGGTCTGATGCTGAAAAAGCCTGACAAAACCACGGGGGGGGGGGGGGCGGCTTCAAGGCACTGTGGGGGCAAAAGGGACACATGGATGTTGGAGATCCCCCCATGTGTGCATGCATGCATGAGGGCACCCACATATGCATTTTCCCTTTGCAGCTTAAAAACCTTTCATCCTGATGGAATTAGTCAGCAGGAGAGAAAAACCAGGACAGTGAGGACCAAACATGGACACCGCCCCACCCCCCAAAGGGGGCAGGAGACCCCCCTGATGCTGGCCTGATGCCTTTGGCATGCTTTCTCAAAGCCGTTCTTGATACAAACACAGCCACTAGGCACACAGCAGCACCTCGTTCACACAGATGCACCCCCGACACCTGGGCCTTCTGTTGGCTCCCCTCTCGTAGCAAGGGAGTAGGAACAATGGTGTCCCCCCATATGTGGGGCATCTGAGGGCTGCAAAAGGTGCCCACATACCTGTTCTCTCTGGCCCAGGAAGGATGACTGGCCAGAGAGTGCCTTTGGGGCAAATCTCACCCAGAATCCTACGGCTACCCCTGGCCGGAGCCCCCAAACAAGGCGGCTGCATATTGTGAAGGACAGAACTGGGGAGTCTGCAAAGGATGGAGGTGATTTCATAGAGAAACATTTGCAAATGCGTAATTTACACACACCGGAGATGTGTCTTGACAAGGCCAAATAGCTCATGTCAAGCAAATCACTCGGCAGAGTTAGCTGTCACGGCTTCAAGATACTCAGAGGGGAGGAGGGAGGCAGGTAGAGTGGGGGGGGGGGTCTCCAAAAGGTTAGGGCTGTCCAGAGCTTCTGGGAAGTGGTGGAGGGGGCACACTTTAACAAGGCCAAGAGGAAGCTCTCCCCCTCCCCACTCGTACCTAGGTGCAGAGGCTGTGAAATCAGACCCCTGGCGGTAGGGCTGCTTTGTTACATGCGAGCTACTTTGCTTCCTTTGGCTGTGGGCACCTTCTCTCATTTGGTCCTTCTGGAGCACCCTGCCACCCCCCATAGAGAGCAGTGGGGGGCAGTGGGCAGTCCAGTCAGCTGGGAACCAGGATTATTGGGGGCTCCCTTCCCCTCTCATGCTGTGTGGCTCCATCCACTCCCTTTGACCCGCTCTGTCGCCATGTGTAACTCTTTTCCCTCTGCTGGTGACTCTGCAGGTTTCCAAACCAGCCAGTGGGGCAGGGCTTAGGGCCCCAGCCCAGGTCTCAGGAGATGTGGGTCCAGCTCCCCACTCAGCTGTTCTGCTGTTTGGGTGCCTTTGGACAGTCATGGTCTCAGCCTGACCCACTGAGGACAGAGTGGGGAGCAGGAGAAGTGTGGCTACTGCTTCAAGGAGGGGGAAGCGTCGACAGTCAGCGTTGACAAAGAAGTAAGAGTTAGCTGGGCCAGGATGGTGTGGTGGAGGACAGGAATTGAATATGGCTTTCCTCCAACAATTTTAGGATCTGAAATCTCTTTCTGGATGGATTCTGCCCGAGACTGGCTACTAAAAAAGCTCCCAGGGTGCTGAAGGGCACGTGGAGGCCGGGCCCCCCTCCTCTCCCCAGTCCACCAGGGCCTCCTGGATGTTGCCTGCTGGAGGGCTCTCCCAGCCAAGCTGCCTCCAGCCCCTGGGGCCCAAGAGCGAGGCCCCCAGTTGGCAGATGGAGGTCTGAGTCCACACCGCTCCTCGAGTCAAGTCTTCTTTGCCACAAGGACCGCTTTGTCCTCCTCTGCTCTTTACTTCTCCCATTACCTCTCTAATAAATTTCTAGCTTGTTTTTGCTCTCATTAGGAGAGTGAGCGCCAAATGCTCTAAAGGGATGTTAAATTGAGCGCAGCACGTCAGCTCCAAGAAAGCAAAAACAACAACCCCGAAACACTTCCCTCTGGCCAATACCACCCGACACAGGGACTCCGTTGGGGCACGCGTGTGAAATGCAAGCAGGCCTGGTGGCAGTCCAACAGGTCCCACCAGTGGCCCCCACAAGGACTGAGTGGGGATCCGCCGTGTCGCTTTTTACAGCAAACAAACAGCTCAGGTCCCCACAGCATTCTTGTGAGCCGCTGATGGCTGGGAAGCCTGGGGGCTGCTGTTCCCCTTGCAAAGCCCAGGCGAGGGGCTCCAGGGGTGCCTGGGTGGGTGGGTGGGAGAAGAGCCTTCCAGGCTTAAGCCCCGACAGAAGAAGCCAAGCTTCCAAGAAAGGATGCTGGGTTTCCTTGAATGCCGGTGGTGGGGCGGGAGGCACTTCCAGCACTTTACACATGCACAGATGCTCCCTTCCCAATTTGAACTATCCCAAGGTTGAGCCCCAGGTATGTTGCCTTTACATCCTAGGGTTATCAGCAGTGCTCTCTGCCCTACCTTTGCTTCAGGGATCTTTCTTTGCTTTAATGACCACCACACTTGCAACCTCAAGAAAGCATCTGCTTGGCTCACAAGGGCAGCTCCAGCGCTGAAGCACAAACTTGCTCTCTCTCTCTCTCTCTCTCTCTCTCTCTCTCTCTCTCACACACACACACACACACACACACACACACACACACACACACACACACACACACACACACAGAGAGAGAGAGAGAGAGAGAGAGAGAGAGAGAGGGGGGGGGGGGCTCTGCCACTGCAGTTCAAAAGGCAAATTGGAAAGTCTCTCCCATGGTTACAGAAGCCTGACCAAATAGGCAGAGGAGATGGAAAATCTTGCCCCAGTTCTTTGAGTTCAGGGTGGGGATGGAGAGGGAAATCCAGGATGAGGCAAAAGCGCTTGACTCAAGCTCCAGGATAAAGCTTTCACCCTGGGTAAAGAGCCTCCTTGTTTGTTTGTTTGTTTTTCAAAGCCCACTTTGCCTTTGTGATTCCAGAATTTGGCAGGGAACTCCCAGGGCTGGGTGAGATCTTAAGCTTGGCAAATGCAGGGATAAGCCTCGAGGCAGAGCGAGAGGGTCCTCAATCAGGGGTGAGAAGCTTATCTACCACTTGTCATGTCGGGAACTAGTGGTGAGGGAGGGGCCGGTGCCTGAGAGCCCTGGACCCACCCCCACCCCACCCGGGGACACCTCAGGCCCCGAAGGACGCAAATGGCAGCCTCGGAGTCATGTTCTTCACGTCCACCACCGTGCCAAACCGTTTCAATCCATGCTCTTCAGCATATGAAAAGAATCCAAAGTGGACTGTGTAATTATTAATTAGAAGGAGGGGGAACCAGTGCTTGCACAAAAGCAACATTGTAACCAAGCCTTTCTGAACGAAAGCATCAAAGGCATGGAGAACAAAGGCCATCGCTTGATTGCTGGAGGAGGCAGCGAGAGGGAGGATGTTTAATGAGCAGGCGATGGCTTAAAAGCATGCAAGAGATTAATTAAGTGGATCCATGTCCGCATTAACAAGCCATCAGTTAAAAGGAGACTGGGTGAGTATGAGACCAATTTGGTTTTCACATTCCAGAGGTGAGGAAGGGAAGGAGGGAGGGAGAGCCACCAGGGGGTTTCAAACCCAATGCCCAGATGCCAGCAGAACGGATGGAGAACCCATCTGAAGGTTGGAAACCTGTCCTTGAAGGGGCACCCCTGCTAAGCTGAGAGAAAATACCCTGATGTTACCCAACCAAAGGAAGACAACAACCGCACCCTGCCCTGGCCTGCCTAGAAGCCCTCCAGGCCTGCTGTTCCCTCCCTAACGTTCAGAGTTGGCAACAGTTCCCTCTCCACCCTGCATTGTGCAAACCATGGAAAAGCTGTACCATCACCGGTCATACACGCAGTAAGGGTGGACTCCCGACTGGAAGGCTCTAGACTAGAAGACCTTTGGCCGTCCCTGTCAACTCCACCATTCTGTCCCTCAATGGCCTGTCGTGGCTTCAGCAAACCCTAGCCTTGGTGACCAGCCCAATTTCTCCTTCGTTCCTTTCTCATGGCCCTCAGTTATGGCCCCAAGGAAAGCCTAACAGGCCAAGAAGGCTGAGGCTTGTTGAGCCAAAGACCCCTCACATCCAAGCTGGTCCTCCTGAGCACCGGCCTCCAGGCCGAGGAACAGAGCATGTGGCTTCCTCTTGAGCTGCACCCTTGGGCCCCCCGTTAGCCCGTTACTGCCAGCTCTGAGTGGCAACAGCAGTCCTCCGGGCGGGACCCTTCCCAGACTTTCCTGGAGATGCCACCAGGATGGATCCCGCTGGGACTGTCTTTGCGCCGAGCAGGGGCTCAGCAGCAGAGCCACGGATGATGGCAGGAGGTGAGTTTTAAGCAGCTCCAGAAGGACTCTGCTTGGAGAGAGCCACGCTGGGCCCACGAGGGTGGGAAACCAAGCCCAGCCAGCCAGCCAGCCTTCCATCCTTCTCCCAAGGTGGTTTGAATTTTTTTAAAAACATGGTAAACTACTCAAGGAATTATTTTTCTCCCTACCCCACAGATGGTGCAGACTGAACCTTGAATCCCCTGATTTTCATTATTTATTAGCAAGATCAGTTGGATTATTCTCTGTTGCAGGGGAACATGTGCTGCTGTGCACTTCAAGCACTAAACAGCTAAATATAAGCTTATTTAAAAATCAATCTAAGAATCAAGGGTGTTTTTTTAAAATTGTTTACTATAGAAAAGAAAGACATAACCAGAAGCCTTGAGAGTTGCCACATGCTGAACACCACATTCTCAGCAACAACAAAAATTGGTTATTTAAAGCCTCACAAGTGGGAATTGATGGCTGGAGGCAGAGAATAGGAGAGCCCCCAAGACCAAACAAAAGGCAGTCGTGCCAAGCCTGGGCACCCAGGAGGGAGAGTCCAAAGCCCACCCAGCACGGACGGCATGGGGTCTTCAAAGCAAGGGTCTGTTAATCTCACTGCAGAGGTTTATCAGCCACCTTCTGCAGGCTGCCCCACTGCCGTGGGTTTCAGAACAACTGAAAGTCCTGGAAAACAAGTACTACAAAACCCATATCCTCACAACAACGCGTTGGGACAACTTCCTCTGCTTGCAGCGTGCGGTATCCTCTTTCCTGCTCTGATTTCAATTCTGCACCAGACAGGGTCTCTCTGTCTAAGGGCCACATCCTCCCTTTGTACTGGGCTTGGGTCATCGCTCTTTCTCCACCTTTCCTACCTGGGTCCAATCTTCGGTGCCCCCTTTGAACAACTTCACCACCACCACCACCACCACCACCACTGCACCCAGTCTGCACCTTTGGCACACGCTTGCACAGGCTAGTCAGGACCACCAACTGCCCTTCGTGAGGGCCATCAATTATCCGGGACTTTTTGAACTTCTGTTACATTGCGTACCCACCCCCTCTCTCCTCACACGAATCCATGTCTCTCTACAGAGGCTGCACTCCATGCTGGAGCCTAAGGGACACTCACACCAAATCCATCTGGTTAGCCTTTGAGACCTACAAGGCTCTTTCCTGGTTCTTCCACAGGAGAGACAGTCCACCCCCCCCAACTGCCCCCTGGAAACAAGACCCTGCAGGTGTGTTTTGGGGAGACAGCCTGGGGGGGGGGAAGCACACTCTTCCTGTAGGAGCCAGCACCCTCAGACAGGATGTGGGGCGGGGGGTTTCCCACAAGCGAGAGCAAGCCAGGTCTCTGTTACAGCCAAGCTGGGAGGACTTCCTCGGGGCCTTCGTGGCTGAGGACACGGCTCTTGGCAGCCAGGGGTGCTTGGTGCCGGGTAGTCAGCTTCACCAAAGGGGGTGGTGGTGGAGGTGGTGGAACCTGCTCCTTTGGTGCACAGAGATTTGGCCCGGAGTGCAGGACTCTCCAGGAAACAGACCTGCTGGTCTCCTCCTTCGTCAAGAGGTCTTGTCATACCAAGGCAGCCAAAGGGACGCGAGTGAGGAATTGAGTGAGTGTTCTTTGTATCAATGTGAACAATCAGGGACGATTTTCCTGTTTCGGCATTACGACAGCTGTTTCCTCTTCTCCTCCCTGCTCCCCCCACCCCACTCCACCTGACGGAGAATTTCAGATAACTGAGGAGCCCCCGCACTGTTTTGTATCTGTTTCTCTGTAACAAAAGGACTGTTTGGTTGTGGAATTTAGATTTTCCCCCCCTTACAGCCCAAGCCAGTGAACTTGGCTGTTAGGAGAATTGTCACTGAGGCCATGATAACATCTTATGAGCCGTATGCAAAGGCCAGTCGGATGACATACATTTTATCTTCTGCAAATCTGCCTCTTGTACACAATTTTCATTCTTTTTTTGTCTGTTGTGTTGAACCGAGTATGCACAATTTGATAAAATCTCAACTGAGTGAGAGAGAAAGAGAGAAAAGAGCCCAGGAGAGGAAGACGGGGGAGGGGGGGGCACCTTGCCCGCTGGCACGCGAGGAGGGCAGTCTTGGAAACCAACAGGCAGCTCGGTGCAGCCAAGATGACAATCTGGAGTCTGGGAAAAACAAGAACAGGGCCTACGCAGAAATGGGGACCAGAACAGCCCGGGAAGTTGCAGGAAGGAGCCAAGGAACAGGAAGAGAGCCAGAGGCCCACACCAAGGAGCAGCCGGGACCTCGGAAGCCAAGAGTTTCCGTCTTCCTCAACACGCCGGGGGGGGGGCTGGGGGGTGCCTTCTGTCCCTGTAAGATGGGGGCTGAAGTGCCTGGACAGCCCAGCCCCAAAAAGGGGGCCGTATGTGCTTCGTCCAGAGCCAAAGCAGCCTCCAGAGTCTCCCGTGGTTCAGTCCTGGCCCAATGCTAATTCATGCACAGGAGGTGGGAAGGAGGGGCACCCCATGTCCAGAATGGGGCAGCCACTCCCCAGGGAGTCAGCTGGGCTGGCTCCTGGCCCTCCCTTTCTGGGGAAGGAGGAAGGGGACAGATGGGTGGGGAGAGGCCACCGGCCCAGAGGAGCCTCTGGCTGAAACCCAGGTCGCTCCTCTGGGTGGACAGCTCCTGCAGCGGCCGGCCAGGAGTGCCAAAGCTGGTCTCTCTCTCTCTCTCTCTCTCTCTCTCTGTGTGTGTGTGTGTGTGTGTGTCTGTGTCTGTGTGTGAGCATGGCCATGGGTGCTTTCCTCCTCAGAGCGAAAGGACACTGAGGACATTTTACAAAATCGACAAGGACTTGGAAATGTGTGGAGCATTCTCTCCCCCCGCCAGGACCCCAGGCCAAGCCCCAGGTAGCTCCTCCTCCTGCCCCCCCACCTCCATCGGTAGGAGGCCTGTGGCACCAGACACTCTGGGGCAGAAGAAGGGAGACTGAAGGCTACCGAGAGGCTGACATTTGTATACTGAGAGCTGCCCTGTTCCCATACCTGCCACCCTTCTCCACGGCTGGATCTATTCAGCCGCGTTGTTATAGATTGCAAGTTCCTTTTAAAGGTCAGATAACACAATACAATTGAATCATATTAGCGGGCCGAGCATATCTCAGCGTGGTATTTCACGGCAAAACCCCATAAAGCAGGCTGGTTGTTGCGGTGAAACATCCATTGTATAATAAAGTCGGCATAATTGTCTCCAGAAACAAACAATCCATTTGTGGGAAAAGCTGCCTGTAATTGCAAGCCCCCTGAACAGCTACTTTACTGGCTGAGGGGCTGGAAGGGAGAATATTGAGCGCTAAGAGGCGCCCAGCAGAATTTAGGTACAGCACCTAAACGTTTTGCGGCAGGGCTGGCGAGGGAAATAAACAGCTTCCCAGCCCCTTGTTGCGAGACAACTATTCAATACGAGGCTGAATGTATGGATTCCTGTTCGTGGTTAATCTGAGACAATGGAGGGGGGGGGGCTGGAGAGTCCAGGGAGGGGCCTCCTTCCAGACAAGCTGCTATTAAGGAGATGCAGAATTGATTGCGGGAATGATTGAAGATTTGGGAGGAGGGCAATTCCCAAGCCAGCCATGCCCTCCGCGCTGCTTTTCAAAATGTGCCTGTAATCTGCTCCAGCGAATCCTTTTTATCATGTTTATTTCCTTTCCACGTTACCATCAGTTTGATTAATTGCTTAACCTGGACGTCTTTCTCATCCCATTCTACAGTCTAATTTTTCATCCGGCTGTTAAATGGCTTTCCATCCTAAATGGACATCATTGCTTTGTAGGCTTTGTCACTGTGTTAGGTTATTAACGGTACCTTCCAATCAGCTGAAACCGAGACCCCGAGATATTATTGTATTGTGCCTTGTAGCTGGATAAAACGTCTGCAGGGAGCCAATACCATTTGTCACTCCAACGTTGTTGTTGTCGTTGTCGTCGTTGGCTCCTTGCAGAACTGCCTGTCTGTCCTCCCTCCCTCCCTCCCTCGGTGATCTGTCCCTTCCAGATGAAGGAAATCACTACAGGGGGGGTCTCCCACCCCATAGCTGAGCCAAGCAACATTCTGGGTGCTTTTCATGCCAAGGGGCCTGGGGCAAGTAACGGAGCTGCTGGATTGTTTTCAATCCATGCTGAAAGCTTTTGAGTCTCACCGAACTCTTGAGGACCGGCATGAAAGGGAACGAGGCAGACGCCCTTGCACCCTCCTGAGTGTATGCCACTTCATGGAAACATGCACTTGGGAGGGGCTGGACTCGATGGTCTCTAGAGGGTCCCTTCCAGCTCTGCAGTTCTAAGATGATGATGATGATGATGATAAAGGTCGTGCTGTTTCACAGCAGAACAGGCTGCCTGCCAGAGCAGGCTGTTGGACTCTTCTGTGTTGGAGGTTTCGAAGCAAAATTGGGAAGGCCCCTTGGCAGGGAGTGTCAGCGGCTGCTTTCCTGCACCAGGAAGGGGGTTTCATTGGCGAGCAGAGCCTAGGGCAGCCTTCTGAGGCGACACTCCCGTTATTCCAGAACCCATTTGCTCGGAGCACCTGTTCAGCTTTCCTTGCACCCTTGACACTGATTGTGCCTCCCAGTACCCTCCCAACCCAGGGCTGAGGCTGACACCAACAAACACAATGCACGACAAAAAACAAAACAAACCCACCACCTTGTTTTCTGGCTTGTTCCCCCCCCCCCCACTGCTGAGCACTGGTGTATTTTTGTTCTGCTTTGCTCCAGTTTATTCCTGTGCACGACCTGCTCATGTGGACCCTAGTACTGCATTGGGTGGGTGTCATTTGATGACGCTTCCTTGTGGATATTTTTCCGCTGGTCAGTCTCTTCCCCCTTGTGCCCCATGGAGGCATAAAACAAAGAGGGAAGGGAGGAGAGCCTAAGGAGGGAACCCTGCCATGAGCAGAGACATCACCACTGTGTAGGGTGAGCCCAAAGACGAACCCTTTTGCCCATAAACGACGAAGGAGGGGTGCTTCCTGGCCAAGTCCTCTTGGGGCAGCTCCCCGGGGTGTGTTTTCCTCACATATTCTAGCCAGTGGTCATGGGGGTCACAGTGGGGGTCACAGCCACAGCCTCTGATATGAGGTCTACACAGCGGGGTGGGGGTGGGGAAAGAGGATCCAGCAGTGTTGCCCCCAGGCGAGCCCTGAAAAGGGCAAGCGGCTGAGCGGATGCCATCGTTCCCCAGCCCAAAGCCACGGGAGCCTTGGCAAAGCACTCTCTCTCACTTCAGAGCAAGCACTTTCTCCCTAGGAAGGGCAATTACAGATTTAACGTGCAGCCCTGCTCACACAGCAGCCAGTGCTGGAGGCTCAGGAGAGCCACGTCAATTGAATCTCATTAAGCAGCAGGAGATAAATCTGGTCCTTGCCTTGTGCTGTGCCGGAGTGGAAGGTTCTGGGCCCCAGAAGGGTCTCCTGCTGGAGTACAGGAGGATCCTCAGCCCCCTGCAAAGAGGGAAAGAGGCTGGCTGGCTGGCTGGCTGGCTGGCTACTACCACAGAGGATTTCAGAATCACTAGGAGAGACTCATGTTTTGGAATGAGCCAGAGAGCCATTGTCTGAGAAGGAACGTGTGTGCGTGGCTCCAGCTGCAGCCACTGTTGCGAGAACTTCAGTTTAATTTGCATCAATTTAAGGTTGCTGGAATTCTCCCCTTCCAAGCCACCTGCCGCAATCTCCAATTCCTGTGCAATAAAAACAGCGGACAGAAGCAGCCTTGGTCACTTCTGTACAGCAAAGGAAAGTAACTCACTTGGAGGGAGATTCTTAAGGGGTCACCCTTAGCATTTTTCCACATCTGTGGCGGAATGCTGTTCATTTCCACTGAGCTGAAATTTAAGCCCAACATAAGAGAGTCTTCTTCTGTCTTCCCTGGTTTTCTTGTTTCAGGCCACTGCTCTCTGGACATAAATGAGGAAGCACTCCCACCCTGAAGCAGAGCTGGCTGGCTCGCACTCAGAGAAAGGGAACCAGAAAAGGGGGAGGGGGCGTCTAAAATCCCTCTCTCGCCATATGCCCAACTGTGCCTTTTTCCTGTCCACGATCTCTGGAAACAGCACTGGAATTTGATCTGCTTCTAAAAAAATAAATATAAATAAAAAAGGCCCACAAATCTCCTGCAGGTTCAAATCACACAGAAGAAACATGGAGAGCCCTTCCACACATCACACAGATGTTCCATTTCATCAGTGAAAATGCATAGCCTTGGTATTGTGAGCTAAGCCCCTGCCTGGAGACAACTTGCAGTGAATACTCCAAATGAAACCAGAAGCCACCTCAGCACCATCCCAGCAGCAACAGCCACCCATGCTGAGCCCTTTCCCCTCTGTCCATGGGGCCCCCTGTACCTCCCCCCTGCAGCTTTCTAACCCCCCACCCCAGGCGTCAAAGTCTTGGGAAAGAGTCCAGCAAAGAGGAAGAAGGAACACAGGGCCTGGAGAAAGAAGCCAAACTTCAGAAGCCTCATGTGGGATTTATTTTGGGGCAAGCAAAGGAAGACACATCTTAGGTCAAAAAACAGATGCAACAATCAGCCCGAAAAGGAGTTGAAGACACATTCATATTGGAGAGAGGTGATTCAGGCAGAAT
The DNA here is from genome assembly GCA_037013535.1 of Intellagama lesueurii. Taxonomy (NCBI): domain Eukaryota; kingdom Metazoa; phylum Chordata; class Lepidosauria; order Squamata; family Agamidae; genus Intellagama; species Intellagama lesueurii. The sequence goes on from JBAJHW010000012.1 coordinate 467,655, forward strand.
TCTGTATTTCAAAAAATCAGAATTCAAAGGTGCTTCAGACCTGAAGACCATCCACAGAAAAAAGCAGGCTGATTTGCAAACTCTAGGAGCTCAAAGAGGTTTCCATTGTGACACTCACAATCTGTCCACCCTTAACAATGTTCCTCTTCTAATTCTGAGTTACTTATAATGCCCATTTCTGCTCTCTGTTCATATTGTTGGCCACAGCCTGCTTTCTTCAGCAGTTTCCTAGCCTTTCCGCAGTGTGTTTGGCAAGGAAGACTCGGAACGTTCCCCTGGTTGGAGGAGATGGGATGGTGGCTTTAGGATCCACCTGCCCATTTGTAACAGTGGAGGACGGCTGCACAGATGCGCCTCTTTGGTTGAAGAACTTGGGGAGGGGTCAGTAACCAGGCTGCAAGTTGCATCTGCCTCTCAGCCTCCCCTCTCCTCTTTTTTAAAGGCACAGCCAGGAGCCAAATGAAATAATGAGAGAAACTCATTTTAATGCCATGGAGGGAATTGTTTTATTACCAAATCAGCAAATAGAACTAATTGAATCCACAGTTTAAGAAGAGGGAAAGAGAAAGAGCAGGGAAAGGAATGGGTAAGGCGCACACGCACACACAAATGCACAAGGCCTGAATATTCATAGGCCAAGAAGCAGTGAGCCTGGGAATGCAAAACATGGTCATAAATGGGAATATATCACCAGAGGGCAAGGTAGGCAGAATCCTCAGAGGGTGCAGCTCCAGTACAAACGGGTGGTGGAGGAGGATGTGTTAACGGGGGCAGGAGACAGTTCTCTCTGCACTGGTTCATCCAAGCAGGGAGCACGGTGCTCGTCTCCTTGAGCAGGAGAAACAGGTGCCCAACTCAGAGGGGTTGGCACAAGGTCAGCCGGGGGCCAGAGACTTCTGCCACCACGGGGAACATGAGGGCAGATAACACCGCCAGCAGTGCGTTCAGGAGCCCCAGTGTCAGAGAGCTGAGTTCAGGCAAACTGAATGTTGTGTCTGACTTCATTGCATCCTCTCTGCTTAAGTGCCAAAGACTAAGCAAGCTGTTTTGGAATGCCAGGAGGTGAGAGAAGGTCCTTCTGAGACACTCTCTCTCACACATGACATCCTTGATTAGCATGCTGGCTTTCATGGCCAAGGCAAAAGGAAAGGTCCAGGCAATGCCTTCCTGTGCCTGGGGGTTCCCAATGGTGCCTGACTGGCTGTAGTTGGCAACTAAAGGCAGGGCTGGGAGGTCTCACCTGCCCTGACTCCAACAAGGTGGAGCACAGACAGACTCCTGAAACGGCTGAAACAGCCGGTCTGCTGTCTGTTTAGGCTTGTTATAGGCCGGGGGGGGGGGGGGAGACCATCCACCCAGGCCTTCAGTGGGTGGGCGACCGGTTTTGCACGCGTGCTACCTCTTTCCTCAGCCACCTTGGGGGATGGATCGTTGGCCTGATGCAGACCAAAGGTTCGCACAAAATTGCTTCCCTTCCTCTCCCCACCCCTTGCAATGTCACCCAGAAAAGATTTTTACCCACGGGGTGGGGGTGGGAAGATGAGCCTGTTCACTGATCAAGGATATAAATGAAGCCCCCTTGAAATTGGTCCCTTTGAATCAGTTCTGGCAAAATGGGCTTCTGCCTTAAAGAGGCAGAACTAATACTCAATGCCAGGCCATGATTCATTTGGGGGGGGGGGGCAAGCTTCAGAAAACCCAGAGAACCTTCCCAGTCTCAGAAATCTGCCTGGAACTGCCTTCACCAGGAACAGCTGGGAAAGGGGAACACCCTCTAAATTTGGCACACCCCCATTGCACTGCGCTGGTCATTGATCTGCCCCCCCCCATCTCCTTTTGGCCCCCCATGGTCCAGAACAGGGAGCGCCTTTCCCATTCTCTGATTATGCGAAGGGGGCCTGAAATCCCCCCCCCTCTCCTCCACCTGCTTCGTCTCTGCTCTGGCTCCCCTTTTCTCACCTGCTCTTTCTCTCAGTAGGTTTAGGATTCTGGACTGGTTTTGCTGGGATGAGAAATCCATTCCACTTCAGTCCATTCTGGCTTCCTGCCTCTGCTCCTCCAGCGTCCCTGCGATGGAGTCTGTTCCTTTGAGTTAATCTTCCCCACAATTATTGCAACTTGGGCTGTGGATGTTTATTATACACATCTCCATATTCTACTTCACTGGTTTAATATTATAAGCATGTTTATTTGTAGAGTACAAGCTAATTAGAGCCCCAGCAGAGGCTTCCATATTTGCCAAGGAGTAAAGAGGTGTTTGGCAGTTCTTTTAAAAGGCCCACATGACACAGAACACACTGCAAAAGTGCACAGCGCACATACATGCATGCAATGAACAGAGACCCCTCCTCAGTTCCACAGTGAGTTGTCACAACTGGAGATGGGAAGGCCTGTAAGAAAACTGGAAAAACCCAGTTTTCCCCCCATTTTTTCCCCACACCGTTTTTTGTTTTATTCCATTAAAACTGGAAAAAAACATGGAGTGTGGCATATGTTCTTTTACAATGATAAATAATATGTCCATGACATGGTATTCAAACTACATAACATGAAGACCTTTATGAAAGACTTCTGAGACTTTGTGTCTTTAAGTTTCCCCAGTGACCCTCACAATGAGGACCAACCCGGCTCGCTTCGTCTATGTTTGAGGACACAAGAAGAGACTTCCCACCATTGGGTGATTTTGGATAATAGCAAGTGGGAAATGCAAATCTTCCGAGTTCATGATGATCTCTGTTTAAATTTGTGTCAAAGTGGATGGGCTCTAAACCAGCCCCGGCTAAACCCCACTCACATCTGAGGGACCCCGACCCCAAGTTTGGGTCTGGCACATACTCTGGGTGTGTCTCCACAGACACTCCTACCGATGCCTCCTCAAGGGCTCAAAGGAATCTCTTCCCAAACGGGGCCTTTCCCAGGTTTGTCCCTGGATGAGCCACTTCCAGGGCCCCAGGGTGAAGGTCTCTTTCCCCCGCCCTCTCTCTGTTTGCCTCTGGACAGGGTGGACGGGAGGAAACAAAGCCGTTCCACCTCATGAGCTGCTCTGGAACACGGTATCTTGGAAAGAGGGGATGGGGGGGTGGCCCCCAGGATTGCAGTGTCTTGCAAAATTACGCGCAGGCCACACATGGCCCACGCCATCTCTATTCAGCCAGCCCGATGAGTCGAGGCATCTGTCCAGCCCCTTCTCTGTGCCGCTGAGCAGTTAATGGCTAAACCCTTTCCGTTTTGCACGCAGCCAATTAAGTCTACCCTCCGCTTCCCTGACTCACAGCCGTTTATGACCCTCCATTTCCATCAGCAACACAAATATTAATTACAACACACAAACTTGCATTAATGTAACACCAAGGTTATTCATTAAATGCCGAGGAGTCAGGCAATAAAAATGCACAGGGTCTCATGCATGTTAACAGAGAGAAATCAGTGTTCTTTGTGATCTGCATTCACAGCAATGGCACTGCATTTAAGCATCCTCACCATCTAGTCTAGAGAGATGGAGGTGAGGGTCACTGGTGGGACATGGGGACCTTCCTTCCTCAGAAGAACGCAAGGTATGCTCAGCAGCGGTGTGGCCAGCCGTAAAAGACCTTAGGAGGGCCAGTGGTGGAAGGATGTGTTGCGTCATCGCTTCATTCCAGCACCCCAGCCTTTCCCGCCTCAGACACGATTTGCTCAGTGGGTCTGCTAGCTGAGGAAGGAGGGAAAGGGCCAAGTGAGAAGCCAGCCAGACTCCTCCTCAGAGAGCAGGGAACCCCACTCCCAAACGAACCGAGAGGCAAAGGATTTGGGGCTTACTTTGTTCAACTCACATTCCGCTCTGGTGGCTCCTTGGTGCCGTCCATCCCAGGGACTCTAAACTGGCTCAGCTCCCTCATCTGAAAATGCTCTTCCTTCCAAAGGGGCAGCTCCAGCAGAGAAGGACAGGCGCCCGCCCTCCAGTCCCCTTGCCTGCTGGGACAGCTCACCCCTCCCTGCTTTCCTTCAGTCAACCATGTCTCTGCTATGGTTTCCTCTGCCGTTTCGGCAAACAAACAAGCAAGCAGAGAAACCTGGTTTGCTCTGCCTCATGATGGCACCCAAAACCTGCCTAGCCAAAGATGGTGTTCACCCAGGCAGGCCATGGAGCAGGAAGGGGCTTTGCCCACCCGCCCATCCCCTCTGCCGTTGATGGGCCAGGGCTGCTCTGCCTACCGTGCAAAGCCAGAGCAGGTCAGCCGAACACCTTGCCAGCATCTGAGCTCCATGAGTCACAAGCACCTTTTGTCAAATTCAAGGGCCCATAACAGGCTTCCCCAGGGATGGCTTTCTGTGCCAGCCCATCCATTTCGTGATTTTCAGGGCTTTGAATTCAAGTGCAACAAAACAGACATGGGCAGCTTCCCAGGAAGCAAGCCGGGCAGAGATCGGCTCCCAGGTCCCTGTCGTCCATGGCTGTCTCCATGCTGTGTCCTCTTAGGAAGGCGTCGGGCCTCCCACCCCCATCCGCCACAGTTTGGGGGTGAACAGCTCCTGCTGGGCCTGAAGGAAATTCAGTCCCTGGTGGGACCCCCACTGGAGGGGGAAGCTGGAAAGACTCGTGCATGACGTCCCTGAAGGGCCACTTGCTTCCTGTCAGAGTTGATTCTGCGGGGCTACCTGGTCTGTGGGTCTGACTCTGGAAAAGGCCCCTTCCTACGTCCCTTCTGATGGAGGCCCATGGGAATCGTATTCATGGTTTTTCAAGGGGATGCTGCCTTTCAGAAACAGCTGCCTGGTCCCCTGCCTACAGATGCCCACCTCAGCTCAGCTCGCATCCAGGGACTGTGGGGGGGGGGGGAGGAAGGCGTTGTGAGACCAAACCAGAAAGGTGCTGCTTAAAGTAGCTCCCCCCCCCCTTAAATCTCACAGGAGTAGATAGAGTGCCTAAGGACATTCACACCAACGCCACCTGCACAGATGAGGAGCAAGAAATTAGCGTCTGGCCCAGGTTGGCATGCATCAGCCTCCCACTCAGGTTGCAAAGGCCAGCCTGTGTGACACCAGACCACCACCACCACCCTGCTCGACTTCACAGCCGTGAACGATGAGGGTGGAAAGCCAGCTGGAGCGAGAACACTCCTCCTGCATAGGAATGAGCACCATCTGAACTGGCTGGGTCTTCCCCCTTCTGGGGCCGGAGGGGTCGCTTTGCCAAGGGCGTCGTGGCTTCAGGCACTTCTCTCTGGCCCTTTGATTTGTGTCGGCTTCCACAGCGTTTTGAGCTGAGTAAGGCACCTTGGCTGGTTTTGATCTGCCTGCATGCGGAGTTTGCCTCCAGCCTCCGACAGACCCCTTTTTATCAGCAAAAGGACTGATGGACAAAGCAGGAGTGCCCCAGACCTCCCCTTTCCATTCACATCCCAAGGCAGCTCTGTGTGCGCAATGATGTGCCTTTGTTAGTGTGCATGCCTATACACACATGTACACATGTACACCTAGTTCTTTGCCTCCTCTCCTTGCTGCCCAGCCAGGTCAAGAGGTTCCTCTTTGCAGGGGGTTTCCTTCAGCCAACAGCCAAGGGGCCCACTGGGTATACGGCAAAACCCCTAATGGGAAAACGGGGCTCAGGCGCGTTAGCTGTGGCAGCCGAGACACCCTGAGTGACGCTGGGATTCATTTTGTGCAAACAAGTAGTTGGGAGATGAGCCAAAAGGTGAGAACACGGACTTTGCATGCAAAAGGAGGCAGATCAATGCCCGGCCAGGCAGCGTAGTCTCCAGAGGAAGAGGCCTTCATCAATCAGAGAATGCCAGCAGGAAGGGAGGTGAGAGGGAACCATCTTGAAGCCAAGAGCCTTCTGAGAGGGCAGCATTTCCAGTGCAGCAGAAGGGAAGGCTTTGAGGGCTGAGGAAGCACCTTGCCAGCCCTGCAAGCCAATGGGAAAGGCCCAAGCAGGTTGGGCCTGACGCTCAGGAGCTGAAGGGTCCTCAGATCCTTGATTTTACTTGCACAAAGAAGCCAGAAGGGAGACAGACTTTGGGGTTTTCCTCGAAGGGTCCTCCTGGATAACTCCAGAAATCAATTCCAACTTACGAGAAATGGAGACTTTCTCAACTCTTTTGAGGCTTTGCATGCAAGGTTAGGAGGCCAAGAGAGTCGACACAGCAACTTGGGGTTGACGGATCTCATCCCCAGCCCCAGATCCTCAGTGTTGCTTGTCTTCTAATGGAGACTCTCCTTCGCAGCTCCTGCACCCCCTTGAGAAACACCCCTCTCCTCTCTCTCTTAGGAGCCTTATGACACAGCCTCAGCTACTTTTCTTTCCTGGCCCACCACCAAATGGCCAAGTTAACCAAAAGGATATTCCATTCCTTTCTCACCCTAACCCTAAGCCCTCCTAGGACAATGCGTGGAAGGCCAGATGTTGGAAAGGAGCAAGGAGCTCGCTATGCAGCCATCTTTCACACTATGTTATCCAATATGCTGTCTGACTGGCCACAGAATTGGTGTCATTTTTATTCTGTTCCCAAATAGGTCCAAGAAAAACTCCCGGAAGGACTCCAAGCAACGGGCAGATCAGCTGATGTGTTGGCTTCCCCTTGGTTTAGCACCAGCAAGAGGAAGATGGTGGCTGCCTCCTTTACTGGCATACTGAGGTGGAAGAAGCTTGCAGGGGAAATCAGCAGGAGCTTTTTCCCCTCCATCCTCATGTGAAGTCACTTCTGCTCCTGAAAAACAAATCCTTGGGCTGAGCGGATGACGTGTGTCCCTTAATTTTGAGAGTCTGCTCCAACCTGAGCCTGAGCCTCCATTTTGCACCTACCTCCAGTTGCCAGGCTTTGGGGTTGCTCGAGAGAAAGAAGATGCAAGGTGGATCCTCCAAACCCAACACCTGGCTGCCCAGGCCATCTCTTAACCTAGCTAGCAGCACTTCCCAGGCTCTGCAAAGGGGCTTTGGAAGCCAAATGCATAACTTGGGTTGGCTGCCTGAAGCTAACTAGAAGCCCTTCACAGACCTTCTGCCACGTGGGAGAGAAAGAGACCAATGCCATCCTTGGGTCAGTCCTCCAGCCACTGGGTCCCGGGCCAGCTTCTGTCCCTCCACACAGCCTTCAAAGGCTACCCCACCTGCCAACCCAGTGTTGGTAATGTAACCCAGATATTACCACTGGAACATGTTTGCCAGCACACATGTGGGGCAGATGGCAGCTGCCATGACAAGAGTGAGGGCATGAGATGCCTCCCCAAGAGGCAGTCGGTGCCCAGACATCAAGCAAGGGCAAAGCAGACGCCCCCGGGAACTGTTGGATTGCACCTGAGACCTCCTCCTCCAAGGTCCAGCCGTCCACTGACAGCCTCTAGCTGGGGCACCAGCGGAGGGAGAGGCAGGGCTCCAGGGAGCTGCTTCTTCCTCCTCCTCCTCCTCCTCCTCCTCCTCCTCCTCCTCCTCCTGCTGTGTTCATTCAGACGAGTGAAACTACACTTTGGCATCAGCTCTCCCACCCAGGCTGAAGAACGAGTTGGAGATTCACTGGTGATGCAAATTTTCCCTCTTCCTCCTGACACAAGATTCTCCTTGCCCCCAAAAGAATGATTTTTGTGCCAGCTGCTTTTGCAGGTTGCACAAAACTGTGGCAGCCGATGCCTTACTGGGCGTGCTTTTGCAAACCAGCAGCATCCTGTAGGGTGTTTGCATCTTTCAAAGTACCAGCCCAACCATCTGTGTCTTGGGGGTGCATTTCCCTTTACCCAGAGAAAGCAGGCTCGGTGTTTGCTTGCTTTTCTGGTTGGTTTGTTTTTTTTCCTTGATTGCCTCAGACATGTTGTGCAAACTGCAGAAACCTTGATGAGGAGAGAAACTGAGCCTTGTTTTGCTGTTGTGCTGGAAACCAGGAATCTGATGGGACTGGGAAATTCCTCGCTGAGCTGTCTCTTCACCTCCAAGGTAACCGGAACCAACAGGATTGAGACATCCATCCAAGGTTCTTCACATCTGGAATTTTGCCCAGAGACTCTCACCTGAATCTCCACGGTCTCCTTGGGCCCTCAAACCCACTTGGGTCTCATCAGCACCCCACAACCCATCCGAAGCCAAGCGGTCTTGGCTCATTTTCGCCCAACACACCCACAGCCCCATCTGGCCTCTCGGCTGATCTCTCAGGCCTCCTGCCTCTACATACTCTCTCTCTCTCATAAACACACACACACACACACACACACACACACACATAACACACCATCTGCAGGCGTGGAAGCATACATGAGTTTAAAACCTGCCATGAAATTTAGGTACATTCTTCTCCTGTTTATGCTCCAAAATAAATTCTTTAAGGAAGCTGGCATACTTCACGGGAGAGTCGGTGGAGGTAAATGCTTTCATTTACATAAAATGTGACTGGCGACCATAACGCCGAAGCCATAAAGAGCGAGCAGTGGGGTTTATGAGCCATCTTTGACGCTTGTGCGGGATTTCGAAGGGGAGGGGGAGGGGGAGGGGAGGGGAGGGGGTGGGACAGCGGCTATGCCAACATTTGCCAAAGCGACTCATATTTCTTAGAGAAGGAATATTGGAAGATTTACAAAAATGCCCACTTTTTTCCTTCTTTTCCTCTAACTTAACTTCACATCCTTTCCCCAGCTTTCAAACTCTTCCCCCATTTGGAAGGTTCTCTCTTCCTCTCCCTTGTCCTTTTGAGATAAAATGCACAAACAAAGCAACCTGCCAAGCTTGGAGCTAGATTGGAATAAAAAGCCCCAGTGAGGACAGGAAGGCCTTGCGTTGATTGGGGGGGGGGAGTTTGGAGGCTGGGCCCCCCAATTCCCCCCTCCCCCTGTGCTCTGTCAAGTGCTGGCAGCCTCCTGGCAGCAAGACCAAAGAGGTTGGTGTGGTGGCTGGATCCAGCCTGGACCAGGGGGACCCCAGGCCACCAGAAGACTCCAGGCGTGCATGGCCCCACCCCCCACCCATTCAAAGTGGCTAGGGTTCTGCCCAGGGCAGCCAGCTCCGATGGGCAGGCAAGGCTGCCGCCCAGGATTTTGGACAAGATGCTTCCTCAGCCCTGCCTGGAGAAGTGGTCTGGGATGGAAAGGGGGAGCTCTGGTATCCTGCATGCAGCTGCTCAGCTGTAACCCCGCAGGTTGCCACGGCTCTCCAGGTTTTGGCCAGGGGTTCCTCCCAAGCCCCGTGCAGCCGGTGGGGAGAGGGAACCCAGGAATGTTCTGCAAGCAGAGCAGAGCCGGGTTCTCTCCAAGAGCAACTGCCCCCCCCGGCCCTCCCCACATCTCCTTCCTTGTGTCCTCTTCCCAGCCCTGCACCTTCCCTTTGCCCCCTCCACTGCCAAAGCCCCCCCCCCCAGTAGATGGAGGGAAGGAGGGAGGGACAAGCCACTGGTGGGGGCACGGATCAGTGCCTGGCGCAGGGGGTTGGGGGCCTTCCAGCTCCAAGATTCCAGTTCTCCAGGCTGGGAAAGCCCTTCTCCACCTGGGGCCTTGGAAAGGTGACAAAAACCAGGCAGAGCCTTAATGCACTTAATGCTCCCCCCACCCAATGCTCATCTTCCAGGCACTCCCACTTGCCTTGCCTTTCAGTGGCTCTTCTGAGCAGCCCTTGGCGTCCTGCGAGCTGATCATTGCTCCCTGGATCCACAGAGGCCACCCCCTCCCACCTCTGTTCTGTGGCCACGGGGCGTGGCAGCAGCCCCAGGGTGCCATCACGGGTTCAGACTTTGGATGGTGGCTGGGCAGGGTGTTCGAGTGGAGAGGCCGAGCTGCCAAGGCAGCCTCTGGGATCACTGGGGACTTCCCGGAACACATGACAAAGAGGAAAGAAACACAGGTTTCAAAGGTGATTGGAATATATAGGTGAGCTGCTGCCTATTTGGTCACGCCAGCAAAATTATAATATCCACATTGAATGTTTGAGGAGGTTTGATCACCTGCTCCTCCCCAGGACACGGCGCTAAAAGGAGGGCTGTTCATTCACACCCTCACCCTCCTCAATTCATCCAAACCACTTCAAGCAAAAATCATTTGAAAGAAATTACCTCCGCACCACGAGCAGTGAAAAATGTCCCACATGAGCCTCGGCAGCCCCCAAAGCAATAAAATTTCTGCTGAAGTGCACAGTATAATAACTCAGGGAAAAGAAGTCCCCATGACAACACGAGGGGAGAGAAAAGAAGCCCACGGAAAGCAGGAGATTCAATCCTTTCTCGATACAAGATGTCACCAATTTGTGCAGCCGAATCCAATGCCCTCGGCTTAGGCTCTCTTGGGAAGGGAGCTTCCCATCCGGTGCCTTCCCCAACAGCAACTGGGCAGGTGGGCGGGCGGGCAGGCAGGTGGGGAGGGAGGGAGGGAGCAAGTCCAGCCCCTCTCACACCTGAGAAGCTGCCAGCACTCTGAAGCAGGAGCAGCGCTCTGTGGGCAGGGCACAGCCTGTTCCAGGCGGAAGGCGGAAAGGAAAGAGGCAGAGGGCTTGGCACAGGCTCCTTCCCGCGATAATCTGCACACACACACACACACGCCCATCCTTTCCGTCCCCAGCCGACTGGTGCAGAAGAGTGGCTCCTCTCTTGCTCCAGGAGCTTAGACTGGGACTGAGCCACAAATCCTGCACAGACCACAGATTCACACCCACCCACCCACTCTGAGGTGGGGTGGAAAAACAAGGAGAGAAAGCCCTCCCAGGAGAGGCTGGGGGCGGTGGGCCTGTTTAACTGGGGAAAGGAAGGGGATAGGAAATGTGCCTTCCACAACCTGAAGGGCTGCCATAAATAGGTGCAGAAAAAAAGGTCCAGCGTGCACCAGTCTTCCCACAGGGAGCAATTCCCACTCCACTCAAGGGCCACCTTTCCGAGAGCATCAGTCCTGCTGGCCTGTGGATCAGACGGCCTTGGAAGGTGGGGCTGGCTCCTTCGTTAGGGCTTGAAGGGAGACACGGAATGGCCACCCGTGGCATCCCCTGTGGCCATGGGATCGCTGCTGTCCTTGGGGGGCAAAGCCTGGTTCAGTGGCTGGGCACGTGGGCGGGGCTTCCGGGAGTTGACCTCCAGGCCTTGGAATGCCAGAGGTTGAGAACCTTTCTCTGAGACCCAGCTGTGTGCCTCTCTTCTCCCCCCCCCCTCCGCCAGCCTCACTCTGTAGGTGCCCAGAAGGAGCCACTCACAGGCCCCGAACACTTCCTGGCTATGGACCCGGTCAGCAAGGTCCACCCTGTGCGGGGAGGGGGGAGCTCCCCTGCATCCCACCGTTGGAAGTGGCACCCGCCACGCCGAACCCAGGGGAGGGTCTCCTCAGTCAGTGGCCACGCCTGGCCTGGGATGACTCAGCGGCTGCCCACTTTGCCGTTCGTTAAGGTACCAATTCAGAAGCTGACGGCTCACCAGAGCATTTGCCCCCTGGGGAGATCACCGGCTGGTTTCCAATCCTTTACCAGGCTGGAGGTTTTGCTTGGATTGTAAAATAGCTTTAAATTGTTTCAAAATCATTTTAAATTGTTTTAAAGTATTTGAACAGCTTTAGCCTCTTTTAATGTGATTTTATTGATTGCGTCCCGGCCTAGGACAGTCAATAGTCTGTGGCTTGGAAGTACCAAAAAAAGTAAAAAAAGCAAAGAGGCACTCCCTGGTCCTTCTCTCACAGCCGGGGGGGGGGGGGGGGAAGCGGGGGGGGGGAGGAGGCTGCACACAGCAGACCCACAACCTCTGTGGAGCACCTGAAATCGCTCCTTTTCAGTGATACGACCACTCTCAGCAGGAGCTGAGAAAAATCAATAGCCATTCCTGGAGACAGAAAATGTGTGGAGGATAAGGAGCACGGCCCACGAGGCGCCCCCACCAAAACACAGGCCCTGCCAAGGGCCGGAAACGGCTGATATCACAAAAGGAGAAGGCCATTCATCACCTGGGCCCAGCGCCTTCTCAGATATCGCTAGAATGAAGAGCAAGGGCCAGACCTTCTGGCTGGCCAAACCCAGGAGGCAGTGGAGAGGCCCTTTAAACCCAGCTTCTGGGCGGTGTGTGTGTATGTGTGTGTGTGTGGGGGGGGAAGGCATGGCAGGAAAGGACTCCCTCTGCTTATATTCAGAGTAAGCAGAGGGAGCGGGCGATGTTTCGGATGCCAGAGAGAAGGAAGCAATCAAGTCACACAGAATTATTTCTGAATGCCAACGGGCAGGAGGGGGTTTCCTATGCCAGTCACACATCTGGGAAGGAACACATTATCTGTTGGTATCTGCATCGCATTACCTTTTTTGTTTGTTTGTTTGTTTGTTTCAAGGATGTAACAGCTTTACATTTCAAAAGTAACACAGCACGTGGCAGCAATGTTATATTTTGTGTTTAACAAGGAACATTTTGGCATGACTTTGAAATTGCATTTTCAAGTTCATGCCACTCTCCTAATATCCTGGGGTTTTTTTTTCTTCCAAAAAAAGTAACAGGAAGGTGATTAAGAAGTACAGAGAAATGTAGCAGTTCACGTAACACATTCCTTCCCCCCCCCCCCCCAAATGTGTACTTTTCACATTAATGAATTGCAAGGGGGCAGGGCTTTTGTAGCAAACATAGTAATAATAAAAAAATGAAAAGCTAACGGAGGGCTTTTGAAAAGTAACTTCCCAGGCTGTGGCCAGGCCATGACAGGGCATGCTCGCCTTTGCAGGAGCCCTCTTTCTCAGCCACTTCAGCCAGCTCTCAGGCACCAAGTGGAAGGAGGACGACGACAAATTCTCAGAGCCTCAAGGCAACCCTGAGACAAAGGAACAACGTGCAGTACAACCTCCTTCCTCCTCTTTCCGCAGCCTGCAGAGAGCCTGGCCCCATGTGCCCGCCAACAGTTGGTCAGGCGTTCCCAGGCAAGGAAGTGTGTAGGCAGCTGAGCTGACGGCCTATTTATTATTTCCCTGCTGAAGAGGTTGGGATTCCTGCCTACGCAAACTGGCAGGTTCCTTTGCTAATTCATGCGCTCGCCCTAGAGGCAACCTGGAGCAGCTTCTACAGTGAGCTTTTTCTTGGCCACTAAAACCTGAGCTGTGTCAAAAGCTAATGAGTAAAGTCAGAGCATTAGAAGACACACTTAACTAAATGCCCAAACCAGCATCACCAGTTCTTTGCAACCTGGCATGTAACCTGCTAAAAACATGTACTTACACACAGAGCTTGGAATGATTCTGAGTCACTTTTATGTCGGGAAATCCAAACATGTGAAAGGCAGTGCGGTGTAATGGCTAGAGGGCTGGGCTAGGATTCAGGGTAAAATGCCCCCATCGGCCATGGAAACCTACTGGGATGTGTGTGTGTTGGGGGGGGGGGGCAACAGTAAGTGTGAACATTTTGCCTGCCTTGAAAATCCTGTTGGGTGCAATTTGACAGATACAAGAAGAATGAAAACACATATAAACCCGCCCTCACCCCCCAGCCCTTCAGGGTATATATTTGAATCTTTAAAGCATCAGGGTGTGTTGGGGACTGTCTAAAATTTAAATCTCGATTTAGAAGTTAAATCCATTCATACAAACTGTAAACTGGTTTATGACTTCTGTCTAAACAGCTTTCTTCTCATGACTTAAGCATTACCTGTATGGTCACATGTTCATAGATGGGCTTCTGCACTAGTTCAAACAGTCTGTTTTCAAATGATTTACAAAAATCTTCAGGAAGACCCTAATCCTTAGCTATTCACACAAAAACGGACTGCTTGGGGCCCAGAAACATTTAGGTTGCTGTATGAGTCCTGCTCCCTTCATTGGGTCTGCTTTGGAGACAGACTTTTAGAACAAAACAGAAGGACTAGGAGGTAGCGAGGCCTGGGGAGGGCGGCCGCACCCTCTGGACCGTCTGAAGTCACCTGCCCTTTTGCTCTGTAGTAGTTCCTGATGACGAAAGTCCTGCGCCTTCATTAGTAAAGGGTAAATAGACATGGAATAATGAGATCAGTTTCTGGATTAATTGAACATTCCACTACCAGTCTCCTCATTCTTAGTTTTATTTTAATTTCAGTAGTCTTTGGAGAAAAGAAGATAACCCAGAGAGTGAGAGGTTCAGCTGAAGAAGCCTGGGAGCATCGGCGTGCGCGTGCATGTGTGTGTGTGTGTACACATGCATATGTGTGATTAGGGAACTGACTCAAGTGAGAAGAGCAAAGATGCCCACTCAACACACGGTGGAATGTCCTGATGGCGAGAGCTGTTTTGACGGGGGGCTAGGGTGTCACCCTCTGCCTTGCCAGGTGGAGGGCTCTCCTTCCTGGGAGGCTTTTAATTAGGGCTTGAATGGCCCCCTGTCAGGAGTCTTCTACCTGCACTGGGAGGAAGTGGGACTAGACGGTCGGTCCCTGGTGTTCCCTCCTACTCTGCAGTTGCCTCATTCTCTGATCCCACCCTACTTTTCACACACAGCAAGGAGCCTTGTCAGAACAGATGCTCCTGCCTGCAGTCACACGGGCCAGGCAAGCATCGGTCTCCTGGGAAGCCGAAGGGCCCGAGGTTTCCCCCCTGCCAGCAAAGACTTTGCCAAGCCATACAGCCTGCTCAGAGGTATTTTGGCAACCTGCAGGGAAAGCCGCCGTGATTAAATTAGATGCCACCAGATTCCAAGACACAAAACTATAATTTGCTATAAACAGAACCAGACTAGCCACACGATGTACAAATTATAGCAAATGTGAGACTGACAGCCAACAGGGAGCCTTTGCACAAAGATGGAAGTGGAGATGGGGGAAGGAGCTGGCTGGGGCCAACCAGCACTTGGTGGGAATGCAAAACTCCCAGCTCCTATGGCTCCTTTGCCTTCAGCAGAATCGTGGCAGAACGAGACAGACAGGCAGGCACGCAGACAGACAGAGAGCAGGTGAGGCAGATGCTTCTCCCACCCACCGGTTTTCTCCAAGGGCAGACAGGTGGCCCACATCCAGCCGAAGGGGCTCCAGGTCTCTCCCCTGGAATGGCCCTCAGCCACTGTGGCTCAAGGCCAGCCATGAAGGCCCATGCCTGCAACCACAGTCATGGCGCAGAGCTGAGCCTCTGTGCACCGGAATGGCCATTTGCTCACCAGAAATGCAAACGGGCACATTAAGGCCCTCTCAGGCCTCAAGGTGTCCTTCGGATCCCCAAAGAGGAAGGGGCAAGCTTTCCACCATCGAAGGCAAGAGAGGCACAAACCTAACCTGTAAGGTCAGTGCAAGAGGTCAAGTGCCTGTAGACCGATGAGTGGACGGACAAAAACCCTCCCACACTGCCCTCAGGCTGCTCTCGGTCTGTAGGAGCACCGGGACCTCATTCCACTTCCTCTTCCTCAGCATGAAGTGGAAGAGGCCCATCTTAAACCTTGTGGTTCAGTCCCTTCTTCCCCGCAGCCCACCTCCAGGAATCTTGCCTGGACTACAAGGCCCATCATGAAGACTAGAATCCTTGGGGAAGGCAGTTTTATCATCCATAGAGCCAGTCCTTGAGGACAGACGTAGGGCGGAGAGTGGTGCTGAGCCCCCCTTGTGCTTGGTGGGAGGGAGGCGCAGCCTAGGCAAGCAGAGTCACAAACAGAAGCCACGATTCACACACCTTTAGGCAGGCAGGCAGGCTGGCTGGCATTCACACACACACATGGCAGGAGGGGAGCCCGGCAGAGGACCCGCTCCCCAGTAGGAGGCCAGCCAGCATCAGGCATCTTGGGTGGGGTGGGGTGGGGGTGGGGTTAGTCTAGGATGGAGCAGTGGGCTGTGAATCCGCTCTGTCTTTTCACCAAACTTTGAAGGAGTCATCCAATGCAGGGAGCCTATTTCGGAGATAACGCTCAGCACCTCTGAGGGCACCTCTAAAGTATGAACTGAAAACCAGGCGGGAGGCACCATCCTTGCCCCTCTGCTGGGGGAGCCAGTTGCCCCCAGACAGGAAAGCAGCCAGTTCTTCAGCAAAACAAAGCAGGGCCCCAATCCCTACAAAGATGATTGTTGCATACCCAGTTCCTCGCTCCACGCCAGGGGTCTGCTAGCACATCCTCTGGGGGCTCTCCTGCCCCCCCTTCCTCCTCTCATGAAAGAGTCCGCGAATGCTCTCAGATTCCTCTGGAAAAACTCTGCCAGTCCACCCCGCGCCCTCCGCCCGTCTCCCAAGACCTGCCGGAGCCCCTCACCCCTGAGTGGCTGAGGCGCCACGTTTCAGGCGGTGGGAAGGCTGAGGGGGACCCCGTCGGGGCTTGCCGGGCGCCAGGCCGCAAGGAAAGGGGCGTCAGTAATACGCTCGGAGGGAAACGTGGGTCTGAGGAGCGCGTCGGATGATGGCAGGGGGGCTTGCATCCACTTCCAGCCCGCCAGCCTGCCGTGAGGCCTTTCCCCCTCCTCGTTCCGGATTATGGGGTGCTCGGAGCTTTGCTTCCCTCCTCCCTCTCCAGAGAAACCAAGCCTGAGCGCCCCGCTGCCCGGTGGCCCCTTTCCACCCGGGAGGCAGGCACGTGCCGGGAGGAGAGGCAGCCTCGCCCGGCCCTCCGGGGAGTTCGGGACCCGCGCTTCCTTTCCCTTGCGCCTGACCGCGGTAGCCGCGCCGCCGAGACCTCGGGCACCCACCACCCGCTCGCCCGTGGAGCGGGGCCCTTCCCAGCGCCGCGGCTGCCTTGGCCACGCACAGCCACCGGCGGCCGGGGCCTCGGGGTCCCAAGAGCGGCTGGTCCCTCCTCCATGTGCCTTCCCTCCCTCCTCGCCTCCCCCGGAAACGCTCTTTCAAACCGAAATCTCTTCGCCCCAGGGGGAGCGGCGGAGGAGGCAGCAAGCGAAGGAAGGAAGGAAGGAAGGAAGGAGCTGATGCTGGATGCAAGGAAGAAAGGGAGGGAGGCAGGGAGGGGCGCAAAAGGCTCCCTTCTCCCCGCAACCTCCTAAGTCCCAAAGGCAAGGACAGGGGCGACGCAAACTCCCGCGGCGGGAGAGGTGGCGGCCCAGCACGGCTCTTCCCTCAAGGGTCCTGTCCCGAGCAGCGTGAACACCGGGGGGGGGGGGGGTAGGCGGGTAGGAGAGAGAGAGAGAGAGAGAGAGAGAGAGAGAGAGAGAGAGAGATGCCTCTTGGGTGTCCCGAGAGCCACCAGCGACCAGCAATGGAAGCGGAAGGAGGAGGGACGCACCGGCCCCCCTCAGTGGCAGGACCCCCGAGGGCCCTCCCGCCAGGGCTCTGTGGGCGCGGCCGCCTGGTGGTGAACACCGAAGCAGCGCCCCCTCCCCCGGGGCCACGGACCCCCTTCCCGACCCGAGGCTCGCCCCTGGTCGCCCGAAGCCCTCCTCTCCTGCCGGAGCTGCCCGCGCCCGCCCGCTCCCCCGGCGCCTCCTCACCTGTACCAGTCAAGGCCTTGGTCGTAGTTTCGGTCGAAGAAATGGGGCTCGGTGCCCACGGCGCGGACGTCGGGGTGCGCCCGGAGCGCCTCCAGCAGCGCGCGGGTGCCCCCCTTCTTGACGCCGATGATGAGCGCCTGCGGCAGCCGCTTCTCCCCGTAGTCCGGCGTGACGGTCCAGCCCTCGGAGGAGGCACCGGCGGAGCCCGCAGCCTCCGTGCCGGCGGCCCCGGTGGCAGCTGAGGAAGAAGAGGCGGCCACGGCCATGCCGCCGGCGCCGCCAGGGCTCTCCGGGAGCTGGTCCAGCTGCCTCCCGGCGGCGGTGGGGCTGCCGCCGGTGCCGGGGCTTTCTGGCTCGGCTGGGCTGGAGGAGGCGCTGCTGGGAGCGGCGCCCGCGGAGACTGCCGGCGGCGGCGGCGACGACGTTCGGAGCCGGAGAGGACTCGGGCCGCGGAGAGCGGTGGCGGCGGCGGCGGCGGCGACAGGGCTTCCAGGTGGCGGCGGCGGCGACCCGGAGGGGTTGGGGGTGCCCTGTGGGGCGAGCGGGGAGCGGAGGGCGCCGGGGCCGCCCATGAGGCTGTAGCAGACGTAGGTGAGGCAGAGGGAGAGGCTGCACATGCAGAGCAGCTTCTTGCGGGCAGGGGGGCCCTTAGGCGGGGGGGCCATGCCGCCTGCCCGCGCCCAGCCCCGGCCGCATCCTGCCAGCCGCCCGGCCGCCGCCGCCGCCGCCGCCCCCCCGGCTGCCTGGGCCACTGCCGCCCTCCAGCCCCGCCGCCGCCGCCGCCGCCACCGCCGCCGCTACTCGGGGGGAGCCCCGCATGGCACAGCCGCCCGCCCTCCGCCTGCGCGCTGCCCCGGGCGCCCTTCTCTGGCCAAGCGAGGCGGCGGCTGCTCCTCTCGCTCCCGCTGCCGCCGCCGCTGCTACTCGAGCGAGGGAGTCCCCGGCTAAACTTTGTGTCGGATGCCGAGGCGGAGGCGGCGGGGCGGGACGAGTGGAGGGAAAGGAAGGGAGGGGAGGGCGAGGAAGGAGGGAAGGGAGGCTACCAGAAGCCAGCCAGGGAGGGAGGGCGGATGCGGCGGCGCGGCGCTTGGCTGACGCTCGGTCAGCCGGCTGGCGGTTGGGGGCGGGGAAGGAGCGCGCTCCCGGCCCGCAGCTCCGCCTCCGCGCCCCCTCCCCCCGCCACTGGCCGGCCCGGGAAGAGGCGGACCCCAGCCCTGGGCGGTGGAGCGAGCCCGAGATCGGGAGGAGCCCTGCTGCAGAAGAGGGTCTCTGAGGAAGTGCAAAGTGCCTGGGGGGGAAGGGGGAGGTGGCCTCCTTTTCTCCTGAGCCCCAAACTGTGGGGCAGCGAAGCTGGGGCGGGGGGAGCGTGTTCTGGAGAAGGAAAGAGGCTCCCTTGGCAGAATTTTGAAGGGGGGGGGAAACGGTCGAGGTGTGGGATGGAAAACGTAAAAGTCTTGGCTGTCCGGAGGCGGCCCCCGAAAAGGGGCGTCCTTGGCCCCTTCCTTTCCGCGGGCACGAAGCTCCTCGGAAAACCCCCTGGCTCGCCTTCCCGTCTCCCCGCCGCCGCCGCCGCCGCTCTTTGACCTCCGCCAGCTCGGGGGATCCCGAAGTGCTCCCCGCCACCGGTCTCCGGCTTCCTCGCCTGTCTCCCCTCCGACGGCCTGCCTACGGGCACAGCGGGGCTAAGCGGGGAAGCGGGAGGCTTTGTCCGGCATGTCCCACACAGCCGAGCCTCGTCCGGGGTCTGAGACGACAACGCTTGCGGGACAGAAGTGTTCTGATCCTCCCATGAGCCCGGAATCCGACCCGCTGGGCTGGGGAAGAAGTCCTTCTCCCCCTTACCTTACGGGGAATCCCCCCCACCTACCACCCCCAAGTATAGGGGATTCCCGGCCCAACGCCCGGGCGGAGGTGGGTTCGAGCCCAGCAGCATCAGGGCCAGGTGGGGAAGCGGAGGCGGGGGTTCGGCACCTGCCGCCGGTGCCCCGCTCCTACTCGGGGCTCCCAGAAAGGCAGGATCCCTCCTTACGTCACCTGGAGCGCGGCCCTTTATTCCCGGAGCCGAGGGAATAGGTTAGGAGGGGACCCCTGGCCGGCGGGCGGCGTCCTTCTCTGGCCTGCAGCCTGCGCCACACCCCCCCCCCGCCCGACCAAGGGCCGGCGGCCGGCCTCCCCGCTCTTCCCCGGCCAGCCCCCGGGGCTGAGCTCCTGGAAAGGGGAGGCAGGTGCGCGCCGGGCAGATCCGCGCCGGCCTTCCGAGGCCCGGCTCGGGTCCCAGCCCCGCTGTGTCCGATGCTGGGGCTGCTCCGGCGGCGGCCAAAGCCTTCCCGGCTGCCCAGCGAAGCTCGCTGCTGCTCTCCGCTGGACTAGCGCCGCCGCCGCAGCCGCTCCCAGCCCTGCTGAAGAGGACCCCTTTCCCGCAGGAGCCGATGGACCCCCGGGGCGGGAGGGCCTGCGGGCAGCCCGTCAGTCCTTTTCCCGGACCGGAGGGGCCTCTTTGGGCCAGCCGGGGGGAGCCGATTCTGGCCCGGCGGGCGGGCGGGCGGGCAGAGCCCCGGGGCTCCCCGCCCGGGCGGAGTAGCTGGGAGAGAAGGCTGGCAGGAAGCAGAGGAGCGTCCCTCCTCAAGCAGCAGAGCCAGGCCAGGCCGTCCCCTCAAGCTTTCTGCCTGCCGGGGCCTGCGCTCGGCTTTCCTCCTTCCTGCTCTCCCCCAGCCCATCCTTCTCCCGGTCTGACTCAAAGGAGACCGCCCGTTCCTCCCTTGTCTTTCGGATCGTGTCTCCGGGGGAGCATCTCTCCTGCCCGGGGGTAGGGGGTGGGGAGCATCCGAGCGGGAGCGCAGGGCGGAGGCGAGTCTCCCCGCCCCCCCCCCGCCACGGGTCCCCCGTAGGAGCATAATCTGGGGGAGGCCCGGGTTCCTCTTTCCTGGGGGAACCAGCGAGCAGGCAACTCGAGACAGCTTCTTGGGAAGTTTCTCTCCAATCAGACACCCGTCTTGAAACACGACAGGAGCCGTATGTTGGCACAGCTGCCTTTCTGGGTTTTGACTCGACAGCTGTTTCTGCTCTTCCTGGGTGTTGCTGCTCTTGCTCAGTGCTGGAGCTAGTTTTCCACGCCTGAGGTCTGCTCTCCGCCCCAAAAGCAAGGGTACCTCTGAACATGCGAAGACTCCTGGCGTTCTCGGCACCACCGAAGAACAACGGCCTGCTTCCTGCTCTTTGAGAAGGAAAAGCGATCAGAGGGAGAGCAGGAGGCCCCCTACCCATCCTTCAGATCAGAGCCCAACGGCGGGCAGTGAGAGGGTCCGGGAGAAGAAGAAGAGGCTCCAAAACTCACCCCTTAGCTCCAGCCCCCGCCCCCCCCCGACATGCCCAGGCCATGCTGGTCTTCCGGTCCACTTGCTTCCTCGGGGTGCGTGCATCGGGGTGCATGCATTTTTACCTAAAAGGATCTTTCTTCACCTTTGCCGAACACATTCAGGTTGGGTTGTGTGTATTTACTTGGGCATAGCTGAAAAAGACCTGAAGGGTTTCCCCAGAATCTAGGTTTCAGCTTTTTTCCCCAGTGAAGGAGAGCGAGAAGAGGCACAAATGGACGCCGCTGACCATCTCCCGAACCATAAATTGGGTGGATTCGTTAAGAGAAACCAAACCTCTCAATTAGCGCGAGTTTCCGGCCCATTCCTATCCAGCAAGGGGTGGGGAGCGAGGGAGGGGGGAGCTTGGCATTTTGCATGCTCCTCACAGCGCATCTGGATGGTGCCGAACAAGCGCGGGCACGTCCGACCGTGCCTTAGCCGCCTTCTCGCCAGGTAGCCAGAGGGGGGAGAAGGCTGGGCAGCGAGACAGACACGAGAGCCATTGTTAGCGGGGTTCTTCTCTCTTTCTCTCGCTTTTGTTAACGCCGCCGCCGCTGCCTGCTCTTTTTGCCACCGCAATAAATATACTGAAGCCTTCTCCAGCTCAGCAACAGGAGGGACCCTCGCGTAGTCTTGTTGCTGCCTTTGATTTATGACCCGGCTGGTAATTTAAACATCTCTGGAGGTCTCTGCCTTTGCTGAGAGAGGCTGCTGGACAGACTGCCTTTGCCGAGGGAAGGAGGGAAGCCGGCTCGTCTCTCCGAAAACAAAGGCGGCAGCAGCAGCAACGCTAAACCAGGCACTGGCCACCCAGGCAGAAAGAGACGCCCGCCCGGCCACCTTAATCACGCTTTTGAAAGGTCTAAACGTGGCCTGTTTGATTTGGAAAGAAAAGCAGCTGGAATCTCCACCGGCCACCAGATCGGGAGGGAGTGGATCACTAGCCTGGGGCTTCCCAGCAGCTTCTCCTCCAGAATAATACTGGAGACCCAAACCACACACACACACGCGCACACGCACACACACACACACACCAAGAACAGCAACAACAACAACCCCTAATTCACAGGGAAATAGACCTTCAGGGGTCAGGAAACCTGAGGTGATGCACAGGAGGCTGATTCCCCCCCCCCCCCCAGTCATGATGTTGACTCTCTCTCTCTCTCTCTCTCTCTCTCTCTCTCCTTCCCTCCCTCCCTCCCTCTCTCTCTCTCTCTCTCTCTCTCAGTGTGTTATTCTGCAGGCCCGAACAAGGAGCCAGAGATGGGCTAGGTATCAGTAGAGCATCAGACTTCTCAGTAGTCTGATGTCACACTTAGCACCAGATGGAATGAGTAACTGCTAATAATACAGAGTGACAGGTCTTTCACCGGGAAGCAGTTGGTCCCCCTCTGCAACTCTGTAGAATGACTGGGCAGCTGCACCACCTGGTTAATGGCAGCCCAAGCAAGCCTTTGCTGAAGACAGAGGCTGGATCCAGGAAGGGGCTTCCCTACAGAAATCAGTGCATGAAGCATCCCGTCCCCCTGCTCCCTGTGCCAAACCACAGGCTGTGTGAAAGGAGGCAGAGGCACTGACGTGTTTTCTGGTTTACCCCAAATATTCTGCATGCAACACAGATGTTCTTGAACTCCCAGGAGTGACAGCTGCTCGTCTTGCCATTGGCACTCATTGGAAAATGGAAATGTGGAACAGGAGGTGAATATTTGCTTTTATGATTGCATAAAACGTACCGATAACCTGTTGAAATGCTGCATGTTGAGCAAATGTTCATTGATGCTTGTGGTGGACGCCCCCAATAAAAAGTAGCAATACTAACACCTAAAATGTTAAAAACAAAACCACTGCAAAAGGAAGAAGGGAGGAGTAAACAGCATAATTATATTAATGGGATTTTTTTCCCCATTGATGGAGGGTTGGGTGGCAGGAGGGAACGTCTCATAAACAACATTTCTGAAGTTCAGAAAACTCCACTGTAATGAGGCCGAGTGGGAGATCCATCATGGGATCCAGTGGGAATATCCAAGTCTGTTTCTCTGCAGATGATCCAAGGGCGACCTCAGCCTTCCTTTCAAGGAGAGCCAGTGAGAATATCACAGGTGAAGTTGTGGCAAAACAGCAGTGGATTCCCTCATGAGACAAGTTCAGGATTTAGGTGTCTCTCCCCAGAAGAACTGTTTATATATATATAAACCAGTTGGTAAAGGGATTAGTGAGAACTACCAGGTAGTGTATCTGAGAATGACACAACAGGCAAGCAGAATCCATTTAACAGAATTTTCCACGTCCTCCACCCAAGTTCTTTGTCTACATTTTTTTTTTTGAATGTGCCCTAATGACAAGATTTGGTTCAGATCTCACTTCAGTTCTTGGAGATATGGTCCACTTTGGCTTGGTCTAATTTGCAGCCACTCTGCTTTGATTCATGACCCAAAACTGAAATCTACATTTTCAAAAGGCCCATGTCTTCCACTTACACAATGACCACAACAAAGCTAAAATCAGAGTTGGATATACTTTCATTGAAGCACTCAAAGTGCTGTGTGAAAAAGCAAGCTTTTGACTCCTCCACAATCTTCATCAGGGAGGATCTTCCAGAGCTTAGGGTGGTGGAAGAAATTTTAAAGCCCCTCCCCCCACACTGCCCTGACCAGACATTATAGTCACAGGGTCAGTTGTCAAACTGAAGTTCAGGGGTGGAGAAATGCAGACATGAGGAAACAGCCTCTTGTGTTGGTAGTACCAGGTTTGTCCTGGAGGGAATTAGCATTAATTGTCTTTCTCCAGCTGTAAAGACAGAAGGCTGCTAGTTGACTCCCGTAAACTCTTCTGTTTACGGGAGAAGCGACTCCTGGCCCGGCTGTAGCAGAGGCACTAAAATACATGGTGTCCCCACATCATAGAAACCAGAGAGTAAATCTACAGGTTGCCATGATGCTGGCTCTTCTGCAGGGAAGGGGAAATCTCGGAGCCTTCCTCAAAATGGGTCTATTATTTTGGCAGCTACCAAATGTGACAGTCACAGCAGAAGCCACGTAATCCTTCCAGATTAAGCTACAGGAACCCACACGCATGTGAAACCTCCAGTTCAGTTCTCATCATTTTAGAAAGTGAACAACATGGCACTCTGGAATAGTGGGATGCAAGCACGGCCGCCTGGAGAGAAGCCTCTACCTCTGGTGACGGCCCCGCTCCATATGGTCTGACATAAATATTATGCAAATCCATGCAACTATCGCTTGGTGCCAAGATGCTTTGATAGCAGCAGCAGCATCTTATGGTAGTCCTTTCCAAGCATTTATTTGCCTTTGCTCATTAAATGATGCCTTTTAGGGCTGCTCAGGAACTTCCACTCAAGGGCCTTCCCTCCCCGTGCAAGACTAACTTGGATGCCCGCTGGAGCGGGGCCCAAGCAAACCAGCAGATGAACTTGGAGGAGGGGCTGAGCGGTGGCTTTGTCGATAACATTGGCTGCTGTGTAAAGTTTAGGGAGGTTACAGCCAGGGGCTTTCCTCTCCTCTCAGTTTCCTGCAGCGGTTTCCCACGGCTGGCTGATTAACTAAATGCCCAAATCCTTTCCACCCTTGGCTTGTATTCATTTTGTGATCCACTGAGAGCGACCCCCCTCGATCCCGTGTTCTGCTGTCATGTCTTTCCCCTCCTGAGTGTTTGATGTTTGGGTTGCCTGTCTGTACAACCCGGCATTTATCTCGGTTGCATCTCGTTCTGCTACTTTGAGCCCAGTTTTGAGTGTTTTCTGGCCCAAGGGACCTTCCTTCTGCTTGAACATACCCTGCCTTTGGAAGCCTGCCTCCAGCTTTGACTCGGCCCATTGAAGCCATCTTTCCTGGTTTGCATCACGTTCTGGGAGAAGGGGCATAAACAATAATGCTGCTTGGGGGTGTCACCTTCAAACACCCGACTTGTGTGTCTAGAGCTCCATTTCAGTTGATGTCCTTCAGGCCCCACTGTAACAGAGCTTCCAGTGGGATGAAAGATTAAGACTCACCTGCTGCCTTGGACTTCGAAGAGCAAAGCTAAATGTCTGCCAGGGCCACTATGGCAACACAACACCCAGGGTCTTGTTTGACTCTAAGCTTTGATTTTGTCATGCTTTCATTCTTGTTGTTTTATTATGTATTTTAGGTCATTGTGCATCATCTCAAGGGGGTTTACTTTAGAAGGAAACTTATGAACCTTTCAAGCAAACAAGCCAGCAAGCATTGCCCTCCCCCCAACTGAACAATCTATGCCTCTTTTTTAAAATGTGAGGCAAATTTAGCCTGGTCTCTAGACCTATTGTACATTGGGTATAAACCCCACATAAGGTTGGTGGAGGCAGAACCCAAATGTATGGATTCAAATTGCAAACAAGGACTTTCCTCTGATTGGCAGTGAGACAGACTCCCTGGGAAAAGGGTGCCTTTCCTTCATGGAAGGTTTTGAAGCAGAGGCCCGATGGCCATCCATCCAGGTTCCTTGAGCTGTGGGTTTCCTCCTTTGGAAAGAGGTTGGACTATCTGACCTTCCACCATCACAGTGGCGTGATTCCAGAACAAGTGCAAAGACACTGATTGCAACACTCCCACCCCTGCAGGGCAGACCTTTTGGCATTTATCCATTGTCCTCTGCGGTGATGGTGGTGGAGAGGCTGGGATCCCAGGATAGCTGGATTTCAGTTTCACTTAGCAGCATTGAGAGTCCAGCAACCGTCTTCCTTTCACCTTAAAAAAGCAAACAGGATTAGCCAGCGAAGGAAGGCATCTACAGTGGTATGAAGGTGGGGGTTCTCTTGCAAGGGTTCCAGGCTCTAAAGAAAAGTGGGAGCTGGAAGGGCACCCCCAAAGCAGGATCAAACGAGGCAGGTTAAGGTTAAGTAAAGCCCAGCAAAATGCAAGTCTTGATCAGCACCCCGGACAGCTCCGCCAGTGCCACAGGCAGCCTCAGACTTTCTGGGAGAGAAACAGACGCAAGCCATCTTGGAGGACCAGGAGGAGAACAACGAGGCACAGCTCAAGGTGAAGCTCTATAGTTGACCACACACATTGATGGCATGTCCTGGTGGCACAGAAGACCCCAAATGAGTCACGTCCTTGGGGTTGCAGACTTGACAAACAAGTGGAGCGGCGGTTAGGGTTCTGGACTAGGGACCCCATGGGGTGCAATGATTAGACCGTGACCTGAGGATTCAGGAGGCCAGAGTTCAAATTGCCCCCTCCATCATGAAGCTCACCAAGTGATCTCGGACCAGTCCCCCCTCCCTTAGCCTGTCCCAGCTCACAAAGTTGCTGTGTCAATAGGCAGAGAGGAGGATGCCCATATGTATTGCCTTGGGCTCACTGGAGGAAAGGTGGGACAGACAGGTTGCTAAGAAGAATCTCCAGCTAATGGGCATGGAGGAATAGCGAGCCTCCCCTGGATCTGTCTTCTAAATTTTTCAAAAAACAGAGAGGAGAGGGGGAGGGGGCAGCAGCTCATTATCCTTCTAGTGCACCTCTGACAGCCCACCAGTCTCTTTGATCCTAAGGATAAGAGAGCCTGCCTGTGGTTGTTTGCAGACCAAAATCCAGAACAGCCTCCGAGCGCACCAGTGCCCTTAACAGGGCTAGCCCCACTTCTGATTCCGGACCATCTCCTTGCCTGACAGGGACACAAGACCCCTTTAATTGGTACATAGGGAGAGGTGGTGCCCAGGTGGCGAGGGGGATACGCTCTGGTGCCTCTTTATCACTCCCTGTAGGCAGGAGAGACTTCCCTGGCTCTGAAGGCGTCTATAGGAAAAGCCATTTATCACTCACCGCCCCTGGTTCTGCTGTGGAGGCACTAAAGAGCGGCTGCCACAGCCTGATGCTGCCTTGCTGAAGGTAATATGATAGATACCCAGGTAATAATCAATCAATACTTTTTCTTAGGTCCTTGTCTATCAGCCTGGCATTGTGTGGACTAATTAGATGATAAAATGTGATGAATGTGTATTAAAGTCAACTTCTCCCTGTTAGCACTCCAGGGACCCTTTCCTATTTTCTCGCTGACCTTTTAGATCTCAGCTTTATTGTACATGAATGCAATTAAATCCATTTGTCAGATATTTGCATTGCACTGCCTTGTTCAGAATTCAATTAGTCAGTGTCACTTCCCTGTCCTTGTGAGCCTCTGGGACAAGAAAAGCAGCCAGTTGGGTTTCTTTTTGGGCAGGTTGGGGGTGGTGGAGTTGGGGGGGGGAGAGAAAGCACTGCCCGGGTTACACAAGCCCCTCTGATTCACCAGCCCCCTCTGGGCACGGGAGGGAGGCGAGAGAGTCCAATTAAAGGGAAGACTCTCCCAGCTTCATTGCTTTCCTCCTTCTGCTCAGCCTCCTAGAAACACAAAAGATGCTAAATAAAGGGCCCCCCCTTCTCTCACACACAGACACACAAACCCAGATGTAGGATCTTCCTTCCAAAGGCTAATCATGGGGTCTCTTTCACATTTAAAAAAAAAGAAGAGGAGGACTTTGTGGAGAGTGGAGAGAGAAATTAAACACAGAAGCACTCAGGAGTCGCTCAATTAAAATTTATCAGCAGAGGGACAAAGCAAAGGAAAAGGCTTCTGCGTACCATGGCTACATTCTGGCATCATGCCAAGCCATGGCGGGTGTTTACATCTGGATTGACTTTAATTCACAAGTCAGAGTTGGCGATGGCCACTAAAGCTCAATATTGAGCAGCAGTTCCTGCTAAGGGTGCTTTGCCTCTTTCATGGTCGAGCCCCTCTGCCTGCCTGCCTGCCTGCTGCAGCCGTGGGGTGAGGAAAGAGTGAGGGAGGAGGCTGAACACAGAGCAGACAGAAGAGGACCCTGGACAGGCAGCTTTCATATTTAAACTCTGTTTTGCCTGCTGGGTGTTAGGAAAGCTCAAATCATGGTGTGGATTCTGGACTAGGGCTGGCAGAGCACCATCGTTCAATTGTCTGGATTGAGACTTTCTGCATATGAAAGAGGGTATGGCTTGGGATCTGGGCTCTAGTTTTGATAGTCCTTTGAAAGCGAAGCTGGCATGGCCCAAGAGAGTCTAGCTCTGCCAGCTGCCTTGGGCAAACGAGAGAGGGCAGCTGGGCATGGGTGGTGGTGGTGGTGGTGCCAGAGGGGTTGCTTCCAGCCTGATAGTTTCTCCTCCTGGCCCAACCAGGAACATTTCCCTCCGAGCAGCCCTGGTTGCAAAGCCCCCTGGTTGCATCCTTCCTTGCAGGCTGTGCTTGTCCAGCTGGGGACGGAGAAGGCCACCCCACCCCACCCCAGGCCCAGCCCCAGCTTCCTGATGCTTCCTGTCCTGACAAGGAGCAACACCTCCTCAATTATAGGCAACTGCCAGGGCCTTCAGAGGCAGCCTAGCAATTATTTTGGTTCCTGCTGTTTACAAAGTGATGGTTCTTTTATCCATACCCTATTGCACAGTGAGAAACCTCAAGAGTCTCGATTTGGCTGCTTGATTTGCAGCCCCAGAAATGTCCGTAAAATTGGCACCTGCTCATTCCCAGCATGGGGATGAAAGAGGAAGCTGCCCCTTCTTGTTTTGGGGCTGCCTCGCATGGGGAGGGAGGGGCCCAGCTGGCTTCCTCAAGAGCAGGAGACCCAGAACCTCCCCACAGCCAGGTCGCCATGAAGGAGCTGCCGCTGTCAAGGCTGAGGCCAAAGAGCAGAGGCCAAAGGCTGTCCAGGGCTTCCTGCAGGGGGAGAATGATGTGTGGAAGCCCTTTGGGGGAGGAAGACCAGCACCCCCACCCCCACCCCGCTTGAGAGGAGACACGTGGAGGCACAGGGGAAAATGTAACCGGGGGGGGGGGTTTCACCTGCTTAAAACTCAAGAGTGGTTACCTGTGCACTCTTTGGCCTTGATAAGGGAATCTCATGCACACTTCTTTTTATGAAAACAACAAAGCTGGTATTTATCAGAGAAGGACGCTGGAGATATGCAAGATGAAACAGGTCGTAGTTCTAGCAAACAATAGTTGGGGATGTTAGGAATCCTGACGTTGTTCTAGAGAACAAAGACGAGGCATCTGCTCCTTGGAGGGACAAGAGAGAAGGAAGGAAGCGACACCAACCATCCCAAGAGTAGCCATCTAAGGTTGAAGGAAGGTCAGCACAGTTCAGAACAGGTAAAGGACAGCCTAGGAGACGCGAGGGGGGGGGTTCTCTCTCTCCCCTGCCCCCAATTCCCCATGCAAAGACATGCATCTTCCTGAGGGGAAGCTGAGTGGCCTCCAGCCACTCCAGCAGGGTCTTCTTGACACGGCTGCTTTTTGCAAGAGAGGAGGGACAACAGGTCACGACTGCTGTGAGTGCAGCATAATCACCGCCAGTCACTCCCTGGTGTTTACACACACACCAGCCCTCAGCACCAGCATGGGAGCCATAATGTAGGCTGACAGGATGCCCATTCCTGGCTGAGGGCCCAGCCCTCCTTCCCTCCCCATCAGCAGCCAACTGCCACTGCTGTGGCCAGGAGATATTGGGGGGGGGGGGAATGCTGCCATCAAGCCCTGTTCCGCCGTGCCTGGACCCCCACATCCAGGTTGGCAGTTCCTCTCTGCAGAACTGAGCCTGGCAGCTACTGAGCTTCCTACCATCTCCTTCCTCTTCCCTCACACACTCTTTTCCTTTTGTGACATGCCTTTTAGATTGTTAGTGTGCTTCTGAGGGAGTTTTTTCAGGGGAACAACAAGGTCAAAATGTGGCTAATCAATCAAACAACCAAAGAAATCTTTATTTTGCTCCCTGTGGTCCCAGGCCACCAAGGGCTTTAAATCTGGATGCCAGCATTATGAGTTGAGACTAGAATTAAACTGGCTACTCATTTAGCTGGCACAAGGCTGGCATCCTTGGTTCTGGTTGATTTTCTCACGTCAGAAGTCTGGCTGTCAAAGAGTGGCTCCACCAGTTGCCAGAGAAGAAAGCCTTCAAGGATATGTCAGCCTCTACTGATGATGACGACGACGATGATGATAGGGCAGCACTGAAGCTGCTGGGACCATTCCCACTCTATGCCAAACTAGACAGCTCTGAAGGCACACCATCCAAAGGTGAAATCAGAGTGGTGTTCCAGAAATTCAGTTCCTTTCAAGCTTCCTAATCAGACTTGCAAATGAAAGCTGTGTTTCCTTCCTGATGACCAGTCACAAAAAAATCAAGCTAACTGGCAAGGTCCATCGGCCATGGAAAAGCTAGGTCTGTGACAGTCCAATGGCATAAAAAGAGTGCCCACTTCTAACAACATGCTGAAAGCAGCGTCTCAGTGTCTGCTTGGCTTCCTTGGGGAGAGGGATGCCTTGGTCCCTCCCTCCCCCCCCCCCCGCTCTCCCCACAAGGGAGAAGCTGTGGAGGAAGCCCAGGATCTCTGCTGGGGAGAGGCACTCTGGCAGAAGCACTGACTGCCCTCTGAAGACAGGGCACCACAGAGGCGCCGGGAGCAGGCCTGCAGCCACCATGCAGGAGTAAATGTGCCCTTTGGCGTAGTCACTGGTGCCTCCTCTTCCAAACAAGTCAATAGAAATCAATCAACGTTTGCACTCTCCGATAGCTCTATTAAAGTCCTCAAGGATAGAGGCTCAGGAAGGCGCCCGAGCGAGCAGATGTCTCCCCTGTCAGACGACACAGTGTGCAGAGGCTGGGAGGCTGGCGGGAACATTAATATTGTCCCTGACAAAAGGAGTGTGCGTTCCCTGATGATTGGTGGCCTTCGGCTGGCACTGACACAGAGGCAGTGGCTTTTCCTCCGATGCAAGAGAGGACCAGCAGCAAAACAGGGCAGCACCCGTGGTCCCAGTCCCACATCTTGGTGCCCAAAGAGGCTACAGCTAGCTGAGCAGGACGGGGGCATTTTCACTCTGACTGTCGCAGCCTGGTTGGAGACACTAGCCACTTTTTCTCTACTTGGGGGTGGGGGTGGGGAGAGGAGAAATTGGCAGGCTGATGGGGACCCCCCATCCCCGAAACACGGCACCCACTTGCAGGCTGGAGCCCCACCCCGATGCCTAAATTCTGCTTCCCATAGGACATGCAAACACCTGGGAGGGAAGGAAAGAGGGAGGGTAGCATCTCCATCGTCTCCTCCTCCAGGGCCCACGCTGGGATCAGCGGCTGTTCTTCCGTCCCTGCCCTGCAGCTGTTAAACCACCAGTGAGTGGCCCAAAGAAAAGGAGGCAGAGTTGGATCAAGAAAGTATTGTGTTTTGAAAAACTGGATTTAATAAATGTTACCACCACCCACATCGTAGGATGAGGCATCAGCACAAACTGTAGAAGTAACGACACCGTCCAGCTACACAAGAAATGATGTTACACCTTGGTATGTTAGAATTATAATGCAACCTAGCTATGCCTTAGTAGCTGTGGGATAGAACAGGGCTTTTAAAATATATACAAGCACTTTGCTGTCAGTAATTAATTACTCCCAAGCTGAGGACTGGACGTCCCTCCTTTAAAATTAAACAAGGGCAGTAGAAAAGAAAATAGCTCGTGCTGCAGCACAGCCCCCACCCCCCCCACCCCCGTTCCAGTTAAACCCATTCTCTTTTTCTCCCCCCTCAACACCCACAAACGCCCACACCCTGAGTTTGCCACTTCACAACAGCCTTCGAGATTCAGAAGAAGGGAAAAGAGCAATCTCATTTATTCTGCAAATTAAAGATGCTCCTTCTGATCACCAAGATTCTTTAAAACTGACTTGTAAAAATGAGATGCTTAATTAAACATGTTTCTGTTCTGCTGATGCAACTCACGAGAGTTTCCTCCTTGGAATGAAAAGGGAACATTTTGTGATAATGCGTTTGGGGCGATGCTTGTCTCCCTCATAACGGAGGGAGATGTAATTGTGTTATATTGATGTCGATTCTCTTCCTTAACTCACTTGCAAATGAAGTATTCCGCACTGAGCTGCAAGCCGTTCCCGTTTCAAAGACCAGGCCAGCAGTTCTGGCCCGAGCGTTGCACGTAGTGGATCGGAAGGAGAAACGGGTCAGAGAGGCCGGTTTGGGCCGACGTTTGGCAAGCGAGGGGCTTTGGGGGGCTGAGAAAACAGGCAGCCCCTTTCTAGCTTGCTTGGAAGCGGATCCAGGAAGTGGCGGGGCTGGAGCAAGTCTTCCTCGGATTTGGTGGGTGGCGGTGGGTGTTTTAAATGCTGCACACTGACAGGAGGCCTGAAATCTGAGGAGACCTTGCGTTGGACCAAGGAGTCATCTGTGAAGGCCAGGAAAACGCTGGACGCTGGACAAACACAGCCTCCTAATGAGCTCCCCCGCGTAAAGTCTGGCTCCGGCCGCAGGCCCTTCTCCTCTGCTTCGGCTCTGTCGCATTGTGCTAAATTGGAGCGGGGGGGGGGGGGGGCAGAGTGTGGTTGTGGGAGTGCCCTTGGCCTTGCTTGCTGCTTCTGGGGAGGGGCAGGGAAGGTGCGATCGGGGCTGACCGGGGCCCCCAAAGGCCCAGGGAGGTCTCTGGGTATCCAAGCCTGCTCTAATGGCTTGGCTAATGGATTGTCCAGGAGGTGGAGGCGCAAACCAAGGGAGGCGAGGAAGACGAGGCGCCTGTCCTGGACCCGATCCGTAGTGTGAGCAGCTGCCCATGTCAGACGGAGGACATGCTGGAAAAGTCTGGCGGTTTTTAAGGTGGGCCTGGAAGCCCCTGAGCGGTAGGGATAGGGAGCCCTCGGCCCCTCCGGGAGTCACCAGCACCCGCTCTGACGGAGACGGATGGGCAGAGCCCTGGCGGGGGGGAACGCAGCGGGGGGCTCCTGCACGGACACGGGCCGGGGGGCCGGGGGGGGGGGTCAGGTGGGATGGCTCAGTTCTACCCAAGCTCACCCCACCCCTCGACAGACCCTCTCCTCTGGGGCTGGTCAGATCGTGAGGGAGGAGGCCCGGGCCCTGCGGCAGGCCCCCCATGGAAGCCAGGACGGGCTGTGCCTCCCCAGGCGGCCACCCTCCCTTCCTGCCAAGGAGGAGGTCTAAGGGCTGTTCTGATCTTGTGTGCTAAGACAGTCCCATGCCTTGCTCACCCCCCACCCACCCACCCACCCCCACCTTCCAGAAATGCTAGAGGCAGAAAGAGGAGCCGAGGAAGGGAACGCAAGCAAGCAAACACCCACGTGGGAGTTCCTTCCCAGGCCGGGGGTGCTACGAGGGGGCCGGCTGTGCTTTCCCCCCTGGAATGGAAGCGCGGTGCACTCTCCCAGCATCCCGTAATCCCCAGCTGGGAGGCAGAGACGGTGACGCTTCCTGTCGGCTCTGCAGCGCCCGGGCAACCCTCAACCCTCTGTCTCACAAATGGAAATTGCAGAAGGGAAAAGGCCACTTAAAATTGATTTACATGCATCCTTTGCATGGCGTGAGATTGCCCTGGACCTGCTACCAAGGGCAGGAAGGGCCTGCTTTACAATTCTATTTGGTACCGCTTCAAATGGATGCTGCTGTTTTCGGATGCATAAAATCTAGGTTTTTATGGTAGAGTCAGAGAGAGCATCCTGGGGACTTGTCCTGCTTTTGCTTCTTTCTGCCTTGAACAAGATTCTGCTCCTCCTCTAGGGCCAGCGGCTGATGCTCTCGGTGGCCTTTGGTAAGACCAGCCTCTGCGAGGAGTGACCAGAAGGCCAGGCGTGGAAGAGGCTGCAGGAAAAGAGGAGGAGGAGGGAGGGACAGCATGGCACGGATCCCCTGAACAACTTCGCTTCTGCTTCGGCCTGGGGAGGGTGGGAGGGCAGGGGGTCCCCGCCCTCCTTGCCTCATATTTCAGGTGACCCCCCCATTCAGGCAACGCGCTTGGGTTTCATTGATGGGAAGGAGCGGTGTTGGGCCACTGCGAGGTCGATTCCCCAGGGCACATTGAATGTCGTGCCCCACTGAAGGAACGGGCTGTCCCGCCAAGCTATTGATCCCCATTCCTCACCCCCAGGACAGCCACGTTCCAGAGCCGGAGTGGATACCCTGGAGGTGCCCTCACCCAGCCTTGCCCTTTGGGCCCCAGCCTGTGTCGCTTACCTGGCACCTCTCTTGTCTGGGGCACCTTCCTGCGAGTCACTCGTGGCCCACCCTGTCCTGTGGGCAAAGAGAGAAGGAACCCCCTGGGGGTCGCTGAGCAGTGTGCCCGTGGGGGCCCCCAAGGCTCAGCTCCTGAGCCCCCACCACCCACAGGGTCCCGGCTGGCGGTTCCCAAAGGTCTAGGTCTGGACCTGCAGGATCAATGAGGCTCCAGAGCAGGGAATAAGAAAAGAAGCCCCCTTGGTGCTGCTCAAGCAATGGGGGGTCCTTCAGCCCTGAGCATGGGGGGGGGGGGGTGAGGAGGAGGAGGAGGAGGAGGAGCTCATTCGACTGAGCCTGGGGGCTTCTGAAGATCAAAGCGCCTTCTGGGCCTCGTCCTTTCCACTGGTCTCCACCGGCAGCGCAGGCTGGTGTTCACTCTGACAGGTTTATCTGGACACCCGCAGATCAATTTTAAATGGCCTCTTTAAACTGCAGCTTTTTACTGGAACAAGAACTGGGAGCGGATTGTAGCCCCTGGGCAGAGGAAGTGGGGAAACGCTGGAGGAGAATCATGGGCGTGAGGAAATTGCAGGGGACACCGGGGCAGCTTCCCCTCACCTGCCACCCCCCACCCCCACCCACCTGCCACCATCCTAGCTGAGCCTTCAGGGGCAACAGGGCCTCCTGCCAAGACACACACACACACACACACACACACACACCCCGAGCGACAGGCTTGTGCACTGGGCTGAAAGAACCTGCTGGCTTGAAGCCAGCAGGGGGCAGGAGCGGAGAGGACGGAGGAATCTGGTGATCCTCTGGCTTCTCAAAAGGATCTCTTCAGGCAGAGCATTCTGCCCTGCCAAGAAGCGAGGTGGCCTTTTTCCTTGCCATGACTCCGCACCCCCTGGCCTGCACCCCTGGCCATGCTCAGAGAGGGGGGGGGGGTTGGGCAGGAGGCGACTCTGCCTGCCAGGCCTGTCTGGGGGTGGGTCAGCTTCTACACTTTGGGGGACAAACTCGGTGGCACTGGGCTGCCGGCTTGGTATGGCAAGGTTGGTGAGTGGGCGCTGCCTGGTGGCACATCAGTGGACCCGTTAAAAATAAAAGGGAACAGCAGGGAGAGGAAGATGGTTGGCTGAGGAAGGGGGGTGGCAAGCACCCGCGCCTAACTAGCACTACAAGGTGGTCTTTCTCCCTGGCAAAATGTTCCAGAGAGTCCCCCTCTCTCCGCTAGTTCCGTCATTTATATTTGGCCAAAGTGACAACCTTGGGTGAAGATAATTAAACAAATATTTGGAAGGGGGGAGGGGATTTCATTTCCCTGGGTTTTTTATCTTGGCAACTTGCTATAAATAGGTGAGCCCCCACAGTGTAGCAATTAAAGGCTCATCCTTATTTCAATCCCAGCACTTTCCTCAGTAGATGGGTCGCAGGGGAGGGGGGGGCCTCTGTGGGCAGTGAGATTAGCTTGATGCCCAAGACAAATTTACCAATCACAAGTCAGGTAATTAAATCCTTTGGACTGCCAAGTCATTGGACGGAGAGAGAAAAATCCCATGAAAAGAGCAGAGAAGACGCGGCACTTTGCTTCTCGTGTAGCTCCTGCTTTCTGGCGCATCAGTTCACGATCGCCGCAGATGGCAGGCTTGGCCGTCCTCTGCCTATCAGCGCCTCCAGGGATCCGTCCAGCCCCTCTGGGGACTGGAAGGCAAGATGTAAGCGAGGGCATAAGGACAGGGGCTCATGCCTTAATTTTACCCACTCCACTCTTGTAATCAAGGCGCGAACTCCACTGGTGGAAAAAGGGGCATCGTGGGGCTATCCCAGCTGAGCAGAGGTCAGCCAGCAGTGGGGCCACGAGGGCACCGGAGGCTGATCTCATTATGACCCCCGCCCACCCCAGAACAACGACCTTCAGGGCCCTTAAGCCAGGCCTTGTGATTACGTGGCATCTCACTTGGAGTGAAGAACAAACTTTTCTGCTGGTTCACTCTTCCTCTTCAGTTGGAACCACCAACAAATCAGTCCCCATGAGGCTGGTTTGTTTGCCCATTTAGGGTCTGTTTCCGTCTGGTGCGGAGCTCTGCTGCTCCGTGTTGGCTCTTCCCCTGGTCTCAGGGGCTTGGTGGCATCTGCTGCCGGGCTGCTGTGCAAGCATGCACACACACCACACACGGGCCACAGCCCCCTTCCACCCATGCGCAGGGATTTCCCAAGGAATGGCTGGTGTAAAGGTGACTGAGGCAGGGCCAGGGTGTCCCCATGCCTGCTGCTCACTCGGGTGGTGCCTGCCTGCAGCCTGGCACTCAAACTTGCCAGTAGGGGCTGCCCGCCCACAAGTACAGTCCCACCACGACATCTAGGGATGCAAAAAAGCCACAAGGGCACACAGAGAGGATGGCATTCTCCTCCCTGCCAGCCTGATGGGTGGTGTGGAAATGGGGGTGTGGGCAGAAAGGGAAGGGAAGGTGTCCAGCTGGCAGGGAGAGAGAAGTTGGGGGTGGGGGCTGTGATGGGCAGTCAGACCTGCCTGAAGGAACATCCGTCCCTAGAGGAAACTGAGTGCGCCTCCCTCACATGGCATTGATTCAGGCAACCAGATGCTTGGGAAGGGGGGGCATCTGAAGAAGGAACAGCAACCTGGCAGAGGTGTGGAAGAGACAAGCTGCTCCATGGGGACAGAAATACACTTTTCAATAAAGACTACCCCTTTCTTGTTGGCAGGCCCTTTCCTGGCTGGCAGGTGCAAGCTTTCAGAGGTCTGAGACTCCTGACTCTCAGCTTGAACCTTACTGTAGGAGGTTTGCCATGGGCTGAGCATCTGTCAGGCAATGTTGCATTTTTGAGACTCATGGCAACCTCTGGAGGGAATGAAAGGAAGCCTTCAGCAAAAGACGCATGTTGTTCACATGTTCAGCCTGCCCCCCCCCTCCAATACCTGCCACAGCACCATTTTTGCTAGGAAAGGTGCCTTTTGGACTGATAATCCCAGATCCTCCTCAAAATCACATGGGGCCAAGACAGTCTCTTGTTCAGTACTACAAAATCCATCTGATACGGTTGCATCATGCTGTGACTTCCAGAGAGGGTGTGGGGGCGTGTGTAACCCTGTAGCCAAGGCCAGTGGCTGATGCTCCCTGCTTGCCACGGTGGCTTCGTGGCCCTCTGGGACCTTTGCCTGTCCTACACAACAGTGGTACCCCGTGACCCTCTGCACAGGGCTGGGTTGCCTTTGGGGCTGCAGACCCCAAAGCACTTGGCTTTGGCAAGACGTGCCTCTGAAGCCTGACCTGAAGGCACGGCTCCATCCATGGATCCTGCACCTCGGGATCACTGGATCAGGCCGAAGGTGCATTTATTGTGCTGACTCAGCAGCTCCCAAGGGAGCTCCAGCTGGATGGAAAGGAACCCCCGCGTTATGTGCTGGTAAAATGCCACTTCCTCCCCCCTCTACCCGGAGAGTCACCAGCCGCTCCAGGCCAAGGCAGTTGGGGGTGTGTGTGTGTGTGTGTTTCTTTGCCTCGCTGAAGCATGGTGAGGCAAAGAAACCCATCCCCCATCGGATGTTCCCCAGGGGGACCTCATGCCTCTTAGAAGGTCAGGCTGAATTGCCTTCTGGTGCAACGTTGGGTGGGCTGAGGAAGCCCCTGGTGAAACCAGCTCCTTCATCTCTGGTTCCAGGCAGAGACCTTGACTTCCAGGGAAGCCAATAGCAGAGGTGGGGAGCCATCAGGGTGTGCGTGTGTATGTGTGTCTCCAGTTCAGGCGCTTGTCCGATTTTTCCCAAGGAGAGAGCAAGCGCGAGAGAGATTCATTAATGTAATCGGGCCCATCTGGCCCCACTGAATTGGATTTCCGCACTTTGGGGATAAGGATTGCATTAAGCTGATAAGAGAAGTTACACACACAATGAGATGCTGATTTATGGCAAAGAAAGAAAGAGGCTGGCAGGCTTTGCGGCAGGAGACGGCCTGCCCTGCCTCCCCCCCCCCCCAGCCAGTTCAGTTGAGGCTTTGGGGAGGGAATCAAAGTGGAAGGAGCTCCAGGAGACTGCCTTTCAGAGATGCAGAAAGAGAGAGAGAGAGAGAGAGTCTCTGTCAGGTGACAGGTTTGGGGCAGAGAGAGTCGGGCAGGGGTGGCTCCATGGTTTGGGCAAATGGAGCATGATCCTCCCCTCAACCTACAGGCTCATCCCAAGCAGCCTGGTGGGCTCTCTGGGGTCCTTAGACATTGCAAGGGAAGAGGTTGGGTAGCAAATGAGGTGGTTGTGGCTTGCCTCCGGGGACCCCGCCCTCGGCCCCAGTGGCCACCAGCTGCCCTCTGTGCTATCCCCAGTAGTAGGACTGGTTCTCTGAAGGGCATACACACATCTCTCTCTCTCTCTCTCTCTCTCCTCACCAGAAGCTGATCCTGAAGCATCCCAGTGCAAGCCTCCCCCCCCCCCCAAACTGGGACGTGGCTGCCCACCCTAGCGGTGCATCATTCTAGTGGCAGCCTCTGGGCCTGGGTCCAGATGATGTCGGCGGAGAAGCCAGGATCAGAGGCGGGTGGCCCCCTCACAGAGCCTGCTGGCAAAGGCTACTCATTTCCCTTTGGGAGAAACAACCGGGCCCTGAAGGGGAACACCTCACAGGATGGTCTTGAGCCCACAGGAGCCTTGGAAGCTGCTGCTGTTTCCACCCTAACTCTGGCCGCCACTGCAACTCGGTTGAGTCCATTGGGGCTGGGAGGAGATGTATTTGCCCATCAGCAGCTGATCCAGTTCACCAAGAGTGCGCACACATTATTTTTGGCATGTGATACACTCCGTGCGATGTAGCATAGAGGGATGGGCTAGGACCCGCGAAGCCTGGGTTTGAATCCCTGCTCAGCTCACTGAGAAACTCACTGAAGATGTGGAGCTGGTGAAAGCGCTCCTTCAAGATCAACCTCACCTTGACAGCCCTGTTGGGTCACCAAGCGTCAGTTCCAGTCGGAGGGCAACAAACAGACACGCTGATTTTTCAATTCCCTGAGAAGAGGCAGGCGGTGCCTCCCTGCCACCTTCGCTCGCACAGCCCCATAAGGGATCACATCCTGTCCCTTTATGTTCTCCCAGAGCCAGCAGGTGTGTCTGAAGGACATCCCCCCCCCCCCCGCCATTCTCCTGGCTCTCTCTTGGCATGCAGGTGCTGCTCTCCAGCAAGCAAAAGTGGAGGGGGTGGGAGAGCTCAACAGCACCGATCCTCTCTGGATGCAACGAGGAGAACTTGGAAAGAGACGGAAAAGCCAGGCCAGAAGAGAGGCAAGAGCAGAGAATCCAGCCGGCAAACTGGCCGTCTGGGGGAGAGTTTGTACAGACAGGGGCCAGATGCCCTTGACGTCTGCACAGCTCTGGCCCCTTCTCGGGGAACCGTCCAGGCTCTCCCGGAGCACAGAGGGACAAAAGGCTTCCTTTCCAGCAGGAGGATTGAGTGGGATCTTGAGGTGGTGGTGGGGAGGTTAAAAGCCCCCCCCCCGTGCTCCCTGGATTCGGCCCCACCTCTTACCCCTGCGTCTGAGTTTCATCTCTCAAACAAAGGTCATTCCGGTGCCACCCCATCTTGGCTGCCCTGGCGTCGGAAGGCTAAAACATTCTGGAAAAGTGCCACTTGAGGAAAATCCGGACTGGTCCAAATGAAAGTCCTGCAAAGGGGTGGGAGCATTTGAGGAAATGAGACCCCAGGAAACTACACCCAAGGCTGGCCAGGAGAGAAGCTCGGACACGTTCAGAACCTTCAATGTGGGAAAGAACAGGGAGACGTTACTTTCAAAACTCATCATGGGTCTGAATGGGGACTAGGCACATGGAGTGGGAATCACCACACACCCGCCCTGCCGCCCCTGCCCCGTGATGCCCAGGCCTTGGAGGGAGGAATGGGCAGAGGACCTCCGAGGTTGCCCAGAGGATGCGGCGCTCGCTGGAGTTCTCTGGCCCTTTTTTTGCAGGCAGACAGCTCTCTCTGCTGGAGACGGCCCGCATTGCCACCCCGAGCAGCCACCACGAAAAGCAGAGCTTGATGAAGTTTGGGCTGTAGTTAGAGATGAGCATGAACCAGCAAAATGGCGGTTCGTCTTGGTTCGTGGTTCGTCGAAGTCCACAAACCACGAATTCATGATTTTTTCCTGGATGAACCACAAATTGGTTTGTCGGTTCGTTGACCCTATAAAAGCCCCCCCAGCACCTAAAGAATCCCACTGCTCACCACCCCCTTCCCACTGCTCCCGTTGCCTCCCTACCTTTTGCTGCTGCTGCTGCCATCTTGAACAGCTGGCGGCCTCTGCACATCCAGGGCAGGCCCCAGGGAGTCCCATTTCATTGAAAGGGCAGGAAGGTTACAGCAGAGTGGCTAACTAAGGGCCTACATGTGACCTCATGGATGGGCTGGTGGGGTGTATCTCAAACCCTTCTGCAGCCCAGGGCCACTTCCACTCGACTCCCCTGGCGACCGGCCACTCCTGAGCCTTGGCTGAATCCCAGGATGACCGAGTTGTGGAACTAGGAGAGACGCCAAGGGTCATCTATCCCAGCCCCCTTCTGCCTGTGGAGGACACCTCATAGGACACACCCGCCCAACCTCATTTTAAAATGATCTCCAAGTAAGGAGAACCTGTCACCTTCCCACCATCATGAGCTGCTGGGTAGCTCAGTGATTTAGGCAGCTGGCTGCAGAGCCAGGAGTTGGGGGTTTGATTCCCCCAGTGGGCCTCCTCAACAGGGGCTGGACTCGATGGTCTACAGGGTCCTTTCCAATTCTACAATGACTGCAGTTTGAGTTTCCAAAGAAGGCTGAAAAGGGGAAAGGAAGCTGGCCACTTTTTGTTTAGAGAGATGGGTCATACATTCCAAACCACTGACTTAAGCGGGGACTGAAACAGTACCCTTCTCTCTCGAGCGCCATGCAGACTGTTGACGACAGCTCTCTCCATCTAAGAAGAAGCTACAGCTGGCCCCCCAACAGCAGCCATGAAACGTCTCAGACTTTAATATAAACATACGTATAATTCTGGAACTATCCATGAAAACGTGGTGCACAGACCGAGGAAGATGAATTATCGTTGAATACTTGCTTTATTTCTTGTTTCTTACTTTGTTTTCTTAATGGTCCAATAAAGGGATCACCTGTTGGTGGTTGTAGGTTTTTCGGGCTGTTTGGCCGTGTTCCGAAGGTTGTTCTTCCTCACGTTTCGCCAGTCTCTGTGGCCGGGCATCTTCACAGGACAGGAGTTAGAACTCTGGTATCACCTGTTCCTGCCTTTGTAAGATTAAGATGATAATATCTCAAACATGGCAGAGCTGAGGCTTCCTCTCCTGCAAGTTCAGGGTTGAGCTTAAGAAAAGACCCCTCCCTTTTATTACCATGCAGTGAAAAACTGTCTGATCTGGAAGGCTGACCAGTGGCCATGGGCACCAAAAGGAGAAGGTCAAAGGCCATTCCCTCTTGGCATCATCCCACTTCCCACAGGGCCCAGCTATGGCCGAAAGGGCGCTGCCTCCTCTCCAGAGCCAAAGGGCAACCTATGAGCCGCCCCCCCCAAAAAAAACTGTGCAAGCCTGTTCCTTCCAGAGGGAAGCAACCCCATCCAGAGCAAAAGGAAGACCCCCCCCCCCTTGGCACTTTCCTCCCCCACACCTCAGAAGGGCGGAAGGGCCTCCTTGTGGAGGCCACCAGCCCTCCTCCCCCCTCCCAAAGCCTGGCCCTTCTTTTTCTTCCCCAGGTAAAGCCGCTAGGTGGTGCTGCTGCTCTGCCAGCCCTTCACGAATGGGCATCCTTGCCCGCCAGTTACTTGCCTCCCTGCGTGCCAGTGCAGGACAAGCATTTGTGGTGGGAAGGGGAGAGGAAGGGGGTCCCACCTGGGTGCCCCAAGCCATCTCGGCCAAAGTCCTTCTGCCTCTTCAGCACCATCCAGGATGGGGGAACCCAACCTCCTCCTCCTCCTCCTCCTATTCTGTGTAGGCACTGCAGAGGAGGCTGAGAGACCTGCTCCAAGCAGAGCGGCCCCCTTCACCCAGGCACTCAGAGGATCCAACCAGGAAGTGGGCCTTGCACCCACACTGTGATCCATGCATGATTGAAGCAGGCACCCCTTGGAAAGACTGGCCAGGAGACCCGGAAGGAATACCATGGGGATCTGAAGCAGCCCTCCTTTGCCAACGTAGGGCACGTCCCCCCACCTCCCAAGAGCCTTCCGAGGAAGGGAGAGTGGCTGTCCTCATAGAGCCGAGCAGCCGGCCAGTCCCAAAATGGGTTCCCACCAGAGAGGCCTGGCTGCTTCCGTTTTGTAGCACCAAGAATGGGGAGGTGCTTCAGAGCCTGCTTGAAAGTGCCAGTGTGGAAGCCAGAGTGTGTGACAGGGACTCTCAGGCGAGAGAAGGAAAGAAGGAGGAAGAAAGCGGGGGAGAGGCTCAAGGGAACCACTGTGGAGGGGAAGAGAAGTGGACCGAAGGTGGCCAGAGATGCATGGGAAGCTCTGGGCAGCAAAGGAGGGGAGAGGGGGAGGGGGAGGAGAAGGAGGCCCCGGGAAGTGGGTCAGGGGCTGTGCCAAGCTTCCTCCCCAGGTTTCTGGGCCGCCTGGCAGCCACTGCCTACAAACACCCTCTCCTCCCCAGCTGGCCAAGGGCTGATTAGCTCCACGGGCATGGGGTGCTTCCCATCAGCAGGGAGCTGGGAATCAGGGCTCGTTTCCTGCTCTGAGTGATTGGCGCTGATTGCCGTCTGTCCATCATCCGTAGCAATTGCTGATGTTGTTGTTGTTGCTCTTGCTGCTGCTGCTGCTTCTGCTGCAAGACAGGAAGATGCTCGCCCTGCGGGCCCCACATCACACCCCACAATTTGCCTGGCTAAACAAGGATACTGGGATCCGTTCCCCCTTTCAGTGGCTACGAGAAGTATGGATCCCCCACCTTTGAATGCCATCAGCTGAGACACTCCCGGGTCTGCCTCAAACTCTCCCGCCCTCTTCCCTTCTAATCTCCCCAGCCTCTGGGGAGCGTCTGCAATGGAGGGCAACCCTCCCCTTGCAGCACCCCAGGACAGCACCCTCCCAGCCTTGTCTGGGGGAGGTTCTCCCTCCTTCCCCCCTTCTGTGCAGTGTATGAGTAAAGTAGTCATCTTTTTGTACTCCCGACTCCCCAGGGAGCCATGCCAAAATTAACTGAGAGCCTAACGTAGCAGAACCAATGGTGGTGGTTGTCCAGGCTGGCTTGGCTGCAGCCCCCTTGGCAGGAAGACCTGGGGGGCTTGTCAAGCTGGAAGGCAGGAGAAGGGCGCCCGGCCTCTCCAAATGCTGGGCAGGTACCCCCAGCGCCCGGGTTCTCCATTCTGCCTGGCAGGGTCGAGGTCCAGCTCACTGCTCCTACCTTGCCTGTCCCGGTGCCCTGCTTCCCCCAGTTGGCCTCCCCCAAGGAGAGCGTGGGACAGTAACGCCTCCCCCCCCCCCAACCTGCCCCCTTTCCCCAGCAGTTCAAGGAACATGGGGAATATTCCTTCCCCCCCCCCCCCCGGCTCCCTTTTTCACACCTTGCCTGATGAAGAGGCCTAAAGAACTCCGACGCTTGCTCCCCATTTGGGGATTTTGTGTGTGTGTGTGTGTTCCTTACTTTGTGCAGTTCTAGGGGACCAAGAAGGCCCGCTCCATTGTTCTATTTGCTTCAAACATCCTGCCTTTATCTGCCCAGGACAGAATCTGCCGCTGGAGAATATTTTTTGTTCCCCCGGAAGAGGGACAGCAGGAGCCCCCGGGAGTCATACCTTTGACTTGGCCTCCAGAGACAGTTTAACTTAGTGTGCCAGCGAAGGTTTAATTTCCCGCTTTGCTTATGCTGCTGCAGACCTTTACATGGGGGTCCCTGTGGGAGGCTGTTGCCGCAAACAGAACACAAACAAGAGCCAGCCAAGCGTCACGTGGCACCGAAAGACAAGCCCGTATCATCCGGCAGGATGCCTTCAGGGGCCGAGGCCCATGTCCTCAAGAGCCCCTTGGGGCTGCAGTGGGCGGGCAGCCACCCCGACCTTTGCCTCCACGTCGCTACTCATGAAACCAAAGCAAGGACGTGGCACTGGGCCATCGACAGGCGAGAAGGACGGACCAGCCTTGGGGAGGGAAGTCACAGCACCCAACCCACTCAGGAGGCTTGGCGTCTCGGTCTTGCATCGGAGCCAAGATCTCAGGGATCCTTCAAGGAGGCTGCAGGCAGGATCCCCCAGGAGCGCTTGTGCCACGTGGAGACAGCCGGGCCTGACTAGAATTTCAGGAGCAGTGACACCAGCACCAGGAGGTGTGAGTCATCCACCAGGGAGGGGGTAGCTGGTTGGAAGGACATGGCGCCTCGTCTTTCTGCAAAGGGGCCAGCTTTTGCATGGTGATGTCTGTGGAGTAAACGTGCCTGGTCTCTTGCTCTCTCAGGCACATGTGCAGCCCTTCCCCGATGTGCGTCCTGCCCTTACCTTCCCCTGGAGTGTGGCAGCTGCTGACGCCCCTTCCAAAGGCTTGACCACCCTTGCAGAATCATTGCTTTGCTTCTATGGCTGGCATCATAAGGGAGAAGCTGAAGGCGGCCTGCCACAAACTGCAGCTGAGGGCGGGATGGGCCACCGGCACCAGGGCTCTGCGCTCTCCTGCTGGGGCAGCGTTTTTGCAGACACAGCCAAGTTTCCTGTGTGTGAATATTTTACGGGGCAGGGTAATTGAAATTCTTTTCCCAGTCCCTGGCAAAGGGTGACTCATACATCACTGCTATTTGTCCGTATAATAAATAAGATGAAAATCCAAGACTGCAGGAGCAGAAAGGAGGCCAGTTTTTGCAGCCAGAGAGAGAAAACACAGGGTGACCAGCATGGAGGTCACCAAATCTATGGGAGGAGGTGGAAAGGCATCACCTGTTGCATGCAGGCATCCAGGAGGAAAGAGGGAAGCCCTGGTCTTCGCTGGCAATCACCACGGACCTGGCTGGTCTTCTGGGTCTGCCCTGCAGAGCAGGCTGGCCTTCCAACACACCAGTTGCCAAATGGGGGCTTCCAGATCGTAGGCTTCGGCCATGAGGGCTGGGTTTGTTTTCCACTCTCAAGCCTTGGACTTGAACTCCTGGGGTCTTCTCCAAGGAGCAGGTGGCTTGTGCGGGACTGGTAGTGTCCA
Organism: Intellagama lesueurii; assembly: GCA_037013535.1. Classification (NCBI taxonomy): domain Eukaryota; kingdom Metazoa; phylum Chordata; class Lepidosauria; order Squamata; family Agamidae; genus Intellagama; species Intellagama lesueurii. The sequence goes on from JBAJHW010000012.1 coordinate 512,428, forward strand.
GTACAGCCCCTCAGGTGTTGCTGGTTGCATCTCCCCTCCACCCTGGCAAGGAATGCTGGTAGTTTCCCTCCATCAACATCTGGAGGGACCATCTCTCTCCCCCCCTCCCATCAGTATCATCACAGTGGGAACAGCCATGGTGGAGATTTGGAGGGTGTGAGATCAGAAGAGTAAAGGAACTCCCTCTTTCTTTGAATGTTAAGCAAAGACTGCTTTTCCTTGCAGAGAAAGTAAATGATATGGGTCTGCCTCAGAGATTCCCTTCCGGCTCTGACCCCCCCCCCCCCCGCAACACATCCTCTGCTTCCCAGTCATAGACATCCTCCCAGTGTCCCCCAGCTATGCCGCCCTCTTCGGCTATTCAACTCTGACCCCTTTGCCTTCTCAGCAGATTCTGGCACTCAGATGAGATGTATACAGTTCTCATTAGGCTCTCATGGGACCACCGCATGGTCATTGAGGGACCACCCATCTGAAGGCAGCCCACCATTGCCAGGGAGAAAGTGGCTCCCCTCCCCCACTGAAAGTGCCCCTCCAAGTTTTGTCAGGGAAGAAAGTCTTCTTAATCCAAGACGCTGCTTCTCTCCCCCGCCACTAGCCCCCCTCTCCAAGTCCACCAGGCTAATGTGCATTGCATTGTTTAGCCAATTACTAATTTACTAGGAATTAACTTTAATGCATTAATAAATGTTGCCATTTTCCTGACAAATGGCCATAATAATGCATTTTAATGGGCTGCAGCCGTCAGGGATAAATATCTTTTGCATATTACTTATTCAGTACATCTGTAGCTAATTACATTTGCTGAATAATTACATCGCAGCTGCCTCCACACACCCCTGCCTGTGTCAGCAGACCGCCCGTGATAAATGCCCACCCTGGCCCCCTCGAAAAGATGACCCAGAGAACGATGGTGATTATGGAGCTTAATCACCTGCCACGGGAGTAGGTGTGTGTGTGTGTGCGGGGAGGGGGGGGGAGAAGCCTCTTGGCGACACCGTCCAGCCGGGCAGGCTGCCAGCCAGCAGCTGAGATTTAGTGACCTCTTTGCTGGAGAAACTCATTCCCGAGATGGACGGCTGCACTGGAAGCCTCTATGTAGAGCGTGAATAATGCTTTCACTACGGGCAAGGCAGGGCAATGGCCCCGCTCCCGCTTGCCAGAGTGGAAAGTGCAAGGCTGGGTTGTGGGTGGGCAGTGGGGATGCGGGGCGGGGTGGGTGGAGGAAGTGGTGTGCTTGCCCTTCGCTGCTAGCTCAGCAGCCCTCCTGGACCCTGAGAGATCAAGGAGGCCGCAGGAGGCGTCGGACGCGTCCATGGCCGGAACGACAGGAGCAGGCTTCTGAGTGGCACAGAGCGCTGTTGCTCGGGTACCAGTGTAAAAATAATGATTTTCAAATGAAAATGAGCAGATGACGTGGTGACCCCAGGACAGAGGCTTCGTCCCACAGCTGGAGCAAGGAGGCTGCTGGAGCCAGGTTCCCCAAAAAAGGATCAAGCTTATGAAAGAAGGTCAATAGCTTTAGGGCATCTGCCACCCCTTGGCCCTGCCCCTGCAGTGGGACTTCTCTTCTTCCTCCCGAGGAGACTCTTGTTCTCCAGTCTGTATGTCTGCCTATATTTATCCGCCACCTTTTCCTCAGGATGGTGGCTCAAGACAGCTTAAAATATGGTTAAAAAAACAGCACCACTGAAAGCACAAATTATAATTGTGAAAACATAATTAAATCAATTATGATATTAAAAGACAGGTTGAAAGCATTACGAAACTTCTAATGACTCCTGTTACTACAGAAAGGCTGTTGCCAACCAAGGGCCAGATGTATGGGAGGAAGTGAGGGGGGGCTAGGTTGGGTGAGGGTACTGTCCCTCCCCGCGGTGCCTCTGCAAATCCTTCTGCAGCTTTTGCAATGTTTCTCCGATCTGCCTACCTGGGCACTCTCCCCAAAAGGGAGACTGGGTTGGTCTGGCATGATTGGGGTTAAGAGCCGAGGTCCACTTCTTTGTGGCCAAAACCTTTTAAACACTTCTTGCTCAGAGGTTGGCATGAGGCAGACAGTTGTGACTGTGCTGTACAACCATGATTCTTTACTATAATGAGAACTGAAATTTGTCATAGCTAGAATCCTGCTTGGATGATGTTTGGGACCCAGGAAGTGAACTCAGGAGAGAAAATCATTCCAAGATGTTTTGTGGGGATGATCAAGGAAGAACAACAGAAAAGACCCTGTTCCATGCAGGCCCTTTCCTGGCCTGAGGATGAGCCTCCGAGCCAACCATCTCAAGGCAACCAAATCAACCCTTCCATAAAATGCAGTGAATGCCACAGCAATGAAGGTACCTTCTGCACATGGCGATGGCTGCAGCCCAAATTATATTTGCTCAGCCCATCATGGTGGAAAATCCACAGATTTTCTCTTCTGATCCTGCCCATTAAAAAGTGGAAGTTCAAGCAAGCTCCTAGGGAAGGAGCTGTCCAGCAGGAGAGGGTGCTGAACCAGTGGCTGGAGGCACAGACAGCCCATCAGTGAAGAGGTTCACCTGGGAGGACAAACTAGACAGGACAGGTCTCACGGCCTCCTGGCTGACCACTACCAAGGGAGTTTGCCCTGGGTGGGGGACAGGAAACGCTCAGCCTGCCCACCCCTCTAGGAAGTCATTCTCCGGCTTGTGTGCCAGCGCTAGTTGGGGATTCACCTTCTTCTGCCTCAGAGAGCTGCCTCTGTTTTGTACTTAGGGAGCCGACCCTCTCCTGGACATGCCTGAAGCCCTTCACACATAAGGCTTGACCTGCCTTTTGTTCCAGTCTCCCGGCCGGTGTCAGGGCTTCAGGGCTGTGGGCTTCCCCCCCCCCCCCCCGGCTCATCTTTGGAAAGCCGGACTGCCAGCTTTCTTTTCAGAGGCTTAATTACATTTTATTGGGTATCAAGAAGAGGATGTTAATTAGGTTTCATCTGAAACTTGCCTGAGTTCCAGGAACTCAATTAAGAATAATTAACACCCATCTTCCCTCCTTCAAAGTGCTAATGGATGTGACTGATCCATCATTTCCCTCTCTGTTTAAAAGGTAGAATCAGCCAGGATTTTAACAGCCTCCCAATAGAGTTACACTTCCTCCAAGATCTTGACCTCCCAGAGTGAGGACAAAAGGTGGCATCAGGGAAATCATCTTTGGCTGGCATGGGAGGGGTGTGTGTGGAGGGGAGGGGAGACTTCAAGGCACCACATGGCTTAAGATCCTAGCATGGTTGCTTGGGCATGAGCTATGGGCCAAGCGTGGCTAATAGGTGGCAGAGCTGACCAGAGGCAAGGCCTGTTAGTCCACCATGGCAGGCAGGGTGGGCTGTGTTCAAGCCAGAAAGACTGCTCCCCAGATGCCATTGGTATCTGAGTGGCAAGACCAGCTTTTAGGGTGCTTTGGGATGCTGGACCTGGAAATCTGCCACTCTTCCCTTTGTTGGCGAGGGAGGGGTCTCAACTAATTCATTTCTGACTAATTCTTACTGAGAGCAGTCTTACCTCCCTGCTTCAATCTCTTTTGCTCATTCTCCCTCTGTCACACACACACACACACACACACACAAATGCACACAGAGAGAATGAATCAAGAATTAAAGACAGGGGGGTGTTGTAAGACAGATGGCAAGGCTTCTTCCACCTTCAGTTTCATGCACAGTTTCTTAGAAATGAAACATTGTCTCTCAGCTTCCTTGTGAACTGACTGTCTACACTGAAGCATATAATTTCCCTCACCAAAAATTAAAGAAATGAAAATACTTCTTAAGCTTTCAAAGTTTTCCTCTCTGGACCCTGAACAAACCAAACCAGATGGAGGAGTCACACACCGACACCCACAAGGCAACTTTCCTTCCGTTGGCCTTCCTGAACCGTAAAAGCGAAATGAAGCCCCTTCTTTCCTCTCCCCTCCTGGCCAGAGCAGAGCTGCAGCAAGGGGACCCTTTCAGGCGCCAGAGGCAGTGGGAGAGGAGCCAGTGGCTGCCCGGCTTGGGCACCAGCTGCCCTTTGGCCACTGGCTGAGAGAGGCCCCCTTTGCCTGCACAGCCTGGCCTTGGGCGTTTGAGCCCCTGGAAGCTGTGACTCCCAGTTAGCTTGGCTTCCATCTCCCTTCACCCTTCTCCAAGGGATGGGGCGGGGGCCTTCAGGCCCTGCACACCAAACCCTGCCCCTGGGCTGGAAATCCCTCACCGTTGGTGCAGGACTCAAAAGGCACCCCTTCCGTTTGTCCCTGGAATACCTGAGCTCTTACAAACCATCCACAACATCTGCAGGGAAGCAACTCCCAGGTAGCAGCTGGACAGCAGCCATCATGCTTTGGACCAGCTGCCAGTTCCAGGTGGAGGAGGACCCTGCAGCATAGCCAGGACTGTACCGCCTTGCCTTGCCAGCGTGTCATGAGCCCTCCAATAAGGAGCCACTCAGATTCAGGTCCCAAAGCCTCCTCCTTGCCTTTCCCTGTGAAATAAGCTTTTCTCTGGCATGGCCTGTGATGGCTTCTTCACAACTGCACAGGGGGATCAGTTCCGTCATCCACCGATAAGGCATCAGGTGACAGAGGGATCAGTGCCCACCTCATAAATCCGCGACTAATCCCCTGCAATCAATATTTTTCATTAAGAACCTGCGCGAGTCAGGTCATTATGGGAAGAAAATCTGTTTAGGTTGACACCTTGATGAAGTTATTCAGTGCAGGGGCTTAAGTCATTGAAAGGTAATAAAGAGCAAGGAGTTGGGCGGGGGGAGGGGGGAAGGGGCTGGTCTGGTCATGAGCACAGCTCTGGGTGAAAGAGGTTTATTTTTTTGGGGGGGGAGGGAATAATCATACTGATTTATCCAGGAATTATGAGAAGCTGCTGGCAGGAGGGTCTCCTAGCGAGAGGTGGCAAGGATCCAGCTGTGAGCAAAGAAAGCCAAATGCTCTCCCTGTGCTAGCAGGATGAGTCCCCTTAGGTCCATCTCAAGTGGTAGCAGCATCACCTGGGTGTGCTCTGCATTTCCAGCTAGCTTCACCTGACACATGGCAACACATTGGCGAGGCAGGTGGGGCCAGAGAAGGATCTTTCCCGTCCTTTGATCTTGCTGTGGCTCGTTTGCCGGGAGGCACTGTCAGAGACAGGCCCCTGGGCTGAACCCCCCCCCCTTCTGAGGTTCCCCATGGGGAAAGGCTCCGGCCATGGGTTGTCTCCTCCATTGATGATTCCTGAGTTTCTGAGTCCTGCAGGAACAGAGATGGTTTCAAATCCGCACAGGTAGGCAGGTCAGGAGCGGGGTGTGTTCGAGGGGCCTTCTGGGTGGACAGAATAGCCACTCATGTCCCATTCAGCTTCTGTGCGGCTCATATAGGAAAGCTGCCTCCCCACCACCACCATCTTCATTACATGAGCAAAACTGTGTCTCATTTGTGATGGAGGGGGGGGGCAGGGGGGAGGCAATCTGGGCGATGGCACAGTCAGGAAATGCTGCTCTGAATAGTGGTCCAGTTGACAGGGATCTGGCTTTCCATTTGACCGAGAAAGGGATTCTCCAGATCAGGCTGACCGGAGGCACGGCTGGATCCTGCGAGAGGAGATGCCTCCTTTGAAGCGTACCTTCCATTGTCTCCCACATCAACAACAGCACATCAGGCATTCATTCCCCCCCCCCCTTGCCAAATCCTCTCCTTTATCCTCCTGGAAAGACACACTTGCATGACTTATGGCAGCGATCCTGCTGTCACCTGCTTTCTCCGAATTTTTTTGGGGGGGGGGCTATGACTTCATCTGTTCCTGATATAGGAGCTCTCCGTCCACATTTGTTTTCTTTATTGGGCTTTTTGTGCTGCAATGGATGCACTTCTACGGCGACAGAATGGAAGGAAACCCTTTGCACTTAGAGATATCACAGGCTTCTGCAATTTTCTGCTGCTGATGCTGAAAACTAAAAAATTTATTCTGAACATGCAGCAGACGAAAGCATAATATCACGATCTGGAGCCAGGAGGGGAGGAACAAATGTACAGGCTCTTGCACAACTATGTCAAACGTGGGTGTGAAGGATTGGTTAAAAGGGCCGGATCGGCTCTGCCAAGATCGGGCTCCTGCAGAGTCCCCGGGTCTCGGGGCTGCCGTGAGCAGCTGGGCTCTCCGGGAGGAAGGGCTGAGCGCACACGCCTGCCTGCACGGGATCTTTGGACGTCAGCAGCCGGGCAGTGGGTCGCACCCAGAGCCCTTTCAAAGGCCAGGTTTTATTGGAAAGCAAATGGAAGGCATGAAACTAGGTAATTAAAAAAATACAGTTACTTCACAAAAGAGAAATGTTAACTGGAGAAAGCATGCTCACTGAGGCTGAGGCAGAGAAGGGTGGCTGCTTTGGGACAGAGAAAGCATCTCCAGGGTATGGAGGGGTCAAGGCAGGAGAAGGTCTTACATGCCCCCCTCATCCTCTCTCTCTCTCTCTCTCTCACACACACACACACACGGCAGGGAAGAGGAGGGCAGAGTGAAACAGGTCAGGATGGAATCCTTCCCGTGTTGGCACCCTGGTACAGGCTGGTGACAACGACAACTCCTGTCTCCTGGGGGCATCCCCTCCGACCTTCCGCCAGAGAAGGCTGGCTGAATTCCTGGGGCAGAATCCAGGCTCCCCGTCATATCCAGATGGCCACAGAGGAACTGGCACCATGAGACCGAGCAGGGCATCAGAGGAACCTCCTCCTCCCCCTGGGAAGGGAGCAGCCCTCTTTCTGCCTGTCCTCAGCCTCTCTTTGCTCTCTGCAAATGGCACAGGGTCTCGGTGACCCAGGCCCATTCTGCCAAACGAGGAGCCCTCCTTGTGTGATGCCAGGGCTGTCTCGCAGACAACACCCATCTCTTTACCCAATGGGATGCTGCTCCATCACTGGAGGCTCTTCATCGGGCGGGGGGGGCATTCCTTTTAAGCCCAGGGATCCAATCCCTGCATCTCACGCCTTTGGAGGGAGGTGGGACTTGGCAGCAGTTATGAGTGTGTCGATATGATATATTTCTCCCTTTTCCAAGAGACACTCAATGATTCACCTCTAGGGGAAAAAAAAACCCTTTCTTTTTCCCCAGGAAAAAAGGGCCTACATCCTATCAGTTTGGAGGCAACCATCAGCCCTCCTTCTGCCCAAGAGAATCCCTCTCTCACTCTCCCACACACAGATATACACACCTCTTTGCAGGAATGCTGTGCACAAGAGAGGCAGTTTGCCCACACTGCAGGGAGCTAGCGAAGGCTAGCTCAATCCTCTTGAGCCAAGAGAGACATCCGCCTCACAGAGATATCAAGTTCGCTTCCCCATGGAAGGCAAAAAACTGTCCAATGTGGCACCTTGACTTTGTCCATCTTGTCTGGTTGATCCCAACTGACAACAGCTTCCCAGACTCTGGGAGGAACATTTTCCCAGCCCTGCCTAGAACTGGTGCCCAGAGTGGACCTAGTACCTATTTCAAGCAAAGCAGGGGCTCGGCCACTGAGCCTCCATCCGTCCCATAGCAAAGGGGTCTTCCCAAGGAGACCTCCCCTTGGTTGACCAGGGGTCTCGGAAGGACAGGTCCTGATGGCCTGGCCTGTCTCTCAAGAACCACCAGCCAGAGCTGAGGACTACCCCAGAGGCAGAAGCAGGGCCCTAAGCCTGGGTGAGGAGGGCCCTCTTTTCTCCAAAGAGGGAGAAGAGCCCAGGTCTCCTCGGTGGCATCCGTCCCCCCTGTCTTTCAGCAAGGTTGGGTTTTCCTCTGTCCCTGCCTGATTTATCAGCTGCTCTAGAGAAACAGAACCAGCCTGTCTCCAGAATCCATCTCAGTGGCAGCTCATTTAGCTCCATGTTTGCTTCCTTGAGTCAAAAAAGAGCGCTCCCCCCTCCTTCCTCCCCCTCTCCAAATCCTCACAGCCTTGTAATTGGGAGCTGATGAATAAAGATGCTGCCACGGCCAGTGCAGCCCTCCGATCGCCTCACACAGCCCACTGGCTGCCAGTGGTTGTCACCGAACACGGGGGCCATCAATAATAGATGTCTGTAAACCTCAGAGAGTGCTAGAATCTCTCACTCCCCAATGAATTATGAATGCAGCAGAGCCCAGGGTGGCTCCAGGAACGGGTGAGGAACACAAGCCTGCAACGGGCGAGTCTCCCATTGTCATTTGGCATAAATCTGTCTGTCTGTTCATACCCTTTCCAATTATTTCCTTCAAACTTTTCCAAGGCCTGCCTGCCTCTGGCTTCTGCTAAAAGCTGTAAGGGGCAGGACGGGTCAACAGACAGCACCAGAGCAAAGCTGAGACGGCTGCAAAGCCATCCAGCCCCTGCATCAGTCTCTGAGCAAGGACAGGTGTTCTCAGCCCCCAGCTGGGATGCCACGGCGTCTCTGTTGCCCTGGGTGCCTTCTGGAGAGGAAAGGCAGGGAAATCTATGAAGAGTCACACCAGTGAGGGCAAGTTGTCTTTGTTTTGAAATTACCCACATTTGTTCTGGAATTAATCCTCTGAAAAGCTTTCTGCCAAGCCAGCAGATAAGCCTGGGGAGGAGCATGTGGTGCTGTGCCAGGGGCTCAGGGCAGCGGGTGGAACTGGGGAGGCCCATCCCCCCCAGCAGTGCTTACTCTGGACTCCCCATTTCCCCAGAAGCTCCAGAGCAGGACGAGTCCAGCCCAGCCAGAGTGTGGGACCCAATCCGCAACTGCAGCGTGGCTCTACAAGGCCTGATCAAACCAAAGGCTGCCGGAGCAGGCGAGCTGCTCTTTCCCCTGCCCCACAGGAGTCCTCTCTCAGGAGAGGAGTGGGGCAGCCCCCCACCAGCCTCAGCCTAGGACTGGAAAGGGGAGCTCAAGCCCCATCAGAGGGTCTTGGTCTCCCACTCCCACTGCTTTTGATCCTTAGCTGGGCTGACTGGGGCTGATGGAAACTGGCTTCCAGCAAAGACGGTGGGACCCCAGTGGTTTCCCCTGGCCCACCCACACCGAGGGCTAGCTGCTGCTGAAGGACAGCTGGGCCCTGCTTGTGGGAGTCTCCCGCTCCAGCCCTGCTCATACGGGAGCTCTCCTGGGTGCAACTCCACTCCAGACCTCTTGGCTCACCTCTTCCCGGCCCTCTTGAATGCAGCCTGGACTCCAGTTGGTGTTCCACCTTTGGGAAGAATGCACGCACGCAGACGCAGGGCACAAAGGGCTGGGCCAGGACTCAGGGCAGCTGTGCCCAAACCAAGACCTGACTCAGGGCCCATTGTCAGCATCTGAGGCTGGAGCAGGAAGCCTGAAGGAGGACGGGTGGACCAAGGGCCAGCCCACAGACCACGCTCTGCCTGGGGACTAGAGGGGCGCGTTCTCTGGCACCTGGATTGGATCTGAGCCCCCTGGCAGCTCTGTGACACCTCCCCCACTTCCGGGGCTCTCTTAGCCCTTGTCCAGGGGGCTTTGGGACCAAGACCCCCCCTCCAGGCTTCCTTCTTTCCTCTCAAGTTGGCTCAGGGCCTCTGTGTGTGCACAACCACAAAGAGGGCACAGATGACAACAGCCTTGGTGCTGGAAAGGGTTTCAGGGACAGCCTGGGGTTGAAGCTGTGGCCCAAATAACTGGTGGGCTTCTGGTCTCCCCAAAATCCAGAGTGCTTTTTGAGGATTAGCCTCTGCCTGCTGAGCAGTGGTAGCCTGGGGAAATTGATGGTGCCCAGCACCAAGGGACACGAGGTTGGGTCTGCATGAATGGCGCTGGATGGTCTGTTCAGCCTCGGACTGTGACGACCTCCAGGCCGCTTGGGGAGCAAATGGCAAAGAGGGGGATCTGATGCCTGCTGGTCCAGGTGCCACGTAAATTTGGGGTCTCAGCTTAGCCTCAAATGGGTGGAAGGAGTCCTGCCCTCAGACTGCCACAGCCTCAGAAGTTTGCTTTTTCCTGCAGTAAGTGCAAAACAGTAAGACTTGAGTTCCTGGTAGGTGGTGGATGGTGGGCGGAGGACGCTCAGTGGCTTTGGATGAAGCCTCTCACCCCGCCACGGGGCACAGCATTGTGTGGCTTGACCGCATGCCTTGAGTCGCTTGTTCTGAAGGTTGGGCCAACGATGACACGAATCAAGCAATTGTCATTCCTAGGAATGAGTAGCAATTTCTCAGAACATAGTGCCGAGCCACAGGGAACCACCACGGCGGCACATTCCATAATTAAGCAAAGGAAAGAAGAAAAAGGTTTTCAAAATTGCCTGTAATTGGCGCTGCCTTTTGCTTTCTCGCAACAGAAAATACGGGGAATAATTCTGAAAACAGCATGACATGGGGGCATAGGAAGAAAAGCCTTGCCTCAGGTTGCTAAGGAGCAAAGGGTCCTCCTGATACGGCTGCCCAAGCTGCCTGTTCCCTTGGTGTGCATTGCATGTGCTCAACACGGGGATTGGGCCCCAGGCCTGCCTGTGTGCATCAGGCTGAAGCCTAGTCAGCCAACCTCGTAGTGCCCTCGGTCGAGGCTGTCCAGCCACTGGAACATGGCTCTGATCTGGACTCAGCTTTCCCAGGCAGGAAAGTCCAACATGCATGAATGGTGGTTGAAAGAAGACCTGATGCAGCCGATCCAGGCAGCAGGGGTGCCAACCACGCGCCAACCCATCAGGGCAATCCCCCGCACAGGTACCCCTTCCGTATCCCACAGGCCTGGGTGGGACCACTCGGCGAGAGCCAGGACCATGTCACAGAATGCTTACTCCCTTGTCTTCACCCCCATTCCTTGGGCTGAGCTGCCAGAAGGCGGGACGCTGAAGGCCAAGGGGTCAAAAGGAGTCCCCATCCTCTGTGAGTCATAAGGAAGCCACAATCCCCTCTGCTCTCCACAGCCACCCCACATCCTTGGCACGGCATCATGGCACCTGGCAGGACCGCCACCAGGTTACATCTGCCTCTCCACAGTCACTCCAATATTAACCCCCAGCAGGACTCAAGTGCCCCTTGGGCTGTGCCAACGTGTGGGGCACCATAGGTTCTTTGGGCTTTGCCATGCATTCAGCAGCTCCTTCTGTTGATGGTCACAATATAAGCCCTCTTCACCTGTTACTCCTGGGGTGACTCAGGGTCAGAGCCATGCTTCCAGTTGGCTCCTGACACCACGGGTCCAAGATACAACCCTCCCCACCTCCGGCCCTGGAGTGCAGCTGTCTGCAAAGGACGCCCAACTGCTCTTGTGTAACGGCCTTACGTGGTCAGGAGGCCATCCAACCCAGGGCCTGTTTGTGCCATCTGTCCTGTGGCTGCACCTCAGCCACCAATGTGCCTCCCACTGTAATCAAGGGATGAGGCTGGGGCTGGAATCAGTTGGAAAATGGGTCACCCGCTACCCCCCTCTTCCTTCTGCTAAAATTTCGGCACACAAACGAAAGCGGGACGGGCATCTCCAGCAGAGCCCACAAATCCACACCGAGGCCTCCTGTGGTGCCCCCCCTCTCTCTCATGCGCACACACGCACGCACGCACACACAGCACTGATACCTCTCCTGCCTCCACTCTCTTTTCTCCCTTCCAAAAGGTCTGCCCGTTTTCCTGGTAATGGAACTACTTTTTTTATTGTTATTCTAATCTTCTTAGCTCAAAGGGTTGGTCCATCTGGCCCCGCACATCAGCGGCCTTCAGGGCCCCACACAATCCCTGCCTCCCAGCATCAGCTGCTCTGCTGGGCAGCTCCAGTTCTTCAGGGGAAAGGCTGATGGGGGGGGGAGGTGCTCAGGAAAGACCGCCAGCTCACCCAGAGGAGGGCAGGATGGGGTCCTTTTACTCCGTCGGCTAGAGAGGGCTTTAGTTGAAGAGTGGGCAGACCCTCGTTTTAGGGCTGAACTCTTGGGATTAAGCGATATGCCCCAGGAGCTCAGGGGTTTAGGTCTCTGGCTCTGGAGCCGGAGGTTGGGAGTTCAATTCCCCCCCCCCCCACTGGGCCTTCTTGGCAGGGGCTGGATTCCGTGACCCACAAGGTCCCTTCCTGCACTGCCGTTCTACGAAATGTTCCCTTCCTCACCCAGACCATCCTTCTTTCTCCTGGCCTTTGGAAAGAGATGCAATGTGCTCTTTCGGAAACGCCCACAGCTTGAGGAAAGGGCGGACTGTCTGTTTTCTCGGAGTAGCTGCAGGGAGCCTCGATGTGCCCTTGCGTGCAATGCCTTAGCAGGTGGAGCTCACATGGGCCAGTCTGCACCTGCTCAACAACAAGCTGGGACCAAGGTGTCGGAAGGCAGGCCTACTTTTCTCCCCGTTCCTCAAGATCACCCACATGGCAAGCCCCCCCCCCCCCCCCCGCCGGCATCAGCAGCCCAGGGCGGGTGCACGGCCAGGCCTTCTAAGCCCCCTCAGCCCCAGCCGTGGCCTTCACGGACCCTTGCCCAGACTGGCTGAGGGTTCCCTGCCCAACTCTGCTCCACTTGGGGTCCCTTGAGCCACGTGGATTCCCTGTGGATGGCCAGGATAGACCTGTTTCCCTTTCTTCTGCTCAGGCTGAGTCTTGCAACGTGACGACATGAACATCGCTTCCTAGTCCCTCCGTGTGGAAGGCTTTTCAGTATTCGATGGACCGAGCGCAAGGTTTTATTGGAAATATTTTACTGAACTGTCTTGTTGTTGAGACAAAAAGCATTTTCCACACGGTTGCCATTTTAAGTGTGAGTGTTGTTCACAGAAGGACCATCCCTGGATCCCTAAAGGCTAAGCCTCTGTTCACCGTGAGACCCATAATATGACTTTCTGCCTTCACCTACAGAGGGTCGGCTGCTGATTTTGTGAATGGACTGAGGGAGGGACATGTCACCCAGCTTCTTTTCCCCTCAGAGATAACATTGTGCACCTTTGGACCTAAACGTGGGGGAGGGGGGATAGATCCCAAGGCCTGCTCCGTGAGGGTTGTGTGGAAGAGAGCCAACCAGGATGAGGAGATACAACCGAACCTGGGGATGTTTAGGCCAACCTGCCCATCCCCGCCGTTTTGCCACCTCACGGTCCTTGGCACATGCCAGCAACTTGGGTTTGCTCTTGGGAATGCATTACGTCGGGAACTGGGGCATCTGGGCTCCATGGCCAGTCCACGTGCAAGTCACCGTTTTCCTTCACAATTGTCATGAGCTGCAGGTGGAGTCATCACAAGATTAAGGTGAGGAGCAACCAGCCTGCTCATTCTGCCCTCCTAAAAGGTGTCAACATTATTTTGGATATTTACTGCCATAATTTAGGGCATCACCAGCTTAGAGTGATTTTTTAAAAGAGCAAAACTTTGCAAGCAAGCTCCTGCATAAAAAAGAGGCAGCCGAGCGACCCAGTTGCATTAATTTCTAGCAGCAAATAGACCCAAACCATGGCTCACCTGCCTGTTCTGCTCTGCACAGGAAGAGAGTCCTCAGGCACAGAGGTTTTGGAAGCGGCAGCCTCACCGCTACCCCATCACGGACTCTGTGGCTAGTAGACCCCGGAGCAGCAACAGCTACGGTCAACTCTGGTGGTTCCCAAAAGGGACAGATGGGCCTGCAAAACATGGGCAGCCGTTGATGGATGCCAGTGGCAGAGGCTGAGGGCAGCCAGCCAGGACCCCCATCTCTTGCAATCCCAGGTTAAACCCACTGTGAGCAACATCTTTCTCTGCCTGTAATTAATATTGATTGTGTGTAGTCAAAACATAGCCATACGGCTTAATTTTGTTGCTAAGATTTTTGACATGAGTGTTCCTGAAGATTAACGTTGGGTTTACTGATGGATTTGGAGATTCCAGAATAAGTCTCCTGCTTTGCATTGCTGCATCTCGGCTTCTTCGGGGCTAAAGCGTGGGGCGGGGGAGCATGGTGGTTCTCAACTATCAGAGCTCTCTTGCTATCCAGGAAGGAGGCTCTCTGGAGACAGAACATGTGCACACATGGACACACGCACACACATCCACACAGGACTTCAGGAGGGCGAGATAATGCACTAAGTGCCTGCCATGCAGTCTTCTAGAGCTTCCTGGGAAGCAGGTCTTGCTGCTCTCCTTCGGACCCAACGTGGAAGCGTGCCTTGGTTGCAGGAGAGAGGCAGCCCCGCCTGAGACGAGGGAGCTCTGCAGAAGCGCAGCACCCCCTGGCCACGGGCCACTTGTCTGACTCACCTCCAGAGCGAGGCATCCCAGTGCCTTAGGACCACCCCCCAGGAGCCCTGGGCAACTTGGAGACCAGCACATTTGGCTTGGAACAAGCTTTTGTGAACTGAAGGGTTCCACTTCATCGCAGGCTCCTGTGGCTCCCTTCAGTCCACAAGCACTTCTTGCTTTGGGTGCGAAATCATCCAGATGCTGGAGACAGCCCAGTCCTGGGTGGCTTGCAGGTGCTAAGTACCTATGGCTCCATGCAGCTGCAGGGTTTCTAATGATGGGCATTCTCTGCAGAACCAGGGGCAGCGCCCAGCCTGGAGGGGTGGCTGGAGCAAACTCTTATCCTGGGAGATGAAGGAGCAGCAGGATTAAGAGATTAAGCAGGAAATTAATGAAATGAGGACTTGTGAGGGGGGGCACCTCCCCTCCCCCTTCTGATGTTGCTCCCTGAGTCCGGGGTGCTCCTGCTCCCACAGCCTTGACAGGCACAGCTGCCGGCCATGAGCCCCGGGACACAAATTCCCTTTGATGCACCCTTGCTGTGGACCAAGTGGCAAGCCAGGAGGAAGGGAACCTGTCCGAGCCACCTCTGATGCCAAGACAAGCATATGAAGGTCAGGAGCAAGCTGGTCTGACATCCAGGGCCAGCCCTGCTCAGAGGCTGAGTGAGGCAGCCCACTGGGTGTGTCATGAAGGGCAGTAACTTTCAGTTATGTGTCTGGTGGGGAGGAGACAGGGGTGTGGGGGGAGTAGACACATTCGCTGACATCAATCACCTTTGGTCGCAGTGGGCCTGGGCTGGGAAGGGGCCCCACCGGCCAATCTGCCTTTGGCAGCTAAATGCCTTGGGTTCCTCCCCACCTTAGAGGGAGCTGGGCAATGGTATCTCTGGGCCCTGAGGGCCAAGGGCTTTCAAAAATCTGCTGCTGGGGCTGTGAACCTGGCTGGCAGCCTTTGAGCCCTAGATCGGAGAAGGCAAAACGGCTTGGAGGGCAGTGCCTGCTCGTGCCCTGCCAGTCTGCCATTGAGCAGCCCCTCCTTGTGGGAACTTGGCTCCCCTCCCCCACAACCCCAGCCAGCCACCCACCCAACACTCCGAGCACCGCCCACTGGTTGCGCACGGCTAATTGGTTTTATGACACCGTGGGTCACTAATTAGTGAACCTATTGAACTCTGCTCAGCTTAGGGACACAATTAAAAGTTTGCCCTAATTAAACTGGGGTAATTGATAGAGCCGAAATTTCTTGGAGGATGATTAATCAAGGAATTCAGAACAAATCGATGAAAGCAGAGAGGCAGAAGCAGTAATGCAAGAGACCAGCTGCAGCAGGCACATGGGCTAGCAGGCGGGAGCGGGGGCAGGGGGAGCCTTGCCTTGCCTTGCCTTGCCTTTGGAGACCCCGAGGGGGACCCTGTTCCCAACAGCAGGGACGCCGAGGCTGCATTCCAGCCAGTCCCACCCCCATCCCCTGCATGACCTCCCTATGTAGACCCAGAATGGAGAGCAGCAGCAGCAGCAGTGATTTTGTGAGGGGGTTGGGGGCAGGGGTCCCAGCCAGCATAGCCGAGGTGGAGGTGGCCTCTTGGAGGTCACGTGGGGTCTGTGCGCGTGTGTGTGCATGTGTCCCGACTAAAGGGCACGGGGGCAAGGAGGGCTGTGGGGTGCCTTCCCTTCTACCAAGCCAGCCTTCACCCTCCTGAGGCCAAAAAGGCAAAAGGACAGCCACAGGCCTCACTCAACCCCAACCAAGCCTTGTGTTCCGGCACCAGCAGACGCAGTGGGAGAAGGGATGGGGGGGGGGGGGGAGAGAGAGGGAGCTGAATGTGCTCAGAATGGGAAGTTGAGTCGCAGATGTGCAGGGGGCGGGAGGGAGGGAGACATGGGGCTCGCATCAGCTTTTCACATGAAAGAGAAACATGTGGCTTTGATTCTTGGCCTGCTATAAAAAGGGCTTGATTCAATATTGCTTCCTCACCCTAGTCCTGTTCTTTCACAACGCCTCCCCCCCCCCCACCGCATGCCAGCACTGAGCCATCATTAATCAGGACAGAACTGGGAGCTGCTGGGTGTGGCTGGGAGCCACTCGGCTTTGATTTGGTGAGTTCTGAAAGCTCTGTGTTCTCCTTTCAAGCCCATTAAAAAGATTTTGACAAAAGGCTCTTCCTGATCTGAAGAAGAAAGCCTTGGTTGCATCGCTAGAGCCAGGATGGGTGCAGTCCCAGAAGAAGACTTGCTGGTGGGGAGGGGAGAGAGGAGGGGGGCCAGTGCTGTTCCTTCCTTCCTTCCTTCCTTCCTTCCTTCCTTCCTTCCTTCCTTCCTTCCTTCCTTCCTTCCTTCCTTCCTTCCTTCCTTCCTTCCTTCCTTCCTTCCTTCCCTCCCTCCCTCCCTCCCTCCCTCTAATGGAAGCCAAGCTAGTCTTGCTTCCTCCCCCCCACCTGCCCCCCCCGGCCCCTCTCAGGACTGTGGGGGCTTCGCAGGGCTGCTGTTCCAACCCAACAAGGCCTGTTACGCTCACCTAGTGCTTTTCGGTGCTGGACACACGGGCAGCTTTCTTTCTGGTCTCCTTCCTTGCGGGGGGGGGGGGGGGGAGGAGAGCCTGTAGCTCAAGGCCAAACAAGAAGCGGGGAAATCCCTGAGCGTTTGAGGGGATGTGGCTCAAGGAGCCCTTCCTGACAGGATGGCCCGACTTACAAAAGAAGCCCAGGCTGAAGGAAGCCTCTGAAGGCCAATCACAAAGCGGAGTGCAGAAGACCGGTCAAGGCACCAGCTGTGCCAATCAGACGTTTTCAGCACCTAAGGAGCTCTTTCTTCTGATCATCAGCTGGTTGTGTTCTCTGTTTTAACCCAGAGAAAAAGGACAGGGTTTCCTGGAGTGGGCAGGTCAAAAGTGTGTGTGTGGGGGCTCATCCAGCATTCACAGCTGCTTGCAAGAGAGAACTTGCAGGGCAGGCATCGCTCGGGCTGCCAGTGATGCCGGCTGGACGCCTCCCTGCCCCACAACCAGCAGCGGTGCAAAAGATCTGGCCCCCTTTTTCACCTGCCCCACGCCACTCTTTGAGAAGCTTATTTCTCCCCTTTTCTGGCCTCCCGACTTACTCGGAGATCTGGGTCTCAGCGTCCATGTCTCCTCACACTCCCCCCCCCCCCAACATAACAAGCCGAAGAACTTTCTTAATGAGCTGCATAAAAGCAATCAAGGTGTGATTAGTGGATCCTTCTGCTTTGGGATCCTTTGTGGCTCCCAGCTGGGAAACAGGAGATCATTAGAAGCTGCATTTAAATGAGCAGCAGGGAAACTTCAAACGCCTGGGGAGTTAATTTGGTGGGGAGGGACTTCCCAATATGTACTTTATCCACCCCCTCCCTGAGGAGGAGAAGGCGGGCGGGCGGGCGGGCGGGCGGGCGCGGGCGGGGGGGCGGAGAAAGGCTGCCAGGGGGGGGGTCTCCTCTTGTAGTTCAACCCCAGGAACCTCCCTTCTCTGGAGGGCAGTGAGGCCCAGTGGCCCTGGACATTCCTCTCCTGCTGGAATCCCAGCCAGGGCGCCTCCAAGCCCCTCTCTGCCCCCAAACAGCGGGTGGGCGTCGGCTGGCAGAACAGGCTGCTTTTTCCCGCCCCTCCCGGAGGGATCGAGGCTCCGGCTCAGCGTTTCACACCGAAGCTTCCTTCCTTGTTTCTGTCTGCGAGGAGCAGCCCTCCTCCCTGTAGCTATTTTTGAGGTTTCCCAGCGTCAGATATTTGTGGGAGTCTGCACTGGGACTGACCGCCCAGGGACCGAAGCGAAACACAAACGCACAACATGGGGGGGGGGGGCGGGGCGGGGCGGCGGGGACACACAGCTCTCCTCCCCCTCCCCATTGTATCCTCCCAAGGACCTCCTTGCGAGGTAGGCCAGGCTGAGCGTGGCCGATCCAAGGCTACACCGAGTTTCACTGCGGACCTCGAAGCCGGCGCTCTCGCCCCTCTCGCCCCCGCCGGTCTTGCTCGGGCAGGAGGCTTCCAAGCCAGCGAGCCTTGGCGGGCGAGGCGGTCGCCCCAACCGGGTCTTGGCCAGCGCGGCCGCCCAGACGCGCGCCGACCAACATCCCGCGCATCCTCTGCCCACCGCCTCCCGTTTTGCTTGCCCGTGTTTGCAAACATCCGCCATTTCTCCAGACGCGCCATCTGCGCCGCCGGCGTCGGCCCCTTTCCCCCGCCACGTTTGGGCCACTCCGGGGAGGATGTTCGCCCGTTTCCTTGGCCCGGGTCCCCTTGCCGGTGGGCCAAGGGGAACGCCGCTCCTGTATCCGGCCTCCCTGGCTGGACCCGTCTCCCCTCCTAGCTGAGCGGGTGCCGCTGGAGCAGGGCTTGCCCCCCCCCCCGCGCCCTCCCCAGCACATACGTATCTCTTTTTGGCGAAGGCCGGGACTCCGCCAGAGGTTAGAAAGGACTCTTTTCCCCCTCGACTCCATTTCCCAGAATCCTCCAAGACAGTGGGGGACACTGGGACTTGTAGTCCAACGAGGTAACTTTCCGAGCCCCTGGCCTCTGGCCTAAAGGAGCCTGGGGGGAGGCTTAGAGGCCAGGGCAGCCAGGAGACAGCGGGCCGCTTCCCTTTCCGGCCCGGCTCAGCGGTCCCTGGATCGGCCCGGGGCCCCAGACGCTCCCGTTCCCGCTCCGGCTCCCGCTGGGGCTTGTTCGCACAAACGCTTTATCGCATCAGTGACAGATAACCTGGGGATTAGATTCCTCTAATCTCTGTAATATCTACTCACTGGGATTAAAGCTTTCCCCGCTACCTCCCCCCTCCCCCAGGCCCAACTTTATTCCTCTCGTCTCAGGGCTCTGCTCGAAGTGATTACATTGCTGGGGGGGGGGGGGGAAGGGGCGGGCGACGGCCGTGTCCCTCGATCAGCTTCTGGTGTCCGATCCGACGAGGGACAGAGCAAGGCTGGGCTCCCGTCTCAACCGCGCTCGGCCCCCTCGGTGGCGCCTGGCCAGGGCCGCCGCTGCGGCCCGACTGTGTCTCCCCCCTGCCTCGCTGGGCGGCCTCGAGTTCCACCCGCGACCCTCTCCTTCGTCTGGGCTCCTTTTCGCTTTCACCCAGGGCCAGGCGGACAGCCCTCCGTTCACGCGCGTCTCGGGCATTCACCCGGCTATAACGGGCGTTGCGCCCCCTCCCCCAGGCTCCCTGCAGAGAGAGCGAGAGAGCTTCGCCCCCTCCCCCGGTCTCAGGGAAGGAGAGGGGTCCGGCCCACGCGTGTTCAGGGCCCAGGGGCCCAGAGGGAAGCGGGGCAGCCGGATGGCGACTGGAGCCTCCCGCCCTCTTCCTCGCGCCCCCAGATCCCGCGGGAGCCGCCCTGTGCCTAAGGCTGCACAGAAAGGGCCCGGGGCAGAGGTGGCCGTCTGGCCCACGGGGGACTACGACCGTCGGGCTTCCTCTGAGCCCCTTCGCCCGCCAGGCTCCCTTCTCGCGTGTGGGCGGCGCCGTCCTCCCGAACGCGCCCCTGCGGAATCGCGCCGATCTCCCTGACCCCGGGAGCAGCGCTTCCTCCCCTTCCCCTCCTGCGAAAAACATGGGGACACCTTGATCTGTCTCTCGCCGCAAGCTGGAAAACATCCCGCGCCTCCTCGCCGCTCCCTTTCATCTCTTCCGCTCCCCGCAGGCCGGCTGCGCTTTGCCTCCCCTTCATCCTCCCCTCCGCCCTGCTCTTTCCTTGTAGAAAACGGTCCCGGGGCCCGGTGGCCGCCCCCTTGTCCCCGAGCAGCCGCTCGGCGTGGCCCGTCCAAAACCGGGGAGCAGTTTCGGTCTTTTTCTCATTCCTTTCCCGCACCGGGGATCTGCTGCCCAGGCCAAGCGAGAACTGCTGCGCCAGGGGAGCCTCCGTCCACCGGGCGGGTCACGCCTGTAAAGAGGCCGGAGCCCGCGGGGGTCCCCCGGGCCGTCGGTTGGAGTTCCGCCTCGCCTTTCTGGGAAGGAAGGGAGGGGGCCGGTCTTCCCCCTTCGAAGCCGCCCCCGCCGCTTCCCTTTCACCGGCTCGGGCACTGAGGAGTCGGTGCCGGGGGGGGGGGGCGGCGGCTTGGGGAGGGCCCGATGGACAGGCCGGCGCCTTCGAGGGCCCCAGCGAGCCGGCCCAGCGCCTGGGCTCTTCCCCCGGGGCCCAGGCCGCCCTGCAGTGGCCGGCGGGGGCTCGGCCCTGCGCAGCGATGACAGCGGCGTCGGCGGGGGCGGCTCCGGCGCGGCTGACGTCAGGCGGCCCCTTAAAGAGGAGCGGCGGCGGGCTGGGGCGGGCAGTGGTGGGGACAGGCCGGCGGTGGCGCGGGCCGCGAAGCTCGCCCGCCCGCCCGCCCGCCCGCTCGCCCCCATGCGCCTCCGACGGCGGCGGCGCAGGTGGCGGCGCTGGTGGCGCGGTCGCCGGCCGGGGGAGCCGTGGCCCGCCGCGCCCCGGGGCTGGCGATGGAGGCATGGCGCTTAGCCGGCGGAAGAGGCGGCGCTGCCGGGCGCTGCTGCTGCTCTCGCTCCTCTCGCTCTCCGGCTCCTACCTCTGCTACAGCCTGCTGCTCCTCTGCTGTGCCCCCGCCAAGCCCGAGCGCGACGCCGCCGCCGCCGCCGCCGCCGCCCTGGCCCTAGCCCTCGCGCCGGCCCGGGCCCCCAGCCCCGCTGCCGTGCCTGCCGGCTGCCCTCCCGCCGCCGCCGCCGCCCGCAAGAAACTTCTGCAGAAGTGGCGCGCCTGCCCCGCCGCCGCCGGGCTTCCTTCGACGCCGCTCGCCCCAGCCAGACCCGACGGCCCCGGCAGCGGCAAGGGGAACGGCTCTGGGGCGGCCGGGGGTCCGCGAGGTGGTGGTGGCGGCGGCGGCGGCGGCGGCGGCGGGATCGCCAAGCGGCTGCCGCACGCGCTGATCGTGGGCGTCAAGAAAGGGGGCACCCGCGCGGTGCTGGAGTTCATCCGCGGTCACCCGGCCGTGCGCGCCCTCGGCACCGAGTCGCACTTCTTCGACAGGCACTACGACCGGGGCCTGGAGTGGTACAGGTGAGCCGCCGGCGGAGGAGGGCGGCCGGCGGGAGTGGGCGCGCGGGCGGGCGGGCGCGGGTCTGACACCAGGTCTATCAGCCCTCCGACGGTAACTCGGCGTCTCTGGCTTCCGCAGACACGCTCACTTCCGCAGACACGCGAAAGTGAGCTTTCGGAGCATGTGCAGAGTGCCCTCCTCAGTCCAACACTGCAGGGGGTGCACCCGCCTCTGCCAGGTGTTTAGGGCGGGTGGCCAGGATGCCTCTTCGCGGGGCTTGCGTCCCCGTGCACTGGCTTGCCGGTCAGTGCCGGCTTTGCTCCGGGAAGTCGGTGGTCCTGTCCCCGCCTCCGGAGTTCTCCCGGGCGAAGCTTCTCGGAGGAGGGCCTGCCTGGGGCAGGAGGAGCCGCGCTGCCTTTTCGAACTGTCGCACCGAGACGCCTCTTTTGTCTCTCGAAGTTGGGACGGCACAAAGTTCCGGCAGCCTCCTTTCGCTGGGTTAAAACACACGCGGACACACCCCTTCGGAGGCAGGCTGCGGCGCTTGTGCCCAGGGAGTCCCAGGACCTGGGCCACAGGGCACGGGGCAGCCGCCTCCCTGGGTCTCCCAGGGGCCGAGGGAGGAGCCTTTAGATGCCCCTAGAAAGGGAAGGGTGGGTGGGTGTGCTTGTGGGCCTTCCCCCTGGTGAACCGCACCGAAGAAGCGAGCCGCTATGCAACCAGACAGAAGATCTGGGACAGGCGAGCCCTCCGGCCCGCCTGCTCGCCTCTCCTGCCTCTCCTGCCTGCCTCTCCTCCGGGCCC
This sequence comes from Intellagama lesueurii, assembly GCA_037013535.1. Classification (NCBI taxonomy): domain Eukaryota; kingdom Metazoa; phylum Chordata; class Lepidosauria; order Squamata; family Agamidae; genus Intellagama; species Intellagama lesueurii. The sequence goes on from JBAJHW010000012.1 coordinate 534,304, forward strand.
CTCCACACATGCAAACTTCGCTTCCCACTCGCGGTCTCCAGAGTTGCCTAGGAAACTACATTCCTCCATGTGGGGAACGGAGAGGGCAAAGCCTGCCATCCCCGAGGAAGGTTGGGAATCTCATAAGGTGCCTCCCTTTAACTCAAGGACCGGCTTGCCCAAGAGCGGCTTCTCTCTCTGTGTGTGTGTCTCTCTCTCTGTCTGGCACCCGCTGGGCCTGAAGGACTGGCAGAACTCAGCAGCAATCTGGGGCAGCAGCGGCGGCGGCGCCCAGGGGGGTGGGTGGGTGGGGTGGACGTTGGCCTTGCGATCCCTTGTAGATGAACAGCCCCCAAGAGTCTTGCAGCCCCTAAAAGAATAAGACCGCCGGGCCATTTCCCTGGTCCTGAGCTCCCAAGGGTTGCTGCAGCCTTCCGGACCCTGTGGAGAAACACTTGCCCACCAAGGCCAGCCTTCTGGGGGGTGCGTGTGTGTGTGTGTGTATTGAAGGGGGGGGTGCTGGCCCGCGGTGGCTCTCCTCAAATGTTTCCTCCTGATCAAACCTGTCAGCTTTCCAGGCCCCACAAGACCCTTAGTGGCTTTGGCAGAAGGGAGAAAACAGGGAGAGCGGCAACCGGTCAGAAGTGTTTGGGTGGGTGTCCTTTCTTGTGAGTTGCTGAGGTGCATTCCTCCGAGGGAGATCAGGTGGTGGATGAGCTGTGCCCCCTTCCACGGTGTGGGGCGCGAATGAGCCCTTCTGCCAGATCTCCACATCCACCTTTGAATGGGCTTCCGCTGAGGCTGGCGTCCTTCTCTCAGCCCACCTGCTCATGCTGAGCCCCCTCCCTCTTTCCAGGGGTGCCAGTTCAGGGCCAGGTGCTGCCCGCTGAGTGCCAGCCCCAGAGCTTGCCTTGTGCTCCGCATTCACCAGACATAATCCCTGGGAGGGAGCTGACACCTCTGTCTTCCTGTGCACCAGATGGATGCAAGGTTAATATTTGCAAGAAACTGGGAAAATGATAACCAAATTAATTTAGAGGAATGATATAGAGAATTATGGGATATGGCAATTAATGATAAACTGACATGTGATATGAAAATAAGAAGAGGTCTATCAAAAAATAATGATTTTAAGAAAATATGGAGTGTATTCTTGGAATATGTATTTCGGAGAGGGAAGGGGTATACACCGAGGGAAGAAACAATGAACTTTTGGAGAGAAAATGGATTGAATGAAATTTTAAAATATTATTAATACTAGCCCTGAGGGGGAAGGTGGCACTGGTGTATTATGTAATTGTATTTTATTGTCTATGTTTGATGTTCATTTAATAATAATAATAATAATAATAATAAAAGATGGATGCATCTTTTCTCCAGAGCATCCCTGAAGGAAGGGCTTTATGTGTCAACCCCTCCTGCCCTGCCCTGCTCTTTATCTTGCAGATGTGTGCGTGCGTGTGGGGGGGGGGGACCTGCAAGGCAGCCAGGCAAGCCCTGCACTGGGGGAACTGCTCAACCCGCTCGTCCCTCCTTTCAGCTTCAGGCTCCTTGTGAGCTCCAGCTGTCCCCTCCCTCTAATCCATGCTGAGATCCCTCCCAGGCAGGCAGAGAAAGTGGACAAGTGACCCACCCCGGTCAAGGCATGCAGGGTTGGTTGGGGTTTTTTTTGTTCTGTTTTGGTTTTTTGGAATTTCCCACCTGTAGCAGAAGCCCAAAGACTGGCAGCTCTGGGCAGAAGGCTGCTGTCCCAAGAGAGAGGAAGAGGGGGATACAGGGGCCCTTCAAGAGAGGGGGCGCAGGCTAATACATAAGTGCCCAGACCTTCTTCCCTAGCAAGACAATTCTGTATGGTTTTTGTTGTTGTTATTGGTTTGTTTGTTTTTTTATGTTCAAGGGGAAACCTCAAGTGCTGTCCTGTGCCGAGACTGGTGAACTTTCCCTGGTCTGGTCTCCTGTGCAGTCATTAAACAGAAAGAGTCCCGTCCCCCCCCCCCCCCAGTTCCGACATCTGAGAGCCTGTTCTACCTGGGGCCCATCCTGCAGCACAGAATGCCAGTGTCTCTCTCTCTCTCTGTGTGTGTGTGTGTGTGTGTGTGTGTGTGTGTACAAACACTGGTCCACTGTTGGCCCTTGTGTGGCCCTTCTTGGCTTGAGGGCAACTGGCCCTGTAAATCCATTGGGTCTGCTTCCCTTGGATTGTTCCTGTCCTAGAATATCGTGTGTGTGTATGTGTGTGTGCAGTTGCTGTGGTGGAGGGGTGTTGCATCTTTGGTAGCACTCAATGCCGGCATGAGGTCTGTACCTGTGCACTTGATGGGATCTGCAGTGGCGGAGGAAGAGAAGTGCTCATGCAAAGTTTGGCCTGAGATCTGACTTTCCTGGAGACAGGAATAGATGGGCAGGGCACCTGGGGCTTGGACAGGAGACCCTCTGCATGTCAGAGACTGTCCCTCTGGCAGTTGAAGTGAGGGAGCCTTCCCCCCCCCCGCCCCCACCCTGCACTCTTTCTTCTCTGAAATTGTGTGACTTGGCTTGTCCAGGGTCAGTGCTGCATGTACGGGAACTTTACTTGGCTGCTTTTTAGCAGAGATGGCAGCCCACTCTGCATCTCTCTCTCTCTCTCTCTCTCTCTCTCTGTGTGTGTGTGTGTCTTCCTGTGTGTGTAAACAAGTTCACAAGGTTTTCAGTCCATACTAGAAGCTCAGAAGGCTCACTCAGTTCTTTTTCAAAAGAAGGGGGAAATTAAAAGAGTGATCCATCCCTAGAAACCTAACTCTGGTTGAGTTGTCACCATTCTTGGATCGCTAAGCAGCATTATTCTAAAAAGGCAAGTTTTTGCCTTTTCTAGGAGTCTCCATCAGGCCAAGGAGGTGTAAAATTGGGGGTTGCAATGAAAGGGTCCCCTAACGGGCCCAGGGGTGGCTCTTGCAACTGGCCTGCCAGGAAGGCAGATCGGAGCTTGCCGATGCCACAAGGAACCGGAGGGATGAAATTCCCACTTCAGTGGGAAGTGGGAATCACTCCCCCACTCCCCCCCAGCTCAGCAGGAGCAGCACCTGTTGCTTCTGGGGTGTCTCTTTGGCTTTTAGTTTGGCTTAGCCAGCAGGCAGGCAGCCACTCTCTAGGCTCGTGGAGCTGTTTACAGGGTGGCAGCTGCCGTGCCAGGTTTCTGACAACCACGGTGTGGAAGGCATGCCGAACCAGCAGGGGGAGGAGGTCACCTCTGTTTGCCGGGGGCTTCTGGGAGAATTGGCTCCGGCCTCTGCCTAGCCTGCCTCCCACCCACCCCCAGGGCAGCAGAATGAGGGGGTGGTCCTGTCACTATCTTCACGGCATGTGGGTCGAGAAAAATCCACCCCCACTCTTATTTTAAGTGTGGCTCACACCACCTCTGGCACTGAGTGAGGGGAAATGGCCTCTCGGCTGCTGGTCACATGGGAACCGGGCCAAGCTGGACACTTCGTTTTCCTGCCGGGAAGTGGCTAAAGCCCAGGATTATCAAGAAGTGGGCTGGCACACTGCGAGGGGGCTTGGGCGCTTGGCTGCCAGATTTCCCTCCCCAGCCACCAGGGACCAGGAGAACTGCACGTATCAGTGTTGTTGCTGTTACTGTTGGTGGTGGTGGTGCTGGGTCTGGGCACAACAGGAGAGCCAGCAAATGAGCGGGGGGGGGGGGAAGGGGGAGGGCAGAGTCAGCCTGGCACTGGTGGAGGTGGGTGTGCTGGGCTGCCTGAGGCAACAAACAGAGCAGCTGCTCAGGGCTGTCCAAAAGTGAATCTGGGGAGAACGAGCTTCGTTCCCCCCTGGGAATGGGGCGTGTGTGTGTGTTTGTGCACATAAGCTTGCACACAGACAAGCCAGCAGTAACGAGCAGGGCAGGATGGAAGTGCCAACCCTCCCCCACCACTTCCCTTCCTCTGAGCCTAAAACGGCATTTCTTGACTTCTTCTGAACCCGGAGAATTGCAGGCTGTGGATTCCGCAAAGCCATTCCATCGAGACAACAGGGGCCAAGGGAGTCTTGGATGATATGCACTCCCGGCTGTCTTCGGCTTCATTGTTTGAGAGTGTGCCTTGCGCCTTGCGCTCCCCACACCTGCCCCTCCCCATCCACCGTAGGCTAATTGCCAGTTCACTCGACAGCTGTCGCTGGGATAATTGACCTGCAGCTTGAGCGACACTTTCCACACAGCCCGGCCAGTGTCCATGACACAGCAATGGCATTCCAAATTGCCTTCGGGTCTCGGGGAACCCTCCTCAAGTCCCCCACCCCTTCAGTTTGCTTACCACGGCTCTGAGGGACATCAACTGCAGGTCTTTCCTTCTTCTGGGAAATAAGATCAGCTGCCAGAGACAAATCATGGGCCAGCCTTGTTCCCGGGGGGGGGGGGGGCAGCCGATGCACCGACGAAGTGGCTGGGACACACAATGCCTCCTCCCTGGAGTTGGCACAGCCGACGGGTTTGCTTGGGGCCCAGAGGCCTTTCCTTTCCCCCGGCTGGATGGGCTCCTCCTTTTCCACTGGATTACAAAAGGGAGCCCAGAGAGAGTCTGCACGAGGCTCTCCTGACAGGTGCGTTTTCACAACCTCCGTATCAGGACAGGATTTTTTTATTACAGGGGTGGGGGGGGGACTTCTTTTCCCCCAGGGGCCCAAGTCTCCGTACAGAAATGCTTAAAATGGGCTCCAGGACAGACTGGAAGCTCTCTTCTCTCCCCCCACCCCCACCCAAGGAAAGCAAGGCCTGCCTACACACCCGGCTGAGGGCCTGCGCCTTGATGGTCCCGAAGGCAAACGTTGCCATCCCCCGGCCATCCCTGCATCGGCCTCTGTGGGGCTTCTCCTCCCTCAAGGGAGGGGGTTGTGGCCCATGAGGCGAGTGTCGGCGGGCCAGAACCCTCTCCTGTTGGCCCACTTGAGCTGCTGGTGCCTGAATCTTCCTCCATCATGCACTCTTTTTGGTCACCTCTGCAGCCTTGGCTGCCTCAGAGCCGTGAACACCATCCTGCAACTTTCGCGAGCTCTTGGTAACAGTCACGTAATTTATTAACACAATTATTGCATGCCGTTCATAATTTATTAGGACCTGTGATTTTGCATTGTTTTAAATAGATGGGCCTAATCCCTCAAGGGACTGAGCTTTAACAAGCCCAGGGGTGGCCCATTAAAGAGACGGCAGTTTTATGAATCTCCACTATCAGTGAACCACTTACAAAGCTGTCCTGGCGCTGATGGATGACCCAGACCTGCCTTGCAGTCTAAAGCGGGCGGTGGCAGGCAGGGTTCCCTGGCCATGAATTAGCATCTTGCTGACAGTCATGGAACAATAAGACCTCATAATCTGGATTTATGAACCATGGAGCAAGGCAAGAGAAGGAGCCAATTAAACCACGAGCTGTGCAGGTACCTCCTGGGGCAGGAGAAGGAGGGCCTCTAAGGTGCACCTGGTAAACACCAGCTAAGCTCCTTCCTGTTGGCTTAGGAGGGTGTGAGCCTTCCTCCTCTAGGCTGGGGGTGAGGTGGGACTCTTACTTTTTACCCACCTGTGCAGCCAGTGGGGAAGGAGAAGCACCCACCCCTTGGTGAAGCAGCAATGCCGGTGGGACTCCCTGAGCAGAACCCCAAAAGGGTCTCCCTGGCAGGTTGGATGTGCCTTTGTGGTGGAAAGCATCACCTCTGATGGTCGCCCCCTGAACTAGTAGGTCCTGGTTGGCCGGCCAGCAGACTTGCCCATCAGGCAAGCAAAAGCCAGAGGCTACTTCTGGAGATGTAGTTTTAAAATGAAACAGTTTGACCCTTAAGCACGATCTGATTTCATCCAAATAGTAATCGTAGTAGTATGCCAGCATCTGAGGGGCAGTCCAACTGCAGGCAACACTCACAAAGCTGGAGTTAAAATGTACTGTAGGTTTTCAATAGCTTAAAAGCTGGCAGGGGCCCAATCGGGGAGCCAGCTTTTGGTTTGGGGTAACGTTTCTGCCCCAGGGAATGTTGGCCCTGCTTTTGTTGTAAGGGATGTGGAGGAGGAGGAGGAGGAAGAGGAAGATCCTGAGGCCAGGAACGTCTTGGTCTCTCACGCGGAGCCCAGGCAAGGCGCCCCTGGTCCGGGGCTCCCAAGCAGAAGGGAGGTTTCAGGACCTTGGAGAGTGAGCTGCCAGCCGCCCTCTTGCCTCCTTGCTAGAGGGCTTTGCTAGAGGCGGTGAGGACGGGTTGCCTGCCTGACACTCTGCCTCGTCAAAGCCACATCGGCCTTCCAACCTGGGTGCGCGCGCGCGCATTTCCAGGCTTGCAGGGCTAGAGACACCTGGCAGGTCTTGGGTCTGTTTCCACATCTTTGGAGCGACAGCATAAAAAGGCAAACTAACTCTTAATGGAAGAGACATTGCAGCTAAATGGCCCGGAAATGTTTGCAGGTGGATCTCCCTGGATATTCCTGTTGACTGTTGTTTTACTTAATTTGTTTAGCTTTATCTTATGAATGAAGCTGTTATATATGCATAGAGTGAATGGTTCCAATGAGTTTGAGGAACTCGAATAAAGTTATTAATGAACTGATCAGAGTTTGAATCTGATTAACAAATTCATCAAGGGTTTGACTATTCATGGTGATTTGCTTATTTATTCATACTTATGATTGTATTGTAGTAATTAACTTAATGCTTCTTGCATTTGGAATGTTTTTTTTAAAACTGATGTGTTTATTCATGATGCATTTATGCATGAACTGAATATTGATGATGGAGGACTTGACTGTTAATTCCTAATGCTAAACAGTATGCAGGTTTAACGTACTCTCCTTCTCCCTGTGTGGGCTCTTTCCCGAGCGTACAACTGTAAAAATAAAAAGTTATACAATTCTGGATATTGGATTTAAGATTGAAGGGGATATAAAAGGTGCAGTGGATTTGAAGATTAAATAGGTGCCCCTCCCACAAAAAACATTACACATAATCTTTTATAGTACTAAATAGACTCTTAAACAAACAGAGGGGAAAATACCGAAATATAAGACAACAAGTGCGGAAGGAAAATGGGGCTGATGTCCATCGTGTCTGGGGGGGGGGGGGGGTATTGCAGCCTTGACAGGAGTATTGGAGGGAGTTTAGGGGCAGCATTAGGGCTAAACTACACAGATGCCAGCTCAGCAACTTTAAAGGAGGCTCATTGCTCCTACCTTAAGGGTTCCACTCAAGCTGCAAATTTATGTCTCCTTTCCTTTGGTGATTGGTGACAGGACAGAGAACTTCCTTTGCAAGTTGATTGTCTAGCTTTGAAGGTATAGGACTCTTTCCCTGCAGCAACGATGTTCTGTCACTTTGTAATTGTGAAGCTGGTGCCTCTGGTCATTTGGCTCTGTGAGAAAATAGAAATTATGGGTTGCAAATAACTCCAGCGACCGTACTCTGGGGAGGTATTTGGCACCAGGTCCCCTAAAGATTTTTTTTTTTTGTAAAGGTGAGTTATGTATTAATTGCCACAATAATTTTGTTACAAAAAGCTCAACCACCTGCTCACAAGCCATCTATGATGCAGTGAAAAAGGAAAACATGGACTACTGTGCTGATGGTAAGACAGCAAGATTAGAATTGCAAGGGGTTGGAAGGGCAGATTGTTCTAAAAAAACTGGATTCCATTTGTGGGGTGCAGTTTGTCCTGGAACTGGCATAAGGCTGGAGAATTAGCAGTTTTAGATATCTAGCATGTAGTTTAAAGCCTCAGCACAGGATCATGGGTGGCGGGGGGAGGGAGACAACTAAATGGCCCAGCATTTCAAATTAATTTTGTAATGGCCCAAATTCGATTAGCTACCCTCTCTGGTATAATGCGATCATCATAAATGGCCATGGCAAAATTCCCCAAGTTGTGAAGTTAGTATAAGCGTTTCTGTTGTACCATTGAATTGTGCTGCCGACATTTACTCCGACTGCATTATGTCAGCATAAAAACACATTGGTCTAAATCCTGTGTCTTGCTGCTTGTGTATGTGAGCATGCATTTTAAAGGCATTGGTTTTACTGCTCAACGTGTTACAAATGGCAATGTCAGGATACACAAAGGGGAAGCTGTGGGCTGGGCAAGTGGGAGATGCCTTGAGCCCTCCCCACCCCCACCCCAAGCCCCTCTGCTGAAGCCCTTGAGCGTCAGGTCAGGAATGATGGTCGGAAGCCAGAGACCTGCTCATGTCACAGCCGGACCCTCCCCACCAAGGGACCATGCATGAGCAGCCTGAACTGCCAGCTCCAAGGGCCAACTGGAAGACCAAAGGGGCTGATCCGGAGGCGACAGCGAAGGCAGGGAGCTTTCTGACATTGGCCAGTGGATTCCTTGTAACATCTTGCTTGGCCCTCAGTCCCGGAGTAAGAGGGGGCCGAGGGGAAGAGCCAGTTCAGAGGTCAGGGGCTGCCCTGCAGCCTCTTCCCTGCCCTGCTGTTAACCCCCTGCCTGTCTTTGCTTGCAGGCGCCTGATGCCGCGGACGCTAGAGAGCCAGATCACCATGGAGAAGACCCCCAGCTACTTTGTCACCCCGGGAGGCCCCCCCGGCGGATCTTCAGCATGTCCCGGGAGACCAAGCTCATTGTGGTGGTGAGGAACCCTGTCACGCGGGCCATCTCGGACTACACCCAGACTCTCCTGAAGAAGCCCAACATCCCCCACCTTTGAGGGGCTCTCCTTCCGCAACCGCAGCCTGGGCTTGGTGGACACCTCGTGGAGCGCCATCCGGATCGGCATGTACGCGCTGCACCTGGAGAGCTGGCTCCAGTACTTCCCCCTCTCCCCAAATCCACTTTGTCAGCGGGGAGCGGCTGATCACGGACCCTGCCGGGGAGATGGGCAAGATCCAGGACTTCTGGGTGTCCAGCGGGTGATCTCCGAGAAGCACTTCTACTTCAACAAGACCAAAGGCTTTCCCTGCTGAAGAGGACAGAGGCAGGCAGCCGGCCCCGCTGCCTGGGGAAGTCCAAAGGGAGAACCCATGTCCAGATCGACCCCGGACGTGATCGAGCAGCTGCAGGACTTCTATCGCCCCCACAACGTCCGGTTCTACGAAACCGTGGGGCAGGACTTCCGGTGGGACTGAGGTGCTCTTGTCAGGGCCCCAGTGTGGCCTGGAAGGCCGGCCTGGCAGGACTTGCTTGTCTGATCAGCCCCTCTTGTTTGGGGGGGGGGATGGGAAGGGACCTCCTATGAGGCTCCCGTGGCCTTGCTTTGGTCCCCCTTGGGTGGCTGGTGAGGAAGATCACCCCACAAGACCACAGGGTGCAGGTGGCACCCAGGCACCAAGCCGCCCACTCCCCGCTCCCCTCCCTCGGTGTGATGAGTGGGCAGCTTGGCGTGGCTCTTCTCAGTGGTGCAATCAGGGTAGGTGATGCCGAAGGATGGATTTTATTTTTTAATAAGGATGACATAGCATTCTATATATATATATAAATAAAAATAAATATATATATAAATATAGCCTATCAATTTCACTGCCTAGTCACCAAGTGTCACCTGGTTCACCCAGCTCCACCCCGGCCCCAGCTAGGCGGCCCTCTGAGCAAGGGGTCTCCCTCCTGCCACCCCTCTCATCGCAGTGGGAGGAGCTTCCCCTCCTGCTCAGAGGTGCCCGCCTGGCATCCAGGGGTTGGGCCCCGGGCTTCCTGTTCTTGCCCCAGCCTTCAGGGTGAGGCCAGGGAGGCCCCTGAGGTGGCGAGTCTGCTTCTAATAAGGCTTCCAAAGGGAACCCCCTGGCCTGCAAAGGACTCATTTCTGTCCTGGGAATAAAGCACAGATTTCTGCTGTTACGGGTACTTTGGGCACACATGTATGTGTTCTGTTCTTGTCCAGGAGTGAGGCGCTGGCCCCACCCCACCCTTGTATCCCCCACCCCACCCCACCCCTGAAATAAAGACAATTCCCCCCCCCCCCCTCTGATGGTGGAGACATTTTTCTCAGGGTCAATGGGGAGAGGGGACATGTAACAGGCCCTCGGTCTTGTCCATGAGCTTCCCCTGAGAGGGAGGCCGGCTTTTTCTTCTATGTGGTCCAGCTGCTTCTTGGTTAAGGGAGACCCTCGTAGAGTTCTGGAGGTGTGCGAGATATGCAAGGAGTGGGTTTCTGTGGCTGACCAGGATTCGAACTTGGGTATCTCCAGTCCTAGTCGAAATTCTGTCCACAGCATCATGCTGGCTCTCAGGAGAAGAGGGCCACTCACCCCACCGACAGGAGTGATGGGTCCACTTATTCCTCCCTCCCACACACAGATGGCAGGCAAAACCCCACCTCAGTGGGTGGAATGACCCCCATGAAGGGGCTGCAAAATCAGGAAAGTCAGGGGCCAAACAGAGGGTTGAACAGACAGCTCCCAGAGTCTCCCTCCAAAGTCCGCTTTGGCATTTCTGTTCATTGAAAAAGCTCTGTTGCTTATTCATGTCCTCATTTCAGGAGCACTTTGTCATTTGCCAAATGCTGCCCCCCTGCCCCTTCCGGTCTTTGCTTCTCCCCTCTCAACGACCCTGTAAGGTAGATCCTCAAGGGTCCACTGAGAGAACGGGACCCGTCCAGATGGAGGGGAGCTGCGAGTGCTGGAGCCCTTGACTCATTAGACCTGCCTGGCTTTTCTCCTTGGCAGGAGATGCTCTCCCAGCCCGCCTGGAGCAATAAATAGGCCTTCGGGCAGGGAAGACAGCTGTGTTTCTGTAAACATGTCACCGGAGCTTGTCGTGCCAGGGCCGAAACAGGGCAGACTGCTGCTCGGTGCGCAGCCAGTGGGGATTTATGGCCCTGCTTAATAGGCTGCTGTCTGGGAGCCCTCCGTCGTAAATGAATGTCAAGCACTCTCTGAGTTGCCCTCAAGGAAGGGAGCTCAGCTCTTCTGCAGCCGCCCTTGCTTTCCCCCCAAATGAGTGCTCAGATCTAACAGGGCCTCCGGCCTTGCCCCTTGCTGGGCTGCTCCCAGGTGGGAGTGCGCCACGGACTCCCATTGATTTGGGGAGGGGTTAGGAGGAGGCAGGGGTTCTGATCCCTGTTTCGAAGCCCGCCAGCTGGTGGGAGGAAAGGGGTCTGCTGCTGAACCTCCAGCATCGGCTCTCCTGGGGACAGCCGCCCGCCACCCGCCTGATGCTCCACCTGAGCTCCACCTGAGCTGAGATGTTCCTCCACCTGCTCATCCCAAGCACCAAGGCCCAGCTCTGAGGGTCTTTCCTTGCCTGCCAAAGGAATGCAAGGGCCAGTTGATCCCAGACCCAGTGCCTGGGATCCATGAAGCACACAATGGGGTCATCAGTCTTCCCTGTGGCTTCCTCCATCCTCTCAGCCCTTCTGCATGGCCACAGCTGTCAAACCCTCTTCTGAAATGTGTGTGTGCGTGGGGTGTTTCTGCTTGTTTTCCTGCTGCCTTTGCTGGCACATTCCCTGCTACATCGTGATATGTCCCGGGAGGAGGACCGGGTCCATAGTGTAGCTATGGACAGGCACAGGTCTGCTGTGGAGGTACCTCTGGCGATGCATGGGCTCCAAGCACTCCTTCTGTGGATCCATCTCCTGAGAAAGGGAAGAGGAGAGCCGGTTTCTCCTGGGGCTGGCTCTGCCCACTGGGGGGAGGGGGGGTCACCTTTCACCGAACAGCGACAAAGTGGACTTGCACCCAGCTGTTTCCTTTGCTGAGCGCCAGGTGCCTGGAATCGCCTATTGATTTTTTGCAATAAATCATAGCAGCTCCTGACAGGGCTTGCAATTTGCAACTAGCATTGAAATCACAGCTGAGCCGTGGCCACTTTCAGCTGCAGAAATGGTGCAAGAAAACCCAGAAAAGCTCCCCACAGTTCTAGGGCTGCTTGCTTGGAGATGGAGGCAGTTTGGGAAAGAACTGAGGCCCGGCTGTGAGCAAAGGAAAGGAGGGACTTCTTTTCTCAAAAAAAAAGTGCTCAGCAGAAGGAAGAAGAACCAGAAGGGCTGGGAAAGGCTACCCCTTGGAGCAGATCACCCAAACCAAGCAGAAAGCAGGCAGAGGGCAGTTGTTCTTCCCCTTTGCACCCGGTTTCTGCCGCAGGAATCGGGTCAGCAAAGTGGGAAGGCCATTATGCAGAATTTCTAGCATCCACCCTTGGTGTCCAAAGGGCACGTTATCTTACCAATTCTTGCAACAGTTCTAAATGGTGGGGTGAATATTATTGTGCCAGTGGTGAGGTTGGAAAAAACTAAGTTTTGGCCTGAAATGCCTCAGAGCTGTTTTGATCCAGAAGTCAACGGGTCCAGATGCCTTTCTTTTTTGGGGGGTGGGAGGGAGCCTCTTCTCTAGCCCTCATTGAAAACAAGAGGCAAGGCAAAGCACGCAGTTGCTGTTCTGCCCAAGTGAGACGGCTGCTGCCTTCCAGGGCATTGAGCCCGAAGCCCCAGGTGGGCTGACACCTTTGTAGCCTTTGGCTTGGCCGCCGAACATTGGGCAAAAGCTCAGCAGCTGTCTTGGGTCAGGTCGGGTGTGCTTCCTTCTTCCTGCTTTGGGGCCCAGAGGGCCCTGGCAGTCACACAACTCTTGGGGGTACAAAGACACAAACCACACAAATTGAAGAGTGAGGTCTCAGGGCCACATGGGCCCTGGCACAAGCGAGAGTGGGGTTGGTTGGATCTGTGCCCTCGGGCCTGAGCTGTTCAAGGCACCTTGAGGGCCTCATAGACTCAAATGAAGAGCGATCCGGCCAAGCCAGCGGTCCGCAACTGGGGGTGTCCCTCTCAGATTTTGCTGAAGCATTAAATTATCCTGTTGGTGCCTATTGTTTTGTTCAGATTAGCTATTGATTTATACATGGAACCTCAATTATTCTCCAAAACGCTTGGGAATTCAGCCAGAGGGCGTATCGTTTAAAAAAACCAAACAAAAACAAGCACCTGCAGGAAAGGACTGAGATGCCATGAACACGTGGGAGGCCCAAGGCCACTTGGCCCCCCAAGGAAGTAGGTGCATGCCCCCTCTCTCTCTGTGTGTGTGCGCACACGCGCACACATGCACACAGTTAGGGAAGCCCTCCCAGTAGCTATGTCTCCATAACAAACTGGGAGACTGTGCCACTCATTGTATTTTAATGCATTTTCCATAAGCAGGCTTCACCCGCGGGCAACGCCAGGTGCCTCCAGGCAGCTCGCAATGAAATCCACAGAGGAACAGAGACCAAATCCAGAGCCCAACACAAACAACTCTGATATAAAAATAACAGAATGGCAGTACCCAGGCGGGTGTAGATGGACAAGGATGCTGGAGAACCAGGCTCGAATCCCCACTCAGCCATGGAAAACCACTGGGGGACGTACGGAACTGGTAAAACCACCCCCTTAAATGCCTCACTTACCTTGAAAGCTCTGCCAGGGCCGCTAGAAATCAGTTCCGACTTGATGGCACAGAACAACAATAACCAAAAGTGGAGCAATCATGGATGGGAACAGGGAGCTGGTCCAAGAGGAGGCAGCTGGCCCAGCGGCTGGGAAGAGTGGCCCGGAAAGGGGATGATTGGCTTTCCTGGACAATGCTGGGGGAGGGTCTCGCTTTGAGCGGGGTGTGCTGGGATGACTTACAAAACAAGGTGATGCTAGAAGGCTGAGGGATCGGGACCTTAACTGAGCAAAGGGGCTCAGCCCCAGAATGATTTGAAGGCCCGTTTTCCATTAGAAGGGCAGGTATGACTCTGAACATGTGCAGAGTGCATTCCTCCCCACATCCAGGCCTCCTGTTTTGGGCATGGGGAGGGGTGTCCAGGTGCGGGCAACTGGTCTTCGGTGGGTTCACATCCTTTTTTTTTAGAAATTACTGCCAGAAGGTGAACAGCAGTTGCTGAGCATTCATGGATCCACTTCACTTGACTGTAAGCTGGCATTATGTTCCCAGCATTCCCATTCTGACAGTTAATTAGTGAGTTGATCCAATTAGGTTGCCTTCCACCCTTTGGCCAAGAATGCAGGAGCCGGTGAGGGCAAGAGGGGCCCAAGAGAGCTGGAGAAGAGAAGCTGGCAGAGCGATGGGAACCCAGGCGTCCTGCAGCGCCACAGGCAAGGGGGGGGGATCCTCTAAGCCACAATGTCACAGTGCTGCTTGTGCCAGGCCCCTGTGGCTGGTCTCGGACATGTGGGGGGAAGGGGTTTAGCATGCCTAGTGGGACTGGCAAGAAGATCTCTGGCTAGCCGGCTGGGCAACGCAAGGGGCTCTGTCTTGAAACAGCAGAAGTGCCAGGAAGAGGAGACGCCTTTCTCCACTGGCCACCCTCACAGTCAACCCCATGCATAGTCAACCTATCAGGCACATAATAAAATGAGCACTGTAAACATCCATATGCCAGAGTTCAATTTTGTGGCCCACGGAGCTATGCTGAGACCCTTTTGCATTCCTCAGAGAGCAGGAGAGATTCAACATTCAGAAGGCTTGGCAGGGCGGGGGAGGCTCTCTCTCTCTGTGTGTGTGTGTGTGTGTGTGTGTGAGAGAGAGAGAGAGAGAGAGAGGTCATGCAGAAATGAGGTTGGTCAGGAATTGGGTGGGTGAGGGAATAAAGAGGAAACTCAGTGCCCGCTGAGGTTTCCCTCCCAGCTCTACAATGCTACGATTCTGCACACGTGTGCATGACAAGACACTCCTGGTTGAAGACACCAGCTCACGACCCTCCACCTGGGGTTCTCTGTGCACACTTTCTCCAGCGCTGAGGCCCTTCCTTCCACACTTGCTACACCAGCGGAGGCAAACAGAAGTGTCTTGGGCCAGCAGAAAGGAAGACACCACAGGGCCCCGCAAAGACGGTGTTGGACATCCAAGGCTCTTTGAAACCATTTCAATATCCGGTCAACACCATCTGCTGAGCCTGGAACAATAAAGCAGCTGGAGGGAGTTGGGCAGAAGCCGGTGGAACAAGACGTTTTGAGGGTGTTTTCCATGAGAAATGTTGTAGTATTTATAGGATGTGCAGGGCCACCCCTCCTGGACCAGAATGGCCATCCTCGGATGGCCATTGGGATGTTCCTTCCTGTACCTGAAGGTACAGCCCCCATCCTGGCCCCCCTTCTGATGGGCTGCCCCTGCCCCGGGGCTTGAGGAAAGAGGAAGCTGGGTTGAAGATGCTTTTACACAAAGCATTAAAAATAATTGATGCCCAAATCCTTGTTAGTGAGAAAATGTGAAAGCAGCTAATGATCTCTGCCGTGATCTATAATTCATAGCCAGCTGGAGAGCTTTGAAGAGTTCCTGCCAATTTCACTAGATTTTGTGCCTAATTTATAAACGTTCTTGGGAGGAGGAGTGGAAGGTCCTGCTGCTTTCTTTGGCCTACAAAGATCTTCAGAGCAGCGGCAAATCATCTCCAGAGACCCACAGCTTTGGTGATGTCATGCTCTGGCCGGCAACAGCTGGGGAACAGCTGCATGGCCCATGTGCCCCAGAGGAGCAGATCCAGAGAGCTTCCCTCCAGAGGCTTGCATGAGGTAAGCCTCCAAGTTTTTTGTCCCTCTGAGTAGATCTCTGTTTATTTATGGCTATGCTAACCATGCACACCTCCAAAGCTTTTGCTTTTTTCAAGAGGGCTTTAAAAATAGCCCTAGCCACTGAAATTAAGGACAAGCAAGCTTCCAGCAATAAACTGAAGCAGAAATAGAATTCTTGCCCCTCCCATTGACATCCTTCTGCCTGCCTTTCCAGTCCTGCAAGAAAGGCCTGGAAGCGTCTTTCCATCCTCAGGGGCCCCTCTCCCCTCTTCTTCAGGCCCTATGGAACTGGGCTAAGGGTCACTTCCTTGAAGGGGTAGTTGGAGGGACCTGCCATGCATGCCCAAATCTTTTTATTTTCCTTATTTTGGGGGGCAGGGATGGCAATATTATTCAGGATGTCCCAGAAACTACCACCGCCGAATCTCTGTGTGCACAGGAAAAGGGGTGGTACAGCTGGAGGTGGAGAAACCAGGCACATGGACCCCGGAGCCAGTGGGCTCCTCCACCACCACCCCCGCCATCCAATATTATGGAGCATTTTAAGAACTCAGTATGGGACCCTCCTCTACTGCCCAGCCTGTAAGAGCCATGCCCTAAGAGGCTGGCGCCATTGATTCTCCCTCCTCGTGATCATAGGAGGTCCAGCGACTTCAGGCAAGCCGCTCTTCTTCATGCCAAGCTTGGCTTTAGGGCCATTTGCACAATTGGTGCTCCAACGAGCGAGAACTCTGCTCCACTCGGAAACCTTGATTCCCCCTAAGAGACGGGCAAGAGGATGAAGGGGGTAAACTAGCTAGGTCCCGCTCCAGAAGAGAGCTGCAGGCGCCCACTACTTCGAAAAGGCCACCTTGCCACTGCCGTACCGTGGTGAACGTGGAAAGGTCCGTCTGCATCGCAGCCGTCTCCATTGCCAGCCCTCTACCCCAAGAAGAGTCCAAAATATGCCGGTGGTTGTATTGATCCATATCAGCAACCAAGGAGTAGATCTTTTGTAAACCTAATAGCTCTTACTTTCCAATTCAAGACCAAACTACCAGTACTGTGCAAGAGAGGGCCCTGATGCCTCAGGATAGTTCTAAGACTGCAAAGGGAGCAAAACTGAGGCCTGATTCTGGAAATTCTGGTTCCAGTGCCCATGGAGCCTCTCCCTGCATCCCATTGTACATCAGGGGGTTGGCAGGGGGTACCCAGGTCAGATCCAAGGTGTTGAGCTATCCCCCTCCCCCCCACACACACACATCTCCTGTGAGAAATTCCACTCCTGGTAAGAGCCGGTGGAGCAAAGAGGCTCATTTAATGAGGTTTCTGTGCGCACGATAAAAATACCAGCGCATCAAGAACCTCAGATAAAATTCCTCCCCGGGAAGCCACACATGTCCGGAAGACCTGCCCAGGAAGCTGAGCAAATTCGCTCCGCTGTTGGGCTGGATTTAGCTATCACCACAAAATGCTGCTTAAAGCACACAAAAAACACGACCCGTTAATGGGTTCTAAAATCAATAGGAATCAGGCCCCTGTGGCTGTAAAATGAGTAAATGGCCCAGAGAGCCTGCGGTGGCACCTATTAAGCCTGTGCTCTCCTCCCTCCCCACGGCTCTTGGGGGGAGAGCACCCTCCTGGCAGCAAAGAAGGGCCCGGGCAGGGGCCCTCTTCCTCCTCCTCCTCTTCCTCCCTCTGCCTTGCATGAGCTCCCTACGTGGCAGCTTCGTGCAACACACTGATATTAATTCTGTGGGGAGGAAGTAGGTTTAATAACCCCAAAGAATTGTTAATTTCTTGTCTTGCACAGGAAGGTCTAGAGAAGCAGCCGGCTGGTTGCTGGGATCCTTCCGCCTCTACTGCTGCAGCTTCCGGGCTGAGCTTCAGCATCGCAACTCGGCTGCTTCAGCAATCCTGCCCCAGAAAACCTCAAGGAGAAGCCGGCCTCTTGAGTTCTGTGTGGGAACTGGGGATGGCAGGTTGCCAACGCTGCCACGGCCACCTCCCGCTTGGCACCAAAGAGTGTCCCTGGGAGAAGCAATCAGGGATCCTTGGGTGGGCCTGCGGAGAGCAGGAGGAACCTCCCGGCCCTCCCCGGCCCTCCCCCTCCCCACGGCTCAGCATCCTCCACTTCGAGAGCTCAGAGCCCTGCTGGTGCTGTTCACACGAGCTGCCTTTCTCGGCTTGAAAGGCACCCTCCACGTGACTACGTGTTAGCCATGCAGCCTTTCCCGCCAGGGCATCCCGCCTGTGCCAAACGGAGCAGGAGCTAAGCAGGCTCTTCTGCGGATGGCACATCGCAGCTTGATGCCTGCCGGCAGGGGCCCAGAAGGCTGAGCCCCTGCCTTTGGTGAGGAGGGGAGGGCAGGGAGGGGAGGGGAGGGGAGGGAGAGTAGAATCAGGGCTGTTCTTCACTAGAAGGAGTCTGGCTGCTCTTGCTCGTTCCACCCGGTTGCTTCAGCCTGACCGTTCCTGGCAAACTTGGTGGTCTCCCTCCAGGCAGGCTGCCTTGCCGAAAGCAGGCCGGGAGCCTGAGCAACCCACCGGAAAAGGGAGCCCCAGCAGGCAGGCTGGCTGGCTGGCTGTCTCGCTGCTGCCAGGGGCTGCTCCCAACCTGTGCTCCAAAGGAAGGTATCTTTTCCCCAGCAGAGGCCTCAGGACAGGGTGAACAGGCTGTGCTGCCAGGGAACCCCTTGCAGGAGAGATGGGACTGCCCGCCCTCTGCCCCTTCTGCCTTCTTTCCCAGGGTTGAACTGGACTATCCATTCAGCCTGTTTTTAAAAAGGAGAGCCTGGGATTTTCCTCCCCTCCACTTCTTGCATTTTATGTACTTTGCTTTGCAATAGGTCATTTGAAGGTAAACATGCATTTAATTTGCAAGTCTGATGTGGAGGCCTGTTCTCTCAGGGGAAATGGGAGGGGGAGCCTGGTTAACTCCCAGGACGATGCAGCCAGGCTCTCATTCAGTATGTCAGCTGAACCCCTCTTCTGCTTGAAGCCAGCTCCCTCCTCCCTCCCCCCCCCCCGCACAACATTCTCCCAGCCCAGTTCCAGGCAGGTCTGTGTGGTTCTTACTCTTGCACAGCAAGGCACAAGGGTGCCTGGTGGCTGGCAGCTCCCCCTAAGGCATGTCATTTTTAAGGAGGGAGGTGCCGGGACAGTCCCACTCTGCTCTTCTGCGAGCCCCCTCCTCCCAAGAAGCTCCAGTCCTTACCTGCCTGTGAACTGCTGGGTCCCTTGAGTGGTGAGGAAAAGGGGCTTTGCTGCCCCAAAGCTGCCTCCCGCTCTGGAGAACAATCTGCAGCCTGAGGGCTGGCTCAGGCCTTAGGCCGAGCGAGGAGGGGTCCCAGGGGACTGGCCCTGGCCCAGGGAAGGGGAACACCAAGGACAACTGGCCGCCCTTCCCTTCGTTTGGACCCGCCGCCTCCTGCCTGTGGCTTCGAACCCGGGAGCCATCAGGTCCGGAGAGTCCAGGGGAGCCCAGATGGTTCAGGACCCTGGACAGCTCTCAGGGAGCGCCCCCCCCCCCCCCGGGCTGCTGCTGCTGCTCCCGTGGCTTGAGCAGAACGGAGGCCTCCAGTCCCAGTGATCTCCTTGTGGATGCCGAGGGGTCCACGAAAGCTCACATCGAAATAGAGGAGAGTTAGTCCTTAAGGTGCCACACGTTTTTGTCCCGTCTCGCTTCGTTTTCCTTCCTGTTTCTTTACGTTTTGCCTGATATCTTTTTGGGGAGGCAGACCTCCCCTGGAAGGTGCCCCCCCCATTGCAAGTCTGATCTACAAACAGAGAGCCCCGAGCGGGACAGGGAAGGTGCCGGCTCCACAGCAGGCCCACAACTTGCTCTCTCTCTCTCTCTCTCTCTCTCTCTGTATCTCTCTTTCGCACTCTGTGTTTCAGCTCTAAAAACCATCATCAGTTTCACACCTCTCCATAGGAATTAGTAGATGCGGTTGGATGCAAATCACATCCTTCTTTGGCCCCCTTAGCCTCTGGGCACAGGCTGGTCCTCCTTGTTACACACACACACACACACACACACACACACACACACACACACACACACACACGGGCTGTCCATCCGTGGACTCTTCTCACAGCTCCTCCTCTGGGTGCCTTTCTTCCCCCTTCCGGCTCTCAAGCTCCCTCCGGCCTCTCTGCCAGGGACCACCGCTCACCTCTGGCCAAGCCCTCCAGCAGCTCCTCTGCCCCTTGGGTCTTCTCTGAGGCCGGGGGGGGGGGGCGTTGGAGGGAAGCTTGCCCGGCTGTTGGGAAGATTGGCGCCCGGCCCAGCCTAGCCTCAGCCCCTTGCAGAGAAGCAAACAACAAGAGCCTTCGCGGCTGCTTTGGACAGATGGGCACCGAGGGAGCTCAGCTCCGTCTTGGGGCCTCTGAGCCGCAAAGGCCCCGAGGCCTCCTCGAGGCAGCTGGGTGTTTTCTTCTCACTCCAAGGCCTTTACCCACTGCTGCCATTCCTGCCCCCCCCCCCGTGTACCCCTTTCTGCCTCCAGCCCCTGGGCTGCTGGAGGACCAGCTTCCTCTTCCCCGGATGGACGTCCTGCTCCACTGCCCTTCTAAACACAAGAGGGTAGAATCGAAATTGCTTGGACACCCCCCCTCCCGCCAAACAAAAAGGGACGCCTTGCAAGTGTGCCTCCTCCTGCTTTCAGCCTCACGTTGAAGCTTTGCCTCCCCCCTCGCCCCCCACTCTCCAGTTTTCTTTGATTGGACCCTTATAGATTCTCTCCCCCTGACCCACGTTCTGTTTTAATAAAAAAAAAATATGGAAGGCAGCCCACTAGCCCTCTCTGCCAGCCCACAAAAGTCCAGGAGCTACTCAATAACATTCACAAACAAAAAGCGGGTGCCCTTGTGGTCAGTCTGGCACCTGCGTGTTGCTCCTCTGGGCAGGTTCAGAAGCCACTATCACTGCACTATCACCCCCCGGCCCCACCCCTACGTGGCTCACCTGGGCCAGCAGCTCAGCTGGGCAACCAGCTAGTCACCTGAATGGCCAGCACAGGCCCCCCGGCTATCGAGGCCAGGGGGTTCAGTCCTGCTTCAGAGACGCAAGGGCTGGGAGCTCTGCTCTGCTGCTGGGCTGGACCCAAGCGCCCGTTCCTCCCAGCAGGTAGGGCCAGGGCAGCTGTGGGGCCTCTGTCCGGAGCTCAGCTTCTGCTCAGCGTCACCATGAGTGCTGCTAAAACCAAGAACGTCCGGTGTCTCTCGCTAAGAGTGCCCACAAGCCGCTTGGGATTAATGCCCTCTGTTCTCAGAGGACTGGCCCTCAACGGGCGTGGGCAGGACAGCTGTGCTGCCATGTTCTCCCAATGCCTGGTGAGATGAGCTTGGGGCATCTTCCCTCCAGGTTCCTGTCCATCTGAGATGGGCAACGGGCACCATCCAAGGCCTCGTCCCTCTTTCTTTCCTCCGTCCTTGGTCTCCTTCCTCCGCTCCTTCTCCCAGGTTTCCACCAGCAGCCGAGCTTCCCTCCATTTCGGGGCTGGACCTCCGAGCCCCAAGCCTGCATGGCTCAGCCCCACCTCCACTCCTTCTCCACGTTGCCTGTGGTTTCTTCCCAGATGGGTGCCTTTTCTCTCCTTAGTTAGTGCTGTCAGGAGTTGATGAGCGTAGCTGTGTGGGTGGATGTTTTTAATATGAAGTCTAGGGAGGGGAAGCCTGGGTTTTAGGGCTTTTAAAACAGGTCTATCTGAGCTAAATCTCCCTCACTACTTGCCATGATGATAAGGCGAGCATTGTAAGAATAATGGCACACCTCTGGCTAAGGTCTCTTTCTGTCCTACTTGCAATCATAACAATATTACATGCACAGCCTTTTCTGGTTTTCACATCTATGTAATATTTCAAACAGGGACAAGGTACTGAAACGTTTCAGCCCGGCCGTTTGGATCCTATTGCTGTGCGCCGGTGTCAGAACAGCTTCGTATGCCTGGAGCCTGCACTTTACTTGGAAGGGCCAAAAACTCTCCCCTCAAAGGAAGGATAGCTGCCCGTGACCTCGGTTTGCTCCTTGTCATCTTTTAGTGAGGAGAATGGACCCTGTTCTTGTTCCCATGGGACTGTCTTTGAATCGCCAAATGATTCCTCTCCCCCAAGAGAGGAGGGAGAGTCCCAGGACTGGGTCTGGACTTCAGGCCTGCCTCCCGGCCTCAGACTCCCCTTGCAAGACCAGAGGGTGGCCCCAGCGAAGGAGAGCAGGGCCGCCTCTGTTGCCTGCCCCTTGGCCCAGGAAAAAATCTCTCTTCTGGGCCAGAGCCCATCAGGGCAGGGAGCTCCCCACCAGCACAGGGGGGCACATGCACCCCCACAGCCCAAACTGGCCCTTCCTGCTCTCCCTCCCCCCCAGCAAATGAGGGCACCCCTTGCTCACTGCTCTCCCCCCCCCCTAGGAAGAGACCTTCCCAACAGACGGGCAATGTTAACGGCTGTCCCCCCGCCCTGCCCCACCCCGCCCCACAGCTGTTCTTTCCTGCACACAGAATTGATTACCCCACCAGCTCAAAAAGGAGCACCCGGGGACCACCCGGTTATCAAAAGGGGTCTGAGAGCATCTCGCCCAGCTGCCATGCCTTCCTTAGTGCCAGGCCCGCCACCAGCTGGGTCCTCCTGGCCCCTCGGGTGGGTGCCAGGAGGGTCCAGTGGGAGTAGCCAACGGAGCTGCTCACCCACCACCCCCTCTTCTACCTCCTTCAGCTTCCCTCCCACTTGGGGGCACCAATTAATGCCCATTTTTAAAATAAGGACACCCGCCCTTTATCTTGTATGCCTTCCAGGTGGCCACTGACCTAACAGGTATTCTGTGAGTACTTGGCAGCACTAATGAGGGGGGGATTAAAACGGCCCCTACCAGCTTCCTTGAGAAGCACCCCCGAGCTTCCACAAGTGGGTAGGAGTCTGGGGTCAGCCTCCAAACATGGACTCAAGCTTGATAGGACTCAAGAGCCACAGGGGTGGAGGAGTCAGACCTCAGGGCGTCTTCCTGGCACTCAGCCACCCGCTTGTTAGGTTTATAGTGGGAAATGGCTCGTGTGCCGTGCCCTGCCTGCCTGCCCCTGGGGATTAAGCATGCACAAACGGACATGGATGCAGCCAGCCAGCCAGCCAGCCCGCTGGCCAGCCCCACACCCCAGAGAACAAACAGCCACCCTCAGTGGCCAAGTGTGCTCCGTTGAGAGGTGGTGGTGGGGAAACCCTGCTTAGCTTCTAATGCTGTGGTGGCCACTTGGGCAATGCCAGCGCCACCGCTTCTACCTGAGCTCACCTCTCCTTCCCTCCCTTTCGGGGTGGCGGGGGCACCTCCTCGATCCAGCAACCCAAACGGCTCCCGCTAGAGAGCGAATGTGCTGCCTCAGCTCTGCCTTGTCACACAGAGTTTGTTATGGGGAGATTAATGAAGGTTATGGGGGGGCAGTTTAATCACGGCAATGTTTCTGAAACAAACTCAAGAGCAGATTTATTACTCAGCAAATAAATAGAAGTGGCAGTTGATTTTGCTCACTTGGGAAGGGATAGGGATGTAAGCAAAAATATTAAAAATAAAGTAGATTAAATTCCAGTTTAATTGACCTTTGATTCTCAGCCTAATGCGCCCCACCCCACCCCCACCCGCCATGCCTGCCCGGCTGTTGATTCAGCCTTTAATTTCTTCTGGCGAAACGGCTGTGTTCAGTGATTCATCCCGTCCTGAGGCAAAGCACAGTCTGTAATTGCTTTTTAACTTCCTGGAATGTCAGAGTCAGGATTGAAATTTTACGTATCACTCCTCCCCCCCCCCCCCATCCGCTCCACTACCAACCACCACACACATTCAACAGCAGCTTTAATAATAACATTGCAGAAAGAGAGGCAGATTTACTGCCCCAGAAAAATGTAATCAAATTTCCAGCCGGAAAGCAATAAGTCCAAATGTTGGTTCTCATTTGGAAGCTTGTTAGATCAATGTAGTTTCACCGGAACAGCTGCCTTTCCCCACCCCCCACCCCACCCCCCAAAATCATTCCTTCCCTTCGCAGCAACTCTGGGTGGGGTAGGAATGCAATTGGAGGTGCCTTCAAAGTAAGAGTCGGGATGGGTAGGCCCCCCCCCCGGAGCTGAGCCACGCCCGGCCATGGAGGTCCTCCTGGGTCACACACACGCACACACACACCGTGAGACAGAAGTGCCCATTGCCCCTTTCTGGAAAAGGATGGCTCTGGGGTGTGTGCATGGGTGTGTCTGTGGGGCGCCCAGGATGCTGACTTGGGCCCCTGACGCAGGACTGTGTCAAACCCCTCCCCCAGCGACTTGGACCCAGACTGCCTAAAGGGCCCCAAAGGTCTCTCTTCCGAGCCTGTTTGAAGACCTGGGGGTGGGAGGGGGCTTCCCTTGGCTCCACCCTCTTCTCTGTCAGGAACAGGAGAAACAGGGGGGCTTTCCCCAGGCCCTGCCTGGGCTGCCCCCTCCCCAGCCACCCAGCCAGGCCCACCGCCTTTCCTTCTCCTCTTTTTAAAAAAACCAACCAGGTATTTGGCACCAAGCTGGGCGGCAGGTGGGAGAACCACAGAACCAAACTTGAGTTTGGCTGAAGCTTCTGCGGAAAGCCCTCAGCCATCCTCCAGGTGCCCTGGGACGACCTTGAGAGATTTTGCTGCAACTGTGGAATAACAGCTACCCTTCGGAAAAGGGCGGGTTCTTAGCCATGACGTTTTCAAATGCACTTTAGCCTGAACTGATTTTCCTTGGGATTTTACACTACCAGCCAAAAGGTGAGACAGAAATGCAGCCCCTGAACAGGGCCGGCTCCTCTCCAATGGGCCGGCACAAGCCGGCAGAGAGAAACCGGGGAAGCGCCTTTCCCTGGTCCCATATCCCCAGGCCCCTGAAGGCAGAGACCGGGACAAGAGCCTCTGTGTGTGTGTGTGTGTGTGTGTGTGTGTGTGTGTGTGTGTGTGTGTGTGTGCGTGCGTGCGTGCGTGCGTGTGTGTGTGTGTGTGTGTGCATGGACTGCCTGGGACAGCACAAACTCTGGCTCAAGCTTTGGGCTTGCATCGCCAGACCCACACCGGTAGGACCCCTTTCTGCCATTCTTCTTGTTTTGCTGAAACCAAGAGGCCAGCTCCCTCAGGCAGGGGACGTCGGGGATCCAAGAACTGTTTGCAAAGGACACTTGGTGCTTCAAAAAGCTCGTGGGGGAGAGGGAGCCCTCGCCTTGCACTGAGGCCCATGCCCCACCCCGGGTACAGCCTTCCAGGCCCCCTCCTGCCCCTGGCATGTTTCCTGCAATGCCAGCAAGGCTGGTCTCTGGAAACCCACAGAAGCAACAAGCTGCCTCAGCAAGGCCTGGGAGCTGGACTATTGTGTGACAAACTCTGATTCTGAGCATCCCACCCTCTGCCCTAGCACAGAACCCAGCCCCCTCCCACACCAGGAGGCAATGAAATAGTTAATAACAACACATAACGCCACCTGACAGCAGACCTGACCAGCAAACGGCGTACACCTTGCTGCTGTGGTTCACCCACCTTTTATGTCTGCATGTGCCTTCATGGATAGAATACAGTCTATTTCAATGCCCACCGCCTGGTTTATAACTTCAAATGGTACCGAACAGAAAGATTTAGCTTCAGGCTTCCATGTGCCAACCAGACAGCTTTCCTAGCCAGCTGGCCTGAGGACCGTTTTGGAGGCCATGGGCCTCTCCCATTAAACACAATTAATCTGTTACAGGGCACAATCAGTCACTTGCGGGCTGCCTCTCCTGGTGCCAGTTTTAACAGATAATCCATAGAGCTGAAGACCGGTGGTAGATCATCAGCTCATTATCGAAAATAAATCACTGAGAAAACATTGAAAAGCTCCAGGAGAATCATCTGGAGCCTCAGAGGGCTTCCCGGAGCAGACACACCTGGCCATGCGGGGCAAAAGGGCTGTTCACCCCACAGAGAGGGGGTTCACATCTGGCTCAATTTATCAGGCGATGCTCCCACAACCTGGAGGTGCCTCTAAACCCACACCCAGGGGCTAAACCCACAACAAAAGAGGAACGAAGGCCTCTCATCCCAGGGAAAACCGGGCTCCGTCGGTCTCGGCAGCAGCTCCTGTGGAAGGGCCCAAGAGCATGGCCAGCGAAGGAGGAGGCGCTGCCTTCAGGAGAACAGGGAGCGCAAGGGAGAGGAAAGAAGGCAGCCTGTGGGGGGGGGGAGGAGCAGGTTAAAGCAGTGCCCCCCCCAACAGATGTGGTCAGGGGCCAGGCTTTGGCTCCTGCCACCTACAAAGGATTTTAGCTTTCAAGGCTGCAAGAAGGGGGAGCCGTGCCAGCTTTGAGAATCTGGGCAAAACTCAGAATTTGGCATGTTTCTATTCTCAATGCCAGGTGTCTCTCTTCCCTCCCCCCAATCAAAAATGAACCAAGTCTTGGGCGCATGCGTGTGCACACACACACACACCCTCAAAGAGCTCAGACATTGCAGGAGAGGCGTGGGGGGGGTGGAGGAAAATTTTGCAACTTTGCGAGCAGAAGCGAATCCCTTTCGCCTGTGGTTTCAAAATGATGCTGTGTTGGTGGCCCCTTTCCAAGGACGGAGGACCAAAGGCAGCCGCCTAAGAGAGAACAACGGGCTCCCCCTTGACGCTACTTACTGGGTGCCCTGAAAGGCCAGGCACCAGAGCAAAGGCAGGGCTCACCCACGGCGGGGGTGGTCGGGGTGGGGGGGTGCCCTGGAGGGCAGCAGGAGAGCAGCAGTGAAGGGTCTTGGCTGACCTGCCCCTTAAGGAGGAGGAGGGCTTAGTGGCCCACCAGCCCTTCTGGCTTCTGCTGGCCCAGGAGACCTGCTGGGCGCCTGGCCTGTTTGCTAAACGAGAGGCAGGGCCATCCATATTCCCGAAGCCAGAAGGACTGCAGTGCATTAAAAAATGATGAGGCTGGTGCTTCGAAGCTGCCAAGCGCACTCCCTGCCCTCCCCCCCACCCCGCCTGCACTGGGGGAGGAGGTGTTTAAAATCGAGCGTCAGCAGCACTTGACAGTGGCATCTCTCAGGAAGCTGAAACATAGTTTTGAGAAATATTCAATATGTTCAGGATCGTTCCATCACCAAGAGCATGGCCGTGAAAGGGAGGGAAGGGAGGTGCCAGGAATCGTGTAGACTAGGGAAAAAACCCACCACCGCCACCTTCCTCACCCGAGTCCAGCCCTGTGGTTTTCCAAAGGAGCCGTTCCCACAGACTGAGGGAGCCCCCCATCCCCTGCCGCTTCCACGTTTTAAAGGAAGACTGGGACAGGCAGGACCCTCGGTTGGCCATGTAGGAGGCTCTGCAGGACCCCCTAAAACATCACCATGGATGCAGCCACGCCTCGGCATTACACAGGAGCACAACTTACTGCTTCCTCCGTGGACCATTCCACGTGCTCAGAGCTTCTCTGACCCTACAGACCGGACCAAAATAAAATAAAACAAAAACACAGAAACAAACCCGCCCCCCCCCCACAAGAAAACAGACTGTCAAACATTGTAGCTCCTGAAAGACTAACTGCTATGTTTTCATGTGAACTTTTTGTTTAGTTGCCACAACCTGTTTTTTGTCTACAAGTTATGTTTTCATTTTATTTTAGTTCGCTTGTGTGTTTGTTTCGTCTGCTCTGCTTCCATAGACTAACATGTTTGCTTCTTCAAAAACAACATCTCTGACAATGCAGAGGACCCTATGCAGGGATCAGCAGCCCTCCCGTTTCCCTGCTGCCAGCAGAAGGGCTGCTGGCACGCCCAAGCTCCCTTGCTTAGTCCTTCGCTGACTTGCAACTCATGGGTGGGGTGGAGGGGGTGTTCATTCATTCATTCATTCATTCATTCATTCATTCATTCATTCATTCAACTTCTATACCACCCATCTGGCTACAAGGCCAGTCTGGGCGGTTCGTGGGTCTCTGCAGTAGACTCTGTTTGGTTCATTTTTATTACATTTTTTTAAAAAAATTTCCACTGGGAGGAAAAAAATAGAGCATGCAAGGTGGCTTGCAAACATAATTAAAAACTAATGAAGCAATAAAAAAGAAGAAGAACCACCTCCGTAAACAGTCACTACTAAGCATCAAAACCATTTCAAGGGCCAGTTTGAAGAGGTGCCTTCTCTCACCCATCCTGAAGGGCAATGGGACCAGGGACCCCCGGTGGTTCTGAGGACAGCGCGCCCCACAGCCTGGAAGCCACACCCAAAAGCCCTCTTCCGTGCACCCGTCAAGCGGGCCTCCACAGGCAATGCTGCTTTCTCAGTGGTCCTTCCCGAAGCACTTAATGTCCAGAGAGGACATGCTTGTCAGAAGCAAGGCATTTCCTCCGAGAGCCAGTCCTCAACCAGTTTAAGCCTTTGAAGTTTAAAACCAAGGGGCTGAGTGCTCAAAAATCAATTGGCGGTTAGTGCAGGTCCTTCTGAACCCGAGGAATACAATCCTGATAGCACGGCTCAGTTGGTAATGCAGCTGCCCCATTTACCAGGAGAAGCCCAGACACCCTCAAGGATGGCACTACATAAAGCACATGGCAGCAGTCAAGATACTACGTAAGAATGCTGCAGATGAGCGTTGGGAAGTCAGGTAGACACAGAGAAGCCACTGATGGCACTCTAGAGAGAGTTGAAAATGAGAAGAAAATCGCTCGTTGCCACGGCGGCTCCTTGTGGGCTGCCAGGATGGAGCAGAGCCAGTAAGCGTTCGTGGACCACAAAGCTGGTCTTTCAGGAAGAACACAAGAACCTCCCCAAGACAGGGTGAGCCAGAGGGCTTTATTTCTAGCTGGCTTACCCTCGGCGGGAACATTAGTAAACCTTATTCAACAGAGGCCATGTTCAAGGGTATCTTCTCAACAGCAGTTCCCTTCATGTTGCGTGAGATGGAGGGAATGGAGCTGGGTGTCATCCGCGTATTAGCCACATTCACAAAGTGGCTGTGATGACACTTTCATGCACAAAGCCTCAGAACCACAGTCATTCTGCGAAACTGTGCATGGAGAGACGGCCGGCCCTGTTCACTGCAAACGGCGGCTGCATTCCGGTGTCAAAAGCTCAAAGTGTGGCTTCTTGGTCATCCGTTCTAATGGCTGAAGGGCCCAGGAAGTCTCTCGCCAACATGAGGCTCCTTTTCCGGACCAAGAAACAGCAGCTGATCCAAAGGGGAGGAGAAGGAAACCCACACCCCCAGAGCAAGGAGACGTGGGCGGCTGCCTCCCCAGGCATTCCAGCAAGTGCAGAGATGGCTTCAAAATTCCCAGCTGGAAGAAAGGTCTTTTCCCAGGCTCGCTTGACAACCAACGATGATGACGACTCTTTGCACAGGGCCAACCCCCCTCCACCCTTCTGCAATCACACCTTCACCTGCCAAGACTGGGGTGGGAGTGGGGTGCTGGCAGTGCATTGGATTAAGGTGCCTGTTTTGAGAAGAGAGGGGGGGCGGGTTTCATAGACCCATCAATTGCCAACAGCTGGCCCTCCGCCTGTGGAGGAGGGATCGATACGCAGCTCAGAGAGAAAGTGCTGAGGCAGAGAAAGAAGAGGCTGGTGAGACAAGAATTGAGGAGGCTCCGGGTGCAAGTGACAGCATTTAAGTAAGTGCTGAGTCATTTCTGGGCAGCCTCTTTCCCCCAGGCTGGGCACCGAATCCCGTAGAGGCAGCTGGAGGGTTGCAGGAGATCAGGAAGGGCACTGGGAAAGCCAGCACCGGCACCTCCTGCACATGCTGCAGCCACTCCCCCCCCTCGTGGCCCCTCACGCAGAAGATGGAAGGGGAATTGGGGCCTACGGAAGAACTCAAATCACGGGCACCGACCTGGCAAAAGCTGACGTGAAGACAGCCTGTCTGGACTCACCCTTTCGCCTTCTGAAACCCAGCCCACGGCAGGTTCTCCATTGCCAACACATGCAGGAGATGAGAGGGAGGCACTGATGTGGGCTTATGGGTCTCTGTAGGGGACCAGATGGGGTGGCTTTTTACACCCACCCACCCCATTCTAGATTTGGCCTGGGACAGGGAGATGAAGTTTTACTCGGTGACAAACACCTCCTGAGTGGCAAGACAAAAAAATAGCCCTGCCTTGTCTACAGGTGACCCCACCCCCACCCCACTCTCCCACTCTTCTCCTCACATGAAGCGAGGACACAGCAGGGCAAGTGGCCACAGCCAGCGCCGTTCTCAAGAACCCGGCACCCCCATTCCCCAAGGCGGAGTCCAGAAGGCCAACCAAGGGAACAGCTCTGGACAATCCTGATTCCAACAGAGGTCCGAGAGCTGAGGTTCTTCTGGCGCTGACAGAATCGGCTCCTCCCCAAACCCTGGCAGATTTCAAATGTGGTTTGACCACAATGTGAAGCTGATATAGGTCTCAAGTCCAGTCAACCGCTG
The DNA here is from genome assembly GCA_037013535.1 of Intellagama lesueurii. Classification (NCBI taxonomy): domain Eukaryota; kingdom Metazoa; phylum Chordata; class Lepidosauria; order Squamata; family Agamidae; genus Intellagama; species Intellagama lesueurii. Next base: position 564,087 of record JBAJHW010000012.1, read on the forward strand.
GCTCAACTCCCCCCCCCCCTTCCTGAGACACTTAACCTTCTCTGGTCACCTGGAGTCGATACCTTCACTTTTTCTCTCTTTGACACACACACACAGAGAGACACACACACACCCTACCAAATGTTAATCCAGGATGCCATGAGAAACCGATCAATGGCCTCAACGGCTCACTGAGGGCTCTTCCTGATCCAATAAGCCGCCATAAGAGCCCACCAAGATTGGAAAAATAATGGCCGATATAATAAACAATCAAACTATATTAACTCTAATTTGGCAAAGCCTAAGGCAAGATTAATATAGCTGTAATACAATCACCTATAAATAAATGATGGCCTTGCATTTTAATGTGACATCTATCAGAGCCGTTTTTGTGTGATACATAAAAGGGTTATGGGTTTAGAAACAAAATCGAAACCACGGGCATTTGCCCCATTCCACCGCTGTAGCCGCAGGGAAGGGACAGAGCCAACAACTGCACTCAAAAGGCAACATTTCTAGAAGCAAAGCCATCACCCCACGGCTGTTAATCCCACCCAGTGGTGGAGGGGGGGCAGCAAAGCAGGACGCCTCAAACTTGTGCTGCAGAGACCCAGCAGCCTTCAGCTTCTCATGGCACTGCCCTGGCAAGGGGGACCAACCAGCCAATAAAATGGTTCCCTCTTCTTCATTCGTTTCTTGCAGAAGCGCATGAGGCATGGGGATGCTCTGCAGAGCAAACACACACACACACACACACAAAAGGAAAGGAAGAGGTGCCAGAGTGCCCAGCTGGGAGTTTAGAGACTCCATGCCCACGCCACCACCTAACCCAGACCATATACATCTTCGTTCCTCCTTCCTCTCCGACACTTGACTTGCTTATCTTGTAACCGTTTGGGTGAAAGAGATAAAAGGGGATTTTAACTATGGAAGTACAACCTGAGGAGGGGGGGGAACATGAGTGCAAAAACAGGAGAGTGCTTTCTTCCATTGGGAAAAAGGTACGAGAGCAGCAGAGTTAAACGTCTAATGGACCACCTGATCCATCAAGGAAGTGGTGAGGAAGGAGGCGCTGGAATTCCCCACTTCGGAATCAAGAGGAGCTGGAACAGGAGGGGAGCAAGGAAACGCTTGGTTTACGGCCTCAAATCTAAGCCGAGCAGGAAGCTGTCCTGGCCAATGTTGGTGGATCGGCGCCAGGGCTGTCAAGCGCCTCCGAGAGGAAAGCACCCGTTCTAGGAAACAGTAATGATCACACACACACCCCTAGAGCAACGGGTGGCCCGCAGGCCGACCCCTGCAGGAGCGACCAGTGAGTCCTCTGGACCCTTCTCTGCTTCCCTCCAGAGTCCCGGCCACACTATGGGGGAGCCATGTGCTCCGAGTGGAAAGGTTATGCTTTGACCCACACTGGGATGGGGCAGGGCAGCAGGCCTTGCTAGAGGGCAATCTATGGGCAAAGTGGCCCAGGAGAAAGGAGGGATGGATAGAGAGAGAGATGAGAACCAAGACATCTGCAGCAAATCCATTTGCACGCACGGGGCATTGTAATAAATTTATTGGACTTTTATTACATTTTCCACTTTTAATCATCCAATACCTTGTATCCAAACTCTTCTTTCGGAAAGGAAATGATTCTTTAAAACATAAAAATATAAATTCTGCATATTAAAAGTGCATACAAATAAATAAAAGGTATTGACACGATCTCATGCACTTGCCCTCAAATAAGTTAAAACCTTCCGTTATGGTACATCATGGTTCCACCCCAAGGAGAGACACAGCCTCCCTCCCAGAGTATTGTAAGTTTTTTTTTAAAAAAAAACATTGAAATTTTGAGAGCAATATCAAAGGAACGGCAGGGAACAGAGAAACCAGTGAAGCATTACCTGTAGCCCCCCCCCCCCCCCGGTTTGGGAGCCCAATTCCAGTGTTAACGAGGCTCTCAGTATTTGAAGCACGACTGAGAATCCAGTTTTGGCCAAAGGGGAGGCACTCTCCCACGGTCCTGGGGGCTGGAGCAGCAGGCGGCACGCTTCCTAAGGGGCTACACAAGGAAGAGCTTCCAAACTGCTTTCTGAGCGTCAGCACCGGGGATCCAGAGGAGGTCGGTGGGTGTTAGGAAGCAGCTGCACAGCGTGAAGCGGGCTGGAATTCCAGTTCTCTCTCAATTGTTGGTACGACTCCCACTGCTAATGGGTTTTCTTAACTGAGAAAAGCGGTGCGGTGCTTTCGTCTCGCCACGGATTAAAACTAAATTTCAGTTTTAGATCAACGTTGGACCCTGACTAGCTGCTGTGAATTTGTAGGGGAAAGCGGCAGCCAAGCCGGAAGGAGGAGGGCGCCACATGCAGGCGGTGAGCGGGCCCCCCCCCTGAAGCACAAAGGCCTTCACTCTGGGCTGCAGCTGGGAGGGGCCACCCCAGCGGCGAAGGGGAGCCCAGCTGCCTCTCCCTCTGGGCATCCAGGCCCTACCAAGGGGCCACCGTCCTCCCCCCCCCCCCCCGGCCTCTGCCAGCACCACTGGGCATCCTTCCCCATGGGGCCCTCGGAGACGTCCGTGCAGCTACCAGCTCCGCTCTGCCCCACCGTAAAGGCCAGGAGGGCCAGCCTGGGCGCCAGGGAAGCCTCTCCCACACGGGGAGAAGAAGCCACCACCCCATCATCTCTGAAACCGATTCCTGAAGGGCAGGCTGTGTTCGCTCCTTTCCCTCTAATGGCAGAGAGCTGGCAAAAAAGGCTGAGTGGAGGCTGAGTCTGCTGTTCCGGCTGAGAGAGCAGCAGTCTCTGCCACCAGAAGAGATGGCCAGCTGAAACGCTCCCTGGCTCTGAACCTCCCAGAGGTAAATTAGAAGCGCACAAAAAGGGAAGGGTCTTGTGTGCAAAAGAAAAGCCGAAGGGGGGGGGGGCCTGGGGGCAGTCAGACACAGGCAACCTGGGTCCCCTCTGGAAGGGCCACCAGGCATCCGAAGGTCCGGCAGGCCTTTTCCCGGCTCGCGAGAGCTGCTTGCATAGTTTATATGGGCATGCATGGCGGGGGTAAGGGGGGGGCAGAAGGCAGCGCCAGTCCCATCACCCCGGTCTGTTTAGGGGGAAAGGGGTATGCCTGCACTCAACCTTCCAGCTGCGGCTGACAAGCACGGAAGAGTCTACGGGAAGAAGTGAACGGGTCAGGAAGGTTTGGCGTGGCTTGATCCTAGCGATCCACGCGGACGTTGGGAAAGGCCAAAGTGGAAAGGTTTGCCACAGGGACCAAGTGGTGCTGCCGGCACCAGCTTGCGGTCATGCCAAGCCTCAGGTGCCTCTGCAGCACAGCTCCTCAACAAGCAGCGCCAACCCCCCCCCCCCCAACAGGGCCGAATCCTTTTGAAAGCTTCTGCTCAGCATCCGAGGATCTCTCTTTTCCACAAGAGAGAGCAATCCACCGGCTCTGCCGGCAGCCCAGACCACGGAGCGGACCAGCAGCCGAAAGGGGGCCAAGAGCCGGCCCGGCCCCTTCGCAAGGCAAAATGAGGTTTCCCCCCCCGCTCAAAAGCCCGTGTGGTGATGCTTAGTGGAGGGGCACCAAAGGCAGCGGGTTCTCCAGCTTCGTCTGGCACAGGCAGTGGGGCCTCGGACAGATTCCCAGCCGCTTGGCAAGAGAAGAGGCCAGTCCCTACACCAGGCGGGGACGGGGGCATCGGTGTTCCCGTGCTCTCCCTTCCTGCACTTGGCAGGGATTGAGGGGGCCCTACAGATGCCACTGGGCTACACTCCCATCCCCTACCCCGCCAGCTGACTGTGGCTGATGGGAACTGGCGTCCGAGCTCATTTGGAGGGCCTGCAAGCTATCTCACCAGGGCAACGGGCACAGGCGCCACCCGGCGGGCCTTCTCTGCCGCTGAGGAAGCGCCTTTGAGCATCACTGGTCCAAAGGCAAGCGCTGGAAGCAGGGACGGAAGAGCAGCCTCCCCCCCCATGGGACTGGCTTGATCCCATCATCCCCAGCCAGCCACGCCCAAGGGGAAGAACACCACCTCCTGCTTCCCCTGCGGTACACGAGGGTCATTCCAAGGAGGGCGGCCGAGGGTGGTGGGTGGGGAGGGGCAGGAGCCACCCAAAGGAGTCGGCCGGCCCACCTTGTCCACCTGCGGGGAATGTGTCAGGCACCTCTTTCTGCAGGCAGGCAGCAGCTCAGACACACACACACACACACCATCCTCAGCACATGAATCCGAAAGGCAGCCTTGTTGCCACAGTTAAGCAGCTCAGGCTCAAGCCGCTCGGGGGGGGGGGGGGGAGTGCAGTGAAAGCAACCCAGAGGCTGACCAGGGTGCTCAGAATCAGCAGACGAAGGCCCGTGAAGAGAAGAGGCCTTGGCCAAATCATGCTGGCCAGCCCTTGATTCAGGGCGGCAGCAGCAGGAGGAGGAAAGGGGGGGAGCAGCCACGCACCATGACCGCCCCGGCCGCCCGACTGACCTGGAGCAGGAGGGAACAGCCGCATTCAAGAGCTGGTCCTTCGCGCAGCGCTGCAGGGATCCCGTGATGCCACCCCTACTGAGGGAACGTCTTGGCACGTCGGCCAGGCACAATTCACAGGGCAGGGGAGCAACTCGCCCAAAGTACGTGGGCACACCTCCCAGCTGGCAGGTCCCTGCGCCCGCCACAGGGTGCAGGAAAAAGCACAACGGGAGAGGAGCCCAGCAGGACTGGGGGGACGGGGGGACGGGACGGACATGCTGCTGGCAAGGTGGTGCCCCCCACACCACGTCGGAGCCAGAGTGGCCAAATCAACCACAAGGTGGCCAGGGAAGGGTGATGAGGGCAAGCAGGAGAGAACCCAGATCCAGCTAGGACCCGCCAGCCAGCCTCCTCCCGGAAGGGGTCCAGCCACACCACCTGCAGCAGAGGGCCTGCCAGGGAGGGACGTGTGGGCGCAGCAGGCCTCCAGCCTCCCTCCCTGCGGACAGGCAGGACAGTCCTGCCCCACAGGGCTCTGGGCCCTCTCCCTCCCTGCGAAGGACCGCTTCGAGTCCAAAGTGCCAGATTTCCAAGCCCGGAATGGGCTCCTCCCGTTTCCCTCTCTGGGAGCAGAGACAGCCACGGGACAGATCCAGAGTCCAGCAGGACAGGCCATTGAAAAACAAAGCAACCCAAAACAAAGCGATACAGAGAGACAGATTATCTGCTGGAATGAGAAAAAACCACCACGCCACAGACCTCCCTCTATGAGAGGGAAAGCACCTTCTCCCAGCATCTTCTCTTCCCTCCTGTCCTGGCCGAGGGTTTACCTGAGAAACAACATTAGCGTTGAAATATTGCCCCTTTACGAAGCTTGGGAAACAGAGTGGGGGGGGGGGCGCAGGGGCAGGGGCAGGGGCAGGGGGGGTGGTTTCACTGTGGCAGAACAGAGAGTGGCCGCCTGGCCTTTCCCTTCCTAGGGTAGCTCTCCCCCAGCTCCCAGACCCCAAGGGGGGGGGGGGAAAGGCTCCCCCAACAGGGAGATGGTCGTCTTAGAACTGCAGAGCTGGAAGGCAGCCGAGGGGCCACGGAGCCCAGCCACTAGCCACGGACACATCCTGGGGAAAGAGCAGCCGGGCTCCCCTGAAAGGCTCCCCCTGACCAGGCTGGCTGGCTGGGAGAGGGTCGTGCCCCTTGGCGGCCCCCCAGAAGCCCCAGCCGGGAGGCCCGGGACTTATTGGGTCAGACGGAGGCAGCGATGGCGCTTGGACAGGCGTCCAGAGTTCTTCCAACACGCGAGGCACATGGACAGGAAAGCCGAGCCGGAGGCCAGCCCGGGGGGGGCGGGGCGGGGGGGGCGTCACTGGGATTTGGAGGAGGGCCGTGCAGGGGAGGCCATGCTGGCGGGGGGGCTTGCGCAAGGCTTTCTCGGCAGCCAGCTTGCCGCTGCCGGGCGAGGGCGGAGGAGCCTCCAGTGGGGAAGACTTGGATTTCCGCCCAGGGAGCAGGGGCCGCTTGGCAGGGGAGGCCTCCTTGGCGGAGGCATTGGCACCGGGGGTGGGGGCGCTGCGGCTGCGGGGGAGGCTTAGGGCTGCCCTTGTCCGGCTTCTCCTCGGCCGGGTTCTTAGCGGCGGCCTTGGCGGAGCCGCCGGCCGCCTTCCTGGAGAGGATGGAGGTCTTGCCCAGGTCGGCCCGACCGCCGCGTCTCCTTCTGGCGCAGGGCGGACTTGAAGAAGGACAGCCCTTTGTCTTCCGACTTGCTGTCCCTCTTCAGGCCGGACCGGGACCCGGCCGTGGGCGAGTGCAGGCTGGCCATGGAGTTGCTCCGCGGGTGCTTGCCCTCGGGAGTCCTGCCCTCACTTCGGGACTGGCCGATGCGCGGAGAGCTCGTGCGCGAGCTGGTGGTGACGCTCGCCTTGTCCGAGCCCAGACTCTGCCTGGAGCCCTCCCGGCTGAGGCTGTGCTCCGAGGCCCGGCTGCGGCCGGAGGAGGCCGAGGAGGGGTTTCTTCTGGCCACCGTGGAGGAAGAGGCGGGCAGGGTCTTCTGCCTCTGCTGCCCGGAGGGGGCCCCCGGCCGCCTCGTGGCCCTTGGAGCCTGCCTCCTTCCTGCCTTGCCTGGGGGCTGCAGGAGAGCCGTGCCGCCCACTCGACCGGCAGGAATCCGTCTTGCTCCGGGATCGGGACCCCTTGGGCAAACCCTTGGAGGGCGGGGGGGAAGCCGCCGACTGGCGAGAGGTCAGGGAATCCTGACTGGACAGGGCTGTCCTCTCTTTCCTGAGGCTCCGGTCAGGCTCCGAGGTGTCTCTGGGGGCCCCCGAGGTACCTTTCGGGGCGCTGCCCTCCGCCTTTGGGGGGGAGAGGGGCGCCCCGCTGAAACTCCGTCCCTCCTTGACCGGGGAGCTTTCCACCGAGTCACTCTGATCCACAAAGGCGATCTGATTGTTGTTGTCAAAAGGATCCAGCGCAGGCCCACTGCTCTTGCCCGCCCGAGGGCCCCCCTGGCTGCCGTAGGGATCGGCTCCCGAGGCCGACTTCCGCCCAGGCGCCTCGTCCCTGAGGACGCCCTCCATGACGGCCAGGGGAGCCCTGCCGAGGGTCCGGTGGTCCGGCCGGCCCCCGGCGGGTTCAGGGTAGCTGCTGGACAGGCTCCTCAGGCTGCCGAAGCACGAGGTGGAGACCTTGTCGTCCAGGGTCTCCCCGATCCTTTCCAGGGTCGAGGCTGAGCTGTGAACAGGAGAGTCGCCCGAAAACCGAGACGGCGAGTTGGAGCGCATTTGCAGCTTCGCCGAGAGAGACCAGGAAGGGCGGATGCCGTTCTCGCTCACGGCCAGGGGACTGGTGACCGAAGACCGGGACGACAAGCTCTGGCGTTGGACGCTCCTCACAAACGGACGGGTCGAAAAGCCACCTGCAGGAGAACGAGACGCCAGACCGGGGGGGGGGGGGCTCCAGGTGAGTGGGGCACGTGGACGAGCCCTTCCCCCTCCCAAAAGGCAGTCCACCCGGCTGATCCACCCAGCCCGCCCGAAGTAATTTTGCTATAAACGAGAGCCTCGTTGTGGCAGAAGAACCACCATGAAAATAAATCCGTTGCACCTTCCTGCCAGTGGTCAACTCAGGAGAGCGACAGAAGTTTTAACCTCTTCCCAACCCGCCTGCCAGTCCTGCCAGCTCCCACCGCCCCCATGCCCACCCCAAGCTCCCGTACCCACCGTCATCTTCGCTCCTTTCCCCCATCATCTCCACCGACTCCGAGAGGGAAGCCAAGGAGGTGCGCCTGGAGCCGAAGCGATGCTGGGCTGCTTGCTCCCCGGAGGCGACTCACCCAGTGCTCACACAGGGAAGAGCTGGTGGAGCCTGCGGAAGGAAGGCGAGAGAAGGGCCCCGGGGTCAAACATCAAGGGGGGGGGGCAGCATCAGCTCAGGCAGCGACTGCAGCAGGAGGGCCCCGGGATTCCGGGAGGCAAGAGAGAGACAGACACACCTCCGCAGATCTGGGAGTGCCGCCCGCAGCGAGGCATCCTTCTGGACAGGCGCCCCCCCCCCCATCCACCCACCCACCCACCCCCTGAAGCCCATGCCAGCCTGCACCCCCTCCGGGGCCTTCACCTGCCACAGAGCTGTTGGCTGACCAGGAGGAATGGCCGTCCGCCTCTGGTAGAAGAGGATGTAGGCCGTCTGCTTGCACACTTCGTTCTCCGGAAGCTGCTGCACGCTGCTGTCATCAAAGCAGTACCAGAGGCCGTCGATGGAGTTCTTGCAGTAGGCTGCAAAAGGAGGCCGGACTCTGACCACCGGACCCGCCCTGCAGGACCTGCCCTCTGCAGGGGCAACTGCCTCCCCCCCCAAACAGGCCTGCTTTCCCATTGCTCTAAGGAGGGCGCCTGGCCCTCCGGAAGACTCCCAGCCCTCCGACGGCCCCTCGGCCAAACCCAACCGCCTCCCGGAAGCCCCAGCTGGCTACGAGCCCAGACGCCCTCCCCTTCTCAGAGCCAAAACTAGCCCTGCAAGGGAGGCCGAGACCCAACGGCAAAGGGCCATCCATCTCCGCCACATGCTAAAAACACCCTGTGTGGAGGATTTCAAGTTTAATGGAAGAACGGGAAAGACAAGCCAAACGACTGCAAGAGAAAATGCTGACTTGGCTTAGATCGATAAGCCCGTTCAAGACGATCCTACAATTAGAAAACAAGGAAATGTTGCGTAAAAGAAACACCAGATAACAGAAACGCAGACGCAAGAAAACAAATAAAGAGTAGCTCAACTTTTCTCTACCCTGGAGGACTTTGCTGAACAGATGCAACAGTGACAACCATTTGCCAATCAAAATGAATCCCCCACCCCCAAATTTTAAATCTTCTAGATTTAAAGACAGTCTTCCCTGTTGATCCGAGGGCAGCCATGGGCCAATTTACAACTCCTCTTCGAAACAGAAGACAGAGCCAGGGAGACCTCCTTCTGCCTCTCTTTGCTCTCCCCAAAACCCAGAGGGCTGGCAATCGATTGACCTGCCCAGCCTTTTATCCCCCTCCTGCTTGCTGGCACCGAAGAGGGACCCTCTGGTTTGGTGCTCAGGCAAAAGAGAATATCATTTACCCATAGGGGTTGACAGGGCTTCTCAGATCTTCATCACAGCTACCCACAAAAATATGGGTGCAGCGAAAACAGAGGGGCATTCTGTCTAAAGGCCCTTTGAAAGCGGCACCCGGGGGTGGGGTGTGTGTGGGACTTCTGCAGGCGCTCCCTCAGCAAGCCAAAGGCAAGCCCCACGCTGATCTGCTGCCCCTCCTCAGCCTTCTTGTCGGCAGGGGAGGAACCGAGCGGCCGTGAAGGCGGCTGCCGGCCACGAAGCGCAGCGACGCCAGCGAGCCTCTGGTGAGCCCAGGCCAAGAGCCACGCGACGGGCCACCCAGCCCCTTACCCGTGTAGTGCCCTCCCTGCATGGTGCCGTGGTGGTTGCAGACGGCGTACAAGTCGTAGACGAAGTCCTCCGGGTCCCTCCCCAGGCCGTAGGGGCGCCGCCAGGGGGACCAGTGGGAAGGCAGGCTCCAGCTGCTCTGGCTGCGCTTGACCACGTGGGGCGTCATGTCCAGCCCCACCAGCGGGAATTTCACCATGTTCTGAAGCTTCACTCGCCGGTCGCCTTCCTGAGGGGAGAGGAAGAAGAAGAGCAGAAAACCCCGGCTGCAGCCGGACACCCTGGCCAGATCTCACAGCAGAACACAACGCGGTCACTCTCCCCCCCCCCTCCCTCCACGCTGCCAGCTCCCCACCCCCAGCCACGCCTTCACGGCTCGGACAGAGCCAAGAGGGAAACGGGAGGTGCCTGAGGAGCTCAGGGCCAAGAAGGTTCAACCCCCCCCCCCAAAGGCTGCTGGCCAGCCAGCGGAGTGGACCCTCTGCCCCCTTCCCACCTCCGCCTCCCAACGGCCACCACAGGCAACAAAGCCGGACGGGTCCCTTGCGATGGCCGGGGGGGGGCTGGACCCCCAAGCCGAGGGGAGCCCCCGGTCCTCCTCCAGGGTCCCTCCTGCCGAGGCAGCCTGCCCTCACCTGCCGGAAGCGCTTCAAGTGGACGATGAGGACGTCTGGCAAGGTCCAGAGGCTCAGGGTGATGCTTCCCTGCTGCAGCTGCTTGCAGTGTGGGCAGCGCCAGGCGTCGTCTGGAGCCAGCTAGAGGCAAAGCGATGGCACACGGGTGGACAAGGAACGGCCAAGGGGCCCTGGCAAAGCCGGCTGCTTACAAGCCGGTGGAAGAGGGAACTGCTCGGAGCCTCGGGCACTCCCCACGGATCCTTCCCCTAGTCAGAGAGGTGAGGGGCAGCGCTCCCTTTCCCACTTAGGCCTTGGCACGAGTTTGTGGCGCAGCATCGCCCTGCCTTCTCCTTCAGGAGTCAGGAGTCAGGGAGGGGCCACCCTCTGAGTGCACGAGGGCCCCTCTGCCCCTCAGGGGTGGTGGGGGTGTGCGTGGCCAGAGAAAGACCCCAGGAGGCACCCCCCCCCCCCGAGAGAGACCAGCTCTGCCTCTCACCTGTTCCTCTTTGGTGTAGAGCTGGAAACACTGAGGAGAGGGGTGCAGGTCTGAGGCTGGTGGTGCAGCTCCCTCTGCTGGCGCACGCTCTCCGCATCCGGGATGTACTCCTCCTCTGCACTGATGAACAAACTGCCCGCGAGGAGCAAACAGGCGGCATTTACTTCCCCCACTGGGTGCCCGTCGGTCCCAGCAACAGCCCCCCCCTCCCCCCGCTGGCGACAGGTTTGCAGCTCCCTGGGGAAGCGGCTCCACAGGCGACCCCCCATGGGGCAGCTGGGGCACACCCCCCCCCAGCCCTCCCCGATGCCCGGCTTGAGACCAGCGGGCGCCAGCCGGAGAGGCAGGGCGGGCCAGGCCTCCTGCCAGGACCCCCTTCTTCCCCACTCCCCCCCCCCCCGAGAGCGGTGGGGGTCGCTCAGAGACTTACTAGTCCTTGGTCTCTCTGTCCCATTCCACCACCAGCTTCACGTGAGGGGCTCCGCCTTGCCCGCAGGACTTCAGGGCTCTGCCATGAAAACCCGACACCAGCGGCTTCACCAGGATCCTCCCTCACAAACAGAAAGTCAGCTGGGGCTCAGCGCTCCGCCTCCCCCCCCGCGCGCGCGCCTTGGACGATGCTGACACCACCTCGGGCAGCAGCCTCAAGAGGGACCTGCCACCAGAACAGAGAGAGACCCCCCTCTTCCCCTTCCCTTGCCGCCTTCACTCCCACTCCACCCAGGAGGTGAAGTCAACCACTAGGACTGCCCACCTACATCCCCCCCCCCCACTCTCTCACTCTCTCTCACACCCCCGGGGCCACTGGGCTCACCGTTCCACCATGAGGTGGCAGAGAGGCCGCTCCTCCTGAGGAAGCAGGTACGTGATGCCCACCGCACTGACCACTCTCAAGCTGAACGGGCAGACCTACAAGGAACGGAAGGGAAGAGGAAGCGTCACGGGTGGGTCACGGGTGGCCCGTACTCACCCGAGCGGGCAGAGGGGACGGCTGGCCCGAAACACAGAGACCGTAACTCCAAGGAGAGAAAAGAAAGGTGGCACAAGGTGGGCTGGCTTGTCTGGACAGTCAGTGCCCAGTTGTGGGCACATGCCCTCCGGTGGGCAAACACACACACACACACACACACCCTTGGCTCACACAGACCAGCTGGATGAAGAGGAAGCACCAGCTAAAGCCCACGGACAACCATGGGGTCAACGGGGTGGGGGGTAGGGGGCATTCACTTACCTGTACCTGAGACTTCACACAACCTCCCCCCCCCCCGCCCCAGCGCTCGGTGCCTGGTTCCAGACCACCATACCTGGATGCAGGCTGAGGGTCGCAGGAAATACTGCATCTTCTCCAGGATTTCTTTCTGCAGAAGGTCCCATGGGATCGTCTTCTCCACGTGCAGCACAAAGGGCTGGCCAAACCTGCAGAGGAGAGGAGAGGACCTAAAGCGGAGGCACCCCTGGAGAGTCCCACTTGAGTTCAGGGACATTTCCTGAAAAGCTCAAAGGACGGATCCTTTCATGGGTCTGAAGTATCTAAGGCGCAAGACTTCACGATTTTACAGCCCGACAGAGGCTGAGGATGGGACGACCTCCCATCCAGGGACGACCAGGTAGGACCTCCCTGCCTGAGGTAGAGGAAGAGGGGAGAACCTACATTGCGGAACAGGCAGGCTTCTCTAAAATGAACTGGTCAAGTCACGAGCGGGGCCCCACCCCAGCTGGCCCTTCTGGCCCTTCCTCTCCAAGTCCTCCCCTTCGGGAACCACGGCCCGGGCTCACCTCTTCCCCTGCTGACCAGTACACGCTCGGTTGCACACCAACACCACAAGCTTGTCGCTTGCAGCCACAGTGGCCGCCACGGCCGCCCGGCTGTTGGAGTTGTCCAGCAGCCCTTGAGCGTAGGGAGAGGCCCGGTGGTGGTCCAGGCCGTACTTCAAGTGGTTCAGATTACTGTTCACGTGGATTCCTGAAACAGAGGGGGGGGGGGGGGAGAGAGAGAGGCTTCATGGCCAACGTCCAGCAGCGGCCACGGCAGGAGAAGCCCCCAAATCCCCAACAGCAGCTGGTCCTCAGAACCTGGGAAGACCCAGAGATTGGGGCTTCTAGGTTGAGGCCTCCATCAGACAGAAAAGGGCTGGAACCCCGCTGGGAAGAGGAGGCAGGGAGTCCCGACGTCTGCCATCCCCTCGTCCTGTCCTACCTTCCCCGGAGGCAGGGCCCCCAGGAAAGAGCTGCCAGACGGTCCGGAGGCTCCTGGGCTCCCAGAGAACCAAGCCAGGCCCTCCACCCGCGGCGCCAGGCAGAAACCCCGGCCCAACCTCTGACCTCTCTGGCTCAGGATCCCCTCCGGGTGGAAGATCTCCGGGGTCTCGAAGGCAAAGAGGCAGTCACTCTCCTGCACCGTGTCAAGGTCGTCGAGGTCAGAGAAAGAGCGATGGAACCCGTCGTAGTACATCTCCGTGAGCACAATCTGGGGGAGAGCGGAGAGAGAGACGTGCCATGGAGCAGGGTGGCCTGAGCTGAGCAGCAAAGGCTCCACGTGCGAGGCACGCTTGCACAGAGCCCACCCAGGCAGGCAGGCAGGGGGTCCGAGGCCAGTCTGAGCAGGGACTACTCAGCCACCACCACACAGCTAAGGGCTCAGGCCAAGGCCTGCCCCAGGATCAGCCCAAGAGCAGGATCTTATTCTCAAACCGTGGACACTCCCCGTTTCACATGTTTGCACGGTTGGGGGGAGGAGAGACAACATTAGAAGGCTGCCCCCTTTCCACCACTGGAGGACCGTCTCTCTCCCGGGCAAGGACTGGACAGACCTCCACCACAGGGCACTGCAGTGGCCCGGTGTGGGAGTCCCCGTGGCTGTACCCAGGCCCGAGCGGTTCAGTGTGTCAAATAAAGGGCTAATCCGACCAATGTGCTTTTGTTAGTAAAGCCTGATCCATGCGCCTGAGGACTGCTCACACCTCCTCAAGAGAAAGTGGACAGAAAGGCCTGGTCCCAGGACCAGGTCGTTTGAGGACTCCCCCACGCGTGAGCAAACTCCCAGGAAAGAGCCTGCACGCCGGGCCCACCATCCCTTCCCGCAGCAGATATTGGCACCAGGGCGGGGCAGATGGGAGAACCCCCACCCCCCTGCCACCCCCTGTCCCTCGCGCCTCCAGCAGGACCGCTGTACCTGCTTGGTGGGGATTTTGGTTTCCCTGGAGATGGCTTCCCTCAGCCTGGCCACCGTTCCAGACAAAGGCACTGCAACCCCGATCCGCATACAGTGCGAGCATTTTCCTCGATACACCACGGTGACATACAGCGGCCTGCAGCGGGGACCAAAGACTGGTTGAACGGAGCCTGCTAAGGCTCTGCGTGGCTCCCAAGGGAGCAGGCCGGGCAGGTGGCGCCAAGACAGAACGAGGGCAGGTGGCGTCCAGGTGCCCATCGTCCCCTGCAGGCAGGCAGGCAGGCAGGCAGGCCAGCGGGCCGGCGGAGAGCAGACAACCTGGCCGGCTGGCACCCAAGCGCCACACGCACAGCGTCCTGCTGGGCTCGCTTCCTGCGCTGCCCTCCGGGCGCCTTGGACTCCGAGTCCCGCGGACTCCCTGGACCCTCGTCATGCTGGCTGAAGCCCAAAGCCTCTGGAGGACTCCTCGTTGGTTGGACGGCTGCTCGGCCGCAATTTCAGCTTCCCTTCCTGCCTCCCTTTACAGAACGGACCCCCTCCCGACATTAAAATGCTGACTCCCTCAGGGGTCTAAAAATGGACCCTGCAAAGCCACAGGTGAGCTTGCTTGAACTCCCCCCCCCCCCCCCGTTATTAACCATGTTTTTAGGTCACTTGTCTAAAAATGCCCTTTGGCTAATGGCAATTTTATTCAGCAAGAGGTCTGGGAAATGAAATAAGGAACCAGAACATCCCATGGAAACCGATGTCAAGGCAGAAGGAAGAGGGTTCTTTCATCAGGACGATGGCTCTTGACTTAACAGGCTCCCCACCCCCCACCCCCCACAATTCAACTGTTGAAAAACAGGGTTGGGGGGCACTTAGAGGAAACTGTCTGCACTCTCCGGTGAGGCCCACAGAACTCTTCATGCACAAGCTCCTGCCCATTCAAGCGGTGCCTTCTTCACATGGGCAGGAGAACTCTGTTCCTCCCCTGACCCTTCCTTCCCTCCCAGCCCACTCTGCCTTCTCTGGGCACATACGTACCGCGTGTGGGGCAGCGGGATGGGCAGAGAGATGCACAGGAAGGGGTCAAAGGTGTTGCTTTGCTTCTGGCAATGAGGACACGTCAAGGAGGACCTACCGAGTGCAAAAGCAGAAGGAACAAGCTCTTCAGGACGCCCCTCAGAGGCCCCACAAGAGGGCCCGGGGGGGGGGGGGGGAAAGGGGGGTCCCAGCCCTAAGATTCCCATGTGGTAAGAGCCTGGAGAAAGGCAGGCCACCTAAGCACTGCCCCCCCCCAGGGGTATTAAATCACCTGGGCCCCATGGGCCGGCCAAAGCAGACGGTCAAGGCTGGCCCAGACCGCTCGGCTCTCTCTCTCTCTCGCTCTCACCCTGCATGCACACACACACACACACACACACACACACACACAAACAAATCAAGGTCTCTGGTACCCAGAGTCAGTGAAAGGATCTTGACATCACGAGGCAGACAATCTTGTACGCCCCTTCCCTGGCTCCTGAGCTCCCCCCCCCCAGTCCCTCCCACCCCCACCCCCAGGAACTTCATTTGCTTCCAGGGAGGAGGAGAAGGCTGTGCCGCACTCGGTCACGATCGCTTTGCCAAGGGCAAATGCCGATGGGGTGGGATCCTGGATCAGCCCCTGTCCCGAATTGCAGTGACCCGGCTTGGGGGACACCGTCTTGTCTGCGTTTCCAAAGGGTCCCCCGGGGATGGGGCCTGACTCTCAGCCGCAGGTGGCAAAGAGGCAGGTGAGGGCTTCCTTCCTCACCTGCTGCCGGCCAGGAGAGGCTCAAGGGCCTCCTTTTCTCTTCGTGCCACTGGGCATAAAGGAGTCTGAAAACCAGAAGGACACCTGGGGCAACTGGGACCCCCCCCCACCTCTGCCCCTTTACCCCCCAGCTGTAAAGGAGCCCCTTTGCAGGCCCAGGGAGAAACACCACAAATCCCACCTCTGTCCAAATTGCTTCTCCTTTCCAGAATTCCCACCCGGAATCTGCGGGAATTGCAAAGCCACCCCCCCCCCCCTGCCTTGGAGAGAGATTGCACCGAGGGGCGGGCTACCTGTACTGGGCCTGAAAGAGTTCCTGGACGAAAGTGCTGTTTATCGAAAAGACGGTTCCCTCGATCAAGGTGTCTTCCTCCAGAGGCGGCTAGAAGGGGGGGGGGGGGGGAACGGTTTCAAAAGGCAGGCCTCCCCACACGCTTTGGGAGGCCACACGCGACAGCCGGCCAAGGGCAGACCTCCGCCCTCAAGGCCAGCCTAAAAAACCGGCTCCTGTCACGGCCCAAGGCGGCATGGGGTCCACCCTTAAACACACAAACCAACCCCCCCAATCAGCAGAATTCCACCGGGACCCACAGCCGTGCTGCCCCCAGGCCCCAAGCTGGGCGCTTCAGCAGCAGCCAGGCAAGGCACCACGCGCAAGGGGCCGCACCAGCCAGGGTGGCTGGAGGGGTCAGCCGGGGCGGGTCAGCCTATCTCCGAACCCGGCCTTTTCTCAGGTCCTGGGCCACCGCGGCCGTGCCAGGGGACGAGGGCCAGACCGCACCGCGGAATCACACCCTACCTTGAGCGAAGGCCGGCTGCTGTTCTTCACCGTGTGGTTGAGGTCCTCATGGACTCTGTCCAGCAGCCAGAGCAGGAACTCCTGAGCGTCGTGCTGGGAGCTCCCTCGGTACTGCATGGCGTTCTTTGAAACAATGCTCTGCAGGGAGACAGGAAACCACCCCGTGGGTAAGCCGGGATCCTGCGCCCTGGGAGAAGCCCCACTTGCCCTCCCCATGGCTATGGCCGTGGCTCTTCCAGCCTGTCCCAGAGCATTTCGCTTCGAGGGGGAACCCACCGCTCCCCGGCCAGGCGGTCTTCAAACCCCAAAAGAGGAAGGGGCCGCTCAGCCGGGGAGTCAGGCTTGGCTTCAGCAGCTCCATTATTCTGAATCCCGAACTCCAGAACAAGGAGACTGGCACTGGCTGCTTAACGACCCTTGCTTTGGTTCTTACTTTCACCCTGGCTCAGAAGGAGAGATCAGACACGATTTGCAAGGCTAGGCAGAGCCAAAAGGGTCGTGGACAGACCTGCTCCCCCCAACCCGCGCTTTCCTAATCACAACAACCCTCCCCATCACCCACCCCGCCCCACAGCCACCGACAGCCGTGCACATTCCGACACTCCCTCTGCCACAGATCTTTGGGAAGGCCCACAAAATGCCCGGCAACAGCCTGTCGGGAAAAGCCCCAGCACCGCCAGGCTCGGAGAGGGACCGTCTCCCTCCTACCTGCTCCGTCGGAGCATCCCTGCCTCCCCCCCCCACCCCAAGGTGGAGTGAGCTTGGCTCACATATTAAGAGAGAGAGAGAGAGAGAACGTGAGAAGAAACCACCGCCACCCCTCACTCTGGCGTCCTTTTCCAAAGAGGAGCAAGGCAGCCTCCACCAGGACGAGAACAAAACACACACACACACAGAGTCACTTGTCTATTTGTCGGCCACGAGATGGCACTGCCGCCCTTCGGCTCCGGAAGAACCACCTCTTTGCAGCTGCGGACTGGAAGCCTCCACCGTCCATTGCCCCTGCCGTTTAATGGATTTTAAACATGTTCTCCCCTTCTTCAAGCAGGCCTTCTGCCTTCTGCACAGAAGTCCACGGGGAAGGGAACACGCAGGCCGGAAAAGGTAGCATCGAGAGGGAATCCCATTCTCTGCCAAGGACTTCCAAGGGGTGGGTGGGATACCCACTGCTGCAAAGGGAGGGGGTCTCTCCCACCCCCAGGCCACCAGCCAGTTTGGGGACCGAAAACGGTCACATTTTTAATTAATTTAATTTCCAAACTAGTGTCGCTGCCCTCCTATAGAATCCCCAAACCAAAATATTTTTTTTTAAAAAATGCATTTCTTCCAGAACTTTTTTGCTGCTGAAGCAAATTTGAAAGTCAAAAACCCAACAGAGAAAGAAGAAAAACGCATTTCACGCTTCGTTAGTTCACAAGGATTGGACGTCATCTGAAATAAATACAAAGGTGCCTGTTCCATTCTACCCACCCGTCCACTTTCTGATTTCACAAAAGCACCTGCCCCTCACCAACCCTGGGTCACCTTTTACGACGGCTCAAACAGAACCCATCAAGGCTTCAGGACAAACTGGATTTTCTCGAACGCACAAACCTGCTTTCTGCGGCACAGAGCAGGCAGGCGCCAGGCTGGGGGCAACCCAGGTGGGCCACAACCTTGACCGAAAGCAGCTTCACAGAAGAGGCCACAGCACAGAGGTGTCAGCTTGGGCAGGAGGCACCCCCAAGAGAGACAAACTTTTAAGGCACATTTATCAACAACGGACCATTTGCTACTTTCAACCCAGCATTTAATAAACAGGCCCCTTCTGTTTTGCAAAACGTAACCTCTCTCCACAAAGAAGGCAGACGAGGCTTTTGGGAAAGGCCGTCTCTGTTCAAAACCGTTGCCTGAAGGTACAGAACGTGGAGCAGGAAGCATCTTTGCAAATGCTTCTTTTTTGTTTATCCCACATAGGACAGAGTCCACCAGTTTTAGCCGGGTTCGGGAAGCCACCGTTGCAGCTGCGAGCCAACTCGGATCGCTTAGCGGAGCAGGAAGTGAGAAAGCAAAGCAGGCAGCTGGACTTTGTAGTACCCGTGGCTCGGAGAAGTGTGCTGTGGCCGAGGAGGTGGTAATGGTGTTGGTGCATCACCAGAGCATCTGTGTCACGGATGGAGGGGGTGGCCACCCCTTTCCCCTCACCCACGCCTCGGATCCTATGTCCCAGCATTTTGGCAAGGGCACCCTCTGCCCTCCCGAGCAGCACATGGCTCTTTAAAAAAATGTGTTAGCCTTGTGACTTTTTCCTACTGTCTTACAGTTCTGGACACCTCTGGCGACGAAGCTTTAACTGAACCCTAGGAGCTAAAATATCAAGAGTTGCCAGAATTCATGTGCGCTGGCTTTTGGACTTCACAGCCAATCCAGTCGCCAAAGGACAGTATGCTTCTCTAAATCGGCTGTGGGCACAACGGCCAAAGCCGAGCTACAGAAACACCACCCAGCAGCTTTTTGCCGAATGTGATGTCGATCGTGCCGAATTCAATGTGTTAATCTAGTTTTCGGTCCCCCTGTCAGGGGATGAAATAGATCATACAGGCTTAAAGGAATGCAATATTTTAATCCAGGTTCTTGCAAAGAAGTCCAGCACTGGAGAAGGGCAACTGCACTTTCCAAGTTACTTTGCTTTAAACATCTAAGACAGATTCTAAGAGATTGCAAGGCCTTTTCACAAGAGGCAACACAAGAGACCCGGTTCCTTCCGGAACGGCTGAATGCTGGAGACCAGGAGACTGTGATCCCTCGGGTCTTGTTCTGGGTCTGCACCATCCAGTCGCTTCTGATCTACGGCAATCCTGACAGAGTTTTCGAGGTTTGTGAGATGTTCAAGAAGAGGTATACCATTCACACACATTGACACACATCCTGTCAGTTTCCATGGCGAAGCAGAGAACTGAACCTAGATTTCCTGAGTCTTCGGTCCAAGGCTCTATCCACTACACCCCTCTGCCTCTCCCGGGCCTAATTGCAAGGGGCATAAATGAGAGGGAGACCCAGCCTTCAAAACCAAGGGGCCATTTGCTAATCGAAATGAAATCTCTGGCTACAAACCAGGCTGCTCATTGGGTGACTAACCAAAATAAGGTCTGTGGTAGCTGCTCGTTTTCTGCTTTCCCCCTGCCCTCCAGAGAGGACATTTTAAAGAATATATAATACATAAACTTCCAAAATCTGTACCAGGACAGCTCCACATGAGGTCAGATCACAGGTTGGCCTGAGGAACCATAAAAGTGCCGCTTCAGGCGGACACCTCAGGGGCCCTCCAGAGGCTTCTGCCGAACCACCATGGAGGAGAAGAGAGCAAGGCCGAGCCTCTGCCTCAACCCACGAGCGCCGGCGGGCGCTGGCGGGGGACGCGTCAGCCAGCCAAGGGCCGTCCCGCTCAGGAGAGGACCTGGGCCAAGGGCAGGGGGTGCAGCCGGACTCAGGCCAGCAACACCTCTCCCAAAACGCCACAGGCAGAAGAAGCAGGACCGAAACCCACTCTCTCTCTCTCACACACACACACACCCCAATCATCCTACACAGGCACCCTGCCCCCATTCAAAGCAACTCCTCCCACCAGGCCGGATTCTGTGGGGGCTGGAACTTGTAATACGCCAAAGCTTCAGCCCGCCCTTGCCCCCACCTCCGCACCCTCCACAGCTCAAGCAAGCTTTTGCACCATGTTATTAAAATTAATCCCCCAAGAATACAGCCTCCCCGAACCAGACACTGTAATCTGGCCATGGAAGCCAAACGTCTGTAAAAGAAGCTGCGCGCACATGCACAAACACATGCACATGTGCCCCAAACCCACCATCAGCTGGGGGGCTTAATCCCAAGGAAAGTCAGATTCAGCAGATCTTGGCCAGCCTCAGAGAGGAGGCCCTTTGCCCTTCCCTGATCACCCTCCGAGCCTCCCCAGACCAGGAGAGGGAAGGACGGGTGGCCGGACATCTGGATGGGAGCGTCAGGCAAGGCAGAAAAACACCGTGTGGCCAGGCAGCCAGCTGGCCCTTGGGGTGGGGAGGTGGTATTGGGGGGGGGGGGTGGATGCCTCAGCAGGTCACAAGGCTGGTATCTCCTCCATTCCAGAGATTAAAAATCGAGGACTTTGAAGAGAAGGCTCTCCCTCCACTTTCTTATAAACTCTGGCTGCTGTTTCGACTTTAGTGCCCGCGGGTTTTAGTGGCAGCACCGCCAACAGAAGCAAAAAAAAAGGGGGGGGGAAGCAGAGGAGAGAATTGTCCTTTTTTGGCTGTGGCAACTTGACCCGTCACAGAGACCTCCCAGCTTGGAGGTTCAAGGCACAACTGTGCCCGTGGCTCCCCTTTTCTGCCCAGGGAGGTGATGAACGCTGAGCGAATGCTGCTCAGCTCCAAGATGGCCCTTGGGCTCCAAAGAGTCTCCTCTGGTTTCGGTATGTGCCCAGAGCCACAGCAGGAGGTCCTCGAGGGAGGGATTTGGGGTTCAGTGTCTTGTCTTCCATGTGGAGATTGCATGACCAAACTCCGTCCCCGAGTTTCGTCAAAAACCACCGAGGCAGTGGAGATGCTGAGCTGGATTCTGAAACCATTCCCCAGACCGAGAAGGGCCAGTCAACAGAAGCTCAGTCCTGACACGATGAGGCGATGCTTGACCTGTGGTTCACTGGTTCTGGGAGGCGGACCATTCAACCTCTTCCTGACGGGGTCCGGCCTCCCCAAAGGATCAGGTTTGGAACAAGGGGGGGGGGGGGAGGCCAAGATCCTGCTTTGCCACCAGAGGCCGAAAGGATCTCCGTGGCACAGAACATCTTTCCTCGGCTGAGAAAGTCCAGCTTCAGAGAGCCGTCCTTGCTCTCCGTGTGCTGCCTCAGGCGGCAGGCAACCCATGCTAGAAATCCTCAAGTAATGCACCATCAGTAAGATACGAAATCCTCAAGCGCTGCCCTCCATCCATCCATCCATCCATCTGGGGCCATCCTGGAAGGCTGCCCAGGACCTGGTGGTGGTCGTGGTGGTTCAGAACAACGGCCCCTGGCATTCGCCAAGTGGAATTCGCCCGAGACCACGCTGGGCTGTCGTCTGAAGCACCGGGCTAGCTTTAGTTCCTCGCCTGAACTCAAGGCCAAGTGTTGAGGCTCAGCTTGGAAGCCCCCCACAACTGGGGGTCAGAGCAGCCGCAGGCATCCTTGCCCACACCACAACCCATCTACACACAAGGTGACCGGCAGACACCCTACTCCGGCCGGGCGCCTCCCCCATTTCTGATGGGGTGGGGGTGATGAGGAAGGGCCTTTTTGGTTAGGCATGTTACTGACCACGCTGCCTTCCCTGGGGAGAATCGCCGGATGACGGTCCCCATCCACACTCTGACACTTAGGAAAACCAAAGACGACAGCAAGACAAGACAAAGTTCTTGTGGGATTTTTAATCAGCAGCTTCGTCCTCTCCTTGCACCCCTTTAACGAACTCTCCTCTTTTAATAGACATTTCCTCCAGGGGCTGTGATCCTTAAGAGTCCAGGACAGGGGACCGGAGGGCCCAGATCCTGCAGGAACACTACCAGCCCGTAGCTGCTTGTGCGTGTGAATGGACATGACGTAGGAATGAAGCGAAACTGTGGGTCTGAGCACGCTCAGGGAGAACAAGAGTGCCGTGACCCACAAACGGCTGCAAGATCTCTCCACCAGCCCCACTCCTGGGACAGCCTCCTTGGCCTCCTGCCCCCTCAGAACATCTTCCAGCTATGACAGCGGCAGCGCACAGCCCCTGGGCCCCCCCTGGTCTGGGGACCTCTGAAGAACAGGTGGCTCTTGCAGGCAGGCCACGGCACGCCACAGCCGCTCTGGAAGGGAGACCCCAGCAGGTAGAACCACAGGCCTCAATGTAGGTCAGCAGAGGGGATTTGCAAGGACCGTGCGGAGATTTTCCAAGCCACCAGGCAACCCAGATATTCCCTCTGGCTATTTTGCTGAAAAAGACAAATCCCCCGGGGAGCTTGGCAAAATCCCATCCTGCCCAACTGGGGCACCCCTTCCTTAGCCAGCAGGGGGCGTGGATCATCATCCAGCCAGGCGGCAAGCAGCCCCACAGCACCCCTCTGCTTCAGGGGGACGGATGCCTCCCAGTTACTTGGAGGAGGAGGAGGAGGGTCTTGTGGCTGGGGTGGGGAGTCCCCTGGGCTGCCAGAGAAGCAAAATCGTGGGGGCAGGGAAAGGGGGCTGTTCTGCTCATGCAGAAAAATGCGGAGCAGACAGAAGGGGCCAGCTGTGAAAACGGATCTGGCATCGCGCTCGCTCAGAGGACAAAGAGGTAGCAGCGCAGACGGGGCTGGGTTCACATGTGCCACGGTTGGTTTAGTCTTTATCTCCCTACAGGAGCACAACAACCGACAGACCAGCAAGAGGCAAAGAGATACAAAAGCTGGTGGGAAGCATGTCGGTTAAGCCAACGCTCGTTGGCCGTCAGTCCCCACCTGGGCCAAAGGGGTCACTTCTGTGCACTAAGAAGGGGCATTCAGTCAAGGAGCTGAACGGTGTCCCTTGTATACCAACCAGGCAGCAGACCTCCTTCAGCCCCTGGCCCCCTTCGTCCTTTGCCCCCACGAAGCTAGGTGGCATCACCTGGGGCACCCACAAGGCATCTCAAGCAAGTCGGGGTGGTTTTTTTTATCAGTGTTATATCAGTGTTAAGCAGAGAAGGCTAACTGTGATCATTAATCTGGCAGATTCCAGACACAAAACAATAAGGACTTCAAAAGTCCACAAAGGGTTAGGAGGTCCCTGTTGTAGGTTGCTTCCCGTTTTCAACAACTCTATGGACCAGTGACCTCCAGAAACTCCTGCCAGTAACTGCCCAGCCCAGTCTTGGATCAAATCCATCTACCCCACCTTAAGCCTTCCTCTTTTCCTGCAGCCTTCAACTTTTCCCAACAATATTATCTTTTCCAGTGAGTCTTGCCTTCTTGTTGAAAATCCTACCACGAAGGAAACTTATTTTAATGCACAGCAAGTTTTTGAAACCAAGTGTCATGAAGCCAACACAGACAGCGAAGGCTAGACACGTAAGATGACAGATGTTTGCCCATTGTGCTAAACAAGAGGCTTCTGCCTCACCCTCACTTGCAATAACCTCTGTGCAAAACTACAGGCAAATTCGAGATCTTAATCACCAGCATCCCATTTTCAGGAGTTTTGGCAACCAGGGGTCCCGCTCTAATCAGCCCTGATGTTCTGTGCCAAGAGCTGAGGCTGTAAGGCTAGATATTCACCACACCTCTCACACACCCACTGATCAGTCTATGCTTTCCACACAGCCACAGAATGTACAAATGCGATGTGTTGTTCTTGCAAACCATTTGGATAAAAGCACAAATCCCAAAATAAAATCGCTTCAACCCCTAGTACCCTTATGTGCAAGGAAAGCACCATTTTTAGTTATTTCCAGAAAGGAAATGGGCGAGGATGGGGAGAGAGAGACCAGCAGGCAAAACCTCAGAAGCACTAAAGAGGCATCAGGCCAGTCAGAGGAGCAGCTTTGTGCAAGAGAGGCAATCTGACCTTCCCGTTACCCCAGTGGTCAGCTAAGACTAAGGTAGGGAGCCCAGCGTTGTCAAGTTGCTCCAGGCTCCAAACAGCAAATCTGAGAGGAAAACGCCAGCAGCTGAGATAAGGAAGACCACGGCCACCCCAACTGTCCCACGCAACCACCACTGACCAGCGATGACAGAGCTGCACACTCGCAAGGTCCATAAGGACACCATGCATGGAAGGCACCAATACGTACACAGCAACCTTGCCCTGGTGTCACTGTATCCCATCACAAACATGAAATCCGACTAGCCCAACGCAAGGGCACCACAGGGCACCCCCTCCACCGTTCACATCACACGCCTGCCTGGCCAGAGAACAGCTGCAGGAAAAGTGTCCAGATCTCTGGAAAAGGATTGTGAGGATGGACCACACCCAGCGGCTATCCATCTGAAAATGTGGTTGTGACGGCCCGGAAACGGTTGGGCTGGCAGTGCGCTGAAGCCATGACGGGTGCAACACAAAGGTCATCAGAGAGACAGGAAGGGAGACGCAACAAGGAGGGCAAGAAAACCGAAGCCCAGGCTGGGAGGACGGAGCCAAGCTTTCGCTTCTGGAGATCCGAGCGGGCGATGAAGCTAAAAGCAAGATGCAGCAAGCTGAGAGCGTGGTGGTGGTGGTGGTGGTGGTGGCATAGCCTGGTTGAGTCCTGACACTTTCCCTTTGATCTTCCTTAACAGTGCTTTTTAACTACTTTGATGTCTGAGCTCTACTTTGACCGCATTAAATTTTTCCCCGCCTTGCTTTCCAAAAGGACCCTCAAGTCAACCAAAACATGCTTAGCCACACTTTCCTGAAACGGCAGAGATGCTGGAGAGCGGGGGCTTCCTCAGAGAGGAGAGTTTTTGGGCCCTGCTCCACGAGTAGCCGCCTCAGACAGAACAGCCCTCCTTCTGACAGGCCACTTCCCAAGGGAAAGAAAAGGGAATCCATAACACGCAAGCCGCTGCCTAGCTGGACGAGGCACAGAGGAAACAAACAAAGGCCTTCTTGGGCTCAGGTCTCAAGTGAGGAGGAGAAAGCATCTTCTGCCAGAGCAGAATTAAGGCGAGCAGAACCACACTCTTCCTGGAATAAACCCAATTACCTCTCTGTAGCCGAGAACCAGGACTGGAATCAGGCCATGTGGATTCCAGGCAAGGCTGACTTCCTCCAGGCCTGGTGAGCCACCTGCATGTCAGGGGGTAAAGGGTGGGCCGCAAAAGGGCTTCGGAGACCCACACACACACCCCTCACACACCACAGAGGGGCTTTGGGGTCAGACAGCCACAAGCGTAAGGAGGGAGCCCTGGCCAGCCCATGGCCCCCGCCATGTCCCTCAGGACTGAGTTGCTTGCCAAGGGGAACCCAGGAAGCTTCCTCCACCCCAGTCAAGGGGTCCTCCGCGCTGTCCAGCCCCCTCGGCTGTGACTGGCAGTCCCTCTCCGGGGGATCCCCAACGTCCAGGGATCTTGCTCGGGGTGGTTTGCCCTGTTTGCTCTGTCATGGGCCAAAGGTCAGGAGCTGAGCTTTCTGAACTGCAAAAACAGGTGTGTGCGTGTGTACGATCATCCTGGCACCTGGAGACAGACAGAAGAGCAGGATGTTTACTGGGTTGCCATCACTTGCCCAAAGCAGCTCAAACTCTTTTGTGGCGCTTCATCCAAACAAGCTGGCATCTGGTTATCTTCCTTCTTCCCCCTCCCCACCCCCCGGCAGGGAAACGAACCAGGAGGGATCAGAACGGTCTGCCACCTGGCAAAGGCTCCCAAACGGACAACCCAGGTGAAGGGGTGGCACCCAAGCTCATCTTAAAACCATCGACCCCTGGGGCATCCGAAGGACCCCTCCTGCCTCCATAACAATCAAGGTGTACACTCAGGGCAGGGCAGAAGGTCAAGTCCTTCTACTATAGGAGGGGCTGCATTTAAGGAATCTGTCCCCCCCCCAAAAAAAAAAAACCCACCTAAAAAGGATTAAAGGCAGGATGATGGAATTTCCACTAGAAGAGGTAATCTGCCTGAAGGATGCATTCCCTTGCATCCTATGGACCAGGAGAAGGTATAAAATTGTACACACTATCTTTTCCATCACACTGATGCATGGGAATAATCATCATTCCAGAAGACTAAAGGTGTAAAGTGCACATTGGCTCTGACAAATATAGGGCAGCAGGAACCGAAGCCTCCTGCCTCCAGCTGAGAATGCCAGGAAAGTGTTTAGCTCGGCAGAATCCGGCTGACCGAAATTGCTGACAAAGTGAGGTTAAAGCCATTGCGCTTTGCAAAAAGGCACCACTGGATCCTTCCGAGCAGCCAGAGCCGAAGGCTCCGTGTTCCAAAGCCACCCTCAACCCAGGAAGCAGCACTCTGGTCTCCAGACAGACCTGCCCGCTGGCAAGAAGGTACGCCGACACAGGCTGCGCCTGACCCCTCTGCAAACCCACCTGGCTACAGAAAAGCCAGAGGCCCACACTGGCCTTTGTTAAGGGCCGGAGCGACGGGACAGCAGAGGCGAAGAAACCAAGCTCGTTCCCCCAAAGAAGGCTGAACAGCAGAGCGTGCCTTCCACATACACGATAAGAAGCCACATTTTAATCTGCTCCCAGAAGCTGACTCCCCAGGAGCAGTAGGTCTGCATTCAAAATCTTTGCCGTGTCAACGCCCAGAGGCCCACATTTTGGTTCAAAATGAGTCCGTGGGAGCAGAGGAGCTGGGCCCCGTCCCCCAGAAAACACTCAAAAGCTAAACAGCCCAGACCCGACCCGTATACAGCTTTACAGGACCAGCTCTCTGAATGAGATGCAGGGGACTGTGCTGTGCCGGCTGCAGAAGGGGATGATGGGATCACAAGTTTTGGAAGATGTTCTGTAGAGGAGCCCTAGAAAGAGGGGACCAAGCAGAGAGGCTGGGCCAAATGTTCACAGACAGTCTGGGCAGGGTTTTGTTGTTTGTTTGTTTTGGGTTTTTTTGTTTTGTTTTTTGAGGTGGCCTGTGTAGGGTTAGACTTCACTCAGGGTCCCAGCTCCCTAAGAAGGGCCAGCCTCCTCCCAGGGGGCTTGGGGGACCTCAGGGACACCCCCACACAGCCACATCTCGAGGCCCAGCCCAGAAAAGGCTGCCCAAAGGCTGCCTTGAGAAGGAGCCAGGGCTGTCTTTGCAGGGTAAGGCCACACCGTCCAGCACTGAGCTCCTGGCTTGTCCTCCGTTCCGCCTGACAAGAACTCTGTGCCTCCGCAAACCTTACACACTTCAATGTCAACGGAAGCTAATCCGGTGGGTGACATGCTTTGGCAGCGCTTGGACCACAAAGAGAAAAACACCCGGCTGTCTGTTCCTCTTGGCCCGAAGCCTAGCAACAGTGGGAAGCATCCTGACTCAAGCAGGCCGGCCTGGGCCTCCTCTTCCCTTCCCTGCTGGTTCAGGGGGCAGTCCCGCTCTTTGGGAGGGCTCCCCTGCCCCTCTGCCCCTTCCAAAACCGGCCCTGCTTCCCCCACTGGGTCCAAAGGCGCTGCTAACAAGGGCCCCCCCCAACCCCCGCCCCCCCATGCCCAGCAGGTGAGGGGAGTTCAATGGAAGCAACCTTGGTTGGGCTGGTCAGGATCCGGGCTGGCCAGGGGAGCAGTCCCCCCCCCTTCTGCCTTCGCCCCCCCACCCCCCAGGCAGGCAGGGGCCGGAAGCGCCTAAGGCCGGGCCACCGGCGGGAGGAAAGCACCCTCGCCCTGTCCCTTGTCCGGGGGCCTCGGCCACCGCGGGGCCAGGCTTTGGGGAGCCCGGCTGGAGGGATGGGGGCGCCGGCGGGGGGGGGGGGCTGTCTCACCTTGAAGTCGCGGCTGTGCTGCGGGGTGTACTCGAGGGTCCAGAGGGCCCGCACCAGGTGCGCCAGCTGCTCGGTCACCTCGCCGCCCACGCCGCCCACGCCGGAGGAGGAGGAGGACGAGCCGGGCTCCCGCTCCCGCTCGGGCTCGGGCTCGCCGGCGCTGGCCCTGCGGCTGCTGGCCGGGCCCCCGGCGCCGTCCCGGTACTGCTCGAGGGCCAGGAACTCGGCGAAGAGCTCGGTGTTGCTCAGGCACTGCAGGACGGCGTTCATGAAGCACGTGTTCCCGTGGTTGCGCAGCCCCGCCACCCCGGGCACCGCGAACGGCGACGGCGAGGAGGAGGAGGAGGAGGAGGGCGGCGGCGGCAACGGCGGCGTCGGGGCCGGAGGAGGAAGGGGGGGGCGGCGGCGGCGGCGGCGGCGTCGGGGCCGGCGGGGAGGGCGAGGGCGGCGGCGGGGGCTCCGGCTCCGGGCTGGCCTGGAAGCAGCGCCCCAGAACGGCGGCGGCGGCGGGGGCGGCGGGGGCGGCGGGGGGTCCCGGGCCGTGCTCGTGGCCCAGGTGCGAGAGGGTCGAGAGGGTCTTGAGGACGCGGCTCATGAAGCCGCCCAGCGAGCGCGGCCCCCCCGGACCCGGAGCCCCCTCCCGCCCCCGCCCCCGCCCCCCCCGCCGCCGCCCCCGCCGGCCCCCCGGCCGCGGAAGAGGAGCCGCTTGCTGAAGGAGCGCTTCTCCTTGGCCGACGGCGGCCCCGCCAGCAGCAGCCCCCCCCGCCGCCGCCGCCGCCCCCGCCCCGGTCCCCGCAGGGAGGGCGGCCGGGGCCGGGGCCGGGGCCGGAGCGGCGCCCACCCGGCCCGACATCAGCAGCAAGAGCAGCAGGAGGGGGGAGGAGAGGGAGGAGGAGGGCGGCGGCGGCGGCGTCTCCTCCTCGGGCTGGGTCTCCGCGCGGCTCCCGCTACCGCCTCGTCATCGCCGCCCGGTCGGGCCGGGCCGCCGCCCCGCCGCGCTCATGCAGGCGGAGGGAGCCGGGCGGGGGCGGGGGCGGGGGCGGAGGGAGGACGGCGAGGAGGCGGCGGCGGCGGCTCCCGATGCCCGATGGCGGCGGCGGCAGGAGCCGGGGCGGAGCCCGCGCGGCGGGGGACCACGCACGAAGCCGGCCGCGCCATGGCGGGTGAGGGCAGCCTCCGCCCGCCCGCCGGCCCGCAGCCATCTTGAGGCCTGGCAAGCAGGCCGCTCCCCTCGGCCGGCCTCCGCCGGGGCTCCCGGCCCGCCTCTCAGGGAGGGGCGGCGGCGGCGGCGGCGGCGGCGGCGGGGGGGCCGGGGGGCCAGGCGGGCGTCTCCCGGAGCGCCCCCTCCCCGCCCAAACGTCGCTTTTCCCGGGACCCACAGGACTCCTCGGCTTCTTGCAGCGGAGAGTTGAGGAGGGAGCCCGGTTGCCTTGCGGGTTTGCGGGGGGGGGGACGAAGGGACCCCACAGAAGCGCTTTGAAGAGTGACACACAGACGTCAACACACACACACACACAGGGGCTACGTTTGTACAACCAAGATTTCTCCAGTGCCCCCACCAGAAGCCACAAAGGCTCTAGGCGTGGAAGAGGGGCTTGCCCCATGTGGCCTGCTGGCTGCTCTGCTGAGGCTGGCCCTGGACCCCAAAGACGCAATGGGGCTGACCAGTGCCTTCCCCGCCCGCCACGTCCCCACAGGTCCCCACAGTCGTCCGTGCAGCAGCTGGGGCCACCCTGGCCCCGGTGCCAGGTCACAGCCTGCTGGCACCATCCTCTGACCAGGGGCAGCCATGCCACCATGGCTTTTGGGCTGAGCACCATGGCAGGCTCCAGCTGAGCAGCCAAGCCTAGAGGAGGGCTGGCCTTCTCAAATCATCCTAAGGCGCTTCATGCCCAAGGGGTCCGTCCGCAAAAATGTCAAAGCATGCCATGAGACACCCCCCCCCCCCAAGACCTAAACAACTACGATGGCCAGCAGGCATAAAAGGTTGTTGCCCAACCAGTGTCCCCAGAGATGCAGCCTTCAACCTGTGGCCCCTTTTCCAGTGGGCTCCTTTGCCTGGCAGGCTTCCACCTCCCTGCCTTGCCTCGGGCATCCTGTCTCAGGCACCCTACACAGAGATCCTTCGGGATCCCTAAAGTGTAGGCCAGGCTGATGAAGGGATCTGGTCCTGGGTGCAGATGGGGTCTCATCTGACGGGTGATCCTCTCAGGGGATCTGGTGTGCCCAGGTTTCTTATAGGACAGGTCAGCTTTCGGTAAAACCTTTTTCTTATCCAGACTGCGATTGACCTTGAGCACTGGAGTGGATCATGTTCAAGGTGTGGGAATCATGTCCATCCTATTCTGACTTGGGTACCTTTTACTGAGTGCTTTGCCCCGTCTCTTCCAAGTTTAACCAGTCTTCCCCATTTCATTGGGAGCCGCACAAGAGAGTCTTTGGCACAGCGGGGCATCAACCAGAAACCATGGGAGATGCCCCCATTCATCTCAAGAGCCTCCTTGATTTTGGATACAGAAGAAGACGTATAACTTGGGCTCAAGTTACAGGAAGCCAGAGTTCAACTGAATATCAGGAAAAACTTCCTAACTGTTAGAGCAGTAAGGCAGTGGAACCAATGACCTCGAGAGGTGGTGAGCAGTGCTCCAACCCTGGAGGCATTCAAGAGGAACTTAGACAACCACCTGGCAGATATCCTTTGATTTGTATTCCTGCATCGAGCAGGGGGTTGGACTGGATGGCCTTGCAGGCCCCTTCCCAAGTTAACAATTCTATGAAAAAGATAAGGTTTTCTATGAAAGTGCGCATAGCAGGAGCAGAGTCTTCTGACAGCCCCAACCTCTGTTTGGTGACTCGGGTGTAAATCCCAGAACATACAGTGGATCTCACCGCCAAGGAAATGATGCAGCTTGGCATAGGGGCTGGACTTGATGATCCATAGGGTCCCTTCCAGCTCTGCAGTTCTAAGATTATTATTATGATGATGGTGAGGATGATGGGGTAGCCAAAGTCTCCTAATTCTGGCCCTGCTCAGATGAGGAACTGCTTCGATCAATGCGATCCTGGGTAGCCGCCGGCCCAAAGGGACCACCTGCTCAGTGCTTAAGGTGGTTTGGGGAGCAGGGGGTTCTGGCTGCTGTCCTGAGTCTGCCCTTCTTCCGCTTGGCAAATTTGAATCAAGAAGGTCTTTTAACCTCTGATTTCAATCTTTTTTCAATAATCTCTTCAAATTTTGTCATTTTTCTACTTTTCTCTTCCTTACTATTCTTTACTGTTTTCAGAGGAAAAGACAGAAAGAAAGGGAACTGTAAGTCAAATATATAAATTATTAATTCAAGCCGAACAGGGTACACAAGGATTAAAAATGCAATGGCAATATGATTTGGATAAAGAAGTAATAAGTGAAGAATGGGATAAAATATGGGATCAAATAATTATGAAGAACATGTCTGTAAGGATAAAAGAAAATTGTTATAAGGTAATGTGGAGGTGGTATTTAACGCCGGTAAAACTGAATTTAATAAATTAAAATGTATAATCACTATGTTGGAGGTGTAAAAAAGAGAAGGGGACGTATATACATATGTGGTGGTCATGTGAAGTAAGAAAGCAAGAATGGAACCAAATTTTTAAAGAAATTAGTGAAATAACTGGATTAAATATTCAAATGTCCCTGTCAATGGCTTTATTGAATTTGGTTAAGAAGGATCAATTGTTGAAAGAAAATAAGGACTTAATAGTAATAATGATTACGGCAGCAAGGTTAATTTTTGCAAGAAACTGGAAAAATGATAACCAACTCAATTTAGAGGAATGGTACAGAGAACTGTGGGATATGGCAATTAATGATAAACTGACATGTGATATGAAATTAAGATGAGGCCAATCAAAAAATAATGATTTTAAGAAAATATGGAGTGTATTCTTGGAATATGCATTTTGGAGAGGGAAGGGGTATACACCGAGGGAAGAAACAATGAACTTTTGGAGAGAAAATGGATTGAATGAAGTTTAAGGCTAGCCCTGAGGGTGATGGTGGCACTATGTGATATGTAATTGTATTTTATTTTTTTTTGTGGTAGTAGGTTTATGTTGTGTAATTTAATTAAAAAAAAATTTTTTAAAAAAAGAAGGTCTTTTAAACACATATAAAAGCAGGCTGGCATGGTCAGTGCTGTAAGGCGCATTGTGTCGCCAGGTGGCAGTCCTGGAACATCACAGGTATGGCACGTTTTGGATGTGCAGTGGAAGCTGAAGAGCACATTTCAAAGGTGGACGGGGAAGAGCCTTTCCAGTCGGCCACCGCAAACATAGTGAAGGGTCTGAAGGATTAAGAACTCGAGGCAAATACTGCTATGGAAGGTCTGTGAGAAGAGAGAAGAGGCCAAATGAAAAATAATGATTTTAAGAAAACATGGAATGTATTTTTGGAATATGTATTTCGGAGAGGAAAGGGGTATACACCGAGGGAAGAAACAATGAAATTTTGGAGAGAAAATGGATTGAACGAAGTTTAATCCTAGTCCTGAAGGTGATGGGGGCACTTGTGAAATTGTATTTTATTGTTTATTATTGTTTTTGTATTGTTTTTATAGTTTTTTTGTGTGGTAGTGGGTTTATGTTGTATTAATAAAAAATTTTAAAAAATTTTTTTTTTAAAAAGGAAGGTCTGTGACAGAGCCACCCCTTGGACGCGCGCGCGCGCACTCTTCCTTCTCCGGTCCATTCAGAAGCGAGCAATCGCACTGGAAGAATGGCCAACATTCCTCGATGTAATCTGAATAAATCGGGCGGAATCCGGTGCAATCCTTCTGCGTGCGCAGCGGCTCCTTGTGCAAGAAGTTGCGCGGGAGCTGAGCTTGTGCAAAGGTGGCGAGGTCACCGGACCAGCACCCCTTGCCCAAGCTCAGAGGGTGTCCGGTTGCTTGCGCAAAGGATCCTTGCGCTGACGGGACGGACGGACGGACGCAGGCAACCGGGTTTGGCCAAACGGGGGCTCTCCTCGGGCGGGAGCGTCGCGTGGACGGCAGGGGGTGCTTCGAGAGCGCAGCGCAAAGGCAGCGCCTGTTGCAACCCGAGCCGGCAGGAGGCGTGGCGGAGGCGGAGAGTAGCGGCAGGCCGGGGGCAGGCTCGGGGGCCGTCGGAGGCTGGGCGAGCGGCTGTGGATGCCACCGCTGCTGTTGTTGCTGCTGCTGCTCTCGCTTCCTCCTCCTCCTGCTCCGCGCGTTGGTCCCCGGACTCCCTCGGCCGCGCCGCCTCTGCCGCAATCGCAAGTGGAACTGCCTCCGCTGCGCCATGCAGGACCGCCAGCCGTCCCCGCCGTCCCCGGGAGCCAGCCCGGCAGGTGAGAGGGTGAGGCGGGCGCGGGCGACGAGAGCGCCAAGCCGGTGCGCCGGGCTCCAGCGAGGGCGAAG
Source organism: Intellagama lesueurii (assembly GCA_037013535.1). Classification (NCBI taxonomy): domain Eukaryota; kingdom Metazoa; phylum Chordata; class Lepidosauria; order Squamata; family Agamidae; genus Intellagama; species Intellagama lesueurii. The sequence goes on from JBAJHW010000012.1 coordinate 597,096, forward strand.
GAGCGTCCGCGGAAGAGACGCGGCCTGACGGGGCGGGCCGGGAACAGCCGGGCGCCGCGTCCTCGGCGGGGCTCCTGCCGGAGCTCCAACGCCCGCTCTGCCCGCGGCGGCCCCGGTCCTGGCGGAGGTGATGGCTTCCTCGCCCACCTTCGACGCCGCCGGGCGCCTCGCCTACCACCTCCCGGGCCGCTTCCCCGCCCTCCGTTCCTTGCTTGCCAGCCGCCCCGGGATGTGGGGGGCCTAAACCGGGTCTTGGGGCAAGGGGGCGCCCCTCGCCCTCCTTCGCACGGTTCGCCGGCCACGGGGAACGGGGCTCGCGCCTTTCCGGAACGGCGTCCGTCGGCACCTGGCAGAGGGGAACCCGCTCGGGATCGGGCCTTGGCGGACCCGGGCCGTGGAGCGCGGTGGTGGTGGTGGGTGTTGAACGATCGCGCGGCCTCGCGGCCCCTCAAAGGGAAGCCGCCGGAGGCGAGGGATCCCGACCCAGGTGCCGAGCAGGTGTTTATTGTGAGGGGGGGGGCGCGCGCACACGCCAGCCTGGCCCCAGCGGAGAGAGCGAGGGAGAGCTCTTCGGGCGGTTCGGGCAAGGGACGGAGGGACCCTCCACCATTTGGGCGTGATCCCCCACCCCACCCCTTAAGACGGCCATGGCACCTCCACCTGTCCTGGGAGGGAGACCCTCCTTGACCCCACGCTGAGCAAGCATCAGGGCTGGCCCTCTGACCACGAGGCAGGCTTTTGTGGTGGGGGGGTTGGGGGTTGGAGGGGGGAGTGCATGAACTGCCCCATATTGTTCATTTATCTTTATTCTTAGGGCACCCTGTTTTTACTTCCAAGCGTGTTACTTTCAGGGTGTTCTTGTGGGATCTTGTTCGCTCAATGGTGAAAGCAGCTTGACCTCCTCCCTCCTGCAATAAGCACCATGGTTTGTTGCCCTGCCTCGGGCAGCAAACTCTCTTGGGCTGGCCCTGCTAAACATGCCCAGGACTTGCGGCGGCGGGGGTGGGGGGGTGGGGGGGAGGAACTAATGTTTGCTGAGCGTTCTTTATGGGGACCATTCCTCAAAAACTCCCCCCCCCAATTGATAAGGAAATGAAAATAAGGTTTGGATCTTTTGTGTGGAGGGGGCCTTGTTTGCTATGGAGACCTGCCAGCCAGGAACCTGGGATGTCTTGGCCAGCATCCCGCCCCCGCCCCCCACCCCCTTGCAGTCCCGGCTGCAGACTGGGAGCCTGGTGGGAGGGCTTATCAGCAGGTGGAGCCTGCAGGTGACTTACCTTGGTTCCAGATGCGATGCCAGAACTCTAGGAACGATGCACGGTCCCTTCTTTAGGTTGTTTTCTTTTCCTAAGGCATTTTAAACTGTATAAACTTTGGTTTTGTTTAGTGGTTAGTGCTTATAACACTGTTTCAGTACTTTGAGGGATGCGTACTCAAATGTATATTGAAACCCCTCTAAGGTCCTACAAAGGAAGGTAGCGGATAAATCCATGAAATAAATAAATGAGGCTGGTTTCAGCAAGAGTCTCCGATGTCTAGTGGAGTCTGAGAGGTGCTAAACTTTCCCTGGCTTTTGCTTTGCTGTCTCTCTCTCCCCCTGCCCCCCCCAAGCTCCGGCCAGCCTGGCTCCAGCCAAGAAGATCAAGGCCACAATCAAGAAGACGCTGCCTGTGACGGGCCCCCAGGCCCCCACCCTGCGTGAGCTGATGCACTGGTACTGCATGAATACCAACACACATGGCTGCCGACGCATCGTGGTCTCCCGGGGACGCCTGCGCCGGTTCCTGTGGATCCTGCTCACCCTGACGGCGGTGGGGCTGATCCTGTGGTACTGCGCGCAGCTGATCATGAACTACTACATGGCCTCCGTCTCGGTCACCGTGCAGTTTCACAAGCTCCCCTTTCCTGCCGTCACCATCTGCAACATCAACCCATACAAGTGAGTGAGTGAGTGAGGGAGGGAGGGAGGGAGGGAGGGAGGGAGGGAGGGAGGGAGGGAGGGCCGCTCCTGAACCCCCTTTCCCAGGTGGGAGAGGCTGCCCTCTTCTCAGGCCACAGGGTGGGACTGGCCATGGCCAGGTCGAGACCAAGGCAGAAGGACAGAGGCGCCAGCTTCTCAAGCAGGAGAAGGGGAAGAGCAGCTGGTGGAAATGGACCCCTTGGGGCAGAGCTCCAGAATCCCCTAGCCGGCAGGGTTGCCCGCCGTTACGGGCCAAAATTTAACTCTTGGGAGCTGTAGGATCAGGTGTGCAGAACAGGACCCACACATTCCTTCCCTCCCTCGCATGCTGGTCCGGATCAGGATCTATAGGCCGCTGGCAATCCCAACTCGGACACACTCACCAAATCCTGTCCTGAACGGTGAGGCAACACTTGTGTAAGCTCTCCTGATCCCATGGGTCTACTCTGCTTAGGACTAGGTGGAAGCTCCACTCAGGTGGAAGCGGCCACGATGAATAGCATCTCACCTTTGGAACCCTCTGTCGGAGGAGGCCAACCTGGCCTCTTGCAAGAAACCAAGGGCCGCTTTTTGCCTCCTCGCAGGTACAGTGCCATCAAGGACCACCTGGCCGAGCTGGACAAGGAGACCGCGAAAGCCTTGGAGTCCTTGTACAGCTTCACAGGCAGCCAGCCCCGGGAACGCCGGGAGGCAGGCCGCGAGGAGGCGGAGAAGGGCGGGTTCCTGCAACGCTTTCCCCTGCAGAGGTTGGATCGCCTTCGGTCCAAGGCCACCAAAAACGTCTCTACCAGCTATAAACGCCGGAGTGAGACCAACCTCTTTCCAGGGAGTTCCAGCATGGTGAACGTCAACAATCCCGAGGACATGGTGGGCTTCGAACTGGTGAGTCCTCCGAGAGGTTCTCCTGCTGGCCTCCCTGTGACTGGTGGAGCCCCCCCCCCCCGGAGCCATTCTGCTCCCCAGCAGGCCTATCTCTGGGGAAGCTCTGCCCACCTGAGCCCCTCTTTTCCTTTCCTCTTCTCCTCCTCCAGTGCGACACCAGAGACAATCGTGATTGTGCCCTTTACACGTTCAGCTCCGGGGTCAACGCCATCCAGGAGTGGTACAAGCTGCACTACATGAACATCATGGCTCAGATTGATGCCGAGGAGAAGGAGCGGATGAGCTACTCGGCTGATGAGCTGATCCTCAGCTGCTTCTTTGATGGCGTCTCCTGCGATTCCAGGTCCGTTGGAGCAGAGAGAGAGAGAGAGAAAGAGAGAGAGAGAGAGAGATTCTGGAGGACTGGAAGGGGAAAGGGGGTGGGGTGTTTTCCCACTCCCGAGCAGTCGCCAGGGAGAGTAACACAAGAGGAGCCGGCCTGATTCAGCAGGCGGCGGGCAGCACATGCAGTCCCATTGCCTGCGCACCTGCAAAACCTCTTGAGGCTGTGATAGAGACGACTGACCAAAACGAGAAGCGCGACCGGCCCCGGGAAGTGGTTAAGGCTCCTTTCTCAAGCATTCTTGAGAAGGCTGAGCAGGTGGAGGAAAAAACACGGTGATCCCTCGTTTGCATTTTGGCAAGCACCGATGTGGGCTGGAGTTGGAGACCGGAAGAAGTTCAGCTTTGCTTTCTGTCTTTCTGTCTCTGTCTCTCTCTCTCTCTGTGTGTGTGTTTGTTTTTAAATCACACCTTGAGCCCTTGTGGTTTGTGTAGGTTAGCTGAGGACACAAATTGTCTCTGAGTTCTTAGGGGAGTGAAGCTCCGAGGCAGACCAGGAGACTCGTGTTGGGATCTGTGCGCTGTTTTGGGCACAAATAAGTTTGCTCAGAAGGAAGCTCTCTTGGCTGAAGCTGGCCTGAACACCCAGCAAAAGAGTTTGGGATTTTTGGTTTCCAGTGACCTTGCGTGACAAGGCGCCACCCAGTAGGTTTTTCTTTGAAAGAAGCTTGAAGGGAGGCAGGCGGGCGGGCGGGTGGCCAGGACAGGCATTCCTCCAGGGCAGCAGCCCGGCCCTGAAGCAGCCATGCCCCGCTTGGTGCCAGGGTGGACTAACAATGGAGCGATCCCACAAGCTCTCGGCCCTCACAAGCAGAAGCCAAAACCACATTCCTGAAGAGCCGCCCGCTTGGGTTCTGCATCTTGTATGCCTTTGCTCTGAATACCAGCAAAGCACGGCCAAGGCGTTCGGATGAATGCATGCCTCGCTGTGCTGGGGAGGGGAGGGGGCAGTGAAGGTGTATGCCCTCAAGAGATGGGAGCCCGCCTGAAGGAAAGGAGAGGAGTGCCGGAGATGGCCCTTATATGGGGCAAGACCCGTGGTTTAGTCCTAGAGTCCCGGTACGGTCCCCTGTGAGTGGCCGTCGCGACTCTCCGGCTCCTGTCCCCTCCTGGAAGATCTGGCCATTGCACCGGGGCAGAGCTGATCTCTAGAAGAGTCCGGACAAAATAGGTGATCGGGGGTCTTGGTTTCGTCTCCCGTAGGAACTTCACTTCCTTCCACCACCCTTTGCACGGGAACTGTTACACCTTCAACAGTGGACAAAACGGGGAGATCTTGAGCACGTCTACAGGAGGCAGTGAAAATGGTAAGTCCCCAGCCCAGCCCCCCAGCCCCACCCCGACCCCACAGCGAGACTGTTTGGACTTAACAGACAGGGAGACCTTGGGTGGGAAAGCACTGCTCTAGGGCGGAAAGGAAGGCAGGGGTCAGCCCCACCACCCCCGTAGCGAAAGGTTGTCTAGCTGTGGAGGTTTTTCAGCAAAGCACTGGGAGTGTGTGACTCCACCAGTGAATGCTGAAAGAATTACCGGGAGAAGGCAGCCACCAGCCGTTCCAAGCCCTTAAATCCAAGTGTCGGCCACCAAATTCAGCGTCAGCCGCTCTTCGGCACTAGAGTCCTCAAAGCGAGCGTGGCTCCTTGTGCTTCCTGAGTGGCGTGCATGGCCTGGCACCAGACTCTCACCCGGAGGGCTGCATCGCTGCTGATTTTTCACCCCCATGTGATGAGGTTGCTTTTTCATTGGGGACCATTTGAAAGGGATGCATGGATTCTGACTGACTTCTTCCTCTGACTTGGTGCTGTGGGTTGTGTCATTTTTGCTCAGTTCTCAGTTTACTTTGGGATTTTTCTTGCTCAAACTGATCATTTATTCTGTCAGCTTTTTTTTAATGCCGGAGCATGAGAGCGGGCGGCTGTCTTGGTGGCTGAGCGCCGCTGAAGGCAGCCTAGCTTTGGTCCAGGGGGCAAGGTCCCGGCTCCCTTCGCTGCTGCGTGTTCCCGTGGCCTAATCCTGTACCCGCTTTCCCGCCCAGGGCTGCAAGTGGTCCTGTACATAGACGAGGCAGACTACAACCCCTTCTTGGTCACGGCGACAGGGGCCAAGATCGTGGTCCACGGTCAGGACGAGTATCCCTTCATTGAGGACATTGGCACGGAGATCGAGACGGCGACGGCCACCTCCATCGGCATGCACTTGGTGAGTGGCCCCCTCCGGTGGTCCCCCCCCCACTTCCCTTCTGGGTGTTCGGCAAGCGGCCACGGAGCCCTTTGAGTACCGAGGCAGATGCCTCTACCCCCCCCCCCCGAGGGCCACCAAGCTCCAGACAGAGACACCCCCCACCCCACGGCCGCCGTCCCACCCACCGGCAGCCTCCTCTCCCTCTCCCTTTTGCAGACGACGTCCCGCCGGCTCAGCAAGCCTTACAGCAACTGCACGGAGGACGGCTCGGACGTCCCTGTGGAGAACCTCTACAACAAGAACTACTCTTTGCAGGTGAGACGCCCGGGTGGCCGTCAAGGTCGGTGGGCTCGGGCAAGGGGCGGAGGCTGCAGCTGGTGGCCGGATCTGTTCCCCTCTGCCGCCTAGAGCGGGCAAAGGCCACTGGGCAGACCTGGCCAGCCGATCCAAACCGGACACCCTCTGGAGCTCACTGGGCTGTTGGGTCACCTGGGCCAGACTCCTGCTTTCAGCCAGGAGGAGCCCCTGGGATGTTCTGTCACAGCCCCAGCCATCCGGCTGCTGGGGAAATCTCCCCTGGTCTTTCTCAGGAGATACTTGGTACGGGGATGCCGGTGGCTGGCACCCCTAAGTCCCAGGGGTGCTCCATAGCCAGCTCTTGGTTTTAAGGGCATTACCTCCCCCCCCCAAGTGCTCATTGTGAGTGTGCTGCAGAGATCAGCCTCTGTGTGGAAGGCAGGTTTTTGCCCCCCAGGAGAACTCTGCTGTGGCGACTGGCATGGGCACCCAGTTGGGCTCAATGGCTAGCAAGCGATCGGTCCCTCCTAGCCATGGGATTTAACTGCAGCATGGTTTCTCCCTGGCAGATCTGCCTGCACTCTTGCTTCCAGAAATCTATGGTGAAAACCTGCGGCTGCGCACAGTACACCCAACCCTTGCCTGCTGGGGCCAAGTTCTGTAACTACAAAAAATACCCAAACTGGAGTAAGTTCCCCTCAGAGACGAGCTGCCTCGGCCTCCTTCTGCTCCTTCTTCAGGCCTGGGCAGAGAGGCCTCCCTCCTGAGCTCGAGGAGGAAAGCATCAGAACAGAGAGGAACGGCTTTCTCCCGTAAATGCTCTGCCTCTAAATGGCCTCTCCTGCATCCCAGCAGGGAAGGTCCCGCCTCTGGAGAGCCCCAGCCCGGGAGGAAGCCCACCTCGGGCAGAGGGGGCCACCTCTTGCGAGGTCAGGCTGCCCTCCCCTGGAGGTGGCTAGGACGTCTCTCTGCCACCGTGGCAGCCGCCGCCACTGGGTGGCTGGCCAAGGAGCCATGAGGGTAGAAGGCCATGGTCACTGCCTCCGGTTGCCCCCAGGGGTGGAGCCCGTGGCCGGGTGCTTCAGCTCAGGGGGGCTCCTGGTTCTCTCCTCCACCTGGGCGGCTGCAGGTGGGTCTCTGGGGTGTGGCCAAGGGCACCCAGCGACCTTCCAACATTCATCCTGGCCTGCTCTTTCGCCAGTGTACTGCTACTACAAGCTCCACAAGCAGTTTGTGAAGGAAGAGCTCGGCTGCCAGCAGATCTGCAGAGAAGCCTGCAGGTAAGAACCCTGGAAGGCACAGAAGGGAGAGAGAGAGAGAGAGGGAAACTGAGGCAGGCAGGCAGACTCCTCCTCCCAGACACACACACACACACACACACACACACACACACACACACACACACACACACACACACACACACACACACACACACACACACACACACACACCCCTGGCATTTCCAGCATCCTTCTTTCCCTTCTAGGAAGGGGCCCGTGGCTTTTTGTTTCATTTTCTGTGTCACCTCTTGAGGGGTCCTCCTCTCGAGGGCCTTATGCACGGACTGGGTCCTGAGCTGTGCTTGCCAGAGCCCACGAGAACCTTCCTCAATGCCACTCAGCCCTCGGGCCGCTTCTCTGCAAGCTTTTGTCGGACAGGAAAGTGCCAGCTTGCTCTCCTTTGGTCTCCCAGCCTCTCCTGTGGTTTCAGGCCAGGCGCCCCCACCCCCCCACCCCCCGCCAGCCAAGGCCCTGTGGACGGCACTCGGACACCCTGCAAGACACCGGATGGGAGCTGCTCCGCTTGGCAGAGCCAGTGGTTCAATCCTGGCCCACAGCCCTGCAAGGAGCCATGCGGAAAGGCCCCCGCTCAGAGCAGGCACCCCAGGAAATGCCCACCCAGGGGGAGGGAACACATGGGGGGAACACATACCTCTGAATCGAAATCCTGTGGGGTCTTAGCCTTGGGCCGTTTGGGAACCTGCCCCGAACCCAGCCTCCGGGCTGCCCCTTGCTCACGTCTGGCCTGTCTCTGCAGCCTGAAGGAGTGGACGCTCACCACCAGCCTCGCCCAGTGGCCCTCGACGGTGTCCGAGGTGAGTGGCCCACCCCACCCCCCGCTACGCGTCTCGACTCCCCCACGTCCCTGTTTGTCATCCTGCCTGTTCTGGCCCCCCAGGATGCAGGCAGAAGCTCGGAGGGGGGAGGGAGGGAGGGAGGTCCCTCCGCATCCCAGCCGTTTGTTTGCCCTGGTCACTTGCCGGGCCCTGGGCGGAAATGGGCAGGGAGACCGTCCAGCTTCTGTGTGGATGAGAAGGTGAGCAAGCGAAGAAGACAAAGCCTTTTCTGGGCTCTGGATGGTGGCCTGGGAGCAGGAGAGGAAGGGGTGAAGTTTAGAGAAGGGAGAGACGGAGGCGCCTGGGTGGATGGCGGGGCGGGGGGGGGAAGGGTCCTCCCTGGCCCCAGATTCGTAGGGGAGGCCAGGAAGGGGGCAGAAGGGGGTGTCCAGCTCACCCAGAGTCTGCTCTTGTGCTCCTTCCTAAGGACTGGATGCTCCGCGTTCTCTCTTGGGACAAAGGAAAGAATAGCAACAAGAGTCTGAACAAGTAAGTTCTCCTCCCGGACTGCCGGCTGGGAAGGAAAAATCCTGCTGCCAAACCTGATCCGGCCGCTCGCCCTCCCTCCTGCTAGGGTGCCCGGTCCTCCTCGTCCTCTGGCTCTTCTTCTCCCTTCCGCTTCCGACCCCCCCCCCCCCCGCCCCCCGCCCCCACCTCACCCATTTCTTTTCCCAGGACAGACCTGGCCAACCTGATGGTCTTCTACAAGGATCTGAACGAGAGACGCATCACCGAGAACCCGGCAAACAATGTGAGTGACCTCCTGGCTTTGGGGGGATGGGGGGGGGGAGGAAGCAAAGATGGGGCCGGTTGCTCTTTTGGACTACAACTCCCACCAGCCAGGCTGGCGGAGGAATTCCAGGGGACGTCCTCCTTCGGCGTCCAGGTGCTCTGCCTGGCCTGCCAAGAGCTTTGGGGGGGGGGGGGGAGGACAGGATCTGTGGGGAGTCCATGGAGGGATCCGCACCTTCGGGTGATGCAGCCTTCCTTCCTTCCTTCCTGCTTGCTCTCCCCCCCCCCCCCACACAGCTGGTCATCCTCCTGTCCAACTTTGGGGGCCAGCTGGGCCTCTGGATGAGCTGCTCCGTGGTCTGCGTCATCGAGATCGTGGAGGTCTTCTTCATTGACACGCTGAGCATCATCCTGCGCCGCTGGTGGCAGAAGGCCAAGAAGTGGTGGAGGGCCCGGAAGGGGGGCTCGGGAGAGGCGGCGGAGGCGGCAGCGGCAGCACACCCTCCTGGAGGCGCCCCAGAGGCCGGGGGCCACGACAACCTGGCCTGCGTCCACCCCGAGGAGGATGAGGACGACCTGCCCACCTTCAACACGGCCATGCGGCTGCCGGTCCCCCCGGGCCACCCGCCCCCCAGGACTCCCCCGCCCAACTACAGTGCGCTGCAGCTGGCCGGCTCCTTTTCAGAGCAGCTGGATGACACCCTGGAGGTCAGGACCCCGTGAGGTCCTCCTTGACTTGTGGGGGGGGGGGGGAAAGGGGGACCGCTTTGTGGGCCGCCATGGCGCTGGCCCTGCTCTCCTCTGGGCAGGGGGACTGGACCTTGCTGGCCAGGAGCAGGAGCCTGGGGGGGGGGGTGTCCGCTGCAGGAGCCCCTTCTTCAGAGGACCTGGAACATCTGGATAAGATCCGTGATCCTGTCTCTTTGGGTGGGCCGATGGGAGGAAGCACTGCGCACAGCGCGAAGCAACCAGGCCTCTCCTCTTGGGAGGAGGGGGCGCTCAGTCCACAGCGACCATGAACCACAGCCAGAAGCAGCCCACTCTCATGGAGGGCCCGCAGGGACCCAACTGCCTCTCCTCACCGGGCCCAAAGTGGGCGACTCCCGGCAGAGGGGGCGAGAAGGGCCTCCAGGCTGGGTTTTCGGGGTTCACCAGATGGCGTGGTGGGATTGGGGCCTGTGGAGGACAGCTGCGTGATTCTGCACTGACTCTGAGTGAAAAACATGGACTTCGATCTTGCCTCTGCCTCATCTGCCTTTTTCCTTCTGCCCAAGGAATGGGGGGCAACCCTCAGGGTGGAGAAGGACCTCTGGGCCCAGATCCAGGGGCTGGTGGTGGGAACAGGGCTCAACACCAGGTGTCAAGGGATGGGCAGGGTTCTTCCCCTGGAAGAGAAAGATCCACACTGGAAAAAAGGAATGGCCTTCGTCGGTCTCTGCTTCGGCCAAAATCGGGGAAATGCAGGAAGGTTTGGGTGAGGGCTCTTTGCTGGCTTTGCAATGGAGCTGATCCTCTCTGCCTGCGGGTGCAGAGGGGAGGGTTTGGGGAAGGAGCACACACACACTGCCAGGGTCCTCCCTCGGCAACAGAAAAAAAAAACCAAACCTAAGTGCCTGTCCCCTGCCCAGGGTGTTTCTGATTTTGCCTCGGTCTAAATAAATCAGCCTGTGTGATTTTATGCCAATCGATGTCCTCTTTGGTCCTCTTGTTTGGGAATGGGCAAGCGGCCACCCTCTGTGCGTGGGAGCGCCTGGGTGCCCATAAGAATGGCCTGGCTGGGTCGTGGTCTCCAGAAGGAGGGGGCGAAGGTGAGCAGCTGCCAACCCTATGGGATCTCCATTGGGCCCCACACAAATGCTGCCCCCGCCAGACCGCTGGCTCCAGGCTCTTGTGCCCCCTTGCAAATGGTGAAGACATGGGGGAGGCTCCTCTGCCAGAGTCCCAGCCCCACAGCTGGAGCCAGTGGGTCAGGGCGACCATGGGACCTTGTGGCCCTCTTCCAGCTTAACCCCTTTGACCCCCATCCTCATCTGGGCTGGCTCAGGCTGATGGGGGTGGGGTGGGGGCGGGGGCGGCTCAACAGCATCTGGAAGAGAGCCACCCATTTCCCCTCTGGCTGTCTTGGACGAGACTGGCTAGGTTGGCTCTGTGGGTCTGGCCCTCGGCCCCAGGGCAACCGTCCAGCGGCTAAGCAAGGACAGTCAAGGTTCATTCCAGGGGGAGAGTGTGGGGCTGGGAGGGAGGGAGGGTCTCCATGCCTGATAAGGAAAGAGAAAAGGCCACTGTGATGTGCAGAGAGGCCCTGCCCTCAGGCCGGAGAGCAGGCCACTGGCAGAGTTCGCACTTGGGCTTAGCCTCAGTTGGTTGCCTTCTGCAACGTAGGTGTTGTGTTGTACTGGCGGTTGTTCATGTATACACACATGGCAGGGGATGATGTGTGACTGTGTCAAGACCCCCCCCTCGCGCCCCCTGCCCAAGAGACTGAAAACCCCTGTCATAGACACGATGCTCCAGAAGGCACTGCCTTGGGCCAAGCCAGAACTTCGGTCCTCTTTCCTTGTTCACCAAGGGAGTCTGTGAGGTTCTTCCCAGTCCTTTCGCTTCAGATCCAGTTTAACTGGGGGGGGGGGGGTGAGAGAGAGAGGTGGAAGGGCAGGCCTGCACAGCATGCATGCAGCCAGGGAGCTACAGCCCGTGTGAGTCCGTTTACAAGTGGGCAACCCAGGAAGCCTTCTCTTCACCTCAGAGCAAACATCTGATCCAGAAAGCTGCTCAGGGGAGGAGACCGAGCCCGTGAAGGGGGGGGGGCTGCTCTCGCGACCAGATCCCTTCAGGCTTAACGTGCACTGCCGGCTCCTGCACGCTTCAGGCCCCCTTCCTCGGCTGAGAGACTGAGCCCTGTTGGAAAGTTTTGCACAAGTTAACAACTGAGGAGCCAATGCCAGCAATTGGGGGCCAAAGGATCAGCTGCCGAGGGCCAAGGAGCGCAAGCAGGAGTCCCTTGTCGGCTGAAAGACAGGCACATTTCTCACACCACGTAGATGGTAAATTAGCTTTGCATTGATTTTTCCTCCTGCAAAACTTACAAGTGCTTTTCACAGGCAGGGAGCAGAAGGCTCTTTGAAAGCAGGTAACTGTAGCTAGAGAAATGGCAGAAAAGTTTAAAAACAGCCAGAGAGGGAGCAGGATTCCATGAAGATTCATCAGGTGTCCCTGGTGTGAGGAGAGGACTGGTGAGCAGAAACAGCAGCCAAGGAAACGGTTGGTCAAGTGCCCTTTCTGCGGATCCACCCACACCCTGTTCCAAACCCATCGCCCTCCCTTGCAGTCAGCCATCGGTCTCTGCGTTGGTGGTGCCCAGGAGGGCCGGAGACCTTCTCCCAGGTCTGGGGAGGTCCGGAGCCCTCCGTTTCTCAAAGAGCTGGGCTCTGGCCGCTTTGGTCCTTGGAGGAAGGGAAGGCATCGGAAGGCCTTCGAAACTCCCTCATGGCCCAAGAGGAAGAAGCCGTGCTGGTTTTTCCTGGTCAGAGAGGCTGAAGGAGGCGCAGAGCAAGTTCAACCAGCTGGTGATGTCATCACTGGTGACCTCATGATGGTGGCTGATTTCCACCCTGTCAGCCGGTTGCCTTAACTAGGTCAAACTGATGCTGCTGCCAGGCCATTTGTGGAAGATGATGGCACAGCCCAGACTCTCCAGGTCAAAGAGCAGCATTCTTAGAAGCCACCACCTCCTCCTCCTCCTTGTCCTCTTATTTACCTATATTATTTATTTATATTGTTGTTGTTATATGCTGTCAAGTCACCTCTGACTTATGGCGACCCCATGAATGAGAGATCTCCAACATGTTCTGTCCTCAACAGCCCTACTCAGCATTTTCAGACAGCCTATGGCTTCCTTTAGGGAGTCCATCCATCACACATTTGGTCTTCCTCTTCTCCTGCTGCCTTCCACCTTTCCCAGCATTATTGTCTTTTCCAGAGAACCCTGTCTTCTTGTGAAGTTTCCAAGGTCTTAATCTTATTCAACCTGATGATGCTGAGTGCCACTGGGGCGATGTCCTGGGCCTTCTATTGGCCATCCTGGAGTCAGAAGCAACTGGTCTTGGCCAACCAGCTCCATCAACAACAACAGAAACTTGGAAATGTGGGGTGGGGATTTCCCTGGTGGGAACTCTTGAGTTCATCTCCTCCATTGGCTTAGGGACCATGGAAGATCACTCTGAAAAGTGCATCAAGAGGTGAAGTGACTCAGGCCAGAGTGGGAGGCCTTCAGCTAGCGCAACCTCATGACGCCAGGAGGAAGTGAGGTCAATGAGGGCTGGCCTGAGTCTTCCTTCAGGAGAGATCAAGGAAGTGGAGTGACATCCTTCACCCTTGACCTATTTGTTTCTTCACATTGTGACACAGGAACAGAGAATGGAGGAGAGTGTGGAAGAAGTGAGTGACAAAGAGGAGGGTCACCTGCATGTCCTTCCATTCTGGGTAATGAAGGTTCAACCACTGAGTTTCGAAAGCAATGCAAGAGATAAAACTGACATGACTTAACTGGAGTAATGAGTAATCTTGCTTTGCCAACTCCGAGAAGTGACTTTTAAGAGATATTTTGACCAGATTGGCCACTCTCTGGTGAATCTTTAGGAGTTTTCCAACAACGTTTAACCACAAATCATGAAGAAGTGGCAGTTGGCACGACAAACATTGCCAACAAGCTGTTTTTTTCCAATGCTGTAAGCAAGTTATGGCAAGGAGGTTGCTCTCCAAACCCTGCTTAGGCAGGCAAAGTGGGCAGGAGATGTGAGCGTCCCCCACTTGACTCCCTGCGTGCTCAAAATCCATGGAAGGAGAAGCCCTTGGACCAGTCTCCACGTTCTCTCTGACAGCCATGATTTATTTAGACGTGATTAGAGATGGGCATGAACCACCATCTCTCTCTCTCTCTCTCTCTCCGTAGATCTGTTGCTTATAATAATAATATTATCATAATGATCTCAAAACTGCAGAATTGTAAGGGACCCAATGAATCAAGGAATCCAGCCCCTGTCAAGGAGGCCTTCTGGCTCTGCAATCCAGTACTTTAAGCCATTGAGCTACCTAGATGGTGCTGTGTATTTTGTCCGTCCCCCCCCCCCCCGTCACCACCGAACGAATGCCCTGAAGGCTCTCCAATGGGACAGTACAAAGGGGCTCAAAAAAGCACAGATCAGTGGGTGAATGCCCATGCAACATTTATTCTTCTGCTATAGGCTTCCTCGTCTTAATGGCAGAGAAATAGGCACCTGCAGGGGTTCGTGTGCATGTGGTGCATCGGTGTGACTGCCATGTTCTAGTGGAGTCTTTAAATTGGGCCCCACAGCCTGCAGGATTTGCCCTGGAATGCAGAAGGGCTTCCTTTATCCAGGCCTCTCCTTGGGCACCTACGGTGGTGCAGCTCTTATGGAACCTCCATGGGGGGCAGCCTGACCAGCGATACCCAGTTGCTTCCATTTAGGGTGGTGGTGGGGAGATGAGGAAGGCACCCCTCCTGGGCAAAGCATAGCCCCATCTTGCCCAGCATCCCAGAGCCCCAAAGCTCCAGGGCCACCAGGCAAGTGGCAGCACCCGTGCACGGCAGGCTCCTGGTGCTCCGGACCAGCCCCTGGTGCCTCCTGGGCTGTGGCGGAGCTCCCCCGTCGGTGGGGGGGGGGGAGGCAACGACCGGGAACCTCGCCTCCCTCCCAGGTCTGGGAATGCTTGAGCCATAAACACAGGTGCACTGAGAGCGGTTTGTCCCTCCACAATTGCCTCCTTGACATTTTTAAACTGGTGTTGTGGAAACATCCCTCTGTTGCTACTTGGCTTTTCTGAAAACATTTGTTTATCAACTTTACTGATAGCATTTAAAAAGAATGCTTTTCACCGGCTGGATTTCCCCCCCCCCCCTTTGTGTCACCACAGTGTTCTTTGGGTGAAATTATTTACTTAAGCTATTTATATTCTACCTGCCTTTTAATTGAAAGAAAGTCCCAAGGTGGCACCCTTACGAAAAGCAAAAGAAACATCACTGCAATCATTTTAAAACAGAAAGCGACTACGTTAGATGAATACAGTCAGGAACACAGGAGAGGGCAAGAGAAAACAATGCTGTCGCAACAGCAGCAGGCAAAAAGTCAACAACCCTGTTCCATGACATCTGGGCAAAGGAAACCAGGTTACATGTATGTAAGCCGCCCCGAGTAGACTTTGTCTAGGGGGGCGGGGTAAAAATCTAATAATAAATAAATAAAATAAATAAATAAATACAGGAGAAACCTCCCAACGGGGTGCGCTCAGTGGCCGGAAAGGCTCTGCTGCCAGTGGTGTGTTTTCATACCCTAGAAGCTCCGGGGCTGGCTGATATTTTCTCCCAGGTTGCAGGTTTTTATGCCAACGGGAGCAACAAGGCTGTGGGTGCAAAATCAAAGAAGGCAGTTTAGCAGGAAAAAGTTGCCCCAGAAGCTCCAGCCAGCCCTGTGTTAGTTGACACAGAAGCCGAGGGAGCCATCCTTAGAAACCCAGTGCTGGGCTGGGGAAGACGTTCACTGGATCACGAAAGAGTCACAAACAAGTCAAGCTTTCCAGCTCTGCAGAACTCTTTACCAAGCCAAGAAAATGGAAAACTTGGGGTTGAAGTAGATGGCCCAAAATTAGGCCAGGTGTGATGCCCTCCCCCCCCCCTTGGAAACACACCGCCCTTGAGGCAAACTGAAGCTGCAGGTTCTGTGATCACTTGACAGACTCCCTTCTGGGAGGGGGGGGGGGGGAAGAACATCCCTCCCCTCCCCCGCCCCAGTTCAGCCAAAGGCTCCGGGCAAGGCGTGACACCTCTTTGCAGGCTTAGAGCAGAAAAAATGTGGAGCAAAGTTGCAGCCTTTACACCAACAAAGCAGGAGATCAGGGCTGTTGGCACCTGCTTGGGAAATCCATTTCAGCCTAATGTGTCGTCACACCCAGGAAACAGGAAGGTCTGTTAGCCAGTTGGCTGGTTGGAAACTCATGTCTCCAGCGGCTGGGGTGCAAACAAAGCCAGTGCGGAGCTGCTCACAACCAGCCCGAAGGCAAAGCGAGCTCGCCTGCAGTCTGTGCGAAGGAGATCCGCGAAGATCCTGAGCTGACAAGATGCCAATTTGCTGCCTTTTCACTTGTGAGATCACCTCCTTGCGGGATTGCCACTTCTTACGAGGCGCTCCGTGTTGAACCTGTTCTGGCCGGGAGAGATGCTGAGGCCAGCATTTGGACTCTGAACCCAGAACGATGAAAGAGCCGTGTGGCTCGGGAAGCCACCTCCCCACCCAGAACGCTCATTAGCATCACCCGAAAAGCATAAACCTGTCCGTCGGTTTCCTCTCATGTCCAAACTTGCTCAACCAGCGACATCAGGAGATCTCAAAAGGAGAGGCGTGGCAGTTTTGGGAAGAGGAAAGGAAGGGCCCGGTGAAGACATTCTGAGAGGTGGGGGTTTTGTGACGAGGGTGGCATCCAAGACACAGCCCCCCCCCCCCGCAATGGACCGGCAGGGCTGGGAATAATGTGGGTGGCCGGAGAAACGTTCAGCCACGCTTCGTCTCTGTCTATTACAAACACAAGTGATGGGGGGCCTTCCACGCACACAGAAAAGCAGGTTCCTTCGTACAGTCCTCACGCTGGGTGCAGGACACTGCCTTTGCTCACCTCCTCAGGATCAAACCCTGCCTGTCCCGTAGGCCACAGGGAAGATCACGGCGATCCCAGCAGGCCTCGTATTTCCCTCTTGATGGCCAACTGCAAAACAAAGCCAGGGAGTTTGCAAACTGCAGGAAGGGCGGAAAGCTCCTTCTGTGATCATCTGTGGACTTTCAGCACTTAAGGAGTACCCTCCTCTACTCCCTGTCCCATGAGGTTGGGTGCCCAGCAGTCTTGCTGGTGCCCTCACCTGGGGGTGCGAAGGAGAAGCCCCGCCTCCCCTCAGCTGTGCCATAAAGCGCCCCAAAGGCCTGCCGGGAAAGATGGGGCAGCTTCTGGGGCCTGGAAAAGAATTATACCCTTGAGGAAGAGCCCCTTGGGAGGTCTGAGGCTCCCTAGACGGTGTGAAAGCAAGAGGCACAGACCCCGGTCCCCACCCTCGTTGGCTGGCGAGGAACATTCTCACCTGGCGCCTGACCTGAACACCCTCTGCGACCGCCTCTGTGCTGCCAACTCCGGTGTTGCGCACTCTGTGTTTACACAGCTTGGGATGGCCGGTGCCGGGAAGGTGTCCCGGCCATTGTCTTGGAGCCCGTGGCTGGCTGGCCTCGTCAATTGTCCTGTGGACATGAGGTGTTCCCTCAGCATCTCATTGAGAAAAACACAGCTGCCGGTGGCTCCCCAGCACCAGCCCGGCTGGGCCTCGTGAGGTGAGGTCAGCCTTGGCGATGCGCACAAGGAAGAAAACAAAGCACAGAGACCAGCCAGGACGGGAAAGGACACCCGAAAGGAGCGGTTGTGCCAGCCAGTGAGAGGCAACAAGAAGCGTCCGGTGGTGCCTTCTGGGACTGCACTCTCTGTGCTCCAGAGAGGAGAGTGCCTCTAGGCATGTGCAGAGCGGAGTCCCTGCCTTAACCCTTCCAGAAACAAGGCTTTGGGGTCAAAGGTGGGGACTTCAGCCTGGAACTTTTGCTTGAGCAAGTCAGGAATACAGTGGTGGGAGGACGGAGGACAGGGGAACACTCTTTCCCTTGGGTGTCAAGGAACAGGGTATAGAAAATAATTCGCTTTATTAAACTTCACATTTCCTTCCTTCCTTCCTTCCTTCCTTCCCTTCCCTTCCCTTCCCTCCCCTTCCTTCCTTCCTTCCTTCCTTATTGATTTGCTGTTCCAAATATCGGTGGCACCCTAGAAAGATCCTTTGGAAATCTTCCCACTAAAACCCCCTGCCTGGGGGGGGGGGGGGGCACGACAACGGCAAGAGGAGGACAGGCCGGAGGACAGGCCAGGGCAACCAAAGGGCGGCAAGGCCTTCCTGGCTCTCACGCCCACCCGCCTGAGGGGAAAGAGTGTGGCCCCCCCTCTGAGGGGAGGGCACAGGGAGGGCCTGAGCAGAGCCAAGAGCGACCTGCTGGCCTCTCAGTCACACGGAAGGGTGACCCAGAGACGCCCGCCACCCCCATCATCTTCTCCCCCTTGGTTGGCCCTCAAGAACCGCGGCTGTTCCCTTAGACAGGGAGGGCCCCGGAAGCCAGAGTCCCAGCAGAAGGCAGGGCAGCCCGTGAGGGACCGGCAGGTGTTCGCGGAGCCCCCCCCCCCCCAGAAGCGTCAAGAGGGGCCTCCGCCGCCGGGCAAGGGAAGGCAAGGTGAGTCCACCGGGGCGCAGGGCGGGGGCCGGGGGCCGGTGAGGCGGCAGCCTGCCTCTGGAGGCCGGTTCAAACGTCCACAAGGGAGCCGGGCGGCGGAGAAGGGGGAGCAGCCTATGCCCCCGCCCCCCCCCGACGGCAGCAAAACGGGGCGCGCCCGCCCCCCGCCCCCCCCCTGCCCTGCCAAGCTGAGGAGAGCTTTCCTGAATTCGGGTGGTCAGGGCAGGGACCTGGACGCCCGACGCTCGACGCCAGCCGGGAGCATCGCCGCCTCGACCAGGATGCTGAGCCAGGGCGGCCTCTGCCCCCAGGGCGTCCCCCTTCCCTACGAGGCTCAGCCGCGCCCTTAGCCACAGGCCGGTGGGCTGCGCCGCCTCTCCCTTCCTGGCCCTCGTAGTTCCACGCGCCAGACATAACACGGGAGCTCGGGGAACTCTTTGCCACTTTAAATCCGTGGGCATTTGTTTGAAGACCGAGCTGGACGCGCCTGGTGGCCCCGGAAAGGTTTGCCGCCCGAAGGAGCGCAGGGGCGTGAGTGGCTGGGGGAGGGAGCGGCCGCCGGAGCGCTGGGGAGACCCGGCTCCGAGAAAGGCGGAGGAGGAGACCGACGAAGGGCGGGAGCGGGCCCAGAGCTGGAGCCGCCGCCCCCGCGCCCCTGGGCTGGCAGTCCCGTGGCGCTCCCGCCCCGTCGGGGAAGAGGCGCGCAGGGCGCAGCGGCTGGAGCGCAGCAGCAGGAGGAGAAGGCGGCCCCAGGTGAGCAGGTTGCCCCATGGAGGGGGGCAGGCGGACCACGGGGAGGCGCCGCTGGGGTCGGCGGCTGAGGGGGGGGGGGGTGCGGTGCAGAGAGAGAGAGAGAGATTGGAATTGAGGCTGCGCATCCGACGGCTAAGCCGATCCCCTCCCGCCGGGTCCAGTCTCGGGGCTCAGATCAGCGCCGTTGAGAGGCAGAGCTTCCCGCTCCGGGCTGGCGTCGCCAGGGAAGGGGAAACCCATCGCTGGTTGCAGAGGCGACCTGCGTGCCTCGCCGGGGAACCCCTCCGGGCGCGCCCGCCTTTGGGGAAGCCGAGGCAGTGGCAGGGGCGCGGACGCTGGAGACACCGGCCCGGGATTGTCGGGGCCCCAGGAGCGCCCCTCCCGTCGGGTTGAGGAGCGAGAAGAGACGGCTCCAGCGGAGGCTTCCTCCTTCATAGGGGCAGGAACTCGGCCTCTTCCCGGGGGATCATCCTTCGTGGGGGACCGAGGAAGGCCAGGAGGGCGCGCAGCGTTGCTGCCGCGCGATCAACCGCAAGTCTGCTTGGGGACAGTCCAGTGAGAGATCCTAAGGTCTGGGATCTTGGCTAACCCAGCGTCGCCTCTGGCTGCGAGCTAGCCAGGAACAATTCACCCCTCCCCTCCCCTCCCCCCCCCCCCGCACACAAACGTACAAACCCCGCAGCCGTCTCCAGGCGGGGGACCCTCTAGGGCGGGGGGGGGGGGGCGGGCGCATGCCTTCGGCATCAGTGGCTGGAAGGGGGGGGAGGATGCCAGGGGTGGATGGAGCCAGAGCATGCGACCCTCCCCTCCCCTCCCCCGTCGCCCTCTCCACCCCACCCTCTTTTCTCTTTCTGCCTCCCCGGTTTACTGGCAAAGGGACCTAACTGGTCGCTTCCAGAAGGCTTTGGAAATTGGGCAGGGGCCGAGGGCCTCAGGGGTCCCACATGTTAGGGGACCCATTGTTGTGGAGGCAGGTCTGTGTCTCCTAAAGGCTGCTCTGGGCCCCAGAGAGGAGGATCCCAGAGGCTGAGCAGTGGGAGACTCAGGAGGGACAAAAGAGGAAGGAGGTGTGGGATTCATGGCCACGAGATGTACCCGTGGCTGCTAACGTGGACAAACTCAAGGAGGAGAGACCCAGAATGACTCCCTGTTGGGTAGATAAACAGATACGCCCACCCCGGCCCCTTCAGGGCCAGAGGCAGAGTTTCTCCCAAGACAAGCTCTGAGGGAAGACAACGTGCTTCCTGCGCCACATGCAGGGTCTCTCCCCCCCCCCTCCCCAGAGTGCAAAACCATGACTGGACATGGTGCTGATCCAGCTCTGGGGATCATGTGTCCTGCCCTCCCCAGAGATCCCTCACGGGCCACTTGGCCGGCTGCACAGACAGCATCAGCACCGTGGCTACCTGGGCAAACCCAGTGGTGGGAGGGGGCGGAGAGACACTGGCCCAAGCGTGGAGCCAATGATGGAGGCAGGCAGTCTGTCTGTCTGTCTGTCTGTCTGTCTGTCTGGATGGATGGATGGATGGATGGATGGATGGATGGATGGATGGATGGATGGATGGATGAATGAATGGATGGATGGATGGATGGATGGAGCGGAGCAAGGCCTTCTGGCTGGGGATCCCTTAGGCCAGGATCCACCCATCTGGCCCCAACACGGACTGAGCAGAGGTGGCTGCATGCTCTTCAGAGGATGCCTCTGATTTCCCGAGGACTGTCCAGCAGGTCAAAGCCTGGGCGGTTGTTCTTATTTTTAAATGAGATGAGTTGCATGCAAGCCAAGAAGGTGTAGTAGACCCCGTTCGTTCCAAGCAGAGCCTCCGCTGGCCTTGCTCCCCCCCTCCTCAACTTTCCTGCCTGTGTCTTGTCCCCTAAAGCCAAGACCAAAAAGCACCCCCCCCCCCACCAACCCCTCAAGGATCTCTGCTTGCTTTAAGGTCAGTTCCTCCCATTTCCCAAGAAGGGAAACGTGAAGTTCAAGAGCCATCTCAAGTGGTCTGCGATGTTTGTTCTTCCAGACGGAAGACGTGTTGTTGGGCTCTGGGCCGGGAGGGAGGCCCCAGACAGCCAGTCAGCTGAGCCCCTTGTGCGAGGGGGACCCCTTGTGTGCCAGCAGGGTTGGGCTCACCTGTGCACTGCCCACAGAGGCCCTTCCCAGCCCTGCTCCCTTGCTCAGCTGCCTCATCCCAAGCCCACACGCCCAGTTGGAGGCTTCCTGAGATGCAAAGGGCCGGAGGGCCAAGCCAGAGGGGGACAGCTTTTGCCTTGGGAAGCACCAAGGAGGTCCCACTAGCCTGGCTGGCTGGCTGGCCGGCTGGCAAGCCTGGAGGCTGCTTTTCCCTCTCCCAGGCCTTCTGTGTCCGGCTGGCTTAGCTTAGCTATGGGGAGCTGCCAAAGATCTGTCCCCAACACGCTGCACCTCCAGCAGACACACACGCATTCCTCAGATTCAGTAGCCAGCCAGGCCAGAGGATTCAGCAGGCAGGTAGGGGGTAGGGGTGGGGGTGCTGTTGGGGGGGGGGGCAGGCCACTGAATGGCTTTCCTTCCCTGGGAGTGTTGCATAAAACCCTTCCAGGCAAGATTGTTATCCTGCTTTCCCCATTTACCTTTGGTGCTCAGCTGTGAAGCCGGTCATGCGGGACCCAGCCTGGCCCGCCTGGCCCCCTGCACTCCCTTGGCCAGGCCCTCCTCTCTTAGTCCCCTGTGCATGCACTCTCCCTCCCTCCCTCTCTCAATGTTAGGTCTTCCAGAGTGCCAGGGAATTTGGGTGATTTCCTCCAGTCCAGCATCCCCAGCCTGTATTATGTCCCCTTTACTTACCAACACTCTTGCAGGTTCAAAGAGGGGTCATTTTAAGGAAGTGGACCAAATTACTTTTAGCTGTAATGTTCCTAGTTTCTGTCAAAAGTTGACCTTTAAGGACATTTAAAGTCATTTTAGAAGTCCTTTGTGGGGTTTTATGCCATTATCTTATCAATCCTCAGTGGCCAGTGTATTTCTCCCCCCTAAATCGTTTCAAAGAATAGTAGCAGAACTGGCCACTAGAGAGAACCAGAGAGCGTTGAGCATAGCCGGGCAGAGGGCTGATTCACAACAGCACCTCTTCTCAGGCAGGCTTCTGAGTGTTTGATGGAGGCCCTGTCTACTTAGCAGGAGGTATGTCAGCACCCTCTCCGGGATGACTTGGGGCCCAGGCTACCTGCTGTGGGACAAAGGTAAACTTTTGCAATGCCTGGCATAAGGCATGATGATTCAATTAGCACTCTGAACACAAGTTTCTTTAGGCTGCTGGGAACGGCAATGGCACAACATGTAAATGCCATGCAACACAACACGTTACTTGTTCAGCCAACAAGGAGGACAGCCCGTCACAAGTGATGCAACGAGTTCCTTCTAAAACACAACACGCTGAGCTTCATCCCCCCCCCGCCCTTGTTTTCACTCCCTGTTGAGATAGAATAGGCACGTGTTGGGGGTGGGGCGGTGGTGTCGGTTTGGGCTGTGTTGGCTCCCACCCGGCCTCTTCTGAAGGCTTAGCATAGTTGTGGAAGTTCAAGTGGAAACGGATATATCAGAATCAGTTACGCATCATGGAAAATAGCTAAAACGGATAGCCCTTCAAAGCCCCCTGGCACTGCCCCTCAGCCCCATCTGTTATCCGAAGGAAACGCTCCTGGGGGGTCACCACCAGACCTGTAAGAGAAAAGAGCCCGCCAGCAGAGGAACAGCCACCTAGATCAGCTCTCTCTGCACCTCGGCTGCCACTGGGCTGGGGCTTTGGAGGCGGAGGCTGGACATCATCATCATCATCCTCTCTCTCTCTCTCTCTCTCTCTCTCTGTTGTTGCTGCAGGAGCCTTAACATTTTAGCACTTGAAGAAGGGTCTGGCTGGAGCTCCCCTTCCTCTGCCTGGACTTTGGGGGATCCTGGAACATGTTTCCCGGATGAACCTACTCTGAATCACTTCACGGTCCCTGAGCTGGAGCAGCAAAGAATAGCGTTCTCAGTACTATGGATGCACTCGGCCTGAAAGTGGAAGCTGGGCACTCATCAGGTAAGGGCAGTCCATGAAAAAAGGTGAACTTGTTGGAAGTAAAACCCATAATCCGCAGGTTGGCAACATCTTTATTGGGAGTGAGGACTGTGCTATTATAGTAGGCAAGCTTTTGAGATCTTTGTAACTCCTCATTTGGCTGGGTGAAAGTGAGGGGAGGAGAGAGAACGAGACTGAGGTAGCCGATAGGATGTCGAATTAGGACTCGGGAGAGCTGGGTTCAAGTCCCCGCTTGGCCAAGGACAGTCATGGGGGTGGCAATGGCTTTTTGGCCTACCTGCCTGGGATGCTCATAGAGGCACCATTTCTTTTGCTTTGTGTTCCGTGAAGAATCTCACCGTTTGCTTATTGCATTTGAATTTTGATTGCTATGATTCTTGGGAGGAGTGTTTCCATTTGCAGTGTGCTTGTTTTGGGAAAATCAAAGGTGTAACTGTTGATTTTTCCATAATTGTAAATGTTTTGTCAACTGAGCTCAAGTTCCTCGCCTTCAGAATGGTCATGAGCTTCTCACAGCCTTGGCATTCTTCACATGGCCCGTGGGAGCAATGAGTAGATCAGTTGCCAGCGTGGCTGGATTCGCCCTCTAGCGAAGTTCGAAGGCTATGCTCACCTTCTGTCCTTTTGAATAGTTACTAACCTGGTAGATCAGGGGGGTGCTGTGGATAGTACTTCTTGATTGCTGGAAGGCTTATCCATACTATCATGGGTAAGGTGGGAAAATGTGGGGCACACTTTGGACAGGTTTAGAGGAGCAAATATGGACAGCACCAAAGAGCGCTGGCCATCCCAGACTCCATTGTCCACCCGGAAGCAAGGGATGAGAGACCAAGTGAGGTTGTCACTGGCTTCTGGGCCCGTTTGTCTCCACCCTTGCAGTTCATGGCTCAAACAAAGGAGTTGATGGATGGCTCACTCAGATTGCAGATAAAACCGAAGAGTGTGAGGTAGGATGTTTGGAGGTCTCTGTGGCTGGAGCAGGTTCATCTCCTTTTGCTCCAGAGAGCTGACAGATTTAAATGAGAAGGAAAAAGGGGTTGACTAAGTTGTGGAAAGCGCTTCCGATGGGTACAAGTGGCTTGACAAAGGGAGAGAGAGGGCCTGAGAGACCTTTCTTGAGATTTTCTTGAGATCTGAAGAAGACTTCTCTAGAGCCGTAGAGCAGCGACCTCCATCGGCCTGCGTTAACACCTCAGGCAGACGTAAGGTGGTCTTGGAGGGTTCCTGGCTGGTGAACAGGCTCTGTGTCAGCCAAAGTGTGGCTCAGACTCTTGAGCTGCTCAGCAGCAGCGGACAGTCACAAGGAGGAAAATGTTTTGTCCAACGAGGAAAGACTGGAGGAAGCGAGGAGGCAGAAGAGAATCCTAGGTGGGGCAAGGGTGGAGGAACAAGAGAGCACTCAACAGATCCCTGTACCCACAGCTATGGGACAGAGGAGAAAAAACTTGTTCCCCTTCTGCTCCAGAGGGCACAGCTGGACCTCACAGGTGTCTGGGAGAAGAAGGTAGATTTCCACCATCCATGAAGAGAAAGGTCCTGCCACAGAGAGGGCGTGGGATCCATTCCCTAGCCGGCCACTCAGCTCTTCCTTGGTGGAGGCCTTCTGGCAGATGCGGGGAGCTGTCCTGCTGTGACAAAGCTCACCCAGTGGCTCGTGGCTCCTTGAAGGTCAGCACATTTTATGGGGCATGTCTCCACTGCAATGCAGTGCCTTTCTTGAGAGGTTTCTGAAGAGAGGTTCTACGGTCCAGGCACGTTTTATACAAAAAGAAACTTGCTTGTCATTCAAGTGCCCCAAGGACAAAAGCATCAGCAAGCTGGATGACGTAGCACGTAAGGGTCCCCTCCCCACCTACCCAACTAAGCCGTTTGGTGGTTTTATTAATCCTCCAGTAGCAACTGTAGAATTCCTCCTAAATTAGGTAGCTCAGAATCCCCCTTCGTTTGCTATAATCCCTGCCTCTCCCCCCACCCCCCACTGTGTTTAGGTGAACCTGCCTGGGACTGGCCATATGCTCTTCTCCCCAACCCTATGCCCCCCCGCACTTTTGGGGGTGGCTCCATTGGGTGAACTTTGAGAACGAGTAGGGACAAAATGAATCCCGCCTGCCCTCTCGTCTCCCCTTCCCTGGCGGCTCTGGCAGAGCCAAAAGGCACAAGGGCGTGGGCTGAGTTCACTGCCCTCTCTGGTTCTTGGGAAACCTTCCTGTGAATTGCCTTCTAGTAACCAAGAGCAAAGCCTTGTCCATTTCCTCATGGGGACCGAAAGGAAAAAGACAAACAGGAGGCAACTTTCTGGGCAGTGACTCAGGCTGAAGGCCGCTCAGGGCAAGGGAGGCAGGTGAGGTGAGGGGCCCCAGGGACCGCCAAGGTGAGGCTCTCATTCAGCAACGTTGACGCTAGAAGGCTGGTGGATCCATTGGGCTTTGGGCGGCTCCGTTCCGACCTGCCGGCTTCTGCCCGTCCTGGTTCTGCCAGGCCCACCACGCCCAGTTTCTGCCTCGTGCTCTGCTCCTGAGGCTGCTCTTCAAGGCCCGGGTACTGGGGATCAATCTGGCCCTGGGGCCAAAGAAAACCCAAAAGTTGGTTAGTGAGTCAGTTTTGGAAATGCACGGGATTCGTCTTCAGAGTTCTGCCCAAAGCAAAAAAAACAAAACCCAAACCCAAGTAGACACCAATATTGTCGTCATAACAGGGGTGACAAGGCTGTTTGTTATGCAATGCTTTTAACCTTTCTGGGCTGGCATTTTTGCTTATGTTTTGCAGGCTGGCTCAGAGAGCATTGCCTTGGGTAACTCAGCCCAGTGGCATGTCACCCAAGCCCACAGACTCACACAAATCGAAGAGAGAGACACATTTCATACACGGGCTGTCCTCTTACTTCATGGTGCCAGGCACATTTTTTTAAAAGGCAGCCGTCGCTCTGGCCAGCACAGGTTACAGCTGACCTGATGCTAAAGCTGAGGTCACCGTAGGATGTGATTCCGAGGGACTTTTGTGTCTACAAGGTCAGGCTTGCAAAGGAAGTTCAGGTGAACTTCTGAGGACCAATCACAAAGCAGCGCCAACTAACCAGCAAAGTACAGGAAGTGAAGGAAGCTCCTGCTGTGACCATCACACGCAAGGACCACTTAAGGAGCTCCTTCTTCTAAGGATGGGCCCTCTGCACCACATCACACACTAAGGATGCTGGGCTCACCGGCGGTGTCTGAGAAGCCCCAACTTTTACCAATCCGCTTTTGGCAAACGAAACAAAGTGTCTTCCAGAACCTAGTGGGCCTTGGTGAAAAACAGACCCAGCCGCGTTGAGAGACAGGCACCTGATCTCATTTTGTTCAATTCTGTCCTTTCTCCCCTTTTCCCCTCTCCCTCACCCCCCCCCACACCAATTGCAAAGGTTTGCCTTGTAGAGTTTGGTGAAATTTAAAAAAAAGATTCTCCTGCCATTTTACGTAAGCAGTAGCTGTTCCACCAGGCCCCCAATTTCCAGGGAGTGAGAGCTAAAACTCACCTGGGTTCAGAAGGACATCCTGAGGGTTTGGGTGCAAAAATCTGGGCCAGGTGGGCACAACCCCGGATGTGCCGGCTGAGTGGCTACGCTCCCACCCCAAGCCTCTCCCGGTGTCATGGGGCTACCACCGTCCAGGATCCTTGGGTCTGCTCCTGAGGAGGAAACGTGCCCCAGCACCTGCTCGCCAGGTGCCCTGTTGGGGCCCGTTCAGCTCCTCGGAGCTTCAATTCTTACACCTGAAATGGGGGCCATTGTTGTCTGAATGGGAGCACTTCTCGCCTCTTTCTCGTCTTTTGAAATTCCACCTCGGGATACAAAGATTCAGAAATATGCGTTCTTGCCGAGCAGGAGGAGGACAAAATGTTCCCTTTCAGGCTCAGAGGGCCGGGGGAAACTATGCCACAGCCCTCCATCGGCAGAACAAAATGTACCGATGGTATCTTAAAGG
The DNA here is from genome assembly GCA_037013535.1 of Intellagama lesueurii. Taxonomy (NCBI): domain Eukaryota; kingdom Metazoa; phylum Chordata; class Lepidosauria; order Squamata; family Agamidae; genus Intellagama; species Intellagama lesueurii. The sequence continues at coordinate 623,738 of JBAJHW010000012.1, forward strand.
CAAAAGAATTCAAAAAATATAAGCTACAGCCCTCTTCCCTGGCAGGCGGGCTCCACTTCCCTGTCTCCAAGAAAAGGGAGATTTGCTGGGGTGGAGGTGGGTGGGGGTCCCCTTGGCTGGCTCACCTGGGTCATGGGAGAAAACCTTCTGTCTCAGGAGGCCAGAAAAGCTGCTTCTTCTTTGATTGATTGGTTGGTTGGTTGATTGATTGATTGATTGATTGATTACCTGCTGAGATTGTGAATCACTGCAAAAGTTACTGTCTACCAGGCCCATTTTCATGCTGTACTACTTATACAGGCCATGATCCACTGCAACCCAGACATACATACATCTTTCTGTCTGTCTGACATTTCTGTCCCACAGTTCTCCTCATGTTGGGACCAAAGGCAGCTTACAAAATGTTTTAAAAGGGGACCTAAATAAAAACACTGGCCACCCTCCTATAAAGGCAGACTGCATACAGAAGGGGAGTAGCATGGCTTTTCTCCACCCCCACCTCACCCCACCCCCATCGACCCCATCGACAGCCTTCCATCATGTCACCGTTCGGGTGCCCAGCTGGGCCGCGAACACATGGCTGGCAACACAAAAGAGAGTGGGTTCCCAGGTCTGTGTGTGTGTGCAAATGCGAACATTTACTCAATTGCTGTTACACAATCAGGTAAAGGAACAGGATTCTGTCCACCATAAAACACAGCATTAAAGTGCAGTTAAACATGTAACGATATAAAAAGATCACTCGCAAAGAACATTTGGAACATTTTAAAAGGTTCAACATCTCCCGTTAAAGGCTCCTTCTGCCATAGCCTGTTCAGTCATGAAGGGAAAGGTCTCTGCCGGTCAGAGTTCAGGACAAGAGGAGGGGCCCACTGGCCTCCTGTGGCAGGGAGTTCCACAGCCCAGGAGCCGCCTCTGAGAAGGCCCATCTCGTGTTCTCTCCAGACGTGCCTGTGAGGGCAATGGGACCGAGAGGAACCGGTTCTGCCGTGCACCGAGCAAACATGGCACGGAGGTGGGGGGGCGGGGGAGGTGTCACCTGCGTTTGGGAGGCTGTCTGCCCAGCGCCAGAGGGAAGTCCACCCTCACCATAGGTGCAGGGAGTGCACCCTGCTTGCCAACTGACCCGATCACAGCCATTGTGCTCTGGATTGTGGCCTTATCCCTTAATGGATAGGGCTGTGCCGCTTGACTGCTTCTCATCTTGGCACTTTGGAGGCAGACAGAGAGAGGCTCCCAGGATTTCCTCAACCCATCTGTGGTTCAGGCAGCAGCCCCGTGGCATGGCCCAGTGGCAGGCGAGGAACTGTTCTCAGCACCGCGGAGAGGAGGAGGAACTGGCCAGCAGAGTCAGAAGACCGCCCCGGTGCTTCTGCCTCGGGCGGGAGTGTCACTCATTTCGTTACCTCTGCCTCACGGGGTTCCTGCTTCCTTCTCCTCTCTTTCTCCTCACAAGAACCCTGTGAGGTCCAGTCATTCAGGCTGGGGTGGGATTTGAACCCAGCTCCACCCGGGCAGCGCTGTGCCCCCCGCACCATGCCGGCTCAGCTTTCTCCGCTTACCATGAGGCGCGGGCTCTCTTGTGTGTCTGGGGCAGAGGCCTTCCGCGTGGTTGGACTGAAACGCCCCCAGGGCTCTGGGGGGAGATTTGGTGCAAGAGTGGGGTTTTTTTTGTGGCAGTAGCGCCTGCTGGGGGAGGGGTTTCCTGGGGCAGGAGCTTCCCTCGTTGTGTGGAGAGAAGGGAGCCGGCCCACCTGCCCAGGTTGCTAGGAGGACCCCCCCCCACCGCTGCCACCCCAGGGCTAAAAGCAGGAGGAGCAGGCTGGCCCCTCTCCTCGGCGCCTCCCAGCCAGTCCTAACATGAGCCACCTTGTCGTCATCCGGGTTCTGGGCTGACCCAAGAGACCTGGCGCCTGAGGTGGGCCATCCAAAGGGCTCCTCCTCCCGCCTCCCCACCATGAACAGGGGGCCACAACCCACGAGGAACAGGGCGGTTTCAGTGAGGGGTCCAAAGAGAAAACCCTCAGCGGTTCTGCCCCTCGGAGCAGGTCCACCCTTCCTCTGCCCCACCGTGTGGTTTGAACCCGTGGCCGCTGCAGAGCACAAATCCCTTCTCTCCCGAAGGAGGGCGCAGCACTTTACCTGGGGGAGGAAGCGGCCAGCTGTTCTGTTGGGAGGGGGGGAAGTATAACTTTGGATGGGGTTAAAGAAGCCCCACCCCCCCACCCGCATTTCCTCTCTCGGCTCCTTCCGGCCAGGCTCCCCAGCGACCCTGAAGAAGTACTTTGTGAAGGCTCTCCACCGCCTCCAGAAGGGGCCCGGCTACTCCTACGGGGAGCTGCTGGTCTGGTACTGTGACAACACCAACACCCACGGGCCGAAGCGGATCATCCGGGAAGGCCCCAAGAAGAAGGTGGTCTGGTTCTTCCTGACGCTGCTCTTTGCCTCCCTCGTCTTCTGGCAGTGGGGCATCCTCATCACGACCTACCTCTCCTACGACGTCACTTCCTCCCTGGCCATCGGCTTCAAGTCCATGACCTTCCCCGCCGTCACCATCTGCAACGCCAGCCCTTTCCGGTGAGTCCCTTCTGGGCGGAGGCAGGAACCACCCCCACGACCCCCACGGCCCCCGGTCTCTCCTGTCATCCTGCTTGGAGAGCACCCAGGGTGGCCTGGCACAGGGTGTGGCCTTGGTTCTGTGGTGGGTGGCAGGCTCCTTTCGGGAAAACAGACACCCCTAGAGGACCCCTCCGAGGACAGCTGACAGGGACACCTTTAAGGGCAGCCGTGCTGGAGACGGGAGGATCTGCCATGACCCGGCAGAACCATCCCCACCGGAGCCACGCCAGCGTCAACAGAGGTTGCTTGAGGCACCATCCTGTACCTTTACAGGAGGTTGGTGGGGAAGAACAAGCCCCACACTCTGTGTGCCCCACGGGGTGCCCACTGGCAGTGCCCCGAGGTCCTCTGCCGAGCCCTCCCCTTCCCACGGCAACAGCAGCCGCTCCCGAGCCCTTCCGGTTGCTTTCCAGGTATGACAAGGCGAAGCCCTACTTGAAGGACTTGGACGATCTCATGGACGCAGCTCTGGAACGGATCCTGAGCGCTGGCCGGGAGAACGAGACGGACACTCCTCCGGCCAACGACAGCCAGAAGCTCAACTTGCACCTGTGGAACCAGATCCCCTTGGTGGTGATCGACGAGAGCGAAGGGGCCGACCCGGTCGTCCTGGACATTCTCGGCAACGACTCCGTCAGCTTGGGGGCGCTCCAGAACTACTCCTCTTTCGCCACCCCAGAAGGCAGGAGATACAAGTTGGCTCTGAAGTTGGTAAGCAGAGGGGAGGGGAGGGGGGGAGACCAAAGACAAAGGGCCCCTTCCCCAGCCCTGCCTGCCTGGCTCAGTAGAGGGCTCCCCTCCCCCCCCCCCCCCCCCGGTCGCATGGCTCTGTGTGCAGGGCAGGAGAAGCCCTGCCAGGCACCGCAGCGGCCCTGGGCTCTCTGGACAGCCTTGCCAGTAAGGCGTGCAGGCAACAAGGGTGTGTGTGTGTGGGGGGGGAGAAGCGCCTTGGGCCAGATGGAACTGCCTCCAGTTAGAGCGTAAGGCCTCTGGGGTTGTTGGACGAGGCCAACCGGCAGGTCTAAAGTCCGTTGCTTCCAGGCCAGCCGTGGCCTCAGGGAAGCTCCTGGGGGGGGGTGGTGGAATGGAAGTGTGTGTGTGTAGGGTGTATATGTGTGTAGGGTGTATATGTGGGCAACGGCTGCCAGGGCAGTAGTGGGGGGCGAACGCAGAGGCTTCCTCTGGCCCCTTGCAGCCTGATCGCCTGACTCCCCCCCCCTTCCCCTCTCTCCTGCCTCCCCAGTGCACCGACAAGGGTTCCCGCTGCACCTTCAGCAACTTCACCAGCGCAGCGCAGGCGGTGACCGAGTGGTACATCTTGCAGGCCACCAGCATCATGTCTCGTGTGCCCGTGAGCAAGCAGATCGAGATTGGCTACCAGGCGGAGGACATGATCCTGGCCTGCCTCTATGGGGCAGAGCCCTGCAATTACAGGTGAACCCCCACCACCCACCACCCCGCCCCAGGTCTAGCCGCCTGCTTTGCTGCTCTCCCACCCCTGCCCCCAGCACTTTCGGAGGGGAACTAATGGCTTCGCTTTGACTTGATTGAATGGAATGTCTAGGCCTGCCCAGTACCCAGGCTTGGAACGGACGGCACTCTCAAAAACAACATTTGGTGTGCTGGAATCGGATTAAAACGGGTTTTACGTCCCAGACCCCTGAGGGACTTTAGCCTGCCTGACCAAGGCCAGGACAAATAAGCCCAAGAACGGTAGGGCCCCCAGAAGGCAAGGGAGCCTCGGTGCAAAGCCCGGAGGGCCGAGGAGCCTCTTCCACCCTCTCGACTCACAAGGGAGGCAGGCTGGGTCCGCAGGCCAGCCCCTCCTGGCCAAAGGTTGGGGGTCTCTCGGGGCCCGGCTGCACGAGCGCTGTGGGGTTTTAGGGAAGCCCTCCTTTCGTTGTGCTTCACACAGCCGGGGTGCCTTGTTTGACACTCTCCGCTTGGTAACGCAGCGCTCAGGGAGAGAAGCGGAGAAGGGGCCGGGGGGGGGGGGGGGGCTGCCGGACTGGCAGAGCATCGGGACCTCCCTCAAAGCAAGACAGGAATGTTGAATTTGAGAGTGGGCAATAACTGTAGAGGGTCACTAAAAGGTTTGAAAGAAAGCTTTCCTAGCTCTTGGAGGCCACCTGCTAAGAGCGGATGTGATACAACGGGAGGGGGTGGAAAATAAGCAAAAAAAAACAAAACAAAAAAAACACACAACCCCATAAATACCCTAAAATTCGCCAGATGTAGTAGCCGTTGTTCTTAAATTCACTGCATCTGCCCTGATTTATGGATTAGGAGGAGTGCTTGCATCTTTCCCAGCCTGCTAATTTTATAACATTTAGGCCCAAGGAAGGAAGAGCTCAAGAGGGCCCGGACGCTTGCCATGTTGATCACTTTTTAGCAGTCAAGGACTACCCAGACGCAAAATTTTGTTTCAGCCCACGGATGATGCAACTTGATTTTTTGGTATGCGTTTAAGATCGGAAGCTCAGCGGCCCTGCTTTAAACGCGGTGTCCCCCCATGTGGAGAAGTCTCCCGTGTGGCCAAGGAAGGCCGCCTGCTTCTGGGGACTGCTTCACACCGCTCTGAGAGGGCAGCTGCCTGGTTACAGGGCTTTTCCCAGTGGCTGACTCACCCTGTCCAGGACACCGCAGCGAAGGACAGCAAACACGGGGCTTTTGAATTCACCTGGGAACAGATGGGTTATCACAGCTCCAGGCGAACAGTCACCTGGGCTGGCCACGCCTGTGTGCTCCTGGCCCCCGGCCAGCTTTCCGGAACCCAAGGAGGTGGCGGTGAGCCAGGAGGAGAGGCGCCTCACGCGTGGCTCCCTTTCCGGAAAGTGGAAGGGTGCAAGGCCACAGGGCTGAATGGAGAGAGATGCTGGGCCCATGCTGGCCTCCAAGTGCTGAACCTCCCACCGAGCAGCCCGTCACAGGAAGGGGGGGGGGATTCTTTGCTGTGCCTGCGGGAGGTTTCCTTAGGCCACCCCATCCCCATCCCTGTGGGGTTGCAAAATGAGCATGCTTTCGTAAGCAGCTCTTCCTTTGTAGGCCAGATTTCTCAGATGGGACTATTGCTAACTGGGCACTAACGGCGGGTTCTCCCTTGATCCGCTGGTTGCCTCTTAGTCTCCCTGCATTTTGAGGTGAAATGGTGGAATAATTCGCAACAAAGAAAAGTAACCGTATGTAACGATACCGATGGCTGAGTGAGGCGGCTGGGGTTCTTAATGCTGAGAAAGGCAATTATCACACAATGTAGATTAACATCCAAAGGTGGACGAGAGTCCAAGACTCCCCACAGGCCCCGATCCCTTTGGGTCTGCAGAAGAATAAAGAAGGCTCCCAAGGCCATACCCGTTGCCCAGCCGGTCTGGAGGGACAAGAGGGAGGAAAGCTGTGGGAGGGTGAAGCCCTGACCTGCCACATCCGTCAAGACTCTCTTATTCTGCCCTCCGTTTCCCCTCCCAGCTCTCCTGACATTCAACACGAGTTCTGCAACGGGATGGGGAAGGGCGACCTTGCCCCACGGCCACCACCGAGTGCTGGAAAAACACTGGCACCTGCTTGAGTTTCTCCACGTGCCCCTTGGCCAAAGCCGGGTGCTGGGCCGAGAGCGGCACTCAAGGATCAGCACAAGTGGGAGGCCCGGGCAATGGGACCAAGTGCCGGCAGGAGGACCGGCCAGCCTCCTGCTCTCACTGGCTTTGGGGCCCTGCAAACAGAACGCGAGCGGGCTGGTGAGAGATGGGCCGTGCCTGGGATGGCAAAAAAGGGTGGCAAATGGAAAGAAAGGCCTGGAGGGCGTGAGGCGGGTGGCGTTGGGTTTGCATGCCTCTAAACAGTGGGAGGGTTACGCTAAATGCGACCAGAGTAACCCAGCGCTGCAAGGAAGTCGGGGGGGGGGGGCTGGGCAGCAAAGGAGGAAGGGCCAAGCGGACCTTCACTCTGGTGGAAACAAGAGCCCAACCGCGTGGTTCAAGCCAGCAGGGGTCCCGATCTGGATGCTGCCATTTGTGGAGGATGCTGACGGGCGGGGAATGAGAAAGGTGGCCAGGGTGTGGGAAGCAAGTCCCCCCAGGAAAGACTGGGGTGGACTAATTTCTGTTAAAATTAGTTGAAGATTAGATTTAATTCATTGTGGAATAGATTGGGAGCAGCCTTTTGAGAACCGTGCTCTTTAAATTCGGTTACTGTGCGAGAAGAAACATCAGGATCTGTTTAAAGAGCAAAACGTTGCCAAGGCTGTTTAAACAACAAAGAAAAGATTGGTTAGGAAGACAGGAGCTTTGAATAGTAAATAAATCTGTTTTCCTCTTCCAGTTCATACTAGAAACACTCTCTGTAAACAATATTCTCACTGAGATAAACAGCCCAGTTAGGCACTGAACTTTAGCAGCAAACTAAAACTAAGTTTCAAATAAACAAGTAAATAAATTGCCGAGATCATTTACAGGGTGGGCTGCAATTTTGCCCTCCCCAGATCTAGAACGAGGCCCTCTGATGACTCCTGGCCGGTGGGGAGAAGAAGCCCAAGCCGGAGAAATTCAGGGATGCTGCAGTTCACGTTTCCCTTCTGAAGGATTTGACCGGCAAGGCTGCCCTTGTGCTTTGTGCCCGGATGGGCCAGTGGCCTGCCTGTGTGCGCGCGCGTGTGTGCGTGCTCCCTTCCTTCTGCAGGCTCTAGTGTTGTGTGCCACACACAGTGTGGCTGCCGTCAGTGTGTGGCTCAGACCGGCCGTTAACGTGGCGGGGTGTGGGCTTGATCCTGCACCATTAGCTCTGAGCCCTTGAACCCTTTCTCACAGCAGGCCAGCGTCTGGTGAAGCCCTGTAGATGTGGAGGTGGAGCAGAAGAAACTCTGCATGTCTCCAGGGGGTGTGTGGGTGGGCGCGTGCGTCCGTGTGTTGACCACATACAACAGTCCATGGATGACAGCTGTTTGCAAGGGCAAATCCAGCAAAACCCATTTGTGTGCACGCCCTTCCCACCCTCCGCCCCACCCCCACTGAAGGTGATGTCTTTGCCCCCCCCCCCCCCCAGAAACTTTACCCGCCTCTACCACCCGGACCACGGCAACTGCTATGTCTTCAACTGGGGGATGTCCAAGAAGCCTCTCATCTCCTCAAACCCTGGGGCTGAGTTTGGTAGGTCGGGATGAGCCCCCCCTCCCAAAAAAGGGCTTCCTTGGGGAGCTGCAGTGTGTGCTGTGGGGCAAGTCTGCTCAGACCCCCTGAGCCACACCGACCACCCCTCTGCAGAAGTGGGCTGGTCGAGGGGGCTGACGGCGGAGCTTTGCACCCCCAGGGCTGAAGCTCATCCTGAACATCAGCCAGAGCAACTACATCCCATACCTCACCACCACCGCTGGGGCCCGATTGATGCTGCACGAGCAGCGGAGTTTCCCCTTCCTGAAGGACCAGGGCATCTACGCCATGGCCGGGACAGAGACCTCCATCGGCGTCATGGTGGTACGTCAGGGTGGCCCTGTGCCGGGGGGAGGAGCGGGAGGAGGAAACACGTACGAGACATGTATCCTGGCTGGGGGTGATGGGGTGGGGGGGGGTCTTTCTGGATTTCTCTCACGTCTCCGTGCATTGGGTTCATCTTGATCCTTACACACAAGGCAAGAATGGCAGAGTTTGGCTTGGTGGACAGGAAACCTGCTGGTCCACTGCCTCCTTGGAAGGCAGCCTCGTTGGGACCTGGCGCTCCTTGAGCAGGATGGCGCTGGAAAGCCCCTCGTGGGCCAGGGCGGGCCCTTGCATGGGGCATGATGGATCCCTTGTTTCCCAGGATGAACTTCAGCGCATGGGCTCTCCTTACAGTGACTGCACCGGGAACGGCTCCGACATCCCCATCCAGAACCTGTATGAGAACTACCCTGTGTTTCAGGTGACCGGCCTTTTCTGGCCCTCGGTGGGCTCGCTCGAGGGGCAGGGCAGCTCACAGGCCTTTTGCTCACCGGGGCCGAGGGGCCAACGGCCCCCCTCCACCCAGTCCGGGCCACAGAGCAGCCACTGGGCTCGGGCACGGGAGGCAGGCGGGGCCCTTCTCCTGCTCCTCGACAGAGCAAACGCCACAGGAACCGGGGTGGCCTTCCAGGGAGGCGTGGCAGGGGTGTCCCAGGAGGTGCCCCCTTGGCCAGAGCCTCCAACGCCGACGCCTCCTCAGCCCAGCTTGCCTGCCTGGTGGCTCCCGAGGAAAGGGGCTTAGCAGGGAGGAGAGAAAAGCGAAGGAAGGAACACCAAGTGCCAAGAGGAAGGGCTCCCAAGAGTTCTTGAGGGGGTGATGAGAGGGCGCGCCTGGCACCTCCGAGGGAAAGGAAGCAGAGAGGGCTGAGCAACGGGGCCGAGGAGGGCAGAGGAAGGGTGGGGGCACCGCAGGAGGCACGCAGGCAGGCTTTGCCAAGGCAAGGCCGCCGGAAACCACCACCACCACACACACACACACACCCCGCTGCACTGCAGCAGGCCTTGGGAGCCTTTCCTCTGAGGGCAAAGACCCCCCCCCCAAAAAAAACTCCTCCTGGACTGGGAGTCTTCTTGTGGAACAAGCCTGGGGGAAATAAAGCTCACAACGGCACCCCCGGCGTGCCCTGTTCTTCAAAAATGCCTCTAAAACCGGCACGATCCATACCAGGGAGTGGTGTAAGAACTTGGATGGGGGCTACCAGCCGGAGGGACATCAGAGAAAGCTCCCCCCCCCCCGGCAGGGGCCACAGGCACGGTCTAGCCCCCTCCCCCCTCCCTTCCTTCACGTGGGGACTGGCACCGGGGCGCCATCCAGGCACCAATCGATCCGGCTGCCCGTGTTCCTCTTTTTCCTAGGATGGCGCCGACGCCGCAGAGCCCTGTATCAACTGCACAGACGGAGAGAATGGAACCGTAGGAGGACGGTACCAAACGCTGTATTCAATCCAGGTGAGTGATATTCTCCCCGCACCTGGTGCCCCCCCCCCCCCTGTGAAGAAGCCCTCCTGCCGTTCAGTCGGGGGCCTCGTCTTGGGCTCTCCTCGGTGGAGTTTCAGGTGGGCCAGAAAAGCCGTCTCCCAAGGCCAGATGGTGCCTGGCAGAGACACCCCCACCCCCAATCCCCCACGACTACGCAGAACCACGGTCAGGGTTCCAGACACCTGCTTTCAGACATGCCTTGGCTGAGAAATCACCCTGACAAAGAAGGAACGGGACTTCTTATGGCCTGGCAACCAGTCAGAAAAGAAAGTAAGGTGCAAAAAACCAACCACCACCACCAACCCGATAAACACTCCTTCAAGTGACACCTTCAGCTCTGAAGGAATTCCCTCTTCTGGGGAAGGTTCCCAGGCCTGCTTGCAGTCCAGCCCTGCATTGTCGCCCTGCAACTCTCCCTTTGCAGGTGGAAACAGAAAGAGAGAGGGGGGGGTGACACCCTCTTTGGAGGGCTGTGTGCAAATCTGTTCCAGGAATTAGTCCAGACTTAAAGGAGCCCAAGGGAGAGATGGTTGAGCGCCTTAGATGTAATTCTGTACATGTTGGACTGAAACCCAGCATGGATTCACTGCTGCCTTCCTCATCCCCCTCCCCTACGCCCACCCCCAATCAGTCCCCCCAGCACCGGGTGGAGGGACATGACCAAGGCTGCCCGATGGACCCAGACCAGAGCCCCAGACCTGACCCCAGAGCTCCTCAACTAGCCCTTTGGAAACCACCCCCACCACCACACACACACACACACACACACACACACACACACACACACACACACACGCTGCTAGCCCCTCTCCTCTCTAACCAGGCTCCTCTCCTCTCCTCGGCCAGGCCTGCCTGCGCTCCTGCTTCCAGGCTCAGATGGTGGAGAAGTGCCAGTGTGGCCACTATTCCGTCCCTCTGCCGGAGGGAGCAATTTACTGCAACAACGAAGCCTATCCAGACTGGGGTGAGAAGACCCACTGTGGGGGGAGGGAGGGAGGTGGGGGGGGGGACCCTGGCCAGCTTACAACGGCACCCACGGGCCAATCCTGCAGCACGTGCTGTGAGCTGAGCGCCTGGGCTCTCTGGGAAGGAGGAGGCGGGGGGGGGAGACAGCATTGGGCAGAAGGTGGGTCTCTCTGTCTGTCTGCACGGAACCACCCCATGGCATCCTTTGGCCCAGTGGTTGGGGTGATGGAAGGCGTTGCCCCACACAGCTGGGGGAAATGGGAGAGGGCGGGGGGGGGGCTGTCCCATGGCCAGTCCCCTGAAGCAGACTCCTGGCTCAGAAGCCCGGTTGCCACGCGCATTTCCAAGCCTCCAGAGTTGCCGGGCGGCTGCACACCAGCAAAAGGAAAAGCAGTTCACCTTTCTTCATTATTCTGCCACACTTGCCAGCTCCCCTTTCAACCGATCAGGAATTTTTTTTAAAGGGAGGCGTTTGACAGCCTTCAAGCTTTGAGGCCAACCAGACAGGTTGCCGGCGTTGTGTGAAACTCAGGCCCAGCAGAGGCAGGTTGTCCTCGGACAAAGCACGAGGGCGGATCGCCCAAGAAGACGCTTGCCTCACTCTGGGCTCTTTTGCAAATCAGTCTGCTTTTGTTTTGCAATTGGTCACCAGGGAGGTAAACAGGGGTCTTATTGGCAAAGCTTTGGAGGAACTGAGTGCCTGGAGGGAAAACAGCAGGAAACCAGGCCGGTCCTTGACATGTGTGATTTGAACCTGAGTTTGAGTTCTCACCAGGACTTGATAAGTGGGCGGGTAGGTGGGCAGGCATCTCCCACGAACAAAACCCTCCTTCTGATTTTGATGTGACCCCCATGAGTGGATACGTTTTTCAAGGTGGCCAGGGCCGGGGGCGGGGGAATGGAAGCACCCATCTCTAGCCCAGTTCTTGCTTGATCAGACATGGCCTGTGCTCTCTCTCTCCCTGCAGCGCACTGCTATTCCGCTCTGCACGCCAGTGTGGCGCACCGGCAGTTTTGCATCCAATCCTGCAAGGAGACCTGCAAGTAAGTGCGGGAAGCCTCTCGGGCAGAGCTTGCTGGCGGAAGGGTCTGGCCTCCCTCCGGCGCTGATCCGAAGGGCAAACGTGGGGGAGGGGCAAGCTGGGATTTGGAGCTGTGGGCGGCGCAAGGGGAGAGGCACCTGGTTCTGACTCGGGCCTCCCATCTCTTTCCCCAGCAACACCCAGTACAAGATGACCATTTCCATGGCTGACTGGCCTTCGGAGGCTTCTGAGGTGGGCCTTGCCTTCGGTCTGGCTTGTAAGGAGAGTTGTGGGGGTGGGGGGAGAGGGAGTAGGGTTAGCCCATCGCATCCTAGACGCCTGCACCTCTGCAGGGGTGCAGTTAGACCTTAAAATAAGCAAAGTTGCACGATTACAATGAATATAAACGGACCAAAGGTTTTCAAATCCTGAGACCCCTTTGGAAAAGCCAGCCCGCGTGTCACTGACTATTTAAAGAAGGGTATTTGCAAACAATCACCACAAAACAAGCACAGAACAGGAGAAGCAAACAAACAGGTTCTCCAGAACAGTAACCTACGCCAGAGACCTTTTTATAAACGCCAAGCCTCCCGGGAGGGGGGGCGGCGGAGGGGCCAGGACCCAGAAAGTGGCCGTCCCTGCCCTTTGCTTATAGTCAAGCAGCAGGTCTTTTCTATGGGTACCTTCTTCTTGCCCCCCAAGAACAGTCCTAGAAGGCCGGGGGGGGGGGGTGCTTCTGTGGGCTAACATGCCCAAACCCTCCAGGACGAGATACACCAGTACAGCATCTCGGAAGCACACGCGCACACCCACCCCGCTGCACCCCCTCGGCCAGCACCCTGTGTTCAGCCTCACTGTGCTCCCTCTTCCTAGGACTGGATTTTCCATATTTTGTCCTACGAAAGAGACACGTCCACCAGCATGACAGTGAACCGGTGAGTAAAAACCTTGTTCCTCTCTCGGCCGTCGCAGCCGGTGGAGGCACAGAGAGGCCCCGGTTGCCCAGGCAAGAGATCAGAGAGGCCGGCTGGGCTCCACGTGATCACGCCGCGGGAGCGGTGGAACCAGCGTGGCGTCATGGCTGGAGGGTTCCTGGACCCCAAGTGGCAAGCGTCAGTGGCCTGGGGCTTTGGGTCACACCCCCTTCCCCAGATGAGGCGTGAGGACGGAAGGCAGGGATGGAGGAGAGCCTCGGGGGCCGCCCTCCGCTGTTGGAGAGACCGGGGAGAGGGGACATGCACGGAGCAAACTGAACCTCCAGCGATGGAGTTCCTCTTTCCTCCCGTGTTGGCAGACCAACAAAGCTGTTCATGCATTCAAGGCAGGCCCGGAGGCATGTCTGGCAAAAAAGGCCTCCTAGGAACGGGGGTTCAGGGACCTGACCCCTTCCTTCTCTCCCGGCCTCTTCTGCAGAAACGGGATCATCAAACTCAACATCTATTTCCAGGAGTACAACTACCGAACCATCTCAGAGTCGGCAACAACCACGGTAAGCAGCCACGGCACAGCCGGACTTTGGCCAGAGGGCCCAGCGCTTTGGGCATCCAGACTGGGCCAGTGCTGGCCTTCGCCAGCTAGTCACGGTCTCCACAGCCCATACAAAATATAGACGCCACAATTCCAGTGTTCAAATCTCCTATTTTTAGATGCTTTAAAACCTAAAGTCTTGTTCCATCGGTCCGGCTACCGTTCAAGGTCCTGGCCCTCCAATCCAATGTGATCTTTACCCGGAGGTAACGAGAGTGTCACTGACGCAAGGAGAGCCTGGGCTTTGATAGAAAAGGTCTAGTGGGGAGGATGTTGCTTTGGAAGTCTGGATCTGTCCCCGAGGAAAGACCCTGCTCCATCCACACAGCCAGGAGCTCCTGGGGTGGGCGGGTAGGCGGTTGAGCATGGGGTCCGAAGCCCCCCCTCATGTTTTCAATCTGCCCCCTCCCTTTCAGATTGTCTGGCTTCTCTCCAGTCTGGGCGGCCAGTTTGGCTTCTGGATGGGGGGCTCGGTCCTCTGCCTCATTGAGTTTGGCGAAATCATCATCGACTTCCTGTGGATCACCATTCTGAGGCTGATCGGTTGGGGCCGGGGGCTGAGGCAGAGGCCAAGGGTCCCCCAGCGCACCAGCACCCTTCCAACGGTGTCTGGGGAAGTGGAAGCCTACACCAACCTAGCCTTCCAAGGGGACGGGCCCCCGGGCGAGCCCAGGAAGGGCAGCCTGCCTGCCCAGGAAGTGCCGTCAGAACCGGGCACCCCGCCACCCAGGTACAACTCCCTCCGGGGGAGGGCCACCCCCCAACATCTGGTGGAGCCAGACCGTGATGGAGAGGCATCGCCAGAGGACCAGGAGGCGACTTAAGCCCCAGCCTGGGTGGGAGGAAGACAAGAAGCACCCGCCGGTCATCCCCTCCGGGACCTGCGTGGCACCGTCCGCTTCAACGCTCACCGAGCCACCCCCTTCCTTTCTGTAGCCGTGCCTCCCAACTGAGGCAGGGCAGATTCCCCATCCAGTCTCCTCTCGAGAGGGCCAACGTTCCTTCAAAACCATGTCAGGCAGGGAGGTGGGTGGTCCCCTCCCCACGCCAAGCACTCCTTTCACCCTCACTTTGCTGGACACACTGATGTTGCACCCAGAACTCGGTGGGCACGAGAGGCCCCCTCCTGCCCACCAGCCTCCCCCTGGCCCAGCCAAGGGCCGCTTTTCTCCTCTTGGGGGCCCTCGGCCGCAGCCCACCGGCCCGCGGTCCTGCCCCAGGCCTCCTGCTGCTGCTGCTGCTCTCGGGGAATACCAGCCGCCTCATGGGGAAGGGGTCAGGCCAGAGCTGAGGGCCAGGGCAGCATCCTCCCCTCAACCTTTGCCCCTTCTCCCCGCTGGAGAGAGATTCCTGGGTGCTCAACATTCAAGAGCCGGATCTGCTGGAAGAAAGAGGGGGGTCCCTGCTGCCCCCCCCCCCCGGGCTTGCTTCGTTGCCATTTAACAGCCTTTGTGGAGTTCCTGCAGGGCCAGCAATAAAAGGGAAGGAGGGCACCGGCTTCTCTGCCTCCTGGAACCCCCCACCTCGAGTCCTCCTCCTATGTTCTCTCATCTCTGCTTTCTGGGCATCAGGAAGCTTGGCTATGTGCTGGAGTGAGTCCCGCTTTTGGCTGCCATAAAGCAACTGGGCACTGCACCCCGTTATCAGGATGACCCCGGCTGGCTGGCTGGCTGGCTGGTGGCAAGGGGAGAGCTGGCTGCCTCTTTTCCTCCCCTTAGGCCTGGCAGCAGCTGCGGTCTGCCGTTGCTGGCGCCCCTCCCCTCCCTTCCTCCCTCCAGGCATCCTTCCACCTTCTGAATAGGGCCAAGGGCCCCTCTGGGGACCAAAGGCAGGTCCGATCCTTGCCCTAACCCTAACCCTAACCCTAACCCGATGAGCTCCTGCCCTGGGGACCCTTCCTGGCATTGACCCTGGCTCTGCCCGGCTGCCTGAACCAGAGTCCCCTTAAAATAACCGGGGGGGGGGGGGTAGATGCGCCTCCCCTGGGCTCTGCAGCAAGGGAAGACAAACCCTTTCATCACAAAACGCACAGGCACAGAGTTTGACCACTCAGACACACAACCCTAGGAAAGGCTCGTGAGCCAGTGTGAGGGCCACCTCCCTCCCTCCCAGCCCGTCTTGGGCTGAGGAGCTGCCAGGGGAGAGAAAGGAGCACCGGCAGCCGCCTCTCCCTTCTGACCCGTGGCACAAAGGGGGGCAGGCACCCTCCGCCCACCAGGCGGGGCAGTGGGTTGCGGCATATTGCGGGACCCCAGCACGGAAGGGAGCAGCCACCCCACAGCAGCTAGAGGGCCACTGGGCCCCACTGGGGAAGAGGGAGACACCCAGGGCTGCCATGGGGGGGGGCACTCTCCCCACCACCCCCGCCCCCGCCCTCTGATCCAGGCAGGCCCAGCGTTGGTTGCGCCAGAGCCCTGCTGCAAGCGTGTCCCCACCCAGGGTGGGTCAGGAGCTCAGCCAGGAGCAGCCCCATAAAAACGGGCAGAGTCACCAAGAGGGCAGGTGCCCGGCCAGGGAACCGGTCTGGGGCAGCCGAAGGCAGCTCCTGCGGCCTCCTTCCCAGGCGGCAGGCAAGGGACTGAAGCCACGCCGACAGCTACCCACGCCCGTCGCGGAGAGTCCGTGGCCTGGCCGGTTGTGGCTGCCTCTCTCTCTCTTGGCAAGCCATCAATCAGCCAGGACCTACAGATGCCGATGCAGAGCCAGGCGGTGGGGTGGGGGAGAAACCCCTTGCCCAGAGGGAACCAGCCCATGGAAGTCCACCGCTCCCCGGCCAGGCTTCTCCCACCCGGCCCACTTGCAGAAAAGGAAAAGGTGGGAGCCCCCACTCACACCGGCCTCAAGGCACCCTGCGGGCTTCGCATTGCCTTCTCCTCGACACACCCCCTGGGGAAGGGAAACGCTGAGCTGAGCAGCCCCATCTCTCCCTGGGGCCTTGGGGGGGGGGAGAACCCTCCACCTGGCCAGCAAGAACGCCTGCGCACCGACGGCCAGGAAAAGGAGGCAGCAAGAGGGCTCCAGGTCGCCCAACGGCCCCCTTGGCCGAGTGGCCCTCCTAACACCAGGCTGCCGCAAATCCCCTGGCAGCGCCGCTAGTGTGCGGGGGGGGGGGGGGGACGGACAAGCTCCCCCTCTGCCACCCACTCCCCCAACTGGGCTGAAGCCATCGCTCTCCCTCCCCTGAGCCTCTTCCCACCTCCCTCCCAGAGAGGAGCCAGAGCTGCTTTAAGGTGTTTATTCTGTGACTGAGAAATACAGCCTCTTCCGTCCCCATCCAGGGGGCTTCTGCCGGCCCACAACGGCTGTTCCTCCCCCACTGGGAGGGAAGGGCAGAGCTCCAGGCACATGGGGAGGGTCCCCCACCAGAGGCCCCTTTGACACCCAGGCTCCAGCCTAGGGTCCAGCCCCAGCTTTGGCCCAGAAGCCCCAGAGGTCAGTAGTCCAGGCCCCTCATGGCTGCGATGCTGCTGGCCAAGCGCCGGGGATGGGTCTTGGCCACCTGCTTGTAATCCTCCGGTTTGGTTTTGAGGAGGGCAACCGTCCTCTGCAGGGCCTTGGACGGTTGGAGGCCCAAAGCGTCCATGACGTTGACCAGGTAATCTGCAAGGGGGCAAGACGCCTCTCTCAGCAAGGACCAGGAGCAGCCTCGCTCTCTCTCTGGGCCTGGCCCACCGGGGCCGGACCTCCGTGGCGCAGGGCCGGCCACGGCCCAGGAGGGAGCCACAAAGCGGTTCCTAACCGTGGCCGCTCAGAGAAGGGCCCCGGGGGGGGGGGGCTTCCACACCGCAACAGCAGGGGGAGAGTGCCACCCACAGCTCAAGCAGAACAGAGATGGCACGGTTCCTCCTGCGACCGCACCATAGGAGGGAGCCAGGCGCCTTCGGCCCCCAGGAGAGGCAAGGCCACAGCGGTCTCCGTACATCGGAGGGGCCGTGGGGGGGGGGGGGGGGAGCCGGAGCCGGCCAGCTGGCTTGGAGCTGCTTTGGGTGGGGACAGGGGCAGGACCCAGGACCAGAAAGGGCCTTCCTTCCGATGAAGCCTCCAGAAAGCATTCCAGAGTTGAGAGCTGCTCAACCCTGGGACGGGCCGCTTCAAAAGGTTCACCTGGGGGGGGGGGAGGGCTTTAACAGGTGGCCCCCCCTGTCAGGAAGGAACTAGCGGTGGGTTCCTGAAGCAGTGGGGGAAGGGGGTTTGACGAGTCAGTGGTTCTCAAACTGGGGTCCCCAGGTTTTTCTAGGACTGCAACGCCCAGATTCCTGGCCAGCCAAGCCGGTGGGGAAGGCTTCTGGGAGTCGCCATCCAAGAACCTCTGGGGACCCCAGACTGGGACCCCCTGGATGAGATGTCCTGGGGAAGGGGCCTCCCTTCCCACTCTGCCCCTGGCCGCCCCCCCCCCCCGGCTTCCCACTCACCGATATCCGTGGCCAGCTGCTTGGTGGAGTGGGGGGTGAGCTCGGGGATCTGCAGGATGACCTCGCAGTAGGTCTGCATCGTGGCCCTGGCCAGGGAGCCCAGCCAGTAGTCGGCCAGGTTGTCCAGCTCAGGAAGCTCATCCCCTGCAGGAGAGGCGACAGGGAGGGGGGGAATGGGGAGTGACCCCCAAACTTTGCCACACCGGCGCGCCTCCTCTTCCCGCGGGGACCGGGGGTGGCTGGGGGGCCACCCGTGCTTCTGAACAGGGAGTGCCAAGGGCCCTTCAGTGCTCCTGGGAAGCCCCCAAGGGTCCTGACACCCCCCCCAAGCCTTCACCCCGAAGGCCAGTCCCAGGCGCCTCCCAGACAGACCTGGCCTAGGGCAATGCCTAGCGCCCCAAGACAAACACACTGCCAACGGAAGCTGAGGGCAAGACAGGGTTGGGAGACCGTGGCCTGGGGGTGAAGGCTTGGGGGGGGCAGGACCCTCCCCACCCCACTCCGTGGCTAACAAAGGCGGAACGAGTCACGCCGCATCAAGGGTACCCGGGCCCCGGCCCACCCGCCAAGGTGGCAGACCCCACAGCCTCATCACACTCCCAGCCAAGGGTCTGGGGCTGGGCTGCGGCAGAGGGAGGTGGGGGCAGCCCTCTTCCTGCGAGGCCTGGAGGAGAGGAAAGGCCAGGAGGGGAAAACACAAGGCAGTGGGAGAGGCGAGGCGGGAGTTGCCCAGGGAGCCCCCCCCCTCCCCAGCTGCCCCAGAGGGGGCTCCCCTGCCTGGGGGTGGCCTGGCGTCCAGACCGTCCCTCTGGAAAGGCTGGAGGGCAGGGGAGTCCTGGAGTCACTCTGCCATCCCCCCCCCGCCACACACACCCCCCACTTCCCGGGGACTCCCCTCACCTTGCTCTGGAGGAAAGGGAAGCTTCCCAGCGCGCAGGGCCAGCTCCAGCCCCGGGTCCTCCTGGGTGACAAAGGGCTCCAGGTGGAGAGGCAGAGACATGAGGTACTGGC
Organism: Intellagama lesueurii; assembly: GCA_037013535.1. Taxonomy (NCBI): domain Eukaryota; kingdom Metazoa; phylum Chordata; class Lepidosauria; order Squamata; family Agamidae; genus Intellagama; species Intellagama lesueurii. Next base: position 642,242 of record JBAJHW010000012.1, read on the forward strand.
CGATCTAGGGAGGAGGGAGCAGACGGACGGCCCGTGGGACACGCAGCCTCTTGGCCCCCGCCCGGCCAGGGCAGCTCCTGACGGGCATCTAGACTCAGCCCCTCGGAAGCAGCCCCACACCAGGCCCCGGGGGCCACGTTCTGAGAACGCCTGCCCTGGCCAGGCCATGGGCAAGGCCTCAGCCAGAGGCAAGGGGGGGCTGAGCGGCTCCTGGGCCCCTCTGGGTGGCCAGGACTGGCTCGCTGGGCCCAGGAAGACATTCCACAAGCGGGCAGCCTTTTCTCCGTGCCCCCTGGCGGGACGGGGCGAGGCACAGCCTCGCTTAGCCTGGGCGTTCTCTGAAAAAAAACCCACCCCCCTGGGTGCCCCTTTGCCCCTCCTCTCACGTTGCTGATGTACTCCAGGGGGGTGAGGCTGAAGTTCGGCAGGTCTTCCATCAGCATCTCGCCTGTCCCCGCAGTGCTCCAGCTCTGTCCCAAAACAAGGCAGCAGAGAAAGGCCCCTGAAAGCAGCCCCCTCCCGGAGCAGCAGAAGGGAAAGAGGGAGCCGGAAGGAAGGGGGGCCCAGGCTGACCGGTCGGCTGACTGGCCGGCCCCTTGCCCTCCCTCCTCAGACACCCAGGATGCCCCACCCTGGGGGGCTCCTGTCCCCCAAGCCAGTGGCAGGCGCAAGGCCCTCACCTCCATCTTGGCGACCAACAAGAGCTGCTGTTTGATGCGGAAGAAGACGGAGTCAAAGGCCAGCTGGTGGGCCAGCTGGTTGAGACGCGCCAGGGCAGAGCGGGAGGCGGCCAGCAGGTGATGGTTCGTCCCTTTTTCCTGGGGTGGGAAGGTGGAAGGAGGGAGGGAGGGAAGGAGGGAAGGGAAGGGAGAGGCAAGAACCAAGAGCCAGAGATCAGAGACCAGCTCGGACCCGGGGGGGGGGGGTTTAGGGTTAGGGCCCCTCCAGCGCCACCACACACACACACAAGTGTTCTGAAGTGGCCTGGGAACCAAGGATCTCCAGACCGAAGGGCTCCCACGGGCAAGCGCAGCTGCGGGCGGGAGTCCTCTTGGCTCTGCTGCAATGACAAGGGTCCCACCAAGCAAGGGAACACCTGAAAGAGGCCTGGGAAAAGCAAACACGGCAGGAAGGGAGAGAGCCGTCCGCAGCGCCACGGGCTTCTCGGGACGGGCCCCGTGCTGGCCGCGGGCCTCCGTGCCCGGCCGGAGAGGGAGGCTGCCGGTCCCCGCAGGGACCTTTCCTGCCCTGGCCCAGTTCCCAAGGCCGTGCGGCTGACCAGTCCCGTCCCCCCCCCCCCCGCACGCAGAGACCCAAAGGGAGGGGGTCCCCACTCAGCCCACCTTGAGGGTGTAGAGCGTCTCCAGCAGGGCGGCGTGCTCCTCGGGGCTCTCCTGCTGGAGGTAGTTGTGCTCCTTCCAGGGGTTCCTCGTGGGGCTCGGCTTCTCCTGGGCCGAGTCGGGGAAGCCACTCAGGCTGCAGGGGCCGTAGGAGTCGGACAGGTACTTCCCTGCTGCCGAGAGGATCCTGAGAACCGCCAAAGGAAACAGCCAAAAGCCCCGGGCTGGGGATTCAGAAAGTGGGGAAAGCCCACCCACCGGGGGGGGGGGGGGGGGCTCCGCCTTTGCAGCCTCACTGCCCAGGAATGGCAGCAGGAGGGCGCTGTTGCCCTCGTGCCCCCCAACAACAACAACAACAACATACGCGGGGCCCCTCGCCAGGTCCCCTGCTTTGCTGCTGTGAGAACCGCGCTGGCCCTGCAAGACCTCCAGCCTGTGCCAGGACAGCTCCGTCTGCTGCCCCTGGAGCAAAACCACCAGCGGCCCTGGCGCCTCCCTCCACCTTCTTCCCACCGGGAGCCTCACCTGTTGGCCAGCTGCTGCTCAAAGTCTCCACACTGGCGCAGGAGCTCCCCGCACGTCCCGATGATTCTGGAGCGGGGAGAAGAAAAGCGCTCGAGACACGCCTGCCTCCAGAGGTGCCCAGGCAAGACCTCCCACCCAGGCAGCAGCTACAGACCACTTTCAGGACTGGGGGGGGGGGGGGGAGGCTCTCTGGCAGAGCAAAGGGGTGCCAGGTGCCCACCATGACCAAAAACGAGCCATGGGCATCGGGGGCAGAGGGCAAATTTTACTCTTGGCTCATGGGAAACTCCACAGTCACATTAAAGGGGAACAGGAGGGCCGACCCTCATGGGACCTTCCAGAAGCACAGCCCCCCCCCCCCAACAGCAGAAGGAGAACTTATCCCCCTTCCAGACCCCTCCTCACCGGACCGCCATCTGGAAAGCACTCCAGTCCTCCTGGAAGAAGGCGTTGGGAGGGATCTCGTCCAGCCGGCACTTCTTCCGGATCGACTGCAGGGCGTTGCTGAAGTCAGAAGCGTACCTGCAGGAATGGGCAAAAGATGCCACAGCCGGGAAGAAGACCCCACAGGCCGGATCATTCGTGCAGCAGCGTCAGGGCTGAGATCCAGGTGGAGGAGGTGCCCCAGCTGCGGGAAGCCACACACACACACACACACTGCCCCCAGTGTCAGGCCTGCACATTTGCTGCACCCCAAGAACCCTGAAACAAAGGAAGCAGCTCCCACGTGTGATCAAAAGGGAGGCGGCCCCCACGGGCTGTGCAGGGCACCCTGCGGATTCCTCCAGCCGAGGGAGCATCCGGGAGCTCCCCACTGGCCCCAGAACCAGTCCTTCTCGGGAGGCCTGGTTCTGTGCTTGTGCAAGGAAACGTCAAACACACACACATACCCGCCTGCGCCTGGAGGAAAACCCAAGCCCTCCCTTGGCCCCAGGCCCTCCCCGGCCCGGCCCTCCAGCCCAGCCCCCCCCCCCAGGACTCACTTGCTGAAAAGGGCTCGCAGGGCCTTGAGGAGGCCGCCCACGCCCAGCCCGCCCGTCAGCCGGAGGCAGTTGTCCACGGCCCCCGAGGCCAGGCCAAAGAGCTTGTTCACCGCGTGGCTGAGCTCTTGCACACAGTCGAGGACCTCGCCGTGCTCCTGCACAACCACACAAGGCCACGGCCCGTTATCAGCCCTTCACGCAGCAGGCATTCACCGGGTCCAACGGGAGCCCCCACACTTTCAGAGAGTGGCCGGGCCCTGGACGAGCCAGACGGTTTGGACGACACCTCTTTTTTTTTTTTTTTTTTTTTGTCTTGGCCCGTGGCCCAGCAGGCCTCAAAGGGCCTCCCGCTCTCCGGGGTGCTGTGACTTCCTGGCCCTCTTCCGAGCGTATTCTGCCCTGCCTTTCCACAGCACAGACCATGGAAAAACAGCTCAAAGTAGGCTCTCAATGGGGATAACCCAGCCGGTGCCTATGCTTTCAAGAAGCTGGCACACCGAGGAGAGGCCAAAGGAAACCTAAGCAGCTGGAACAGCCATCTGATCTCCCACCTAGCACCTCTGGAAAAAAGGAACCAGGTATACCTATGTGCTGGCAAGGAGTCTGAGCAGCAGCCCTGGCTGCCAGGGAGGGGGCATCACCCCCCAAAGGGACCCTCATGCACCCCACTGAAGCCAAGCACCCCACATCTCTGAAGGGCTGAAGAACCAAACCATTCACTTCGCTTACACAGGGCCAATGCCTTTGGTATTGCTCTGGTGGCTGCACCTCCTTTCGTAATCAGGACGCAAGTAACTGAAAGCTATGGGATCCCATCATGGGAAGGAAGCAGAGAAGGACGGACACACACACACACACACACACACACACTTACCAGAGGCACAGCACTCATCTGGATGAGCAGGTTCCCTTCCTCCAGGGCTCCATACTGCAGCTGGAGCGGCTTGTAGGGGCCATAGACAGCGTCGACCAGTTCTGTCACCTTCGTCAGACTGCATTGCTCTGAAACCCCAAAAACACAGGATCGCGAGAAGGGGAAGAGGGAGGGGCCTCCTGCCCCCTTTCGCTCCCAGGACCATCTGTAACTCCCAGGTGCACCTGGCAAGGTGGGCGCTGGGGCAGGGAGGAGGTCTGCCTCAAGGTGAGCAGTCACCGGCCATCCCCGTAGCAAAAGTAAAGGGGGGGGGCATGGGCGTGAGGGCCACCCAGCCCCCATTCCCAGGCCCCAACACCTGATGGGCCCCTCTCCCAATTCGGCAAGGAGAGGAAGGGGGTGACTGCGAAGCAGGTCTGGAGCCGGCGTGAGCGTCGCAGGAGCCGCTGCTAGGAGAACCGCTGCCAGAGGGGCACCCCTGGGGTTTCATCAGTGAGGAACTCAACCCCATAGAGCCAGCTGCCCTTCCTGGCTTTTTCCTCAAGGCAGGTCACGCCAGTCCTCCGTGAAGAACCTTGTAAAGCAAAATATGCTGCACTTCGCCATAGACCTGGCGGCTCAGGCCCCCCCCCACCCCACCCTCTGGCTTTCTGGGCCTACCCCCCCAGCCAAATGCTGTTGTTCCCAAGCGTTCCCACCAGGACCTGCTGCTGTTGCAGCTTCCAGAGACGACGCCTGCAGCGTCCAGGGGGCCTCGGCACACGGGCCAAGTCAAAAGCCCTGCGGCCTTGCCCATGGAGGACCCTCTGCTTGCCGAAGAAGCACTGAGCTTCTGCCGGGGGCCATCGTGGTCGCCAAGGCTCTGCTCACACTCAGGCCAGCGGTGGGGGGAACCCAACCGCTCCTGATCCGCTCTGCACTGGGGGAAGCTGCACGCCGCAGGAGGCTGTGCCCAGGCCCTGCGTCCTGACCCAGGAGGAGTGAGAGCAACATTAGCTCCCTGGGTTTCAGTTGGATCTCTCACCTTGGGCACCTTGGGGCCACGTGCCTGCCAGCTCCCAAGGCCCAAGGCGAGCAGTGACGGTGCGGGGCCAGCTCACTGCAGAGACGACCCAAGTCCCGCGCAACAGGGTCGGCAGGGAGCGGAGGGACCGGGAGAGGGTTTGGAGGAAGCAAAAGTGCCAAAACGGTGTTTACTCAGGGCAGAATCCGTAATGTTCGGCTTCAGCAAACAAGCAAAGAACTAAGTCAATACTGCTCAACCAATTTACACAGAGCTTGGTACAAATGTTATATAACCGATAAATACCGTCAGTGCAATGCTAACAAACCATGGTCTTGCAAAAGCTCCCATGGACGGAAAGAAGAAAAGGCGAACCCACACCCTCGGGGCGTTTGGGCAGCCCCAGGCGTGAGACGGCAAAGGCAGAATGGGCACTCACTCAAGTGGGGTAGCATGGCAGCCTCCAGCCCGCGGGCAAAGTAGGTGGTGGCGTCATACAGCCCCAGCAGCTGGCTGAGCTTGCTCTCAGGTCCTGCGCGCTCCACGGCGGTGCTGAGGCAGGCGGGGACCGAGGGCACCAGTGCTCCCAAGGCTTGGATCAGCAGGACAGTCACCACCTGGTGGGGGGCCTTGAACACCTGCAGGAGGGAGGGAGGGAGAGGGAGAGAAAAAGGTCCAAGTCTGGAATCAGCCACGAGGAGCTGCCAGTGCCTGGCAGAAGGCATTCCATGGGATAGCCACACAAACACACACAACCCAGGGAGAAGACTGGGGCAAACCAGGCCGTTTTAAAGGGCTGGGAGAGAAATCCAGGTCATCTCAATTTAGGTCTTGAGGTTCCAGGAACTAGGCACGCCACCCATTCATTCTGCACTGGCCTCGAAGGCCGACAAACTCACCGGATGCTGAATGTCCATCCTTTTGTGCAAAAACCCATTAGCCTTGCTAGTGGACGGAAGTGGCAAATTCAGAACCTCAACATCAGAATGGTTTGAGCAGCACCGCCCAACCTTGGGAAGGGGTCACCTCCAGGCCTCTCTGATTGCAGGAAAGCCAGAAAACAGGCATTTACGAAAGGCATAGACAGAGGCTGGAAAGATGGCAAGAGGAGGGGGCGTCCGAAGGGAAGGGGGAGAGGCAGGGAGTCCTATTTGGCCCCTACAACAAAGGGTCAAGAGAGGACGCAGAAGGAGCGAAAAGGGGGCGACACCAGCAACCTTACGACTGTCAGGCTTTTGATTCAAGAGGTGATTTTCTGTCTGAAAATAAACGAAGAAGGTGGATGGAGCCGCTGGCTTGGCAGCCTAACGAAGAAGGTGCTAAGCAGTGGCAGGACATCTGGAGGGAAGCAGGCAGAGCCCGCTCTTGGTTAACTATGCACGAATCAGCCTTGCCACGCTGGCAAAAGAAATCAAGCAGCGGAATGAGGCGAGTGCCGAAGGCCTTTGGGCAGAGATGCAACCAGACCCCCGGCTTCACGATCTGGCAAAGGGACCTTCCACCTGAGACTTTCAGCCTGACGGCTTCCTGGACAGGTTTTCCAAGCCCACTGCACCCCCCCCCACCCCCACCCCCGTTCTGTGTGAGGAAGAAAGCGAGCCCGAGAGGAAAAGCAGCAAAGGGATAACTAGCACAACCTGTTCGTCTCATGCTGGAAGGTGCCCGTAACCCCAGCCCCACATGTTTTAGCCACAGAAAGGAGGAGCTGAATTTATGTTAAAGAGGTCACTGGGGGGGGGGGGCTGGAGGGCTGGAGAAAGACACTGGAGGTGACGGTGCTGCTCAGTGCACAGCCTGCATTTATTGTAAGTCGTAAAATGGCCAAAACCTCATTAAGACCTTTGCGGTTGGTAGGACTGGATCATTTCAAACAAGGACGTAGACAGGCAGAGTTTATGATGGTAGATCATTACCCTTGTTTTCTTCCTGCTAGAATCTGTGCCGCAGTGTAAAAAACAGCAACGCCACACAGTCATGGGATTGTACAAATTTCTATCTGCTTTTGAATCTGCGTTGCTTAAGGAACATTGCCGCTTACACACTGAGCCTGCACAGCGTGGGTCTCTTGTTATCATCTGCACTCAGGCCTGCCAGGGTCCAAACCAAAGCACCATTCGAGATGCTTCCTGGCCAGATGGTGAGCAAGAGAAAGAGGACGGGATTTTTAGCTGGAGCAAATTTGCACACAGAACAGGGCTGTGTAAGGCGCACTCTCCTGCATACCGCCTTTCCTTAAGTGGGGGGGGGGGGGGGGGAGACACGGGGCCAGAGGCTGCACTCCACATGAACGACACTCACAAGTTCCTGTCCTGCTCCACATGGGTTTTGAAACATCATCAGCATTTAATCATAGATGGTAATCACAGCCTCAGGAATTTAGAGAGCTCAAATGTTCCTAAATAATCTTTATGGCAAAATCACTGGAGCCTGCTGGTTTTTCCTGTTTTGGAGCATGTGTGTCACTGAACATCAGCAGAGCAGGATCAGACCTAACAGTAACCTGAGCCTTACATATTTGAAAACTTCCTGTGCATTTTGATCATGGTGATCCACACATGGGTAGCCGGCTGCAGTCCTTCCACGGGGCCTGAAACCCCACCTCCACCTGGCTCTGACCAGCAGGAGAAGCAGCTCTGCAGGGCTTCAGATTGTGAGAGAAGATGCTGGATGGGTGAATCTGCAACGGGGGTGTGTGTGTGTGCGTGCTGCGGGGAGGGGGGAAAAGCAGCAGTGGAAGCCCAAGAGCTGAAGAAGGAAACCAAGCCTTCAAAAGAGGGTTTGGTGTCAGGGAGGCTGCAGCTGGAACCTCCGGCCCTGGGCACGAACACGGGGCCAGGCAACCCTCCCAGCTCCATCCAGAGGCATACAGAACAGAGACTCCTCCTGACCTGGATGTCCTACCCACGGGAATGGCCTTCTGGCCTCTTAACGTCCTTGGCCTTGCCTCTGGCTTCCATAAATCCCACACACTTTACAGAGATTTTGCTGAAGACTGGATGGATGTGTACTAAGCAGAACTGACCCAGCGCCTGTGACCTGGGAGAACCTCCTCAACGGGGACTTGACCTCACTTGCTGACCTCTGGCTCTGTCAGAGGAGGAGGAAGACGTCCGAGCCTGGACCTCACACTGGACGTGTGACACACACATACACACACACACACACGCACAGAGAGGGAGAAATGCACCCAGCTGACTCTTGGGAAAGAGAAATGCACGAGCCTGTGACCCCGATTAACTCAATACAGAGAGGGGAAGCTTATTCCGGGCTCTGCGCCGAAGGGCCCCCAGCCGAACTTCCATCACCTGCCAAAGATAACCATCAGCTTTCTCCTTCATGGGTGAAAGGCCTCATCAAGCTAATCTGATGAAGTTGGCAGCTGCTGACAAGAGCCACGGTCCTAAGAAACCAGTTTTCCCTCCACCATGCCATCGGGGCCTGGCTACCTTTCTGCAACTGCCACAGATTTAAAGCAGTGGGAAAGAGTTAAGCAGGCAGCCAGCACCGGGCATCGCTACAAGGGGGGGGGGGGCAAGCTGGAACTGCCAGCCTTGCATCTCTGCCCATCAGCTCCGGTCACGCCCTCCACGAAGAGGCCAAACAGGTCTCTCTCCCACTTCCCCTCAGCCCTGCTCTTCTAGAAAGGGCGCTGCTTTTCTCTCGGCAGAGAAATGGAACTTCTTATAAGTCATGCTGGTTCTGCTTGCCAGAGAGAGAGAGAGAGAAGGGACGGGGCAGAAAAGCTGAGCAGGATCCTACTGAAGCCTCCCTTCTTGCTTTCAACTTTTCTTTGCATGAAGATGTTCCACAGCGAACACCCCACAGGCTATCACGACACCAGACCCCGCGTCCAGTATCAACATTCTGTCCTGGGACGAAGGGCCCCATAGAGGTTTCAAAAGCTTTCAGAGAATCCCCCGCCCCTCTGGGGGCGGCCATGACCAACTGAGGTCCAGGCCCGACTTCACTACCAAGGCAAACAGGGCTCAGAATTTTTCAAGGAACTCCAAATCCAGGGGAGCTGCAAAATTCATTTAAAGAACACCCCCCCAAGAGAGCCGACGTGACAGGCCAGGCTGGGCCAGGCATGAAATGGGGGCCACCTGAAACGTTGGCAGTTCAGCTGACCCATCTGGGTGCATCTCAGACAGACAAAAGGGACAGAGCGGCTGAGAGACAGCTGCAGTCGCTCCCCAGGGCTACACAGAACCCTGCCGCCCGGCCCAGTCTCCTGTTGGATCTGCAACACACGAACCTAAGCCACGGGCAGGCGAGGCCCCTCGTCCACGAGCCGCCACCCTGCCTACCTGTGTGGTCCACTGCAGCTGCGAGTGCCACGTTCCAAGCAACACGTCGTAGAGTTCGGTCAACTGCCGATCCAACGGGAGGTCCGACTGGCACAGATCCTGCCACACAGTCGTGAGCTGCACCTGTGAGGGACAGAAAAGTCAGGGGCACATTCCCACAACCAGGGTCCCCCCTTGGGGCCATTGCTTTGTTCAGATGAACACAGAAAATAAGGATGAGTCCCTCAGCAGGGTTAGCGTATCATTTCCACTCCCAGATGACTGCTGGGTGGCCCTTCCTAAGGTTCCATCTGACCTCTCTTGGAGAAGCCAGAGAGAGACAAACTGGCTGGAAACCCAGGTTCCAACCTTTGCATGGCTGACTGGATGGCCTCGGGCATACCCTGCCTCGCAGGGCAGAGTTCACCCTGCTAACTGTTGGGAGGAAACATGATCCTTGAAATTGCACCCACACTGTAAAAAAGAGAAGGGGACGTATTTACATATGTGGTGGTTATGTGAAATAAGAAAGAAAGAATGGAATTTAATCTTTAAAGAAATATCTGAAATAACTGGATTGAATATTCAAATGTCTCCGTTAACAGCTTTATTGAATGTGATTAAGAAGGATCAATTGTTGAAAGAAAATAAGGATTTAATAGTAATAATGAGTACGGCTGCAAGATTAATTTTCGCAAGAAACTGGAGAAATGATAATCAATTTAGTTTAGAGGAATGGTATAGAGAATTATGGGATATGGCAATTAATGATAAACTGACATGTGATATGAAAATAAGAAGACGCCAATTGAAAAATAATGATTTTAAGAAAACGTGGAATGTATTTTTGGAATATGTATTTCGGAGAGGGAAGGGGTATACACCGAGGGAAGAAACAATGAAATTTTGGAGGGAAAATGGATTGAATGAAGTTTAATGATAGTCCTGAAGGTGATGGGGGCACTTGTGAAATTGTATATTTTTGTTTTTTATTGTTTTTTTTAATGTTTTTTATAGTTCTTTGTGTGGTAGTTGGTTTATGTTGTATTAATAAAAATTAATTTTAAAAAAGAAAGAAATTGCACCCACTTCGGGGGAAGGAAACCTCATGCAAATTGAAAAAACCTGCTGTCCCTGAGGTGCAGAGACACCCCCTCCCTCGCTGCACAGAGCTGAGACTTGAAAGAGGATTCCCTGAGCCACCTGCAGAAGCATTACTGGACCAAACCCCTTGCTCAACTCCAGAGCCTATGTGGAATGCAGAAGCCATGCCGAAGAGGTGCCCCCTGCCCCCTTGACACCTGCACCCCCCAGTAATAATTCCAGGTGGAATGCTGCTCATAACCGTGCATGAAACCGACACCACTCCGTTGCGGTCGCTCGGGTTCCAGGCACGCCGCCTCCCACTGCAAAGCGCACCCGACTGTATCCCAAGAAGAGGCAGCCTGCCTGGAGGGGGAGGGCCCGGCGGAGAGCAGACCACTGCCTGCCCAGAGCGCTTTCCTTCCTTATCCAAGAGCCTCGGGGAACTCACGGGACAGGCCACGAAGACCTACATGCCAAAAGCCCTTTGCAGGAACAGACAGAAAACACCGGGGTGGGGGTGGGGTATCCACAAGGCATTTGAAGATGGGAGACGGAGTGAGTACCTTGTGGCATTTGTAGTAGTAAGCCAGCAGCTGGGGCATCCGGTCGATTTCTGTGAAGACTTTGACAAAGACTCGGGCCTGATCTGAAAGAGAGCGATCTGGTCAGCTGGGCCAAGGACCAAGGCGAGCGGAGGCAGCCTCCCTGACCTGGGGCAACCCCGCTGGTCCTGCCCCATTCCAGAGGGAAGCGGAAAGGCCTGGAGTCTGGGCCGTGGTGCGACCCTGAGAAACCCAGCACTCAGACCCCGCGGACTTAGCTCTGGCATCGCCCCACCTCTGCCTCGAGCATCCAACCAACACCCCCCTGGGGCGATAGGTGCTCAGCCCTGCCCGCTGTCCAGAGGAGACCCACCAGCAGAGGTGAGGATGGGCCGGGAGACAAACACAGAGCACACTCCATCCGTGACGGAGGCTGAGAGCTTTTTGGGCACGTCATCGCCGTTCATTTCACAGCAGCCTGGCAAAGGGCAGCTACTATCCTTGGCTCCGCCAGGCAGAGAAGAAAGCTGAGAACATAACAGTCTGACCCAAGTCCACCCAGTGGCTTCGTGGCAAAGGCAAGATTTGAGCCAAGGACTGTGTGGATCCCGGACGGACACTCTTAGTCCGACGGAGAATTGAACACCTCTGTCTCCCGCAGCCCCTCAGAGGAGACTCAGGCTGGAAACTAGCTTCCTTCCGGGTAAGGCCTGTCTGTGGGCCATCCCAAGATAGAGCAGCCCCACACGCTCTTCCTGCATGGCCTGTCTCCGGCTCTACCAGAAGGCAGCCTGCATCGTGGCTGGTACCAAAGGAAAGGGAAATGCTGTGTGGAATCCCGAGAGAAAGAGGGTTCGTCCTGCCCTACTGGCTGCCAGCTGGGTGCCAGGTGGCCTGGAAGGGAAAAGCCCTGCTCTGCCCAGTCCCAGAGCGCCCCCTCCTGGTGGCGTCCTGGCAAAGCACCAGGCAATCCCATCCTGGCCACAAGAGCTTAAGATTGCACTCCTGCGAGACGTTGAGTGGCCCCACTTTTCTCACCAGGAAACAGTTCTTGACCAACACACTTTGTCGCACGCACGCAGGCAGAGCCCTCCATGTGTCCTGTGGCTCCACTGGCTTCAGAGGCCGGCCGGCCCGTGAGGGTCAGGCAGCCACTAGCAGAGACCCTTGGAAGGAAGGCCAGCCAGACCTTCTCTTTACCCAGAGCTGGGCCAAAAAAAGCACGTGAAATGACAGGAGAGGAACAGGAATTTTCCGAGGGGGCTGTGCTCACATTCGGGGGAGACCAGGGAGAGGAAGAAGGCATTTTCTCCACTTGGAGAGGCCCAGGCAGGAAGCCTGTGGTCTGTGCTCTGCACAAGAAAAGAGGAATGGCAGAATTCTTGGCTGCAAAGAATTGAGCAACTTTCCACAAGGACACAGAAAATTCCCCCCGGTGGGGGGGGGGGGAGAGAGAGAGAGAGAGAGAGAGAGAGAGAGAGAGAGAGAGAACAGCAGCCCTGATCTCCAAGCAGCCCACCCAGGAGGAGGACACCCCATTCCCGGGCCAGCACAGAATCCTGCCCCCTTCTCACGCCAGGATAGGGCACATCACCCCAGTGTAAGCGCCGGTCCTCCCTTACCAACCGACTGAGTGTTGAAAGCCGCCACGATCTGTGGGCTCGCCAGGGCCTCCAGGCGATTCTTGAGGGCTTCCAGGTGCACGCACTTCTCCGCATAGTCTGGCGTGTCCACCAGCACAGCCAGGCTGTTCTGCATGCTGGTCAGCTTGGCTGAGATGACCGACACATCCTGGATGCAGAAAGGAAGAAGCCATTCAGAAACCCAGAGTCCACAGCCAGGCTCCCGAGGCCCAGGCTCTCTCCACGATGGAGGACAGTAGTACTACCTCAAAACAACAAAGGCATCTTAAAAGCCCTAAAAGACGCCCGAAATCTACATTTTTAGGTCATGAATATGCCTGAAACACACACAGTCAACACAGACAGAATTAAAACACAGCCTGCAATCTGACCAGCCTGGAGAACCCATGAGGCAGCTCTGCCAGTGCAACGTCCTCCCTAAATCACAGTGCTTTGGCCCAGCTTCACTACCTCCCTGTAGATGGAAGGGCCAGGGGCCAGCCCAGGGGCAACGTACCTGTGTTTTAAAGGTCTCTTCGATGTCAGCACTGAGGGTGCTCCACTTGTCGGCTTCCTGGAGTGAATCGGCCGCCAGCTGCATCCGAGATTTCACATGATCCAGCTTGACTAAGACCTGAAAAAGAGAGAGCCACGTCTTGATGTGTTTTATTTCCTGGCCGATGAGTCTCTGTCTCAGGTCTTATGGCCAGAATACGATGCAAGGATTCTCTCTTGTCCCAAAGGTGTTGCTGCTACATTTGGTAAATTGCACACTTGGTCATTTGAGGACAGCCTGCGCCCCTGTCCGATACCTCACCGGCTGCCTTTCTGGTCCACTGAGCCTGACTAGAGTCCGACATGCCCTTGACTACAACCGAATCCAGAGCAGAGGAAATCAACACCGTTGCCTTCTTCCTGGGCCCTGCACGAATGCTCCAGGGCCCTCAAGGTAAGCAGCACCAAAGAAGGCGTCTTCCAAGACGGCCAAACCACAGGCAAGACTAACGTCTTTATGGCAATCAGGACCAGTCGAAAAACAAGGCCAGCCATTCCAGGTGATACCCCTTCAGCTTCAAGTCAGAGAAACTCTGCCACGCAAAGAGGTTGCTCTGCATACGAGTGAACACCATCTGCTGGCCAGGGCAGCGTTTGATTGCACACCAAAGGTTCTAATCTGGATGTCGGCGCAAGAGGGGATAAAATGGAAACCAAACTGGATTTATACTGTTGTGTAGAATCCAAAGACTATGACTGTTCTTTCTCGGTACTTTCTACATGACATGGAACCAGGAGGAGGGACTCCCGGCTTTAAGGTCCAAGGTCAAAAGCAGGGCTTTCTGTTGGAGGCAAAGCTGAAGCCCAAAAGAGCAATATTGACGGTTGGGTTGGTAACCTAGGGAGCGAAATGCCACATCACCCGCTCTCCTCACGCGAGAGGCCCAGGTACCTGCATGGACTGCGCTGTATCTTCCTCCAGCTTCTTAATATCCTCCCTCACCAGGACCATTTGCTCCTTCAGAAAAGTTGCCTCCTGTTTCAGGGCTTCTACCTCCCTCAGAACTCTGGGCATGCTCTGGAGGGCCTGGTGGCTCGTCTCTGGAGAAAAAAAAAGCAAGAGTCAGGGATAGGACAGCTCGGCGCACCAGGGAGAGAGTGCGCAAGCCACCGGAGCACCTAAGTGCCAGTGAGGCAGAGGCTGGGCCTCTGGTGTGGCTGAAGGAGGAGTGAAACTGTGCCACGGGAGTCTGTGGGTGACCAGGCGAGACCTGTGGCTAGGCAGGAAAAGGACCTCGCAGGGCTACCTAGCAGGGACTTTCTGGGGCTAGAAACCAAGTTCTGGCCACATAGTTCAAATCAGTCTGTGAAACTTGGTGCTTCCTTGGCTTCCCGGCCCAGGGTGAAGGAGCCTCCAGAGGCCCACGTCATACTCCTTCCTGCCTCTGGGATGTCATGGAAGGAGTGCATTATGTAGCTTTACAAGGTGTCCTAGAAGTTCTGAGACACTGGGCCATCTTTCCTTTGTTACTGCAATAAAATGTCCTGGGCAAACAAAAATAAGTGCTCTACAGCTTTCCCCACACTCTGTGATGGTACTAAACATGGCAATGCAAACGTTGTTTAAATACCTGGATGTATACAAAACATATAAATATCTGCTCCCTAGTGTGGGCGAGTGAGTCCGCCCCTCAGATGCCATCTCAAAATCTGGAAGGGGGAAAAACTGTCTAAAGCTACAGATTCACTCTTAGGTGAAAGATTTTTTTAAAGAATATTCATCTACATGAAGTCTCACCAAGGTGGACGGATTCCTACAGCGTGCGGCTCTGGCGAGACTGGACTCCACGGCCGCTTGGTAGGACTCCACACCTGTCCTATTTTGAGCTGAGCCCAACAGGGCTGTTTCTACTACCCTCCACCTTGGCCCAAGAAGAGGTGAGGTCCTCCCTTCCTGCCTTGGAAACCAAAGGCAAGTTCCATCGCACTAAAAATCCTCACCTTCCACAGCATTGTTGACCTCCTGGATGAACAGCTGCAGCTTCATCACCAAGGTGGCAGCGTGGGCATCCACCTTGCCCGGGGCTTCCTGATGTACTGCCCGAAAGGCCCCGTTCACCCAGGCCTTCACCTCAAAATCGTCAGCCAGAAACTTGGAGAAATCCATGGTGCCCGAACACCCTCACTTTGCTTCAGACGGGTCACCCAGCTGGAAGGACACAAGGTGAAGAGGGGGGAGGGAGGGAGGGAGGGAAGTATCACATCTCTGTGTTACCATGCTGGTTTTGCAGGTATACAATCCAGGTAAAGAAAAAGCAAAGGAGAAAGAAGGGCAGGACCCCTGATGACACAGGGCACCAAAAATAAAAGTCATAAGCACCAGAAGAAAAAACACACACAAACGACTGTCTTTAACACCTGGGTACCTTGTGCTGAAAATTCCACTAATGCTCGTTGGGCTTATGAAAAAGGGCACAAAGGAACAAACTTCATGAAAAATCACTGGTGTAATGCAGACCCTTGAAATGGGGGACACAATTTGACATAACTATATAGGTCCTGGTGTCATTTTCCACATTCAGTGAACAATTCCATGGACTGTTTGGAAAACTGGAAAAATCCTATCAGTTTTTAAGTTTCTCAGAACCCCGATATCTGAATCGAGGTAGCCTTCTGTTTTTAAAATAACCATTAAAGGACCTTTTTTAAATCTCAAAAGCAGGCACAAGAATTCTGCTAGCCTAACAGAGGTACCAGCACATAACAAACTGAGCTGCTCAGTGTGCTACGTTCAACACGCCAGCGCAGTGGATTGGTCCCAGTGCTGGCCCAGCACGGGGGAGGCTCAGGTGTCCTCAGCCATGAAATCTTCCGGGACATCCCCTGAGCGGCTCCGTCCTTCCCAAGCAAGACCTGCCTCTCAGGTCAGTTGCAAGGGTGAAAATGGGTGAGCAGAACAACCCTCTGCCTTACCGGACGAATCAGGGGCAGGAGGGATGAGCCAATAAATGCACAATAAATGCTTTCTAAACATTTAACTTCATTGTTTTTCCTTGGGAAGCAAACAAGCAGGCCAAGCCCCTTGGAGCCCCAGGCAGGGCTGGCAAAGGGGCCCCCTGCGAATTCTGCACAGCCACCCTCAGTAAGGCCGCCTGGGGGGGATCGTCTTAGACTGGGGGGGGGGGAGGAGAGCTGAGTTCGAAACACTGCCTGGCCACGCAGTTCAGGGACTGTTTCAGCCTGTCCGACCTCGCAGGGCTGTTGTCGCTGTGAGAACAGAAAGAGGGAGGAGGGGCGCAGGCTCCTCCGCCGCCTTCAGTCCGCAACCACAAAGGCAACTGACAGGTAGATGAAGGGCCGCCCGACCGGGCGCCAAAGCGGGCAGGATGAGGCCTCCTCCCGCAGCCTGCTAGGAGGGCACGAGAGGAAGGGGCTCCCACCCCTCCAAGGGGTAGACTACCCCTATCCAGAGAGGTTCCATTAGCGACGCGGCCAGAAACCTCCCCCCCCCCCGGCTCCTCCGCGCCCCCACCTGCCTACCTGGCCGCAGGGGCACACCTGCGCGCAGGCGCCCTGGCCGCCCTCCTGAGCTCCCTCGCCCGGCCTCGTCACCCTCCTCCTGCCCGGTCGGCGTCCATCTTGGCAAAAGCCCCGCCCCCGCGGCGAGTTCCGGGAAGCTCCGCCTTCTCCCGACGATTGGCTCCCGGCCGCAGCGGTGCTCCGGCATTGGAGACCGGCTCAGGAAAGCCCCGCCCGACTGCGCGAAGCCCCGCCCCCACAGGGAAGGAGGCGGGAGAAGGAAGGGAAGCCCCGCCTCCTCCCTTGCAGCAGGCTGAAGGCCAACAGGGGTAGCCTTTTCCGGCATCGCCTCCGTTTCTGCAGAGGCCCACAAAGCAGCGGCACTGGAAGGTTTTAGTGCTTTCATCTCGCTTTAACCGAGTTCCTGTTGTGGAATCCTGGAATTTGCAGGCTGGTCGGGGCCGGGGGCCGCCCCAGGGCTCTCCTCTGAACGAGGGCAGAGCATTCCCCAAACCACACACACACACACACACACACACACACACACACACACACACACACACACACACACCCAGAGTTCCCTAGCAGCTAACACTGGCATCACACTGGTGTGACTTTCACAGACACACACACACACACACACACCCCTCCGGAGAACATCTTTGGGGCTGAGAGCAAAGCCCCAGGCGAGGGCCAGGCATGGCTGCACCCCAGGCAGGGACGCGAGGCCACAGGTGGCTGCACCTGGCCTGCCAGCCACAGGCCCTCCCAGCGGATGGGGAAGGAGAGGAGGCCTTCGAATCCCGGTCCACCGGCTGCTACACCAGACGTACTGTGTGGTTGGGAAAGGGGTGAATCTCTGTGTCCCTCCAGCTGACATTGGCTGGGCAGCACAGCCAGCCGTACGGAGTTATAGGCATAGCCCAAAGGCATCTGGAGGGCCACCGCTCCCCTCCCCTCCCCTCCCCTGCCCGGGCTTGGGGCACCGCGTTCTCCCAACAGCCCAGGGAAAGCAGGTGGACTGTCTTGCTGTGGTGGGAGGGAGATCAGCCACCCCGGCATCAGAAAGGGCTGTGCCGTGCCATTTCTACCTCCTGAACAGAGGCAGCTGTTGGGGGCAGCCGATGGCCAGTCACAGGCACTGCGTTGGCCGGCGGGACTCCAGAGCAGAACAGCCGCCACCATGAACTGGCGCTGGGTTAGAGCTGTATAAAGCCACAGTGGAAAGAGAGGAGCAGGACGGCCGAATGAGGCGCAAGGAGGTGAGGAAGCCCCGTTGCCCTCCATCTGCAGGTCAGGAGCAGGCCCGCTTGTGGCTCTCCAGATGTTGTCCATCTGCCACTCGCCAGAAACGGCAGCCCAGCGACGTCTGTGAACGCTTTCTGTGGCTTCAGGACCCTTCCCACTTGGGTTTGCACATCAGCTCTCGGAGCACACCCGTCCCCTCTGGTCTTGTGCTGCCCAGCAGTCAGCCGGAGCCGTTGGACACAAGAGGTGCACAGCTACCCCTCCTTGTGAGCAGACTTTGTTCCAGCCGGACACACAACGCATGTCCTTCCCTGGGTGAAAACCGCAAGAGAGGGGGCCTCCTCTGAGACAGGTTGGAAGATGAAATAGCAGCTACCCAGCCTTCCTCAAAATATGTAAACAGGCCAGTCCACAGGGAAGGGAGGGGGCCCCAGGAGTTTGCCTTCTCAAGACAAGGAAAAGCTGAATCCAGTACAGAGTCATCGTGACTTGGCAAGCCTGGGACAAAATGTGACCATGTTGTGGTTCGTCCTTTCCAAATTGCAAAGGGCTCTCTCTGGAAACGCTGCCACACGAAAGACTCCAAGAAGCTATTGGGAAATTCTATGTGGATTCCCAGGCAGATGCACGAGATCTCACAAACCCCGACCCCAGGGTGATGATGACAGCTGTCCTCACCGACAGACTCCCCAACTGTTTCTGTTCCTGACTGGGGCGGTTCCAGAATTCCTGAGCAATTATCCTGGTCATGCCACACATGGGTCCCCTCCCTCTCTCTCCCACCCTGCCCTATAGGCTGCTGCTCCCTGCCCTCCAGGATCATCCTCCTGCTCTCCAGATCCCCACCCAGGGCACCCTTGACTCTCATCTGCCCGACATCCTGAAGCCTTCTGGGCAAAGGGGCTCCACCGTCTCTGTTTCTAGTTCCTGAGGTTTTCCCGATAAGCTCACTCTCTAATTATTTCCTAGAAACTGTATTGTATATCAGTATTTTGTGGAGTATTGGATCACAAAAGGCTCCACAACATGCCCATTCGTAATAATAGTTCATATTATAAAATAGCATTTCTAGTTTGAGGCAGGTGTTACAAAGGCATACATGAATCAGTTGTATCAAAGTGAGTGAAGGAAAAGAAAATCCGGTGGCATTTCTGAAGTCCGGGTGGCTATAAAGGCAGCTGCCTTTTAACCACAACTGTATGGATTGGTTTACAGAAAAGAGGAGCAGCTGCAGTCCAAGGCATCCCATGAGTATCTCTGAGTCAGCCTCTGGAGCAAAGGCCAACAGGGTCAAGCCGGGGGCATCTCTCTTCAACTCCCAGCCCAGAGGTCTTCGTGGGGGAAATCCGTCACCTCTCCGACTTCACTGTGACTCTGCCCTTTCCGGGTGAACAGCAGCCGGTATCTCAGCCGCAAGGGAGCCTGGGGGAAAGGAAAGGAAAGGAGGCAGAGATGTTTAGCCCTCGGCTCTGCTCGGCTGGCCTAGCCCCTCTGGCCGATATGGACGCCCATTCCCTGGCAGGAGTTCCCAGATGATGCCAGACTTTTCACCTTCCCGAAGCCACAGGCGGCAGAGTCAGGCCCCCCGGCTGCGGTGGAGGATGCAAGCCAAAAGTATCGGGAGACCCACATTTGGGAAGAGCCACCCACGCCCCTCTCCACCTCGTGTCTATCATTTTTACAAAATACAGGAAAGGGTCCACGCCCCGTCAGCTGGCATTACAAAGCCTCTCCAGCCATCAGGGGCAGGGAAACCTGCAGATATTAACACACCCACCCCGTCCCCACCAATCAATGTAGCCCGCGGGCGGGGATAATGGGAGACGTATTCCATCATTACCCTCGGTGGGGGGGGCGCAAAAGCTCTCCCCACCCATGCCTGTTCTGAATTTTCACTAGGCAGCCAGAGCTGAAGCTGGTTCAGAAGACTCATTGGCAGCTCCCCCCCCCCCCCCGATTCCTTGCCTGGTTGTTGCACAGAACAGCACTCTGGACTTCCTTGGCTGCCAGCAACCCCCACGCCCCCACCCCAATCCCAGGCACGTACCTTGCGAGGGTTGGCCAGCAGCAGGACTTGGGAAATCACCGTTGGGGGCCTCAGGGGGTTGAAGGCAGGCAGCTCTGAACCCGTGGCCGGCTGCAGCTTGACTGCCATGGACTGCCGTTCGTCAGCCACAAACGGAAGAGACAGGAAGCGTTAGGAGCCCCGCCAGTGGCAGGCGGTGAGGCTCAGCCCAGCTGCCTGTTGCTTTGGGAACAGGTGGAAATTCTACCTGTTTTTGCCCAGAGGCTGTCCGTTGGCGTTTTGCACAACCAGACCCTCAACGGCCAGGGGGCTTTGCCTCTTTGGCAGGGCAGGCAAAATCACCCCACTTACCTTGGGTGCCGCGGTTTGAAACACAATGTTACAGACAGGATGAGGGGCGGTGCTCAGCAGGGAGAGCACCAGCACCTTGGTGGCGGGGTGGCTGGGCACGGGGTCCCTGGAGAAGTGGAGCATGGCCTTCAGACCCTCCCTTTCGAAGACGGTGACCGGTGGAAGTCTGCCTGAAGGGGCCCAAAGAGGCAAGGGTCAGCACGGCAGCCCCTGGCCTTTCTGTCTGCCAAGGGCAGCCTTTCCTCACGGCGGGGTGGGGGGGTGGGGTGGGGGGCTGCAGAAAGGCCCAAAGAACAGGCTCCCCACTTCTTCTCCATGGGGCCACTCCCCTCCATCTCCTCCTCCAGGCAAAAGGCAAGCGGCTTTGGCCAGGGGCTGCTCAAAGTGATTGCCCTCCCGGACCCCCCCCATCCTGAAGCAGCCGGGCAACTGCCATGGGCACCCCCACAGGAGGCAGCCATGCCCTGAGGCCCTGCCAGTGAGGCTCAGTGACTGCAACTCCATTCACAAGCTCTCCACCACGGTGGCCAAGGCCCCTCCGTGGCTATAAGCCAGGATGGCTACCAGACACCTCCAGTCTCAGCGTCAGTCTGCAGGCCCACGGCCAAGGAGTGCACAAGGGGTGGTCTCCTCACACTTGCGTCCACGGGAGCAGCTGGCTGACCCCTTGGGGGTGAAGAGAACCCCTAGAGACCCAAGGGGCTCTTTCGGGCCCCATCCGGCCTCCGGGCTCTTCTGATGTTCTCCGGTTAACGGGGCAGCAGCCAGGGCGCCTGCTTGGCCCCGACTCCCCACTGCTTCCCCCCACAACTTACTCAGCTTGATGGAGTCCAGTGGGACAAAAAGGTTCGCCAAGGACGCCGGGTGGGTGGGTAGCAGGGATGGTACTTCAGGGGTCCCGCGTGGGAGTGAAGCGCTGGCCAGGGGGCTGTGGGGCAGATCTGGCAGCAGAAAGAGAGGCACAGTGGGAGGCGACCTCTGGCCGCCCAGGGCAAGCGGAGCACTGGCTTTTTTGCACCACCTGCATTCATGTTTGGCAGCCTCGTTCTGGGCAGCAACGTCACCCCTCCCTCCCTCCCTCCCCTCCTATTTCAGCTGTTCTTGGTGCCCCACCTGCAGGCATGGAAGGAGAAAGGGGAAGCCACCCGAGGGACGTACCAAGAGCCCCCCACCCCTGCCCCAGAGGAAGAAGCTGGGGAGATCCAGGAAGAGGCTCAACTCTTGCTCCTACTGGGGAGCCCCAAACCTTCACCAGGCGTGGGCGTGAATGGCTTGGGCCACACCAAGAGCTCGGACTGTCCTGGAGGAGGGGGCCCCACAAGGGCTTGCTGGCTTGCTTGGTTTAAACTCGGGGCGCTGCTGTCACCCAGCTGGGAAGCTGCCTTGTGGCTTGGTTTTGACATTACAGAGGGCTTGAGGCTGATGGAAAGGACCATCAGGAGAAGAAAAGATCAAGAGGAAGGAGGTGAGGGAGACAGGGCCCTGTGCCTTGAGACCGGCCTCGGCCTCCCTCCGCTCCTGCCAGGGAGAACCGAGAAGCGACACTCCGTCTCCCCGGAAAAGGGAGAAAACTCACCCCACGTCCAGCACTGACCTGCTGGCAGCAGCTCCTCATCGAGAGAGTGGGCGGAAGAGGAGGGGGACAGCGGCCCACCTCGGGAGGATGCCAGAGTGGTGTCCCCTTCCTGCCCCACAGTGGGAGCCCCGGAGGCCAAATCCAGATCGGAAAGGTCGATGAGCGGGAGGCTGCTTGTGCCGTCCGGAGGAGGAGAGGGAGGCCGAGCTGAAAGGGAAGCCACCGGGGATTTTAGAAAGCCTCTTCTAGGGAGCAGCCAGCCATCCTGGGGAGAAAGCTCTCCAAGATGCTTGATCGCTTCCTCTTTTATATTTATGATATTGAAATGCATATTTTGTGTATCCCTTTTCTGCCGCGGCTGCTGCCACTCTCCGGGACTCCAAACACCAGGCACAACAAAGAGATGAAAGTGATGAGCAGCAGACAGGGAGCTGGTCTTCCACCGCAGATCACAAACATTCTCTAGAACCAGAAAAACCTAAATTCCAGAACCAAGCGCAAAGAACGGGGGCCCTTTGGAACTTCTTGCATATTTGATGTCATTAAATGTTCCTTTCCTAGAGAGCTAAACAGAAGGTGATGACGGAACGAGATCTTTCCATTTACAGCTTCCTCCTCCCACCCAAAACAGGAAGCCTTTCCACAGACAGCCCCGAAGTCTTGCACATGGTTCCCTAAACACCAGGCAGGAAGGGCAGAGCTCCTCTTACCATCCTCGTCGGTGCCCACCAGCTGCTCGTACCGGCGGAGTCCCTGAACAAGTCTGTCATTTGCCTGGAGAATCTCCGCTACAAAAACAGTGGGAGAAAGAACTGCTACTGTGGACTTGGCCTCCATCCCTCCACCCTGCCCCTAAATCCCTCAGCCGAGGACTGGCCTTAACACGGATCCTGCAGGAAACAGACCACATACAGAGGGCACCAACTCATCCGTGCATCATCTCGAGATAGTCGAGCGCACGTGTTAGGGCCAGATAAAAAGTGTCAGGAGGGCTACTAGGTGGGACCTCAGCGAAAAAAGGAGAGCAAGATACCTGGGAAAAATTTTAAAACGCCCCTTGTCTCGCACATCCAGAAAGGTACTTAAGAGTAGAAAACTAATGCGTGCCAGACAGAAAACAATGGTTATTAATCAGTCATGATTTGGAGAACTTGGAAGAAAAAAGCTAGAATAAATGGCAGACTTCAAGGGGCATTCCCTAAATGTCAGAAAGGTTTGCCAGCGGGGCTGCGGAAGGGGTACGAGAGAGGTTTCAGGTAGGAAAATGGGTCCCTTCTCTGCTCAGGGCAAGCCCTGGACCGACTGCCTTTACGAAGGCCGTTCATTTCTCACATGCCATGCTTGCCTTTCTTTGCCCCTTTAGACAGCTAAGAAGGTTTACATTTGTCGTATTTTGTTTATTTATTTATTTATTAAATTTATACCCCGCCCATCTAGACCGAAGTCTACTCTTATGTCGCTCATAATGTCTGTTTGGTCTCAGGCCAAGGAGAGGGATATGTCTGGTCTTGCTGAATGTCAGCTTTTCACAGGATGTTCTGTGCCTCCGTTATGTTGTCTGGGAGGTAGAAACCCAATCCTCACCGAGGGCCACTCCTGGTCACTTTGGGCAGAAGCCTCGGCCGGGCCCAGCTGAGGGCAGCTGAAGACGCGGCATCATCTGGAGCGAACCCACACCTCTCTCCCAAAAGGACTGCACCCCATAGAAAGGCAAATGCCATGCAAGCAAATGATGCCACGCTGGGACCTCAGCCCGGCCCAGGCCCTCAAGAGCCCCAGACACTGCTGGCGGTGGCCCCATTGAGCACGTGCCCATCTGCCTCCAGCCTTTGGCTGGTAAAACCTCCCACAACCTAGAGGGCCGGTGAGGCCCACACGGTGCCTGGGACTTCCCTTTGCAAGAGGCAACCCCAGCCTGGGGTGCGGGAGGAGGGCCTGCCAAATACTCAGTGCGGGGCTAGCGCCGTGTCCAACGCTGAGAGCATTTGGGGCCCCCAAGAGCCCCACTCCCCCAGCCCTGTTTTCTCCCCACATTACCCAGAGCCGCCTCGTTCTCCACCGTTTCACTGGCCGCTCGGAACAAGAGGGGCTTCAGCTTCTTACATCTGGCACGCAGGTCCTGTGGGGAGGGAGAAGGTCAGAGCCAAGGGGAAACATCACAGGCTGAGCCACGCACCCACAGGCTCACACCCTGGGGAGGTGTGGGTGTGTTTGTTTTCTCCTTTCAAACTAAGGCAAACATCTCAGGATAAGCACCAGGGCGATCAGCATCCATCTGGGGGTCCAGACCCTGAACCTAACTAAGCTCTGGCCACATTGATGCGCTGGGCACATAAAGACTGGAGCGCATGAAGCCATGGGGCCCTTTCTCTGCTCCAGAGACCCTCCCCTGTCCCCACATGCGGGCGAAAGAGGCCCCAGCCGAGCCACTGCTCTTCTTGGGAGCCCCCCCTCCCCCTGGGTAGGATGCCAAAGGCAAGACTGCCCCCCTCAATCGAGGCCTTCCAGAGCGCCCATGGGGACACGTTCCGTACAGATCCGTCAGGGACCGTCCAGGAAGAGGGGTTTACCTGCAGGACCTCCAGAGAAGGCTTGGGGCTCCCTGCTCCTGGCCTGGCCTGGTAGGGGCTCAGCATCTCCTCCAGGGCCTTCGCAGTATCGTGCGCTTCCTTGACAGCATTTGTCCACCTAGATGCCTTGGCCGATCTCTCCTGTTCCTGCAAGAGGCCTGGGGGGGCTCAGGATAAGGGCCATTTGCTCAAGCACCTCCCTGGCCACAACCCACGAGGTGGACCTCATAATCTAGCTGCTGGAATGCAAACCTAGAGGGGAGAACCAAACCCACCCACCCCGAGCCCACCTTCCTGCCTCTCGTCCAGGAACCATCCCTGAGGACACCAGCTGATGCCATCGCCTGCAAGTCGTCTCGGGGTCCCTGAAAGACGACTAGCCAGTGTTGCCTGGCCTCAGGGGTCTGCAGCAGCCCCCTTCGTCAAATGCACACCCACCTCTTGGATTAACCCTTTGATCAGCCTGTTGGCTGCCTGCAGGTCTTCATGATTTTTGCTTTTCAGGAGCTTTGCTAAAAGCTGCAGAAGAAAAGAAAGAAGAAAACCCAGCTAGAAGCATCGTGCAAAATCCACTTGGATGTGGATGCTTTGTGTGTGAACAGCCCCATTTTGCTGTGGAATTGGTCGGTGCTTGCCAGCCACTGGCATGTTTCATCCCTAGACAAGGGTCCTGTTCAGCCGGCTGGCCGGCCGGCCTTCCTGTGGGATGCTCCATTCTACTCCCAGGTCTTCTCTCCACAACCATATTCCACAGCTACCGTGCACACCAGCTTCACTCTGGGTGTTTTTAGGGGTGACGGTTTAGTGTGTTTCTCAAAGACCTCCTGTCTTTTGTGATGAGAGGGGATGCTGATAGGAGGGGGAGAGAGAGGAAAACGAGGAGGACGTGGGGAAGGGCGGCTGCCCTAACATGATCACAAGGAAGGGAACGTTACCTGGGCTTTCTCGTGATCAGCATCAAAAATGGAACTAGCTGGTCTTGGAGAAGGTGGGGGTAAAATTCTGTCTTCCAGCAGTTTGGGATCCTGCTTCACAATTCCTGAAAGAAAGGTTATAACTATGACACACCCAGAGGTCCCAAAAAGTTTGGCCAGCCTCCAAGATAATACATTAAAGGCAAGAAACCCACAGGATCCAGTGAACAAGTCGACCCCGTCCAGAATACGGAGATCATAAACAAGCCGTCTTGCACATCTGGTCCCTCCATGCCTTCGCATTGAAAGGAAAATTAAAGTGGGGGGGGGGGGAACCACAGGGGCAGAGCTGTGCACCTCAGGATCAGCCTGGGCTGCTGAACCGCGCACCCCATGAACGGCTGTTCACTGCTTCCTGGTGAGTTTGCATTTCAGCTACTGGGAAATGTCTGGCCATCAGGCCCCACAAGATATCTTAGGGAAAGGTTGGGGGTCAATAAGCACTCGCTGGCCAAGCGCGATTTCTTCTGAGAGGGTTTCCAGGGCAAAAAAAGAAGAAGAAGAAGAGGGGAAGAGAAAGAGACGGAGGAAGAGAGAGAGAGAGAGAGGCTTCCGCCTGCATCCACAGAGCCCAGAAGCCTCGTGAGAAAACGGAGTGTCAGAACATTCGCTCAGCAGGCTTGTGGTTGGAGCCAGCTGCTGCGGAGTGGCATGTGACGGCGTGGGGGGGGGGGGTGACCAGGCAGAGAAGCCAGTGAAGGGGAACCTTGTTTCTTCAGCATTTGATAAGCGTCTCGGATTTTCACTTCCTGAGGAAACCAGACCGTCCAGCTGAACAGCAGCCCAACGATGCGAGCCTTGACTTTCTCGGTGGACCACTCTCCGAGATACTGCGAAGCCCAAAGCAAAGAAGGTCATGGCAGGGAGAGAGGAGGGGGCACAGCAGCCCCAAGAGCGGACCCCCACCCCACTCGACCCGGAAAGCCAACCCACACAGACGGGGCAGAGGCTTCCGGTCTCATCATCCACAAGGAAAGCCTGGGCCCTGACAGGCCTTCACGGACCTCCACTTCCACGGGCCACCTCCTCTCCCAATCCTGCGGGTCACTGGTTGTCCTCTCATCTGCTTACGATCCAGATTTTACTCTGTGCTGAGGCTCAGCTGACTGTCTGTGGAGGGTGGGCAATCCAGTCAAGAGCCACGGGGCACAGACCAGGCAGACTTCCTCTTCAGGCGTGGAGCCTCCATGAAGGATCAGGGCCCTCACGACAGTTCCAGGGGGACCTCAGAGAAAGAGCGGCCTGCCCCTACCTTGGTTCCCCATTTTCTCCTGGTCCTCTTGGGGTTGGCTCTACCCCACCCCATTTGTGCCCAACTGGTGAGGGGGGAGAAAAGACACCCTTTCCAGCTGCCCCCAAGCTCCCCTTTCTAAGCACAGCCGGGCTCCAGACCCACCTTGGGGGAGAGGACCTTGATCAACGCGTTCAAGAAACGGAACTTGCCCATTTCATGGTGAAAATTTTCACCACAGTTATTCACACACACCTCCAGCACCTGGAAGGGAAGAAGGAAGGGGCAAAGCTCAACCTGACCCCAAAACTGGTCAGCATGTACAGAGTTCCTGCAGTCTACAACCCTGGAACGCCGGGATTCCTGATATCCGGAGCTCCGTAAACAGACAGACCAAAGGCAAGACCCTCTCTGGAACGCCATGCCCCAAACCTGGGGGTCTCCCAAGGGACTGCCACATCCCTTGGGGCATTCAGGGGTGGGGTGGGGGGACATGCCTGCTTGCAACCCCACCAGGAACACCTCCTGCGCAGGTTTACAGCGGCACCAGCTGCCCTTCCTTTGCTCACACAAGGAAGCGTGGAACAAGGACATGGAGCGCCAGGGGATGTTCCTCCCTCGCCATACCCTGGAAGCTACAGCAGCCACACACACAAGCGCAGTCACACTTACGGTGAGCGCATGGAGCGCCTCTGCCTCCTGTGGCGATTGGATCTTATGCTCCAGCAACCTCAGAGCAGCCAGGGGGCTGGGGGGATGAGACAAACCAGGACACGCACATTAAAATCAGTCCACGTGTCAAACATCATAACCAGCAAAGAGGAGCCGGGGGGGGGGGGGGCGCTAGACCTCAGCTTTGCCAACAAGGAAGCATGGTTCTCGGAGAGCGTGGCGGTTCGGACAATGGCAGGGAAGTGGATGCAGGTGCCCCAGTCTGCTTCTCTCCTCCTGCTTCAAGGGGACTAGAGCATAAGAAGGGAACTTACACAGCTGTAAGATGCTTTGTGGGTGTCTAAAGGCACACACTTTTTTAAAAAACACCTGCTGTGCTGAAATATCTTCCAACCTGTCCTTGGTATATGCACATGCATCACAATTTGGCATCTTGTCAACAGGCTGTGCAGGTTTTTGGCTACAGCACGAAACAAAAACCCACAGAACCTGTTTGACCGGCAATAACCGCAAGAAATGTGTGCCAGGACCAAAGTTTCTCTCTCGGTCAAGGCTGTCCACCTGCAGCACATGTTCGACCACAGAAGCCCCAAGGACACTTTGGGGGCACATCCATGGCAAGCAGGGGGCAGAAAGAGGGAGAGGTTGTTTCAAGGAGGCCTGCCAGCCCTTCGAGCCCTGGCTCTCTTGCCACTCTCCGGAGTTCCCCACTCCAATAAAGTAAAATAAAATAAATGAGAATAAGAATCTGCTGGCTTCTACCAAGCAGCATTTGCAATTCTGTGCTGAAGCTCCTTTTTGGAGGAAATGAGGCTCCAAGGCAAGGAAACAGCCTGCCAGAGATGGACAGGGCCGCTCTGATCTGCCAGAGTTAGCCTGGCAATGGGCGGTTTCAGAAGGGGATGCCCGTCAACAAAGCGTAAGAGACCAGGCACAGGTTCCAGCCGGGCCCCTGTTTGGGGGAAGCCCCAAGGCCTGGCTGGCCGCCTCCGGCTCCCCCCCCCCCCGCGTTGCCCCCAGCGAGGGAGGGCTTCCTTCCTTACCCCTGGGAGTCTGTGTTGACTTCCTCGCTAAACCTCTGGATGTATTCCCAGTTCTCTTCGGGGTTACTGGGGTCGGTGGCCTCGTCTGTCGAGGGAGAGAAGGCGGGCAGGGTCACCCCCCAACCGGAGCAACGACCCACCGACCCACGGACAGGGCCAAATGGGCTGGCCCCACAATTTCCCCCTTTCCAGGAGCCCACCAAAAGAGAGAGACGCAGCAGCAGCGGGAGGGGAGGGGGGGCGTTGCAGATCAGAAGACCCCCCCCTTTCCAGGCACCCCGGCGAAAGTCCCCTGAAAGGGGGCTGCTCTTCCTTGTATTTAGGGAATAAGAAGCCAGGAAGGAAGGAGGGAAGCCAGCAGGACGAGGAAGCCACGGAGCCCCCCCCCCCCCCGGCCGAGGGGCGCGGCAGCGGCTGGCAGGCTTGCTTTCCCGGGGGAAGCGCCACGACCCGTCCCGGGGCCTCCTCAAAGCCCGGCTTCGGGCGAAGGTCCCGCGGCGGAGGGCCGCGGGCGGCGACGGGCTGGGAGCCCGGAGGAGCCCTCCCCCGGCCGGGCGCGCCTCTCGGTTGCCGGCCCGAGGGGGCGGCCCTGGGACTTCGGCGAGGGGCCCTCGCTGGGCGGCCCCTTCCTTCGGAGAAGCCCGGGACGCCCGCCCGGGCGTTGCCCCCCCGCCGCCGCCGCCCGGCTCCTGGGAGGGGCGAGGAGTCTCCCCCGCACAAACCGAGAGGCGGGCGCGGGCAGAGCGAGCGAGCCCACTCCGGGGAGAAGGCACCGGATCCCACCCCCCGGGAGCCGGCCGGGGCCAGAGCGAGCCCTCCGGGCCGGCGCCTCTTCCCGGGCGGGTCTCGGGGGCCCGCCCCCCCCCCCCCAGAGGGGAGGAAGGCTGGCTGGCTGGCTGGCGGGGCCCCCTTCCTGCCGCCTCGCCCCGGCCGGGACTCACGCAGCAAGCGCTCCAGCGCCCCCGGGCAAGAAGCCGCCATGGCCGTCCCTGCCGCCGCCGCCTCTTCCGCCTTCGCCGTCCCTCCGAGGGCGGAGAGAGGAGCCCTTCGCCTCCCTCCTTCCCCCGCCCCACTGCCCGCCTGCCCCCCGCCCTCCCCCCGGCCGAGGGGTGCCCGGCCATGCCTGCCTGGGGCCAGACACCCCCCCCCTTCCTCTCCGTCTTGCCCGGCCCATGGATCAGGCCCGGGGCCCCTCTGGTCCAGCTGCCTGTCTGGCCCCACCCGATGCCTCTGGGAGCACCCCAGACCAGGAGAGACCAGTCGGTCTCCTGATCCCCCCCTTCCCCTGCATCGCGCCTTTGGAGGCCCCTTCCTTTGAAGCCAGGAGATGATACATCCCCATCAGGGCTTGTAACCAGCAGGTGGACTTTTTGAACCTCCAACCCACCCCTTCTCCCACTTGTTTGACTTGCAAATGGGTGCGCGTGTGTGGGTGGGTGTGTGCATACCTCCCTGCCATCCTCAGCAGCAGGTTGCCTTGAACCTCCTGGCTCTTGGGACAGCTGTGCCCACACACCCCTCCCATGGCTTGGTCAGGCTTCTCTTGAAGGCATACAGGCTCCCCCCCGCCCCCCCCCCCCACTCCAGCCACAACCACCGCGAGGACCACATCTGCCTTTTTTAAAAGCAGCCATTTATTAGAAGGAAGGCAGCTTGTGGCCACGGTGTGGACCCCCAGATACCAGCTCGTTTGCCCACAGCCTGGCAGTCCAGAAAAGTCGACTGGGACGTGTCACCAAGGGAGCAAAGGAACGCTTGCAAAGACGGCTGCAGCCGGAAGGAGAGGGCCCTCCCGACTCAATCTTCTTAAGAGAAGGAACAGCCATGCAGATAGAAAGCCAAGCACGGTTGAGGAGGGGTCCAGGGAAGCAGGTTTCTCCTCAACAAGCTGGTCACCTTCTGCCTCTCCCCCTTTCAGGACAGAAGGCGCAGTCCCCAGACAGCCACACCTACCACCTGCAGAGGTTCTGCCCCCTCCTCCGCCACCCGGGGGGGGGGGGACTCCAGCATCAGCCACCAAGGGAGGCCGGGAGCAATGGCGACAGGAGGGAAGATGACACAGCTCCCTCTCCAAAGGTCCATGGGCCTCTTGGCTCCCAGCTGCCTCCTGGGGCACCTCCGAAAAGACCCGCCGTTCAGAGACCGCCGTGGCCCATTAAATTCTGGCTGCCAAAAAAAATGCCCCATGAGACCATGGTGGCCGCATGGCTGCAGGGACACCGCCTGACCTGGCTCTTCAGATCAAGGCAGCGGTTCCCTTTCTTTATTAACACCGTCTCTCACAATCCTCGAAGCAGCTGATGCCACCCCTGGCAAGCGTCTGCTGCCACCAGGCTCCGAAGCCACCCCCTGCTTCCCAAAAGCGCTGCTCTCTTTCAGGTGCCTTCTTTTCCACACTGGGGGTGTGCAGGCTTTCTGGAGACCTCCACACGCTCCATTGCAGTTCAGTTCGGAAACAGCCGGCATTACGGTTGATCTCTCTGGACCAGGTACTGCCCGTTGCTCATTGTGGTTTCTCTCCTTCCTCCTCAAAAGCTGGTCAGCAACAGAGCACCCTTCGTATCCGTGCAGAGGCCTCTTGGAGTCCCAACGACACCATGATTTCCGCCACGCCGGGCCCCTCCTGAAACAGAGAGGGGTGTAAAGGCACAAAGCAGCTGGCACGGAGGAGAGGCGGGCCTTTGCTGTTCTGTGGTTTCCCCCTCCATACTTGGAGATGGGCGGCCTCTACGACAGCCGCCTCACCAGCTTTGGGAGAGCACTCCAATGCGCTGGGTGAGCAACCATCTTTGTGAACTCCTGCTCCACAACCACGGCTAAGGAAGGCCGATCCCGAGGAAGGAGATCACAAGCAGCTCTGGGCCAGGTTCTGAGCTCCCGGGTGCAGGGAATGGCTTTTTTCAGAGCAACCACCCACGCGAACGCTGACTCCCCTCTGGTACCTTCCTGGTCTGTGTTTGTCTGTATGTGTCAGGCTCTGGGGCTCACTTCAGCCCCTGCTCTTATGGATGGTCAGCCCATCACTGCACTTAATGCCCATTCCAGGCGTACCATTTTGGGCACCTTTTTGGACCCATTTGCAGAAATAAAAATGGTCTGTGCGTGTGTGTGTTTTGGATAATGAATTAAACCAAACCCTGGGACCGCCACCGGGAAGGCCTTTTTGCAGATCAAGATTTGGGGCAGGGACCCACCTGCTGCCCACTGAGAGCCAGGCGCAGGAGCTTCATCATGCTGCTGTACTGGATGCCTCCGATTTGTGCATGCAGCTGCCTCAGGTCGCCGTTCAGCTCTTCGGGGCTCGGGACTGACGCCCGACGCTCCAGCAGCCTTGGGAGCAAGAGAAGAAATGCCGTCAGCTCACAGGACAGGAAGGAACGCCCAGCAGCCACCTCAGCAGGTGGGGAACCGAAGCCCATTGAGCGGCCACAAGGGGCCCTGAAGATACTCAGTGGGTGACATGGGGCCCTGCACACGTCCTCACAAGGTCCAAGCCATTCTTTCCCATTTGGGAGACGGGAGACACAATGAAATCGCTTGGAAACTGCCCTCCTGCCCCACACAAGGATGGACCCAGCAAGGCCATGGTCCTTAAAATGCAAATGCCTCGAGGGCATCACGGAAATTGTCCCCGGAGGGGAAGAAGGGGAACCCTCCCGGCCCAACGTCAAGGCAGAGGTCACCCCAGCCCTAAGACGGCTCACCCGAGGACCTGCCTTCCGATCTCCTCCGCCTGGGCCGACACGGCCTGTAGCTGCTCGGGTGGCACAGAGGGCCGGATCCACAGGAAGGAATAATTGGGCGACACCAAGTCCTTCAGACGCCTTACGTGGCCCTGAGGAGAAAGGAGGCCTGAGGATCACAGGACCCATCTCCAGTTGCTCCCCTAACGCGGCAGGGGCCAAGTCCGTTTGGAAGGAAGCAGGCACCGAATGTGCTGGAGCCCAGAGGCGCCCTCCTCGGTGGTGTTGCTGCGCCGTCTCACCCAGAGGCTGAGATTGGGGGCGGGGGGGGGGCCACAAAGGCCACCCAACAGGGAGCGGTCAGCAGGAAGGCCCGCCGGACCACTGGGCTTACTTGTCTCAGCAAGAGCACCTTCTCCACGTAACTCTTCTCGAGAACCCCCCGGTCCACCAGCTGGCCGCCATAGGCCTGCTCCACAGAAGCCTGCAGCTCTGCCACCAGCTCTTGCCGCGAGCTCTCGTCCCCGATCCGCCGGGAGAGGTGGAGCCTGTGCAAAAGACCTCATCAGCTGACGGCCAACAGAGGTGGGCCACATTCAAACATGACACCCCTGGCCAAGATGAAGTGCTGCATGGAAAGTAATCCGCCGCTGGCAAGGCCTTTGGGGTGCCTCACCAGTGATCAGGAGCCAAAGTCCCGCAAACCTTCCCAGCCCAAAGGGGCCCCACCTCCTCCGCCATTCTGCCGGAGGCCCAATCCAAAAAGAGGCACACACACCCCTCTTAGGGAAGTGCCGCGCACAGAAACCCTGACGCCCCCCTGGTGGAAGCGGCTGCTCCTCTTCCCTCTGTGTCCCTAAAAGGGAAGGAAATGACACCAGTCCCGAAGGGATGGGAACCTGGGGAGGCTTCGGGGCAGGAAGGAGGAGGCCAAAGGGAACCCAAGCCGGGGGGAGGGGGGCGCAGATGAGAAAAAGGAGGGAACTGGCTCCCGAACATGGCAGGGAGCTCTGCGGGGCATTAACACAAAGCAGGCCCCTCTGGATGAAAAGGCTTTGCAGGGAGGCACGCCACCCCTCCGGTTCTCTACCTGTTCAACTCAGAAAGCTTCTGAAGGTCCAGCAGAGCCGAGTGCCTCTCCAGTCTGCCTGCATCAAACTCCTCCACCAACTCCTCCAGTGTCCTCCCCATCCGGTTCTCTGCAAAACAGATGGAAAGGCCCCCACAGAGCTCACACTTGGTGGCCACCTCCAGTTCTCAAGGCAGTTTATAACATATGGGCTTCCTAACAGCCCCAACCTTATTCCTCGCTTCTCCTAAGAGCAGAGCGAGTTGGGGGGTGGGGGTGGCGGCTGCTGCAGAAGGGAGGTGTGATCTTGCAACCCAGGGTGGGAATCTGCCCAGGCCCCAAGCACCCCAAGACAAGGGGTCTCACAACCAGAGCATGGGGGCAGGGGCACCTAGAGCGAAGGATGAAAAGGCTCGGAAGAAAAGATTCACAGCAAAGCAAGCTTAGCAGGTCTGAGAACGACCAAGGAAGAACTCAGCGAAGGGGAGCGGGAAGGCCAAGGTCCCGTTCTCTTGCCTTGTTCGTGCCAAGGAGGAGAAGCAAGACACGAATCATTTCATAAGTCAACTACCAGCTGAACTGGGGAGTTCACGCTCATCAAACCATTCCCCAGAGGAATCAAAGGTCCAGCTTGCCCACCTCGTTACCTGCAAATCCCGAGCCGCAGTTTGTTATCAGGTCCAGCAGGGCCTCGGGCAAGAAGCCGTCCTGAGCAAACTGCTCGACGAAAATGTCGCCCTGCCTCTTGGACAGCTTGCTGCCGTCTTTGTTCAGAAGCAAAGGGAAATGGCCAAAACGAGGCGGGTCCCATTCGAAGGCCCTGTAGAGGAGGAGGTGCTTGGAGGTGGAGACGAGCCACTCCACCCCACGCAGAACGTGGCTGATCTGCATGAGGTGGTCATCGACCACGTTCGCCAGGTGGTAGGTTGGGAAGCCGTCGCTCTTCAGGATCACTGGATCTCCCTCCACAGTCGCTACATCATGCTTGCTCCAGCCGTAGACCAGGTCACAAAAAGGCTCCAAGCTCTTCTCTAGGCGAAAACGCACCACGTAGTCGGTGCCCTGAGACAGCTTCTCAGCCACCTGTTTGGCACTCAAATGCCGACACCGGTTGTCATACCTTTACAGGGAGAAAAGAGCCTCCGGTGAAACACAGGCCACAGAAAGCCTCAGCCCTAGCCGGAGTTCTGTTGCCAGGAACTCCACGTTCCAGGACTTAGAAAAAGAAGTACCGACAGATCCTCACCGAGGTGTCTCCCGGAGGCGTAGCGCTTCCTTCTTCAGCAGCTCCAGACGGTGGGAAGTGCAGAAGCAGTGGTAGGCAGCGCCCTTCTTAAGGAGCAATTCTGTGGCTTCTCTGTAGAGATCCAGGCGCTGAGACTGATGATAGGGGGCAGCAGGACCCCCTCGGCGAGGGCTCTCATCAGGTGGGACGCCTGCAAGGGAGAGGTGCAATCTCTCAGGCAGCAGCCAGGGCCAGGATATACGAAGATGAAAAGGCCAGAGGAATCATCACCCTCCACCACAATGCTTACCGGGTCATCCATCATCCCACCCAGAAGGGAGTCTTTTTTAAAAAAACCAAAGTCAGCAGAAGTGATGCTCTCTGGCTTTTCCAAATAAAACAAGTGCCGCTTCAGATCTAATGCAGGTCAAGGGAGGAGGGAACAGAAAATTTGAGAACATCCGACGGAATTACCGGCCCACTCCAGCGCCTCTTCTATGCCTTCTGCAGCTCCCGGCACCAGCCGGCTCTGGTCGGTGTCCTCCACTCTCAAGATAAAACTGCCTTGGTGCTTCTTGGCAAAAAGGTAGTTATACAAGGCTGTCCGCAGGCCGCCCAGGTGCAGAAACCCTGCAAAGGGAGGGCAGGAGGGCAGGAGAGGGTCGGTCCAGCCCCAGCCTTTGCAGCGGCACCTGCCAGCTCTCCCACCTCCTGTCTAAGGGGAAGCCCACAGCACAAGGCAGGGGCACCAGGGGTGGAGGGATCTGGAAGTTTCCAAATTGGGGGTGGGGGGGGGCCGGCGGCGGCAGACCCCGGACTTCCTCCCTGCACGTCACTGGCCTTTGCAGCTCAGCCACCAAAGGGATGGGCAGCAGGTTCGGCAGGGCAGTTCGTGGCCGGGGGTGGCAATGGCTGCCATTTATCAGAAGAGGCGGTGAGACTGAAGGTGCAGTGAGACCCCGCTGGGAGCGGCCCGTCCAAAGGGCATCCTCTTGCAAGGCCCCTCCGGGCCGCCCTGGAAGCACCGCAGACGCTCTCCATGCAACGACAGCAACTCCCTTTCTACGAGAGCTGTGCATGGCACGTGCTCCCAGGGGGATGCTGGGAGTTGTAGTCCAGGAGGTGAAGCGCCCATAGCCCGTCCCCCCCTCTCTCTCCCCCAGCCCCAGCGCCGTTACCGGTCGGGCTGGGAGCAAACCGCACCCGCACGGCACCCGCCATGTCCGTCCACCTTTCCGCTGCCCCGGGAAGCACCGGCGCCCCCCGCGCAGGCGCAGAACATGCCAGCCGGAGGGCGGCTGCTCGGATTGGCTACCTCCCTCGACCAATCAGCGGGCAGCTTCGGCGGAGCGGCCCTTAAAGGCGCCGCGTCGCCTCTCCCTCCCGGCCTGTCTGCGCAAGAGGCGCAAGGTAAGGATTTCTTTCTCGCTGGGCTCCGCCCACTGCTGGGGCTACGGGGGCCGGCGAGGGCCAATCCTGGCGGCGGGGCGGTTTTTCCCGGCATCCTCCGCGGGCGGGTTGTACACAATCATCATGGCCGCCGCCTCGGCGTCTGCCTCTGCCTCTCCCGGTGCGCGTGAGAGCCGGAGGGAGGGTCGGGGGCGCGGGGGGAGCGAGAGGAAGCGGGGGGGAGAGAGGGCGGGGGCGGCCCGAGGGGGCGGCCGTGGGGGGGGGGGCGGCCCGGTCGGTCGGTCGGTCGGTCGGTCGGTCTCCCCTTGCAGCCCCCGGGCGAGGAGACGGTCTCTCCTCCAACCCCCCCCCCCCGCACACGCTACCCGGGGAAGAAAGGGGGTCCCGGTGGGGGGGGGCGCCCTCCATGGCTAAGGGGAAGGGAGGGGACTGACTGTGGGGAGGGGGCTTATGCAGCAGAGGGGACCCCCCCCGCACACGTACAGACAGACAGACACACACATCGTGCCAGAAAAGCCTTCAGGCGGTAGGAGGCGCGGAACGGCTTGGAGAGCCTGAAAGAGAGGCCTTGGCTCTTAGCGAGGTTTTCGGGAAGGAAGGGGAGGCCTTGACTCTTGGGGGTGGGAGTTGGGCAGCTTCGTCAAATGGAGGAGGGGGGCTAAATCCAGCTGGAGCAGGAAGACCACACACCCCCATCCACCCCAAACCAGAGGGATGGTCGCCAGCCTGGGCTCAGGCACACAGTGGGCTCCCCCTGGGTGGACCAGCCGGGGTGAGGTCAAGAGGGGTTGTGCCTGGGTCAGTTTCCCCCCCTCCAGGTCCCCCAAAAGGAAGAGCCCAGTGTGAGGAGGGGGTTACTGGCCCAGCTGGTGCTCTTGGAAGGCCTTTTACTGCTGTGGGTCTGTGCTGCTCCCAGCAGCAACACTATACGTGGGACAGCAGTGTTTCCCAAATGTGAAGGAGAGTGTGAGGGGATATATTTTTTTTGCTGATCCTTTCCCTGTTCTGGGTGATTTTTCCCGTCTCATTTGTTTGCCTTCACAGAATCAGAAGACACCCGCATGGATGCAGAAGCCCAGAATCCGTCACTGGACTGTAGCGAAGGGAGCAAAAACAATTCCCTTTCTGCTGAGAAACCACTAGAAGACTCTCAGGGTGATCCACCTGATTCCCAGGCTTCTGTCAGTAACGGTAGTGATTCTGAGATGGAGAAAGAGCTGGTCGAGCTAAAAATTATTTGGAACAAAAATAAGTACGACTTGAAGTTCCCACTTGATAGCACAGGGGCGGATCTGAAGCAGAAAATCCATTCGCTGACAGGTGAGCTTTTCAGTTCACTGCTGGGAGATAATTTTTGCCACCTGCCTTCAGAAGGAATGATTGTGTTAAGTATACCATGTTGATTCCCTCTTTGGCTAGGCCTTCCACCTGCAATGCAAAAGGTCATGTACAAAGGACTTCTACCAGAGGAGAAAACTTTACGAGAAATCAAGGTGATCAGTGGCGCAAAAATCATGGTGGTTGGCTCAACTATCAATGACGTCTTGGCAGTAAACACACCGAAAGATGCTGTTCAGCAGGAAGTGAAATCAGAAGAGACTAAAAAGGAGCCCCTCTGCAGACAAAAGGTTAGTTAGTTGGTGGCCTATATGTGCCCAGCCGGACCGAGTGTAGTCACAGGCATGTTACAGGGAAGGCTCTTAAAGTTTGTGCATGGCATGGACAGGGAAACGTGAACCTTCTTATTGTTTGATTGTTCATCTGACAGCCCTGTGATGTGGATGAGTGTTGTGATATCTTACAGCCCATGGGAAAAGCAGATAGAGGATGTGTGCTCTCAGTATATTAGAGTGTTACTGATTTGGGTAGGCGCTTGAACATCCTTTTTAACATCAGCTGAATCCATAGAGTTGTGATCACACTTCAGTAATAAGTAACATTGTACAGAGAAATGTTGCTACCTTTTGATTAGTCCAGATGAGCGTCTTGTTCTTAGTAACTATTGTTACTAAATAGCGAAAGTAGATGCTAAGACCATTCCTGTACTCTCCAGTAATCATTTGTTCCATTCCTTCTGTAAAAGTTGTCCTTAGGCTATTAACTACTGGGGTTTTTTTCCCCTTTTGCTGGTGTTTTTTTGCTGTCAAGTTGATTTGTTGCCTGCGTGCATCTTGGGCTGCTATTCTTGCAACTGTACTAAAGAGTTTGTCATTAGGACCAAAGTGTCAGCAAGAGTGTGGATTCTGCAACTGTAAAAGTTATTGATAGAACAAGGAAAGTTCTTTGTTAATCTTGATGTATGTGAAAAGTGAATTTTTTACTAGAAAACTGGGAAACTTTCTAATGTTGTATTTCACGTCTAATTTTCTGGTTTGTTATAGCAACACAGGAAAGTGTTGGATAAAGGAAAACCAGATGATGTGATGCCTTCTGTCAAGGGTGTGCAGGTCAGTATGCAAGCAGTCAGGACTGGTGGATGTTTCTAGGACGCTTTCTTGTCCTTTACACTCACATACCACAGAGGAAGGTGATTTTTGCAAATGGGAGTCTGGCAACAGCGTGGCTCATTCACAGAAGGCCCTTCTTCTCCATCTCTTAGGAGCGTTTGCCAACTGTTCCTCTATCAGGCATGTATAACAAGTCTGGCGGCAAAGTGCGTCTCACCTTTAAGCTCGAACAAGATCAACTCTGGATTGGCACAAAAGGTGGGTGACCCAAAGCTTATACCATTTGATTTTGGGGGTGCCTCACAGCTTATCTTGTGGGGGCCAAAGAATGTTGCATTGGGTGGTTTATAGGGCAGCCACTCTTACGGCCCTTTTAGGAGCTCTTCTCAGGTTCCAGGGCCCCCTGCCAGACGAGGGCACAACACAAATGGATGTCTTTCTGAAACTTCTCACATTTTCAGTCTGTGTGCTTCTTCAGATGTGCCCGGAGTCCCCTTGAGAATGGCTGTTCTCGGGTGCTGGAGATTCCTGAGCTTCAGAGTCATTTGTTTAGCTGTGAATAATCCTGACTTTTAATGTGTGGAAACGTATAAAAACTTGTAGGATGCTGGGAGAGCCAAAGTATTGGCAACTCATGTGAATTGTTTGTTTAGTACTCTGGGCCGCTGCTTTAAGTGGGGTCCACCGAAAACCTACCAAACTGGTGTATTCTGTATGGCAGGAGACAAGAAGTCACTGTTGCTATGCAAGCTGACAAGCCTTTCTTAGGTTGGTCAGCTGCCTTCCATCAAACAAGTTCCCACCTCTCCAAAGTGTGTTCTAAACGCTATTGTGGCCACACAAGCAACACATATAGTACAATCTGGGCAATCACAGAAACTTAGGAGATTCAACCTGTGTATTCTCTTCAGGGTACCCAGTGTGATGTAGTGGGTAGAGTGACAGGACTAGGCTCAGGTTCAAAGTCTGGGTCTGGGTTTGAATCCTCACTTGGCCATGGAAACTCACAGGGGTGTGTGTATGGAATTGGTAAAACCACTCCTTAAATATCTCACTTACCTTGAAAGCCCCCTTAGGGTGGCTATAAGTGGCACAAAACAAGGACAGTGCCCCTCACTGCTAATTTTGTTTCCGAGGTGGAAAGTTACGGGAGTTGGTCTATGCGATAATCACCACAACAATAATCATGATAACTAGAAAGAGTCAGGGAGTGTGATGGTGGCTCTTCTTGAGATTGGGTAACTGTTTGGTTTCGGTGGGGTTTTGAGAAAACCTTTCCTGCTTAAGGAGAAGGAGGAGTTCTGGGGCTGGGGGAGAGGGGGAAGGGGCACGGTGCTGCCTGCCAAAACCTACCCCATTTTGTTTCAACCTAGAAAGAACAGAGAAACTGCCAATGGGATCCATCAAGAATGTGGTGAGCGAGCCTATTGAAGGACATGAGGATTATCACATGATGGTAAGGGATCATCTGCTACTTGGCTGCCTTGCGGGGTTCTCGAGAAACACTGTACTTGTTGAGCTGGGGATTTGGAAGGCAGACAGGGCTTAGATTTCTGGGGTGGAAGGGACACCAGCAGCACTTAGCCTTGCACACGGTATGGAGACCAGGGACACGCTCCTTGTTGAGACCTCAGAGGAGTCCCCTGTTCTGCCGAGCTATTCCCCAAGTCCTTCCCAAGGAGAGTGTGGTTGTGGAGCTTTGGCTGAAAGCCCGACCAGCACAGTACCGCGGGATTGTCCAGTCTGCACAAGGGTTGCAGTTGTGCAAGCAGTGACCTCTGTGGAGGAAACCTGGCCTTTGCCTGCACAATTCTGGTGCTTGTATGAGCGGCGTGATCCTGCCTTACTCTCCTGGTAGGGCTTTGCATTCAGTGGAAGCTGAACACGTTGCTGGTCAGAGAAATACCGCTGTTTGCAGTGAGCATCAAAACCAAAGGCAGGGGCCTCCTTCCAGCAGTCACGTCAGAAATTTGGTACTGGAAGGAATGCTTTGGGTTTTCAGAAAAAGAGAAGAATACAGAGTTTGCCAAGTTCCTTAGGTTATAGATGTGGAATTCGTGGAGTCTCCTAAAGTGCACACCCCCCAGCCAG
Source organism: Intellagama lesueurii (assembly GCA_037013535.1). Lineage (NCBI taxonomy): Eukaryota > Metazoa > Chordata > Lepidosauria > Squamata > Agamidae > Intellagama > Intellagama lesueurii. The sequence goes on from JBAJHW010000012.1 coordinate 682,133, forward strand.
TGTTGCATAAGGCCCTTGCTCTTTGCACGGACAGGTTTTAACACAGAGCCTCCTGCTTCCTTCCTGCCCCCTGCAGGCCTTCCAGCTGGGTCCAACAGAAGCCTCCTACTACTGGGTCTATTGGGTCCCGATCCAATACGTTGACGCCATCAAGGACACAGTGTTGGGGAAGTGGCAGTATTTTTGAAGGCACGCTCACCTCTGGCACGGGAGACGGATACGATCCGAAGGACACTGCTGGGAGAGGCCTGGACGGGGAGCATCCTGGAACTTCTTAATATATCAAGACGCTCCCAAGGAGGCCTGCGAGGGCGCCAGAGGTGGGGATCTCTCGCCGTTAGTTTCTTTTCCACTTAAAAAGTGCAGCAGCCACCCTTCTTCTGCAGTCAACGTCAACTCTATTTTAAAAAAAAACAATGCCATGGAAATCAATAAATCAATAAATACACAAACCTCTGTGTGTAATACACCTTAACCTTGCCCAGTGTAGCGCTTCTGGTTTCTAGCTTCTGCAAGGAAATGGCTGACAAGCAGCTGTGGAATTTTCTACATGTTTTGGACAAGAGACGGATATTTTCCAATTCTTTTTCTTTTCAAGCATTGCCATTTCATCTGTATTGTTACGACTAGGAATTTGAGAAACAAGTTTCTCTGGCTCCTTTTGAGATTTAAAAAATACAGACAGTCAGATGACCTTTGAAATCGTATGCAAACCTTTTGTTTCGTAAGCCATATCTTCCTAGTCTGTAAGTCCCTTTGTAGCTCTTCTGGTAGGAAAATGGTACAACTCTCATGCTCGTAACCCAAAGATCCTTGACTCTCCTCCTAAGATTCTAGTAAGCGTTTCATGGTAAAGTTTTCCTGTGCATTCATTGAGAGCAGAGAGGGTAAAAACTGGGGGTCCTGTGTAGCCAAGTTGGCTTGTTGCCTGCCAGGTTCTTCTGCCCCTGTTTTCTTTCTTCCCTTCTCTCCCCCTCCCACTTACCTTTGGCTGCCATCCTTGGGGGAAATCTAGACTGCCTTAAGAAACATTTCCTGACTCTCACTGTCAAAGGTCCTTGATTGTTTTGCAGCTCAGTTACTGCTGGCTCATGCACTTGGTCTCTGGCATTTTTCATCCTCCTACCCAGAGCGTGTGCTCTTCTCGGCTGGCCTCGGCTGGCATCGTCTTAGCCTCTGCAGGTCTCCTCATAGTGTTCTGCCTGAGCGGTTCTCCATTTCCTCTTGTTATATTATGTGAGGTTTTAAGTTTAACTTGTAAACCGCCCAGAGTAGGACTTGCGCTAATAGGGTGGTATATAAATCAAATCAATATATAAATCTTGGGAACTAGCAGCCAGTGGTCTCTAGCCGGAGAGGTTCCTCTGCCGGGGCTGACAGATTAGCAAGTATAGGTGGGTCTTTGCAGCGCCACGGACAGTCCAGCCCTCCTGGGATCTGACCTTTAGCACAAAAAAAGTTGACTCCACACTTTAAGAGTGCGCTTGTAGAAACCTACACACACACACGGATTTGTTGCATTATTAGCAGTTCTTCTTGGGAACATAAAGCAGCAGTTAGTGCTGGACGGAGCAGGGGGTAGTTCCTTCAGCAGCAAGCGTATGTGGACTTGGCCGAAAGGAACAAACCTGCTTACGATCAGGCGCGTTCTGCTTGCGATGCCAGGAGAGAACGGCGTGGGCATAACAGTAACGAAGGCAAAAAATGGGAGTGGCAGCAGTGGTTTGCAGGCATCAGTCCTGGTCGAGACAAAATCGGGGGGGGGGGGGGGGGCGTTGTTCCAGCTCTGCTCATTCGGGAAAAATACCCTGTCTGGTTTGGTTTTGTCTTTAGAGCAGCCCAGAGGAGTTACCCCCAGCGACGGTCTCTGCTGTTCCCACCTGATTCACTTGTGCCCACCTCTTGTGCCTTGGTGGGGGTCAGCTTTAAACAACGCTCGGAAGGTTAATCAGCTTTGACAGAGGGATAATTTGTACTAGTTTGATTTGGGTGATTTGACCAGTTTGATTTGGGTGATAGATGGTTTCCTCTTACTTAAGTGTCACCAGGAGGTGTCAGACTTCCCAGAACATGGAAGCCTGGGAAGAAAAATGTTTTCTCCCAGAAAAATAGACACTTTGGGGAAATTTTTAAATATATGCAATACTTTCTTATCAAAATGAAACTTGCTCTGCTGATTAAGAACATGGATTTTGGTTTTCCTGCATAATTTTGCATCTACAATTATACTGTTTGGTATATTTATGATAAATAAAACATAAATGCCTTAATTTCATTCAGATGATTATAAAGTTAGCCTAAATTAGCAAAGGCACTAGCAGTTGGTGCTTGCTGAGATACCCAAAGGCTGCCATCCTGTACACTTGTCCGTGGGAGGAGACGCCAGTAAACTTGATAGGGTTTAATTTTAAGTAGGGCAGGCATCAGATTGCACTGCAAATATATATCTCAGTTTTTTGCAAGTAGTTGGAATGGCTAGGAGAGTGGAGTAAAATGATGAGACTCAAGTTAAAATTTTCTACATCACATTGAGCAAAAGGTTTAATTCATGGGTTTAAATTGTATGTACCTCTCGGCGTTATCATGACACGCATAATTTTAGAGAAGACTCAGAAAACGAACATTTCGATAATGTAATTGTGGAGTGGCAATAAACTTGCATATGCTGTTGAGCTGTACGTTATTATTATTTTATCCTGACACACACACCCCACAAGGAGCTTGCGGTGGCATATGCAGCGAGCGCCCTTTCTTAGACCTAGACCACCTTGCCGAGGACGGACACCACAGCCCTAGACGTATGTCTGCTGCACCAGCTCCCATGGGGATCGCAAGAGGGCTAGCTGTGCCCCTTACTAGTTCAGGCTGCCTTTCAGAGCCCATTTAACGGGGGCAACTTGCATAGGAGAAAGGACCGTTGTGACAGGATCGGAAAAGCACTGTCTACAACACATGTTTTTGGTTCACATCTCGCTCCCTCTTGGTCAATAATAGACCTCTGAAAAGTCCTGTGTAGGTCAATTTTTCCCCCTGCCCCTCTTCAGTCAGCACGGTTCTTGGTCATTCCTTGCATGTGGGGCTTAGCCGCCCATGGAGCGGGTGAGGCTGATAGATCTGTGTACCAGGGAATCCATGTATGTTTAAGAAAATATGAGCTGGCAGCCGCTGCCGCCACCCCCAGCCCCCGGACCCCAAATAGCCTGAGGAGGAGGGAGTCTGCTGCCCTCTTAAAAAGCCTCCTGCGTTGGAAGATGAGTATAGGCTTGGGTGATGTCAGCAGTGTGGGTCATGCTGTCCTTGGTCCCTGTTTGCTCTCCCTGGGCTGTAGGGGAGGTCCCGGGGACCCCTGTCTGCATTGTGGCACTCAGTCATGGGGCGAGATGAGCAGATCCCTGTCCACCAGACTTTGAGAACTCCTTAGCATGAGGGGGAACAGCAGGATGTCTCTGGGTGGTTTGCATTGAGGTCCAAGAGCAGCAGCGTCCAGTTAGCAGAAAGGGTGGATTTTTCAAGTGTTTTATGGCCCTCCGAGTATTCATCACAGGCTTCCAGAGGCGTAGGGTCTTGTGCCTGGACATGTGGGCCAGGGTATAATGCTAGGAAGACCATGTGAGGAACGATCCTGACGGTGGCGGTTCAGCAAGATAACTGGTGCGCCTGGGCAGAAACCTTGCCAAATGGCAAGCTTCCTGTTCCTTGTGCAGGAATCTCCCGTGGGATTCAGAAAATGGATTTTTTAAAAAAACATGAACTCAGGAAACTGAACTCACTGATTTCGTTGTTTCTCAGTGGTGGGCGTTCATCAGTTCTCCACTTGCAGATGGACCACTCTGAGGCCAAAGAGAGCCAAGAGGAGTTAAGGAAGGGCATGGTACCAAGACGGTGCCATTCCTAGAACAATCCTGTTCTTGAAGAGGCCATGCCTTGTGTGGTTTACGAAAGTCACCAGCCAACATCAAGGGTCGCTTGAATCACAATCTGGTCTGATGTGTAACGTTACTACCTTTGGGTCTCGGCTGTACCAGTTTTCTAGTAATTCTGTTGGTCAGAGAACCACTGGACCTTCTGCTACTCCATTCGCAGCTGACCTTCCTATTTGCAGGATCCCGTTGGCTGCCGCTGTTTCCTCTTCCACGTTTCTTCAAGCTGGGCTCCGTGGCACAGGTGAGGGCTGTCTGTCCATTTCTGCAGTTCGATGCACCTGTCACTTTGCCCAGCTTTTCCGAATGCTTTTGACCTTCCTTGCCAAGAACACTGAGCTGGCCTTTTAGGGGACTTCAGCCTGTACCAAACAGCCTGTACACATCTTGCGTGAAGGGAACATCTTTAGATCATGCCTTTTGCTCAGCGGAGTATGGGCTCACATTCAAACGGGGAGGGGGAAGAGACGCTGGGGCAGTGTGTGGTATTCCATTCAAGGGAGAGCATCTCAGGTGCACAGCAGTCAAAGCCGGAGGGAGGGGTGAGGAGGTGGCCCCTGCTACCACCTGGGTTGGCAGTAACCCCTCCCCCCCCCCCAGGCCAACCTGTGTCTGCTCAGCAAACCTTGCAACATTTCTCTCTCCCTCCAGGTGCCAGAATTCCACTGCATTTCCTCCTTCCGACCTGCAGCAAAAGACAGGTCCCGCTCCCCTCCCCACCCCCACCCCACCCTCACCCCCATGGCTAGCCCGCTAGCATTCTCTACCTCCCAGAAACTCTCTAGGGGTTGGGAGGGGCATTTTCCCAGCCCCCCTGCTGTCCTCTGCCTGCTGCAGGCGGGTCGTTTAGCAGGGCCCTGGAGAGCAGCCAGCCAGGGGGTGGTTGGCACTTCTCACCGCCCAACGTGGCTTTGGCGGCCATCCAGGGGCTGGGCTGGTTTCAGGAAACCTTTCGCCTCCTCCAGGGTCCCTTCCTTCCTTCCTTCTTTCCTTCCTTCTGTCCCGTGGGAACGGTGGCTGTGAGCTGGGCTGAGCCTTGGTCCCCCAACCTGTCCGTGCCGTTTCTGAATCCTGGGGATGGGCAGTGAGGAAGAGAAGGTCTTCCCTTTTCTGCCCACGGCTAAGCTCACTCTGCTGCAGCCTCGGAGGGCTCGACCCAGCCTGCGAAAGGGTGGGCACAGAGGCAGGAGGAGGGCGGGCTGCTCTATGGGGGTCTCATCATTCCTGGTGGGTGTGTCATAGAATGATGGCGTTGGAGGGATGCCCAAGGGGCATCTAGTCCACCCTCACTGTGGCAGGAACCACTCCACAGAGACGACCACGCAACCTCTCTTGGTCAAAGGTTCCACCCCCAGGATGAAAGGACCAAACCTGCCCACAGAAACCGGATTGTGCCCTGCTGTTTTTCCCCTCCTTCGCACCAGGCGGGAGCAGAGCAGGCTGGCTGGTTCCTGGCTCTGCGCCTCTTGGAAACCCTTCCAATCCCACCTTTATTTTTTCTGCTGGCCTAGAAACCATTTACTGAAGCCCGGCTCTGAAAACTTTTTCTCCTAGAAAGCTGCTTGCACATGCTCAGGAGCACTTTGCACGGGCTTAAGCAGGCAGCCGTTCCACTCCCCGCTTTCTGCCCGGCTCCTTGTCTCCCGATGAAACCAGAAGCGGGAGGGAAGGGGACGGGGGTCCCTCCTGCCCTCGCCGCCTCTTCTTCCAGCGATCATGGGGGGAACCCGGAGGGCAAACCGGGCTGAGACGGCGAGCCACCTGCCATGCCGACTTGGTCGCCTCCAGCTTATAGGAGGGGTAGGCCAGAGCATGGGGGCGCCTGGCCATGTGCAGAGTGCGCTGCAGATCGGTCCCACCCTTCGGGCGAAGCAGCGGCGCGCGAGGTGGCGGGAGGGGGAGGGGGCGGGGAATCCCCGCCGGGCGCCTGGTTCCGCCCGGACAGGGCCGGGAGCCGGATCTGGGGCGGAGCGGGGCCGGCCGGCGGGGCCGTCGCCAAGCCGCCTCCTCCCCGCGCGGCACCGGCTAGAGGGGAGCGCCGGCCACTCGGGGGTGGGGGGTGGGGGCAGGACTGGCCCCCAGGGAGAAGGGCCAGCAGGGCGGCCAGCCATGGGCCAGGCGGAGGACGCGCCCGGACGGGGCGCCCGGCTGCGGCTGCGGCTACTGGTGGTCGGGGCGCTGCTGGCACAGGTGGGTCCTGGCGGGCGGAGCAGGAGGGGCAGCGCGCGGGGGGACGGGGGGCGGCCGGTGGGTCGGGTCGGGCGCCCCGTGTGCCCTCCCCAGGGGTCTCCGGGCCCCTCGGCCAGGCAGCGGGAGCGGAGCCCCTTCTCTCGGCGGCGGCGGGGGGGGGGGGCGCGCAGCGGGCAGCCGGGGGCGCGCTGCTCCGGACGGCCGGTCCGCGGGAAGGGCCCCGTAGGGCTCGCGGGGCCTGACGCCATCCGGGGCGCCCCCCCCTTCCCCCTGCCCTCGCCTGCCTTCCCCAGCCCCGGAGGCCGGCGCGTTTGCTGAGCCGCGCCTTGTTTGCCCAGCGGGAGCGGCTCCCTGACCCGCGGGCGAGGCGTCCGGGGCGGGCCGGTCCCGCGGAGAGATGGATACCCCCGGTGCCCCCAGCCGCCCGGCCTTTGGGGGGGGGCAGGATCCTTTCCCCGGGCTGGCGGGCAGAGGGAAGCTGGTTCTCTGCGTCTCGCTCGCTGCCCCGACGGCCTTCCCGCGCCAGGCGGACTCCAGCGGGAGGGGGGGGGAGGACGGGGGGGGGGTCAGAGTTAGATGCCCTCTCCCTCCCGCCGCCCCTGGGAGGTTTGGGTCTGGGGCCCTGGCCAGGCTTGGCGCCGGTGCCCTGGCCGGCCAGCCAGCTGAAAAGCGTTGCGTGAAGATGCGCTGACTCGGCTGGGTGGCCCTTCTCTCCTGGACGCGGGGCTCCGAAGCCGCCCCCCACCCCACCCCACCCCAGGCTCCTTTCCCGGTTGACGGCCTCCTGCCGGCCCGCCTCCCATTCTCCGCCTCCCCCGCCCACTCCCCAGGGTCTCCCCGGCAGCCCAGGCCCTGTTCCGGACACGCTGGTCTTTGTGTCCACCCTCGACGGCAACCTGCACGCCGTCAGCCGGCAGACGGGCGACGTCCAGTGGATCCTCAAGGATGGTGAGCGCCAGACGGCCAGGCCCCCCTGCTGGGCACTGCGGGGCGGGGGCAGGGGGGGCTGCCTCTGGGGCCCAACTGCTCCCTGTGTCTCTGGCCAAGCAGTGGGAAGGGGCAGAAACCTCCCGTTCGGGGCTGGTGCCCAGGGCTGGGCCCCTGGCTACTGACCACCAAGCCCTGCCCGCCACCCGGAGAGCTGCTGCTGGCAGGCGGACCCTCTGGCTGCATCTCCCTCTCTCTTTCCCTCCCTCCCTCCCCTCCCTCCCTCTTTCCCTTCCTTCAGATCCGGCTCTCCAGGCGCCCGTTCACACGGCAGAGTGAGTGCCGCCTTCTGGTTCAGGGGCAGGTTGGGCTCTGGGGAGGAGAGGGAGCCAGGCAGACAGGAGGGGCTGGGAGGGAAGGGGGGGGCAAGCTCTGCCTTCGGAGGGCTGCCAGGGCTGAGCCCTCGACCCCGCGGCCCCGTCCCCCCTTTTTTTCTGTTCCTTAGAGCAGGGGTGGGCAACTCAGTCGTCCTTCATGGACCCGCCGGAGGTGGATCCCACCCCCCACCCCCAAAAAGCAAGGAAGGGATCAGAAGCTCAGTTCTGATTTTGAAGAGAAACAAGGCTCTGAGGAGGAGAAGCACAGGGGGGGGGGGGGGCAGACAGGGGAGGGAGGGGAGGGGAGGGGGAGAGGGAGGGGGGAGAGGAGGCTCAGGCAGGAGGCTCCCAAAGTGTTCTCTCGCTCAGACCAGCGTTCCTTCCGGACCCGAGCGATGGCAGCTTATATGTTGTCGGGGGCAAGAACAAGGAAGGTCTGATGGTGAGTGGGGGGGGGGGGGGGGGAGGCCAGGAGGCTCCATGGGGGGGGGGCTGAGGTGCCATTCTTGAGAAAGCCCCCGTCCCTCTCCCAGCCACACAGGGCACTGCGGTTCAACTCAGAGGGGAGGGAGGGGCTGGGAGGGGAAAGCCATAACCTCTGCTGCTCAGAACCCCCCCCTCGGGGGTCTTAGACCCAGAGAGCCCTGCTTCCACCACCCCACGGCTCTCAGCAGCCGCAGGGCCCGCCTTGAGTCCTTCCTTTTCTCCCCTCAGAAGCTGCCTTTCACCATCCCAGAACTGGTGCACTCGTCTCCCTGCCGAAGCTCCGATGGGATTATTTACACAGGTACGAGCTGGAGAGTGGGCCGGGGAGGGAGACCCCTGTGTGCCCACCCTCAGGGTCTGCAGATAGGCCAAGCAAGCGCCTCACGCCAGGGCCACAGGCCTCTGCGTCGGGGCAGAGTGCGGCCCCCTCTCGGTTGAGCCCCTGCAAGAATCCAGAGGGGCCACATTCTCAGGTGGAAGGAGGCGTGAGCCCCGGCACCTTCTGCCTTGGGGTGCCTACCAAGCCCTGAGGGGCTGGCAGAGAAGTGGGGCTGGCGGGGAGTTCACTTGCGGCTCCTGGTGCAAGGAGACAGGGGGACGGAAGGAGCCCCCCAGCCCTCAGCCCACCGTCATCCCAGGGAAGCAGGAGCCAGAAGGAAAGGCCCCCTCCCCTCGTTTTCCCAGGGAAGAAGGAGGACACGTGGTTTGTCGTGGATCCAGCCTCCGGGGAGAAGCGAACGATGCTGTCCACCGAAGCCTGGGAGGGACTGTGCCCAACGACCCCGTTGCTCTACATTGGACGGACCCGTACGTGCCTTCCCCCCCACCCACTTTTTCTCTTTTGTGGGACCAGGGTTGGTCCCCCTTGGGCTGAGGGGAGGCTAGCTGCAGGAAGGGCCTCGCTGCCCTGCCCTGCCACCTCACCCTTAGCATCGGGCATCGACTTACTGCCCCTTGGCCCCCAGGGACGCAGGAGGGACCGGCGGCAAGAGACCCAGGGCAGCAGGGGAAGCTGCCACCTGCTTTTGCCAAACGCTGGCTGAGTGCCTCCGCAAAGCCCGAGACGCAAGCCCTGTTTCCGTTAGCGGGGTTTCCGAGGTGGACTGCCTCAGGAGCAGGAGGCTCCACCGTGCTTTTGCGAATGACGGCCTTGACTAGCCAGCCGCCCCTCTCCGAAGGGCTGTCTTGCCAAGGAGAGAGGCAGCCTGTTGGCTTGGTGCTTGCTGAGGTGAGGGGCCTCCCCGGTGGGCTTCTGTGGTCCAGGTTAAAGAAGGCCTCCAGGGAATCCCCTCCAGGACCAGCGGTGGGTTTCTCTGGCATCATTTCCCGGGCACCTTCGGGCAGGAGGCCACAGGCTTCTCTTCTCCGTCTGCAGAGTACATCATCACCATGTACGACACCAAATCTCGGGAGCTGCACTGGAATGCCACCTACCTGGACTATTCGGCTCCCGTCCAGGACCCGGACAGCGGCTACCGTGAGTAACTGGGAGGCAAGGGCCAGCCTTCTTAGGGAGGAGAGAGTGGGAGGGGATGCCTCAGGCCGTAGAGAGATCGGAAAGCCGCTGACTCTTCCTCCTCACCCCCCCCACCCCCACCGCCTGCACAGACCTAGCCCACCTGGCTTCCAGCGGAGATGGGCTGCTGGTGACGGTGGGCCAGGAAAGCGGAGAGGTGCTCTGGATGCAGGACTACGGGGCCCCTGTGGTCGGGGTGTACACGTGGCACCAGGACAGCTTGCGACGGGCCCCTCACCTCAACATCGCCCCGGAGAGCCTGCGCCACCTCCTCCTGCGCTCCCAGGACATGCGCCTCCCCAGCTGGGACTCCCAGCCCCCCAAGGACTTCATGGCCAAGACTCAGCTGCTGTGGGTATTGCCTGGGGTGGGGGGCGAGGGGGCGGGGGACCCTGGGCATCTTCCAGAGGGCGGAGGCATCGTGGCCCTGCCTGATCCAGGAGCCCGGTGGGCCCGCTGGGAAAACCACCCCTGGCGTTCCTTTTTTCCAGGCCAACCCTCTATGTGGGCAAATACGCTGCAGGGTTCTACGCTGTGACTTCGCTGGTGCATGAGGGCGTGGCGCTTGTGGTGAGTAGCCCCGTCTCCTCCTCAGGGTGCAGGGGTGGGATGATAATCAGGTTGGCTCTCAGGGGCTCACAGGTAGCCTCTGCCTTCTGCAGCCTCAGGGAGTCACTCTGGCTCGGACCAACGGCCCCACCACAGAGGACGTGACCCTCCGGAGGTCCGGCGAGTGTGAGATCACGCCCAGCACGGATGTACGGTACCCTCACGGCAGCATCATGCCCACCCATAGCCAGTGGCTGCTGATTGGTGAGTCCCTGGCCTTGGGGGGGGGGGCGGGGTTTGTGGGGGGGGGGGGGAGTCAGAGTGCCAGGAACTCTTCCATCATCCTTCCAGAATCCCCTTTGTTGAGAAGAGCTTTCTTACCCTTTAAAAATGCACACCTCACTGCAGAAGACCAGCACAGCTGGAAACGACAAGCCAGTGCTCACCACCATCCTGGCCAGGCGGCACCCGGTGGCCCTGCTGGCAACTTGCCCTGAGGACCAGAGGATGCGGGCAGCCGCCCTCTTCCTGGCCAACATGCTTAGGAAGACCAGGCTGAGCGAGGCGCACCCTCCTTGCTGCCATTTGGGAGAGCAGCTCTTTCCTTCTTGGCTGGAGAAGGTCCCTCTGAACCGCTGAGCCGGGTCAAGGGTCAGTGCAGGGTGGCCGGTGCATGAGGGCCTTATTGCCTAATGGTCAGGAGCACTGGGTGAAGGTGCCACATCACAGAGGGAGAAGAGACGAGGGGTGTTCAGGGACTCGTGGCATGGCTCCAAAGCTTGCGCGGCACTCAACGGGTGGAGTCTTCTTTTCCTGCAGGGCACCACCAGCTGCCTCCCGTGGTCCACACGACGATGCTGAGAGCTTTTCCTGAGCCCCGGCGGAGGAGTGTGGAGAGCCCCCTCCCCCACAACCCTCTTTTCGAGGAGGTAGGCGGTGGGTCAGCATCGAGTCCTGGCTTGGGGGGGGGGGGAAGGGGATAGAATTGCACATGTTTAACTCGAGAACTTGGGGTTGTTGTTGTTTTTGACCCCTTAGGGGGTCAACCCTAGAAACGGCAAAGCCACAAACCGAGGAATCCCCCGATTCACCTGATCTCCTGTGGGTCTGTCTGGGGCCTCAGCAAAATGTGAGAAGGATGTAAAGCCAGAGATGAAATGAGAATACACCCAGTTCCGCCTGAATCATTTGCTCTTGCCCACAAAGAAACAAACAATCGCAAACAAGAGGGGGAGTTAAGACAGCAGCTGACTATTACTGCCCCCTTTCTCTTTCTCTCTTTCCTGCCCCCCACCACCACGACCAGTGCCGGGGGGGCCAGGAGAAAGAGGGAAAGGCATGCAGGCTTTGAGCTGCCCCCCCCCCCCACTGCCTCTTGTGTTTCAGCTCTTGTCCCCCGGCAAGCTGGAGGGCCACCCCGAGGACAGCCAGTACAGGACGCCTCCCCGCTTGGTGACAGAGACGCTGCCGGTGGGGGAGGCTTACCAGGACCCAGGCGGCTGGGAGGTGGTGGCTGCTGGCCTCGCCACGGTCTTTTGGGGCGGAGGACTCCTTTCCTTGGTGCTCTGGGTGAGTGGCTGCGCCTTGCCCCCCTGGCTGCTTCTTGTGGTGGGAAGTCCCTTAACTCCAAGGTGGGAGACATTTTCCCTTCTCTGCCCCAGAGACAGTTCCCACTTCCCTGCTGTGCGTAACCTAGACCTCCTGTCTGCTCCCGATGTGGTTCCTTCTCAGCTCTGAGGACTAGAAACTTATTGCTTTTTAAGAATGCCTCCGAGGTCCGATCCCACACTTTTGTGAGTCGAGGCAGGATTGCAATGATAACCAGATGCAGCGAAGGGTCACTGCTAAAGACCTGTGGCCTTTTTTCTTATATTCCTCCCCACCACCCCTAATAAATACAGCATCAGAACCGAAAGCAGCAGCAGTACCTGGCACAGCAGCTGGAGGAAAAACTGCAGCTTCTGCAGCAGGAAGGGACTGGAGGGGCTTCTCCTGGCCGGGACACCAGAGAGCCCTCAAACACCATTCCCAGGGAGTCACCTGGAGCCACACCGCTGGATCGGCACCTGGGGCCTTCCTCTTCTTCCAGATCACCCAAAGGGGAGCTTGGCCAGGCTCTTCTTATGCCAAGTGGTACAGACCAAGGTGGGTGGGAGCAGCCATGTGGGTCAGAGTGGCAAGGGAGGGATTTGGCAGGTGGCAGCAGTGCCTGGCATGGCAAGCTGGGTGCAGCTGCCACCTGGCTCTAGACGTGTCAGGGCTCCCTCTTCTCCCCACCAGCAGCAAGCACTGACCCAGAGACGACGGTGGTGGGGAAGATCTCTTTCAGCCCCAAAGATGTGCTGGGCCGTGGTGCAGGCGGCACCTTTGTCTTCAGGTGAGCAGCACTGAGGGACTCCTCTGGGCGCTTCCTTGGGAGCTCTGCAAGGGCCACACAAAAGGCTTGGTGGGAGCTGTCCTGAATAACATGGCTCAGCTGGATGGTGGTGGTGGTGGGGAACCCACCTAAGACGGCAGTTTTTAATTGCTTAACTTCCTTTTGTCCCAGACTGGGAGCGATACTTGGATAAGGCAGAAAGATGAGGCACAAAAAAGAAGGGCCAAGCTTTGGAGATCACAGATCTCCTTGTCAGCAAGAAGTTAAAAAAGAAATCAGGGAGCAGAGGGTGGGAAGGTTGAACCCTAAATCCTTGCAGGCTGTGGATTGCTGCTGGGTTGTAACCGAGGAAGAAGGCTCTGCCAAAATCAAGTGGGGCTCCTCGGGTGAGGTCGGGGTGTTAGCTTTCTCCTGGAGTAGCCCACCTGCTTGCTGGGAGCACAGGGAAGCGAGAGACGTTTGGTCCACCTCCTCTAACACTGCAGCTCGATTTGGTGGTTTGCGCAGCCCCCTTCCTCTCTTCCATCTCAAGGCAATGGGGAAACCATCCTTCTTCTTGCTGTTTGGCGTGGAGGGTCTGCCAGGGGCCTTGAGGGCGCAGTGGCTGTCAGGTGGGCCAAAGGAAGGGCCAAAGGTGGCGGCGGGGGTTTTTTTGCGTGCCCTCCTGCACCTGGGTGGCCACAACGGGGCCTTCGTGAGGAGGCTGACTGTGGACCGTCTCCCCTTCTCCCACCTGCAGGGGTCACTTTGAGGGGCGCCAGGTGGCCGTGAAGCGCCTCCTGCCCGAGTGCGTCCATCTGGTGGATCGCGAGGTGCAGCTGCTGCGGGAGTCAGATGAACATCCTCACGTCGTGCGCTATTTCTGCACAGAAACCGACCGGCAATTCCACTACATTGCCACGGAGCTGTGTTCTGCCACCCTCCAGGAGGTGAGCAGCCGTGGCTGGGGAAGCTCCGAGAAAGGCAATGGGCTTGATCCGCCGCGCTGCCTCCCTTCCTGCCTTACACTGGGCAGAGGTGACAGGGAACAGGTCACGAGAAGCCTGCGCCAACTCTCTGGCGGTCTAAATACACTCGGAGGCAAAGCGATGCTCTTCCTTCTAGGTTCCATTCCTGGCTGGCTTGCCAGAATGTCAGGTCCTCTCCAGAGCCTGCCATGGGCATCTCTTCCACCACTTGGGCCAGCGTCCCTTCTGCAGGAGACCTCCAAACTCTCTATAGCTTGGCCGTTCTTCCTTTTAGAGAACCCATATTGGGACACCTTGAATGTGGTGGCTTTTTAACATTTATTTTTAAGACTAATTTAAGACTATTTTCCAAAAAGACATTTTTATCGAAGAAGAAGAGGAAGCCATATGCTTGTGTTTCTTGTGAGCTCCTTCTGCCTTGGATTCTGAGCAAAGGCACTGGTTCTTTCCCCCATCTCCCTCCAGTATGTAGAGGGATCTGCCTCAAGATGGAAAGATCTGGATCCCCTCTCCCTCCTGCATCAGACCACGTCTGGACTGGCTCACTTGCACTCCCTCAGCATAGGTAAGGATGAGGCCTCCGAAGGAGAAGTGGGGGTGGGAACAGTCTCAAAGGGTGGGCTGCCCCAACTGTTGCATGAATGCGATGCTGTCCGATTGTCCATTTCTCTGTGTGTCTTTTAGTTCACCGTGATCTGAAACCCAGCAACATCTTGCTCTCAGCCCCCAACCACCACGGGCAGGTCCGCGCGGTCATCTCTGACTTTGGCCTCTGCAAGAAGTTACAGAGTGGGCGCCAGAGCTTCAGCCTCCGTTCAGGCATTCCCGGCACCGAGGGATGGATTGCGCCAGAGGTGCTGAGAGAGGACCCAAAGGAGAACCCTGTGAGTGTGCCTTCCTTACCTCTGCCTGCTTGGTGCAGTTGCAGCTGAGACACACCAGAACTTCCCTGGTGGCACTAAGCAAACGAAACACAGCTGTGCGCGCGTGCACACACGCACACACACAAGCTTTCAAGCCCTCTGGACTCTTCCTCAGGCTGGGAACTGCAGAGTTTGGGCCGAGCAGGGCGGGGGACAGAAAAGGTCCGACTGAATCTTGTAGCCACACAATCTGAGCTTAAAATTCTCAGGTGGAGGTGGCAAATGTGAAGGAAAAGTCCACGGTGCCTTGGTGGCGTCAAGTTTCAGTTTGGGAGGGGTAAAACCCTGTTGTCTTTCTCCACCTCTGTAGACCAAGGGCAGTCCATCCTTCAACAACCCCCCCACTGCCTTCCGATCCTGTGGCTACAGACTCTCTCTCTCTCTCTCGCCCACGGTGGCTTTTGGAGGCTTCTCTTCCTTCCGGGACCTCGGGCTCTGCAGGGCCCAGCCACCTGGTGAAGAGACCCGAGGCCTAGAAAGCCCAGCTTGGGGGTGGGGGGTCTTTGAGTGGCCCCATAAAGGTATTGCCCAGCTGCTTTTAGATTCGGCGGGTCCTCTCTCAGCCGGGGGGGGGGGAGAGGGAGAAGCCAGCAGACCCTCCCCACAGACCTCTCTGTCTCTCGCAGACATGCACGGTGGACATCTTCTCGGCTGGCTGCGTCTTCTACTACGTGCTGTCTGGTGGGGAGCATCCCTTTGGAGACGCTTTCCACCGCCAGGCCAATATCCTCACAGGCTCCTACCAGCTGGAGCGGCTGCAACAAGAGACACACGGTGAGGGTGAGGAGGACCCAAGGGAGAGCAGTCGTCCCCCCCCCTCCGCTTTCTCTCCACCGGGGTCCTAGCCAAGCCCCTCACGGGTGGAAGGGAGCCGGCACACTTTCCGGACTTGAACTCTCTTCCAAGCTTCAGCGTTGGCCAGAAGCAAACCATGATCTCTCTGCATCGCGATCCCCAAAGCAGGGATAGATGATGGCCATCCAGGCCTCCTTTGTCCCGGTGGTGGAGGGACTCTGAAACCCACGACACTCAGCACCACACCTCTTTTTGCTCCCCAGGCAACATCCTCGGGCGGGAGCTGATAGAAGCCATGATCCACAGGGACCCCCATGGGCGCCCTTCAGCCACACATGTCCTCCTGCACCCCTTCTTCTGGAGCCACGAGAAGCAGCTCCAGTTCTTCCTGGTGAGTCCCCTGGGAAAAAAGGGGGCTTTTCCGGGCAGCCACCCAACCGGCGGAGCGGGTGGTGGGTGCTCTGGGTCTTGTCCTGCCTGCCCTTCCCAAACTCCTCTGCCCTGCTCCCCTCTTTAGGATGTCAGTGACCGCATTGAAAAGGAGCCGGCGGACGGGCCCCTCGTGAGCAGGCTGGAAGCCGGAGGCTGCGCAGTCGTGAGGGGCGACTGGCGGGGACATGTCTCCCTCCCGCTGCAGACAGGTAAGGTCGAGAGGCTGGGTCCCCACCTTCCCCCCCCCCTCAGCCCCACGTGGAGTCAGCCTCGTCCACCAAACCCACAGCAGCGGAGGCCTCTCCCAGGAAAGAAGGTCAGTCCTGCGCTTTTTCTCTCCACAGACCTCCGGAAGTTCAGGACGTACAAAGGCAGCTCCGTGCGGGACCTTCTGAGGGCCCTGAGGAATAAGGTATTGCGGCTGCCTGCTTGGCCGAGGCACCAGGTTGCTCCCAAAGGCCACCTACCCAGCCCTCGGGGGCCCCACCCACCCCACACCACCCCTTCCCAGGCCAGGCCCCACCTGGTCAGTCCTGCTGGCTGGCTGAGCATCCCTTCCAAAAATGGAAAGCCAAGTGGCCGAGCGGCTAGAACGTTGCTCCTGCCTTGGAGACCATTTATCTTAGAAGAAACCTGAGCTGGGGGGCGGATGGGGAGAGAGAGAGAAGTATTTCCATCCATGTTGCTCCCCACGTCACAGACAGCTGTGGGGCTGGAGGAGCCATGGCCCATACATACGGTTTGACGGGTTCCCAGCATCGGTTGTTTGGCCCCTGTGGCAGCAGAATACGGGCCCAGAGAGGGGCCACCACGCTGGCTTTGGAGGGCTCCGTGTCTGCCTCCATGGGCAGACCCCTAACCCTCTCCTGCCGCCCTGCCCTCCCTGCCCCCTGTAACCACTTCCTCCTCATGGCAAGTGGTTCTGTGCCCGGGGGGGGGGGCACCTGGCAGGCCCCTTCCCGTGACCTCCATCTATTGGGGAGGATGGCCAGAGAGAATGGCTTCCGACTTGGCCGGGAGAGGGGGGGGGGGTCGGCGCCCCCTCTTTTGTGCCCTATGGAAATGTCACCAAGCCTCTTGCCCTCTCCAGAAACATCACTACCATGAGCTGCCCAGCAGCGTCCAGGAGAGCCTCGGCGCCCTTCCGCGTGAGTTTGTCCAGTATTTCACCCGGCGCTTCCCTCGCCTGCTGCTGCACACCCACCGGGCCTTGCGCCCTTGGGCTGCCGAGAGACCCTTGCAGGCTTATTACTGCTCGAAGCCGTGAGAAGACCAGGACCAGATCCAAGCCGGTCCGCCTGTCAGCGAGGCTGGACGTGCGAGGGGCTGGAGAAGAACAGGCGCAGGGGCTGCCCCTCCCAAGGTGGGCTTCCTCCCTTCCGGCGTCCGTGCAAGGGCACCACCTCCCGTGGCCAGCCTTTTCCTCAGGCCAGGGGGATCCATCCAGCTCTCTCCCCCACTTTGCCCACACGCCAGGTCCCTGGCAGGCCACGTTGCCTTGACCGGGGGGGGGGGGGGGAGTTCCATCCGATCCTCTTTGCTTTCAAGGAGGCTCAGCCGGGTGGGCCCCGTTGGCCAAGGAGCCCCGCTCCACCCACGACTGCCTTTTTTTCCCCAAAGGGAGGACCATTTATCAGCAAATGTCCAGCTGATCCTCCTGGCTCAAGATCTACCAGAGGGCCTTTTTTGTTTTTTTAACGAGAGCCTTGTAAGTAAAAATTTTTTGAAAAAAAAAAAAAAAAAAAAAGGGAAGCGTGGGGTTTGTGTGAAAAGGGAAAGCAAGGCATTGTCGCGCCACATCACCTTCTCCCCCCCCCCCCCACCATGTACACGTCTGCGCACGCACAGGGCAGTCGGCTTGCATCTGCAGAAGCGCTTCCTGACATTGCCTCTTCGTGAGATCAGGAATCTCCACTCTCTAGCTATGGCACAAGAGATGCTACCACAGAGAAGCTGAGCCACGGCAGCAGATGCAAAGCGAGAGGTGCAGAAAGGCAGACCAGCTGAGTTGTTGGCTCAGAGGAGGAAAGGCCTGGGTTCACATCCTCCTTCAGCCACAAAGCTTTCGTGATGATACCAGAAGGGAGGCGCTTTGGCTTTCCCTTCCTTTTTCCTCGCTTGATCCTCTCCCTGCACAATTTTATCACGGGGGGGGGGGGGGGGGATCACACCCTTGTGACAAGGCAGCTGGGGAGGCCGTTACCTTCTACGGCTGCCAGGGTACCCTTCCTTGACATGGGTGACCAGAATGTGTGCGGGATTCTCGTTTTGCCCAGAGGCAGTGACAGATGAATGCCTGTAGCTGCCAAGTGTGGTTTGGAGAGAGGGGTGCTCGCCTGCTCCCCTTTAGGGTTTCAGGATGTGACCAGGGAGAGCATCCACAACCGATGCCGCCTCCTACGGATCACAACTTTTCTGTAGGAAGGATCACAAAGAGATCCTTCCTACTAGGGTTTAGAGGCCTGCCCTTTGACCCGGTTGGACACACACACACACATATACACACACACCCCTACATCCTGGGAGGGAAGAACAGAAGCTGGGGAGAGGACCTCTATGTGCTTGCAGTTTCCAGAGAATCCTCTTTATTCACCAAGTAACGTACAAAAAAGTTTAATTTGATGCAGATTAGTTTCAACATTAAAAGTGTGGTTGCTCGGACTCGAGGAACAAACAGGTGAGCACCAGAGCAGTCTCGGGAACCGGAGGAGGAGGAGGAAGGGGAGGAGCGCGCCCCAAGAGAGAGCCCGGCGGTAGCCGCTGCCACCGACCAGAGCCAGGCCCTCTTGACGCGGCTCTGCGGCTGGGACCCAGGGCCCCTGGAGGCGGGGATTGGGGGGAGGGAGAGAGAGGGTGGGAAGAAGGAAGGGCCCCTTGTTCCCACCGCAAGCAGGAGAAAATAAATCCCACGTTCTTAAAAAAGAATGTCACCACGGTCTTGGTTCAGCCTTTGACCTCTCGTGCTCGTGAGCCTCCGGGATGCCGGACGCTGCTCCCTGCTCTCCCGCCTGCCCGCCCCGTCCTCTGCCAGGCTGAGACTGCTCGGTGGGGCTCCAGCTGGGACGGGCAGCCATGCCCCAGCAGCCCCCCTCCAGAGTTCTGGCCCGGGGAAGCCATCCCTTCTGGCCCGGGAGGGTGTCTTTTCAGGCCGAAGGCTTCAGGCCGGCCGCGCCCGACTTGGAGCTGAGCAGCTTCTCCACCATGGTGCGGGCGTAGCGGAGGCGGCTGGCCAGCTCCTTGCAGCAGCCGAACTCCTCAATCAGGGTCAGCTTGTAGGTGTGGAACTCCCGCTTCTCGTTGATGTAGGTGACGGCCGACATGAGCGGGCAGAGGATGAGCTTGGTGTGGTCCTGCAGGAGGGACGGGGAAGAGGCCGGAAGAGGGTCAGGGCGGCTGCCACCCAGCCAGGGCCCGCCCTCGGTCTCTGTCCTCTGAACCCCCAAAGGGAAAGCCCACTAACGGAGTGTCCCTTGGCTGAGACCCTGGCCTTCTGCTCTTACTCGTTCGTTTCACAGAACCCCAAAACTCTAGAGCTGGAAGGAACCCCAAAGGTCATCAGATCCAGCCCCCAATGGTGCCAGAAGACCTCCTGGACAGACAGACAGCCATCGGAGGGCGGTCACAAATCTTCCTCCCATCCCCTTCCAATGCAATCCATTCGGTCACCAAATAGATTTACTTTCTGGGTGGCCGTTCACTTGTTCAGTCATCCCCCCCTCCTCTCCCTGGAAGCCACGCCAAACAAGCCGGCTCCATTCCCTACGTGGCTGCCCCGCAGGTACCCCAAAACTCCTCTCACCTCCCCGTGTTCCTTTCCCCACTCCCTCAGACACCCCCCACTGGACTTCATTTCCAGATCTTAGGCTCCAGAGGTGACACACTGTGCTCACAGGCAGCGCCTGAACGGCTCAGGCAGGCGGGCGGATCCCAGAGCCCACAGTGGCCCTCTTTGCACCCAAGCGAATGCATTTTGGATTTAAAGCTCCAGCGGCCCCTCCCTTAGGCAGGCCGCAGGGGCCGGGCCGGCGGGCCGGATCCTGGGACCTCACCTGGAAGAAGTTGATCTGCACCGTGCCGTTGCTCAGGTGCAGGACGATGGCGCTGCGTGTGCGGAACCAGGTGCGCAGGTAAGGGAGGCGCGCCAGCTCATCTCCCTCTCGAGGGGTGATGTTGGCTCCGGCTTTCAACAAATGCTCACTCATGTAGTTCTGGAAATAATTCAGCAGGGTGATCTGCAACAGAGAGGCATGGTCACGGGGCTATCGCTGCACGAGGCCCCCCGGAACACGGCTGGGGAAGACAGCAGGGCATGAAAGAAGGAAGCAGCCGGCTAAGGGTTTCCCCTGGTCATTCCTGCCAAGAGAGGAGAGCCTGGTTCACTCTGCCACCTCCTGCTACCCTCTATGCTTGGCCAGGGCTCTCCTCCACCGGATGTGGCACCAGACTAGGTCGTTAAGGAGCCAAGCCTGCCTCCCCCTCAGCCCCACTGGCTCCTGCAGCGCCCCCCCCCACACAAAGGCTGCCCCTCCCTGGCACAGAGAACAGAGTGTGGGGGCTCCCAAGCCCCCCAAATGCTCCTTTGCTGTTTCAGCAGAGTTTGGCTGCGAGCCAAGAGCACGTCCGGCTTCCCCGGCTGGTGGCGACCGGTTCGCTGTGTGCCTCTCTCTCAGCAGGGCCATGGACTGACTCCCTCCCTCCGTCCTCTCCAGGCCTCGATCCCACGACCAACTCACGGACCTTTTTGGTGAACGTCTCCGGATACGACCGCACGTTGAAGTAAGACTCCGAGCCGTTCTGCTCGATGTACTGCAGGTTGTCCCCGTCATTGTACATGATGAGGCGGGTCGAGTCATTGAAGAGAACCCCAACGCTGTTGTCGCACAGCTGGTAGCCTGCGAGCAGAGAGGAGAGGAGAGGGGGCTTTGTGACTCTCTGGGGGCTTCCCAGCAGCCTCCCAGGCCCCCTCCCGCCAGACCCAAGGGGCCACACGCAGGTCTCGGGACGATCCTTTGGTGGCCAGCGAGCCTGTGGGGCTCCACCTACCTAGGCCGTACTTGTCTGAGTAATCCACCCACTTGCTGACCCAGAAGATGGGGATGCAGGCCGGGTCCTCGGCCTCCTCTGCAAGAGAAAAGCGGGGTCACTAGAGGGAACCCCCCGCCGGCTGGGCTCCCTGCCCTGTGGGGCTGCCCGCAAGGCCCGCTCACCTTGCCGGACCGGGGCTCTGTCGGAGGGCTTGGCGGCGTTGACGAGGGTCAGCTGCTGGAGCAGGTCCGCCAAGTGGCCGTCCGGAGGCTCACCCGGGTCCCGCTGGACCAGCTCTTCTTCCTTCTCTGGGACCTTTTCCAGCGCGGGACTCTCTGGGCCTGGAGGCAGGAGAGAGAGACGGTTGGGTGTGTGAGTGTGTGTGTGTGGAGGGAGAGGCCCCAAAGGTCACTCGGGGAAACCCCTAGTCACCTTGCAAACAGACCCAGTGGGACCCAGGTGCGAAAGTTGGAACAAGGAGGGGTTCATTATGACCAGGTGCCCACCCTGTGCCATCCTGCTCCTAGGGGCTCCGTCCCACCACCTTCCTCCCCCCCCCCAGGTCACCAAATGCTACCTCAGTGGGCACACCCAACACACCTTTGTTAACCACCGTGAGTGGCTTCCGTCCACCGGAATCAAGCCCATTGAGGGCCAAAGAGAACCTGGGGGGCATGGTGAGGCAGGTGGTGGGCAGCCGGGAAGGGATGTAGCCCGTCGTGAAGAACTCGTCATTCAGCAACTCGTCAATGGTGGGGCGGGCCGCCGGGTCGGACCTCAGCATCCTCCGGATCAGGCTAGCAGCGATGGGGTTGATGTGCTGGGGGAGGAGAGACGCCGGCATGAATGGGAGCCCCCGTGGCCATCGGCAGACCAGAGGGGTGGCTCTATCGGTCCCCAGGCAGCCCCCTGTGCCCCCTCGGTGCTCCCTCAGCCTGCAGGGGATAATCAAGACCCTGGTGTCCCTCTCCATTAAAGACACATTCCAAGGAAGAAGAAGAAACAATTCAATGGGTCGTGTTTGTCCTGCGTGGTCTTTACTAGCTTTTTGTAATTGGTGGGTTTGGATCTGTAGCATTTTAGCAGCTTTTGGGCTTCCAGAATCCTGGCCGCCGAGAAGCTAGCCGGGGGCTGTCTTACTTCTGAGTGCTGCCCCTCCACCCAGACTGCCTAAGGAGCCAGGGTGAATCCCCGGTGTGATGCCAACCACCCGCAAAGCCATTGCCAGGCGCCTCCGGGTCAGCCGACCCACTTCCACCCCCCCCCCTTGCTAGAGCCCTACCGTCGGAATGGTGTACTCGTTGTTCTTAATCCTAATGTAGGTCTCTTTGAGGCAGGAGGTCTCGAAGGGCGGCCTTCCAACCAGGAGGGTGTACCTGCACAGAGGAAGCGCACAGAGAGAACAGGAGGTCCAGAGAGTCCCTCGCACTTCCCAGCATCTCACAGGAGATCCGGAGGCAGAAACGGGTGCGGGACTCCCCCCCCCCATTTCCTCCCTCAAGCCCTAAGCATCCGTAGACACTTCCGCCGCCCCCCCCCCCCCCCGTGAATGGTCCACCAGGTGCCCTTGCTCTCGAAGCCCAAGGACCACCATGGAAAGGGGCTGGGCTTCGAGAGCAAGGAACCAACCGCCTTGCCCCACCTCTGTGCAGGACCACCCCCCACAAAGCAAGAGATCACCCTGGGAGACCCCCCCCCCAACCTCCGAGGCACGCCGCTGGTCCTTCCTTCTCCCCAAGAAGGAGAGGCAGCCAGGGCTGAGCCAAGACCAGCCCGAAGCCCACTCAAGGGCCGGGAGACCGGGGGGGGGGGGGGGTTGTCTTAAGGGGAAAGCCCCCCCTCCTCTCTCCCTTGTGGCAACCTACATGATGCATCCTATCGACCAGACATCCACCTCGAAGCTGTGGCCCTTCTTGCCAAGCACCTCCGGGGCGATGTAGTTGGGGGTCCCACAGAGAGTCTTCTTCCGCTCCCCGTCGTATTCCACCTTGGTGGCTAAGCCAAAGTCACCTGCGAGGACAAGGAGGCCTCTCAGCCCAAAGGGGACCCCAGCGCCAGCGGGCAGGATTCCTGCAGCTCGCAGGTTCTCAGGCCCCCATGGATGCATGCCATTGCCCTGCCCCCTCCTTCCCAGGCGTTTGGGATGGGGCCCAGCTCCCTCCCAACCTTCTGGGCATTCCCAGAAGCAGCCTGTTTCACCAAAGCCCTCCCTCTGGGAGCCCTCGCTGGACCTGACCGAGGTTGTGCACTAGCGGCTGCTATGGCCCTGACGGTCCCCCCAACCCACCAGTCTGTCCCATTTGGTTTCTGAGTTTTGCCACAAACTGCTTGGGAAAGGCTGCAGGTTGACACGCTTTAAAGTCCACCAAGATCTTGGGAGGGGGGATTTATCCTTCCTTAAATGTTAGGACTAGAGATGGGGGTATTCGTATACGAATATCCCCGCACAGGTGGCGTTAACGAGGGTCCAGTCCCACGGGCCCGGACAGTCCACTCACTGATCCACCGCGGACACGGATGGCGCGATTCTACCAATGGCTCTGCAGCGTGCAATCCGCTCACCCCCCTTGCACTGAGGCTTGTCCTCCCACCTCCTGCTAGGAGTGGCAAGCGGATCGCACGCTGCGGAGCCATTGGTAGAATCGCGCCATCCGCGTCCAATCGGTGAGTGGACCGTCCGGCCACATGGGACTGGACCCTCGTTAACGCCACCTCTGTGGGGATATTCGTATTCGTACACGAATACCCCCATCTCTAGTTAGGACCCTTTCTTCCAAAGGCCAGCCTGCCCTGCTGGGGGAGCAGCCACCCTCCTTACCTATCTTCACCTCCATGTCGTCGTTCAGGAAGAGGTTGCCAAGCTTGAGGTCCCGGTGGATGACTCGGTTACTGTGCAGGTACTGGCAGCCCAGGATGATCTGCCGGAGGAAGTATCGCGCCTCGGGCTCCGTCAGCGCTTTCCGGCGCTTGTGCAGCTCCATCAGGGACTGGGGAAGAGGAAGATGATGGGGAGAGGAAAGGCAGGAAAAGAGAGAGGAGGAAGTTAGAAAGGCAGGAAAAGAGAGAGGAGGAAGTTAGAACGGCAGGAAAAGAGAGAGGGAAGGAAGGTGAGAGAGGAGGAAGTAGGAAAGGCAGGAAAAGAGAGAAGGAAGGAAAGTTCCTGCGCTCCCTAGCCAAGGGGAGGGGATGAGGCGCTCTGCACATGCCCAGAGGCAGCTGAGCGTGCTCCGCGGGGGCCGTCTGTCCCAGGGACCTTCCTGGCGCGTCATCCCGGGGCCTCTTCCTTCTCCCCTCCCCTCCCTGGACGTCGGTCCCTCCCTTCCCTTCCCTCTCCCCCCCCCCGCGGGGCTCACCCTCCGGCGGCAGAGCTCGAGGACGACGAAGACGAAGTTGGCGTCCTCGAAGAAGCCGTGGAAGCCGACGACGTGCCGGTGGAGGAGGCTGCGGTGGATGGCGATCTCCATGGACATCTTCTCCTTCTGGGGCGCCTTCAGCAGCAGCGCCTTGGGCACGATCTTGCCCGCGAAGACCTCCTTGCTCTCGGCGTCCGTGATCTCGTAGCACCGCGCGAAGCCCCCCTTGCCCAGGAAGCGGCCCAGCCAGTACCGCCGGCGGCTCCGGGGGTCCACCAGCACCTCCGGGATGGCCTTGCTCTCCTTCGACGACGAGGACGAGGAGGACGGGGGAGGAGGCGGGGGCGCCGCCGAGGAGGAGGAGGAGGCGGGGGGCGCCCGCACGCCCCCGATCCCGCCGCCCCCGGGCTCCCCGGGGCGGGACGCCCCCCGGCCGGGCACCGCTGCCGCGCTCATCCTCTCCTCCTGCGCGCCCCCGAGACGGCCCCCTTGCCCCTTGCCTGCCCTTCGCTTCGCGCCCCGTCCCGCTCCTGCCTTGCCCCGGCGACCGTCGGGCGGCGACTGCGGCGGCTCCGCCGGCGACGATTTCAAACCACGAGCCGGAGCGTTACGGAGCCCCGAGCGCGCGCCCCCATTGGACGGCAGGATTTAAACTCGGGACCGCCCCCCCCCGCGCGCCGCAAAGCATCACGGGGAGCCGGGAGGGGCCGCCCCGTCCAGCCCCGCCCCGCCTGGAGCAGAGCGGGCGGCGTGGCGGCAGGGCGAGCCCCGGAGGGAGGGAGGGAGGGAGGGAGGGAGGGGCAGCGCCAGGCAGGGCTCGCGGAGAGAGGAGGAGGAGGAGGAGGGTGGGGAGGGTCACCCCTCCGCCCGCCCCCTCCCTGCCCCGGGGTCGCTCTCTCTAGGGCGAAGGGATTTCACCCCCCCCGCCACCCACCCACCCACCCGCCCTCCGGGGAGAGGGAGGGGAGCCGGATTTCGGGGTTCGCCTTGGAAGGGCCCTTCCCCAGATGAACGGCGGGGGTGGTTTGGGGCCCATGCAGTTGTTGGCCCCATGGGGGGGCGCACCCACCCCACCCCCGACCCAGAGGTGAACACAGGGAAGGAGGAGGAGGGAGGCCGAACCCCAGGGAGCCCTTGGGCAAACGGGGAACCGAACCGGCCGGGCCTGTTCCAGGCTGTAAACAAAACCCGAACAACCAGCGATAACCTCTGGGGATGTCAGGAAGGTTTATTCATTGTTGAAGTGTACATGATGCAACCTCCTGATTCCCAGATGCCAGTGAGGGAAACCACACAGCTGAGGGCCCTGCGGGGGGGGGGGGCCCAGGGGTTCCCACCCCACCCCTGGCCACCCTGTTTGCTCAAGCAGGGGACACCCTGTGGACAGGCACCTGGGGGATGGCTACAGGATTCCGGCCAGGGAGCCCAGGTGGAGGGCATCGGGTTCACCCGCAAGGCTTCATTTTTTCCCAACTTTTGGACATGACCATAAGCCTCAAGGCTGAGTGGTCAAATACCCTTGAAGACAGGAACACTCCCCTTCCTTGCCCCCTTTCAGCCACTCAACAAAGGTGTTGCCAGCCTGGAATTTTTGCTCCTTCAAACTGATCCTGCAGCCGCTTGTCCTCTTTCGGCACCCTGCTGGTTTTGAGTCTGTTGAGGCATCTGCCTTGAGGGATGGAATTCTCCAAAGGGGTACGGAGGGGTGGCAGGAGCCCTCCGGAGAAAACCCCTGCCTCTCCAAACGGCACTCCAGATCCCTTTCCCAGCCACCACTGGGACCCCTTTGGGGTGGAGACTGGGGCCGGACTTGGAGTCCAAGGCAACTGGGAAGAAGGTGGAAAGGGACGGCTGCTTTCATGGCCCTTTTATATGGTGTGCGAGTATTTTGAAGGAGCCGTCTGGGGACTGGGGGCAAGAGGGAAACAGGAAGCGCCTTCTGGGGTTTGTTTTGGTGCTGTCAGGAGACTAACAGGAGACCTGGAGGGGACCTCCCCCAACCCGATGCTTTCACTGGGCAGGGCAGCGTGGCAAGGATGGCCTCCCCAGTGACCACAGCTTCTTAACACAGCCTCGTGCTCTGGCTGTGTGCCTTCCCCCCCCCCCCCGGTTCCAACGCGTTCTGCACTCACAGGGCACCACTGCCCACGGCATACCAGGTTCATGGGTGATAAAAGCTGCCCTGAATCCATGCTTGCTGTTGTGTTGTGGGCCTATAAAGCAACAAGCAAGCAAAACTCAGCGCCACTGAACAAGCAGCTTTCTCCTTGAGGTCCTCATGGCATCGCTTAGGGTGGTTTTCTCTTTCTTCCTTTGTCTTCCTAGGTAGGGTGTATTTTTGGGGAGACTTCCAGAATCCTTGGCGTCTCCTCAGCCCTTGTGTCTCTATCTCTGCCTTCTGGGTAGATGATGCCAATGAGGCCACGGAAGGCCCAGCAGGCATGGAGATGGACAATCTCAAAGAGAGGAAATGGTTCTGTAAACTACGGGCATGGAAAGCAAGACCTACTACTAGCAAGGCCTGCCAAGACTTTGGATTAACAGCCTGAAGAAGACACAAATCATGGGCCAGGGCGTGGACTCGCCTCCCTCTATTACCATCTCTACACAAGAATTGGAGGTTGTTCATGACTTTGTGTACCTTGGCTCAACGATCTCTGACACTCTCTCCCTAGATGTCGAGCTGGATAAATGCATTGGCAAAGCAGCTACCACGTTCTCTAGACTCACAAAGAGAGTATGGCTTAATAAGAAGCTGACGACATATACCAAGATCCAGGTCTATAGAGCCTGTGTCCTGAGCACACTCCTGTACTGCAGTGAGTCCTGGACCCTTTGTGCACGGCAGGAGAGGAAGCTGAACACGTTCCATATGCGTTGTCTCCGACGCATTTTTGGTATCACCTGGCAGGACAAAGTCCAAATAGAGTAGTCCTAGATCGAGCTGGAATTTTTAGCATGTATACATTACTGAAACAGCGACATCTACATTGGCTCAGGCATGTCGTGAGAATGGCTGACGGTTTGATTCCAAAAGATATCCTGTATGGAGAATTAGTGCAAGGAAATCGCCCCAGAGGGAGACCACAGCTGCGATCCAAGGATATCTGCAAGCGGGATCTGAAGGCCTGAGGAATGGACCTCAACAGATGGGAAACTTTGACATCTGAGCGTTCAGCCTAGAGGCAGGCGGTACAGCATGGCCTCTCCCAATTGGAAGAGACCCTTGTCCAGCAGGCCGAGGCAGTCCCGAAACCAGCAAAACCAGGGAGCTGGACAGGGGACAGATTGTGTTTGTCTTCCGTGTGGAAGGGATGGTCACTCTCGAATTGGCCTTCTCAACCACACTAGACGCTGTTCCAAGAGCTATCCAGAGCACGTGACCATTGTCTCTCCAGACAGAAGGATGCCTACTTGGGGAAAGCTCTTGCTCTTGTCCCTTTCCTCAGCCCGGATGGTCTGTTGGGCCATGGCAAGGGGCCCACCCAGGTTCCTCCAGCTCCTGGGAAGCATGAGGCCTAGTCCAGGGCACAAGCTCCGTTCTTTCCCATCGGGTTGTGCACCAGGTCCGTCGTCAGCAATTTCCCCCCCTGTGAAAGTAGCTGCACACAGACTAGCAGGCACAAAAGGACAGGCTGATTGGTCAGAACCATACAAACTACCTTCTTGGTGCTTCTCTTTTCTAACAGTGCCTACAACGAGGCAGCCGCTATTATGATTAGGGCTGTTCTGTTTTTTGTTTTTTATTTTTTAATTTTTACATATATGTAAGGGAGAATGGTCCCCGAGATACAGAAATCACCTCTCAGACTCTGTCTGGGTTCAAAGCTGGGCCACTGGCTTTTTTATACAAGGCCCTCTCTTCCACCCCTGGGCCTGATCCTGCCTGCTTGTGTGAGGTGCATGCCCTTTGTGTCTTATGCTGCCCTCGGGTGAGCATCCAGACATTCATTCCTTTTACTTATTCATTGCGCTTCCAGACACGCCTGTCGTCTGCCAGGGCTATCCAAGTCCAGAATGGAAGTGACCAATCAAAAGGGGCTTGCCTCCCCTTGCAGCCCCTCCACACACACACACACCCGTCCTCCTGAGGCAGTCCACAGTTGGCCCACCTGCCAGGAGCACGAAGGGCAGCTGGAGACACCGGACCAACCGTCTGCATGGGTAGAAGGCAGCTTGTTCTTACGACACAGCAAAATGACACCCTCCCCATCTTTCGGGCCTAAGACGAAAGGGATACCCTGCTGAACAACAGCAACGACCCCCAGGATAGGGACAGTCTTTTCAAACAGAAAGCAGGGGTCCCGGGTCCCTCCTGGGTCTACAGGCAGCCATCCTGATGCCAGAGTCAGTTGGAGTCTGGAGAGACAGGTCTCCCTTTGCGCTCCAGCCTCTGGCCGTGAAGGGCCCGGGAGGCAGAGGTCCGCTGGCAAGCGTCCGCTGGCCTTGCTCGGGCGGCGGCGTCCTCCTCCTCCTCGGCAAGGGTGCCAGTCTGTGAGCCCCCTGGGCAGCCAGAGCACCCCCGGAGGAGCTCAGCACAGGAGGGTCCGCCACTACGGAGCGGGGGTGGGTGGGGGGCGCAATCACTCCGAGAGACCCTGCCGAGGGGCGTCCGCGCCCGGCCCCCCACCCTGGCCCAGGCCGCCTCCACCTCGGCCGCTTTCCTGCTCGCTGCTCGCAGCCCACTCGCGCCGCGGGCGCCCTGGCTAGCAGATGGCGCAGCTGGGCCGGCGGGGGGGCCGTCCTCGCCCCGCCGCGACCCCCGCCGTCCCTGCCGGCGCCGCCGCCGCCAGGGGCTCTCGGGGCCAAAGCTCCGGGTTGGAGCGGCGCCGGAGAGCCGGGCTGAGGCTGCCGCCGGGCAGGCAAACTTGGGCCAGCAGGTCCCGGAAGAGCTGCGCCACGTTGTGGTTGTGCTTGGCCGACACCTCGACGTAGCGGGCGCCCCAGAGCCCTTCCACCGTCTCTGCCGGCGGCGCGCCCCCGTGCTCCGCGTCGCCGCCGCCGCCGGGTCCGGGTCCAGGTCCAGGCGGGGAGGGCAGGTCACTCTTGTTGGCCGCCACCACCAGCGGCGCGTCCCGCTTGGCCTCCACGATCTCCCGGCGCAGCCGCTCCGCCTCCTGGAAGGAGCCCGGCTCGTGGGGCGAGTAGACGAGGGCGAAGGCGTCCCCGCGGCGGATGCCGAGGCGCCGCATGGCCGGGAAGCTGTAGCTGCCGCTGGTGTCCAGCAGCTCCAGGCGGAGGCGCCGCGCCGCCCGGGGGCCCGCCTTGCGCTCCGGCTCCGGCTCGGCGTCCGGGTCCAGATCCAGCTCGAGCACGTGCAGCTCCTCGACGGTGCGCCGGTGGCGCGGCTCGAAGGCGTCGTGGAGGAACCGGCGGATCAGCGCCGTCTTGCCCACGCCCGCCGCCCCCAGGAAGACCAGGCGCACCTGCACCACCTCGGCCGGGCCCCGCCGCGCCCTCGCCCGCCCGGGATCCTCCGCGCCCCCAGAGAGCGCTCGCCGGCCCAGGCTCTCCATCCCGGCGACTGAACGCCGCCGAGCGCGCAGCCAGCGCTTTATCGGCTGCCACCGGGGTGCGGAGGCGGCGCGCGGCCAATCCGGCGCGGCCGGGGGGGGGGAGGAGGGGGAGGTCCGCCGGAGGGCGGGCTCGGCGGCGGCGAGATAAATATTCGGAGCGGGAACCGGAGATTTGCCCTCGGCCGTCTTTTAACCCTGCTTCGAAATCTGAAAGAACACACACACCCCAAAGCCCCGAAACATCCCGGGACCTTCCGCTCCCGTCGCCCGCCGGCCCAGCCACCGGCTTTGTTTATGGCTGGAGGGGAAGGAGGTCTCTTGCGAAGTGGAAATCTTTCCCTCTGAACACGTCCGAGGAAATAAAACTCCTTTCCCAGGATCAGAATTAAACAGAATAATTTTTTAGTTTTAATTTTGTTATTTGTAATTTTCCTTTTATTAACTAATTTTTTTTTTAATAAACAGAACAGAACTACGGGGGACGCAAAGCAATTATATTCCTTCTCCTTAAATCCGTTGCCTCCTCAAGAGTCCTGGCGTGAGACAAAGTAAAGCTAGAAATCAGAACAACCACCGCGCAAGAGTCCCTGTTATGGGGACACACAAGGGCACGAACAGGGCAGGATATCAGTTGAATGAATGAATGAATCACTGAAATAAATAAATACACGAGGCAGCCTAACAGCAGCATCCCCCGTGAGTCAAACAAGGAAACAGGATGACTCAGGCGGGGGCAGGGCAGCTGACGAGGATGGCCAGCGGCAGGCAGGCGGGTGTATTTATTTACTTTGGCTTGGTCACAAAGGGGCGAGGGCTGGGGTGCCCAGTGAGGGGGGGGCACGCTTACTGGATCCAGGAGCACCGTGGGACAGCAGAGGTTCCTGCCAGGGCACCTCCACCAGGATCCATGGCCCTCACCCTCCTTGGCGGAAGCTTCAGAAGCTCCCCTTAGTGGACTCCGCTGAGTATCGCTGGATGGCAGCTCTCTCTCCCCCCCGACCTTTGCTGGTGCCATCATCTTAAACGCTCCTGTCAAATCCAGAGGCCTTTGGAAGAGGCTGCTTGCAGATCAAGCTCCTTGTTCCAAAGGAAGGACGTTGCCAGTGCGGTGTGCCAGAAGAGTAAGACCTCCTGGAGGCAGGGGGCGGCGCGGGGGGGGGAGACCCTTCACTTCCCAGGCATCTCTGACTTTTAAGACATGTCTGCAAAATCCATGCACACCCAATCCTTGCCTATGAGTGCTTAGCTGATTTGAAACAGCAGGGGCCGGCGGGGGGCGGGGGCGGTGTTTGTCAGCCACAATGCCACACATACCAGTCTAGTCTCCTAACTTGTGGCACATTTGTCTGCTGCTCCCAAGAGGCTGCTTTTGTACAGATTTGGAAGCCACCAAGTCCTCTGCAGAGGCAAAGAATACACAGGATCCTTCTCTCCCTGCACCCAACCCCCCCCCCCCGACTAGGTTGGCCGTGGAGGTGCAGCTGTCCAGCAAGCAGCCCCCCCCCCCACTTGCCTCTTGGTGTGGCTGCTGGCAGAGCCCCAGCTCTTGAGCAGCAGGAAGGCACCCTGACCAGGGGAGGGGCTTTGTTTATGCCAAGTTCAGATCCTGCACAAATATTTATCTGCTCCATCCCTTTGGCACAAGTCCCAGGGAAAAGAGAAATGCCAGCACAAAGAACAGACCGTAGGTGTGTGCGTGTTGGGGGGAGGCGGGACAGAGAGTCATCCTGTCCCAGTGAAAGGCTGAGCTGGGCAACCCACCCGCAGGCCCTACCTTGGCAGGTGGGCATCCAGACAGGAGGGCCACATCCATCCCACACAGCACAATGGCTCACAAGACCTTCTTGTGCCATAAGAATGGCAATGAAGGGAAGCTCTGAAATTAAGCAGCCAGCAGGCAAATACATATCAAGAGGAAAGTGGAGTGAGAACACAGTCCAGAACTTCTGCAACACAAGACAGATCCCCGCCAGAGCTAATATATATATATATTTGGTGGGGTGGGGGGGGGGTCACTTTGTAGTTGTTTCTTGCATCCAAACAGAGAGAAGACGCTTAGGCCCCCTGAATGACCAACACATTATGCCTGCCATAAGCTTTTGTGGAGTGCAGTCACTAACCCTGCCACCCCCCATCAGATGTAGTATCAAGCAGCCTCTTGTCCACAAAAGCCGAAGCCAGGCAAAACCTGCAAGCCCCCAAGGATGCCACAAGATGACCCCTGGATGAGCTTGCTGCAAGAAATGTTAGCTAGCACAGCTACGCTCCAGACATTTCTGCATTGAGAAAGAAACTGCCCAAAGTTCAGAAGCCTGAGGGCCACTGCTACGGCCCCCAGACTGTCAGCAGAAGCTTCTATCAGCACAAAAGAGCCTCGAGGCATCCCACAGCCAGCCAGATTCCAAAGAAAAGGGAGGTTTCCTGATTCAGCACCAGCCTTTAGTTAGTGCCCACGGGTGGGGTGGGGGTGGGGACATTCATAGCACTGACAAGCAATATTCTCACCTAACCAACCGTTGTTTATACTTTCTGGGTACACCTTATCTAAAACCAACTCTGCTGGTTTCATGTCCAGCTTGGCACTCTCGGTTACCACCTGGGCAGCCATGACTCACTCAATCCATGGCCCGGGAAAATAATCTTCCTGGGAGCCCCAAGGATTGCTGGCTGCTCACTGGAGGCCCCCCCCCCCCCACAGCCTGGATTCCTTCTCAGCTGGGGGTGGCCCTTCCCTTCCAGGCCTGGCACAAGACTTGTGCCTTCCCTAAGGAGTGGAAGCAAAGGAAGCCAGAAGGCAGGGAGCAGCCCTGATCTTTCTTTCCCCTCCTTAGATTCCAGGATCCACCGGCCAGGAAGCACCCCGTTCAAGCTGAATCATCTCCAAGGGGTGAATGGAAAGAGGTTTCCAATTGCCCAAAACAGGGGCATGAGCACGCGGCACTCCATGACAGCCCCCAAAAGAAGCGGAAGGGCTTTCCAGAAAAATGAAGCACGGAGCAAAGACTAGATGGTTCTGGGCTAACGCTGGGAATCACTGGTATGAAAGCAGGAACACTACGGAACACCTTGCTGCTCAAGACTGACAAGCTGTGTGCCCAAGAGGGCATCGTGCCAAACAAGCCAGAACCCTAGAGCTTCTAAGCCGCTTGCTGTTTCTGGATTGAAAAGTTTTCTGTTTGGTTTTTTTTTTTTTAAATGCTCCTGGCTGCATCCTTGCGAAAGGGGGTCTGTCTGTCAAGGACGGATGACCATATGTAAGAGGCATTGGTGGCCCCTCTCCCCTTACTTTCTTCTCATTAGCGTATTTCAGAGTGTTACTGGTACCACTCCCTCTCCTGCCCTGACCGAGCTGTGGTGCCCGCCCATCCTCCAGGTGGCTCACTCCACATCCGCCTTTGCCCTTGGCAGCGCTGGGCCCCCAGAACTGCAAACAGCCGTAACAAAAGGGGCCTTTCAGTGTAGCCTTTATCTCGGCTCTGTTGACACATTGAGATCCCAAGGCAGGGCCTGTCGGCAGGGTGGGTATTTTTAGAAAAAGCTGCGCCTCGGGGATGCAGATACTGGGGTGCATGCAGAGGTGGAAGGTGGCCTGCGCTGGGGAGGGGGAAACCTGGCCGGCTCCGCAGTGGGTCTCAGTGGAGAGGAAGGCTGCTCTCCTTTGCACAGAAGCTGCTGATGGATCCGAAAAGGGCTGGCCATTGGAAAGGCAGCTGCACCACTTGTGTAAGAAAGTGTGGGAGAGCTGCAAGCAAGGCAGGGCTCCTCTCTGGCCCCAGCGCATGCGCGCATACACACACACCCTTGTCCTCCAAAGGGGCAGCTCATGACAAGTCTCCTCTGGAAGGACCCACACCTCCTCTGGACAAAGGGCCAAACTGCATGTCGTCATCAGAAGCCGGCCATCCCTTTGGGTTCCCGAGACAGGATTCAAGGGGAGCTTCGCAAATGACCAGCCAGGCTTGCAAATGGAGCCCAGGCTTATCTCAAAAGACCAATCGCCAAAGGAGCAGAAAGGCAGCTAAGTTCGCAGGCTAACCAGAATGTACTAAGGCACCTCTTCTTGTGCTATCCCACCTGCAATGCGTAGCCTGGCCCTCACAGACCCATTTCTGACTCTGCCCCCCTCTCAGTCACTGGCTTGACTCCTCCCTG
This sequence comes from Intellagama lesueurii, assembly GCA_037013535.1. Lineage (NCBI taxonomy): Eukaryota > Metazoa > Chordata > Lepidosauria > Squamata > Agamidae > Intellagama > Intellagama lesueurii. The sequence goes on from JBAJHW010000012.1 coordinate 715,639, forward strand.
CACCATTCTTTAGCCAAGCCATGGAGCTCCCCTCCACCCACCTCAGGCTGGGGTGGTCCTGAAGTAAATAGTGTGTGTGTTGGGGGGAGGGTGTTGCTTCCCCACTTTACCACCTGGGGGCTTGGCAGTGGAATCTGCTGGGGGGGGGGGTCAGTGTGAGGACAGTCCCAGCAGGAGCCCTGGCTGCTGTGGCAGAAAGCAGAGGAGCTGCCACTGTGGGCCACCCCTTACCCTGAGGGAGCAGAAGGCCCATCTGGCCTTACATTTTGTTCAGCCTAGTTTGGTCCTTTACCTGCCATGCAGACACACAGACCACAGGCAGAGCCAACGAGGGGGCCTTCTGCTCCAATTCCGCACCCACCCACCGCGCTCAGTGATCTGCTCTACAGGCCGTGTGGACCTGAAGCACCGCCACCTCCTCACACAACCTCAGCAAAAGCTCACTGAAGCCAAGAGGAAGACAATTCCTTGCTGTGGCGTGAGGAGGCAGATCAGAGCATGGCCCAGTCCTTCCACGGCTGACCAGCTGGGTGGCAATCAGGTCAGGATGTCACGGAGGAAGGAGAGTGCCCGACTGGAACCCCGTGCCCTGTTTCTTAGCTGAGCAAAGTCACAACTCTGAGAGCACTTGACCTACTTTGGAGGATTTTAATGTGTGCACCTGAACATACAAATATGCCAGACAGCGGTGGTGGAGGGAACAGCAATTACCCTACGCTTCTGGGCTTGGTTAATGTGTGGCAGAGCTCTACATGGCAGGAGACATGAGAGAGTGTCTGCACAAGCACACACACAAAGAGAGAGAGAAAGAAAGAGAGAGAGGGGGGAGAGAGAGACACACACACACACTGGCCACGCGGCAGAACCTTGGGCTGGATGGGGACCTTCAGAAAGCCCTCGGGTGAAGCCAAGATACGTGAGCAAGGGCAAACCAGCTGGCCTAGAGTTTTGCCTGCAGATGGAGAGGGAGCTGCAAAGCCAAGCTGGGATGGAGGGGGCTCATCAGGCCCATCCGGAGATGGGCTGGGTCTTGCAGGGGGAAGCCGGATCCTTGGCACACTGGAGCAGCTTCTGCTCCTCAGGGCGAGAGACGACCCTGCTTCCCAAACCCTTCTTTTCCCACCATGGGGGAACCTACCTCTCCGCAGACCCATCTCCTTCCCCCTTTGGCCTCTTACACTGAGGCCTCCCTCCTGGGCCAGTTCTTCCACAGTGGCCATCCAGAGTGATGTTCTCTGCCAGGCAGAGGCCCAACCCTACGGAAAAGGTGCCTGCTGGTGCTCAGGCAGGTCTTTTCTTTCCGAACGCTGCGTTTCTGACTCTCTGGCTGAAGCCGCTCCTACCGCTACCAACAAGGAGAGGGTGGGAGAGGGGCCAACACAGGGGCGAATCGACAAGGCCATGGATAATCTGCAAGGTGCCCCCACAAGAGTGTCCCCTAAAGAGATGCTCTTTGCTTTGGTGCCCTCAAGAGACCAGCAGCCCAAAGGAGATGAGAGGGTGGCCAACATTCCCTCCCTTAGGAGGGAGACCAGGTCAAGGGGGCTCGGGAGGAAGAGGAAGCTCTGGCGGTGCCTCTCACATGACCTCGAAGGGACAGGACGGGTGCACTCGGTGTCTCTGTGTCAGGAATGAGGACAGGGTAGCAGCTTCCCCTGGATCATTGGCTACTCTGTCCTCCTTTTCACACACACACATGCATGCTGCGTTTAGAGGACATGAAGACCCCTGCCGTCAGCTTGGTCAACAGCAGCACTATGGCAGTCAACTGGAAATGTAGAAAGCCACTGGCGCAGGTTAGTACCGTCCGGATCATGTGCCAGGCTGGGTGGGACAGAGAAGAGGAGCTGGTTGGGCGTGGAGTGTGTGCGCGTGCACCTGAGCGGAAGGGGATGTTGTGGGAAGGCGTCCTCGTCAGGTCTCCCACCAGCTGCTCAGCACAGTGCCCAGAAGGTACGGCGGGGGGGAGGGGAGGCAGCCCAGCGAGACACCCCAGAGGCTTCTTTTCACATCTTGACTGCCAAGGGCCACAGGGTGGCACTACACCTGGGTAAGGGGCAGGAACTTCTGATAGTAGGTCTTGGTGACATCAATCATCAGCTCCTGTGTACACTCGGGGAGTTCTCCGGAGAAAAGCCCTGGAGACGAAGCAGAGTGTGAGGGACCAGACCTACCCAGAAAGGCCTCTTTTGCGTCCCCCACACTGAGGGATGCCCCCCCTTTGAGAGGTGTTCTGTTCCCCAAACAACTTACCTGGACAGCCTGAGAAGACCGTAAAAGGAGGGACCACCGTTTCTGGGGGCAGCACAGTGTTGTCTAGTATTTTACAGCAGTCTTTCAGGACACACCGGCGGCCCTATAAGGATGTTCCACAAGTCAGCATGGAATGAAGTGAGTAGCCCCATTGCCCACCAGCACATCACCCTAGGAGTTGCCAGTGTCAGGTGCACCTCCTGGCTCTGGTGGCTGCCACACGCCCTCCTCTTGCACGTGCTGAGGAAAAAAGCAAGGACTGCCAACACAGAGATGCGTGGGGAAGTAGAACAAACCACAGACAAGGCTTCGGTGTGGCCTGCAGACCACTCCTCTAAAATACTGTGAGATCTGAAATGGTGCTCAGAGCGCAGGAGGTTGTGTCACATTTCAGTTCTGACAGCTCTTTGTTGTCTGAAACACCAGCCGTGAGGCTTGGCTGATCATCCACACAGGTGAGTTTGCCGGCTTTCCACGCCAGCTGAATGGCCCTTCCAGGCAGCGAGATCTTCTCTCACGTGCCCAGGAACCAGGTCCCCTTTGGCCAAGGGGATCAAGGCAGTCTCCGGGTCAGCACACCCGAAGCTGCATCTCAGCCCCTGGACGGTGAACCATCCCATTATCTCCACAAATAAAAGTCTGGCAATGTTTGCTCAGGTGGGGAAGAAAGCTCTAAAAGACTTCGGACTGTTGTTTGGCTTGGCTGCAGAGATACCGTTCCCAGCAGGAAGACAAACCAGATGACACTGCCAGGCCCTCTCGTAAAGAGAAACAAGGCATGGCCGTCCAAAACAGACAAATCAACGCCTTTCAAAAGTAGGGCAGCTCCCCCCACCCTCCATCGTAGCGACACGTGCGACACAGACACAGACGGCTGTGTTCTGAGCAGGACGGGTTGTCTCTGCTCCTTTGATTTACAAGTGGCTCCGGACCCCTGGAACAAAGAGCTATTCAGGAGAAGCTGGCTGTTGTGCTCCTGGGCAGATGCCACTGTGGCAATGGAGCGGCAAAAGTATGGCAGCCACTGCCAGCCGCATTAGCCAGAGACCTGACATGCAGCAGAGGCCAGCTGCCTGGCAAGACAAGTGCTCCGGGCCAGCCCGGACTGTGAGATCGATACCGATCTTCTGTTGATGTAAAGAGGAAGCAAAAGGCAGGCCCACACAGACCCGGGCACCTGGCACAGGCAACGCCAGGATTCACTTACAATGACACAGTTCTTCCCTATGTGGACGTAGGAACCGATCTGAGCAGCGTTAACCACACAGTCCTCCTCAATAAAGACGTGGTCTCCGATGTGCAGGGGAAAGAAGGCGACCCTGCAGAAAGACAGGAGGGGCAGGGAGGGGGAGGGCTGACTGGTCTGCCCACGGGCTTCGCCAAGAGCCCCTGCCCACCCAGCCCCACCAGCCCCAAGAGTGGCTGAGCAGGAGCGGGGTGGCAGAACCCAGCTCATTCTGCCGTCCAGGAAATGGTGGGAAAGAAGAGCCCTCCTTGGGATGCTGTGCCAACCAAGCCAAGGAGCAGGGAGTCCAGGGGCCACCAGACCAGGCCACCCACAGCATATTCCGCCAAACAGGAGGGAGCCTTGGCTTGACAGACAGCCCCACGGAGAGAACTGGATACGGCCATTTATGGTCCTCAGCCCAAATTTCATTCATTTAAAAATGGGGGGGGAAAATGGGTCAGACAGTCTGAGTTCCAGTCATTGGCCTGGATGCAGCCATCCCTTCAGAATGACCCTGAAGCCCAAAGAGACAAAAGACATGAGAGAATTAAAAAAAAGTTTGGGAAAGAAATGATCCCTTGTCCTGTTTATATGCAGAAAGCGGCAGTGGTCCGTCTTGAGTGACAGCTAGAAGCTTCCCTGCTGAGATGCCACCAGCACCAGCAGGGCCTAATGGGAGCAAGCCCCCTTTCATCCCAGTTACACAGGGATTAACGGGCATCACGCCATAGGCCAAGCAGACCTGCTTATCCTTGGTGTGCTTGCTGTTTTTTAAACACATTTTTATAAATAATAGTAATAACGTTAACGGTCCAAAAGTTTTTGTGCACTCTTTTTAAGCACAGCAGGGCTGCCATGTTTCACTGGAGGCAAAAGTGCCCCTTGTTTCCAAAAAGTCCTGTGGTGCCAAAAGGTTTCCATCTCATTGGTTTTCCACTGACGGTTGTCTCTTCATGCTTGAACTACTGTGTCTTTAAACTGCCCCATAAAACAAATATTAAAAGCACAAGGCATAAAGTTTAAAACAAAAAAGAGTAACTAGACTGAACACATAATAAAATCAGCAGTGAAAACAAAATCTCTACAGCGCATGAAACCAAAGTGAAATCAGCAGCAAAACAGTCCTATGAACTCATGGGCCCAAAGACAGTTCTTAAAATGCTTGGGGGAATAAGATGGCAGGATGCCACCACGGAAACGGCTCTTCCTCTTGCAAGCTAGCAACCTGCCTCCCCTCACTCAGCAAGTTGTTCCCTTGTGCACCTGCCCAAGGAGAGAGCAACGGCCTGGGAAAATAAGCTACAAGGAATGAGGAAGTCTGAAGGTGCCGAAAGAAGGGCCAGTCTAGCTTATTATGATTCTGCCAAAGACGACTGACCTCAAGGCTCGACCTGACCCTTCTTCAACCCCTTTGCTCAGCCCAAAGCTGGTCTTACCCTTTGCTGAATTTCTTGAATGGGGGACGAATAACGCTTCGGCTTTTCACCACACAGTGGCGGCCCACCCTCACGTTGGCCAAGTCCCCTCGAATGATGCAGTCATTCATGACAATTGTCTGGAGAAAAGAGAAGAGAATCAGTGAAAGCAAAGATGGACAGAAGGAGTGAATCTGGGGTGGGGTGAGGAGTGAGTGGGAGCAAGTCCCATCCTCTCCAAGCAGTGAGACCAAGCTGCCCGTGGGTGGCGGAGGTTGTAGTCTCACATATGAATGGCACCTTACCTTACAGGCTGCCTTACCGCACAGAAAAGAACAAAAAGAACAGATGGGGTAGAATGAATTAATCCCAATTACAGCTAAACTGAACCCGGTATTGGAGGGCAGCATAGATGGTGGATTTAAAAGCCCCCGCCCCATTGTATTCATGGGTCTAGCTACATGTAGGAATTTAAAAAAACAGATGGACATGTATCCACAAAAAATGCTTGAATGAGAACTCCTTGGTTAGCATCACAGCTGGTCTCTGTGCAAAATGCATCAAAATCAACATGGCCTGAAAATTATTTAATTTGTTATTGCTCCACATACACTGTGAGAAAGCTTTTGCCCTTCTCAGGTTTTGGTAACAGCCATTCATAGTTTTATTTATTTGTTTATTTTATTTATTCAGTTTGTATCTTGCTCCCATTAGACCGAAGACAAACGTTTTCAGTATTGTGTTTGCAAATATGGAAACATTACTTACGACTCAGACACAGGGCCGCTCCCAAGAGTTATCATTTTAGACGTCAAAGTATGGAAAGGCGGATACCTTAGGCAGATACCAAAACCTAAGCATCGCCACGACCCACGGGAACTGACTTCCCCCGCCTTGCCCCGGAGGAGGAGGAGGAGCGGGGCCTCTCACCTTTCCATTGAGCACAATGTTCTGGCTTCCACACAGCACGGACTGCCGGCTCACCTTGTTCCCGGAGGCCTGAAGAAAGAGAGAAAGGCGTCAGGAAGGAGGAGGAAGAGAGGAAGAGGAGAGCCCCCCCCCTCCAGGCCACCTCCTCTCTGCAGACAAACCTGATGATGATGATGATGATGATGGGGTGGGGACCCCCCTGGTGTTTCCCTGCCCTGCCCCAGAGCAGCCCCACTGCACGACGGGGGTGGGGGTGGGGGTCCTCCCTGTGAGGCCTCATCCGGACCCTGAGAGCCAGCCCTGCTCCTGCCTGCCTGCCTGCCTGCCTACCGGAAGAACCGCCTTCCTCCTCCTTCCCTTCCCTTCCCGCTCAGCCCCGAAGCAAAATGGAGGCGCGCGGGGGGGGGGGGGAGTCCAAAAACTCAAAGGCGAGCGGTTTCTTTACGGGGGTCGCGCGTGGGAGGGGGATGCCTCCCCCCTCCTGTCTTTCTTCCACACGCCAGCCTCCCCCCTCCTCCTCTGTGGCGCAGCTGCCCCTCAGGCTGCCCCGGGGAGGGGGGGGCGGCGGCTGCCCTGAGGAGCCCCCCCCCCGTGGACCCGGGAGCGGAGGGGAGGGGGCGCCGTTGCCTCCCCTCCCCTCCCTCCCCCATTCCTCGGCCGGGCCCTTCTCGCGTCCAGCCCCCCCGCCGCCCCCACCCACCGTTTCGATGTACTCGGACTTGTTGTAGAGCATCTCGCTCAGCTCCATCGCGGGCACCGACCGGCCTCGGCCCGCCCCTCCGCGCAGGACGCCGCCCGGTTACCAGGATCCACTTCCGCCACTTCCGTCAAGGCGGCCAATCAGCGTCCTGCTCCTACAAGGCGGTCCTGCATCCAGCCAATCGCTGGAGACCGCAGAGACAGGCCCAAGACGGCGGACCTGTACTTCCGGTTTTTCTCCGGAAACTCCTCCGGCGCGGATGGGGCCGCTCTAGCCCACCCACGCCATCGCTTCTCTCTATGGTACCGCGCCTGGCTCAGAGGCTCCCGCGGCGCAAGGAGGCGGCTGGTGCGCATGCGCCCTCGAGCGGCGGGCTTTTGGCGCCATGGAGCCTGCCCGGGACCGAGCGCTGACCCCACAAGAGAAGGCGCAGGTGGGGCGGGGCAGTGGCCTCTCCCCTTGGGGGGGGGGGAGGCTGGAGGAGGAGCGGGCTTGCCAGAGACCGGCGCGGGGGAAGGCTCCCTGGCAGCCTCTGGGCGGGAACCGACCCTGTGGAACTCCCTGCCACAGGATAGGGTGGCAGAGGCTTCCAAGGGCTTTCAATATGGTGGGGGAGCCAAGAAGTGGCTGCCTGGCAGAGGAGACCCATATTGCCCCTGGGCTCCGAAGTGGAGCCTCCAGGAGCAGCCTGCCTCCCAGGCCCCGCCAGCCCGTGAGGAGAGGAGGGTGGGCTTCACCCTTGGCTGTGGGGGGTCAAGGGACCCTCAGGCTCAGGGGGCCACCCCTGCTGCAGGTCCTTTGGGGTGCCCTCAGATTGGAGGATATGGTCCGGCCTCTCTTGGTGACCGGGGGGGGGGGGGGTGTGCCTCTCCCAAACCTGGAAAAAGTCAGGTAAAAGAGGCGGAGGGCATGCTTTGTCTTCTCCAGGAAACTCTTTGCAAGGTTTGGCGCAGTGAGGCTGTGCCCAAGAAGCCTTGAACCCGCTGCCATGCAGTTGTGCACGGGCCTGGAAAGGTGCACTGAGTGGGTCAGTAAAAGCTGCGTGAGAAAGCGACATCTCTCGCCAGGATGTGCAGCCTCAAGACACGGGCACACTTTCAAGAGGCTTAGCTGCTCCCTCGGCCAAAATAGTCTCCTTCTTCAACCCACCTCTTTAGCTTGTCTCTTTGAAGATGATGCAGCAAGCTGAAGTTGGTACAGAAGAACACGGCTGCTAGAATTTTGCCTGGCTTCGTGCTTGTTAAAAACAGTTTCCAGGGTTGCCTATTTTTGCCTCTAAATGCAGTTCAAGATTCAGATACTTCTGTTCAAACAGGCTGGCTTCCCCCGTTTTTGAAGGGCCACTTATTCCCATGGGAAGCTGCCTGTACTTAAAGGCAATCGGCCATGTCGTTCCCTCTTGTGAGACAGAGAGAAGGAAGTCAGAGAGGAGGAGGAGGTAGTGACAAACCACACGGTCCCTGTCAAGGCCAGCTGGACCTACGCTAATATTGTTTGGATGGCAGGCCAAAATATTTTTATTTTTTCTCTTTTGTTGTCCATTGCTGCTATCTTTCATGTGTTTTAGTATCTTCTCCGCAAGAGCAGATGGCTTGTAATCTATCTAACGTTGCCTTTTAAGTTCCACGTTTCTTTTGTAGTAAGCTATGGTCACCATCTTGTAATATCTTTCTTTTACAGCTGAAAGAGAAGCTGGCTTTACTGAAAAGAGAATACAGCAGAACCTTCCACCGGTTGCAGGTGGGTACATATCTGTGTCTTGTCTGGGGCTTCTGTGTGGCTAATTTCTCCTTTTGGGGGAAGGTAAGGTATTTTCCGGACATTTATGCTTCATGCAATCCCAAAACCTAATTTGTTGTTCTCCTCAGCGTGCTGAAAGAGCCGAGAAGGTAAAACACTATGTCAAGAAAACAGTGGCTGAGCAAAATTTGCTGCTTCTGCAAGGCAAGGCTGAGAAGGATGATACAGGTAATAGTTTGGAGCGACTCATGTGGGGGGACTTTCTGGGTGCTCCTGGCATGGATGCCTGTTTCTTGTGTGAACCGTCCGCCTTTACAAAGCCACACTGATTCTTTTCTATCGTACCCCGGAGGTAGTTCTTCTCCTTTAAAATATATATGTTGCAGCCCTGCCTCCCCTGTGTTTTAATACTCCATAATTCCCGTTTTTGAGAAATGGAACTAGGCTTATAGCAACTTCTATCCTCCCCTGCAACATTTTTAGCGGTCCACATGGCCTACACAAGGAGGAAATTGGCTTGTAAAGCCACTGAAGTTACCCACCCCTGCTTTAGCAAAGGAAACAGGTTGTTCTGTAAAGTTAAGCTGTATTGCATTATTCCATATAAGAATAATAATGTAGCATAATGTAATGTAATTCCTTTGGAGTTAAAGTGTCTCTAGGTTCCACGTGCTTTCTTGAGAAGGAACAAGTTACTCTTTGTTTTCCCTTTGCAGAACCCCTCGGCCAGTCAGCTCACGAGGGGGCCTCTGGGAAGGTCTGGGTTGGTCCTTGTTCATCAGCGAGCCCCACAAAACCCACCTCTGTCAGCTTCAAGCCGGAGGCCGAGGTATTCAGCCCAGAAGACTACTTGCCCCAGGCTTCTGGTTCCGAACACGCCAGCAAAGGCTGCGGGAGGTCTTGCTTGAGCCTTGAGCGTCCTGTCGCTGGCAAAAGGCAGAGCCAGCTGTCGAGAAGAAAAACCAGAGCCTCTTGGGGGGCAGCCTTAGCCTTGGAGAAGAGAGAAGCATCTTCTGGGTCTGAAACACTTCAGAGGAAGGCCGCTTGTGAGCTGGAACTCACGGCAGCCAGTGTTGGGAGCTCGCAGTCACCAGTCTTTAAGAGAAGAAGTAACAGCAAGGCTTTGGAGACAGACAATATGTGTTTTTCGGCCACAACTGAAGGAGGAGGCAGTGACATTACTCCTGTGGTGTCAGAGCCAGAGTGCTCACAGGAAACCCTCTTTCCCAGCCTCTCACACTCACGTGCATGTCGCTCGTCTCAAGGGGCCTCCCCTGACCACCCTTGTGAGGCAGGCATCCTTGCCTTTGCTGAAAGCAATGTGGCACAGGCAGACCTCCAGAACGCAAGGAAAGAGCCTGCGCTCATGGAAAAGGAACAGGAGCATGGACAGGCGGTTGAAGAAAATCCAGGGAGTTGGACAGACTCAGTGGTGTCCAGGGGGCCTGCCCCCTACGCATGGCTTGATGAAGAAAGAATGTGCCGGGAGGCTGAGAACTCGGGTAGCTGTAATGGTGACTCTTCCGTCAGTGGACCAAACGCCGAGGATTTAGGAGACCGGCTTGAAGCTGGGTCTCCCTTCCTAGAAGGGGATTCTTCTGCCGCTTCCCCTAAGAAGGTGCTGAGCTCGTGTACGGTAGTGGAGGGACTCCTGTTCCCGGTTGAGTATTACGTGAGAACGACGCGGCGAATGTCCAGCTGCCAGAGGGAGGTGAACCTGGAGGCCGTCATCCAGAGTCAGCTGGGGAGAAGCAGGAGAGGAAAGAGACTTCCTCACAAGGAGACGTTGGCCAGCTCGGCTTTGCTCTCCTCCCAGGAGGTGGCAGAAAGGGGAGAGGGTCTCCCAGCCCTCGGTGCTAACGGGGCCACTGCTGCTCCTTTGCCGCCTGCCTCCCCTTCTCGTGTGAGTGGGACTGTTTCCAGGAGCAGCCGCCTGGCTGAGAGCGAGGAGATCCTGCCGCCCAGGAGAAGGGGGAGGCTGGGCCGCGGGGCCTCATCCTGCACCTCGCAAGACCTGTTGGAGGTCACGCTTCCTGAGGTGGCCGGTGGTCTTCCTCCCAGAAGGGATGAAGGCAGGGCAGCAGCCTTCCAATTGAACGTGGAATTGAAGAGGAGGGTCAGGAGAGGACTGGCTGCGCCTCGGTGTCGTGCCCGCCGATGCCTCGAGGCAGCGTCAGAAGCCGCCCTGAACTCCCCTGTGCCGGAGGCTGCCTCGGGCCTTCCTGCTAGCAGTGGGAACAGCACGCCGTGTCTTTTTGAAAGTCAGCCGCCTGAACAGGATGGGAACCTGGGCTGGCCCGGCCCTGAGCCGGGTGAAGCAGCTTTGCCTCCTGATGAGTCACCGGAGGCCTCCCTGGACGGTAAAGAGAGAGCAGCAGCCCCTCGGGGGGTGGGACCTGTGTCACTCTGGAGGGCAGCCCCCCGCGTGGTCGCCTGCTTTTGCCCCACATAGCTGGGTGAGCAGCTCGCATTCCTCCGATATGGTGGGACTGCGACTGATATGAGACACACACACACACCCCCACGAGCCCTGCTGGCTACAGGCCATGGGAGCTCTTCTCCGGCAACGTAGGGGGGACAGCCTGTGCCCACTCCTGCCCTAAAACAGCCCCCTGAGAGGATCCAGCTGTCCGAGAGTGGGATTTGCTTTGCATGGGGCAGGGACCGTGTGTGTGTGTGTGTGGGGGGGTTTGATCCCTGCTCCTCCTGCCTTCTTGCCCTCCTTTGGCCAGCAGGGAGAAAGAGCCTGGAAAGGTCTGAGTGGGGCCAGCCCTCCTACCTGGAGAAGGACTAAAGCTCCCGGTGCAGGCAGAATTTGTTCTTTCCTTTGCTGGACCGTCTGTGGAGGAGCCCCTCCCTCCTCTGAGCGAAGGCCTGGAAGGGCAGAGGTTGGGATGCTCGCCCTGTTGCCCTCCTTGAGATGGTGGGGAGGGGGGGGGGGGAAGAGGAGAGCCTGAACCCTTTGCTGTTCCAGGCCCAAGTAAGAGATTTCCAGCTGTCCTTTTCGGGAGCCCCATTCATTGGGTCCTTTCTCTTTGGTGTTTGCAGGTGGAAGAGGACGTCGACCCCTGAGATCTCCAGGCGTGGTTTCTCCCTGCCTCTTTGGGTCAGATTTTGGGGCTTCAGCATTCACCTCTCCCAGAAAGAAGGAGGAGGGATCCCTTTTCAAGTGGCTGCCTTCAAGGCTCAACGTCCAAGAATTCTGCCTCCCGGAAGAGGAATTTGGCCTCTTGAAACTGGAGAAATGCAAAGCCTGCCCTGCAACGTCCCTGGAGCCTCCTGATGCTGCAGAATCGTCCAGGGCCCCTCCATGGGATGGCATGGCCGGTCCTGAACCAGGTGCAGCTGGGAGAGAGGACTTCAGCGGTGGCCCTGCGCCTGCCGGGAAAGAACCTTCGGCGCCTCCCTGGCTCCCCCCATGCTTGCTTGGGAAAGGCTTCCCCTCGAGTGAGTTGCTCCTCTCTCCGGCCTTGGAGGGCGGGAGCTGCCCACGGGAGTCCCAGCTGCCGACCCCAGCTTTCCCTCTGGTGGGGGCCACCCCAGCCTCCCAGGCGTTGCCCCCTAGCCAGATCTTGCCCCAGGCATTTAGCGTTGCTCCTTCACAAGGGATGCCCAACGCAGCGAGAGAGACGGGCCCTCTTGGGGAGGCCTCGTCACCGCCAGGAAGTGGCACAAGGAGACCGTGGTCCCAAAGTCAAGGCAAACCCAGTCGGAGGCCTGAAGGGGAAGCGCTGAGCCTTGAGGAACGGCAGTCCCCAGCCGCAGAGTCTCTGCACCACAACGGGGACACCTCCGAACAGGTAAAAAGGGGGTGGTGGGGACACACTTTCCGTTTGTTGCTTCAGCCCAACATCGGGAGGACCCATTGGGGGTGGGCAGAGGTGACGCCGAGCTTCCAAAACGTGCGCTCAGCACCAGACTTCAGGGTTTTCCTTTTGTTTGCTATGGCCTCCAAAAGTCCTCCCTTTTGAGTTTGCCACAGCTTCTCTTTCTTTTCTGGCTTCTCCTTCCATCCGCTGCATGAGTCCTCTCTCTAGCCTTTCCCTCCAGCCTTGGCCTCTTCCACCCTGCCGTCCCCCAAGCCCCTGTTACCTGCTCTGCCCGCCCTTCACGCCTTCTGCCTCCCTGTGCTGTGGGTGTTTGCACCTCAGTCTCTGTGAACCCTGTTCCTCAGCCTTCTTACATGCCAGTAAACCTTGCAGGTCTTCAACATTTTAGAGAAGGTTGCGTCTACAGTCATCCTTCTGGAAGTGACGACACAAACAGCACCAGTACGACTTCTCGCTTCCCTTTTTTCATCTTTTTTTCACAGAAAGAAACAACGGCAAAGGGCCCAGCAGAAGCCCTGGATGATTGCCGGAGTGAGGGGCGCTTGCAGATGACTTCGAAACTGCAGGTTAGAAGGATGAGCTCTTGACTGGAAAAGCAGGGGGATGGAGGAGGAGAGGGCCCTACTGCTGCGGTTATTTTATCAAACCTGGTTCCCACCTTGACTGCGGAGGAATTGCGAAAAGGAAAATGGTGGCTGCTACACGGCCTAACACAGTGCAGCATACTTTGGTTGGAGCTTGGAAAACTGGGTTTGTTTAGCCACCGTGGCTGGGAGATTTTGGGAACTGTAGGTGAGAACATCCGTTTTTTCCAGGTTCTTGCCTCTAAGAAGGGGGCTGCTGCCTTTCAACCGGTTCCCCAGTCTTAGGCTGAAGACTGGCGATGGGTCCTCCTTCTGCAGGTGTTAGGGCTGCGCTGGAGCTGGGCGTAACCCCAGAGGGTGTTCAGTGTCATGGTATACGTGTCCCTAAGCATGTACGTTGGTTCCCAAACCTAGTCTCCTCTTACTGTGGGAGCACCGCCAGGGTCTGCCGTGGTAGAGAGAAGTTGATCCCCACTGGGCCATTTGCAGTCTAAATTCAGGCATAGGTCCGGGGATGAGAAAGGAAAAGGGAGACTCCGGAGGGTGAGCAGAAGGCAAGAATAAAATGGGCACACCTAGACCTAGAGGTGGCTGCGTTTGGTACCTGGTTGGCAAGGGGTCCTCTGCCATGAAAGGGAAGACCTTTAGCCAGGCGGTGCCCCAGCATCACATCTCCCTTGCAGTGTGTCTGGGAGGAAGATCCAGGCACGCGGCACAAAGGCAGTCCAGGATCTTGCTGGCTAGAGCCTTGGTCTCCCTTGGAAGGCCTGCTGGCCTGGGGAACGGGGGGGGCTCCCCTTTCCCTGTGTGGTTTGCAGGGGGAGGAGGGTGAAGCCTCTGCCCTCGTGCTTGCTGCTGACGCCCGAGGGGTTGCCCGTAGACCTCGGGGGCAAGTGGTAATCCCACCCCCATACCCCTCTTGTTTTGCTCAGAGCTTCTCCGGGTCCTGCTTGGTGGATGTGAGCACCGTGGAGTGGGAAGCGGCGGAGCTGTGTCTTGTGACAGCGACTGAGATGGCGGTGACTCTCTGGAGGCACCTGGATCCTGGCCACTGGGAGGCCGCCTGCACCTGGCATTCTGCCAAGGTAGGAGGAGGAGAGGCCTGTTCTGCCCTGCAAGGAGTGTGTGTGTGTGGGGGGGGGAAGCATCTGCTGGTCGCCACCTTTCCTGTTCCTGTCGGTGGGAAGCAGAAACATAGGAAGTAGCAGCGGGAGGAAGGGGAGGAGGCAGGGGTGCTGAGCACAAAAGGGTGCCCTGGGCTGTTACCCTTCCAAGTCACAGACACACAAACACACATCGGCACCCCAACCATCTTCTGAGAAGGGGGGGGGGGAGATCCTGGTGAACTGACAATCCTGCCACACTCCGAGTTGTGTTTTTTGTATGCAAAGGCAGGACTGGGCAACCTTTTTGCTCCAGGAGCCCATCTCAGTGGCCCAAGTGCCCCAAAAATGCCAAACGTTGAAAGCAGACGGTTTCAGATGTTCACTTTCCATTTGTGGAAAAGGGTCTTCGGGGCGTCAGAGGGTACAAGTTTTCCCAGATGCTGCCCTTTGCCTTTTTGCCTGAAGGAAGGGGGCCCGTCAGAGGGCGGAGACAGAAAGAGCCTGGGGAGGAGTCCACGGGTGCCTGAGGTCTTCCCTTGGCTCACCCCAGCATAAGTGTCCAACCTCTGTGTCACCTTGGGGAAAACCAGCACTCCCTTCTCTCTCTCTGGGCAGGCAGGCTCTGCCCTGGCTTTGCCTTGTGGCTCAGGCCCTTTGCTTGTCCGGCTGTGCCAACGTTTACGGAGATGTGCCAGTTGACACCTGCCAAGAGTGAACCAGGTCTTCCCAGGGGTGTTCATGGAGTCCTCAGGCACGGAAGCAGGGTGACGTCCCCCCGTGCTGCTCTGCAGACTGCGAGCTAGGGAAACACAGCGGGGGTGGAAGCAGAGGTGACTTCTGCTGCGCTGCTTTTCCAGGTTCCGGTCATTCGGATCATTCCCCTGCCAGGAGTCTGCCGCCTTGTCTGCGTGGCCTTGGGCGGTCTGGAGGTGGAAGAACTAAGGTCAGTTGGGCTTGGTTGGAGAGAGAAACGTCTTCAGAGCTTCAGACGGCCTCTCCTTCAGCAACGTAGTTATCCTCAATGATCCTGTGAAAACGCCTTTGCCCAGTTTCAGGCTAAGCCCAGCCGCTCCCCTTTGGCCAAGATTCCTTCCTTGAGACCGAGCTGATGATTGGTCTCGGTGGTTATTTTTCAGAACCATGAGAAAAAAGGAAGGCATGAACCACCACATTGCAGGTGATACAATCCTTTTGAGCTGTCAGGAACTCAGCAAGCTGTCTTCCATGCTAGTCAGCAGGCATCTCCCGCACAAAACAGCACAGATGGGCTTGCTTGAAGTGGCCCCTCAAAGGACCACATGGGCCAGGGTTCCTGACCGTCTTCTGCAGAGCAGTGTAACGTTAACCTCTCTCTGACAAGCACAGAGGCCAGCGTAGGTTTACAAGTTCACAGTTCCTCTTCAGGGGGAAAAGAGCTGGAACTTTGTGGAGAGCCCTGTTTTTCTTATATCGTAAGACAGCAACTTCTTTGCCTGTCCGTTCCACCCACCGTGGTTAGCCTCCTCCTCCCCCTCCCCACAGGGACTTGATTCCCAGTAAACCTACTTTGGGTGAGAGTGAGAGGCTAACAAGGCATCTCTCTTTGTAGATTCTTGCTTCCTTCTTCAGAGGCTGGATGCTTTAAGCAATCGCTGGCCAAAGCGGGAGACATGAAAGCTCTTCTTGGACTTCAGCGCAGAAGGCTGGTCACCAGCTGTGGCTCACTCCAGGACCAAGAGGTGGAAGTCACGTCCTTCTCCGAGGCGGGGAGGTGAGGAAGAGGGCAAGGCCGGGCGGTTCGGATCGTTCAGGTGCCTTGGGAAGGCTGCCGTTTCCAAAAGGGGACTAAGAAATAGAGGCAAGATGCGAAAGGGGTCTTCCTGGAACATGGGCGGAGACGGGAAAGCATTTTGCTGGCGAGTTAGTTGTGTAGGAGCCCTCTGCGCTCTCTCTGCAGAAAAAAGGGGGTCTGCAGACAGGCCGAGGCCCACGAAAGCAGCCTCGGGGAGTGAACGGTGCCCCACTTCTTCCAACCCCACCTCACCTACTGCG
This sequence comes from Intellagama lesueurii, assembly GCA_037013535.1. Classification (NCBI taxonomy): domain Eukaryota; kingdom Metazoa; phylum Chordata; class Lepidosauria; order Squamata; family Agamidae; genus Intellagama; species Intellagama lesueurii. The sequence continues at coordinate 731,456 of JBAJHW010000012.1, forward strand.
GTAAAGGAGCCCTTGGTTCCAGCTGCAGAAATGGCAGGCCGTGGGTGTTTGTGGCCTGAAATTGTGCTGCGTATTTTAATGGGAGCTTGGAAAGGTCGCCTCTTTTTGGCCGAGCCGGCTGGGCAGGTCTAGGAGTCGCCGTTTAAAAAAGGAAAGCTCTCGGCAAACGGCCCGTGGCTGTTGGTTTCCTTTGCAGGAGCCAGGACAGGCAGGCCTTGATGGCTCCCGAAGAGACCCTGAAGGCTTTCGCTGAAGTGGATGGGATGGAGGAGGCTTTGGTTGGCATGACAACCGTGAACTGTGTGGTGGTCTGGTGAGCATCCCTCTGGGACGTGGTTTCTAGCTTGATTTGTTTGCTTGCTATGTTGCTACTTCGCCTTTCTATCACAAAACAGCGCTCCAGACAGTTTGTAAACATCAAGTTAAAAACAAACGGGAAAAGGATTCAACAAGATGGTTACAATCATCACAATAAGGGCTTTTGAAAGCCACTTTTGAGCTTTTAGGCTCTTTACCGAAAGCAGCATGAGTGGGAACCAAGGACAGCTTTGCAGGGAGGAGTGAGTTCCACAGTCTGGGAATCACCACTGCACTGAATTGTGTATTTGGCTTGTTGTCTTTGTGAGGCTTTTTAGCTTCCTAACCATCTCGGGAATGGATAGTTCTTCTCCCTAGTTTACACGTGGGAAACTGGGGTTGAGATAACGTGGGGTGTCGCAGGCCCACATGGTGCAAGCTGGGCTGGAGCTCAGGGGCCCCAACCCACTTCTGGCTTTGTCTTTTTGGGAAGGCAAAGACTCCCCCCCCCCCCCACTTGAGTAAACAAACTCCCTGTTCTCGCAGATGGGCTGCCTCCTGCTGGCCGCTGACAGTATCACAGAGGCAGTCAGGGTTTTAACATTTCTTCCTGCCTCCAGCCACAGAAGCAGTGACCTGTGTTTTCATCTTGTGCAGGAACGTGACCTCCGGCCAGCTGCTGAGAAGGATCCCGGTGGGTTACTCCTACCCAGCGTCTCTCTGCCCCAGGGCCTACTCTGACTTGGTAGGTGTTGGGAAGCAGAGTTCTGTGTGAACTATGAAAAGCAGTCTGTTGGGATCAGGGAAAAGAGGTCAGGTTTCTCAGAGGAGCATCCAAGACTCAAGCGGCACCTGGAGCATTTGCCCGTTTCTATCTGTGTTCGCTTCTTGTTTCTGTTCAAGGCCCTTTTTTTTTTTTTTTTTTTTGGTCCAGGAGGAGTGGCTGTGGTTTCTGCCTCCTTAAGGTGCTCCCCTTGGCACCCACATCCCACTGCAGTCGGAGTGGCCAAACCTGAGTATTTTTCTGGAAGCGTGCCAAGACATTTTTGGACTGGTTTCTGAGAGCCAGATTTGCATATTTTGAGGTCTGTGGTTTCAGCACCAGTTCCATTTCTAGTCAGCTTTGTAACCGAGTTACAAAGCTGAAAAACCCTTTCAGATTTCAGGGTTTGGGGCCCTGGCGATGGGGCGTCAAGAGTAGAAACCCAGGAACTGCTTTCTTGAGCTGCAGGATGGCCGGTGTCCCACTCCCACTAATGCCTGCTGATAATTCTGTTGACGTGCCCCTTCTTTCTGCTTTCTTTCTTCCTTGCACGCAGGGTCTCCTCTTTGTGGTTGTAAGTCATCCGCACTCCGAAGAGAGCGAGTCCTGTGGGAGCCCTGCCTTCCGGTTAGTTGCCCTCAATCCCAAAACGGCCAGGAGCTTAGGAGTGATGGCCTTATCCCTTCCGCCGGGCACTGGAGGAAGGTGAGTTGTGGTTTGGGGGAGTGTGTTATTGTGATGTGTGTGCACGTGAGAGAGAAAGAGATCAGAAGTATCCTGCAAGCTAGGCACACACTCTCCTTCACCCCCTCCCTTCTGCCATAGCGCATTCCTGCTGACACTTCAGTGTCAAAAGGGCTGGGACTCCTTCCTGTCAGCCTCCCGTGCCTGTTTGTGATTTCAGTACCAAGCTTTCCTGGACTGGTCGGGAGAGCAGCTTTCTTTCCTGCCTGCCAAACAAGGCCATGACCCACGTTCCTAGCAAAGGCTCGCCTTGTGTGTTGGGGTGGGTTTTATCATGTGAGTGCAGGGTCTTTTCCTTCCTCTGCTCCCGCACAAACGTTCTCCCGGAACAGGCAACTCTTGTTGTTGAAGCAGCTTCATTTCCTCAGAGTCCCGAAGAAATTTGAATTCCCAGTCGCCCTTTTAAAATGGAACGACAGGCAGCCGCTTGAGATTTTGAAGGCAGATCTGTGGCATGAAGCCTCCCCATTCAATGCCCAGCGATGAGAGCGTTCTCTCGGCCAAGACTTCCACTCTGTTAGCATGTTGTTTGGAAGCCGCCTAGAGTGGTCGCAAGATCAGATAGGCGGGGTATAAATGAAATAAATAATAATAATAATAATAATAATAATAATAATCTCGCGGCTGGAAGTTCTCTCCAAGAAAAGCCAGGCTCAACCCTTTGACCTGATCCGAGGGGCTGCAAGGCACCTGGTGAGCTGAGTCAAGGTTTCTGAGAGAACAGGTGTGGCAGCGGCAGGGGGGGGCTGCTTTTCTCCTGAATGAAAAAGGGGAGACATACCTCACTCCTCGCTTTTGAAACATGTTTGGGTGAGACTTGTCTGCCTTCAGAGAAACACCCGCTCCACATATAGGAACCACGGATCTGGGCTTGTTCCTGGCAGAGAGGGACTTGCCCCAAATGCTTCGGCCGGGGACTTGGTGCCTGTGAGTTTGAGCTCTGGGGAAAAACCTTTTAATGTCCTGGGGCACCGTTTTGGGATAACCCTGTTAAACTGCCCAGAAGGTATCCCCTCCCCTGGTCATACACAACCCACTTTTCAGACCGGCCCGAACAAGAGTGAGTTGCATGATTTTGTCAATATTTGTTGGCCGCCTTGTTTTAAACCAAGAAAGCAGAGAGAAAAACTGGCGTGTTCTCTGACCCCAAGTGCAGGAGTGGATGGGTGCCCAGAGAAGGACCACCTGCCCTGCAGGACTCAGAGAGAGAGAGAGAGACTGGCATCTCCTCAGACGAGAAGGAGGCCAGGCTTGTTGGCGGTCCTCCCTGAGCTGATCAAAGTGTGCAGATTAATTAAGGATCCTTATTTTACTCTCTCTCTCTGTGTTTAGTTATGTCCCTCTGTAGCTCTGGGAAGGCAGGCTTTGATGATGGTGGTGGTGGTGATGACAACGACCGTGTTTTTTCCATACTACTAGATATCTGGAAGGTGAAGTGAGGGGCACCTCTGCAGCCGCTGTGCTGACGTCAGGATCCATTGCCGTGTGGGATCTGTTTCTTGGGCAGTGCACGGCTCTCCTGCCCCCCAGCTCTGAAGGGCAGTGGTCTCTGGTCAGGTGGTCAGCGACCGATGCTTGTTTGCTGGCCGGGCAAGACAACGGCAGCGTCTGCATTTATAGTTACACAGCAAGCCTGCACTCGGTTTGAAAGACTCGCTCCATCAAGGGAAGTTTCCTGGATGGGGTTTCCTGCATCGGCAGACCTCGCTGGCACTGAACCCGATGTTCCTCCAAGAGACGAGGCATTCCACAAGAGACCCGTTCCGCCAGTGCCACGAACTCGTGGTAGGAGACGTCTCGGTTCCGTTTCTGCTGGCTTTGACCAGCTGATCTGAGAAACCGGTCCTGGGCACGATCCACCTAGAATGTTTCCCCTGGAGTTAACGTGGGTTGTGCAGAGAGCACAGTCATACACAGAGTGCCTGGTTTGGTTGCTAAATGCACGTTGTTGTCAGGATTTGTGCCTTACAGCTGTTTAAAAATACTCTTTCTGGACTATTTTTGGTGTACAATTAAAACTGCTTTTTAAAAGTTCGTCTTTCCAGCTGTGTCTTTTCTGTCAGGGAAGAATGAAGAGGGCAGATTTTGTTTTCAGACTGCCCTACACACACCACCTTTCTTCCCCCCCCCCCCCCCTTAGCTTGCATTGAGGTTCACAGAAGGATGACTGGGTTTCATAGAAACGCCACAACTTTAGGGCGAGAGTGTCTTGGGAAAGGGCCCGGCCCTTTGTGCCAGGCAACGTCCCCCCCCCCCCCATCTGTTCCCCTGTAATCTGCCAGAGAGCATCTAGGTTTGTCTGTTGCAGTGCAAGAGATAATCTTGTGGCTCCTGAAAGGCAGTGAAATAAAGATCTCTCAGTGAAAGTTAAATAAATAAATAAGTTATACTGTATAAATAAATAAAATAAAACTATTCGTTTTTACAGAGCGACAAAGCTTTTGCTCTGATGATGATAGGTTTTCGTTATAGATGCTAATATTCCGCAAAAGAGTGCAAGCTTCGGGGCCCCGCAGAACTCCTCAGCAGGTCACGTGGGACGAAAGGCGCTGCCTTTTCGGGCATCCCGCCAGAGGGGGCGGAGCCTCGCCCTGCCTGTCCGCCCGACTGGGGCGGGGCCGAGTCTTGTGCATGCAAATACGCCGCGCTGCATGCCGGGAGCCCTCCCGCGCACAGGCGCGCGGGGGCTTGTGGGGTTTGCGCAGGCGCACGCGCGGTGTCAAGATGGCGGCCCGTGTCCTCTCGCTCTCCTCGGCCTGTCTCCGGCGGTTGCCGCGCGCCGCCCCGCTCAGCCTCCCGCGGGCCCCCGCCGCCAGCACCGCCGCCGCCCTCGGAGCTCGCCTGGGCGCCCTCCCGCCGCCGCCGCCCTCGTTCCCGGGGCCCTCCAGGCTCCCGCTGCAGGTGAGGTGAAGGGGAGGGGGGCAAGGGCAGCAGGCGGCAGTCCGTCCGGTGCAGCTCGGCCCGCAGCAAGAGGCTGAGGGGGGGGGGGATCCCCTCTTCCCCGGTGGCGGAGCAGCCCCTCGGGAGGCTGAGCGCCAAGGCGCCCCTGAAACCGCCGTTAAAAGGAACCGCCTTGGGGGGGGGGGGAAGCCGGGGGGGGGGGCGAGCATTCCCCGGGCCTTCCTGGAGGGAGGAAGAGAGTTGGGGGGGGGGGGGGTCCGAAGGGGCGGGGCTCGCAGGGAAAGGCCGGAGGGGGAGGGGGAAGGCGCCTGCTTCCCAGTTTCCCACCTTCCCCGCCCCCAGGGGAAGCCGCCGGGAGTCCAATCAATGAATGAGGAAATTAAATTAAAACCAGGGGCCCCAAATGCGGCTGGGGAGGGATGTGTGGGTGCACCCGTTGGGACCCCTGAAAGCACCCTTACAGGTCGAGGAGTATGGAAGGGCCGCTCATGTTGTGGGTGAGAAGGGCTTGTTTGCAAAGAGAGGCCCCGCACCTGAGCCCACAGGGCGAGAGGAGAGGCCCCTGGCCATGGGGCCCCCCCCTTCCTTCCTTCCTTCCTTCCTTCCTGGAGGCACCTTTGCTTTGAACCGGGATGCGAGGGAGGGCCCGGCTGCCCTGGAGAGGCTGCTTTCGTCCCAGCTGCAAATGCTCCTTCGGTCCCGCTCGGCAGAGCCAGCAAGCGCTTGGCCCTCCTTTGGGGAAGCTTTGGTAGAAAACAAAGAGGTTCAGGTGGGAATGTTTGCACATCGTGCCGACGGTTCCTTTGCTTCTCCCGCAGGTCTCTGGTACTTTCCTGCAGTTTGTTCGTCATTCTTCCGGGGAACCTCTGAGCTTGGATAGCATCAAGGAACGGGTGCTCTACGTTTTGAAATTGTACGATAAGATAGATCCAGAAAAGGTAAGCAGTGGCTTTCTGTTCCTGGAATTTCGGGAACATCATGTATGCGATTTAGAAACAGAAGAAGATGGTGTTAAAGCAGACCCCAAACCTTTGATTGCAACTCCATTGTCCCCGGACTCTGGCTCCCACTGTAGCCGCAGGAGCAGACGAAGAGGAGACTTTTAATTCTCTGGCCTAACATGTTTCAGCAGCATCTAGAGAGCAAGAAGAAACAGGAAACAAAGAGCAGGAGGCCAGCTTTCACTTTAAATAGATGGATATGCAGTATTGGAAATGCAACTGGGCCCTGTGACAGCTGTGGCTGAAATGCCAGCAACGCCTTAGTTGTGTCGTTTCTGTTCACTCCGCTGAATGAATGAGAATAGGAGTTGGTGGGTCAAGGAACGCCCTCGGTCTCTCTCTCTGTGCCTCTCTTGCCTAAGGGGAGAGAATTGTCCCTGGGGTGGGGCGGGGCGGTGGCGCTTGAATGACTCTTTGGCATTTCCTGAAGTCACGCTCTGCTTCTCTTGAAGGCTGCTTGTTCTACAGTATAAGGAGATCTCCCTTCCCTTTCTAGCTCACAGTAGGTTCCCACTTTATGAAAGATCTGGGCTTGGATAGCTTGGACCAAGTGGAGATCATCATGGCCATGGAAGACGAATTTGGTAAAGTGAATTTCTTCTGCTTTGATGTACATTGAAAATCTGAAGGTGTGTCTGCGACTTACAAGGTCTACGTAGTCTCGTTCTTGAGTCCTGGGTGGGTTGTGTCTAGTCCTGGTTGATTTCATACATAACTCAGAATCAACTTCTTGAGCGCTTTGCAGCTTAGTCTGGTTCTGTCAATACAGTAGTACTGCAGTATTGGTTCCAAGCCCCCACCCCAAGTGCCGAAAAATACAGAAGTATTGAGCACTGTGCATTGCATAGCCTTCAGCTCCTTCTGTTGGCTAGTTCTGGTAAATATATCTTGGAAATACATATAAATATGTACTTCTGGGCTTTTTGTTTTCCAGGCAGCAGATAAGTGAATTCCTGTGGCGGGGGGTGGGGGGTGTCCTACTGTAATAGGTTTTCTGTGTTGTCAATCACTGAGCTGGGGCCCAGGTTACCATTTCTGTCATAGGCCTGGCTGCAACACTAGAGAAATATGTTCCACTGTGACAGTTTGGACTTCGCAAAGCACTTTTGGGTATTTATTATTCAACAGTCAAATCAGACTTAAATGTTCTCTTAGCAGAGGTGCACAAATCTTCCTTTCCTCTTTTCTTTGAGCTTTTTGTTTGCATTTATCCCCTCCAGATGGTTGTTCCTCAGAAACCTGTGTATATCACAGGTCATTTACCCCACTTCGTTTTCATGCCAAGATGTTGAATTGAACATCATAAGGCCTACAGTACATGCACAGCCATTTTGCATTTTTCTGTTGGTGGATAAAGGCAGGGTTTTAAACGCTGGTGTCCTGAGTTCTTTTCACTCTTTGGTTCCCAGCTGCTCAGACCCCCAGCACTGTCTTGGGTGGCTGAAGTTTGGCAAAAAATTGGAAGGGTTTAGACTCACAGGAAGCTACCTTGAAATTATTTAGTCCAGTATTCTCTAGTTGAGCTACTGAGGACCTTCTGAGTGCGGTGTGTGAGCCCAGTTGCTAAATAGCCCATTCTCTGGTTTCCACCCTTATTCCTGGAAAAAGGTGGAGGGCATCCATTTTTGCACCCCTTACCTACAGCTTTTGTCCTTGAAAGAAGGGGTTCGGTCTTCCCGAATGAGATCATCCTTGCATCTTCCCTTGTAATGATCACCCTGGCATCACCCTGGCACCCCCATCTTTTCCTGATACTCCAGCAGGATCCAATGACAAGCTGTGTGCTTGATGCACCTGTTTTGTAAGGCATACATTCCCTTCACCCCACCCCACCCCCTGGGGACCCTGGCAATGTTGTCCTGTTTCCCAGTACTGTAGCATTCCATCAGAGCCAAAAGCCTTTTAAGGTCTGTCATGTGGCGCCTTCCCTTTTGAGTGAAACGTCACCTCTGGACTAAAAGAGTCACATCTTTTCCAGGTTTTGAAATCCCTGATCAAGAAGCAGAGAAGCTGATGTGTCCTCAAGAGATCGTAGATTATGTAGCCGATCAGCACGATGTATATGAATAAGTGTTTCTGTCAAGGTGGGTAAGTAGACACTGCTGGGGAGAGAAGAGGGCGGCCCTCTTGGGGTGTGAATTTATTTATTTTATTTATTTATTTATTGCACTTATATGCCGCCCATCTAGACATTGTCTACTCTGGGCGGCTCACAACAGACAAAATAAAAACAATTAATATAATAACAATTTATCAGCACAAGTCATGATGCGCTGCTCTTGGCATCTGGCGCCAGAGCCTGGATGAGGGAACCTGAGAGCAGAAGCCTTGGTTTTCCTGGTGGGGCTTTTGTTGCTACAAAGAGATCTGGTTCTCACCCATTGAAAATTGCATGTTGAGTGATTGCGCCTAAAGTTTCCTTAGTGGCTGGATTTGACTCCTGTTCGGGCCTAAGGGGAGCTTCCGCTGCAGTGCTTTTCCCGCTGTAGGTAGCTTGGGTTGGCATACTTGCCTAGAAGGCACACTTGAATGAAACCTGTCTTGCCTTCAGGGAGGGGATTAGGCTGATGCTTGGGGAACACTCCCTTCTTCAGCCATCTGGATCTCATCTGGTGAAGGACAGGCGGCTGTCAGCCGTGTACAGACAGTTCTGGAACCAGCACGTTGTACCCAACAAAGCAGGAGCACAGCCTGCACAATCATAGAAACTTGGGTCAATGGAGTGGAGTGCCTTCACGAGCCCCCCCCCCCCCCCCCCCAAGCAGGAAGTAATCACAAGACCGGAGATTTTACAGAGAGGGAGCCTTAGTGAAAGGCGAAGTTCAAGCCTAGCCCCCGGGGGGGAGGAGGAGGAGGAGGCTGAGGGAAGAGAACAGGATTCCTGGCTTCAGAACCGCCCGGATGTCAGAATGGAACCTGGTGTTTCAGGGCCCCCAGCAAGGCTTCAGCAGGCTAGCCTGCAAGGCGGGAGTTTGAGAACTGAAGCGGGAGGGCCCAAACAGAGGCAAGCATGGCTCCTGAGATGAGGAGGAGGATGCTTGATTTATCTCGGCTCCCAGAGCAGCTTTATGGGTTTCTTCCGCCGCCCTCTGTTTGTGGCTTGGGCGGGCCAGAAGGTGGGCCTTGCCTCGGGGCAGGGGGCTGGCTGGGTGACCCCCTTGTTCCGGGCGCTGGAGGCGAGGCCAGGCAGGAGGGTGCCTCTTGCCCTCCCAGGAGGTCGCCTTCCTCTTTGTGGGCCAGTGTGGCACCTCTGGGCAGTCCCTGTTTGCTCAAGCTTCCAGGGTGGCCTTGTTTCGTGGTGGTCTCCTGCAGCTTCTAATCTGCGAACCCCTTCCTTCCCACCCCTGCTTTCCACAGGTGGTTCTGTTCTGCTCGGAGGGCCCGGGTGGCGCACGCAGGAAGACGGCGTTGGCAAGGAAGCCTGTGTGCAACCTCGCTGCCCCCAATGCGAATAGCTCGGCTGGCTGCTGTATTTAAAGTTGTACAAATATATGTTGGCCTTCCAAATAAATGTAAGACTCCCGTGGACTCCTTTATTCCGATTCCCGCCCCAGTTCCCAAAGGGTCTTCTTCACTGGCCTCAAGCTGGGCTAACAGGTGGGTGGGCTCTGCCCTGGCAGAGTGAGGCCCGTCTGGTGCAGCAGCCTCCAGAACAACATGGGAAGGCTTGGCTGAGGGCAGGGCCGCCTGTGACCTTTTGGAGGTTCCCGTCGGCCTCTCCCCCCTGGTGGCTTGTGAGGGATCATGGGCAGAACTAGGAGGTTTCTCTCTTAGAAGAAATTCCTTCCAGTTCCTTCTTGCCGTGGCGTTGGTTCTTGTTAAGTAGGGTGGGAGAATTACTGCCAGGGCCCCTTGCCCTGCGGCTCATCCTTTCCCAGGCTTTCTTTGTTCAAACCTATTTTGTAAAAACTTTATCAAAATGCCTGTCAATGCTCTTTTAAGGAGTTACATCTGAAGATGACAATGTTACTCATTAGCACAAACAAAGCAATTTGGCTCTTGCTCCTTCCATTACTTTTGAAGTGTAACTGGGTTGTTCCCTTGTTACTCGAAAAAAGTAACTATTTAGAGGTAATTCCGTTACTCGCAAGGCATCATGATGGGGCCCCTGAGAGGGTTTTTGAGACCTGTGACAGGGGTTTGAACCCAGGTCTCGGGGTTCCCGGCCTGACACTCTGTCTGCTGCCTTGCCCTGGGCTTGGAGACTCTCAAGGGGACAGGTCCGTGAGTGCTTCTGCCCTTCCTTCAGGGACACAAAAGCCGCCTCTTCCTGAGACTGGAAGATGCCGGAAGGAGGACCTCTTGCTGCTGCTCCGGAGGGGTGGGCTCTCCAGGGCAGGATTCCTCCAGAGAGGGGCTTCTGTGGGTCCCAAGGGGGCTGCGCGGGGCTGGCCGCCTGGCCCTCCTGCTCTCCAGCTCCCCTCTGCATCAGGCCAGGGCGGGAGGGGCAGGCGGCCGCCTGGCCTTCCTCAGGTGCAGCCCGGCGCTGATCGCGAATGGGGCGCCCCTGCCCTCGGGCGCGGCAGCTGCTGGTGGCCGGGCCAGCTCGGAGGGCCTCCCGAACCACCACCCCCCCCCCGTCTGCTGCTTGGAGAGCCCGCCCTGGAGGGGCCCCGCCAGGGAGGCGGCGGGGGGGGGCGCGGGCCTTTTCAAAGCTTTTGCAGGCTGGGCGCCGGCGCCCCCACCCCCTCCCGTTCGTGCCAGCAGCCGGGGCGGGCGGAGGAGGCCGGGCGCCCTTCCCCCCCCCCCCCCCCGGGCCGGGCCGGGGCCGCGTGCCGGGGAGGCTGGAGGAAGCCTCGGGCTAGGGGCGGCACTCTGCACGCGCTCCGCGAGCTCTCGTTCCGCGGCCGGGAGGCGCGCTGTCTTCCGGGGGGGGGGCGCCGCCGCCCCGTTCCGTTCCTCCTCTCCCGCCCGCTCGCCTCACGCGCTCTCGCCCGGGTCGCGCGCGACGGCGGCGGCGGCGGCGGGGGGGGGGGAGGGGGAGGCGGCGCTTCCTGTCGCCGGCGCGCTCCGCGGCGGGAAGGCGCGAGCCGCTGGACGGGCGGACGGGCGGACGGGCGGGCGCGCAGGAGCATGGGCGGCCGCCGGCTGCGCGTCCTCCGCCGCCGCCTCTTCCTCCTCCTCCTGCTGCTCGGGCTCCTGGCCCTGCTGGGCGCCGCCGCCGGCGCAGGTAAGGGGGGGGGGGCGCGCGCCCGGGGAGGGTCCGGCGGGCCGGGCGTTGCGAGCGCTCCCCGGGCGGGCACCTGCCTGGGGGGGAGGGAGGGAGGGAGGGCGCGGCGCTCTGCACCGGCTCAGAGGCGCCCTCCTCCCGAGCCCTCTGGTAGGCAGGGAGGCCGGGGCCAAGGCGGGGCGCCGCTTGGGAGTCCCGGCCGGGGCAGCGGCCCCTCGGGGGCGGCCGGGGGCGGCGGGCAGCCCCGCCGGGGAGGGTCTCGCTGCGCACCAGAGCCCCGCTCGCCCCTCGCCCCGAAGGGCCGGCGCCGGGCAGGGAAGGCCCGATCCTGCGCCTGCCGGGCCCGAGGCGCCCTCCGGAGATGCCCCGGGTCCCTTCCCTTCCGGAGGGGGGTAGGCGCGCCCTCGGGCCCCCGTCTGGCCTTGGAGACGCTTGCCTCGGCCGGGCAGAGGGAGGCCGCCCGCCCGCTAGTCTTCGCCTCGGAGGAGGGGGGCGGCCGGAGAGGGGCAAGGGATGGGGCGGCCACGGCGCCTGGGCAGAGCTGGGCTGGCCGGAGGCGGGCACCCTCGAGATGGGGATGGCAAAACCGCCGCGCAGCTGGCGCGGGAGCGGGGCGGGCCTGGGGGGGAGCTCCGTCCGAAGGGCTTTGGGTGCTGGGGAGGGGGGGGCAGCCGGCCGATGGTGCAGGAACCCGTGGAGTGGTTTGAGGGCACCAACCTAAGCCGTCAGAGGTCACCCTCCGCCGGGAGCCGACCAGACCACCGGCCAGCGCAGCTTTCTGCCGGTTGCCTGTGGGAAGGCCACCGACCAAGGGTGAGAGTGCGCTGGTCCCTGCCCTGTTCTCCGGCAACTGTTCTGGGCGGCCCAGGGGCACCAGGCGGCCCTGACCACGAGGAGCGGCTGGCAGCCCCACCCTCTGTCAATTTGCCCTGTTAGGTTGGCCGGGGTGGGCATGTCTGAGGGTAGCAGCTGCCACGCTCTAAGGGTGTGCGGCTTCGAGCCGGCCCTGTTTCGAACCTTCCAGCTTCTGTGGGTCCTTCCTGCGAGCTCAGAGGGGGGGGGGGGAGTAGGGCGTGAGTGGCGCTCCCCTTCCCTGTTTTCTCCTCGCCCGAGTCCTGTGGGAGGCCAGGCGGAGGCCGTGGGGCTGGCCCATCATCATCCAGTGGACTTTGGGGCCAAGGAGGGGTTTGAACCAAGGTCTCTCGTCCTGATCCAACCTTGTAACGCCTACACCGCCCTGGCAGATTCATCAACACCAGTAGAGTTGATAGAAGACATTGGAACAACCCAGACGATCGGTAGAGAGAGATGGATGGATGGATGCCTGATTAAGGGAAAGAGGGGAGTCCATGACTTCTGGCACCATTTCTGCCCCCAAGCCAGCCTTCAGGCTTCACAGAGTTCTTCCTCAGAGGGGAACCTGGGGTGCAGGAAACAGTGTGGTGGGTTTGGGCTCCTTTGATCAGCCCTTTGCTAAGAAACACGGAGCCACGGTTGCCATGTAGGTACACCACAGGCTTCCTCCTTCCCCCAAGGCAGGGGTCCTTGTAGCATTGGCTATAGGGTCAAACCCACCCCCACCCCGTTTCTCCCTCCGATCCAGCCCCCTTCTTCCCTCCTGCGCGTGTCCGTCTGTCCATCCACGTAGGAGTGGATTCGGGCACCAGGGATTCCTCGTCTCCTCTCTGCAGCGGAAGCCATCCTCACCTCCTCGGGTCCCCTGGTGTCACTGCCAGAGAAAGCCGGTTGCCGTGGCAACCCTGGGATGGTGGTGCCTTCTGTCTGGTGGGCTGTTCTGAGCGCCCGCTTTGGATGGTTATTTTTGGCTGGCTCGGCTTTCGAATGGGCCCCCTCCGTCCCCTCCTCCCCTAGGATCTCGGCCAGGGGGGCCCTGAGGGGGTGGGATCACGAGGGGCTCCTCCAGGCTGCGCCAGAGGAGTTCTGCTGGCCATCCCAGGATTGGGACCGGTCGCGCTGCTGCGATGCTGAGCCGAAGGACAAGCAGAGCAGAGCGGCGGGGTCACCTTGAGGCGGCAGGGCTTGCTCTGTGGGCAGGCAAAGAAGGCCTCGTGGACTTGGCCACCCATTTCCTGCTGATCCTGAAGGTCCCCCAGCATGTTCTGTCATTCACCACCTTGTTCAGGTCTTGCAGATGAAGGGCTGTGGCTTCCTTTATTGAGTCTGTCCTTCTCACATTCACTACTTTCTCTTTCTCTACTGCCTTTTCCTGTTGAGATCTGCCCCATTTAATTATAATTTTTAATGTGTCCCTAAGCTCTTTCAGGGAGTTTTGAGGTGATTCTAGAGCTCAGAGGGGTCGTTTCTCATGGGTTTTGCCAAGTGACCGTCTTTCAAAGTCTCCTCCCTCTTCCCCAGAACCCCAGAGAAGGTGGAGGGACTTGGGTCCTTTTTAAGGAGAAAGGCGGGGTAAAAATATTTAAAATCCATAAGTAGGCGGGGGGGGATCTCTCCTTTTGGGCTGGGAAGGCTTCATCCACTATCTCCTCCCCTCTCTTGCTCTCCCCCACCCTACAGGGTTGCCCTTCACTGGGCTGGAGGAACTGGCACCTCGAAGACCCATCCCTGCCATGACACCACGGAGCCCCTTCCCAAGGGGTCCTCAGTCCTCTGCCAGCACCAGGCAGGATCCCCACCAGGATGGCTCCCGGGTCCCTGTTCTCCCCAACACCCTCCTCTCGGCCTCTGCAGAACGGTCCGGCCATCCCCAGGGCAGGGAGAGCGGCGCTCCAGCCGTGGAAGAAAGCCAGACAAGCGTGGAGGCCCCGAGCGGCACACGGACCAAGGAAAAGCCCCCCACGGCAAAACCACCCTTCATGCCTGCCAGGCCCATGACCCGCTTGCCCCCGTGGGCTTTTCTTCCCACCTCCGCTCCTCGGAAGGACCCTCCGGGTCGCACATCCAGCCCTGCTTCTCAAGGAGCCCCCGCGGCAGGCCTGGAAGAAGGCGGGTCTGAGGGCTGGGAGCCCACCACCCTTGCACCCCCGGCTCTGGGTTCAAGTGGGGCATCAACCAGGCAAGCCAGCTGGACTGGGGCGGAGCCTCCTCTGAGCCCTCAGCCTGGGCAGGAGGGAGCAGCCGGCTCTCTTTCAGTTGGGGTGTGGGAGCGACCTGCGAGGGAGCCCTCCTGGCCTCCCAGGGCCACCACCACCACCACCACCAGCAGGCCCATGGCTCAGGAGGCCAAAGGCATCCTTCCCCGCTCTGCTTGGCAGCCCCTTAGGGACACCGCAGAGCCCAGCCCCACCGGGTGGGCAACCCTCCCCACAGCCTCTGGGCCGGAAAGAGACGTGGCCACCAGCGCCCCAGGGTGGGCACAGCCGCTGCCTCCCACGGGGAACACGGTCCTCTTTCGGATGGAGGGTGGGGTGCCCTGGAAGCAGCCAGGGGGTCGCACAGACTCTGGGGGGCTGGCGCCCCACTTGGTGGAAGAAACCAGTGCCTCCGAGGCCGGGACTGCTGGGGGGCGCTTCTCCCCTGGCACAGCCCTGGCACCATCCCCGATGCCCTCCTCAGCATCCCACACAGAGTTAGGCCGGGTGGGGGAGAGAACAGGCAGCCTGGGGCCCCCCAACCCCAACCTAGCCCTCCCTTCTTTGTGGGAGACGGAGCCTCCGTGGGAAGCGTCTTCTGCTAGAGAGAGGTGGGGGGAGCCACCCCACACTGGCCCCTTCTTCCCTTCATCTTCCCGCAGAGAGATCCCTCTGCCCCTACACTGGGGGAGCTTCAGCCCCAGCCTGGCTGATGACCCCCATGAGCTGCCTGCCAGCACCCCACCCCCTGGGGAACCGTTCACCCCCCCTGCCCTGGAGCCCAGCCTGGCGCTCAGCAGGGCAGCCCTCCAGGGAGGACCAGGCCCCCCTCCACCATTCCATGGGGCACCCAGCGGTTGTGGGCGCTGCCCCCTCCCCAGTGGTCATCTTGCCTGAAAGCTCTTCGGCAGCCCCCAGGAAAGAAGGGGCACCTCGGGATGCTTCCGCAAAGCCAGCAGATCCTGGAGCACTGACCGCTAGGACACCCCCCAGGCCAACCGCAGGGGCAGCTTTTGCCACCGTGGACCCCAGTCCGACACAGACCGTGACTGTTTGGGGAGGAGGCTTGAGGACGGCTGCCACTGACTCTGCGAAGAGCCCCCACCCAGCGACAGCTAAAGAAGGTGCCCCCCGGCAGGCCCGGGAAGGCACTTGGAGCAGAGGGTCAGCCACTGAGACAGCCGAGCCCCCCAGCAGTGGGAGCCCCGAGAGGGAGGGAGGCTCTCCTGGCCAGCCCCCCGCCTGGGCTGAGCCACCAGCAAGCTCGGCCGAGGCCACCTCCTCGGCCACGAGCCTTGTTCTGAGTGCGGACCGCTCCGGCCCTCCCGAGTTTCACTCCGAACGCCTCGCCTTCTCTGGTCCACCCTCCGAAATCGTGGCAGCTCTCACCAGGGCAATGGGAGGAACTGTGGCGGCACCCAATCCGCCCTCCTCAGCCCGCCACCACGCGTGGACTTCTTCAGCCAGGACATGGAGGTGGGAGGGTGGAGACCAGCCCAGGAGCCCCACGGAAAGCCTCTGGAAGGAAATCATCCAGCAAAGCCCGGGAGCTGCCCAAACCACGGCTGCCCTTCTGAGCGAGTCCCCCTTGGGCAGCAGCAGTAGCGGCAGCAGCGGCAGAAGCAGGTGGCAACCGTGGCCACCCAAGCCAACCCCTGAGCTGGGCAGCAGAAGAGAGGGGCCACGGCGTGCCACCACCTGGCTGTCGGCAGCTGGGCCGGAGGAGGCCACCAAGGCCACCCCCCAGCTGTGGCCGGCCACACCAAGGGAGGGGCACCCCAGAGGCCACCCAGTCTTTGTCGTGGAGAACCAGCCACCCCTCCTCAAAGGTCAGTAGGGTGGCAGCACCGGCCACGTGCCCATGAGGGGAGGGTTGAACCCCTCTCGCCGGGTGGAGGGCCACCCCAGGGTGGGGGGGTGGGGGTGGGCAGACCCCTGCAGGGGAAAGAGGGATGCTTGTGCGGCAGAGAAAGGCCCCCCTGCCGGCCGGTGAGGTGGCTCGTGCGCATGAAATGGGCAGGTCCCCCCTTGGGTGGGTCCGCCCCAGTCCCTGCCTGCCCTTCGGGTCCTGCAATGACGTTGCTGTGCTGCGGGTACAATTTTCCTTCCCTTCTCTGACCCCTGGGGTCTGTTCTCTCTGTCCCCGTCCCCCCCCCCCCCCAAAAGCCGCTTTCCTGCACATCCCTTGTGAGCTGGTCCTGGCCATGGAGTTCTCCAGAAGCTTTCAGGACCCCGAGTCGCCTGAGTACCGGAGCTTAGCGCGCAGCATCAACGAAACGGTGAGGTGCTGAGGAGTCTGCCCTTCAGCAGGGCTGGGGCCCCAATTCCTCCAGCCCTTCATCAGGGATCGGTGGGCGTGTGGGGGTCCTTCCCTTTGGAAGATGGCAAGCAAAGTGGGAAGTGGGAGGTGAGCTGCCTGGAGATCCAGGATCGCTCCCTCCGGGGGCAATTTCTGCTAGCAAGAAGGGAGAAAGTCCCGCTTTGCAGAACAACCTGGGGGGGGGGGGACGCCTTGTGCTGGCCTTCCCGGGCTCCAGGTGAACTCACTCTTTGACTCCCTACGACTCTGATGTCCTGCTGGTGGAGTCTTGTAACCCCGAAATGGCCCCATAACCCCGTCTGCCCTCCTGGGGAGAGCCTCTGGCGCCCTGGTCTAGGGTCCATGTTGCCAAAGAGCGAGGGAACCATGTGGGTCACCTTGTGAGTAACCGTGGAGGCGGGGTGGCCATCTGGACAGACCATCTCACGCCCCGCTCCTCTCCTCTCTAGGTCACCCCGCTCTTCGCTTCTCTTCCTGGATTCCAGCGCCTTGAAGTCAAGACCATCCGGTATCCGTTTTATTTCTCCTCCTGGGTTTTCTAGTCAGCCGTTCCTCCAGGGCTTTGGCAGGCTGAGAGCGGCCACATCGCAGCCTTAAAGGGCACCTGGAAAGCCCCCCCCCCGGGGGAGCCCTCCGCAACGTTGCTCCTGATGCAGTGAAGCTTCTGATAGAAAGATCACCCAGAGGGATATTTTCTCAGTTGTAGTTAGCATTAGTACTGGTGGATCTCCCCCCAAAAATAGCCTCCCACCCCCTTTGTGACACTCAGTAGTCGCCTTTTCAAGTTCTGCTGCAGGGCCGGTTCTCAGCCAGCCGGTCCAAAGTGGCCCCTCGGGGATGCCGGGTCGGAAGCCGTGGCTGCCTTCCGGCGCTTGCCCGAGGCCGGGCCGGCTGGGGGTGCCGCTTTCCCCTGCCGGCCCTCGGCCACCCCTCTCCTTCTGCCTTTCCTCCGCAGGCCAGGGGGTGTGGTGGTGGAGTTTGACGCCCTGTTCCTGCCCCAGGCGCCGGGCTTGTGGCCGGCTCTGCACCGGTCACCCCTCTCGGAGCGGCTGCCGCCAGGACTGTGGGTGGCCAATGCCAGCGTGCTGCGAAGTGCGACCCAGGGTGAGGAGGCTGTCCGGTGCAGGGTGCTGTCCTTGGGGCCCCTCGGCTCCCCCCCCCCCCCCACACGTGCCTCTCGGGCCCGAAAGGAAGGCAGCCAGCTGGACACTGGAGCATTGGGGGGGGGGAGCGGCGAGGGCCACCAGGACTGGGGAGAGGGTCCTGCGGTTGCTCTTGGTTCACGCCCGCTCCCTGCGTTCCACAGAGAGGCGCCTGGACCCGTGTGCCGTGCTCTTCTCCTGCCACGCTGGCTACGAGTGCCTTGCCGAGGAGGACGGGAGCGCCCGCTGTGTCTCCCTCTGCCACCGGGACTATTGCAAGAACCAGGGCATCTGCACCCACGTGGCCAACCACACCCCCGTCTGCCAGTGAGTGCCAGCCAGCCAGCCGGCCGGCCTGGGCCCTGCTCCGTGGGCCCTGCTCTCGGCTGCCCGGCCGCCCGCCCGCCTGCCCGCTCGCTCTCGCGGCCTCTGCATCTCTCTGTGTGCCTGTGTGTGTTGCCGAAGGTGCCCCCCCTGCCCTGCCTGACTCCCCTCCCCTTTGGCTCCCCAGGTGCCCCGTGGGCCACGACTTCTGGTTCCTGGGGGCCCACTGCGATTACAAAGTGACCCAGCAGGGCTTGCTGGGGGTGGCCGGCGGCTTGTTGCTCAGCTTGGTGGTGCTCGGGGGGGTCGTGGCCGGCCTGGTGATGCGCAGGGTCCGGCTGCTGCTGCTGGAAGCCAGAGCGGACCAGACCAAAAGCAGGTGAGCTGCTGGGCCCTCTTTCGGTGTCCTTTTACGCCAAGCAAGGGGACCAAGGGTCTTGAGGAAGGTTTCTTGCCTTTGGGCTCCTGCTGGACTTGGGGGAAAAAAAAAAAACTCATAACGCCAAAGGTGGGGTGGGGGGAAGGAATGGGAAAGATGTTTACCACCAGGAATCACGAGGGTCATCCCTGGAGTTGAAAAGTGCCAGATTCCAGGCAGAGAAAGGATTTTTTTTCATTTTTTTTTTGGCAGAATGCCCATTTAAACTGTGGAACTCATTGCCACAAGAATAGTGAGGTAGCTCAGGTAGCTTGAAAGGGGAGATCAGAGAAGCGCACCAGGGCTAGGTATCCCTCTGCCTGTGACTTGCTGGAGGGCAGGGGGACGTGAGGCGGAGAGGGCAACGGCTCTCACCTCTGGCTGGTGGGCTTCCAGGAGGCGA
Source organism: Intellagama lesueurii (assembly GCA_037013535.1). Taxonomy (NCBI): domain Eukaryota; kingdom Metazoa; phylum Chordata; class Lepidosauria; order Squamata; family Agamidae; genus Intellagama; species Intellagama lesueurii. The sequence continues at coordinate 749,989 of JBAJHW010000012.1, forward strand.
CGTTCTGGCTGGCGTGCGGAGAAGGTGGGGCTAGGGGGGGCTTTGGTCCGGCTTGGCTTCAGGGCTCTTTGGTTCTAGCTGGATCGGCTTGAGGGTCTCTCTGCACCCGTCGTTCTTCCCACCGCCAGCCAGTGTCGCTTCTGGAGTGAATGGAAAACAGCCCCTCCGGTCTTTCCTCCCGTCATTGTGCTGCTTTCAGGATCAGGGGAGGGGCAGCCTTGGCTTGTTGTCACCCCCCTGTTACTTAATCTTAAAAATGAACTCTCCGGGTCGTGCTGGGCTGGGGAAGGGCCTCCCTCTGAGCGGAGGGTCCCATTTCCTCCTTCGAGGGATGTGTTTGTGGGGGGAGGCAAGCCACCCGGAGTTGGCCGGGCTCCAGGGGAAATGTGGGGTGGGGTGCCCTGTCTCAGGCAGCAGGAAGGAAGGGCTTGTGCCGGGACTGAGTGTGGGATGCGGGGAGAAGAGGGTGGCAGGGCAGGGCTGAATCCTCCACTCGGCTGCAGAAGCAGCCCTCGATGGCCCCGGCTTTCACACCAGAGATGCAGGCAGCCATCAATGGCGGTGGCGATGGCCCAGGGCGCGCCGTTGTCTTTCTACGGCCCCTCAGAGCAGAGGGGGAAAGAGTGCATGGCCCAGGATGCAACCAGCGCCACGGAGTATCTATGTGTTACATTTATACCCCTGTATTTCCTTCCCTGAGGAATCTAGGGCCAGGGTTCCGGCCCTTGGCTTATGCGCTGAAAAGGAGCGCCTGCATATCTGTGCTTCAATGTACTGTTCGCCCATCAGTGGGCGTTCAAACTCCTCTTAAACATTATCTTTGTACCTGCGGCTGTGTTGCACGCCTCTGGAGACAGTTCATAAAACTGTTTACTGCCCAAGTGAAACTCATTCTGCTTTTAAGGTCGATAATTCACAGGACCATCTGCGGCACTCTTAAGCGCCGCCACTGCCACGCTAAACGTCTTGAGGATGCTGTGGGATTCCTGGCCGTTGCCCCACGGGTCACTCACGGCTCACAAGCGCCTCTTTTGAGAAAGCAGGAAGCCCCTTTGAAAGCTCGCAGGAGCCTCCGGACCGGCAAGGACCGGCCGTGAAAAGCCGGGCGCCCTGGCCGAAGGAAGCGGGCTCACCCCGAGGGGAAGCCGGGAAGGGGGTTTGCCTTGGGCGGGTCTCCCCTCGGAGGCATTTCATGCAGAGCCGGGCCAGCATTGCAGACATTCGCAGAGAGGAGAGGGCAAGGCCAGACCTGGCGGGCAGAGGCCTGCCCTGTCTGTCCACCCCTGGAGAGAAGTGACCCTCGGGGGGGGGGGCTGGCTCGACTTGGCAGAATCCGGGCGGTGGGGCTGAGGGCGCTTGGTTTGCCTTCCAGCGTTCTCCTCTCTCTCTCTCTCTCTCATTCTCTCAATCCAGCTACCGGCGCTTCTGCCGGCTGGACGACGTCTCGGCCCACTACTGGTCCGAGCCCTGGCTGGCCTCCACCACCTCCCTGGACAACCCGGCCTTCAGCAACTCCGAGGAGCTGCTTCACCTCCAGAGGCTGGAGCCCGCCTGCTATGGCTGCCAGGAGGACTGCGGGGCGCCCGACGGCCGCTGCCGACGGACTCCGGACGCGCCCCGTGGCATCTGCGCTGCTGGGCGGCCGAGGTACCTGGCCTTGCAAAGGGGGGGGGGGACACATGGGCGACTGGCAGCAGCAGGAGAGTTTGGGGCTTCTCCTCCCCAACCAAGCAGGGGGTGGGCTCAGGGTACCTGGGATGAGCCAAGCGCCCTTATCCTGCAAGCTCAGCTGACTCTTCCCTCTTCCCCGGGCAGGAGAAAGAGCGCCCAACTGAAACGGGGAGGCGGGCAGTGGAGGGAGGATGGGGTGCGGGGGTGGGTGGGTGGGTTTAAACCATCCTGCCTGCATCTCAAAGGCAGGTGGTATCGGGAGGGGTGGAGTGGGTCCCTGCTGACCCACCTGCTCTTGGGGCTTCATTGGGTTTTTTTCCCGAGGCACCCACCTGGCCTCCCCTGAGACCCCCCCCCTTTGCCTCTGTTCCCCTCCACTGGCAGCCGTTCCCCCAGGTTTTGGGAAGGGGTCCTCCCCAACCCCAGCTGGCCCCAAGTGGCTGAGGAAAGGGGCTGCCCCCCCCCCACTGCCCCTTAGTGGAGCTCTCTGACTGGGCTGGACACTTGGCTCCAGCCCCAGAAGGGTGGGAAGGTGCCCTTTGCACCATGGGGGATGTCCAGGCGTCCATCCGAGGAGGGAGAGGCCGAAGGGCTAGGCTCCCCTCCCCTCCCCTCTCCTTCTGCAAAAGAGCAGGCTGTCCAGCCGGCAGGGGGGTGACGGGGCGAAGGGCAGGCCAGAGAGGGGAAGGGTGGCTCTGCCGGCTCAGGAGGAGGGGGCTGGGAGAGGACAGGGAGCCTGGCCCAGACAGACCCACACCTCCACAAGGCTGGGGCTGGGAATGCCTCTGCTGTGGGGCCAAAGGTCACCCCTGGCCCGAGGCCAAGCGGAGCCGGCCAACGCTTATCGGGTGCCAAGAAATTTCCCAGGCTTGGCTCGTTTGGTGCCACCGGAAAGGTTTGCTCTCCCAACAGGAGGGCTTTCACCTCCCATCCAGGGTGGAAAGAGGAACTCCGAGGAATGAAAGGCAGCCTGCAAAAAGCAGATAAGCCACTCCTGGAACAACAAAACGGAGGGCTGGAGCGCCGGCTGTTTTTATCATCTTCTCGGGTTTTGCTTCCATTGACCGGCAGATTCCACCCAGTTGGTCCTTGTCTCCCACAAGGACCAACTTGTTGGCCGCGGAGGCCCTGCCACTTACATGGGGGGGGGGGGGGGGGGAAGACCGCTCCTCTCCCACATGCTGGGGGTGGGTGGGGCGCCCCCCCGCGCAACCAGCACTCCAGCCACCTCTGAAATTGAACGTGGCCAGATGCTGTCCCACAGCATAAAGCCACGTGTGTTCCCCTTTGTTTGCCCAACTCTGATGGCGTTTTTCCTTTTTTTTTTCTTTCCAGTTCTCGTTACAACTGGGCCGAGAGCTCTAGCAGCGTGAACGACCCCATGGTGGACTCGGGGAAGGCCAGCGAGGTCTCTTTCTCCAGCTGGCCGATGGATCCCATCCAGTGGAGCCCTTTCCCTGCCCAGCACAAGCTTCCCAGGGATCAGGCGGTAAGAGGCCGCCTCGGTCCCGTTCGAGTTGGGATCACAGAGACCACCACCAAGGAGCCGCGGGGCCAACGGCTTAGGATGGCTTTTCCTGTTCCCAGCAAAACCATCTGAGCATCCCATGAGCCCTGTGGTAACCTTATAGGGTTCCCAGTGTGGTGTGTAGTGGAGAGAATGACAGACTAGGACTCTGGAGAACAGGGTTCAAATCCCCCCCCTCACCCATAAAAACCCACTGGAGTGTCTAGAACGGGTAAAACCACTCCTTAAATATCTCACTTACCTCGAAAACCCTTTTAGGGCCGCTATAGGTTGGTTCCAGCTAGACGGCACAGAACATTATAATGTGGGCAACGGCTTCCCCGTTACGTCTCTAGATAGCAGGACACACTGCTTTTAAGGCCGAGTCCCTGCCCTGCTTTTTCCAAGGGTCACGCCAGAAGGTTGGCCAAAGATTTTTCTTTCTTTCGAGCTGGCCTGTTTAGGGGACCCTCGTGCTGTGATTCTGGTTTTGTAGTTTATGCGCATGGGGGCAAACGTCTTGAAGCCGTCAGAAGAGCACGTGATAAAGGAGCTGCTCACACCACTTACTTAGATGTGCGGGGTGGGAGAGAAGGGGGATTGCCCAGGCCCCCCCAAGTGAGTTTGCTGCTGGCTGGCTGGTGAGGACGCTGGCTTTCCAGGAGCATTTCCTCCCAACAGTTTCCTCTGCACTGCATAGATTTCCGTAGCCTGTCTCCTTCAGCCCCCTGGGCTTCCCACCCCCTTCCTACGGGCAGGTAGTTGGGCACAGGATCAACTCCCTGAGTTCAGCAGAGTTCTTCTGCGTGCAGGAGTGACTGCAACCCGGCTTCTCTCCTTCACAGCCCCGGGCACCAAGGCCAAATTCCTGCTGTGAGGGAATGGAGCTGGTCAACCTAGAGAGAAGCTGGACAGCCTGAGCCCTTCCGGAGGGACGCGTGGGCTCAACACCAGCCCCATTTTAAATCTGCAGTCAGCGAGCGAAGAGATGGAGCAGTAACCCCTGAACTGTACGGTCCCTCCAGCCGGGCATCAGAGGTCGGTTCTGCCTGAGGATGAAAGACCTGAGGCCACCTTGGGTTTGGTGTTTGGGAGCCCATGGGCTCGTCGCCCAGGGTGAAAGCCAGACAAACAAGCTGGAGAAGTACAACACCCGACTTGGGATGGGAGTGTGCCTGCCAGAAAAGGGAGGCTAAAGAAGCCACTGGGGAAAAGGCAGAGGCAGACAGGCCCTGTGCCTTCCATGTGTGTAAGTAGCGGAGAACGGAGGCATTAAAATAGCAGTCCTCTTACAAACATCCCCCCCCACTCCAGGTCTCTCTCTTTTTTCCCCTTCATACAAGGGGGTGGGGACCCCCAACCACAGCAAACCCCCAAAGCTGGGATGGTGTACCTCTTAGTGATTCCGTGGAGAATCCAACCCTTCGGTCTGGTGGGAATTAAAGGAGAAGCCACACAAGTTAGCTCTATGGTAAGCAGCCAAAAATGTCATGATTTATTAATATCTGGAGAAACTTCATAATTTGAACACAACCCAAACTGTACACTTTTACAATCACACTCTATCTGTAAACAGTTAAAAAGCCACTGATGACTTTTGCATCTTCAGACACAACAGTGAGAATCAAGGCAATGAAATGAGCGCGTCTTTTCGGCACAGTTTAAAAGGTACTCTTTTTCTTTTCTTTTTTATCCTTGTTTAGTCTTTTGTCTTCCAACTAAACAAGCATCAGGTAATAATACCATTTGTGGCAAAAACAAAACAAAACAAAGCAAAACAAAAACCCTGGAAGATGATTTAACACTTTCACAAGAAAATCGTTTGCAAGAACTTTAAACATTTAAAATTTATACAACAAAATCCTGTAAGCCCAAGACCTTGGTTACAGTCTGCATAGTTACTTCAGCTTTAAGGTTAAACATGGAACACAGTCACAAGAGTGGAGAAAGCGCCACACCACCGAAGGGGGAGGGAGGGAGGGAGGAGGAGGAGGAGGAGGGGAGGCTTTACAAAAAAAATTGGGGGGGGGGAATCACAGATTAAGAGCCAAGCAGAACCCTTCCCACCCACCCCACACTATTAAAAAGACAGCATCAGAAAGCACAGAACGTCAAACTCCAGCGATTTGAAGCAATTTTTGGCAGAAGTTTTACAGAGCAAGTAGTAATCAGTGCTAAAAGTTATTATTTTTTTTCTGTAAGAAACTACGAGGAGTTTTACTGGGGACCTTGGTTTTCCTGAGAGCCATGCTCTTCACTTGAGGAGGTGGGAATAGAAAAACACAAAGGGAACATGGCCAAACACTGCTTGTTATTCCCAGAGATAGAAAGCATCTTTTATCATTATCATCATCATCCACATTTTTTTGTCTTTAAAAAAATATCTAAGTGATGGAAGAGTAAACATTGTTTCTCAAAAGAAAGGAAGAAGAAGAATAAAAGGAACATTCTGTAAACAAGGCAGCGCTCCCACACTGGAGCCCCCCCAAAATTAAAAAAGAAAACCAAACCAACCCAAAAGCCTATTGAAAGTGCAGGGCCCCACCCGGGCGTGCAGGTGGGGGTGCAAAGTCACAGCTGTGCGTGCAGCTTCGCCAACTGCATGGCTCCGTTCTTTAGTTTAACTCCACATGAACAAAGAGGTGCAATAATACTTTTCTCACTTGTCATCCTTGGTTAGTCTCGACACGCGATTGTTTTGGCGCCACAGGGGGATGCCAGGCAGGCGGGCGGGCGGGCGGAAGGCCAACGGTGGGGCCTCTCCTGGTCCAGAGCAAAGAGTGCCCGCCTGCCTGTCCTCCTGGAAATGCTGCCTGCCCCCCCCCCTTCCCTCCCATCCGCTGCCGCCACCGCCCCCCCCCCCAGACACGGCGGGGCAGAGAGGAGGGCAGCAGGTGTGCAAAGCTTTAAAAACTCCCACTCCCACATGATCAGCAAGTTGGGGGCCGCCAAGGGGCAGGGGGTGGGAAGACCCAAAAAGAGGACACGGACACAAGGCATGAAAGCAAGCAGACTCTACCTAGGGGGTCTTGTTTTTTTTTTTTTCCTTCTCTTCTTAAAAACTATGTGTAGCACTATCTGGAAGTGTAAATCTATAGCTTTTCACATTATGCTCTTGGCCTGCATGATTCAAGTATTCAAACTGGTATATTACGTTTGGGCTAAAACAAAATGGGGTTGGGGGGGGGGGGAGAAGATGTGCACTACATCGTAACCTTTCCACAGGTGATCCCTGGAGGTTGCAGGTAGAGGAGGGGTGGGGGAGTCCGAACCTAGTGCTGCTTTGAGGTCACGGGAAAAGGGCTGGGGGGGCTACATGGACTCCCCCGCTGCCCCGAGATGGTCGACCGAGAGGAATGCGTTGAGGGGCGAGGGGCCGCCCAGGGAACCCCAGAGGCTGGAGGAATAGCCGGTGCTCCCCCACAGGGAAGCACCATGGAGGTCTCCGCCGCTCGATCCTGACAGCCCAGCACCGTTCCAGTGCTGATTTAGGTCGCTGCGGTTGGGGAAACTGTGCGAGCCCTCCACGGAGCCCAGGCGGTTCTGGCTGGTGCCCAGAGATTGCCAGGCAGGGGAGGGGGTAAGAGACTGGCCTTGTGCAAAGAAGCGGCTCACCTCCTCTTCACTAGCAAACTCGGCGAGAATTGTTGTGTTCCCCAGGACACACCTGCCCAGAGAGAGAGAGAGAGAGAGACACCAGCCGGAGGGTGAGAGGGGGCAGAGAGACGGGCCAACCTGCTCCAGAGCAGAGAAGCCCACCTGGCCCAGGCCTCTCCCTCCCTGTGCAGGGCGTGGGGCCGTCGTCCTAGGCCTGCCATCTAGGGCACCCGCCTCGGCGGGTTGCTGCAGCTTGGCCCTCGGACGCCTCCCCCTGACGCTCTGCGTGTCACAAGGATTAACAGCCTTGGGGGCTTCATTTGTACTGATCCACCACTGGGCAGCACCCTGAAACGGAGAAGCCACGCCAGGAAGCCATGGCCAAGGCGAGGCTGGTTCCGCTACCCTGTTTGATCCAAAAGGGAGCGGCTTTATCCTTTAGGACTGCCGCTGCCATGTAAAACGGCTCCCCTGCTGCAAGGCAAAGGACGCGTCAATGCTATGAACCCGCTGGACCCCCCCCCCCCCCTTTGTTGTGGAGCAAGACCTGTGTGTTGCCCCCCCCCCCGGGAAAGGCCTCTCGGTCCCTCCCGACCCTGGGCCCCGCCTTCGCGACGTCCGCCTCCTGGGCACCCCAAGCGTGGCTCGACTTACATGTGGAGAGATTTTTGTGCCTTTATCACCTCTTCTTTTGAACTGTAGCGGACCAAAGCGTTGCCGTGCGGAAGGTTCAGGTGGAAGGTGATCAGCGGCCCGTGCTGCATGCAGAGTGTCCGCAGGGTGGAGCCGTCAATCTGGAAAGGGAGACGCGCATGAAACCACCTCCGCTGGGGCCACTGGCGGGCGGGGGGGGAAACGAGGGGGCTCAAAGCCCCGTGAGAGAGAGGAAGGCTGGCTGGCTGGCCCTCCTCCTCTTCCTCCCCCCCCCTCTACCCTGAGGGCAATTCTGCGCCACTCACCTGAGGGGTGAGGTTTTTCAGGACAAGACAGTTGGTTATTCTCCCTGAGCTGCTCTCACCCCCAACTTGAACCTAGAGGAAAGTGAACAGACAGAGAGGGGTGGGAAGGCCTGCGGGAGACGGGCTTCAGAGGCCTTGACCTCCAGGGCCCAATCTTCTCCCCCGGCCAGTGAGACTGTGGGTGGACAGGGAGACCATCTCCATGAGACTCTGAGATCCATACAGGACCAGCTGCTGCCCTTTCTGAGCTGACGTCATCCCGCCAAGGCAGCTCTCCCTGAGAATCCTCACCGTTCAGAGGAGAAAGGCCTCCCCGACCCCCGGAGAAAGGGCATCAAGACCTGCACAAGCAGCAAAGGGCGACCCGGGGGGGTGGGGGGGGGAGGGAGAAGAACATCAGCCCCCAAGGGCACCTGCAGGGGACGGCCACCGCCTCCTGGCCCAGCACAAAGAGCAGGGAGACCCACGGGAGGATCCTTGGACCTTCCAGCTACCAAAGCCCCCGGATGAGTGGCATCCAGGGGAGCCCCGGCCCCCCCCCAAGGGCTCCTCTCCCACAGCGTTGCAGCCGCAGCTCCTGCCTCAAGGACACGTGTGGACGTGGGCCAAGGGAGCACAAGCGGTGCTCCCTCCCCCACTCCCCGCGTGGCTTCCGCCCACATGGCAACGCCACTCCTGCCTGCCATGGCGGCCGAGAAGCCTCTTACCAGGGGTATATCTGGCGTCGGCATTGCTCCACCCGCCGCCAAGCCGCACGGAGTTCTCCCAGGTGGACAGAGGCCCCTTCTGGCCGGTCAGCCCGGGCGGCGGCCGCGATGGGGCCGCCACGCTCTTGGGGGGCAACGGGACCTTCCACAGCTCGTGCGCCAGGGAGGTGTTGTTCAAGGAAGCGGGAGACCAAGCGGATCTGGAGTCGCTGTTTCTGGCTGGGGGAAGAAAGGAAGCAGGCAAGTCGGGGAGCGAGTCTGAGACCCAATCCGCTCCCGGGGCAGGAAACCCTTCCCTGAGGTGGAGGGTAAGGGGGCTAGAGAAAGGGGACACCACAGCCGGTGTGTGTGTGTGTGTGTGTGTGAGGCACGCGCAGAGACCGGGGGGGGGGGCAGGCTCACCTGAAGAAGTGCTTTGTGCTGTACTGCTGAGGGAAACATGGTAGTTGGAGGCACGAACGGATGACCAGGCACTAGTTGAAGGCAGCACGGTGTTCAGAGATGAGGATGACCCTGGCAAGGAAAAGGCCAGGAGGTGGGAGGGGGCACAAGGAGCGCCCTGCCTCGGAAATACAGCACTGGCACGAACCGGGGTGGGTGGGTGGCCCTCCCCAGCGCACCCGAAACACACCACTGGTGACCTGACGGAAAGGCCATTCCAGGCAGGCAGGGGGGAGCACTGGCACTGCCCTGCAAGGGCAGGAGATGCCTGCCCCCCCCAGCCCCAGCCCCATTCCCACTCCCCCGGTTGGACCTACCGCTGTTCCTGTCCCTGAGGTGGTCAGCCTCCCGCACAGTGTTAATTGACAGATTGTTTGTGACGCTGCCGGGAGTGATGTAAGGGTCAGTTTCGGGGTCGATGTTTGGATAACCTTTCCACGGCTCACCAGGACGAAACTCTAGTGTTGGGGGGGGGGGGGGAGGGGGGGAAACGACTTCAGGAGGCTGGCTCTCTTTGCGCCTCAACCAGCCAAAGGCCCCTCCCAGCGGTGCCGGGCCCCACATGCCGTCAGCGAGAGGCAGGAACGCCGAAGAGGGCATCCCCACCGGTGCCCGGAGGAAAGGTCTCCTCGGCCCTCGTCTCTCCCAGGCAGGCACCCTTGGCCAGCGAGGACCTCAACCCAGCCGTGGCCCCGTCCTCTTGCGCACCCCCCAAAACCTTCCCAAAACCTTCTACTCCCACAAGCATCGGGGAAGGGAGTCAATCAGAAATGGCCTTCAATGCCTCTGTGTGCGAGGAAGGGGACATGGGCGTGGGAGGCAAGGAGAGAGCCGAGGGAATCCTCCTCCTCTTCCCTGCCCCAGGTCCCGAACGGGACGACGGAAGTTTCTCTGACAAGGCTCAGGAAAAGGTCTGCCTCCCTCCTGCCCCAAGAGGGCAGGACGGGGCCCATTCGAGAGCGCTGTGGAACCAAGGACTGGGAAACACATCCTACGGTCCCTACTGGGTCGCCCCTCGCACGCCCTTGGGAGGCCCCACCACAACCTGCCGCGCCGGGACCTGCAGGCCTTATTCCTCCTGGGAACATCCCAGCCTTCCTGGCACCGGCGACGGAGCGAAGCAGAAGGGCCTTGAAAAATCCATCTTCTGGGGTGGCCGACCTTCCTTGAGGCTAGTTCCCCTCCACCTCACGCCCTTTCCCCCATGTTCCTTGCAAGGAGGGTGGGAGAAGACCGACTGTGTCACACTGCCTGCCCACAGGGGGGTTCAGGGATCGCTCAGGCCTAGGAGCGGATTCCGTTCGAAGGTGAATTGGCTCGGTCTTGATTCTGGGCCCCAACCTGCCCCCCCCGTCTGTTCTTCCTGTCAATTACGCGCCTTGCCAGAACAGACGTGCAAAAAAACCTTGCATGGCGCAGGCCAGGGTTGGCGTCAATCCCTCTCCCTGACATGGTTAGCACCGCGACCCACTCGCTGCCCTGCCTGCTATCGGACACGACTGGCGTTGGGGGAGGGGGGACTTCTGACAGAGGGGCTCCCCCTGAGCGAGAGCGGAAGAGGGTGAGGGGCTCTTCTGGAGGACCCCTCACCTCCCCCTGGGTGTGCTTCCCATCACTTCCTGGCTGCCGTCCCCCCTTCTGGACATGCGAAGAGCAGGCCTCACTGGCATAAGGCAGAGGCTTCCGGTGTCTAAAGCCTCATCAAGACCTTTTCCCTCCCCCCTCCCGCCCAAAAAGGGGATAGGATGGGAGAGCATTTGGAAGCACCAAAATCTGGTGGACGGCTGGACGGCCGGCTGGCCTGGCAAGCACCCGCCCGGCTCAAAGGCGCCCACTTCCACCCCCTACCTGGCGGCCAGTTGACACTGCTAGAACCGTTAGGCGATTTGGCACGGGACCAGCCATCCCCAATCGGTCCAGGAGGACTGGCTGGCGAGCTACTGCTGTCCATGAAGTCGTAGGGAACAAAGGCAGATTCCTCCAGCCTGAAACCACCTGAAATAGCACCTGGAGGAGGGAGAGGAGGAGGAGAGAGCGCTCAGCCGGGGGGGGGGGGGGGCTTCTGAACTACAAACCCCCAACCAGAATCTCCCTGTCCCTCAAAGCGCTGGATCCAGGCTGCGTGCCACCAGAGGCAGGCCTGAGAGGGCGAAAAGCAGCACCCTTCTTCATGTGACATTTGTTTTGTAAGCTAAACTGCTATTTTTTATTAAACTTCTGTCACCAGAAAAACTACCTGTGCCTATTTTTAGTCCACGACGAGTGCTAATTAGGTATTTTTGGTCATTTTCAATTCTTAATTATGGATCAGTGTTTTTTTCTGTTTTGCATGTGCATGAAAAGGAGTTGGCATGAAGGTCAAGGAGGGCTGGGAGGCCATGCCAGTATCTCAAAAAAAGCAAAAAGGGGGCCCAGCACCAGAATGTCAGGCAGGGGGCGGCTGCTTTAAGCACGCACCCCCAAAACCTGAGCAAACGGCAGCAAATCCTCTCCTTAGACACAGACGCCCAGAGGTTCAGAGGAAGTTCCTCTTGTCCACGAGGGCTGACATTCTGCCACCTTATCTTTTTTCTTTTCTTTTTCTATTACGTGGGAAAGGATGAGCAGAGCTCTCTGAACATCACTGGCCCAGAAGGCCCAACATTAGAAAGAGTTTGCCTCTGTACCTCAAAGGTGGAGGTTCAAGCTCACCGTTTTTGCTGGCATTTTGATCCAACGAAGTATTGGTAGAAATACTCTCCACCGTTGTCCATTTTCTCAGCCGGGACTGTGGCTCCTTAATACTGCCGACATCCATGTTTACATTCAAGTTTGAGTTCAATCCTGCATCAGAGAATTTGGTTACAAGAGCAATGGTGGAGATCTGTTCTCCGTGGCTGGCCTGCCCCCCCCCCCCCCCCGCCTGCTCCCTCCACCAGGTTTCCACTCTCTTGGTCTACCAAGCGGACTGCGTCACATAAAGCCTCCTGCAGCTGAAAAGCAAAACACTGCTCCGGTCTCTTGGCAAAAATACTGTGCCAGAGGAAAGAGCTGTGAAGTAAAAAAGCCACATCGCCAGAGAGGAAAACCTGCACTTTTCCAAGCCTTACAAAAGTATGTTGAAAAATACGTCCCTGATCTCAACCTTTACTAAAAATGCTCTTTCCACATAATATTGAGCGGGATACCCTCAGGGGGCAAGGGCTTCCTCCCTCGCCACCTTTTGCGATGAATTCTGGCAGCCTGATCTCCACCATCTTTTTAAAATCTCCTACATTTATACACCTGAATGTACAGTCTGGTTATCCTAAGGAACCAAAAAAACCAAAAAACAAAAAACAAAAAAAACCCCAGGTCTGGGGTCCAAGCAGCTGCTAGAAACTCAAGCAAAAGAGGCAGGAAGAAGACTTTACTCCAACTTGATGCTGAGAGAACCATCTGAGGCTCTAAAGGAGGGTCTGGCTTTTATGGCTCTGGGTTTAGAAGACTTGGGGGGGGGGCACCCCTCAAATAAGGAGTGGCTCTAAAGCATCAACCAGGAGGCGCTTTTCAGAATTACCCAAGAATCTGTTCTCAAACTGAACAGTAAGAAGAATCTTAGGAAAAAGCTGTCAGAAAACCTCTCGGCAACCACACAACGTGTGTGGATGTTTGTATGAATTTTCCGGTTTGGTCCAGGAAGCGAGATCCAAGCACAAGACAACGGCAGAAAATGGCCAGCGCTTCGCTGTCTCTTTAGCCAGCTGCCCCTGGCTAGCCCAGACCCATCTGAGCAGCCTCAGAAGGAGAGTCTGCAGACAGGAGGGGCCAAGAAGACCTGATGGCAGAGGAAATGCAAGCTGCGTCTGCAAAAGCAACAGAAAGTGACCTACCGAAGCACCAAGAGAAAGAAAGACAGACAACTATATAAATATACACGCAGGAGCCTTCCCTCTGTGAGGGAGGCGGAAGGAGGAAGAGGCCCTAAAGACACAGGAGAGAAGGGGGGAGCCCGAAGCCAAGTCCTTCCAGAAAGAAGCCGGCAGCCAGTCTCAAAGGACCTGCCTGTGCCCAAGAGTCCACGAGGTTCAGCCAGCGGCCCCTCGAGAAGCCGAGAGCCAGTCCCATCCCGCCCCCAGCCCTCTGGGCCGGACCCACAGAGCCAGGCCACTCGCCTATGGGGAAGCTGCTGAAGGCGTTGGTTTGGGGCGGCCCCTTCGGCAGCTCCGCGTTGGCCTGGGGCACAGCGTTCTCCAGGAAAGACTTCACGAAGGTGCTCTGGTGGAGCTGCTGCTGCTGCTGCTGCTGCTTCAGGAGCAGATTTGGATCGAGCTGACAGGACGGTTGCATCATTTGTTGCTGCATATTGAGGGAGCGACTCTTCAAACAGGCCAGAGAGAGAGAGAGAGAGATTTTTCATTTTTGGGTAGCAGAAGGGAGACAACCTCCAGAGATGGGAGGATGTTCTTCTCTTCTACAGGAAAACAAGCTCCTCCCGGGGTGTGCGTGCGCGTGCCCGTGCCTAACCCAAATGGAAGCTGTGCTAATCCCAGGTAGCCGGCTCAAGGTTGACTCAGCCTTCTATCCTTCCGAGGTCAGTAAAATGAGTACCCAGCTCGCTGGGGGGGCAATGTGTAGCCTGCATAATTAACTTGTAAACCGCCCAGAGAGTGCTTGAAGCGCTATGGGGCGGTATATAAGCAGCACGCTTTGCTTTTTTTGCTTTGCTTCCCTGCCTGGGACTGAGCCGGATACCAGAATGGCGTTCCGAGTCAATGGGCCAAACCAGCCGCTGGATGTACGGGCCGCTTAGCAGCCCCCGCCTGCTCCGAGGGCTGCGGATCGGATCCTGTGCTCAGCTTTGACTACCCGCCCAGTTGGGAGACGTGAACCAGCCGGTAAACAGCTGCCTAACGACCCTGCAATAACATCGGCCTCAGTAAAACTGGCTCTTGATTTGGGCTGCGAACCGAACAACTTCAGAGGCTGCAGATCTGCATTTTGGGTTTCGAGGGAGCGATTATTTCTTGATTACTGTGAAAGCTCATTTTCAACACAGGAGAACATCTTCCGCAGGAGGCAGGTGGCAACGGCGGAGGCCCTCCCACAACTAATAATCTACACATTCAGACGTGTGAGTTCATATTTCGTTTTGAGAGACACCTATGCTCAGGGAGCTGGCTGTTTTGTTTTGTTTTTAAATCACATGGGGAGAGGAAAGAAATAGGACAAAAGGATTCCCGGAGACGCCGCATGTGGGGGGGTGGATGGACCCTCGGGTGCTCCACGACACACGCCTTCTCTGGCAGGGCCCCTCAACGCTCCTGCATGTGCCGCCTGGCGGGGCATTTCCTCTGGCCAACCGTCCCTCAGCCCTGAGGCTCTCCCAGCAGATCTGGGAAGGGTCTCTGTGGGGCGGTGGGGAGGCCTGCTTCTTTGAGACAGGGCAGAATTCAAAGCAACCTTGCCGAGGTTGAAGCTGGGCAACTCTGTGTGTGTGTGTGTGTGTGTGTGTGTGTGTGTGTGTAGGCGGGGGCCTGGGGGGGCAGGGGAGAGAGAGAGAAGAATCGCTACCTGCTGCTCCTGCTGCTGACGGCCACCGGCAGACATGTTGCGCTGGCTCTGTACCTTCCTCTGTTGAGTCAGCAAGCGCTGTGACAGGGCAAAGAGCCGTTAAGAAAGAGGCCAGGGGAGGAGGAGGAGGAGGAGGAACCGGACATAGGGAAAAGCGAGGGCTGGGGAGGGGCGGGCAGGATCCCCCTCGGAGCCACGTACCTGTAGCTGGGAGATCTGGGACAGTTGGTTTAACTGGGAGAGTTGGTTCAACATGGCGACGTGCTGCGGCCCCAAGAGTGGACTCAGGCCCCCGCTGTTTGGCGCATACTTCAGCAAGGATACTGGGACCTACGAAGGAGAAGCAGGAGGGGCAGAGGGCAGGGCAGGGCTGGCTTAGCAAGGAGAAATGGCCGCCTTCTCAGGGTGTGTGTGTGTGTGTGTGTGTGTGTAACCAACCCCTTGGTTCCCCCCCCCCCCCCCACTCACTCTGCCCCACACACTACCCTACCGTGGTGGCTGTGGTTTAAAACAATGATTACATAACAAGCACGCGGAGCACACGCCTGCACCCACGAGCGCGTGCAAGCACACACACAGAGGCCAAAGAATGGCCAGAGAGTCCGGCCGCTTTACCTGAGGGGAGAGTAACGGAGGAGGCACTTGAGTGCGTGGGTTAGGCTGAGACGTGTTGAGCGGCGGGGCTAGGGGCTGCTGCAGGCTCCGGGGCTGTGCGGCTGGATTCCCAAGGGCACTGGGGTTGCCGTTCTGCGGAGAGAAAGGGAGGGGACTGAGCGGCCACAGCGGCTCCTTCCAGCCCCTCATGTCCGTCCCCCCCCCCCATTGCAGCCATGAGCAGCGAGTGCAGCACATGGCGAGACCCTCCGACCGGATGGAGGATCCGACCGGCTTGCCCTGTCCTCTGCCCACAGGGGCCTCCTTCAGGGAGACTGCTGTGGGAGAAGTGAGGTTCTCCCTCCAAACGGCTGGTTTTGCCAGACGTCTTGCCAAGCACGTCACACTGAGTAAATGGCACAGGGAATGGAACACAGGCCTTCTGCCCGGCGAGTGCTTCTCCTCCGAAAGAAAGAAAGAAAGAAAAGAAAGAAAGAAAGAAAGAAAGAAAGAAAGAAAGAAAGAAAGAAAGAAAGAAAGAAAGAAAGAAAGAAAGAAAGAAAGAAAGAAAGAAAGAAAGAGAGAAAGAAAGAAAGAAAAGAAAGAAAGAAAGAAAGAAAAGAAAAGAAAAGAAAAGAAAAGAAAAGAAAAGAAAAGAAAGGAAAGGGAAAAGGAAAAGGAAAAGGAAAAGGAAAAGGAAAAGGAAAAGGAAAGGAAAGGAAAGGAAAGGAAAGGAAGGAAGGAAGGTGCAAAAAAAACAACCAGCCGAGCTGGCGGCACAGTGCCAGAGATGACGGGACCTTTTCCTGAGGTCTGTCTCTTTCCCCTCCTGGCCAAGGAGCCCAGGCCAGATGACTTGGACTTCTCTTCCCTCCTCACAACTGGATAGGCTCGAGACGGACTGTGTCAAAACCCAGTATTTAGGGATCAAAGCCAGCCAGCTCAGAAAAAGAGGTCCACACCAGGACCCTTCTGATTTTGAGCCTACATGTCAAGTGCCACCAAATGACAACAAGACAGCTATGGAGACATGCATGTATTTACAGAATTCCCCACCTCCAGGGTCCTTGACTAACGGGTTGGGGGGGGGGAACCTCCCCTCTGAAGGAAGCAACCGATTAAGGAAAAAAGGAAGCCCAAGGCACCCTCGGGGGGGGGGGGGGGCGTGTGCATCTCTCCTCCTTCACTTCACCCTTCCTGGGCTGAAAGAAAAATCCCGTCCTTTTCCCTGCATCCTTTTATTTTCAAGGCTCTGCCTTGACCCACTCAAACATTCCCCCAAACCTCCAGGGAGAGACAAAAGCTGGCAGAGGAAGAAAAGGAGGACACGCATGGGGCCCTCAAGGGCGCAGCCCACTGTATCAGGAAGGGAAGGGAGTTCAAAGCAAGACGTTAAAAGAAGCCGAGTGTGAAATGCAACAGAGAACCAAGGGAACACTGACATGGGACGGACATGGAGGCCGAAGGAGGGAAGAAGCTGCAGCGGGGCAGCGTTCTCTGAGCCCTGCTGTCAGGACTGCTCAACCGGTCGCCTGGACTCTCCTGGCCCAGGAAGTGCAAAACAAACAAACAAACAAACAAAAACCACCAATGCTGTGGGAAATACAGCCGGAAGGTCTGCAGGAAACCTGCTTTTTCAAGAAAGAGGCCTTATCTGAAAGGCAGATCTGGATCTCCCTACAAGAGGCATGCACGGGATGGAAGGTTTTCTTCTGTTTTTAAATTTTAATTGCAATTTGCCGAACTGGCACCAAAAGGGTGAAGTGCTCGTTCACGGTCATCCCGGGGCACCAGGGCAGAGCATTCAAAACGAGAGGAGCAACCCGGTGGCTGGGTTCAAAAGAGGCCTGCAGCCTTCCTTACCTGTCGAGCAGAATTCAAGGTTGGCATGCTCAGCCCTGTGACAGAGCCAAGGGCCGGGTTAGGTAGCGCACTGTTTGAAGGGGGAAACTTCGTGTTCGGGTTGGACATAAACGGCACATTTTGGGACTCATCGGCTACAACGAGGCCTTCCTGGTTAGACAGACAAGTCGGAGGAGCAGAAATCAGACAGCAAGCCAAGCAGCCGGAGAGCAGAAGGGAAGAGGCAGACAACGGCCGGCGCCAACAGGAGGAGAGGCAGAAGACATGAGAGGGGCTGGCGTTGCTGGGAGTCCAAAGACGGACTGTTCTCGAGGCAGACAGTGAGCGGAGATGGCATGAGGAGACTCAAGGGGTCTCTCTCTCTCTCTCTGTGTCTTCTCCTCCATGCCTGGATTACGTGAAAGGCACTCTTTCCTGGCAGTGCTAGAGAGGCGGCCTACGTTTCGTGCAACCCAGCACCCTCCTGCCTCCCCCCCCCCCCACCACAGCCAACACAGCTAGAGAACTCCAGGGGATAAGCTAAAGCCCACCCGCTCTGATGCTCAGAACGTCCCTCTTTTCTGGGCTCGAAGGAGGCGAAGGGCTCTGCTCCCTTCACTCCCTCGGAGGCAGGCAAGCAGGCCGAGGACTGAAGGAACAGGGTGTGAATCAACCTAAGCAGAGCCCTTAGGGGTGACCTCTGCGTGCTCTCTGCAAAAAGGCAGGAGTGAAATCCAGAGTTAGCTGAGCTACGCTAATTCTCCAGCCACGCAACGCTGCTTCACACGTACCCTAATCAAGACACGCAGGGCTCTGAATAAACAAGCCGCGATCTGTCCCGTTTTTATTGAACGGTTCCTTTCCAGATGATAGACCCTCACCTTATCAAAATAAGGACAGCGATCTATGGAAGACTCTTTGGAAATCTGAGGACGAGAGTTCAGGGCCTTCCCAATCACCCGGCCATATTCTCCAGCATTCAGATTGTGCTTCTCCATCTCCATCCACTTGTCAGGCAGGAGCCCTGCAAAAAACGGCAGGAAAATGTTCTCAAGCAACCTTGGCCGCAGCCTTTTCAAACAGTGGCTCCCACCCTTGAGTCACCCCGGTGTTCATGGGGTGGCAGCTCCCAGAAACCCCGGCCAACACAGCTGGCGGTGAAGGCTTCCGAGAGCTGAAGTCCAAGAACACCGGGGTTACACCCAAGGCTGGGAACCACTGCCCCCAGGCCCCCCCCCCCGACAGCGAACAGCAAGGGGCGCTCCTGGCATCTGAAGCCCAAGGTATCTGTCAGTCCCAAGTTTGGGGCTGGCAGCTTTACGGAGGGATCGCCACGCTGTCTTTTCCTTGAATTCCGTATCTATGGCAAGAAGCACGTGGCGTCCTCTGAATGGATCTCCCTTTCCAAATGGCAAACGCTCAGAGGAATGCTCGGAGCCCAAGGCCCTAGACCTGATGGCTTGGGGTTTGTGCTTTTTTGCTCCCAACCCTGCCGAAAATAAGAGAGCAGCAGGAGAGGGCATTTGCTAAGGGGTCGTTGTTTCCACGCAGAATGGGAAACCTTGTCCGGGAAGTCCCAACGGTGGAGCTACAAACGGAAGCTAGACAGTATTTGCCAAGGCCCAGCTCAGCTCATTTCAAGGCATAAGCGGGTTGCTGACTTTTCCCGCAAAGGCAGGCTGCAGAATCTGGAGCCCATTCTTCTACTTACCTCCAGGTATGTCCATCTTATTGCTCTGCACCATTTCTTCTGGCAATTCTCTCTATGGCGTAACAAATGACATGGGGTTAAGAGAGTTCTACACGTCAATGTGCGAGATGTATTCTATACCTGTCTTTCCCAGATGGGCAAAGGAGAATTCTGAATAAAATAAGGATCTGAGGTTATTCACTAAGCCTATGAACAACAGAGGGGCTGCATTACTCCCGTGTTACAAATGACTCAACGGCCTGTGTTCAACATGACACTCAGCCAGAATTTGTTTTAGAGTGGGTCTTCTTCGCTTGAGACCCTGATTCAGAAGGAAAGCAGTTTTATCTGTGGTTTGTTTAGGATAACTTCCAAACTAGACTCCCTGGGATTATTCTTCCTATAATGCACCAGAATCCTAGGGTTTATTCTTGGGGTTATAACAGTGGCTTGTTGGGAAAGGAAAAAGGGAAGGATCTAATGCTGAACCCAATGCCAAACAAACCACAAACAGAGAGTTGAATGGTTATTTTTCCAACTATTTTCACTGGCAGGAGAAACCAAGTGAGAACAAGTTCTAGCAGCAGCCTTACCTCCCTCCCTCCCAATACACTTATTATTTATCGGCTGAAATGCTGTTGCATATCTAGACGAATGGAGTGACTCTGGGAAGCAAACTGCCGTAAGTTAAGACATCTCCATGGATATTGTCTGTGGCCAACTGAGATGTGCAGCTCAGCGTGTAACTGATAAAAGCAACGGAGATTTCACCACTGGCAGTAATTTGCTGCGAAACGTTACGTTGTTAACATAACTGCACAGCAGGATTTCAGCCATTATTTTAAAACATTATTTGGCCTGAAAAACTCTGGCTTATCGTTTTATCCAAACCTGACTACGTTGAAACTGAATCAGAATGACTGCACTGACGAAGAAGATATAAATGCCATTTGGGCCTGAAAAGCAAGTTACAGATGAAGTAAATAGATCCGCCATTCCACACCATACTTACTGGGAAGCCAATATTCGCAAACTGCTTCACAAACGGATTCATCCACATGTCATCCTGTTTATTTCCATTTTTCATTGTGCCCTAAGACCCCGAAACAATGACAAAAAAATGAAAATGCCAATGTTTGAAATGTGGCCATCTGTAAATACCTCTGCAGAAAGATTTCATGCTGGAAAACGTAAAAAGAAGTGGTGTAGAGAGGCTGCCCTTCCTCCACAGCAGGGTAGGTAGAACCACCAGCAAAGGTCCTCCGACTCAGGAGGAAGGGTTAATGGGACACCCCTCCTTTCTGAACCGCAGGTGAATTTCCAAAAGTGGGAGGAGGCTCAGGCTGGAAAGCACGAAGAGAGCGGACAGGAACCAAAGCCCCCCCCCCCTCCCCGAGATGTAGAACCGTGGGGTTCTGGGCAGCAGTTGGGTGGGTGGAATGCAGAGTGCCTTTCCTTTCTGTGATCAGCCAGCCAAGCAAGAAGAGGGTTTGGGCTCCAGGGGTGTGCGCGCAAGCATGCACATAAACTCCCCGAACCGGTCGGTCACCTTAGAAGGCAGCTTCTTCGAGCCGGGGGTCCAGTGCAAAGAGCTGCCGCCGTCCTGCACGGCGTGGCTGTTCCACATGCCGATCTCCACGTCCTCCTCTTCCTCCCAGCTGGGCGGCTGACTTCCCGTCAAAGGCATGTCGCCTCCACACCACCCTTCTGGCACTTGCATAGATTTAGCTCCTGGGCAAAAAAATACGGCCACTTCAAAATACTAATGAGAAACAGGCCAGGCCGATGACGCTCAGAAAGCACAGGCACGCCGGCCCCCAGTGACCAACGGCCACTTGCAGAAGGCCATCGGCCCAGGAGGGGCTCAGGCCCAAGCGTCCCCCCAAGGCCAAGGGTCGCATTCAGCCGCCACCCACAACAATCCTACTCCTTCCCCAGGATCTACGCTCGCCGCTGGAGCAGACTCTCCAGCGACGTTCCCAGTGCTGCCACTCCCAACAACAGCACGTACCGGGCTTATTAGAAGCCTGACGCCCAACAGGCGCGCTCTTCCCCCAGGCGGCGCCGCCTGTCGCGTCACCGATGGTCTCTCCCCAGCTGGTCCCGGTGTCAACAGGCTTGCCCCAGGCCGACGTGCCATTATCCACAGTGGCGGGCGCAGGAGGGGGCTCCCCCCAACCTTTCAAAAGAACCCCAACTCATTAGCAAGACTCAAAAGGGACAGTGCTTGGCTGGAGTAGATTTTATTTCTCTTAACAGGGAGATCATAAAAATTCAAGAGCCGTAGGACTTCTTCACTAGAGAAAACTGTTCTCAGCCAACAGAAGGCTCACGGGGCTCTTACTACCTGTCTTCAGTTGCTCCGGGGTGTGTGTGGGGAGACCCGTATTCAAAAGGGTCTCTGTGCCCCTGCTACAGGCCCAGAGGAGGTGGGCGAAGGAGTGTTGACATCCCCACAATGCTCCCTGTTGGCCACCAAGACCTGTTGCTCCTTCCCAGGTTGGCACCACTCTGTTTTGTAAGGCCAACAGCACAGAGACACCCGACCAAGTCCACACAACATGGCGGTCTTGGTTCGGATCCGTTCTTCAAACGGCGCATTTTAGAACAGGCAACTTCAGGAGAACTCACCCATGCCTTTTCCCTAACTACGGAGGGCCCCCGTTTGAAACAGGGTAGCAACAGGAAAAAGCAATGCTGTGCCTTTCAAGCTGCCGGCTTTTGAAGTGTCTAAATAACCCTAACACATGACTGAGAGAGACATTGGCCGCCAGCCTTTCTGGTGGTCTGTGATCCATCAGAACTGTCCGGGGTACACACTGGGAGAAGAATCAAGAGGTTTCTGGAGAGAAAGTGGGTGGAATGGCATGCAAGACTATTAAAAGTAGAGCCCAGCCCTGTAGGGGAAGGTGGCTTGGGTGAACCAGTAGGTTTAAGAGAAATGAACTAATGTGACGCAATGTAGAAGCGTTTCTGGTTTGGTTTATGTTGCTTTTGATATCATAATTTAAAAAAAGAAAACGAAGAACTATCTGGCTGGAGGAGCCACACAGCCCAACGCTCTGAGCATTCATCAGCCCCAACGATCCGTCGTGGATCGGTGGGTCCTCTGGCTTCTACGCCTCCTGGGGTGCATCTGGAAAGAAAGGAACATGAACAGCAGGCCTGGGTTTGGCTCTGGGCGTCAGGGAAAAAACACTGCAGGAGGTGTGCAGCTCCCTTGCTGCAAAAAAGGCGCTCCTGGGTTCTAAAGGCCCAGAGGCTTCAGCAAAGTGGAACAAAACGGGGCAAGAAGACTTACCGGAGTTGCTGCCGCCGCCTTCCACAACCGCCGCGGCACTGGACGGCAGCCCCTGCTGCTGCTGTGGCGGCTGCTGCTGCTGCTGCACTGGGGCCTGCTGGTCTGACTGGCCGCCCCCGTGCAGGGCGTTCCTGTTCCACATGTTCACATTTTTGTAGTTGTACTTGCTCGGGTCGCCCCAGGCCGAGGTCCCGTCGTCAATCTCGATCTTCCGGCGAATGGACTCGGGAGACGGCTCCTCCCATCCGGTGGACTCCTCTTCCTTGGCGGGGGCCGGCACGGGCCCACCCAGCCACCCGGCCCCTGGGGGCAGCTTGCCTGCGGCCGGCTGGGCCCCCCAGCACCCCACCTCCTGGGGCTTGCTCCAGTCCGGGGAGCTGTGGCGCTTGGGCGCATCCCCCCTGCCCTGCGAGCGGCTGGGCTTGGGGGGCTCGCCCCACCCTTGGCTTTGGCTGGGCTTGGCCGGCTCCTCCCAGCCCGAGGAGGCACTTGGCTTGGCGCTGCCCCCGCTCCACGGCGCCGGGCCGGGCTTGCTCGGCTCCTTCCAGCCGGAGGCCGACCGGTCACTGTCGCTGCTGCCCGAACTGGCCTTCTTCATCTCGCCCCAATGGTTGCTTCTCAGGTTCTCCCCCCAGCCGTCGGTGGGGGGAACTGCCCACCCGGGGCTGGCTTTGGGGGCCTCTCCCCACCCCTGCTTGAGCTTTTCTGCCTCACCCCACGTGGGGCAGGAAGACCTGCCCTCTTTGCCGCTCCCCCAGGACTGCCCGCCCTTGTTGTGCAGCCCAGCAGGGGCAGAGCCCTCCTCCCAGCCCCCTTGGGGGCCGGAGCCTCTGGGGTCCCCCCACCTCGTAACAGACTTGGGATCAACCCAGCCAGCCCCAGCCGGAGCGCCATTCCCATGGGGGCCGTGCCTCTCTGCCAACCCCCCGGAGGGGCTCGGTTGGCCCGCCCAGCCCCCCCAGGCCTCCGTCCCGTTGTCCGCCTTCCTGGCCCCTCGTGGGGACATCTCCGTATCCCAGGCGGTGTTCTGCTTGATGGGCGTCTGGCCCCAGCCGGAATTGGAAAGGACTCGGGGATCCAGATCTGCTCTGCTCACGATGCTTTGGAGTAAGGCCTGTGGGTCGGCTTTCTTTCTCTCCAGGGGGGCTTTGTCTTCGGGACCCTCGCCCCGTCCTTCGCTATCCCCCGTCCTCGGCTTAGTCCATCTGCCGTTCTGCTCCACAACACGAGAGGCGGAGAAACTCTGCTGGATGTCAACGCTGGCCTTCTCTTCCTCCGCAGACTTCCACAGACTTGTAAACTTCTTACCGCTTCCACCCATGCCCTCGCAGGAAGGCTGATTGGTGGGTGGCTTGTTCCACTCTCCATCGGCCGCAGAGGAGCCTTGTGCGAGGCCCCTCTGGCCCCCTCCAAGACCCAGCCCAAGTCCACGCTGCTCCCAGGGGGCGGGGGTCTGGGGGCTGCCTATCCCTGCCACCTCCCACGTCCCTGGTCCTTTCTCCCCACTGATGTCAGAACTGGAGCTGCCGGCCCCGTGGAGCCCCAGCGGCCTCTGAGATGCATTCACAGTGTCGCTTGTGGCGTGGCTGTTTGGATTGGGACCGGGGTCCCCAGAGTAACTGGGGCTGTAGCTGCCCCCCCATGCAGTACCGGGAGCTCCTCCGTTCTTTCCTTCGGCGTGGCTCTGGTGAGAAACGGAAGTGCCGTTGAGGACTGGAGAGGCCTGGGGTGCAGGCTGGCCACTGCTGGCACTCCCACCCCAGGGCCCGGGCCCTGTATGACTACCAGCCGGTTCATTTGTCTGCCCTGAACCGGCCAGGTTTGGTAAACTAGAGGTCGCAAAGTTAGTAGTGTTATTATTTGGTCCGCTCACTTCAAGGTTCGGGTTGAGAGGCTGCCCGCCCCGCGACACCTTCCGTGTACCATTCACGTGGGCGTTGCCGCTTTCCTGGAGGCAGCTCCAGGAGCTGCCAAGGCTGGAGTTCATGCTCCGAGGGTTGGCCGGCGGGCCGGCGCCTGTGCCGCAGCAGCTGCTGCTACTTCCTCCGGGCCCTTTCAAGGCAGGCCCACTGTTCTCCATGAGAGGCCAGGCACCATGGTGGCCGTTGGAATTCAAAGTGCTGGGATTCAGGTCTCCGTTGGGTAAACTGAGGACGCCCCAACTGTCAGCATCCTTTCTGTTGTTGCTACTTTCCGCTGTGCCGTTTGAAACCTCCGCAGAGACCGGGCAGGGGCTCACGGCGGCACCGAGACCGACCCCCCACGACCGGCCGATGCTCCCTTTGCCCACATTATTGCTGCTGCTGCTGCCGGCCAGCTTGGCCTGAGAGCCGAGTCCACCGGTGCCATTCCGCAGGCCGTGGACTTCCCCGCCTTGGCCCCTGGAGGCCATAATCACGTGGTTCCTCTCGGACCCGGAGTTCGAGGCAGAGTCAGTGTCTGTACATTCTGAAGCCAGCTCCGAGTCACTGGCAGCAATGGAGGGCCAGGCCTCCTTTCCTGAACCGTCTACAGCGACCGTATCCCAGTTTGTGCTGGAGTCACTACTGGAAGAGACTGTTCCCCAGTGAGAACCCTCATGGTGGGATCCGAGCGTGCCGTGGTTCAGATCTAGGAGAAAAGGGCACACAGCGTCACTGCAATGGGCGCTCAAAAGGGAAGCAGCAAACTCACAACGAGGGCGACGGGCGCTGTGCGGGCCTTGGATGGACGCTGGCCATCATCTCAGGAAAAGGGCACCGGGCGAGATGAAGCAGGTGGGAATACAGGAGAGCCTGCTTTGGGACGGTGAGCCTCCCCAAAAACACGGGCCCACGATACGGCTACCTCTCGCCTAGACGACTGGCATCTTCACCTTGATCCGTTCACCAAGGTTCAGTCCCCTGCTGCTCTGATCACTCACCTCCCTCCTTCAATCTCCCTGTCTGTTCCCCCATCCACCTCACTTTCAGAGTCCCCCCCCCCCTCGTGGCCCTCCCTCTCTCCTCGACTCTGCTGCCTACAGGGCCCGAAACCGCCTCGGGCAACCCCTGCGGAGCCCTCTTGCTTCCCTTCCATCCTGCCTCAAGACTCACCTTCTCAAGAGAGAGAAGCATCCCACCCCATCCTCCCATTACCTCCACACCCTCTGATTACGGAGCCGGCACTAAACCTGAGGCCGTGGGCGACTGGGTGACGTGGAGCAGGCACACAAGGGGCTGCAGGGTCCCTAGGCACCGGGCCCAACCACCGGCCTTCCGGCATTGCCCACCCCATCAGGCCTTCACCGCCGCGTTTCCCCAACTGGGAATGCCTTCCAACCAGAGGTGTGCCCGGCATCAACACTGCGTGCTTCCTGGCACGACAGGGGAACATTTTTATTTGCACAATTAAAAACAACAACTCTGCCACCTTTCTACATTCTAAACTTTTCATAGGCTACCTGAAGTTCTAAAGCCCTCAGCTTTATTATTTATGTTTAGATATTAAAGCTGTTGCACTGTGCTACCTATTTAATTTTTATTCCGGAATCTTCTCTAGGACACATTTTGAAGAATAAACAAAGAAACGCGCCTAATCATGCAAAACCCAGACCGTTGCACATTGAGTCTCCTGTTTACCTCTGCTCTGACTCCTCTTCCCTTCCTCTGCTCCTGTACTGAAATTTAGGCTGTAAGACCTCCGGGGGCATGACCTCCCCTCGTGTACTCAGTTAAACATCATACACAGGGAGAGCATTAAATAAATAAGTAAATATATTCCGCTATCTTACAAAGAACTGTTTCTTTTCTTTGCAAGCTTTTTGCCAAAGAAGGTGGAGTTATTTGCTGACCCGCTGGAACATATTTTTGTTTGCCTGTTCATGCTGTCTTTTTAAATTTGTTTTCCTCCCTGCTCCCTCTCCTTTTTTAAATGCTGAGATGCTGCTATTAGAAAACGTGAGCTCCCTTGAGCTTGGCTGCTCTCTTCTCCTCCCACGGTAAAGAACATCCTGTCTGAGAGAAGAAGCTGCTGTTCCCATGTACGTTCCCTGCCCAAGCAAGAACCTGGGTTTTCCACTATTCTTGTCTGTGGGGAGACCTCCATGCAGGCAGGAACCTCTCCTTTTTGGCCCCATCGCTCTTCACTGGAGAACGGAGCTGGAGAGAGTGGGAGCTAAGCAACAAACAAGAAAGGCTAAAGGTTTTCATGTTTGTTACCGACACTTATATCCTGCCTGACTTAGTGGGACCACAACGCTGGGTGGTTGTTACAATATAATGCCCCTGACCTTCCTTTCCCCAACATAAAGGCGCTGAGATGGAATTGGACCAAAGGAATGGAGATTTACTCGGATAAAAGGGTTACAGGATTATCCTGGGAGACCTGGATTACAAGCATCCCCCCCCCCCCCCCAGTGACCCACCTGAGGACACTCCTGCTCTCTCTCTTACCTGCTTGTTTTTGGCTGCTGCTCTGCACTTCTCCGGCAGCTGCAGGTGGCTCACTGGCTCCTGGGCTCCCTCCTCCTGCCTGGCCGTTCAGCGGTTTAGAGGCTGACCCCAGGTTGGCCGCAATGCCCGGGAGCGGCTGGCCTCGCTTCAAGAGTTGCTTTTGCTCCTGGTGCCGGAACCGGGGTGGGACTTCACGGGGTGGGTAGCGAGACAAGGACGGCTGCGGTGGCTGCGGCGGCTGCTGAGTGTTGCCCACCCCCCGTCTGGCATTGTTGTTGCCACCAGCGCTGCCGGCTGCGGTGGAAGGACTGGTCACAGAGGCAACAGGAAGTGGCTGGCTTACACTGGGCTTTGCTGGTTCGGACCCTGCCCTCAACAAAAGGAACATGAAGAAGAAGAAGAAGAAAAGAGCATTGATTCAGCCCTAATGATTTTCAATGCCCGTCAAATATTTCTTAAAAGGAGTAAAAGGTAAACAACCCTCTGCTCTTATTAAACTGCACAGATGATTTTTTAAAAAATGACACACTGAGCTACCAAGGTTAACCCTGGCATCCACTATCTCCTTTATCTCGTATACAAATTATGCCACATTTAAAACCAATCCAATACAAGCTGCCACATGCACAACAAAAAAAGTTAAGAAATGCTTCAGGTTGACATGGCTACTCCTGATGCTCCATTTTTTCAACATTATATATTTCTTTCAATCCTTTATGGAAATTACTGAGGTCATTTATTCAGGAAAAACAGTTTTTCATGAATGGAATGAAGTTCTAAACAAAAGTTCAATTCAGTTATCAAGGTTTCCCTTCCCATTAAAGGCCATGACATTAACAGCTGGCAAAATTCTGGGGTGCCTGTTCGGTTTCATTCTGAAGCTAGAGTCTTCCTGGTACAGAGGGAGCACCACTGCCTTTCTGGCTGCTGCCCGTGGCTGCTGCCTATGCAGTGGAGAAGAAGATGTGCTGCAGAGTGTTGGGACGATGCCGACATTCTGCCTCTGGAAAGGGGCCCTGTGGATCGGCTCCACCATATGGAGCAAGAAAGCTCACTGCTGCCACTTTCCACTCATGAAGAAGGTGAACAGAGGCTGCATTGTTTTTACAGCAACACTTAGATGGTGGCTTCCCTGGCTACTTTCTTCTGTGTGCCCCAGCAAGCTCTCGGCCTGGAAGCGCTGAAGTGCAAACAAGGGAAAGCCCGATGTTTACACCAACCAGGGACATGCAAAATGCAAAGTTCAAACATCTATTTCGAGAGGACAGTGCTGCACGAGCTCCCCTCAGCTGCTGACCATTTAGCAAATCAGTAACTTCTGCAGAGCCGTCAACAGGACAGGAAACGGCACGTTGAAGGCTTTCAACAGGAAATACCTGCCCCTTGAAAGATAAGGGTAAATGGTTCTCCCATACTGGAGTTACCCGACTGAAGCACTCTCTCTTGCTTATTAACCTAGAGAAACAAAACTGACTAAGTTTCAGTGAAGACTCCTCTAAACACTTTCTACTTTGTAAGAAAAGAGCATGCTGCAAAGGAAGTGCCCCCGTTTGGCTTGCATCCCACTTCCCCCGCGCCTCGGTGCCAACACCACCCTCTCCTCTTCTGAAGCCTGAGACAGGAAAGGAGAAGTGACGCGGGCACAGGGGTCCCATCGCTGGCAAAACAATTCTTTTCCCAAATCACCACAGCAGCAGGGGGACAGGCGGAGTCCTTCCCCACCAAAAGGAGTCGTCCCTGACAGGATATGGCCTGTTCACAGCTGTAAAATTGCTTACCTTTGTTTTTTTGTTCAGCCGCCTGAAACAAGAGAGAAAACTTGATTAGTGACATCACCAGTCCTTCCCGATCACCCTGGAGCTTAAACAGCAGTGTGTCCGCTCTCCTAGATGGGCGGGCGGGGCGGCAAACTATCCAAACTCTTTCTTACAAAATTGGGAGAGGGGAGGGAGGGGGGGAAGCAAAGAGGCTGTGCCCTCCTCCCTCTACAAAAATTGCCTCCTCCTCCTTTCAACTTGCTTCCAGGAGCAGGTAAACCCATTTTTCACTGGAAAAGAAAAACTGCCTGTGTTTGGAAGGGGTGGGGGTAAAGTTGCAAATGGCTTCGGCGTGCATGTGCACACACGTGGAGGCACTCTGCCCAGTCTGTGCTCCCCTGCACCCTTCTTCAGCTGTCCCGAAGCTTTTCTCAGACGCTACGTTTTTAGGCCCACCCACTAGGCAGCCTAAAGTCCAGCAGGCATCTCGGCCTCCGACTCACCTTCTTCTGAGCAGCTTCCTTCTTTCTTTTGTCCTCCTTCCTCTTTTTCCTTTCTTCCATCAACTGTTCTTCCTCCCCTCCTGGCACTAATCTCCTGGGAAGAGAAAAGGCTGCAGTAAAAGACCTCGGAAGAGACTGCCTTCCAGGCAAAGCTGGCAACCCCTAATATCTACCATTTCATGGGCACTTTGTCTTTCAGGACCAGAACCTAGAAACGTGTGCTTTATTTGGAGTTTATTGACCAAATAAAGTTTAAGAAGCACCCAGTAAACCCACTTAGCTATCCAGCCAGCTCCTCGCCTATGTGTCTTTAGTCCTGCTTAGTTTTCCATGCAAAAAAACGTGTGATGCCTTAGAAGCTCACAGACTGATTACAGGGTGATTACAATCCACTCCTGCGCACTAATGGAGTGAAATATTCTGCCACTGATTGCTGGGCAGAGGACCAGGTAAATGAGATATAGCCACAGGTAAAGAAAGTTCAAAATGACTAATAAGAAATAAATATCTCATGGAAACATTAGAGCAGTGGTACCCAACCTTTTCCAAGCCGCGGACCGGTTGAGGTGGGCAGGGCGTGCTCGCGTGGGTGGGCGTTGGGTGGGGGAGCGCGTGCGAGAGATCTGTCTCCACACCCCGGTCCTGCAAAAGCCACGGCCCGGTACCGGGCCATGGACTGGGCGTTGGGGACCCCTGCATTAGAGACTTAGTTTTCATGGGCTCAACAGTTTTTTTTTCTTATTCTGTTTCCACTTGACATGTCTTGTTTTTTCACCAAGAAAGGAGTTTGTTCAGGTTACTTCTGAATAAGTTCTCTCCTAGGGCCAGAAAAAGCTACAACGGGTTTTTGTCCCCCAGGCAATGCACTGCGGGTCCTTCTGTCCTCCTCATGCAATCTCTCTGCCTTTAAAATTCCTCTGCTTTACTCTGCTCAGCTTCACCCCACAAAACAGTCTGTGCCTCTCTATACCACTTATCTTTAATCTGCTGAGAAACAGAAACTGAAACTGTTATTTTTAAATCAGAGTCAAGAGAGAAATTAATGTTTTGCCATTTGAAAAAAAATTACAGTAATTCTGAGCAAGGGAAAAACAAGGCAAGAGAAACATCTGCAAAAATTCAAAATTTAGGTGGACAATACCTTGACTGGACTGCTAAAAATATCCCCAAGAGGTGAGTTTGGCATCCTCGCAGCCCTTCAGCAGGTGGGTCATTGCTGAGTGGGAGGAAACAGGAGGAGGCCAAGAATCATCAGGCTAGACAGTGTGGCCTTTAGGGACTGAGGATACACTGGAGGTTTAGCTTCACTTTTGCCTCTTTGGCTACAACACCAAGATTTTTGGACTTTTCTGTCTCTTCCTCACTAGCTCAACCTGTCTAATGCCAACCTGACCAAGAGCCCCGAAGACTCAGGGGTTCACCTTTGGGGTTATTTTGTGGGCCAATAAAGGCACCAACTGGTCCTGACTCTGCATATGGCAAAAGAGTATCTTTACAGCATTCCCTCCTTGAGTCTTTCTTTCAAGCGCTTGACATCTCACCCTCTGTGATGGGAACACAGAAACCTGCAAACGGGATTGTTTTGTCTTACCTTCTTCTCCCTTCCCCCTGTCCCTCCACTCGCTTGCCCTCCTCAAAACACAAAAGAACAAATGATCATTAAATTAAATGCTGGGCAGAAGTAAGACAAAATTCTTACAGAGCAGACAAGGCCAGTTTCATCAGATTAAAAGAAAAAGAAATTGTTATCTATGGTAGACAGAATGTAAAAATTCTCCATATAAGGAAGGGGAGCAAACATGCCAGAGAGGAAGTGCTGATTCAGGTACGAGATGAACGGCAAGCTGATATGCTTCTACACCGACTGTTAACAGATGTTAACAAATCAATGCTGTGACAGAAGCTTAATATTTAGAACCGTTTAAAAATGGGTTCAAATCGTCCATGTTGGCTCACTGCTGCCTGTGCCTGCCTTTTATTTGTGGGTTAAAAACTGCTGAGCCAGACAGTGTGTGTGCACGATGCGACAAGCTGGGCACCCTGTCCCGCATGCACACACACAGACACACGGAGGAGCTCTGCTCGGCTGCTTGGTCGCTGGGACTGGCTTGCCCCTCCCAACAAGCGAGAGGAAGCAACATGAAGGAAGCCCCAAATTCTTCATCTGGATTCTTGAGGGGAGAATAAAGCAGGGAAGGGGAGCAGCCAGCTGCCAGGCGACACCGTAAACAAGCAGTTGGTTCAGAGGCACCCGGGGGCTGCAAGCCAGAGTGACCCAGCGGCGCTCACCCACATGCTGCTCGCTCGCTCGCAAGCCAACTGGGGCAGCCCGCTTGTGGTGCCACACAGTGGTAGGTCACGGACCGTTTGGGGCTCCCAGGACAAAAAGTGCCAACCACAGGTCTCCAGCAGACTCCGTGGCCCTGGGCTCCGGTGGCTTTGCATGCTCTAAGGACGAGCTACAAGGGCTCGGCTTTTTCTCAAAGAAAGACTCGGAAGAATCCACAAGATGGCGCCAGTTCAACCCAAGGCTCTTGAAGAGCATCTGGACAATGGTTGCTTTGGGGCGCCCGTCCTTCTACAGTGGCTGAATTCAGGCCCCCGTTTCGTTCATCTCATTTCGACTCACGGAAGGGCCAGAGGTCCTTAATTGTCGCATGTCGGTGCAATGAGGCCACCCACCTACGGGTCAGAACAGAAACCAATCACAGGGGCAATATGAAATTAGACCGCGACCAGCTCACATTTCTCCCCACAATTTGCTCTAGGGAAAACCAGAGCAGAGACCGCCAATGGAAGAGAGCCGTCCAAAGAGACTAGGCCGTTCACTCGGCAACTTGAGCCCTTTGAGGTTTAACAACCCAAAGTGCAAAGGGCCCCCCCCCTTTAAAAAAAAAAAATAAAGCCACAAGTCACTTTGCAGGCAAAAGAGCACAACCGCTGATCAGGAACCCAGCTGGCCCACAGCCCTAACCAGGGCCCACCGCAGCCCAAGTAACTCAACCCCCAGGCTATTCACATATTCCTCCTGCCGGTAGATAAGTATGATCTGATTAAAGCTGCACGTGGAAGTCATTAGGCGTCGAAAGTTGGCACTGCCTTGTACACTCTTGAAACTAGGCAAGGAAAACTAGGCAGCCACTGAAGTGCAAGGGTTAAGACTCAGGAGACTCGGGTTCAAGTCCTCACTCAGCCATGAAGAAAATCACTGGGTGATCTTGAGCCAGTCACGTTATTTTGTCCTAAACCACCTCACAGGCTTCTTGAAGATCTCACTTAACCTTGAAAGCCCTCTTAAAGTCACAGTAAGTCAGTTTCAACTTGACGGCACCGAACAACGACTAGGTGGAACATCTGATCACACCAACTTAGGTCAGTCTAAGAGCCTACATACGTTTGAGTCTGACTAACGAAACATCCTGTGAAACTCTGAAGTCACCCTTGGTTAACTGGTCCCATAACAAAAAGTAGCTAAAACAGTCATCTGGCATTTCCCTAAACAAGAAATCTAGCAGCAGAGGCTTTGAAACAGTTTATAGAAACGAGCTAAACTGGAATTTTACTTTCTTTCTCTGTTTCTCTCCCCCTCCCCCCCCGGCTCCCCGAACTTCCTGTCCCACATTGGCTGTCTTTCTCCCACTAGCAGACTTAAAAAAAAATTCATGAAGTATTTTTGGAACATCTGCTGCTAAAAAGAAGTTTCCACTGGCTGAATTCTGGCTCTCCAATTTTGAATTCATTGGTTTTTATGTTATCCTTTTAAATTAAGATTTTGTTTTCACTGGTCTGAGAACCATTTCTGGAAGCAGTGCAGGGTACAAATCTAATAAAGACATAAGTAAATGTTTTGTAAGCCTCTCTGAGACCCTTATTTAGGATTAAGGAGCAATGAATTCTCATAAATCAAATAAAACAGCAAGGGAACAGAAGTAGGAAGACCCAATATGGTTTCTGTGGTTGATTAGAGGGGATAGAAAGGTCTATCAAACTGGGGGAGGAGGGTCAGAAAGGCTTAAAAAACAGAGCAATGACTCAGACCAACCAACTAACACCAGGATATACACACACATACTAGCTGTGCTGCCACTTTCCATAATTTTTCATGCAAATCACATGAAGCATCATTTCTTTCTTCATTCCATGGTGCTCTAAAAATCCACAGCCAACGGCAAGACCTGCTACACGCCTCTAATAATCTGGGGTCTTACACGGTAGCCCTAAAAATAAGAATTACGTGCTGTTGACTCCAGCTTATGGAGCGATCCTTTCCAGAGTTTTCTAGGTACAGAGTATTCAGAAGTAGTTTACCAATCCCTTCTTTTTTTGGGGGGTGGGGGTGGGGGTGCTCTGGGACCCCTGTGCAGCTTGCCCAAGACCACACAGGCTGGCTCTTCCCTGGCAGGGCACAGTAGGGGAATGAAGCTCCTGACCCTTGGGATCCACAAACATGTACCCCAACTCACAAGAGTTCTACAGCCAGCGACAGTCATCCTATTGTTGCAGTAGGGGAAAAAAAAAAGGTTTGCATGCCATTTCCCACCCAAAAATGAACGGCGGTGCTTTGCACCCTGCACCCCCCACCCTCCTTTTCACAACTGTTTGATGCAGCTCTCAATCCAGCCACTTTCTGAAAGCACTGAGGTCTCTGCTTGCATCTTTTACCCAAGTGGAAAATATAAAGTGGCCATTTGGGTTCTTTACCTCCGTTGCACCTTTGCAGCAGAACTAATTTTTGCTGGAAGGCATCTGATCGGGCATGTGCTTGGGAAACGGAGGTGATTTTCAGCAGCACACAAACGCTCTATGGGGGCAGATTCAGGAGCACACCTGTGTCAAGTGCAGAACCCGTCTCTTTGAGAGACATACTTCTCTTCCGCTTTTTCTCTTTCGGGAGTGGATGTGGCTCCCTCAGTGATCTGGGGAGAAGGGACCAGGCTGTTCCCTATAAAATCTCTGTTTCTGTTTGCTCTCCATCGGGAGTCCAAAGCACTACATTGCTATCCACCGGTTAGCTTTCCTTATTTATACAGTGGCTTTAAAAAACAACCACCGACTCTTGGTCTCTCCTTTTTACCTTGTTCAGGATAGACAGAATGTATATTTTTCAAATGGTTCTCTTTATTTTTTTGTCCCTAAAAATCATCTCTATAAGCTCCAGTATTTAAAGAAGCAGAGAAATCTCTAAAAAAGGGGGCAAGGGCAGAATTCTTACTTTCCAGTAAAAGGCTCTATCCCCCAGTGTGAGAAACACTAGACCACGTACCCGCCCCCCCATCTTCACTCAAAACACAAGCATGCCATGCCCCCTTCATGTTCTCTTCAAGAATGTTCATTTGCATTCACGCCACAGTCTATCATAAACGCCTCCAGAGCCTAATCAGCACCTGAGGAAGGAGATTATGACCACCAGCTAAACATTCACGGGGGGAAGCCCCACTACAGAGGTGGCTCATCCCAAACACCTCTTTCTGAACAGGTTCGCTCACAGATGCTGTGTTTATTATATGAATTTTTATCTGCATGTAACTATCAACAGAGGAAGGTGTTCAAAAGCGGGTTTCCAACCTAACCCTTCTCTAAACAGCACGGTGGGTGCGTCAGTCGTGGGAGGCTTACTCGTGAAGGCTTGTGCCTTCAGGGCCGTAAATTCCAATATAAGCCAGCATCTCCTCCTTTGCAATTACTTACAGGGCATCACACAGACCAAGTCATTTTTACACAAGTTACATAACCATTCCAATTTAGTCTAATTGTACCCATATGGAAGTCACTGGGAGGCAAAATAAAAAAAAATATTATTGCAATTAAGCAAACTTGGGTAGGGAAGACACCTTATGACTGAATAAGGGCAAAATAATACTACTACAGAAAAATGCTGTGGTAATGAAACAAACATAGGGCACAGCCTTCACTCTGATCTCACTTGCAAAACAACAACAACAGCAGTCACACTCACATCAATGAAGAGAGTGCTGGGCACTTCAGGAGGCAGGCTCACCCTTCCTTCTATATACCTTTCTGATAAATATCATGTGGAGTATTTTGTGTGTGTGTGAATCAGAAGGCTCAACCATTCTCCCTATGAGGAAGGAAGCAGCCCTTCTTCCTTCTGCAATGGACAGAGATAATGAAAAGGCAACCGGGTCCTGGCAGATGCATTCCCATTATATTGGCAGACCAACGTTTGTAGATGGGGAGAACCTGTTCCTCCCGCAGAAGAATCAAAGCAGCAGTACGAACCCGTCCGTCCCGCAAAGGGAAACAAATCTGTCCCTGCTTCTTCATCCCATCCGGACAACAGAAGGCATCTGTTCTACTTCCATATTGTTACTTGTTAGTTTGTACATTGTTTTACTGGCTCTGGACTTTATAGCTAAACTGTTTCTTTAATTATCATTTTGTTATTGTTGTGTCCATGACCTTGGAAAAGGCTTGATGGTAGAATTAAAACAAATTCTTCTTAGGCCTCTATCGTTATAAAACGGCAACCCAGGTCTGGTTCCTCCAAAATGCTGCAGGGGGCAGGAAGCCTTCAAGCCCCTAGCCGCACTACGAGGAAGAGGCAGAGCCACACGAGGAAAAGAAGGGGCTGCGTGTCAGGAGTACCAGGTGAACGTCCCGGCAACTTTTCAGGCAACGCTCAGAAACGCTCTTTCCTGGACCTCCGGAGAGCGGATGCTAGTCAGGCAGAACAGGCCTGGGCTCTGAGCCACTGAAGGAGGCCCCAGCATATTCCCCCTCGGAATTATACCGACTAACCATGAAAACAGCTCTTCCTGACCGTTTACTGAAATGCAGAATGACTAGAGCTATGATAACAGACGGGATCAAGGCAAGAGCTTTGGAAGACAGCAGTTGTGCCGCACCGCCTTGTCAATTCAGTTAGGGCAGGACACGCATTCACCACTTTCCGGAGGCCCTTTCTCTGGAATTCTCTCCCAAGGGAACTTTGGTCTTCCCAACTTTGGGGATCTAAATGTGTATTGCTGTGAGCAGCTGAGTCTGAGGGACAAAGAGAGCCGGGGTGCTCAGTTATCAAGCATAACACGGTGGCAGGGAAGATGGGAAACTGGAGGGGAGGAAGATCTGAATCCTGAACGGGGTTCAGAGTTCTCATTTCAGGGACCTGGTTAAAGAGACAATTCAGCTGTGATTGCCTCTTAGCAAGGCCACACCTCTGCCACCCAGTTTTCCAGAAGGTTTGTGGTCTATCCGACAGACGTTTGCAACTGAGTATCTAAATAGTACCAAAAAAAAAGTAATGCTTTTAATGACACAGGAACAACAAAAAAATTAACTTGGACAGGTTTTACATGCCTAATTCTAAATTTAAAGCAGAACCTAAAGTACCTATTATATGTGCAGCAACATGAGCCTTCAAAATGACCTGACTGCTAATAAGCTGTTGTTTGTTGTCGATCCTTAGCACAAAGCCTACAAGGAACAAACGTTTATTTCACAAGATGTGGCTTGTGTTCAGTCCAAGGCCAACGATGATTCCCAGCTAATAAAAATCCATTCGGCTGGACAAGATTGTAGCGGGGGAAGCCACCAAACAAACTCTGTATTCATTTTTGCTCCTGCTGGCTTTTAAATGTAGCAAAAGGTATGTTTGAAAAGGCATTGAAAGGCATGAAAGCCATATTCTGCCCAACTACATTTCACAAGGAAGTTTATACATTTTTCGTCACGTTTTCAACAATAAGCCATCACACAACATCCTGCTGGATCACGTGAAGCACTGGCGGACCCATCTCCCAGTGGCGATGCGCCCCTCAGCCACTTACCGTGTTTCCCCAAAAATAAGACAGGGTCTTATATTAATTTTTGCTCCAAAAAATGCATTAGGGCTTATTTTCAGGGGATGTTTTATTTTTTTCATGTACAACAATCCACATTTATTCAAATACAGTCATGTCATCTTCTTGTTGCAGCGCAATGGTGGCGGGTGGGGTTTCACTTAACTGGGGCTTATTTTTGGGGTAGGGCTTATATTAAAAGCATCCCGAAAAATCATACTAGGGCTTATTTTCGGGTTAGGTCTTATTTTTGGGGAAACAGGGTAGTTTCTGTCTTACCTGCTTAGTTTTCTTTCCGCTTCTTTGGTAGCTTTGGCTTCCAACACTCTGAAACAAAAGAACCCAGACAGTTCTGTCAGGAGAGCAAGCACAAGCACCGGCTGGCTGAATGGTTCAAACACAGGTACCATGTTCTTTTTTAACAAGAAACTGGCAAGGGCCAAGTGAAAACACGTACCCGAGTCCTCCTCCTCTATCTGAAACGCTAATCAAAGCTTGAGGCAGGCACGGTGAATGTGAGTATGCTCTGGTGCAAGAATTTTTTTTTTTTTTTTTAAAGGCAATCCAATACCTGAAAATGAACACAAGCTCTGTTCTGGGCACCATGCCTGTTTCAGGAACCCACCGCAAGCGTACATCATGTTAGTTTCCTGCATCAAGCAATCATATGGGAGTTTGCAGATGAATGTATGGGCAAGAGGCTTCATCACACACTTGACGTTGACTGTAAAGATGGCAGAGGTTTATGTGAAATAAGCTGAACCTGCAAGAAGGCTTAAGATGGGAAATTCAAGACGGTACCAGAGATGAAGCCACAGTGTTTAGAACATGCACTCTGCCTGAGGACACAGGACAAGAAGAAAGTATATACAGAAAACAAGCAGCTATTGCTTGAAGCAACTGCACTCAGAGCGCCTGTAACGCTCTCTTCTATGTGGGAATAAACCACCTCCTTTCGGCTTAAGTGCCATGCATTTGGCAAGCAGAACTGGATCAGAACGCAAGAAATATGCATGTGTTCTTGGGATATGTCAAAAGGGCTTTGCACCTACAGCTGGACTGGAAACGGGGGTAACGAAGGCACAAAGGGGAAACGCCTTTTGCACAGCCACGGGTCCAGGGAACACGGCCATAGTGCCCCACTTCCTGGCTCAAGAATAAAAAAACCAAAGGCATTTTGTTTGCTGCGTCTACTTGCAACCTGAAATGCGAGACAATAGGATGAGGAATCACTATGGTGAACACAGTGGGAAGCCACAGGGCTTGTGTTTATTTTCAGGTACTGGGGCCACTTTTCTATCTCCTTCAGGCGGGTGACGAAGCCTCTTGCCTGCAGAGGCCTTTGCCACGAGAAATGCCGCCTGTCTGTGCCTGCTGTTTGCAAACTCTTTCTTGAAGCCGTACTGCAGAACCTGATTGAATGAGATGGCACAGGGAACAGAGGCGTCTCGTGCGTCTGCAGCTCCAGCTAGGAGGCCCTTCGGTAGCGTTCTCCTGCCGGCTGCTTTGGACCGCCTCTTTCCAAGTACAAATGCCGCCAGGAAGCCGAGAGAAGAAGAAATACAGCGGACCCTTGGCTCTCACGGTGGGCACCCCTCACGGCTCTGATCCCCCCCGGAAAGGCAGTCCTGGGGGAAATGAATGGCTCTTCTCCTGCCAACCTAGCTGTTTGAAAGCATGTAAAAATGCGAGCAGATAAATAGGGACCACCTCAGTGGGAAGGTAATGGCGTTCCATGTCTAGTCGCACTGGCCACGTGACCATGGAAACTGTCTTTGGACAAACGCTAGCTCTACGGCTTGGAGACGGGGATGAGCACCGCGCCCTAGAGTCAGACACGACTGGACTCAATGTCAAGGGGAACCTTTACCTTTTCCCCTGCTCCCTGCCTCAGGCCTGCGTGGGCCGCTTCTCCCTTGGCCAGGAGTTACGATGATCCTTGCTGGGCTTTGCATGGTGGCAGATCAGGCCACTTTGAGGGGTGTGGGGGCCACTTGTCTCCTGCGCCCCTGGGGTCCTCCGTCAACAGCACGTTTGGCCCCAAATACAGGGGGAGAACTAGAAACAAAGCGAGGCAAACCTGGAAGTGGCCGAAAGTGGATTTTTCTTATTTTTTAAAAGACGGGGCCTTCTTGGGTGTTGAGCAGCAATCTGCTTTTTAAGGACTGCAGCGCTTCCTGAGAGGGATTGAGAACTGAGGCGTCCAACTCCTCCCTCTGGCCCCAAGAGGCAGTGCGGGGCAGGGGTTAGGGGAGCCCTGGGTTCAAATCCCCCCACACCGGGGTGTGTGTGTGACCTTGGGCTCCCCCCCCCACCTGACCTACCTCAGAGGAGCGTTGTGAGGGAGGGCATTTCCACCCAACACACACAAGGCTCAGACCTCCCTCAAGGGAAAGAAGGAGACCCTCCTGGGCCCACATCATCATCATCATCATTACTCAACTCTGCCGGGCCTGCCCTTGGCCACCTCAGGAGGGGGGGGGAGGCTTTGCGCCCTCATTCCCCCACCCCCCACGAGAGGGGCTCCTCGGGAGGAGGAGGAAGAAGAGGAGGAAGGGTGGGGGGGGGAAAGAGATGCATCCCCTTCCGTACCTCCCCTCCCGCCAAGAGACGGGGAGGGACGCCGGGAGGGAACGAGGAGGCCCCCCTCCCCCCTCCCCCCACCCCCCTTCTCATGACCATCCTCCTC
This sequence comes from Intellagama lesueurii, assembly GCA_037013535.1. Lineage (NCBI taxonomy): Eukaryota > Metazoa > Chordata > Lepidosauria > Squamata > Agamidae > Intellagama > Intellagama lesueurii. The sequence goes on from JBAJHW010000012.1 coordinate 788,990, forward strand.
CCCTCCCCCCGCGCGGGCCTTCCTCCTCCTCCTCCTCCTCCTCACCGCATGTGCGTGGGGTCCGGCGGGCGGCGGGCGGCTCTCCCACCCCGGCCCCGGCCTGGCCCGGCTACTCCCGCGGGGGGCGTCCTGGGCCCGTCGCCGCAGAGGAGGAGGAGGAGGAGAGGAGGTGGTGGTGGAGGAGGGGGGGCCCCGCCGCCTTCTTCTTCTTCTTCTTCTTCTTCGCCTCTGCCTCCTCCGCCCTCCGCCGGCGCTGCCGGGGCCGCCGCCGAGGCCTCCTCGCTGTCGTCGTCTTTTTCTCCTCCTCCTCTTCCTCCTTTACCTTCTCCTGCTTCTCCGCCTCGCCGGCCCCGCCGCCGCCAGCCGCCATTTCCAGCCTCCCTCACGGCGGAGGAGGAGGAGGCGCGTCTGGCGCTCCAGCAGCAGCAGCAGCGGCAGCAGCGACGACGGCCGAGCGGCGGCCCAGGCTCCGCCCCGCCCGGAAGCGCCCCGCCCGCCCCGCGAGCACTTCCGGGGCACGGGGCCAACATGGCGCCCTGGCAACCGGGGGGGGGGAAGGGGCTCGGGAGGGGCTCGGAGGCCGAGGGAGGCGGCAGCGGCGGCATTTAGCCACCCTCCCCTCCCCTCCCCTCCCCTCCCCCGCCGTTTCCGGGCCCGTTTCCCGCGCGTTTGACTCCCGGAAGGGCTGTTGACCCGGAGGGGCTTCCTCCAGGGTGGGCGGCCACGTGCCTCCCCCTGGAGTCGCCTTTGGATCGGGCCCAGGGGGAACCGCGGAGAGACACCCCCCCCCCCACACACACACACTCTCCCCCTTGGGGACCCCGGGGGGTCACTTCCACGTTTGCCCTCGGGGAGAGCCACAGATTGGTCTTTCCGGACTACAAGTCCCAGCGCCCTCCCCCTGAGGGGAGGATGGGAGTTGTGTTTCCAAATCACACACACACGCCCCTTCCCTCGGCATCTCAGGTCCTCCTGCCCCAGCCCCATAACCAGGGTCCCTGGGAACCCATGGCTCGGGCGGGCCTCCTTCGACCGAACGAGGCAGCCCAATCAGACACGTGGGTTTTATATTCATTCATTTATCTGTTGATTTAAAATATTTTTCACCCCGACTTTCTCCCTGAAAAGGACCCAAGGCGGCTTACATCCTTGAAAGGCAATATTTAAAGCTGCAAACAACGAGTATACAAGGGTGGTTACATTGTTAAAAGAATATTTTACAGCGAGTATAAAGAGGCAGGCCCCATAAAACTCTGTCGGTTTTGCTGCAACCACTGAGCACGACTGCCTTAGAGAGAGAGAGAGAGAGAGAGAGAGAGAGAGACGTGTTTAGTTCATGCCCGACTCTTATCCCTGTGAAGGAGGGCAGAAGCAGGATTTCGTCAGACGGGAATGTCACTTTAACTCCTCTAAACTCTCTCGTGCGGCACAGAAATGGAGAGCATGGGGCATCTCATAGGGAAGAGAGCTGCCTCTTCACTGGGGTGGCCACGTGGAAAGCAGAACAGGGCTCTTCTGCCTTTTATTGGGGGCCTTGCAGCCTTCCAGCCTTGGGCAAGAGGGATTCCCTTGCAAGGTCCGCTCACCTCAAGGCATCCCGTCGGCTTTGTTTACTGGCCCTTCCAAAAGGTACTGGAAAAAGACCCATCAGCAAAGATGTAGCACTGGTGGGAGAAGAGAAGGAATAATGGGGCTGTTCCTGCAGGAGAACCTGGAGAGCAAATGTGGGGTTGGGTCAGGCAGCCAAACCCACCGCATGAGTGCAAGCCCCACAAGGAAATGGAAAATGAAAACGTGCCCCCCCCCATCAAAGAGGAGAGAAAAAAAAAAGAGGGGGAGAGGTGTTGCCATTTATGTTCTAAACACGCCCAAGTCAAATCCACCTCTAGATTCCCAGGGCCTTCTAAATTTTGGTGCGGGGTGGGGGCGGCAGAGCCTCAATTGCCCTAAGTGCCTTCAGCAACTGGTGACCATGCTGCAATTTATCCTCTTATCCTCCACAATAACCACCCCCAAAAGGGTGAGATGATGTGCAGGGGTTTTCTGCCCCAGGGGAGAAAGGGTGCATCTGCAGACCAGGGAAGGGGGCTATTTGAGGGCGGTGGTGGCGGCAGCAGCAGATGCCCCCCCCCCCCCCCAGGCCCTCCTGTCTATTCCTGACCAGCCCCACTGCCATAAAACGAGGCTTGCTCTTGAAGGAGACGCCTGCCCTGGCAGCCTGCCAACCTGCAACAGGAGACAAAGCAGCAGAATACAAATGTGTGTGTGTGTGTGTGTGTGCGTGCGCACGCCTGCGTATGAGAGGAGGATGTCAGACGGCTGGGAAGAAGCTGGCAAAGCACTGCAGAAGGCAATGCGCGTTTCCATGGAGACAAAGGCAGCTCAGCCTGGGGCAGGAAGAACCGCTGCCCTTTGGCCAGTCGGCCAGCCACCACCGGCAAGGCAAGGCAGCTGGCAGGTAGCCTGGGCCAGGGCGGCGGCTGGTGGTGCCCCTTGTGGCTGGCAAGGTGGAGGGGCACAGCCCCCAAAGGCACACTGAACCAGGGGGTGAAACACACACATGCACAGAGAGAAGCAAGCCTTCACATGTACCCTTCGAGGGGGGCAGGCAGGCCTTTGCCCAGATGCTGCCTCACCCCCTCCATTCTCTCTGCAACTTACCTTGCTCCCACGTTAGCAGTCTCCTCAATTGCTGAGGCTGCTCCTTCCCCTGCCAACTGCAATAATGGCAATGTTTGGCTTTCCCGTGCCTTTTTCGCTGGTGGATATGAAATTTAGGAGCATGAGAAGACCCTGAAGAGGGAAGTAGACTAGCCAGGTTTTAGACTGTGCTTCATTCAAATTGATTTGTGATCCGGATTTGAAGTGACTTGCAAATTCACTTTGCTTCAGCTGAGAATCGAACCTAGCCATTCCTTTCTGGTCAGATCTCATGCAAATTGATCCAAAGAAGGCTGAATAGGTTAGAAATTCAAGGTGCAGCTGAACCCCCGTCCTAAGCCCTACACGGATATTCGAACGTCACGGGCTGCTTGTGGTTTCAGTCTGTGCTGTCATGGGACCCCGATGGAAGGCTACCTGAATCAAACCCAAAGTACTAATTTTTAAAAATGAAGATGATCCAAACATGTGAATAAACCAATTTTGGTTTTGGGATAACATTTAGTATCTGCCATTGTTCTTGGAGAGGGCACACGTGTCTCTGTGTGTGTGTGTGTGTGTGCAAGAACCGAACAGGGATGCCTGGAATGCCAATGGACCTGTCCATGAATATTTAATTCCCCTTTTCTTTGGTTTCTCATAAACCGTGACCTGGAGCTGTGCCAGCTGTATTTGAATACCCTCCTTTGTTAACAACCAAATCGACGCCTCCGTCAAACAGCGTTTGCGGCTCTCCCTGGAGCTGCAAGCCATCACGAGGAATAGCAGGCAGAGCGTGCATCAGCAGCTCTGGCTCCCATCCTCTGGAGGTGCACAAGCAGCTTGTGCTAATAATGGCTCACAAGTGCTGCCAATTTTCAGCCAAAAGGAGTTATAATTACAAACCATCAAAAGCCATGTGAAAATACAGTTGGACAGTTTAAGGTCCACAGCAGTTCACAGGTTCTAAGAAGAAAGCAAAGAAGGTGGTCCAAGAAGCTCTTTCTAATTCTCTTGCCATATGGAGCCACAAAGGTACAGTGGGGGAATCTTCCGTTCTCCCATGTAAAATTCTATCCATTAAAACAGGACGATTCTTGGAATGCAACCGACCCAAACAAGCTGTTTCCATAAACACTGCAAAATACTAAACCAGCCTTTCAGCAAATAATGTGGAATACAATTAAGATTTAATGACTATTTGCAGAGAAGAATTTAGAAAATGTCGAACGCCCACAGCTGCAGAGTCACCCACATCCATCTTTCCCTCTCAATTACTTCTGCTAATTGGGGAACAGCTTCGTTCAAATGCAATTCACCTGATCACTGAAACCATCAATTACTTGGCAATGCAGATAAATCTAGTCTTGCTGCCCATGAAACACCCAGGGCCTCATCTGCATTCTGGACACAACACCAGCAGCAGCTGCTGATCAAGAGCCCATGCGTCTCCTCTGAAGCAGAAACGTAAAGAGCTTCAATGCTGGTTGCAGGCAGGTTTTTGTTTTTCCCCCACATGTCTACAAGTGATTTAAGATGCAAGCTTGCCGTATGAGGTGGGCACTGCTAGAGCTGGAAAGGAAGCGGAGGCAAGACTGAACTGCATCCACAAACAGTTGGGCAGATTTGCCTGGCAGCCCAGACTGAAGGCAGCAAAAATAGCTGATGAGGAGTATCAGAAAAGATGCACTGCAGGCTGAAGCCACAGGGCCTGGGACTACCAGCCGGAGCCTGTCCTGGTGAGGTGAACCCTGTTGCAAAACCAGCCATGAACCCCAGCTGAGGCACATAACTCCTCCTGCCCCAGACCTGAAGGGAACAGGGCACGCTGGGCCTGAGGAGCCTCTTTTGACCTCTTCCCCCCCCCCCCCCAAAGGAGAGGTTCCTGCAGCGGCCCCACCTGATGAGGGAAGCCCATCAGGGAGCGGGAGTGGGCACATGAGGGACACCACTAGGGTGCCCGCTTACACTTCCCCAGAGAAGAGGCTTATTTGCACAAGCTTGCGTATACCGAGTTAAGAGACCTAGGTGCAAATCAAAAGTACATTTGGCAGAAGCACGGTGCTCCTTGCTCAAAGGGTGGCGGCGGTGGGGGGGTGGAGCCAGCTACTTGTATGCTTGCTCCTCAGTCTGCTGCCCAGGCAGTGTTCAGTGCTGCTGACGGGCAACCTCCCGGCCTCTCATCCGACTCCTGGGGGTTCCTTCCCTTTGATTTATCCAAGGTGAGCTAGACACACCCCTCCAAACAGAGGCCGCCTCCCAAAGCAGGACAGCATCCTAGCTGTCCTTCAAATGGAGGGCTATTCCCACCGCCACCACCACCCCCCCACCCCGAAATAGAGGATCCCGTGTCTTCCCCAGCAACCCTTTTGATGGGCTAAGAACCTGGGGTCAGCACCATGTTGGTGTGATTTGGATTATGAAAACGAAGGGGTAGTTGCTTCCTATCTCCCCCCCCCCCCCCCAAATTGAGAAAAGGAAGGACAAAATGAGACAGCAACTCATAACGGGGCATCTCTGCAGCACCAAGGGAGAGGAGGCTGCTCAGGCAGCAGCCGAGACCTTCCAAGTTGCCATCACTGCTTGGAATAATCTTCCAGTCCCCGTTTCCTGGGGGAACGGGCTGAGCTCTGAAGAGGCTGCATGGCATGGAGCTCCCCAGCCCCTCACAACTTCCGGGAGACAGAGAGTGATGCCATCTTTGGGCAGGGTGCCACTACCTCACTGGAGACTGGGAAGTGGCGTGCGGTATTCAAGAGAACAGAACAGAACATGGCACTGCCATCCACTGAGGTCAGCTATAGGGAGAGAAAGAGCTGGGCGCTGCACCTCTCGGGGATGAAGCACAAGCTCCCACTGCCCACGGACCCAGCAAACATGGACAGTGTTGGATTGGGACCATGCTGGGAACCTGGGAGTTCAGAGCTAGAGGGGCAGAGGGCCAGGAGGCCACACTGCAAACAGCTTGCCTGCTGCTCAATCCACGGGAACAGAAAGAGCAAGCAGCCCGCAGGCTGGGCAGAAGACTTGGGGAAACTCCCAACATGCAGCCACAGGGAACCATGCATCCTTTCACACACTCGCATAAACCTGGCCACCATTCAGAGGGGCCCTGCATGCTGAAACACAGCAATGAAAAGCTGCTCGCTCGCTTTCTACCCACAGCTCTCAGAGCCACCCACCCAGCCAGGGAATTCTGGGAGCTGTAGTCCGAGAATCTTTCCTAGCTCTGCCTTGCGACAAGTTTTTTTTGTCTGTCTCACACACACAGGTACACTTGCACGCACATGGACTTGACCATGGTCAGGGAAGGGCCTGATCCCTGCCCCATGACAGCACAAGGCCTGCCCTTTGGCCCCACATTCTCAGGGAGTGGGTTGGGCTGGGCTTACCCTCGCTCCTGCTTGCCAGAGAAAGTGAGAAGGCATGCAGAGGCTGCTGATGCAAAATCCACCCCGATGCTCAAAGGCACAGCTCCATAAACGTAAGTGCTCTCTGCTTGCTTGCTTGCTTTTATGTTTGTAAAGGAGTGCCCTCCAGCCTAACTCAGCACAAAATGTTCTCCAGGCTGCAAAGCAGAAATGCCTCCCTCATCTCTGAGACAGAAGGCTGAATAGAAACCATGTCATGGAGATGCGTGGCTAAACGGAATACTGCAAAAGAGCTGAGCATCTTAAACAGGGAGGGGCCAACCTCCCCTGCTGGTGGAAAGCAGTGGGAAGAGGAGAACGTCCATAGTTAGGCTGTCACTCTCAGTGCAAAGGGGTTGACTTCTGCGCTAACATGGTTGCACGTGCCTTGTGACTCTGACCTCATAAACCATCATGTACACGTCAGCCTCACTTTCTGGCCATCTTGGCTCAATTCTCCAGGGTACGGAAAGGGTGGCCATTCCAGGCCCATCAACCAAGAACGCTGCAGACAGCACATGCAAAAGCCCCAAACATCCCAGCTACCGGGAGTTGCATTTCTGTGAGTGTGTGTGTGCCCTGTCCCTTACTCAACAAGTCCAGTGGGTCCCCCCCTCACCGCCACCACCACAAAGGAGGATGTGCCAAAGCATCCGATGGCTAGAAACATCTCAAATCCAGACCTTTTACCACACGCGCTTGACCTCTCTGACAGACACAGTTCATCTCAGATGAGGAGCTAGACTTCCAGTACGTAAGAAGCCATGTGTGGAGTTCCATTAAGCCTTCAAAGACTGGGCCGGGTGGGGGGAGCAGGGGAGGATTTGTGGGGCCGCTTTATGGCAGCCGAAGCCATGTTTCCCTTGCCCGTAAATAAAACAGTCAAGGCCTGGGCTTTCCGTACCTGCTGGGTCTGGGCGGGCAGCTCTGGGGAGTCAGGGGGCCTTTGTGGGTTTCTGAGTTATCATCCAGGGGCTGCAGCACAGGCTACCAAAAACAACTCCACCGTTCACCTGAACCTCAATCGTTCCACACAACAGATTTACTTACTTGACGCAACTACGCAATGGACAGAAAAGAACCACTTTGTACCAGAAACCTGCAGACCATCAAATATACATGTCTGGCTTCCACCTGGAACACACCATGAGTCCTGCTGTCCATAGCGAAAACATAGATTAGATCACTTCTGTTTTAATTCAGCACGGACTCCAGACCTAAAGAGCGAAATCCATCTTTTTCTGAAATTGCAACATCCACCAAACCAAGAGGGAAAAGCATCTGCATACTGATCAACTGGGACAGGTGGAAACTTGGGCATCATCTACCAAGCAGCCTAAGAGGAGAAAACATTTCAGGCCAGTTTGTTAGTTCTCAGCGGAGGGAGGCATCATCGGTGATCTACATGTCATCCTCTGATGAGACGCCTCTCACAGGGTTTGGGTGGTAGGCCTGTACTTGCCTACAGACAGCTATCTGCCTTTAGGTTACCTTCCAATAAAGACAGATGCTGACGGGGGAACTACAGCCTGAGACACATCCAGATGCCAACTCAGTCCTCACGTCTACTTGGACAACCTTGTTCCAAGACTGGATGGCGACGTCATCTACCACCCCAGGGCTTTTGTATACCTGTTTACACTCCCAAGTGATAAGAGACCATTATTTGCCAAAATCAGCCTTCAGCACTTAACCCAGGGAAAACAGACTAGCCTTCAGCACAAAGGAAAAATGGGCACAAACTGGCCAACGGATGGGCAACAGCCAAAAACTGCTGGAATAACAATCTCAAAGGGCAAGGCCCAGATCCCCCGTGCACTCTGATATTCTCTGCTGCCAGCGTTGGGACTTCCCACCCCCTTTGAGGTGTTTCTCAGCCTTCCAGAACGGGCATTTGGGGCACACAGGGCAGCAGCTGCAGGATGGAAAAGCATCACCTACTCTAGAGGAGGCAGCAGGATCCTGTGAAAGGATGCTACTGGATCAAGTCGATCGTTAAGCTTGCTGAATGTCAAAGGTTCCAGCAGAAAACAGCTGAAAAGAACTTGTCACAGAGTGGTAACTTAAAAGGGGAGCAAGAGCTGTTCTTTTTTCTAATCAAATGATGTTTATCTGTGATTATCATCCAACCCCTGACATTCAGGTTTTGGCCACTTCTAGGTTCTTCCTACATTTCCTCTCCTTCTCACACCCACTAACCTCAGCGGGTGTACAACTGTCTCATTCCCTATGGCACCATTCTCCCTTACGAGACTCACGGTGGCTTCTCACAGCCAGGAAAGGAAAAACTTTCCCTTCAGGGCACGGCTTACACCAACACATCTCGCTATGTCGGCCATGTCCCCATCAAGGGTAGGAGATTCACGGTGTGTTTGGAATATAGCCTTCCCTTGGTTTCTTTATTAAAGTTGAGCCTGCAAATTTACCACGTGGATTAAGGTTCAATGAATTTTTTTTTATTGTAATCCAAAAGTAACAGAACAGGGCTGTAATGCTTTCTTAAAGTCCTCCAGCTGATATTTTTAAGCCAATACCAGCTTTTTAAACTTTTTCTGACAGGCAATTTTTAAAAAAATTAAGTGTGAAATTTTTCACAGTACAGTAAACTCCACCCAAACTAATTTAATGGTGGTTAAAAATAAGATGCCCCCAAATAAAAATAAAATAAAATTAAAAACCCTCTGGCCTCCCCTCCCCCCCTCCCCCATATTACATGGTCACAACTCACAAGTCTGTACAAAATGTTCACTTTATAAAGCTCTGATGTAAAAATCAAATCAAGCAGCAATTGTGTAAGTGCAGCCACAGGGCCTGTCATGGCATTATTTACAAGGCTTGTGTTTACATTATAGCAAAATTTCCGACAGGTGACTTGGTCAAGTCCGTCGCCTGGCCTCCCCTCGGCCCTTCTAGACAGTGACAGGTTTTGCTTTTTGGTCGTCTTTCTCCTTCTCTTTCTCCTTGTCTTTGCTCTTCTTTGACTTCTTCTTCTTGTGTTTGTGTTTTTGGCTCTTCTCGGCCTCGGACTCTGTGCCGGCATGCTTCTTGTGTTTCTTGTGCTTCTTGTGCTTCCTGTGCTTCTTCTTCTCCTTCTTTTTCCGCTTCTTCTTGCTGTCCTGGCTGTCAGCGCTGCTGGCGCTGCTGCTGCGGCTCCGCCCCTGGCTTCCGGAGGGGCTCTGGCTGCGGCTGGGGCTGGGGCTGCTTTGGCTCTGGCTCCCCCCGGGCTGGGTAGCCAACGCTCCCGCCGCAGGGGCCTCTTTGTCAGGCTTGTCGGTGGCCTTCTCCTTTCCATCCCGTGCGTTCTTCCCTGGGGAATCTTCCGGTTTGGCTGATCCATTGCTGTCACTGTCACTTTCATTGTAGTCTGGGACAAAAGCGGCCTCGTCGGTTTCCCGTGTTGGGTCAGAGGAGAGCCGGGAAAAGTGGCTCGGCTGAGGTTTTGGCTTGGCTCCGCTCTTGTCATTCTGAAGGGCCCCTGGCTCCCTCGCCTCCGGGGAAGGCCGCCTGTGTAAGGACTTGCTCCCACCCATCGTCCTCTCCTTACTGCTCCAGGTCTCGGAGGACGGGCGCTTCTCCCTTTCTTTGCCTAATCCCCTTTCCTGAGACTTGTGCTGTTCTGCGGAGCGCCTGGACTCGTACGCCGTTTTGTGATCGTTCTGCCTTCGCTCCCTTGTGGGACTGTAACTGCTCCACTTCACATCCCAGGGCTCCTTCTTGGTCTGCTCTGCTCTCTCTTCCCTGGTCTTACTACTCTTCAGGCCAGAAGTGGCAGAATCCCGGGTACGGGAAGGGGAGGCCTTCTTCCGTGCCGGATCGCTCCTGTCATCTCTTCGCTTAGCACCTGAAAAGTCCCTGCTGCTGCTGCTGCTGTCGTAGTCGTATTTTTTGTCCCGGTTTGGAGTGAAGTCCTTAGCAGAGGACGTGGGAGCAGCAGCAGTAGCAGCATCGTGCTTATCGGGACCCCTGTTCTCTCTGGACGAGTGGGAAGAGCTGCTCTTTACAGCGGCTTGCTCGGCACTGTGTTCAGAACGCTCTTTTTCAGGCTGGGCCCCGCTCTTCCTTTTCTCCGAAGCCTCCCTCTCCGAGGTCGTGTGGTCTCTCTCTTTGGCTTTCCCTTTTTCATTTGATGCCAGGCTTTTGGAACTCTTGGGCTCAGGCTGCAAGCTTTCACGCCCAGTTTCTTTTGTTGCTGCTCTCTGGTTTTTCTCTACAAGCTCAGGATCCTTCTCACTGTGTTTGAGGGAGCTGGAGGGCTTCATGCTGCTGACATTTTTGACAACACTAGTAGGTTTCCCAGCAGCAGAAGGAACCTGGGCGGGTTTAACATTGTCCTCTTCCTCTTCCGAGTCAAAATCGTCTTTATCCCACTTGGACTGAGGAACCTGGATCATGATGATAACGTCTTCGGCAGGGGCTGTTATGTCATTGTTGTACTCTTCCATTGTCTTGATGACAGTTCGCTTTGTGTCTAATTTATCTTCGGACTTCCTTACAGGGCTGCCTCCAGCAGAGCTAGTACTAAGGGGGGGGGGGGGGGGAGAGACAAAGCACACACAGCATTGTTAAGGGAGCTGTCAGTTCGACTCAAGATGCTTTTGCAGAGTTAAAGATTCCAAGCAGTCCTCTGCACAGGGAACTGACCAGGCAATATTTATCTCACTCGAGGGTAGTTTTCTTAACAAGAATGTGCCCACTCCCTGAGAAAAGCAGACTTCACAACCAGCCCAAATTCCTTCTACGTTCAAAGCTTCAGAGGGGACAGAACCAGCTCACACCGCTCCAGACCTTTATGCCCAACTCCAGATTGCCAGGCCAGGCCTTGGCTAAATCAAAGAGACTCTAGAGTGGTTTGTGAGGGATGCAATTCCTACTTCCCTAATGAGTGTGCGTGACGAGCTAACACTCAGAGATCAACCGGCACACCATCCATCCTATAGCCGGTGCAGCAAGCAGCCAGAAGGCAAAAAGGGGCCTCGAGAAAACACCATCACAAAATAGGCCAAGCCTTGAGTGGAGGGAAAAATCAAAAGCTGCAGCTCAGTCGGGACTGTTTGAGAGTGGAAGGCAAGTGATCTGTAGCAGAAAACAGGGACCCAGTTTGGTTCACAAGACTACGGTTATTCTGCTACCAGCGTAATTTAAGACAGATCACATGTTGCGTCCCAACACACAAGAGACGGCTTTAGGAATCCACACCCGTTTTTCACTGACATAAAAAGTTACCTGGTATAATCCACCAGCGTGGAACCAGACCCGTCAGCTGCTGCCATTTTTCTCCTCAGCTTTCCTTTGAGTTTTTCTTGCTTCGTTTTGCTACCGGCTGGCTCAGGTTTCTCAGCTGAAACTTCTTTAACAGGAGGGATGTTCTCAGTGCCGGCAATCTTTTTGCCAGTTTCTCTGTTCAGCTTAATCTTTTTTGCCGGAACGACAGGCAAAACCGTTTTGTCCTTTTCAGGGGTCCTCTCTGCTTTTTCACCTTCTGGCTCAGTTTTCCCCTTGGGCAAGGGTTTCAATTCTGTAACGTCTTGTTTCGAAGTTTTTGAAGAGATGATTTCAGGGTCCTTATCTACTTTCTCCTCCACTTTTCTTTTTCTTTTCTCTGATTTTGCGTCTGCTGGTTTATTTTTGTCTATAGGCTTCTTTAACTTTTCCTCTTTGCTGGGCTGCTTCTCCTGCTTAATTTCCTTGGGGTGTTCTTTCTTGACTTTCTCCTCCTTGGCCAATCTAGTCTCTGGAGGCTCTTTTACACCACGGGAATTCACTTTGCGTGGTGTACTAAGTGGCTTCTCGTCTTTTTGAGAGGATGACTTTGTACCATCAGCTTTGGGTGGCTCCTCTTTCACCTTTTTTGCAGGAGGGTCAGGTCGTGGCGATTTTTCACGATCAGCTTCTGCTTTTTCCTGGGGTGCTTTGGCTGGCTTCACCTGCACCTCTTTCTTGGTTGCGGCAGGACCTTCTGTTTTCCGTTTTGTCTTTTCAACTTTGGCCTTTGGCTTCTCTTTCCTTTCTTTGTCAGAAACGGGTTTAAAAGCCACTGAATCTGCCTCCATAGGCTCGTCCCGGACAGGGGTAGCATCGTCCCTGCTAGAAAGCACAAAGAGTGGGTCAGGTTTGCTCTCTTCCCCCGTGGCAGGGTCCCTGGGCTTCCGGGAGCCTTCCATCAGATCAGCACTTGGGAAGCCTTCACCCTCTTCTCCCTTTCTTCTCTTCCGGTGCTTCTTGTGTTTATTTCCCTTCACATCTCCAGGTGGGTTTTCCACGTCCTTCTCTTTCAGTTTCGACATATCTTTCAAACCATGACCTTCTCTCCCTGTCACCTTTTCAGAGTAGCCACTGCCGATGTTTCGATTTCGATGGCCTAGCCCACCAGGGTATTCCTCTCTACGGCCACGAATATAGGGGGAATTCTCGCGCCTTGGCCCAGAAAGGCCAAACCGTTCTGGGGAAAAGTTCTCTCTGTTAAGCAGGGGCCGAGGCTGGGCTCCAGCGGCAAAACCCTTGCAGTACTTCTCATATTTCTCACACCAATCTCTGTAGCAGTCCCAATTGCGGTACCTCTCCTTCTCAAAGGGGTCTCTCATCTCAGTCACAGATCTGCCATAGTAGGCCTTCATGTCATAAAGGGGCATTTCTCGATATCGACCAAAGTACTCTCTTTCCCCTTCTCCCTGGGGAACGGGGTGCTTATTGGGAGACTGGCCTCTGTACACCGGGGACCTTGATCGTGAATGATACCTTCTGTAAGGCGGCGACCGAGATCTCGAGCGATGATAGCCGTGGGATCTTGACCTGGAACGGTAATTGCGACTCTTACCCCGGCCTCTCCGTGGGTAGGGGGGGCGAGCGAGAATAGGACCGGGAGTGGGACCGGCTGAAGGACCGAGAGTACGATCGGGAACGAGAGGAACCAGATCTTGACTTGGAGTAGCTGTAGGAACTTCTTGAATAGGAAGATGCGCTGTAGGGCGATTTGGACCTTAGGAAGAAAATGAGGAGAAGAAGAAGAAAAAGTTTGTTTAACTACAGGTCTTACTACCTGTGCATCAATTTCAGGGCATAGAGGAGACACAGCCGGCCATCTATCTTCTGTCCAAAAATCCTCTGAGCACTGAGCAAGGCAGAAGACTAACAGACACAATTCACAGCGGCAGTCTGAGGAAGCTGTGGAATTTCTTCAAGATCCTAAATAATGAGCCCCTCAGCCATGGTTCTCTTTAAACTTTTATTTCTTAAAACCTTTGAAAAACGTTTCCACACTGTATTGTTCTTCCAAATATGGTGTGTGTGTGTGTGTGTGTGTGAACAGGATTTTAGCCCATCAGCTGCGCTACAATCTGCACTGAAAGAGAATTGGTATCCTGGGTTGTTCCCACCAGTCCTGCAACCCATATAAACACATAAAGCCACGTCAGACCACTAATGCACCCATCCCAGCACCATCTACCTTAAGTAGCTGCAACTGACCCCATCTTGATCAGCCACAATCCATTAAACAAAACCAAACAAACCTCCTAGAAATAGAAACGACTAAACTAGGGAGTTTCCAAATGCAAAGCACGCCACTCCCCCCACCCATCTCCACTGGTATTAATAACGGACACAATAAAAAGAATTACCGGGAGTAAGAACGCCTGCGTTCTTTCTGAATTTTTTTATATTCCATCAGTTCTTTAGCAAAATCATTTGTAAATTCATCAAGCTTCGACTTTTTCTTTTCCCTGTTAAAATAAGAAAATGATCGTGACATGAAGCCATAGAGATCTGTCAGAGAGGGCATTAAGAGAACCATGCCAGCTTGGAAAACGACACTGCATGCACATGAAAATGAACCAACTACTAAAAATAAAATTTAAAAAATAAGATGGGGGGGGGGGGGGAGAGAAACAGCACATCCACGAGACATGTCACGGTATTTGGTTAGAATCGTATTTCTGTAGGTTTTAAATCTCAAGGGTTATTTTCACTGGCAGTGAACATCCACATTTGAAACCTGGTGTTTTCTGTCACGGTGGCTCCCAGCACATGTGCCGGGAATGTCAGTACAGTCAGATACATTCCACTGAAACAGAAGGAGGAAACAGAACGGAACTTCATTCAGAGCCAGATACTTACTCCTCTTTCAGTCTCCGCTGCTCTCTGTAAAACTCCTCCCTAGATAAAGGAGGTGCCTGTGTCGTTGGGATGGCATTTGAGTGAGCCGTTGGTACAGGTGTTGGTACCCAAGGTGTTGATATGTTTGCTGGAGCCGGGGGGTATCCCGGAGGGGGGACAGTGTACCCGGCAGGTGGAGGTTGACCCGGTGGAAACTGAGGAGGAAACTGTGGCGGAGGCACCCCCGGTGGAAGAGGAAGGGCATGAGGAGGTGGCGGAGGAGGATACAAGGGAGGAGGCGGCACCGGCACAAAGACTGGGGTTGAGGCTGGCAATGTTGGGGCCTGAGTCCTTTGTGTACGGTCACTATGCGGGCGTCCTCGGTTTGAACTTCTAAAGAAACCCAAAAACACGTTGTCACCGAGTGTTATATTGGTCCCTTGTTCGCAAGAGAGGGGTGTGAAACAGACAGGCCCCCGCCCTCTGCAGAACCTGCCCGCCTTGCCTCACAGCTCACCCCGTTCTAAATGGTTCTGCTGGTGCCCCTCCGCTCTGCCCACTGGCAGAGGCTCCCAAGGCCTCTCCCAAAGAGCCCTCCCTTCTGCACTCCGTTCTTCTCTTTCCAACCTCCCGTTGATGCTCTTGAATCTGTGATCCCTACAGCATTCCAGGCAGTTATTGACACGGGGTTGAATCACCAGTTCATTGCTTTTTGCAGTGTTAGGAAGATGATGACGATGATCAGGGAGCCTGGTAAGACACGGCTGATCTTCTGACCCTGGGCTAGTAACTAGAGCCAGTGCAGACATCAATGAACATCAATGACATCTATCCCTGCCAATGGCCGGTTACTCAAACTATGGAAGCTGCCTTCTGAAATTCAGCATTTGGCTGCACACAAGCCAGGGCAGCTTCCTCTCCATTTTTGCCTAGTGACTGTTTCAATGTGTTGTTTACTACTGAACTAGATCTCCGTAATATATTTTAATGGGAGTCCTTAAGGCAGCATCTAACCGTCCCTGTAGAGAAACAAAACAGGCATGCTTCCCCACGCATGTAACCAAGAGTGGCTGAAAATGCTTATCACATTCTAAACTTGCTGTTAAATATATACATATATATATAAATAAAAAACCTTCTGAAGATATACTTACGGCTCCCAGCTTGACCTACTGCCTGCAGAGCGAACAGGGTTGGTTCTCACTGGCTGACCTACGTGGGGACAAAAAGGAAAATTGCTTTAGGTCTATGCACAGGGACCGTTGCACCCAACAGCTGGGATCAAAGTGATGGCACTTACCCATGGTAGGTATGGAATGCCCATGAGAGCCCAGCTGCCCTGACAAGGCTGGCTGTCCAAGCACAGGAACCTGATAGCCCTTCAGGGAGAAAAGAGAGTAAAATTAGGGGCTGCTACTGTTGAGATACACAAATGAGTTCAGTTCAGAGACAAAGTTTACCTTTTCCTCCATCAAAGGATTAATTGTCAGTGAAGAAGGTGGTTTTGTGTGATCTGAGGCAGCCAATGTAGCAGCAGATGGTCCAATGTTATCGTCATCACTGCAGTGAAACAAGGAAAATCAAGGTTAGAATGGGTGCCATAAAGCCATCACTTCATTCTAAGACGCACTCATAAATAGCAGGACAGTCAGAAAGCAGAAACCTCTAAAACGGCCATTTCTAGCTGACATTAAATGATTCTACACCTTGTAGATAGGCCTCAGCTCATGACTAAGAAAGGCAGCTGAAGTGTGTGTTCTTCTGGAACCAAGGGAGTAATCTTTCTCTGAACTGATTCACTTTGCCTCCAAATGTCCTCTGAGTAACAGGAAGCATGCAAGGAAGCACACAGACGGGTCAGGTTGGTTTCTAAGCATTAGACCCAAGACCACTTGGGCCATGGAGGGTGCAGATGTAGAAAGAAAGACCAAATTATACCACTGGTCTGGAGATCCCTGTTTTACAAGCTGACTTACCGGAAAGGTCCTTCTGGTTTATCACCTCGAACTGCCATCGATATGGATGCAGGAACTTCACCAGTAGATGCAGCAGCAGGCTGACTTATGGGCAATGTGGCCGCTGACGAAGCTGACTGACCGGGAGCCATCGACAAGGTGAGGGAGACAGCTGTGTGACCGGGGGCAGAAGTGGTTGGAATTATGAGGGGATCCTGCTGCCTGGAGCCCATGGATCTTGGGGCGGAAGGAACATTCCGCTGAACTGCCTGTCTAGGCAGCTGGGTCTGCTTCCGGAGCCTTTTTGTGTAGCCAGTTTCATTTTTGAAGTTATTTACAGCCTAAAGGGAGAAAACCATTAAGCAAAAGAAATGAACCAAAACATCAAATCTTCCTTTGATAATAGGAGTAACACGTATGTGCTTTGGTAACAAAGGCCATTCTTTCTGATTCGAATGGGGCAGCTAAGAAGTCTCGAGTAATTGTTCAATCTGGCTGTGGACTGCACAGAGGGAGAGAAGCATTTCAGCCTCTGAGCTGGGGAGTAACCAGAATACCAAGCTGGCCTGACCCTATTACACTCTCTTCAACCTTTACTGGGTGACCTCTCCCACCTAGATTAATAAAGTAGTTTAAGAAGAAAGATGATATGAAATTACCTGGCGTAAAAATTTATTGGCAATTAAAGCATCAGGTGAAACATCTGTCTGATGACAAGTAGGGCAGGTATGTTCCTCGGATTCAAGTAGTGATGTTCTGATACCTGTTAACAGTTTTTAAAATATGACGAGAAATGCACAGAATGTGTTCTTGTATCATACAAAGCACATTATGGAACATGCTGCAACCCGTTATGAAGCTCTCTAGCCTCAACCAAGGCGTCACAGCCTCTCACCCATTGCAACTAAAAGGCAGAGCTAAATAACTATCTGCTGGAGAGACCCATTGCCATGGCTAGGATCCAAGCCATCACCCCCCCCCCCCCCCACGTTCCCACTGCAGTTCCCCTTTCCCCCCGGAAATCTGCTCCTGAATAATCAAGTGTAAATAAGCCTTCCTCTCCTTGAATGCCATCCTAAAACATGAGAGATTTTACAGAGAGGTTCTTACTTTGTAAAAGCACAACTATTCAGAACTTTAGTGGTCTCTAATGAAAATGCTGATAAGAATCCCGCCTGCCTAATCCAGAGTGCAATGGGTTGGGGTCAAAAATCCAGCTTTCTTTCCTCTTTCCCCAAACAGAACCAAAGCCCACTGGGACCAGAGTTGGTGCCCACTGCTCAGAAAGCCAAGCCAAGCAGGCCACCCCCAGTGTTCCCTCCCAGGCAGCCCTGCTCTTTCCCCACCGCCTGGAGATGCAGGTCAACGTGTGGTGCTCACATTCATCGCAGTAGCTGTTCCCACAGCAGGGAATGACGACGGCATCGGTCATAATATCTTTGCAGATCAGACATAAGAGCTCGTCTGGGATAGGGTCATCTTCTTCAGAGGAGGAAGATGGCTCTTCCGGAAGGAACGGGGGCTTCTCTTTCTTCCCAATAGCGTAAGCCTCGCTGAAACAAAGCAGCTCTACTGAAACCTCTCGTATTCAGCTGGTAACAAGGTACAGTGATACAAAGCTTTCAGGAAGTAACTGAATGATAGGAGGGTAGCTTGGACAGGTTGCTTCTCCAGCCCAAGCTATGAAACTGCTCACATTAATACAGTACGTTAATTTTAAAGGCATGTTTTAAAAATGAAAATCCTGTCTCATCTTCGGTAAATACAAAGCACCTTACAAACCATTAACATTCTTCAAAAGCTGAGGCAGCTATACGGTCTGTTCCACTATGTATAACAAAATTAAAACCAGGCCTGCATTGTCAAGTCTCACTGACATTTTCCAGAGGGAGTTTTTATGGATTGCAGTCCACTGCCTCAGAAATTTCCTCCCTCAGTCAGTGTCAGAGGAAGTAGACTGTAATCCACAGAAGCATGAAATAAACATGAAATAAAATCAGCCCGTCTTTAAGATCCCGCAAGACTTCTGGTTTTGTCATATGCATGGATGTGATATAATATTCACAAGCAACAGGTTACCTATGAAGAATTTTCTCAAAACAAAAAACCAAAACCAAAACCAAACCAAACCAAGTCACCAAACCAACCAGAGGTATATCATTCTCAATGCAAAATCAGGTGAGACATACAAAGCATAATCAGCCAGTCAATCAGCACTTTTCCAAATGACATTAAGAACCAATGCAATATGGTTTGAAAGGTTCCTGGGGCAGTTCAGCCCAAGGAGAAGACTGACGGGGGAGCACAAGCAACAGCATGAATGCAGGAAGCTGCCTGGAGAACTAGTGACAAACTACACACTAAGCAACCCAGCAAGAAGAAATCTGAAAGTTTTATTCGCTATCGATCCATAACAGTTTTTCAGTCTATTCTTACTGCAAGCAGGTTTAACTAGGCTCCCAAATTTCGATGCTCCAAAGAAGAAACTTGAACTTAACATTGTTTACTTTACCACAAAGATCTGGATACTTACGCATCAATAGTTGGGATGGCATATTTCCCTGTGTTAGTGAGCATCGCGCCCTTTGTATTAGGGTCCTGTACCTCCATCATGAAACTTCGTGGAATTCCTGTGCTCTTTTTAATCCTGGGAACAGACTCAAAGTTTTTGTCCTATTGAGGGAGGGAAAAACAAACAACTATCTAAGATAATTTTCCAGCAGTCTCTCTGATCAGCCCCGTCAAACTGGCTGCGTTTCTTGGGCTATTTTGAATATACAACAGTGTATCGATGTATTAAATTCTGTAGTTTTAGAAAGAATGCCATTTAAGTTAGCAAACTATTAACTGGGGTGTAAGAGAAAAAGCAAAACAAATTGTTATGCTATTTTCTGAACAGGAGGCCAACTACCATTTAAAAACAAGTTTGCAAAGTCAAGAGTGCCCCACAAGAGCACTACATAGTAAACAAGCAACCTTCACCCTCTAGTTTCTCCATTATTGGAGATCAGAGTCACATATAAAGCAGACACAACAGAATGAACTCATTTCCCTGTTCCCCAATAGAAAGGCATCCAAGGTGGAGACCACTGATATTTGCTATCTCAACCTAAATCTGGCCAGAAATATTGAAAAAAACCCCACCTATCTTTAGCACAAATACCGCAGCGCAACAAACGAAGGGAAAGAACTTTTCTTTTTAAAGTTATATTCAGGGTTATTACTAGAAATAAAGACAAACTATCTGAACACAAAGAAACAAAGAAAGGAAACTGTATTTCTACTCCAGGCCCTTACCCCGTTGGTCGGGCAGATCTTTATATAATGGCCAGGTTTTCCACAACGAAAGCAAGTATATGTTGGCGGAGGCGGCCCCAGAGGTTTCTTCATGTAACTAAAGAGGTGTAAGAAGAGAAGTGTGCATCTGTCCAGATTTGTTTTTTAAAACGATGAAAGCAAATATGTTAATTATGCTGAAGTTAGCTTTTTTGTTTTGTTTTGGCGTGTGACATGATGGAGACTTACTTGATAGGATCATATTCGTGGCCAGACTGTGACATCATAGCTTTAATTTTATCTTCTTCAGAAGCATTGGCTTCAGCCAGATTGGCGGTCTGTTCAATAGGTAATCATTTGACATACACATTAGAAACACAGTTAAGTCCACCCAGTCAAAGACAAACACCACTCATTCAATCCTGTAAAGAGCAGCACAAAGCTAACTGAAGTTGCCTCAAAAACAGCTGAGATTGTCCTGAAGATGTTCCAGGGAGTCCTTATGCCATTACATGATGTTTATGTGCCTGTTAACGTAAACTGTAAAGGAAAACAAACCAAAAAAAACACCCTTCTCTGCAGGGGCATTTTTAACCTTAGGCTCTGTTTGTACCTTACATAATGGCTTGTGTAACTGCTCCAGTTCCCTGTGATTTAAGTGGTCTGGAGTCAACTATTGTAAAAGATACTTCCCACCATACTTATAGAAACCACAAGTTAAAAAGCACAGCACTTTAAGCTGTCTGGTCTGTCAAGCAGTGGTGGTGCTTTTCACTACTGTCCTCATTTGCACAAAGGATGTATGTTGTTATTACTTCAAATATTAAAGGGGACATGTCATCCTGAAAACTGGAACTTCAGACGCTCAGCCTTTAACATTGTGGAAAATGACTTTGCGGTTCTCCTTCATGTGTCTTTAAAGGAAAATGCAACTGAATGTCCCCAAAAAGCTGCAGCAAGTAGCAGGCAAAGAATAATTTCCTGCCAACTGGAATTTGTGGCAGCACAAAAGGTTCTGGACACACAACTTTCAAAATGACAGTCCCTTTAAGATGTGAGCCATAAGTGTGCGCCTTCCGTGCGGAGCTAACAATTTTAGATGCTTTGTACCTGCCACAATGGTTCATTATATACTAAATACAGATACAAGCAGGGTCTAAGGGACTGGTTACTAATGGTTCAGCTGTTCAAGCACCTAACATTCGGATCAACCACACACACTTTTTTTTACATTCATTCACAAAAGCAAACAGCTAGTTTCAACATTTTATTAAACAGTTGATTAAAATACATAACTTTTCTTAACAATTGAAATTAACAACTATGGAATTGTTCACATATACAGAATACTATTTTACAAATACTTAGCTAATTTGTTTGAACCCAAACAGTCTTACAAAACACATCCAATAGCATAAAACATTAGTAGGAATAGACCAAAATTCCAATATGGCATTTGATACACAATACGAATAAAACAGAAAACTGTTAAACACATTTCCTCCATGCAAAAACCTTCTGCATTGAAGAGGTTAAAGTACATAACAGTTTTGACCTGCTTTATATGCTGCAAAATACTCTGCATTTGTCAGAAATACTTAGGTTCTATCTGAAACTTAAAAGTGTACACCTCTTGGACATTTTTTCACATCTCAGAAAAATAACTTGACATGAGCTTACAGAACCACGGACAACTTTAAAGACAGCACTAATGGAAACCAAACTTAAGGTAACTTGCTTGACTTAAATGGCGTACTTGCAAATGCATGTCAGATTCCCCAGCATAACTACAAAAAGTTTTCTCTTGGAAAAACATAACGCTTCATTCACAAAAGAAACACAAATTACTTATTAGGCAATACTGCTTCTAATAACTCTTTTTTAAAGAGCAATTATTCACTTGGATGATGTATATCACCACTAATGCTTTTTCCCAGACAAAGTTACACATTATTGAGCAAAAAATGCAAGCAGATTAATAGCAAAACAAGGCAGATACAACAGTTTCAGAAGGTCACATTTACCAATATGCCACACATACACATTGGTATATTCCTATAAATACATTTACACAGTCTGTGTTCAAACAAATTAGTTGCATTGCTACTGCTCACTACATAGACTACAAGTGTACAACTTATCAAATTATGTTATGTAAATTATTGTTTTACCACTGGGTATGAGTGCAGTATCCCAAATAATCACGCAAATTGTCCATATGATAGGGAAATACTTCTATTTTGGCTGTGACAGAGAGAAATCCTAGGAGTCCATAAATAGTATTAAAATTCTTCTTTAAAACCTTGCTATTTTTCCAACGCAAATTAACGTATGAAAGGAAAACGATAAAACAGCTTCAGAAGTGGTTCTTCTTTGTGTCTTGAAGATGAGTAAAACGGCAACATTATGTTGAGGCTGATAAGGTACTCCCCTTCTATCTTCCCATACTGGGAACTACTCTTTACAGGATAGTTATCAATAAATATACACACATTTTTCAATAGGCAGGCTTCTCACTAAAAATGTTTTGCACTAGTGACAGAAACCAACTGGATAAAAGTCACAGTATAAAAACACCCAAAATAGCAAGCAAGCAACGATTTTGGCTATATTTGACAAGAATATATGTATATATACCTTTGTAAGCTGGGCCAGAGAAATAGATGCAGAAGAGTCATCAATCTGTTCATAAAAAATTAAACACACATTCAAGTTCCACAATCAAAATGCAGCCAACACATTTAGCCTCTACCGTGGCATTAATATCTAACCTGAACGTATGCACTACAGAGGGGATTTTTTAAAAAGTATGGAAAGCCAAAGATATCATTGCCTGTACAGTTGGTGCAGTCAGACACACATCATATCCAGTTCTACAGAATGAACTATAAAATAGAGAACTCTCGCTAGCTCAACAGGATCAGCCCATCAGCATTTTACATTCTGTGATCAGGATAATCAAGTCTATGTCTCCCCAAAATAAAATTAAGGGAGTATGTTACGTAACACCAGTATAGGGGGAGTGGATTTCGCATAACAAACAAAATGTAGAGGGAAGCTTTTTTACAGCCAAATATTTTAATTTTGTTCACAACATATGTTTTATATATCTGGCATATTCTGAGCTTCGAAATAAATTTTTTAAGAGCAACATCAACCACCATTTCAAAACTGACAGAAGTGGGATATTAATTAAATGCTTTGTGTTGAGTAGTACAGAATATCCCAAAATGTTGAAACAAGGTGTTTTAAAACAAAGATTTATACAGTTTTTCAATTTAGCATTTCAATAGAAGCCACTGTAATTAAAAAAAAAAGACACAACTAGTTAATGGCTTTTGTCCTAACGTCTTTCCTAAACTCGGTTATATTTAAATAAAGATATGTAAATCTTTTGGTAGCGCTATGGACCAGGAGGAAATATTTTGCACTATGAATGTTTTCCAGTCCTGGGCTGATCTATACACTTCATTCTACCTAGCAAGGAGTCTGTCATATGAAAGCAGATAAAATATAGCAACAAATCTATGACAAATCTATGCTCAAGAGAGGAGGAATATCATCATAAAGCCATAATTTGTAACTTCATGTTGATGAGGCCTCAAGTATTAAAACTGGATTCCTGTGCCATTTACTCACATTACAGCTTACTGAAGAATTGAGGCATCCCATGCAACAAAAGACCATAATAGTAAGACAAACTAGCCCCCTCACATTCCTTGTGAAGACACCTACAGATTTTAAACAATCTGGCTCAACAAGGAAATTGCTAGGCCCACTGCGTGGAGTGTGTCCCATGGAAGCCCCTCAAGTGTTCGTATGTCAGGTACCAAGCAAATAAAGCCACACTTTGAGAAGAAGCTAGCAACTTTCAAACTGTTTCAAGATCACCCTAAGTGATGCCTCCTGTTACGTTTCTAAGGAAAGCTCTCTGTCCATATGATGACACATAGACATTTTTGGATGTAATTTCCAGTCTACATTCCTGATTAGTATGTATAATCATTTCAACGAGTGTTCAGAAAGGCAGGGATATAAAGTCTTTTTAGCAACAAAAACCTAAGCACAGATGCCACTCTTCTTTTGTTTCCATTGTAGCTAGGATCAAAAACTTAACGTCTGCCCACAAGTGGCCACAGTCCTCCTCAAAATGAACCCATGGGCTAAGCAGACAGGGACAGATGATGGGAAATGGTCCCTTATCCCCAACACCCAGGCCTGGCATTCAAAGGTTACTGAAGTGCCTCTTCCCTTTCAATCACATGCATGAATGGTTGCCATTCAATTCCACGAGGAGACGCCGAATGACCTTGGAACAGTGTCGCACTAAGAGTGGGCCCTGATCACCTTACCGTGTTCTCAACTCACACAGACGGGCTCTGCAAGCGCCTGCCACAAACAGCCCCCTGCTTTCATATACACACACATCCACAACATGGAAATATTTTCCATGGAAGTATTTTTCTAATAAAAGTTTGTTGTGTTTTTTTCTTTTCAAAGAAAACAACCTTCATACAACCTTAAATCGATACACCCTCATTATTCAATCATGTGGGAGAAAGGACAGGCACACCTAGAATGTCGGCTATATTTTCTTTAGTCTAACTCAAACAGACCACCTCCACATTGCAGATTTCTGTACTGATTCAAAAATCAAGTTCATCTAGTAATGTTTCACCCCACATTTTTGAAAGATGCGATGCAATGATGTGGAAAACTGAAGAAATGAAGTGGTACCTTTAAACACAGTTTTCCCAAACTATTCTTTAAAGAGTAGTTTTATTGTCAGAATGACAGACAAGATCCTTATGCGAGTGATGCACACAGAGCAGCGCCATAAAGCAGAGAAACCTTAGTTACCTACAATACTGCCGGGACAAAACTAATGGCTAGCTCTAAGACACACAGAGCAGCGCCATAAAGCAGAGAAACCTTAGTTACCTACAATACTGCTGGGACAAAACTAATGGCTAGCTCTAAGACATACATCCTGCATATTCAACTGCCTCTGAATTACAGAAACTCCGTAAGGGGAACTATTCCAATATCTTAACTAGAGAAAGTGGACTGGGTGGAGGTAGTGTCAGAGTGGACAGGGGGAGGTCAGCAGAGCAGGAATCAACACTACATGTTACATCGAAATGACCTAAAATGTTTCTTAGAGGCCAGCAAAAACTATAGGTTAAGTTCTAAAAGCCAACTAACTACCTTTCAACTTACATCTCTCTGGGAAGGATAGCTTTGAGGCTGCATTTGAGGAAAGCAGACCGTAGATATGCAGCGGAAGGAAAAGATGACAAACAAACCAAGAACAAGGATTCATAAATTTGGGCTTCACTTAGTAGCCAGCAATCACAGTGAATAACATGTTGTTGTTTTTAAAGGGGAATTAAAAATTAACAATTTTATTTTTTTAAATTTTTTTTTTTTTTGTTAAAACACTTTTCTTAGAAAAAGGCCCATGTGATGATCACTTTGATTTAAAAAGTGCAGTGGCTCAAAAACCTCACTATGGATTATACAGCCTAATTCAATAGACTTTTGGGATTCTGTAATAAGCTAATTTATTCATCCAATCTTTTTCAAAGTCCAACAATTCCTAGACAAGAGGCCCCAATTTTATTGAGTTTTACAGACGAAAGATTAATTTAAATAACCTTTCTCTCAAGCATTCTGCCTAGAAGATACCATCACAATAAACAATAACAAGAGTTACATTATTTTATTTATACACACGTAAATTATCAATTTGACATGCATAACGAAAACAATGTAACTCTTGGTGGCCACTACCACTGTTACAAGGTCCCTGGGTATATACTTCATCCTGCATGCAAGAATGCAGTAGCACCTTGTTTCTGATCAGCAATTTGCTGCCAAGTCTTACACAGTTT
Source organism: Intellagama lesueurii (assembly GCA_037013535.1). Lineage (NCBI taxonomy): Eukaryota > Metazoa > Chordata > Lepidosauria > Squamata > Agamidae > Intellagama > Intellagama lesueurii. Next base: position 814,256 of record JBAJHW010000012.1, read on the forward strand.
CCCTTACATTAATGTAAAGTGGCCATAGGATCCTGGCCAGTGCACAGAAGTGAGAAATTACAGACCCAATCAGTCCTAGTTTCCAACTGTGCAGGCGTTTTTTCTGGCACAACAGGACAGAACACAGGAAATTATTGGAAGCCCTCTTAATGTATTCATGATGGCTTTCAAGAATTTTCTGAGTAAAGCTAAGTCCACTGGAGCAGCAACCTTGACAGTTATAACTCTGCAGCTCTCAGCAGACCAAGTGAAGCCCTTCCCTTCCCCTCTCTGAAAATGATTCAATCAATCCGGGCAAGGGGAGGGTTAAAAAGATCTGTACTACCCTGTTTCCCTGAAAATAAGACCTAACCTGAAAATAAGCCCTAGTATGATTTTTCAGGATGCTCGTAATATAAGCCCTACCCCAAAAATAAGCCCTAGTTAAGTGAAACCCCACCCTCCACCATTGTGCAGCATTGTGCAGCAACCAGAAGATGACATGACTATAAAATAAAACATCCCCTGAAAATAAGCCCTAATGCGTTTTTGGAGCAAAAATTAATATAAGACCCTGTCTTATTTTCGGGGAAACACGGTACAGTTACAGCTGGCAAAGTACACTGGGGGAGGTGACTATACAATCTTTAAATTGATTTTTCATGATTTAAATCAAGTCCACTCCTCTTACTGACACTTCTCTTTTGCTTGCCCTTTACTAAGTATCAGCCCACTGTCAAACCCTGCCCTTAAACTTCAGAGCTTGGCCCTCCAAACCTTAGACTATATACGGACACTGGCCTTCTCTTCACTATCCAGAGAAAACTGCCTCCTGGGATGAAAGGATTCACACACTCCCTTGGAAAACCAACCACTTCTCATTTGACAAGGCAACTGGGCAAGTCAGCGCACAGTCAATGGGAAATTTTTACATAGTCACTCGCCTTGGATCCTTTTTAAATAAAATAAACAATCCCAGCTTTAAAGCAAGCAACACATGCTGCTGGCCAGCAAACAGAAATTATCTCCACATGACAAGATTTCACAAGAGTGCCCCACTTGAAAAGGCAAACTATTTACAATTGTGATTACGTAAAAGCTAACCAAGAAATGTATGGGCTGAAAATGTTCTGCATATGCCTGATTTTAAAAACACGCCTTTAGAATAGCTGGAAAAATCTAACAGATGTGCAACACATTCTTCTTTATTTATGAACGTGTAATCAGAAATCTTATTGCACCTGACATAGAATAAAGTTACGACCGTGATGTTCACAGAGTTACACCTAGACAGTCTGCATTGTGTGACTAACTGTGCAAGTGTACCTACAGACAGAACTGTTTGTGGGATAACCCTAACCTTTCTGCTTCCACCAAAACTGAAAATTACTGCTTTCTCCTACAGCCCCGTGAACCATAAAAATCTGCTCTAGGAAGCTGGAAACAGGTTTTTGGTATCACAGAAGACACCATGAAGAAGAGAAAGTTACAGTATATTTAATTTCTTTAGCACTGGATACTGAATGTGTCCAAGTAACTGTTGTTTTCTGCTAACTTCATCAACAATTTCACTGGTCACGAAGTCAAATACAACTGTAACCTTCCATTAAGAGGATACCTGCACCATTCTAATATAAAATAAAGCAAACACACAAAAACACAAAAGATATGCCAAATTGCAATTGTAAATGTTGATGGAGACTATTCTGCCATAGAAGCAAACTCATTCTATGCACTATGTGAAGTAAATATACTACTACATGACAGAATTAATGAACTGGAATGGAACAAAAGCACTACCCATGTAACTGTACAAAGGCAATGGTATCTGAAGAAGGGCTTGATAAGTCTCAAACTCAAGAGTCTACTCAGTGGAAAAAAATGTATAACTAGCGAATTTGGGGTGGCTAGGGGAGATGGGAGGAGAAATAATGGGATTTAGTCTTAAATTGATAGCAGGACAAACAGGCAGTCTGTTGTGCCTAAACATATCTCATATATGCTGGCTACTGTGATCAATTTAAATTATGTATTTGTTCAAAGAAATTGGAAGATCGTACTGGACGTTAGGACTGTTCTTTGCTCTAGTATGTTCTCTGTTAATGGAAACCAAGTGAACAACTTTGTGTATTCCAGTGTACATTCAGCTGCACAAAAATGCCTCTGACATTTGAATGTGTGTTTGAACCCAAGGTTAAGAATGTTAAAAAGTTGAAGAACATGGTTTCTGATAACATTCAAAAACCATAAAGGGGAAGACTAAGAACAAAAGCTAAACAATACATTGTGGTCGTGGCAAAAAAAGGATACACTCCAAATGTCTTTATTTCAAGAAAACAAAAAGCAGACAACAACCTATACAAACATACAACTACCAACTAGACACACAGATGTGGAACAAGGCAATCATGTGCAGTAGTGCAAACCTCAACTTACATGATCTAAAAATGATCATACAGTATCTGTACAACACAAAGTCATACAGGAAATAATCTAGCATTCAATATGCTATACAGTGTGTTGTCACTTGGCACAAGTGTAATTATTCACATTAAAATGGTTTTTGCATTGGCCATTTTATACTATACTGAAATCGAAATACAATTACAATACCAAAGCTTGTGATAAATTAATGAAAATTAGTATTTCGAAAGGTAGTTTATTGCTACATTAGTTTTAAAAGTAAACAGAATGTGTAGAAGAAAAAAGTGTGAGATTGTGTTTTTACATACTGCTTTTGAAGGTCCACTCACTGGTTCAGTTCGACTTCTAAAAAGGGAAAACAGAGATTGTCAGAAACAAAGCACCACACACACAGCACAAAGCAGAAAAAAGGGTCTTCGAGAACACCAGCACTGTATAATAATAGCACTTGAAGAAACAGCTGCCTCTTTTAAAAGGCAGGGAGTACATGACTCTGGTCCTGCAGAGAAATACAAGTAGCAAGTACCAGCCAAGGTCCAGAATCAACTAAGAGTCCAACCAGAGTCGAAACACTGAAATCAAAGGAATCTGTATAAACATCTACTTGCCAAGCGCCTTTTAATTCAGTGGGTCTCCTCCAGTTGGGACTAATAACCTATTATTTTCATGGACAACATAAATTGCATTTCAATTGTGCCTATTTTATATATTGTATGTTTCATTTTTGACCAAACTCCGGGAGGCAGTGGAAGACAGGAGGGCCTGGCGTGCTCTGGTCCATGGGGTCACGAAGAGTCGGACACGACTTAACGACTAAACAACAACAACGTGTTTCATTACTACTGCACTACACTTTAAGACATTCAGCTATAATCCATTATTACTGAGTCCCAGTTCAGGGAAAGGGACTGAATTCAGCTCAAATAAATAAACAAATAGTGAACCTGGACACACACAAGTTTACCCAAGAGGTCAACCCTTCCCTTGCTGCCAACAGCATCAACTAAAAATGCTAGTTGTCAAAACGATCGCCTGAAAGGAATTTACAGGGTTCTGTAATTTGAGTTCTGTGAGAAATAAGTTTACTGAGGTTAATTTTAAGCGACTCTGGAATATTTTACAAACTGTCAGTTAACTAAATACAAGGTGTATAAGTGCGAAGAAACATACAGGTGCATCAAATACATAGCTTAATAAATAATGGAGGATCTTGAGGACCTTAATCCATGGGGAAGATAAGCAATCAAACATACAGCTTTTTAGTTTATTTACAGTAACAACTATTTGTATTCAGATATAGATTATGCTTTAGGAATACAGAGCCTTCACTTTCAAATGGCTTTAATTAACTTTAAAAAGTGAGCCTATACCATGAGTAACTTTCATTTAAAAAAAAAAATCTAACTGCCAAATACAGAGCGTTTCTGGGATTTATGAGCTACATCTCTTGAGGAATGGAGCCCTTGTCTCCTAAAATACACACCCAGTTCTTCCTACTATGCAAACTAACCATGGTTAGTCAGTGGGATACACTCACCCCCACCCCACAACTGTAGAAGATTATGTACCAGCAGCTGCAGCTACATGTCTTTTTTTCTGCAGCCAGGTTTATAACTCATGGTGATATTCAAATTACTTTTAATTTAAAATATTATAGGAAGCACAGTTCACCATAAAATCTAAATTTAAGAAACTACAATGTCTAAACTAGGGTTAATAGCAACAAGCCTGTACCCCAAACTGTGGTCAAATGGAATTGCATTTCAGTAAAAACTGAAGGCAGAAGCCTCTGGCTTCTTCTCGTTGGTCATGAAAGGAAAAGAGACAAGGAGCATGTAAAAAGCCCAAGTAAGCAGCTCACTCACCCATTTATGAGCTAGAAGCAATATGCCACTAGTATTCATACATGCCACAAAAGATCTGTTCCATATTGTCTTGCGTGAATCAATAGGTGAAATATGTGCTACAGGCATCTCAAGACAAATACAGCACTGGCTCTAGCCACCACAGGGTTATAACTTAAGACTGTTATTTACGTCATCTCCCCAACAAAAATGAATAGAAAACTCTTCATTGCACTTCATAATCATCTTATTGTGGTTATTATTCACTTATGCTGCTGTTCTATCACCTTCTGAAACCTTGATTTCTCTAAATTGTGCCTTCTTTCCCCATGGGCAATGTACAGATACAGTTATGATACAAAATTTGTGCTTTTCTAACACCAATGTTGAAATAGGACTAACAGATGGGATTATGTTGGGGTGATGGAAGACAAGATACAAGAAAGGTGTATTAATGTGTTGGTGGAATTGATGAGTGATTGAAATTCCTTTTTGGGTGGGGGGCGAGTACAACTTCAAACACATTTTTTTCACTTTAAACCACAGGCTATTTCTTGGTGAGATATGTTTTATCCTCCAAATGTCTAAATTCTGATTTATATATATATTACAAATATAATCAACTCAGTGGTATTTTATCCAGCACACAGCCAGTATAATTAGCCTTTTGCTCCATTCCCCATCTTCAGCAGCACAAAAGTCAGATATACATCCCAATTATAACTAAAATTGAGGGGCTTACTCCCTTTACTGGAAATTGCTCTATACAAAGATCAAGGCTTTGTGCTCCGAGATGTTCTTGTTCCACTGAACAACTGACCCTTTTACTGCAACAGCCTGTAAGAAACTGTTCCATTAGTTTTCACAGAATAACATTTCTGTGGCAGGATTTTACCCTTGCTATATGTGACAGTGATGTTGCCTGTTTCTATCATCATGGAGGGTGCGGCATGAAAATAATGACTGGTGTTTAAACTGTACTCCAAGGCTTTTTAATAAGCTGGCTGGAATTAGCAGAGCAAGGGAAAGGTGTACACCATTATTTCGTTTCAGGCAGAAAACACAGGCATTATCCTAAAGAGTTCTTTAGTGTACACGATGTCTTCTTCCACGCCTACAAAAATATCTTCACTATTAGGAGAGCTGGAACAGCTAAGTATCCTCTCCACTGTCACTTGGCTTTACAGGAACAATCTTCACATCTACTGAACAATACCCTTTAGTACCAGTAAATTTCAGCTCGCTCAAACGGTATAATCTAGAAGCCAAGCATTCTTAGGTGCAACCAGTGCTTTCTTAAGGACATACACACACACACACACACACACACACACACATATATATATACACATACATATATATATATACATATACATATATACATATATATATATACACACACACATATACATATATACATATATATATATATACACACACACACACACACACACACACACACACACACATATATATAGAGACCAGCTCCCCTTAAAATAAACGAAAGGATTCAAAGTACAATCTGAATCTTGCACTACTTAAGATTTACTGAATTACTCTGCTCCCCGAATGCCCAGTCAGATGGGGAGGCAACCCAATAATACAACAGACCTGCTCTAAATCCTACCAATGCTCATCTCTCCTTGTCCTGTGTACATGAATCAATAATGTTCTCTCTGCCCGAGTTCTCTGATCACAATGAAATGGTTTAAATTTTCATGCTAGCTAATTCTAAGGAGCCTGAAACAGGCAAACATTTACAATTACGGTAGATAAAATATGATCCAAAAATACTACACAAGGCATGTGCTAAAGATCAAGCTTTTCAATAGTTGTTGGTAAAAGCCAACTCAAATAGAAACTGGTGCCAACTTTTTTGGATGATGTTCAGGAGCAAACCTAGTAACCAACTTTCTTAACAAATTGCTAGACAGCTCACCATCAGGACTGCAGTCCATGCATGAATGGCTCGACAAATTCCAGGACTGTAGTGACAGAAGTATTAAAACTATAACAAGGAGGCTGCCAAGTATTTCTAGTTCCTCTTATAGCAGGTCATATAAGAAACAATTTGAGCTGAACTAAATACTTTTTCATTCGCTGAAGGCCTCCTAGAAAAAGTGCTGTATTACTTTAAATTGCATTCACTTACACAAATGAAGTTAGAGATCTTGTGGTTATTCTACAGCATGGAACAGTTATCTTGTTGGTTTTGTAGTCTTAATAGCTATACTAAGAAATAGCTATACTAAGAAAACTGTATCTAGAAGCCCTGGATGTCACTTACATGGGTTTACAACAGACTAGTAACTTGCCAAAAGCAGAGAGACCAATCAATGGCCAGGAACCAGAGCCAGACCACTGCCACTAGCTATTAATGAGCATACTGGTCTTTTCCCCTATTGGGCTACACCAAGGAGGTCGACAAGACAAAAATCAGATTAATATTTGCCACTGATTTAAATAGAAATCTGCAGACTACATGGGACACAACTGTAAAATCAGACAAAATGAATGTGCAGAAGTGCTTTTGATGTTTTACATGTAGCCTTCACCACTAGGCTTTATTCTAAATATACCTCTCTTCTCCCTACAATGAAAACTGTAAAAGGAATACTAGAAGTGAACAAGCCTACTTGAACTTTTATTTTAGTTCCTAAAAGCAAAGCCAGACACTTACATTACGTATGTTTTGCTTGTACATTTTACTCCACCAATAGGTATTCTTCTGACAATAACAGATGAGTTCTTGGGAATCAGGGCATTATCATCAGTATACTCTGAAAAAGGAGACAAAGAGCATGCATGCTTGGTAAGGGTTCAATATTAGAAAGAACTGGTTCAGAATTTTACCCAGAAAACACCAAGGTTTTTCAGAATGCATTCCATGGACAATTTTTTGCTTCTCCCACTGTTACTGAGGCAATTTTTAACAGCAACTGAAGTTACATTTGTCAGTATGAATTGGATCTGTACAACAAACATATGGCAAAGAAAACATTACTGGACACCATAAAACACAACCTACTCATGACATGAAATATGAACAAGAAGCACAGCATGAATATGATAGATATCATCTCAGGGATTAGAGCAACAAGCATGTGCAAGTTAATTCAACAGACTAATAGTACTTGTAGACAATTATTCCCGAATAAGGATTGCATTAGGAATCTAAAAAAGCAGAAACTTTTTTTTCTTAAAAAAGGGGGAATGTTTCACAGTCTTCTTTAAAGCAGAATATGAGTTAATTTCATCCATCTCACTTTCCATCTGCAATCATTCTACCTTTTTAAATGGTTGATTTTTACAGTTGTGCAAGGCAGCAAACAAATTTACAACAGGCACTGTCTGGCCATATTTCTATTTACTAACCATGGGAAACTATAGTTTCAGGAAAGAAAAAAGAAAAACCTAGATAGGTGGAGATTTGAAGAAAAGAGGAGAAATGGGAGATGTTATGTGAAAACATCTTGGAGCATCACTTGGTCCAGAGTAGGATTAAGAATCTACTTGAATATAAGGAAATCAACTCTGTGAGGCGGAGGAAAAAGTTCCAGAGCTTAATTTTAACCATGGAAAAATCTTAATTTTCTTTTCTTCTTGAAAAAGTTCGTAAACTCTACTAGTAACGAACAGATACCAGTACAATATTACAGCGCACACACGTCTTAACTATTCACAATCGAGGTAGCATAAAGCCTCAAATACACATACTCATCCAACCGATATTGCCTGAAACTCTGCTGCACACAGTTCCATGCGTACAACAGTGATGACGTCACCAGCAGTAGCAAATCAATGCTGATTAAAGGCTTCCTTTGACAATTTCAGGGTGTACGTGACATTGTCACATTGTGTACAAGTCAAGTGCACCCCACAAGTGCCTTTATTGAGCAGCAACTTGGCCCTGATGATGCCATCCCCACTGCACAAAAAGGGAATATTATTCATAATTGTAAAAGAACATATTCCACACTCCATATTTTTTTAAAAAAAATCAGGAAAAAAAAAGGTTTGGAAAAAAAACATGTCCCCCCTTCAAATTTTCTGTTCCCCCCCCCCCCCCACAGGACTTCCCATCTCTAGCTGCACAACAGAATTCCAGCCATCATGTTATAAATGTATTTTCAGCTGTGCTTGGTCAAATCAATCTGATTTTTTTAAAAAAAAAAATCATTTGCGTTCAAGTTTTAAAAAAAGGGTGTCATTTATTTTCTTGGGGTTGGGATGTTTTTTGTAACAACTCTCATGTACGACTTATATTCCATGTAGTCCACTGGTGAATTTCAGACTTTCAAGATGTGAATGCAGACTTGCTAAGGATCTCTGTAAGGGAGTTGAGGTTCTATATCATACAATGAGCCTACCAGGTCTAGTCTCATGCTCTAACGACTGTATCAAATAACTCAGTTCAAAGAAAAGGTTTGGCTTTGTATATATAAATAAAATGTAAATGCTACATTGAGTCTCTAATTTAGCGCACTGCAAAAATTCCAGAATGTTTTTTTATTTTAAAATTTCCTGAGCCATCAATATCACCAAAATGACAAATAAGTCCAAATTTCAATGAACCTTATCCAGAACATGGCAGATAACCTCAAGAAAAGGGAGGGGGGGGGGGAGAAGAGAATCTGGTCATGGGATAATCTCAATTGTTTGGTGGGATAGACATTTACATCATTTGGAAAAGCTCTAAATTCTAGAAATATGAGAAAGTTTCACTAGAGAACTACATCAATAAAAATGTTTATGCCTTACAGAAAAACGGAGGAATAAGAATTTTTCCTAAGGAAACAAATGCCTGTCTCTCCAATCGACCACAGTCCTATTTTATTTACCATTCAACTTCCACCTACAAGTTCCAAACAGGCTTTCAAATTCTTGGCTGGAACTACCTGTAAACTTTCCAGAAATACCAAATTTCCATAAACCTACACCATACAGGTGTGTGAACGAGCAATATTGTATTTCCCCTAAAAATAAAGGCATATTCTGGGTTGCCATGCTAGTTGAATTTTGGTAAAATTGTTGACAAATAAACAGGCAATACATGGGGAAAAAATCTCTTCCATAAAGTTCTGGGTGTACTTCAGAAAAGCCAGCTCCTGTCTGCTTTAATTACCCAAAGCTGACTGTAACCATGGCATTTGAAATGCACCTAACAGCAACAAGATCTGCTGAGATTCACAAACAGCAGAAACCAGCTGTCTACTTTTTGGAAGGGTCAAACCTGTTTATTAACAGGGGTGAGAGTTCTTTTTAGTTTCCTGCACTGTCAAAATGTTCACCCGGCTGATTGCACCGCCCTCGAGAAACGGGTGCTACCCTCACTTCCTACTCCTGGGATGAAGGACAAAGGGGCAGAGGTGAAACGGAAAAACAAGAATTTACCAAAGGAGGCCCTGTTCATACAGAAACTGGCTGGAACATTTTGCAGCAACATCACAACCAGTGAGGTCAAGGAATTTCCAGACCATTTAAACCATTGGGAAAAGTTCCCAGCAGTCGAGCTCTTACAGATGGCAAGCCAACCAATCACTTGGGATGATTGGCTCATCCCATAAACTACATCCAGACAAACGTGTTCCTAAGCCTCCCTCGAAGCAGATGATCTGGGCTTTAGAAATCCGACGGGCAAAACAGGAAACTGGAAGGATCCCTGCAAATAAGAGTCACCCGCTGCTGACCTCGCCCAGGTGCCCAGAGGAGCTTTCCTGCCACCCCACCTGTCAGAGATGTGCCCAATGCCAGTTCCACAACTATGCCCTGCCAGGAGATCCCAGAAAAGCCTCCTCAAGAGTTCCCTCCTCGGGCCTATGAAGGAAGATCCCTCCTCCCTCTCGGACAGCGAAGGAAGGGGACCCACCGCTCCAGCAGGCCTTTCCAATCCCTTTCCCTGCAGAAGGAGGAAAGGCTTCTGGGCCCCGTCAGGCCGCGATATGGAGAGGGGGTGGGTGGGTGGGAGGGAGGGAGGGAGCAGGAACCAGAGCGAGGGGGACCCCAAGGCCCCAAAGCCGGGCCTTCTCCCAGGCCACCCCCTCAGAGAGAGAGGAAGAGAAACCCGGGAGAGGAAAAGGCCGGCGAGAGGGGCCCGGGGTGGCGGTGGCCCCCTTCCTCCTCCGCCCCCCGCAACCCACCATCTCCGCGGGGCCGGCTCCCTCCTTCGGCGCCACGTGTCTGGGGACGGAGAGGCCCCCGCTCCCAACCCCCCCCCCCGCCCGAGGTGGTCCTTCCTCCCCCCCCCGCTTACGCAGCCGTCGGGCCTCCCTCCCTCCCTCCTTTGGGCCCCCCCCCGGCTCACCCTCTTTGGTCTGGGCGTTGGTGATCTGGAGGTCGCAGTCGGCCGCCTTGAGCTTCTCGCGGCCCATGATCTGGCGCTTGAGGTCGAAGAGGGAGATGTGGAGCCCGTCGAAGGTGACCGTGTCATAGTTGAGCTTCGACGAGAACTTGTAGTGGACGCAGGACATGGCGGGAGAGGAAGGCAGGCAGCCCGGCAGCCCAGCCGGCCGAGGGAAGAGGCGGCGGCGGCAGCAGAGGCAAGCACCGAGGCCGGAACCAAGACCACGACCACGACGACGGAGGGCTAGGCCGCGGCGGCGAAGGAGGCGAAGGAGGCGAAGGCGGCTGGGCGGGGCGGGTTGCCCCCGGAAGGCGACCTGGCGGGGCTGGCGGCGAAGGCGAAGGGCCCGCGCTCTTCCCTCAGAGGCCGCGTCGCCCCGCCATGGCCTCGGCGGCAACCACGACGGCTCCCCTCAGGCGCGCCGCTGGCCCGGCTAGGCCTCCATCATGGCGGCGGCGGCGTCCCTCTTCGTCCGTCGATCCCTCCGGCCCGCTTCCTCCTCGTCCTTTCCTCCTCAGGCGGCCCTGGCCTGGCCCGGGCCTAGCCCGGCTTCGACCCCCCTCCTTCTTCCGCGGTCGCCGCTTCTCCTCCTTCTTCTTCTTCTTCGCCGTCTCCTCCTCCTCCTCCTCTCCTCCTCCTCTCTCCTTCTTCTCCTCACAGAGCGGCGTCTGGGGTTTCCCGGCCGGCCACTGCACGGGCTGCGGAGGGAGGGACGACGTCTTTGGAATGGCCCCCTCCGCTTCTCTACTCAAATCCCTCCTCCCTCTCCGCCCGACGCCTCGAGCGCGTGCGCGCGCACGCCCCTTTCTACGCCCAACCCCACCGGCCGTGCGGCGCGAGCCCGGGACTGCGCATGCGGCGCAGTGCACCACCTTCGGCCCTCACGTGACCCTGCGCATTATGACAAAGGGAGAAAAGCCGCTCTTCCGGCTACTGGGCCTCCCTCCCGCCTTCCTCTTTTCCGACCTTCTGGGCCAACGGTTGTCTGCGTGTGAGAGCACGTGGGCGGGGCTTTGCACCTTTTAAAAAAGGCGTGCCACGTGGTCTCCGGGCGGCCCCGCCCTCTTAAAGGTGCAGGAGGGTTGGTTCCCCTTTTGATCCTATTCGGAGCTGTTTTAATCATTCCGGGCGTTCATTTCATTGCAAGTGGAAATATTTACTAATAAAACGAGACCGAGGAAATTGTAGGCTCTGGGGTGGTGAGGAACCTCCCCACTGTTGGAAATACAATTCCCATCATCCCCAGCTGGGGGATTCTGGGAGTGGTAGTCTCCACCCCACCCCAATCAAAGAAGGCACGTGCCCCTTTCTGGTGGGGAGTTTTTTTGGCGGCCAAGCCTGGAAGGAAAACACCTTTGGTGCCCCTTCTGGGGGTGTTCTTGGGGGGGGGGACTCCCCACACCCCACCTCCACCTCCACCGTCCTGGATTCTCCTTCCTGGCCGATGCCAGGGCCCGCCCTTGCAGGCGCCGAGGCGGAGGGTCCAGCTCCAGCAGCCCTCCCGCCGCTCCGTCCCTTCCCTGCTCCGCCTCGCCTTCCACGTCGCCGACCCCCGGGGCCGGGGATTCGAGCCCTGGACGCTCCCGGTTGGAGCCCAGCCGCCCGCCTTTGTCTCGCCTTTTGACCGACCCGCTGGCCGAAACGGCCGGATCCAGAGTTCAGGGCTTGGAAGTGGCCCCGGGCCTGCCCGTGTGCCATGGCGGGGACCTGTTTCGGTGCCCAGCAAAAAGGCGGGGGCACGGGTCTTCTCTCCACAAAAGGCGCGTCCCCTAAAGACCCGGCGATTAGAGGTGTCAACTTTCCGAAAATTTCCATTCCCCCCCCCCCCGGAAAAAAACAGGTGAAAAAATGTGTTTCCCCCCCCGAAGGGGGGTTTAAATTGTATGTATGTCAAGTTGTCTAGACTGGATCGACTGAGAAATGGAAAATTCCATTTTTTTCCCTGGGGGGGACACCGGTTCTTTCCCTGTTGTTTTTTCCGGGGGGAAACCCTGAAATTTCCGGAAATTGGACAAGTGGGGAGACAAACGGCGCACGGGATTCGACCCGGCGGGTGCAAGCCCATTGCCGTGCCCGCCCCCCTTCTCGCCGGCGAGGGAGGCCCGATCCCCGGGCGCTGCCCTAGGGCTTTTCAGCGGGTTAAGGGCGTCCGTCCTCCTGCAGGCGGAGTCCAAACCCGGCTTCCGCGGCGTGCAGACGTTCACGGGTGGCCCTCTTGCGGCTCGGCTTCCCCACTGCACTCCCTCGCCCCGCCTCGCCTCGGAGTCCGGGGACCGCAGAGCCGGTTGGCACCTCCAAGACGGTCATCAGCCGGCCACCCGGGCCCCCCCTGCTCCGAAACCTCCCATGAAAAAAAGAGCCCGTCGTTTATTTGTTTAAAATGTTTCTACCCCACCTTTCTCCTGAACAGGGACACAAAGTAGCTGAGATCATTTAAAAAAAAAGAAAGACAATAATTGAAAGCTAAAAATACAGTAAGTGATTCAAACATTATTAAAAGAATCACATAGTTTTTCAAACGTTACAAAATGCAACAAAGGATATAAAAGCAAATCTCCAGATGGAGAAGAACATTCCCAGGCTGCTGAAACTGTGAAACAAAACATCACCAGGTTAATCCTTAAGGTTCTCTAATGCCCTTTTCTTTAAATGCTGCTGTGCAAATATTTTGCATGGTGTTTACGAGGGGGGGGGGGAAGAACATGCATTTTCTTTTCTTTCAGGATGGGCAGAAATAACAGGATTTTTAAACACAGGGTATTGGTGTCAGTTTCATGTCAAGAGTTCTTAACATTGCTCACATTTGCCCTTCTGCCTTTGTTTTCTAACTGTTCCAGGAAAGGCTGCAGGTCTGTTACACAAGAAGCCAAGATTTTAATAGATATTTTTGCTGGATTTTTAGCTTCATAGCACAAGTCTTAAGCAGTGCAGACAGTTTTCCCTGAGAGTCATATCCTTCTTGTTGCCTGTTCGTTTTGTTTTGTTTTTTAAACTTTATCTTTCATTTATTACTGTTTTATTACAGTTCTTGTTATCTATGTTGAAATCAAAATCCCAGAAGCAGCAATAAGCTATCAGCGTATTTCTGTCCTGCCATGGAATCGGCACAGTGCAGTTATGAGAGATGCCTGTGTCCAGAGATCAGTGTCTTATCTGCTTTCTCTTGAGAAATACCAGGGTGAGAGGCTGCCTCCTGGCAAGGTGCAATGCTCACTTTTTTAGGGGTGAAGTGACTGCCTTTGTACTGAGGTCCCAGTACGGACATATTCCTTCACAGGGTGTTGCAAAGGCATGCATGCAGATCAACAGGATCTTTGGGCCGAAACTGCATGGAAACAGGGAAGAAGGGGGTGGCAGTCAGCAGAAAGGCCTCCCGGATACGGGGGTGAGACAAACCACAGCTGGTGTGACCATCTCCCAGATTCTGCCACTCGCCTGCCGTGTTTTCCCTCAGAGAATGAGATCATAAGCAAAAGGCAGTCTAGTCGTGAAGATGCAGCTTGGTTAAGCTGTTAAGGCAGCAGCCCTTTTACAAGGCTTAAAATTAAAGGATGCCTCGATCCAGAGCTGCAAAGCCTTCTGGGACCACGTCTTTTTTTTTTTGTCAATATACATGACAGCTGTTTCTCGTAATTACAGTTTTGTGCTGCTGCTCCCAGATAAACACATTTTGATGGTGAACAAGTTTCATTCTTCTGTTTTATTTTTATTTATTGGAAACATGGGGTTGGGGGAGAAAAGCACAATGAAGAATCTCACAGCAGGCAGTTAAAAAAATCTGGCATGTCTAAATCACATTGTAGAATTATAATGCTCTCCAAACTCCGAGAAGAGTTTTCAGCGGCCACTGAAAAGCGAATAAAGGCAGGCAGAGGTTTTGCAGACAGGATCCCCAAGACGGGATGTACCAAAATGGATGAGGTTTCATCCAGCCTCTCTTCAGCTGGGTGGGCCCCTCAGCCTACGAGGCCAAATCCGGATTGACCAGCCAGGTTTGTGAGGCCGACCGGCCATCCTTTCTTAGATGCCATCCTCTTTGGGGCTTTGTCAATTGACATAAAGCACCATGTGCTCCTCAAGGGTGTGTTTCTGGGAGGGGGGGGCATTGGTAACTCTTGAGGCTGTGGCCACCCATGGTCTGATAATGCTCCAGATGGACTCCTGGAAAGCATTTTATGCAGGGCAAGCTTTGAAGCCTGCCTGGTCTGGCTAATATTTGGGATTGGAGGCAACCCAAATCTCAATGGATTTAGACTCCTTCCAGTCTGGGCCGTTGCTTGGTTCTGGAACTGGATCCGCATTGGTCACCATGATGGTTGAGGAAGAGAAAGAGAGACAGAAAGGTGGAAGGCAGACTTACAGTTCTGGCTTGTTTTCTCAGCGCCCACTGTACAGGGAAGTATTGCAACGTCTTGTTCTTTGTGCTTTTTGACAGCAATGTGAAGCAGGTGGCAATTGGCCAGGTGGGGATACAAACAGATGGAAACCCCCCCCCCAGCTTAATAGATTTATTTATTTAATTTATTTATTGAATTTATATCCCACCCATCTAGTCAATAGACCACTCTGGGCGGCGAACAACATATAAAATAAAACAATTTAAAATATAACAGTGATATAAGACACTACCCATCTGCCCACCCACCCAAATGTTCTGAGATTGTCTCCCCAATGGAACGGAAGCAGGTCCTGGGCCAGCGGCTGCTGGAGATGCCACAAGCTGGTCCCTTTCTGGCTCACGCCTTATGCTACTCCAGCCTCATTTGAGGTGGACGGGTGGCACTGTCTAAAAGCTTGGCCATCCTGTCCCCTAACATTAACTGTCACATGGTAGCCCCGCTTACATAAAAGCTGTGGTGCCTCTTCACATCCAGAAATGCTGTAGGAACCATGGAAAAGCACCACAGGAGCAAAATGTGGGTCTGCAACGTGGAGACCTGAGATGTTTTCAGCAGTTTTCAAAGACTGGAAAGGTCGTTATCCAGACGAGGGGCAGGATCTGTTCTCCATCATCCCAGAGTGCAGGACACGTAACCATGGGCTCAAGCGACAGGAAGCTAGATTTAGGATGAACATCAGGAAAAATCTCTTAACTATTAGTATGACAATGTAACCCATGACCTCAGGAGGTGGTGGTGAGCACTACAACGCTATGGAGGCCTTCAAGAGAAAGTTGGACCGCCGTCTGTCGGATTTGCTTGGATTGGGATTCCTGCCTTGAGCCTTGATGGCCTTCGAGGCCCCTTCTGACTCCGTTAGTCGGGGATTCTAGGATCTGTCATGGGGAAAGGGACCCCTGCAAGGGAAAACAGGCAGCACTCTGCCTTTGATACTACCCTGAGCACATCAAGCAGATTTGCTCTGCAAGAAAGAGAGTTTCTGCCCTTTTCCATTTCCGATTTTCTTTTCCTCCTCCAAAATCCTTTCCTGAAGCGGAAAACTTCCTGGTGCTGAAATGGACAATCACTCTCAAAGCGCAGCTGCAGCTCAAAGGGGTGGATTTCTTGGCAGGCACATCAAAACCGAGAAGCCCTCTCTTTGAGGCCAAATTGTGCATTCATCTCCTTGCTTTTGAGGAGGGGAAGAAAACCTCACCACGATTTGCAATTCAGCTTTTGTGTAATGAGCTCTTGTGTGGATTCGGCAATGGCTGCTTTGCTTGGAACAGATTGTTGGTGAAACTAGTTTGTCAAACATTTTTCAGTGCAAGCCTTACTTTTTTCCCCTTGTTTTCAAAAGCAACAGCTGCTAAGCCTGATAATTATTGTATTCCATCAAAACAAACACACCAACTTTCTGCTCTTAATGCTTCTCTGTGCAGTTTCCCCAAAGACTCTTACTCTTCCGTTCCTTTAAAACAAAATAAAACGTGTGCATGCTTTACATTCTCTTGGGTTAAAAAACCCACCCTCGTTAATTACCGGTTGGGGGATTCCAGAGAGGCTTGGGAAAAGACATGGGGAACCTGGAGAAAAGGGAAGAGAGGGGCCATAGAAATTAATCAGAAAATTCCTGTTTGTATAACCTGCTCAGTTATGCTCAAGAGCCCCCCCCCCTCCACGGTGTGTCACTCCTGTCAGACAGAAGCACCTCGCTGAGTGGTGAGGTGCTTCTCAGTGTTCCAAGGCCTATGTGTTTTCAGTACAACGACGCTTCCACCGTGGCGAATTTCTAGTAAAACATACTGCAAATATATATACTTTCGCCACAGCAAGGCAGTAGCTGAAGATCTGGGCTTAAATACTTCTCTGTGTTAGCCACTTTGTCTTGCATAGCTGCCGTGTGAAGTGACGCTCAGGTAAAACAGCCCGTTGGGACTTTGCATTCCAAAGATGGACACGGCTGGCTTTAACTTTCCCTCCCCACTTTGGAATGTGTTTTGGGGGAATCTAGACTTTGTAGGAGGTAAGCCTCTGTCCTCCAACCCCACTCCACCCCCCAGGGAAAGGAGGGTCTTGGTGGGAGGGCCTGGGAGCCCAAGCCCCACATTGCCTGTTTTTACAAAGGTCACCTTTCAGCGCCGGATGGAGGCTTTGGCGCTCGAAGGCCGACAGGTGGGAAAACCGTGGATCGGTCTTGTGCACAGATCACCTGGGTGGAAGCAATAGGGTGAGGTATAGAAAGAGCACGCTTTTGGCACTCTTCCATAATGCAGTTAAAAGCCAACCGATTCCACCGATGAGCCACTGGAAAACGTTACCTAGCAACAGAGAGCCGTTTGAGGGCCGTTCTCCCTTTCTCTCTTCCCGTGGATCAGAAAGGTCACAGGACATCTCGACCCACAAACGGGTCCACCTCCCAAGCGTACCGCAGACACGGATATACGATTTCTCACAATAGGCTGCAAACAAAGCTTGTGGGGCAGTACGAAAAGGCGGCAGAAGAGCTGATCCCGTATTCATGGCATGTCATCATTACGGGGGCTGCGTGCACTGCTGCCTGGTTCAATGTGCATCTGCTTTTGACAGGGTTCTGCCGTGGCTCGGCTGCTGTGATGTCCCGTCAGGGGCACTTGAATGCGTTATCTGCTTAGGATTCCAAGGATGCCGTCCTTGTGCCATGCTCTTGTTGGCAGGGGACTTGCCTTTCATGCCCAGGGGTGACGCCATCGCTTCAAATGGTGGACCAGCTATGGGCACCACCGGCTGTGTCTTCCCAGATGCAGAAGGTCCCTAAGTGCCAAGGTGGTTATTTAGATGCTAGAGAAGCTGAGGGAGAGAAGGTCAAAGGCCACCATCCTGGGGCTCTGCCACTCCTAGGCCTCTGAAATGTCAAAGGAGCCACACTGGTCTCACCGAAGGGGGGAAAAACGTGTGCCCAGAGGCGCGGCAGATAGAGGAAGGGCTGCCAGACATCACGCCACAGACCTCCTCGGGTGAGAATGGGTTGTATTCTCACTCTTAGCATAGGCTGGGAAGAGTTCGCCACAGCTGCAAAGTGAATTTCTGTTGGCCAACCCTCTTGGGCTTTCTTTTCGGGACCTCAAGCGAGCAAACCTCTCATTCACAGGCAAGAGGGGCAAAGTTGGAAATGATTGAATAACTGAAACAGAAGGAACACAGATTTCACGGAAATGGGGGGAAACGGCAAGCAGGGTCATCTGTGTGTCTGCTGTTGCTGAGTCTGTACTCCAGGGACTGCTGATGATGGGAGGAGGATTGGCGAATAGGTGACGTCATGGCCCCTGATCTTCCTTCTTGTGGCTCTCCAAATCGGAGGCGGGCTGGGTGCATTTGTCCAAATGGAGAAACCGGTCCAAAGGGAAAGGGTCCCCTCAGACAGCCCTCCAGCGGAGGACTCTCCTGCCTTGAAGAGGACCTGTGGCCACCAGAGGTACAGACCACCAGTGGACTTCCCACCTTCGACTCTTCTCTTCCCTGTACAAACCTTGTAGTTCATCATTTGGAGAGCCTCCACGCTTAACCGTTCTTTTAAAAGGGTTTTTCTTTTTCTTTTTTGCAGCTAACCCTAAAATGGAAGTGAGAAGAAGATTCAGCAGTGCCTGCCCAGCCCGTGGGCCTCCTCCCCTGGGCAACGGTCCTTCTGCTGGCATTCAATCCCTTCCTTTGAGTGTGGCTCCCTCCCACTCTGAGCTGCCAGTGCCATGTGCGCCACCTCTGTGGGATGTTTGGGAGAGAAAGGTCTATGAAGAAGAGTTCCCCTGCGAGCTGGCATCCGCTCGGCTCGCTTGAGCTGCAGCCACCTCTCCTCCGCCAAGCAGATGCTCTCCTCTTGGCATCCCACAAAACCCAGCATCCAACTGCCAGGAATTTTGCCCACACCAATAAGAGTCTCTCGTGCTGCGGGGGACTCAGTGGGAAGCTGCTGCAGCAGCAGCAGCGAGAGCAACAACATCAACTGGAAGAAGGAATCCAGAGGAGAGAGCTACCTTGAAAGCTCACCATCAATTGGAGCCTTGCATTTAAGCTCCGCATCCCAAAAGCGGTTAAGCCAAGCCACACCCTCTGCCCATCTGTCTTTCCAAAGCAAAACTTCTCAGGCAGCTGTGGGGGGCTCAGGGCTCTTGTGCTCATTGCGATGCAGATGTTTCTCAAATGTGGGACACACACACACACACACACACACACACACACACACACACACGTCCTCCGCGGTGACAGCCACAGTCCTTCTTACTGCTTCTCCAGGAAGGCAGCCAGGTTTGCTCTATTTTATGCTTCGCTGTCAGGAACATGAACCTGCCCTTTGGCAAAAAGGCTGCATGTAATATTGATAAGTTTTACATTTTAAATTTTTCTCAAGGACTAAAGGTGCCCGCCGCCGGCAGAAACCCACTGATGTTCTCCTGCACATCTGTAGCTTTGCCATCCTTATTCGGGGACTGCTTTTAAAGGAAAATAATTGCCTTTATTGCTAATTCTACTCCCATGTGTTGCCTCCCCCGGCGTGACCCCCAGCCAGAGTGCCAGCTCCACAGCTGATGAGGCAAAGGGGGCAGCCCGAGTGAGAAACGGGTCCTCCAAAGGTGGTGGGGGGGGGGCTGGGGCTGCTGCTTTTTAAATTTTATTTTTTAGGTCAAGCTGATGTTTCTGGCAGATGTTGAATCATCCACAGAAATCCCTTTGGATACGCCCGTCCTGGGGCGAGAGGGCTGGAGTCCAAACACTTGGGTTCAAATCCCCACTGGACCATTACCCCTCACTGCATGAGCCAACCATACAGTTCCAAGCTGGCCTACCTCTCAGGATTGTTGTGGGGATAGGAGAATGAATGCCACTGGAGGGAAGGTGGGACATCCATTGAAGCAATACATAGACAGACATATCCGTTCTCCCCCCATCCCCACCCCCCCAATCCCCGCCAGTGCAGAGCACAAAGGGCCTGCCAGCCGCAGCGGCTCATCCGAGTGTGTTTTATTGGTACATGGTTTCTTCTTTAAGCTTCAGATTTCACCCCGTTTTACAGGTTGTATCGGCCGCTGCCCCTAAAAAGCTGGGCACAGATGGAACCAACCCCCTCCGCCACGGCCAGAGATCTCTAGCTCGGACCACGAGGAGTCTTCCTGGGGACGTTGTATACGATGTCCTCCAGCCGGCCACGTTGTATACCTCAGGTTCCTGCTGGTACCTTGGCATGGATGGAGGAGGAGGGGAGGGCCCTCTGCCCCCTTCGTCCTGGAGGCAAGCGTTAGGCATGAAAATCCAGAACCCTTGTGAAACTCACAGAAAAGCCCCAGTGCCACTTCTCTTCCAATCGTGTGGAAGGAAATTGGGTTCCAAGCAATTTAATGCATGCACACAATAACAGAGATTCCCCCAGCCCCGCTCGCACCCCCAAACACCCCCATCATCCAGTTTATCCAGAGGAGGAGATGCTACGGTCTCACAAGCTCCCAAGTGCGGTCTTTCATGGGTTGAGGAGTTCCCACAAATGCTATTTCTGGGCTAAGAACACACACCATACCTTCCTGATGGGGTCTCCAAATGGCCCCCATCTTCCAGTTTTGGCAGTCCCCCAGCTACCCCACCTACTGTGTGCATGGCGAAGCTCAGTGTCCATTCATGGTGAGAGAATGAGAGGCTCGGGAAGACACTAACACAACAGTCAAGCCCAAGGGCAATTCGCTTGGGCCAGCATCCGACCATTGGGGAATTCAGAAAGAAACAGATCACCCCTCTCGGATGCCTACTGAAAAACAAAATGTTCACTGGTCACAACAACACGGGGGTGTGGTGGTGGTGGTGGTGGTGGAAGGGTGAAGATCAGGAAGGGGTTGACTGGTCACATCATGCAGTCCAAACGGCACATCTCTGTACATGGTGGGACCGCGCAGGACAGCTCCGGCGGCGGAGCCGACCAAGGACACGCCTGGCCTTAGACCGGAGTGGTTCGTCTGTTGGCTGGGTTGTTGTGCAAAGAGTCCTTGAATTCTTTGGGGAGGGAGTTGTGGATCTGTAGAAACCCATGGTCTCTCTCTGAGTTGAGCAGGGTCCCCAGCGTCACCTTGGAAGGATCCCTGGAGAGGGTGAACATGGAGATGTCGGTGGAAGGGATGGCGCGGAAGCCTTGCCCCAACGGAGACAGGTCCCTCGACCTTGGCTCGGTGGAGCGGGAACTGGATCTCCGCCGGAAACGGTAGCGGTACGTCGGCAAGCGGGGGAACGCGGACTTCTTCAGCAACGCCACCGAGTGAGATTTGGCACGAACCTGGCGGTGCTTCTCAATGTACATGTGGACGGCGATCACCCCCACCATCTCGGCAATAATGAACGACAAGGCTCCGAAGTAGAAAGACCAGCCGTAAGAGTAGCTTTTCTTGGAGTCGCTCTGCCCAGGGTCCCCGGCATTTGCTGAGATGTAAACTATAATCCCGATGATGTTGCTCAGGCCTGAAGAGAAGAACCAGAAAACAGGTCTCAGGGATACCGGCCCCATCTCAGAGATGGGGGAGAGAGAAGTTACCCAAAGGTCAATGTGGCCAAAGGTGGGCCAGATGGGTTTATGTCCAGTTCAGACAAGTGGGCTGGGCTGACACACACACACACACACACACACACACACACACACACACACACACACACACACACACACACACACACACACACACACACACACACACTTTCTCTTTATATGCTATTAAGGCTTTAACTACTCCTACACGTTGAGATTATAATAGACATTATGCACACACGCATGTAAGAAGAACCGGAAGGTGTTCTCTCCAAGTCCAGAGTAGTCACAGATCTTTAGGGGTATTTATAGATTGGGGAGCTCATCGTCTCTGTCCCTCTCAGTTCGCTATCAACATTTGCCCTCTTAGGTCCACTTTTTGGAGAAATGAGTGAACTGGGAAGATTTCTCAAGAGGCAGAACTCAAAGATTTCTCTTTGAGTCTGTGCATTATGTGCCGCCAAGTCAGAGCCCACTTATGGCAACCCCACGAGGGTGTTCAAGGTAAGCGAGAGTTTTAAAGAGCTCTTTGACCGGTTCCATTCCCCCGCCCCCCATGATTCCTGGGGCCAAGCAGGAAATAGAACCCAGTCCCTCTGCCCACTGCACCCCCTTGGAGACACCTAGATCTTGCTTTCACAAGCCCGCTGGGCCCAAGTGGGTCAAATAAGGAAGAAACCAAGGCTGCTCCTTTGGACTGGAAGCTACGGGAACACAGAATAGAGGCGTACCATTTTTGTGACATTAGGTAAAAAGAGTAGAAGAGAGAGACACACACAGCACAGTCAGGTTCAGGATCCTGACACGGTGTAAGGCCTTCTGAAACCTGTCTTCCCACCATCTCCCTCCTCAAGCACCAACCACTGCTTTTTTCAGCGCCTCCCCATTTTGGTAAGAATCCTGCTAAGCAGTGTTTGGACCAGGATGAGCCGTTCCTGCACCCTTCTGCACCGCAAGCAGCCTTCCCTCCCTCGATGCATCTTCCAGCAATCGGCAGAGCTGAGCTTTGAACTGATGGCTGTGACAAACCACCCTTGCCGTTCTTGTAGGAGCAGCAGGACCAAGACCAAAGAGGAACGTTCGGTTAGCGACCCTGAATTGCCAAGAATGGCCTGCCATTTATTAGAATATATATGCTGCTCCTACGAGATACACACACACACACACATATGTATGTATATATTCTTCCTCTTTGAAGTGTGTTTTTTTGGTATATCCCGAAGGAATAGGCACTTTGTGGCAGCCGTGTGAGAAAAGTTTGCTGTGGCTTCGAAAGAGGCTCCACAGGTGGACTCTGATGCTGTCGTAGCCCCGTGGAGCAGCACCGTCTTCCTCCACATGCCGTCAAATATTGAGAAAGCTTCTGCATCAGGAGAACAGATCCCACACGGGAGGAGGATGACAACGACGTTAGCTTTCCTCTCCTTCATTTACAAAAGAGGGAAGAAAACTCTGCCTATGCGAAAAGGTCCCGAGGGGGCGGGGGAATCAGATGTTTAAAATTGCTAGAAGATGGAGCCATCTGCTTTAGGAGTCCTCCTGCTTAATTTGATCTAATTCATACGTCTCTGGGTACTTACTCTGGGGCTGGGGGAAGGGCGTTGACCTCCGAGGGAACCAGAGGCCCTTCATCATTAGTGATTCAAATTGGTACTGAAATCGCATTGCTCCAGGACTGAAACTTAGGACAAATTGAACTCTTACACATTCTGAGGAAACTGGGACGAGGCGTGTATGTGGTGTGTGTGTGTGTGTGTGTGTGTGTGTGTGCATGCATGCATGATGTCCAGCTTCAGCTGCAGAGTCTTACTTTGGAAATGGATGCCAGGGGAGGGATATCCATTCCACAGGAGCCTTGTGGCACAGTGGTTAAAACTGCAGCACTGCAGCAAAGACTCTGCTCACAACCTGAGTTTGATCCTGGGCTCAGGTAGCCTGCTCGAGGTTGACCCAACTATCTATCCTTCCAAAGTTGGTAAATTGAATACCCGGATCACCAAGGTGGCATGCAATGTGGAGCCTGCATAATTAAAATTATAAACCACCCTGAGAGAGCTTTAAGCACTATGGGGCAGTACATAAAGAGCACACTTTGCCTTTTTTGCAAAAACATAAAATGTTGCCCTTTGTGGGTTTTTTTTAAGCAATAAAATGAACTTGCAAATATTTTCTTGGCAGTCCTGTCTAATCCCCGAACAGTTCATCTGCTATCTTCAAACTTCTGGCACTTAGAAGATTCAGTGCTTTGAAACTTTATTGTGTGCTGCACAGTTTTCTTTAATGCTCTGCTTAAGCAAATGCACAGCAAAAATAAAAAGGAAATAATCTTCCCCCATATGGGTTTTCTGAGAGTATGGGTGTATGTGTTGTTCTGTGCTGTCACGTCAGAACTGACGTATAGTGACCCTAATAAAGTTTT
Source organism: Intellagama lesueurii (assembly GCA_037013535.1). Classification (NCBI taxonomy): domain Eukaryota; kingdom Metazoa; phylum Chordata; class Lepidosauria; order Squamata; family Agamidae; genus Intellagama; species Intellagama lesueurii. The sequence continues at coordinate 838,176 of JBAJHW010000012.1, forward strand.
CAGACGTAAGTGAGGCATTTAAGGAGTGGTTTTATCAATTCCAGACACTCTCCACCACCCGACTCCCATGAATTTCCATGGCTGAGGGGGGATTCAAACCGAGTCTTCTTCCATCACTGTACCCACAGCACCACACCGGGTACTTGCATTGGTGTGTGCATGTGTATAATTCCAGAACGGTTGCTTTTAATCTCCTCTTGCCTCCTCCGGACCAAAGGCCTCACATTGCACGGTGGTCTTGCAGTAGGAGACGAGCGCAGCTATCCCGCTCATGACTCTGGAGCCAGCACTTTCACACGGGTTTTGAGGCGAGACCAACCTGTGGGATTTGCAGGGATTTGCAGCTCAGAGGACGGCTTCAGCTGCCTGCACGTCGCAAGGCGACCGAATCCCTGAGACACGTTATGTTCATGAGCCCCGGCTCTGTGGGTTATTTTCTCATCAGGGCTCAGCTGCAGAAAGGATAACAATTATCCCTTTATATAGGGTGCAGCATGTGGGGAAAGAGACAAAAGAAGATTCCATCATGAAATTGCACGTGATGGCGTCAGGAAGTGAGTGATTTCGGAGCCTTTGATTCTCAAGGAAAGGTTGGTTTCCTCCCCAGATGGCTCTGCTCCCAGGTGCCGGCTGAACAATTCTGGGTGTTATTTGTCTCAAATTGCGGCTTCAGTTGCCATTCTCATTTTTGTCACAGGAGCTCACCTATTTTTCGACTGTGAATGTGTGTTCCTGTTCAGGAGCGTCTTTGACCTTTTTAAAAATTCTGTTGTGCTCTCTTGGTTGACCTTGGATGGAAAAGTGCCTTATTGATTCTTGGGAAATCATGACAGGAAGCATGCATTAGGAAGGTGGCCGGCGGGAGGCACCAGGTACTCACCGGCTGACACGAAGAAGATTCCTGCGCTTAAGATGACGTTGAGTTTGCTCTTGTAAAACTCGCTGGCTGCCACACACAGGCCTCCGAAGAAAAGAAGACCAACGCTTAAGATGGGGAAAATGCTGGATGCCCTCACTGCTCCTGGACAAGGAAGAGGAAATGGCTCATGAAGCAGGTTCCCCTGCATCTGACCAGCCCCCAAAGATATCCATTTATTCATTTAAAATATTTCTGTCCCTCCTTTCTCCTTAAAAAGGACCCAAGCAAAAAACTGTTCTGCATTCAGGCTTCTGTCTACAGGTAACAACCTGGGCAACGCCTTAAAACCCGCCCCCCTCCCAACCTTCAAATGTTCTTCTGACTATTGATGACATTTTAAAGGATGAACCCCTTTAGGGTTCAGACTTTTCAAAAAAAACACACAGAGAATATGTTGATCATGCTGGCCCAGATAAAGATAAGAAGGTAAGAATTGGCCACTGTGATGAACATGGGGCATCAGAAGGACCCAGACGCTCAGGAGAGACCCAGATTGTCCGGGTTAACAAATGTGATTTCAGCACTTAAATGCTGACAGTTCCATCATGTTCTGGTGAAAGCGTTTGCTAGTCAGAACTGTTTCCCTTGCACATAGGAATGGGGGAGGGAGGGAAAACAGAGAGAGAGAGAGCGAGCGCACCCAATAATGACAAACTTACGCAGGAGATACTCGGCCGCATCCTGATCGTAATCTGCATCTTCGGGAAAATGATTGATTTGCTTACAGATACCTCGAAGCGTCCCTGAGGAATAATAAAGAAAGAGGGAATGTGTGAAGAGCCATGCAGCTGGATCAGACCTTTGCTTGTCTCACCCCACACAGTCTCTGAAAAACACAGCAGGAGGAGCGCTGATGCCAAGCCCCGTCAGATGGCTAGACCCCCAGTCTCATCCACCTTTCCTTCCGTGCTCTGTGATATTCATCCACCTTCTCAAATGGGGGCATTCTCTCTGACGCACCTTGACAGCCCTCCCCGAAGTCCTAACCCAGGTTTTAAGCAGCATTGCTCCCGTGGGCTTGCTGGACAAGTCCTCTCTTGAGGATGAGCTGGAAAGAACAGATTCCCCCCCCCCCCCCCGCCTCTGAGCCTGACATGGAGGAGGGACCGCCGGGTCTCGCAGGTCTTGAGCCCTCAGGGATCCAGGAGGCTCAACCCTCAAAGGAAGAGGTCTCCGGGGCCGAGGTGGGGCTGCCTCCCGCTTCACGGGAACGCTGCCGGATGAAGGCATCAACCTAGCTGGAGACTCCCACGGAACAGCTCAGCTCAGAGGAAAAATCAGTTTAGGAGGAGGGAATCTCCTTGAGGAAAAGCCCTTCCTCCCAGGGAGGTCGCATCCTGCAGCTGAGTTCCTTTCCCAGATGACCAAACGGTGAGGATTCAGCAGCTCGGATTTATAAACCTGATCCTTGGCCTGGAAACAATCTCTCTTCTTTCTCTGATCTCGCCTTCCCCATATCCTGACCCTTGTTGCCAACTCCTTCGCTGTGTATGATGCTCTGGACCCAACTGGATCATGCTTCTTGGGCTCTCCCTCTTTCCTGTGGTGACTCTTGGGCTGGCATGGTTTTGGATTGCTGTGGGATTCTGCGTTTGGATTTCCCGTCCCTGATTCACCTGATTCTCCGTAGGCCTCTGTTCCTCAGTCCCCCCGAGACTGCCCCACTTGGGAATAAGACAATAGCAGTCCAAGGCCTGTGTGAACGTTGCCACTGCGACGTCACACCAAGCACGGGGTCTGCCACATGATTTCTCCGCACTGTTGTCTTTACCTGTACTCACCAGGTTGGATGCGGGCTTCCTCATCAAAAGCAAAAGCATCCATGGGTGTGGAGATGGGTGCCCCTTGTTATTAAGGGGCATTTAAATGTTTCAGCAGTGGGGCAGAGAAAACAAGTAGGAAGCTGGCCAACTAACCCTTGCAAATATTGATGGAAGCAGGGTGGGCACAGCACGGAAGTAATTAGCTACAAATAATATAATTCCCTTTAAAAGTTTCATGTTCTCTGCGTGAAGAGCAAAGTAACAAGTAGTTACAGTTATTTTTAGATGTAATCTTTAAAGTGTGTTTTAAGGAATTTTAGCAGCATTTTGGCAGGAATTTTCCAAACTTTATTCCATTCTTGTTAATCCTATGTGGCAAAAGAACCATTCCTTTGTTTTATCCTTAGTGTTCTTACAAAGAGTTCCCAAGTGCAGTATCATAGCTGGACTCTAGGTGGAACCAGAGAGTATTCCTCTGTATTTTTCTGACCTGTTGGTATGGATATTGTATGGGTAAAAATGTAACTGAAAGAATTACTTGCACAATCAAAGCAATAGTAACAGCAACTCAGCTGCCAATAAGTAACTTGTAACACAATTCGTTCCTTTTAAAATGTAGCACTATATGCTCTGGATAGACACAATCCCCTTCCCTCCTGCAATGCCTCAAACTGGAAAACTGGCTTTTCTCCCAGCAGGAAAAACAAAAACGAAAACCCAACCTTCAGGGCATACTTTCAACAGCAGAGAAGGCTGCTAGGTATAGTGGATGGAGCATAATTGAGGTTTGAAGTTGTTAGGCATTTTAAAAGAAAAACATGCTATGATCTTTGGTACCACCTGGGCAAAAAAAACCACCAAAGGAACAGTGGCTGAACCAAAGTGAAGCATAACAATTTAAAAAAATGTTTCACCGGCACTGGTTTTTAAGGAAATTAGAAAAATTATTGGATATAATACTAAGATATTGCCAAGTATTGCCCTCCTGGATATAACTAAGAATGACCATTTGAAAAAAGATCAGAAAGAGTTAGTAGTTATAATGGTTACCATAGCGAGATTAATATTCGCAAAGAATTGGAAAAGTGACAAACAAATTAACCTTGAAGATTGGTATAAAGAAATGTGCAGTTTAGCAATTAATTATAAGTTAACATGTGAAATGAAAATAAGAGGAATGGTAAAGTTTAATGATTTCAAAGATGTATAGAATTTATACTTGAAAATATGTATTTTCGAAGAGGGAAGGCCACCAGAAGAATCAATGTATTTTTGGAGAGGAATGGGGTGAAAAATTGTAAAATGATATTATTAGTTTCCTAGTCCCAAGGGTGAAGGGGGCACAGGTGGGGAAGGTTTAATTTGTATTGTGTATAGTGTATATTGTGTATATTTAATTTGTATTGTGTATAGGAGAAGGGGACGACAGAGGATGAGATGGTTGGACAGTGTCACCGAAGCGATCAACATGAATTTGACCCAACTCTGGGAGGCAGTGGAAGACAGGAGGGCCTGGTGTGCTCTGGTCTATGGGGTCACTAAGAGTCGGACACGACTTAACGAATAAACAACAAAATAGTTTTTTTACTGAATATGTATTTTAAGTTAGTTTTGTTATTTGTTATTTTCCTTTAATATTTTTTTAAAAATGTTTCACCAACAGGATGTCCCACCATACAAGATTTTAACATCCTGATCGGCCCCATTGAGCACAGATTGAGCGTCCATATTGTTTGGAGTTATGAAGACATTCTGAACATTCACCCTGCACTATATAGAGCAAAGCTCAGGAGATAAAGGTTCAACTGACCCAGCCAGTTCTCCAAAAGAGCCTCATAGATGACAAAGATTTGGAACCGCTTGTGCATTTATTTCAGTAGGTTCAGCAGAGCGTGTGCTTCCTGGTTATCTGAATAATTTGCTGGTCTATAGGACAATGTACTGTAATTGTAAATAAGCGGCTGTCTTATATCACAGAAAAATCCAGCAATTGATATCCATGCCCCATGCCCTGCCTCGTTCTGCTTCTGGGCAGAACAAAGAGGAGGATGAGTGGCTGGACAAGCTGGTTCCAGACACGCGCTCCTCCCACCTTGATCTGGGCTCTTAAAACCCAAGCAAAGAGTAAGTTATAAGTCAGCACAGTCTGGGGTTCCAGAATGGAATTCCTGGCCATGCAGCACCTCTGTTAAGGCTCCAGCCTTCTGGCGCATCAGTCGGTGTGACATGGCCTTAACGCTGATTTCGGAACCAACAGGTTTTAGACGTATTTCATGTGGAGCACAACAGTTTTGTTCACCCACTATGTTTCTGATCCCATTCTCCACCTCCCCTACCCCGTTAACATTTGATGATGACGAAGTAAGTAATCTCTCTAAGCATTTGTGATGAGGCAGTTTGTAAGCTGTACAAATAAATCTTCCTGCTCCTCCTGTTTACCTCTTCCGAAATGCTTGGAGAGAAAATTACCGTGCCAGAACGTCATATGACTTGTGGGTGGGGGAGGTCTCTTTAGTTTTATGGGATTTTTTATTTTTTTTATTTCAAGGGTAAAGGGAAATAACTCGGGAGAATCTATTATTTTTAGGATCTTTGAGAAAGGCAATCATTTCCATCACGGAATCATAAGCTGATCGTTTGACACATGTGGATGTGGGATAAGAGTTCTCAGTCCTGAGACAATGTAGGCAGCGTTTAAAGCATTTGGAGTGTTAAACTCATTACATAAATCCTTGCGTTCCCTTTAACATCTTGGCACCTCTGCTGAAAGCCGTCTGAAATAGCATCTCCCGCTTCCGAAGGACTCGGCTGGCTCAGCGGCATCTTGCATTTTCCTTTAGGATTCAGCTCAGTTCCCTTGAATTCACATGGCCTGCTCAGACCCAGAAAGGGTCTCCCGCTCCCATGGTAGCTGCTGTCCTGACATCGGGTCCAGGGAGGGAGCAAGCCCGGTTAAAGAGCCAAGCCGGCTTTGGGAAGCTGCTGCGGCAGCTCATCACATGGCGATGGGCCCGCGCTTGCAGGCTGTGCTGCCCAAACAGACGCGCCTTACTCATGATGGCCTGAGACGGCAAGCGGGTGATGCAACTCCTGGACTAGAGGCTTCTTTGGAGAAGAGTCACGTCCTCCTGCAGGGGCAGCGATGCCCACTCGGGCACACAGCGCTCTCCCCTGGTTCTCACGTGCAAAGGGGCAGCATGGAATCCCGGGGCCCTTGGCAGACTGAGAGGTTTATTCGGCACTGGATTTCTTGGAATGCAGCCCTGTCCATGTCTGCCTCCCCCAAAACTTCATTCCAGGTGAAATTTGTCAGACTTTAAGGTGCAAACGAGGCTTTTGCTGGTTTTTTATTTATTTCTTTGCTGCTCCAGACTCTCACGGCTGGCCTCTTGACCCTTTCCTTAGATCATCGACCCTCTGGATCGGTCAAACTCTTGCTCCTGCAATACCCCAGACATTTGCTAGGCTGTCTGGGGCGGGTGGGGGCTGAAGTCGAAAAGACCTGGAGAGCCACAGGTGGAGAACGGCTGCTGTTAAGGGCAAGGGTTCCCCACGGGTTTTGGGAGAGACTCGCTGGGATCCAGGCGTCCGGCTGCCTTCCCTCAAGCCACAAGAGAAAACATCTCAAGCCATTGAGAGCAGAGGCCAGAGGCACCTCGTAGCAAAGGATGCTACATCTGCACCCTGCACATGTAGGACCGGCCTTTCTGAAGACCAACAATTAATCCACAAAGTGCTTGACCTTTCAGGCACCTCAGAAATCTGTCTCAGGCCAGGCAGTAAAAACAAACAAATGGAATGCAACTGGGAAAGAGTAAGAAAGGACGCATGGCAGTCTGAGTGCTGTAAGGCACGGAAAGCTGAAAAACACGCTCCATGGCTAGAGGGAGTTGATCTCAGCCCAGAGCGCTAGGCTGGTAGCATGACCCCAGCAAAGACCACGAAGAAGTAGCCATCCCGCTTCTCTGGATACACACAAAGACAGTAAGCATTTGGGCCTCTCTCCCTAGGCAAAAGGTGGAGGTTTTGTTGATGCAACTGGTGTTTATGATGATGTTACCACCATGCCTCCATCCGCTTGACTGCTTTTGGTTCAGGTTATGCCCTTGCATCTCTGCACCAACCTCCACATGGCTGGAGAGGTTGGAGGGAGCACCGGATAACAACAAAACACCAGTGACACCACCTTTGGCCAGGTGCTCAACAGACCTCAAACTGGCTTGGAACACCTTAGCAGCCCACAGTGCATTCTGACCTTAAGGGTGCCTTGGCCATGGGTGGGGCGGGATGGGCAGAAGCCTCTTTTGCTGGCAAAGCTCCCCTCGTGCTGGAAGAATTCACCTCTGGCCGGCCAATCTCAGAGGTCTGCTGGCAAAGAGATCTACCAGCAGACGTTCTCTGCCAGTCAAGTTCTTCCAGCAGAAGTGCCAAAAGAGGGGGGAGAGATGAAGGCAGAAAGAGGGAGAGAAGCTGAGTTAGGCCAGACCTACATGTTTTCCCCACCAGAAAGGCAGCCATCATCCTGACACAGAAATGGGGCAGGGTGAGGAAAATCCTGAGGAATTTCCAGCATCGCTGGGCTAGGAGATGTTTTGATTCATCCCAGCTTCAGCTGGCTGAGTGTCTGCTCTGCTCTGCTGGCCCTTGGCCCATTGGGCTAGTTAAGGTTGCCATCCCACCGTGTTTGGCTCCTAAGGGTCCGTGGCGAGGCTGGGGATCCCCCCAGGCCAATGTTTGCTCCTCCAAGTTGAGCCTCCCTTTGCATCTGCCCTCTGACTCACAAGCAGGGAGGCATAGGAGAGCCTTGATGCTTCCTGACATGGCCCTTCGATCACTCTGGATCCAAGGAAAGGGCGGGGCTTCTGTCTGTGACTCCCTCCCAGGTCCTTTCCAAGCTAAGACGGTTGCCAGCTGTCAGAGGAAGGCATGTTGCAAGAGCTGGGGGCTGTCAAACCACAGAAAAATTATTGGAATAATGAATGGACATCTCCACCTTGCTCTGGAATTGACAGCAGCGACGGCGCTAGCAGCTGCTGCATCTAGGACAGGATTTGCACCCAGAAAAGACCCCCAGGCACACATTTCAAAGGGAGGTACTTGTGATCAAGCAGACACACAAGAGCATTGCGTTCCACATACAAAGGGACCCCAGATGCCATGCTTAAAGCTAGGACAGAAAAAAGAGGTCTCAAGGAGATTGAATGTCCTGTGAGTTTAAAGGCCAAAGAAATGAGGTGCCTTCTTTGCTCCCGCACGCACTTCCACCCAAGGTGTCAACTGCTCCTGTCAACACACACACTTTGCTGTGGGCTCTGCCACATGTGCAGAGGTGCTGACCTGGTTCGATGCCCTTTGGCCACCAGAACACAGCCTAGCCAGTCTCTCCGTCTGCTGGGCAGCTCCTGAATTTGGAATCAGGAGGTCTAATCCTTCCTCTGCCTGTTGCTTCCTGTACAGAGCTTCTCCCCAGAGCTGCCATTGTGATCATCCCAAGTGGTGCCCACCCCACCCCAGATCACGCATACCCCACATCAAACCCGCCCGCCCCCTTTGTACAGATCAGTGGTGGATACTTCAGCGGACATAGCATGGCCTCCGTGTCTGTTCTGCTGATCCTCTCTAGTTTGGCCCATGACATTTGGGGCGGCAACCTGCAGAGGGATGAGGCTGGAGACTCATGTCAGGAACCTGGCAGAACCCAGAGATAGGAAATGTGACCCCAACCATGTAAGAAGGCGGGCCAGGGTTCTGTGGGTTTTTTTAATGCATTTTTTACAATCTTCCAGCTAAGAGAAATCCAGACTATGGAAGTCCTGGTGTCTCCTTGAAGGGGTTGGACTTGATGGCCCATAGGGTCCCTTCCAGCTCTTCCGTTCTAAGATGATGATGATGGATTGTGCCAATCAAAATGATTACATTCAATCTTCCACTGAAAGGTTTTTTTCTTGTCTTCAGAGACAAACCCAGAACTGTGGAAGCCAAAGGCTTCAGGACCGACGCCTTCCTTCTCTCGTCTCTCTCCTTCCATAACCTTTGCCTGGATGAAGAGGAGGATGCGCAGATGCCCGAGTAACAGAGATTTTTGAGCCCGAGGCAGGGAGAAGGGGACGGACAGCACAGGGCACCAAGGGCAAAAGGGCCAAGGGTGGAGAGGAGCTCTGAGGGAGGCAGAGCCCCCCCACGTCCTTGCTCCTTCAGCTCTCCCCACTGAACGCCCACCCACTCTCCTTGTTAAGCCGGGGCGTCTTCTCATTTGCGGTTTTGATTGGCACAATCCATCAGCACACAAGGCACCAAGTCAACCAGGCAGGTCCTCCCCCGGATGGCCAGAAACTCTGTCCTGCAACAACTGAGAGGAGGAAGGAGGGAAGGGAGAAGCATGGGCTGGGAGCACACCCTTAACAATGGAAAGGCCCTTCTCTTGCTGCTAGACAAGGCGTTGTGTCTCCCTGGAAAGGGTGGAGGGTGTGTGTGTGTGTGTGTGTGTGTGCGCGCGCGTGTGTTGAGTGCAAATTCATTGGTCTGAAACGATGAGGCGGGCACCTGGGTGACACTTCCTGCCTGCAAGTAATCCTCACTCTGTGGATCGGGTGGGTGGGTGGGTGGGTGCGTGGGTGCTCCTCTCACTGCCCATCATGAGACTCTGGGCCCATTTTATCTTCTGACATTTATCTTGGATTAAAATTTTTTAAAGCCCCTTCATTCTATTCATTAAAACCCTAAGATAGTTCCCATGGCAACCACAGCATCACATGACTTCCAGATATATTCTCAGACTTTGAAGGAAACACCAGAAGATAATACTTAAGCAAAGAAAAAGAGTCTGGAGCTCTCCTCGAACTCAGCAAAGGCTCAGGAAAAACACACACCAGCTGCTTCACCTCTTACTCCACTTTGCCAAAACAGAATGAGACCCTCAGGCACCTCTCCCCCACCCCCTGGAGAAGGCGCCATATCAGTCTCCAGCGCACCCTGGAAGCGACGGATAAGGGGAGCCTGCCCCCCATAAGATCCTTCTCACCCCACCTTGCCTGAGGTACAGGATGAGTAAAGCAACTCCCCAAAAATAAATTATGCCACATTTTGTGCCCATTGGTCACTACAATTGAGTTTCAATGAATGCCGTCCTTGGACAATTTATCCTGCCAACTTTACTGGCGGAGTTGCCTTTTACCATCCCTCCTGCCTCCCCATTTGGGTTGACGCTTTTCCTTCTTGAGCACTTCATTGGGTTTCCCATCCCGAGCAGGTTGTTCAAAGGGAGTCAGTTCTAACACAAACCTTCCCCATTTCTGCGGTGGGGCTGAAGGCCAGCCAGGCGCTCAGATTGGACCAGAGGCGGGAGAGCGAGCAGGGAGCTCAGAAGGTTCAGGACCCCGGACAGCTCTCTCTCTCTCTCTCTCTCTCTCTCTCTCTCTCCAGGGAGGGCTTGAGCAGAACTGAGGTTGCTGTTTCTCCCCCCCCCCTCTTTTGGGGAGGGGGGGATACAGGAGTCTTCCACTGAAAGACCTGCGAGAGGACAATCCTCTTCTGGAAGATCTCCTTCGTTTTAAGGACTGCCCATTCCAACCAAGCCTGATTTACAAATAGAGAAGCTAAGGAGGAAGGAAATAGGGGCCCCGATGTTCCATCATCCTTGAACAGCCACTGGACAGGCGGCTACACTGGCGGAGGAGTCAGCTGGTCTGCCTTCTCTGCCTAAATGAATTTCTAGTCCTGTTTGCATTATAACAATCATATATCTCATTTTGCCGCCTATGCTATGTTATGTGCCGTCAAGTCAGAACTGACTTATAGAGACCCGAATATGGCTTTCAGGGTAAATGAGATATTTAAATGAGTGGTTTTACCAGTTCCATTTCATTAGTGAGTTTCCATGGCCAAGCAGGGATTTGAAGCCAGGCCTCCTGAGTCTTAGTCTGTCATTCTGTCCACTACACCACGATCAATACCTTGCCACCTATAGATACACATGTACAATTTTACACCCATCCAGGTCCTCTTTTCTCTGCTGTTTTGATGATGTAAAAGTGGCCACCTGCCTGTATGAGGCCAATAAGCTCAAAGCCAATAACATCATAGAGAGCTTCCCTTGCTCATCCCTGTGAATGTACTTGTGTAACTCAGTTACTTAGCAGTGTCTATCAATTTTGGCCCTGAGAGCCCCTCAGGGATCACAGACACAGAGGGAGGTTTTCTGAATGGGCAGCAAGCTCTCAACGATCCTAGGAAAACTCAGGTTCAGATACAATGCATTGATCTGGGACCAGGAAGTAAAGACAATATTGAAAACTTAAAGACTGATGATGCAAATGTATCACAAGAAACTCTTCCCACCTGTAACTTTTCTAAAAAGGCATGTGTGTGCGTGTGCGCGCGCGCTTGTGTGTAGGAGTCTACATTTGAACCATGAATCATGCTCCCATCCTGGAACCTGTGGGATAATTACAACCTACAGAAAGTTTAGGAAAAAACCTGAACACATTCTCATTCTAGATTTCAGAAGGAGCTTAGCAAGAGATAGCAAGGGGTGCGCGGAGGGGGTGTCATTTTTAATGCTTGCTGCTCAAGAAGCTGAGGTGAGTGTCCATCATCTTGAAAAAAATCAGCTGCCTGCATCAAGAGAAGGGGTCCATCCTCTCTCAATTACACGTATGCCATCTCTCTCCGCCGCCCCCCAAGTTCTTTTGTCAGAACTGAGGAATATTTCGCTGAGGAAAAACATCAAAAGGTGTGTGCAGTGAAGAGGACAGCTGAGCACCATCATCCTGCTGGATGTTTGTGAGTGCGAAGACGAGTGTTTTAAATGAGTGCATGTGAGGACAAGGAGCCACCAAATTATTCTCCTTGCTCTATAAGGTGGTAAGAGGTTTTGGGACTCTGTTTGTGCCAATTAAATGAACACATTTGTTCCCACAATACAAGACAAGAGAGGTTAAATCCATGAGAATAAAGCACATAGCGAGCCCTCTTCCCACCCTTAGCGATCAGCCCTGCACATGGCTTTTTTAACGGCCTTTGGCCCATCCTCTTATGCCTACGTTGGGCTTCCTGGCATGACAGAAGGCTGGCACATGCAGAGATGCTCCACGTGAGGGACCTGAACAGGACCTAGGTAGAGTAAGTGGCCTTGCAGGGCAGAGTCTCCCTCCATGTCATTCTGATTAAGGAATGGTTTCATTGTTTGCCCGGTTTGGACCCAGCTGTGCTTTCAAGAAACACAGCAGTCATCTTGGCCCCCTGTTTTCTTTTTACCAGTCCTGCAAGGTAGACTAGGCTGAGAGACACAACAACGTGTTGGGGGCAACGTGGGTGCTGGCTTTGAACTCAGTATTGTTGTCTTCTGGCCAAAGTTATGCCCTCCCTTCCTTGATGGAGTAAAAAAAATTTTTTTTTAAAGCTAAAGGTTTGTGGCAAAGTAGCACCCCATGGAAGAAAAAATAGCTGCTAAGAGGATGCATCAAAAGAACTATCCAGGGTCGAACAAGACAAAGAGAAAGCACCTGGCCTTCACACAGTAATGAAGCAACGACAGGACAGATAGTTGTGAAGGAAGATCAATTATCCAACCAAGAGGGGTTAAAAGGAGGAGGGCAGGATCTGTTCTCCAGCATCCCAGGGTGAATGGGATGGACTCACACTACAGAAAGCCAGATTTAGACTGAATCTCAGGAAAAAACTTCTTAACTGTTAGAGCAGTATGATAATAGAACCCATGACCTCAGGTGGAGGTGGTGAACGCTCCAATGCTGGAAGCCTTCAAGAGAAAATTGACAACCCTCTTTCAGATCTGCTTTGACCTGGATTCCTGCACTGAACCTGGGGTTGGACTCATGGCCTTAGATGCCCCTTCCAACTCCATGATTCTAGGATTCTATGAAAAGAGTGCCTGTCAAAAGAGTGGCAAGATACTAAAACACACACAAGGTGAGGCTGTCAAGAACCAAAGAGCCCAGTCTAATGAGAGGCAGCCAGGCTGGCTTGGCCTAGGGCCCCACCAATGGCAAGCCAACCGGGAAGGTAGTTCTACTCGAAAGAAGCAGCTAGTTGCTGAGGTGGAGGATGCACCCCGCCTTCATCAACAGACCTCATGGCAACAGCAGCTGCCACTAAGCTTAGGGATCAGCGAGCCAGAATCCACTTGGCTTTGTGAGAGGCAGCAACGGCAGCATCTGGCTTTCTTGGACAGAAGAAGTGAATTCATGCATGAAGCAAACGGGCATGGAATTCCATCAGTGGGAAGAGGTAGAGAACCAGAGTGCTGTCTGGCAGCAAAGATGACCACCGATGCATCGACCGAGGGGGGGGGGGGGTGACAGAAAGTGCAAGATGGCAAGAGGCCAGCTGCATTGGGAAGGCGTGTCTGAGCAGGGAGGGTACAGCTCAGCTTCACGTGAAGGTGCACCGTGTTTTCCTGGGGGCAGGTGAAGGGAAGAGAGACCTCCCGGACTGGCCAGATTCTACACTAGCTAGTTGTCGCCTGTGCTGGCCTTCCTTCTTGTCCTTGGCTCTTACCTCTGAGCATCTCTCCTTGGAGGAACAGATCTTTCCTTTCTACCTGGCAGGTAAGAGAAAGTTTGACCGCCTGCAGCTCCACCGGAAAAAACAGCCACTTGAGCATTACTCTCCTCTTGCCTGTCGTAACGCATTTTGTATAAATGGTAACTTCCTTGTTTCCTTAGCAAAGAGTCTCAGTGGGATTACTTTCCCTAATAAATGGGTGATGGTGGTGGTTTCCCTCGGGGAGCTTAGTCTTCCAGAGGGCTGGATCCACTTACCCACTTCTGCTGCCGGCTTGCTACCCTCTTCTAGCAGGGGTGTGAACCTGCCGCCCGAAGGCCACGTGGTCCTGGGGCCAGTTTGCTGCAGATGGTGGAGGTGGGAATTCCCAAGGGGAAGGAGATGGAGGCGGCTTGGGGTGTGGGGAGACCTCTTCTGAGAGCAATGATTTGGGCAACCAGGAAGGGATCAGATGTGGAGAGAGTGGGAGAGGGTGTGCAAAAATAGACCAGAAAGAAAAGCTGCCCGGTTTTGGCTCTTGGCCTGTTCTAGCTGCTGGGTGGCCTCCAGGGGATGATTTCCCAGGAATGGAGCCTTGAGCAGAGAAATGTTTTCCCCAAATTGCTACCATTGGTGTGCAAAAGGTTCTAATTCTTTTTTTTAAAAAAACTTCCAGTGTGAACGTTGCCATTTCACACGACTTTCTCTCCCTGTGCTGCTGCTGCGCGCCAGTCTTTTGAGAGAACAGCCGGCTGCCAGTGGTGCATCCAGTTTGAAGTGCTCAGCTTGCAGGGGTGCAAGTCCTAGGCAGAACGTATGCCACGTCTAGCTTTTCTAGCCATGCTACAGCCATCCTAGTTTTGACGGTGTTGCCCTTCTGCAGCTGAGGCTGGCATCACTGCCTGGGATCTCACTGGCCCATGCTGGACCCCTGTGGGAGTTCAGACCTCATTGGTGACTTGGAATCCACCATCATCTACTTCGATGGATCCCAGCCTTGGGTGTCACCCAGGTGTTCTTGGACTGCAGTTCCCAGAATCCTTCACCACCAGCTATGCTGGCCGGGGTTTCTGGGAGATGAAGTCCAAGAACATCTGGGTGACCCAAGGTTGGGAGCCATTGGTCTCCTTGGCGAGGTCTACACTCCTCATAAACTGCAGACCGACCTGAAAAAACTGCCCTGCTGACAGCAAGGTAAAATGAACCGAAAGTATGCTCATGATTTTTAAAATCAGGTGCATAGATTTCTTTAGACCTTGGGGGGAAAGCTACTGATGCAGGGGCTGCAGAGAAAGTCAGCCCTCCATGGGTTCAGAGAAGCATTTGCAGAGGTATGGACCCTTCTCCTCTGCCCTATTCAAGGGCGTGGCTAGAAATGGGTTCTGTCACTCCCTTGTCCCCACCTCATGCCATGGGCCATGGAGTGGCTTCTTCCCTTTTCACACAAAAAGGCACCCTTGTGCCTCTCTGAACTGCTGGAGGAAAGAGCAAAGTAAAAAGGGAAGCGAGCTACTTCGATCCTGCCTCACCGCGCTTAAAGCACTCTCTAGTGGGTTACAATTTTAATTATGCAGGCTGCACATTGCGCCCCCCCCCTGCCCCCAAGCAAGCTGGGCACTCAATTTACCAACCTTGAAATAATGGCAGGCAGAGTAAACCTTGAGCCAGCTACCCGGGATTGAGCCCAGGTCGTGAGCAGAGGTTTGACTGCAGTACTGCAGTTTAAACACTGCACCACTAGGCTCCTGTGCCACATACAAAAGTGCCATGTACTAAAGCAGGTGGCCTCCTCTTACAGGACTGCAAGCAGGGGATCCTGGACTAAGGAAGCAGCAGAGGCTCCCATCCCCTGCATGCTCGTCACCTGGGCTGCCAACGGCAGGCTGGCAAAGTTACCCTGGGTGTGCTCCGTTTCGTGCTGAACTTACTGCCAGTACTTGGAGGCTTACACATTGCAGAAGACATGCAAAAGATTCTGTGTGCAATGTTTATTCTTTTAGACACAATGCCTGTCCCCTTTGTAACTGACGTATGGGTTTTTTTCAGCAGTGTCCACACACCGCTCGTCTCATTTGGTCCCAGCAAGCATCTCCGGTTCCAAAATCAAGATGTTTGGCAGGGGGATCTGTCAGTGGAAATCTCAGAGGGCTAAGGAACAGCATTTTCCCTACTGCAAAACCTGAATTCTGATACAGACCAAACCTCGGGGGCTTTGTATGTGACCTCTTCACTTGTCACAGGTACCCCACCTTCCCTTTCTGGATTTCGGCTGAAGGGCCGAGGCAGTAAGGGCTGGGTGCCTCGAGGGTCGGTGGCTCCCCAGTGAACGGGTTTGCCTGTCGCTCCCGCCCCTGGCTGACTGGCCTGTGAGGTGCTTCTACTCTCAAGGTTCGTTAGCCGATGCATCTGACTTACCGATCTAATAGCAGCCACCGGCTGGTGTGCACGCCAGATTTCATGGCTGCCTGTTCCTGCTCGGTCATCCACCTTGAGTCCCTCGATGGAACAGGAAGGGTTTGCTAAAGAGCAGGCT
This sequence comes from Intellagama lesueurii, assembly GCA_037013535.1. Lineage (NCBI taxonomy): Eukaryota > Metazoa > Chordata > Lepidosauria > Squamata > Agamidae > Intellagama > Intellagama lesueurii. The sequence goes on from JBAJHW010000012.1 coordinate 853,891, forward strand.
CTGCTCCAGGCGCAGGCTGTGACCGAGTCTCTTGAGCTGATCCGAATTACGGCTTCCCTTTGAGCTGAGGCAAATGGCCTCCTGGGCGCCTGAACTCTTTTGTGCTGTGCTATTCCTTTGAACCGGTGGCACCAGCAAAGAAGCCGCCATCTGGTTTGTCCTTTTCGTTTCCTGAGTAGCAATCAGGAAGCTTTGCAAAGGGAAGAATGCGTGACCTTGAGGGAGCACTTCGAAGACAGCCTCTGGCCCTCAGGGATGAAACCATGAGGCTCCTCCCCAGTGGCAAAGGATCTTATGAGGTCCATCCCTCAAGGGGCCACAGCTCAAGCATCAGAATCCGACTTGGCATGGAACAGGTGTAAACAGCCAGGCGGCGCTGAGCTTTCATATATGAGCATTTGTATAGGTCTGCGTGAGCTTTGTTGTGTTTGGGCATGTGCACACACACACACACACACACACACGTGTGTGTGGCATGTGTGTTGTTTGCCCACTGCCATGGGATATTTGTAGCTATACTACTTTTGCACATGGAGGTTCCACCTCAGTGTAGTGGCAGAGGACTGTTGCTGGACCTGCCAGCGGTTTTTCCTTTTTCAAACTCATCTGTTCTCGTTACTGTAACTCGTTTCCCTCTCAAAGGCATGAGTTTGCCCTCAGTCCAGGATGTTCTCCCTTGTTCCTTTTCTGCTTTTGGACGTTGCTCGGGGGCTTCCATGGCTGGCTCTGGGTTCTAGCTAGCTCGTTGGCACCAGCCTGTCAGCTTTTCCTGGAATGATTTGGGACAAAGTCAGAATTTTCTTTGGGGAGAAAAACGAGTCTCCAGGGTTCTCTCATGAGCTACTTCATGGGGCGCCATGCACGGTGTCAACCCAAACTCTTTATTAGAAATAAACATCAGGCAACGAGCGGGGATGCCTGCCCTGCCCTCGGCTGCTCTCACGTATTTTACGAGGCAGAAATGTATCTCCAAATGTCGGATCGGCTGAACGGAGGCCTTTGTGCTACAGGTAGCTCCTAGCAATAAAATGGCCAAGGCTCCTCTTGCAGTTTTAATGGGCATTTAATCCACAAAAGGTCCTTGGCCAGGAAACAGCTTGAGAGATGCAACTTTGGAAATGGCTTCTGAAGCCTTGAGCCCTGGTGAATTCCATGCTTCAATGATCGGAGGGGGACAGGATTTTGAAAAAAACACTAAACATGTGGATGAGATGCTAAAGCATTGGCAGCTGCCTTTTTCTGAGCCGTCAGGCCCTCTGACCAGGCAGCCATGGCTCCGTAATGTTTCAGGTAGGTTTTCTTCCCCTAACCCTCCCTGAACATCACAAGTGCTCACTGGAAGTCTCCCACCCAAGTCCTGACCAGGGTTGAAGCTGCTTAGCTTCTGAAGTCAAACAACATTTCTGTGTTCAGGGAAGTCTCCTGGTGGTCCCACTTTTTTCCTCCCACCAGTCCTTGCCACCTGAGAATGAGCGAGAGAGTCTTGGTTCAGACTCCCTGGCCTCTTCTGGGCACCATTTACAGCGTTGACAGGAACAAAACCACGCAGGCTCACCATATCTGAGTACAACGCCTGCTTTTCAGAGTACAAAGTACATCCACTTTTCAGAGGAATGGATTCTGCAATTGCTGAAGCTACTCACAACTGAGCACTGTAGGTGGGAACCTCCCCTGCGTATTGTATGCTCAAAAAGTTGCTGAGCTGGAAGAGACCCCAAAGGTCCCTAGGCCCATCTCTCTGAACACAGAAAGGCCACAGCCAAAGCACTACCAACAGAGAGCCGTCTGTTCTCTGTTTAAAAACCTCTGGCAAAAGACACTCCAGTACCTTTCCAGGTAATTCATTCCAGATGGCTTCAGCAGACTCCTTCTCCTCTCTGATTAGTCTTAAGTTGTTTTTGTCCTGTCTTAAAAGTAACTTTCCAAACTTCCTCCTGAGCAAGGATGGGCTTCTCTTAAGGAGCATCTCAGGATCAGGTTCTGCTAGAAAGTGCACCAAGAGAAGCCTTCTTCTCACACCTCAAGAACCACCAACGGCAGGAGATTTCCGGGAGCGCTGCCATAGCCAAGAACACCCCGGCTGCTTTGCCCCCCTGCCCCTAACGTGCTCTCGGGCTGAAAAGCTTCCGTTCAGTTCTTTGCTGACGCCTCTCCTTCAGAATGCCAAAGGATGGGGGGGGGATGTGTGACCCACCCCGGTTCCCCTCTTTGCAAGGGTTAAGTCTGTCTGACTCGTGCTGGTGGCACCCTTGCAGCCCCCCTCTTTGCGTCTTGGTCCGGGAGGGTCTGACCCCTGAAATGGCTTATGGTAAAGAAGAAAGAAAGAAATACTTTGTCTGGGGGGAGAGCTTCCTGCCCTGAGGGCTACCCTTTCAGGCAACCTGGAGCCACAATTCCTTGTGTTTTAGAAGTTAAATGCAACCTAATTGCTAGTCTTCCCAGAATGACCTTGAGGCGAATTCAGGACCCTGTTTGAATGTGTCAGCTTCATTCTCCTCTTCCTCCTCACCCTCATCCATGTAAGGGTGGGAGCATTCCCAGACCTTTGTATAGCTGGTCTTTATAATCCTCACAACACCCCTGTAAAGTAGGCCCATTTATTACCCCTGCAATGCAGTACATAGGGATGGGGAGGGGACACAGTTGAAAAGAGGTGACCTAAGTACCCCCCCCCCCCATGTATTCTGGCTGAGCCAGGGATGCCTGAGTCTCTCCCTCTCTCCCTCTCCCTCCCTCCCTCTCTCTCTCTCTCTCTCTCTCTGTGTGTGTCTCACCTCACAGTCGATGGGTCTGTTTTAGTCCTTGGTCACTGAAAGCTACAGGGCTAGCCTTTGCACCTCACGCTTCATGGTCTCCAATTAGCTCTCCTGCATGTAAGGCTCCGATGCAGGTGATGGAAGAGACAGAAAAGAGGAGAGAGAAAAAAAAATCCCCTCTCAGGTTTTCTGGTCAGGTTTCAGGCCCCCTCACGTCCCAGGGAGGCAGGACTTCGCACCGATCAATGATGCGAGAGCGTTTTCTGGTCAGCAGGTGCCCAGCAAGGAAGGGAAAGACACACTGGGCAGCCAGGAAGCCTTGGGGTGGCCAACTGTGAGAGGGACACAGGGCTGGCTGGCCGGCCAGCCAGGGAGCGAGGAGCTGAAGGCAACCCTCACAAAGTTCTGCCTGTAAACGTTCAGGGGCTCACGTTCTGATCGAGGCCCCCAAAGCCTCCCCTGAAGCCTCTTGACTCTGGCAGAATGAAACCTGACCTGCCCAACCGGAGATCTCCAAAATCAGTGCTAGAGGAAAAGACATCCTGTTCAGCTGACTGCTTACAAGCTCGGTCATCGTAGGGACACGAAGGGGTGGACGGGGTGGGTGAGCCGGAGATATAGATACAGGCCCTTTCTCTCATTCCCTCCCCCCCCCTTTAACCTGCACCGAGACCCACTTAGGGGTCAAAAGCAGACCTAGACTGAGACAGAAGCCTAGTCTTTATTGCAAGGAGTGTTATGGTGAGGAAGAGTGAAAAGGCTGTATTGCCTTCCTCCTCGGATATCTCTTTTAACGCAGAACCTAGGAGGTTACAAATTAAATATTGGGCCTGCTGATACTTCTCGCTCCCCACTCCTTGATCTGTTCTTTCTTTGGGTGTCTTCTCTTGTCCAATTAGACTGTTGTGCAGCCAGAGGACCTGCCTCCTGGATGGAGACCAGCTGCTGGTCCAGGAAGGAGACCAGGGTCTCCTGAAGGCTAGCGCATCCCTACGTGTGTCTCCCTTCCCTTTCATGGGGTTCACGGCTCCCATGCAGCAAAGATCACCTGGAGAAGGAGGATGAGCACCACTATTGATATGGTGGAAGGATTTCCCCCCTCTTTGGAGGAGGGGTGTGCAAGGGGGAAGGGACCGCGGGCAGTGAGAGCACCCTCTTCCTACACGGCTTCATGCTGCAGTTGGCAAAGTGTGGTATTGTCGCCTTCTCTCCACCTACACAAGGCAGGAGATTTTAAAGACCAGGAGGCAGAGACATGGAATGCTTCCCTGATGACTCACTGGAGCTTAAGAGGGATCTCTCTCTCTCTCTCTCTCTCTCTCTCTCTCTCTCTCTCTCTCTCTCTCTCTCTCTGTGTGTGTGTGTGTGTGTGTGTGTGTGAGAGAGAGAGAGAGAGAGAGTTGGAGGACCATCTGATTAACAGACCAAGAGCTCATTGTTATTCTTTTGCAACCAAGACTCCTATCCTTCCTGTCTGTGACTTGAGACAAAGACAAGGCTAGAATGGGATGGAAAAACTAGCTTATTTAAAAACCTGTAGCCATGCTAGTCCAGCTGCTTCCACTTTCCCTGTGAGGAAAGAGGAATTAAAGTGCATCTATTTAGACAGTGTACAGAATGGAAGGAAGGGAGGGGGGAGGGGGGAAGGGAGGGAGGGAGGGAGGGACTGGGAAGTAGCTTCTACCATGTTGTAGGAGCCCCTCTTCAGGCCCACCAGTCTTTCCTCCTGATTTTAACGAAGGTGACATTCAGTATACTGAGGGAAAGGAACCCTCCACAGATGGAAAAAAAGCAGCGGTCAGTCCATATCCATGGGATGCTGACATTATATCCCATTGCCTAAAAAGCTCCTAGAATATCCAACCCATTCCTGTCACTGAAGGTTCATTAAAACAAGAACAGCAATAACAGTATTCAGAAAAGACACCCCTCCACACACACACACACACTCATTCCTCTCCCACGGCATCTGGATCAATTTCATGGAAAGCAAGGTTTTCTTCAAAGCACGCTTCCCTCGGCAACAAGTGAACCCCCGCCAGAGAAGGCAGCCTCTTCGGTGGCCCACGTTCCTGTCTCATGGAAGCCAAAGCCTGAGGTGGCAGCAGCGAATGCCCCCTCCCTCTCCTCTCACCCCCGCCCCCCAGGGAGCCTCAGTGGGCAAGGCTGGCTTGGAGGCCCTTCTTTTGCCTGCTCTCCCTCCCTCTCAAACCTCGGGGATGCCGAGCACAACACGAGAGCCTTCTAGGAACAGAGCGCAAGACCCTCGTTTCCCACCCCTGCCCGAGACGCCTTGCTCAAAGGAAGGGGTGGCCCAAACCAAGCGGAATCTCATACTTCCAGCCCACCCCAGCAGAGACCTTTGACCCTAAGGGTCAGGGGTGAAGCCTTGGGACGCTTAGGGTCTTTCTCCCCCTCTTCCACCAAAGCAAACTTTCCCCAGGGCTGGTCCTCTCTGCCACAGCTTTGATGCCCGAGCTCTATCCAGAAGGAGGAGGGGGGGGTGTCGGCCGTCAGCTCCCCCAAAGGGGCCGGGGGGCCCCCGGTGGTTGGGTGGGTGGGTGGGTGGGTGGTGGGGGCTGTGGGTGGTGGTGGTAAATACCTTCCAGGCAGCAGGTCCTCCACAAGCCCGAGTGAGTCATGACTTCCTCGTTTTTCCGGCTGGTGTCATTGTCGTTGGCGGACTTAGTCCTGCACACCCCCCTGGAATACAGCCAATAGTCGGTGCCCACCGCGATGGTCATGAGGCTGAAGGCGGCAAAGGCTCCCAGGGTGGTGACCAACATCTGGATACCTCTGTCACACATCCTCATAGTGACTCATGGTACCGTGGGCAGTCGACCGAAGGGAAGGGAAGGGGAGGCCCGGAGAGCCACGGGTCGGTGGGTCGGTCAGTCTGCCGGTCGGTGGGTCTGTCTCTCAGTCTCTCTCTCTTCCCTCCGAGGAGGCGGCGGTCGGGGCCGGGCAGGGCTAGGCTCTCGCCGGCGGAAGGCAAGGAGCCTGCCGATGCCTGCTCGGGCGGGCGCCAGCCTTTCGAGGGATCGGGTCCCTGCCCATCCTGCAAGGGGCCGGAGGCGGAGGGCCGGTCCCGCGCCTGCCCCCCATGTCCTAGCCCAATCTCCGCGCCGGTGGGGCCGGGCGGCGGGCGGCGCTTCCCTCGGTCACGGCCGGAGAGCCCGGGCGCGCTGCCCGCCGCCTCTCACGCCAAGCCCGGCGGGAGCAAGAGGCGAGGCGCCCCAGCGCCCCAGATCAACAGGGTGGGCGGCGGCGGCGGCGGCGGCGGCAGTGGCGGCAGCGGCGGGGAGGGGACGGCGAGCGGGAGGCAGCGCCAGAAAGCGGCGGGTGGGGGGGGGGGCAGGAGAGAGAGGGAGGGAGGGAGGGAGGGAGAGGCCGGGGAGGGGAGGGGAGGGGACGGCGGGGGCTGTCGGCGCCAGGCGTCTCAAGCCGCCCGCTCTGGCGGGAGGAGGCGGAGGCAGCCCCGACCCCGGTCCCCGTTCCCCCGGGCCGGGCCGGCAAAGTCACCCCCGGGGGGCCTGCTTCGCCGCCGCCGCCGGGGCGTCTCCCCGCCTGCCGAGCCGAGCAGCCGCGGTGCTGAAGCGGACAGCTCCCGCGGACGTCTCCGGTGCCGGGAGCCGCGGCGGCGGCGGCGGCGGTGGTGGTGCTGAAGCGGACAGCTCCCCGCCGCCGGCCGGGCCCTCCCCGCGCGCCTCGCCCTGCGGCCCCGCAGGAGCGGAGGCGGCGCCCGCGGCAGAAGCCGCCGCCGCCGCCGCCGGGAGAGGTTGGCCTCCCCTTTTACGCCCCGCTTGGAGCCTCTCGGTCGGCCGCCCGTCGGCGCCGCAGCGGGGCGAGCCCCGGGCCGAGGGACTCCGGAGGCGAGGCGAGTCGCCGGGAAACCCGGGCGCGGGGGGCTCGCCGGGGGTCTGCCGCGCGGCCAGCCCAGCCCAGGCACCGGCCAGGCGCTGAATGGCTCCCTCTCCTTCTCTCTCTCCCTCGCTTTCTCCCTCCCTCCCTCCCTCCCTCCCTCTCTCTCAAACACACACACACACACAGGCACACACAGGCACGCGCACTCACACACCCGGCCCGCGCCGGCTCCCACCCCCTCCCCAAATGCCTGGGCCACTTGTTTCTCAGGCTGCTGCCATGTGAACACCTCCTCGCTGCTCTCCTATTTTAGCTGGCGAGCTCTCGCCGCGCTTCCTGGCTCGCCCGCCGAGCTGCCAAGACGCCTTGGTTTCTAAGGAGACTACCTAGAAAAAGTCTTGGGCGTGGGGGGGGGGGGGGAGGCGGCCGCCTGCCAGGGGGAGCTCCGGCTCCAGGGGCCCCCTTTCCCCAGAACTCATGGGACGGAGGGCCACGGAGTCCCCTGGGCATTTTCCCGGGCATTTCCCGGGCACAGGAGCCAGGGCTTGCTGGTTGGGGTGGCGTCAAGAGTCCGGAGAGGCTGTGGGGCGCGGGGGGGGGGGAGGAGGAGGGGGAGAAGACCGCAGAGAGCCTGAGGGGCCCAAAAGCAGGGAGCCGGCCCACCAGCGAAGGCAGGTGACCAAGAGACCGGGGACAGAGAAAGCCAAAGGGGGGAGGTTGAGGCATGGGAGGGAGGCGGAGAGGGACCATCCCTAGGCTGGGCAAAGGAAGTCTAAGGTAGAGCTGGTCTTACTGTCCTTCCATGGGGGGGCGGGGGGGGGGGGGAAGCTGCTGCTGCCGGAGCTTCCAGAAAGCCTGCAGGAAGGCCCAGGTGCTTCAGGCGAGGCTCCGATCCAAGGCAGGAAGCAGCAGCCTCCCGACTCTTTCCTGACCGGCGGACCCACCCACCGCTGACAAGGCGTCCTCGCTGGGGAGAATCCACACCTCTGCTCAGGTGTTACTATCCTCTAATTAGAACCGCCGGGGCTGGAGCTGCTCTATGTCACGTGTGCCTTTTCCATTTCCATTTTCAGGGGGAGCGGGGCCTTGGGTGGGTGGCCGGCTCATTGTTGCCAGAGGTACGTTATTAGGAAAAGGGTGGTTTGCACGTTCAGAAGCTCTAGCTGCCTCGCATGTCATCCCCCGAAGAGCTTTGCCAAGCCTCTGTGCCTGAGGGAAACCAAGAACCTGACTTATCCTGCTAAGGCAGAAGCAAACACCTGAGGCTCCTCCTTTTAAGGGCAGAGGTTTCTTCAGCACTTGCCACAGAATAGCATGTTTTGCTACTGGACGACCGTGCGCAGTGCTGGCGCATGGCTCTGAGGACCTGAGCACCAAACAAACAAGGTGGGATTCCATCCCTCAAATTGTGAATGGAAGGTGTGCCTCCCGATCCCCTTTCCAAACCCTTTCTGTGGTGCACCCCTCACCCCACGATGGCAAATAACCCAAACGTAGGTTGTATAATTGTGATGAGTTTTAATTGTTATAAGTGGCTTCCAGTGTGAAGCTTTATGTATCCCCCCTTCCATGGATATGTATGTGTAGGAAAAAAATGTTTTAGATGGAGAGGGTCCACCCAGGGATCTCTTGGGGCCCCAAGGATGGCGAGGGAAGGAGAAGGAGAGAGACCCTGGCGATGCTGAGCATCCGAGGGCTTGCCCTTCCGAGTTTTTCCATATAAAGGGTAAGTGTTGAGAACAAGATCCCTTGAGCTTCATCAGAGCAGGGAAGACTTCAGGGTTTTTGTAGGGCTTTAAAAAAAATTATCCCTCTGCTACACTATCCAAACCCCAGATACACCTGATCTATGGGCCACTATAGGAGGGGGCAGAGAGCTTTTCAGCCAACAAGTCATCTCTCTTCCGCATCCGGTACGGCAACGCCATGCGCCACTGGGTTTCTAGATCCAAACAGCCGTGCCTCGTTTTTACGACTATAAAATGAACATTGTGACTCTCTCTACTGAGTTTAGACAGAGCTGGCAAATCATTTTTTTCATGCATCTGAAGGCTGAACCAGCACAGCATGACCTATATGACACACACACACACACACACACACACACACACGCCATGACAACATTTGGCGAGTGCCTAGTGCATCAGCTAAACGACCCCCCTCTTTCTGTCCCTCCCTCCCCCCTCTCACTGTTAAGATGCAAAAGATGATGCCTCTCTACCATCTGTGTAACAGAGAAAGGCATCTCTTTGCTCATGTATCCAATATCCACACACAGACACACCGAGGGCAAAACGGCTCAGTCTTCATTTATGAAATGAACAGCGGCACTGGGGCGGTTGGCCAGAACATTCCGTTAGGCAGATTGCTGGTTAGCCACCCAGAATGTGCGGCTGACGTTTCGTCTGTGAGAGCTTGTGATTAGAAGATGATCTGATGGTCGGGGACATGCCTGTGTTTGGAATGAGGTAGCCACCGGGCCTTAGCAAAGATGAGACTGCCAGATCTGAGAGAGAGAGAGAGAGAGAGAGAGAGAGTAAATGTGTTTCTGTACGGGGTGTATGTACATGTGTATACATGTGTGTGTGAGAAAGAGAAAGAGCCAATGAATCTAAAGACAATTTGGGCTGCCGGTTGTCTTTCTGTATTGTCATTTATCCATGTGTTACGTTTCCACCCAGTTTTCCTCAGTACTGCTCGGAGCAGTCTCCATGGCTGCCTTCTTCCCTGCTATGTCCCCTCAACAATGCCGTGAGGAAGTTCAGACTCAAAGGGGGGCATTTGTTCAAGGTCACACCGCCCACTTAGCTGAGTCTCACAGCTAAGTGGGCATTTGACACCAAGGTTTCCCCAAGTCCCAGACCAACCAGTACTCCAGCCACTACCCCACACTGTCTGCCGGGACTCTGTCAGGGAATGCGGTGCATCGGCTGCCTTGTAGGAAAGCATGTTCTGGTGGCCCCCGTGACTGCTTTGCTTGTCGATGTACAGAGGTCAAGAGTTATCGCTCATCCTAACAGCAAACTCGGTGCCAGCAGGACGGCAGCCAAAACAGGTCTATTGAGACAGGAGGAGGAGGATTTTGTTTGGCTGGCAAACTCCAAGGGTCTTCAGAATTGGGCGGGGGCAGGGCAAGCTTTCAAGTTATCTAGGACTCTAGACCAGGTGGTGAACGATGTGTGTGTTGGGGAGGGGGAAGGACTGAAAGGATGTCCAAAAACTTGGTGAGGTCAGTGCTTCTAACCTTGGGTCCCCAGATGTTCTTGGACAACCACTCCCAGAAATCCTGGCCAGTGCAGCTAGTGGTGAAGGCTTCTGGGAATTTTAGCCCAGGAACACCTGGGTGACCCAAGTGAGTTAGGTATTTCATGCCATAAAGACTTGATTGCTACACCTGCCTTCCCCTGTCACAGGGCACAGTGCCCGTCTTTGGCTTCTTCCCAATTTGGCACGCAACATCACCTCCTTCTCCCTACTCTCAAAGTTTTCCATCTCCTGGCACTTTCGTTTACTGTTATTCTAACTGGACACAATCCAGCCTATCTCAGATCTGGCATCCAGAACGTTTCCTGCTTCTTTTGATGATTCTTCTGCATGGAAATGCCTCGGTTCTCTCTCTTTCTCTCTCTGTTGTGTTTGCCAACCTTCCTCTCTCACAATGAAAATATAGATCGTAATCTCTTAAGGCGGGTAAGGTTCATTGCTCCTACAACCCGCAGTAGCCGCCTCCTGTCAGTGAAGAAGCTCCTGCATTTTGCTCCTTCAAATACGTGACATCACCACTCTCTCTGTGTGTGTGTGTATTTATGCAACAACCACTGAAGTCTAATTCAACACGGTCTCAGAGGGGCTTTTTTTTTTTTTTTTTTTTTTTGCAGCACCTGCTTTTCATAAGGGAGGGAACTTCTCCAGCTCCTTGATGTGCTCACTCCTGAGGTGTCTGGATTTCTTAGATTCATAGATTTTGCTTCGCTGCTCGTTAGGTTGGACTGTGACTCACTTAACCTTTTTGGAAGCGCGGCTGCCAGATCTGCTCTAGAATTAAAGGTTTATTTAAGAGTTCCGTGTTTGTTGTATCGAAGTATTATTATTCACTTGGACACAGTATGTGCTGTGGGAACGGCGCCCAGATATGAACATGGAGTAATTTCTGCTGGGGGAAGACAGGTGCCTTCATTGTTTGGTCTCCAAAGAGCCCTGTAAGGGAAAGGTCATTATATTTCCCTCTTTCACATCAAACCGATGGTGAGGCTGAGATGCAGGGTTTCCAAAGGCCATCCAAAAACCTCAAGACCTTTGCCATGGTTCATTGCTGAAAGGGGAGTTTCAGAGAAGGAGGGCAAGCTAGAAGTCCACATTCTGGATGGGTGGGGGCTGCTTCCCAGCACCATAGATGGCTACGACATCTGTCGAGGACTCAGGAACCATGCTCTCCTGAGCTAGGAATAAATGCAACTCCCAAGTGATATCTCCCTGATTTTCCAGAACTCTTGCACTTCCTTTTTAAAAAGGCAAACCATTCTCCAACTGTATTGAACAGCAGAAAGCTCCAGGTTTTCCTTTATGCAGGATCTGGCCACTCCACCGGAGAGAGCCATTGGGGAGACTCTTGATTTCTCTCCGAACTCCTTCTGTGTTGGCCCTTCTCTTCGCATCCCTCGGTGACTCTTCTTCGCAACGTTCCTGTGTGCCACTTGCCCTGCCAGGCTGCTTTCTTACGTAGCCTTCTTCCAGCTTACACCAGAAGGGGAAACAGCAGCCCCTCCCATCTCATCTCCCCATGGACACATCCCTGTGGTCCTTGGTTTCGTCCTCCTGCGGCACTATTTTAAGCCACCTTTCTACAACCTGAGCCAGGGAAAATGGACCCATTGCAAAAACAAGCCACTCAGCATTTCCCCTACTGCAAAAAAGGTCCTTTTACTCTGCTCTTGATATCTCTCTGTCTATTTTTGCCTCCTGCTGCAGACGCCTCCTTCTGATGTGTGCACTCGAAAAACCTTCAAAGCTATGAATGGCCTGCTCCAGTGAGTGGCAGGGAGAGGCGCCTTTTCCGGGTCCATCTCCTGACTTCTCCTCCCACTTGAAGAATTAAAAATGTTACAATCACTTTGGTAACGAGGTACTGCAAATAGCTTGGCCTTTACCAACGGCAAGGAGTTTTCCACAGATGCCTTGAAACCACAATGGTCGCCTGGCCGTCAAGGTGCGTCACTGGCCTGAACGTGCGCTAACACAAATCACATTAAGACCAAATCTGAGGAGGAGAGAAAATGAAAAAGAGGAGGAAGGAGGACAAGACAGAGGGAACTGGGGTGGGTCAGGCTGTTGCAGAAGAAGAAAGGGGATTTTTTAAAAGTGGGAGAAATATGAAGACTCAGAAAGTGACCAAGAGGGAAAGCAGAGCACTGCGTTTTTTTTAAAGTGCCTCCTGTAATGAGAAACGAGTTCAGGTTCTGGTGAGGTTCAGCTTAGGTGTTGTCGTTAGGTACCACCTAGCAGCCTTCATCTTTCGGCAACCCTATGAATTAGTTCCCTTCCCAAGTTCCTGTCGTTCATGGCCCTGCTCAGTTCTTGCCAAGGAAAGGCCATGGCTGTCTTGACGGTGTCTCATGTTTGGTTCTCATCTTTCCCTTCTGTCTTCATCCTTTCTCAGCCTTATTGCCTTTTCTAGTGAGTCATGCTGCCTCATGGTGTCATTTTGCTTCTAGAGAGAATTCGGGCTTGATTCAACCAAGCACTCATGAACTTGTCTTTGTATCTGTAAAGCTCTCCCTCGAACGGCACTTTTCAAACAAATGGGCGTTTTTCCTGCCGGGTGTCTTCACTGACTGGCCATCAAGAGTAACTGGGAAGCACCACCGCATGGATGACCTTGGCTGTGCTCTCCAGTGAACCCTCCTTCCACTTGAGAATCTTTTCCAATTCCTTCCTAGCTTTCTTGCCAAGCCTTAATCTTCTGATTTCTTGGCTGCAGCCTCCATTTGGATTGAGGACTGAGCGGAGACACAGAAAATCTTTAACTTACATTCAGGCTAAATTAACCCATTTACCATGTCTCTGCTCATGCCACCACCATTCCGCACATGCACCAGCTTCCACAAACTCACCTCTGCCCAACTTTGTGGTTTCACACCCGTCTTTTCCCGTGCAGCCTGGGCTCAAATGCAAAGGTCACTAGGCTTGCCCTGAGCCCCTAATGGTGACCTTGGATGTCACCCCTGGCTTCAAACGCGGGGTGTGTGTGTGGATTCTTGAAAATAAGAAGTATGGGAAGGAGGAGGTGGAAAAGGAGAGTCAAGAGAGAGAACTCTCATCCATGGGCTGTAGATTATTTTAAAAAAAAAAACCAAACACACACACACACACAGTAATAGTAACTCGGCCAGAAGAATGTCTACAAGGGGTTGTGAAAGATACCAGGAAGACCTGGGAGGAGCCCATCATGGTTCACTGTGCTATGAAAGCTATTACAGAAAAGAAGCAATTTTTTTTTGCCGGAAAATACCAAAGCTTTCCCCAAACATAAATGGTAAGTCACGCAAGTGGACAGTAAGGGCTTCAGAGAGGATTTTGAGTAATACAACAATGGCTCATCAAGGGCCCTTTCGCCGGTCATGGAGGTTGGTGGAACTCTTGGAATCGCAAGTGAGTTAAAAGAGTAATAAAGGGGGAATCTTCTCTGTGTTTCTCTTCACTCTCGATGACACAGCCCGGCTGCCACGTTCCTGAGCTAATATTTTCAAAAACAGCCTGAGGAATGAAGGCAAACAGGGATGACAGCAGATGACGTTCGGGGACCTTGTCAGCACATTCTCAAGAAACAACTCAATGCAGACAGGATCTGTCCAACCGTTGTTAAAGGCCTCAGATGTGGATTTGTTGAGCTTTTGGTAAAAAGTTGGGCGGTGGGGCGGAGGTCAGCTTGTCAGAGGAGGAGCGGCCCACCCAACCCGTGCTTGGGCCAGCAAGGATGGTAAAGGAGTCAACATGGTGTCTGCCAAGGTAAGCCCTGTCTCATTAACCTTTCAAGAGTTATTGGAGAGTGTGAACAAGCGTGTTGAGGCAGTGATCCATAAATGTGGTTTTATTGCAGAAGGCTTTTGACACCTCACGGCAACCGTGAGAGGAAAGGAGAGCTTGCCTTAGGGGTTGGGAGCTGGTCGGAAAGGAAGGCTGCCCAGAGCAGGGCTCCAGAGGGATGCTTGCCACGGACGGACGTCAAGGTGCAGGAGGGTGTGAGAGTCCACCCTTCTCATCCCCTGAGTTTTGTACATGTGGGACTCTCTCAGGCATGCCGAGCTCTGTCAATAGTAGCAGAAACTGGCCCAGAACACAAGGAATGGAGGCTCTGCACTCAAGTGGAAGTGGCAAGTTCCCCTGGCACCTGCTGCATGTCCTCAGTGATGCCGCTGCATCCCGCGTGGCTCCAAGCTTTTTGTCCCTGCAGAGTCCCGAGAATGTCCGTGGCTTTTGGTGGCGTGGGAGCAAAGCCCCAGCTGGGGACAGGGCAGAATTTAATAAACACAATTGGCATGCAGTTTGTGGGATTGGTGGAATAATGTCATGTAATTTCATAATGAGAATAGAAACGTCTTCTTAATGCCTTACGAGTGCATATCCCCAGGGTGGGGGTCACAGTATGGGTGCAAAAGGGAAGACGCTTGTAATGGATTCCCCCTCCCGTGGTGCCTGGCTGCAAACTTCTGAAGGAAGTGTACGCTCAGAGGAACCCTTTCCTTGAGTCGTTAACCTATGCCCACCCTTCCCAGGCCATGGTTGTAGATGTTAGGGTCTTGGTGTTTAAAACAAGGAAAGGGGGAAAAGCAGAGCCCCCTCCCCAGTCTGAAGCCTGTGCCAGAGGCAGAAAGCCTTCTCCACCCTGGGGGGGTGGTATGCAAGGGCTCCTCCCTCGCTGAGCTCTCACCCTGCTTGTTCATCAATCCTCCTGTTTCTTTTAAAAAAATTATTCTGTGCTATCAAAGCACCTCTGACTTGCGGTGTCCCTAAAAGGCTTTTTCAGATATGGGTGATGCTCAAGGGGTGGTTGGCCATGACAGCTACCCACCTGCAGTGGGTTTGCTTGCTGCGTGAGGATTTGAACCCGGGTCCTCTCCGCCCTGCTCACACACTTGTTATGTCACCTTTGAATGCTTCCTTCCTGCAGTTCCCTAAATTCTGCTGTTAAGGAAGCTCATGATTTGGCAACATGGGGTGGGGGGGCGGTCTCTTTGTGCCACTGCTGATGGCTCTCCCCACAGTGGCTCTCCCATCCCCACCCCCACCCCCTCCGTACACCGGCAGGCATGCAGTGCTGCCAAGCCCTTCAGTAACAGGGCTTCATGGTGGAGCTCAGGATTTGTTGGCGCAGCTCGGTCCTTACCTTCCTGGAAGAAAACAAGGACTTAAGGGACAGGGTCGGGATGCCCACCAAGGAGGAGAGAGTGCCTGCCTTGGGGGGGGGGGGTGTCGAAGGTCTGGGCTGGGGAGGGAAGCCCTTTTCCTCTCCTCCCCTTATCTTGGTGGATATAAGAAAGAGGACCACCTCCTGTCCATGGTGACCAGGATGAGCTGAGCCCGGGAGAAGGGTGTGGGTGTGGGTGAATCGTTGCCCTCAAGGGACCCTTCCTTGTGCATCCCCAGTGCCACCCTTGCCCCCCCTCTCTCTGTGCCAGTCCCCTCCACAGCAGAGAATGCGGGAGGGCCTCTGGGAGCATCACGGCAGCGAAGCCGCCCGCTTCGGGCTCCGCGGGCAGAGTGGCATTCCCTCCAAAGAGCTGAGTCATTTCTCAGAACGGCTTTGCCATCAGGTGCTGTAATTAAGCGATGTGTCACAAGAGACAAATGTGTCACTGGTGGAAACGAAGGGGCTGGGACTGACAGCAGATTTCTCTCCTGTACTTCAAGGGCTGGAGGCAACGTTGTCAAGCCCGCGTGGCTTTCAGCCCCTGTCCCCCTCCCTCCGGGCTTGAGCTGTCCCATCTTGGGAGGGGGGCAGGTGAAGTCTCTGGGAATTGCGCTCCTCCCTGGGGCCTCTGGGCAGGGGGGCAAATCTCAGGATGCGGGGAGAGGGAGGAGAAGGAAGTTGGATTTGTCCACGTCGGGTGGCTTGAAAGCCTGCACAGCCATCTCTGCCCACTTCCAGCTGGCACCAAGGCTCACTGGCTCTGTGGGCAAACCTTTGCAGGTGCCTGGCACAAAGTGGCACAATGAACTCGCCACCAGGCGCCTGCGCCCGCTGGCACTCTTCCCACTCCCCTCCCCTCATCCCTGTTGTACTGGTGCCCCACGGCTGGGCCCGTGGGGGCCTACTGGACACAAAGGGAGGGGGGGCAATTTGTGGCCGTTCGTGTCACACAAACCGTGGCAGCAAAGCACAACCTTGCAGTGAGACCAAGACACAATTCTTAAGTTTCCAAATCACATGACGGGAGAGGAAGCGGGAAAGGGTGCCTCTACTTTACCAGGAGAGAGAGACAGAGAGAGAGAGGCTGTTAATTGATATTACCAGCCAAAGGTTGCCAGTCTCAATGGCAAGGGGGGCCCTCGCGTCACTATAGCTTGCAAGCAAGAGGCCTCCCTGTTCCACGTGGGGGACGATGACCTGGAATGAAAACCTCCCCCTGCCAGGACTTAAATCCTGCCCAAGAAAGCAGGGTCGGAGGAGTGGGAGAGGCTGAGCCCTTGGCCTCTCACAAGGCATCCTCTCTAGAATGGAAGAACCGTGTTGTGAGAGGCCTGGGGAATAGATGGCCGAGGAAACGACTTTTGCACAGCTCTGAAACCTGACCGCGGTGGCCGTGGCGGCTGGTCCAATGGCCACCCTGTCCCCATCGTTCCCTCCCTCCCTCTCCTGCTGGAGATGGGGAGTCGGGGGCTCCCCCAGTTCCCCTCCAGCTCAACTCCCAGCTGCGTCAGATAGGAGTGCGCGCAAGAGAGCCAAGGAAGGGAGTGGTCAGGAGGGACAGAGAAAGAAGGAGCAGTGGTGGGGAGGGGCTGGCCGGCCCCCTTTGTCCTGTGCGCGTGCACACAACCAACCAACCCACCAACCCCCAGTCAGTGACTGATCCCTCCACCAGGCATCACCTGGGCCATCGGCTGGTCTTCCCAATTTGGCAGCTTGTCCTTCAGGAGCTCCCGGCTTTCCTCGCATGTCCTCTCTGTGCTGGGAGGCAGCTACAACGCAGAATTCTCCTGTTAAGCGCTTTTATACAGCTGTGTGCCTTCCAGAATTGAGAACACGGCCCTTCTGCAACCCAGGGGTGTGTACACAGGGGCTCCTGCTCTCATACCTTTCGGCTGACTGGCCATCCTTCCCCACCACCACCACCACCACCATCCCCAGCTCCTGTCGCTGTAATAAAGGCCCAGCCCCAAATGCCTTTCATCCCTGGGGCAGCTTTCCCCCAGGACTTAGCTGGCCTCCCTGTCCTCAGCCGTAACATAACAGGGGTGAAGCCCGCAAGGAGCTTCAAAGCCTTCAGGGGTGCCTGATCCTGGCTGCAGAACGGTAACCAAGTCTGTCCCCCTCCCTCTCCATCCGGCTCAATCGAGTCCTAGATGCTTTAGTGGGAATGGCGTGGATGAAAAACATTTTGCCACTGGAAATCAGGCAAGCCAGAAGAGAGCCATTCCTTCCAAGAGAAACACAGAGCCCCCTCTCAGGCGGGGCTCTCCCTTTGGAATCTGGGGAGTGGGCCCCCCCCACCAAACCTGCCTTGCGCAGGGGGACCGACAAGAGGCCTCCTTGCCACCATGGGTGGCAACAGACTTCCTGCCAATCTCACCAGACACCTTTGTGAGAACCAGGACTTGTGCAAGGTGCCCCCACTTCCTGAAAAGGGCCCCAAGTGTGGAGGGATCCGGCTTGGCTGGAGAACCCGAAAAGCAGGCTGGGCAGTGGGTGCCTTTCTCTGAAGGATCGTCTTTCTGTGTTTGCCATGGGTGCAAATGCTTTGCTTCTCTGTAGGAAAAGATGCAAGACATGCTTTAAACAAATGGCAGGGGCCATGGTGGAGGGGAGGGGAGGGGAGAGAGATCCGCTTTTAGTCAGAGGTCCCTCAGGCAGCCTTAAAATGCCGCCTGGAGATACCTGGATGAAGCAGCCGAACTCAACGGGAGGGAGGCATCGAGCCAGGCGTGCTCTTCAGCTTTTGTCTAAAGCCTGTGCAGTGTCTCAAACCTTGGAAAGAGGCCATCGGGGCACGCACCGGACGTACGCTTGGCAAGGTCCTGTCTGCCAGCCCTGGGGCGGGTGTCCTGAGGAAGGCCGACTCCCACAAGCTTCTCACCCCGACCGTGGTTCTTGCTAACATGATACCTGCTACGTCCAGGTGACCTTTCCTGCTGGGATGCACGGCTGCCCCCTTTCCCCCCCACCCCACAAGACCAATTCCAGTACTGGGGTGCTGGTGGTCTGCTTTGGGAAAGAAGCATGACTATTTCTTCAGGACTCGGTGCCCATGGGATGCGGCGTTGGGTGCCCTTCTGCTGAGGTCCAGAGAAAGACGGTATAAAGATGGCAGAAGCCTCGGATCTTGCGGGCCATGCATGGAGCTGAAATACCGTGGTTTAGGAATGTGGACGGTCAAGGAAGTGAGAAAGCAAACTCCCAAACAAAAGCCAAGGCTCTCCCAAGCCCCCTGAATTAGATGATGAGATGGCAAGAACCCAAGAGGAGCCTTGAACAGTCCAGCCCACCTGCCTACGAGAGAAGGCCACGGAGAGGACATCGCCTGGAGCACGCCTTTCCGTCCGATCTTCCCCCTAAGTGATGTTCGAGAGTGTGGACTCTACCCACATGCACCCAAAGAGAAATCTTGGGAGAGTGTAGGGGAAAATGGGTATTTTTAGCATTCTCGTTGGTGTGTTCATAGCTTTGAGCCCTGCTTGTTGTTGCTTAGCACCCATAAAATCTTGCTTCCGGAGAGCAATCCTAACCAAACCTACTTGGGAGTCTCATGCTGTTTATTGCAAGACCCAGAGTGCTTCCAGACAAAGCTAATACCATAAAGTTACTGTACACCCCATTAACAAACTGTTACGGGCTCTCTAGATGCTGTCTTTTACAATGCCCTTGTGTTCTTACACAATTTCTTCGCTTTTCTTGCTGAGGAGAAGGCTTTAAGTTTAAGCTGGGCCACATTGTCTTTTAGTTGGTAGAAGCTGCTTGTCTGGAAGCATCCTCAAACATGGGAATGTTTCAAAAATCATCTCTGATCCTTTGCCTGGGTTTTAGACCAAACTCAGCTGACAGAGCAAGAGAAATCACAAGAAAATGAAAGTCACCCAATCCAGAGGAATTCTTGACTCCACAGTAATATATTTGAACGTACGGTACATGCGTCAAAAACCAAGGTTGCATCCACAGAAATGCTTTACGTTGGCTTTGGCAAAATACTGCAATTGTGAAAAGTATCTCAGCTACAGAAACGACAGCTGACGTGACCCCTGTTTGAACGAAATGCAAAACCTCTCCATCACTCCATCTTTCTTTCGGTCTCCTGCAATTTGCCGTCTCGTGCTTGAGATGACCAAGGATTAAATTGGTGCACCATAAGAATGGGCAGGTCTCCTCTCCTCGTCTAGAGAGAAATGGTCTGTTCTGTTAACGACAGAGGAAGGGATCTCAAAAGAACAGCCCTGCCCTCTCGGGGGGGGGGGGGGGGAGAGTTCAGGCTTTCCCTTTGTTATGTACAAGCCCTTTGCCCAAATGCAGCATTCATAGAGAAGACCAACACACCGAATCCTACACAAGTGTGTAGAAGTTTACAGCCACAGAGTCACGGTCTCGTAGAGTTTAAGAGAGCCTGGTGGGCTCTCTCGTTCCCCAAAGACCAAGGTTGCGAGCCCACTTATTTTGGAGTAAGTCCTGTTAGTTTCCCATGAGAAACAGCACAATACAAATCCAGCTACTGGACACAAACAAAAGCATTGACATGGTTGACACACACACCCCCAAGTCCCAAATCTCTGCTAGGCCAACCGAAGAGGGACACGACCAAGAAGGCAGGCTTTCAAAATCACAATTTCTTCACCAGACAGCCTGTTTAAGAGGTAAGCAGGGGGCCAGAGGACTCTGACTGGCGGCTCTCTGTCTTCCTGGACTAAGGAACCTGTGTGCTCAAAAAGGAATGGATGCAGCTCTGAGCCAATGCAGGGAGAGATTTGTATTGTCTAAGTTGGGGAAACGGAAGGTTTCTACCAGCCAGCCTGCGGGCTACTCCATATGAAAGCTAGCACCCCAGCATCAAAGGAAGAGCCCCATTTTATTTCTGCAGAGTCTTCTTGCTCTACAACCTAAAGCCATCTGCAGTCTGTACAGATTGAGGATGAACCTTTCCTCCCTCCCACCCTCAGGTCTGAACTTGCTCTGGAAGCAAACGTGACAAGATCAAGGCTGTCCTCCCTTGGGCACATCATGAGAAGGCAAGATTCTCTGGAAAAGGCAATAATGCTAGGAAAAAGTGAAGGCAGCAGGAAAAGAGGAAGACCAAATGCAGACCCTAAAAGGTACCATGGTTTTTTGAGTTTGCAAGAGTTGAGCAGGGCTGTTGAGGCCATGACCTTTTGGAGGTCATTCATTCATAGTGTTGCTGTGAGTCAGAGGCGACTTGACAGCATATAAGAACAAACCTCCTACCCGCTTAAATTTAACATCTTGCTGATGAAGAGACCTGTGATATCCAAAGCTTGCACACCTTTTGTGACTTCTTAGGTTGGCCTAATAAAGTTATCCCTTCCAATATGGATGTTGGAATTATTATATAGTGGGATTCTCTGCAAACCCTCTCCAGAGACCTGGTTGCCAATCTGGAATATTCTGTGGCACAGAAGGGCTTTTCGGTCCACTTTTGCTGGGTGTGCATGTGAGTGAGTGAGTGAGTGTGTCGCAAAAAAGGATTACTGCTCACATTCCTGTCCTGGATGCTCCCTGAAGAAAATGTCTTGTAGGTCAACAGGAAAGGCCGTTTCGGTAGCAGGAGAGCATCACCGCCACCACCACTGCTGCATTAAAACAGAAAGGAAAGCATAGGCGGGGGAAAAACAATTCCAGGAAAAACAACCTTCCGTTTCTAAACTGGACTCAGGCTTCAAAATTAAGGTGTGTGTGTGTTAAGCATCAGCAGTAATAGCCACGGCGACTCTTCCCATCTTACCTGGACCCACAAACACAATAAAGATAAAGGCTCCACATTTTTGGGGGGGGGCTTCCTTCCTCCCCCAGTTGGAAACATTCCCCATTCAGCCATAAGGGCGCTGAAACGGGTAGTTAAAAAATACCAGCAGGATTTTAACAACAACCTTCAGGATCTTCCCCCCCCCCTTTTTTTTTAAAAAAGCATATGGTTTTGAAATTACTAATTATGAAAAGAGCAAGCTTTGAAAAGAGGACAAAACTGAAGCAAAGATGCTTAGGGCAGTTGGCTATCATTTGGAGGCCAGCAATGCCAGGCTAGGTTGCCCCAAGACTCTTCTCTTCCCACTGCCAACAGCCAGCTTCTACTTCCATGTCCTTCGACAGCCTGCCACCGGGAGGAGGATGCCCAAGACAGACTCTTGTAATCTCTCTAGAAGGTTTAACTCCCCAAAGAGCCTTTCAGAAAAAGAGCATTGAAATTGCGAACGGCCCCGGTGACATTAAAACACACCCTTATGATCTAGAATGGAAGCTCGGTTGTTTTACCCATGTTCTTTCCTGAAGTTCACACCAGGCAGTTCCAAATGTGTGCACAATAACTAAAGACAAAAAGCAATTCACCGTGGATCTCCAAAGACGAGCAAGTTTAGGAAAACAGACCTTCAGGACAAGAGGGTTCACCGGGTTTAGTTTTGACTTGAATGGGAAAAAAACAAACAAACCAGGATTCTTGAACAACAACGTCCATTCATGGCACAACGGTTGGCGACACGGATCATGCTCAGCATTCAGAAACAAACAGAGAGACATACGAGTTATTCAGTGCCAGAGAAATCTAAAAATACAAAGAGGCTAGCCAACCGGATAGTCTGAGACAATATTCTTGACG
The DNA here is from genome assembly GCA_037013535.1 of Intellagama lesueurii. NCBI lineage: Eukaryota > Metazoa > Chordata > Lepidosauria > Squamata > Agamidae > Intellagama > Intellagama lesueurii. The sequence goes on from JBAJHW010000012.1 coordinate 875,540, forward strand.
TGTTTCAAAACCCTACGGGTAGCCACTGGTTGAAGAGTCTAGAAATGCTATCCTTGAATATTCAAGCGGTTCCAGAAATGCTAACGAACTGGACACGCGTACACACAGGGAGGGGAAGCCACCTGAGAGAAGCAGCTGCCTCTTCTCCTCTAAAAGGATGTGGATGTTTCAATGGATGCACTGTAAATCCCGGAAGACGAGTGTCCACACAGACAAGGCAACCTGGAGTTCAGACCTGTGACTACAAAGAACAGCAAGTGGGCCACCTGGCCTAGACATGGATGACAAATTCTGGGTTAGTGTAGGAGAATCCTGCAAACTCATTTTGGTCCAAGTTCATGATGAAGAGTTTGTCTGTAGGCGTCAGTTCCACGGGCTGCCTCGTGAATTCTTTATCAAAGTTGGAAGTGTCCAGTCTATCTTTCTGTTGGATGAAAAGCAAAACAATTAAAAAACACAAAGAAAGGAATCATGATATTATTCCAGCAAGGCCACACGGGGGTCGCAGGGTCTGGATTCCAGCAAACGGGAAAACCCTGGAAGCCACCAGGGTCGGCAATTCAGACCCGCACGCCGTGCGCAGCGCAAGCAGGGGACGTTTTCTCTCCATTTGTTCAGCAGCAGCTGCCACCAAACCGTTCAAAGGCCTTTTAAAGGCTCCGGAGCATTCAGCGCTCCAGGCTGGGCCCCTTGTAGGCAAAGATAAAACTCTTGGCAAAGAGCATCCCCTTAAACTGGGCACATGACATGCAAGAGAGTGACTTACTCGTGCCAGAAAAGGGCTCTGCCGGAGAGTATAATAAAAACCATGAAAAGCTTATTTCCATCCTGTCTCCTATCGGCTGCTCTTGCCATCCGGAGAGCTAGCAAGATTCGGCCACTCTAGCAGAGTCAGGGGCTTTTGCAAACCAGAAGTCGCCCCTTTCTCTCTCTCTCTCTCTGTGGTGGTAACCGTCGTCGCACCCACCCCCTTCCTACTCCATCTATTTCCATCATGCAAACGTTTTGTTGAATTTCCTGCCCCACAGAGGGTGAAGCCACATTCGGGAAGGTCCAAACGAAGGAAACATGACCGAGTGTACGTGTCCCCGATCCGCTGTCATTCTGCCGCCAGGAAAGCGGTTTGCCCTTCAAAGCGGCTCTGGGCAGAGTTGCACTGCTCTCGCCAGCACCTCGCAGACTTTTAGGTAGCTCCCTTCCTTTCCACACAGCCAGCACCGAAGGGTGTCCTGGCTCACAGTGCTCTGCTGCCTGTTACATTTCTGAGCATGCAGGGCAGTCCTAACAGCAGGTTGAAGTCGAGTCTGGAACCTGTCACTGCTACAGACTACAAACCACAGGCTCCCCACCCCAGGTGCCATGAGCTCACATCCTAAGAAAGCCAGCCAGTCGTCCCAGAGATAACACTCACGAGGATTCCCGCCCCCCCCGCTTTAAAAAAAAAAGCAAAACCAAAACAGCAATTTCAAGTTCCACAAGCAATATTGATGCCAGAAACCGAAAGAGGTGGGAACCCAGAGCGATAGATTATTTTCTTAAACCTGCTAGCTTCAGGCTTTAACTCATTTGCTTCCGATGCCACAGAAGAAGCACCTGGCCCATTTTGTTTCTGCTGGGGAAGATTTAATCTAATGCAAATTTAAGATGCATTCTTTGGAAGAATCACTGCTGAGGAATAACATGCTGCTTCTTGCAATTGGTTAAGCTGCCAGGGGTTAAGTGGACAACCTCAAATATGGTATCAGGTGCCACGTTCTGCTCCGGTGAAGCGGGGCTGCACCCTAGAGCATTCTGGGTAATTGCTTTGCCATCAACATATTCAGCCCAGCCCAGACAACTCTGCGATACTCACCTTGCCCTGTCTAAGGATTGCTCTGGTACGGCCTTTTCTTCCCCGTTGGCTTCGCCTTTGGCCATCCTTGTGCGTCCTTCCTTTGCTTTCTTTGTCCTTTTAAGCTGTTTAGCCGGGACATTTCACACCATTTTATTTCTTGATTTTTGCCATGACCTCCTTTCGCAAAACCAGAAGAGTCTCCAGAGCTAGTCAAGAAGACGAAAGGGGAAGGGGCAGGACAGGCCAAGGTCAGGGAGAGCAGAAAACAGTGAAGAGAACTTGCAGTTTTCAAGGAGACCCTGGGAACCCGTTTGCTGCAAAGGTCAACATTCACCGGAAAGCCGAGCTGCCTTGCCACGTGTACAGAAAAGAAAAAGGATGTCATTCCAACGCTCTCCTGTGTGTTCAGCTGACTACCAATTCTCACACACATGAGAATGGTGAGGAGGAGAGACCTTAAAGCTTTCCTGCTTAGGATTTCTCCACAACTCAGCTTGAAGGTAGCCATGGGTGGACGCAAGCTTCAGCTTCATCGGACCCACCAGCACAGCTTCCCAAGGTCACCCGGCAGCCAGAGAAGGAGCACCTGCTTGGACCGACGCCTTCCGTTGGCGGAGCCGAACCTTCTGGTACGTCCACAGAATCAGTCCCAACATCCAGAGTGGTCCCAACAGAGCAAGAGGTGGCTTAAATTATGGAGACCTTCACCCTGATCCAACGGTGAGAGCTCCGTGCTGCCGGTGGAGCCTCTGCTTCTCTCTCCTGGTGGGCACAGGATCAGAGCTAAAACTGGATCCCTTAGACGGAAAACGAGCTGACGGCTCAGCTGCACCCATGCAGGAGGGACCGTGCCTCTTCCACATGGCATGGTGTTGCTCATCACACACAGAATGGGCACAAACTCTCGTGATGGCGTTGGGTGCCCTAGTTTGGATCAGAGTCAGGGGTGGTCGATTTACCTAGTTATCAAACAGATGTATTTTGTGACAATCCCTCTTCCATCTGACTGCCATTGAAATTGCTAAAATTTTGGGCAGCTCCATCATTTTCTGGCTAAGTTCAAGCAAACACGGCAGGATGCTGGTGATCTATTGGGAGTGCACCCCACCGTTGGCAGTCACCTTATATTGGAGAGGTGTAGCTAAATTAAAGAAACCATAGGGTGCATCTTCTGCATATCTGTTTAGCAGTAAATCCCCCTGATTTCCACAGGACCTACTTTTAGGCAAGTGTGCAAATGATTACCACTTAGTTTGTTATCAATTATCAAGATCCACCAATTATCAATTAATTAAAGCTATGTTTTTATTATTCACTTATTTATTCAACATGCTGCCTTCTTCCCTTGCAGGACCAAAGGCAGCTCATAAAATAAATTAAAAATGGATACAGCTAAAACCACCATAAATCATAATATTAAAACGCAATTGAATAAGTTACTCTATTAAAACAGGCACCAAAACAAACAATGAAATAATTTAAAAGCCATTTGAAAGCATGACAAGAAAAAAAAACCCTCAGTTTTTTAAACACATGGAAAAAAATTGAGTACTTTGTAATTTTGGAAGAGAGAAACAGGTGTTGCCTTTGGACCAATGCATGCACTGGAGGAAGCACCACCTTGCAAGTTATATCCCCCTTGGTGGGGGCCGGGTATGAACCTTACATCTGTTGGGGAATGTTTGGGTGCTTGTACTTGCATAAAGATACCACAAAATATTTGAAATGTGCTGGTTGATTTCCTGCTCTGGCTCCTAAGCTAGGATGTGCTCGGCATGTGTGCGAACACGTCTGAGCTGAGCCAGTGAGACCTGGCGCCTGTCGGGGGCAGATGAGCAACCAGGGAATAAATCCAGCATGGGCGCGTGGGCACGGCAAGCAACATCTCCTCCACTTGGCACGGCTTGCTTTGAGATCTGAAAACCAGGGAGGCATCACAATCCGTGAGATTTCCGTTGCTTCGACTCCCAGCAGCCTTCTCCACCCTCAACTAGCTTTCCCTTCGAAACCGCCTGCTCACTGCTCCCAAAGCGGGGGCTGCTTGTGACTCACAGAATGGCCACATTTTCTTTGGCTGGGGGCAGGGGCGGTTTCATTCTGCATCCAAAACCTCCCACAAGGAAAAATGGCTGGGGGCTTTGGATGGGTGGCCGGCCGGGAAGAGCTGTTCCATTTGCTGAGGATGAGAGACGAGAGAGAGAGAAGACCTCCGGCTGCTCAGAGCGAGAGACAAACTCCTGAGCATCTGAGCCACAGATGACATCCCAGGCACCTTCCTCCTCCTGTGGTGGATGCCAGATGTTTTTGGGTAGGAAAACTGGGAGTCCACCACCCAGAGTTTTCTCAGCTTCCTCCAGAAACGTAGCCGGCGACACTCAGCAGGCAGACTGGGGTCCTTTCGCTGCAGCTGAAGCCAGGCCCCCCACGTGGAGGCAGGGAAGGGAGCAGAGAGAGCATCCATCCGGGTCCATCCAAAAGCCATCCCTGTCCAGGTGGCCTCCAGGTTCCTACTCCCGGGGTCCGGGTTCAAAGACCAGCTTTGCCGGGTAGGTCCCACACACCGTTGGGATTTTTCCACATGGGGGTGGTCCAGTGGGTTGCTTTTTCGGAGGAGAGCCCGGTGAGCTCCGAGCCTCTGCAGGCCTGCGCCTTCGAGTTCCTGCTTAGGACCCAGGTTCAGTGTGAAGACTTGGTGTTGCCCTGTTAGGTCCAGATCCTGGAATTTCTAGTTATCTTGCATAGAGAGGCACTGAAATTTCTCACCAACTCTTTTAAACTCAGCAACTTTTCTAAATTTGGATTTCCCCCCTCTCCCCCCCCCCAAACTTTTGCTTGTGAAATCTGATGTCAAGATATATATCTACAAAAACGTCTCAAGGTTTCATTGAAAGTACTTTTATCAAAGTTGTTACATGGTCATCACACGTCATGTTTACTAGTTTAGACCCTGCTAAACAGAAATAATAAATTTAACAATATGCACAACCAGAATAGTATTTTCCTTCGTCAAACTACATGCCAGCAACCCGACCATGGGATTTTTGCCACCGAATTATTTCTCCTGTGGCAAGAATTCTGAAGCCCTATTAACTCAGCTGTTTTTTAGTCCTGCTTACAAACAACACGAGGTTTATCCTCAAAACAAGATTTCTTGAATTTATTATTATCATTTTATTTTATAACCGTATCTGAGGGGTGGGGGAACGGTTGGCACATGAACAGTTCAAAGCAGATGGGTAGGCAGTGAACGTCCCGCAGGCAGGAAGGGGGGGAAAAGTATAAATGGAAGAGGTGAATGAGCTGCAGCACTGGGATCTTAAAAGAAGCCGCGTTTTCTCTCCTTTTAAGTTGCTAGAAACACAAGCAACCGAAAATTCCAGCTGCAATGATTTGTCGTTTTCAGAAGATTATCAGCTGAGACAAAAAACAAACAAACAAACCCCTTTACAGCTTCAGTCAAGGTACACAAATACAGTCTGAATTTTTAAACATCAGCTTCAGTTTAGTAAAATACTCAATTTTTTTTTTGACACACATAAAGTTCAGTTTAACACTTTTTTTTTAAATTTGGCAACCGGATGAACAGAATCCCCACCCCACCCCTCCCCTCCTTCCCTCCCGCTCTCCCTCCCCTTATTTAAGGAAAGCAACCCACAAAGCTTTGATATGAACAGAACATAGAAACAGTGACATGGCGGGCGATACGAAGGGTGACCATGAACTCCAAAGCATCCGCAGGGAATCCTCTCCTTACCCCCCACCCCGAGGTAACAGGAGGAATGGGAGATCCGGTTGTGCTTCCTTTCTTGCTCCCAGTTATGAGTCTGAGGATGGCGAGGTCTGCCACTCAAAGGCCACTTCACGCAGCTTAGAGCCAGAGCAGAGGGGCTGGCCTCCCCATTTGGGGGATGCATGCTTTAAGAGTTACCGTGGAACGGAGGGATGGAAGAGAGAAGACTCAGGGCCCTGGCTCAGGGAGGAAGTGCCGGGTTTGCATGGGGAATTTCCAGGCTTGACCCCGGCATCTCCAGGGAGGCCGAGGGAAGAACCTGGCCGGGCAGCCAGTGTCAGAACTGGTCCTATGCGGCTAGATCTGCCAGGATTTGGATCCCTGCCTTGCGCAGGGGGTTGGAATCGATGACCTTCGAGGCCCCTTCCAACTCCATGATCCTAGGATTCTAGATGGGACCGAGGGGCTGATCCAGTGCAAGGCAGATGAGGGAGTTTAGGGGAAGCAGAAGACAAATCTGGTAACACGGGAGGAAGGCCCCAGGAGCTTCAGCAGAGTTTCTGTGACTTCCCCCAGCACTAAGCTGTAAGCTCTCTGGCAGTCATCTGAAAAGGAGAACCTGCGGCCACCCTGACCATCGGTCTGGCCCCGGCGGGTTCCTTTTCTGCAGCCACAAGGCCGAGGGGGAAGTAAATGCAACACCAAGGTGGGTGGAGAAAAAGGGAAACGAGAGCACCCTGGGGCACAATTCATCAAGGGCCAAAAGAGGAGTCTTGCCGAATCCTCAGAAAGCTGGTGCGGTGCCATTTAGAGCAGAGCAGGAACGGAGGTGGCAAGAACCTCGATTCCCCGCCCCTCTTGATTTCCCTTTGCGCCCAGTTTAATTTTCTGAAGAGCCTCGTGGTCTAGTGGTTAAACTGCTGTACTGCAGCCAAGACTCTGCTCGCGCCCTGCGTTGGATCCTGATGGATTCAGGGAGCTCAGCTTGAGGCTGACTCAGCCTTCCCTCCTTCCGAGGTTTAGTCAAATGGGCGCCCTGCTCCCTGGGGTGTGTGTGTGTGTGGCATGTCTAGCCTGCATAATTAAATGGCAAAGTATCCAGAGCGTTCTTTAGGTGCCCTGGGGCAAGATATAAGGAGTACACGTGGCTTTTTTGCTTTCTAACATTTCACATCTGCTTCAACAAATCCTGGGAGTCCTCACAAGGTGAGGAGGCAGGCCGTTCTCTGTGGGGAACCCTCCCCACCCAGCACACCTCCCGGGAGAGTGGAGGAGGGAGCGGAGAGGCCACCTCTGTGAGGTCTGATGGACTTCAGGCCTTCTGGAGATGTCAGGACCTGCCCAGGCGGCTTGTGTGCCAGGCGATCTCCCTTCTCCTCCACTCAGGAGGAGACCCTGCAGCCTCCACCGGGCGACACCCGAAGGCAACCCGCAGCCCTTTCGGGGCAAGGGAAGCAGAGCGGACACAACGGAAGAGTCCATGGGTTGCCTCTGTGGACAGACTGGTTTCCTGCCAAGGTCCCAAGGAGGAGACAAAACCCTCTGTCTGCCCACAGGCGGAAAGGAAAAGCCCCTCGTTTCCCTAGGGACAGCATTTTTGGTAAAGGCGAATGAGATCTCCCCGTGGTCTTAAAACAGCAGGAAGAATTTTCCATCCTGAGGATGGAGGAAAGCGGCTGTGTCCAGTCCTTTTGCAAATGGAGAGCTTGGGGAGAGGGAGACCCTGGGTCTTCGCCTAGCCTGGCACTCCAAGGTGGCGAGGCCGTGAGCCACGGTTTTGCTGTAGCCACAGGCAGGCGCTTCGGAGGCATGTTGCCCGCTTGATTTTAAAGCCTTGGGTCCCATCCAGAGTCCTGTTAAGTCTACCGGGGCCACCAGCCGCGGGCCCTTTTTTGGTCCCTGGCCTTAACGCTTTGGTGGCTCTGCGCCCCCCCCCCCCCCCCGCTGCCGGGCTGCAGCTACACCGCTCCGCCACCCCCCCACCCCGCCCCGAGGTCTTTGAAGTATGGTCAGGCTAGTATCCGTGCAAAAGAAATCCAAAGCATGATGGTGGATGCTGGCCATGGAGGAGAGGTCACCACGAGAGCGGCGGCGGTTAGGGGCCACCGGGTGGGATGATGAGTGTGCGGGGAGGGTGATGAGGACGATGCAGATGGTCTACAGTGGCTACTTAGCTCTTGACTTCAGGCTTAAAAAACTCAGAGTTAACAAAGGAAAATCCTTCGAATTCTGATTGATCAATGTTCCTGATGACTTCCTGGTCAGGTGGTGTTAAGACAGGTGGGTGGCGAGTGAAAAACCGGTCGAAGTTTTCAGCATTTCGTCCACACTATGAGAGGGGAAGAAAAGAACTTGTGGTAGGTGGGGGCAAAAAATAAATTAAAATAAAACCAAGAGGAAACTGGGGGCGGATAGAGAGAGAAAAGAAAAAAAGAGAAGGGGAAAAAAAAATCCAAACGCAAACATAGGAATGGGGCTGGCTGCATTCCTTCCCCCCACCCGCATAACTGCAGGCACCCCCCCCCACCCCACCCCTGTGGTCAAGCAAAAGCAGGTCATCATGAGCAAAAGGAGAGAATGGAAAAACAAACCAGGTGCCCAACGGCGCGCGGAGGGCGAGTCTGGCGGCCGCCGTTCGAGGCGACCCTTTGTCATGGAGGTGCCGGGAAGCGGATCGGCCCCCTCAGCCAAGTAATTGCAGGAAGAGGAATATGGGATGGCGAAGCAATTACTTGAGGGGCTCGTCCAGTCGCATGCAAGGTTGGACCTGCCCAGGAAAGTGCCACATGCACGGGGGAGGGAGCCCCTCGCACACGCTCCCCATCAACAAACCTACATACAGTCTTGTGGTCCTAGCTCGCTCTTGCACGGTGTGCTCGGCTGTCTCCCATCCAAGGGACACAGCAAATCCCGACCTGCGGGTTTCACCCACGCTGCCCGCCCCCGCCCCCAAAGGTTCGCAGGCCAAACAGAGCGCATGAACGGAGGCTGGGGCAGACCCCCCCCTTCCCCTCCCTGGCCTTGCAGAAATACTTTCCCAGGGGCCTGCCTTGACTCCTTGACCTGGAGCCCTTCCATGGGACCTCCAGATGCCCCGTGTTAAAAAAGACGCAAACGTGGCCACGGGCAAGGGGCACTTTGGAAAGAGGGTGGCCGCGCACCTTATTGCCAACCGTGGGAGCACCCGAGGAAGACGGAAGGGTGCCCCGCGTGCTGAGCAGTCCTGTGGGCGCCAGCTAGCAGAAAACGCAGGGTAAGGGAGGGCACTCCACTACCAAGAACGAAGGCCAACACCCAGCACGCCTGCTTAAACTTCCCTAGCTTTTAGGCTGATTAAAAGCACCTGTATACACTACTCAGCTCATAGTGTTCTCGATTCCCCCCCCTCCCCTTTAATAGAGGTGCAGGACTTTAAGGAATCACACATCTCCTGCATGCCGTAGCCGTTTTTGGAAATGCTCTGTGTAACACGAGCAAGCCTGTCGTGGTCAGAGTGTCGCTCGTGCACCGCAACAACCTGGGATCGGCTCTCCCATCAGCCACAAACCTTCCTGGGTGTTCTGGGGCCCAGCCCTCTCGCTCAGAGCAGCCGGTCCAACACACTCAGGAGGAGAGGGGCAAAAATCTCACACGTGCTGCTGTGCGGGTCAAACTAGATGCTAGAGTGCCGGCGTGATTGCCTTGGGAAACGGCCGGTGCACCCCTCCGTCCTCCCCTCTCCTATAACCATGAGGTCTAGTTACATGTCACAGGTTGCAGGCTTCCCAGCCCCGGCTCCACAATATTGGGCGGCTTCTGCCAGAGAGAGAAGGAAACCCACGATCAGAGGGCGGCATGCGAAGGGCCAAGCGGCCAGCGACCGACCGCAGTGGAGGGAAGCACAAGGTTCATTGCAGAAGAGCAAAGGCTGGGTGTAGACCCGGGGGGGGGGGATGCCTGCTAGCCCTCATCTCTGGTTTGAGCCTGGGGCCCTTTGAGGAAGGCTTCGGGGATCACCAACCCAGCAAAGTGGCGTGAATTGCTGGCGTTCAGCTATCTGGACCATGTCTAGCAGTACAGAAAGGGCAACGGCTTGGTTTTCTGAATAACAACCGCTGGCATCCTACAGTTGGGATGGCCAATACCCCCCCTCCCCCCATCTCAGATACCCAGAAAACAAATTTTTGCCCATCTCCAGCTGAAGCAGACCCAGCTCTCTCTCTCTCTCTCTCTGATTTTGCATCTAGAAGAACGGCAGGCCTTGGCTGACCAGGTTCTGCCGCTGAGCACCGGGCAGCCCCTCGTTCCAGCCCTCCAGCTTTCTACCTGGGATTTCGAGGGGCCCAGGTCATGCCACAGAAAACTGAGAAAGGAAGCAGTTTTTAAAGGGAGCCAACCGACATCCCGAAGGGCAGGCCACTCTGCCGACCCAGCCCAGCCCGCCCAGCCCCGTCAGCTGCTATCGCCATCAAAATTAAGGGCTTGCTTTTAATGGACAGTGAACAGCTGTTTTCCTCAAAGCCACCGACCGCACTGCGAAGAAGGAGGACAGTCTCCCTCCCTCCCTGGACTCCAAAGCCCACTCATCCCCAGCCAGGCATCTCCTCCCTTTTCCTTCTTCTGTTTCTTTGCTGACTCCTTTGTGGTCTTTAACCTTCATTTGCAAAGGAAAACAGACTTGCTTTTAATGAACTGAACAGCAGGGGGGGGGGGAGGCTTGCCAAATGAATTACAGAAGGCAAATCCCAGCCCTAAGGGTTACTGCTTTGGGGTGAACAGTGCTTTGCCCCCCCCCCCTTTTCCTGGGTTGCAAAGGTGTAACTTCTGAGTGTAACAAATCATGTTTTCTGGTCACTTACAAAAGCTACTTGCAAAAGCACCTGCAAGCGTTTCCATTTTGACCTTTTTTTTACACCATTCTCTTATCCATCTAAAGTGAGAGGGAAATGCTACAGCTTGCTTTTGTCTTCTGTGTTTTACAAAAATTTCCAGGGTGCAATATCAGGAAATGTGACGGACTCATCAGACTCAGGAGACCTGAGTTTGAAGCCTTGCTCAGCCTTGGAAACTCATGGGGGTGGAGGGGGTGGTGGAAGGAACTGCTAAAAACCACTCTTTAAATATTTCACTTACCTTGAAAGCCCTCCTAGGATCCCCAGAAGCCGGTTCCAACTTGAAAGCACATCACACACAATATGAGGGCAATGTAAGAATGGGCTCAAGCTACAGGAAGCCAGATTTCGGCTGAATATCAGGAAAAACGTCTTAAGTGTTAGAGCAGTACGACAACGGAAACAATAACCTCAGGAGGTGGTGAGCGCTCCATCGCTGGAGGCCTTCAAGAGAGAATTGGACCACCCTTTGTCAGATTTGCTGGATTCCTGCCTTGAGCCGGGGTTGGACTTGATGGCCTTACGGGCCCCCTTCCAACTCCATGAGTCTAGGATTCTATGATTTTTTTCCCCAACCCGCTAGTAACAAGGCAGGTTAGGCAGGTTATATACAACACACCAGACTGCTTTTCCGGCTGGGTGGGCAGCAATGTCAACCCGGGGCTGCCGTTCTAGAGGCAATTAAGTCATGCAACAAGTTCCTTTTGAAAAGGAGCAGCCTAGGCTCTGGGCGTCGCACAGCTCTGGACCCTCTAAGAAAGCTGTTCCAGGCATCTCCCTTACCAGTCCGGCCTGCTCAGCAAACAGCTTTCCCACGTGATCCAAGTCCCAGCAGGCCACTTCCAAGACAACCCCCCCCCCCCCCCCCATATCTCCTCTAACCCAGACTGGCAGCAACATGACACGTGGAGAAAGACGCTCAGAAATCAAGATGATGAAACAGCTTCTGTCTCCCCTGCGCTGTCTCCAGCAGCCCCTCACGGCTGCCTCAGTGCTCCAGAGTGTGTGTCTGTGTGGGTATGTGTGTGTGTCTATAGATTCTGTCATCCAAATCTCTAAGGAAGTGAGAGAACACCTGTTCCACACCTCCATCCTGATGGCAAGGAGGCAGGCTTTGGTGGCGGCTGCTCCCGCTTCCTGGCTGCCCTCCAAGGCTTCAGGGCTCACCCAAGAAATCCAGCTGAACTTGCTAGGGGTGCTTTTGTTCAATACGGACAGGGAAGGGTGCTGTTTCAGGGCTAGTTCTGACTCCCCACCCCCCACCCCCCAAACTCTCCACTCCCTCTCCGGCAATGAGATAAAACAATGCCATCGGCACACTCAAATGCCCATGCTTAAGCCTTGAAGAACAAGCAAAAAAACAAAGCCAGCTAAATCCGCAAATCATCGGGGAGATGAGCCAAGCTCTTGCTATGCATTCAGAGGCTTTCAGCGATTAAGGAACCTCCTCTCCAATGGCAAGTTATCTATAATGTCTGGATTTTTTTTAAAAAATATTAGATAGCTAGACAGCTAGATATTTCCCTCAGTCACAGACTGGATCTGAGGGCTGCAAGGGTCTAGCACTAGTCCTGGTGCCATTCCACTGAAAACACCCTGGAGCAGGGGAGGGCAGGACGTCCTTTATGCCAGAGGTACGCCCCTGGGCTCTCTGCGCTTTGGAGACTGTGATTCAGCCCTTGACCTTTGCGTGAGAAACAAAAAAAACCAAGCCCCATTGTTCCTAGTGTCTTGGAAAAGTCTTGAGACCCCTGCCGGCTGCATTAGGGTTTGGTCCAGCCGAACAGCCCTTGGTGGTCACAGGGGTCCCCTCCCCTCCCCTCCCCTCAAAACAGGGAGATGGCCAAGCGGTGGGTCCTCTTAGGAGGAACGGCACCCCACCTGCTCTTGCAAACCCTGCTCGCATGGCTAGGCATTGATTTCTCTCTAGCGCGACCCTCTTTTCAGAGGGGAGTGCTTTTCCTCCGGGGCAGGTTTTTACAATTAACGGGGGCCAAACGGGCCATTTAGAGCTAATTGAATGCCCACACAACCGCTCCTAAAATGGCCTTCACACAGAGGGGATTTTCTTTCTAAAAACAGATCACTGAAGAAGAGTTATCGCTAATATATATACCTGGGAGAAATGGCTTCCTTGCTTTTTAGAGCTGTCGGCATAAAGCTGTCATCTCAGAAAATAGTCTTTTTATTTCACCCATTATGGCTCTGCTTTTCAAAGAGACACACCACCACCACATAAAACAAACCTCCAACCCCCCCCCCCCCCACATCCTTCTAAATAAACATAAAAATCCATAAAACATTTTCTCTCTGAAGCAGGCAGTGCAATGCGGGGGGGGGGGGGGGGACACACACACCCAGCCAAGAGCAGCTCTCTGGAAAAGGATGGGCAGCCTTTTCATCTCTTAGCTCTGCCTGAAAAGCAGCAGCTTGGCTCGCTTCCATCTCTAAGGGACCTGCCTGCCATCCTCTCTTGAGACCTGGAGGGCGGCTTGGGCTCCCTCTTCCCCCTTCTCCTCTTGCAGCCAAAGAGAAAGGAGGGAAAGACCCGGTGGAGTTTAGCTCCAGGTTGGAGCAGGGAAGGAAAGGCACCTTTCGGGGGTCATGCAAGAAACGGTCGTCCCAGTGGCTCTTTCCAGGCTGCGGAAGGTCCTTCTAATTTAGCCACACTTCCACTGACCTTCTGCTGGCAGGCACAGACCTTTCTCTTCAGGTGACCCTCCGGCACTGCTTGCTTGTCACGGACAAGGCCTTTAACCAGTGTGCCACACTCCTCCACTTTTAAACACAGTTGCATTTTAAACTGAGGACACTGTTTTAACACTAAGCTGCAAGCGTTCACATAGGTTAACAGTGTTCTAACGTTACAATGCAGTGCTATTTTTTCATTGTTCTTGTGAAGTGCCACTCGGGGGCTTCTGACTTTCAACAACCCTAATGGGGGTGGGGGGGTGGGGGGGTTGAAGTGCCTAAGATGTTCAAGGAATCGTTCACCACTGCCGCTCAAAAGGGAGCTTCAAAGGCTGAGCAGGGATTTGAACCCAGGTCTCCCCGAGTCCTAATCTGACGCTCCATCCACTGTACCACACTGGCATACTCAACATTTTGTTTGCACCTGGTTTTAATCATGTTGTGAGCTCCCGGGGTCTCAGTTCTGGCAGAAAAGTGGGATATAAATCAAATAAATAGATAGATATGTAAATCCACAAATAGACAGACATGTTTCTGAATCCAGAATTATCCCCATTAGAGGATAATTAGAGAGGTCACCCACATCCTCCTGTGTCAGAGGAATCCTTATTTATCAGCACACTTTCTCTTCTGACTGCTGGAACTGCCCAGATATGGGATATATCAGCACGGTGCAAGCAATAAGCCATTCTATAAATTTTTCTTCTTATACAATTCAATAGCTTTTGATATTTGAAGGTTATTAAAGTGAGGGCTTGAGTCAGTAGCCCAAGTGTATGTGTGTGTAACCATTGCAATATAAAGTGCCTCTGAACACATGCAGAGTGCCTTGCTCCTGAGAAACTGTTGCCTGCTCCCACATCTTTTCAACAACACCCCCCAGATCTCTGGTCAAGGCCTATGAAAGGAGGGCTGCTCTGAAAAACCGAGTGCGAAACTCACTCCATAATTACAGCCCGGGAAGAACGCAGGCTGGGTCCAGAAGGAGACGCAGCTCAAAACGTAATACCTGGTTTAGAACCTGTGACTCACAACCACTTGCTTGAAACGAATCCACCTTGTTATTGCCTCACTTTTGCCACAAGTCAACAGAATACGACAAACACACCGAGCACCGTTTCTTCCTTCCAGGTTGACGAAAGATGCAAGGGGTCTGGAAAAGCAGAACGCTCCCCCGGCAGCCTCCAGGAGAACGTGGACGCCCGGAACGGCCCAGGGGCAGTGCTTCCTCCAGAGCCCCGTGTGAGGCTTGGGACCAACTTCCACAAACAAGTGTAAACTTGCTGTTTTCAAGCAGGAAGGAAAGACAAGATGATGACGGGTGGGGCCGGTCTACCTGCTCCCTGTCAGCAGGTGCCCCACTCTCTTGAGCCAAAGCAACCTTAGCCTGGCTGATTGTGGGGCATGACCTCAAAGGATTTGCAAGGAACGAGGGTGGGTGTGTGTGTGTCTGCCTTTGGGGACATCCTGGCTCCTCCTCTGTGCCCTGCCTCCCACCCCATCCGCTCCAGTGTGCATCCCACCCCCCCCACCCCCCCGTGGGCAGTGTGCTACCCCGTGAAAGCCCTCTCCTGTATCAGACTCTCCTGCCTCAGAATACCTGGGCACCGTCCCCCACACATCCCGGCACGGAGCAGGCAGGCAAGCAAGTGGGAGATTGAAACATCGGCGCACACCATCTGCAAAGCTCAATGCGGCGGGGGCAATGTCAGGCCGAGCACCTTCTGGGGGGGGGGGGTCCAGTTTCATGGCAGCCGCAGGTCATCTTTCACACACACACACACACACACACACACACACACACACACACACACACACTGAAAACTACTGGCTGTGGCACCCAAAGGTGTTTGGAGCTGGCAAGCAGCCTCTGCGGCTGCCGTCTCAACACCCAGGCACTCTGTTCACAAACGCCCATGGAATAAAGGCTTTCTCCTCGTTCCACTTCTAGACAACGCAGTATTGCTATGATTTTTTGAAAACCAAGCCCACCGCTGCTCCCTCGGCAACGTTGCGCCCATTGCCTAAAAACAGGAGGCTTTTTGAGCCGCTGGGTTCCCCACAAGGCAAAGAAGGGCTCAGACGTCTTTTGCTTCCCCAAAAGAAAGCACACACATCATTATCTCAACGAGAGGTGGTGTGTAAACATTGAGTCAGGCCTCCTCAGCCCAGCTGGTAATTGGAATGCAGAGACCACACAGAACGATCAGCTCCGCATGGCCCTGCTCAGCACGGGGACCCAGGACCAAAGCAGGATGAAGGGGGAGGCGGGAGGGCCGTGGGTTTTGCACAGCAGACAGGCGGCCTCTCCGGGTGGGGACGGGGCAGCAAGGAGAGTCCAGTGGGCTCAAGGCACAGAGGCAGTCAAGGGGTCAAGGGAAGAGGGATGAAGCCGCCTGCGTGCGTGTGTGTTGGGGGGGGGGGAGAGAGGTTGCCGGAGGAAAATGGCTAGTCAAGAGTCAGAACAGGGGAAAGAGTAATCTAATCATAATAATTATATTACATTAGAATGGCAGAGCTGGAAGAGGGACCCTCTGGATCATGGGGTCCAGTCCCTGTCAAGGAGGCCCCATGGGGGAATCGAACTCCCAACCTCCTCAGCCAGAGACCTAAGCCTCTGAGCTATCTGCAGCATTTCCTAGCCCAGCGTCACACCGGGGAGCCAGCAAATGGATCATGCAGGGTCATCCTCACTGACTAAAATCCCCCACCCCCTCCCCACAATCAGAATCCAGTTGCACTCAAGTCCTGTTCGCAGTAGGGCTGAGCCTCCAGCCTTATGGCCAGCGACTTGGATGCCAGCAACGTGCCTGAAATTTCTGAGTCATCCTGAATAGGACTGTATTCCAAACTTGTGCTGGTTTGCTCCCCCCCCCCCCCGCCCCTACTTGGACCGCCAGATCATTCAATTGGTGTGTCTCCACCAACGGTTGTGAGTGAGACAGGCACCGTCGCCCTCAAACACAGAGTTGGACCCATGTCTTCCAGTCGCCCACTCTGTGTCTGCAAGACGTAAGACAGGATGGAGCCCGGGGGCTTGGTGGCCCTGTCTACCTTCGCATGGCATGAGGAGACCGGGGCCTGGAGCACAAACGACTTGCACAGCAAGGTACACCCCACACCCCAGGTCTCCTGGAGGGCCAGTCTACCTTCGGAGTGGATGTATGGCCTGGGTTTCACGGAGACCCTCTCCACCTACATGGTGAAGTGTTGGGCTGGACCCCATGTCTTTGGAGGCCTGGTCTACCTCCATGGTGGCGTGGATAGAGAGAGCCAAGTCCCCCAAAGTCCCAGTCTATCTCTGGTGCAGAACGGGTCGGCTGGGCCCCAGGCCCTGTGGTGCCCCCACTGAGCCTCGCAGAAGGGCTGCCCAAGGATCTTCAGGATCACCAATCAGCATCATACAGGGGCTGCGTTAGGTCAGATGTTAACTGTAACACTAAAATCATTTTTCAGGTTTTCTAGCTTTCCCTCCAGAGCAGATGGAAGCCCTGGGAGGGTTATAAGCTCTGGAGTCCCAGCAGATTTCTCAGAAAGAGGCAGGGCAAATACACACAAGAAAGCCTCCGGAAAGTTGCCTTTAACAACACCCGGTTCGCCCAGAGCCAGGTGGTGCTGCTCGGGGAACCCATCTCTGGAAAAGAGTCCGGGTTGCTCGGCCAGGGAGAGGGCCGTGTGGCCCTGTGCCCGTGTGGTTGCGACCGCGGGAGAGGGAGAGAGAAGAGGAGGCACTTACAGCTTTGGGCTTGAATGGGGGCTGAATCTCTTTCCGTTCCAGTTTGTCCCAGTCGATGTAGCGGAAAAAGGCGTGTTCCTTGATATCCCGTTCTCCTTCGGGGCCACACCCCAGGCGCTTGGCCGGATGCTTGGTCATGAGCTGGAAGAGAGAACAAGAGGCAATGGGGGGAAAGTCCAGGTGTTCCACACAAAGCTGCCACTCGCACGTGAAACCTGAAAACATGACCGTGAACAGTTCCTACTGGGTTTTAAGCAAAGGCACACGCGATGAACAGGAAAAACATCGAAGTTCAGAACAGTGTGGCCTGAGAGAATGGCATTACCTTTGCCTTGCACTACATGAAGTTAAACAATCAGAGCAACCCCACGGCCACCAAGGAGAACCCGCTTGTTCCTTTTTCTGTCCTGACGTCCAGACTTTGCAGGCAAAGCAGGCTGCCCAAGGGGGCCAAGGGCCAGTTAAGCTGACACTGGGCTAGCTGAAGTTGTGGCAAATCCAGACCCTTCCAGAGGCAAAGGATGAGCGGGTGGAAATGACCCGCTGGTGGAAGAGCCCACCTCACTTCAGCCAAACTTTGTGTTGACCTCATAGCCGCACCCCTGGGCTGGAGGAGGCAACCAACGGCTTTTAACTGTAATTTCCCCAGTGCTGGGAGGCCCGTACTGTGGAAGCCCAACCTGGAAAGTCATCTTTCAAGTCAATGGGTGAAATAAAAAGACTATTTTCTGAGATGACAGAATTGACTTAATGGCACAGGATGATTGTTAAGATCTCCCTAAGGAGAAGCAGTTTTCAGAGAAGTAGCTTTTGGAAGCAAAATCTGAAGGCAAGTGTTTTTTCTTGATCAAGCAGGAGAAGGTGAGGGTGGATTTTTGCCCCATCTGGAATTGCCTAAGAGGCCACATTTCAAACTGTGGGAAGCAGGCACCACCGAATCTCACCCTTGCCACGAGAAGCTGGCAGTGCTGCCCACGCAGTGGCAAGGCAAGCCCTATGAAAAACAGCACCAGAGGAAGAGCGCCTTGGGTGCCATCCATCATCTTACAGCTTTCGGGGGGGGGGGGGAGAGAAATGCGGAGCTGAGCAAGCTGCTTGAGAACTGTGCAGTTTTAAAAGTCATTCCAACCATGAGGAGGAAGTGAAGGAAACAAGGGCTTGTCCTTTCCAGCAACGAGGGTGGGCAGTGCCTTTACGAGACCACGGAAAGACCTTAAACAGGAGAGCCTCTGAGCCGTGGAAGACGTTTCCTCAGCCTGAGCGGCTCCCTCTCTCTTCCAAGTCACCACGGCCCTTTCCCCACCTCAGCAGGGGACCTGCCAGCCACAGGCATGCCCCCGGGGCAGACGTGGTGCGCACAGAGAGAACTGTCCAGAGTGTCAATCGATTTGCAGTTGCTGCAACCTGGATGCCGCTCACGTCCTGAAAGTGTTCTGCTTTCGGGATCCGTCCACAAGGGCTTCGTGTCCTCTGCTGTCCACACTCATCACCACGCTAAATGATGACCGACTTCAGCACGCACAAGACTAATCGGGCAGAGAGAGGCAAAAACCACCCCAGTGGTTCCAGGAACAAGCAGCTGAAAAACAAGTTTGCCCGGTTCTCTTTCTGTGTGGAGCCCCTTTCCAGGGCACCTTTCCAGCATCTCCCTGGCCTCCTGTTCTGTTCTCCTCTGGAGTAAGTGGACATCACCGGGCCAAGGTGGTGGGACGGAATGGACTCGCCATGAATGCCCAGCCCAAGGGGCAACGCAGAAGCTTCTGAAGGAGGGCTCCCTGCCCTTTCCTGCCACAAACGTGTCCGGTGCAGCCGGCACCGTTCATCCCATGGCAGTTAGGAGAAAGTCAAAGCACCAAACCTCCTTTTTTTTTCCCTTGAAAAAACAGATCCCGATCCCAATCCCCCTTTTGCAATATGGCAAGCCCCTTCCGTGCCAAATAAAGGCAGCCCTTCAACGAAAGGGAAAGGTCACAGCCTGGGATCTCCCACCTGCGTGCCTTTCTGTCCAGGCTTGGCACCTGCCAGGAGTGAGAAAAGCCACAGCTCAACAAACCCAGCAGATGTTCTAATCTGTTTTGTCTGGTGACAATTTGCAGCATTCAGTTTGGACTGAAATGGAAGTGGCAGAGAAGCTGATGCCGACTGCCATCTCTGGCTCCTCTCCTCTCTTCCTCTCAGGAACAATGAGGGAATAAGGAAGCCGAATCCCGCTGACTTCACAGACCAGAGCAGTTTTGGGGAGAGAGGGAGGCCTCACCCAGAACGACCATCACGGCTTCCTCTCTTGCAATCTCTCCAGAGCACCACAAGCGTCAGGGGCGTGCCTCCCTACACCCTCTCTGCCTGTCAGCGGTGGGCACCACCAAGAGATTCTCTCCCCTCGGGAGCTCCTTGGGCACCGACCGATGGGAAATGGCCCAGCTTGCTCACCAGGCTCTCTGGGAGCTAATCTGGGTGTCAAGTCTTTGCTTCCAAAAGTGAACAGCAGAGCCCTTCACATTTTCGAAGTTGTGCCAAGTTGGAGAAACCTACCCAGCTCCCACCCTCAGCGTCTCCCCGCCGGCCTTGCTTTCCAAACCCTCAACCCCCTTAGCCATCTCCCTGTGAACCTGGTCTTGACCACAGAGAAGTGTCAAGAACAGCGATGGATGAGGCCGTGCTGGTCGTGGTGGTGAAGATGACCATTACGTTGGAGGCCATGATGGCAACAACGACGGACAGATGCTCAAGGAACATTTTGAGCAAGCTCCAATTATCCGACTCCTTCTCTGCCTTGGCTTTTAGTAAAGACAAACATGAGTCACAAACCAAGCCACATGGAGAAATGGATGAGTGTGAGGTTATGGGATTTAATGCACCTGAGAGGTAAGTGGAATGGAGGCAAATGCCAAGCCTCCCTTCTCTCAGCACAGTCTCTCTTGCTCGGTGACCTGGAAAAACTGCCCCCCCTTCCTGACCCATTAAAACCAGCACAGCTGAGTGACTTCCTTCGATCTCACGGAGCACTTTGACCAAATGGCAAGGACAGCGAGCAGAGCGGGCCCTCCGCTTTGGGAGGGAGGGAACGTCACCTGCTGAGACAGCAAACCGGCGAGCCCGTTGCCTTCTCCTGCAAAGCCCATCTGGGCTTAAAGGGCTGCAGATTAATTCCGGTTGTTAAAGTCGAACCCTCCCCTCCACACAGCCCACACCCTATACTCAAAGCACCTCCAGACAGAATAAGAAGTCTAACTCAAGTTAGGTTTGCATCCAGAGTTCTGTTCTACCTGAGTGGTGGTGGTGGTGGTGGAGAAAAAGAATCATCTTTTTGGACCTCGCAGTAGCAAAACCTGGCTTCCAGTGGTGCCCAGAAATCTGCCATGCCAGCTTAAAAGGATGGGTTGTGATCCAGGGTTTATGGGCTCAGAAAGGCTGACCTTCTTTGTAGCTTTTTAAAGGGATCACCACCCAACTTAGGATGTTCCTCCAACTTGGCACAACTGGTGTGGTTTGCCAAAGTCCGCCCTTCTTTGCCTAGGTGGGGTGGGGGGCTGAGGCTAATGCAGAAGAGATTAGGCAACTGTGATACTGGAATTAAATTAATGGGAGCCAACACCAGAATCTTCTGCACAGGGACCTCACATGCCTCTGGGGTCAATAAAGCTGATCTCCTTCTGAATTTATGTAGCAGCTTGGAGAGGGGAAGCAAAGCAGAAGAGAGGCACCAGCGGTACAGTTGATTTAAAAATGTAATGTCGGATTTCAGCGACTAAGATTATGGCGAGGACAACAGTTTACAGATAAGAATTTGACCTTCTCTAACTCCACTGTCCGACGCCCATGAGATAAAGAGACTTTGGCGCCGCAAATCTAAGGAGGAATATTTGGCCGGCCACAACATGGGAAGTTTGGTCTCAGCCTCAGAAACTCTCGCTCTCATCCACTGATCCTGGTGCGGCTTCTTAAGGTTTTGGAAATGATAGAATAACACATTTTAATGGAAAACGTCCATCAAAGAAAGGGAAACATTTAGGCTGTCCAATCTTGGGGTGGTGGCGGAGAAAGACGCCTTTTAAAATCTTATTGGCATGGGAACCCCCGGAGAGTGTCTGCAAACCCTTAGGAGGTGGTTTCACGTTGGAAATGCAAGGAAACATCCACTCAGTGGCACAGGGGTTCACCGAAAGAGGATGCCACTTTTCAAGTGGCTTTTACACAAACGGATTTGCTGACAATGGCCACTTTGCTTTCCTTATGGAAGGTAGATTCTGCCTTTCCCCCGACAAAGAACGGGACTCAAGGGAGGTCAAGGCAAGAGTGAAAAGAAAACACCATTCAGTCACAAAAGAGGAGCAAAGATTTCCAAAGGCACCATCAAAGGCAATAGAAGAGAGCATTTTTTAAAAAAATCTGCTATTTTATAATTCAGACACAACATACGAAAAAACCAACAAAGGGGGGAAAATACACATATTGTAATCCAACTGAGAAAAACCAAAGAGAGACCATTTTAAGAACTCAAGGAAAAAAACAGCATGCCACTGACAACAGACTCTTTCTCGGCCACTTGCTTCCATCAGAATGCCTTCCGCTGTGCCTGCACTGCCCCACGACTGGGCTCAGAGGCAATCATGGACTGCCATCAATTCACCCGGTGGCGTCCACACCCCCTGGGGAAGTAGTTACTGATAAGTCATAGACTTACTGTTCAGGGTCATGAAGGTGCAACCGAGTCACAGTTCAGGAGTCAGGCAGTGAGCAGGTACAAAGTTACTGAGCTACTTCTCCTGGTTACTTCCAAAAAGCACTTTTCAAAGAGCATTGGTAGGGTGTTTTTCCAAGAGGCTTCCCGCCTTGGGCCCCCCTCTCGTCAGGCCAAACGACAAAGGAAGGGGAGCCTTGTTCTGTTCCATCTTTTAGAGGTGCAAGTAGAGTCTGGCTGCCCCCACGAGGCCCCTGAAACGTTTCCCCTGCCGGCGCTCCTCAGATTTGTAATTTTAATGGGATCCTTGGCATTCTGGACTTGGGAGTGGTAGCGCTAGAGCTAAAGGGGCGTGCACGCGCTATCGCTCTCCAACGTGGAACCCTCAGTCCATCACCAAGAGACCCAATCCCAGGGTTCCACAGGATGGGGCTGGGGCTGGGGCAGCGGGATCAACCCTGCTTTAACTCTCTAGAGTGGATGCACCCTTCTTCTTACCACACCCTTTTGCCTTGTGGAAAGAGTGAGCCCAGCCCCGAGGAACCATGCTGCCGATGGCCAGCTTCCTCTCCCCGCCTTTTAAAAAGGGAGTCCCAAGCACTGGTGGCCATTGAGACCGGAAGCAAAATGTACAACCACTATTTCACCCCTTTGTCTGAAAGGGAGAAGCCGACTCCTGTACTGGTCTAAGTGCCCTGGCCAATTCATCAAGACCCTTATTGAGACATTTTTACTTGGGTCCCTTTTGCAGCAGTTCTTGTCAATGTCCCAGGTAGAAAGGGACGGCCACCCTTATTCTTCTACCGATAGCCTGGGGCGATCAATTCCCTCCTCCTTATCTTTCTAAAATGTCCCTGATGCTGAATAAAGGTTTGTTGGTATTCACGATGCTTCTGGCATTCTGCATTAGCACTGTCAAGTCCTCAATTCTGAGGATTTTCTCCCACTGTGTGGGAGGCTTCTAAATGTCACTAAACGCGTTGTTAAGGAACAAAGCATACACACACACACATACAAAATGCATGGGTGTGTTATAGCAGTCCACACTGCATGTCCAAATTATGCTCACATGCTCACATCCAGCTTTCCCCTCAAAATGTCCTGTGGCCACCCTAGCTGGTTGTTTTGATCATTTCATTTCCGAAATACCAGCAGAACAACAAGGAGCACAAGAAACTGAAAACATCGCAACAATCACAGCCACTAAAGCAGAATCAAAGATGAAAAGTCTTTAGGCGCTTTCTGCCATTAAGCCAACCTCCAAGGAAGACTTGTTCTGTCATGGATGGCCCAGGTAGGAAATCACAGGGCATCTGGCACTTTTTCCATATAAACGGCAAAGGCCCCTGAAGGCCCCCAGAGACGTCCTTCTGTGCCACCAGTTAGTAAAGCAGAGTCTCGCTGCCCAAGGGTGGTTCCCTGGTCTGCAATCTCCCACGTCTCATGGTTTTTGGCTAAGATCCCAGACCAGAGGGTGGGTCCTTTGACCCTGGGAAGAAGAGCCAAGTGTCTCCGGGTTCAGCAGATTCTGGACAGTGGGTACAAGGTGCTCCGCTCCCTCTTTGGCTCCACATGTCATGATGGACCCAAGTGCGTGGGTCCGGGCACTTCCCCCAGTCCCCTCCCCTCATTCCTTGACTTTTGGTGCCCTGACAACACATAGAAGGAACACCTTCCCAGGGAAGCAGGGGGAGATGTCTGTCCAGCCTTGGCCACTCCTTCTGGCCTGGAGACCCAACTCTCTCCCCCTGCAGTTTGCTCATCCTGGAGACCTGAGAAAGCACAGCTGTCCCCGAGGGTCTGAGCTGGTGCCTGGAGACCTGGCCACCACCTTCTGCTGCTGAGGAAGGCGGCCACCAGGCCCTCTCCTTCCCATGGCTAGAAAACCTGCTGGCTTCCTGTCCAAACCTCAACAGCCCAGCCTGGCAACCCTAACATGTTAGGGGTGGGCATCTGCCATGCCCCAAAGGTGAACAGGCCTCCTTCTCTCCCCACTTCCCCCATCCCCAGTAGCTTCTGGCCGGCGCCTACCCCTTTGCAGATCGCCACGGCTTCCTTGGACATGGACTTGGGATAAGCCACATTGTGCTCCATGATGGACTGGAACAGCTCATCTTCGTCTTCTCCCTCAAAAGGTGCCTGCAGAGTTCGAGAGCAGAAGTGGAAGGGGTTAGAACGGTGCCCACTTTTCTTTGCCCACATTGCTGGCCAAGGAAGGTGCCCGGAGGTCACTGAGGAACCCAAGAACAAACGGAAAAACGGTAGGGAGCATGGTGCTCAGAATAATGTCTCCAGCCAATGCTCTCTGCGCTACGTTTATTTTATCAGCTGCATTTCACTTTTCCTCCAGTCAGCTCAAGGCAGTGTGCGTGGCTCTCGTCATCCTCTCTGCATCATCATCACAACATCCCAGTGAGGTAGGCCAGGCTGAAAGAGGAGTGACTCGCCCAGGGTCCTCGGAGTGCTAACCTTTCATGACCAGGACTTGATCCTGGATCTCTCCAGTCCACCCCTGCCCCTGTCCCGGAAACCACTGTGAAACCCCTGTTCTCTCCCCCCCCCTTGGCATCTTGTCTTACAAAATGCTTAGCTAATGTCGCTACAGGGGATGCCAATGAGGTTCCATTTAGCAGCCAAGCATCTTTCCTTGTTCATGAGCCATGTGCTTTTATCTCACTGAGGTCCTGATAAAGACTGGAAACTCCAGGAGGCAGCTGGGTTAGCCTGCTAGAGGCAAAGCCAACCAGGGGCCCTGCGGCACCTTTTAAAGGCACAGGAGTTCAATTTGGCAAAAGCTTTCATGGGCTGTAATCTACTTTTCCAAATGCATCTGCAGAAGTGAGCCACACTTCACAAAAAATGAGCCCAAATATGGGTCGGGAAGACAATGACCGGCAAGCGCCAGTCTCCAACGAGGAGGGATCTGGAGGTGGCTTCCAGAAGCCCCTACTCCGTAGGCTGCTAGCAAAACAGAGGACCCCTCCTCATGTTACCGCACACCCCACTCCCACCCACCCCTGGAACTCTGCGAGAACCACATGGAGAAATTCATTCTGTTATAATTACCTGCCCGGCCAACATTTCATAGAGCAGGACTCCGAAGGCCCACCAGTCCACTGATTTCCCATAAGGCTGATAAGCAATTATCTGCAAGACACACAAGAACAGCATCAGCGCAGCAGGACGACGCGCCGAACCCACGTTCATCCCACAGAGGCAACATTATTCAGATAAGGATGCCAGGTTGCAGCGGCAAAAAGAGATTGAGAGAGAGAGAGAGAGCAGTGGATTTGCTCTGCCTTCTCAGGGATGTGAGCAGGGATTAGACGCTCAGAACAGAACAGAAGCCGCTTCCGGATCTGCAGGCTTCTCTCAGGCTGCACGCCATTGCGTTCCACATCTGCTCACTGGTCTCTCCACCAGACTCAGCCCCCCAAAGATGGGTGGGTGGGTGCGTTGGCCAAGAAGACATGCTCTTCCACAGCAGGGAGGACCTACGTACTAGTCAGTGGCTAGGAGGGTGGTTTGGGCTCAGGTTTTGGGGAGCATCTTCTGAGTATCAGACTTTGAACCCCAAACCCCAGGGGATGGGGGGCTGCCCATTTGCCATCCCTAGACTTTGGGGCTCATCTCATGACTTCAGGACATGCCACTGAGACATACTCAGGAGGGGTCTATGGGTGGCTCTGTGGCGTTGGGCCCAAATCCTGGCCATCGGGGATCCAAGTGGCCAGCAAAGCCCAAGGACTCTCTTGGCACTGAGAGTGACACCTTCCTTGGCATGAATCACCACAGGGGTGGCAAGGAAGGAGTGGGGGCTGGCCAATCAATCAATCAATCAATCATCAGAACACAGTGGGAACCTCTTGTAAACAGCCGGAAATTAGGCCATGTTTTCTAGAAAAAACTGTGTTATGAAAGGCACTGAATTCAGCAAAGAGAGGAGTCGGTGTTCTGAGGGGCCCTTTCCATGCCTGCTTCTCCGCCTGAAGCCTGAGGCATCGCCATCTGTTCCTTAATGCAAAACCATTACACAGTTTATTCACCCTAATTACAGATTTCTATTCCAGAAAGATCCATATATTCAAACATGAACGCAAATCATATGGTAATTGCAGTAAAATATACACAGACGTGACCGTGTTCATCTCCCGGAGATGCTTGGACCTCCCCCCCCCCCCGCCCTTCCCAATGCTGTCCATCTCCAGGTCTCTGAACAGGGCAGGAGTTTCTCAGCTGCACCAGCAAGGGCCAGCCGGCTCCTGCCAGACTCCCCCCCCTCCAAAAAAATATACACTGAATCCCACCACACCAGACAACCATGTTGGGCTCGAATGGAAAAAAACCCATCCCCGGAAGAGCTGGCTGGCGGTTGGTGGAATCTTGGCGACATCCCAAGACCTTGGCATCTTGGAGGGGGAGAAGAACCTGGCAAGGAGGCACCCTCGGATCTCACAGGCTGCTAACGGGGGAAGCGCAGAGGCGTAGCAACCTTCCAACCTTTGGAAGAAGGCGCTGAGACGTTTCAGAACGGTCTCCGCAAGATCTGCGGGAAGGATTCGCTGGCTCCTTCTCTTTCCCCACTGATTTTTCCTTTCACTTGGATGGTGTGGGTGTGCAGGGGGCCACATGGGGGGCCCTGGGGGAGGCTGCCCACGCCTGCCCTCGATCCTCCTCATGTAGGTTCACAGAGGAGGACCTTAAGCAGAGAGGAAAGTGGGGAAGCCCTGGCCCCGTCTCGGCTCAGTATCAAGCCACGCTTGGGCTGGCTACACCCACCGGGGCTCCCGAGGCTTCCCCTCCTGGACGTTCCCTTGGCTGGGGACACTCTAGAGAAGTCCTGGGAGCCTTTGTCCCCTCGGGCTGCCCCGGGAAACATGCCTTCCTCAAAAGCCATCAGGAAGCCAAGGGAGAGACCTTTGGGAGCCTAGGTGAGCAGGCCAAAAGAGGCAGCCCCCTCTTTGACAGACCAAAGACCCTCCTAGGACCCTTTCCCAGGTTTTTAAAAGCTTCCGGGAAGGCCCTTCTCTTGGTCCTGCTGCCTTCGCAGGGGTGTCTGTAGAGCACCCAAGAGAGGCTCGGCTCTTACGGCTGTGGAACTCCCTGCCACAGGAAACTTGGCTTTCCCCTCTCGGATCTCTTTCGTATGGCCTCTTGGTGGGTTTTGCTCATGGTTCCTCCCCACTGCTGCGTCACAATTATATTCTCCGGCGGGCCAAACGGAGAGGCTGGTGGCTTGGAGTTCACCCCCCACCCTAGAGACACCCTATCCCCACTTTATGACATTCCCAAGGGGCCTTTTTGAACCTGCTGTTTTCCTGGAAAGATTTATGAGACCAGGGACGTGAACGTCCCTCAGATGTGCTGGGCACAAAGCGAGGGTGGTGTTTGGCCTCCAAACCGTGTGGCACTTTGTGACTTGTTTTAAAATGTCCCTCTCCAACGGTTCCTCGTTTTCCCACTTGGCTTATACTGAATGTGCATTTAGTTTGAAAACTTTGTCATTTGTCTTTAGGCCCGTTTCCTGTCAAAAGTGTTTTAAAACCTCCTACAAATTAAAAGCGGGATGAAACAAGCATCTGGGAGGCCGTGCCCCATTGCCTACCGAGAGGGAAGCAGTCATTTGTTCCACTCTGAAAGAGCATTAATCGTGCGCAGAGAGACCCTGTGAGGGGCTGGCCGGGCGCCCGTATTAATCTTGGCAGAACAAGGGAAAACAACACCCGTTAAGGCAAGTAATTAAACATCTCCGTGGGAAAGATGAACGGGCAGAAGGGCTTCGTATTCAAGGGTGTCCCTCAGAAACACACACAAGGAAGTGAGTTTGTTTCCAACACCCCCGATAAATGGCCAGGGGCAGAGATTCACCTAAAATAGTGGACAAATACAGAGCTAAGTTCCTTAATGGATGGTCCCTCTCGGGAAGCCAGCGCCCGTGATCAAGGCCTGATTCCAGCAGGTCGTCCATCAAGCCTAAACCCATGAAATCCACGGGATTTATATAAGTGTTGACTCACCCCTCAAGAACGGACTCTCTGGGTCAACTTTATCTGGGAAAGCCAGCCAGATGGAGGCAAAATGATCTGGGCTTTTTTTTAAAAAAGGCGAAGCAAAACAGTGAATTGATCCTCCTGACATCTTTACCCCAGCTCAAACCCTTGCCGGATCAATTTGGGGACATGGGACACCTCCCCTCTCCACCAGTGGGGGACTATAAAAGGACCAGGACGTCAGAAGCAAGGTGGCAACTGAGATCAAAGGGACTTTATGGGCACCCCTTTTTCTCATTCCTTTCAAACGTTACTTTTAAAGGCCATTTAAAGTCATTGCTCATTGTATTTAGAGGACTTTTGGTAAGGATCGTTTGCGAGGGGAGTGGGGGTTGCCATTCTTTTACTGATCCTGTGCCCCTTCCCCCTCAAGAACCCCAAGAGACCCCTGAACAAGTTGGTTCTCACGGCAAGTCACAAATTTGAACAAGTCACTTTCTCAGCAACATCAGAAGGAACGACAACCTATGATTTTATGCATATGTAACATTAAAAGATTAATTCAAGCAACTCCCTTGGTTTCTTTTTTTAAAAAAAAATTAACAAGATTCATCATATGCTGAATCTTATGTTACTGTGTGTCGTAAGCCCAGCATTGCTAATGCAAAGGAATAAGCATCACGTTAGTCAGACTACACGATGCCCATGAAAAATGCGCATTTCTCCTTCCTCTCTTTCAAGCATCTGGTCGTTTTCTGCGTTCCTCCCTCAAGTCTCACACAGGACTGAGCCGATACCACTCCGTTTTCTTGTGAACATTCAGCATTTGTGTCAAACATCCCCTTCTTTGACTTGGGGGACAATCTGAGCAAAGTTTTCCTTGAAAAGGGGCCTGCTTTCTCCACCTCCCGCTTCTCTCCTGCCACCCACCGGGTATCCAAGTATCCAGAAGGGTCACCATCCTGAGCGCACACCCCCACACACCCCCCCGCTCCCTCCATGGCCACATCCTGGGTGTTCCACCACAGCAGCGTAATCTTGTACCCAAGGAGATGTCCTGCTCTCAGTCTGAAGGGTGTTTTGTTGTGGGCTGTGGGGCACCGTCGTCCAGAGGCAAAAGGACAGGGGAATCGCCTTCTCTCCCCCGCCCCCACCTCCTGTCTCTCACCTCAGGGGCAATGTAGTCTGGAGTGCCGCAGAAGGTCTTCGTGGTGATCCCATCCCAGATATTCTCTTTGCACATGCCAAAATCTGCAATCTTGATGTGCCCTTCTGAGTCCAGCATCACGTTGTCGAGTTTCAGGTCCCTGCAGCATTCAAAACAGATCCCGGTCACAAAAGCATCGCGAAAGGGAATCTGCCACAGACGCGGTTCGTCTGGACTCTCCCGTCCAAGGCAGCAGCAGCAGCAGCGTCCTCAGCAGAGCCTGGTGGGGTGAACGCTAACCCTCCTGTTCATTGAGCGACACCAGATCAGGAGTGAGACACCACCTTACTGGTTTCTGTCTCATGAACAAAGTGGACCTGAACCTCTGTTTGCGACTGTTGTCATTTCAATATACGCTCCACCTTTGTTATAAGGACCAACAGCCAAGAAGCCTTTGGTCCTTTTATATCCCGACTGTTAAAGCCACTTTTCTTTTTAATGAAGGGCCCTCAAGGAACCTAAGTGGGGCTCAAGCAGATCTTCTTCCACTGGCAAAGCTAAGGAGGGCTGGAGGAGGGTCTGAGCACCCTTGGTCTGAGGGGAGGGGGAGGCCAGGAGGGGGCATTTTCCTGAGAGAGAGAAAAGTGCCCTGGGTAGCCAGGCCAGCGGCTAGCTGGTCATGCCTGAGGCACACTGGCAGCTGGTGCCCCTTGTGTGTGTGTGTGTTTTTTTTTTTGGTGGGGGGAGAAGGAAGTCCTAAGGGCCAACTGCAGGCAGAGCCAGGCTAATAACCATCACTCTCTATCGCCCAGAGAGGCTGGTGCACATTTATTTGGACCTCGATTCTGCTGGGAAGCAGAAAAAGGTCCCTTGCCAGCCAATGAGGAATGTTCTTTCCTTCTGCTGCTCTTCTTGGTGCCCACCTTATTCACGGATGTGCATTTTTTTATTACAGTAATACTCCACTTAGTGCTGAGAATGTGCATGAAGACCCTGGAGCACTAACTGAATCAAACAGGGCAGTTTGATGTGGTATCTTGGGCCAGGGGTTCGGGGGGGGGGGGCGCTGGTCTACTTCCAGCATAGAGCAGATAGACCTGGCTCCAGGTATTCCAAGTGCCCGGTCTGTCTCCTTTCAGAATGGAGAGACTGGGCCTTATGTCCCTCAGATGCCCATGCTAGCAGCAGAGCAGGTAGACTAGCCCAAGTCTTCCAGAGGCTCTGACTACCTCCTTTAGGTAGACCAAGGCTCGGTTGAGCACCATGGAATAGCCACCCAAGGATGCGCACTGTAATAAATCAGTGCTATACTGGGCCTCTTTATTCAGGGCATTGCTGGATTATGGCCATGGATGCCCCAATGGTTAAAAGAAAGGAAGGAAGGAAGAAAAGAGGAAGGAAGGAAGGAGCTGATGCAAGGATGCAAGGATGGAAGGATGCAAGGATGGATGCAAGGATGGATGGATGGATGGATGGATGGATGGATGGATGGATGGATGGATGGATGGATGGATGGATGGATGGATGGATGGAAGGAAGGAAGGAAGGAAGGAAGGAAGGAAGCCCCCTCTGCCCCCCCCCCTATGTCACTTTCCGCTTTCCACAACCTGGGGAAGTGGGGTTTTTGTGATAAGCTGATGTAAAGGGAATGGAATCTGAGGATGCCAGCAATGGACAGGGGGAGTGAATCCACTCGGGCTTTTGGTCCAAACTTGCACAGGAGTGCTCCCAGGTGTTGGACCTCTTTGGGGAAGCCGTCGGAGAAGGCCTGCCAAGTCCAGGCTACAACACAGAGTGGATTTGCATGCCCCAACCTCCCGGCCCGGTCACCAGCCTCCCCAGGGTACAGGTCACCTCCCTGAAAAACCCCACAGCAAGGGACCACGAAGGGGATGTCCCACATCACTTGCTTTTGGTTTCTCATCATTTGTGCCCATTTTGGGGGTCACTTGGCTCCCAGATCCTCCACATTGGCCTGCTGTAAAAAGAACAACTCTGAATGCTGCACACCCAGAGGGCTCCTAGTCTGGACCCTTCCCCAGCAATGCCAGCAAACATTCAGCAGCCTCAAATGCCACGTTGACTTGGCATCCTTCTGGGCAGATCACTCTCAGGCCGCCTCCTTGACAGTCCACAGAAAAGCTTTCCTCCCGTTCTCCGACCCTGTTTCCTGCAAATGTCATCAATAGCCAAGTGGCCAATAGCCACCCAGTCGGTGACATGGGGAGCCGCAGATCGAGCACCCCAGAGTTCAGAGCCCTTGAACCCACGGCGCCAATGAGGGCAGCCACATTTCTGAGAGTCGTAGGGGAAAGACAGGCCCACCTACCGATAAACGATCCCTTTGCAATGTAAGAAGAACAGCCCAATGGCTATCTCTGCTGCGTAAAACCTGCAATGAAAAACCAAGACAAAAACCAGGAGGGTTGGCTGGTGCCTCGGCCATGCCAAGGAGAGGCTTTGGAAAGAAAGTGCAGCTGTCCGATCCCGAGGAGAGGAACGCCCAGGCCACCCCCACCCCCGGCACCCCTTCTCTCCCACCGTCGGGGTGGAGGGTCCCCACCACCTGCTCCCTGTCTCAGCCTGGGCATACGTGAGGAGCGCCAAACCAACTTACACGGCATGAGGCTCCTTAAACCTTCCAACCTGTTGGATCTGGTACATGAGATCGCCACCGTTCACATATTCCATTACAAAATACAAGCGATCCTAAAGGTAAGGAGGGGCAGGGAAGAGAAAGATTCATTGAGCGTAAGAAAAGAAACAACCTAGACTGACTTTGAGCTGGCTGGATAGCTTAGTGAGTTGGAGTACATGGTTGGGGAGCCAGAGATTGGGAGTTCGATCCCCCCCCCCACTTGTGCCTCCTGGGAGAGAAGAGCCAGCATGGGTGGCCTTGGGCCAGTGGCACAGTTCCAAAGGCACCCCCAGAAAAAGGGAAGGGGAGACCATTTACTCAGAAAACCCTGAAAAGGGTCAGAACTGACTTGGCAGCTCATGGTTATTATTATTAGACTGACTCTGAGGATTGCTTTACTCCACAGAGGAAATCAGCAGGTGTGTGAACTGTGCCCAGGTCATCTCAGAGACCATCTTGGCTACGAGATAGTGATACGCTGGCTTTTGGTGTAGGTACAAACAGCCAGCACAGCACAACCGTAAACAGCTAATAAACTACAAAGGGGGTGTGTGTGAAAAAAGGGGGGCTGCTGAGTATTTCCCAGTCCAGATATTTTTTTCCCTATTCAGGGATCTTGGACTTGATGGCCTTAGAGGCCCCTTCCAACGTCACTATTCTATGCTTCTGTGATCACACAGGTACTTTTATCCCCATCCCCTACCCCCTCACCGCATTGCACCCCACTTTCTGGTTGCCAGTGAAGACCACCATCATGGCTTAAGACAAGAACAGGACAGGGGCTTGCTAACAAGTCCTGACTTGTGGACACAAGCAGGATTTAAATGAAGGAGAAGGATGATGAGGAATGGCTGCCCACGGCAGGTTTGGGAACCGGAGGACACCCGGTGCCACCTGGAGGCTTCTTTTCACAGGGAGAAGCGAAGGGATGAACTTGGGGCCCTGAAACACCTGAGCAAAACGCTAATTCTCTCCCCCTCCAGAGAGGCGAGATCTGAGATTTCCATTCCTGCAGCAAACGGGGAAGTGCGGCCCCGGCTCAGACGGCGCTCTGGAGAATCAAAGCCTTTTGTACTTGGCACGTGGTCGGATGCCCTGCTACAAATTTTGATTACGTTCCCAATATGATTACCACGAAGCGACAGGCAGGCCTCTAACAACTAATCCTCTGCTGACACACTTCAGATGTCAGAAAGGGACACTGCAAAAGAGCTGTGCCGCATCCCAGCGTTTCCTTCGCCCACCCTCAAAAAGGCCCAGCCGCCTCCCTCTAAGTACGGCAAAGGCCTTTGGCTAAGCCAAACAGCTGGGGCGACGCATCCGTGTAATCCTCCCGGCGCCCATTGTTGGCAGCCAAAAAGGAACACGCCGCCTTCCCCCAACCCCTGGGTCCTTATCGGCTCCCGGCCCCAAGCAGGCTCGGAAGACCCAAGGCTTGGACGTGCAAGGGGTCCTTCCCAGTGGCCTTTAACCCCAGCCAGATGTTCATGAGAGCCCTGAGGCTCTTGGCAGGCAGGGGGTCCCTTGTGAGCTCTCTGGACAACGGGCGTTCCCAGCTTTACTGACTTGCACAAGGGCCACACCAGGGTGGACTGATTCGGGCCCCGAGGCTCCATGCACCAACCCTCTAGGCTGTCTCTTGGCCCCCACCCACCCAGATCCCCACAGTTCCCCACTGACTTTTTTTTTTTTTTTAAAAAAGCTATAAGGTTGCTCCTGGAAGCCTTCAGGACTAGAGGTTGACCTTTTAAAGGTCTCCCTCCTGCACTCCTTTAACACCAGAAAACGCCTGTTTTCAAAATTGGATGTGGCTCCCTGCCCACTTCCAGCTGCACGCTTTCTTTCTCTGCAGCCTGCAAAGGGCACCAGGGACAGAAAACTGGGGCCGCCTGTGTGCTGAAGTGAACTCTCCAAATCTCTGGTCTGTATTACTGCAGCTGGACATGTAACCTTGCATGTGAAGCTCATCCCGGTCTAGGAGGTAACTATTTACCCCCTTCCCTTGAGCCCTCCCCCTGCAATGGGGCCAGCCTTGCCTTGGCCACAATGTCCTGCCTGGGGACCCCCCGGGGGCCTTACGCCTTCCGCATCCTTGCACACTCCACAGTTCCTCCTGCTGACAGCTTCCCATTCTTGGGGTTCCTGAACCAGAGCTGAGAAATGCCAAAAGCCGAGTGAGGATTGGGGTGGGTGGGGGATGCGGAGATCAGCTGGAGGTGGGGTTTAGTGGTCTGGAGAGTTTTATTCCCCCCACCTCTCCAGCTCTGAGTTGTGCCCTCCCTGAGGCTTCTCCGGGGATCCACCCTGAATGTACTGCAGGAACGGTATACTCGAGAAGTCAACATTTTCAATCCAGCTTAGATCCTGCAGCCAGATAAGCGGCAGTGAAGAGAGGTGAAATCAAGGAAAGGAAAGGAGACCAGGTCAACCCTCACTGGGCCGACCCACGGCACCTTCCCCCTCCCTTGAATTGCCACTGCAGCTCAACTCCTTAACACGTTGCATCTCTCCAACCGGAAGGATTGGCTCTGACATCGGTTCAACCCTCGGCTGCTTCACAACAGGAACTTCATTTGCCACGGAGGGAAACCATGGGGTGGGGTGGGGGTCTCCCATCCTGGCCAAATTGCTGGCAGGAAAGCAGGGCCCTGCTGGCCCTCGTGGCCCGGGCTCCATGGATGCCGTTTGGGCGCGGGGTGGGTGGGAGGGAGCTCACCATGGTCTGGAAGCACGAGTGGAGCTGCGTGAGGAAAGGGGGCTTCCCGGAGAGAGCAAGGACCCGCTTCTCCACCATGGTGCACTCCACGTCGTCGTCCTGGATGACCACGTCCTTCTTCAGAATCTTCACCGCGTAGAGTTCGTCGGTGCCTTTCCGCTCCGAGAGCATCACCTGGAGGGAAGAAAAGGGAGGGACCCACAGGGTGAGCATCCGAGATGGGGGGCTACCGGCACTTGACCCATCCAGGACTGAACGTTCTCCACGCCTGGCCCTGCCCGGCACCCTCGTGATCCCGTGAGAGGGAAACGGGATGGACTGTGAAGAGTTCGTGCCTGAAGGTGCACAGGGCAGAGGTCTAGGGACAGTCCCCCCACCCACCCCCTAGTTTTGTCCAACAGTTCAGTATGACAGCCTGTGGAATGGAAAATTTATACCCCTCGAGGTCCTGAATGCCACGTCACCAGCTTGGTGGAAACCTCAAGAACAGGAGAAAAACACACACACACACACACACCACATTCTGTATTTATAGATCTGTTGTTCTAAGAGTGGCTTATTTTATCAAGGGGATCCCACGCCCGGGTGCGACAGAGCCCAGGGCAGGTAAATACCTGGACTTCACCACAATGGGGAACAGGAGAGGACAACAGCTATTGTGAAGTTGCATACACCAGTCGATGCCTACAGATGCAACCTTAGAAGAGATGTGTGTAATTTAAGCTGAATTGTGACAGATTTCATTCTGGTGGGGAAGAGGATATCCCAGTGACCTGCCTGTCTCCAGATGAGCCCCGTGTCTGGCTGCTACCACGCGTGGCTCCCAGGCAACTTCCAGTCTCTTCCTCACACGCATCTCCCTCTGGCAACACAACATGGACGGGATGCTTTCAAAAAGAGGGCTGTCACTTGGCATTCCTTCAACAGAAGGACTGCCTTGCCTTTAAAAAAGATAAAGGACACCTGCCCCAGCAGGGCAGGGATGCTCATCATTGGCCAGGGATGAGAGGGTCCAATCCAGGTAGCTAACTCTGACGCTGCTTCCTGGCTCCATCCATTTGGTAGCCATGGCACCTCCAGCCAACCCGCCCCCCCCTTTCTTCTGCGAATAACTTGTTCCTCACATCCTTCAAACCAACGGTGTGGTGAGCTGCAGATTTATTCATTACAATACGCTGGAGCCGCAGAGCTTCCTGCCAGCATAATTTTCTGCCATTAATCAAATCAAGCCCAAGGAAGCCGCCTGAAATGCAGGAACGCTGCCCTCCCAATTATTAAGATATATTGCTGCAGTCTGGTGGGGGCATTATTTCTGAAATAAACACTATCTCCACTGCTGCCGCCACCACTAGAAGCTCATTCCCTCCATCAACACGATCCTGAGAAATGAATTATTTCACCCTGCACAGAACTGATCTCTCGGAGTGAAGGAAGTTCATGGCTCCAGCCATCCTACGATCCCTTAGACCAAGGGCTTGTTGGTTTTTTTCTCAAGCCTCCCAGAAGCCTCCCGATTTTTTAAAAAAAGAATCTTTCAAGGTGGGAGGCTAAATCTGATGTTTACTTCCAATAGGGTTTATACTGGAAGCCCTTCATGGACGTGCTAATTTAAGCAGGAAACATTTAAGTATCATCCCATCCACCATCCTCAGTGTTTCTCTTCCTTTACCTCCAATGTTTATTTATCAAGAGGATACAGCTTTTTTTTAATTAAGGGGCTTAAGTCCTAAAGTTACTTAAAGAGGCTTAACTTTAAAAAAAATTTAAACAAACAGTTTTAGCCTCTTCCTCACAGACTCGCCGCTGATTGCTGAAGCTATTGCTATGCTTTCTACTGTGGGAAATACTTGATTTTGTGCATAATTAAATTTCTCCTGCAAAGAATTGTATGCAATTTGCAGTGAATTTTACTTTACCATTACTTATGGCTCAGTTGGTATGGGGAAGATAAAGTTTAATGGGTTAAATTTGATCTAAAGGCCTTGGGTCGTTTTTAAGGAGAAAGGAAGGGTAAAAGTAAGATACATAAATGTTGTTGTTATTATTATTAAGCTGTTCATGATGACCCTGTGAATCAATGGCCCCCAAATGAGAGTGGGGAGAATGTTATTTCTAACTACTGGGAAGTTTGATTGTCATAGAAGATGACATAATGGGGGGCGGGCGGGCGGGGGAAACCCACCACTAACCCTCACCTCTTCTTTTTAAGCCACTCTCCCTTGGCTTGAGAGAACGCCCTTGAAGAGGGATCCCCATCCCTGTGGATATGGTGGCCCCCCCAATAGCCACTGCTTCTGGATTTCTCTGAGAGACCCGCTTTCATGAACATGAGCAGGAAGCCAGACACAGCAATGTGGATGGAAAATGCACAGGGGAGAGAACTCCGCCGTGGTCATGGGACTCATTTTCATCTTGCCAAACAGCTGAAATTTGCAAGGGGCGGGTGTGTGTGTGTGTGTGTCTCCTTCTCAGTCCTGCTGCAAACTGGCTTCCCTCCCCCAAAAGAGGTGAAAATAAAATAAAGTCTCCCTTTGCCCCACTCCCGGCTTCTTCCTGCCTCGGCGCCCCAACGGCACACACGGCAGGAGATGCTTCCCTCTGCTTCCTCACACACAAAGCCAATTTGTCATGCGACTGATGCTCTCCACCCAGGCTTTGTGCCTGGAAGGAGTTTGGTGCAATTTAATCAGCGGCCAGGTTTGCCCCCCCCCCCCCAGTTCCCCGAGGCGTCTGTTTCGCTTCTCCTGACGCACTTGGGTGAGAGGCAGAGAATGCTAATCTAGCAGCAGAGGCAGGCTCGGGGTGTCGGTGCGTGAACGATCTGGCCCCCCAGCTAAGCTCGGTTCAAGCAGGAGAGGCACTTGAGACCTCTGGGTTGGCCGAACAAGGGACGCTTCTGTTTCGGTGGTGGTGGGGAGGGTAGGACTGGACTGGAGACCCCACAGCTGAAGAATGTGAAAGGAGCCATGCGTTCTAAGGGTCTTCAGTCCTTCTGGCTGACTGTGAGATGCCACGGCGCTCTGGTGCTCTGGATACGGATGTCCAGACCACAAGCTACATTCTTTGGTCTCCTCAGCTTCGGCTGTCTTGCCTTCTCTTGTCCAGGTCTCTATAGCTTGCATAGGCTCTCTCTGTGCAGAACAACTTTCCGTTGCCTTTGAGAAGCAAAGCTCATGCAGAGAAAGTAGAGAACCGCTTGCTGATGGTTTAGAGAAAGATGCAGACCCCTTCAGTCCCATGCTTCTAACACAGACACCCCCTGGCACGCCTGAACCCAAGCCCACCCCCGCAAGCCCACGACAGCCACAAGACATCTGGGTTTTGGCCCCAGCACGGGGATGAGCCAACCTCTTCCAGGAGCTGGGACCTGCTAAGCCCACCGTAGCGGCAGGGCTTGCCACAGGGCCCTGGAGAGGTGACCAAGGGCCTGGCTACAGGCCAGGGAGGTGACCCCTTTGAGGCTTCCTCACTTGAGGGAAGGGAGGCGGGGTCTGGAAGGATGGCTCCCTGGCCAGCGGCGTCGGCGTCAGAGGCCTCTCCCCAGGGGCAGATGCCTTGCAGGCAACCACGGGAGAAAGGGCTGGCTTGGAGCTGTCCCGGGTGCTGAACGGCTGCCTGCCTGACCAACCCTGTCCTGTCGTCTCTCCAAACCAGCCTGGAACACCACCCGCTGGCGTTCGGGGGTCTCAGGTGGAGGAAGGGCCTTTCGGCCACCGGCGACTTGAATTCCCAACAACTGAAAAGGCCACGGATTGTATTTCCTGTGGTTGCCACAGATGGAAACGTTTCTGCTACAAGGAGAAAGGTGCATCTCTTTCTAGGTGAGAGCCTTCTTTAAGCAAGGCACAGGAATGTTTTTCTATGGAGTAGCTCTTCCCAGTCAAGCACAAGGATCTGGTCCTGGAATGGAAGAACCGCAGCGACGGGATGGCTTCCGTTTATGCCATGCCTCTGAACTTCACAAAAAAACAATCTGAGTCACTTTTCCTTTCTAGTCACCATTACGGGGAGATCTCAAAGCGTCTCTGCCTGGTGATGAAGGCACACATCTTCATTTCTCTCACCCTCAGACACAAGAATAAGGAACTGTGATACCTTGTTATTCAAAAGAAAGGAAGGAATTTCCTGGGGCTTTCGAAAGATTTCTCAGCCTGGCAAGGAGGCTGCTTCATACAAAGCCCCAAATGCCTGCTTTTTTGTCCAAAGCTGCCCAGTTTGGTTTATCCAGTGGCGCACAGTGCTGAATTGTGCCCATTGAAATCCTGGCCAGAAACTCCCAGAAATCCTGGCCAGAACAGGTAGTGGTGAAGGCTTCTGGGAGCTGTAGTCCAAGAAGAACTGGAGACCCAAGGTTGGGAACCCTTGATTTAAGACTTTGAGGCACTCGACGGATTTTTCTGCCTCTTTCTTCACTCTTGGCCCATCGTTCTCTGCTTGCTCTCCTCATGCCCCGCCCTTCCCGTTCTCAGAGAAGGGACCCGCCCTCCTCTCTCAGCCCACCTTTCCGAAGCTGCCTTTGCCCAGCACCATCAGGAAGTTGAAGTCAGACAGCTTCATGCGATCCCGGCTCCCGTTGTTGTCGAATTTCGAGATGGCGTTGGAGCTCCGCTCCTCTGCCACCTTTGATCCTGGGCCAACTCTGGCTCTCTAAAAAAAGGGAAGAAAGAAGAAAGAAAATGATTTTTAAACAAATGCATCAGAGAAGGTAATTTGAGGATTTTAACCCTTCCCCCCCAGCTCAAATGCCAAGGGCTGTACCACAAAAGCTGGCCTCTTGGATTCGAACTCAGTGCACGGACAATCAATCTACAAGCGTCTGGGGATGTTTCTTCTTTTCAATACAGACAACAGGATACATGTTTGCCCCCAAAGGTTTTTGCTCCTTTTCTGCCCACATATGCCTTGATGCGATTGAGAATTTAGAACGCTCAGATGCCTCTGACATCGGAGCGTTCAGCCTGGAGGCAGGCGTTGCATCACGGCCTCTCCCAATTTGAAGAGACCCTTGTCCAGCAGGCTGAGGCAAAGAGGCAGTCCCGGAAGCAGCAAAATCAGGGAGCTAGACGGGGTACAGATTGTATTTGTCTTCACTGTGGAAGGGATTGTCACTCTCGAATTGGCCTTCTCAGCCACACTAGATGCTGTTCCAAGTCCTCCATACAGAGCACGATACCATAGTCTCTCGAGACTGAAGGATGCCTAATCAGAATTAAATCAGATTGAAAATTTAAAGGTGACCCTTGATTCTTTTATAGTATGGGGTGCCCAATGGGGGGGCTGGACCTTCTAAACTGTTCGAGAGGTTGTGGGAGCAGGAAGGCTCCCAAAGGACCCTATGCCTCTGAAGGAAGTCCGGACATACGCACGCACGCACGCGTCAGTGTCTGCAGAAATCTATCCAGCTCCTCCAGTCTAAAAGGTGTGATTGAATCCTCTAGTGGCACAGTTTGGACAGCGGTTTCGTAAACATGTTTTGCATGGAAGCTACCCAACACTTCCCTCTGATGACTTGGAAGGCCTTGTAAAAAAGCAGGGCTTTGGCCTCACGCTCTTTCCTTGTGGCTCTGACAGCTCCCTGATTTACTGGAGTGCAGTATGTCGAACGACACATGCAGCCACGTACACACTCGCAGCCAGAGATGGCAATCTTGTAATTTATTTGCTTTAATTTCTGAAGAATATTGCTGGGGCCTGCCCAGAGCTCAGCCAAGCGTGAAATTCCATTAAGCTGATGGCACTGCTGCCGTCGGACTTGTTCTGCATACGGAAGGTTCCAAGAGCAGAAGGGGTGTGATGCTCCTGTTCCTGGGGTCCAGCGTCCTCTTGTCCTCTCGGGCTCCTGCGATCCGCATGGTGCCACACTGACCAGTGGCTATGTCTAAGCCACGCACCACAGCAGGCCCTTACCTGGCGCATCGCTCGTGGTTCGAACAAGCAGAGAAGGAGCGCATGTGTCGTCAACACCTGCAAACAGCACATTTGCAGTACGGCTCCCACCAGAGTTAAATAACTTTTACCAGCCCCATCAATCCATAACGGAGGGAAGGAAGCCTTGGTGTGTTTGATGGATTTAGTTCTAGGTAAGCAGAAGGATCCTCTCCCACCCCAACCCCTTTTGGGGGAAACAAAAAGTAGATCTTATCTTGTGTTCACTTGGGCTGAAATTGAAATACATGAAAAGGGACCAAAAAAAAGGGAGGAAAAATAAGACTTTAGGATCACACTGGGTCAGAAGGCCAGAATTCAAAAACTCAGGATACTTTTGCACATAACTTTGAGAGCATTTAGACCAGGGCTGGGCTGGGCTGGGCTGGGGAATGTACAGTGGTCCTGAGCCAACCCCCCCCCCCCCCCAGGGCTATAGCCTTTTTTTGGCCTTGCATGCCAACGTTGCCCACCTCCCTTACAAAACAAAACGGGAAGGGTTTAGAAGATCACCACGGGATTCCTTCCTAGGGCTTGGTTTCTGTTCCAATTATCTCAGTATCTTCCAGATCTCTGTTAATTACAGTAATTTACAGCTGCACGGGGCACCGATAAAACAGATTAACAAATCCTATTATTGACGTAAATCCTCGTGGCTTCTGAGTTCACTCTTGTTTGCATGGCTTCAGTGCGTGAATGCAACAGGTCTGTCAGACAATGTTTAGAAGGAGCCACTTCCATCCACACTGGGTTCTGAAAGTGCTAGGGCCCCCGCCCTCACGGAGAAAACCCGAAAGTGACAGAAAGGGCTTCGTTTGGACACACGCCATCCACGGGCTGGCCAGGGCTGAGTCCAGTGCATGGGCTGCCATTCCTTCGGGCCCCTTCACTGACTGGGTACCCATGGCTGACGAATGCTCCAACAGAGACACTGCACTCGGAGCGCCTCACGCATTAACGATAAAATTGTCACCTTTATGTTCCTGGGAGAATAAACCGACAAGAGGCACCTAAAGGATCATGTTTCAAAAGCTGCATTTTAAAGGCTTCCCCCGTACTTTCATTTTGAGAAGTCTGGATGGATTCCTCCGTCTTAACACAAAGGCAATAATTTCAACATAATTTCAGGCCAGAATGAAGACCGGAAAAACTGACATGGCGAGGATGGCCGCGGCTGCTCATCACGGGGAGGGAGAGGGCCCTTTGGAAGGGAGACTCACCTCAAACTTCTGCCTGAGCTCCTCGTTGCCTTCCTCGCCTTCAGGGGGGACCGGGACGTTGAAGTACTCGCCCTCTTCCTGGCTCAGCAGCTTGAACCTAGAAAGAAGAGCGCCAGTGAGCCAGAGCTGATTGGAGAGGAGCCACTGTGGAAATGATAGCAAAGGCCGCTCAGGGACCGAGGCAGCGGGTTCAAGAAGACCTTTGGTCCTCCTGGGCCATCGAAACAGTGCCTGGGAGGAACATTGAGTCATGGGGCAGGCTGGGGACCAGCCCCCAATTCTGCTCTACTGATTTTACATATTTGTTTTAAAGACACTTTTAAAGTACAAATGATCAGCAAAGACTAGCAATGAAGTACACTAAGGGCAGGCAGGGAGGGAGGGAGGGAGGGAGGGAGGGAGGGAGGAAGGAAGGAAGGAAGGAAGGAAGGAGGGAGGGAGGGAGGGAGGGAGGGAGGAAGCTTGAGGTTCTGGAAAGGAATTCCTGCTGTAGGCTGATCACTCTCATCTTTGAACATGCTCGTGGGATCACTGGCTGCCTACAATGATCTTTTCAGGACTGGCAAACCGAATGGATCAAAACCCAGACCAACCTTCTCTTTGGCCTTCTGGTTCAAAATCTGCTCAAATTTGTGACACAGAGAGCCTCTCCAGAGGAGGCACCTGTCCCCAGCACCAAATGCAGAATTCACCTGCTCCATGTTGGCACAGATCTGCTTTGCGCTCAGAAAATACTGGAGCCCTTTCTCTCCCACTCCCTGGGCCAGACCAGAGAACAAGGCCAGCTTCACGTCGAGCACGACAGCCCCTGTGTGAGGTTTGGCCAACCTGGCAGCATTGAAAATGCGCCTCCGGAGAGGTTACCATGCAATCACCTCCCAAGGCAAGACCGCTTGATCTTCTGTTCTGGCCTCCCTATTCAGACATGCGTGCGCGCACACAGAGGGCGAAAGGGAAACACCGGGACAGCAGAACCCAAAGGGCCAAGACTGAGGAAGCCCAGGCAGGTTGGGCCCCAATCTTTTCCGAGACGGCAGACGGGATGGATCAGAACAAAGGCTCTCGGAACGAGAAGGGAGGGGAAGGGAGGCAGGCGAGGAACCAGCCCTCCCAGGGAAAGCATGACGACGCCGTCATTCAGATCTGAAGCCGGTTCTGGCGCCATCGGCGGAGCTCCAGTTCTGTCAAGCAGATGATCTCTTCCGCGGAGAGGAGCGATTCATCAGGGGGACATGATCAGCCAGCGCCAGCACGCCTGGGCGCCGGTGAAGGGAGGCACAAAGGGAGATTTACATAAGGCAGGCAGGAGGGCCCTGCCTCATCTC
This sequence comes from Intellagama lesueurii, assembly GCA_037013535.1. NCBI lineage: Eukaryota > Metazoa > Chordata > Lepidosauria > Squamata > Agamidae > Intellagama > Intellagama lesueurii. The sequence goes on from JBAJHW010000012.1 coordinate 918,044, forward strand.
GGTCTGTTTTCCCCGTTTACGCGGGCTCTGAGGAGATGAAAAATGCACAGGAGCAATTCCCCTCCCCGAGTTTATTTTAGCCAAACGCCATGACAAGGAAAATTACTCAGATCTCCACTTAACGGCTTCTTGAAAATGCAGCAAGGAGCTGTTTATCATATTTTACATGCTTCTTAATGTGCGCTGCTCTGCCTGACAGGACCGAGCTCGAGACACTCCCCACAGGTGGCTGTGGAAGCTTACAGGAAGTCAGCAATTTGTTTTCCCTGCGGGGGGTGGTGGTGGGGTGGGGGGTGGATGGTGTCGCTCGCGCTCGGGCAAAGTCAGAAGAGGGAGGCGGGCCCCCAGCTTCAAACCACCGAGACCTGACCCGCTGCAACCAATCTGGATGGCTGGGAAGTCTGCTTCTCACAACCTGCCTCTGCTTGGTGCCCTCCAGTTGCACCAGACAACAAATCCCATTATCCCCCTGCTACCCAGTGGAACCACTTGCGATGCCACCGTGAAGGCAGAGGTTTAAGGGGGCTTCCCTCCACAAGCAACGATGAGTCCAGACTGAAGGAAGTTACAACGGGAGTGAGCCATGTGTGACACCCCCCCCCAACACTGCTGAGCCTCTGCGCTGCCATGTGCCACTGCCTTCAGTGAGGCCGAATAATAATAATGACATGCTGCCTGGTCCGTTCTGGCTTATGGCAACTCCTTCCAGGGTGGTCTGGGTAGACAATACTCAGAAGTGGTTTCCCCTTCCCTTCTTATTTGGGGGTGCTTTGGGAGCACGGTGCAGCTGGCCCAAGGCCCCCCAGGCTGGCTCTACTTGCAGGAGGCCCCGTGGGGGGAATCGAACTCCCACCCTCTGGCGGCTCCACAATAAGAGACCTAGGTAACTCACTGAGCTCTCCAGCCAGCTTATTCCTAGACAAACATGCACAGGTCATATGCTTAGGACTGTGAAATCAGCCCCCTCCTTCTTCCTGCTCGGTGGGCACGGAGGAAAATTCTGCCACTGGCATTCAGGCTCCTAAACTTAAGACCAGGTGTCTGTTGGGGTGGGGTCGGAAGATAGATTTCTGGAACGAAGCTACACCCATGAACCCAGACATGCTCCGAACCACTACAGACACTGTCTAACAGGCACGGCTGTCAATAACCAGGGGCCACTGGCCCTGTGAGCAACTGGTATGATCATCATCCCTAAGCCAGTTCTGTGCCGGAAGCTTCCCTGTCTGCGATTCCTGCCACGCTCTTTAGGAGGCACTCGCTCCCACACAAGGCACCCTCAGAGTAGGCTTCTGTGTCCATTCCTGATTCTGCCATCTCTCCCAAGAACTGGGCAAAGCAGACAGCATCGACAGAAGTGAAACCAAGACCTTTCTCTCCTCCTGACCCCCTCCAGATTGCTGACGTCTTGCAATAATATCTGCTTCATGTCTCTTTTTCCACCAAGTGAGCATCCTTAGGGCTTCTGCTCTTTTAGCCTTGCTTTCATTTCCCTGGAGGGGTGAAGGAGGGCTGCTCCCTCCCCCCCAAGAGGCACAAGGACATCTTACCAGCCATCCACGCCTGCTTTCTGCAGCTCCGAAATCCCAAAGGACAGGGACCCCATAAAATCATTCCTGCTGGTGAGATCCCAGTCCCAGATCTCGACCGACAATCTTCTGTCTTTGTCAGATTCCTTCAGCTGGCTGGGGAGAAGGAAGCAGAGGAGAGAAAAAAGACAACGAACAGGGGATGGTTCTGAAGGGACTTCCTTGCATTTCCTGGGGGGTGGGAAACTGGATTGGTCAGGGATCAGAGTCCTATTCGGGTGTTCAGGACAGGATTAACTGGGACACGTGAGGGACAATGGGAACTCCATCTCTCCCCACTGTAGCTTTTTCCAGGTGGGAAGTGATAGCCTGGTGATGAACCCTCCTCCTTCATTGCAAGCTGTAACCAGAGATCGGGTGTCTGTCTGTCAGAGATGCTTCTGGCTTCCTGCTTTGCTAGGGGGGTGGACTGGGTGACCTTTAGGTTCCCCTCTGACTTCACAGTGCTATGATTCCATGTGCAGCCTCTCCATGTAGCTGCATTTTCTCTCTCTCCTGGTTTTCCAACTACATGGAGAGCTTCCATGCTTTTCAAACCATGGCTCTTCGCATTTAGAGATCAAGATGTGGGTCACCCTGCTCCATTTCCTCACCTGTTCAATTTAACCCTACAGTAAATGCCTGAACAGGACCCGGGAAATGAAGCAAAAACTTTCAGCCACAATGTGCAGCACAAAGAGCTAATTCCCTAACAAACCTCTCCTTGAAATAAAGAAATAAAGAACATTTGGAAGTCCTGCCATTGCCATGCAAAGCTTTGATCAAGGCAAATGTCAAACATGACAGTCCTTCTGCGCTATGCTGATACACAACCTTTTTCTTAAATCAACTTAGCATTTCTCCATGGTTAAAGCATTGGAAATATTAGCCCACATGGATTCCAGGGACGCAAGGATATTCTGTGAGCAACAGAAGGTGGGTTTGAGGGCTAGAGGAATGCACGAGCCCCAGCTGGTTTGGAGTCCAAACTTTAAACACACTGTCCAGGGTGCTGAACTTATATTTTGGTGACAGGGCTGAGCACCTCCGTACCTCCTGTGAAATCTGTGCTAAAACCTAGTGCAGGTTCACTGCTCCCATGGCATGGGAGTCATCAGCCTCCAGTGCTCAACGGTCTGGATGACCAGCTCAACCATGATTGATGCTCAGGAGATGTGGACCTGATAAGTTCCTCGGAAGACGCAGCAAAGAGCAGAGGGGCAGCTGGAAAAGGCCACTTCTCCCCTTATTTTTGCTGCATGGAAACCGCTGCATTATAAAAAAAAACTATCACCAGTGGCTCCCTCCCATACCAGTACTTCACTGGTTTTCTGGAGGGGCAAACATAAGCACAGAAAGGGCTACAACTTGTAGGCCTCTTCCAATGCTTGGCGTTTCCCATGTAATTTGGTTCAATGACTTAATCCCGTAAAGTCTCTCTCTCAACAAGGAACAAGCCAGGCAGCGGAGCTGAAGCTCCCTGGTCCCCCTCTTCAGGGAGAGCTTTCCCACCCTCCGCCGCATGGATCTTTCCTAGGAGATCCTGCTAGGGAAGATTTGAACCTGGGGCCTCCCGCACACCCATGGGCTCCACCCATGAGGCACGGCCTCTCCCCAGTCCTCACTGGGCGCAGCTGCAAAGAAGACAGCCACCCACCCACAACCCTTTCCGGGCTCTCCTCTCGGAGGTGGATGCCTTCGGAAGCAAAGAGACCTGCTCGCCGTCCAGCGCTGCCTGGAACTGTACTCACAATTTAAAAGTCTCGTTCCACTCAGGGTTCAAAGAGCATTTGATGGTTTTAGTCTTCTGTTTGCTCTCGCTTTTCGGGTCAGGGATGAGTTTGAGCTTCACGTAGGGGTCTGACAAGCCGTTGGGGTCCATAGGAACCAGGTTTTTTGCATCTCGTACTGGAACGGGAGAAAAAAAGCAAGCAGTGAAAAGTACCAGCGCTGCAACTATGCCCTGCTATTTGTGCGCCGAGCGAAAGCCATCTTGTACGAGTGGGAGCATGTTTCCCAAGATGCTTGTGTTAGCCTTATAGCTGGGGTTCTATAGAGGGAGACGCCAGCAGGAAACAACTGCATCGACGCATTTGAAGACAGACAAAAGGTTCTCCATTTGGGAGACAGGATTTTGGCTGTTTGGGACAGTCGCCACTCTTAACACCTGATCCTTCTGCCGGTTCTCCTCTTCTCACCATCTGGGCAGCCCCAGTCTCTCCTCACAGGGCCATCCCTTGACTGGGTTTTTGCTGCTAATTTGGAAAACAGCACGGTGGGGGTTCTGGCACTTTCGTGACACTCTGACCGGCTTGAAGGGCCTCTAGTTAAATGTAAAATAAACAAGTAGCTAAAAGGACATGATCAAGAATTGAGGGCCAAACTGGACAGGTGACCTCGCTCGTGCTACAGCAGCTGGTCTGCAGGCTTTTTGCAAAGTAAATGGAAGACTCCGGTGTATGTGCATGTGCATGTTGTGCATGTACATGTGTGTGTGTGTGTGTGTGTGAGAGAGAGAGTGATGGGAAAATGTAGCAAGGCCTTCCTCTATTTCTCTATTTCTGCCAGAATTTCTATGCACGCTATCTACATTTCAAAGGAAGCTTCTCCTGGCAGCAGCAGCAGCAGCCTCAAACTGAAACGACTCGCCCAAGTCACCTTGTTTCTCCTTTGGCCCTTGGAATGAGCTCCTGCCCTTCTTGGCTTTCCCCTGGGTTTCCCTGGCGCTCCGCTGCCTCCAGACTTGTGGACGCAGGGTGTGCAGTTTAGAAATTACACATCCCCAGACAAAGCAGCAAGAGGCATCCCATCACAAGGAAAGGTGAGAAGCCTGAATGATCTCATGCAAGCCAGGCCCACACTGTGGCCCGTCACCTCGTTTCCAAAAGCTTCAAACAAGAAGCAAGGGTGTGACAGCCTCATTGGATTGGCCGCTGAGACCCTTTGCTGCCCATAAAACTCAATGGCGGGCAGGAGAGCGAGAGAACCCGAGCCATGGATGCTCAGCTCGGTTACCTCTCAAAGACCCTTCAGGCCAGGTTTACTAAAAAACGTTTGCTGGCCACTTTGCCCTCAAAGCAATGGGGAGGAAAAAGCCCCTCAGGGGTCTCCAGGGAACTTGAATTTTTGTTCACAGAGACACCATTTTCTTGGGCTCTCATTAGGGCGTCGGGACCTGGGCCCTCTGGCACCCTTTTTCTGATGCCTTGGCAGAGCCTCTGTGCAGCTACAAGCTGCCACTCAGCAGGCCCCCACCCGCACCCGCCTATCCAAACGAACGGTTCAAATTATTCCAGTTCCTGAACGGTCTCCGTCTGGAAGCAAAGATGCTCATCTTTCAGCAAAGGCGCTGGTGGTGCGATCGGGAGAGCGATAATTTTAATAGCATTCCGAGAGGGACGTGTGGGAAGGGCAAAAGAGGCGGGACCAAAGACGTAAGGAGAGAGATTGCGGTGGACTTCAAAGCAACAGAAGGGAAGTGTTTCTAATGGGGCAGCCTCCCGACTCACATCCTTCTGCAGTGAGCAGAGGCTTGGCTCAGGGAACAGAGCTTTGCATTCGAAACCCAAAGAGAAAACGTTCCCGGAGCCGACACGAACCCACACAAGCGTCCAATCTTTGCTATTTGGGTGAGCGGTTCTGTCCCGGCCTCCTTCTCCACAGGGGATGGATGAGGAAGGGCCGGTTCCCTCCTTCTCTGCTGGTCACGCTTGGTCTGCCCCTGCTTTGGTGCCCACAGCTGGGTGACCGGGCACTCTTTGGAGGAACCCACCGTCCCCTGTGCCCAAGAACACCTGCCCCCCCCCCCCGCAGGCAAAGAAAAGCCAGTCTCCCCATGGAACCTGCCTCCCTTGCCTTCCGGCTTCCTTGGGGCACTTGTTGTTCTCAAAGCCCTTCCTTAGCAGGAAATTGAGCATCACAGCCTGCGGGGGAACAGCAGCAGGAGGGAGAGGAAGCAGGGGGGTTGAGGGGGGCAGAAAGAGGGATTAAGGCAGCCCAGTATACTCCGTCACTCTCTTTCCTCCAGCAATGTCGACCAAGGACAGGTTCCCCCATCTGGGTACCTGACGAGGACTCCGTTTAAAGACAAATGCCGAAGGAAGTTGAGCCACACCATTCTTGAAAACCTGGGGCTCATCCGCTGCTAAATGTTTGCACCGATATTTATAATGAAAAATGCACAGCCCTTTTTTACAGTCGCCTCTTCCTGAGCCAGTGCACATTAATTAATGCATTTCTTGCTTGTTTACCTAATTGCTGCATAATTTGTTCCCATTTGGACCCACGCCTCACTTCATCAACTCATTCAATTAACAACTATCTGGCTTCTGCAGGAAAAGCCGGGCCCGGCCGGGATAGGCCGGGATGGATTAACCTTGGCGCCAGAGAGGAAACGTGTCCTTCAAGGTGGTGCTCGGCATTGAAACCGCCAGCAAGCACATTTCAGAGAGACCTATGCACATGCACACGCACACACACAAATACACAACACTCACACACATTCCCCAAAAGGATTCCTTTAAGCTCATTAGGAATCAGCCCAAGTTCTTGGACTTGGTGAACGTGGAGGAACGAGGTCTCCGTTTGTGCCAGGTTGAGGCCAGTGCAGGGGGTGGGGGGGGGGGGGGGAGGAAATCAAACTCAGGCCAATCCCAAGAAAAGAGGCAAATCCTGGCTTGTCTCGTCTTCAATCCCAAAAAGGAGGAACTACAACATTCTTCTCCTGACCAGGGAGGACCCAGCAAAGAGTTTTCTGTAGAGTTCTCGTGTCTGTGAGAATTTTGTTTTGTGTGAGGACAACACGGAGGAGGAGTTTCATTTCTGCACAGATTTGTGCAGCTTCACTAATTGCATGAAGTGACCCCAAACGTGGATGACCGCTGCTTTGTTTAAGAACCTGAAGCCACGGATGGGTTGCTCGTCTCTCTCCTAACCATCATCCAGTCCTTCTGTGCTTGCTGTGTGTCTGTGTGCATGCATGGGCTTTGTTTCTCAGAAGGAAAGGACCGTAGGGACACTTTACAGACTCCTGGAGGGAGAGAAAAGCTTTTCAACTCGCGGTTGGGTGGAGGTGAGGAACTGTGGGGGGTCTTTAAAATGGAAACAACCCAGTTTGCACAGAATGAGGACTTTCAGGAGTGGTCTTGCCCTCCTTAATCCTGACTATTCTCCCTGCAGCAAAATCATCCCATAAACTGTGACGTTCAGCAGTCAAGGAGTCTTTCTCTTCAAAGGCTCTGGCTTGAAGCTCAGCACAAGGTCACCTCCCTTCTTCTTGAGCACTGCCTATCCTAGCGGACAAGCACAAGGCAGTGTAGAAGCAGTGAGGTGTGGAGGAGCAGGAGGGGTGGGGTGGGGGCTGGGGGTGGGGGCTGCTGCTGCTCCTGGGGAACCCAAGCTGCACGGCTCTGTCTCAGGGGTCCCTTGGGCAAATGGCCAGCTTAGGGTGGGTGAAGGGACACAGCATTTGCTTGTCTCTCCCATGCTGTGCCTGAGTCCAGAGCCAGGGTGGACTGCATCCAGTCTTGGCATGCCATGGGAAGACCATCAATGAAGAAACATGACCAGCGCCTTGTCCTGAGCATTACGACAGAGGCAGCTCTTCTCCCTTGTCGTCTCACCACATGGAAGGCATCTCTGGCCAAATACAGAGCGAGAGGGAAGGGAAGAGGAGCCCCTGAAGGTATCCTGAGCCTAGCCCAGGAACGGAGACAACCAGCACCTTGAATTGTGTCCAGAGACTGCACCAATCCTGGTCATATGGCTCCTGCTATGTGGAAAAATCTGTACATTCTCTAGGCCCATGCGCACATCAAATATCCAACCCTAGAGCCACTTGTTTGTTTCACAATGTATTTATCCTACAAAATCTAACCCTTAAGTCCAGGCAAGCCCCCCCTCCACCCCCACCCCCACCACCCCCACCCACACGGAAAAGAAGGTTGAAGATTGCTGTGGTTAAGAACAAGCCAGCCCTTGGGAGGAGGAGGCTGCTGTCCATGGTCCTGAAGGACAGCAGCCGGGTTTCCAGAGGAGCGTCTGTGCCAGCGCAGCCTCCCCCAGCTTGGCATCTTCCAGATGCGTCAGAATGCAACTCCCATCATCCATCACACTCCTAGGAGATGGTGGAAGCTGTAAGCCCAACACATTTGGAGGGCACTAGGCGGGGGGGGGGGGGAGCTATGTCAATGACACAACAGATTACCAATGACAGCCCTTCCCTTTCCAAGATGCCGCAAGAGTTTTCACTGAATATTCTCTGGTGGAAATCAGCTTCACTTCCCCCAAGGCATCATCAGGAGGTGCACCCATACATTGATAGACACCAATTCAGAGGCCTCAGGGGCGAGGGGCCCCCTGATGAGGGATCAAGTCAGAAAGCGAGATGAGAAGGGTGCTGGACTTCTCCACGAAAACCAAAACAAAGCAAAGCAAAGCGTGCTGCTTATATACCGCCCCATAGTGCTTCAAGCACTCTCTGGGTGGTTTACAAGTTAATTATGCAGGCTACACATTGCCCCCCCAGCGAGCTGGATACTCATTTTACTGACCTCAGAAGGATAGAAGGCTGAGTCAACCTTGAGCCGGCTACCTGGGATTGAACCCCAGGTCGTGAGCACAGTTTTGGCTGCAGTACAGCAGTTTAACCACTGCGCCACGAGGTTCTATATACGACAGGGCGCTCTGTTCGGATACAACTCAGTCCAGCAGCACCTTGTGACAGTTGCATATTGTAACCCTGTGCACACCCAGAAGCCTCCCTGGGTCAGCACTGACTTCTAGATTGGAAGAGGGTTTTGCAAGCGCGGCGTTTATCAAGGGTGCTTCTATTTGGAAACAAGATACACAATTTAGGGAAACCTGGCAGACTCGTCCCTGGCTTTTACTGAGCCACAAAAGGGAAGCTGCCTCCACCAAAGAGAAGACAGAGCCTTTAATTCCATGAATGTTAAGAGAGAAGAACCTCCAAGGTTTGTTGTGGTGGGCTGCTGCTTCGGAGTGCTGTTGGGTCGCAGGCAAAAAGCTTGCACAAAGGCAGAGAAGCCAGAGAAGCATCTGGAAGGCAAACACTGCCATCTACGGGACGATGAAGCCACTACCACGAAGGGAGGAACTTTCTTAAATCCAAACAGGGGACATTCAAGGTCAATCCTAGTTAAGCAGATTAAAATCAAAGGATCTCCACAAAACCAGAAACCATGGCTCTGTCGCAAGGCTGCTCCTGCACACCTCTAACCCAACAGAAAGAAGAGTCTTTGCCAGGACAGAAGGTGAGGACAGAAGCTGGGTGGCTTGGGGTTGGCCCCGACTGTTGCAGGGCTTCGTCCCTCTGTGGCCGTGATGCCTCTCAGATTAAAATGTCTACAGCTGTTTTGCTTAGCGTTGGCTCCTCCGAATCATCTGTCTGGGACTCAGTAGACTCAGCTGGACGTTCTGCAGTAACCTTCTCCAACCCAACACTCTCCAGTTGTCTTGGACTATAATTTCCACCATCCCCACCCAGCATGCCCAGTGGCCTGCAACTACTTTCCAGAAGTTACATGGCTGGAAAAAAAAACATGAAAGGAAAACAGTTCCATCTGGCAGTGTTGAAAGGGAAGGGACCCTGGGGGGCCCTTGGTGGCTCATGGTCAAGGTGCCTGGGGCATGTGCCGCGAGAAGTCCTCTTTTCCCTGGGCCACTCAGTGATTCTCAAGGCAAACTAACCCTGTCATTCACACTGCACCTGTGGTGGGATGACCTGGGGACTGACTGGGGAATTCCCTTCAGAAGAGCTGCATCAGAGTCATGTGCCAAGCAGAAGATGGGGGAGACCAGCTGCTTGAGATGAGACACCACGGGCCAGTCCAACGGCTGCTCTGCATGAAGGAGAAGAGGCAGCCAGCATCTCCACAGAGGTGGTGCAACCATGCCAGGGATGCTGGGGCTTTTCCACCAACATCCTCGTGACCCCTCCCATCCCCAAGGGGTCCTTGGTGCAGTCACGGTGCAGATCAAAAAAGACCTGCCCTCTGCCACACGTCTCACACAACCCAACGCCTTCTCTGCCTCACTCCAGGAAGGTCCACCTCCAGGTCACGGGACTTCTTTCCCATCCCAGCTCTGTTCGCCGGACGCACACACACACACACCCAGGTGTGGCGTTTCATGCTAGGTCTTGGGAAAGGGAGAGGTAAGCTATCTCCCATCTTAACTTACAGATTTTTAAATGTTTTAAAATTATTTTTAAACTTTTAAAATATATATATATATAATGTTTTTAATTATTTTTAAAATATTATATTTACACCGTGTTTTTAAATCCGCTGTTTTATCTGAGGGGCGAGCCTACGGAGAGAAAGGCGGCATATAAAGAATATCAATAAAGTAAAATAAAATAAATTGATAACTTTCCCAGGAAGGGGTCAACCCCCCGCCAAGGTTGGACTCACCGACCACCGTGAGGACCTCATTCTCAATGTCTGCCTTGATGTATATCCGGCCCCGGCGCTCGGTGTGGTCTGTCCCACAGAGACTCGGTACGTTCATGACGCAGCGTTTGTGGACATTCATCATGCATGCTGAGAGAGGACAAGAGGGAGGAAAAAGGGCCTTCAATCCAAAACCCAAAGAAAGCCAGTCGGCTTGCCCAACAGCCTCCCTCAAAGGGGGCTTTTTCGTACTGGTTTCCTAACACAGGCAAGCTCTCCGTGTCTCCCTCTTCCACTGGGCCTTGGAGGCCGAAGGCCCAGACCCGAACCCAGCTTCATGATTTTCTCCCCGGCCTCCTCCCCGGCAGCGGCATCTGAGGGCAAAGTCCCCCCTTCTGTGCGCAGTGGGGGCAGGTGTGGAGAAGAGGCAGAAGAAGTCCATTGAAAAGCCACCTTCTCCGGCAGGGAGACATTCAAGAGCATCGCTGGCCTCCATCGTCAGCAAAGGGACCGAGCACGAGAAGGACAACAATCTTGCACGCTCACTCACACCATTCCTTGGAGGGACCAAAGGCCACCTCTTTCTCTCCAGGAGGCCAAGTCCTTCCCCTCGCCAACGTCAACAGAAATCCCCCCTTCTTTTCCTCCCTCCTATTCTTTCTCCCTGCCTTTTCTGGGGTGGCCTCATCTCTTCTCTGAAGAGGGACAGTCCTCTCTATCGAGGGCTACCAGAGAACTGTCCCCCGTTTGGAAGCACCTTCCATTTGAAACTGCATCCAGCCCAAGTCCGAACGGAAGACCAAGCACCTGAAGGAGGAGGGTGAGCGGGGACCTGGCGGTGGCCCATCGTCCACCATGAGCGGCACCCAAGCAGCAGCCTCTGCAGTGGGCATGCGGCTGAACGAGCCGCCGTCTCCCCCACTGTGGTGAGGAGAAGTGTCCTTTTGTTTCAGTTAGGAAAACAATCAATTTTTTTTCATTTTTACCTACAAATCAGCCGATGTAAAGGCATGCAAAGCACTTGTCTTTTTTTCCCCCCCTCATCTTTTTTACTGATGTCTCGGTGGCCACTTTAAAGCTTTCACAGATTACAGCCTTTACGGCATCATCTAAGCAACCACAAGGCGACTTTCCCCCCCAGAGGCCACTTGTGATCTTTTAAGGACAAGCGGTCTTATCTCCGTGTGAGCTGGTGTGGGTTGCAACACACCCTTTTCCAGACACTGCTGCTCTCCACGGGATTTCCAAGTTTCATGGAAACATGCCGCCCTTAGGGGGTCAATGGCCCCACTGACCCAAGCCCAGGAGTTCTGTCACAGGCCCAAAGTGACAAGCAGGTGTGGGGCAAGAGGGAAGGGGGGAAGCCCCACCCGTGGCGTTTCAGCTCTTTTAAGAGGAGGGCTGCAATGCGCACCGTGGCCGTTAGGGGTCTTCCAAAGGCTGAGTCACGCTGGCACCTCCAATGATGCCTTCTGGAATGCGGCAGCGGGAGCCCTGGGCATCCTTCAACCACACTCACACACACACACACACACACACACACACACACACACGCACACACACGCACACACACGCACACGCACACACACCAGGCTGCAATCCTAGCTCTCATTCGGCATAAAGGGGTCTCCATGTCTAGGCGTTAGCATTCAAGGGGAAAGCAGAAGACGGGGAAGGGCCGGGAGGGCTGTGACGAAGCAGGGCCAGGCCTTCTGCCACCCCTGGAAGCCGGGGGGGGGGGGGCAGGGGAAAGCGGTTGCTCCTGCAAGACGGATGTTCTGCACCCCACTGAAGGGCAGAAGAGGGTTCAGGCCTGCCTTCTCTCTTCACCGCTCACCCTCTCCTGTGGCGGGAAGCCTGGGCATCTCCTTTTTCCTTGCCCCCCAGGGCGGGCAGGTTGCTGCACCTGACCTGAACCTGGGATCCTTTCTGGCTGGGATTCCCCAGGCATCTGCCTCTTCTTTCCCTTCTCCTGGTATTTACTCCCCTCGTGGGGGGTCTGGGAGAAATCTCACACGCTTCTGCTTTGAAGCTGCAAGACACAAGGACCCCCGTGAGTCTTTCTTCTCAGGGGCAATCTATGTGTCAGGCCATTTCCCCTCCCACACACACACACACACACACACACAATTTCTTTTAATGCAGCAAACAGACTCTACCAAACACTTCTATAGAACTGGGTCCCAGAGAAGCAGATCTCTGTGTTTTCTTTATCAAAGGGTGTAGAATAAAAATGCCCCTTTTCCCCCCCCCCGCCAGAAGAAAGGAGAGAGGCCTCAGGTGGGGCTACCGGGGGACCTTGGTGGACTTACTGTCGCATTTCATCCCTTGGTGAATGAGCCCGTACAACAACGAGCCACAGTGGTCGCAGAAGGTCGGGCTGGAATACGTGTGGATTTTGAACTTGTGCTTGCTCCGCGGGTCCTGGAGACAAAAGGAGAAAGAGTTGAGCACCCCTCCCAGTTAAGCACAGAACAGATCCTGGGCCTTCCCCTGACCCCATCATGGTTTAGGCCCACTTCAACGCACCTTGTCAATTTGATTGATTTGGGGTAGAGGATAGGTAGGTACAGATATTGCCAGAACTTTGAACTGTGCCCAGAAAAGCAAAAGAGAGCAGGACCTCCGTGAAGCCCGTGTTGCAAAGGAGCGGCACGCTTCCCTGGGACCCGCTGCCATCTCTAGTCCAGTCATCCCGCTTGGGATCAGCTCAAGTTTTCACCCACTTTCCAAAGGCAGCCTGTGTTGAGCATGTTGTGTGTGCGTGTTCTGTGCCGTCACTTAGAGCCACCCTAAGGGGGCTTTCAAGGTAAGTGAGATATTTAAGGAGTGGTTTTACCAGTTCCACACACTCACCCCGGTGAGTTTCCGTGGCCAAGCAGGGATTCGAACCCTGTTCTCCAGAGTCCTAGTCTGCCACCCTTTCCATTGCACCACACTGGGAATCCCTTGAGCATATTACCACGATCCAAGTGGGATGTAACCCATGCATGCATGACGGCAGCCAGATCTGACATTCCCAGAAATGGACACAACTGTTGTACCAGCCTTAATTGTGCAAACACACTCTTGGCCTCAAGAAACACCCAAGAACCCAGGCTCAGGGCTGAAACCAGGAGCACACCAGAACTGGGAATCCGTGTCTCCCGAGGAGCATCAATCCACCCAGCACCAGTTAAATCCCTATCCTCCGATCTGCCTTTTGGCCAACCGGGAGCACCTTTAATTGAGGTGGATTTAGCTTCAGCTTCTTCCAGTCTTTTACGGGGATGAGGCACTGGTTTCAAACTGGTATAGCTTCTTTGGATTTAGATGGAAGGGAGAAAGAGAGTTGGAAATCACGGTGTCCCAACTGTGCCAGGCTCCCAAACCCCAGACAAGAGCCTTCCAGCACCACAGGCTATCCTTCTGGGGTGATTCTTTGGATCAGGGCCCCTCACATAAAAAGCTCCATGAGAAAAGTGGGACCTGCCATGAGTTTTGAAGAAAGTCCCGGGGGATGGCTAAGCCCAGTTGAATCAGTTTGATGGGCTTTATTGCTTATCAAGTTCCACCCCCCAATTAATCAGTGTAACAACATACTTCGCTCTGTGCTAACAAGCGACATGAAGGAAAAAGGGACTAATGGAATGTTGCTTAAACCAATCTCGTTAAGTGCCACCTCTTGGGTGTGGGGTTCAGCAAAGTTAATTGCATCGAAAAACTGAGAGGCTTCACTCTGGAGCAAAACCTCTTTGAAATTCATAAATGCTCCAAAGATGCTCATCTTAATGGCTGGGTTGGCAGCTGGGTAATGAGCAGCCAGAGAAAACGAGGGTTAACAACAATTAACCTGCCTTCAGCGAACCTTCAGAGAGCAAAGGAGCCCTCATTAAGCCTTATCGCTCGTGGGGAAATCTCTCTTTCTGCTTCCATGGGAGACGGGATCCTTTTCAAGAACACGCATGGAGGCCGGTTCCTTGGTTCCCAGTGAAGATCTGAATCCGGCCGGAAGAGCACGGACCGACCGGGGGTGGCCCCTGGACTAGCCCAAGCCATTCGAAACCAAAAAAATTAAGATGCAAGATCTCTCTTGTATTGCCGTTTTGAATCCAAAGGCTGGGAGTAGTAGGGTCCAGCACTAAACCTGAAAGGAGGGGCACCGATGCTGTAGGGTTGGAGTGGCTGGGGGCAGGGCGGTTTCACCCCAACCTGGATGAAGCCACCCCGAGCACTCCCCACGGGAGAGCAGACTTGCCTAGCGTGGAGCTCTCTCCTCCAGTACATTGGTGCCGCTCCCCAGCCTCTGCTGCCTGAGCCAACCTGCTAACGGAAGGGCTCCTGTGGTGGAGCTCTTTGCAAGCAAAGCTGACGGGGAGGACCTGCTTGTACTCTCGCAGCAGGGGTGTGTGTGATTTTGCTCCTACACAAGATGGAGCCTTCGCTGGAGCAGCCCCTCCCCTGTGGAACGGCCTCCCCCCCCCCCCCACCCCGCCATGGGGAGTCAGGCAGGCTCCATCCATCCCGGCAGAGCTTCCAAGAGGCAATCAAGGCGACTTTGTTCTCCACGACCTTTACTCTTTCCAGGGGTCAGAAAACTGGAATGATTCCTAATGTGTTATTCTTAAAGAACCTTGAAAGGTCGTTTGCCTTTGAAAAGGAACTTTTAATCTGTTTTTAAACTAGTTTTGTTCTGCAGAAGGGCAGGTGGATAGAAAAAGCCCCCCCCCCCCCCCGCCTTCCCTGAGGAGAGAAGAGAGCAGCAACTCAAGCCAGGCGGGCACCAGCAGGTAGGTCAGCTTTTCCTCCACGAGGCCCTTTGGCTTTGCTCCGAGCCAGGCCTCCGTTCCTTGCCTTTGCACAGGCAGGCATCTTCTCTCCCCCCCCCCCCCCGCCCCAAGAGGCTGGCTGGCCCTCAGTCACATTCGCCCTGATGTGCCCTGATGTTTCCCATCACAGCCATTCACATCTGCTGCAGGGCTGAGCGATTTATCTCTCTGGCAGGAGATGCTCCCAGAAGAGGACAGCGACACCAACACGGGCCAGATGGCTGGGACTCCCTTGGCCAGCGGGAAGAGTTCTGTAATCAGGCACGGGCTCGTCCGCTCCGGCAGAAGAGGTGGGCCACCTTCACCTTCGTCCTGGATTTGAGCTGGGGCTTGGCGAGGACCGCCCCGGTGTGTCATCTCAGAGCCAGGGTACAGGTGCCGAAAAGGAGCCCTTCGGTCCTCAGGGTTCTGCCTCTTGGGGTGGGGGTGGGGGAGGGCACAATTGCACTGATGAGGATAATAATCACTAAAAAGGCTGAAGAGTCATTAGCAGTGATCTCGTGACAACAGGCAGGGGGATGCACCAACAACTGTTGTGTAACACATTTGCAATCATCTCCCGGGTGGAAGCCATACTCAATAAATTCCTCATTCTCATTGATTTTGGCTGTCTTGATGCGATGCGACACCGAGGTGGGAAATTCCCAGTCCTCAAAAGATTCCTTTGCTTCCCAGCGAAAGAAAGAGGACAAGGGGCTCCCCCCCCCCCTTCTCAAGGTTTTTGTAATTTGGACAAAATGCCTTCGGGAGAGTCTATTAAAAAAAAGGTATCCTTTTCCTCTAAGAAACTAAGCACATGAACACAGAAAGAGAGGAACCAAAGAAAGACTGATGGCTTGTTCAGAAAGATACAAAGAACCCATTCGGTACTTCACCCTTCCAAAAGTCTAGGAAAAGAAGGCCTTAGGCGCTGAGATTGTGCACACGTTCCATGGCTTGTGCACGTGACGTCATTTGCGAAATCTGTGCCATTTCTTGTAAAGCCACAAAGCCAGAAAACACCCTGTCCTCTCGCAGGGTGAGGAGAAAAGCAGGGAGTTGTCTCTGGCATACAGGAAAGGGGGGGAAACAGCTCATTAAAAACCCCAAGCTCTCCCAGTTCTACCAAGTCAGGTAATTTAAGGCTAAGCCAAGAAAATGCCAACATCTGGTGCAGATGTGAATTCCAGACAAGATCAGAGTTGCAGAATGGTTTCTGTAGTCAAACCGACTGCCTGGCTGAGTTAGTTCACACAGCGCGAACTGTTAATCAGGTGAAAAAAACATGACACTGGCACCATTCATGTTACAATATTTCTCTACTGCGGAGGAAGCAATAAAACAGAATATGATATCCCCTCTGGAAGTATAACAAAACATCCACGTTTCAGAGCAGACAATTTCCCCTAATAATCCGTTTCACAACAGAAACTAATATTGAAGCGAACAAGGTATTCAGCCCGAGAAAAAATATGTCAGGAACAGAGTTGAAGGAAATATTGCTGTGCTACGGGGGAATGCCTCCAAGGGCTGAGGGAAGTTCTCGTCGTGACGCCTCTATCCTTGATGAAGCAAGGATGCTCCCATCAAACGCTCTGGGGCCAAGCTCAGGGGTGGGGACAGGATCTCTCCCCCCCCCCCTTGAGATCAGTGACTACGAGATGGCATCTGCAGTGGCACAACCATTCTACTGGTCAGGCTCCTGAGAGGGATGCCTGGCCCGGCCAAGCTGGCGGCTTAAGGGAGACCCGGAGGTGTCTTCTCCTGAGCCAAAGCTCCACTTGGCTCACACCTGGCTCAACCTGGGCTACTCTGACCGGCAGCCATGCTTCTCCGGTGCTTCAGTCATGATTCTTTTCCAGGTCTCCCTGGTGGTCTCCCACACTAAGATGAACCAGGACTGGCTTCTGAAATGAGACAGGATGATGGGGTGGGACCAGGCTTCCTCCTGCTCGGTCCCTGGGAGCAAGGTGGCACAATGTACCCTCCTGCACAATCCTCCTTTCGAAGGTATCCCCATTTCAAGGTCCGACTGGTCCAAGCCAGAGAGCAACTAGGGGCCTGGACACTGACCGTCCACCACTGTGAGAAGCACTATACAGCAGAATCCGTGGCAAGGTGAAGGACTCGCCCGGTCACTCCCACCCCCACCCCGCCTCTGGAGTAAGATGCATTGCAATTCTGTTTAAGTTACAAAATCACTGCCCCCTTTACATCTCTGTACACAGAAATGAGCATGGCTTTGTGTGTGTGTGTTTATGTTTTGCTAATCACTGCCAATTTTGTGACCCATAAGTAGCCACTCCAGAAAGGAGGGCAGAGGGAGGGAGGCACCTCCTTCCCGGCCCTTCCCTCAGCCCCTCCCTTTCATGTTCCAGCCCCGCCCTTTGCCCAGGTGGGCTCACTCGATGCCTGCCTAGAATAAGCTTCAGCCACCGTGGTCCTACCAGCCCCCGGCCCGCAGCACTCAGATCACATTGCACAACCCCTGAAGGGGACTTTGGGGTTCCCCTTCCTCCCGAAACCTCACCTGTGTCCACTATCCTTCCAAACTACCCTGAAGGTACAGACGAAGCCTCTGGCCGGGGGAGGGGGAACCCCCATCTGGCTCAAGAGCGAACTGGCTGAGCAGTTCTGACATGCGGGGAGAGGAAAATGTTTCTCAAAGGTCTGTGGGCTGGCAGGTGGCAAAATGGAACTGACATCTTGTCCAAGCCGTTTTGCTTCAAAAGCGAGACCGGTCGGGCTGGAACCCACAGGACGGCTGCTGGTGCCTTTGTGCACCGGTTTCAGGAGAGGCACGGAGGCTGGTGATGGCTGGCGGCCATCGATCCGCGTACGCGAGTGTATGGCTGCCTGCGGTTTTTGGAGGTGAAACGGCGGCGGCGAGACAGAGAACGCTGCCAGCCTGCTGCTGGGTCTGGGGTCTGGGTGCTGCTACCTGCAGAGGGTGGGCCACTCCTGCGCCCCCAAACTCCCTCCTTGGGGCTCTTTCTCTTTAAACGGCTCACCCACCCACCCCCTGGACCGAAGGGCCACCCGCCCACATCAGACATCAAGTAAAGAATCTCAGGAAGAGAGACCCGGGAGGCTGAGCCAGCCCATCGCCCCCCAGGGGGGAAAAACTCCACAGCCACCACATGGCTTCCTCCACTCGGGTGCGATGTGCGGTAATTCTGCTTCAGTTCTAAAAATCATTCCTAATTCAGCACCTGTACGGATGAATTGCATATGCCGTCTGATGCAAACCCATGTCCTTCTCTGCCCTCTTCTTCGGGGATGTGTGAAGAGCCACCCTCAACACAGGCTGAGGCAGACCGGGGGGGGGCAGGGGGGCCTCAGTTTTCGCTCAGTTGCCTTCTATGCAGTTCTTAACTTCCTTCCCTGTTCCTTGAAGAGACTTTTTTTTTTTTTACTTAAAGAGACATTTTCAAGTCCGTATAATTATGCCTTATCTGCCCAGTAAATGAGTATTGCTCTCAGTAGACCTCACACAGATGAAAGTCTCATTTTTCCCCCATAAGAAGTTTGACACAAAGCAGAGCCGACAGATCAAAAAGCTGGGGAATTTGGTATGTCTTTTAAAAGGAAAAGAAGATAATTGGAGGGAGGGGATCTCACTTCTTCTCTTCCGTACTCTAAAAGGCTTAAGGAGGGGGGAAGAAAGAAAGGGCCCTCTGCCCCACCTCACTGTGGCTGCTGGGTTTGCTTCCCGTTCCTTGAAAATCTGGGCCAAAAGATTGAAGGCAGAGGAGCGACCCTTGTGATGTCACAGAGGGGCGGAGAAGGTCTTGGAGTGGGTGGTGGAGGGGTGGCTTCATGACCCCTTGATCGAGAACCCTCTAAGCCTGAAGCAAAGGAAGGTCCCCTTGTGCCTCCCTCTTCATGCCACAAGGGTAGACCAGTGAGAGCATCTCCTGCACCATCAACATGAAGTGCCCTCCCCCATTACCCAGGGCAACAGATGGATGCCAAGTCCCATTCATAGGAAAAAGATTGTCCTGATCTGGACAGATTCCATCTCTCTGATGAGGGGACCCATCTGCCCTAGCACCACCCTTGGGGAACTGTCCATGGTGCTGGGCGAAACAGAAAGGACAGAAATGCTGGGAGCGTACCAGCTCTCCTGCTACCCAGGGGTCTCCCCAATGAAGTTGGCCAAGAGGGTCTCAGAGACCATCCATGTCAGAGGCTAAGCATCCGGAAATCTTACTGTCCAGACACATTGCCATCCATTCTAATTCCTGCTGTGGATATTCTTCTTCTTGAAGTGCGGTGCCCAAAACGGGACTCTGTGACTCAGTACTATTATCTTCCCTCATCTGAACACGAGATTTCTGTTGACCCAGCTGGCCACATTAGACTAGCTTTCTTGCTGTAAATCACACGATTGACTCAGCTTTAACTTCTGGTCTATTAAGACCGCTAGAGCTTCTCAACAAATATTACTACATGCGCTACACATTCCACAAAGGACATTTTAAGGTTAAGCCTTTAGCAGCCCTGCCTGACATTCCAGTTCTTTTCACCAGGGAGACAGCTTAAAGACCAGCTGCTTCAGAGCAGACCGTGCCTGGGAGGGATGCAAAATGACCCAAGTCTTTCGCAAAGACATATAACCTCACGTCACCCCTTCCAAAAGCCCAGCCCTCTCCACCCGGGAAATTTTCCAGCCCTGAAGCTGCAGTTCCATGATAAATGCATGCTGCCATGATGATCACTGCATCCAAAGCACAGCCAAAGACACTGTAGTTAAGAGTTGTGACATCACGCTAAAAGAAGGAGGGAATAAAAGAATTAAGGATGATTCACCCTCAATTCAGCTGCACTGCAAATGTACTACAGATATGGACTGGGAAGAGGTGCCAAAGAGAGGTCACCTGGCCACCTTGAAGCCACTGCAGCCTATGGCTGAGCTGAGGCTCTAACCAGCCAAGACTCTGCCTGAGCTACTCTGTTCCAGGGCAGGCATGGAAGACCGACCGACCGACCGACCGACCGACCGACCTTCCTTCCTTCCTTCCTTCCTTCCTTCCTTCCTTCCTTCCTTCCTTCCTTCCTTCCTTCCTTCCTTCCTTCCTTCCTTCCTTCCTCCCTCCCTCCCTCCCTCCCTCCCTCCCCCCCCCTCCCTCCCTTCCGTGCAGCTACCTTGAGGGATATGGTAGATTCTGGGGGTTTTAAGCTGCTTTGTAGGTTAGTAAGTCAGACATTAACACAGTGATCAGATCTGCCTTTCCCCCTCCTGTGTGAGGATGGGCTCTATCGGAAGTGGCCAATGTCCTGTTGCTTAGTGTAAAATTGCACAAGAGTAGGTCCGTTGAATCAACAGGGATTTGATGAGTCAACCTCTCCCGAAGTGCCTCTGATTGAAACGGACCTGCTTTAACTTACTTTAGCACAGAAAACTGCAGTTAGAGTAGGCCCATCTGATTCAACAGAATTTATGGAGGAGCTAACTCATTAAATTGCCATTGATTCAATGGTCTTGCTCTAGTGAAATTTGCTATGCTAAGGAAGAAGACATCGGCCAATATTTGGATGTATAGACTTGGAGCTGTCAGTTTTCCAAAACACTTGCATACACCCCCCTTGCAAAACTGCTCTGATGTCTGAAATTGGGGCTGGATTGGTGACATCCCAGTTGCTGTCCAATAGGCACCCCTTGAACAGCAACTGCTCAAACTGAGCTGTGTTGAACATTTGCAGAACAGACTTTTCCGGCAGGGGGGGCACCTCTAAACTCCCCCTTGCTGATTTTAAAATCTGATGCCAGTTATCCGACAGAGAATCAATTGAAGAGTTTACTTACATCAGAGGCAGGACCTTTGTCTGCACCGGGGCAGGAGAAGGTAACAAATTCATGGCACCTCTTGTGGACGACGAAGCAACAAACTGCAACAAGAAAGCACTGGTTAACAAAGGAGGGACTTGAGGGCGTCTCTAAGCCAGCTCAGGAAAGCGTGGAGGCTGGTCCGTGCAACCCCTGCCAGCCAACGGGTTATTTTGTGGCTTTGTAAGGCATGGCTGCTTTATTTCCTATGCTTTTTTGGAGGAAAAAGAGAGAGAAAATGGCTTCTTAATTATGGGCTGCTAGCAGGATTAATCACCCATTTCTTTGGTTTTGCTTTTATGAGCCATATACAGTACCGCGAGGCTGGTCATTTATGAACCAGAGTTTAGAAGTCAACTAAGAGGCAAAAATGTATTTCCTCTGAGCCCAGAACAAGCCTGCAGGGTGCTGGTTCAGACATGGAGTCACAGCAGCTCCAAGGATGGGCAGGAATGCAGGCAAACCCAGCGGAAACCACGCGTTGCCATCGCTTGGCAAAGGGCCTTCCCTAGCCCTGCGCGTCCACCTGCCCAGTCATGCACAAATGTTCAGAAAAGCTGCTCTTGGGGGGGGGGGATTGGAGGGGCTTCAAGACTCCCATCTTGCACACCAACAGCCCCCTTTCTGGGAGAAACCAGCCGTGGTTTCACTCCGCAGAGCTCCTCCACCTCTCCGCCTCACTTCAAAGGAGCTCCTGGAGGCAGAGATGCTGCTGGAGGGGCCTCATGTGGATCAGCAGGCAGCACAAAACCTTTCCCCATCTCTGCTTGACCCAAACAGGCTTGACTCTAGCCTTGAGGGGACAACCAGAACAGCCCTAGTGGGCCTCTCTGGACCTCTGCAAGATGATGATGGGCGGAGAGGGCGGCTCGGGCCAGGATTTTCCCACCCCCAAAACATGGGCTGCTCCTTCCCCACCACGCTTTCCGTTGGAGGGACCAAGGAAGATAGCCATGTGCATAAAACAACCAACTCTGCCCAATTGGCACAGAGGCCAACAGAATTACAACCCATCTCCTTCGAGGGAGGTCGTCCATGGCTTGTGTGCCTGAGGCGGAGTCAGTCTGCTGGCCTTGGGGATGGTGGGACCCTTCAGGGTCCTTCGCCGCCACCGCCTCCTCCTCCTCTCTGGGTTGTTTCTAAAACAGGATTGGACCTGACCCAGCTTCAAGTGGAGGGCACCTTGTCCCTGGCAGCTCTTCACGGGAAGGACCACCTTCCCCCAAAGGGAACAGGTGGCCACCCTAAGTACAGACCGGTTCCCCTCCAGCACGCGTCCGTCGGGCCAAGAGGGTCCACCCCGAGGTCTCAGGCAGCCCCTCCTTCCCTTTTTGACCTGGGGGAGGGAGAAGAGAAGCCCCCCCCCCTTGCCCAAAGGGAAGGGGGTAAAGGAACCAAGATGTTGCAAGAGTCCCGCTGGGCTCCTCTTTGATCTTACGGCCTGTCCTGGGCCATGGGCTCGAGGTTCTGTTTCAAAGTTTAATTATTAAGTGTGCCATGAAATATACATGCACCCACTTCGCACCTCACAGCCTTTCAGCTGCATCCTGGAGTTTGCAGTTCTCATTTTCCGTGGGAGAAAAATAATTAGGTTCCCAACACCCAAAGGCCATGCAGCTCAAGGCCAGAACTGCCACCCTTTCCACAACCCAGTGTCTGTCTGTCTGTCTGTCTGTCTAGCTCTCCTTCCCTTCACCCATCAGGGCAGTCTTATCAATAAACATATTTAAATAAAAACAACACATCGACTTAACACATTATTATATTATTATTAATTCATACGACATTGTTCAAATGCATAAAATTATCCTCCAGCCATTCCCAAACTGCCAGAGGAGGCCACAGGTTGGAACCTGAAGGCTACTCATTGCCAACACTGTGCAAATGCAAATGATGCCTGAGATGTAGGGGCATGAACTGGGTGCACTGATCCTCTTTGGTGCCATTCATCTGCCACAACAGCCCCTTTCTTTATGTTCAGCTCAACACACACACACACACCGCTTCCCACACACGCTGCCACTAAGGACAAGAACGATGATGGGCAGCTCTGTCACTGGCCTAGGAGGGGTGGTTTCTCCATGGAGCCTCCATGGACAGTAGCAGTACATCTCTGGTCAGTAGCTGATGGGGGTCAACTACAGACATAGGTATTCATGCCTCAGTTTTAGGCAGCCTTCTGACAGGTTTTAACCAAGCAATGCTTCTGAGGGCTCTAAACCAGAAGAGAAACAGGAGTGGAAGCCTGCCCAGATCCGTAAGACATGAAGTAAGGTGTAACAAAGCATGTATATGTTCAGGTTTTTTTCCTTCTGAGAAGCAGGGAGGAGATGAAATCACAGATTTTGTAATAAGTGAAATGGCTGTGTGGCTGACACCTCAGTGATCCCAGATTGCTGGAAGGTGCCCGGGGGAGAACGATCAAGATGGCAAAGTCTCTGGGAACCAAGCTCTCCGGAGGAATAGCTGACGGAGCCGGATCTGCTCGGTCTGGATAATTAATCATTCATTTGTTTGCTTTATTGACAGGTCACATTTCTCCTGATAAGGGGACTCGAGGCAGCTCACAACAGTAGAAGCAATAGAATTAAAAACATAGTAAGTCAAACACTACAAAACAATTAAGCAATACACTGATCAGACTACAACTGAATAATTAGAAGCAGGTAAACATTAAAAACGATCTTCTTAACTCTAAGAAGGCATTCAGGGACTCAGTCCAGAAATGGTTCCCTGCAGCCTCGCTCCTTTGGGACATACGGCTTCCCAGCCTCTCCAAAGCTCCGATGAGCAGGCGAAGGGTCAAGGAAGGCAACCCACCCTCCGTCCAGGCTCGCCTTCCTTACTTAGGAAAAGGAATTGACGGCACGGTTCCCCGATGGCTGCCCCTTTGGCTTTGGGGGCAGATCATCGGCTTTGCTTTATGCTCCCTATGGTTTCCACAGGCCTGAAGACATAATTTCTTGGCTACCCTGCTTTTTTCTTTTTTTTAATGCAAAGGAACGTAAGACAGAACGAAGCAGGGGAGAGAACAGGGGCTCCTCTAAGATGGACTGCAAACGGCCCCCTCCCGGCCAGGCCACTTCCCGCGTTCTGGGCGAGAGGGATGGAGGGGCCGCCCTCGGTCCTGGCTAGGAGCAGGGAGCCCTCGTGGGGCCGCTCAGACCCACAAGCCCCCCAGGGCCCCGCCTCAGCCACGTTTAATGCCCGGGTTTGCACTGGGACTCCTGGGGGACAAGATGACGGCCGTGTTGAGCCTCCTGGGTGCCTCGGTGGCCTCCGATACCTTCAACTGGGGGGTCACCCTGAAGACACCAAGATAGCGTCTTTCGTCCACTCTGTTATAGGCCAGGGCCATTTCTACCTGCGGCCCCAATCCCAGGAAGAAGAGGTGGGTAAGCAGGGTGCCACCCCAGTGGCCTGTGGCATCTCTCCTGCTGAGTCCCTCGGCATGCCCTTCTGCTCGAGGTGGTGTTTATTTCTTCTTCTCTGCAAAGCCACTGGGACGAGGTCGTTTGGGGATCCGGAATGAGACCTTATCAGTACATCTCAGTTGGAGGAGGCCGTAAAAGCCCTGAAACGGTGCCTGGAATCACTAATGGACTCCATGAGGAACAGCAAGCTGAAGTTTAACGCTGTCAAGATGGAGGCTCTGAGGGAAGCCAGCTTGCCCGCCGAGGGAAACACTGTGTTCTGGACTGGATCAGATCAGGCTCAGAGCGCGACGGCGCTGCTAGAACCAGCTTCGTTGCTGGAGCCTTTGGTGGCATTGCAGCACCCGTGAAAATGCAGGAATGTGAAAATTCGGGAAGAAAGAACGAATGAGAAGCTGGGTGCCTTAAGAACACAGAAAAGGGATTCCAGGAACATCCCAGAAGAGGCCGGAAGGAGAGCAGTCAGAGGACGGGTTCGGCTGCCACTTGGGGGCTCCACAGCCTCTCTCTGTGGCTTGAATTCCCTGGAATTTTCCGAAGGACTCCTTCAGCCCAGGACGCCTGCTGCTAGCAAGGTTGCTTTCTCTCTCTCTCTCTCTCTCTGTGTGTACGCACACACATCCGTAAGTGGAAACTAAGCATTACCACTGATTCTGAGATAAAAGAGACAAGCAAAGCCACTGGTTTATGCCTACAGAAGGGGGTGCTTTTTAAAAACCCAGTCCAAGCTCACATGCCTTTTCACTGGAAGATATAAACAAACCAGTACTTGAAATGAACCCAGAGACCATCATTGCTGGGGTGGGGAATTGTCCATATCGACAGACCCTTAATTCCAGCAGAGCAGAAGTTCCGCAGGCTGTTTCAGGGGGAGTCAAGCGCCACCCCAGCCAGGTTGGACATCTCGTTTGAAGCCACCTGCCTTGCTCAGCCTCCTGAGTTTCCCTGCACGTTGGATGCCACGGCCAGCAGCAGCATAGCCCCCCCCAAACCCCCACCCCGAAAGGAATCCGGGGGAATCAGCAAGACGGCAGCCCACTGAACACATCCTTCCCAAGGTGCTTCTGTAATCTATTGGGGGGGGGAGAGATTTTGCTCTTTGTATTGTGAGCTATTAGTATGTTTTTTTTAAAAAAAAAACTAGCAGCCTGGGCTTGAGTCCCTTTCTCTGAACCACTTCCTCTTCGCAACCGACCATTGCATGGCTGCCTTAGAAGGAAAGAACGAAAGAGAAAACTCACCCACCCACATCCAGAGAGCTGCAGGTGCTTCCTCCCCTTTCCATGTAAATGCAAAGATGCGTTTAGGGGCCAAGCTGGATTCTGCAGCATGAACAGGGAGAGAGCAAGGCAAGGAAAAGCCTGGGCCAGATCCGTGATTCCCCCTGGCTGCTCAGCCACCGCCGGCATGGCCTGCTGCTGGCTCAGCCACTCACGGCAGGACGAGGGACCCCACCGCACCCCAGAGCTAGATCCCCATTTGGTGCTCCTTGAGGTGCCCCCCCCCAGCGCATCTCCAAAAACGGAAGAGACAAGAGGGCCCTGATCAGCATGAAACAGCCAGGGCGACAGGCAGAGAGGCAACGGGAGAGAGAGAGAAAAACTTTACCATTTAAGCATCATAACAATGTCTCTAACCCAGGAGGCAGCAGCAGGTAACCCGTGTGACTCATGCCCAGTTTGCTCTCACAGAGGATGATGGGTCCCTGTTCACCTTTCTTTAAGGTTATTTATGTTCAGATAAAAACATAGACTCGGCACAGCCTTTCCCAGAAACGAGGACGGGCCTCTTTTATCAGTCAAATGGAGGACCGTTCTCCCTAAAAGATGGCACGTGGCCCCTCGATTTGCCATGCCTTGTGCAAGAGGCGGTGGTGATGCCGTGGGAGAACTGGGCCAACCCCTGTCATCCAGGAAGGCCTTGCAAAAGTCACCCCGTGGGATTATGTGGCCCAAGGGAGGCTTCCGAAGCGGGGTGGAGTAGAGGGGTGGCCGGGCTTCCACTTCGAGCTCCCAAGATTTCTTAGCTATTCAGGCTTTGAAGAAGAGAAACGGAGAGAGGGGAAAATCCAGTCCACCCACTGAGAAGCCCCCACCCCGGCCAATGAGCCCAAAGCCACCCTGTTCTGGCTCGCCGGTGGTTTCGCAGCAGCGTGAGCCCCTGGGGACCCATCCACCTGCGCGCTGGGAAGCCCCCAGAGACGCTGGGTCATGTGCATGAAACAGGTGGGCAGGGCAGGAAACCCTGAGCCGGCCAGCGAGAACAGAGAGAACGGGAGAGAGAGCAGAGTGTCAGTGTGATTTTCTGAGTCCAAGGCAACTGTTTACTTTCGTGGATTAAGTGTCCCAAACAGGCAGCAGACCCGGAAACACCTAAGCCGCACCAAACAGAAAAAGTGGCCAGGAAGAAATACCGTGGAACTCTGCCAACTGTGTACATGATCCACCCCAGTCATTCCTGCGCTGAGAGAAAGATAGCTACACTGCCAAATGGGGACATGGGTGGGGTGCCGTTGAGCCTTGAAGCCACACTGGTTTGAATCTCTGATGCAAAACACCCAGAGTCCCGTTTGAACCTGGAGTGGGAACAGCCTTTGCAACTGTCTGGATGGCTCAGTGGAATGGAGCGCTGGGAGCCAGGAGCTGGATTCCGCCCCCCCCCCCCCCCGTGCGTCTCCAGGGAGAAGAGCCAGCCTGTGTGGCCTTGGGCCAGTGGCACGGTCCGGAAGAAGGGAAGGGGAAACAACCCCCTGAGCAGTAAAAACCTAGCCAACCCTGGAAAAGGCCACCCTCGGTCAGCATCAACGTGCTGGAACATCATTATTAATTAACTGCATTTGATGGTCCTCGGCCACAATTATGTACATCATCACCATCAGCATCAAAGGAATGGTGGAGAAAAAAAGCATTTTGTAGAAACCTTTCAGGGCTCATGAAACGAGGATGCTGCTGCCCTAAAAGGAAGAGCACTCCGCCACTTTCGATTCCTCCAGGTAGCACCCCATGTTTAGCCTCTAAACGGCATTCTCCCGAGGGTGGCTATTTTGGACAGCTTCTCCTCGCAGGTTGCCTCTCCTCCTCCTCCTCCACGGCATGTGGGAGGTGTCTGAAAGACTTCCAAATTAAAACTCAAGTGCTACGCATGGTGTCTGAGACCCAGGGAGAGCTGGATGTGCAAGCCTCCGGGGAGAACTCTGCGCACGGCTCTGGGTAGGGGACGGAGGGGGTGCTTTCTGCATTTCTGCCATCCCCTCCCGCTCTGCTCAAAAGGCCAGGGGTCGGGGGAACTGGAGAGAAGCTTCTTGGGTTTTTCTCCCTGTAATTTTCCCTGCTGACACAGAGACCAGCTGACTATCGGCAGAAGGCGGCAGACTTCCGTTTCACAGCCGCTGCTGCCGGTTCCCAAGTGGTGGCAGGGAAGGTGAGACACCTCAAGCCCTGAGCTTTTGTCTTGTCCTTGATTATTCACCAGACGCTTGGCTGTGTGCATGAGCATCCAAAGTGAGGCCATGTGCATTGGAGGAGGAAAGATGCTGGAGGAGAAGGGGCTACTAAAAGCCACCTGCAAGACCTAAGCTGTGCCACCTGGCAGCTCAGGTTTAGCAAAGGTAAATAACTTGTTTTTGGTCGGTCTAGCAGGTGAGGTGTTGCTGCAGTCTTACAAAGTACCGTCCATCTGGGCAAACCCAAACTTTGATCAAACTAATCAAAACCTTGGGGGGAGAACTCAGTGAAGACCAGAGTAAGGGGAAAGAGGGGGGAGGAGAAGAGCTGTAACGCCAGGCCGCTCCCCAACACAGTGGGAAACCCAGCCGGCCTGGTGAACTGGCCAGGCTGAGGCTCGGATGACAGACAAACCAGTCAACGCTACCTGCCTCTCTCCGGCTTTGAAGACGGAATGCGATCCTTGCCTTGTTCATCTGCCATTCTGCAAAAAGCATTCTTGGCTGCCGTTCCAGATCTCTGGCTGTTTATAGCACGCACTCCTTTCCCCATGCAGCTCGGTGCCGTTGAAGAGCTCCACGTCCACTTTGAAATGGAACTTGCATGACAAGGGCCACCCTGCCCCACCCGGCTCCCTCCACGGCAGCCTCTGCCCTCCCGGCAAACAGGACCCGAGTTCGATCGTGACGGACTCTGGCAGCCGGCTCAAGGTCGATTCAGCTTCCTGTCCTTCCGAGGTCCGCAAATTGCTGGCAGGGGGTGGGGGGAGGCGCAAAGTGTTGTTTGCCTAATTGTGTTGTAAACTGCCCAGAGGCTGCTTTAGGACTACAGGGGTGTGTGTGTCTATAATGTGAAACAACCACAACCACAACCACACCAGATCAGGTTGTAGGCAATAAGGGTGAAGCCTAGAATGACGCACGCAAGCCCACCAAGGCCACTACAGAGGCGATCGTGAGCCTTCAAGGTGGTGAGGCTGTCGGCGATCACCCGCCGTTTCCTCCCCGTTCATGGAAGGAGCCATCCATGCGGCACGCAACCCTCTCACGCCGAACCCACATTCCCGGATTGGGGGGCGCGCGATTCTCTTTACCCTGCTCCGCTTTGCCACCTCACACTCCCAGACCCCGATTCCACTTCCTCCTGGGACAAGAGACTCTCGGTCCAAGCAGCACCACACGGATCGATTGCGTTATTTGACTGAGATGCCGCTTCTTCCCCAGGACTGGAATTCGGGGTGCCTTTGCCACAGGAGTGAAAACAAGGGCACGGGGGCTCATGGGCTGAGCTGCAGAGGGAATCTCACACCCCCTCCAAATTTGTGGGGGGGGGGGAGAGAGAAGTTGAGCTGCATCCCACTTCCTCCAGTTGCAAACCTTCTGTGAACAGGTATGGACAAAACAGATGGACACGGCAAGAGAAAAACAGAGAAAAAGCTGTAACTCTGAAATACAGTTAAACGGTGGCGTTGCAATGGATGGTAAATTTGCCGTGTAGAATGTATTAATGCACTCTTTCTAATCCAGTACTGTATTAAAATGGCGCTGAGTTAAAAGGAGACCCGAAGGCACCTTTACAGGATCAGTCCATGAAAAGCCCCTTTCTCTGTCGCTGGCCCAAACCAAGAGGCTGCCTGAGTTGAGCCCTTTTTGCTTCCTGACCTAAGGACAGTAAAGGAGACTTCCAGCCCAGCTTCCCTGGGCAGGGAGTTCCGCAGGCCAGGAGCAGCCACCCAGAAGGCCCAATTCCCAGGCACCCCCCCTCCCTTCTCTGACTCCGTTTCCCCTCTCACCTGGCCTCCCCCTGGGCTGGCTTGTCCCTCCTCCCTGGGTGACTTAGGAGCTTCGGCTTCCCCTGCGCGCGCCGCCCACAGCAACCAGACGCACATTTCGGCCGCCAAGAGTCCCTTGGGGCCACCCTTCCGACCACCTCCATTCCGCCAGGCTTTGCCTGATCCCCCCCCCCCCCCAGAGGTCTTTCAAGGGAACGTCTTCGGGGCCTTCCCCGGTTCTCCCCGGCGCGGCTGGCGGCGCCCCCTCCCAGCTCAGCCCGCGCGATCCATCGGCCACCCTCGCTGTTGGCACGCCCCAAAGAAGGGGGCGAGGGGCAGGGCAGGGCAGGGCGGCCACCGGCCTTTCTTGGCGCCCTTGTTTAAATCGCCCGGCGCCCTGCCCTGTCTTGGCATTCATTCGCGCGCCCCCCCCCCCCCCCGGGGACGGCCCTGAGCCACCGCCGGGGGAAGAAGGGCCCCGGGGACCCCGGCGCGGCCCGAGGTGGGCGCATTCACGCCCACCTCCGACCCCGCCCGCCCGCTCGCCCGCTTCCCCTCCTGCGCTCCCAAAGAGGCCGGCTGGGGCCCGGGGGCTCCCACTCCCACCGAGGGCGGGCGGCGGCTTGGCTGCCCCTCCTCTCCCTCTCTCCCACCCACCCCCACAAGCCGGGACCAAGCGCAGCCGCTTGCCAAACCTGCCATTTCCATACTGCACCTTCTGTGGGGCTCCTTTGCTTCCTCGCGGCGGGGGACGCCAAATTACACCTGTGGTGGAAGAAGGGCGGCCCCTCGAAACGGCAAGGAACAGAAAGCGGGAGGGAGAAGAGAAAGGGAACCCCCCCCCCCCCGGCGCCCCTTTCACCGGCGACAATGGACCCGCAGAACGAACAAACAAAAAAAAGGTGGGGGAGCCGCCGGGAGGGGCCGGTGACGCATCCAGGGCTTTTCAGGGCCCGAGAACCGAGCCCACGACAGGAAGAGGAGGGGGGGGCTCCCTGCGTGGGCCGGGGGGAGAAAGCGCAGCCGCCCGGCCCCAAACCCTCGGCAAGGCAGAGACTTTGGCAAAAAGGTAGCCGGCATTTCAGAGGAGGAGGAGGAGAGAGAGAGACGAGAAAAGTTCACCCCGGAGGGACGCAGAACCTCGTGCGCATCCAAAACAGGCGCCAGGGGTTTAACACAGCGGCAGGGGGTGGCCCGGGTGCCCATGCCTCTGGGCTCCAAAAGCAGGAGTCACCCCGGAGAGGCAGGAGACCGATCTGAGCCCCTTGCCCTCCGCCGTCCCAGCAGAAGAGAAGGTCCAGGCTACTCTGGTTTCTCAGGCACCTCTCTCTTCCTGGCCACCAGAGATGGGCCCGATGGCACAGCTGCTGTCCCCTGGAAAGAAGGCAGAGAAAGGCCAGGAGCAGGAGAACTCTGCCTGGAAGACAGCACCATCGGCCCAGGGGTCAGTGGCAAAGAAGCCGCCTCCCTCCCATCATCCGCTCCTCCCTCCCTCCCTCCCTCCAGAGACATGAGACACAGGTACACCCCTCCATCACTACTCCCCTTGCCCTCTTGCTCTCAGGCAGGGGCAAGGCATCACCTGGGGCAGTAAAATTCCCTTATCTGGTCGTGTTGACAAGACGGCCAAATTTAGGGAGGGCTTTTTCAACTCCCACATAAACAGAGACACACAGACACACCTTAAGAGGCAAACAGCAAACACTTGTTTTCTTCTGCCGCAAAGCCCCACTCGGATTAAAAGAAGCAGCTTAAAAGAAAATCGAACAAAACAAACCATCCCACTGAATTGTCACGGGTGGGAGAGAAGGAGGGGGGGGCGGCTTCCACACCCTGTCGTGGGGCTCAGAGAGTCCCTCCTTCTAAGGTGGCAAAAAGCATAAATCCGTATCTTTTCCGAGAACCAGGTCTTTCGAAGCGGCATTTTCAAAACTGGTCAAACGGCAACCATAGAGCTCTGTAGTTAAGCAGACGCTGTTCTGCAACCAGCCTGCTGGCTTTGTGCTTTTCCTCCTCACTCACTATCACCAGGAGCAGAAGGAAGTCTGTGGCCTTTGAGCGGAAGTTCCCCTAAAATGTTATCAAAGGCTATTTGACTCTCCAGGGCTTCCTATTCTATGCTGCTCTGTCCTTTTCTTCTTCCTCCCTGGCGGATGATGTGAACCTGCATGTGTGAGCCGCCTGCAAACAGAACCCCTGCTTTGGGGGGGAGGCAGTTTGCATGTGAAGCTGCACGGCTGAGGAAGACCTCCTCTGTTCAGCGCAAAAGCTTCCGTGCGCCTCCACCAACTTAAAGGCACCCCCTGTCAAGTAACATCCAAGTTAGACGGACCTTTACAGGGGTTGCAAGGAAAATGAAGTATTTAAGGAGCGGTTTTATCGTCATCATCTTAGAACTGCAGAGTTGGAAGGGACCCTATGGATCATGGGGTCCAGCCCCTGTTAAGGAGGCACGTAGTGGGGGAATCGAACTCCCAACCTCTGGCTCCACAGCCAGAGGCCTCAACCACTGAGCGGTCCAGCAGTGGTTTAACCAGTGCCACCCCAAAATTTCCACGGCCAATCAGGAATCTGAACCCAGGTCCCCTCAGTCCTCGGCCATCCCTCCATCTGCCACGCCACACTGGGTACCACACACCATCGCACAATGGGGAGCACATGGGGAACAGGGTGTCCCAGCTGAACATGCCAGTCCAGTCCTTGTGAACAGTCACATTGCCCTTATCAGAGAGAGAGGAAGAGGAAGAGGAGGAGGAAGAAAAAGAAAGAACTTGATGCTCTTGGTTGGCTTTGCAAAATTATCCTCTGCGGTGTCACCTCCCCCAAATAGAGCAGCACCAGCGCCAGAACCACCTGCCAGGCGCCGACACTCCGGCAAGACTTGCACTTTTAAATCTTTTTGACAGACGAGAGGCCTGCCCCCTGTCCCCCACCCCCACCCCACCCCCCCTGCCTGCCCATGATTCTTGCTCTCAGAAGCTCTCATTCCCTCTGACTTTGACAAAGGGAAGAACCTGATTTAGAAACACACAGCATGATTCAAGACGCAGGCGGGAAGGGGGGGAAGAGAGAGAGAGAGAGAGAGAAAGGGAGGGCCTTGCCCGGAGAGCTGCCTTCTGGTCTCAGTTCCCAGGCTTCTCTTGCGCAGGCCCAGGATCTGCCCAGGCACAAGAGGTGGGGGTCACCTGCCTCGTTCCTGCCTGACCTCCGGCTATCCGATGACCAGCCTCCTCAGGTTTCGCCCAAGGCAGCCGCATGGGACACCAGAGGATGGCTCACAAGTCCTCCTGGCGCTTGTACACTCACTGACAGGCAGGGCTAAGTATTTCTTGGCCTGGAACCGTGGCCGGTGAGAGCAGGCGATTTTCATAAATACCTCCTGTGACTGAACTCAGCCATCAACCTGAATAAAGACTTTACCTCCTCTGGGAGGAACAGTCTCTGTTTGGTCACCGCAGATGAATACTTCAGCTGTCCTCAGTTGCCTAGTGATGAGCACTCTGTATAAGCTCAGAAAATCTAGCTTCTTTATTATTTCATGTGTTCCAAAAGACCTGAGAGAAAATCCAGTGCTCAACGTCAAGCAAGCCCCAAGCAGCCCGTAGGCACCGAGGGCATTTTACATTTTGCCCTTCAACCCGTCTTGGGCACAAGGCAACAGAAAAAGCGACCACAACCTTCAGGCCCCCTTTGACGTCAGCTGTCGTGACAGGCCAGGCACCATGTCTTGTCTCTGCCCTGAGCAGAGGCAGGTCTGAGCGTGTTGGCCTTGTTTTAGCTCGGAAGGAGGACTGGGGGGCAGAGGGGGTGAAGACGGTGGAAAGGGGAAATGGAAAGAGGGAAGGAGGATGGGAAGCCCCCTCCGGGCACAGCCGGAGGGCGCGCCAGGCCTCCAAAGAAGAACAGAACGTTTCTCCCCTTGCAAGAGGCCCACCAAGGCAGCCACGTCCTTCCGCCCGGCCTCTTGCCCTCCTCAGATAATTCAATTCCCACTGATGAGAGGAAGTGCCATCCACAGACTGTGCAGGCAACAGCGGCTGCAAAATCCTCTCACTGGTGGTGCTAATCATGTTAGCCGGGGCACTTCGAGTCGGATGCAGCTCCAGCCGAAGATGATGGAGCGAGTGAGCGGCCACCTGTTTGCTGGCACCACAGGGGCCTATGTCTGCATTTCAATAGATGGCCGGCTGCAGAGGAAGCATGTCCATGGTAAGGCCCCTCACGAGACGAACACCTAGCTGACGGAAAGCTGCCCTGGATTCAGCCCGGAAATAAGATTTGCTCCAAGGCTCAGCTTCCAACCCAAAGCCTCTGGAAAGTGTATAAATGAAAGCTACAGCCTCACCCTTCACCCACGGCTAAGTATTTATTTAATCGACTCCCACCTTTCAGAATAGCCACCCTGGCCAAGCAGATTACAGACTCAAACCTTCTGCGGTGAGAACATTTCTAATTATTCAAACAGTAATAAAGGAGCATAAAACAGTGGCATGAAAAATACTGGCAACAAAAATAACAGCAGCAGACAAATATTTACTAAAACAGCTCAAACAAGATCCACACGCAGACGGGAATGAAAAGGCAGAGGACGGTTCCCTGAGAACCAGCCTGGGTAGAATCCTCTCTCTCTCTCTCTCTCTCTCTCTCTCTCTCTCAGGCAGGCATTTATGAGGGGAGGCGCTCTTTCAGATGGCCTGAATCCCAGTCAGACCCAACAAGCTAAATTGAGCCCAGAAACTGGCAGATGACTACGGCTATTGTAAACATGTTTGATAAGCCATTGCTGTTGTTGATGAACATGGATAAAATGTTCACAGTGGTTTACAAAAAACTCTCTTGGTTAAAATAAGGCCCCTGCTGGCAGGGTGGCCACTCCCTCTCATAGAGAGGACCGTGCTACCCCTGAAGGCCTGGCAGAGGACAAGTCCCCTTTCTCCTGGAAGCACTATCCTCTCTGATTCATGATGGAAATGCCTCTGCATTATACGAACATTTGGTATTTACCCTGGCAGAGTGCAGTGCCCTCGTGCTGAGCTTGTGACTACTGAAAAGAAGAAACCCCACTGGAAACTGGTACCAACACACATACAAACACACAGAAAGGAGAAAAAGCAAACCACCAGCCCCTTATGCATTTTCTAGGAAATCCAATCACAGATAAAGCAAGGGAGAATGACTAAACTGAATTACAGAAGTCCCTGGAGCTAGGTTTCCTGTTCATACAATTGACACTATTATTGAGTAGTCAGCCTGCCTCTTCCTGGCATAGAGGAGGAAGATACAAGAAGTGGCCTCCAAGGAAGAAAGAAGGCAGCAAACCGAAGATTACCAATCTACATGTAGATCTAGAAAAGACAAAAGGCACCTCTGGCTCTATCTGACTATATGTCCACCCCACCTGCTACTTTCACTGGTGCTCTGTCCCAAGCACCTTGTTACTGAATCACCACTATTTTGCCCTCCTGGCAAAAGCTGATCCTTGGGGAAATCATCTTCGTGTCCTTCTTTTAGATTCTTGGGGGTCAGTCCCTGAGGTGTGTGATGAGGAGGAGGAGGGGGGATAGCTCAGTGAGTGTCACTCAACTCCTTTAAATATATATATAGACTGTGAAACACACAGAGCGAGAAGAATGTGGAAGGTCTCACAGTGGCATCTTAGGTGTGCTGGAGGGACACCGATGCGCAAGTCCTCCAGAGTGGCCCGCCCACCCACCCACCCACTTACCCTCCCAAGCTCAGGGCGGGTACTGGCTCCACGGCCATCCTGTGCAAATGTTTCTAGCCGTTCCAAACTTCAGAGGAAAAGAGGTGCAACAGCTTCAGCCCTTTGTGTATGTGTGTGTGTGTGTGTGGGAAGCCCACACGTACCTGCTAGGAAAAAGACTGGCTTTCTCACAGCTCCCGGGTGTGGCTGTGAGGTGTGTCACAATGGGGAAGCTCCTGGTGGTGAGGCTCTCCTTCTCCCCGGGAAGGTTGTGTAACTGCTCTGCAGAGAAGCCCTTCCGATGGCAAAGCTTCATTTTTAACCTCACCCCTCACTGCTTTTCAAATCTCCCCCCTCCCGCCTCTACCACTGCTCGGGGGCCTGTCAAGCAGAAATCATCTGTGCATCCTTTCCTCAGGTATGGAGTCTGGGATTTGTGTGTGCCTCCAAAGAATTGTTACGTTGCAAGTTCCATGGAGAAAGTCTGTTGAGCGCATGTCCTGGATTGACCTGGCAGCATGCACGATGCACCGGATCCGCCCAACAGGGCCGAGGCCTCGAGTAGCGAAACTCCCTGGGTTTGCCTCTTGACAGGAAGCACTTCACCAGATCCAAACGAAAGCTACTGTGTTTCCCCCTTATCTATTCCCCCCCCCCAACTCTCTCTTCCCTTCCACCCTCAACACCCCAGGCCAGGAGGTCTCACCAGACCCATCCATATGGACCTCCAAAATGTGCTTGGTTCTCAATTTAACCGTCCCCCCTCCCCCACTTCCACAAACGTACGGCCCAGAAATATTTCTGATCTCTTACTCAGCAATCTGGAAAACTGCACACGGCATGTGTTCAGACTTCGTGATTGAACCCTCGGAAGCATCCATTTCAGATTCTTCTCCCTCCTCCACTCCACTCCCCCCCGCCCCGCAACTGTTACAGGCAAGTTACTTTCAGAACAGTTATCTACTTACTCCGCAAGCGACTTAAGAACACCAGCAAAAGCTCTAAGAACTTCTTGACACACGAACTGATAATGCTCCTCTGGGACTCGGCACATCAGTCTGGATAATCAGCGCCGCTTTCTGCCTTCAGCCCTTTCTCTCTCTCTTCCCCCCCCCCCCACCTACAAGGAAAGAAAGACAGCAGAGAAGAAAGAACGCAGAAGGGCCCAAAATCTCAACTAGATTTCTGTTAAGAAGAATCTACCCGTCCCACGCTGTCCCTAAAAATCACTCACAGCAGAGAGAACATTTTGTTCCTCAAGACAGCCGGGATCACATTATCCTAAATGTTCAGCACTCCTGAATTTACAAATGTGTTTTACAACTTCCGAGCTTCTACAGAAATAGACTTCATTCTCTTGGTGCCGTTGAGAACTGATCTGCTCGGGAACAGACCGGACTTCAGATGAGCTGTCGAGCTGGATCAAACGAGAGCAAGCTGGCCTACTAGCTCTTCCCTGACAGACACCTGTCCGACACCTTGTGAAGCCCCCAGGAGGGTATAAAGCAGGGTCGGCCAACTGGTGGCCCTCCGGAAGTTGCCAGACCTCAAGCTCCCCTGGTCCTTCATCACTGGCCGGGCCAGCTAAGGGGGATGCATGTTGCCGTCCTACAACTTCGGGGGGGGGGGGGACCTCAGCATACACAGGGAATCATCCTTTCTCCTTTAGCTGCCCTGTGTGTGTGTCCCAACCCAGAAGCATTTCTGAAAGGCCAGGCAGTTGCGATAATCAGGAGTGTTAGCCCCCAGTCCCACCCCACTGCAGTCCCAAATTGGGATGGAGGGGGCTCCTCTTATATTTACATTCAGGAAAGCCATTCTTGCCACTGCTGATTGGGTGGATATTGTTTTGTCTACTTTGACCCTAAGGGTCAAATCAGACATTATTCTCCCACTCTTCTCTTTTACTTGGAAAAGCAGTTCTGGGAGTGTGCAATCTCATGAGGACAAAGGGGGAAAAGGGTGGGTGGGATTTTGAGTGATAACATAGCTGCCAGGGTGAACTTGCCCAGCATTGTTCCGCTACTGCAGCCTCTCATGTACGTGTTTTGTTCTTTTAAAAGTCCAAGGGGAATATGATCTGTTTCTGCATATCACTTCTGAGTGTGGCGTTAAGGAGGCAGGCCTGCCCAACGGTCAGATCTGCTGAAAGACCGCCCGAGTCCACTCCATCCCAGCCCCAGTCCAGAGCGGTTGCTGAAAAGGACCCCCAAGGAGACAGACCATTTGTATCAGGGAAGTTTGAGAGGAGAATAAATTGACCCTTGCTGCTAAATCCACCCAGCCTGGTGCATCTTCCAGGGGGGAAAGATCACTCAAGTTTGTTCCCACTGTTACATTATTCAAAGCGTGCTGCCCAATTCAAATGTCAAGGATCTCTGCCGTAATATTAAAATGCCCGGAGAGAGGAAAGGAATGAGTTTCTCACAAGAAAAAAAAAATTGCTCCTGAGAGGAGAAAGAAAGAGAAGGTCTTCTCATGCCCTGCAAGGCTGGAATGAAACTTTTCCTGCCAACAGGGATGGAAAGCTTTGGATTCTGCTGGTGAGGCTTTGCACGGCCAACCTCACAGGCCAGGAACAAGGCAGAGCCCCCCCCTTCCCAACCCGCCTCTTATGAGTGCACAGGAAAGGCACGGTGGGCTCCAGAGGTGCGGCCAAGAGACCAGCTGTTTCTAAAGTTTGACTCCTGCCTTAAAAAAAGAAGCTCCTACGGGTTATAATTTTTTTTTCTAATTATAGCCAAGAGCCAACGATATATATGCGCGCAACACTACAGCCCCACATGTAATGGTCAGCTCCTTCCCTCATTCTCCGGCAGCCGCCCGTTGCAAGGTCTGAAAATGACAATGGCTCTGTTGCAGCAGAAAGGGAAAACCAAGCCAGGTCTTCAAAAGCTAGAACTCCACTTTATGGCTCCTCCTGCTTCCTTCCTCGTCTCTTCAGGAACAGGGGTTCTGCTTAGCGTCAGGCCTCTTCCAAGACATGAACTTCAGCCTACAGCCCGGAATTCTCCCATCTTTCCGAGATCTGGAGAGAACGATACTTGGCACAGGGTGGCCATCCCAATACGTCGGGCACCCAGCTTGGGTGCTGTGGTCCTTTTAGAAATTGCTGGAAGAAAAGCTTTTGATTTCCCCCAGAAAGAGGTTACGATACGAAGGAGGGGAGTCAGGCAGCGAGAGCATGAATCAGGTGCTATTTTTAAAACGTCCCTCCAGGAGAACAACAAGGTAGGACCGTCTCTCCAGCTGGCTGAATTTTCACTTTGCCATGAAGGCGAGAGACCGGTAGGTTTAAAAATATCATCTTCCCAGGAAGGCACAAGACCAGTTCAGCCATAGTATTAAATGATGTTTATGTATATTTGGAATTCCTACTATGGAATTTAGAAACAGTCACGGTGGTTGGGCTGTGGAGAAGCACAACATTCACAAGAAACAGATGCCAAGTGAAGTTCTCTGTGGCCATTTTAAACCTAAGAACAAGTCTGGGCCGAAGTTTCCACTTTGATATTTGTTTACATCTCAGTGTTGGCCTTTAGGGTGCAAAGCAGAGCTTCTGGACTCCAGGGAAGCTGATCTGTGCCTAAAAGGGAGTCTCACCTGAGAAACACATCCCTTCCCTGCCCCCAAGGTGGGCACCTGAAGATGTGTGCGATAGTCCGTGAACACGTAATGGCAAACAAAATTTCCTTTAAGGCAGCACTAAGGAAACACTGTGGTTTCTGCTGCAGTAGAGCTACAGACTGACAAGGTGATCTCTCTGGAAGCAGATCATCACAGGATCCTCTCTTCTTAAAAAAATAATAATCCTGTCTACAGACTCTCACTTGCAAGAGCCATCATCACTTGAGATGCTCCTGACTGTGCCACATCCCTCTGTATCCATCCCACAAGGTTCAGGATACAGGACCTCACTGCAGTGGCACCCGCTTCCTAAAATATACCCCCATCCACATAACAAAGGATGGAACAACTCTGTGGCAGCAAAACAGCCCCTGGAAACGCTCGTCCACACGGCAGCTTTTATCTGATTGTTTCCAATGCTGGTCCTTAGCTATCTCCTGTCTTATGAGGGTTTTGTTGAAGTTGCATCGCTTACTTATGTTGCAGGTTTGTTTGCTTAATGTGTGGTTTAATTTATTTCATTAATAGATGGAATAGTAGCTCCTGAGCAACATCAGAGAGAGAAAGCTATAGCAACTAAAGGAGATTTACTTTGAAGTGCACATTCCTCTATTTGAAGGGAAGCTTTCCTCTGCCATGGTTCCCTAAGCCTTCCAGTGTCCTTACTCGAACCGGGAAACAGAACCAGATGTAGGTGTCATGGGTGAGAGTCAGCCGATCTCTGTTGTCGCTTTGTGCCATCCAGTCCCATCGGACTAATGCTGATCCTTGTGGAATTTTCAAGCTCTGTGGGATGTCTGAGGAGTGGTTTAACCAGGGTCGCCTCCCCAGGGAGCATCCTTGGCTGAGCAGAGAATTGAACCCAGATCTCCACGGACCAGCCTGCCCTCTGCCTGTCTAGAGCAACTGAAAAGGGAGTGAGAGAGAAAAGCTTCTAGAACTGGGCGTCTTCCTTTCCAGGGTCAGGGAAGCGAGTGGGTGGCAGATCCACCCAACCCAGACGGGTCTTTGGTCAGAAAAGGAATCCAGGACTCAGTGCAGCAAAGCAGAGCTCTTCCCCTGTTGGCAGGATTAGGGGTAAACAAAGGCCATGCGGTGAAAACAGGGTCAGGAAAAAAAAAGGGGGGGAAGAATAATCCTCGCTCTGTGCCTTGCTGGAGGCAAGTCGGTCCCACCCGCCCACCGTCTTCCCCCCCCCCTTCCTCTGCAGGTGATCAAGGTATTTATGCCATGGAGCCCCCTCTGTTAAAAAACAAGGCATTGGAATGGATCAGAAAGGTAGGGTGAGGCCTTCCTCCCCCCCAGCAGTTCCTGCAACTTCACAAGCCCCTATTGAAAAGTGACAAAGGACTCGGTGAGCAGCTGAAGGAGTAAGCAGGTGCCTCCGAAAAGCATTCTGTGCCACGGAGGCTGGTGCAGTCTCCTGGAACATGAGCATGGGTGGCCCCCTGGGAAGCAGTTACCAGGGCTGGGGGTGAGGGCACCCCTTCAGGACCCCTTCCGTTGGCAACCCTCGCCGACTGAACCACAATGTTTGTCTTGCCCATGTGGTCCCACTTCCTTTCTCCATCATTACTCTGGCCCAAGCAGGAGGAACCATGCAGGAGAAATGAGCCATGCCCACCCCCAGCACAGTGCATGCCCCGTGGTTCCAGGGGGCACGGTTTGTCTGCCTCCACGTAGGCCACACACCGCAACACGCAATGCATTCCCTACCAGGGAAGAAGGTGATTATTCTTATTTTGACAGAAATTTCTCACAGCCTTCTAAGAATGCAACATAACCTTTTAACGCAGCTCTGATGATTTTAGCCATAAATAACTGGGAGCTATTTCTGTTGTGAAGAATATGGATGTGTGTGTGTGTTGATTTTTTAAAAGGCCTTATGTGGGAGCCTGAGAAAAGAATCATAGAAAAACAGCATGAACCCAACCCCTTGCTTGTCATTCTTCTGCGCAAACCCCACGTCACCCTTCTAGCAGTACCGTTTGGGAACATCGGGACCTCAAATTCACAGGGATTCCCCTCCTCCAAGATTTCAGAAGGCGACACCTTTGAGGCAGCCAGAGAGGTTCAGGGAACAGCGCGCCACACTAAGATTCAGGAGACCTGATTGTGTTCCATCTCCACTCAGCTATGGAAACTCAATGGTTATGGCCAAACATATCTTGAATGGGCCCCACACCTCAAAAACGTCCTGAGGGTTGCCCTAAGTCAGAAGTAGCTTGATTGCACATACGCACATGCAAACTCATGTACATGCACACACCCTGCCCCTATACATCCAGGGATAAATCTCTGCTTCCTTAAGGACTAGAATCTTAACTTCAAACTAGCATAATGAAAACTAGAAGAAACCGAAGACTCATGCCCTGCATGGCTGGACTGAAATCATCAGGGATTTGCATCTTCATTTTGTACGACCCAGGATTATTATTATTTTTTTCCAAAGGAGATTTGAAAATGCAGAGATCATGTCACACACCCAGGGATGGGGGAAGCTGGAAGGTCTCCTGAAGAGGACGAGGTGAGTTGGCCCCAATCCGCATGGCCTTTATCCTGTCCTCTAGTTCAGGCTATCCCTGAGAGAGCCAGGTGGAGCCAGGCACCGGCCAGCCCCTCCAGCTTCCGGCTCTACCTGGAGCTCTCCGTGGTGCTGTGTCTCATCCTCTCTCTTTGGGAACCAAGATCCC
Organism: Intellagama lesueurii; assembly: GCA_037013535.1. Classification (NCBI taxonomy): domain Eukaryota; kingdom Metazoa; phylum Chordata; class Lepidosauria; order Squamata; family Agamidae; genus Intellagama; species Intellagama lesueurii. The sequence goes on from JBAJHW010000012.1 coordinate 959,312, forward strand.
TGGTGAGTCAGAATCTCCTGTGCCCCGGGCCCTCGGTGCAGGGATGACAAGCCCACAGGGGTGCCGTGGGACTCCCCAGCCAAAGCAGAGGACCAAAGTAAGCTTGCCCCCCCCCCAGATGGGGACCCAGCCTTGATTCTCCTGCCCCACAAAGGAGGGGTAAGGAGAAGGGGGTACGGAAAGAGCAGCGCCCCATTCCACGGACCCTTCCAGGACCTGGCTAGAATCACAAACTCGGTGACCCCCTTTTGAGGTCAATCCAGCTGGGGCAAAGCGCCAAGGGGATCCTGCAGTTACTGGCTGGCCCACTGGAGCTCCCTTAGCCGGGGGCTTGTTCTCCCCACTCAGACGTCTCTGGGGGGTGGGGAGCTTGGAGCCGAGGCGGGCCCTGATCCTGGGCCTTTGGGGGCTGCCAGTTCCCTAGCCCTGCTTCAAAGGGAGAAGGCGTCCGGGCCATTTCCCTCCACCCTCGGTCTCTGGCCTTCAGCATTTCAGAGAGGGCTGTCCTGCCAAAAGGACCACTTGGAGGCTGGTTTGATTTGGTTTTGTGTCGTTTTCCTGTGCTATTTTGGGGTCTGCCTCACTTTCACTTCTGCTTTCATGGAGACAGCCCCGAACTTCTCCCTGCAGAGGGAAAGGGTGCCAATCTCTTCCCTGACGGCTCTCGGGCCCTTCTTCACAAGATCCCTGCAGGCCACAAAAGAGGGCCCCAAAGGCGGAAAGTCAACCCGTCATCACGAGGCTGTTGCTTTGCTTTGAAAACCCAGCTCAGGGTTTGAAATGGCCACCGAGTGTTTTGCCCCAGACGCAGCTCGAATGGCCAACAAAGCCCCCTCTCTCTGCAAGGCAGCCCAGTGGAGCGTGCTTTACCCGCCGGAGTGCTAAGCAGGGAGCAGAAGAAACAAAGCCCTTCAAGTGTTCTCAGCATCAGAGTTTCAAGAAACACCTGACCGCTTCCAGCAACAGTCAAATACTATGTGCCTCGTCGGGAGTTGCTCAACCCTGATAACAACTCAGGTCTGAGCTTGTTCTGTGTGATCTGTTCTACCCCGCTTGCACCCAGACTCTAGTCAGACCTGAGAGTGGAACTTTTTACTGCTAGGATGTAAACAACAACAAACACGGGACCATTATTTCAGAGTGGGCAAAGGGGACCTTGCCATAAACAACGGTTCAGGTGGATTTTCTCCCCATTCTTCCCTTAGAAACTAGCTGCGTCCTTTCCTCCCCCCCTTTAAATTAATTAAGCGCCATATATTAGCACAGACACAGCTGTCAACCTGCCAAGACCCAAGATGTGGGCTGAGAGATACTCCAACAGGCGCCGAAATATCAGAAGGAAGGACAGAACAAATGAGCAGCGGAGGAGGCTTCGCTGGCTGGCAGGTGAGGCTGAGAGCGGATCAGTTTCCGCTGGCTTTCACAATCCATGACTTTTCCATGCCAGGAAATTAAATCTGGGGAAGTAGAAATGACAGGACTCTTGGGGGCAAAACTGAGGCCCTTCCTGATGGAATCGGCAAAGACTCCTGGCTTGAGGCCTCGGTGGGAAAGCCACAAGGCAGGACTCAGAGTAGCCACAGTCGACCTTGGTTCAGAATCCAACGTGGATTGGGGCCACCACTCCATGCAACAGGGACTCCTACCCGACAGCCACTATTTACTCCCTAAATTCTTGGTCCTCATCCATTCTCTCCATCTCAGCTTGAAGAGGGACCTCACAGATTAATTTTCGAGCCACGTGAGATTCTCTAAATGAGGCGGGTGGGGGGAGAGAAAGGATATACTTTTCTCGCTCTGATTTGTGCAAACTCTCTCTGAGCAAAACTAAGGCCTTTTCTCTTCAAAAAGCAAAGCGCGCAGGTTCTGCAAGCACAGGATGATTGCCTGGTTCCAGCACTTCTAACCCTTTAAAAAAGTCCATGCAACCGGACAACAACATTTTGTATAAACTTGCACTGAACCATTGTTTGTATTAAGGCCGGTCTGCATGATTTCGCTTAATTTGTGGAAGAATCGTTCTTCTCCTCGCTGTTTTGGCCCACAAAACACCTCACCCTCCTGAGGGTTGGGGAGGGTGCTTTTGCAGTTCCTTGTCCTCATCCAGGAGGACATGACAAGTGAAGACTTCTATTCCTAGCTGAGACTCGCATCTCAGTTGTCTGTGGCACAGCTCTCTGGGTCTAAAGCACAGGCCAGCCCACACTGTATTTATGCCAGTTTCATTGTCCTGGCCCTCCTCTTTTAAACTGCCTCTTGGTTGGGAGCTTGCACTGCCAGACAGCCTTAGTTCCCACCCAAGCAAAGGAAATCACATCAAGGAGCATCAGTCTACAGTCCTTTCTTCTCAAACTTTAGAGAATTAGCTGACTCTCAGAACTAAGGAAAACAGGCACATTACATCAACAGAGCGGTGCCTAGGTTCCCCGGTCCAGTTCACAGGTCAATTCAGGGCCTTGAAACAGATCCCAGTTTGGTCCAGAGTTTTCTCTGCCCCATCGGGTGAAATCTGTGCCCTCGTTCCAAACTGGTTTCTAAGCCTCCCACTGATTTGCCCTAGAAACCCAAACTGGTGGCAGCTTTCCAGTCTCTCCACTGACGTAACCCAGCACGAGGAGACATGATAGACCTGAAAGTGGGAAATAAACCTGCCAAATTTTGGATGTCAGAGATTTGCATGCCAAGCTCTTCTAGAATTTGGGGTTGTTGTTTTTTTTTAAAAAAAAACTTTTAAAAAGTTTGCTTTAGCAAAAATGGCTGGAGTGGTTTGTGCGACAAATGGAGCTGTACATTGCTTTGCTTCAACCTTGCCCTTCCGCTTCAAATAGAAAAAGGGTCTGAATCAGGCCAGTTTGGTTACTAACGGGGGCTTCGGCAGAATCTGGTGCACAGCCTGAACTGACACTTCTATGTTATAAGAACAGCAGCCTTTATTCAGCTTGCTTAACTAGAGGAACCAGCCGCCAACTTCTCTCTCCTTACCGCCCCCCCCCCCCCGCGGCCGCGCAGCCCCTATGCATATCTTTGCCCTTGGAATTCTGAAATGACCATCTGAAGCCTGACAATCCAGTTCCCTCATTTTCGTTTTTGCCCAGTTGTACTGATGCTCCACAACTTCCTAGCTCTTATTGCAACACGGAGCATATAAAATATACATATGCAATATGTGCAGAAGGCAGTGCACAAAAAAATAATAATTATAATCTTTTACTGCCAAGAGGAAAGTGATCTTTCGTGAGGAAAAGCCCTCTGAAAAGCAGGCCACGTCTTCATAAAAATTTATATTAACACCGCCTTCAGGATGGCAAACAGTGGATCTGCCTAACACTGCAGCCCACCTTCCCGCTGACGGCAAGCAGGGGCCAACAATTAGCTGCCCCTGTGAACACTTGCCGTTACTTCTGTGCCAGGAAACACTTCCTCGAGATCTAATCAGGAGACTTTAAACTGGTATTAGGAACTAATTAACCACCTAGCTATTAACAAGGGTGGCCCAGAAAAGCAGAGCAGAGGAGAAATGCCCCCCTCCTTCGGGCACAGCCTGTCTTGCTGGAATTTTAACATAAACCCCCCACAAAAATTAGGCATGTGATCTATTTGCAGAAATAAAATTAAGGGTCATATTCAATTGGTTTCTTTGTATCACTAAAAGACTGCAAATATCCCAAGCTTACAATGTGTCTTTGCCCTGGATTTGTGCTGGTATAGCTCCCTAGGTTGGAGAGGCCCCCAGGCACAGAGTTCAAATCCCCACTGTGCCTCATGGGAAAGGGGCCGGCCAAGATCACCCGGAGCCTGTGTGGCTGATGGGATTATGTCTCCTGCAACCCGTGGAGCCTTGGACAAGCTGCACTGTGTGTGTGTGTGTGTCTGTGTGTGTGTCCGAGAGTGCCTCCAGAAGGAGGATCTGAGAAACCACCTCAGAGTAATTCATGCCCAGAGCTTCACCACAAGTTGGAATCAACTTGACAGCACATCATTTTGAGAGCCACTGCAGTGCAGCAGGTAAAGCATCAGACTAGGACTCGGAAGACCTGGGTTCAATTCCCCACCTGACCACGGAAACTCACAGGAAGGTGGCAATGATAAAACCCCTTGAACATCTCGTGTACCTCAAAAACCCCAGCGGAGTTTTTGCCATGAGTAGGACGCAACTGGGCAACCTGTAACAGAGCAACAAGCAGGATCCACGTGCCATCCAGTTGTTCCAAAGGTATGGTGTGCCTCCTTCTCAGGCACAGTGGGGGAATCAAACTCTGGCTCCGCAGCCAGGCGCTCCGACTCACCAAGCTATCCCGCCTGCAATAAACTGCTTCCTGGGGAAGCCAGCTAGAAAGACAGACGTAAGCACCAGACTTCTGGTTCCACACAGCATCTGCATTTGCACATTAGTCCAAGGAATGTATGATATGATGCAAAGATCCCATGGCTTTCATGATTACAATATACCTATCTATTAGCCACCTAACATACAGGCACTAGAAATGGCCATTCAGGCCGAAATGCCTCCTGGATGCTCATTTCTGAGTTCTGTTGTCCAGCTCTACTAGGTGATATGATACTGGTTGCATGCCTGTTTTAATCTTCACGTATTCCTTGTGCATTAAGTACTAATTTGGTAATTGCATTTTTTCCCCTTAAGTTTGCTACCCTAGCACCATCTCTCATTAAACCTACACCTCATTTGGACAGAAAAGGAAAGCCGAGCAAGGTTTTGAGAGGAGTCTCCCTGCAGGAACCAAGAAAATGGAACGGATTCCCAAGGACCAAGACCTGGCAAAGCAGCCAGCGATTCAACTGGTGTACCTTGCCTGATCGCAGTGTAGCCAGAATGGCAGATTCTTTGCTAATGGCAGAACTTTCCCAAAACAGCCACTGGAACTCAAAATCAGAAGAAAACAAGCTGTTTCCCTCACAAGCCCAGTCAAATCTTTCACTAGGTCCATTTTGTTATCTCCCTGCCCATTGTATGCTGCCTAGAAATGTACGGGTCAAACCTCAACATGAGCACAGATTTGTAGATGAAGGAACCCTACTGCTTTAATGGTGCCAACATGAGGACTTAAAAGCCTCGTGAGGTATTTGAGGCCAGACTCGAGAGTGGAGGAAAGCTGAAATGCTAACAGGCGGGCAAGGAAGTAGGAGTAGCCTCCGCCCCACCCCAATCGGCCTGCTTTTATGAAAAATAGATATTTTCTCCCACAGTGAGAGCACTGGAAGAAAAATATCTGCAGTTCCAGGCACCGTACGGAAGAAAGTCAGAAAACAGCTTTAGAACCATGTCCGAGGCCAATGGACATTGACTGGGCAAGGTGCTGTGAGGCCACGGATTGCTCACAAAATGTTGATGGCAGGATGCAAACGCCAGCGCCAACACGCCTACAAAGACAACAGCTTCCTGCAAAGGAACTGGAAGTCTGCATGGCTGGGTCGCCACGAAGGCCTCGCACAGGCTTGGTGGGTAGATCAGCAGACAGAGAGCAGGAAACGGCATCAGAAGAGAACCCAGGAGGTTGGGAAGCCGGCACAAAGGGAACGTAAAGAAGGAGCAGGGTGACTTGGAAGTCGGAGGCCGAGGGAAGAGATGGGCAGAGAAGACAGAGGGGTGAGCAACGATGGAGAGCTCCCTTCTGGAGCGGGGACCCCTTCATCCACCCAGGCTCAGCTCCCCCCGCCCTGTTCCAAGAGCGCGCTGTCCTCCAGGCACACAACTCGAGTCTAGCAACGAGCAGCAAGTTATAAGAGATCAAAAGACCCTTGAAGGAAACCTCATTTTCTCCTGGCAAACAAAATCCTGACTCCAGAGCCAGCTCACACATTCAACGGAAAAGCGTCACGTGTGGGACAAACTCACACCGCATGCCCCAGGTGTGTGTGAAGCAACTGACTCAGGCCACGAGGCGTTCATGCTCTTTGCTGTACCTCAAACTATGTGCATCTTGGCCATCGTTTGTCAGAAAGGAAAGACGCATCAGCCAAAACCTGGCACGGAAGCACTCTAGCTTGGAATCAATACCTGATTGAATGTCTAACAATTAATATTTCCAGGCAGCTCACGACAGATGGATTCAGGGGCTGGAGGCTCCATACAAGGAGGAGCTCAAAGCACTGAAAGGAAACCAGCCAAGGCTCACCCAAAGGGTCTCTCACAAACACGGGATTCGCCCAGAACAGAGCCACTGCCAGCACCTGTCACAGCCGGGACACAACACGTGTGTTCCCCTCAAGTGTGCTGGAAGAGCAGCCGCCAAAATCCAGAGGCCAGAAAGCCTCACCTAGAGAGCCAGCAAGGCCGATGTTCAGCTTTCAGCACTTTAAAACTCCCTCATTTCCAACTGCTCAACAGCAGAGAAAGGGAAGTCAGCCAGGAAAGGGTTAACACACCAATAAGGTGGAAGATCTAATTATATCTTGTTTACACAGCCCGTTTTAACAATTACATTCATTTTAAATTGGTACTTAAATTTATGGGGTACTGTTACACTAAGACCAGACCCTGACTACATAGACCCGCCAAAGTAAAACAAAGAGGGTTCATTATTCCCCCTGAAATACCACTCCTTAAGAAGCCTCAGGCTTGTATTTCTCATTGCTCACCAGTTGCACAACTAGGTGTGCAACGGGAAGACCAAGGGCCAAAGACTTCACTTGCAGCCCTCTTCCAGAGCCATAGATCCTGTTCGACGTACACTGACAGGCAGGGGTAACAGGATGTGGCCTCTCAGCCTTAGCAGAAAAGTCCCATTCATGATTTGCCCCTTTTAAGTCCTGTCAGATTAAGTTTCAGAGCAAACCCAGTAAACATCTGGTTAATGAATTAGGATATTCATTCATGACTTGTTACTTAGGATGCAGATTTATGCCCCGCTTGCCTGCTCTCCATCAGCCAAGAGATTCTGTGCCTGGCTCTCGTCTTCCCTGCTTTTTATAAAACAATCCAGCAAGGAAGGCCAGTCTTGGGGGGGGGGGGGGCGGTCCAAGATCATTTCATCACTCTGTGGGAGCTTTAACTGGAGGGTCCCGGAGCCCATTCTAGGCAGCCTGAGCGTCGTCTTTCCCTGCCTTTCCCCGCAGCTTCCCTGACGGAAGAGAAACCTCTGTGATGCTGCTGCTAATATTAACCTCATTCCAGGGAAATGTTCATGGAAAAACACAATGTTAAAAAGCTGACCATTTTTGTTAAAACTACGGACTAATTTATTATGTTAAAGCTAGCGAACCTCCAGCTCAGTCCATAGCTTGATTGATTTATGCCTTACTTCTCATCCCTGCTCAATGGACAGCCTCGCGAAGGGGCAGACGCTGATGCCTCACCCGAGCCTGGGCAGGTTGGGGAGGGGGTCAGAGGGGGCCAGCCCACCCCTCGCCCACCCAGAAAGCTTGGGAAAGGGATCTCCCTGCGTATCCATGACCTGAGCTGAGCTCCTCCACAGAAGGAAAGACTCCAGCCAAATGGGGAGTCCCTCCTCCAGCAGAATTGCTCTGGATCAGGACATCAGGAAACACCGGAAGGCTTCTCCCGAGACTGCCCCACCGCTGGGACCGAGGAGATCCAGTCCTGCATCAGACCCTGGGTAGACCTGGCTCACGTATCCGTTCTGACCGGCAGCTGGCTTTCGGGGAAGATCAGATGGGTTCAGGCTAGCCCGGTGCTCTGCCCTCCAGACCTCCGGGAAGCAAGTGTTTCTGTGGAGGCCTGGGGGGGGGGGGGGGGTTGGCCAGCCGACACGGCCTGCTGCAAACCTCTCTTCTCTGCTTTTTCAAGGCAGGGCAGAGAGCATATGGCCCACTCCTCTTAGGAACCACCTTCGTGTTGTGGCCCTGTAAGGCTGTCCCCCTTCACCCGGCGCTTTTCTCTTAGCTGGACTTCCACAAAGCAAAACCCCAACTGGTCCGTTATACCAAATCCCAGGCAGACCTGGCCTCAAGAGGGGACTCCTGCTCCCTCCACTTTCTGTCCAGTGTCCATCTCAGCCTGCACAGAAGAAAACAGAGGGAGGTGATCCCAAAAAGTGAGTGTCTGTATAAGACGGGGTCCCTACCTACCTCCCCCAAAAGGCACCGACAATTCCAACAAACAGGGCAAAATCTCTCTTCCAGAAAGAAAAGGAAAAGAAATTGAAGGGACCCCCAAAAACCATGGAATGCAACAGTAATGCATGGAAAAGGAAGAGACCGGATTACAGTTTTCCGCACACATGGCAACAGAACAGAACACAAGCGCAAAGACAGGCGGCAAAGTCCCGTGGCAGCCTGAAAACAAACAGGTTTTTTTTTTCCCCTCATGAAGTTTTGGGGATAACAGTCCCCTTTCCCCCAATGTACAGAGCAAAGGGTTCAAGCCACAGGTGGACACACAAGGGGTCGTGGCTAAGGGGGGTGGGGTGGAGGGTGGAGAGGCAGAGCCAAAGGCAGACGCACTGCTATAAACACAGGCCACAAACTTTCGAAGAGCCACGTCGGTTCATGTAAGCCGTGGAGCAATGGGGAGGTCAGCGAGAGAAGCCAAGCTGAAACCGCTGAGGCAGCCCAAGGCGGCGGGTGACCAAGAACGTAGGACTCGATCGAGGCAAAAAATATGGGGCTTGAAAGCTCTTTGGTTCCAGCACGAGCAATGATGATGAATTCATCTGCCCTGCGTGATTTTACAAACACAAACCTCCCATCCCCAGCTTGGCACATATTCTGCCGGGACATCCTGAGCGCTTCCACAAAACACTCAAAGCCTCCCGGTCGCACAAACAGATCCCCTCTGGCATGAAACGCACCCTCTGGGTTTCTCTTTCAGACACGAGGAGCCCACCCTTCCGCAAAAATGAAAGGAGAATCATGCATTTCCTCATGGGGGACTGATCCTGTGTCAACACAAAGCTTGCACAGCACCCGCCCCTCCCTCCCTCCCTCCCTCCTGCCTGCAAGGTGATTGACAGTGAGAAAAAGGAAGCCTGTCACTTTGGCTGTCACATCACCCGGTCGCCCACTTCCCCTTTCGGCCTCACCACCCGGCCACCCCCACATCCTGAGCGGTGCCAGCAGGCAGTCACTGACTGTTCAGGGGCTGTGGAAGGAGGGGTAGGAGCGGCTGGGGTAAACCAAGGCCCCTCCATGCAGGAGGAATGAAAGGGGGGGGTGGAGACCCTTGGCACCCTGCATCTTGAAGGACCCAGAGGCTCCCATGGCCAGCCTCTGTGGGAAAATGCCCCTCCATACACACCCCTGCCCCCCATGGCATTTGCCACTGCAGGCGGATAACCCATGAGCTAAAATGGCCAAGGCAGTGGAAATACCCCACAAGCACATCACCGATGTTGCACGGATCCCCCACCTCTGGAGAGGGCCTGGGCTTTCCTCCTGACCTCAGGGGCCCCTTTCCGAGCTCCGCGTTCCACTCCCAAATCCCAGATGGGCAAAAAGCTCCTTCTAGGTCCTCTCTCTGACTCCTCTAGGAAGAGGTTCTGGGGCTCAGCCGCTGGCCCAGGTTAGCCCAGGACACGCCCCTGCCCAAGGGATCGGTGCACTCACCTTGACACTGGAAGCCTTGCTTGCCAAATCCCCTGCAAAGCAGAAAAAGGGGCGCCGTGAGAATCCGGGTACACAGGTAGGCACACACACAGACACACACACGGCCTAAGCCCAGGAGCCAAGAGGCAGCCTCGGTGGCTCCAGGCATTCCACAGCCCACGCCCCGGTTCTAACAGGATTCACCAAGGGGTTCTTTATCACGTTTGGGGCGGGGGGGGGAGGAAACTTCTGGGGGTCCACGGGCCAACTTCCTTCCCCCACCCTGGTCTTCCTTTCCTCTCCCCACCCGAAGGGTGTCAGGGCCCCAGGGAGTGCAACCTCCTCTCACCCTTAAGCATTCTTGGCCCATTCCCCCGTTTACTCCCACAGGCTGTTGAGAACGGAAAGGGGGAGCCAGGGGTTGGGGGGTGCCCGCTACCCCTGCCTGCAGACAACGGGAAGCTCTCCTTGGCAATGGCAGCCAAAGGGACAGGAGGAGGTAAGGGGCGGAGCAGCCTGGGGGGCTGCTGTGCAGGAAGACCCTGAACGGGAAGGTCCACTGAGGCCAGAGCCTCTCCTCCGTGGGGCAGACAGGGGTGACAACCCAACACTGACCCCACCCCCACCCCATCTTGGCTGCAACCAACGGAAGGCCTTTGCCATTTGTAGGTAGGGGGTCTATTCCTCAGGGCCTCCTGCCCTGTGCCCACTGGTGTAGCTTACAAGGAAAAATGCAGCTGTGGAGGAAACGGTCACCTTTCCCCCCCACCACCACCTGTGGCAACCTTAAAGGTATAGGGACCTCCCCCCTCCCCCTGCACAGCTATTAAAATGATGGAAGAGTTTTTCACTGGTGAAAATGGAAGGGTTGGGTTTTTTTTTAAAGTTTATTTACTGCTGGGAGTGGATGCCGGCTTTTCCCTGCCTAAGCTTGGGGTGCTGATGAAGGCAATGGAGCTGGGGGGTGGGTGGGGGTGGTGGGGAGTAAAGGGGAAGAGGTGCTGCTGTGGGACAGGCAGAGGAGATGGGAAGATGCTCCAGAAGGGAGGGCCTCATGGCAGGCAGGAGAAGGCCCTCCTTGGTGTGTTCAATGGGGGGGGGGGAGGGCTGGGACTTTCTGTTGATTTGGGGGGGGTGAGTCTCCATGCCCTGCCTTCTGGCACTAAGCGTGAGGCTCCTTAGCCTGATCCCCTGGCAGCATCTTTCACTTGTGTGCTGGGTTAGGAAGTGGAAGCCCTAAGGCCCCCCCTGCCCCATTCAGAAAGAGAGCCCCAGAAAGGGCAGGGAGACAGAAGGAAGGAAGGAGGGCGGGAGTGGCCCTTCTCCCCACCAGGAACACCCTCCACCCCTTTCCCCCCTTTCTCCCCCCAATCTCCCTCTGCCTCCTGGCACCATCCTGCCCCTCCCGCTGCCCCAGAGGCAGAATCCTCCCTTCCTCCATCCTGTCCCCTTGCCCCCTTCCCCTTCACTCTCTGCACCCCCTCTTCCTCCTCCCACCTGCCCCCCCAGCATGCTCGGGTGAATGTCTTCTACAGAGCCCGAGATGAGGGGAGCATTGCGTAGTTAACTGCGGGGGGACTGATTCTGCCTGGGGCCAGCACACCCCTGGGCTTTGAGAAATAGATTGGGGGGCCCACCCTCGCCCCCGCTTCCTCCCAGGGCCTACTGCTGTCGGCAAGTCCAGTTGGGTGCTCAAGGTGCCCCACACCTGTGGAGGAGGAGGAGGGGGGGGCTCTGCGCTAAACAGCAACACACGCCATGTGTGGCAAATCAACTGGAACGGAGCCACCCGGCTTGGGCCCGGGCCTGGCTGGAGGAGCCATGGGTCGGCTGGCTGGCTGGCTGCAGCTGCGAAATTTAAAGCAACCCTGGCGAACTCTGCCTGTGTTTGCAAGCACAGCCTCCCTGCCCCCGTCCGGGCAGCTTTGCCTCCCGGTGAGGCCCGGGCCCTCCCTCTCGGGAAGCGCCAGCAGGACCCCTGGTTTCCCTGAACATACGGGGGGGGGGGGGGGAGGTGGTTGTCTTCATCCTCATCCTCATCTAAGGCCCTGGAGCGGAGAATCCCGTTTGCATGGGTCTTCGGTCCTTTAAGTGGGGGGGGGGGGGGCTGCTCAGCCTCCATCCCTGCCACTGGCAGAAAGGGCCCTATCCAGAAGAGGGGGTGGGGGAAAGACGGCTCTGCCTCCTGCCTCAAAGGACCTCCCCCCCCCCTCAAGATCGAGGCCAGGAGGGCAGGTGACAAGTGCCGGAGGGGGAGAGGAGAAGGGAAGGGGGCTGGCGGGCTGGCGGGTCCCCGGAGGGCGGCAGAAGCGCCCCCGGAATGAAGGGGGCTCCCTCCCGAGCGAGGGCGGCGGAGGCGACCCAAGGGTCCGGAGGGCAGGGTCGCTCGGAAAGAGCGCCCGGAGGCCGGGCTCGAAGCTGGCCGGGGACAGCGGGGGGCCGGGCGGGCGGGCGGGCGGGAGCCCCCAAGGGGCAGCTAGCAGCCCTAGCAGGGGGAGGGAGGCCGAGAGCCCGGGGACCGGCGCGCGGGGGGGGGGGGGCGGCAGCGGGGCAAGGCTCGGCTCACCAGATGAAGTCCGTGCAGTGGCTGCAGAAGGTGGGCTGCTTGAAGAAGCGGGCGGTGAACTTGTGGTTCTTCACCTCGTGGACGTTCTTCTGCCGGAGGGCCCCTTTGCGGGCGAAGCGCACGGGGCCCTCCTCGCCCTCCGGCTCCGGAGCAGCGCCGGGCGCCGCCGCCGCCGCCGCCGGCCCCACCTCCGCCGCCGCTGCAGCCGCTGGTGGTGCTGCTGCTGCTGCTGGGTCGGCCATCCTCCCGCCTGCAGCCCTGCCGCCGCCGCCGCCGCTGCAAAGGATGCTGCTAAGTTGACGCCGCCGCCGCCGCCGCTGGTGCTGGTGCTGCAGCTGCTGCGGCGCGCGACACCTCTGGGCGCAGCTGGGCAGAGGCGAAACGGAGGAGCCTCGCCCCGCCCCTCTGCCCCAGCCCCGCCCCCTCCTCGCCTCTGCATGCCAGGCCCCGCCTCCCCCGGCCCCGCCTCCCCTCCGCGCCCGGCCCCGGGCCGCCCACACGCCGCCGCACTGACGCGCGTTTGCCTCCGAGCGCCCGAAAAGAGCGCGTCTCCAGCCCGCAGGAAACGTTCCTTTAGGGGGCCCGGGGAGGAGGAGGAGGGGGGGGGGCGAGCTGGCGAGAGGATTATGGGAGCCGTAGTCCCGAAGGGAGGAAACGTTTCTCAGTTGGTGCTGCCTTGCCTTCCGACGTGCCTCCTGGTTCCAGGATCGGGGCGGAGCCAGCTGGTCCCTGGGGGCATCTGGTCGCCCCTGGTCAGGCTGCTGGGGGAGCGAAGCCTCTCCTGCCTCCCTACGAAGGGCAGAGGGACAAAGCCCTGCCTCGGTTCCCCGGGGGCGAGTGCACGTGTGAATGCCTGCCCGCATGACGAGTCTGTGTGGCTGGATACTCGTTTTTGTCCCTGGGCCGCCTGCCTGTGCTGCGCCTCGCGCCTCAGGCAGCGCAGCCGGGCACCAGCCGCCACTGGGCGAAGGGGGAAGGGGAAACACCGAGCGCTTTCCCTCCGGACACGTGTAGAGGGTTCAGCCTTCACTGCCTCCGGAAGCCAGGGCGACACGGATTTTGTGTCTTGGCGTTTCTCTCTCTGAGAAACTGAACATTTTAAAGGATTTTATCCTTTGCCCTTCAGACAAGCTCCCTTGCACGAAAAGTTTTTTTTAAAAAAAGAGAGAGAGAAACATTGAAGGAATTATGACAAAAGCGATTTAAAGCAAACCCATTAAAAGCAGCACCATTTGAAAGAGCAGCAGAGATGAGAAAGCAAGAGAGGCTGAACAAACAGAGCCAGGAGAAAAACCAGGCCGAGTGGCGGGGGAGGAAAGGGTCTCCTGCCACGCGAACCCTGGCAAATAAGAAAGAAACCCTGGCTTGGCACAGAAATCTTGCCCGAGGAGGTGCCAGGCGAGCATGGCTGGGAAGGGCCTTTCAGAGCCAGGAAGCCATTGTCCAGGGGGCTGCTTCCAGAAGGCGAGTGGTTGGGGGGGGGGGCTCCCTCTAAAGGGACCCTCTCTCTTCGGTGGCAAAGAGCCAGCCTGCTCAGCTCTTCAGCTACCCTCCCCTTTCAGCCGTGGGGTGTGTGGGAGGGCTTCAAAAATCAGAGCAGAAGAGAAGACCTGAACACCCCCCCCTTTTTTTTTAAAGCAACATTTGCAGAGTTTTTTTCTTCTTCAGCTGGGCTGTTGAGTTGAGTGTTGGTGAGGAAGGCCGTGGCCCTGCAGCAGCCCGCAAGCCCGCCATATGTAGTTAGTGACTCCCCCTTCCTGTGTCCCCAGCAGAAATATAAAGGAAGAAAAGAACGAACGCGCTCCCAAGAGAGGTGATTCACCTTTTAATTAGGTTGCAACCCCCTTTGCGCTGCTCAGCACTCCCAAATACCAGCCTTCGACACCCACGCGCCCCAGGCCTGCTCAAGTTTCCCAAACGTGCTGTCAAACGTTGGTGGAGTTTTTAATCAGGATGTTTCATCTGGAAAGCCGCTCTTCCCAGCGCTTGGGTCATCAGCCTGGGAAAGGCTAGCCTGCTCTGCAGCCAGAGGAGAGGTTGGCGTGGGGCGTGGGGGGGGGGGAGGGTCACCAGGGCTTGCCCGTTCAGAATGGATGTGCGCCCTGGTGGCTGCCTGAACCAAAGGTTACCGGGGTGCTCGTGCACGAGAGACACCCGACTTAAAATCCAGCGCGAGTCCTTCTGCACCCTTGTCTGAGCGGCATGGGGCCGGTGCACGGCCACTGCCCCACGCTGACCTGCGTTCCCTGCCCTCCCTTTGGCTCATCTAGACATAACGGCTTCAAGCATCCCATGTTAAAGTTGGACCAGCTTTCTCCTCCTGGATGCCTCCAGGGCGGTGGAATGCATCCTGCCCCAAAGAACATCGGGCAGGAGAGGGAGGCTGCCTCGCTCAAGCCCCCTCCATCGGTATCAAGTCCCCCTCTTCCACGCTGATTGAAAAAGAGCCACCTTCCGAGCTTTCCTGGCCCTTTCCTGCTCCTCTGCCTTTCAGCAGCAGCTTTGAGCCACGAGATGCGCTGCTTGGTGGAGGCCAAGCCAGGGGGTCGATCTGGCCGAGGGACCTGCCCTCTCCTCGCCTTGCAAGTTCACTCGATTGTCCTGGTCTTCCAGCAGCCCTTGGTGTCACCGAGATGGTTTATTGGAAAAGCCATTCCAGCTAGAGGTTTTCTGGCTGAGGGAGGAGGAGGAGGAGGAGGAGGGACCCTGCACGCCTGAAGCAAACTCGAGATGAAAGGCTGGGAAATCAGTCATCCCATTATCCTAGAAAAACTCCCCGGCACTTGCTAGAACAGATCTTGACAGCTCAACTTTGCAGAGTGGGAGTGAGCAGCCATTTCAGGTTGCAAGATACTGCCCCTCCCCCCTCCCATTATTGATCTGCCGAGCAAAGCTAATGCAGCCATGAGGAGAAGAGACCCTGAGTACTTGTTGAATCAGCGAACTCTCTGTTTTTGTTACCCCAAGGAGGCCCCGATGTGCTTATTGCAGCTCCTAACATTCTCTGAAGCATAACTTCCTTCCAAATAATTCTTAAAGCAGCCTTGATGGGAAATTGACCCCGAGTGCCTAGAATACAGCCCAACCCCATGACGCCCTTCAGAGAAACCAAACCTGGCAAATGGGAAGATGTTCACCAAATGAAAACGGTCACCCCAAACTCTTGGACTTCCACAATTTTTTTTTAAAGGTTCCTCTGCCTTGGGGTTATCCCAGTTTGCAAGATGTTGGTCAACAGGCCATCTCCTCCTATGGATAGATGTTCAATTGCTGGTGATGACTATTGTGTAAACCTTGGTGCAAATCCCTGCAGGCTACCTGGGAGGCCTGGTCCTTTGTCTGATATCCCTGGATCTCTCCTGCCGAGAAAGCCCCCCCACCCCCACCCGTGGAGCCAACCGAGAGCTCTTTTAGCTTTTTTAAAAAGAGGGGATAGGAAGTAGATCAGTAGATCCAATGGGCTGATGTAGCTGTCATGGGGCAGATTGGGTGTGCCAGAGAAGGGGACCTCAAGGCTCCTCAGGGGTGCCCTTCAGGCCAGCCACTTCATGGGGTATACAAGTTGAAACCCCTAATGCCCAGTCCCCACCTGTATACCCCATTGAGGAACAGGAAGCGGGAGGGCAGGAGAGCACCATTCTCTGCTGGGAGTCATCGTCTGTATCCAGGCTTCGTAGCGGAGGGCAGGGAAGGGGGGGAGACACAAGAAGCAGGTTCAATAAGATAATCGAAGTGATGGGCTTGTCCTCCCAGACTCCAAGGACTGACTGGACAGACAGTAGACTTGGCTTTCCATCCTGCAATTTGCCACCAAGAGTGATCTCCCTCGAAAGGGCAGGGGAAGGAAAACACCCATCGTCCCACCTGCGATGAAGGGATGGGGTGAGCCCTTGTCAGCCTGGGAAAGGCCGACTTCCCCCCTCCTCCCGTGAGTCTGGGTGGCAGATGGATGGACCTCAGCCCCAGATGCAGGGTGTGCGTGTGCGTGCGCATGCATGTCTTCTTTCCTTCCAGCTCCTGGCTGGGGCAGCTGCAAGAACTTTTCCAAGGTGGAACGAAAGCGTTAGCAGAATCCATGTGCGTCACGTAACCCCTGTGCCACAGCAACAAGGTGTCTGTTTGCACACAGTGCAATAAATAACAAATAGTAGCTAAATTTAGGATTTTGTGGAGGAGGGAAGGACTGTTCCTTACAGCCATCGGTGCTTCCATGGGGCCACCTCCCTCTTTATGAAACAGGTCCCCAGCTTTCTTCCCAAATTTGGCCCTTCCAGATCAAGGCCAAGCTTCTTTTTACCCCTAAACGGGGGGCCAAGGAATGGGGTACACTCTAAATACGGCTCCCCTCTCTCTCACACACACAAACACCACAGTACTGGGTCCCTCTTTGGGCTACACACCAACCTCCAGTCTTGAGAATCTTTGCTTATGCCCCCCAATTGCTGCCTTGCTTTATCCTTTAGCGTTCCTCAAATCCATCCTTATTAACCCTGTTATAGTTTAACAGGAAAGCCCTCTCACCCTAAAGAAAGGTTGGCTGCTGTTGGGTTGTGTCAGCTGAGATGGGCAGAACTGGGCAAAGGGCCGAGTCCAACGGGGCTGGCACCACTCAGCTGGGCCTTGGGTGCCAACCATGGCTACAGCCTCTTACGTTGTCTTTAGCCCAGATTGTGACCGGGGTGGGGGGTGGGGTGGGGTCCTTAGTGTAGTGATGGGAAGAGGGAAGGCCACTTGCCCAGCAGCCCTGAAACCTGGTGCCATCCTGTAGCCCCCTCTATACTTCTCAATGACAAAATAACCCTTGTGTGTTGCTTTCCAGACTCTTGGCTTCTCTGTAAGCGCTCACCAGCTCCCTCGTAGGCAGCCGGAACGTCTCTAAATAGACAGACCTCTCGCTTGCAAAAATGCAGGAAAACATTTCACTTTCCCTCCTCCCTAGGAAGTTGATCCCATGAAAAGCTGGTGCTGATACTTCCTATGGAAGCCCAGCAGTTTGTATGTGTGTGTGTGTTAAATGAACGCTGTGCATTTGGTGTGACTCATCCTTTCACCCAACAAACTGCATGGCAGGCAGCCCAGTCCTGGGAGTTGGGCGTGGATGTTGTATGGGGTCTTTTGAGCAAGGCAGAAAGTGGGCACATTCCAGGGCCAGGTGAGAAGACTGCCCCCCACCCCAGGGTTACCCTGTGTCAAGACATTTTGAAAAGAAAGACCTGTCCCTTACCAGGCCCTGGTGCTCAGGAGGACCCGAGGCATGCCAGGGGATTCTGATAACTGGGACAGAAAACCACCCAAGTGGGGGCTTTTCACTCCATGGAAGTGAGCATTCCAATAACGATGATGATAAATTAAATAGCTAATTGTTTACTTGCCTCCTTTCGTCGAACGGCAGGGCTGCTGCCAGCATTGGGCTGCCCAGCTCAGTTGCTTTCAACACCATCCAGTGATAGTTTTCCATCTGTCCCTTTGAGGAGTGCCAACTGATTAGGGGGGAAACCAGCCTGGCCTGCTGCTACGCCAGGGGTTGCCAACTTCAGGGAGCCATGGCGGGGGGGGGGGGGGGAATCCCTTCGCATCCTGCCAAGAAAAGCCAAGCGCCCCCAACCCGAGATGGCTGGAAGTCCACTTCTGGTTTTGAGGAGGGGGGTTGGGAGCCCCCCAGAGCCCCCCTGCATTTTGCCTGGTCAGGGTCAAATTCATCTTCAGGGCTTCAACAGGTGAAGATTTTCCTGGAAGAGAGAGAAATATTGTCATCTCCTGCTCTCTGTAGATGAAGTTGCCCAACCTACACCCAGAGGGACTAGTTCCCAACAAACCAACAAACTGGACAACTCTGGGCAGTTCTCCAGACTGTTGCCGGCTTGCATTTCAACCCTTCTCTTATCCTCACAAACATTTCTCCGGCTCTTGTGCAAACACTTGGAGAATTCCTCACAGCAGGAGTTTGTTCATAATTAAATCTCCCTGCTGGGTCTTTTCTGCTCCCCCCCCCCCTCCAAAGTGCTGGGAAAATCTGATGCCTGACCCATTTCTGATGTCAAGGCAGGGAATGACAAAAGCTACGCTTGTGATGAAGGGGGGGAAGCTGGCCTCCAAAGACAGCCTTCCAAAAACCCACACACACACACGAACAAACATGAATACAAATCAAAATCAATGTTTTGTTTTCCAGAAAAGATCCATAATAAAGATCTTTGCCGATGGTGTCGGTCGGTAATTGAATGAGGGAGCTAATTCTTCAATTATCGTCTCTTTCTAGGAAATTGAGGGATGAAGATTTTTAAAAATCTGAGGCGGAAAACACAATGTTCGGCGGCGGTCTGGCTCCCCTCAGCGCAACCAGACCTTCGTTTGCATGCGCGGCGACCAGCCACGCATCTGAGCTCGCAGGGCGAAGGCAGACAGAACACAAAAGCAACCGGGTCCTGCTCCCAGATGATGGGCAGGTAGGGCCAATTAGCATAATCTGTTGACAAGCTAATTATTGTTTCATTAGGTTGCCTTCACTGGCGGAGAAAAGAGTCAACAACATCTCCAGTAACTGATTTCTGACACCTGCCAGGGTTGAAGCGGTTGTCACAGGTTAGCTGCAGTTGTCCAGGGGGCGATGCCCGGGGGACAGGGATGGGAAGGCTTCGGGAGAGTGAGCAGGAGCCCCCCCCCCCAAAAAATGCATCAGGGCTGGGCCACTGAATTTGGCAGGAAGTGAAGCCACCCGCTGTGTCTTCTCCAGAGGCAGCGCCTTGGTAGGCCAGGGTCTAAGACGCCTTCTCTGTGATTTTCTCAAGGGAGGTATCAAAGCCTCTCTCTGGGGTGAAACCCTTCGGGGGCCGAGAGAGAGAGATGGGCTGCCGGGTTACGACTTGAGAGCAGAGGTGGGGAAGTCCAGTTGGGCCAGGGGCTAATCTTTTCCCTCTGGTGAAGGACCCATGGACCCCCCCAAAAAAACATGAACACCCCCCTCTCTCCCTAAAACACCACCACTACAAGCCACAAGTGGACAGACGTTTCCTTCCAAGTCTGAAAAACTAGCCTTTCTTTCTGAGGTTCAACGCTGGGGCGGGCCCTGCAACCTGTTTAAAAGGTGAAGAACTTTTTTCCCCAAACACCTTCCAGCTTCATGGCCTGGGAAAAGCCATCTTTTGGAAGGGTAAGAGATTCGGATGGGCCCGGGGAGGTTCCCCTCTAATTCCATTCTCTTTTCTCGGGATCATTCTCCGCTATTTGTTTTTCATTTGCTTCTATCATTCTGTTTTGTTTCACTGGAATGGCACAATCACCCATGCTGCCAAGCCACCGCCTGTGGAGGCAGGGAGGAGGGCCTCTTGTCCAGGGACTCACTCTGGCCCGGCTTGCATCCTGAGCGTTGCCCCCCCGGGGACACCCAGATGGCCTTCTCTTCTTCCCCACCTCCGCCCTGCTGAGCGGCCAGGGCTCTAAATGCGGAAGGGAGCAGAGGTGAGACGGCGAAGTGCCAGAGGCTTCTTAACCACTTCCATTCATTCCTGCAACCCCTGCCCAAAACACACACACACGCACATGCACACCCCCGCCGGGTTGGCATTTCCAAACATTAGAAGCACTGACTTTATCATATGAATGACATCAGCATTTCCATAGCAACCGAAGGACTTCATGAGAGAGGGAAGAAGGGAAGTGGTGGGGGGGGGCGCAGGAAAAAGACTAATAATAGGGCAGGGACCCAAGGGAAGCCTGGGCAGGGAGGAAGCACGCTTTGAGGGTTTTGAGCCAACCTGCCTCCTTTGGGTGGGAGGGCTTCTGCTTCTGGAGGGAAGGCTTCGGGGTGGGGGTGGGGGGAGGAACAGTAGGCAAAACCAGGAGACCTGCCCGTCTGGGTGGATCGGGCAGCGGAGCAGGAAAGCGAGAGAGCAGAAGGACGGGTGGGGCTGCCAGAGCTGCTGGCCCCAGAAGCAGTGGCCTCAAGGAAGGAAGTTCTCCCAGGGACCCCACGGGTTCTCTCTGGATCCAGAGCACGTGGCGCTCACAGAAGCAGACCGAGGAGCCCCTTGCCGGGTGCAAGAGGTGGAGGGGAGGGCCTGGCAGGGGTTCGAGAGGGGGAGGGGGAGATCCGGTGCCTCTTTGGGCAAGGCTGGGAACGTGCACATGCGCGCACGACGGGAGGTTGCACAAGCATCAGGTCCCTGCTGAAGGTTTCAAGCTGTAGCGGCACCTGGGTCTCAGCTGCATCTCCAGCTTGAGCTCCACCCTAGGCTCAGCTGGAAGCATGCCAGCCAAGAGGACCCTCCTCTCAAGGAGACCCTTGTCGCAGGCCTCGCTTGGAGCTGGGCACCTCCGTTCGGGACCCTGTCCAGCTCAGCCCATCCTGCATCCTGCCCCACTCTTTCACGCTGTGTGGAGGCCCCTCACTCGCCCTCTGAATTGAGGCTGTGGGGGGGGGGAGGGTTGCTGGATGGTCTGCCCCTGCCCCCTAGAAGAATCCTCCAAGGGGGTACAATACGGCAACTGCTGCCCCACACTGTCGAAACGCTCTCCTTGCGGCCACGCTGGAAAAGACAGCATCGCGGGCGAACGTCCAGGCCCATCATTCTCGGCATACTGAGCATCCTTCTGAGCTAATTGGGGAAGCAGCGCTGGCAGTTGCTCATTAGTATGCTTGATGCTCAAGTAATTATAGTAGAAACGTCTTGCATAATTTGAGCATCCCTAACAACACACCCTCCGCTTCTCCGGGGTGACGGTTCCCTCCTCCGCCACCGGCTGTGGCTTGTGTTTGTCCGTTCAGAGCAAGCGCGAACCCACTGGTCGTCAACTGAAGCCCTTACGGCTGGCCCGGCGGAGGAGGCCTGGAGGCTGCTGCGTCTCTGCTCCCGAGAGTCCCTGCCCGCTGGCAAGTCCGGGGGCGCCTTGCACCCTGGCCACCAGCCCAGCATCCTCTCTGGTCATCCTTCCCTGTCCCACAAGCGTCCCGTGATTCCTTGGAGGGAAATCGCTTCCTGCAGACCCTCGCCTGGGTCTTTTAAGGTCCCACTAGAGAAACGCCTGCTGGCCAGTGTCTTCGTTGTTCCCTTCGTGCCATTATTTGGCTTATTTGACGCTCAATAAAGGCCATTTTATGGGGCTATGAAATGGTGTCTCTTTCGTCTAGCCAGCCCTTGCGAAGATCGCTCCCGGAGGGGCTCCGTCGGACATGACGCAGCGCTCTCCTCTCCCAGACCCTTCTCCGAAAAGGAAAGGAAGCTTCTTTCCATTTGGGTAACTCATTCTGCAGGAAAAAAGGGCCAAACGTCAGCCTCAGAAGCTCCCCCCAAGAACTGCTTCCTCATGTCTAGAAAAACTTCAAGTACCAGATTTAAAATAATAATAATAATAATAATAATAATAATAATAATAATAATAATAATAATAATAATAATAATAATAATAATAATAATTCTTGTGCCATTTTTAAAGACAAAAGAGATGACCCCCCGCCCCGAATACAGCTGGCAGCCTTAGATAAAAAGAGTAAGGGTTCCTTTTATTAAGGTGGCTTTGTTAAAACGGCTCTTATGTTTAAGCTTGTGCTCTGCTGGGGACTCTGGATCCCCTCCATGCATCCTCCTGCCAAGCCAGCGGTCACCCATCCTGCATTTGTGCATCGGATTTTTTCCCTGCCTCCAGGGAGAACTTCTCGTTTTCTTTTTTCGGGCACCAGGGTCACAGCAACACAAGGCCAAGATCAGAACGGCCTTGAGGTGTGCTCTTGGCTGCCAGCTCTAACCATTAAAACTGCAGCCAGCCATTATTATTGTTTTAGGATAGGAATGACATTTTGACTTTCAGCTCAACTCTCCAGGGCTGCCTTTAATGCAACGGCAACGGATCCCCGTCTGGCATGGGGCTGCTGCGCAAACCAAAGATTGTCGGGGGGCCTCGGCTCTTTTTGAGAGAGGGATCCAGGCCTTTGCTATAAACACAGAAGCAATTATCCTAAAAGACGGGGAGGAAAGCAGGCAATTATCCAAAAGGAGTTATGCAACAACCCGGCTTCCTGCAGATGTCCATCTGAGTGAGGCAATCTGCTCTCCCGTCACCAGTCAGGAGCAAAAAGGCACACTCTGAGCCGAGATCAAGGAGGAAGAAGGTGGCAGGAAAGCAGATGTAAGCCAGCGGCCACCTGACATGGGGCCAAACGGAAGGAGGAGCCAAAAGGAGGATGAAAGATGACATGGAGATTTCAGTGTCATCATTCCAACAGGATTTCGCTGCCTCTCCGGCGGGTGGGGAGGAGAAGGGCCCGGCGGCTGTTGTGCCTGATGCAGACCCGCCTCCCGTTCAGGTCCTGCTCACGGAGGGTAAGGGGCAAAAGCACCGTCCTGAAGAAGCAAAGGCCGCTCTCACCAGACGAGCATTTGGGACCTGCTGGAGAAGATTCCTCCGACCGGCTGTGTTTTCTTGGAGTTCAGACTCTTGGCAAGGGACGGGTAAGCCAAAACACCCGAATGGAGTTCCTGCTTCGCCGCCTCAGTGTTTCTCGACATTTGAATGTAATATTTCTTTATTACTGATTTTGGGCACAAAAGGAGCCCTTTTTAAACGGCGACTCAAAAAGGCACCGCTGGGCAAGGAAGGCGGTGCCACCTCTCACCTTTTCCAAGCCATGCCAACCGAGGCTTGTACGGGCACTCTCGTGCCCACTGGCCACCCCAAATCTCTGGGCAGATGGGGGCAGCTGTGCCCGGCAGCTCCTTGTCCAGGAGAGTCTGCCCCGTATTTTGTGGTGGGCATTTTGGAAGCAGGTGGGAGAACCGCCAGCCCATCCTGCCTGCCACCGGCACCCCCTTTAATGGCCTTTCCTAATCAGCCGCCAGGCTCAGGCCATAAATCAGCTTCGGGCTGGATTTTCTCCTCGTTCTTTACTGCAGGACAGAACGAGAGGATGCCCCATTCATCAATTAGGGCCACTGGCAGGCCGTGGGGGCCTTTCTGGAGCACGGCAGCCTCGCCAGGTTTCTCCAAGGCCAGGTTTGAGTCAAAAACACAAGCAGGCCAAAAGGACAGAACCTCCTTCCACCCCACCTCCACCACCCCATGCCCTCTCTTCACACCTGGGAACACACACACACATCCTTTTCAGGATGGGATCCTAGGGGAAAATTTGCTTTTTTTCTCCAGTCCTTTGCAACCAGCCTGAGTCTGCAGGGATAGGGGGTGGCTTGCCATACGGTAGGGCAGGGCATCCGAGGCACCACCGAAGAGGCAGATCTGGCCCTTGCGGGAGGAAACGATCCTGCAGAAACCCCAGGGAAAGGAAAGGAAGACCTGATCCCCGGTGGAAGAGATGAGCTCAGGAGGTGGTGGCCTTGCCTGCTTTGGAGGTTTCCCAAAGGAGGTTGGTTGGCCGTCTTCTCTTGGGGGGGGGGGGGGAGCTTCCTTCTCTGCGGATTCCAGCTAAGAGCAGACCCACTGAACCCACGGCTGCATGCTCATTCAACACTGGAGTAAAACCCCACTGCGTCCATGGGTCTCCTCTTATTGGGACCAGCGGGAGGAGACTGCCCCACGATTCGGGTCTGGAGGGCTAAAGCACATCACGTGTGCCAGCCGTTCCACCCAGCATCTCCCTCACTCCTTGGCAAGATGGACAATCAGGAAAAGAGAAAAAGGCTAATATTTCAGCTGTGTTTATACAGAACGATTTCACGTGCCAGGGGATGGCAGAGCAGCTCCCAGAACTCCTGTGTGCTGGAATACAACACTGCTTACCTAGGGATGGCAAGCTCGCCCATTCCTGTATAGCCACACACACACCCCTGCAAACTGGGAGCTGCTGGGAGTGCAAGGTGGGGCCAGGGTGGTGCATCAGGCAGCTGCCTGGACTGGCTCATTACACTGCCCGTCTGTGGTGCCTTCCCAAGACGCACTCGCTTCCTTGATGGGTGCGAATTGGGCTTAGTGGCCACCTCTGCTGGAAACGCCATCGCCCAACGTCTCACTCCTAAGCGGCTGTGCGAGGTGGGGGACTGGAGGGAGGGATTGGGGTGGCCCAGCCTCCAGGCGCCGGCCAAACCGTCCCCAGAAATCGCTGTGTTTCCCTTCATCGAGGGACTTTGGTTTTTGTGCGTGCGCCTCTCTCTAGCCATTCTCTCTGCAGATTTTTTTTTAATGCTATGTACCTCCCTAAATTCCCCTGCACCCCAACCTCCAGGATGCGCCTCTCTCCTGTTTACAAGCCGAAACAGAGACCCCTTGATGCCGGGCAAAAGCTGAGCGGGGACAAGCCTGATCTGGAAGCCAGGTAGGGCTGGAGGCTGATTTTATGACACTTCAGATAATATTTCTTAACATCCACACACGATGAAGAATTCTGAAAGGCTCAAAAGAGCAACTTCTCAGTCATTTTCAGTGATCCTGTCAAAGTCTTACCTAACCCAGAATTTTCTTCCTACGCCAAGATCACAAACCTATTCCCCCCCCCCCCCATTTTGCTACTCAGGTGGTTGCTTGCTTTTCTGCAATTCGTACCCCAATGGTTTTGGAGCCCTTATAAAAAGACGTTGCACGGGGTGGGGGGTGGCACAGCTCTGCTGGTGGGGGCAAACCTGGGTTATTTGTGGGAAGGAGAGAGGCAGGTGGGGAGGGGGAGAGAGAGAAAAAGGGGGAGAGGCAGAGAGAGGAATTCTTGATTCCACCCCCTGCCCTTTTTTTGGCATGTCGCTTCTTGTGCTTCACATCTGGAATTCCTAGTAAGAATCAGGAACGGCTTCTTTCTGGGGTGGGGTGGGGAGCCCTTTGCTGCAGGAGTTGTTGTCATGGCAATGCTTTTTAAAGTACCCTGCCAAAAAAACACACAAAAAACCCCCACTCAGGCAGAGCTACTGTGTTCCCTCTGGGATCTCCTTCCACGCAGTTAAGTTGCAGCTGGGGAAGGAGAAGACTTCCTCCATTCAGAACCAGATTGGTGGTGGGGGTGGGTGGGAGTGCTTTTGCAGGGTGGCTGCTCCAGCCTTGACCCAACCAGGAACACGGGAGGTGCTTCCAGCACAGCTGTCCAAGTGGGCTTAGCTGGGATGCAGAGAAAAAACAAAATCTGGATGGGATGCTGGAGGGGGAGGATGAGGGAGACCCAGCTGAATCAGCATCCCAGAAAAGCGGCCGTTCTCTGGAATGGGACATCCCGGCAGATCTTAGTGGGGGGGTGTGTGTGTGTGTGTGTGTGACTCCATTTCTAGGTTAGGAGACTGTGCTCCCTTCAAGGACCCAGAGGCCCACCTCGGATGCTCTCGGCCTGGCCCGCCGGTTGCCTCTTGATTCTTGCCTTCGGAGACGGTCCAAAAGTGGAATACGGGTGGGAAGCCCAGGGGCTGGAAAGGTCCTTCAGAGGTTGCCCCAGCTGGCCTGGCATGGCCACCCAGCTCCCAGTCCAGCGCAGGGCGCAGGTCAACCTCGAAAGCCCTGCATGGCTTGGGATCAGGTGGACTCCAGGGCGGCCTTCCGCGGGCAGCAGCCTCCCCGTGTGTGACCATCTCTCTGGCCAAGCAGAGAGAGGGCTGGATCTTCTCCGGCTGGCCCCTGCTGACCTGCCCTTGCCCCCCCCCCTTCTGTCTTGATGATCTGTAGAGGCTGAGAGACCTTACTCATCAGGGAGGCCTTTCCCTGAGAGGGTGAGCGGAGTGGATTTCTTTGAGAGCCGCTTGTGTGGGCATTTGGCGTGCTTCCCCCAAAACATTTTAAGCAAAGCAATGAAGGGGTGTCATCCTCTACC
This sequence comes from Intellagama lesueurii, assembly GCA_037013535.1. Lineage (NCBI taxonomy): Eukaryota > Metazoa > Chordata > Lepidosauria > Squamata > Agamidae > Intellagama > Intellagama lesueurii. The sequence goes on from JBAJHW010000012.1 coordinate 985,105, forward strand.
ATCATGACCTATGATCCCCGCTTCTCCCAGCACACCCAAATTTCTTCGGGGATGCCGCCTCAGGGCTCTTTTTTTGTCCAGCAGGAGTTCTAGACGGGCACGTCATCTTTCAGGGAATGGATCTGGAAAATGGGAGTTCACAAAAGCTCACCCTAAAACCGTCTCACATGCGCCACAAGATTTTTTTATTTGGTTGGTTTGGTTTTGCTAAACATCCCGAAACCGGCTGGCCTCTCTGGAAGACGGGAATCGTCGTTCATTTGCAAATATACAGAGAGCATGGGGTCGGTAGGAAGGTGTTCACCCAGCCCAGGGAGGACGTTCTTAAAAGAGATTCGTTCAAACCCCTTTCCCCCGAAACAAAAATGGAGCACATGCGACTTCCCCCTTTCATGCCGCCCCGGAGCCTCCTTTCCCACCCGCTTCACACACAGACGCAACCCAGGCCTCCGTTCCTCTCACTTTCTGCATTCCAGCTGCCAAACTCTCCTGATCCCGTCTCACTGCCTGCACTCCTGGCAGGCAGGTTTTATTTATAGCTAGCTGCCAGCAGGGCTTGGTGGGAGAGCTCCGTGAGTTATGTAGAGCCAGAGGTCTGGAGTTGGATTCCCCCCTGTGTGCCTCCTGGGAGAAGAGCCAGCCTGGGTGGCCTTGGGCCAGCGGCAGGGTGGCCCCAGCGTGGCCCCAGAGGAAGGGAAGGGGAAACCGCTCACTCGGTCTATCAAAGATCCTGGGAAGGGTGGCCTTGAGTCAAAGTCCAACCTCTGCAGGAGCCCTTCCAGGTTGGCCCCTTCGACGACGGCCCGGATCTATGGGTTCCCCGCAGCAGATCATCCCTGCACATGGCCGTTCCAGAGGATGTCTATGTTGCTATACACGTATTTATTATATGGCCCCATCAGGCTAGGCAGGACTTCAGGGTATCACCTGGATGAGCACTAGGGTTTCCTGCCTGAAATGATGAAGAAAGAGGAAGTGGGCATTTGCATTTCTGTGCGTGCGAGAGCTGGCCTCCCGAAATGAGGTGCAACCACTGACTTAGTCTGGTTCTTGCGGGCATGGCGGCCGTGGAGGTGAGGGCCAGAGGGGGGAGAGGGCATGGAGAAGGGTGGGGGGAGTCAAGGGGCACAGCACGACGGGATCTGATGGGATGGGGGCATCTCTGCCCCACGGGTGACTCTCCACCTGGGTTGGACTACTGCCCCCATAATCCCCAACCAACGTGGCCAGTGATGGGTATGGTGGTCCAACCCTTCTGGCAGTCCCCAGGTTGTAAAACACTGGGATGGAAGAAATTCAGAAGGGAAGACCCAGGCAGAAGAGGGAAGGAGGCAGAACGCCCGTCTCCAGCCCTTCTTGTCTCCCACTAGGACGTCAGGGGGGAGAGAAGACCCGTCTTCCTTTCCTTGGTTCCCTGGGGGGGGGGGTATGGGTGCCCCTGGTTTTATGAAGGCACACCCCAAGCAACCCTCCTCCTCCAGGATTTGGCTTTCCAGCTGCAGATTTGCAGCCCTCCTGGGGCAGTTCCAGGGGACGCTGAGAGCAGACCCCATGGCTGCTCAGTGGGTTGGCCTCCTGGAAGGGAGTCCCCCTCCCCCGTCTGTCCCTTGAGCAAAGGAGTGTCTTGCGCAAGCCGGCCTTGGGTGGTGGTGGCGGCTGCTTTGGGAAGAGGTGGGCGGGCGCGCAGGAGGCCTGTGTGTGTTTTAGCCTTTGAGCATCAATTAGCCCTGTCTCAGAGGGTGATTTATGGCATGCCTTCCAGGGACTTTGCTTTGATTTGCCTTATTAGGGCCGCAGCAGCCTTTGGCAAAAGGCAAGGAGGATTAAGGGCGGGTGGAAAACAGCTGGCGCAGAGGGGTGAGCCGAGAGCAAAAGCAGGCAGGCGCCCTCACCTCCTCACCCTTCCCGGAGTGGGAAAGAAAGGCGTACATATGCCCCCCCCCCCCCCGGTCGCCATCAAGTCAAGGTCCATAATGCCTTCTCATCCATGCCCGTCGTTTTGGCGGAGGGCACTTAAGGCGGGATCGGTGCGGCTTCCAAGGGGACTTCATGCCTGTCACCCCTTTCCGGTCCCCCCCCCCCCCCGCGTTTCCCTGCTTGGCAAAGGGAGCACGGCTGACGGTCTTTCCAGAAAGCCACGCCAAAAAAAGGGCGACTCTGGGAAAGCAGCCGAAGCAGAGAGACCCCGCGGCAGGTCCTGATCCAGGTGCAAAGAGCAGGCCTCGGCCTTCCTCCTCTTCCAGCGAGGACAGCCCGGCGGCCGCGGCTGCTCCCCTGAGATTTCAGGGCCAAAAATTTTTGCCACTGCGGGCTGGGAAGGGGCAAAAAACCATCGGGTCTGAGACCGACTGTGTGGTTTTCCCGGGCTCCCTCCAAAAACAATATTATGCACCCAGGACGATGCCTACAGAGATCTCCTGTCTACTGAAAGAGGGAGGCTTGGCACCCGCGATGACGACGACTCTGGGGCCGGGAGGGGGTTGACCCGCTTTGAAAATCAAGTCAGCTCCAGGTTTTCGCAGGACGGCTCCCCCCCACCCCTGGAGACCTGGGGAGACAGGGCCGCGCCTTGGGGGCTCCAGCCGGTGCCACGGGACCGGACGACGATGCTCCCACCCGCTCACCCCACCCCAAAAAGACCCCCAGAGAGTTTGTCATCCGTTGTACAACGACAGTCACGATGAGCAGCCACGAGGCAGGAAAGGGCCGGAGAGTCAGACGGTCTCCCACGGAACTGACTGCCCGGGAGCCGGTGATCCTTCTCCCTCCAGGCCACGGAGCGCCTTGAAATGCTTTTCAGGAAGGAACGGGCGGGGTGGGCCCGGCCGGCCAGGAAGAGAAAGGAGAGCGGTCTGATGCCGACCACTCCCAGGCAGGCCACTTTTTACTTGAAGAAGAGGCGAGTCTTCTTGTCCCCCATCAGGACCCTGAAGAAATAAAAAAGGGGAAAAGCTGAGCCGGGGAGCTCAGGCCAGGTCCCGCCTGGGGCTCCATCTCGTTTGGGGACCCCGAGGGGAAAACTGCACCAGTGGCCTGACCTTCGGGCAGAGCCCTAAGGCCCACGCCAGACCAAGGGGTCCCCCGGAGGGCTCTCGAGCTTGTCTCGTTTTGTCTCTTTTTTAGGGACCTCAGAAAGGCTCTTCTTCCTTAGGGATGGCCAGCGGGGCACCTCCTGCTTGGCGAGAGCAAAGTGGCCGTTCTTCGCCGTTCTCCTGTGCCTGGGGAGGGGCAGAAGGGGCCCCGGCCTTCAAGGCGGCTTCACACTTCAGCCCTCCCCAGCAGGGCCGGCGCTGGTGGGCTCAGGAGCCAGACGAAGGGGCCCACCGGGGGACCACTCTCTGGAGATTCACTGGGATGGAGGCCCCTTCCCAGCCCTCCAGGTAGATTCGCTCTGAACATGGAGGCTCTGCTAAGCAGGAATGCCCCCTCCACAAAAAAAGGAGCCGTGACGGATCAAAGCAGGGTCCCACCATCCTGTCCCACCGCAGGGTGGCCAAGCGGGTGTTTTGAGGAAGTCCTCAGCAGGGCAGAAAGGGGTCCCTCCGTCCCTCCCCTCCCTCCTCCTTGACCTCAGGGAGGTTCTCGTTCCATGCTCAGCAGCACCTTTGCTTCTCGGCTGGCTCCAGGACCTGTTGACTTCATCCACCTACCTTATCAAGACACCAACCAGAAGGCCCCCCACCATGGGGCCGACCCAGTACACCCACTGGTAGTCCCAGTAGTCTGCGATGAGAGCGGGTCCGAAGGCTCTGGCCGGGTTCATGCAGGCTCCAGAGACGGCACCCCTTGGATGGTGGGGAAAGGAAACAGCAGGAAGTCAACGTTAGGCTGCAATCCCACAGGGCGGGCTGTTTGCTGAGGCCGCCCAAAGAAACCCCGCAGGGGCCCCTTTGGGGGCCCCCCCAGAAGATCTGTTCCTCCTCCCCTGACTCCCACCCACCCACCCCCAACCCAGCAAAGCGTTCATGGGCGATTCCTCTCGAAACCAGCTCTGGGGATGTTCCGATCGAGAGCAACGACGGTCTGAGAAGCAGCCCTATTCAAATGGGAAACCAGTCCTGGTCAAGGAGGTGCCGGCCGGGGTGTGTGTGTGTGTGTGAAAACAGAGGCTGGGCCGTGACTCCTCGAGGATGCTGAGCCTTCACCGAGGAGCAGCCGAGGAGGCTGGGACTCCCTAGAGAGAGGAACGTCCAGGTTCCTTCCGGCTCAAAAATTGAATGAGCCCTCAGGATCTTTCTTCAACGACAGCAGGGAATCCCACGGCACTGTGTGTGTGTGTGTGTGTCTCTCCTGCCTATCCAGGAATGGCACGCCTCTGGTTCCTCGCCCGTCAGACCAGGGAGGGGAGCTGTCCAGCAAGGTAAAGGGCAGACGGCAGGCTGCGGCCGCTGGGACCACAGGGGAACTGTCCAGACAGAACCCTGAAGCCCGAATCTGCCCCCCCCCCGGGGGGCTGTTCTTCTGCAGGAGTACCCAGGCAGCTGCTGAAAGTTTTTTTTAATCCCTGTTTCTCATTCTGGAACATCCCCAGCTCTCATCCCTCCTGCTCCTTGCTTTCTTTCTGTCTATATGTTTGTTTGGCTGTAGCCCACAGGGTTTCTGTGTTTTTTGCTGATCCGTTTGGTCGAATTGTTTTGTTTAAGTGTGAGACTTTGTTACCCTGGGGATAATCTTATTGAAAGGTGGTGTAGAAATAAGCAGGCAAATAACGACGACGTCTGGCTCCCCACCTCCTCTTGGGAGAGGCAGGCGAGGAGAATCGGTTCGAGGCACGCCGGGGAGCCCTTTGCCACCCCTTCCCTCTCCCCAGACGCTCCGCTTCAGGGGCCCAAAATCCAGCTGCCTCTTTCAAGGTGCTTTTTTTGGCAAAGGGCAGGACAAAGAACAGCCCAGAGGTTTCGTTCCCCCCCGGGGGGCACACAAGCCAAAAGGAAAGCTTAGCCTCAAGTCAAAGGGGCAAGCAGGGCAGAAATGGTGTTCTTGAACCCGTACCCAGCAGAGCCTGAACTAACAATGAGCGGAGAACTTTGCCGATGGCGCTAAGAAGCCCTTTCCTGCTGAAGAGACAGTGTGGTGCATCAGTTAGAGAAATGGGCTAGGGCTCAAGAGACATGAGTTTGCATCCCCATTTGGCCATGAAGTGTCTGGGGTGTCTTTGAGGTAGTTTCTCTCCTCTCTCCACCCCCCCTTATCCTGACCCAGCTCACAGGATTGTTGGGAAGATAAAGGAGGAAGGGAGCCATGTGTGAGATCTTGACTTCACTGGAAGAAAGGCAAGGTCGAAATATAATAAATAAAACCTGAAAACCCGCTGATCCCCTGTGTGCCTTTCTTCCTTTCAGGTGCGAAAAGGTCTTGCCAACTCACCCTGCAAGGATGTCGGCCGTCACCGTAAAGCCGATGCAGAAGGGGGCCAGGGGGCTCTTGGTTTTCTCGTTGATGGCTCCCATGCAGACAGTCATGACCAGGAACATGGTCATGACAATTTCGCCCACCACGGCGGCAGGGAGCTGGTCGTCGGAGGCGATGCTGGTGAAGGCAGCTCCTGTGGCATTCTCGTACCGCTCCCAGACCGTCGTCACCTGCAACGGAGAGCTGCTGTGTTTCATGTCCCATCGCCCACCATGACTTGTAACCCACAAGCCTGCACGAGCATTCAGAGATGTCTTCCAACATTTTAGTCCAGTTTCCACCAACCTGGTGCCTGGGCTACAAGGGGGTCATCCTACCACCATCAGGAATGATGGACACTGTCGTCTCTTAAAGCCTCTGGAAGGCTCCAGCTTGTGGGGAGAGGGGCGGCGTTTTAGTCCCTTAATAAATGTGTGATACAGGCTTAAGCAATACCACGTGGCCAGAGAGAAGATACAACTCTGGATGCCCTTTTTTCCCGGCTCCTTGGCTCAACAGGAAGGTTTTTGCACATAATATTCATTTAGAAGACAGCACAGGGACCTCACCTCTCACTCGCTCTCACCCACTCTCGCTCTCTCGTGCATATGTATTATTTTGAAGTTGCTGCACAAGAGTCTACGCCCAGTGTTGTCACCAAGGTTCACTTTTGGTTTATGGGAGAACCACCACCCCAGGAAGCAAACCTCACACCCACACTGCACACCCTCGACACCAGCTGCTCCCTCCTCATCCCATGGCTCCCCAGCGGTTCATCGTACCCGGGCGAGACCTGCTCCGATCAGCCCTCCGCACAGCTGGGCGACCCAGTATGGAATGACCAGCGTCATGTTCAGCCCTCCGACCAGCCACGCGCCAAGGGAAACGGCAGGGTTGTAATGGCCACCACTGCAAGCCAAGGGCAGGAAGAAGAGACCGTGGTTAGGAAAAGAGCCCTCGGAGACCGCCAGGGTGGTCTGTCCTGTTGCTCGGGTGCAGGGGGGCACACCCAAGAAGGGAGGGCAAGAAAACGAGAGAGGACCTCAACCCTTTGGCTCCTCCTCGTTTCCTGCAGTTGGGTTCCACTGCGGCAGAAACCACATTCAAGAAACCCATTAACCGAAAGAAAAGCCATAAACTAGGTGGCAAAGGGAGATCAGAAAGGACTTGTTTACTCCATGGATTGATCGAAGTTTTGAGGGCAAATTTCACCTGCTTCAAGCATACTTTTGCAAAAGGATTAACCCTTGCAGGGCAATGATTCTGCCAGCCAGGAGAAACAGCATTAGCAGTTAGGAGCAAAGTGCGAAGTCTGAGGGTAGAACAGGCTCTCACCCCAGAACAGAAAGCCTCACCCCACTTCAAGGGAAACACCGGCCATGTCAGATGGTTCTTCTACTGGGTTTTAACTCCCACCCCTTTATTACTATGCAGCCAGCTTCCCTTATCTATCTGTCTGTCTGTCTGTCTGTCTGTCTGTCTACCTACCTACCTACCTGTCTATCTATCTGTTGATCAATTGATTGGATATTCTACCTTTTCTCCCAGGGTAGCTCACAAAATGAATTAAAACATGTACCTTGCAAAGAGTTAAAAGTGACGCTATTACAATGAAATTAAACATGCCATACTAAAAACAAGTGCCAAATTGAAACCATATAAGCCCAATGGAAAAGCAAAACAAAATGGGTGGAGCCCAACAGCACCATTAAAAGACTCTTCCTCATCCGCCGGTCCTGGCCAAAGGCAGTCTGTCTCCATGAAAAGAGCTTTGCCTGATGATGGAAAGAGGGCAGGAATGCCAGCGGAGAGCCGGCCTCGCCCTCCAGAGTCTGGGAGCAGCCACCAAGGAGGCCCCGTCTCACCTCCTAGCTGAAGAGGCCTGTGAGGGCGTTGGGACCGAGAGAAAAGCTACTGTGTCTTAAGAATGGAAGGGTCCCATGGGAAGATGCCCACCACCACCAGACACACACACACACACACACACACTCTTCACCACGCCTCTGGCTCCTTCCTTCACCTGAGGTTGCCCAGGACGGCAATGGTGAGTCCCAGGGCCAGTCCGTGGGCCAGCGCCGGCTGCAGCCTCCCCGTCCCCTCCGAGTCCTCAATGACGGAAGCGCAGCCGATGAAGATGAAGAAGGCCGAGCCCACCAGCTCCCCGAGGCAAGGCTGGAGGTACTGCTCATACCAGTTGGGCTGCGAGGGCCGGGACTTGCTCTCCAACTCAGGCTCCTGGACCGACATCTTTCCAAAGTCCACGACGGACATGCCTGGGCGACTCTGGAAGGCAAGAGGCACGGCTTGGTGTCCAGCCAGCATCCCCCGGCCCCCGGCTGCCAGGCCAAGGAGAACGCGGGGGCATGACCCTCGGGCGGGACACAATGGAGCTGTCGGTCTGTTTCCATGCCGCTGCCGTGGGGCGCAGTGCCCTGAACGTGGGCAGGGACTTGGCAAAGCGGCGTCCCTATTGTTCCCTCTTTCTCCCCCACTGTGGAGGAAGTCCTTGGTTGGCCTCCTGCAAGGAGGAGGAAACCCGGGCACATACCGAACGCCAGGCCACAGCAATTGCATTGATGGATTGGCCAGAGTTTTGTTTGGAACCGTCGTTGGCTGAGCCTTTCTGGGCAGCCGAGCGTAGAGTTCTCCGCAGAATTAAATGGCCCTCTAAGCCAGCCAGCCCCCCCCCCCCCAACACACACTGCAGTCTGAGACGAGGCTGAGTCCTCCCTCCGGGTTGACCTGGGTTCAGTTATTACAACATTTAGGGCCACTGCTGACAAGGAGTCTTCCTCTTGAAGATTCCAAAGACTGCAATGGCGATACCCAGGGTCAACCCGGAGGGAGGACTCAGCCTCCCACCTTTGCCCTCAGTGAATTTCCATGGCAGAGTGGGGATTCGAACCCAGGCCGCCTGAGTCCTAGTCTGTCACTCTCTTCCCTACACCTAAAACCACACTTTAAACATCTCACTTATCTTGGAAGCCCTGTTAGGGTTGCTATAAGTCGGTCCGACAGAACAACGGCAGGAGGACGGCAACAGGTGGATGCATTAAATTGCTCTGTCCTCTTTAGAGCAGATTTTTGACTGACCAGTTAAATGGGCAACTGCTGCCCATTCAGAATGTGAAAGGGTGCTCTCTGCCATGATCCTGGACCATCCATGCACCGCTCCTGATTTCAGGCCCTAAGTCGGCGTTGCATCCTGGCACAGAGAGAACTGGAAGACAAGCGATTTGGAAGGGGCAGGTTGGAAGCCAAAAGAAGCTAGTGGGGTCCCTGATGGTTTACTGCCTGGAGGTGGAATGAGTTTTGCCTCACATACGGCACTGAGGGGCCATAAAAAGGCATGGTGCATGAAGCAGGGCGTGGAGTGTGCTCCTAACACGCACCGTCTCCTTCTCAACTCTGCTAGAAGCAACACACGGGCAACAATCCTTCCTAAATAACGCATCCTTTGTCTGTGCTCTTGAGTTGGCACCCACTTACTTCCATGGGCACAGCGTGATCCAGTGTCTTTGCCATTCGGAAGCAGGGCACGTGGATTCCAGCGGCCCTTATGCTGAGAAAGCACCACCTGTCCGTTTGCCTACCTCCAACGCCTTTTGATGCTCAGGTGAGCGGATCCATTAAAAACAAGGCACCTTTCCAACTTTAATTTTGGGAAGACTGGACCAGACAGTGCATTGGCCTCAGGTGGTACGATAGGCAACCTTGTTAAAAGTCCCACTGCTTAGTGGATGCGATCCTTCTGGAACAGAAGACGGGCTGGCCAGACTTTCTGAGGGAATCAGGTGGGAAATTTCTTTGGGACAGAAAAGCCCATGCTCCAGCTTTTTCTCCCAAATAGAAATTTGCTCGCTCACATTTTTGAATTTATCTGAATTAACAGCCCTATAGTAACACTACCCCCCACCTTCCTCTCCATAGTCACAACAACAGTGACAGGTTTGGCTTTTAGTACATTAAAACATTGCATTAGGTGCCACAAAAACTTAACAGCACTTGACATTTAGTGTTTTAAATCACTTCTTTCAATAATTCTAAGCAGAACGACTTCTCATGAGAGTTGGGATTTGACAAGAATTTGCTACTCGGAATCGTGTGTGTGTTTTTTAAAATGCCATTGAGTTTTACTCCAGCACCAGCTGGGAATAAGCCCTCTCCTATTTCAGCCTGAGGACGTCTTCTGTGTCACTCCGAAGCTCCCCGATTCCCTTCACCCGAGGAGAGCGCAGCCCATTCAGAGGCATCCCGAGGGACACCTGCTTGGCACAGACGCTTCTGCTCATCTTTTGGCAGGAAGGATATTTATTTCCATGCACTTTCCAAGCAAGTTTGCAGAGGTAGCTCCCTGCCCTTTAAGCTCTATCGTGATTGCAACAGGTGCTTGAAAAAGTTTGCTGGTCTTGCCATGCTCCTAGTGGCTAATGTATCTTAAAGTTGTTCCAACGAGCTGTTTCTGTTATTCTTTGTTAACTATTTTGAAATATTTCGAAATGAAACTCCCATGCTCTCCCATCCATCCCTAGCCCAGCAGAGGTGCTCCGATGCTCCAGCCCAACACCCCTGGCGCTGGGACGTACCTGTGGCTCTCGGCTACCCTGGGGTCCCAGAGTCCAGCTGTCTCTGTCCTAGCAGAAGAGATGCCCGCCAGGTCCCTCCAGAAAGCTGGCCCTTTTCTGCGGCAGGGAAGGGTTTGGTGATCTCAGGCAAGTATGGCCACGCTCCCAGCTTGACCTGTGGTGTATGCGAAGTGTGTGCAGAAAACAGGGGGGAGCAGAGGGCAATTGTGCTCTTAAAAACAGGCAGTAAAAGCCAAAGGGAGAGGGGGGAGGCCCTTCCAGCCACCTGGAAGAGGAGGAGGAGGAGGAGGAGGAGCGCTCTTTATCTGGGCCGGCCCATGGTTCAAGGCTTTGTTTCCGAAGCACGAGCCAGGGCGGGTTGCCAGCTGAGGGTGAAGTGCAGCAGGAAGGAGTGCAAACCGGCACCTTCCCAAAGGCACTGGTGCTTTTTCAAGGCATACTTTCTCTGCACCTGGAAAGAAGGAGCTTTGGAGCACGTGCAGAGTGTCCTTCAGCAGGGACTTCACTGAGGAGGACAGCTCTGTCATCTGTGAGGTGGATGTTGGCCTTTACCGCCGCGCAAAACCGGGGGGGGGGAATACACCCGAGTCACTGAAATGTCAGTTTGTCCTCCTGTCCGTCAGTGTTTTTAACTCCCCCCCCCCCCACGCTGTCAATTTCCCTGTCGAGAATGCAGAGCTTATGGGACTGATGGTCACAAGAGAGCAAGATTTTTGTCATCATGGTCAGAGGTGGGGGGATTAGTGGCTGGGGGGTCAGCGCCCAGCAGCGCCCAGGATGATGGGAGTTGCTTCTCCTCCTTGGCTTTGATGATGCTTAAGACGATGTCAGAAGCAGGGGGGCCAGAGAGAAGGCAAGTCCATCAAAGCCTCTTCGAGAGCCATGGATCTGGGCCACGAAAACATCAGCCTTGGTGGGAACACATGAACGGAAGGGAAGGAGGAGAGCTTGGGAAAGTTGGAGGATTCTGGGAATCATCATAATAATAGTAACAATAGTCAGCACTTCTGTGGTCGTTGTTTATTACATTTCTCTTCTCTCCTGCCTTTCCCCTTGGAGGGAGCGTCGTGCTCATGGCAGCTTACAATCATTAGGAAACCTAATAAACACAACAAGTGAAAGCAAATTTGATGACAGAATCATTAGAATCAAATAAAATGGAGCGCCACAATAAAAGCCGTGCCAATGAATTAAATCTGCCATTAAAATCATCGCAATAAATCCCACTGCATTGTAAGGTGCACTAAAACACGGTGTCTTTGCAGCCTTCCTAAAAGCTGTGAGTGGGAATTGATGGCATCACGGAGGGAAGTCAGTTTGTCAGACTGGGAGCTGTACAGGACGGAGCCCCCTACTCCAAAAAAAGCAACCTTTCCCAGCTCTGGGGAAGGTCATGGATAGGGAATGTGGAAGACCTGGTCTAAGGGAGGCCAAAGCGTTGACCCAGAAGGCGGGGGCCGAGGCCCGCCTGCCAGGGTGCCAGGAGTGAGGCGCCGTGGCCTGGGGAAAACAAAGCTCCCAATGGAGTGGCGTTGAGCCTTTCGAAAGCTCTGGCAGAATCATACGGCCCAGAAGAACTCCCCACGTGAGTCAGGAGGGCTGCATGAGATGTGAGCCGTGGCAGGAATGATGGCCGCTGAAGCAGCTGCACAAACACACCCACACCCTTTGGGGTTGCCATTACCCAGATTCAGGGGCTATTTACCTGGGTCTCCCCCCCTCCTGCCCATGCCTACCATCAACCCCTCCCAAACCTTGCCTGCTCCATCTTTAGGGCATTAGAAGAACCCTCCCCCAAGGGCCAAGGCCGACGAGACCCGGGCACACCCTCAGAAGGTGAAGGGCCTCCTGGGCGCCTGACAGGCAGCTCCCTTTCAGCTTCGTGCCGGATTCTGCAATCAGACTTGCAAGATTGCACCCTGTGACCATCACTCGCCTTTCTGCACTTGAGGAATCCCCTCTCCTGACAACATGCAACCTGTATCATCATCCAGTTTGACCGTGGAAGGAATCGCCAAAGGCCTCGAGAAAGGTTGCCCAAGGGGGGGTTCTCCAGAGGTGGGCAATGCCAGTCAGAAAGCCTTTCCTGGCCCACCACCCTTCAAAAACTAAAGGCTACCAAGGACCGGTGGAGGTGGCCTTCAGAGGCAGGGCCCCATGACGACGACGGGCAACGTGGGTCGAGGGACAGGAGGCAATGCAACCCACAGGCCAAGACGATGATTCAATGATGGCCCTGAACCGAGAGTCTAGGGAGCAGGGAAAAGTCATCAGGAAAAGTCCTGATTTTAGCCCTGCCTGGTGGACGCACGTTCGTTTCCTCCTTCACCAATTTACCGGAGTTCACATGAGGAATTTCAGCAATGCCTCCGAGACAATCCCAAGTCTTGACGTCGGCAATAAAGGGAGGAAGCCTCACGTAGCGGGTTGTTTCCCTTAAGTTTAAAGAAGAATTCTGGAAGAACTTTATAGCCCTCTTTCTTCTGCTAAGCCTGGACAATCCGGGGAGGCCTGACCCTGCAAGTGGCTCACGTCAGGCTGATCCTTGATAAGCAACTGCTGTGTCGTCAGCGTTTCCATTTCCTTTGGGGGGGTGGGGGGTGGGCAGGGAATTGTCCTCTCCTGACCTTGTTCGCTGAGATGTGGCCACAGGGGATTTCTTGGCCCCCTTCCTCTTCCAGCGTCTGCTGGCCTCAACCAGGAGGTGGCATCCATCAACCCCCTGCCACCTTCTCCTCCCCCCCCCCACCCATATCCTCCCTTCTGGAGAGCTGGGAGACTCTTTAGAGCCAAGGGAGTGGTGCAGAGGAGAAAAGAAGGGCTATTGCCAGGGGAAGACCAGAAGCCACTCTTGGGGCAACGGAGGCAGCCCACTGGGATCTCCCACTCTAGGCAGGCAGGCGGGAGTGATGGAGACCTCGGTTCAAGGGTCCCGCCAGAGCTTGGCCTTTGACCAGCCGTTTCGATCCCCAGCTGACACAACGTCAGGGCATTGTGGGAAATCACAAAGGCCGCTTCAAAGCCCATCTGCCCGTTAAGCTCAAGGCCAAGAAGGCACAGCGGTAGGGCTTCGAAGGGTCCTGGGAGACCTCAAACCTGGAGCCACCTTGTATATAGAATCACAGAATCCTCATCAGATTGAAAGGGACCTTGGAGGTCTTCTAGTCCAACCCCCTGCCCAAGGCAGGAGACCTCCTCCCATCCCGGATGGTATGAAGGCCACCAATACATCCTTTGGTACCTGGGCACTCTTTTAAGCTACTGTGGTGGTATCCATTTGGTATAACTCCTTTTCGATGTGGTGTGCCTAACGGAGTTTTCAGAGTATGTGAGATATTTAAGATGTGGTTTTACCAGGGCTACCCCTGCCCCCTGACTTGAGTTCACCTGGCCATGGAGAGTTACGAACCCAGGACTCCTGAGTCCTTGCCTGACACTCAGCCCAGCCTGGCAGTTCTGGTGTACGTTATTTGGGGATGGAAATAATGCAGCAGAACTGGAGAGGTGAGGGAATGAGGCAAGCGAAACCCACCACACATCCCTCACCTTCAAGGAGCAAGAAGCGGCTAAATTTGAAGGCCTCGACACCAGGGAGATGCAAGAAAGAAAGGTGTCAGACCCTCCCAGGCAGTGCTTGGGTTGCTGCCACCGAAGGACGCCTGTATGACGAAGGAGACTTTCCAAACCCTCCTGGGGAAACCATCTTCTGCGGGAGTGAAGAGGCGGCCGAGAGAAGGGAGGCATCAGCCTTTCCTCATGTGTGATGATGGCAGCCTCAGGACCGTAGCGGGAATGCACAGAGGCAGCAGCTGTGCTGGCCCTTCCATCTCTTCAGACACAGATGCTCTTTACATCGGCTGTCAAGGAACAAAAGCGGGTCCCCCATTCAGACGGGGTGAGACAAGATGCTGCTGCTGCCTCTGCTTCTGCTGCCCAGAGGCAAAAAATCATGATGTTTCTGGCTGAAAGAGAGAGGGATGCTCCGGCGCACACAAACCACCGCCTGGATTCATTAACGCTTCTCCGTTTTTGCTCGTGGGAGTAATCAAAAAACAAAATAGGCTTATAAAGTGGCTTTCAAAACACATTTCGGAACCAGCAATGAGACGAGCAAAACAAACACCTCTTCGACGCAAGGCAGCCATGGGAACCTTCAAAGGAGATTGTGCGAGAGAGAGCCTGGTGTGGTCTCACAGTGAAAATGTTGGACTAGGATCCGGGAGACCAGGATTCATATCCCCACGTGGTTATGAAACACATTGGGGAACTCTGGTTTGGATGATGCTTCCCTACAGGGTTGTTGGGACAATAATGGGGGGAGAAGGAGCCACGGACACACAGCCTCAAGGTGCTTGAATGAAGGAAAGCATGAACAAGTCGGAAATGTTCCCTTCCATAGACGTCATGAGCCCGGTGCTCTGGCTGATCGTTGTTGTCCTTCCGGGCTTTGGGATACAGACGTTTTCCAAGCCCTGGTGCTGGAGATCTGGAGTTGGGATTTTCTCAAAGCAAACCTGGCTGGTCTGGAAGCCCTCCTTTAGAAGCAGCAGGAGGAAGAGGAAAGGCTGTCTGGAGAAATAGCCTTATCTTAGTCCCATCCCCTTCTTGTTAGGGACAGGTGGCTCCATCCTGATGCATTGTGTGTCTACGTGGGAAAGTCCAGTACCCGCTTGAGCAGGTTCTGACCAAATGCTGCTGGTCCTCTCCTCTGCTGCTTCCCCATCCTGCTTCATCACCGTCCCAAAGAGCAGAGCCAGGCTTTGCTAAGAGCAGAAAGGGGTAGCCTTTCATCTTCTAAAAGGTGCAGACCACAATTCCCACAATTATCCTTACTGTTGGCCATGGTGGGTGTGGTTGATGGGAGAGGAAGCTCATCACAGCTGGAGGATTAAAGTTTCCCCATCTCTGTCTCAAAACATGGTAGGGGTCCTTCCATCAGAGCCACCAAAGACCAGACCAGAGCTGTCTTCCCGTGACTCTTCCTGCCGGAGCGGCTCTTGGGTCTGCTCCTGCCGCTGTGATCGAGTTGACTGGACGCCCGGGCACGGCGACAAGGAGGGTTTCATCTCCTCTTTTAATAAGACAAAAGCTGCCTGGAGGCGGGAACGCCAAAATCTTTGCTCCCTCCGGAAACTAGAAAACTTTCTTTTGAACGGCTGGTTCGCGAGCAAAGGGAGTGAAATCTCACGACAGCCAATTCGCCGTGCGTGTCCATTTTTTTTCGCCACGACGTCCGGATATTCCAAAGGGTCGCTGGATGAACAGCTCAGTGAGTTGGACAGCTGGCTTGTGGAACCAGAGGATGGGAGCTTGATCCCCCCACTGGGCCTTGTGGGAGAAGAGCCAGGCTGGGGGATCTCAAGGAAGCTCTGCCGTCCCCGGGCATCCCCAGGAGGAGGATCGGGGATCCACTCCTGACTGGAGTCCTCCACACCTAGAAACCCCCCCGGGGCAGGTTACTGCCTGTCGGGATCTGAGCAGCAGCAGCCACCGCCACTCTTCAGCCGGATAGTTGGGGGAGCAGCCCAAGACAAGAAGGCAGCCCAGGGCGGCTGAAGGGCGAGAGAATGTTGGATCCAGACCAGATTCTAACTCATTCCTCACTTACACCTTTTCATTGCCTGGCTGTAAATCTTCCGTGAGTGAGATTCTTGGGACACGTTTGCACCTCCTGACCTTAATGCTAGCCAGTTTTATTAATGTGCACTGGGAACAGAATGCCAAGCCGCACATTCCGCTGAGAAGGGAGAATAGAGAGACTTCTTCTTCTTCTTTAAAGTTACACAATGGTTAGAGGCAGCTTAAGCAGTCGAGTCACACGTTGTCCTTCCTGAGCGGAGCCCGTTGCATGTCGGCTGCTTGAGCAATCGTTTATCTTGCTTTATTTGTGTGCTGGGTAATTAAAAAGCCTCGTTTATAGCTGCTGTTTTCTCTGCTGGCTGAAAGGTACAGAATGCCACAGCTGTTTTTACGATGTTTTCGCAAGGCGACAGGGATGGAAGGGAAATTTCCACTTGCTGCTCTCAGCACAAAAAGTTATACAGGTGGCCCTGAGTAGGCATAGAGTGTCCCTCTTCAGAGGACAAAGACATGTGTTCGGATCATGACCCTCTTCCGGCTTGGTTCATCTCCGACGCTCTATGTGGATGACCAGCCTGGTCGCTGCATCTCCGGGGCAACCCCTGAAAGGACATTAATTACTGCAGCTGGCCATTTGGCAAGCAAATTTCCACCAGATCAAAATGAAGAGCCACCCAAGGTTTTCCTGAGCGTGAGAGAGAACTGCAGAAGCCCCACATGTTTTCAGATGATCTTTGGCCCAAATGCAGTTCCAACTCAAGGACAGCCAGCAGGTCAATGGCTTTATGGTAAACCCCCACTTCTGTAGACCTCTCTGATTCAACGATTGAAATCTTACTGCTTAGTGTAGTAAGTTAGAGCTGGAGCAGGCCCATCTGAATCACTGGAGGGTATAGAGGAGTTGAGCCACCATATCCCCACTGAGGCAGCAGGCCTACTCCACTGCAACTTACTAAACTAAGCAACAGCCAACAACTGTACTTTAGTAGAGCATTCCATGAGAAGACAATATTGCTAGGAAAAGTTGAAGACAGCAAGAAAAGAGGAAGATCCAATGTGAGAGGGATTGACTCCATAAAAGAAGCCACAGCCTTGAGTTTGCAAGACCTGAGCAAGCCTGTCCCTGAGAGGACCTTTCGGAGGCCACTCATTCGTAGAGTCACCAAAAGTTGGAAATGACTTGATATAGCACAGAACAACCATTCCAGTAAGGACAACTTGTTGGATGTGGGCTCTGATCTTTGGAATACATAGTCTCCCCCCCCCCCCCCCCCCGAGAAACAAACTATAAGCAGCAGAGCCTCTTGTCCTGCTCCTGGTTGCCAGCTGAAGGCAAAAGCCTCAAGATTTCTGCCTGCTTTGACTGCTTTTTGGAGAGAGGGCACCTCTGCCAGCACAGCCTGAGAACCCACCACCTGGGCGAACAGAACCGTCCCCTATTGGAGAACCACCATCAGCCAGTAAACACAGCCATGATAAGAGGCTCAAGCCATCGACGCTCATCACCACACTTCACGTCCCAGAGAACATGGCCAACCTGCCAGGAAAAGTAGCTTGCGTTTGTGACTGTAAAGCACGCCTGACACACACACACACAAAACCAGGAGGCGACATTTCCCGCAGGTCTGAAACGTTGGCTGGCGCTCACACTCCTGAGCCCATGTCAGAACATCTTTCTTGGCACTCCGAGCTGCTGTTTTTTGGGAAAGAAGGCTGGCCCCAGAGCTCTGAGTGTCTCCACCAAGTTCTTGGAACCACTCGTGGCAAAAAGAAGGACGAGGTGCTTCTTTCCGATAAAAGGAATACGGTTCGTCTGGTGAGCGCTGCCCAGTCCTGAATTTCTGTAGCCCCACTCTCTGCTGTCTGTCTCGTCTCTGCTAAATCTGCCCAGGGATGCTCCACACAACAAAAATTCCACTAGACTGCCTTAGACTTCCCCAGTTTTCAACCTCACCTCCTTCTGAAAACCAACCCGTTGGGTGTTCTAATGCCAGCCAGTCGGGTCCCTTTTGTCCAGGCCGGGTGTGCCCATGGACAGGGCGGCCTACGAGCCGGCTTGCCTGAACATCTGAAGAAGGGGCATCATCACAGAAGCCATTCACATGAACAACTCGCTAAGAGGACAGGAAATAATCAGCCCTTTTGCTCCAACACAGAATGTCTTTGAAACAGCAATGAGATGTCATCAAGACAGCCGTTAATGGGGATGGCTTAATTAGGAGCTTGCTTCATGCGCTAACAGCAGCGCGATAGTTGGCAAACCGCTAGGGATCGGGTCTCCAGCTGCTCTTTTGTATCACGTTACAGTTCATTGCTTAATGGAGAGGCGTGTGGCACCATCCCTGCCTGAAATGAGTTTCCTGATGGACTTAAGCGCTCACTGAGGATTCCAGAAACCCTTGGTGGGCCATCCATATCCTTCCCATGTGGTTGGCTGTCTGATTTCTTAAACTCTGAGACTTCCAAGAGGTTCGAGTCCCAAAACCATCATGGCCTCGGGACAAGACCTTACAAGACCTGGCCCGGCAAAGAGAGGGCTGGGACAGACACGCTTTGGAGCTGGTCCCGTGTGGTTCACATCCAGGGCTGTAGTTCTAAGCAGAAGGGAGAAGGGACCCTGAGAAGGCTTGTGCGATCGCTGGTGTTGCTGGTGGCCATCTTAGGAGAACTGGGGGGTATGGCTCAGTCTCCAGGAAAGAAGCTTCGAGACTAGGGCCCTCGGACCCCTTTCAAACTATCCCTCGGATGTCAGAGAGAAGACAGGCCCTGGTCACGCACCCTTGAGGCCAAGAGAAAAGATGGTGGTCTTCTGCGACCACAGGGGCTGCATTCCATGAAGAGCTTGGGGACTCCTTAGAACACGCGTTCACAGGAGGAGCTCAAGGGTGCCAGACATGCTCCCCAAGGCTCATCATGGGCAATCCTGCCCTGTGATGGATGTACCCCTAAAGCCTAGCCATGGCCCCCCTGGGAGCCCTGGAACAGCCTTTCCCCAACCTGGGCCCTGCCAAAGGCAATGGGCTACAACTCCCATCATCCACACAGCATGCAGGAAGTCCAACACATTTGCTGGAGAAGGCACACCCTACAGCTTTCCCTCAAATCCTCCCTAATGCACATTCTGCGTTCCCTGAAAAAGGCCAACATGGACGCGGGAGAGGCTGAAACGTTTGGGGGAACCCACAGCTCCCCTCTCGATCCTCAGAAAGAGGCTCACGTTCATTAGATTCTTGTGTCACACCTTTGCCTCTTCAGCCACGCTGGCTGTGGGCTGAACTCCAACCCTAAGATAATAGTTGATATATTTCCCTTTATATATATAAAAAAACTTGTGTTAAAAAGGTGACAAAGAACACTCAGCTCTCCTGCCCTACTTTTATCTTTACATACCACAATCGTGGGCACGGTTATTGGCTTGGTTGAGACCAAGCAGTTTAAATGTTACACAGCAGTTTGCTGAGTGAGAAGGCAAAAAGAAAAAAGAAAAAGAAAAGAAAACCCAAAAACACACACACTTCCATACCAGCTTTTATAGGATGCCTATGAAAATTTACAGATGCTTTTATAAAACCAATGATTTTTTACAGAGCTCCGTCGATACTGATGGAATTTTCCAAAAGAATGCAGTTTAAGCCACCTGTTCATCCCTAGAGAAATTTGTAGAAATATAGGAAGAGTTTCCTGCGGTAGGTGGGCAGATCTTCGGAGATTACGGTTGTCTCAGGAATTGACAGAAAATACTGAAATAGGTTAAAAGTGCAAGCCAAACTTCCACGCCATACCTTTCTAAACATACCAGTTCACCAGGGAAAGGTCTACCCATGGGAGAAATGACCCAAACAGAGGCCTCAGCAACAGCGCACCCAGTTTTCTTTGCTAGGACCCCCAAGCGCCACTGCGTTTTGGGGTCAGGACCTGTTGGGGAAGGGGGGAATTTTGGGTCGGTGCAAGCAAAGGCTCTGTCTTCTGTAATCCAACCCCAGACGGAGCGATTTCCTGCCACGACAGAAAGCTGATGGAAGAGCAAGTGGAGGCTCCCTTTGTATGCAGAGGAGGGAGCATCTGATTTCATCGCCCCCTCATTCAAATGATTAATGGCCATTTCAAGGTCAGTACCTGAACGTCTTGGAAGCTTGGCGCTTCTCCCTCTGGCTGTGGAAGACAGTGGCCACTTCTTCTGTCAGAGGGTCAGGTATTTGGGTGAATTACAGAGGTGCCAAATCCTGAAGGGGGGGGGGAGCCCGGTGGCTGCAGCAAAACGAACGGTCTTGCAGTACCTTAGAGAGCACCAGGCATGGCAGAGCAAGTCGGTGCTCTCCCCTTAAGCTTAAAAAGAAGAATCACGGACTGCTATTCCACAAGGAGTTTTAATTTCCTTGCCAGTGCCAAAACGTTCACTTTAAGCGTCAGCGCAACCGTAACTACTTTTTCTTTTTTGCATTGCATTTCCCTTTGATCTTACTGCTTACAACCTGTTTCTCCTAAAAACTGTGCGTTCCCCCCCCCACACACACACACGTACACCAGCCAACTGAGGATAACAGTTAAAACGCATTGGATGAAATTGACTGCAGTTCACAAGAGCTCATCTGCCAGTCTTTCAGAGGCCGCTCAAACCTCTGCCGTTGTTTTTTTCCTGAAGAATTATGTAATACGGATTCTTAGCAGGCATTTGCCGGGGAGGCCTGCGCTCTGCAGTCTAGCTATTTTAGCAGCTGAGAAGCACGGGGGCTCCCAGCAAAAGCACGGCGGGCAAGGGAGATGCCGGCAGAACAGCTGCACACTCGGCAAGCAGCTCCTTAGCCGTGCGTGTTAAGGACGGCACGCTCTGGAAAACGCTCTAAGCGGCAGATAGGCTACAGATGCTTTAGAACAGCGGGAGAGCTCCTGAGATAGAAGAATCCCATGCCATCATTTTGCAAGGAAGGCTGCAGAATAGCTGTCTCTTCTTGAAGGGTCCTTGAAGGCTGCAGAGACCCAGGCAGGGAAGGAAGGAAGGAAAGAAAGAAAGGGGGAAGCAGTTGGTTCCCAGGGAAGCACAGATGAGCACCATGTGCCCGAGAAGGGCACCAAGAGAGGCTTTCAGGGAAAAGCTGTCGGGATGAACTTGCAATGGGCAGCCCAGTAACCAAAGCTGGCACGTGCAGGGAAGGGAGGGCCCAGCCCTTGACATGACAACCGAAACCCCCGCTCTGCCTTTGTCTGGCCTGCCGAGATCCCCCCCCCCCCCACATCTCAAGAACAGAAGACACCACCAGTCTCCTTTAACTTCCTCCGTTAATAGCCCCAGATTAGATCTTGATGGAACAGCAGGATCCCAGATTCCACTTTAAGAAGCAGTCAGCCACCCTACCAAGGAGGAAATGGTGCCAGAGGGTGTGCGCATGTGCCTGTGTGCTTCAAATTGCTCTGCACGGCAACATTTGGGAGAACTGGTCCCTGAGAAAGAGAAGGTGTTCTGTCCAACTCACATCCCACCTCTGGGACACCTTTGTCCCAGGAAACGACTCGGGACAGACCCATCATGGCTGCAAAATCCAGAGGGTACCTGCTCCTCTTTCAGATTCTGATTTATTGGCAAATCTCACCCCGAGCAAATCACTCTTTCCCCACCCATATTAGCAAGGAGAGAGCAGCCTGCATCAGGATGGCTGGAAGGATGGGAGGCAGGAGAGAAGACTGCAGGGCGACAGCTGCGTTGGTGGACGTACGTAGGCAGGTCCTCTACAGACTGCCGAGTAGGAAATCTGGTCCTGGGGATCAGAAAGGGGAGGCACCCCTGTGAGAGACCATTAACATCAGCGTTATCCAGAAGGAAGGAGCTTCGCATGGCGAAAAGACCATCAGCACCATCGGTAATTTCCGTGCGTTCGGGGCCTGACACCGGAGGATGACACCCCGACCTTGACAGATGCTGAGAGTCGTCACGGACTTCCCGATCACTCCTACCTCACCTGCCATTGGAATACCTGGCACCCCACCCCCCCAAGAGTCCCAAGCCCTCATAGGATCAGGTCCCTCTTCTTACTACATGACATGCACACACTGCTCCTTTTAACAGGGGTGGGCAAGGCGGGTGGGCCCAGCGACCAATTTACAGTCTCTGGTTGCACTCTGGGGCTCTACAATCTACTGAAACGGCCCCTCCCCAAACAGAATGTGGTTGGAAGTAATTGAAAAACATTCAATGTTGGCTGTTAAAGCGTTCCTGTTTAAAAGCTGAACGTCCAACTCTTGGAGGCATCCATGTCTTGGCATTAATTTTTTTCCTTGCTGGGAAATGCAGAAACAGCCAGGGGGAGGGCTGCACTTAACCACCACCCCCTTTTTTAAACTTTTAATGATGGCCTGTCCGAAGAAAAGCTGATGGATATGCACCATATACCTCCCTGAAGATGTCAGCGGCCGTTAGAAGTTCACCAACTCATTATACAACTCCGAGTAGAGAGATTAACAAGCAAGCAGTAAATTGAGGACATCTCACCCAAAGGCTTAACACCGATAAGAAGTTGGAAGAATCTGGCTGCCCGCTGCGCTGTTCAAATAGAAAGGGGTTTATCGGCCTTCTAGCCCTTTGCAAACTATCTTTTTGGAAGCTTTGGGGAGGGAAGAGCTGTTTCCCGTATTTGAATTTGTGACTTTTGAGTCAGGCGAGGAAGGGCAGATTGCAGATGGGAAGAGGCAGGCGTTCGCCTCCACAGAGAAAGTCTGAAAACAAACAGATTAGAACCCAAGCCAATTCAACAAGCTGTTTTCTAATCACTCGCCAAAGTACCTGGCTCTGCTTGCAGTGGAATAAACTTTAGTGTCACAAACGGAAACGCTTCCAGCAGAATTCTGCAGCTGTCACACAGGGGGAAGACAATGCCTGCCCTGTCTGAGCAAAGCCACAGCCTGCGCCCCCCCCCCCCCCAAGCATGCCTGCACCTTTGGGGCACCAGTACAGCTCCTGGGGAGAGCCTGCCCACTCCGCAGAGGGGAGGACAGGCCTAAAAAGCTCTGTGGGACTAGCCCCCTCAAGCAAGACAGCAGGATGAAGTCAGGAGGTGGGGTGTAACCCAGCCCTTGCACCAAAATAGGCCCCTGCCCGTCCCACGGCTGCAAGACGCTGTGGGGTCAGACCGAAGGGGGCTCATCGGCACCAAGATCTAATCTTTACAGTCAAGGTGCAAAAAGGTCCTCATTAAATTCCTCTTTTCTTTCTCATAGATTTGGTCCACCCCTACTAGGGAAGGAATTTTGAAGCCCTGTGCCATTGCCTACCTCCAGGCAAGATGGAGAGACCAGGGGGGATAATTTCCCCCCTGCACCACACCTGCTAGTATTTCTGCAATTCATGCAGTGAGACATCACTTTAAAGCCAAAACTTCTCCAGGGTGAGACCAGGGAGGGATCCTAATTAAATCTTAATTCAGAAGTCAGGAAAAAAGCATGGAAAATACTGGCCTGCAGCAGACTGCAGGCACTCCCTCCCTCCCTGGAGGAAAAAAGCTGGGTTCACCAGCCCTCAGCAACCAAAGCTTTCCCAGAGAGATGACAGGGACTGATTAATTATGGGATACCTTACATCTTCTCTTCAGTGAGAAGAGGGGACACACACGATTCCCTTCCTCTCCAGTTTAACTTCCTATCAACAACCCTGCGAGGTAGATCAGGCCAAGATGTTCTGGCTGGTTCACAGGGACCTACTAAGCTTCGGGACCAAAGAGAGATTTGAACCCTGCTCTCCTGAGGACTAGTCCAACAGGCGAACAACGGCAACCACAGCACCACTGGCCTGCATCCCATCTGCTCAGCAGAAATTAGGACACCGCGCCACAGTCTAACTCAGCCCCAGCCTGCATCTGCTCATCTTGAAAATAAATAATACTGGGGCGAGCCCTCCCCACCACAATGCTAAGCTTCAGGCTTACACCAGTGCTGGTGTAAGCCCTTGAGGGATTCTTTTTTGCTCGGAGCAGATAAATCTGCGTCTCTAGGATAGGAGCAAAAGGCCATCGCCGTCATGCTGTGCTGGCCCGGTGTGCTGCCGTCCTTGGTAATGTCTGCATAGTGCTGGTGGATGCAGGGGTTGCCACAGGCCAGTGACAGGGTCTAGGCTGAATTCAGAAGATGCGCTGGCGTGCACTGCAGAGGCTTAATGCAGTAGCTTTAGCTACTTCCAGGGATTAATAAAATACGCCGAGCAGAAATTTTTAGAATTGTAATAGATGTCTATTCCCCCAAAGAGGTTTCACTAGATGTTGCTGTTTGAAACATGTCATCGTTCTTAAAACACAGGTCCCTGAAAACAAGTCAGGGTCAAACTACACCAGACACCCAGGCTGCCTTTTAAAGCTTCCCTCCCTGCTTGAGGGATGGAAGACCCGTTTGTTCACGTGGGAGCTGCCGTGCCTTGCGAAGGAGCTTGCTTTGTTCTGTTACTGGTCATCAGGAGATCCGTGTGGCTTCGTTTCAGGTTTGGTTTCCCAATCCTACTACAGGTTGAAATTCTGCATATAAACTGCAGGTGCCCAAAATCAGCTCATTTAGCCCTCTAACTACACACCACGAATGGTAACAAGGAAAAAGGAGAGAAAAAAAGGACACTGCTGATTGGAAAACAGAAACAAGGGCTAACAGAAAGCAAGGTCTGAAGGATAATGCCACCCCCCTCAGCTGCCTGCTCATCACAGCCCTCTGCAGACTTGTTGAGCTCAATGCACAGGATGTTGTAGGGAACGCAGAGGTGTTTGGAGAGGGTGGCTGACACACACCGTGTTCCTCTACCCACCCACTGCGTCATACATGAGCACAAATGAACACCTGAATAACGCCCAAGTCACTGAGACGCAAGGAGACACAAAGCAAGACATGACAGGACAAAAGATCCCACCATTTATTCATCGTTGCTGGTGGCCTGTTAGGTGCACGTTTCCACGCAGCCAGAGCGGGGAGAAGAGGTGCAGCCGGAGGGCTCATGCCAGAATTCCTTCTCCCTTGACGGAACAGATCAGGTTTCCACCAAAGAGAAAGAACCCAAACTGCAAGGGGCACTGGAGAATGACCACCAGCAAGAATCCACAACAGGAAAGGCAGACACACGAGAGGAGGAGGAGACTCCAGGAACAGCTGAGAACCAACCATCCACCGACATCACTCCCCCCGGCCCCCGCCTTCGCTCCCAGTCCAGTCCTCAAGGGCCCAGCGAGACAAGAGAGGGCAAGCAAACCAGGCCCATCCTCCTTTTAAACTTGAGGACAGGAATAGATTCTGTCCATAATAATAATATTTTTTTAAAAAAAACACAGTTCCATGAATGTGTGGGGAGAGACTCAGCTGTGATTCAGCTTCTCACAAAAGGAGGCCATTCATTCACAAGGCAGCGTGACGTCAAAGGCAGGAGGGATGGAGGGGCTACCCCTGCACCGGGTCCACTGCCGACGTTCTCCTGACGGAAGACGCCATCCCTGGAGAGGAGCCGGAGGGAGCAAGCGCATGCAGGGCCCCTGCCGGAAGGGGAGGCGGCAGGCTCACCTTGCGCTCCGTGGCAGCTGATGTGTTACAGGGTAATGTCTGCAAGACCTGCGTGGGAAGAGAAGACCAAGAAAGGGGGCGGGGGGGGGGGCAGGCAATGGTGTCAGCCCACCCAAATTTGATCTGGACCCAGGAGTTGAAAGACCAGGAGTTTAAGGGGGGTGGGTTGAGGGGCTAAAGAACACAGAAAAATCAATAGCAGCTTTCTGAAAATGGGAATCAAGCTTTCGGAGAAGCACGAGCGATCCCTACCCTTCCAAGAAGGGTCGGAAGAGACGGGGAAGAGATGGAAGAGATGGAAGAGAGGCAGGGCTGGGCACCCACCCTTGTCCTCTGAGGTACAGCAGGGATGCCGGCCCCTGGTCTCAGAAGAGCGCCTGGGCCAGCCCTCCCAAACCCTCAAGTAGGACCGAAGACGGCAAAGCAAAGGGGACCACCTACCCAGTTTCTGGGAGTCCTTGGTAGCCCAAACTAGGCAGTAGTGCTGCATGAGCTGTTCAAGCAGCTCCTTCTCATCAAGGAACTCCAGCGCCTCTACCCTGGAAGGAAGCAGACAGGAAGGACTGTGGTGGACACAGACAGATGCACGCAGAGAAACCTCTGACCCAAGAAATCCCCAGGAGAGATGGGGGGGGGGGGGGAAGACAGCTGGACTGGATCCAGAGAGATTTGGGTTCAAACCCCAACTCAGCTCAATCCTTGGGTTCCAATCCTTCCTCAGCCATAAAGCCAGATGTGACAAAAAAAAAAAGGCACCTCTGGCATGTTGCCTGGAGCCCTGTGGGAGATGGGCAGGCCAGGGGCGCACAAAGGAATCCACCAGAGTCACAAGCAGTGGGAGGCAAGGTGCCAGACCAAGCCCATGGAGGACTGTCAGGTCATAGAGGGGTCACCCAAATGGACCACCGTAGGACTAATTGTGGAGAAGCTGCAGGGAAGCCAGGTAACTCATGTGACCAAAGCAGAAACTCTTATGACCAGCAAACTCTCCTGCTGGTGATGTTGCCCCCCCCCCCCCCTTGATGATAGGCATCCTTCAGTCTCGAGAGACTATGGTAACGTGCTCTGTATGGAGGACTTGGAACAGCGTCTAGTGTTTCGACGCTGTATGCGAAGCTGGAGTGTCCTCTCCAGGGCACGAAGCCTGGGTAAAATAATATGGAGGATAGGCTGTTACCCAAGCAGCAAATCCCTCCTCTCCACGTCGCTGAAATAGTTCAATGGAAAGGCAAGAGCCTATACAACTGGTTCCAGCGACGTCGCAGGAGTTGCCAGAACGACACGAACTGCCTCCGGGACTCCGGCTCCAGATTTTGCCTCGAGGTTAACTCCTGAAGCCTTTTCCATCAGTGGATATAGCCACAAGGCAGTGGAGGTTTGAAATCGGAGTTTTCCTTCTCCTAGATGGGCTGCCTCCCAAGGCTGACGAGCCCCCCCCCCCCACTTACACAGGTGTCATTTACTCAATGGGATCTGGGCCATCACGGTTTATTCCAAAAAGGCACAAGGGATTTTTTTCTCTCGACTGAACAAAACGAAGCAGCTAGGACAGAAAAAAGAAAGGTAACCTGTTTGCCAAAATTAGCCGCCATCTAGGGGATCTATTTTGCTCCTGATGTGTTTTTTTTTTGTTTATGGAAAGAAAACCGGAACAAGTAAGTGGCTGACATTGCTTGCCATTATGTCTGCAACAGAGGAGATGAAAAGGTCCTCCCAGCCTAGCGCATGGCATTGACGCCCTGACCAGCGAGAGAGAAAAACAGGCACCAGGCACTGCAAGCTTCCTCTGGTGGAGAAGCCAGTGTAAGGGACTCACCTCCTGACATCCTCTGGGGGCAAACAATTGTAGACGGTCACCATATCTATCGCATCGGCCGTCTCCCAACCGCTGAGTAAGAACCGCTCCTTCTGCGGGTGAAAGACAGCGAGATTTTTTTTTTTTAAAAGACCAGGTTCTTCCGTCTCAAGAAAGAAGGTTATG
Source organism: Intellagama lesueurii (assembly GCA_037013535.1). Taxonomy (NCBI): domain Eukaryota; kingdom Metazoa; phylum Chordata; class Lepidosauria; order Squamata; family Agamidae; genus Intellagama; species Intellagama lesueurii. The sequence continues at coordinate 1,012,159 of JBAJHW010000012.1, forward strand.
TGTGTGTGTGTGTGAGGAGGGGGCAGGGACCCTTGGAACCAAGGCATAAGCAACACAGGCTGACCATCCCGTGCAATGTTTGTTGTGGGGTGTCGTCTAAAACAGTGCCATGCCAAGGTTTGCTGGTGGGACAGTCAGGTCTGGAGCCAAGTTCCCACCCCATGGGAGGGCTGGGGAGCCCCATCCAGAAACCTGACCTGGGTATCCAGAGATCTGCAGTCTTCCACCCCAACCAGGCTGCACTGCCTGCTCTTCAGATTCTCAATCATGATCTGCCCAAAGCGGTCGCCCATATTCACCTGAAAGGATAGCAAAGAGCGGCTTGGAAGGGAGACAAGACTTCCGCCGGATAAACCAGTACGATCACACACTCCTACCCCTTGCCCTCCCTCTTTGTTCAGGAAGTCTCAGGCCGAGATACTTCCCCACCAGACCCATAAGCAAAAATTATCCTTCCACCTTAATTCTTGAACACACAGACACCCAGCCCCGTTTTTCTTTCCTTTTATGCTAGAAATGTGACAGAAACAGCTTGTTCCAGGGGATCGCTAGGGACCTCTCCCACGGCTTCCATTTCCACCTCCACCTGGATTCATATTCAAAATTAGGGTATCTAATCGCTCATCTGCATTTCCGCCCCCATCCAGCAGTTTCTTCTTTTCATGTGGACGTGGCTCGCAGCGCCATTCAAACTGCCAACCCTCTGGAAGCGTCAACCAATTAACATTTCATAAAGTTACATAAGACCGCTCACAATGCGGCTTCCAGAGGTTCAACCACCTCTGACTCAGTAGCTATTCTTCCCCATAAAAAGATTATTAGTCCGACGTAAAAGGATCTTTGCTGTTGGGCTGTGGGGGAGAGGGACGGCCCGCCCACTAACTATAAATGTCCCTCCTCCTTGCCAGTTGTTCACGGGAGCCTTCCTTCAGAAGCCCTGCATTCTGACAGGCAACCTATCGGGAGGCTTGCGATTCTGGCCTTGCAATTCTACCTCCGTGGCCACTTCCTCGGGGAGAGTGAAGCCTGGGGGTTTCTGCCCTGTCAAAGGCATGGGAAAACAACAGCCGTCCCAACTTACCTGCTCATAGTTGATAAACATGGCTGTCGGGAACATGCTGGTCACCCACTTGAGGAGATGAGCAGAGTGTTCCGGAGTCATGTAGATCAGCACACATTCTGCCACGAGAAGAGTCGGCCACCTTGCCACGTGGGGTTGGGGAGGGAGAGAAAGAAGTGGGGGACAGAGGTCAGATTATTTTCTTTCTGGCACCAGGATCTCCAGAGACCCAGGGAAGGGACAGCTGGCTCAGCTGTCTGCACGTCCAGAGACTGGCATATTGCAGCACTACAACAGCAGGACTGCTTCGTATGGATTCCCCCCACAGCACTGCCTTAATGCTCACAACTCTGCCGCCATGCAGGAAGAACAGACTCAGGGGATTTCCTTTCCAGACAGCAGTGCTACGGGATAAACCTGCCACTGCAACAACAGACAGGGCCCAGGAAGAAATGTCTTCAGGAAGCAGACAGCATGGGAGCAGGCCTTCTGCAGTTAAGTTGAGAAGACAAGTGACCCCCTACCCTTCTTAATGCCTTTCTAGGGAAGGACCTATGTAACCAAGACCTGAAAGGTTTGAGATTAGTCATCTCTGCCCGGCTCTAACTGAACGGGGGTGAAGAACCTTCACGGCTTCTCTTTCAGAACCATGTATGATCCTCTGGCCATTCAGGAGCTGGTACTTCAGAAGAAGCAAGGGCTGCTGTGGCACAATTCAGTTTCATAAAAAGAATTATGGACCAGAGAGCCACACCCAGTTAAGACTATTTGCCATGTGTCCTTAATGGTAGCCGTTTCCTTACTGAGCCACCAACCCCAACGAGCTGTTGTCTGTTACGGATGTGGACTTGTCTGGCTCACACAACTGGTTGCGCAGTAAGGTGTGCTTGGTAGATGGCTCTCCAAACACTAGAAGTGCTGGTGTAAAATAGTGCCCTCGTGTGCATGATTCTGCAACAGGATTTGGGCTAAAGTGTTTTAAAACTCTTTTCAACATTATTATACAACCAGTTGCATTTTAATATACAACTTACTGCGTGCTTTCATTGTAGCTTGTGTTTTACTTGTTTTGTAAGCTTCCTTAGGTCCCCCAGTGGGAGAAAGGAGAGACAGGTATGAAGCAAAGAGTGTCAAACGCAGAGGGTGTGCTGCAGGGGAAGGAAAGGGGTTTCTGCACTGAGATGTACTCTCCACCTTCAAAAGACAAATATGGGTGTTCTCACAGGGCTTTCCTCTCCAGAAACACATGCACGAGGAGGGTCCTTTTGCCATCTCCAAGACAACCACGGACTTCGGGAGCTGACAGGGTCTGCACTAGCAGCTTCCTTCTGGAAAATCCTACCATGGTCTTAGTTTCCTCCAATGGCCATGGTTCTCCCAAGATGTCAGGTTTCCTCTGGCCCCACAAGGCCTGAAGCTGGAATTTTTTGGAGACTGAACACCCTGCTTATCAATGACTTAAAAACCCACATGACAGAGTGGAGTCTCCCAATCAGGCAGAAATCAAGCAGCTCAGCACAAGGGGCTCTATAACCAGAACATGGCAGAAAGATACAAGAAAGAGGTTTGGCCGGATTACTCCTCCCTCATCACTAGCCTGAAATCAAGGAACAACCTCCCACCACTGGTGGTATACCAATAACTGAGTAACTTTTCTCATGAGGTGACTTTTCAATATTCATAGCAAAAAAAAAGGGGGGGGGGGGAATGAACAGCTAGAAGCAAAAAGAGATCCATGCTAAGGAAGTGTGTGAGTGGGTGGGAGGGAGAACCAGTGGGATGAAAAGATGGTAAATCAATGCAGCTCTGCACTGCTTAAGTTGTCTATGAATTTGCTTCCTGCCATTCCTGCTGCCCGGCCACCACAATTAGACATGGAAGGCCAATTCCCCCTGCACTTCTCAGCCTGCAAAGAAGTCAAAGCTATGGACAGGCATTTCGGAGATTGGGGTGTATGTGTGGGCAAGCCTCCAGAGGGGAAATGGGGAGGAATCAGCACTCCCTCATCCCTTACGGGAAGGAATCTAAAAAGGTAGATGTGAATGCAGAGGAAACACAGCATCTGGAGAGAAACAGATGCTATACTCTGAGTGTAACTGCATTTGCCACATTAAGCAGCACACAACAGTGGGCCACCTGGTCTCACACATTCTCGCAGACATCACCAGAGCCCTACAAAACCATCTGGATAAACAAGCCCTTCTCAAGGGCCACAACTGGACCAGAGGAACCCAACCGATGCCACAGTAAAGTTCAATGCAGTATCGGAAGGGTTGCCTCTCCTTCGTGGATCTGAATGCCATTAACAGCATTTAAAGCTTTGCAAAACAAGAGTGTCTTTGACTTCTGCTCTTACTGTGGATCCAGGTTGCATTTCTTCAGATTTTCTTCCAGCTTTGGCAGGTCTCTGAGATCTGCACCGATGATGGCGTATCGACTGGAGTCCAGACTGTGAGCATCTGCGGAGGGATTGGCAGGTTAACAGAGGTTAGAAAGATAAAGGCTAAAACTCTAAACCCAACAGAAGAGGTGCTGGACTTTAGCTGTTGGTTTGTTATATTAAAACCCACCTTCACTTCAATGAACACCAAGGAGCAAGCAGATGCAGCTTTGCTCCATCGTGCTTTGAACATCACAACAACCCTGTGAGGGAGGGCTAGGCTATGAGAGACCAAATGGACCAAGGCCAGCCAGTGAGTTTCATGGCTCAGCTAAGGAATCTCTCAAAACCATTTAGCTCCACTCAGTTCAACAGTGGTTAAACATTAAAACCACATGGGTGCAGCAGGCTCACACCCAACCAAGAGGGCAGCCAAACACCAAAACTTACCACCCGAGCTACCAAGAGTTATTCAATGCAGACCACTTTTCCAGAGGGAGCCTTTTATTTACAAACACTGGTAAAGCACTTAGATCTGAAGATTTCGAAATGTTTCGCACGAGCTTGGCAGAGAACAGGGCCAACGAGGGAAGAGCCAGGATCCGGCCTTCAACATGCAACCTAGTTCTTTCCGCTGCCTTGGCTCTGGATGAGCACAGGGCTCGGTGAAGGAAGAACACTGCCCTGGAAAGCAAGTGTAAGCCAAACGGTTTGGTACTTGTGGAAGAGAAGAAAGGCTGGAGGGCGCGCGATATGTCCGGAGAGATTCCATCCAGAGAAGCCGCTGATAGCAGAGCACTTGTGCCAAGAGAAGAACAAGCACTGCCAAGGCAACAGCCCTGGGAGGAGACATTCCTGAGAACGGAAAGAGGTTCTCAGTCAGGACCCCAAAGCTTGAGCTGGGTACAGCGGGCGGGTCCTTGCCCTGCCACTTCCCATTAGGGGCAAAGAAGGCCAGTGGCCTCTGGATACCAAGCCTGGACCAAAAAGCCCCAATACGCAGTCTTGGAGGGCTCAAAAATTAAGAACAGAAAACACAAACAACTGCCAATGAGATACGACAGGTTTTGTCCTTCTAAAGAAAGGAACTCGGAAGAACGGAACCAGTGAGCGCTATCAGCTAACAAGTAAACGGGTAAGCCTAGCCAGAAAAAACGGGCAAAGGGCTTGTGGTCACGTCCCACCAACGTGCCCAAAAAGTCTCAGCGTGCAACCCTGTAGCTGAATGGCAGAGAACACACTACAAATGCAGACCCTCTGAAGGTCAACTCCTTGGTTTCTTCTCTGGGTGGGCTGAAGAGAGGATCCTGCCTGTAAGTCTGGAAGGTCATTGCTGCCAATCACTGAAGACCCTCCTGGATGAGATGGAACAGCACCACAGGTTTTCCCGTGGCAAGAGTGGTGGGGAAAAAAGCTCTACACCACCCGGATGGGAAGAGAGACAGAAGCAGGGCTGCTGGGCCACGCTGTAACCAGAACACGTTCCTGACACAATTTTCAGTAGCACTCGCCAGAGCGCTATTCTGCTTCCTGCCCATCTCAGTGGTCATTGGTGTCTAACGAAGGCTTAGCTCAAAAACTAGTGACTCCCCTTCAGTTAGAGGCTTTCTGAAATCCATCAGTTTGGGGTAGAATGGGGAGAGGCCGAGCTGGGAATTCTGGGTTCTTTGATCATCCAGCCACAGGCAGGACCAGACTCCAAGAACTGCTGGAGAGCTCAATGGTTGAAGGCATCTAGCTGTGGAGCCAGAGGTTGGGAGTTCGGTTCCCCCACTGGGGCCTCCTTGACAGGGGCTGGACCCGATGATCCATAGGGTCCCTTCCAGTTCTAAGATGAGGATGACCAACCCAACTTCCAAGTAGTGGTATCACAACCCTAAAGCTGGATGCCGAGAGCAATCCTGAAAGACGAAGAAAAACCATCTGACTCTTCCCCAAGATCAGAATCAAACTGTCTCTCTGGGATATGTTCACCTCTACCAAGGCGACTGCAATAAGCCACCAAGAGTTGGGATCCCAGATTAAGAGCCACCGCAAAACACCCAACTAGGTTCCTGATCCCCAAAAGGATCCTTTAATATTTGAGACAGACCGTTTCAGAGTTTTACACCTGCTCTCATGAAAAAAGCACTCTTGGGTCTTCAACCTGACATTTGCCAGAGTGCTTCACCTTTTCACCCTTGCCCCTCACCCTGCAGAGGCGGCAGGCCAAAGGCTTCTGCTTTTCAAGCAGGGGGACAGAGACCACGGCTCTTGTCCACCGGGATGCTTTTTTACACTCGGTCGCTTCCCTTTCTAAGCAGCGCAAGAGAAGCACCAAACAGGAGCAGAGAGTTCAAACTATGAGAGACAGCACTGAAAGATGGGGAGAGCAAAGAATGCCTGGCTGACTCTCTTTTGTCAAGAGAGTGCCAGCACATTTCAGGATGCTGTGTATAGGGGCTGGTGAAAAGCAGAGGAAAAGTTCAAGATTCTCTCCTTCCAGCACAGTCTCAAAAATATTAACAAAAGGCCCACACGGCAGAACCGAGGGAGGAGGGGCAAGCAGCTCTGGCAATGCCACTTTGTTTTACAGATGGATTTTAAAAACAACTCACCTATCAGGAGAGACTCTCCTGAATGGCTTTCCGTAATTGGTTTTGACAGGGGAGGCTTGGATCTGTGGGAGAGAAGGACAAAAAGGAAGGGAGAGGGAGGAGTCAGTGAGCCCTCGGGTACGTCCTCCTCTTTCATGAAGCATGCAAAGAGCGGGAGGAGGCTGTGACTGCCCTCTACGGGGAAGAGCCCACTAGCGCCTGACTGCAGTGCCGGTCTCCTTGGCATGTGAAGTGAGCAGCTGGCACTGCAAAAAACAAGTGGGTGGATGGTCAGGAGAGAAGGGGGCTTTCCCCCGAGACGACCTGGAGAGGAACAGAGAGAGAGAAAGGAGGCAGGGAGTGCTGCACAGACAAGGTTGGGCAGGAACAGAATGGACTCCAGGTGCACCCAGGCTGCTCTGTTTCCACTTTCCAAAGGCAGGCAACCCATTGAGCCTTCTGGATCTCCCTCTCCAGAAGGAACAAGAAAAAAAAACCAACAACAACTTCCTGGCACCTCAAACTCCTGCATGTTTTGATCTGCCATAACTCCTTTTGTGGAGTGCGGCTCGCTTCCGCAGAGCCAGAGTAAATCTGAAGAGTGGGCAAGAGTGTACAAAGACTTCCTAGAAGAAACAGAACGCGTTGGGTCTTTATAAAGTGCCACAACCGTCTCTTGTTTTTGCCTCAGCAGACAGATGCGGCAACCCCTCTGGGAACTCATGTAACGAGAAGCAGTTCTTGGGCAGCACGAAACCCAGAGGATGTTTTAAAAAGCCAATTGCAAACAAAGCAAATTGACTTCAAACTGCTATTGCCTACCTCAGATCTGCATCAGTACAGCCAATCCCCCCAAGCTGATACACTAGCTCTGCTCCATTAAACGTGACTTTGCTAGCTAGAACAACTTCATAGTGGATTTTTTGAAAGAACATTTATCACCTTGGGTTCTTTTAAGAAAAAAGCAGAGTAAAAATATTTTTTTAAAATTTAAATATATCAAATTTCTAAAAAAATAGAAAACATTCCACTGAAAATGGAAAATTGCAAAAATTTCCACCTACAGCACTGAAAAGATACACAACGTAGAGAACTGCAGCTGACTTATTTCCGGGATGATGCAAGAAATACCCTATGCATTCACTTTTAACTCATTCACATCCACAAGTCCATAAAATGCAAACTTCCACCACGCACTGTTAACCTGAAGGATGGGGTAGAGGTGGGGCATTCTTGGTAAAGTCTACAAAACCTTACAGAGTCCCAGCTCAAAGAGCAAAAAACTCAACAGAGAGAAACATGAAAAGATGCCTCCACCAAATACTTAAATCCTATACTTCCTTTTCTTGGAGGAAGCTCCATCAAATAAAATAAGCTTAACTCTGAGGAGACCTGCATAGCATTTCAATACAAAATTGCAACTGACTGAGCAAATGATAACACTTTTAAACTGACATGACTCATACCAGGTGTAAACCTTACAAGCATTTTGCACACAAAGTGGCAAACGCAAAATGTGCTGGAAGTTTTTGCTCTAAGAAAATACAGCTAAAAAAGAGAATGTTGGCCAATTGAAGTTTTCCAGAACTGAGGAAGACATTTGTGTGCCAAACTAATCACAGCCCTTCCCCAATGTTCACGTGTTCCTCTTTCATGATAGATGCATCAACTAAGCGGAGATACCACAAACTGGGAGCTACTCTGTTCCATCTCACATGGATGCCCTCCTGAATGTACATTTCCTTCTTTAGAGAAATGTGAACTATAATCATTTGAGCCAAGTTCATATCTAGCACACACCAAAGAACTTACTTGATGTTATGAATTTTCCTTGTGACAATAGGTGGAAAATCAACTTCAAAGTATTTTCTAGGAAGTAGATTCTCATCCTGAGAAGGAAACAAAAGTCCACACTATCAGTTGAAGGTGATCTGGGTGAAAGCAAATGATTTGGCCCTCGGCTTTATTCTTATGTGCCAACAAGTTGCTTCTGACTTATGGTAACCCTATAAATTAACCCTCAAAAAGTCTCGTAATAGCCCTGTCCATTCCAGGTCCTTAAGACCATGGCTTCCTCTCATGCTAGGTCTTCCTCTTTTCCTTCAGCCTTCAACTTTTTCTAGCATTACTGCCTTTTCCAGTGAGTCTTTTCTTTTCATGATATATAAAGCACAATAACCTTAGTGTAGTCACTTTAGGTTCTAGTGAGAGTTCAGGCTTCATTTACTCTTGAAGCTAATTCTCCCACCCCCAAAACTGTTTCCATAGGTTGAGGAAATGCTCTGTGTTGCAGAGAGAATTCTGGGACCACCTAGACCTGGTGTGCCTCATCTGTACCTGAGTGAAGTGAAATAATGACAGCAACTGGACAGATCACTTTTCAGGGAATTATACCTCACTGCTTAACTTTTTGCTGAAGAAACTCTGCCTCCTACAACACAGAATAAAAAAACATACCCTGCTGCCTGCTATTTCAGTAAAAAAGAAAAGAAAAAGAAAAGACTTTCAAAAGAAGCCTCTAGAGGTCACTCTAGAGCCATGCAGCCCTTGCTACCTTAAATTAAGATTATTATCATAAGCTATTATCACCTTTAATTTCCAGAAAAGGGTATCCATGCCAGCACCAAGGTTTATAATTTGGCAGTTGTTTTCAGTTTTCTCTAAGAAAGCCTTAAGCAAGCGACCAACTCCCTGGACACGGGCATAATATCCTAAGACGAAAAGAACACTGTCAGAAAAAGAACACCCATTGCCTGACACTTCCTTCAGTTTTCAGTATATGTATCCTCCAAAATTTTGCAACAGCCATCAAGAGAGGAAAACCTCTACCTTCTTCCTCCTGGCATCCCACCACAAGTAAATGCCAATATACTAACCTGGCCCCTACTTGCACACGAGTGAACCTGATGACACCAACCATACGTACCACGGCTGATTTCAGGTGCCTTCCTCTCTTTTGGCTGCCTCACAAAATGTTCGATGTAAGGATCCTTCCAGTAGCCCTTATTGACAGCATATCTAACGAGGAGATGAAAAGACCCCGTTCTCAATACTTACATCCCGTTCTTTCAGATATTTTATGCTAGACCAGGAGGACTTGGATCTAAATTAGGCAAATTCAAAGCGGCTCCTATTAAGGAAAGCTAAGAATGGAACAGCTACTTCAAAGAGCAGCAAGTGAGAAGGGCAGAATTGTCCTATCTGTTCCCTTGCTGGAAATACCTGCTGACCACTTGCTTTCAGTCCTGGTCCAGACAGAAGGATGCTAGGTTTGACCCAGCAAGGCCCTCATGGTTGAGGGATTCTATAGCAGGCATGAGAGCCAAGACTGCAACTGGCCAGCCCGATGTAGTCTCCCTCTGAACGCCAGGTTGTAGAAAGAGCCAAAACTGAGGAAAGCTGATACCTCCAGGCTCAGGACTTGGAAAAGCTAAGTTTTCATGAGTAGGACTGGCTCTGGTTGTTCACCTTGGGTTTAAACTTCTAAAATGTTTGTCTTATCCTGCTGATGGAGGGTTCTGGCAAAGGAAACGTTCACCAGCTCTGCTTTCAGGCATCCCACTGAGAAATAGGATGCAAGGACTTCTGATAAAGCTCCTCTAGCAAAGGAGCGCTGATGGGTTTACTCAGTAGTAGAAACCTTTGGCATGCTGAGAAAAAAACGGTCAGGCAGCCACTCATCAGCGAGAGGGCCAGATCAGTGTTTTGAAAATGGGAAAAAAATGTAAGATGCAATAAAAACGGATTTGTAAAATGCACATCGCATAATCCTATGTATTCTTGTTCTACTGTGCAACGGGGGGGGGGGGATCCATGCCACCGACCTAATGCTGGCAGGAGACGAACAACAAGGAACAGCAGGAGCAGACGTTCCCCCCCCCCTCCTTGGAGCAGCAGCAAGGGGCGATTCCAGCACCCGCTTCTGTGTTTGGGAGCGAAGCAGGGCCGCCAGGCTGGGGGAACCGCGCCCGAGCTCGGTCGGAAAGAAAGAAGACAACCCGAATTTATTCGGCAGCCTGTGTGTGTGTCTATGTGTGTATGTGGGGGGGGGGGGGAGGGTTTGCCAGACTAACCCTTGGCTGCTTCTGCCACGGAACCACTGGGCCTCAGCCCACGCCGCCCGCCCCACACACCCTCCGGGCCCTGTCTGCCGCTTCTTCCTCGTGGAGCGCAGGGCAGGGGCCGCCGCCGCCCCCCCCCCCACTCGAGCCCCTTGCCCGGCCCCGCGGGTGCCCCTCGCCTACATCTCCCGTCAGCCCTTGCCAGCGAAGCCCAGGGCGGGGTGTGTGTGTGGGGGGGGGGGTTTCTGGGAGTGGCAGTCCACGAGGCCCCCTCCCCCTCAGCAGGCCAGGGAGGGCCCCCCCCCGCCCCCCCACCGGGCCGGAGGAAAGGCCCCTCGGCGGCCTCCCTCAGACCCACCGCTTGCACTGGGAGGCGTCGTCGCAGGTGCCCCGCACGGCTTCGTCGGAGGCGGCGGACACCCCCAGCGGGTCCCGGGAGGCGGCAGCCATGGCGGGGAAGACGGGGAGGCGGGACGGGGTGGCGCGGAGGCTCAGCGGCCCGACCACGAAAGCGACGCCGCCGCCATGCCGCCCGAATCGCCTCAGAGCGCCGCTTCCCCACCTGCCCCCCCAACGCGGGCGCCTATTGGGCGACTGGCACCGTCCCGCCCCCCCCGAGACACCCGCTCTTTTCATTGGGCGGTGGCGTCGTCACCTCTCAGCTGCACCCAATCAAAGCAGAGAGGAGCCTTCGGCCGGGAAGGAAACCGAAAAAATATATAACACTAGCGTCCTCCGTGACGTCAGGGTTTGTTTTGACCGCGGCGAGCGCCGGCCCTCCTTCTACCCGCTCGCTCTCTATGGTAGACGCGGCCTCCTGCGTCAGGTGACTTCCGGCCTCCGACGAGACAGGGAGCCCGCAGAACCGGAAGTAGCGGCGGCTTCCGGTGGAAGCTGAGGTGGGTGGGAGCGAGCGAGCCGAAGCGTCTGAGGGAGCCGAGAGAGGCCGGCCGGGCGTCACTCAGTCAGTCAGGCAGGCTGTCGGTGGCGGCGCGAGTTCGGGGCTGCCGGAAGGCGGAGGGAAGGAGAGCCAGAGCCGCCGCCGCCGCCGCTCAGCCGCCATCATGAAGAAGCAGTTCAACCGCATGAAGCAGCTGGCCAACCAGACGGTGGGCAGGTGAGAGGGGGGGAGGGAGGGAGAGAGAAGACTCGGGTTGCCATGGCGACGGGGGAGGGGGAGGAGGAGTGCCTCCCCCCCGCCCCCCCCGCCCCCCGGTTCTGGCTGGGCGACCTCTTTCCTTCCCTCTTGGGCTGAGGCACCTCCGGAAAGCAGCAGCAGCTGATTTGATTTAGTCGTAGGCCGCCTTTCTCCCGAGAAGGGGACCCAAGGCGGCTCACAATATCAAAAATTGCAGCCTTTGACATTGGCAACTCATTAAACTCTCTGCTGATTAAAATGCAGTCGAGTCAATCAAAGCAAACTCCCCCCCCCCCCGCCGCTTTCTTTGCCATTGCGCTCTCCTTTTGAGGGGCACCTGTTTTCTCCTTTTTTTTTTCGTGGTTGCCTTCATTATTTTATTTATTTAAAATGTTCTTCACTCCGCTTTTCTCCTTGAAAAGGACCCAAGTGAAAGACGGTATTTTAAAGTTGAAAGCGATGGGTATTCAACCGGTGGTTGACATCATTAAAAGGCAATATTTAAAACCACAAACAATGAGTAAAAGGGACATCTTACGTCATTAACAGGCAATAGTAAAGCTTAGAACAATAAATATATATTAAAAAAAGTCACTCTGAGAAATGGAAAGCACAAAAATGGAAAACACAAGTAGGAATGAAAAATCCAATCGAAGCAGTTATGTCTGGGAGTCCATCTAAAAATCACACACAGGTAGCTGGTTACTGAGGGAAGGCTCCGTATTACAAAATCTGTTTGAAATACGCGATCGAATCCCATAGAGAGAGAGAGAGATCTGTGATCCCAATTGTAATCTCTTTTGGCATTTACCTGGTCAAGGGGCGCTAGGGAGTAAAATTAATATTACCTCTGAATCTCTAGTACATTGTGGAACATCCTATTCCTCTTCTTGTTTTGTTTCCTCTAAAAATCCTGCCTGTGTTGTCTCATCCCTCTTCTTAATACCTTAGATTCCTGAGCTGATAAACTGTTAGGTAAGAGAAATATAAATTAGAGGAAGAAGGAAGTGTTTTGATTCAGGGATGCTTTGATTTGTCCCTGCTTTGGTAATACAAGGAGGATGCTGTGCTTCAAATGAAGATGAAGTGCCTAATACCAAATATTTTCATTGCCGTGAATCATGGGACCTGTTCTGCCTTCTCCCTCTCAGTCCCCTGTTTCAGCTTGGAGGTTATAACTCTGTCCTATCTTACAGGCTTCTATTATAAAGATCATGGAATGATCATGCTTTTTTTTTTTAGCAATCTGGCTGCTCCCAAGTGATATATAAATGCTAACTGTTGTTTTCTGTTTAACTTTTATTGCTGTATTTTTTCAATATTGCCTTTCCAATGTCATCGGTACCTCCTTTCTCTCCTTATTCTGCTATAGCCCTCAAAAAACAAAGGGCTGGAGGTGGGAGTGGGGAATTGCTGAAGCAGTGGGATGCTGTGGAAATACGCCATTGAATCCTGTCTGCTAACTGTAGATGTAAACCTGTTATTCGTGGTGCAGTTTAGAGCAGCCATTCTCAGTGGGGGCCATACGGTCCCCTGAGGGGTCCTGGCACATTTGAAGGGGACCACAGACTGGAAACAGTTCTTCACATACATCACCTTATGAAGTTCGTTACACAATTTGTACAATCGTGATTCGGCCTATATTTCTTTCATATTGGGTTTATGGCCATGGGCCAAAAAAGATTGAAAATGGCTGGTTTAGAATATTTAGAGACTTCAGATACACTTCCAGTAGTTCTTAGATTGTGAGATTGTTACGGATAATGGGGCTGAATCTGAGAGGGTGAACTACCACGTTCTCCAGCGAATTCACAGCAGAAGCCAGGCCTGACCCAGAGTCTTCTTGGCTCCCAGGTCGGTCCCTTAGCTCCTCGGCTACTCTCTGGTGCCTTTCTGCTATTGTATCTCTGGAGCCAGGCTATCTAGTAGGATCAGTGCCAATTGCCTTTTTAATGCTGTTTACTGAAAGTTCATATTGTTCAGGTCTGGAGAAATGTACAGAGTGTTCCCCTTTGAAAGACACTTGTAGAAATCCTTTCGGGGATCCGGTTGACAAGGAGAACGGGAGCATAGCTGTAAGTGACCTTTGCCTACGGCTGTGTGTGTATAGGGTGGGGTCTTTTGCTGCACTCCCAGAAGATCTGCTGCTATCAGTTCAGTTTATTGCTGGTGCTCTTGGAGTCTGCTGAGCAGTAGCTATCCGTTCACATTCATTTGCCAGGCCGTGCATTATTGGGATCCTGCTGAGGCCAGTGATGTTTGCTTATGCATAAGCCCATCGTATGCACAAGTTAGAGGAAGCTCTTGTTTCTCCCTTTATTTTGGGTTTAAGTGGGGAACACTTAGAGAAGTTGTCTCTTTTGCCTCATTGGCGCTCGAACACCATAGTCCCCAAAGTCGGTCAACCTCAGAATGATGATATATCAAGTACACTTGATTATTTCTGGTTCCATTTGTTTGACATTTGAAGCCTAATTAACCTGTGTAGCTAGAAGCATCCCAGCACAGGGTTCATTGCAACAATATGAAGTTCAATCATCCATGTAACATTAACTTTAAAAAATATCTGTTGCAAGTCAGCTTGCAGCCAGATTGATCTTTATGAAACACAGCATTTCTGAAATATGTTTTGTCAGTTGTTTACAAGAAGAGACGCAGAGACACATGCAGGGCAGCTGTCATAGTCACCTCCTGGGTCAGTTTGTGCTGCTGAAGCGCTGAGCAAGGTGCTGTGGAGAAGGCTTGCTTGGTTGATGCTACAGTTTTATGCCAGCGTGTGTGCAAGAGAACCTAACCCATGGCACCTGTACTACCCCTTCATGGAAATATGGTGGCTGGTAAAGAAAAGACAAGAAAGTGGCGGGGCTGTGGAAAAACCTCTTATTCCCAGGGTTTGGCAGGTGCCCTCAGTGCATGACACATTCTCTAGGACCGCAGGAACTCTTTCCAGAATGACAGGAAGGTGGCGTCACTTGTTATTTGGTGTGTGCGAGATGAGGTCAAAGGGTGTAGCCTGTCATGCTTTGTAGCTGACAGCATCGTATTTGGGAGCTGCCAGGCGTTTCATTGGCTTTAATGCCACCTGTATTTGGGCTTCTTTAACCAGGAACTGGGATTTTGCTTCACCTTGCGGAGAAGGCCTTAAACAGAGGGTTAGCCTTTGCCAGAGCCTTTGTCTCTGATGCCGCCTTGTACGTCCATACCTGACAGTTAAGATTGCCGTGAGATGTGTGTAGGATTATAGCCTTAGAGCTTCTCTGCAGTTTCACAGCCCTGTCTGCTTCCAGCTCACATTTGTTTTGAAGGATGGGACGGAGGTTGAAAGAGACTCAAGTGAGGAAGAGAGTTGGATAACTGGGTGCTCCTCTTTCCTATACAAGGAAAATGGTCACCAGAACCAGCTCTGCAAGGCAGAGCAAAGTGGATGCCTCAGGCGGCGGCAGCAGATGCTAGCAAGCAGCAGGTTACGGTAGGACAGGGTTGTTTGTGCCACCTGGCCTGCCCTGTATCCCCCAAAGTAGGCAGTCGCCCACAGGTACTGGGCAGGAGATGGACCTGTTTCCCATGCTGAAATCAGATTGAATGGCTCATCCAGTTGGCTGCTGTATAGAGGTGCCTCAAGGTGTTTCCAGCCCTGAGTTTGGTAGTAGTTTCATTTCCTCTCCTTATCATCTCAGCGGTTTGAGAATACCACCAAAAGTTGACTTGGCTTGGCGTATAAGGCATTGCTCTGACTGCTTCTCCCGCAGGATTTGTATGGGCTGTCGTAGCTGGCTGGCTGGCTGGCTAGCTCCCTCGCTCACGGAGTTCGGTCTCTGGCCACAGAGCCAGAGGCTGGGAGTTCACTTCTGCGTCCCAGCAGAGCCAACCTTTGTGGCCTTGGGCAAACTGCACAGTCCCAGGGTGCCCCCAGAAGAAGGGACTGTTAAACTACTTCTGGGTACTCTCAGGGTGTTTGCTGTCTTACAAAGCCCTAGAAAGTTTGCCGTAAGTCAGAATTGACTTGACAGCACACCACCATTGGTTGTCGTAGGTGGCCGTCTCTAGTTGGACATGCCACTCTTTTCTGTATAACTTTTCATTCCAACCCATTAAATAAGCAGGAAAGAAAATGTCTGTAGACTTCTGCACCTGGACGAATCATTCTATTGTTTTTTACTGTCTTGTTTTATAAGCCTGTATTGTGTGATCTTCCGCCATTCAACATGAGTTGTCATTGTCCCAGCTCTAAATTAATGACTGCAACTTGTTAAAATCTTCTGCAAGGCAGGAGGAAATCGAAGTTAATATGTTTGTTAATCTTCCCCGGGCTCTGCTTCAAGAATGTTTTGACTCTCATTCCAGTAGAATCTGCTGAGCTGGTAGGACTTGGCTGGCCTTCGGTCGGTTGGGAATTGGATCCTGCGTGCGTTCCTCCCCCTCGTTTTTCAGCTCCTGATTTTTCCTAATGTGAGGCATTCTGGATCTTACAATGCAGGAAGCATTTCAGAAGTATTCTGGCCTTAAAGCCTTAGTGGTTTTCTCCTGGAAATTTCTCGGAGTTGAATCCTCCCTCTTATAAATGATCTTCTTGAACTTTGCTGTACCTTTTCTCCAGCCTTTTCGAAAGTGAAACCGTTTCTTCCTTGTGTCTCATGAAATGAATTGTAACCCACAAACATACATCTCAAACTCCTGAAGCTGCTGCAGTGTTTTTGTTTTGCTTTGTTGTTCTTTATACATGCTTGTTCATGCTTATTGTTCTCCTTGGGTTTGGAGGCAGGAGTACACTTTATTTATTTATCCCTGCAGTGAAGGACTTCTAAATTATCCGCCGGAATATTTCCACAATTGAAAGGTGTCTTATACTAATTTCATGCAGGATCAATGTGTCCTGCAGAGTGAAGAAATTGTGGTCGGATTATTTTTGAGGTTCAAAGATGAGTGTGGATCCTCATGTAGTCCCAATGGCATCACCTGCACTCAGCATGGAGCTGTCAGCAGGCCTGAAGGGAACCCTAATGTTGGCAGAGATGTTTAGGGGAAAATCCAGCCCCCTCCCCCCAATAGCAGCCCTCTGTGGACGGAGCGTGTGAAGGGAATGAAAAGGAGAATGATGTGGGCAGTGAATGGCACAGAGTGTTGCAGAGGAGAAAATGATTGACTGGAGTGCCGAGCAGGAGCCTTGCTTACTATGGCAGGTTGTTGCCAGTCCCACGGGCAGGGATCCCTCTACTTTTGGTCATTCTCCGGCATGTTTGTCAAAATAAGGTGCGGCTCAGTACAGTCACATCTGGGGTTATGGAGTCACATATGGGGTTTGGGCACCTTCTCACTCTTTTACTCTGTCAATCACAGAAGGTCCCAGTGTTTGTGTGGAGTGTATTTTGGGGGACAGAAGCTGGTCGTTGGGTGGAACTAAGGGTTTCTTGAGGTATTTCCTTTTCTTTGCAAAGCTGTCATAGGAATGCAGCCTGGGAGAAATCTCCATCAAACTAAGCCGAACATAAATGGTAGACATGTATGGAATTGCACTCTCAGTCGTCTTCAACTTGATTTCCTTCTAAATGTGCACTGAAGCTCGATTTCTGATTTATTTATTTATTTTGCAGTCCCTTCTCTGTACACATTAGAGGCAAATTTAGAAACTCTTCATCATCACAAAAGCCTAATGTAGGCTTATCTTATATGACTGCCTTCACTGCTCCATCCGAGATATGGGACTAGCATGAGGCCACCCTGTATCCCTGTAAACGTTCTGAGCACTTTGACATCTGTAGTAGTAGTAGTAGTATTTTGTCTCAGTTGTTTGACAGCTGTCAACCATGGGCCTGGTGGTTCCTACAAATGTCTTTCTTGCACAGCACTCTGACTATTTTAGGCTGCTGGGGAGCTGTTCGGTGATGAATAAGTTCACAATGTGGGTGTGTTCAGTGCCATGCTGACTCTGTGTGAGTAAGTTGTTTAGTCTGAATGATGGCAGTTGTACAGATGTGATGGACGCGAACGAGAGATATCCCTCCTGTTTGCTGAGCTGGCCCGCCAGCCTCATCATTATGGATCATAAAAGTTCAACATGTCCTTTTAGAACGCCGCATTTTGATGTTGCTGATGTTGTAATCTGAACCAGGGTCGGGAAAAGCCCTACAAGAACAAGCTAACAGGATGAGGAGGTGGGACAGTACAACCTCAGTGTGGACTAACTAGTGATTAAAATACTGAAATTAAATGTTCACATGACAAATGTGGTTGTCCAAACGACAGTAGCAGCAAAAGGCTTTGTGAATGCCCTCATTGTCGGTCGTTGCTTGCTGCAGTAATTCCCCTGATTGTATCACAGCTTTGCCAGTGAGGCTGAAGGGATTAGCCACCCATAGTAGGAGTGAATTGCTGAGCAATCCGGTGGGGCAGGGGACTTTTTCTTTTTGCTACATATACTACCCATCTGACATCTGTAACTGGCTCACAATCAATATTCATCATTTTTTTAAAAAAAGTATGTATTACTCTTGCCTCCTCCAGCAGTTTCATGTGGCTGTGAAAGGCAAGAGAGGGCACTCAAAGGGAGAAGCAATGGTCTGTATATCATTAAGGAGGACTGACGCTCTCCTGCCAAGGCCGACACTGCTGACCTTTTGTAGAATCCCTTCTCAGGCTTCCCAACAGCTTCAACTATTGGGGGACAGGTTTTGTCACCTGCTGCCCTCATGGCAGGACAGGTCAGGAAGTCACTGAACCCGTGAAAATCCCTTTGCCTTGCACAAACGTTCTTCCTCTCTTTACCAGCTTGTTGACTCTCAGGATTCAACTGTTTCCCCCTCTATAGGCAGTTTGTTCTCAGAATCAAATTGTTGCAAAAACAACAACAACACGCACCCCTGTTTTTAACTGCATTATAAGCTACTTTAGGTCTGGGTCCTGGAGAAAGGGGGCATATAAAATAAATAATAAAAACACAGTCCCGGGCAAAGTTTGGCAGTGGCAAGCTGAGCAGCAAAGTTATCCTGTGCGTTTACTTGCCTGATGCCGTACGTTGGGTGAACTAAGAGCACCCTAAGTTGGCCGGTGGCAGTCAACACAACCTGACCCCGTTGACTTGGCCATTTAGTCTTGCAGACACCTTGCTTTTACTTGGTTTGTCGGGTGATGTGCAGTCTGCTCTGTTACTCAGAGCTCAGTGTTATATCCTTATCCATATAAAGTCATTATATGGACCAAGGGATTACCCAGCGCTAGGCTCACCCATGCACAAAATCAACTCACACAGACTAGGTTCCAGGGCCCAGTTTGCTTGACACTTAATTGCTGGCTGCACTGAATTGCATGTGGTAAATCTGGTGTCTTCAGAAAAGTTTTGAAAGATTGTAACTGCTTACTGACTATTCCTTTTAATAAAATACATATACAATTAAAATAACAATGTTTCAGTACTGAATTGTGATTAAACATACGCCCGTAAAAAAAGACACTCATTTAAAACAGTTAGAAAGTAGTTTAAAACACATCATAGAACAGTAATTATTCTCCCCTCCCCCTTTCTGGAGTCATTTCACTCATTTCTCACCCAGGCATTCAATTTCCAACTTTAAAAAGGAAGTTGCTTGCTTGCTTGCTTGCCGAAGGTCCGTAGGGAAGGGGGCAACCTAGCCTGGCTCAGGACAGGGATGTTCTGTAGCCTAAAAGCAGCCACCAACAGGCCTTTTCTCATATCCTCACCAAACCTGAAGGTCTTAAAAGCTAGGAAGGATTATATGGAAAAATCTGGTCCTGCAAACAGCCTGGACTGAAGCTGTTCAGGACCTTTGTAGGTCGTCACCAGCAGTTTAAGTTTGGTCCCGGAAATGTTTACATTTAAGGTCTGTATCAATTTAGTGCATGTTTATCTCTGAGTGTAACCGGTACTTCTTTTGGGAGTCAGGTTCAGGCTAGGCAAGAGATCCAGAGCTGAGGCAAGCTCAAGTTCATGTTCGAGTCCAGATCCCAAAATTGAAACTGCCACAAGAGGCTTACCTGTTTGTGTGCTTTAAAAAAAAAAAGCACTTAGAAGTGTCAAACTACAGGATCTCTTGACAAACTGATCGGCCTCTGGTCACCATTCAAATGGGAACCTACCTAGACTTTAAAAAATGGAAAGAGCTTCATCTCGTAAAAAGAACTCTGCTGGCAGATGAAGGAGCAAAGGTGGTCCTCCAGTCAGTGAAACCAGTGGAGTAACTTCTCTCCTCTCCCCCCCTCCCTCTGCTGCAGTGCATAGGGTAGCCATGGGTGTGTCCTTCTCAAGCCTCTTTCTACTACAGTTCCAGATAAACAAGTCAAGCTGTCAGATGGACCTTGATGTTGTCTGCTATCTGCGCTTCCTGATCTTGGCTCTTTCCTTCTGGGACTGCGGAGCACTCTTCCAAAAGTGCTTTCGAACCGAGCAGACTCAACCATCGTTAGGCATAGGTGAGAAGGACCTTGATCTTGGCAAGCCGAAAGGGTCAGGGAGGGAGCTGCAGCACAGCAAGGAAAGGAACTGCCAGAAGACTCTGGAGCAGAGTTTTGGAAGGATCCCTTCTCTTCTTGGCAAGGATTTCCCCTTTTCCCTCTCCTCCCTTTCTGGGAAAGCTACAGGCCTGATGGGGTAGAACTGACAGGTGCATTCGTCCATTTCCCTGCCCTTCCCCTGCAAAGCTGTTTCTCCTGTGCAGTCTGCTTTTGCATCTTTCTCCCAGCACTGCTGCTCCCCTAGAACGTGGTTGGAGCTGCTGAAAAGCCTCGGCGATCCTTGATTCCCCTTGCCCTGAAAAGGCTTCTCTTTCTAAATAACCCCGTATCTATGCCATCTATATATTTTGCAGGCAGCTTTTAAAGAGCAGAAATATACGTTCTGTGAAGTGTGCCAAGTGAATCAGTAAAAGCACAGTGTATTTTTAAATCTTTCACTTCCCTCCGTTGTCTGGTGTCAGCTTCCCTTCCTGTACATCTCTACCTTTGCAGTCTTCCTCTATTCCCCAAGCACATTTGCAACTGGTTTCTCTCTCACACACACATGGACTCCCCCTTCCCCTTTTTACAGTCAAAAGGAAGAAAGAGTCTGAGGCTGTTTCCTTTTCTGCGTCCCTGAGACCTGATTAGAGTTAAGAAACAAGCAAGAAGAAAAGAACTGGATTGTGAAGGGGAATGGTTGCAGGGGAGAAAGGAAAAAATATGGAATAGGCTTCCTTGGAATCGGGGCAGGGAGAAACACTCTTACTTGGCCAAAGTAAAAAAGCCAGTCGGTTTTAAACCTTTGGAGACTTTGTTGTGGCTTCTGATATGCCTTTGAGAAGAAAACAGTGTTTGTATCCTGTCCTCTTGAGTTCCACTGGAAACGTCACTTACTCCTCCTCTAGTATTGCTTAAAAATTACAAGTTTGGGCAAAAACACCAGGCACATTCCCTTCAAATATATTGGATGTTCTTCTCTGAGAGCAGTTGAAAAAAGTACTCAAATGTTGACGTTGGCACCTGAGAATCTGAGGTACTAGATCTTATTCCAAACCACCACCACCACCACACGGAGGTGTTTTCCGAGCTTTGGGGCTGCTTACCCACCTCCCTTTTACCTCTTCTTCCAGACACATTGCAGTTTACTCCACAAAGGGTCTTGATCCCACAGCAGTACCAGCAGCATTGTTTCACAATAGCCATCTTGTCTGCAAGCCATTTCTGGATGCCCATAGTCCTCAGCAGTAACCATCCGTTCTCTTTCCCTACACCCTCCGTGCAAAGTTTGAGGGTGCAGAAAGGCTTCAAAAGACCACCAGCTCCTTGATGATTCTTTTGTGGTGCTGAGGTCACCTGTCCTGCCTACCTGAAATCCACTCTGGCAGCCTTGAAGTATGTGGAGGCCATGTAAAAATAAATGACGGTGTCCAAAATATATTTGCTTTTAAAATATATGTCTTTGCTGTCATGGAAACTGGCGCTGGAATTCCTATGAGGGCAGTGGGCAGTAGGGGAGGAAAGGTTGGGAGAAAGGAAACACAGCTGTCCAGACAGAGCCTGCAGGAGGGAACTTCCATGGTATTGAAACATGCCATTGTGCAGTCACAACTTCTAGCTGGCAAAGTAAGAGATGCCAGACTTGGAGTGAGGCAGGCAAAACATTGGTTTCCTTTGGGACTTTGTGAGCAGTGTGTTTTGCTCCAGAGCCCCCTGGGGCGTGGCCTTGGAGTAACGGCAGCCGGATTCGCAGTAATGACAGGCAAAGGTTGCAAAGTGGTCTAGACCCTCAGTCCGATCCAACATTATGCAGAAAATGTGTTCAGGGAGTCGAGTGTCAACCAGCCGTGCCCTACCCGCTCTGTTTGCATTTGTTGTTGGGACTAAAGCAGCATCATGTG
The DNA here is from genome assembly GCA_037013535.1 of Intellagama lesueurii. Lineage (NCBI taxonomy): Eukaryota > Metazoa > Chordata > Lepidosauria > Squamata > Agamidae > Intellagama > Intellagama lesueurii. Next base: position 1,033,720 of record JBAJHW010000012.1, read on the forward strand.
CCTGGGCTGCCTTGATGGGATTATTTCGTGGAGCACAGCCTTGCACAGTTCAGGGGTGGGAATGGGGGTGTCTAAATCCAGGCAGGGCAACTGTCCCGTCTGGCTCTGAGCTCCTCGAGGCCTGCGCGCTCCGTGCTGCCATAGCTCCACAGAGCAGACTCGTTCTTGGTGCCTTTCTGTGTACCCGGTTGCTAAGGAGTGTTAAAACAGAGAGGAGCTCCCAGTGACGCAGACGGCTGGGGCCAGACGAGCGGGCTGAGGCAAAGTGGAATTTCTCTGAAGTTCTCAAGCCCTGCAAGGGGCCCCGTTTCAGGCAGAAGAGGCCAAGCCGACTTCATTCCCACTGTCTAGCTTACTGCTTACAAAGGGGTCTGGCATGTAAGGGCAGAGCATAGTAGAGCGTTCCTCTCAAAAAGGAACTTGTTTCTTCAGACAACTGCAGGGCAGACTCGAAGGAGAGACGGCACCATCAGCAGAAGGGGCGTTTCGGATAAGGAGAGAGCAGAGCTGTGCGTTTGCAGGGGCCGCCGCAGCACACAAGGCAGGAGGAGCAGGGGAGTCTTGATCCTGGTGAGGGTTAGAAGACCTTGGGCTGGTCAAGACCTTTCCTGTATGATGGCTCCTAAACTAGGGGCCGAAATGTTAAGCTGTATTAAAAACTGAGCACCACCCAGAGAGGCTTCTTAGAAATCCCTTTAACTGCTTCGAGCTCATCGTTTTATCATTAATCTAAAAAGGGTCTATAAAAGATGATCATACGAGGAAATTTGCAGGCCAGTAGGAAAAGAGGAAGACCGAACATGAGGTGGAATGGGTCAGTAAGGGATCCAGAGCTTTTACGTAGTTTGTAAGACCAGGGCTGCTATTGATAGGAACTGTGGGAGATCTCTTCTGGACAGGGTCACTATACATACCTTCAGACCTGTTTGACAGCACAAGAACAACAACATGGCTGTGTGTGTGTATCAGTGATACATAAACTGCCTAATGCATTCTTCAGTGCCTTTAAAGAAAAATTAATTAAAATGATCTAACTCCGGGAGGCAGTGGAAGACAGGAGGGCCTGGCGTGCTGTGGTCCATGGGGTCACGAAGAGTCGGACATGATTTAACGGCTAAACAACAACAACAAATAGTTCTATAATGCATGTAACCGTATGTATTATAGAACAGCATTTAGTTTCTCAGCCGTCATAGGCTATTCAGAATTTTGCAAAGTCAAGTTGAAGCCTTGCTGATTCAGGGTGAGGTGGGAAGCGGACCCAGAGCGGAGAGGCAGGGAAAGTTCTAGGCACCACCACCCCTTGGGGCAGGAGGCAGAATTCGGACGTCAGCATCCCTAGCTAGCTGGTGCTTCGTTGTGGTGCCCATAGACGGCGGGTCCGAGCCCGTCCTCCCCCTCCTTAACACAATGGTGTTGTCATTTTAAGCATCAGACCTTATGTTTTCTAAACCTGCTGTTGGTCGTAGATGGGTCACGATCACGATCGCCGGAGGGAGAGCTAGAGAGCCTTTTGGTCTTTGCTTCTGGGCAAAACGGCAGGTTTTTTTCCACGGCTTTTCTCCCCCACCCCAGCCTGGCAGCAAGTCCAGCCATTGTATTACAGGCAGTGAGCAGGATGTAGGTAGAGGGAAGGCAGCTGCCCGGTACGCTCACTTTCTCAGAGCTCTGAAACCTTGCTGAGCCGAGGCTGCATAACCGAGTGCTTCATCTGCTGCAGAAATCTCAGGGATGGAAATCTGTGGCCTGGAATGTGGCTTTGCATGTGCCCTGTTTCGTCACCTTTAAGCCCTTACTCGAGATTCCTTGCGCTGCGCCAGAAGTCTCTGCTTCCAGCCTGAAGGTGGAACTGAGTCACCCGTGCTCTCATTAAGTCCATGCCCTTTTCTGATGCGTGTCCGCTTCAAGTTGTTCTTTCTACTTCCTTGTTGACCATTGCCAAGTGTTCGTTTCCACCCTCCCTCTGCTTTGCAGCCTTGTGCCTGTTAGATGATCTCCAACCGCCCTGGGGCTTGTCGAAGGAGGAGTTCCTTCTGACTAAAAACGTGTTTTTCCTGGCGTTCTGATTTTTTTTTTCCTATCGCACTGGACTTCCAAACCTGGAGGCCCCCACCCCACCCCACCCTCAGTGATCTTTCTTACTGAGAGTATGTTATTTACAGGATTAGTCATCCTGAGAAAATGGATGGTTGCCCAAATATTTCACAGCTGGCACTTAGGTATTTACACTGGTTTTCCAATCCAGGGCATGGCTGCCCAAGAATCTTTCCTATGAAGGAAAAGAAGGTGGCACCTCAGTTTGTTGTCCTTTTCCACAAAGCAGTTTTATCATCCACTGTTGGAGAGGAAAAGCCTGGAAAGAGAGAAGCATTGAGTTGATAAATCCATCAGTTATCATGGATCGGGGCAAGATTCCAGTGGTCATGAATTCATTTCACCGTCTGTCTCTTGTGTTTCGATTGGGCCTTTCCCCCCAGTTCACTTCTTACAGATGAGCTATTTCATGGAGTCTTTTTGCTCAGGCAGCTAGCACACATAGGAAACAGTATTTAAACACCAATATAATGATCCATTTTAAAGCATGTCAAATGAAATAGAGGATATTAGTATTAAACGTATTTGCATTGTTTAATGAAGAAGGCTAGGCCTTAAATAAAGAACAGGGTGGATAAAAATCAATGATCTTTTTAAAACCAATTGATTTAAATCATCATTTAAATTTTAAAAAAAATCATTTTTTGTTTTTAAAAATTGTTTTTTAAAAACTGATTTTGTTGATTGAAATCATAATTGAAATCAATTTGATTTAAATCAAATCCACATAATGTGTGTGTGTGTGTGTGTGTGTGTGTTGTCACAAAGCAATCATCTTGAGTTTTAAAAGAGGAGTGGACAAAACGGGGACCCGTAGCTAGTACATGGCCTCCCCCGGGCGCTTGCCTGCTTTCCTCAGCCCCCCCCCCCCCACGAGTCCCTGGTGCCCTTATTGAATTTGCAGCAGGAGTAGGAGGAAAAGGCCACTTTTCTTTTAAAACAACGAGACACGTGTGTCCTGCATGCCTTCTTTACAACGTGGCTGTGCTTTTCTGGTGACTGCCCTGAACTGCAGTCCTGCTTGTAAATGGAGCCTGTCCAGGAAAGCTCACATTAAAATATAAGAGTCTTCAAGGTGCCACCTGTTTTTGTTGTATTTCCTTTTGTTTTGTTTCTTTGGATTTTGCCGGAGAGGCCCATCTTGTGTTCTTAGTGTCCCTGTTGGGTTGCGTTAAAAGGCTGGGAACGTCTGACTCTTTGGAGAGAGAGTCGCCTGTTGAAGGAGCTCATAGTGCGCTAATTGGGGCGATGCTCCCGCTCTCAGCGGCGCATACATACATACCTTTGCCTGCTTCCGGCAGCGCCTTCTCCCTTCCTTTTCCAGATGCTTACTAGCATTGTGTGGATCTGCTAGCTCAGCAGCGGGTCTCTTTGGTAATTGTGCAAGCAGCTGAGCCCTTCTGAGGAAAGCCAAGTCACATTTTTCGGAAGGGCTCCAGGACATGCAGAGGATTCCTCTTCCTCTTTGGCCCTGACGTTGTGAAGGGCTGTTGTGCACCCTCGCCTCTGTTCTGTGCTTAATTGTTAGAAAATATGTCAGGAACTTCCTTGGCTTGAACCATCTTATCTGCTTCCCAAATGTATCCTATGGCAGACTCCCGGGTGGTGCAGGAATGGAGGGGTTCGTGTGGCTTTGGCTAGTCTTACCGTGGAGGAAAGAGACGTAATCCTGTTTTCCCACTGCGGCGAAACCACTCCAGAAAAATGTTTACTTAAATCAGCCCCATTTGGTTTCAGTGGGGCTTATCTCAATCAGTGTTTTTGGGGTTGTGCCCTCGATTGCAGCCCTCGGTATGCTTCCTACAGATTACGCAAACTCCTTTGAGTTCAATGAGACCTCCAAGGAAGAAGACTTAGGACTGCAGTATTGGCTTGTGAAGGGTTTGCAATGAATGCCTGGGGCATGGAAGGACCCACAAGATAATGAGTTTAACAGGCTAAACAACAGAAAGTGACCCCTGGAACCTTTTTCTGGAGCTGTAGTGATTGTTTGCACACCTGGATGTCTCTGAGACTGGAGGTGGATAGAATCTCTTGCGTGAATTCAGGAGCCTGCTGTGATACAGACATTTTAGCCTCTTTTCTCTGACGGGCTTTGCAGATTATCGGAACCATGCAAAATGTGTTGAGGAGAAGCCATAGTGGGGGTAAGAGAAATGCATTTCCTACGGCAGTCACTCCTCTTTCAAGCCACCTTTGCCTCTTGAAAAACAGAACCTTCCTCAGTCTAGGAAAGGCTGTGTGTGTCACTTCTGGAAATCTTTAAACCTTGGAAAGGAATTGGAGGCATGGGGCCCGCTTTTGACGGATCGTTCCTTCATCGGATGGAGATGTATGGAGGAGCGCATGGGAGTCTGAGACTCCCTCCCTCCAGTGTGAGTGTGTGGGGGGCTGTGGGGGGCATTGGCGTCATTTTGATGGGGTATGTGTGGTATGCTCCAGAGTGGCTTGTCAGTGTCTCAGTGCACTGCACAACAGTGGCCCCAGGGGGGGTTAGGATCAGTTTGCATTTGTCCAGCCCCAGTGTGGTCAGCTGTGGTCAGCGTGCGAAGAAATGCAGCTGCACCCTGTGATGTACGGAAGGGTTGGCCTCCCTGCTGACCTTTGCGTAGGTTTGAACGTGGACGCTAAATGGAAGCCTACAGTACATAGAGATGTTTGAAAGTGTTTTAATATAGATAGGAGAAAGGGAAGAATGATGTTGAAGTCGCATGAGCAGCCTGCAATGGGTACCGCCATTAAGTTGCAGAAGGGTAGGAGAAAAGGCTGCTCAGACTACGTGGAAGGGCTGGCTGCTTTTTTTTTTTTGTTTTTTTAAAGCATTCCTCTCTCAGTAGGAGGGGTGTTATGGATGGAACCAAAAAGGAGTACAACCCAGTTCATGGGGTTCTGTGAAATCTGCCAATTCCCAGAGAAGTTATGGAGCCTGTAAACAAATAACACTGGCTGGCAGCCATCTGGTCAGCTTATGGGGGCGGGGGGAGGAAATGCTTTTCCAAGCATTTTTCTCAGGCCAGGTAGACTTTCCAAACACCATCATAAGAGGAGAGTGTTTTTCTGTTGTGCAGTGTTCTGGCCAGGTGCGATCAGTGCTTCTTCACTGGGTTTCTGTCCTTGTATGGAATCCTTCTAAAAGGGTCCACCTCTCTCAAACATCTCTATTTGTTTCTATTTTTATTTATGGCAACTTTATCCTACTTTTTCTTCCAAAGGGATCACATTCTTTCAAAATCTTTGCATCAGCTCTGTGAGGTAGGCTACAGTGAGAGGAAATGCATGGTTCAAGCTTAGGTTGTTGACTTGACCGATGAATAGAGACTTGAACTCAGGTCTCCCTGAGCCTAGTCTGGCTGCCTACGCTTCCATGCTGGCTCTCCAATGCCATGAGCTGGCCTGTGTGTTAAATTTTTTAAGGGAATCTACTTCCAGTACATTGTGATCCCCAGTCTATCTTTCAATGTCACTGACTGCATGAATGTAGTCCATCATTGCCGGAGTTGCTTCCTACATCTCTGTTCACACATGCACACAAACGTACATCTGCCCACATGCATACAAAGGACACCAATTAATGGTCAAAATCATGGTGCATAAGTCACAGCTGCAGAAAGATGATGACCAGTAAGGACAGATTTTTGGTAATTAAAGACTTCTTCCTTTAGTCCTGTGGCTCGTCTGACTCAGGAGTATCCATATCTTTGCATAGATGCCATGGGAGCCATGGGATAGGAGGAAGAAGTCTAATTACCAAAAATCTCCCCCAGCTGGTGATGTCATCACCATTCTGCAGGCATGCAACAGGACTTGGGGCAGCTGATTGATTAGATTTATATCCTATCCTGTATCATGAGCTGTCAGGGTGGGATAGAATAAATTAGAAACATTTAAAAACACAAAAAAACAATTTAAGCATTTGAAAAGGTGTCTATCACTTGCATTGCTGTGGAAACAATAGACACACACCATAGATGAAATATGGTGCAGTAAATAGTTTTGAGGAGCTGGTAGTCCTAGATTTTTTTTAAAAAAATTTAAATTGTGCTATCCTGTTTTAATTTATGTGCATATGATTTCAGTGCCTTTTTTTTTTTCTTCCTTCCAACAGAGCTGAGAAAACGGAAGTCCTCAGTGATGATCTGCTGCAGGTACTTTAATTCATGGATTAATTCATGGCTTTTGTCTTGATTCCTGAACTAACCCTGCCTTTGGTGATTTTAGTGGCTCCTGTTTGTCACATGGCAGTTAGAAAACCTGCAGTACGGTTAGAGGCAGTAGAGGAGAGAATCCACAAAGTCACACACCAGCTGAGAAGCTCACAAGGGCAGTGTGGTTGAAAGCAAAAGAAGCACTGAGAAATGACAGTGTTCCTCTGCTTATGGGAGAGGAAAAAACCTATTTGAAGGCTGGTCTCTAGCCATTTTCCAAGAAACAGACCTGCAAATGGTGCAGGTAGACTGAATCATCTAGGCCAGAATCCACTGCAACACGGGGATTTTCATAGGTGTTGACTTATCATTCAGCACTTGATCAATTGGGTCTGTTCCAGCTGGAACTAGCAATTGGATTTAGGCCTGTGTGTTTTCCTGAACTTCTCTTGACTAACCAAGAGGGAGGAAAAAGGGGGCAAGTCTCTCGCAAACCCGAAGTTTGTTTGCTGAGCCTGGTTGTGAACAGAAGTCCTTCTGAGGGTGAAGCGCAGCCTTTGTGCCCAGCTGTCTTTTGAAAAGATGCTGATTGGAAATGCCTAAAAGCGCCTTTGAGGCAGGAGCTAAAGTATATTTCAATCTTTGTAGGAAGCTGCTGGAGGCTTCCCATTTACATTTCCAGCCTCTGCTGCTATTCCACTCTTTTCTTCTCCAACCAGAGCAGGGAGAGCGAGCCCTGCAGAGCACCGTTTCCAACTACTGCCTAGCTGTGGCCATGGAGGCTTTGTTAGGCATTGCCTGCATGGTTTGAAGGTTATCCTCTTGCAGGTTATCCTTAAAGGATACAGACGTGAAGAAACCACCGAATAAGCCAAGAGACATCCCATGTCCTGGAAATAGGATTGTACAAGGAAGGGCTCAAGGCTGCCTTCTGGCTGCAGGTTTTGTGTTCGTCTGAATCTGAGAAAGGTTTCTCCGTCATCTTTGTTTGCCTTCCCTGCAGTCTGGCTCTGCTGGATTGACGGAGGGGGATGCCATGGACCCCCAGGCTCAGAGGGGGTCTCGGCCATTTTTGCAAAGGTGTCTATCCGGCCCGCATCCCCCTCCCTCCCCCCTCAGGAGCAAGGAAAGGCAGTCATTGTCTTGGAGGTTTCAGGAAGTTCCTCCCATCTGTCACTCATTAATTTGTCCAGGCATCCCTGTGAAATCCGTAATGCGGGTGATTCCCACAACACTCAGGGGAATGGAAGAAAAGGCAGGGTTTTTGTTTTTTTCCAGCAGTCAAGAAGTAAGTAAAAGTAGGTTTTTTGCCATGTATGGGTCGTACTGCTGTATTTGTGAAGAACTTAATTTTGTGCGTTTTGGGCTTGTCATTTGGAAAAATGGACAGAGGGGACAAATCAAGGAAGCTCTATAAAAGAGGCACCACCCAGTGACTTTACCCCTGTAGCTAGACTTGGCTTTCTAGACCTGAGACTTGGAAGTCTGCTTATTAGTAGGTAAGAGAGTTTAAAGCTCACCCACCCACCCCCAATCTCCTTTTCTATGCTAGCTTTCCTCCATGTGTCTAAAGGGGGTTTCTGGTCTCTCCGAATCAGCTGGGTGGGGGAAATAAGCTGATTTGGCAGCTGTCCTGCATAAATATCTGCAGCAAGAAGCTCTCCTTGCCAAAAGCGTTGCTTGGGCTGTCCGATGTCGTTTCCTTGGTAACTGCATGAAATATTTGGAGTGGGGATGGAGGGAAGCCAGAAAGGCTTCTGCCCAGCTGTTGGCCAACCATTTCTGCCATCATGGCTTTCCCAGGCACAGATATTTTGGCCTGGCCTGCCCTGCCCAGATGGAACCGCTTACTCATTGGCCTGCTCTGCTTTACCGCTGAGCAGAATCTGTCCCCAAGGGATCGTGTGTACGTTTCCTCTGGTGAAGCTCCGTGTGTTTCACCGGATGACATAAGCCTTTCTGTCCTTGGGTCATGCTCTCGGCTTTCCTTTCCAAAGATGCCGAGGTGCCACTCTGACGGAAAGTCGCATTCTGGACGTTGCCCTGGATGCCATTAAGTGCCAGGCTGCTTAACAAGCTGTGCCAGTGAGCTGCAAAAGAGCAGCCTTGGGCTCGGCACACAGACTCCTGTTTTGTGATCCAGAAGGGACTGCATTACAAGGAGCTTGCAGGACTGAGAGACAGCACAAGAATTGACCGCCTCGTGGCGTACAAGGCTGCGTCTTTTCCTGCCTATAGACTTATAGAGCAGTGGGCAGAAGTACAGCACGTGGACACCTTTGTATAAACGTGCAACGGAACGCAAGAAAAGAAAAGGATCATTTAGCCGTGGGAGAGGCAGTAAAGTTTTTAGCAGCAAACTTCATGCTCTTTGATGGAATGGCCGGAAAGGCCTTCCTGGGACAGCCAGCCCACAACCATGGTGCTGCTGTAGAATAGTCTCAGGGACTGCTAGACCTGCATCTCAAAAAGAAATAAAGCACCCTAGAACACCCCCCCCCAAAAAAAACCCCACCCCAATTCAAGATGCTAAACACGAGCCAATTCTGTGCCTGTTGATACCAGGGGTTCATAATCATGGCTTTGATTTTCTTTTTGCTGCCATGGTTTTACTGATACAGTTGTTTTGGTATTTATGTTACTTTTTTTCATGGGCTGTTGATGTTTTGATCCACCCAAGGAAACAGGGATGGTTTGTTATAGCAAAAGAGCTGCAGCTGCACCCGGGTGGCACCGTTCAGACCGGCAGAGCTGTCCTAACAGGGGGGTTTGTGGCGCTCAGCCCCCACTCCCTCTCAGGTTTTCGTTGTTTTTATACGAGTCAACATTTCTTTTAAATGTGGAGAGGTTTATAAACGTAGCTGGCTGTGTATCTCATTGGGAGTTCAATTCCCCTTCTGTGCATCCCAGAAGAGCCAGCCTAGGTGGCCTTGGGCCAGCTGCACAGTCCCAGGGCACCCCCAGAAGAAGGGAAGAGGAAAGCACTTCTGAGTTTTTTCTACCTAGAAAATCTTGAAAAGGCTTGCCATAGAATTGGCTTGATGGCATAAGATGATTGTTGTCGTCGTTATAAATGTACTTAAACAATAAAAGGGCCCTGCATTTAATCTCAGTGTCCCTGGATACATTCCACCCTAAAGTGTGAAATATCACTTTGATTGCCTTATGGAGGAGGAGGGGGGGTGTAAGCTTTTTTAATGGGAGAATTTAAAAGTTCCTTCTTCCTTTATTTCCACCACCACCACCACCCCAGGTACTTATACCTTTTTAATCTTTATTTGAGATCTGTGTTTCTCACGGTTACTTACAGCACTAAGGCATCTATGACAACCTGTTACCATATCATTAAAAGTGGAACCACACCCATAGAAACACATCTTTTGCATCTAGGACAGGTAGCGGTGGTGGAGGCCAGGGAGCCGGTTCAGACCACCTCAAAATGGATAAATAAATGTTAGCTTGAGTTAAAGCCAAACATACACATGTCAACAAAGCAGTTTTGGGGTAAGTTTGTCTTCAAAGCCCCTTTGATGTGGGAGCCAAGTGTCCTCGTTTTTGAGGGAGCAAACGGCAGAGGCCTGGATTCTCTGCTGCCAGTCCGAAGCTTCTCGTGACCTTGGGTGGTCAGAGTTTAAAAGCGGTGAGCCTGGAGGATGGGTGTCCCAAAAGGGAGTCGAAATTAGCTCAGTCTGGATAGAGTCTTTCCCTGCTGGATAGCTCGGTGGTTTTAGGTGTCTGGCTGCGGAGTCAGAGGTCCGGAGTTCAATTCCCCCTTGGTGCCTCCTTGACAAGGGCTGGACTCGATGATCCATGGGGTCCCTTCCAGCTCTGCAGTTCCGAGATGCCTGTTTTGTGGCTTTGTGCCTCCAGCAGATAGTGTGTGCCGTTGAAAAATGTCCCCTGCTGTCCTTTAAAAGTTAGGTGGTTGTGTAAAAGAATGAGCCTGCCTTATCCAGACCGAAGGGCAAGGGCTTCTTCCTGTGAGGCGACCCGAAATCTTCTCCGTGGTGTGATGTTGTTTGTGTAATCCCAAGGCGCCTTTTGGGCAGGAAAAGGGAAGTCGGGGCCAGAAGGGTTTGGATCCTATTTCAGCCTTCTGAGGAAAAGCCGCCCTGCCTCCCAGCCTTCTCACCGGCCGGGTGAAGGGGACCCAGCCGGAGGCAGGGTCTGGAAGATCCTGGTTGGCCTGAGCCGCCTGCTCGGAAAAAGCGCACCAAGCGTGGCATCCCTCGCCGTTCCTCCTGGGAGGATTCCCAGTGGGGCAGCAGTGGCTTTCTCTGCCCCCCCTGCGCAGCAGTGGCTTTCTCCCCTCCGGCCACCTCTTTCCACCAGGATTTGGTCTGTGATGTCCTGTCCTGGCAAGGAAGGGGCCTGCCTGCTGTGGTTCTGGGAGGGGGCTGAGAAAATAAGTAGGTGGGTGTGTGCCCTCTTTGGGAGTGGGACTCGTCTGTGCCTCCGGTTTCCATCCACAAAAGCTCAGGCAGTCCACTCTTTGGCAGAGGGAGTTCATTACCCCCCCGACTGCCCTGTGAGGAAGAACAGGACTGAGTGAGAAAGAGGGAGGGAGGGAGGAAGATAGGCAGGGAAAAAGAACCCCAAAGCACATGGTCCTGCTCTGGCCAGATGGGTTTTGTTGTTGTTTTGAACAATTAATTTTGTCAATACTACGAGTGTCTGTGACAGCTTCGGCTGAAAAGCAGGATTCAAATACAGTACCTGAGTAGATGTATAGAGAACGTTTCTTCAAGATTTTTGTTGAGAGACCTTAGCCAGTACCCTGTTGAAAAGTCCCTCCGGAATAGCGACCTCTGCTTGTGTGTTTTCTTTGTGGAGGTCACCGCTGGCGCAAGAGCCACAGGATGGCCATGGTGCGACCCCCTACTTCTGGGCTGACAGAACATTCTTCTCAGTGGACGCTCAGGGCAAAACTGGTCTCAAGATACGTGGCTAGGTTTGGACGCGGCTTTGTTTCACAGGGTGGTGTGGTGCTTGGTGTGTTCCAAAGAGATTTTCTTGAAATGTCAGGTGTCTTAAGTTTAAAGAAGGCCCTTGCTCTGTGGTATTGGGTGTGAATGCTGGACCGTGCCCTTCTAGAACTGGTTGGGTTTGAAAATGGAGGGCTCCCGTTTCACCCGGAGTCTAGTTCTGTCCACTAGTAAAGTCCCAACCATTCCACTTGATGATTCCTTGCGTGACGGAACAGCAGCCGCTTCCATCAGGGCCAGTTTTGTAATTGCAGATGAGCATCAGGCCTCAGGAAGCATGCAGGTCTTTTAGTCAGAATTGGGTTTGACAGAGGAAAGGACAAGACTATGCATGGCCTTGGAACGCTTGGTGCTTTAAAACAAAAAAACCCAGGGACAGCATTTTAAAACATTCCAGAGAGTTCGTATCTATTTACATGCCTCCTGAAGTTGAAACTTGTTATGCCTTTTTGGCTGCTTTTGTTCAAACAGAAACCATTCCAGAAGGCCTCCTTTTAACCTTTGTGACTCATCAAAACACAGATAAACCACATTCCTGTGCCTGCGTCTGTGGAGGTTCCCAGCGGAACTTGGCAGGCCTCTTCACTCTTCCAGACACTGGAAGCAAGATGCATATTTGAACCAAGACTCCTGCTGCTGCTTCTCAAATGTACTTCGGGAGCATCTGCCCTTCCATAGTGGCTCGGGGTGCTTCCAGAGGAGGGAGGGAGGGAGAGTGTGTGTCTGTGCCGCCTCCCTGCTTCGTTTGGATTCCTTTTCTTTAGCAAAAGCAGTCTACGAAGGAGAAGGAAAGAAGAAAACTCCCGACTGCCGTTTGAGTGACGGGGCTTGGCATCATCTCTCTGGAATCGCACACAGTTTTTCTTAACACAGTACCAAACCTGCAACGAGCCGCACAATTCAGACTGCTGTTTGCACAGCAAGGTGTCTGTATTTAAATATGTTTACTTGGCTTTCGTCTGTCAGTTCAAGGCAACTACTGATCACTAACCCAAGTCAGAAGTGTAGAAGGTCCTGTCAGACAGGACTTCCCTGGGATTTGACCTGGAAGGAAACCTTGGGTGGGTGGGGTAAATGCCAGGAGTTATTTGGTACAGCGTGGAAGGAAGAGGACTTACTGTCATCATACGCCTAACCTTTCTCTCTCCTTCTTCTCCTGGTCTCCGGCTAGATTGAACGGCGCCTGGACACGGTGCGGTCTGTCTGCCATAATTCCTGCAAGCGGCTTGTGGCCTGTTTGCACGGGCAGTATGGAACCGATACAGAGAAAAGACACGTGAGTACTGGAGCCTTTAGGTCAGCGTGAAAGCTGCTCCTGTGCCACAGAGCCGCTCGTTCTCTTCCAAACAGCCTGAAGCTTCTTCAGAAACGGTGGCCAACAGCTGCGGGTCCCCCTGCAATCATAAAGCCTGTGTGGCCCACATGGACCAGTCATGTAGGCGCTCCCTGGCCCCCTGCCAGCAGTGTGCCTGATACCCTAGTGCGCATGTCCCGTCATCTAGGGTTAGGTCCTAACCCTGATTGCAGCGCTGTGGGTATAATTATCCATAGATCATGACCCTTTGAATGGTTTTAGGGGACTCTAGCACTGTAGAGGGACACGGTTTCTGATAGGGTGTGGGGTGCTGGGGGGAGTTCAGAAGGCACCCTGTGCCTTGGGGCTCTGAAGCCCCCAAGCTCAGACCCCCAAGCCCTTCCTGGTCTCCCTCGAGACAGCATGCCTGGTTTCCTGCCGTGGGCATCTGGCCATCTCTGGAGAAAGGGCTCTGCCTTTTCCTGGGACTCTTCATCCTCACAGAGAGGCCCTAGGAAGTGGCTCTGATCCGTCTTTCCTGTTGTAGGAATGGTCAAGAAGCCCATTTGACTGGAGATGAGTGAAAAGAGAACCTGCTTTAGAAAGCATGACTCTTCCATGGTTTTCCACGGTAGCTCTCGACCCCCCCAGTCCTTAGTGAGCCCGTCCTCCTAATCACTAGAAAAGGCTGAACCCCCAACAGGGGGAACCTCCAGTGTCCGAGCTCCTGGCGGTGAACGTTAACAAGGCCTCAGGACTGGATGGAGGAATGTAGCGCCACTTGCCCTGAGGTGTTTTTCCTTTTCCTCTGCAGAAGAAGCTCCCCCTCACCGCTTTTGCTCAGAACATGCAAGAAGGCGCTCAGCAGCTCAGTGATGAAACCTTACTGGGGTAAGGGTTGCCTGTTATCTTTCTCACGGGGTGGCCGCGTGTCTTCGGCCATTTGGAACTCCGGAAGTGGCCTAGCAGAAACCAGGGGTGTTCACTCCGGTTTTGAAGCTGGCTTTTCCCTCTTGGCCTGTATCTTCCAAACAGCAGCGAAGCCTCGATGTTGAGGTTAATTCGGCTGCTTTAGTACCTTTACCTCCTGGAACCATTTTTAAAATTACAGCTGGTTGCCTCTTGTACAGATATGAAACTTCACGCCTGGCCAAGTGCAAGTTGTGGAAACAACCGTTCTTAACTCTTCAGTAAAGCTACTCCAGGGGTTTTCCCCCCATCAAACTGCCCCAAAGTTTTTTTTTTTACCATCAATACTTTAGAGAATGTTGCTGCCTAGGAGGAAGTAGCATTTGTGATGAAAAACATCCCAGATTGTAGGGAACACTTTGACAAGGAGTTGCCCAGAGTAACAGAAGATACAGGCTGTTGTTTCCTGATATAAAAATCTAACAAGCCTTTTTTTGTGTGGACATGGTGTGGTTTTGTGCACCCTGCTCGTAATGCTTGATTGAACGTCACCCTCTGTGGAGAGCATGCTCTTGCGTGTGAAAACTGCACGAGCAGTATAGAAACAACGCATGCCTCCCCGAAGCACAGCGTTAGCCATTCCAAATCACCCTTGCCAGGTGTCGCTGTCAAGGGGAAGCCCCGTTCATCGTTGCTCCTTGCTCCTGATGAAGAACGGTGTGTCTGAAAAGGGAGGGGTCACTGTCCGCCTCACAGGCTCGCTGTACAAAGCAGGACCCCGGAGAATTGTGGGGTCCCTTCACGCCACCAGGAGCCTTCCCTCTTCAGATGGATCGCTCTCCACATGGAACAAGCTGAGAGGCCAGACAGGCCCCTCTCTGCGCCCAAGAGCCAGCCGCACAGTTCCTGGAGAGGACTGGGGCTAAAGTCTCTGAGGCCCATCGCGTTGGACATCCCTTTGGACCAGGCCAGGCCGACCGAGGAGACTGAACAGAAGAGAGGGGGTGGGGTCGGTACTGTATGTTGGGTCAGGACCTGGGTGGGTGGGGGCAGGTGTTGTGATTTGAAATCTGCTGAATGATATCATTTCGGACCCGGGCCCCATCCTTCCTCCTAGGCCTACCTCAGAGGGTGGTTGTGAGGACCAAACCCGTGTGGAGAGAAGAGACAGAATGATGTCCCAAGTTTTTGAACTGTTTAGAGGAAAGATTGGCTGTGAAGGTGGGAGTCGGGGAAATGAGCTTCTTCTCTCTGCCTCCTCTGCAAGGTTGACCGAAGAGCCCCTCTCCTCATGCTTTGCAGCCTTGGCTCGAAGGCGCCTCGCTTTCTTCCCCTCTCTCTCTCTCCCCCCCCCCCCCCCGTTTTTGGAGGCTCAGAAACACCAGAGAGAGCAAAGGTGTTCTTTTCCCCTTGAAGGAAAATGCTGGAGACCTGTGGCGAGGCGGAGAATAAGCTTGCCATGGAACTCTCTCACCATGAGGTGCAGGTGGAGAAGGAGATTTTGGACCCCCTGAACCAGCTGACTGAGGTAAAGGGCTTCGGCCTCTGCTACAGGTGGGACGCCCTCCCCGCCCCCAAACCCCGGCCCGCCTGCTTCGTCAGGAGGTGCCCCCCGCCGAAGCGCAAGGCTGGGTCTTTCAGACGAAGGCAGCCTCCCCGCATGAGGCGTTTTCAAACGTCGGCTCCCTCTCGTCTCTGCTTTTAGACAGAAATCCCCAACATTCAGAAGCAGAGGAAGCAGCTGGCGAAACTGGTGCTGGACTGGGATTCGGCGAGAGCTCGGTAATGGAGGGGCCCTCCCCCTCCCACCCCTGTGCCAGATTGCAGGACAGTGAGGGTGGCCGGGAGGGGAGCTTGGTCGCCAGGCAGGAGGGCTAGGACGGAGGAAGGCCAGCAGCCCTCTCTGGCCTGACCGTCGGGGGGGGGGGGGCAATGCCTTCTGTGCCAAAGGCATCGAGGTCCAAGGAAAGGGGAGCTCGTCTCTTAACGTGAAGCAGGAACCCAAAGAGGACAGGGGCCGGGTCACCTCCCTGTTGCAGCGGAAGGAGTGAATCACAAAACCTTTACAACCCGTGAGATACGCCGCAAACCCCGTGGAAGGCACCTCCACGGCTTTTTCTCTTGGTCTCCTTGGAGCGTTTGCTCCCTTGCTTTAGGTGCTGATTTCAGGAGGCTTCGTCTGAGCCTGAGTGGGGGGGGGGAGGCATCCTGGGGGGTCCGGGGGGGGGGAAAGGTTGAACCTCCAGCGTTCCTCTCTGCACAGCAGGAGTCATTCAACCCCCCCCCCCTGCTCCTCTCTCATGCAGGTGGAACCAGGCCCATAAAACGTCAGCTACTAACTTCCAGGGGCTTCCATCTAAAATAGATTCCCTCAAGGAGGAGATGGATGAAGCAGGGAATAAAGTTGAGCAGTGCAAGGTAGGTGGCGATGGGAGCTCCTGAGCCAGTTCCCAGCAAATGCCGCTCATGTTGTGCCTCTTAAAGGACATTCCTCCAGACCTTTCCCAGTCACCAGTCTAGGAGTGAAAAGCCCAGATTCCTTGGCTGGAGCTCCAGAAACACACTCCTGCCTCTTTTTGGGGGGGGGGGGGGGAATGGGACACGGGTGTGTGTGGGAGTATTCCCTTCCCGTCGCCTTTAGTCTATTCTTTCATCTGCTTTTACCTCCTGTCCTGTGTAAGCACATGGAAAGCATCTTCCTCCTCGGAAGATGTGCCAGCCGATCTGCCTTTAGTAAAAACCTTTGGGAAGGGAGGGAAGCAGAGGGGCCACATCCCTTCATGCGCTTTTCTTAGAAGCCAATGAAACCATCTTTTAGTTTGCGCAGAGAGTAGAAGTGGGAAAGGCTTGTGAATTCCATTGAGGACCTTCCCTGTCGAATGTACCACTCCATGGGGCCACAGGCTGCATTTTGTGCCCCCTCTCAAATTTTTGTATAGAATTAAATCATGGCTGCTCCTGCCTGGGCCCCATGCAGCAGAGTTAGCTTTCTTACCTCTGCATGTGGGGTTGCGTCTTTGAGCCTGGGCAGAAGCTGTCTCCAGATCTCCTGGTTCCCTGGCTGTACGGTGTGTGACGAGGCAGTCTGCTCCAGCTTAATTTGCTGGCTTTCCGTGGACCTGGCCTACCCCTGGCCTCTGGACTCTCTTCTTCCTGCTTGAGAACTTCATGTCCGGTGCAAGGTTGTGATCCATAACTGAAACCTGCTCTTTTTTGCCCCCAAAAGGATCAACTTGCCGCGGACATGTATAACTTCATTTCCAAAGAAGGCGACTACGCCCGATACTTTGTCTCTGTAAGTAATCCCCTCCACTTGCGGTGCTTCCCGGGTCAGACGTATGTGTCACATGCTTAATCCTTGTGCCTTGTTGTTGTTGTTGTTGTTGTTGTGCTCCTCCAATGCTAACGTTTGTTTCAACCTGTGGGTTCTGTTCCCAGTTATTAGAAGCCCAAGCAGATTACCATAGAAAAGCCTTAGCAGTCTTAGACAAGGTGCTCCCCGAAATCCAAGCCCATCAAGGTAAAGTAGAGCGGTGCCTCTGCCTTGTGCTTCGCCTGTGCTACCTCTGCACTGTCTTCTTCCTCCTGACTGCCTCCTCCTCCTGGCATGCCCTCCTTTTTCAGCTCAGCCCGCAGGAGCTTTCTTGCGAGGCTCCGTCTCCAAAATCGCCTCCTTCTCCTCTGCAGCCACATTTCTGACACACCTTTCCAAGGCTTCCCTTTAATACACTAACAACTGGCCAGGACGGCGCCCTCTCAAGATGGGGCACTCCTGGGCTCACCACCCAGAGCCCATCACCTCTCCTATGCCCTTGCGCACTTGGTCAGCGTGGGAACGTGTAGAAGATCTGCCTTAACGCGGTCTGGCCCAGGATATATGAGCAGAGGTAGATGGAGTGGCTTCTAGTACAGACCAGCAGGGATTTCTGACTCCCGGTTATCTAGTAATAGCAGCCTCAAAACAGCCGCCCTCACCCCACCCGATTAATGATGCTGCTGGAAGTCAGAAGCCTTAGGGTTGTGATGAATTGTAAAACGGTAGAATTCGGAGGGACCCCAAGGGCCATCTAGTCCAGCCCCTGCATGGCAGTGCAGGGACGCACGGAGAAGGCGCCCCTGAGAAGCAGCCGTCTCACCTCTGTTGAAAAACATCCGGCGGAGGAGAATCCACCAACCTCTAAGCTAGTTCATTCCATGATCAAACAGCTTTTCCCACCAAGGCAGGGAACCGTAAAATCCACCATGGAAAGAAGAGCCCTAGACGCCAAACCATTTACAAATGACATCATAAGCGATCTTTTAATTGCACCTGTCCGCTGTCTCTTGAGTAAGTCAACTCTGGAAGGTGGCCAGGGGGAGGGAATGTCATTTAACCCTGCCTGAAGGCTGCACCTTGCATAGAAATGAGGTTGGGGAGGGGCTTCCCTCTGTTCTTAATCTGGTGGGCTCAGAGGAAAGGTCTTGCCAAGCATCCAGTCGGTGGGTTCAGGTGTCTTGTGCGCCCAGCCTCTCCCAGGCATTTCTGGCCCTTTCGTTTCTAGTCCTTTCCTGCATCACTAACCGTCTGCTAATGCATCTGCGCCTCGGTCTTTTCAATAAGAACTGCAACTAAAGAGTTCAAAAGCGGCTTAGCTCACTCGACCGATCGGCAAGAGAATGGAGCTGGTTTCTGAAAGACTAATTGCAGGGGCTTTTTGGAGTTTTGCTCCACACTGTGTGTTTGACCAAAGGAAACTCAGATTGCTTTTGAACAACAGCAGCCTCTGAAACAGGATGAGGCACCAGAGAGGTGGTTGGCCAGCCTGGCCAGCCTTTAATCTCTCAAAACAGAAGCTTCGCAGCCCGTAAGCCGGGTGAGCTCAAGCTTTACCTCCTTCTTGGGGCCAGTTCACGCCCCCCTTCAGAAGGGCAGTGATTCCATCCTGACTCAGCCTGGTGTAGCCACTCGGGGGCTGGAGTCTCGCTACCTGCTGGCCTGCAGGACGGGCAGGGTGCGTCGATTGGAAGCAAAGGCGGGTGGATCATTTCTGTGCTAGTGCAGCCTCTGCCCACGCCAGAGCTTGCCTTCACGAGTGTCAGCTGCTCAGGAGGCCTCAACAGTTGTGAGCTGCAGGCAAGAGAAACACTGACCAAATGTGAAAACTCAGTCCATATGGAAAGGAACCGAAAATACGTTTTAAAATGCAGGGGGAGTGTTCCTCCGCTTGCCCAGAGGGTCATGTGAATTTGGTCCTCGGGGGTGGCGAGCCTCTATTTTATGAATGAGAAGCTCTGGCTGGGTCTGCCTGGCTTTCAGGACGGTCCGCGTTTGATTTGTTGCTGGCAAGAACTGGGCTCTTGGCTGTTTTTGATGCCTTCCAGAGGTGTTTGATTCTGGCTTCTCACACAGGGCAAACTCATTTGAAAGGGCTTTGCTAATCAGCCAGTTCTGACCTTCCTTGTGATCCTCCTTTTTTGGATCTCTCCCCCTCCCTCCCAAGCGTTTTCCCCGTTCCTTAGCTGACCCTTAATGCTGCTCCTCTCACTAGACAAATGGACGGAGAAGCCGGCCTTCGGGACACCCTTGGAGGAGCATCTCAAGCGCAGTGGCCGAGAATCGCCCTCCCGATTGAGGCATGTGTGATGATGCTCTTGGAGACGGGCATGAAGGAAGAGGTAGGCACGGGTCAACGTCCCCTCTCTGAAGTATGGAGAAATCTCTGCCAGGTTGGGTGTATCGAGGAAGTGATGGGGGTGGGGCTGCCTCAGCTCCATTTACTTTCTCCAGGGGCTCTTTGGAGACCACCTGCAAGGTTGGTTGGTGCCACTGAGACCCAGATGTTTGCTAGAATCTGGAGAGAAAGATTCCCTGCCTCCGATCGATGAGGGTCTCTCATGGTGCCGAGTTAAGGAGGTGTGTTTACTGCCGTCATGCAGGGCTTGTTCCGTATCGCTGCTGGCGCCTCTAAGCTAAAGAAGTTGAAAGCTGCCTTGGACTGCTCCACCTCGCACCCTGGATGAGTTCTACTCCGACCCCCATGCCGTGGCAGGTCGGTTGATCCCGAGAGGGCTGGGTCTGCCCTTCTCCTGCTGGTCCTCCCCAAAGAGAAAGGGCAGCTGAGATAGGCTGTGCTTCGATAGGGAACTGGGGAGGCCTGAGGCTGCTCCGTTCGGACTCTCTTCTCACAGTTCTGCTTGAGTGGAAGTCTCTCTTTCATCCCTGGCTGGGCCAGGTCTTGGGGGGACCCAAACAGACCTGCCAGAATGAATGCAGGGTTTGTGTCAACCATGAGAATCATTCCTATTCCAGCTTCATAAGCTCTGGCTGGTTTCACCTTGACCTCACACCAGGCCTCCAAAGAGTTCAAGGATTTCTAACGCTCAGTATGGTTCCTCCTCCGGCAAGGTTCTGCTGTTGTCTCTCTGAGCCAGAAGGAGCGGGACGTGTTTAGTGGAGAGTACCGACTCAGGCTGGACCCCAGCGATGGGCCAAACGCTTGCCCTCCCCATTTGTGGCTTTTTATGATGTAATCTGGACACAGAAAAGCCCTCTGGCTCATTAAATAATTGTGCACAGAGGTTCGTGTGCAAAGGGGCCCAGCCTGTGATTGTGGGTTGCAGAGTTATCTCCCCCCCCCCACACACCCTCCCCCACTGTTAGAGCGGTGCGCTTCCAGAGGCCAACTTTGCTTTGTGCTCCACAAGGTTTTCTGCAGTCCCAGCCCCTTACCTGTGTCTCTCTGTCTCTTTCTGGTTGAAGATGCAAGCCACCATCCCATCACATTAAGGCAAATGGCATTAAGTCTTGGCAGCCGATGGCCACTCCTGTGCAAGGTGCTGGTTGCATGGCTGGACACGCGCCCAGTATGATCGGCGGCAGGCTCCTGAATATTCATTTATGCATTTTCTTTGTGTTTGGAAAAGGAATAGACTCAAGACAGTCTTCTCTGGAAGCCGGTTGCTAGCAGACCTTTGTGCCTGGGCAGAATGAGGCTGCTTGGAGCGCCACCTAGTGTGGGTCGCCTTCCTTTAACACAGTGGTTCCCCACCTTGGGGAACACCCAGGTGTTCTTGGACTACAACTCCCAGAAACCCCGGCCAGCACAGCTAGTGGGGAAGGCTTCTGGGAACTGCAGTCCAAGAACACCTGGGTGACCCAAGGTGGGGAACCACTGCTTTAACAGGTGAATCCTTGTTCTCTGTTTTAAACCACATCTGTCTCCCTTTTATTTATGTATTTATTCGATTTCTATACTGCCTCAAGCAGTACACTGGGTGGTACACAAGATTAAAACTTACAGTACCCCACAATAACAAAAAAAAAGACATTCAAAACAATACAGCGATACCACCGATAATAATAAGCATAAAAATGAATAACTGTGTAAAATTCTAAAATTATTTAAGTTACTATTGACAGTATCCCGGAGATTCAGTTATTAAAGGCAGCTTCCTTCTGAGAGCTCAGTGTATGAGGGAGATCTTATTTTTAATTTTTAAATGTCCTTACGACTTCAAACAAAAGTCACTAAGTACTGAAACATAAAAACAGCGGGAAGTGAAGCTGTTCTAGCTACAAATGCTATTTATTAATTAGTATAACATTAGAAGGTTTAAAAAAAATAAAGATCAAAACAAATTTTAAAAATGGAAGCTTGTGAAGAGGGAATTCATTTCCTTCGGCTCTTCTGGGCATCCTGCTAGCACCACGGGAGACCTCAGGAGCAATGTCTTCTTGGTGCTGTTAGCAGCATCAGAAAAAAGAAGAAAAAACCACCCATAAACCAATGCTTGACTTGGTGTGAAAACAGCCTTGGTTTTCCCCGGAGGCTGCCGAAAGAGGCTCGGGTGCCCCGTGTCACGAGCAGCCAGAGCCATGTCAGAGTGGAAGGGGAGGCAGACGGGCGCCGCTTGGCCATTTCAAGCCTCCCTGTTGTTGCTTCAGGTGCGCTGAAGTCTTACCTGCGGGAGCTGCCGGAACCGCTCATGACCTACGCCTTGTATGAGGAATGGACGCAAGTCGCCAAGTAGGGACCACCTGCCATTTGCTTTCTGCTTTCTGGGATTACTGAGGGGTGGGAGAGTCCTCGGGAAGTGCCTGCTTCTCTCTTGACCTTCCTGTCAAGCTCCTCTGGATGTTAGATTTATTTTTTTTTAAAGCTTCCCCCTCTCCTCTCCCTTCTCCTCTCCTCTTCTCCTGGGCTCCTCTGAGCAACGGCTGGGCTTGTTTTTCAGTCTTCCTTCTCGTTCTGTATCGTTTTGATTTTGTGCCTGCAGGCCGAGCTTCCCTCTGGGTTGCCATTGCTTTCTACCCAGCCCTAAGGGCTAAGTGTATACTTAAATGTTGAAACATTTCCTGTGCTGCCTGCGAGTAAAACGTGCAGCATTCGGTGGGCATAATGTCGGGAAGGGCAGCGCTTGGGGGAGCTGCAAAATAGCCCTCCTTTCCCAAAGGAAAGCCATTCAGAAGTCAGCTGCTTCCTTGTCTCCCAGAGGGGAACCAGCCGCCACCCCTGCATGAAACTGCACGCCCTGGCATAGTTTTGGCTCACGAGACCTCGTCCGCTTCTCTCCTGCAGCATCCAGGATCAGGATAAGAAATTGCAGGACCTGTGGAGGATTTGCCAGAAGTTGCCGAAGCCTCACCTAGCCAACTTCAGGTAAGGGGCGAGCCCTTGCGGCAGGGTTTGAGCGGTGCTTCAAGGGCAGCCAGCTGGAGAGCAGGATGGCCGCTCCTCCCAAGAGTCCTCTCCAGGGAGAGAAGGGTTTAACATGGGAGGGATTCTGTGGAATGAGAGAGAGAGAAGCATTTTGATTTTAATGATGTGAATGCTTCAGCTAGAAGATTTGGGCGGGGGGGTGCATTCCGTTTTTCCATGTTATATTCTACTTTGAAGCTTTTTTAAAAAGAGGTGTTTACATTACAGAGGTCCCTTTATTTATTTGAATCACACATCCTACCATGGCAAGGGTGTGTTTGTGTGTGTGTGTGTGTGAGAGAGAGAGAGAGAGAGGGTGAAGTAGGTGCCCCTTGGGGAACTTTGGCACCGATTTCCTTCCTGGGAGCCGTCAGGAGAAGAGAAAGGTTGAGAGGGATTGGGTTTAGGGTTTTGGGAATCCCCGGGTCCTGTTCTGTTCCTTAAGGGCCCTTCTGGTTCTTTGTGCAGGTACCTGATCAAATTCCTCGCGAAACTCGCACAGTACAGCGACCTTAACAAGATGACCCCCAGTAACATCGCCATCGTGTTGGGCCCAAACCTGTTGTGGGCCAAGAACGAAGGGTAAGCGCTGGAAGGCTTTAAATATATACATAGCTTTAGGTTTTAATCCCTAAATTATTCTGTGTTCCTTAGGGGCAGCTCGACCACCCAGCCTTGACCTCTCGAGATTATTTTCAGTATGGCTTCCATGGGCGGCAAGAGGTGGCACCCTTTTGCCAGTCGGCCCGTTTGAGCCAGGGGTAGAGCTGGTTCTTGAGTTTCAGGAGGCAGGGCTGATTCCAGAGAGAAGCAGCCTTCACCCTGGGCTAACCCAGTTGATTTGATTGGGGGAAGAGGGAGGTGTGCGCGTGCGGGGGGGGGAGTTTGCTGGTGAGAGTCGCAGACAGAGAGTCGCACCCTCAGTTGTTGTTCAGGGCGGTGATTCCACGAGAGTAGCCTCCGGCAAAGGTCTTTGCCGGCTGAGGAGAACCGCCCGGAGGGCCTCCTCACGGTTTCTCTCCTGCTCTCCAGCTCTCTTGCAGAGATGGCTGCGGCTACTTCAGTGCACGTGGTGGCGGTTGTGGAACCCATCATCCAGCACGCTTCCTGGTTCTTTCCAGAAGGTAAATGCCGTTTTCCCTTTCACATGTCATTGCCATCTGTTCTCCTGCTGGGAAACTTCCCGCGGGAATGCAAGAGGCCTGCCCTCTCCTCCGGGATAATTTGGGCAGTCTGGGAAAAGCCTGTAGAGAACAAGTGAGTCTCGAAAGGGGTTGCGAATGGGGCCTTGAGGTTCAGCAAGCATCCGTAGCATGCCTATCGGCTTAGGATAGGTACGTCCTTTTATATCTGCTGAAAGTAAAATTAATGTGTTGGAAGGAGAGAGGGTCAGGGAGAGGAACGGGTTGGATGGAGACCTGATAACATCACTTCTCTGCACTCCAGAGATGGATTTCAACGTGTCAGGAGCATTTGTGGGGCAGCCCGCGGTGAACTCCAACCACCTCTCGGGGAACGACTACGACTCAGGGACGCTGGAGCGGAAGAGGCCCGTGAGCATGGCGGTGATGGATGGGGAGATGCTGAGGAAGGAAAGGTACGGCGATCCCACTCAGCCCCTGCTGTGGAAGAGCTGTTCTCTCGCGCCAGGTGAAGGCTGCTGCCCTTGCGGGGTGACCGTGGTTCTGCAGCCCTCGCCTGACATCGGCAGGAGCCTTGAGCTGCTCCAGTCCAGCTCACTTTCCTTCACAGCAGGAAGAGTAGAGAGCCACAGATCTTCTTGGCGCCTTGTCCTCCGGCGCTTGGTCATGCCAGCAGGGAAACCCCGGGAAGAGGGATACGTTTGGGCACCTGGGATAGTGGCAAACAGGCCCTGAGTCACTCAGGCTTATCGGTTCCTTTCCCCCCTCGTTCCTGCCGCCGGAGGAAGATCCAAAGAGATCGTGGCCCCCTTCTGATGGCACTCTGTGCATGGTAGAAGCTGGCGGCGAGCGTGGAGGGAAGGGAAAGGAGTGCCTGTTGGGTGTCGCGCAGGGCTGTTGAAGGAGGAGCATCCTGGAGGGTTGCGTCTTTTGCCATGTCTTTCAAGCCCGCTTGGTCCAAAGGAAGAGCCAGCCTTCCCAAGGAAGACTTCTGATTGGATGGGGAAGCCTTGGTTGGTCACGAGCCCCTTCCGTCTCTCCTCCTCCTCTCCTTGTAACCCACGGTAGCTTGTCTTGTCACCTGAGGCTCCTTGCTTGCGTCCTTGTTCCCAGTGGATCTGGAAAGCCCCTCCTTCTAGAAAGGGTTTGAACCATGGCTAGACACGTCCTGCCTTTCTGGACGTCTCCTTCATGGGGATCAACCACCTCCCCTTCCTGGCAGGCCTTCCATCCTTCTCTTGGAGTGGAAGCGCGTCTCTTTCAAACGGCAGGCTCCTGAGTTGCCCAGGGCTCTCTGGTGGCGAGACTAGAACCTGCTTCGGTGACCTATGGGGTGTGTGCGTGTGAACGGAGGGGATGACCGTCCATCCCCGGTTAAGTGAAGGGGAGACCCTTCCCTTCCCTTCATGCTTTTGTCAGTGCAAGTTCATCCGGGCTGTGTGTGCTTCACAACTCCGTAGGTCTTTGGGACAAAAACATCAAAATGCTAAGCCAAGAAAAGTGGGTTTTTCTGAACTTCAGTTCTGTCCGTTAAACAAAAGCACCTGCTTGGGCTCGGTTTGCTTCGCTCTGCTTTCCGTAGACATTGGGCCTGAGGAGGAGCAGAGAAGAGCCCGAGGCGCCCCCTGCTCCTTTCCCTTGGGGAGCTTATTCTGTCACTCCAGAGGACTTCAGGACTTTTCTCCTGAAGTTGGAATTCCTGGACTCACAAGAGGTTGGGGGGCAGACACAGCCCTGCCGGGTAACACATCGTACTAATGGAAACACCTTGGCTTCATCCAACATGGTGGCAGCAGCTTGAACATGCCAAACATTGGGGTCAAACCCGGAGCCATAATCCCTCTGGACGGCTCAGAAAGGCAGAGAAGATACAGAACTGTAAGCCCAATCAGGAGAGAATATGTAAGCACAGCGGAGGGAGCCGCCTTGCTGGTCGCCCCTCAACGGCTGACCCACCTGTGGGATTGAGCCAAGGGCCGCCGGGTGCTTGTCACACTAACCCAGTGTCTCACGGACAGAGTCTTGAGAGTTCCCGGTTGCTTCTCCGCATGGGAGCCGCAGGGACCCAGCTCTCGTCCAACCCCTGTAGGTCTGTTGTCCCGGTTTGCCTTTCTGTGTAGCCAGTCTGCATGGTGTGTTTACTCTCTTTCTCCTCTGTAGCTTTGGTGTCAAGGTTTTGGACTTCCAGGCGAACCCCCGGAGAGGTGGCACTCTCAGTAGAAAGCACGCGGCCCCAGCTTTCCAGCCGCCCCTTCCTCCCACGGAGGCTGGCCCGGTGGCTCCAGCCATGACGGAGCAGCCCCCGCAGGGCTCGGGGGCTGAACCCGGCCTCTTAGGTGCTGCCTCTGCCCCCCTTCCTGACCCAACAGAGCAGTCCCCAAACCAAGGCACTGCTGAGGAGAGCAGGTAAGACGGGTGGAGTCCAGACAGGAGAGCCTTAGTGGAGGCGGAGGCAGCCTTGCATGGGGGTCAGCGAGGCCACGGTCGTGCCAGAGGCCTTGGAAAGAGGAAGGCCCTGGCAGGGAGAACCCACGCAGACCTTTCCCCTGTGCAGAGGGGGGGGGGCGTCCTTCAGCTCCCTCAAAAAGAGTTACAGCGGCTCAGCAGGATCAGACTCCTGGCCCCAGAGCAGATGGGGCCACCCTGCCTCCCCCAACAGGGTCCGCGTTGCCCTTGGAACGGGCCACAAGGGAAGCCGTAGCCACTTGCCCAGGAGCTGTTCCCTGCCTCTCCCTTTGCTTGAGAGGCCAGGGGTTG
Organism: Intellagama lesueurii; assembly: GCA_037013535.1. Classification (NCBI taxonomy): domain Eukaryota; kingdom Metazoa; phylum Chordata; class Lepidosauria; order Squamata; family Agamidae; genus Intellagama; species Intellagama lesueurii. Next base: position 1,059,724 of record JBAJHW010000012.1, read on the forward strand.
GTTCCTGGCCACACACACACACACACACACACACACACACCCCTGCAGCCAGAACCCCACATATGGCTTGTCTTGTTTACGCCTGTGTGTGCTGAGCTCCTTGCCCCACTGAATCCCCTCCGCTCAGAGGGCAGATCCAGGGAGGCTGGATTGGGGACGTGTTCTCCTTCACAAGGGAACTGTTTGTTCTGCTCTTTTGTCCTGTGATCGTGTGCCCCTGTATGTCCAGGTAATACATGTGAAGTGTCTACCCTCAAATAACACCCACACCAGTACTTACAGCAGTGTCTGTGTGGTCAGCCGGCCCTGAATGTGTGTCTTGTCTTGGAAAGCATGCCGGTGCCCGTGCAGGGCGAAGGGGGAACCGGCAACTCAGAAGTTGATGGAGTGCCTTCACCTAGGAGGAGGAAGCTCTCCCAAACGGCATCCTCGGGCACCCTGTCCTCTGCACCCGAGGGCCGTCCTTGTGGGTTGTGGGCAGCGGAGGGCCCCCCGTGTCGGTCGCTTCCACAGGGTTCGAAGAGCAGGGAGCGGGCAGACTCTGGGTTGACGGAGGGCCGCAGCTCTTGGGCAGAGCAGATGTGCTGGACGTCTGGCTCAGGACACCCCTCTTAGGCTCTGGAGGGGCTGGGGAGAGCAGGCGTCCGTCCTGCGCACTGGTGGCAGAACCCCCTGTGCCGCCCGACAGAGGCTGCCAGGGCCGAAGCCGCCACAGTGGCGGCAGGGCTCCGGTTTGCCCCTTTTTCTTGGATTTCAGTGGTGCTGCTTCGAGGAGGCCGGATCTTCTCCCCTAGGCTCCCTTTGGGGACGAACAGCCCCGTTGCGATGGCGCAGACCTCCATCGGGCAGGGTGAAGGGCCCTCGGTGGGCCAGGCTGGCACCAGGCAGGGGCCTCAGGGTGTTCCTTGGGGTGTGTTCGGCCATCTGTGACTCCTCCTTTTCTCTCTTCCCAGTGCCTCCAAGCAGAAGGACCCCGCTCCCTCAACGACTCCTCCCCCAATAAGAAACGGGGCCCACGGAAGCACCGCCCCAGCCCCCCCACAGCCTGCCAGCGGTACCAGCCAGCTCTCAGTCGGGCAGCCGCCGGTCACAGCTGGGCCCAGTCCTCACCCGCACAGGAGAGGTGGGTGCCATGAGTGCAGCCATTGGTAAGGGGAAGGTGGGCGGGCGGGCGTCTCAGGGGGACCCCTTCAGGTGCTGAGTTTGACACCTGTGCTCACTTTCTAGCATCTCTTGTGGGGGAGAGGGGAAAAACCCCTCCTGTTTCTCTGGGCCACTCCCCAGGAGGAGGGCAGTGTTGAGAAGGCTGCTTCTCTTGCTCTTGGCTCCTCTGCTGCCTCCCCCCCCCCAAAAAAAAGCAGAAGCGTGGCCACCGGTGGGACAGGAAGGACCCAGTGAGGGCTTCATGGGTTGGAGGTCTTGCTTCAGAGTAAGCCTCCAAGGGGTGGAGGTGGAAGATGTCTCCAGGGATGCTTTATGGGGCGTCCCGGTGCACGGCGGATGTCAAGGCAGAGAAGGGGGCAGTTCCGTGGAGAGATCGGGTGGGACTTGAGGGGAACAAACAAAGCCATCCGGGGGCTGGAGGGCTGTCCCAGACCCTCCTGGTGACGGGTGTCTTTTCTGGTGGTCTCTTTCAGCTGTGAAGAAGCCGGCCCCTGCCCCTCCCAAGCCGGCCAACCCACCCCCTGGACAGCCAGGAAGTCAAAGCACCTCCACGGCCCCCCAGCCGCCGTCCGTTTCCCCCAAGCCCCCTGCGCGAAGCCCTTCTCCTCCTAACCCCCATCCAAACCCCGGAGGCTCCCCAGCTCCCTCCCAGGCCTCGGCCCCTCGGCGGTACTCCAGCAGCTTGCCCCCCATCCAGGCTCCCAACCACCCGCCCCCCCAGCCCCCCACGCAAACCGCCACGCCTCCTCTCCAGCCAAAGGCCAGCAGTCCCGGATCGACCCCGGCGGGAGCCCCCAGTTCTGAGGCCGGACCTGAGCTCCCGCTGGCCACTCCTCCGCGCACGCCCACTCCGCCAAACACCCCCCCTCTCGAGAAGCACAGCGGCAGCTCCCCGGCGCCTCCCCCTTCCGCTCAGGACGCTCCAGCCGCTCAGTCGCCACCTCCGACAGGCACCTTGCCACGGCCGAGACCGGTGCCCAAACCACGGAACCGGCCCACAGTGCCCCCTCCGCCTCACCCGCCGGCTCCTCACCTGGCTGGGGAAGGGTCTCTTTCCGGTGCCCCCTCCACAGCGTCTCGCATCGTGACTGGTAAGGGACTCACTCGGCTACCTGTCAACTGTATCCCTAGATCTGATAATAAGAAAAGGAGAACCTGGGTTGAGGCTGATACAGCCACAGAGTCACCCCCCTGGCTGTGTGGACGGGCCTGATGGGAAACGTGTGAACCCATAGGCAGAAGAAGGCTGGGTGAGAGGGCTCCCCCCCAAAAAAAAACCTCAGCCAGGGAAGATTCTCTTCCCGGTGGGCTTAGTCACAGTCAGCGAGAGAAGCCACACGGAAGGGTCAGCATGAAAAACAGAATTCCCGTGAGCCTTCGTCTAAGCCTGGGGATGCCTTCCCCTCAGAGCGTTATTATGGAGGTCAAAAGGGGGTTGTCTCTGGCGGCCCATATGTCCTAGGTCAATCTTGGTCTTTCTTGTAAAAGATTCAAGTTTCTGGTCCTCACAGTATGGGGGTGCTTCAACTGGGGTGACAAAAATGGTGAAAGTAGACAGAGGCCCATGGTGTCTTGCTATCAGTGGGACTGCAAATTTATGCATAAATCGGGAAACTTTAAGCATTTGTTGAATTCCAAAATGCAGAGGTATCAATGGTTGGCTGACCAAGGAATCTTCTAACAGCTACATTTTGCCTTTTGTTTTTTTACCTATTATTCTCCTGTCCTTTGCCCTGGACTCGACCTGCCTCCCCCCCCCCCCTCGCTTGCCTTGGGTTTCTACCACCAGAGTGACCTGGCTGCACACACTCCCCCTTTGGACAGGGCAGCCTTGTCTGACGGACTCCCTCTTTCCAGCGCTGTGACATGACCTCCGCTCTGGCAGGGATAGGGGCTCTTGGAGACACCCAGCGTTTGCTGTGTCACATGGTTAATTCGCAGTTTAGGAATTACGGTCGGATCCCTGTATCCGCAGGATGGGTATCCATGGTTCCATTTATCTGCGGTTTGAAAATATTAAAAACGTTAAAAGAAAAAGAAGAAAAAAGAAATACTGTATGTATTTCCATAATGTCATTATCGGAATTGGCCACTGGAGGGAGTCTGAGACCATGCTGTGTATGGGGTTTGCTATGATCCACAGTTTTCAGCCTCTGCAAGGGGCTTGAAACCCATCCCCCTGTGGATTCAGGGGTCCTACTCTACTCAGAGATTGCCCCAGCTGGCAGGCACTTCAGAGTCTGAGCACACAGTGGCTGAAGGCCTAAAAGTTCCAGGGCAGTTATGCAGGAGGTGTTCGGAGATCTGGAAAGCACTTCATGGCTGCTGAATGTTGGCTGTAGTTTTTCATGCATGCAGGGAGACAGATGCCGGTTTACAGCCGACAGGCCACATCCGGTTGAAGCTATCCATGCCAAAAGGAAGTCGGCACCCATCTCTGCCAGCTTGGCTTCTGTGGTCATTTTCAATCTGGATGGGGAGCTTGATAATTACGCTAACTCGTTTAAGAGCCTCCGTAACATTTGCCAGCCGAAGCGGCAAGTGGCTGTCTCCTCATTTGCTTAGACCCTCTAACTCCATGGCTGCAGCCCGGCTGTGCTGACTCTTCCCAGGCACCGGGGGAGGAGACCTGCGAGGTGCAGCAAATAACCCTTTGAATCCCCTCTAGGTGATAACCCGCCTTGCAGATAATATTCTAATTGAGAATTTTATTGAACGATCTAGATGTTTGACCTGCCTTGTTCAGCAGGAACTGAGATGGGAAATGGTAAGAAGCCGCGAGGCCTGCCGATTGGCCCACGTCCGTTGTGAATGCATAATCGTGGATACAGCTTTTGTCCCTTACTAACTGGTCACCGTAACTTGGCTTGCTTGCACCCGGACTAATCCTGCATGTGAAGGGAGTGATGCATCCCTCGTGTCTCCCTTCCCCACCCACTTCCCTTTAACGCGTCTAATGGAGGCGGTCCAGGACATTGCCCCGTCTGTCTTTAACCACCTTGTCTTGGGCAAGCGGTGGTGCCCTCTGCTCCAGAATATGGAATAAGTTCCTGCTTTTCAGAGTCTCTAATGTGCCCGCCAGAGGTGGTAACACATCTGGCCTCCTACCTTCTCTTTCTCCATCCTTTCCTCACCACTGGCAACCGAGAAGGAGCATCACAGATCTGCAAGGATGACCTCCAAAGTCCTCAGGATTAACTGCTGCTCCTCCATGGCTTTATGCCTCAACTATCCCCGAAGGCCCAAGAATGCAGCTGGGCAGGAGGCTGCTCAGGCAGAAGACCTCTAAGGCTCATAGGGACTAGTCCAGGGGTTCCCAACCCTGGGTCCCCAGATGTTCTTGGACTACAACTCCCAGAGGTCCTGGCCGGCACAGCTAGTGGAGAAGCCTTCTGGGAGTTTTAATCCAAGAACATCTGTGGACCCACGGTTAGGAACTTCTGGACTAGAGCCTTCTTGAGCACTTGTGTGCATACAAGCCAGGGCGGTGGTGCCCAGGGCTCAGGCCGCGATGTGGTGTACACCAGGTTCTCCCATTTACCTGTTCTGGGCAGAGATCAGGAAGGACAGCCGGGATAGCATAGCTCTGTGTTGTCAAGGTCAGAAGTAGGATTGCTCAAAGAAAGTGCCCTCAGAGCATCACCAGCCTCCCTCAGCCCACCTAACCTAACTCTGTTAGTGTCACAGCCCAGGGAGACTGGCCACTGCCCCGGGTGAACCTTAGAAGGAGAGGTGGGCAACCAGGGCCTGGGCCTGGCTTTGCAGTGGGGCTGGTCCTGTACTTAGGACCTGATAAAACCATTCTGGTCAAGTTCCCAACGAATGGGCAGCCCTGGCTCCTCTGCCTGGGATTCCGGCTACATTCTTTCCTCACCCTCCACGGAGATCCCCGATCGTTCTTCCAAACAACTGCTAGCCATCCTGCTTAACTTTCTTTTCAGATAAGATGGGGGTCTGTTCGGGGCGGGGGGAGGGGGTTACAGTGGTTCATGTTCGGCCGCAGCCCTCGAAGGAGGGAGCACCTGCGCCTGCCCTCGTTGGAAAGGTCGTCCCTGCCCAGCCGAGTCTATAGAAGATTGAGTCTGAAAACGCTACAGAGGGGGCCGGTCCTGTCCCGAGCCGGGTTGTTCTGTCCATCTCTGCGGACTTCACAGGGAGATGGTCCAGCAGGAGGAAAAGGAGGTGGTGAAGGCTGCATTAGTACTTCTGCTGGGGTGGAAATTCACAGGGGCACCCGGATAGAGGCCTTGCTCCCTCCCCTTTGGGCTGGGGGTTCCACAGGTGAAGGACACAGGCTTTTCGTGGGTCAACCCAGGGTTCCTTACCCGGGGGGGGGGGGGGGTGTTGCCAGATGTGCTTCCAGCTTTTCTGTGTGGGAGGGAGGGGCAGTGTGTGCCAGCCTAAAAAGTGTTGCTTTGTGCTCTGCAGAATTAGATGTGCATTCTCTACTTTGTTGTCTTTGAAGCCGGGGGTGGGGGTGGGCTGTGGGGTGGGACAGGCTATGTTGCAGGGAAATGGGAGATGCTGAAGGTCTCATTACGGCAAGATCCCTCTGGCAGGTCCAGCTCAGCTCATTTCCAGGGTCCGGTAGAGTTACTGCCAGCAGCACGCTTTGTGATTTTCTAAGCCGAAGTGCCAGCCCGCTTCTCCTGCCTATAAACCAATCTTGCAGACCGAATGGAGTTCTGCTATCATGGGCAGGTTTGCCTCCTTTATACGAGGCTGTCCATGTGAAAGCGGGGTCTGCCTTTTCCATGGTGACTGGCTGGACCAAAATTCAAACCAGAATAAGCCAGAGCGTGGTAGAAAGTTCCCCAGCAGCCGAGAGAAAGCACATCTGTTGGCTCCACTTTCCTCGCCTAAAGTTAGGAATCGGGCTTATGATGGACCACTCTGAAATCTGGAAGAGGAGCAACTCCATGATTCCTTAGGATATTCCATTTTTCCACCAAGAAAAAGCCCCTGCCTTTATGGCTGCCCAGAGAGGTCAGAGGGCAGGTCTTCGTATGGGAGATGCGCCCCAGTTCCTTCCATCTTCCAAAAACAAAACAGAACAAAAAACCCAAAGCAGGTTGAACAAGATGCTCCCTTTGCACGTCTTGCTGGGGTCCCCATCTCCACCAGGAAAACTATCCAGGACCTAGAAAGAGGCACTGGAAGCACAGCCCTGTCCAGCAGGCTTCTCCTCCCAGCCCCCCCCCCTCTCTGCTCACAAGGCGATCTCCATTCAACCTCTGGCTTGTGTGTCTTCCAATCTCTTTTCTGCACAGACTCCAGTTCCAGCATCCAAGAGCCGCCCCGGGGTCTTCCTGGCCCAGAGCTTCCTGCGGTGGAACCTACCCCTTTGCCGAATCCGAGTTCGCACAACCACCTTGTGCTTGACATCGATCACGATACCGAAAGCACAGCTTTGTAAGAAGGAAACCCAACCAACCAACAGAAACCACTCCGAGGCTTTCTCCCAAATTGGAATTAACCCAGTCAAGACTGAACAGTGAGAAGCTTAAATTTTTTTTAAAAAAAAATGATATGGCAGGCATGTCTCTGGAGAAGATAACCAAGCTATATCTGAAGAGGTTTTATGACCTGTGTCTTGACAAAGGTGCCTCGGATGAGGCTAGGGTGATCTGGCTGTGGCTGATAATTATATTTTTTTTTTCAAATAAAAAGCTTAATTGCTGCTGTTAACCAGAAATGGCATTTGCCGAAAAATCCCGAGAGAATCCAAAGCAATGCATGTATAATGAAAATAACTTTTTTTCTTAAGGGCCTCTTGAATTTTTACTCGTAATTCTTTGCTCTTACCAAGGAGGTGGCTCACGAGAGACCTTCCGTCTCTGCCATGCTGCAGACTCTTTATTAACGTATGAACCAAAAATAAAACCCACAGGTGCAGAGAGGGTGGCTGCGGGTTATCGGCCACCTCTCAGAGCGGTGGATGTATCCTTGTGCCTTGATGGACTCTTATCCCGTGGAAGGAAACATACTGTCTTGCTAACCATTTCAGTGCTACTCTCCCCCCCCCCTTTTTTTAAAGTATTGTTATTTACCCCTTAATTTTTCATAGTTATTTGTATCTACCACCCTGCTTTGGTTTCTGTAACAGCCGTAGACAGCTGCTGTCAAGCTGAAAACTTTGGAATGTATGTATTGCTTTAAGTTCTTATAACGGAGTTGAAATTTGAAAGTGATTTTGAACATGTTTGGATTCATCTGCCGAGTAAAACTATTCTCACTTTCATTGCTATAAGACGAATTTATTCTGACTGCTGAGTCTCCAACCAGAACAGCTGCCCTGCCATCATTTCCTCTAATAACAAATCTTGTGGATGAGCCCAAGTAAAACAGGGCCACCCGGAAATAAGGATGGTGACAAAATACCGGTGTGGCGCTAGGACACAGAAGTATAAGTGTTGGTCAAAATAATGGTTAGTCCCTCCCAGAACAGACTGATAGGCAACTTCTAGCATGAAGAGGATATTGAGCTGAATAATGTGGGGGGTAATAAAGGCAGCAGGAATAGAGGAAGACCAAATAGTTTGACTTCCTAAAGGAAGCCACAAGTTTGAGTTTGCAAGAGCTGAGCAGGGCCATCAAGGACAGTGCATTTTGGAGATCCCTCATTCACAGGGTCACCCTGAGCCAGAAGTGACTAGATGGCTGGGACAGTGCAAAATGAAACAAGAGATAGTGCTGGAAGATGGGACTCTCAGGTCAGGGAAAAGCAAGGGACATTTGGGAGATCGATCATCCGTGGGATTGCCATGGGTCGCCACTTGACAGCACAGAACAACAATATGGAAGTAGGGCATGATTGATGGGAGCAATCTCCCGCGCAAGGAAGCTGTGTTCCACCAGACTAGGCTGTTTGTCCAGGCAGCCTGGGATTTTAGTTGGAAAATTATCTTATCTGTTTAGCAGATCAGCAGAAGGTTTTGGAGTAAGAGAAGGAAAAGGAGGCTCTCCTTCCTCCCCCGCAAAACGTCCTGACACACTCATCCCTCCCTCTGTGACCTGAACCAGGGCTACAAGGCTCCTCTCCCAGGCCAACCTGACTGATCAGGGAACGCCCTTGAATGACTGCATGCAGGCATCATAACCTGGTTTGTTGCAATGCACAAATGTGTCTCTGCCAAGGGGGTCATCGTTTGTCTGCCTGCTGCAAACCACAGTTTATAGTCATGGTTTGTTGTTGGTTCATAAAGGCCAGCTTGTTTAAACCATGGTTTGCCACGACCTCACAACTGTGGTTTGTCCCTGGTTGATTTTCCTACCTGTCCAATTTGAATCAGAAAGCGATGTATGGAGGAAAAAAACACCAGAAGTTGGGGAGACACATCTGCATCGGGTGGCTACATGGTAGGAAGTTCAAGTGAGGAACCACAGTGATGAACACAAACCGTGGTGTATTCGAATGTGAATGTACCCACCTTTATATCGTGTGAGCACTATCGACAGAAGATATGCCTTGCACAAGTCCCCTTGGTGGATGTGAATACGCAGGGAGTAGTAAATGCCAAGCTTTGCAGACCAGTTTATTGGTCCCTTGGTATTTTGTGTCATGGCCAGAAGAGTGGAAAGTTCTACACCAACTCTGTCACGTAACCTTCAACCATTGCCGCTCCTTCGGGGTGCTGCTTCACTAACCGGAACTCCCTCCAGACTGTGGTTCTTCAAGGAAGTTCCAGGGCGTGTCATTTGAACATATGAGCAGGAGTGGGCCACACTGTTTCTGCCAGGAAGAAAAGGTGAAAAACAACAACAACAATATTGTCTTAATCTGTATAGTAGTGACCGGAATCCTCTTGGTGGCTTCCACAGGGAAAGGGGAAATCGCATCAGCTGGGGTGGCAAAATTGCCTGTGACTTATGAGGTGTGGTGATTGCATTTCTGGCTATGCCCTGAGCTAAACAACAGGCCTGCAACCCGTCGTGCAACTGGCATTTCCTCAATTTAGTAGCATTGACCTCTGCTTTTTTCTTGATTTTACTTACACACCCACGAATCGCCCATAGGGTTCCTACCCAAAGTCCTGTGATCCTTTATGCTTCTGCTTCAAACCCACCCACTCCTGGGGATACAAGACCCTATTCTCACTGGAGACAGCAGGGCAGATGTTGGGGCAAAGGGTCAAAAGACGTCCTTCCCCCGTCTTCCACTCAAAGCAGGGCTGGCTCATTTGACGGCGTGGGCCAGGATGAGGCCATTCCCCTATTCAGTCTCGGTTCCTTCGAGGAGACAGCAGCACCTCTGCCACCTCAAAGCCCAGCAGCCATTTGAAGCAAGGGACCAACCAGCCCTTGCGATGGCAACAGACCCGTGCCTTTCATCGAGCTTCCACCCCGTGCAGGGATGACAGCCGTGGCCCAAAGAGCAGTGGTTTGGCCCCTGGCCCTCGGCGCACAGCAACTGGTGTAACAGCTGATCTGGCCATGGGTTGGGAGAAATGTATGCCCAATGGGGCCAGTCCAAGCTGCTGCAGTAGGGCCCACCCGAGGAAAAGGCAAAAGCAGCCTCCTCCTTGCCCCTCGCTCTTCCACATCCTCTTGGGACCATTCGGAGCTGGGAAATAGCTCACCAAAGGTGACGCCATTGCCCCCGACTCCTTAGCTTTTCCAACAACAGTTGAAAGCAGCGCCAGTTTCATCATTAACCGCCAGCAGTTCATGTTCAATTGATCTGTACTGGGAGAACTCGGGCGTCCTCCAGTGTCCCAGCCTAGGGCTTTTATTTTTTCACACCGTTGGTTCTGAAACCTTTCTAGATCAAGGCCCTTTTATTCCCCTCTGCTGGGCTAGAAGGGGCAGGAAGGGAACGGAGTCGATCCTGCTCGCTGCTCAGGACTTGGGCCTTTGGATCCCTCGGCTCCCTTCCGGTTGGGGTGCCCTCGGCGGGTACCTGAATCCATGCTGGGCTGCAGGGGGTTGCTGTACATCTTCAGAAATTCGGCAGGACTCAGGCATTCTTTTGATCTGCACAAACACCGGATGGTTTCGGCCGGAACCAGCAGTTCGGGGACGACGTTGTGGAGACATTCGCTCAGGCCTTTATTGCCCACCTAGAGAAGCAGACACAGTGGAACAGCGTCGTGTGGGCTAGTTTTGAATCGGAAGCCCTTCATCCGCCATTTACCTGTTCCTTTCAGAGCTGTTGACCATCCTTTTCTGCTGGTTCCACCAGGAAGCAGCAGCGATCCCTGGGCCAGGTGGGGGAGAGTCCTCCACCAGTTAAAGCACTGGAGTGATGATGCCACCCACGAGGAGGAAGGGTCTTTAAAAGGAGAGGGGGGCTTTGCCCGAGGGGGCTCCCCCATTTGCTCTCCAGGGCTGGTTTTGGGAGTCCACCCTTCATTTGTCTCTAGGCCTCTGAATGGCCTGGCCAGTAGAAGGAGGCATTCATGGGCGAGGGAAACACTCTATTAAAAAGAATAGCATAAAATAGCCAATTAAGAAAAGAAATGCAATGGGAAAGGCAGGAAGCTAATAAATTTAAAACACACTGTCTTTTAGCCTGAACTTTACAGTAGCTATAAAAATAATTCATCATTTGTACACCCCGAATATCATTTACTTTCACGGGGACAGTATAGGAAAGATTGAGCCCAAATCTCTCAGCCATCCTACTTAACACCCATCTCACCTTGAGGGTTGCAAGGTATACACCCAGTTTGAGGATGAGTGTCAGGCACTCGGTAATTACTTCCTCCGTAGTCTGGCTCTGGGTCACATCTTCAAGTGTAACCGGCACCTCCACCGTTGTAGTGTACCACTGTGTGAACAACCTGGTGGGGATGTTATGAGACATCACCAGTATCTTAACATCCTGCAACAAAGCCCTGGAGGAGAGTCATAAGTAGAGATGGGCACGAATTTAAAAAGTGAATTGCAACATTCATCAGAAATTGCTAATTCATTGATTCATATTCATCAGAGGTGACAACCCCTGACAAATACAAACCAATGAATTTTCAGCAATTTTCGACTCATTGGAAAAAAATTGTACATTCATGATTCATCGACCTCAACTAATGACAGATTGCGACGAATCACCATTTTTCCAATTCGTGCCCATCTTAAGTCACAAAGCATTTCAGTGAAAATAAATAAGTAAAGCAAGTAAGTAAGTGACAGGGAATCCATGCTGGGATAGGGCAGGAGAGGGATTCCCAAACTTAGTTGGAGCAGCCCGAAAGCTGGCTTCTATGTCTGCAGCTCTGCTTGGCCGTGATGTATTGTAGAAGACCTGTGTGAGCTTGTCTCTTTCTCTTATGGATGTAAAGGATAGTTGTTACATTCTTCGTTTGTGATGATCGAGGCAGCCTTGGTAATGCTGGTGCTCTAACTTCAGAAGCACATTGGGACTCCATTAAGACCGACTGGGACCACCAACTCAAGTATTGGTACTCTGTGCTCAAGATCGCGAAGGAACACACGAGGTCCTCTTTCACACTGCAACATTCCTGCTAGATGGTTTTTCTTTCTGATAAAGCCCAGTGCTGTGTGTCTTCCAGAAGAGAGGCCAGAAGTATTTCTACAAATGCATTTCCCCATACTTACGTCAGTCCGAGCAAATCAGAAATCAATCAGTCTCAAGGCTTTCTGGTTTACTCGGGCTGAGACACTTCCTTAAAAATTTGTTTCTCTCGATGGACAGAATTCTCTGCCTGTCCCTGCTGAACGAGCTGTAGCTTTTGGGATGGCTTACTTGGGGCCCTGCTTTTCCAAGGCTGCAAGGTCCATGAGGATGTGGTAGAGAGTGCCACTGGATGCCTACAGAGAGGGGGAGAAGAAGCAAAGTTGAAAGGAGCCGCCCACGTACCGCTGAAACTGGATGCTTTGGCAGGAGCCATAAGGAAGGAATAGAGCAGTCAAAGGGGCAAAATATTTATTTCCCACCATGATGCCATCAGTGAAGAAGCAGGGTGGGTCTGAGCTTGTACAGACAGGATGAGATGTTTCTTGAGCCACCCTGCAGAAGTAGAGGGAGGAATCTTCTGGCTTTACCTGGTGACCCTCTGGAGTTGACCTACCTCAAGAATGTGGAGAATGCAGCGGGAATAGATCAGGAGGACGCCTGAGGCTGGTTCTCCCAGGTGGAACTTTTGAATCCTCTGGAAAAGTTGCTCATGGTAAGCTGGGAAAGATGGGAAGGAAAACATGAACTGAGCAAGCATGAACTGAAAAAAAATTACACACACGCACACATACAAGCTTCATGACATACAATGGTAGCTGTTCTACATTTTTTTTATTTCTTTGCAAGGGAATCTGGTGCATGGTGGCATTTACAGAAAGCACCCTGCAGTCCAAAACAGGAGAATGGATGTGATGTGCTTTGCCAGGTCCTTGCGGGGGGGGGGGGGGTAGTAGCCTCCTCTTTCCTGAAGTTTCAAGTCTGAAACCCTGCAGGAGCAGACCCTTTTCATCTCATAGGGCAGGGCAGGCAAAAATGGAGGGTAGTCTAGAACTGCTTTGGGGGGGGGGGGCAGTTGATTGGCGGAATGGGCACTGGGCACTCTGCTCCCCCTGTAATGGCCAGCATCGCCGTTGGAAAGCGCAGGAGCCATGCCCTGCCCATCCGGGTTGCCCAAGGGTTCCTATGCCCTTAAAGGTTTCGTTCTCACACCAAAGAAGAAGCACCCTCTCATTTAATGGAGTGTGAACCAGCCATGGAAGCTCTCCCTCCTTTTCCCCACCTTTGGCTCTGTGGAGGGAGCATTAGGCAGGAAAGGCTGTTTTTGTTACCCTTGGGAAATGGGCTCAGAGTAAAAATGGCAACGATAATACCTGTGATCTCTCCATCCAGGACCTCTTCCCTCAACAGGGCCACAAAGAACAGCCGATGCAGGAGGTATTTCTGGGTGGAAAAACACCAGAGGGTCCTCTTAGTAACCCTAGGCTCAGCTCTTAGGACCTCTTTATTAAGACTTGCCCAAAATGGCACCATGAAGGGTAGAATTGCCTAAAAGTATATTTATACACTTATGCAGTAAATATGGAAAGGCTCTGTATTTGAGGACGTGCATTTCACAGTTATTTGGGTTTTAAAAGAGAATACTTAATTTTAGTTCATTTAAATCTGTCTGCAGCATGCAGTACCAGCTTCAGTCACTAGGTGGCAAACAGCCCTTACTAGGAAAGAGGAAGCTGCGGTCAGGTCTGGTGTATTCATTTTCACAAGGAGTCTCTGGTCAGCTGGGTCAGAAGGATAAGGAATGCCTGAAGCAGCTGCCCTTTCCCTCACCGAGTATGCTAAGGCTCTTCAAAAAGTACAAAGAGCCCCAGAGGTTCACACTGCCCTGCTGCCTGGCACCTGCTGGGAGTAGGAGAGTGAGGAATGGGGGAGACCTAAGGAATGGAGAGAGAAGGTAGATGCTTTGCTGGTGGAACCACAAGGGGATACAGAAAGCCTGGCTGTGGAGAGACTGAATGTAAAGAACAATACAATAACCTTAGAATGGCATTGCTTGAAGGGACCCTTTGGATCATCAAGTCCAGCCCCTGCCAAGGAGGCCCCGTGGGGAATTGAACTCCCAACCTCTGGCTCTGCACTGAGCTATCCAGCCGTTCAAAGGGTGAGGTGGGCCACCACCCAAGAAGACCATGCCAGGCGTTGACTGTGACATTGTGCTGGGGCCAAAGAGAACAGAGGGGGAGCGAAGAAGCTCCGGAAGAGGAACCAGATGGACCTGAAAAGGTCACCCCCAGTTTGAGGTCCTCCTTCCTCTTTGGGCTGCCCTCTCTGCCCCCCCCCACCTTCATCTGTTGCCTCCGCTTCTCCTCCAACGCGCTGAGGAGGGTGCCCCTCGGCACCGAGTCGGTCATCAGGTTGGCCATCTTGCTCCATAGGACTGTTCCGGAACCCCTGGAGAAGACGCCAAGGCAACGGACTTGAGGGGAAATGGCCTCCCCCAGGACCGGTGCCTTCAAGATGCCCTCCTCAGGGCAGGTGAGTTTCTTCTTTCAACCTGTTGTCTTTCTCTCTCTCACCCCAAAAGAAAAGAGAACAGGAACAGAAATCAAATATTAGAGGTGGTGCATTGAAACGGCTTTCTGATGTGGCTCAAAATCACCCTAGAAAAGTCAGTCCTCTGTATTTACTGACCGGGAGTGCTTTCTCCAGAAAGAAGTTCCAAAAATACCCCTCCGTCCCAACAGGTGGGGCTTCAAACGAAATAAGTACCCCCCCCCCAAAAAAAACTGGGCATCCAGGCACTGAGAAACAAGGAGTATTACAGACACAGAAATATCAGGGGACCCTTGTGTTAGGTAGCACAAAGGTGGTGGGATTTGTTTGGATCCAGGCTGAAGTCAAAACAGCCCCATTGAAGTCACGGAGGCTGATGTTCGTCCTGGTTAACTCCAGTTGCACAGATTTGGACAGGTCAGCTCCTGATACAACTGAATTTAGATCCAGCAAGCAGCAAACAAGAGCATGGATCCCAACAGAAGGGTACAAGCAGTAAAAAAAAATAATATGCATATTTGGTCTTTGGTTGTGTTCTGTTCTATGTTTACATTTATTCATAGATTGAAGAATGCATAGATTTTGGGTCGTTGGTTGTGTTTGTCTAATTTATATTTCTATTTACAATATATCTTTTGTTTTACTAAATTATGGTTTGTTTCTTTATAATTCTCCCTCGCAGGACCTGCGGCAGCTGCATTGCCACCTATGTTCTGAAGCGTTTCTAAGGATTCTGGATCCCAGTTATTGTGGGAAAGAAATCCCTATCCAGCTGATGGCTCTTAGAGAAAATATTTTAGGAACAGAAAGTAAGATCTAGAGTAGGGTAGTGTGCCAAAGAACAAATTTAGCTGTTTTATATCTTTTTGAAAAGTGAAGATCCCGTTAAATGAGAGATTCCTGGGACCCCCGAATCCTTTTATTCAAAACCAGAACAGGGCAAACAAAAAGGCCAATAAATGCTCCATTTAGTTTGCTTCTCTTTTTTATTGATAATGCAAATAAGTATATCTTTTGAAACATGTTTTATAAAAGAGAAAATTAACTGGAATAATTTTTGGAGAGAAGTGTTCCTTCTCAGAAAGAAGCACGCAGAAACCACCGAGTTAGCTAAATAGATTTATTGTCAGTTGGAACAGATGTACTTGCATCGCTAAATTTCTTTTCCTCAGCGAAGGCCAGCAGTCTCAGATCACATTTCCAAAGAAAGGAAGGAAGGAAGGAAGGAAGTTTTGGAAAAACGCCCCCCACTGAATTTCCTGGGTGTTGCTTTGCCCTCACGTAAGACTGCACTGCACAAGAATCACCTCTCTGTGCTGTAAATTATATATACTGTATAATATATACATATATATATATGACGGACAGGTCCAGAAGTTGTTTGATTCCTCTCATATAGTACCATTTCCCAGTGGAATATTTCTGTAACATACTGGTGAGGCGGGTTATTGCATCTTCGGGAGACCTAAACACGGCAAGACAAGGAGCAACGCAGACAAAGAGAGGCACCTATCTCCATTCAGAAAAAAATAAATAAAAACAGAATTGAAAAACAGACTATGAAAAAAAGAAAACAAGCACCATTATATTACTCATAAAATACTCTGTAAAAATACTATTTGCATTTTTATGTACAGTAAAAGGAACACTGTCAACACACCGTGTGTATGCAGGAGAGGAAAAGAAAACGGACAGCTTGTCCTCGTCGTCGCCGAGAGTCTTCAAAGGTGGGGGGGTCGCAAAGGAAAGGCCCCTGGAAAGGCCGGGGAAGGGCCCAGCAGGGCTTGGAGCCCATGAAGGAGAGGAGCGGTCCTTTCTGAAAGAAGGGGTCGTTTACACAGGGCGGTGAGGGGTCCCCAGGATGTACAAAAATCCTTGTTCATGGTGTGATGTTGGTTCTCCTCCTCAGAGGGAGACCTGAAAGCTTTCTTTCAGGGAAAGTGTGCTGGTTATCTTCCATTTCAAAGTGACTTACATTTGGCGGCGCAGACATGCGCCCTGGGCATTTTTGTGTACGGTGGACGCCAGGCTGACGTTTCAC
Source organism: Intellagama lesueurii (assembly GCA_037013535.1). Taxonomy (NCBI): domain Eukaryota; kingdom Metazoa; phylum Chordata; class Lepidosauria; order Squamata; family Agamidae; genus Intellagama; species Intellagama lesueurii. Next base: position 1,075,896 of record JBAJHW010000012.1, read on the forward strand.
TGCCATGATATTGGTAAGATGGACATCGGATGTCCATTAGGTGGCAGCACCTGCCAGCGTGGCTGTTTCCCCCATGCTGGGGGGGGGGGGGGCGAGAATGTCCCTATAAAGCCACCAATGAGGGCAGAAACAGACATCCGAGATAGCCCATGACTGGACCTTTTTGCTCCTTAGTGTTGGAGACACTTGATTCAGGCAAGAGTTTGCACTTGAGAAACCCAATTTCAAAGCAATCCTGTCTTTAAGTCCTGAAGCCCAATCACTTAACATTTGTGAATCTGAACATTACGTGAGGTGAGAGAAGCTCCTGCTGTTTACTCAGAGGCTTTTGGCAGCTAAGGAATTCCTTCTTGTAATGTCAGGTGCTCTATAATGTCTGTTCCTGCCCTGAGCCCAGGAGGGCCGTGCCTCTCCACATGAGGAAGTGTATACCCAAAGAAAGGGTGTGTATCAAAAAGAAAATTCTGCCAAGCAAGCCTTCGACATGCCTTTGTCCATCATCGGGATCAGAGGCCCAATTACGCCGAATGCACTTGGTTGAAGTGGGCACCCTTGTAGAACATCTGTGAGGAATCCAGCAACTTCTTTACTTGCAGTTTTTTAAAAACAGTACATAAATACATATCTTAAGGGTTATAGTTCCTCTTGGCCGTTCTTAGCAGAATTCCAGCCCTGTCTAGGGCTGAGTGCCCGTGGTCCCTTTCTGAGGCACGACCAGAGACTACGCAAAGTAAGCCCAAAGGAAGACGCAGGCGCCCAAGCTCAGGAGCAAGTTGACGTTGAGGACGTGCTTCACCCAAGGGGGGTCGTCCCGTGGCGACATGGCGGTGTCTGTTTTCCTCTCAGCGGTCGTCTCTGGACCTGGCATGTCTTTCCCTTCGCGCTCCATCCCACAGACCCACAGAAACAAAGTCATCAGCTTCGAGGCCTTCTTAGCCTCCAAGGGACCTGGAGAGGAGAGAGAGAGAGAGAGAGAGGCAGTCATGAGGCATCGATCCCGTTGGAACCCTCTCGACAGCCCCGTCCGTATCCTCTATTAAGCTTTTGCAGAGGTAGGAAAGATGCCACTCACAGGCGCTGCTGTGGTAGGCGCATGGAGGGCCATCGCTGATCTCGAACTGGGCCGAAGGAGGGAGGCCAGCTTCATGGCTTTTATCCGCAGGGGTGGACGGGGGACCCTGAGAGACCGGTGGGACCTCCTTCTCCACTGGAACGTCATTGCGCGTGAACCACGTAAGACGGTGGATCTGTCCAGACAGAATAACCAGGTTAGACAGAGAAACTTACCCCTCTGTTCAGAAAAGGCAGCCTAGCCGATGGGGTGGGGTGGGGCATGAAAATGAAAGAAAGAAAGAACAAACAAACAAACAAACGAAAGATTATGTCAGGTTGTTTACCAATACGTGGGTGGAAATGATGAGGAGTAAAAGCACATTAATCATGAAGAGACCTGATTCAGACAGATGTTTGCAAGTTAAGAAACCGGACATGGAGCTGTGCTCAAATCCAGGACAGAGCAAGCAAATTGGCAGATTACACCCAGGCCAGGAAAACCCCAGGTGTGCACTCAGAGGATTTCAGCAGTTAAGGAATTCTCTTTTGTAATCCCGGGCTATCTATAATGTCTGTTTCCACCCGTGGCTCGACGCGTTGCTGTAGGCTCCTGGGCCACTCAGATCTGAGCGTCCCGAAGAGCAGGGGGGGGCCCTAGGAGGCTGGCGCACCATTTCTTCCGGAGGAGGCTCGGTCAGGAGGCTCGCCACTATCACCACGATCAGGGAGATCAACGCCAGCAACATGGAGAAGTACAGATAGTGCACTTGTTTCACCACAATGGGCCGGTCATCCGGGTGACCACACAGCGGCTCCTGGTAGACAAATTCTAGAACCATCCGGATCAGACCGACGGCCATTCCAACCAAAAGACCACAGAACGCACCCTGGGAATAAAAAGGGCAAGATCGTGTTGGAACAAAAAGTGTTGGGAAGCACCACAACACAGGCCATTTGCTCAGGCTCACACACACACACACACACACACACACACACACACACACACACACACACCTCCACCCCCCCCCCACCAAAGACCCATTGACGGAAGAGCAACCTTTTCATTGGTTCGCTTCCAGAAGCACCCCAGAAGGAAGACAATGGCCACGGGGGGTTGCAGGTAGGAGCTGATGGTCTGGATGTAAATGAAGAGCTGCCCGCCTTGGCTGGCCTGCACCAGTGGGATCCACAAGATAGAAATGATCACGAGGACGACGACAAACACCCTGCGGCAAGAAGAAAGGTGCGGGTCGTTTCTCATTTTCTTAAAATAATAATTTCAGTGTTCTCCATAGTCATCAAGCCCTGCCCCCTCCTTTGCAGATGCCAAAGCCCCGTGGATAAGAGTGAACCCTAGACATACCATGGTCTCTGTCGCCTCTCATGGCCAGGTCTGGTCACTAGCTCATGGAAATATGTTTTCCTGTTTCCTTGTAATATTTTTAATATTTTCAGACCGTGGATAAGTGAAACTGTGTATACCGATCCCATAGGGGTCGTACTGTATTAGGAACAGCATACATATTACACCGATCTTTAACTGATACTAAGGCTTTTGGTTAAAACTTGTATGAGTTATGTAATACCAGTCAAAGACGGCATCTTGTATTTCCAAATAATAATAATACTTTTCATGGATGAATGGGGCAGTCAGCAGTCTTGGGTACTGCTGTCTGGAGAGAACTCTCTCCAGGGTCCGCCCTGAGGTTTCCAGGCTTGTCTCCCACCTGCCAACGATCATGAGTTCCCACTCGGAGGAGAGTGGCCGGAACTGCCGCCACAGATCCATGGTGAAAATGGTGCTTGCGCTGTTGAAGATGGAGGTCAGAGAGGACATCAACGCTGCAATCATGACGGACATCATGAGTCCCCTCACCCCTGCAGGGAAAGGGAGAGAGGATGGCTCAGCATCACGAGAGATCTCTGAACCACAACCCAGAGCCCCCCAGAGAAATCCGGAGGTCACTCTGCAAGCGATGTCATTTCCTGAGTCCTACTTTGCACCCAGATCCAGGACAGGAGAACATGAACCGGCAGCAGTGGTTGCTCGTGGCGGTTGGTGGCACAGAAAGGAAAGCAACCCGTGGCAGGCAGAACAAAAGATGACACCAAAGGATCTTGGGATTGTTTTGAACGACAAATCCCATAATTCTCCATTCTAGGGTTTCCACCTAACATAAAGACACTCACAGAGAACCTAAATGTGGCTCGCCTGGGAGAAAGGCCTAAGTTGGAGGGCTTGGTGGCCTAACTAGGCCTAGCTCCATGTTGCTTTTTCTCATAAAAGAAGCTCCCAGCTAGCAGTGGGGCAGCTTCCTTTCTCAACAGGAAGCTAGGTCTAGCTCAGCAGCAAGGCCTTTCTGCCAGGTGAGCCACATTTAGGTATCTATATGTCAGGTGGAACTCCCAGAATGATGAGATTTGTAGTCCAATAATAATAATAATAATAAATCTAAAAAGCCCATGTCTTGTTGCTAACTGGAGCTGCTTCATTCTTGTTCCCCCTAACACACACACACATACATACCCAGAGAAGGGGAATGCAGGTGGGGTCCTGACTTTCTTCCCCTGCTCAGAAGGACGACAGCTGGGCGTAGCCGCGGCCTGAAGTGGTGGAGCAGCAGCACCCCATTCACACGAAGGGACCAGCTGCCACAGACCCAAACATTGCTCCCCATTTGCCTTGGAAAGGGGAAGTTTAAAAGCCTCAAAGCCTGGAAAGGCGGCGTTTTTGGTTTTAATACAATGTCCAGAATCCCTAGCCAGCCAGGCTCTGAAATTACTCTTCTAAACCTATGTATCTGCCAAGAATATATCCCTCTTCAGAGAAAGGACAAGACTAACGTTCACATGCGCGCCCTTGAGGTTTGGCACAGATTCTTTGGGCCCACTGGAATATAAAGGGTTGTTTTGGGTTTTTTTTAAATTGAGAGAAATTCAGGAAGAAAAAGAACCTCACCCAGAGGGAGCAGCTCAATCACCAGCTTGGGGTAGGCAATGTCCGAACATCCCGACGGGTTGCCACAGATCCTCTCACAGCTGTCCGCATCTGCACAGGCCACCAGATCTGCCAGAAAAACGCCGGTCAACATAGTCGGGAGTAGCAAAGAGAGACAAGGAGAAACACGTAGATGGACTTATGTGCATGCATAAATGAAAGCAATGCATCGAAGAGGAGGTCTTGGAGCCAATGCCGTAGAACCAGACTGGACACACGGAATTCGTTTCTGCCCCTGGAAATCGGAAAGGGCCTCCTGGTGCAGAACGACCAATTACCGTTCCTTCTTACCTGGAAAAAGAATCCGGCTGATCATGCCAGGGAAAACCATCATGAAGAGGGGCAGGATTTTCAGATAGGAAGCCAGCAGGGCCCCTCCCTTGGCGTGAGAGAGGGTCTTGGCTGCCAGAGACCTTTGCACAATGACCTGCATGGAATAGGAAAAAGACCTTTGGCAGGATCCGCGTTTCTCCAGTTTGGTGCTTTCCTACTCGAATGGAAGCCCGCCGAGGGATACGTCCAGGGCCTTCTAAGGTGTGCAGTGAGAGTCGCTGGAGACCACACCTGCACGTGTGAGCCTTCACGGAAGCCCCCGGCCAACGTTGGCTGTTCAGCTCAGCTGAGACCTTGAAGCCCAAGCCTGGAGCGCTCGGGAGAACAGGCTAGGCCAGACGCCATAAACAGAGGAGGATGGCTTTGTGCGTGGGAAGCCCGAGTTTGAATCTCACCACCAGTGGGCAAAGATATGGCACGTTCTTAAGCCACGGGAGAGGTACAGCTGCTGCTTTTCCCACGCAACTCCAGTTAACCCTAGATCCAGACAGACCCAAAGGGTGGGAGCAGGAAACTCACCGTGTTCCCACAAACCACGGCATGGGGCAGTGGCTGGGCTGCCGCTATAACGCAAGACGCTCCCCGGCACCTTCAGCCAGAAGGGAAAACATACCTCACGCAATGGGGAGCGGCTTACCTGGTCTGTGCACCAGTACCACAAAGACGGGATGGTCCATCCGATCAGGACTCCAGGCCAGGGCACGTCAGATGTGATGGGATCCCGGAGCACGTGGAAAGCATCTTCTCTCGGCAAACCACAGCTGCTGTTCCTTGCATGGTTGCTAGCGATGGCCTTGAAGTATCGGTTCTGCAGGTCTTCAAATCCCTCAACCTTGGCAAAGCCTTAAAAAAGGGAGCAGGAAACCGCCCTCACTGTTTCTGCTGGGTTTGAGTACTTGCTTCCTATAGGTGTCTTGAAATATATATCACTCAATTCAAATTAAGGGAGGGAGGATTCTATATAACAGTAAATAGTTATATCACAGTTCTACTCCCTATGTCCTCCTCTAATTGAACATAGCTGCTCACGCACATACCCTAAGAATCTTATATCAAGCATATGAATAACCATTCAGAATTCCTCATATGTATTACCCCTGTATTCCTGTCCATACCACTTCATATATATTACCACTGTATTTCTCTTCAGAACACCTCATCTATATTTACTTCTGTAATTCTATACACATCATTTCATATATACTGCTTCTGTAATCTTATTCAGAGCATTTCCTATACATTATTTCTGTAATCTATTCAGAGTATTTCATACATATTACTTCTGTAATCTTAGTAACCCTTAAGACAGGAGAGTGGCCTGAAAACAATCCGTAGTCCCATTCAGAGTACGTAGATCCACTGCATCAGTGGAATTTACAAAAGTGTTGAATATTCAGATTGAAGAGGTCAACTAAGTTGGGCTCCTCTTTAGATTCAGGACAATGCTATTACCCTGACGGACGTTGCAAAGAATGGTGCTTAGAGCGTAGGGGCTCGCTTGAAGCCGGCTTAGAAATTAACAGTTAAAACAATATTCCAATCAGGGTGTTCTCGGCTCATGCTCTCAGGCATGGCACTGTAGCGGCCGCTCCTTGGCAGACCCCCAGTTGCATAGGTAGCTGCAGCCCTCTGCTGCCTGCAATATGGAAGGCAAACCTCAAGCTTTCCGCCAGATACTCACTGAACCCCATCAGAGTCAGGGCGCCACCCAGCATGATGAAGGTCTGCAGGGTGTCCGTGTAGATCACAGCTGCCAGGCCACCTGCCGGTGGGAGAGAAGGAAGGAGATCTCCAGAGGTCATGACATGTTCTAAACAGCCACATCTTCTTGGACCTGGCCTCCTACAATGGGTGCTTTTGTTCAGGAAGGGGCATGCACAAGGTCTCAGTGTTTGTAAAAGCAACCTCTCTCTCTGGCGCGCACACACACACACACACACACACAATTTCACATGTCTTTTTGGTGTGGTTCGGGTGGGATGGCACAAACCATTATGCTGACTCCTTGCTGCCGAGTATGTTTTGTGCACGTACCCGTGGGAAACCAAATCTGAAACCCCAAATCTCCTGCAAGGGCTTCGGTGGGGAGGCCAGGCAGAGCTCTCTCTCCACCCCGCGGGGCTTCCAGAGGCTCACACCCACCTGCTACAGTGTAAATGGCGGTGATGACCAGCAGACCTCCGACGGCAACATAGAGATCCCAGTGCAAAGCCTGTTGAATGAACAAGGCTCCGGCATACATGTCCACCTGGCGGAGAGAAGAGCCGGGGGGGGGGGGGGGCGTGAGCAGGACACGGCCAGAAATGGCTTGTGATGCAGACGCAGAGCTGGCCCCGGCCCCTGCAGGAGGGCGGCTGGAGAAGAGCTGGTCCCTCATGGCAAGAGACAGGCCCTCCCTTCTCTTAGATCCACTGGGCACGTGCTTTTGCATGCCCTGTGAACCGTTTCATTTTACGCGCACTCTTTTCATGCGAGGAGGGGCTCTCGGGAATAAGAGCCTTCACCAGAACAGGATGGGCCAAAATAACCTGGCCCTCTACCATGATGAGTAGGAGGAACCACTGTTTGAGATTGTCTGGGGAAACTGTGTTTTTTTAATATATATTAAATATATTTTCTGGTGATGACCGGTCACACATACATATATACACACACATATATATATATATGTATGTGTGACCGGTCATCACCAGAAAGCATAGGTTCTCTAGAATCAGACGTTACCTATTAGAATTATGTAGGGTTCCCCCCCATGTAATGTTTGCAGACCCCATTGTTACATCACCCCCTGTGTGAAACGTGGATCTGTGGCCCCCACCCTCGAGGGCGCCTCCCGCACCCAGCCGGAGCGCTCTGAGCCCTCTTGAGTCCAGAGAGTTCTCAGGGCTCGTGATTCAAGGAATGGGCTTTGTCTTTCCTGCTGTGCGTCAGGGCCGTGCTCTCCAGCAGAGAACCCCCCCCCCCACGGCCCACCCCTGGACTCCTCTGAGGAGGGAGCCATGGCCGTTCAAGAGAGCTCAGGCGGCGGCAGCGGTCTAGGGTGGGTGTGCTTCTCGTTTCCCTTCAAGTCCTCCCCATGGATCTGACCCCAGAAGGGTCGCCTTGCTCATGTGTTTCAGCCCAGCGTTTCCAGATGTGAGCGCTCTGTGTGTGGGCCTTTATGGAAAGGGTTCTTGGATGTGCAACACAATTTATCTTTGTGTGCAGAGAAAGCTCGGCGCTCACATACGAGCCAGCGATGCCACCGCCTTCGGAACCCTTACGAAAGCCGAAATCCCATGTTCCCCGCGGTCCCTCCCCTCCCGTTTGGGACTTTTTTGCCCCATTGCGATGTTTGCAGTCTGGGGCTGTCCAAGCATATATCACATTAAAGTTTACGAGAAACATCAAAAGGCAGAAAAAGGTCACTTATTCAGCCTGCGTTGACCTACTCTTTCCGAGCCAATTCTGTTCTGTCTCCTCTCGTTGCCTTACTTACTGAGATTTTCGTGAAAATATAGATAAACAAGTAGAGAATGGCTAGGAAGATCGGGATCCGTTTGCCCCCAAACCGTCTCTGCAGATACTCTGGCATGGTCGTCACCTGCGAGGAAGGAGGCAGCGTTGGTGAACAAAGCAGAAGGAGAAGCACGCCCAGGCTCACAACCGAGCGGCTGAATGTGGGAAGCCCTGCGAGATGCTTGGGTTGTGACGCGCATGGGTTTCCCAGGCCCTCACCTCCCAGCTCAGCACGACAATCAGCAGAACAGAAAGCCCCCCCCCCCCCCGGCATCGCTGACTCCATTCCGGAGCCTATTCAAGTTTACGAGGGCTCTCTCTGGAACCCCGGAAGATGTGGCCTCGCGGGACAGAAGCATGTGCTCGGTCCTGTGGGGCATGATGGAGCATGACCCCCCCCCCCACTGAGGAGGCTCTTGATGGACATGGCCGCGATCAGTGGCCGTCAGCTATTTGAGTCAGCCCGTCCCAGCCTTGGGTCACCCCGGGGGGTTCTTGAACTGCAACTCCCAGAAGCCTTCACCACCAGCTGTGCTGGACGTGGTTTCTGGGAGATGCAATCCAAGAACCCCCGGGTGACCCAAGGCTGGGAAGCCCTGGTCTAAGTCCTCTGAGGTGGGAGACCTTACTGAGGATGACCATCCTGAAGGCCTTGGCATCATAATCTTGGCTTCAGAATTGTTCACAGTCTAATGAAAAAAGGGGCCCTAATAAGTGGCCTTTTTTGTTCTCAGCCCTGATGTTGCCAGGCACGCGAGAATCTTTCTGGCACATGGAATGAGAAATCAGGGCTTCAGAAATGGGGTACTGGACCCTTGACAGTCTCATACCACCCCCCCCCCCATGGGATGGCTGGATGCCCTACTAGCCAGAGACAAACCGGGAGCTGGGCCAGGATAGTGAGGGATGCCAGTGAGAGTCTCAGGGAATCACTAGGGGCTCCAGGTGGGGAGACGACTGGGAAAAATGCCAGTTTTATTGCACGTGGTGGCTCTCATACCCAGGGCCCCATTTCCATCCTGCCCCCAGCTGGCACCGGGACTCAGATTCTGGGTGTTGTACTCTGGAAACCATAAAGGTGCACATCTCTAGCAATTGGGCACATGGCATTTGCCTGGCAGCAGGTGCAGGAAATCCAGGCTGACTCCTTCTGTCACGTGTACAAACCCGGGTTTACCGACTGGCCCGGAATTGTACAGGTGTTTGTTCAAGGCCTGAGTCACGTGGCTTGGTGAACGGGTGGCTAATTGGCAAGGTGCCAAGTGATCTCCAGTTCTGCACTCCGGCACGTGGCCAGTTAGACAAAATTTGCATGAACATCAAGAGAAACCTGACTGTCGTTTCGACAGGGTCACCCCAAGGCCTCTTCCTGAGCAGCAACCTTGCAACAACCTGCTTTCACAGTCACACCTTTTTTTAGCATTTGAGGGAGCACTTTTTCTAAATACAGGATCAGCATCTCCTCTAGTGAGGTCACCTAGCAGCTTGCACTTCTGTTCTCCTCTGCAGCTTTATTCTGCCTGTTGCACTGCCCTTTCCCTGAAATGAGCTGGCTTGTGGTGGTGCTGCTTCCAGAGGGGGTGAATCAGGAAGCAACCGTTCCTTTTTTTCACATCATAAAGTCCTTCCCCTGACACAAAGCTTTACTGGAAGAGGCAGAGTGTTCAGGTGGTTCTGGGCAAAAATGAACTATTTTGAGAGTCTGTGAGTGCCCGGCTGGCAAAGCAGGGGGAAAGACTAGCCGCTGCTAATCTCCGTCTGAAAGAGCCCGTGTGCTTGGTAAAGACACAACAGGCCTGATGGCTAAATAATTTTATTGGGGATCAAACTATCCGAACAAGCAAGGGTGTATTGCCCACCCAGCCACCCTATTGCGGACTGTGTACTCACCCCAGCTGCAAGGTAGATGGGAAGGAACAGCCATGCCATCACTAGAACACAGAACATGCCCTGGAGAGAGAGACGAAAGCCAGGTCAGAAACGAGGAGGGCCCCCTTTGGGGTTCAGGTGATATTCCCTAGAAATTTGGGGGGGGAGGGCAAGAGGGACCAGGTTGCCTCTACCTACCACCAGGCTTTGATAGCCCACCGTGAACAAGAAGGGGGCGCTGTGGGGCTTTTTATACGGAACCCGCTGTGCCCGGCTGAGTCTGGAAACTCCAGAAAGGTGACTGAGTGGCTGTCCTTTCTGTTGCAACACTGAACACTTGCACGGTTTATGTGCATTTCACTCCCTGGGCGTCTGTGAAAGACGTTTGGGGCTGAGCTTTAGATCTGGCAACTCTCTTCTGTCGCTGAACTGTAGATATTTAATTTTCCTCCCCTCTGCATTGGGGATGGTTGGCGATGTTCTAGCTTTGTCCTGTGGCCAGTGGAATTAGCATGAGTTAAGGCGTGGCGGTGATGGTGTGTGAGCCACCCTCACCGGGGTGGTGAGGGGGGGGGTCTCCCGTACCACCCGAGTACAGCCCTTTCACCTGAGTTTAGCCGGTAACCAGGGTCAGTTTGCCTGAGGTGTCATATCTTTTCCTGCTGTTTGCTCCTTTGTCTGCACTACAGAAACCACCCGGGTCAGTTTTATTTTCAAGGCAGGATAACCCCTCGGCAGCTTGTCCATGAAACACACACATTGTGTGCTTTAAATGCAAATAGGTGGCCTCAAACATGGCCTGCTCAGTTTGAATTTAGGCGACTCCAGTGCATTTTAGTTAACTCCACACCTCCGTTCAGCCCTCTCTTTCATGCGTCTAAGCAAGGTGAAACCGTGTTGTCCCCAAGCGGGTCCCTGTTTCATGTACGGGAGCAGGGAAAGGTGCTGAAATGTCCCATGTCATACTTATTAAAATTATTGTTACTATTTAAACAGCCAGGTTGTATTAGAACTACATGCGTGTCAAGGAAGCGTGAGTTGGATGAGTCATCCAGAAAGCGGCGGTGCCAAAGGGGCAGGGACCCAGTTTCCCAATCGAAGGAGGAAGTAAACCAGCGTGGCCTCACTCTGAAGCCCCAGAAGGCTGAGGAGAGAACAGCATTTCAAAAGGTAGCCATAAAAGACGCCCGGCTGCAAGGGTTTCACCAGCTGATAAACCAAGCCTGGCACGCCAGACGCGAAGGCATGCCTGCGGATCAGAAGACGGCCTCACCCTGCACCCAGGACGGCCAGCACCAGGGGGATGGATACTCACGCTCCACTCGTAGGCGATGGCGGCAATGCCCGAAGCCGCCCCAGAGCCCGCCAGGCCGATGAAGTGGCCGCTGCCGATGTTGCTGGCAAAGAGGGAAGCTCCCACCTGCCCAAGAGAAGCCAGGCAGCCGTTCAGTCGGGGCCTCAGAGCCCCTTCCGCCCACCCCCCTGCCGGGAGCCCCCTGTCTAGCAGAGGGCAGAGGGGCCGAGCTCTCCCCTGCACCCCAGGGGCTGGCCGCCGCTCGCTGGGGGGCCGTGCACGCCGGGAGCTAAATAAGGCTGGGGGCTGCCAGGTCAGCTGCCCCCCACTGCCCGAGGTTTCAGGGCCCGCCCGCCTTTATTTATTTATTTGTTTGTTTGTTTATAATATCTTTACCCCACCTTTCTCCTTAGAAAAACCCAAGGTGGCTTAACGTCATTAAAAAGACAATATTTAACAGCTAGGAATGGTAAGGAGCCCAACATTTAAAAAAAAAAAATTCCAATCAAGCAAGATTTCTATTAAAAATGGTCAATGTCATCCATACGAAAAGTGCATTTAAAAGCCACAGAGGGGTCCTCCTCCTGCGATTGGAGAGGCAGGGCAGGGACACTGATCCCAGAAAGGGGGCCAAGAGTTTGGACCCTGCTGGGCTCCAAAGGGCCCAGTGTTCCCAGTGAAGAAAGCAGGTATGGGAGAGGACTTACTGGCCACCAGACCATCTGGCCTCCGGCTAGGAAGTAGCCCTTCACGGTGCTTCTTTTTGTCTTCCACATGGACTGAGGGGGGGGGGGGAATTAAAAGGGACAAATCTGAGAATACAGAAGATCCTTCTGGGTCTTCATTGCAAACCATTCGCTGTGCGGACTTCTATCTCTCTCTCTCAATCTCTCTCTCTCACACAGACAACCCCCCCCCCCAAACTAAGTCAAACTGGAGTGAATCTAGGAGAGGTGCCGGCTTTGTTACCAGTATCCGACCAGTCCTTATTGCTTTCCCATCTCTGTGACAGGAGGAGGCACCCGAGAGGTGTGGGTGTAAACTATCCACCTTAAGGTTGCCACTTTTGCATTAAATGGGAGGAGAAGCAATAGAGAAAGGCTGATACCTTAAAAAAATAACTTTTTGCAAGTCTACCACTTTCAAAGGGTTATTTTTACGAGGTTCAGTGGATGCATGATGTGCTTATCATCCTGTTTGTTGCAAAAGTAGCAAATCTGCTGTTAACACATTCAACCTGACACTTGAATTCCCCAACTCTGACCGAGGGCTTTTTAGAAGGCCAGCCTCCGGGTTGAGCACCTCCTCATGTCCTGAATTGATCCCGGATCCTTCTCCATCTCTGCCAAGGGTGAGCGCTTGCGATCCATGGATACGCGTGTGCTCAGGTGCCGGCGAAAGGGCTGATAAACGCCTAGAACTTTGGACCCTTCAGGAAATGTTTGGAGAGAAGGGAGGAGGGCAAGGTGGGCCCAAAGAGGAATGAAGGATGCAGCCAAAGGAGGGGGCCATGAGCAAGGCAGGGAGGGGTGGAGGAAAAGCCCCTCAAATTCTCTGACGGTGGCCGAGCCCACAGAGGCGTGGATGGAACCGGAGACGGAGGGTTGGGGGGCAAGAAGGAAGCTGGGGCACCTTCGGGAAAGGGCCCCCAATGTTCTCCAGGCCATGGGCGCACAAGGCTCTTGTGCCACCCGCTCAGGAAGGAGCCAAGGAGACATTTCCCAAAGGGTGGCGGCTCCGTTGTTTGCTGCGTGGAGGCCCTGCCAAGGCGGCGGGGGCACGGTGCCCGGGCCGAGCATGCCAGGAGCTCATAACATTGATTTCCTGGATTCCACAGATAAAGGGCAAAAGTCAGACCTGAAAAAAGCACTGCAGCTGTGTGTCATGTGAGACAACGAGGCGACCCAGATGTCATGAAACTCGGTGGACGTGTAAACCTCCCTTCCGCCTGGGCACCGAGGGCAAAGGACAAGGGGCCACGGGTGGAGGGTGATGGCGGTGGCGGTGGCAGGGGGTCGGAATCAGCCACGGAGCTTCTGCAGAGGGACTGGAAAGCTTTACTTACTGACCCAAGCTACAAAACCAGGACATATTCCGAGCTTTTATGGGAGTGTTTCCAGCCTCAAGGCCCTAGAAAAGCAGGAATTTTTCCCGTCCAGCCCCATCCAGCTAGGATAATGCCCTCGGTCGCCGTTCATGCAAGACTCACATCCTGTTCCACTAATTGTCATCTCATGCTGAAAGTATACGATTTCCCCCAGACCCATGAGAGCAGCTTTCCTAAACGGCATCTCCTTCCACCAGAGAGGGAGGCCGTGGGTGGGGGAGAATTCCCCAGGGTTTCGCTTTTTCTGAATTCAGGACTGAAAAAAGCGTGAGGTTTGTTTGTTTGTTTTTTGCCTTAAAGACAAGAGCCAAGTCATACTCTGAAAATGAAGTGTTCACTGATCTATGCTCTGCTGATCTTTGCCCCATGAAGCAAAACTTAAAAATATATAGGACACTCGTAAGAAACAGTCTGTCCCCAGAAGGTGTGGGGTGGCTCTTAGGGCTGGCGTCAGCTTTGATTTTATAGCTTCTCCCTCCCAAAACCAAACGGCCTAAAAGGGCTAAGTCTTAAAAACACCGGCCTCTTCAGCCCAGGGTCTCTGCAGCAGGGTTTCCGCGGATCAGCCTCGGCCGGCCATCAGGACCTCTGACCCTCCCCGCCAGTGGGGCACCTTCCTTTTTTAGGCTGAAGAGAATGCGCAGGAAAATGTCTTGCTTACCCAGAGCCCCACGGCCAAAACAAAGACGAAGTAGAAAACCAGGACCGCGATATCCACAGCCTCCAAGGTCTGTCGGGGGGAAGCCTCCCATCCGCCAGTGGTGGCCCCAGGGGCCCACGGAGTGGTGCTTGGCTCCATCGTCTCTCGGGAAGGTCCGGATGCCTGCCCTTCTGGACCCGTTTATCTGCTCAAAGAAGCCCGAGGCAAGACTGGGATCAGGGGTGCTCCAGAAACCCCGTTTGTCACTCCTGCAGCAGCCCTGCTCCGACCTATCCGGGCTTTCTGGAGTCCCCGAGCGTTCAACTCAGCAGTGGAAGGAGATCGAGGGTGGGTGGGTGGGTGGAGACCACAACACTCCACGATGGCAGCCACCCAACTTGACGGACTGGACGTAAAAGCCACAGCCAGACAGCCAGGGAGTTTGTTTGCCTGCGACCTGGGCAGTTTTCCAACCCAGCAGGAAAAGAAACAACTGAATTCCAGCGGGAAGGGCCAGATGGCCACATGTTGAGAGGAAAGTGGAAGAAGTCAAATATTCCGCGCGCACCCCCCCCCCTTTGTGCCAGCGGGAATTGTCCGATCAAGACGATTAAGCAAGGCGCGCTGGTCTTCACCAGGGGAATTTTGCAAAATGCTACAGAAAGCCATCCTCTCGTATCCCAGCCTCTCGAAACCCAAGGTGTTCCCAACAAAACACAACACAACCGCCCAACCCAAATGGTTTCCACAGCCGTATTCTGGAAGAAGCTGCGCCCGTGAACATTCCTCAGAGAAATGTCCAGCTGCTAGAACAAACCGATGCCTGCCGGCCAGAACTTACCAGGAACGAGCCGATGAGAACCACTCAATACCCAGAATGTCAGGTGGGAACCGGAGGTGGTGGGGCTGTTCTGAACTCTAGGAGGTGGCCCAGAAGTTAGTCCTTTTTTTCCCTCCCCTTGGCAAACGGATCTCCCCTGCTTTATTGCACAACACGTCGAAGATGATGGACGTCCACTCACCTCAGGGACAAGCAGGTGCTGAGAAGTTCTGTTGTTGTTTTTCCAAAACAAGGTCCTTTCAGATCTGAGCAGAATTTGGAAAAAAGAGAGAGATTTTGCTGTAAACCAACAGCCCTGCTTCTGTCTCTCGCTGCTCCTCTGCCATGTTTATCCTTTGGGCTGCAGGGGTCTTCGCTATGGAGTTTGGGGCTTGTGGCTCCGCATAGGAGGCCCCCTTCCCTCAACCAAAGAGCCTTTGCTGAACCCCTTCTTCCTGATAGAGAGGGGGGGAACGGGTGCCGGCCCTCCGAAGACCACACTTACTGTTCCTCGCCTGGGTCTGGTCAAGCCAACGGAGCACCAATCGGGGCAGCTGGGACTTCCAGCTTCTCCAACGCCAAGAACAGGCAGTGGCGATGTGCATGGGTACGAGAACCCAAGCCCCAGGAGAGGAAGCCTGAGAGATGGCGATTCCAGAGATACACCCTGTGCTGCTTTGTGTGGGAGGACTGAGAGCCAGCCAAACAAGTTCCTCTCCTTCGCTCAAGGGTGCCCGTGGACGGGAAGCCAAGGCACCACCTGGCAGGTGGGTGGCGCGTTCAGGATTGGCCAGGGTCCCGCCTGGAGGAGGAGGAAGTTCAGGGGCTGCTGGACATCCCCGGGCCTGTGGAGGGACACTTGTGTGCCAACTCCTCAGACGGCGGGACCGTGCCCAAGATGTGCCACCAAAGCCTCTCGGGTCTGCAGGCAGGCAGGCAGGCAGGCTGCCAACGATAGTGTCAGAGAGGAGGCATGTTGGTTGCTTTTTAATTAATCCCTATTACTCAATATCATGTTTGAAAAGGGATTTATTTACCAGAGTTCTTCCTTATCGTGTTTTAAAAAATAATCCCATTTGTTTTACTTTGCTGGGGTGCAGGTTTTGTAGGGGGGGGGGAAGTTCTCTAAAAAGTCTATAAAATGCCCTCTGGAAGAAACATTGAAAAGCAACTAGCAAAGGCTAGTGTTCCATCAATTTTTGCAATGTAACTTTTGAAGACTAACTTGTTACAAGTAACTAGAGCATTCATAACTTGGTCCCTCCAAGCTCCAGTTGCTTTTAAACTCACCAGCAGCTGAGAGAAGGGAAAGTTTCCTGTGGATTCATGTTTCAAGAACGAGGACAAGCGAGGTCAGTGACTCTTGTAGCTGTGGCAGGCGCACCCCAGGTAAGGGACCCCCAGTGACCAGGCGTTGAGGGCAAGTGAGTCATCCCCTTGCTTCCTCCAGCCGCTGCAAGCACCCGCCCTGCCAGAGACACTGGCTCTTGCCTGCTTTCCTATATACTCAAAGACACAGTCATGGGAGGGTGGAGACTGAGGGTTCCCCCCTCGCCCATCTCCTGAGACATCTCTGGATGTGCCCAAGCGGCACCTGGCGACGGCTCTGCCGTTGGGTGATCTGAACGTTTTCTACCTTGGATGTTCATTACAAGAACTGCAGTTTTAGGACGTGGTCCTTACTTGGGATCGTGCCCCACCCCATCCCTTCCTACCCCTTTTCTTCCTGGATCCCATCTTTCAGATTGCTAAACCTAGGAACAGGGTCTATAGGTAGGTAGGTAGGTAGGTAGGTAGGTAGGTAGGTAGGTAGGTAGGTAGGTAGATAGATAGATAGATAGAGGAAAGGGCCAGCCACATGCTTGAGAGAGCGCCTGCTTCTCTCCTCTGCCTACCCAGTCGTTCCTTGGGAAGCCAAGTCTCCTGCCAGTTTGAAGGGCTTTTAAGGTACCTTTCACGGGGATGAATCCACACAAGTGGGAGCCGGATGTTCCTCCTTACACCCCAGCTGGTGGGGCGGAGGTGGGGACGGCCCTGCCCTGGGACCGAGCCGCTCGGGGTCCTGAGTCCCAGGACCTGTTTCTTCTTTTGGAGAGATCCCTTGGCCTAGATGTGCGCATCCCCGAGGAGGTTTCTGTTCGTAGTCCAATCCGGAGGGGCTCCCCCACCATGAAATCCCCTCCCGAGGGGTCCCCCTACCCCCTCGCCTGTTCCCCACACCTCTCGGAGAGGCATCTGCTTTGTGGCAAGTGGAAATTTTGGAAGACGTTGTCGATTCCGATCACAGCCTCGTTTCCTTTTAGTTTGCTTGGCAGGCGTTCCTGGCCTTTGCTGGGAAGGCGGGAGGGAGGCTGAGGACAACCGGGACATTGAAACAAAGCCTCTGGATCCGGCCCAGAGAGAATGGCAGCCCATGTGGCTGGCTCATTGAAGCCTCTGAAAACCAGCCTGGTGCCTCTCTCATCTTTTCAGGTCTGGCATGCACAAAAAGCCCTGAAGGGATGCAAAAAGCCACCCCCGAGGGTCCCCTTGGTGGACCCTCCCAACGATTGAGGCGGGGCGGGGGGGAAAGACTCACCCTGCGCCTGCAGGCCTCCTTCTTATGTCGTGCTCAGCACCACCAGCCGTCTGCCAACCCACCAGGCAGCTTAAATATTGCCGATGGACGGGGAATTGCCAGCGGGGCCGTTTTCCATCTTCACCGAGCATGAAAGGGGAGATTTATCGGCACAACCATTCAAGGCATTGGCCCCGGTTGCCATTTCAGCCCCCAGAGTGTGTGGCTCACGTGCGTGCAGGATGGAGTTGTCTCCTTATCAGGGAGACGGGGGTCAAACTCCAAAGTGTACCATCCCCTACATTTTCCAGACGCAACTGTCGGTTGGAGGGGGTGGGAAGGAGGCAGGGAGAGAGAGAGAGAGAGAGAGAGAGAGAGTGTATGTTGCATGGAACACCAAAGACGGCAAAGCACCCATGAATAGCACAGGCATTCGGAGAGGTCCGAGCAGGCTGGGTTCATTGCCCCAGACTCTACGGAAGAGCACGCTTCAATCCTGCTGATTGTTTTCCCTCCCGGTCTCCATCCCTGATTGGAAATACCTGACTTAAAATCTAATCTACAAGCAAACCAAGGCACGCAAGAGAAAACAGAGATTCTTCAGGGCTGCTGGGCAAGGTCAGCTCCAAAGGGGGGGGGGCAGGGCTTCTCTTAGGGAGGGATCCTGGCAGAAGGACAATCCTCTGGTTTTGCCGAAGGGTGTGTGTGTGTGAGAGAGAGGTCTTCTCCTCCGTTTCAAAGGCCGCCCAGTCCAGCTCTGGTTTAAACAGAAAGATCCAGAAGGAGGACAGAGATCAGGGGCCTTGAAGTGGTCTGTCGAACATCACACAAGACACCTAATTTTGTTCCATTGGCAAAAACCATCTCTAAGTTTGCATCTACAGGTATGAATCACCCTATGCAAATTTATGTAAATCGGTGTCCTTCTTTATCATCCTTTCAGGTGATGCACGTCCCTCTTCATTGGGGCCAAAAGGTGGCTGTCTTCTCCTATCAACCCGGCATGGTCTTTGGCTAGCAAACCATTCTGGATTTAAATGGTTTTAATTAGAATTTTGTCTCATCAGGCTACTGCTGCATATGACTGTTGCTCTCTTCCCCCCCCCCCCCCACACACACACTTAAAGTAAAGATAATTCATTCTATGATTATGGCTATGATTATTACTACTGGAAGCCACTCTGAGACCTTTAAGTAGAAATTCAGATGACATTCAATACCCTGATTTAGGTGTAAGCAACAGCAGATAAATGGTACTGGTAGGAACGGAGGGTTCCACCTTTTGTGCAGAAAATAGTTGTAATGTTAGGAGCTAAGTGGGAGGCCAGTAAAATGAGGTTTCAAATTCCACACATTCTCTTCTTCCCACTGTTTAAAAAAAAAAAAAAAAAAAACAAACACAACAAGCCTGGAATTGTCTATTTTGCCACTGTTGTTTTCTTCATACAATAACAGAGCGAGCCAGAGAGAGAGGAGAGAGAACCGATTCTCTGTATTTTTCTCCCTGTAGAGGAAGATGGAAAACAAGTGTGTTACCATCACATTTCCACTGAGAAAGATGAGTTTGGCACCTACAGTGATGGCTCATTAAAGGCAGCCGCCCCTCGGCTCAGAGAGAGGCCTCGGTGCATTTGCAAGGCGGGTCCTGCATTTTGGAAGAAGAGAGGCACCAGAAACCACACACAGGTTGGGCCAACGGTCACACAAGCATGCTCCAGCAAGGCAACAGCGGCTGTGGTTGAAAGACGGGTCAGAACGAAAATGCCAGTAGAAAACATGGCGAGTGCAGCAGGCGTGGCATACTCCCACATCCCCATGGAAGGAGAGAGGAGGGAGGGGGAGCTGCTTTTGAGCAGAGGAGAGATAGGCTGGTGAAAGAATTCTTCATCATCCTCATCCTCATCTTAAAACTGCAGAGCTGGGAGGGACCATCCAGTCCAGTCCCCGTCAAGGAGGCACAGCAGGGGAATCAAACTCCCGACCTCTGGCTCTGCAGCCAGAGATGTAAACCCCTGAGCTCTCCAGCCATTCTTCAGCCTCCCTTCTCTGCCAAGCTCAGTGGCAACCTGACGACTCCAGGCTCCCTCAACCCATCCTCATTTAAAAACAGACATGTTCCTAATTAACTTTGGGCCATGAGTGCGCATCCAAACAGCTGGCGGGGACATGTCGTGGCCTTCCCATGGTTGCTGGAGCAGAGCTGTCAGCGCTGCATGCTGGAGCTCACGGCCATTCCAGCCCACTGTCAAGGGGGAGGCCCACCCGTGGCCCACCTCTGGCCTACAAAGGAAGCCGTGGCTCAAGGTTGCTGCGTTGACCCTTGGGATCAAAGCAATGAGCCACAGGCGGGTGAAGCTCCCTCAGAAAAGGGCCCCGTGTCCTGCTCAGTGCTGCCAGCAGAGCTGAGCGGCTCTTGGCTTTTCCATTTTTCGAAGGATGGGGGCCAGGAGCAGGAGAGCCGGGGGGGGGGGGGGGAAGTCTTCTTCACCCCAGTCAACATCTACTCTCACGTCACAATGCAACCCCACGAACCCCTGCGCTGAGCTAAGACCCAACGGAGGGTCAAAACCTAATCCCATGGCGGGGGGGGGGAGCATGGCAGGGGGAACAGGGTGCAACGGTTTTGCAGACTGATCCTCCAATTGTCCGTTCCTTTCCCTGGGAGTCAATCCCACTGGATTCAGGCATTCCAAGCAGAGAAAGGCAGGACAGCAGCAAACGAAATGCCTTCTCAGACTGGGAATGTTAACCATCTCGGTGGCCCCAGTCTGAAAAAGTGGAAGGGGGGGGGGGGAGAGAATGGTCCTGAACAGCCATGAACCAGAAACCTGCCCCCTCCCGCCCCTTGGGAATCGCAGGCTGGCCTTCTCAGGGCATGCTCCGTGCGCGTGCAGCAATGGCACCTGGAAGTCATGCACCAGCAAGAGGTGGGTCCACCGACTCCCGCCCTGCAGGGCTGGTTTGTCTGAGCAGAGGTTGGCCAAAGCATACCCACTGGTCAATGTGCCTTCATCCCCTCGGACCGGGACTCCCCATAACGCTCCCAAGCCGGATCTCTGGCCCGCCTGGCACCCGGGTCGTCCCCTCGGTCTCCAGCGGCCTTCTTTGCTGCTGCAAGGCTACCCGGCTGGGCAAGGGAGTGACGGGTCTCGGCCGCTGCCCTCCCCCCCCAACAGACACAAAGCGATGCTTCTCCCAAGCCTCTGGGCATCCTGCCCGCCGTGACCTCAGGCGGTCACATGGGCCATGCATGGGCCAGAGTCACCCTTCCCCTGCTCTTGGGAAGGCGTGGCGATTCCTCAGGCAGGGCAACCGTAGCAGGAGCCCCTGGCAGAGGCTTGAGCGGCCGGCGCCTCGGCCAGGACCCCAGAGAGATCCAGCCCCGTCCGCCCTGCCTGGTGGGCGCTGGTCTTCCTTTCCTCTGCAAGGGGTCATCAGGGGCAGGATGGGCACCACCAGGGAACCAAACAAGGACCGAGTCCCTGAGGAATGGCAAGGGTCCCACGCTGGCCGGGCTGGCCATGGCAGGCCAGCCCCGGCTGGGTAAGGGTGCTTTTGGCACTCGCACGCACATGGACTGCGTGCAGACGGCTCTGACCACAGGCCGCCAGCGAAGCCAGTGGAGGAAAGGGAGGTTGCTCAGGAAGATCTCCGGCTCTCCAGGGGCAGAGAAGGCTTGGATCCCATGCCTTCCTTTTTCGGCAGCGGCAAGGCCCTCGATGAGAATCCTCCTGTGACGACAGCGCCTGTCCGCCTTTCAGGGGCCACAGGAGTCTGGGCTGGTCCCTCGGGGGTGTTTCGTTGGTTCTTCGTTCTGCCTTAGGCCTGCTGGAACAGATCAGCGGTGCAACCACTTGCCGGAAAACATTTTGCCAATGAACGAGCGATGCGGCCAGCCCGTCGGTGCCTGTTAATGATCGCCAGCCTCAAGGCCACAAAGCAGGGCAACCTGTTCACGAGAAATATTCCCCCACCCCTCCACCCTGACAAAAAGTGGCATTATCAACAACAGCCGCGTGCTGTCAGGGCCATTGGCGGGGGGGAAGCCAATGTCCAGCGAGTACCAGCTGTGAGAGGGAAAGAGCCCGGCACATTTTCGAGTAATGCGCTGACGTTCCCCATGGCCACGTTCCTGGCTGTGAGCTAAAGGACGCAGCGCAGCAGAGCACCAGGAGCGCCATGGTAAGGGAGGTGCCCTTGATGCCGACAGGCTAGTCTGTCTCTCCCACTTCCTCTGCTGTCAAGTGAAATGGAGAAATGGCAGCTCTCCTCACAGGGCCGTCCCTTGAATGTCAGCCTTGCATCGTGCATTTTGAACCATTGGTCTGGTTTGGTTTTGCTTGACGTATGTCTCATCTGCGTGGGAGCCCTGGGAAAAGCGCTGATGCCCCAACCCTCGGCCTGTGCCCTCTGGCTCAAGAGCTTCTACCGGTCATCCCCTTGCACGCTCAGGGAGATCTTTTCAACCCTAGGGACTAGACCCTTGGCTATTAAAAAGCTGGCCGTTCCAAGAGCGGCGTTTTTCACAATGCCAGGATTTATTGACCCTCTGTTTGTGCACAACAGCCACCCACCCACACCCACACCTGAACTTATCAGAAATGCACCCAGCTTGCACGTGTCCAGTTAGGACCCTCCCTTTATGTCGAACTGTCTTTCCCAGAAATACAAAGCTTCTCCTGATGCTTTGACTCGGATTGGAAACAGGAGGAGACAGTCATTCAAAGGAAGCAGTTTTGCATGGGGTAGCCTTTGCTGTGGGGTGGGGGGTGGGGTCGTTTATTGTAGAGAAATACATAAATGAGGGAGGAGACACTGATCCAGGCATATATATATATACTGTATATATTTTTTCCTCAATAAGGGAACTTCAGTCTTGGAGAACCCTGGCAGCAGAATGGGAACCAAGGCTTCCGTTGTCCTTGCTGCCTCATTACACAGTTACAACCATGGACAGCACAAGTCATAAAAACAGCCTCCAAAGATTGAAAGAGCGGCCCTTTGGGGCAATGTCAGCTGGAGGCCAGGTAGCCGATCGGGACGGGGGAGCAGACCGAGCAGGTCCAGCACCTGGCACATGAAGCAGTGACGGCAAAACCCGTTTGGAGTTGGGGAAGGGCTGGCCTGGCCAGACCCAAGGGGTTTTTAGGAAAGAAAAGAAAAGAAAAGAAAAGAAAAAGAAAATGCAAGAAACCCCAAGAGGTGGTCGATAATGCACTGGGTGGCGAATCTGTGCTTTCAGCCAAGGCCTCAGTGAAGCTGCTTTCTGGGGGCCGAACGGCAGGGGCAGAATTGGTCCTTCTTCTCAGAGCCCAAGGGGGTGAGGTCCCAGTGGGACTGACCTTGGATCGCCAGCTAAGACAAACGGCAGGAGGGGAGCCGGGGAAGGGCCCTGACGGAGACATTGGAAAGTGACCTGGGTTCCCGGACTAAACAGAGCAGGCGTTGGACTCCATGTGAGGCAGCTCCTGGTATTTCAAGGGGAAAGAGGCAGGCTCTCTCCTACGAAGGGGTTGGCCAAGCTTGAGTTGAGGTTGGCCACCCAGAGCCTTCTAGGCTCTCCAAAACTACAGCCAACCAGGGCAGCCATCAAATGGAAGGGGTTGTCATTCAAAACATCTGGAGAGCCCCACACTGCCTAGCCTGGCCTCTCTTAGCTTCTGTCCATTTGACTGAGGCTGAACCCAAGAACTTGAAAGATGATGGGGTGCAGCTCTTGTCACCCTCCCTCCCTTGAGTTCCAAGAGTTTCTGATTTGACATGTTTTGGAAACACACCCTGCCAAACCACTGGAAAGACACAAAGTTGTATGTAAGAAGCATCGCACTTCTCCTGGACCACCTTCCCACCTGGGGAAGAGCCCCACCACCAGCCTCTTGCCCCCCACAGGAGATGAGATAGCAGCTGAAAAGACACACACGGAGGCAGAAGTGTGGGGTGAGAGGTGGGCAGAAGCCTCGGTGAGCTCTTTTCAGTGACTCCCTCACTCCTTCCTGGAGAGAGTCTGCTCCGTTTCCCCATGAAATTGTTGCCGTTGCTCCGGAAGAACCCGTCAGGACAGAAGGATGCTCAGTAGACCAGCTTGGTGTGTTTGCAAAGGACACAGACCAGGATGCAGAGCGGAGCACGTAACCCTGAGGAGGTGTTAGCAGAGCCCTTCTGGGGAGACGAAAGCGAAAAGCGGCTGTGCCGCCAGCCTTGTGGGGGGAGGAGAATCCCCAGCCTGGCGGCCTCACTGGGTGAGCTGAAGACCTGGAAGAGGCTTAAGACACGAAGCATAAAGTGATCTCCTCCCAAACTGCACCCACCAGCTGGCTGGTTGGCAGATACAACGAATGTCCAGGCCGTACTCTGTCCTCAGGAGTGCCCGCCCTGAATGCAGCTGAGAAGAGCGCCCGCTGCTTGAGTGGGTTGAAGAAATCCAAGGTGACAGAGCCTCGGAGTCCCAGGGGTGTCCACTTCTCATGCCCCTCACACTGGGCCGCGTGGAGCGATTGCAGGAGCATGTTCTACAGCACCAGAACAGGTCTGATGCCCCTTCACAACTCACGGCGAAGCACAAACCCTTTGTATGTACAGCCAGATGCAACCGGAAGCAACTGTACTCTTGGGGGGGGAGAGAGAAGGTTCCCCACCACAGGCTGCTGTCCTGAGCCATCCTGTCACCAGGCAAGGGGCGGGGTCACCCGGGGATGGTGGGGACCGCTGGCTTGCACGTCGCTGAAGGCTCGCTGCAAGGTAGGGAGAGAGCAAGGGACAGGAGGGTGAGAGAGAATGCCAGAGCTCACCACACACACACACACACACAGAGAGAGAGAGAGAGAGTCTAAGCCTTAAGGACAGGAGTCATTAGAAGGCCTCCATCTGTCCTACTGTTTGGCTTCTCCAAAAAGCCCGGAGGTTTCCAGTGCCGTGTGGCAAGAGCCTGGCACAAATCCATGCCACCTGAGCCCAATGAGGCGAAACACCCCTGACGGGCCATTACAGCACAAAAGGAAAGTTTGGAAACAAACCGCCCGCACCTCACCTCAAACTTGCTCATGAACTCTGCAAAGATGCCGAAGAAAGCTTCCGAGGTGGTGACTTTGCAGTCCTCTCCGAAGAAGGACAGCACTTGGTGGAACTCCTCCATGGCTTTGTGCTGCAGATCTGCCAGGGACTGGATGGCCGGCCGCGCACCCTCCAGGAAGGCCTGCGGAGCGGGGCTAAGGACCAATGGTCCCCTCGGGTGACAGGGGAGGGGAGGGGAGGGCGGGCCAATGGTCCCCCATGCGTTGGAGGGGAACAGCCAGGGAGAGATTCCAAGTCACTGCAAGGAAAAAGGTCCATCTTCCCTTGGGCTCTTCCTTGTCCCAGAAAGAAGGCAAACCCAAAAGCTATTCCCCCGGCTGGCAGGGGTGTGCAACTTTAGCCGCTCTGGGTGCCAATTGGACCACCCCCACCCCCACCCTCTGGGAGCTGGTTTCCCCTCTAAACCTGTGGTTCCTAATCTTGGGTCCCCAGATGTTCTTAGGCTCAAACTCCCAGAAACCTTCACCACCAGGTGTGCTGGCCAGGATCTCTGGGAGTTGTAGTCCCAGAACATCTGGGGACCCAAGTCTGAGAACGCTTGATCTAGACCAACAGCTCTACTCCCAGGCCGGAGACAGCCTGGCGGGGGTAGAGCGGCTCGGCCATTGAACATCTGCCCACTTGGGATCTTCCTTCTTTGGGATGACCTTGATTTGCCAGGGGAAAGCCCCCGCTCTTGGGTCCTTTCAGCCAAAGGATACGCCCATCACGGCAGCAAACCTGTCACCCGGGGAAGGCACCATGTTCTGGCAGGCCATCTCGATCTCCCCAACGGTGGAATGAAGGTCGCTGAGGTCAGCCATTAATGTTCTCTGATTCACTAAGGCAGAGAAGGGGGTTAGAGGGCAGGATCCGAGCCGCCACCTCTCCTTCTCTGGCCGGGCGATCTCCTGGCACCCCAAAGTTGTGGAAGGGCAGCTCTTGGCAGAATGGCCAGGTTTGGTGAAGGCGGGCAGTGGCAGTCTGCCCTACCGTGCCAGGCCCTGTTCTGCAGGATCACACCCATGTTTCACCATGGTGGGAAGAACTGAGAGGCCAAGAGGCCAACCCACAGCTGTGAAGAAGGGCCACCCGCCCTCCCAGCCAGCACAGCTCTGTCTCTCCACCTGGCCTGGGTCGGCAGCAAGCAGAGAACCCAGGTCAGGCCCTTGCACACATGCACATACAGTCCAGGAGAGAAAACACTTGGACTGAGGAGGGAGTGACCAGCCTCTCTGGACCTCCCAATGCAAAGCTGTTCTGATATCAGGTTGGCTTGAAAACAGAGGGCTTGCTTTCCATCATCAGCCCCTTGGCTTCCTTCACACATAGATTTAAATGGGGAAATCCGCCCTGGGGCCACCCTTCCAGAGGCAGATCAGAGAGGCCCTTTGGCATGTCAGTCATGGACACCCCGCTCAGACACGCCACGTCCCACCCCAGGCAGTGGCTTACCTTTGGCAGCGTGTGGCACCGTGGGCAGGTCCCGGGCAAAGCCCAGGAGCTCTGGGAAATGTTGGCTCAGGGATTTGGCGAGGATGTGCAGAAAGGTGGACTTCCCGTCGACGGTCTTGGTGGTGTTCAGCTAAGACAAGGCGAAACGAAGAATCAAAATGACCTGCAAGGTGCCTCCTAACACAGGGACTCTTAGCCTTGGCATAACACAAACTTTGCCATGCCTCCAAATGTCCTGGCTGCAGCCGAAAGCAAAGAGGTTTGGAAAGAAACCTTGATTTCCCTGCTAGAGAACTCTAGTTTCCTTCCCTGAACTACAGCAGGGAATTCCACATTCTTCACCAAACTACAATTCCCAGAATTCCTTAGGATGGAGTGGGGGCCCATTAAGCTTCTATCCAACAGCTACAATGGTGTCCTACAGATACGGACTGTGTGAAATCAGCCATTCTTGGTTCATCATTAGGAGCAGGATGAGGGAGGACACAGAGTCCTTCCTTCAACCAAAGGCGGGGGGGGGGCACTCCCGTGTTCCCCACAAGGGCTTTGATCCCCACTTACCTCAGTGAGGAAGTTGATTTTAAACCCGGTTGTTTTGTTGGTCTTTGGTTGCCCGTGGTTCAGGTAGTTCCCCATGGCCAGCACAAACTGCAAAGATGAGTAAGCAATGGGTTAATCCTACAAGTTCTTTCCTTCTTTTTTGGGCACCAAAATAAGAGGTCTTCTAGATTCAATTTTTTTTTAAAAAGTTTGTTTGTTTTTTTGCCTTGGTGTGAAGTGTTGATCTCAACCACAACTGTGAGCAGTTTCTTGATTAGCACCACACATGGCATATATTTTTAAAAAAATTTAATCTAAGTGATTCAGTGCATCAGTGATAGTCAAGCAGAGTCAAATAATAATAATAATTTCACTCCAGATTAGATGGTTTGGTGAGGTCTTGGGCCATGCGATGCCTCTTCTCAACACCTTCCTCTGAGGACTGTCAGGGCCATGCACCCTCTTCCCACTTTGTTCTTCGCCTTGTTCAGCATGCACGCGCACAAACCACATGTGCACAGATGCACACAACCGTCCGGTGGATGGTGAATCCACCCGGCTCCTTTCGCCTGGGTGTTCTTTCCCCCTCTCCTCTCTCTCCTGCTTGTCTTCCCCTCCTTCCTTATTCTGGAAGGGGAGATGGGGCTCCTTCGCTCGCTGGCTCCCTCTGGCCACCTCCTTTCTGGCCTCCTTGCACAGCAGAGCAGGGGCTCCTGCGCCGCTTGGTGACATGGATCCCTCTCCCCCCCTCTTTTTCTCCCCATTCAATGGCAAGTGTTCAACAGACACGTGACAGCGGAAAGCACCCGAGGGTCGCTTGAGGTCAATCTGCCATATGGATGTGAGGATCAGGCCAAAGGGCGCACTCCTCCTCTCTCTCTCCCCCCCCTTTAACCTCAAATGACCCTGTTTAGACTGCTCTCCCTCCCCTGCACCGTAAGGGCCAGTGTAGTCACACCCTCATGAGAACCTTCCGTGTTCCCAGAAACGACCAAGGATTCCGGGGCTATTCAGCCAGAGTTTGGTTTGTGGGACTCCCCTCGGAGTGCTAACGAATCTTTGGTCGTTGTAAAAGATGGGGCTAAATGCCAAATCCACCATGTTTTTTGGGGAGTTGCTTTTCTGGGAGGGGGGTGTCTCACCCCACAGTCCTTCTCCCTTGTACCAGAAAGGCCTGTAGGTACAGCCGGGGTTAAGTTTGGTTAGTTGTTTTTGCTGGCTGGTACTTTTCCAAACCCTTCCTTCCTCTGGTGTGCTCTGTATCTTTTGTCCCCGGTTCTCTTGTCCTCTGTGAATAAAACTGCCTCCTTAAAAGATTTGTGTCGGCTTCACTTCCAACAGCCTTGGTACCGAACCCAGGGTTTTTTTTTCTTTTCTCTTGGTCCTTGTAAGACATCTGGCCCCAGACGCTGGAAACAAGAAGGTGCAACTCTGACTCCCCCTCCTGTTCCTTGGGATCCTTAGGGCAGCCCAGTAAGGCTGGAGGCTCCCCCAGGCCCAGACGGAGTCAGGCAGACAAAGGGGAGGGGGTTTCCTACCCTGCAGGGTGGGTGTAAATCTTGGGCAGTCTCTTCCCCCCCATGCTCTCTTGGCCCCAGAGTCATTCTGACCCACAACAGCGATCGGTCTCCAAATGCATCCTTCCTGTTTCCCGTCATGCCTTGCCCGGGTGCAACTCAAGGATAAAAAGTGAGATACTGAAACCCACAGGTAAGCATCAAGTTTGGAAATTTGCTGACAGGAAAGGACAATTTGATGCAATTATGATTTTTTCAAGGGAACGTGATTCAGTTTGGTGTGCATTTGTCCACCATTAAGTTAGCATTAAAGTTAGAGTGATGCTCTTTCTTAAGTCAGGGAGGCTGCTGAGCACAACGTGGGTGGAAAACGCTTCACGGACTGCCCTGAATCTGCAACCCTCAGCTCCTCCGGGATCCCAAAGTTTAAGCCACCCCAGAGAGCCAGGAAGCACCCTGGGCCAGCTCCTCTCTCTTAACTCGATCTTCCTTGCAAGGCAGATCTTAGGATAAAGTGCAGAGAGCTTTGGATGTTCTGCTTCCTTGGGGCTGGGGGGGCTGGGCTGGGCTGCATGACCCTTGGGGACCCCTCCCGGATTTACCATCCTAGGATTCTCTGCCAGCTGAGTGCCCGGGTGCCCACCAAAAACCCTGAATCTGATCTAGAAGTTACTTCGTGAAAATCTGAAGGAGGAAAGCTGTGGCTGGAATTTGCCCTGTTCCGTTTCACGCCGTCTTTTAGCGTCACAACGCAACATCAATGTAAAGGTTGATTTAAAAGTAACTTAATTGTTTAAAACACCGCCCTTTGAACATAAACATAATGAAATTAGGTTATTCAGCTTATTAACTATTAACTTAAGACATTATCCATTTCCTATGGACCTTTCTATTCCTGTGCAGATGTGCAACTCTGGAAATGCAGAACAACTGGGGAAAATGCCTTCCCCATGTTGTCTCCTTGGCTAGGCAAAGGCAGCGTGGCCAAGCCACAGGGGCCCTGCCCTTGACCAGGGAGGAGGCCCCATTCAACCTCGGGCTGATTCAGCCACTGAGCCCCAATCCTGCCCCTGTTGGTCCCCGCTGGGTTCTTTGCCTTGGGCCCCTACGAGCGTGAGTGACCCGGCTGGCCACAGGGCTGAGTCCGCCTGACCTCCAAGATCTTTGCCAGCTTCTTGCTGGTCTTGAGCTCCAGGGAGGCCTTGTAAAGGCACTCATAGCTGGCCAGGATCTCCTCCGTCTTCTCCTGCAGGGTGGTCTTGAAGTGAAGGCTGCGCAGCCGGGTTTTGTATTCCGGGACCAAAAGCATCTGGAAGAGAAAGGAAGCCAACCCGCCCGATGGCACAGAGAAGAACCTGCCTGTCCTCCCAACCCAACCCCGTCACCCCCACGGCGCCACCCCCCACCCCGCTCTCCACCGGGCCAGGAGGTCACCTGCAGGACAAACTGGTCGGGCTCGCTGAGTTTGCCGAGGTTTCCCTGGTAGTTCTCATACTGCTGCACTTCCTCCATGTCCGGCGCATACAGCAGCAGCTGCTTGATGTGCGAGGCTTCCAGGCGCTCGCTCTCCATGGTCAGGAGGATCTGGCGCAGCTCGATGTGGGAGAGCTTGAGGTGGGCAATCAGGATCGCTGGGCAGGGAGAGAGAGAGAGAGAGAGAGAAGTGGGCTCAGGAGGGCAGGGTGGCAAGGAGGGAGCCTGAGAGGGGGGCTGGCGTTTTGGAATATCAGCACACACACACACACACACACACAAGTGCACAAACGGTGGTACAAGAATGGCAGCATCGAAGAAACCTCCACAAACCCACCGGCTGGTCCGGGAAGAGGTCACCCACCACAGAGCCGCCAGGCCAAAAGGCCAACATGAGAAATGACATAAACAACCATACAGACTGAAGCAACGCAAAAGGACAGCAAGAAAACAAACCATGTGGAATGATTTAATGCCACATAAAGATCAGCACATTAGAAAGATGTCGTTTAGTAAACTTCAGTGCTTTGTCTGGTTGTGTACATAATTTCGTCTCTGCACTGCCAGGCCGGGCACTCCCACGTTTATCGCTACGGCACAAGCCTGTGTTTTTGAGTAAACTTCTGGGCAACGGTTACAGCGGTTGGCATTTTTCCTTTGTTGAAATTATTTATTTATTTATTTATTTATTTATTTATTTATTTCATTTATACCCCGCCTATCTGGTCAATTATGTTCTTTCTGTGCTTTGCTAGTTTTGTTCTTGGGATTTGGGAGAGGCCCTGAGATGTGGTGGAAACGGAGGAGAGGGGTCCACGTGGATGAAACCCAGAAACCCCAGACCCCCTGCAGAGGGGCAGGAAGGGGGACAGCCACAAAAGTGTATTCTTAGTCATCCGCAACCCCACCCCACCCCGTTAGGCCCATAATTAGTTTTTAAATTAGTTTTAGTTATTTCAGTGTTGTTTTTGTATGTGGAGTATTGTGCTTAATTTTGGTTGTGTATTGTTTTATCACACTGTGAACCACCCAGATAACGAACGAATGAACAAATGAACAAACGAATGAACAAACGAACAAATGAATGAACGAACGAATAATCATTTCCCCAAAGGTGTCAGGCCTCCTGAAGGGGTCATCTCTCGGCCCCCCTTACCTTTCCACGGCCCAGGCACCTGTCTCTTGGTCCCAGAACCCATTCTGCGCTCCACTTACCTGTATTATAGGCCTTTTTGTGGGAGAGAATCTCAACCACATCTTTCTTTTTAAAGGACTCTGGCAAGGGGCTCGGCTCTGGAAGAGAAACTGAAAGATGTAATCAGAGGTAAGGATGGGGTTCAGAGGACTCCAGGAAGGGGGGGGGGGGAAACAAGGTGAACAGGGAAGAATGAGGAAGGGGCTCAGTGGGGCTAGAAGGGGGGAGAGATGTGGAACTGCAGGTCTGGCATGAGGCATGCTGGGAAATCCTTGAATGTGGCCCATGCACGCCTGGCCGGGAAGCAGAAGCTCGGCTGTAAAAGGCAAGACAACACATGAGATCTGTCCAGAAGTCCCAGACAACAGCTTGAAATGAGACCCTGCCTACTAACGCTCACCTTGGCCTTCTGGACCCTCACATTCATGGATCTTTACTCCTCGCCACAGGTTCTGGGCCGGAATGTATGCATGTACTGGTACAAATAACTGCATTGGTCCAGTGATAATGGGACGGTAGCAAAGGACTAAAACACAGATGTGGGAAAACAAGCACCCACAACGAGGAGAAACAGATGGCACACATAGCCAGTGATGACAGCTGGAAGCACATGAGTGTTGGAGAGAGGCGGTTCAGGCAGACTCCCATGTTTAAGAAACCAAACAGGGGAAGAACCCCATGCTTAAGTCCCAAAGGCCAATTACAAAACAAAGCATACAAATCTGCAAAGTTTAGGGATGGATGAATTATTCCTGCTGTGCACTCAGACACTTTCAACCGTCAAGAATGTCTTTCTTCTAATGACAGATTGTGTATAATCTGTTTCTGGCCAGAGAGAATGAAGGGAGGAAAGTGAACAGCCTAATCTGGGGTGGGGGGTGTCACTGAGAAGTTCCAAGTGGCAATGGAAATCTGGATCTGTCCCAAGATCAGAGGGAAAGGGGGCACATCCTGCCTCTGGCAATTTCCCCCAATATGAGTCTGTTCTCCTTGCTTCCTCCTGCTGTTTGCAGTCGTTGGTATTTTGGTTTTGTAGGAAAGGAAGACCTGTTTCAGGCAAACTTGGAGGGAATGGCGGACCAATATCTGCCTCCAGCATCCACTGGGGCCACACCAGGCCACGGCAATAAGAAAAATATGGCACCTGTGTGTATTGTGTGTGTGAGAGCCGGCGGATACTTTGGCTTGACAGCCTTCGACCTCCAGATTTCTTTTATATTTAATCTCGAGGACTTTAGGGAGATTTAAGGAGCCTGTACCTTACAAAAACCACCTCTTCAGACCCAAATAATGTTGTACTTGTTTTCAGGGGGCTCAGAAGTGGCCTTTTGGGCCACACGTGACCCCTCCAAGTGTCCTGCTACCCACTGTGGTTCTATAGAAAGGAGCCCCCAGGAAGCTTCTGGAGGTGTCATTCTCCTGCTTTGTGCAAACCCATGGTTTTTTTTTGGGTGGGGGCTCTGGCGAGGTCCGAGAAAGCAGACTCAAGAGGCCTGCTGGAGGACCGCAGGAGGCCTGGTTGGCTCCTGTGACCATCCCAGAGACAGGCAGAGGGTTCCTGGCACTTGACCATCAAGGAGAAACTGAGGAAGACTCACTCGCCGGCTTCTGGGTTCCAAAATGCAGCTCCAGGTCCAGGTATTTGACCATGTCGCTCAGCTTGTCGTAGTCGGAGTCCTCCCCGAGCTAAACGAGGAAGGAGAGGGTCAGGGTCACCCACGTCCCAAGCCACCTGCCCTTCAGTGGATCATATGTATCCTGGGTGGGGTTTTTTTTGGGGGGGGGGATGACTCCTTTGCACTTTGCACGTGACCATCCCTCTCCTCCAGAGGGGCCTTTGGGGCGACCCTAACAGGCTTTTCAACCTATGTGAGAGGACCAAGGAGTGCTTTCCTATTGCCACTGTTTCCCAGGAGTTTCCATGCCCGAGTTGGGATTTGAACTCTGGTCTCTTGAGTCTTTGTCCGACACTCCACCCGGTACACCGTGCCGGCTTCCGCTTGTTCATCCATGCCGCAAATACGGTTATAGGACCCTAGTAGAGGAAGCAGAAGGAGGCGCCCCGGTGTGGTCTGTAGGGCAAGGAAGTTGCTCACGACCTCCCAGTGGGGAAGGAGGCGGCCGAGGGCTCAGAGCTAAACCAACACCCCCAAAAACGGTAGGCGGGGAATGATCTTGGGTTTTGCCCATGGGCCACACAGCCGTGTGTCTTTTCCAGCGGGCAAAATGGCAAGCCACGGGAAGGCCACGGGCACCGCGGAAGGCAGGAGGGTCAGAGTCAGCAGCCGAGGTCGGGCGCAGACTGCCTTTTGGCCCTACCTGGCCCCAGATGGTGCCTTCTGAATTCTCCACCTGCTCCCAGCGCAGCCGCTTGACGCTCATGTGGTTGGACTCGCTCCTGCGGTGGGCGAGCCCTTCTCCTCCTGTGCCTCCTCCTCCTCCTCCTCGTGGCACCGGGGGAGGAGGCGCGCAGGGCACCGGGGGAGGAGGGGGGCGGCGGGGGAGGGGGCGGGAGGGCCTGGGAGGGTCCTGATGAAGGGTGGGGAGGGGGAGGGGAGGAAGGGCGTTTCGTGGGTTCGGGGCCCCTCTGGCCCTCCGTGGGGTCATGGAACTGGGCTGGTGGGAGAGGGGGAGGAGGGGGGCTGATGGGAGGGGGAGGGGGGGCGTCCGAGAAGGTGGAGTAAGTCAGGGAGCTCCCCTCGCTGCTGCTCAGGTCCTCGCTGGCGCTGCTCAGGTCGTTGGTGACGAAGCTGCCCTGGTCGTCGTGAAAGCTCATCTGGGCGGGAAAAGGCAGGAGGAGAGGAGAACTCGGATGTCAGCCGCCGGCCCTCAGCATCTTTCCTCCCACCGAGCTCTCTGGCAAAGAGCGCAGGTCCCGCTGTGGGGCTGAAGCCTGCTTTCCGCCCCCCACTTCTTCCCTTTGGAAGAAGCCTGATTGTTCTGTTCGTGGCCGATACGAAATTGGAGGGCGAAGGGAATGGGGCGAAAAAAAGGCATTCGCCCAGCCCTGTTCTTAATGTGGCCCAAACCTCTGACTCGGGTGAAGGCCACTGGCTTTTTTCCGATGAATTCTTACCCGGGGTGCTAAGAACTGCATGGTGTGCCTGCAGCATCCCACCGCGAGCGCCTCTGGGGGGTCCCGCCAGGGAGAACCGCCCCCTGGAGAGGCCGAAAGGGCAGCACCAGAGGGTGCTGGTGGGATTCAGGATGACGGGCACTGTTGTCCCTCTTTGGGTCGCTTTCCCCCCAACCACACGGCCCAAAAGAAACTTTGTGGTTCAGGCAACGTGTGTGTGTGTGTGTGTCAGTGGGGTGTGTGTGAGGAGGGCAATTACCGAATAATTTGCAAACCTTTTTGTTCTTAAGAGCAGGGCGTAAACATTCCAGTCCTGCTTCAAGGAGGGGTGCTTGAGGCTGCACCCGCCGGAGGACTTTTGAGAGCTGAGCCTGAGGTCACCTCTCCAGACAGACTTGGCACAGAAACGTGCCACCCGTTTTTGGACCCTTGTCTACAGTTTTTCTGCACGGTCCAGGAAGTGGTGGTGCTTAGCCTGACAAAGTGGAATTCCTCCACGAAAGCTGGCCATCTGTCTGATCGATTGAGGGGCCTGACCAAAGGAATCCACCCGCTCCTACCTTTGTGTGATCTGAAGGACCGCACGGCCTTTTCCTGGTTCGCGCTGCTCAGGGGCGTCAAAGAGCCACCAAGTAAGCGAGCGAGGCTTCGTTGATGGCCTTTTGTGGCAGGCAGCGAAACGCCCATTAGCTCAACATGGCAGGTAAGAACTGAGTACAGGACCCTCTGGTCATATATGACCGAAGATACCGGGGGGGGGGGGGGCTTCCCAAGGTCAAGGGAAAGAGAGTCTCGGCTGTCAGAGGGAACGCACGGCATTTTGTCATTTCTTGTAACACACCCCAGAATTTCTCCTTGTGGGACGGCATCCCAAGCTCAGCCGATTTTCCCATTCCCCAGAAATTTAGGACCAAGGAGACGCCACCTCTGCAGACTTCTCAGGTAAAGCTGCAGGCCCTTCGCCGGTTCTGCTCAAAACCCGCAGCGCCGGGCACCTACCTCCTCGTAATCATTTTCCGGCGTCAGGAAGTCGTCCACGATGGCGATCCGGTGGCCCAGCTGCTCGCTCAGAGCATCCAGGAAGCGGTCCGTGTCCCGGCTACGTGGCGGGCGTGAGAAGGTGAAGAGCTTCCTTCTCCGGGACAGGGGGCTGAGGGGGTAACTGCTGTGCTTGGGGGAAGGGGCCGGGCTGCTGTCCAGGCTGACGTAAGGGTTGGACTCTGTGCTGTCGGGGGAAGGAAGACCACCACCACCACCACCACCGTGCACGTGGTAATAGCAAGCTTGGTCATTCTGCCAGGAAATGGAGACCCCCGTCTTCCAGGCACCTGCAGAGAGAACCAAAGGAACCACGGGAGCCTCTCAGGAAACCAAGATCCCATCTTCCTTGGGGTGGCCCTATATCAAAGTTACATTTTCAAGGTGTCCCCCCGATGCAGGCTTTGGAATGGGAAACTGTAGGAAAACTGTGGTTCTAGCCCTGTAAAACACCCAGGGGTGGTTGTTCGGTTTTTTTGTTTTTAAATAACCTTGGTGCTAAGCAAGAAAAGAAGGGCAAAATTCATCATTACAGACAGCCTATGGTTATTGCTGAAAGCATGTCAGTGTTGGAGAGCCATGTTTCAGGGAGATTTGCATGTTTGGGAAGTCAGACTTGAAAAGAATCACATGCTTAAGTTCTGAAGATCCATCAGTCATTCGCTAATTTTCCACATTATGTGAAATGAGAAAAGCTCCTGCTGTGGGAGTCAGATGCTTTCTGCAGTTAATGAATTTCTTCTTATAATGTCAGATTGCCTGTAATGTCTGCTCCTGAGTTAAATTTCCATCTACTGGCTGTAGCAAGACAGTCAAGTAGCTCAGCCCTGCGGGGGAAAGGCGGGGAGTAGGACTAAAATATTGGAGAAGATGTAGGGGGGTTCTATTAGCTGTTCAACCTATCTAATTCGGAGAAGATGAGGGAATAAATATTACAAAGCCAATGTGCCTGAAGTTTTCCCAGTATGGGGAGAGGGTGGAGAACACAGGTACTGTTGTGCTGAGATAAGAGGAGGATTTTACCTGCCGGGTTTCCTTGTTCTGAAACTGGCGGAGATGCCTGGTGCGGAGATGCCAAGTTGCTCAGCTTGCCCCCGAAGCCAGTAGTGAGCCGGCTTTCCAGTTCTGCATAGACGGCGGACATCTGGAAGCAGAGGTGGGAGGGCCACCCCTGTGAGCTCAGGGGGATCCCACAGCTTTCCCCACACACACACACACAATTCACTGACATGTTGCAGCGTTCCTCCCAATCCACCCCATTCCATCACCCACAACGGGTCTCACCATCTTGGGGTGGGGTGTTTCGGGAAGCGACGTCCCGTCGCCCGCTTGCCTCTCCCCAGGCGCTAAACGGACCGGCCCCTCGGTGGCGGCAGCTTCCCCAGGACCTGTGGGCAAAGAGAAAGGAGGATGTGGCAGGG
This sequence comes from Intellagama lesueurii, assembly GCA_037013535.1. Classification (NCBI taxonomy): domain Eukaryota; kingdom Metazoa; phylum Chordata; class Lepidosauria; order Squamata; family Agamidae; genus Intellagama; species Intellagama lesueurii. The sequence continues at coordinate 1,111,830 of JBAJHW010000012.1, forward strand.
AGGGAGTGGCCGGCAGCTGGGGCAGCCAGAGGTCATCGGTCTGGCTCCATCAAAGGCCGGGGCAGAGCGAATCCCAGGGGAAACTTTGGGGAGGGGGAAGGTTTGCAAAGGTAAGACCAGGAAGGCAGACGGGTCAAGCCCAGGCCCACCCTCGGGCAGCAGAAACCGGGGGGGGGGGGGCGCGGCACTGGCCCTGTGATTCTGGGGAGTGGCTCTGTGAGCACCAGCACACAGTCTGGTTGGCCTTCCCTAAACTAGCTGGCTGCCGTCGGGTGCCATGGGGGACACTGACCCCCCCCCCCAGCTGCCAAAGTGGGCTTCGCATTTCTGTCCTGATGGGATGGAAGCCGGGAAAGGTTTGGAGCCACTGGCCTCCAGGGGGCGCCTCTCGCCCGTTCTTGGTCACGCCACAGGACTCTGGGACCCATCATGCTGCCGCCTCAGCACTCTGCAAAGGATCGGCCCCTCCGGGACTCTAGAGATCTGGAGGAACCGGCTCCGGCAGGGACACCCAGGGAGTGGAAACGGCCCCCCTCCTGGCCTGCCCCGGCTCACCTCCAGCTCTGTTGTCCTCGGGGCTCTGGGTGCGAATGCTTCTCCGGCATGCTGGGGCCGCCCGTATGGAGGTGCGGGGCCGTTCCTCTGCTTCTGGCTCAGCTGCAATGGAAAGCGACACCATCAGCCTTTAAAAAAAATTTAACGGAAGGAAGGAAGGAAGGAAGTTCTCCTGTCTAAAAGTGGATCCGTGCTCTGCAGTTCTAGCCCTTCGATGCTCAGGCTTGGGATGTGCAGTTTGGCAACTTGCTCATCATCCTCCACTCTGTTTTGGAAGGGGAGGTGGTGGCACTTGGACCCTCTGGCGCAGAATGCTCCATCCCGCCCCAAACCGCCATTCCCAGGCTTCCTTAGGATGGGGCCGTGGGCGTCCCCAAGAGCCTCCGGCTGCTGCCACGGTGAGCGGCCGATGCACCTCCAGAGAAGGTGCACCTCCGCCTCCCCTTCCTTTCCCCATGACAGGAGACACTGGGCAGCGGGGGGGGGGGGGCGCCCAGGGGCTGAGGCACCAGAGGTAGCCCTTCAGTCTTCTGCTTCAGGGGGACCCGCTAATCATTTGGGGGGCGCCCTCTGCTTGTGGGTTTGCAGGCTGAACCCTTGGGTCTTCCCGACACCCGGCTGGCCCTTCTCATAAAGCACCGGCTCACCTACTGCCATATCCTCTGCAGGGGAGCAGAGCAATCCCATCCATCAAACTCTGCCGTAGAGTTTCTTAGTTGCTTCTCTCTCCATCAACCACCACCAGCCGCCAGCCCGGCCAATCCTGTGCACGGTCCAAGGGGGACTCCCACTGACCGGGGCTGCAGCTCTGAGGCCCGGCAAATGGACCTGGCTCCTCACAGAGGACACCACCTTTTGTGGCCATGCACTCCGTGGTCCATCCACCAAAAGCACCCTCCGTGGCTTCTATTGAAGGGTCCTATTCCGCCCCCACCACCACCCGGCATTTGAGCCGTCCTTTGCTATTAAAACAATCTCCTTGGAACAAACCAAGGAGCCCTTGCTCATAAACCACCCATCTTCAGCCAAAGATTAAAACGTTTCGTTCTTAATTGGCCTCGTCAGGGTGGAAAGCCCACAAACTCCCACCCACCCCAAAAGAGCACAGCTGGTGCCCGGGTTGCTACAGCAACGGGGAAGAGCAGCCTGCGCATGAAGGAGTCGGTGTGGGGCCTTTGTGGCAGGGATTGGGGTGATGCCTTCATTCCCTCCTGCCACCCTGTGGTGTCGACACCTTCCCTAAAAGAGGCCCCCATTAACGTCTCTCTCCGCCAGGCACTGTCTCCAGCCGGCTGGAGGCATGAGCAGCCAAAGCCTGAGGAAGTGACGCCGTCTCCTTCCCGAGCGGTTGCAAAAACACGGTCAGGCGGCCATCCAACTGGGGATGCTAGAGGATGTGGATTTCCTGCAGTGCCTAGGAGAGGTTTGGGTTCCCTTACCACTGCGCTGTCCCTCCTTTTGAAAGAGCTTGCCTGGGATCAGCACCTAGACGGATTATACCCACAGCATTCCCTAGAAACAAACATGAAGGCTTCTCCTTTCTTAAGGACGAAGCAAACTGTGATTTACACCCCTAACCGTCCTCGGGCCGCTCACCTGCCAGGGACTTGTAGCCGAGAAACCTGGCGATCTTCTGCTGGCAGTGCTCCTGCTCCTCGTAGGTCAGCAGCTGGTAGACGAACTGCCAGATGACATGCTTCGAGGGGGTGTCCAGGACGGGGTAGACGTCCACGATGAGGGTGTCAATGTTCCTGGGTGAACAAGAGAGAAGGCAGCTGTTTCTCTGGGGTGGGAGAAGGCAGGCGGGCCGGGGGGGGGGGGGGGAGGGATAAATCCGAAATCCTTTGGCAGTAGGATTGGACTCAAGGTGCCTGACCGTTACAACTGGCACCTGGTCCAGTGCCCTTAACAGCAGCTCAAGAGGCACCAAGAAGGCAGGCGAAGCTTTGCTTCTCGCTTCCATTTTTTTTCCAGGCTGGGTCCAGCTAAAACTTTGTTTGAGCAGGCGTTTATGACTGGCATTCGTTGAGCGCCATAGCAGGCACACCCTCCTCTGCCAACGGGGCGCCTCTGCTTTTCAGAATGGCTCAGCCTGCACCGTGTGGGTGCTGCACAACCAGCAGAGGCCAATCTGAGGTCAGAAATGCAAGCACACCATGTTAGAACATTTCAGCCTCACAGGCCGCTCTGCCACTGGCCTCAAAGTGGCTTTTATAGAAGGAGGGAAAGACATTTCAAAGGGCCGTTTCAGAGGAAGGCGGCAGAAGTGGGTTAGACCTTCAAACTCCAGCATGCAGCTAGCGGATTAAAGAAAGCACAGCACCAGGACGTTCATCCCTTTGGAATGGTCAGTCCAGGAATATGCTCATGCATAAAAGTTTGCACTGCCAGCGGTTGCCTTTTGTATTTCTATTTTGATTATTATAGGTTCATTGATTTGATTCATGTCTTTGCCATCATTCCTGAAACCGTTCTCACATGTGCACAAAGCTTGCCGGCCACCTTCATCTGCCCCTGCTGAGCCTTCTGGAAATGGCCGGATTCAGCAGCTCCGCCGGCCTTACCAAGAGCCAGCTCCCCTTCCGAGGCTCCTCCAGCTACGTCACAGCAGGACAGAAGCTGCAGGACCCCAGGCCCTTGAAGACCTGCGCCTGTGCCGATCTTCTGCTCGGAAGTGGAAACCCCGCAACAGAGAGAGAGAGAAAAGCAAGACTGCTCCTGGCGCTAGGTAGACTTTCACTTCTGCCCTTGAGAAAAAGGGATGGAGGGCAATGACCAGCCTCTCACCTGTGCTGGAAGAAGCTTTCCAGGGCTTTGCAGACCGTGTAACGCTCGGGGGGCGTGAGCAGGTGCTCCAGCTGCTGGTGGAAGGTCCTCCCTTGGATCTTGATGCTGGAAGGCAGGATCTCAGCGACCCATTGCAAGGAGGTGAGCGCTGAGGAAGAGCTGGGACTCTCCGAGGACTCACCGTCTGCACACACCGGAACAAACCAGTGGGTCAAGCAAGAGGCTGGGCCAGAGGAGGGTTCCACTGAGACAAACATTATAATAAATAATGAACAATAGTGCTCTTCTTTCGCATGGGTGGGTGGGTGGGTGGGAGAAAGGAAAGGAAAGGAAAGGAAAGGAAAGGAAAGGAAGGAAAGGAAAGGAAAGGAAAAGGAAAAGGAAAGGAAAGGAAAGGAAAGGAAGGAAAGGAAAAGGAAAGGAAAGGAAAGGAAGGGCCTCTGCCATAACACTAAACTCTCCCCACCCCCATGTAAAAACCAAGAAGAATTTGAAAGAAAAAGACTCCCATTCCTTCTAGAGAGCCATGAAGTCACAGATTTTGTCACTGTTTGAACAGATGCAAGCTTGACATCACATAGCTTGTGGGAAAAATATGGATCTCATCAGTGAGGGATCAGGTACATTTTGGAGAAGATCTTCTCCGGTTCCCCTGGATGTAGGCTTTTGTGGAGACAAATGGGACTGTGTAGGGGCATACGTAGGGAACCTTTCCTTCCCTTCTGGCTGTGCCTACAGGATCCGTAAAGGAAGCTTCCGTCTAGCCTGAAAAACCATAGGCTGTCGGCAGCTGCTCTCCGAAACAGACGAGATCCAGCTGCGCTGATTAAGCCCTTTGCCGACATGGGCAGATGGAGGAGGCTGAGCTGAGCTGTAGCGTATTGTTAGCCTGGACGCTTTCTGCACCGCTTCAGTGATAAGTTAGGAGCACTCCCCAGGACATGGAAGGGATAATGACCACCATGCCAGGAATGTCTACCTTACTAGCCTCACATTAGTGGCTTCTTCACTTTATTATTGTGATACTTTTACTGCCAGCAATGGGGGCCTCGTTTCTGGGAAGGCTAATGACTCCAACATCAAGCGAGCAGTGAATCAGCTCCAGGTTTTATTCAGACCTTGACAGAAGTTGCCGGAGGGGCTGAACTCCACTCATGAATTAACTTCAGGACCCTGGAGAGCTCCTAAGGCATATCTCTCTCTCTCTCTCTCCCTCCCCTGATACTGTACCTCCTGGGTCAAAATAACTTGGCCGGCTTTGGTGTTCTGAACTAGGGCAGTCGTTCCCAACCTTAGGTCCCCGGATGTTCTTGGACTCCTCCTCCCAGAAGCCTTCCCCACTAGCTGTTCTGTCCAGGAATTCTGGGAGCCATAGTCCAATCAAATGTGGGGACCCAAGGTTGGGAACCACTGCACTAAGTCCTAAACCCAGGTGCTAGTCCTTACCAAGATAGAGAGCAGACCCACACAAATAATGGGATGTACAGAAGTCCTGGCTTAACTTTCAGCCCTTGATTTCCTGCCTCAGGTGGAAAAGTGCCTTGGGTGGCGTAAGAGCAGACAAAGGAGTCAATCTCGTCACCTGAAAAGCTCACGATGCCTTCTTCCACCACGAGGGTGGGCATGGCCCCGCTGCCTTGAAGCATGGAGACAACCTTCTCATGGGAGCAGTTCCTGCCGGGGAGAAGACAGAAGCCATGGCATGTCAAGGAAAGACCCAGCACCAGAGAAGCCTTCCAAAGAAGCCTGGGGCGGGGCTCCTGCATGGACACAACCCACAGGGAGGAGCTCATGAGGTGGCTGTGAGGGGATGGGGGCAAGCCTCGGCTCTCTTTTGGCCCCAAGATTCAGGCTCAGGGCTCGGTTCTCTGTGTTTCAGGCTTTGGAGCGGAATTCTCAGCAACGTGAGGCTGCCAGCTGAGCAACCCTGCTGGTTAGGGCTCCTGCTGGTCGTGAAATGCGCCTCTTCGCTTCTAAATTCACCACAGAGGCTCAGCAGGGTCGGCCTGCCACACACACCTCATATCCAGCCCATTGAGGAACAAGATCCGGTCTCCAGGCTTCAGCAATGCTTTGTCAGCTGGACTACCTACGAAAATCAAACACAGACACTCCAGTGGGACACTGGGCTCAAGGGACACCCACCCCTGCCCCCAAAGCAGCAAGCCCCTGCCCCCCCCCCCCCCCGTGTAAGAACAGAAGACCGAGTACTGTGAAGCCTCCATCTTTCCCTCCCCTGATTCAGAGAGAGAGAGAGACGTCGGTTTTACTGTGAAGTGTATCCCTCCTGTGGCCTCCTCAACACCATACCGAAGGCTTCCGTTTGATCAGCCCCCCTCACAGGTTCCTATTGCTCTGATCCTGGGTATTCCACCCTTTCCTCTCCTTTTAATTACATTTTAAAAACAGGATGCTAGAAGGGGCCAAGGAACAGTGGAGGTGAGCTGGTGCACGCCTGCAAATCTTGTCTGCTGCCATTCTCCAGCTTTGAAAGAGAGGAAGGACTTCTGCTCCCCAATATTCACCTGCCCCTACCACCCCCCACGGCATTCCCACTCCTGCCCCATCCCAGAATTTCTAACAACAGAAAAGCCTCCTTTAATGAGACCTTTTTAAGCTCCCTCTTGGAGCCCTGGACCAACGTTCTGGAGACATTACTGCTTTTAACTACAACTCCCACAATCCCCCAGTCAGACACGTGGCATGCTGGCTGAGGAATTCTCAGGGCCATCCCCCAAAAACTAGCTTTTCCTCGCTCTGGGTCCAGGGATGTCAAGAATTTCCAAAAGCAGTGAAGCAGCCTCCGATCTGGTGATTTCATATCTGCCATCTCCCCTCGACAAGGAGAACGGGTGGCCTTATTTTGCAGTAAGCAAAGAATCCAAATTTATGCAGAGAAAACTGATGTAACCAGGGCTCAGGCTAACGTTGCAAACAGGCTTTGCTTTTTTTAAATGCGAGAAATGGCAGCCCCACTTACCAGGCAAGACGGACTCAATCCACACCGGGGAATGGCCGCGCAGAGTAAAACCGAAGCTCCTGCTGCCTTTGTAAACACGGAGGGTCCTGGGTGCAGGGAGAAGGAAGGTGAGTTACCAGTCCTTAGGTTTGCAGAAAAGCTTCTGAAGGATCATGGAAGCAAAAGCCAGGCAATAAAATACGCAGATCCACGTCGAAGGGCATTTCCAATTCTCTCCTGGATCTGTCGGGAGTTTTGGGGTAACCCATGGGGAATGGAAACCCAGTCCTTTCTCCCTGGTTATGAAACTCCCTCCCCAGGGCCCCTCCCTCTGCATCCATCATGTGTGTTGATACTGGGGGAGAGGAGAACCAACCCAAAACTCTTTCACATGCACCTCGGCTTTAACCCTTTGGCCTCAAACTCAAACACTCTGTCCTAGGCATAGGGTGATAGAGCGTTAGGGCTCTGGACCATGTCAACCAATGCTCCCATCCCTGGCCAGGAGCCACTGGGGCCGCTCCCCAGGCTCTTAGGAAAGTGTCTTTACTCGCGCTACCTGCAGACACCCATGACCGAAGCAGGGACCTGCCGCCAGCAAAGCAGGGGTTCTCTCTCCAAGCAATAGCCTTTGACGAAGACAATGATTCGGACCATGAAAGCCGCACAGCCCATGCGCTGTCATTGGCCCAGCCAGCCAGCCCTCATGAACCAGGCAGGTCAAGCCGCCACAGACCTGCTTCGAAGCCCATGGTCCTCCACTCTTGATGCCTCCCCCGGCGAGTGTCCTCCGCAGCTCAACAGGACACTGGACTTTGCCCTTCGCACTGGCTCAGATCACCCCGAGCTGGCTGGCTGGCTCTCCCTGGGGTCAGGCACCTGGCAGTGGAGCCAGCGGTTGGGGGTTCGATTCCCCAAATGGGCCTCTCGGGAGAAGAGCCAACCTGTGTGGCTCTGAGCAAGCTGCACGGGCCCAGGCCACCCCCAGAAGAAGGGAAGGGTGAACTACTTTTGAATGCTTTATACACACACACACCCCAAAAAAAACCCTGGAAAGGGTTATCATAAGTCAGAATTGACTTGATGGCACATGGTTATTAATTATTAAGACCGCTTGGGTGTGTGTGTGTGCTGTGGCTGATGGGATTACATGGACTGGCACCTGTGCAGCCTTGGGCAAGTTACATGGTAGTCCCATAATGCCACCGGAAGGAGGGTCTGGGAAGCCCCTTTCTGAGGACTTCACACCTAGGCAACCCTCGGAGGGTTGCTGTCAGTGGGAATCACCTTAACGGTACATCATTATTCAATAAATTAAGATATTAAATGGCTGGGAGATTTATTGGACAACTTGCATTTTTAAAAACAGAGAGAGGTTTGTTCTGTTGACAGCTTCCGCCTTCCTGGACCGGTCACGTCATTTTCAAGTTCTTTACACAAGGGAGCAAAATACCTGCTGTCGACTCGGCTGCGGTGGGGTGGGAACCTGGAAGGGAAAAGTCTGACCGAAGGAGACTTGCCTGCAAGCTGCCCCCGACCCCACATTGCTGGCGATCAGGGAGGCGGCCTTCCTCAAACCCTTGCCGCTTTCTTCGTGACTGCGTGGCAAGGAGCTGGCCCGGGTGGAGACCAGGAGCCGCTCATGGTGGTCCTCGCTGCGGCTCCGTCTCAGCCGGTGGGCTGGCTGCTCGGTCCTGGCCCGGCACAGCTTGCTGATGAGGCTTTGGGACACCACCTCATCGAAACGCTGCCGGTGTTTCCTGGGGATGAAGATCCTGGGGAACATGACAAGGGACAGGCGTCAGGGCTGTGGCGGAGAGTTCAGGTTTGATCCACCTGCTGGGCTACAGGCAGCAATCCAGACCCTTCAAGCAGAGACAGCTTGGAGATGTGGGTGGGGGTGTGGAGCACACCTTCCTCCCCGAGCTCTCTGGCCCAGTTGCTCTTCCAGCAACTGTGTGCAGCTCCTCCTGGGGGTTTGATCCTGCCACCCTCTAGACAAGTGTGCCCACCCCTGACAAAAAGGATGTGCTTCGGGGGCAGGTCCTCACAACAAGTACGATCGGCTGCCTTCATTAGACGGCGAATGTTTCCCTTGCTATCCATGTAGGAAGCAGGAACATGTCTGTGTGTACTACTGGCATCGGAGTTTGCCAGCCTGCTGCAAAGCGCAGGGTATTTTTAAAAGCTTTCCTCCCAGATGGTGTTTTCTACTTGCTAAAACCTGACAGCAAAATTACGATGAGCTCACCCGTCCCTGGTCCAACCCCTTGGAAGGCATCTTGGCTGCGCCCGCCGTGCAAGTGCACAGGCACCCACGCCAACCCTGCCCACGCAGGCAGAGCAGCGGAAGGCACCCCAGCCTTTGGCAGCCTGGGGTAGGAACTGTCTGGATGCTCTGAAGGCTGTGCTACACATCACGTATCGTTCCAGGTGAAGCCACGTTCGTGTCCTAGATACGTGATTTGGACAGAGTTGTAGTTCTCAGAGATCAGTGTGCAAATGAATCCTGTGTTTCTGCGCAGGAGGCCCATCGCTCCGCGAAGCAAACTGGTTTCCAAATAACACTCCTTCTTCCTTCCCACCTTTCCCTCAGCAAGCTTGTGAGGTAGATCAGAGAGGAGGTCAGTTTCGTGGCCATGCAGGGATTCGAACCTGAATCCCCCAGGCCCTGCTCTAGGATCCTAACATGACACTAGAGGGCTCTCTTGCCTTTGTGTGAACACAGCTTCCACCGATCAAACATTGCAAACAGAACGTTCTTATCCTTTTGGACCAAGAATTGGGTCATGCATTCACTCTCCTCAGATATGGGGTCAAAAATACACAAAAACGGTCTCTTTCTCTCCCTCCCACCCACCCCTCTCTTTTCCACTTGCAATGAGGGAGAGGGAGAGGGAGGGAGAGATGAACAGCAATGTACGGGTTTGCTAACCAGACCCTAGTTCAAATCCTGCCAGGTTAAGAAACCAGCCTGGGCAGCCTTAAATTACTGTGCTGGTGCTGCCTTGGCATATATATTGAGGGCCAAACTGTACATTACAGACAACTTGTCATTAGAAGCTGAAATTTCTCATATGGTTCTGCCACTTTCTGCAGCCATCGGCATTGCAGGCTTTGCATGCCTGAGACACCCCCTGAGAGGACAAGGACAATTCACAGATATGGTCAAGCACGGCTGGCTGCTTGATTTCCATCCCTTTGAGCTGGGCTTGTGCGGGAGAAGTGGCTCAGTTTGATTCACCGGGAGGTAGTGGCTTTGGGTTTCCTCGTTCAGGGTCACTCCTGACCCGAGAGCAGAACGGCCGAGGGGGAGGGACAGAGGGATGCTTCTTCACTGCCAAAAGGGCTTAAGCGCCGGGTGGACTTGTCAGCTGCACAGGGAGCCAAGGATTAAAAACGCCGCACCCGGCTGGATTATGCTGAGCTGGTGGTATGGAAACCTGGCCAGGTTGTCAGCTTGAGAGTTGGGGTGGAGAAGGGCGAGGCCTCGACACAAGGGCCACAACCCGCTAGCCCAAGCCATGGGCCAGTTCACACCGTTGCAACGACCAGCTTGGACCCGGGGCACCATCTTGCTGGTAATCCACAAAGAGCGGGCCTTTTTTCGGACTACAATCCCCATGCCAGTTGGGGATTATGGGAGTTCTAGTCAAAAAAGGAGGAACATGTCCAGTCTGTATCTGTGGCACTTCCTGATATTCTCTTCTCTGACTCACATCCTTATGCAAGGCATAACCTTTAAATCATTAAAGGTAAACAATAACAATAATAACAAGACGATAATGGAACATTAACACTAATCACAGAAACAGAACGCAGCCCTGGGCAGCCAATTAAAGGTTAGCCGTCGTGATAAAGTCATGACAGTGTTGACCAAAATGAGGGTCAATAGGTAAGGTTACCACCACACACCACTCAGGAATAACAAGTAATGATATCAACACGTATTTTAATGCACAGTCTCAAAGCTGGCTCTCCACCCCCGTTTTGAGTCTGAACTGCTGGATAGCTCGGTGGTTTTAGGCCTCTGGCTGCAGAGCCAGAGCCAGAGGTCGGGAGTTTGATTCCCCTTCTGTGCTTCCTCAACAGGGGCTGGACTGGATGACCCTCGGGGTCCCTTCCAACTCTGCAGTTCTCAGCTTAGATTACTATCCCAAGCTCCAGGAGGGGCACAGATGCTTGTGTGCAGGAAAAGACCCCCTCCTGCTTTTCCTCCAGAGCATGGGTGTCGTGGGGTCACCAAAAGGTTCCTTGACGTTGGCGATTGCCCTGCGCTTTGCCCCCAGAGGGTGGTGGTCACTATTTCTGCTGCAAAACAACTCCAGCACACGAGTCTGGGTGGAGACGGATGACCGCGCCATGCCCTCCACCGGGAGGGGAAAGGGGTGTCAGCTTGCCCGCTCCCCTTTCCAGTCCCAGGTTTTGTAGGGCAACCCCCACCTTGCATTAATCCCATCCTGGCTGACCCCCTGCTGCCATCTGCTCTGCTCCCCCCCCCCGCCCCCAGGGTGAAACTCCAGAGGAAAGATCCGCGGAGAAGCGCGTGCATGGCCGGCTCTGAGTCACTGCCCATGAAGGGGTGACCTTCCCTGTTAAGAGGCAGCCACCCCGTCTATTGGGTGCTGCCGCTGTTGAGAAAGCCATAACTTGATGCTTTCCAGAATCCGTGAGGATTCATCACAGAGAGAGAGAGAGAGAGAGAAGTCAGAGGTGGGAGGGGAGGGTTGAACATGGGAGTGCTGAGCACCCTCTGAGTAACCAGAGAAGATCCCAGCTTCCCCACGCCGGTCATTTCATACACGATGATGATCGAATGGCTTTTGTCCTTCCCCGTCTTCCAAAGGGCGATCCTGGCAGAGGAACAGCCGGGAGAGATGGAGATTGGTGTGGGGAGGGAGGGGGGGAGGGAGGGGGAAGGCCGATGTTCCACCGAAGAGGCCGAGCAGAGCTGGCAGGCAGCCTCCTTCTGTCACCAACTGCTCGCTTCAACGCAGGCCAACAAACCAATCTGCTTTACTCCTGGCCAAGCTGAGCTCCGAAGCAGGGATTTCAGCCCTGGACGGTGGGTTCTGGAGCACTGCCTTTCGGTGAGGGTGGGGGGGGGGAGTGGGGTGCCCCACCTAAGGGCTGGTCCGGGCTGGCTTGCTGCACTCTCTTACAAGATGGCCTCGATGATGATGCAGAGGGCAGGTACTCAGAAGACCCTAACCCTAGCCTCCAATGTGGAAGAAGCAAAGAAAACCTTCACATCTACTGATCCAGAAGGAGGGAGGGAGGAATGGAAACGGCCAACTGGCAGAACCTGGTTGAGGTGCTGGGTTCTGACTTCTTGCCAGCTTGGATCTATCAATCCCTCCCATAATAAAATAACAAATTGTCCAGAGAGAAGTCAAGATGAAGAAAAACTGTAGGGTTTTCCCAGGCATGATTCAGAACTTGGTGCAAAAGCGGGGCAGAAGGCCTCCTTAAATAATGTCATTTTGGACACCAACTTCATCAGTTCATCCTGATGGAGGAAGATTAATTTCTGAGGTGCACTTTGGAAGGCCCATCGCTCTCTTGGGTTTACCTGGGTGTAATCGCCCATTTTCCCCGGGGGTAGGTGGGCAGTGGCATGGCCCGAATCATCCTCATCCCTTTCCTATTTGGAGCGTGTGACTTAAGCCAGCAAGTTTCACGCATTTGGGGGTGGGGGGTGGGAAGAGAGAGATTTTGATCCCACGGCATTCTGAAGAATTACTCTTCATCCCAAAGATCTAAAGGGTAGGGGATGGTGGAGAAAGTTGATTGCATTTCACCTATTACTAAAACGAGCTCAAAGGCATTTCTCCCCCCAACCCCGTAATTAGAGAATTCCCGGTGGAAAGAGATGTAATCTCTGTCAGGGGCTGAAAGTGGCCTGGTTCTGAAAGACTTTGTCCCCTAAAAGTCCCTGAAAAGAGAGAGGGAGGGAGAGGACAGGCAGATGGAAGAGACAGAGGCAGTTTGAAGCCACCCATCGGTTTTCCTTGCCTGTCAATGTTTTAAAAAGCAACGAAGAAAGATGAATGTCCATGGAAATGTAGGGCATGCCGGCTTCTGGAAGGGGGACCTTGGGGAGAGAAGAAAAGCCAAGGAGGGATAGATTCAAGCATGCAAGTCCTGCTGAGATGTCTCTGGAGCCCCCCTGGATAAAGATACTTCCAAATTACACGTAGCCTGAAAGAACCGTGCAAAACATAGACATATATACACATGCACATATATGTCTCTCTCTCTCTCTCTCTCTCTCTCTCTCTCTACTGCTGGCTAAGCAATTCTAGTCCAAGTTTAAACAAGCATTTTGTCAATTTGGTTGACGTTTAATTTCCAAGAGGTGGAAGGGTTTGTCTCACATCAGCGTCAATCCCAGGGAATCTTGGAAGAGGCCACATTCCTGCCCTCTGTTTTCTTGGGACAAACTTGCAAAGCCACACATGCAACCCAGAGGGACCCGTTCGGTCGAATGTCACCCATTTCTGAGCCTTGAGCAACACCTAAAGATGGAGATAAGTTACTTCTTTGGGCAGAGCTTGGTAACTTTTCTTGTTCGGACTACAACTACAACCTCATGACTCGGGGAATTCTGGGACACGTAGTCCAAAAAGGATTGACTCCAAGCCCTGTCTTTGAGGCTACTGCTCTGAGGATCCTGCAGTCGGTGTGGGTACTGACCAGATGGCCTGGGGGATTATGGGAGTTGTAGTCTTTCCCATATCCAGATAGTCCAAGAAAATGTACCCAAATGATCCATTCAAAAAGACATCTGATCCCTGGTTTTTCAGCTGCTTGGGATCCCTCCCAAACATTCTGGAGAGATCATGTCTAACCTGGCATGCCCCGATTGATTGAGCCATGCAAAGCAGGGACTCTGTCCGTGTGTGAGGGTTGCTTCCTACACCATAATGATGAACAATACTGTCCCTAGAAGTGATACAATCTGGTTCTCTAATTGAAGAAGTCCTAAAACAGGAAAAATGAAGAAAGACAGCAATGAACATCCCTGCTCTGGTAGGATCCAGCATGTTGTCAAAGCAGCCCTGGAAAGGGAGAGGATAACGCAATAGATACGATCAACAGCCTTACATTAGACTGGCCTAAGTTAATGAAAGAATCCACAAGGTTTTGAGTTGCACAGGCTTCTTCGTTCGGTCGGAGGGAAAGCTAGCAATATCTCAGGCACACTACTTTGAAGTGACAATCGCGTGATAAATAGTGGAATTGCTGGCACCGATCATGACTGAAGCTGAGAAATCTGCATGGTTCAAAATGGACTACAGGTCTCACCAGGTCTCGTAGCCGAGCCTGCTACCTCTGGTCGACTCTTTGAAAACCGAAACTTATGTACTTCTGCACCACTCTAAGTTGTGTTGCCTACGGGGGGATGTCCCCCACCCTCCTTCGGATTCTAAGGTTAAAGAGGTTGGGGAGACCGACCTTGTTTATGAATGTTACTTGCCTGCTCTCTGCAAAAAAACAAGTTCAAATCCACGGAAACGACGGAGTGGGTTTGCATCATGGACCCCATGCTGTGGACCCAGAACTGCTATTTAAAAGGACACTTAAAGACAACAAAATATAAAAGAGCGTGGCCCTCCGTGCTCTGTCGCTGGTTGCCCCGCAGACTTGAAATGCTCCTGGAGTCACCGCCTGCTTCCAGCCTCCATCATCCCAACCACTGGCCCTCGCCGTGACATCTGGCCACCCTTGACCTTGGTGTGTGACATGAACCCTGCAGTGCCTGTGGCACTGTTTCCCTGGCAACCGGAGGCTGAAATCTCTTCTGGCGTGGAGCACTCTGGCCCCGAAAAAGACCCTCGGTCACATCGGCCAGCCTGCACCAGAGAGCCCGGCCCGAAATAAATACCTCCCTCGCCTTTTCACCTGGCCCAATCCTGTCCACGAAAAGGCTTTTTAGAGGCGTGGGGGGGGGGGTCCCTCCGAAGGATGCTGAGAGATAACGGACCCTTCTTGCAGATGTCACTGGGTTGCAGCTCACTGCAGAATTAAGTGGATCCAAGAAGACTCGTGCTGAGATTTCTATTTCTCTCTCTCTCTCTCTCGGTTACTCTCCTGCACCCCAAGGACCGTTTCGCCCCTACTCACCCAAGACAGCTCATCTTCCTTGTGTGCTGCTTCTCCTGCTGCTGCTGCTGCTTTGTCCCCACATCTTTGAACAGGAGCGCTCACCCTGCACACTTTTGTAAGGTCTGCAAACCATATGGCAGGGAGGGTGGGGGGGGGGGGAGAGGCTTGGAGATGGGAGCGAGGCACAGCGAGGAACCAGGAGCGACGCGCGCTTTATCTCCGAAGGGATCAAGAAAATGTCAGCAAATTAAAATCGGAAAGAGCTTAATTCTGGATAAATGGGTGGAAATCCACCGGATCTTCCAGAAAGAAAGGGAAGAAAACACATAAACAAACAAATAGCAGTGATTAAAGGTGCGGGGGGGGGGGGGGGGGAAGCTGTCCTGGCACTGGGAGAAGGCTTTGTTTTCTTTTGGGATTTTTTTTATCCAGCAAGGGGATTTGGTGTGTAGCAGCCACAGGGGGTCCCAAAAGCAGCCGTAAACAAAATGCTTTCAAAGCAAGGTCTTAAGCTCCCCAATCATGCAAGGAAGAGGGGGATGGGGGGGCACAGAGGAGGCTGCCCAGAGCAGAGATGAGGTGACCCCACCCCACCCAATCTTCAAAGGCAGCCGTGGAGACAGATCAGGGAGGTTATTGGCTGCATTGCTGGGCACACCGAACACGGCAGGATCTGAGGATGGAGATGGGGCACGAGTAACCCTCCCATCCACAGCTTCCCATGCCTGGCACCCTGCCTCTGCCCTAAGCAAGGGCACTGGGAAGCTACCCCAGTTCCACCATGCAAGTAGGCGGGTTGGTGCAGAAGGCAGAGCCCAGCCCTGGCATCCCATTCAGCTGCCTTGCTACGGTTGGCCCCGGAAGAGGCAAAGAGGCCGGGTTTTCTCCTGATCCCTATTCCATGTTGGGCTCTTATTCTGTGACCTTAAGCAGGATGCTCTCTCTCTCTCTCTCTCTCTCTCTCTCTCTCTCTCTGCCTCCTTGAATTACTTTCCCATCTGTAGCATGGGACTAGCAGAGGCCTGCCTTGCAGGGTCAGCTTTCTGAACCTGAGAACAGCACGATCTGCAGACCTCTTCAGCTAAAGCCATTTATTAATATGTTGGGGGACACAGAACAATGTCTCACTTCCCAGGAACATCGTAAGACAGGCCCAGGGCTGTCTTGACCTCTGAAGGCACGAGGGAAGTCCAACCAGCTGGAAAGTACTCTTCATCAGATTGAAAGTATTCACTTCTGGTTCTCTGTTTGCCAGAACAGAGGCCTGCTGGGTATGCCTCTTAGGATGGAAAGAGACATTACAGATAGCCCATCATCTGTAGAGAAATACCTTAACTGCTGAAACAATCTAAGTACATAGGAAGAGCTTTTCTTTACTCACATAATTTGCAAATTAGCTTGCTTATTTTTTTTTTTTAAACTGCTCTTCTGCACTTGGGATTCCCTTGATGTCTGACTTCCCAAACACAAAAGGCTGCCTGAATTATATTTCTCCAACACTACTGTGCTTTAGGTTGTCCTCACAGAGAAAAGAGGCTATACATATACACCTTCCACCAGCATCACTGGAGGTCCTACCGCACAGGAGAACAGGAGGAAATTCAAGGAAGATGCAAGACGCACATTTTCATGATGAAAGAAAATATGTTTGCCATCACAAATGATATTTAATTTCCCAAGAAAGCAGTAGACCCATCAGCAACAATTGCAAAGTGGGGTGTGCATGTGTGCGTGCATGTGTGTGTGTGTGTGTGTGTGTGAGAGAGAGAGAGAGAGAGAGAGAGAGAGAGAGAGAGAGTCAGACCACGTAGACAAGAGTGAGTTTAGAGCAGGCAAGCAATGAAAAAGTCTGAAAGTGGAAACTGCCGCTGGCCCCCAGCCCTTCTCTTCTCTGGGACCTCTCCAAGGTCCTGAAAGATGGAGCCAGAAGAAGGGGCAGCCTGTTAGGGAGGTCAGCTTTCCAGTTAGGAGTGGAGCTTCCTTGAGACCCAAAAGTCATTCGTTCATGATGCTGCCACGGCTCTGCAAGCAGCCAGTTTGTTTGTTTGTTTGTTTGGTGCTTTGTTTCTTTTTGTTTTTTGTGGGGGTTTTTTGGTGATGGATCAGCTTTTAAGAAATGAATCTCTGGGAAGATAACCTTTTACCACATTTTAAGGGCAAAGCTGGTGTGGGAGAGAGCTTGGGCCCTGAGGCTGCTCTTGTTTCTGGACTTTCTGTCATTCTCTTGGGTCACCACCACCCCAGTTCCTTTCTCCCTGGCCTGCCTCCTCTCGACTCCTCTGTCGCTCCTCTTAGTGTGGCCAGCAATGAACAGGAGTCACTTCAGAGTCACCCTGGCTGCCTTTCAGGGGTCTTGTCTCTTCTCCTCTTCAAAATTCTGAGCTAAAGATCCCCTTTGACATCTCCACCACCTCTGCTGGCCCTCATCCTGTACAATGCTGAAGAGGCAGGCAAGGAACAGTTGGTTTTTCTGCCAGCCCCGCACATCTGCTATGAACGCTACATCCGTGTAACCTACTCATTTCCTCCTGGCTCATCCTTCTCCCCTCCTCCTTCCTTTCTAGCTCCTGTTTTCGTGGCCTCTGAACTTTGTACGTAGAGTTGATGCCAGCCCCCTCTGCCTCTGGCTCTCACTGCTGTTTTCTTAATAATCATGAGGTCCAGCAACCTACCCCCACACACAGACACACACCCTAGGGCCGGGGGCAGCAGGGAAGCAACCAAGGATGTCCCTATGTTGGCAAACAGAGGGTCCAGGCCTAAGGTCCCAGTGAGAAAATGTCCTGCTTTTCCAGAAGGCCAGCTAGGGGGGAAAAAGGCAAAGCAAGGCTTCCTTCCTTCCCTCTCTCCCCCTCTCTCTGCAGCTCATTTCATCAGAGCAGATTAGAGGGTAGAAATCTTTTTGGTGGGAGCAGGGGGCTTTGACCCCCTTGGAAAATAAATAATAATAATAATCTGAGAAGTGCAGAGCAGGAAGGGACCCTCTGGATCATCCAGTCCAGCCCCTGTCAAGGAGGCACCATGGGGGAATCGAACTCCCAACCCCTGGCTGCACAGCCAGAGGACTCAACCCCCGAGCTAAATGATTCTCAGGAGAGCCACACTCATCTCCTTATTACAGCCACAGGAAGATGGTCCTCTGAGACATCCATCCTCTCATTGTACATTTTTAAAAATGACCAAAAAGTTTCGATGCCCAAGAAAGACACCCTGATCTAGTTCAGCTTTCCAGCAGTCAGATAAATTTCTTGTTAGGACGGTAACTACCAGAATCATTCGACCAGCATGTGCAGCCCAAGGAAGCTCTCTGCACAATGGGTGTGTTTAGAGACATTTCAGTCTTTGCTGGGTTTGGAAACTTCCACGAAATTTGCAAGGCAAGGAAACCAACTGGGGCCCTGGCTTCTTTATTCATTGAGCGTCGCAGTTAATGAGGCCGGGAAAGACACCGGGGAGCTTCTTGCAATTCAAGTAGAACAAGAATGAGCTGGAGGAACGTCCCGCTCAGCTAAGCCACATATCCTCCCTTGCAAGAGAATCACATGCCAGCAAGAACTGGGTTGCAGGTTTGGGCTGGTTTGGGGGCTGAGGCTATGAAGGGTTGGCATCGCCCTCCCTTGGCGAGGCTGTCCTGGAAACCTCCATTCCTCCGTCCCACAGATTAGAAGGGAGAAGCGGGACAACAGAGCCAGATGGAGGCTTCATTGCCTAATGACCACGCCTGTAATCCTCTCGGTCAGCCTCACGTGCAGACGGCGCCCCATCACAGAGCAATGCCCCTGGTTGCAAAAGGGGGGGGGGAGAGGATGCTGGACTGGCAATCACATCTCCAGATCTGGGGTGGAGGGGAATCCTACACAGAGGGCCCTCCAGGTCAGCCAGCTGGCTGGGGAGGTGGTCCCTGTGGGTAAGTCTTATTGAACGGGAGCAGCGCATGTTGACCGCCAAGAAATTGTGTGCACAGAGCCACTCTTGACACAAGCAGGACTGTTGGGCCTTCCGACCCACCAGAAAGCCATTTTGCACCTTGATGCAACGGGACTGCATCCTTCGGGTGAGCCTTTCTCTCTCCTTGTGCTGCCTCTCAGGCCATCCAGAGCCCTTTGTGGCAACTGCCATCTTCTCAGAGGAAGGGATGGCTGCCCTGGAGATGTAAAGGACCCCCTGTGAGTAGGAGGAGGAGAGGGGGAAACCTCAGGAGGATCCCCACCCCACCCCCAGAACTGGCTGGACTTCCTACTTTAGCTTCTTTCTAAGCGAGTTAGCAACGTTTCCTTTGCAAACCCTCCTGGGGATGCCCGGACTCTGATGCCACAATTCTGGGCACACCAATTTACGCTAGAAGGACCTTGGAGGGACTTTGCCTTAAGCTTATCCTGGTCTCTTACCAATTCCAAGTAGCGGGGGAGGGACCAGCTTTGTTTTACAATTTCAGAAATATTCTTCCAGGTGAACTATGAGAATTGGCCACTAGGGAGAAACAGAGAGTACTTTCCTGTATTTTCTGATGCGCAGGAAACAGCCACACAAGGCCTTCATAAGGTGCAACCTAACAAATTAATTAGGGGAGCACAGCAAAAGTAAACAATAACCGGACTGCCGTCAAGTAACAAGCAATTCAATGCATTAAAAAACAAAACAAACCCCCCCCCCCCCCCGATATGCTGGGGTTTGATCATTCCATAGATTGGACACCAGTGTTCAGCAACCACCTGCAGATCCTTTACCCCCTTCTTCCTGAGCAGAATCACACACACGTTGTTGTCTCAAAAACCATCATCTTCTGCATTTTTTCACCCTGATCATGGCACAAGTATCTACATTTTTTTTAAAATCACAGGCTTCATTCTCTACCAAAAAAAAAAAAAAAAAAAACCCACGCCAGCCCCTAGCCACCCAAGAAGTCTCAAGGGAAAGAGGAAGTGGCCAAAAGACACCCAAGACAGGATGCAACCACAAGCGTCTTGGAAGGATGAACGGTAAGAGGACGGAAGCCCTCCGGCTGTTCAGACACCCCTGCTTTCTGCATCACAGACACCCATGAGATGGGACCGAGAGGGGTAGGTGGGTGAAAGTCTAAGAAGGGTTGGCCAAACCTCCGTACCTGATATTATCTACGAGAGGCTGGTGGGAATCCTCAGTGAGGATGGCAGAGAGGGCGTGGGCCAAATAGTCGACCTTCCGCTCCGCAGCGTATTGCTTCAGGATGGTGAACATCTTTTCCTTTCGGTCCAGCTGGTCTCCCAGGATCTCCTGCACCTGCACACAGAAGCATGTTACTTATTCAAAAAGAGTCCTTGACTGCTACTCCATAACAGAGACACGTTTCAACCACAAACCTAAGTATCTGTTAAATATCAGTGTAATACGTGTGCCGTTCCTAATACGTATTGCTGTTTTTTGCAGCTCTGATGGTGTTATTTCAGAGAACTGCAGCTGGTTATAGTATTTCTACGGCATTGTTTCCAATGCCCCAATGATGGCAGGGACCCCTGAAACGTGTTTCATCCACAAGCGAGTCATTTCTATGTCCAGGTCTCCATATTTTGTTAATTTTCCAATTCTTTATCTTCAACTCTGGCATTCCCCAGAACTGCAATGTTAAACTTCTTCTTCTTCATCATCATCATCATCATCATCTTCTTCTTCTTCTTCTTCTTCAATTTTCACCCACCCTTCCTCATAAGAAGGAAGAATTCCTCTGCCAGGGATGTTGAGAGAACACACTCCAAATAAAATGTACATTTTCCAAAGTTCTGATGTTACAGAAACCAGAGTGAGATGCACAAACCAGGAAGCAAGAAAACGAGAGTTGCTCCAGGCCCCTGCTTGCTTGTCCCACTTTGGACATCCCCATAATCAATGATTGCAGGCTTCTGTAACCTACATCCTGAAACCACCAAGTGCCCAGGAGTTTCAAAGCACGGTCACAGGACCAGCAGGACCAAAAGTCCTCAGGGGCCACCAGGCATTTCAAAGTCAAAGTCCTCTGGAGCAGAGACAGCCAGCGCAGGGTCTCCCCTTCCTGCAGCCTCCTGCCTCGTGTTCTTTGTGACCCATCAGGGTGGAAGGAAAGAAAATGCACCCTGAAGAGGGGAAAGCTGTGTTTCATGATTCCAGAAAGGACGGGCTCCCCCCTTTGATCTTGAAAGCAAGACTAGACTTCTGTTGGAACCACGTGAATAATGACTCTGGCTTGACAGACCCTTAAAGATCCTGATCCAAGGACAATTTTGGTTTCCGTCTCTCTTTAGTTCATGAAGGCTTGTTCCAGGAGAGGCCGGACATAGATCAGGCCCTGCCGTTAGCAGGTCAGGCTGGGTCTTCCACTTCCAAATTCGCCCCAAAGCGTAACAACTCAAATGCGTCCCACCCTCTGTGCGTCCCACCCTCGAATGTGTCCCACCCTTCCATCGGGAAGGGTGGCAGGAGACCCTCCTGCCATCTGCTCAGGGTAAGGGTCTTGGCCCAGAGCAGCCATGGGGGGAAGAGAGACCTTAGGCAGAGCAGTTTCAGCACCATGGCCAGCGCTGCTGGAACCAGCCAGGGAGGCTGGGTTTGGTTTCAGCACCATGGAGAGTGATTCTACAGCTCCAGGTGAACCTCACTTCCCCGGTGCCATTCTGGAGAGACTGGTGGGAGTTTTAACCCAAAGGCTTTGCTGTTTTTATGTGCCCTCAAGCACCGTAGGTTTCTGTAGCTGAGGGGGGATTCAAAGCCAGATCTCCAGTGTTCCCAGAACATCAGCTAGGAAAGGGTTTCTACCAAGCCTCCTCTGCTCCAACGCCATACCTGCTTCTTGAAGGGCCACTCCCCTTGTCTGTTGTGGCCAGCTTTTCCAGGGTCGGGTGGGGAGGTTGGACAAGGGAGAAGTGGGCTGGGAAAAGGTCCTCAGGGTCATCCTGCACCCTGGAGAAGCCCAAGAGTGATGGCCCCTCTGAATCAGCCAGCAGCAGTGTCTTCAGAAAGGAATGGAATGAGCAGGCTAGGGTTAGGGACTTCCAGACCGGAGAAGGGTGGCCTTAAGAAAAAGGGGGCAAGACTTCTGTATGTTTAGCACTTGCCCAGAAAAGGAAAATCCAGAAGGTGCCTCAAGCCAAAACCAAAGAAAAATACAAAAGACAAAAATGTTGTGGCAAGACTAACTGCTATATTTCAATGTGAGGTTTCATGGTCCACCTCCTCAGATCTAAAAAGTCAACTGCGACCAATTCTTAACAAGCATGACAAGTGGTGTCGGCTATAAGCACGAGGCGTCATGCCCAACACATGATAAAGAGCATTATAATCGTCATCTTAGAACGGCAGAGCTGGAAGGGACCCATCATGGATCATGGAGTCCAGCCTCTGTCAAGGAGGCCCAAGGGGGGAAATCAAACTCTCTGCCAGATGCCTAAACCGCTGAGCTACCCAGCAGCTATGTTTGGTATATTGCCATTTTTAATTCCTATTTCTAGCCAAAGCCAAGTAAAATCTGTGTTGGATGGAATCAAGGATCAGGGATTGAAGCCTGCACCTCTTTTTGTCCTGCCCTGAGCAGACAGTCAGAGAGAGACAGACAGACACCTGTCTCTCGGTCACTCTCCGCTTACCTTATTGCTGAACTCCTTGGCTTTCTGCCTCCTCTCCTGGTGGATGGCATCCGCACTCTGGACAAAGGCCCGCACGTTGCCGCTGGCCCATCTCTGCAGGTGCCCCAGCTGGAAGAGCCTCAGACGGAGGCTGTGACCCCGGCAAGCGTGGATCATGGCCGCCGCCTCTTCGTAGCACTTCACGGGGCTCCCATTGACTTCCAGCACATAGTCCCCGGCTTTGACCCCACATTCAGAGGCAGGGGACCCGGGGGCCACACTCTCTACCTGCAAAGACCATGTCCATTGGTCCACGCAGGCCCAGAGAAGCAGACATCCACCACCCAAAAATGAAGACACGCCCGGGCAGAGAAAAATGCGGGCACGCATAAAACTGCACATGCTGATGCAGAGTCAGAAATGATTTTGCAAAACCAAAAAGGATTCATTCGGTTTAAACAAATGTAGAGTGTGTTTCATTGTCTGCCCTCTGGGTAGGTCAGCTTGAGCTCTCAGCACCCGACTGCTGCCTCGTTGCTGGCCTTTCTTTTTAAACCAGGCAAAGGCTGGTCATTTTTTCCCATGGGGGACACCTTCAAAAGAAGGACCACTCTCGGGGAACCCTTCCCATGGGGGACCACCATCTCCTCAAGAGGACATGAGGTGCCACTTTACCTGCAAGGGACCCTCTCCATCGCCTGTCAAGGTGAAGCCGAACTGCCCCACGTGGCCAGGGCTGAGGTCCACCTGCTGGGCCCGGGAGACCACGCCGATGCTGGGCGGGACGTTCTCACACTGCCTGGCCAAGGCCATGAGCGCCTCGCAGTCCAGGGAAGAGACTGGCTGGCCTTCGATCTCCAGGATCTGGTCTCCGGGCTGAAGTCCGGCCAGCTGGGCACTGCTGCCCTCTTCCACAGCCAAGATGTAACACGGCCCATTTCCGCCGATCCTAAAACCAAACTTCTCCGGCCACCTGTGGTTGGTAACAGCCATGGTGGTAACTGGAAAACAAGACAGGGAAGGAGCTGCATCTGAGACTGGTTCTCCTCTGCTCCCACCCACCCCCAAAGGGAAGAAATATGGAGAAGGTGATTCATCCCAGAGCAGAAGGACCAAAGATTCAGGGAAAAGCCCTCTTCCTTTCTGGAGAAAACTGGAAGGGTCTCCAAAGCAATTCCTCCCTGCCCATTTAACTTTCTTTTGATCTTTGCTGAAAATCTGCACACAGCTTTTCAGCTGTTGCTGTTGTGTGATCTAACCTCTCCCTCTCTCAAGAGAACTCTTTGTTATTGCTTTTATTTATTCCACACATGGCATCAGCATCTCTGGAAACACCAGCAAGTGGGAAAGTCTGCGAGAGATGGTGGAGGCGTTTGTGTCAGGGAAAACGTGCTAGGCTAAAAGCAATCACAAATCACAAACCCACTCGGCAGGCTGGTTCAGGACTCTGGGATCCTTTCTCAGCTGTGGCAGTGCCACCTCTCTGTTTTCCCTCACACCCATCCTGAAAAGCCACATGTCCCATGGCTTCTTGAGGTACCACTGCCCCATAGCCACGAGACAGATGCTGATGCCACATCAGCCCATCTGGTCCACCTCCAATATTTGCAAGGGGGTGGAAATCATAAGGAAAGGGTCTCAAAGAGAGAAGGCCCTCACCCCTCGACATCTCAATGATAATTCAGGGGCCCAGAATATTGACAGGTTGATAGAGAGAAGGAGGAAGACCCTGTGGTTAGACAAAGTGGAAAAAGAAAACACAGAGATTAAAACCGCCCGAGAAGCCATCTCCTTATCCAGACTGATCATTTCATGGTTAAAAATGAACAGCTTTTTTTTAAAAAATGGACAGAAATGCGAGCTTCCCATAGAAATCAATGGAGGCATCCACGGTCTAGATGTCGCTGAGGATGGGCACAAGTACATCCACCAGCAACAGCTCAGTTTCGTGCCCATCACAGCTGTTGTCCAGGCGTTGCTACCTATGAAGGACGGGCACCTTGCAGAGTTATCTGCTCCTCTTCCTCCTTCCCAATCTTCATCTTTACACCAGGTTTGAATTTAGGATAGTGAGTTCCCCATCACCAAAAAGGGAGGCCATGCTTTTCTCAGAAGACGTCTGGAACAGGATATGGGTTTGCATAAAATGGTGGGTGCTAATTTATGCGCATGGATGCAAAGCTGAATACCTTGCCTGCACAAAAGGCCTTGGATTTGTCTCTTCTCATTATCTCCAGGTGTCACTGAGACAGAGCGACACCCGAAACCCTGGAAAGCCACCCCTGGCCCGTAGTCTGTGCTGGATGGTCCAAAAGTCTCACTGAGCACAAGGCAGCTCATAACCCAGGGACTAGGGGCCTCTTCCCAGCACCCTCTCCCCTCCCCAGTTCCAGGGAAAACTTACAGAAATGGATGGCCGTTAGACTCTGCCTGAGATCCTACCCGGATCCCGGCCATTTCTCTGAAGGATCCAGAGCTCCCTGGCTTCTCTCCACCCTGGATCGTATTGGGCAGCTCTTCCTCCTCAAATGGAGCAAAAAAGGAGAGACGCTACAGGTCCCTCTCTCAGGCGCACAATGCTGGCGGGACTCCGGTCCTGGGCCCACGGAAAGACAAAACACCCCAGAGCTCCTCCTGGTCTTGCCTGCAGCCCGGCTCAGTTCCCGACGGGTGGTTCAAGAGATCTCCGTTCTGTTCCCCTCCAAGCTGGAAAGTTGTTTTTTTTTCCCCTTTTCTGAGCAGTAACAGGAGCCGGTTCTTTTGAGAGAAAATATTTTCCAGGAAAGGGAAACAGGTTGAGCCCTTGAGCTGCCGGCAAGGTCTGAAACCTGTCTGAGATTTGACAAGGGAGACTTCTAAGCGGAATTAGGACCTGTCAAGACCTAAACTGGATTAGAGGCTGGCCGGGGCACTGGGTGAACCAATTGAAACAGACGCTAAGGCAGCATGCAAGAGGCTCCCACGACGAGGAGAGAAAGGCAGCAGAAGGGTGCTTAGAAAGTGGTGGCGAGGTGTCACCTCAAATATTAGAAGCAAAGGAGGCTCAAAAGATGGTTGATTTGGCTCTCTTCTAAAGTTCAGGAGGACAAATGTAGAGCCGGGAGGGTAAGGAGGGGTCCCCCCCCCCGCCCCCCAACTGCAGCCGTTGATCCAGCATGCTCTTTGCGATGCCCACTGAGTCCTTAGCACCCACGTTGGATGCCGCAAGGGGAAAGCCTCTGGTGAGATCAAACCAGAGGTCAGCCATGGCCAAGCGGTGGTGCCAGACAGGAAGCAGATAGGCAACACTTCCCAGAGGGAGGTGTGAAAACTAACAAACTGCATGATTCAAAAAGAGAGAACGTTGGCACCCTTCATTCACTGACAACCCTCTCTAGGGGGCTTTGCTACTTGCGGGCTAGTGGTAGGAGAAGCTCCCCCGTTGCTCAGTGTTCTGCCATGTACAAAATACACTGGACGGGAATAATCGGCAGGAAGACAGGATCGGGGGGGGGGGGGAGCCACTAACATGGGTGCTTGGGCAGCCAATGTCCAGGAAAAAGAAAGCTCATTTCGGGACAGCAAGGCAGGTGAAAAACAGTACCCATAAGCTACCAGGGTCACCTCTGTCACCGGTGAGGTTTTTATCCCATGCCGCCTGACCTACATGGCAGACGGGAATTAACCATCCCAGACCCGACCCTCTTGCTGGCCAGCAGTGCACACACACTTCCTCACACCAAGCCTACGAGCCTTGGTGCCAGTTAAAAATGGGGTGGAGAGAGAAGCCCGGATTTAGACGCCACCTCACTTGTGCGCAAAACCAGAACTTCCTTCTCCTCTCTTGCTGCTCAGCGGGAGTTTTGTCTTTTTGCAAGGCAGCCCGGGGAAGTATAGCTGGTGCCCCAAGCCCCACAAATCTCTCGCCCAAGCAGAAGGTTGGCCCTCTTGTAGTATCGCTAAGGGAAGGGGCATAGCTCTGTGTTAGAGCCCCTGCTTTCCATCCAGTAGGCCCTGGGTTCAGCCCTTGGTATCTTCCAGTACAGTCGGAAAACCTTCTGTCTGCCACCTCGGAGAGCAGCTGGCAGTCAGTGCCAACAAGCTGCCTTGAATCTTTTTATTGGGACTAAAGAACAGCTATAAATAAAGTGAATGAATGAATGCATGACAGTAGTGGGCCAGAGGGAGTCAGTGTCTGGCTCGGGGTGAGAGACAGCTTCCCCTGTTTCATCTTCGGCTAATCTGGAGGCATCTCCCTGCCTGCTTGCAAATCACGGAAGCCAATGTTGGATTTTATTATTTTTATTTTATTATTATTATTATTTTGCCCTCTTTGCAGCCTCAATGGCCGGTCTAACTTCTCGGTAGCTCCTGTGAACTTTCACCATCAGCCATGCCGGTTGGAATAGACAGGAGTTGCCTTCTGAAATATTAGGGCGTGGAAGCCTGCCCTAAGCTCCCCGTTTTAGCTACACAGCATTTCACGCTCATCAGATGCGCCAGCAGCCTCGGAACGAGACACGCTGGAGTTTTCCGATAGTCATCCTTTGCTCATGTGACCTTTGGTGAAACTGACTCCCTGCCCCTTCTCGGGGATAAGTTTCAGCCTCTGTCTGCATCGTCCTTCTGATGTTTCAGAAACCTATAAATGCTGATCATCAGTTATTTTCCTAACTCGTCCAGTTCCTGTCTCGAGATGGAGACGGCAAGCTCAGTCAGTTCTGTGAGCTGAAATGCACCCGTTCCTTTCTGCATCCCTTACCTTGACGAGAATTTGTCTCGGCCGGTGTTTTTCCGCCCCTCCTATGGATCGTTTTGAGCAAAGCTTACCTCTCCTGCGCGAGGCCTAACCAGCGCCAGCAGCTCAGGACGAAGTCAGCTGCCCACCTGAACCCTCGTGGCGGCTCGGGCGCTCCTGGATCAGTTACAGACCTGTGGGGCAAGTGCCTGAGTTTCTATGGCAAACTCTATCCAGGGACCGTAACTTAATAGGGCTGTCATTAACAGGGCAACCTTACCAGGGACCGGAGCGTGTGGCACGAGAGGTGAAGTGTGGGGGACAAAAAAGAGTGATGCTGCAGCCACAGAGGCCACGAGGATGTCGCCAAACCCCACAGAGCTTCAAGCAACTTAAGAGATGATTTGGGGTGAAGGGAAACTCCAGAGGTGGAACCGGCTTGCACATAAGTGCTAGGAGACTTTCCTTCCTCATAAAGTCATTGTGAGTCTAAAGCATTATTCATCGCCAGCCTTGAGCCCTCCAGACAGCCATGCTTGCCGGGGATGATGGGAGCGGGGAAAAACCTGGACAGCACGAGCCGGAAAGTCCAAAGTTCAGAAGCACCGACCACCTCGGAAGGCCTCTGTGGACGCTGGTGCTTCTTGGACGGAGAGGCAGCGACTGGTTCTGACCAGGAGGGTTCAGAGGCCCCGGCGTCTTCCTTGCCCCCTCCATCGTCTGGGAGAGCCTTCAACTCTTCCACGTTTCCCCCGCCATGGGGACTGGGGGCCCACTTCCACAAGCCCACGCATCGCAAAACCCCAGGGACCCCCCATGACATTGGGGGCCTCCCATCGCATTGTGTGCCCAATCCCTACGATCCTCTGAAGGGCACTGTGGGACGTCCTCCACACCCCCCACCATCTCAACCGTGTTCCCAAATTCTGGACCTTTGTGATCTCCGTGCAAACCGTCCACCTGGAAAACTCTCCCGGTGCCACGCGGCTGCCCTTCCCTTTTCGTCCTGTCGCGTTGCACAACCCAAAGAGCGCTTTTTGAGCCGTTGTGAAAGAACTGGTCTGTCGGCAAAACAGGGTCATCACTGCTAACCGCCTTCTGCCTGATCCAGAGCAGCTCAGGTGCTGGTTGTGCAAGTTGTGGATTGTGAGACAGGATTGTGCCTTAGGTTAGTAGCAGCACTCGGTCACAAAGCCGCTCTCTCCCAAGGAGATCTGTTTTATTTTATTTTTTTCTGCACCTTTTCAAGCTCACCAATATCCTTTTCCTGGGAGACTCCCCAGAACGGTACATGCCGTTCCAAGAATGGATGTGCGTATTGTTCTGATTACGAACGACATTCGCTGGATTGTTTTCTTTAAGGAGTCCCAAGGCGAAACTGGCTGTTCCCCTGAGAGCACCACCACACCCTCCCCCCCCCCCCCAGGGCAAAGGCCTGCCTCTGCTCCTGGCCTTCAGCATCCCTGTGAAGGGATGATGGGTTGTCTTTTTTTCATGACCTGAGCTGCCTTGGGGTCCTTTCAAGGAGAAAGGCAGGGTAAAAGTATTTTAAAGAAAGAAATGAAGATAAAATCCAGAGAAGGGCATCCCCTCCCCTCCTCTGGATCCCAGCTCCTTCGGGGTGCAAAAGCCCCAAGAGGCAGGGGG
The DNA here is from genome assembly GCA_037013535.1 of Intellagama lesueurii. NCBI lineage: Eukaryota > Metazoa > Chordata > Lepidosauria > Squamata > Agamidae > Intellagama > Intellagama lesueurii. Next base: position 1,140,175 of record JBAJHW010000012.1, read on the forward strand.
GATCGGGACCTCCGGCCTTCCCGGTCGCTTCTGGCCCCTCCTCGCACCCAACCCTCTTGCGCCCACCCAGCAAGAGCAGATTTGCAGCCAGCCTTAAGCTCTTTTGTGTGGCGTCCGAGAGCTCAGGGGCTAAATCCAGCCTCCAGCACCGAAAAGGGGCTTATGGGGAAAGCCGTCCCCTCCCTCCCCGCCCCCCCCCCCCGGCTCCAATCCACTCCACGCCAGGCCAGAGAGAGGGAGAGAGAGGCTGATCCCATTGCACCCCCACCCACCCCCCCACCGCCAGGGAATGATTGACAGATCCCACCCCCCCCCCCAGCCCTAGAGAGCTGGGCTGACCCTCAGCACCGCTTCTTCCACCGGGACTCAAGCAGCGGTGCGGAGCTCTATTGGGGGGGCGGCGGGGGGCGGGGGAGGGGAAGCCCACCGAGGGAGGCTTTAAATGTGTTTCCAGATTGATCTTAGTTATCCTTTTAATAGAATACTTGTCTAATTACTTTCAAACATGTGTATACCGGGACTTCCTGGTTTTTTTAAAGTTTTTTAATACTGTTTCAGGGGACGATGGGCTTTGTAGTCCCGCCCCTTCAGCCCGGCGGAAACTCTCCGCTGGCTCCCGCGCCTGAAGTCAAGAAAGGAAGTGACCGGGGCTGGCAGGCCAAAAAAATTAATAATAATAAAGAAAAGAAAGAAAAAGAAAAAAGCGTGGCTGTGACCCCGGGATTCTTTCCCCCGGAACAAACAGCCCGAAAATTCCGGGGCAAAATCGATGACGTCATCGCGCAGCCCGCGCAGCCCGCCCCGCCTCCGCCGCTCTGCGCGCTGACGTCACCGCTCCCAAAGGAACTCCCCTGCCATTGGTCCCTGAGCCGGGGAGGGAGGGGGAACGGCCTCCCCGCGGGAGACTTCCGGCGCGCTAGGAGATATCTCGTTCGCTACTTCCGCTCTCCCGCTGCCTGCCTGTCATGGCGTCCCGCTTGCCTGGGGTCACGTGAGCTGGAGCGGCGTGGTCCCCGCGGGAGGGGTTGCTAGGTAACGGCACCTCCTCTTCCTCGCCGGGGGGGGGGGAGAAGGGGAGCGGGGTCGGCTGTTGGCCCCCCGGGCCTCGGTCTCAGCCGCCCCTCTGGAGGGGGAGCAGGAAGCCGGGCCTCTGCCCCGAGGAGCCCTGCGGCGCCCGGGAGCTGCCCCATTTCCTCTGGAGGGCCGCAGCCCCCCCACCCCACCCTCGGGCCCCCAGGCCGGGAACGGGGGTCCCAGAGCCCCCTCCCTCCCTCCGGAGGTCTGCCTGCCCTCCTCTCCTCAAAAGGGGGGACGACACGACAATTCAGTTATGGAGGCAGAAGCTTCCCCCCCCCCCCCCCCCAAGCAAGCGGGGCCCTCGGTTGACCGACTTGGGAAGGCTGGAGAGCCGAGCCAGCCTTGGGCCGCCTCCCTGAGCCCCTCAGGATCGAACTCGGGCCGTGAGTGGAGTCTCGACGGCAGGGCTGCACTTTCCCTGGTGGGCCACAAAGGTTCAGGGGGTGAGGCTGGAGACGCCCTGGCGGCGGGGATGAATTCGAAGCGATATTTAAAGCCCACCCTTCCCAAGGAAGTGTCAGGGTAGGGCAGAGAGTCTTTGCCTGAGACACCTCCCCCCCCCCCCGACTCTTCTTAGTCATATCCAGGGGAAAGGGGCCCACCTCCACAGCTCAGCTGGGTTGAGAGATCGCAGCCCCTCCTCTAATAAACCCTTGTTTCTCAGACACGGCAGGGGTCACGTCCACCACCGTTTTTAAGGGGGCAGCTGTGATGACTTCCTAGGCACTGGACCCGGGCAACTGCGTGAAGGAGTCCAGGTTCAAGGTTCAAGATCAGGACCTTGAACTGGCCGGCAATCTATGTCGTATGACCTACGTGTAGAGCTTTTCCTCATTCCCGGATCTGGCTCCTGGTTGTTACAGGACACCTTTGGCTCACCGAGGGATGGGATGACACAGAGCCCGGCTTCTAACTGACAAGGCGGTTGTGCTGTTTTACAGCTCAGGATGGACTTCTTGGTCCTCTTCCTCCTTTATGTGTTCCTGGTCCTGCTCAGCATCTTCCTTGTCTGTGTCTATTCTGGAAGGAAACAGAGCTTGCCCTCAAGGGTTTTCACTCGTGTAAGTCGGGTAAGGAATTTAGTTAAGGCTGACCGTATCAGGCCTTCTCCCTCCCTTCCCTTCCCTTGCTGGGTTGTGGTTGCACCGGCCGTAGTCGTATTCCGTTTTCTGCTACTTTAGGACTGAACCCCATGTGTATCCCTGCACTCACAAAGGTGGTGGTGCTTAGATATGTGCCATGACTGTTTCTACCACACTTGCTGGTCAGTTTCCCTCTCACCATTGTCCCATGCTTCCTGGGGTTGCGCAAAAATCTTGCTTTTGGGGTGGGGTGGGGTTGAGGAGGCAAAACTTGGGATGGAAAACAGAAGGCTTTTCTTACGCCAGAGTTATGGCGTACAATTACAAGAGAGTCGGAAGTTACGCTCTTTAGAGAGGTTAATGTGTGCATTTTGAGACTGCTTGCAACAGTCAAGAAAATCTTTCACAGATATATTTCGAGTCTAATTTAAGGTTTTCAGAATACAATTGTTGTATAAGGGGGAGGCTCACACTGAACCTCACACACACACACACCCGCCTTGTGCTAAGGCAGTCTGGTTCTCTTGTGGAAACCCTCTTCTGCCCCACAGCTCATAAACAGACATGTAGCAGCCTCAAGTGTATTTAGAATGTCTTCAATAGAAGCGAACTCCTCTCGTTCTCTTTTATCATTTCTAGGTGTTTGAAGTAGAGATAAAAAGAGCAGATGCCTGCCAAGGAGAATTATTCTTAGCCTCTCTGTATCCGCCACCCGTCTCTTGAGTGCCAAGAGCCAAATGCAATCCTTCTTGCAGAGAAAGGAAAGGGGAGAGAGGAAAAAAACACACCTAATGACAGAGCAATCCTAGATCATAATCTGATGTTTGACATACGAACTCGCTTGAGAAAACAAACCCTCCCCAAAGTAGAGCTGAAGAGCAAGGGTGATGGGGGGGTGGGGTGGGGAGCCAAGATAGTGCTCATGCTTTTCATGATTCATCTGCTCTAATTCATGTCGGATCCCCTTGTTCCACCTCTCCTTTCTCAGCAAGTACTGTCCGTTCAGTTGCACTTCTTCTATCCTACTTCCCGTGTTTCCAGCAGTTTTCCCTTTAGGGCTACTGTTAAGTGCTGGGTCTTCAGTATTCATAGATCCAGATACTGTATTTATTTTTAATTATATGAGTTTATATTTCTCCTTTGTTTTCCCAAAGCACTGAGGATTGTTTGGTCAGCAACTGCCACAAAGCTGCAAGGGCTAAAAGCCAAATCTTTGGTTCCTTTAGCTTCTCTCCCTCTCTTTTAAGGAATATAAAGATTAACCCTGGACACAAATTACATGGTTGTCATTGAACTTTCATTCACAAAGACGTTTCTGGTTGCAAGAAAACCAGAGACATTCAAGAAATGCAGGATTTAGGCAGTCTTATCGGGCTTTGTATTCCTTTGTTTCTTGTTTAAGTATAAATATTATATAATGTTACATATAAACATTAAGCGCAGTTTGTCACAGTGCTTGCTATAAGGATGAGAAAAGCAGCATTGGCTGAAACTCTCGCTTCCGTGGCTATGGGTCAGAGACAGAACATCTTCTTTGCACACAGAAAGGGTCTCATTTGGTCCTCGGAATCTCACGTTAGGCTGGGAAAACCCATAGAAAGGACTGCTGAGCTAGACAGACCCATGGCCTGCCTTGCTATGAAGCAGCATCCTGTATTCTCTTTTGTGTCTGTCAAGCCCATTATGTAAGCGATGCAGACCCATTTCTTTCAATTAGCAGGTGACGCGGTAAATTCATCGGTCTTACGTTCATTCACAGGGCAGGCTCGGGGCTCCGTACAAAAATCCTGCCCTTCCTAAGGGCAAGGATCACACCCTGGCCTTTTCTCTGATGTATTCATTTTCTATATGAACACAAGTGTCTCTCCTTCCACCGCCTTTTTCAGGGCACCATTCATTCATGTGAAGGCAACATTTAGTCTGAAGTGATACTGCCCAGAAAAAGGTTTAATTAAGCAGACTGCAAAAACTGAAGCATCACACCAGTAATGGGTTGCTAAATTCTTCTGTTTTCAAAATCAGATTGGGGTTCCGCCTGTCACCCTCAGGATAAGAGACAAATATGGGTGAGCAGTGCTGTTTTCTCTTCGTATACTCCACCTTTCTTCATGGTTCCTACTCTCTTTTCTTTGTTGCAGGCGATTTCATGCATCATTCCATCCCAGGTTCAAGGGGTTGCGCACAGCCTGCTTCACAAATTCTTCCATACCCGGTATTTCTTGCCTGTTTTTTTTTACTTGCTCCCTTCCTTGGGCTTCACCCGCGTACTTCGCTTTTGGATGGCTGTAGCTCTGCAGGGTAGCTTTTAAAGGATGATCTCCTCCTCCCCATCCTAAGTTCCTAAGCTCTCCTGGAAAACGGCCCCCTTTCTCAGACTGTAAGGAAGGTGCTGCAGTGGAAGACCGATTCTGCCGTTGTATCGGGATGAGTCCCTTGGGACAGTGAAGACACAAACTGCCGCCTCTCTGCTTCCCTCTTACTGTCATGCAGACTGGTGCCTAAATCAACCACGAAGCAAAAGATTACCCAGAGATCCAGAACAGAATTACTGCTTTCTTCTTCCCAAAGAAGCCAAGAATCTTGCGCCAACTTCCGACGGTGGCTTATTAGGGAAGCGAGAGTCCGGGAGTCCCAGTTTGGGCAGGTGGAAAAGTTAAGCTTCTGACTAGTTTCCCCACACTCGTTGGTGCTGGGAACCAGATGTTAGCAAATAAGCGGGGTGTGGGGGTGTATGAATGAAAAGACACGGCCATAATTTTGCAGTGGAATCCTCTTATATCTGGCTCAGAGGTAAACCCTGCTGAGTTGAGTGGGATTTATTTCCACTTAAGTGGGTTTGAGATTGCAACGTATAATCACAGTGGTTTAAAAACAGGACACGTTAAAAGATCTGTTAGGAAGGCCCCGTGCTCAAGAGAAATGTTTTAACCTCTCGGGTGTTTTGAGGACAGTTTCCCCCTCCCTTGGAAAATACTGGAGGCTGCACGATCCAGATCCCAAGAGCACGCATGGCTGCTTCATTTCGGAGTGACAAGCCGGCCGTGCGCCTCTTTCCTTCTTTCCCCCCCCCTGCAGCAACTGCACGTTTGTCGTCTTGCACTTGATCTTAGAAGCCTTGGTTTATGGCGAGTACACCTGGGAAGTGTTCGGCTACTGCAGGGAACTGGAGTTCAGCGGGTTCTCCCTCCTTTTGCCTTACCTCCTGCTCTCGGTGAACATGGGGTTCTTTATTCTCTGCTCCAAGACTGACCCCGGTAAGATCGCTTGTGCCTGGAAGTGTCACTTCCAGGCAGCAGAATTGCCCGCACTGAAAACTGAAAAGAAAAACAGAAGTATTGTGTCGTTTCAGCCAGAGGTTTCATGGATTATCATCCCCTTCCTCAGACACGCAGTACCCATTTTGCCACAATGCCTTAGGCTTTCTAAAAACCTCCCAGCGTGCCTACTGGCCCCAATACGTCAGGGACTACAGCCCCACCGGGTAAAAATTGCTCTAGTGAGTAACCTCCTTGCATAAACTCCTGGTTTGGAAGCCAGAAGACAAGTAAGAATTTTAGGGGCAGGCAAACTCCAGTTGCCCTGTTCATGGGGATTTCTGTTAGCGGTCACCTTTGTTGCTTCCTTTCCCCCAGGTACAATAAGGCAACACAACCAGGCTCTGTTTGTCCATGCCTACCCCTACGATGGCAGGATGTTTGAAAAGGGTGCCGAGTGTGCCACCTGCAAAGTGAGGAAACCTGCCCGGTCTAAGCACTGCGGTAAGAATAACTATTTAATCCCCCCCACCTCAGCTGACCTAGCCTGACTAAGCCTTCTCTCTGTCTAGAGGGCTCTTTCCCCCGAGCAGAGATTGCCGGTTGGCATGCCTGGGCCTCGTAAGAATGTTTTCGACTCAGGTGCTTTGGCCCAATTCCTTGGGAAGCCACATCCTTCTGTTGGTTTTCACCAGGAGTGTGCAACAGCTGCGTGCATCGTTTTGATCACCACTGCGTTTGGGTCAACAATTGCATTGGTGCCTTCAACACCAGGTACTTCCTCATCTACCTTCTCACCTTGACTTCTATGGCTGCTTCCATCGCCGTCATCACCGCTGCTTTCCTCATCCAAGTCATCATTCTGTCAAACCTGATGCTGGGGCATTACACGGATGGTGAAGGACAGGAGCGCCCGGTTGATGCCTTCTTCCTCATTCAGGTAAACACACAGTGAGTTCTTTTCTACGCAGTGCTTTGATGCCAACCTATTTGCTGCGCATAAGCTTCAGTTAATCGGATCTTTCTCGCCAGTGGTTCCCTCCCCCCCCTCCGAGCCACACATGAAATGCTGGGACGGCTGAAATTTTCACCCTGCCTATGATTTGGAGGCTCAGCATGTCTACTGATGGGGTGGTGTTTGCAGTCGAGAAGATGACTGTCCGGTGCGCTTTCTAGAGGCAGGAGACCTTGCATGTGCGTGTGTGTCTTCGAGGGCCTTCGGCTAAGCGTTTCCCCTTTGTGAGGCCTTGGCTTCAGCTCAGTTTTTTTTCTCTTTGCAGCACCTCTTTCTGACCTTTCCCAGGATTGTGTTCATGCTTGGGTTTGTCCTCGTCCTCTCGCTCATCCTGGCCTCCTACGTCTGCTTTACTTCCTACCTGGTCTTGACGAATCAGACAAGTAACGAGTGGTTTAAGTCAAGAAGAGGGACATGTCCGTGTGCGCAACAGGGCAACAAACACAACAGCTACAAAAATATCTACTCCAGAGGGGTCTGGAGTAATCTAGGGGAAATTGTGAAGCCTCTTACGAGCCCTACCAAAAAGCGAAGGTGACTCCCCTGTCCCACCAGTGGCCTGAGGAGCTTTGCTCTCCTGGACTCGGGCAAGGCGCGCCAGGATGTCAGGTTACGTCCGGCAAAGGAGTTCCCCATGTCACTACCATACCTGTCTTTCACCCACCTCTCTGTTCTGCGTTAGCCCACAAAGCCTCTTCATTTCACGGAGAACTTGCAGTTTGGAAATTCAGATAGATGGATTTTCAGACACAGGAGTGTCAGTTTCTAGGTACTGCTGGATGCCAGCTCTCCTCAGCCCCAGCCAGTGGTTGGGGATACTGGAAGCTGTTGTCCAGCCGGGCACCCTCCACTCTTCTGCTTCCATGGGAGTACAAGAAACAAGGGCCTTCAAGACTAGCTTGAAGACATGGCCTAGACAGGCAGGCCTTCCCTACAGCCATGACCTAGCCTATCTTCCTTTTCCTTTTTTCTCTTTTTCTTCTTCTTTCCTTTTCCCATCTTGGACTCTGCGATTAATTTGGATTTTACCTCAGTTTATTTTTATGTTATATGTAAACCGCCCAGAGTAGACACATTCTAGATGGGCGGTATATAAATCTAATAAATAAATAATCCTGATGGGTATCGAAAGTACTGGTATTGTTCTGAGATCCAGCCCTTTTCAGATCAGGAGTGCAGTGGAACATAAATGAAAATCAAAGCATCTCACAGTGTTGCTCCAGCGGTTCTTTTTCCTTTGAGAATCGCCACTGGACGATGAGAGAGGGAAAAGCCTTTTTAAAGCAAATTTCAGTTCATAAGAGCTTTTTTATTATTATTATTATATCAGAGTTATGTAAAAAAATTATGGATTTCCAAAAGTATTTACAGCTACTCTGTACAGTATGCAATCAAAAGCTACATGGTTACAAAACAGAAATGTAAAGAGTAGTCTTTACATAGCATTTTCTGGGTATACTTTCAAAATAACTTTAATATTGTAGTAGTAAAGCGTTTTCAAACCTTTCTTTAAGGTCCATGTTCATAACAAAGTAGCTTACATTCCATACCTTAAGCTGACTTAACATACAAAAGGCAGGCTGCCCCCCCCCCCCCCCGTGAAGGAGGAGCCTCTTGTGGCATAGTTAAGTTTCCCTGCAAATTTTTTTTTCTTTCTTTCCCCTCCTTTCTCTCCTCAACTAAGATAAAGTGCTTGGTTCAAGTCGCTGCCGCCTGGGTTCCACAAACCCCAGCTCCCCCCCCCCAGTGCCATGGAGGATCCCCCTTACCCTTTTGCACCTGTAGAAGGCAGCAAAGAGCTCTCAGCCCTTCCAACGCTCTTCGGGAGAGGACCAGCCTACGAACCCACGGATCCCGTAACTCCCCCCCCCCGCCACCTGGTGGATGTGCAGGGCCAGCCCAGGCTCTTCCACCTACGCGCTGAGGACCACCCGAGCAGCAATGCCAAGGTGCGGCGCTCTCGTTTCCCGCTTGGGGAGGGGGGCCTCAGGCCACCCTAGACGATCACTGTCTGCACCTCCTCCACCTCCTCCTCCTGGGAGGCAATCACAAACTCCCCCGAGTGTTCCACGATTTCGATATCTTCGGAAGCCACCATGGTCAGCGTTGCCTCCTCGGCCTCCCCGCCCTCCTCGGTCGCCAGCACAGCTCCTTCGCCAATGGCAGAAGCCAGCGTCATGGCCACCTGCTCCGTCAGACTCTCCGGGGTGGCGATGGCAATCGTGTCGGCGTCCGTGCTGTCGGGGGACAAGGCGGGACCCTCGGCGACCGTGACGTTCTGGACAATGATCTGGTGACCGGAATTGGCTTGGTTGACAATCTGCTGCACCACTTTCATGATGTGACTGTCCACCTGCGGGAGAAGAGGCAGAAAGGACACACGTTACCCTCTTCGGCCCGAGCCTGGACTTCCACCCACGATAGCAAAGGAGCTGGAGGGCCGTTCTGACAGCGGAGACCGTGGGACGGGTTCTGTGGTGGGCACCTTAGTGAACCAGCCCTTCAGACATGGGACGGCAGCAGCCATGAGCCTTTGGCAGGGTGTGTGCGGGTGAGGCCTGCTGGGAGCTGCAGCGTCACAGCATGTGGTCCACAGCACGTGGTCAGGAACTCACACAGAATTGGACGTGCTCAGGGCAGAGGTCTCCAACCACAGCTAGGGTCGAGAGACCTGCCTGAACAAAGCTCTCCGTCACAGAAGGGCTGTCGGCATGCACAGCAGAAGGTGTTGCTGCCACCGGCTGTTGCTGTTTATGCACAGAGGCGCTCCAAGCAGATGCACGGGGCAGCTCGAACACAAGGGCGAAGCCACCCACCCGCTCTCCTGCCAGGGTCAGGAAGCAATGAGAAGAGGAAAGCCAGGCCAACGAGTTTGTCTTCTGTGTTCCAGAGGTCTTGGCCAGTGGGAGTCAAGCGGCCCCTGCCCTCATCCGCTTGGAGGGGGGAAAGCAAGATAGCTGAGAGGATTCAGCTGGCCTTGTGGTAATCCAGCCTGCAGGGCCAAGCCCAAGGCTAGCAAGCTCTCCCTCCATTGAACTGCAACGTTCAGGGAGAAAACAGGAAAGGGTGGCTTTCATTCTGAAGACCAAGGAGCCACCTGAGCAGCATCTTCTTAGTCACAGAACAGCCAAGAACTGGGAAGAAACTCCTTCCTGGAAGGAGCTGCCATAAAAAGCAAGAGGAGCCCCAGAGGACAGGCTTTGCGTGCCGAAGGTCCAAAGAAATGGACCTAGTAATAGATGTGATGGAGAAGACTTTTTCCTGCCTTGAAGCCTGAAGAGCCACGGCCGTCAGTCACAGGAAACAAGGCTGGGCCAGGAGGGCCAAGGGTCTGACCTGGTGCAAACCAGCTTCCTGCTTTTGATTTTCTACCAGACAAAAGGGCAACCACAAACATTTCAGCTCCTGGGCTATCGCTGCGGGCAACTTCCTGATAAATTGTCATCCAGCTGTTTTTAACACCCTCTTTTCAAGGCAGTTCTGAGACCACTCATACCCCAACCATGTCCTGGCGGAATTGCTATCCAAAGACGAGAGACTGGAGGGAAGGGGACAAGACCCATATCTAGCTGAATGAATCTTACTTAGTTTCATTTCTAAGTCCACCCCTTTCAGCAAAGACTTTCCCCATCACCTGCCTCGTGCCTCGTGCCTTCTATGAGGTCAGCCGCTTCACTGGTTTCCATGTCTTCAGTTGCTGTCTTTAAAACAAAAGGAACGTGGAGGCAACAAAAACAAGACATTAGCTTGTAGGAAAGAACGCCAGGAATACTGTTTGCTGCCAGAAGCGCCTTTCCATGTGGGAGGCACACACCCCACCCTGCCCTCTTGTGAGGCATTCTCTTCAGTGGGTGTGATGGAAAGGACCATAACCCGGGTCACAAAAACATCCTTCCTAATTCATGGCTCTCCACCCCAACCACCCTTCTCTTTTGCAGGAGGCTTTCCCTTGCTCTCTTACCTCAATGATGTACTCCTGTGTATCGGCCACCACGGAAGAGAATTCCACTAGGACAGTAGGGGGGTCCTCGGAAATCACCGTTGCAGCCACGTTGTCGGCTGACTGACCTTCCTCTGATCCCACGGCTTCTTCAGCTTCTTTCAAAGCCAGCAAGCACCCGCCTGGCAAAGACAGAGGACCAGATCGTTCAGGAACCAGGGAATTAACAAGAGAAAAGGTCCGCCTGGTACAACTGTGACATCTAGAAGTTGCTTGTTATTTGCTGCCAAGTTGCACCTAAATTACAGAAACCCTAGAACGGTTTTAAAGATATGCAATATATTTCAGGAGTGGTTTTACCAATGCTGCACACAAGAGAGATGTGAGCTGACCAGGGACTTGGAACTCAGATCTTCTCAGTCCTGGACCATCACTCTATCGGTCACACCACACCAGGGAACAGAAATAGCTTATCAGTTCCCTAAAATGTACCAGGGCAAGGTATGCAGACAAAACGTATACTCTGACTTTGGATTATCTGCTCCGATTTAACTAATCAGGAGTAGGAAGGCTCTGAAGCATACACCCGACTGAGGTCCTCTTCCTTCCTGTCCTCATCTGCAACTGGAATATTTGGAGACTCCTGCCAACCCTTGGGGCACCTTTAAAGGCTGACATGTTTGAAATGGTGCAAGTAGGACGGCATCCACGATACTTTACGCCCAATGGAACCTGTTAAGTTTTTAAGGTGGGTGGTTTTGCTGCGACAGATAAACACAACGACACACCAGGACATGGAAACTTCCATGCACATCCGGCTCCAAGAACTAGGGTGAAAGGGAGGCAGAGACAGTTTGGGGGAAAAATTCCTTTCTGTTTTGAGAGCCACCACCGCGTTCACGCACACAGCCCCGGTCAGACCGTCTGCAGCTCACCCACCTTTCGTCCTCAGGTGCCTGTTGAGGGTGCCGTGCTCTGCAAAACCACGCCCGCACTTGTAACACTTAAAGGGCTTCTCCCCGGTGTGGTGGCGGATGTGACGCACCAGAGAGCCCTTTTCCCGAAAGCCCTGGTTGCAGAACTGGCAGATGTACGGCTTCTCATCCAGGTGTGTCCGGAAGTGGACCTGCTGGGCATTCTGTCAGAGAGGAGGACAGTGGGAAGAGCTGGACTCAGAATCCAAAAATAAACAAAGTCCATGTTAAGTTTCATAAATTAAGTCTTTTGTAATGTTAAAACACTGCCTGCCTGGGAGCAGGGCCACTGCTATGCATGTGATTTCCAGGATACTGTGACCCCTTCTTTTGCTGGAAGAACCCTATTTTCAGTGGGGGGGATCCTCGAGAGCCACAGGCTTCAGAATCCGCTGGGGGAGCTGCACTTTGCCCGCCCTGCTCTACAGCACAGTGCAGGGCACTGCAGAGTAACCCTGTTCTTTTCTCCTCTGTTTCACAGTAATAAAGCAAGGTCCACGTTCCTAGGGCTAGAAGGAACCACCACTCGATTACAGCGGAAGAAGAAAATGGCCCAGGGCTCTCCACCCCCCACTAAGCACACGGGGCAGCTTCTACCTTCGTTTTGTACCTCTTGCCACATTTGGGGCAAGGGTACGGACGCTCATCCGAATGCACCCGCCGGTGCCCCTTCACGTGCGCGATAGTCTTGTACAGCTTGCCACATTCCCCACAGCGAAACCGCCGCTCATTCACATGCACTTCCTGGTGCTTTTTCAGCAGGTAGCCTTTGGCAAATTCCTTGCCACACATCTCGCACGTAAAAGGTTTGTAGTCTGGAGACAAAGAAGGAGGGAAGAGAGTATTCACCAAACAGGGAAGACTGAGGGTGGAAGTCGGGAGCTTTTGCCATTGTTAAGCACCAAACTGCAAAAAAGGAACTGCTTTTACAGCCTCGGAATATTTTTTGGCAAGCAAGCACATTTGTTTTCACACCACCGAAATACAGCACCGATACTATTATGTGCAACTGAAGAAAACAATTTATCTGTTTGTTTTTTAAAAAAAACTGTTCAGCAATACAGCTGGACGTCCTCTTACCCAGATGCCCACTGATGTGGAGTTCAAGGGAGCCGGGCTCCCTGAAGATTTCACTGCAGTAAGGACACACATGGTGTTTGCATTCATTAGGCACTTCTGCATCTATCTATGGAGCAAAAGAAGCCTCGCGTAAATACTGGCAGGGTTTACAAGATAAAGAGAGGTGAACTATGCTGTGTACAGATTGCAGAATGAAAGGCAGCAGAGAACACCTGTTCCAGGCTCCCAGGCTGTGGGGGTTCCTCTAGGCAGCCGTTCTTGCATGAGAGCAAACTTCCGTTAGCTTCTGCAAGAGAGACACAGTGGGCTAAATACTCAGAGCGCAGCTGCTGCAATGAACTTACCGTTTCTACTTGCTCAATCTCCACATACTGCTCCTCCTGCAACTTCCCAGCTGTCTCCGCCTGTTCGCTTTTCAACTCCTCTGCCAGGGCTGCCGCCGCATCGGCTTCATCGGATTTGGCTCCCTCCTCCAGGGAAACCCGTTCTATCACAATCCCAGAATTCCTCATGGCTTCTCTCAGCAGGTTCTCGCTGTCATCTGTGTCAGGAGGCAGCTCCTCTGGATTGGAAGGCTGAAAGAAACAAGAGTGCAGATCAACGGTGGTTGAACAGGAAGAGAAGACCCAAACATTACGAGCCCCAAAAGTTCACCCGTTGCCATAATCTCTTCCTTATAATGATCCTCCAAACTGTCAGTCAGGAAAGGCCACCTCCACAATCCCGCCAGCACCCCTCTCTGGGGCAGGAAATGCAGAGTATCTTCCCAAAGAGGTCTACGTAAAACTCTTCGGAGTAGAGAAGGATGCTGCACTGCAATTACAAGGCTGTACCCGGTGACATTTCAGGCCTGAGTGTGAAGCTAACCAGCTGGGCAGGAAGAGGCAAGAACAACCGAAAGCAGACATTCCTAAGGCTTCCTCACCACCACCACCGCGGTCCCCATTATGGCTAATGAGCTGCGTGACTGCAGCCTCAGACCTTGGTTGCTGAATCCATTTGCTTCACAGTCCCTCCCGCTCTGACTTTGCAGGCACACACACACACATCAAAACCCACTGCCTTAACCAAACAAAACACCTGATGGGTAGTAAGCATAGACCCAGATGCTTGTGCAGAGCACACCAAAGATCTCCCACTTGTAAAGAGACAGGCCCTCCTCTCTCTCTCTCTCTCTCTCTCTCTCTCTCTCTAGGACAGAAGCCCAGATCTCCAACATCTCCTGTTGAGCTTCACTTTTTCCATGAAAACCCATTTCCTCAACATCTTTTTGGGATGGGGGCAGGCAGAGGAGCGTGGCCCTGCAGAAGCTGTTTTTGGACTGCATAGCCCACAAGCCCCATCTGTCCTAACCGATGGCGACAGAGATGACAAGATGCCATTCATTATACAGCGCTGGGAGGGCTGCACCTTGCCCAGCCTTGCTTCAGACCCGTCGGAAGCCGGCCCACCTCCCTTAGCCTCCCCCTGCTTCGCTGACGACTGGACAGCAATATGAGCAGCCTCACCTCTTGGGTTAATGCCTTGGCTTCCGAAATCGGGAGCTCCTGCATCTGGACATGGACCTCGTGAAGGACGTTGCCTTTGGCATCTGTCACCAGATGGATGACAGGCGAAGACTCCATGGACTGAGGCGCCAGCGAAGGGACAGCTTCAGGGCTGCAACTGTCAGGTTCTTCAGAGAAGGCAGAAGACACACCTTGAGCAGTGGTCTTGGTTTGAAGTGCTGCTATCAGGACTCCCTGTCCCCTGTGACGCACCCAGCCTCCCCCAACTGACATCATCTGTCATTCTCCCACAAAAATGGGTCCAGCAACCCCAAAGAGGATCTCACTGAAGTTCTTACAAACAATGCTTCAGCGTGGCCCAGGGTTAACCTCTTATTGCAGATGCCAGGTTGCAGCCTGCCTCTAAGGAAAGACTCCAACGAGGGTTCCTTGAGTTGCAACATGGCTGCTTGAACAACACACACAGAGAGACACAAGGAAAGCCAAGAAAACACCTCCTGGGAGTATTATTTAGCATCGCTTGGCTTTTTACTGGCTGCTTGTACACTGAGAAGGGCCAGATCCCCCTAACTGAAGTGCTTCGCTCTTCACCTCACATTCTCCTTTCAAACCACTGTGAAGCGAGGTAAGGCCAAGGGACCCATTTCTCACCCAAGACTAATGAGTGCCTGAGAAAGGAATGTAAATGGACCGTCACACTGCCAAACAACTCTCTCGCCATCCACATCACACGGACCCACAAGTGAGATCCAATGGGCCCCACCCTATTCCCCCCTCCACAATGCCACTGCCGCCACCGCCCTCCTCATTCAACATAATTGCAAACTGAATCTTTTTTCCACCTCACAGCAGCATCTTGAAAAGACCAACAGACAGAGCCAAGGAGAGCCCCAAGCCTTTCACCTCACCTGTGCTTAAATCTTCCTTGCTAACAACTATTTCCTTGTTCATATTGAAGCGGATTTTCTCTGTACAGGGAGTCAAGGACTTGAGGTGCCGAGTCAAGGCTCCTGATTCCCGGAAACTTTTCCCACATTTCTTGCACTTATAAGGACGTTCATCTAGACAAATTGTGAATAAAAGGCAGAAGAATCATTACCTCCAAGAAGGTGCAGCGAAGAAACCAGTCTTCCCCAGGCTTTTCCGATAAACTGACCAACCAAGCAGATCTGCTGTGAGAGCAGATCCTAGTGGAAAGTTATGATCATAACACCCAGCTCGTTTTATTATATTGGAAGGAAAAGCGATTGAGTTAGCAAGACATTAGAGGCTGCAACACCAGGAATTGCTGCTGGACATCTCTTAGGCAAAGCTGACAATGCTTGCCATTTGGCCTAACCTTACCCATTTGCCTCTGTCCCTACCCTTTCCCCAGGAGGCTTGTTCTTTTTATCTCAAGCTCTGTTCATTGCCTGCTCTTCAGTGGCTTCAGTGACCTTGCCCATTTTACAACAAACCTGTGTGGCGTCGATGGTGTCGGATGAGTGAACCTTTGGTTCTGAAAGATGTTCCGCATAATTTACACTCGTAGTCCTTCCTGCTGCTGTGAGTGATCATGTGTGCTTTCAGAATGCTGGCCTAGATCAAGAGGAAAAGGTGATTTGCAAAAGACCCAGCACGCTCACGTTGAGGTTAAGGCCTAATATGGAACTAACCTGTAGCCACATGATCCCTCTCACAGTCAAGATTTCTGAAGAGCTCCACAACCTTATTGTTTATCCAGTAGTGGGGATCATGCCCTGCTATACATTTCCAACGTACCGTTTTGAATGTCTTGTGGCATAGTTCGCACACATAACGGCCTTCCTTGTTAACCAGGAGTTTAACTTTGATGAGTTCCAGGGAAGCCCCTTCTTCTGAGCCTCCGGGACTGTCCTGTCCTTCTCCAACGTCACACTCGAGGTGGCCGTTGGGGCTTTCAAAGACATGGTCACCGGTTACAATGACTTCCTTGATGTGGCTGCCATCTGCAAAGATAATTGCAAGGCCGTTGCATGCTTTATGTGAGACCCAAACCGGTCTCTTTGCTGAAAAGAATTCTGAACAATACTAACCAGCAGAGAACATAAAGTTGACATTTTCCCCATCTGCTTTTTTCGTTCAAATCTGTGGACATCACTCTTGCGCTGACTTACAATGAGTGTCATCTTCCACTGTTAGTAATTCACTCAGCTTGAAAGAAGCTAAAACACACTCTCACTTTTACTTGGTTTCCCACTACACTGCAACGCATCCATGGGTGTAGCTCACTCAACAACATTTATTTATGATCTGTTTACTATCCTTTTTATCACTGCTTTTTCTTAACAGGTCTTGTTCCTTTTTCCATTACTGTTACTCTCGCTCAGCATGTTAGGAAGGAATCAGAAACTCTCTGGATTGAGTATGTGATGTCGACAACTCCAAAAGGCTGAGGCTCATTACCTACAATGGCCGACGCGCTGCTGATCTCTTCTGTTCTTGGTGAAGCTTCCACAACGATGTGAGCAACAGTTATGGGCTCGTCAACAGAAGGGATCCCCTGAGGCAACAAAATGAACTTTTGTAAGGAAACAGAAGTCCCAAAGGGCTGCGCTTTGTGCTAGTAAAAATCTCTCAAACTCTGATTTGTCCCACGCTAACTATTCCCTCCCCTCTTCCTCCTGAACTGATCCCACCCTTCCACCCTCTGCCTCATGCCATTTCTGTCCTTTGGCAATGAATTCTCTCAACCACCAATCCTGAGCACTTCCCCAAACTGCTCTTACCCAGAAATATTAGGGCAAGATCGTTATGCTCTCCCCTCCCCACACTATGGGATGGTTGAGACCCTGGCAACCAGAGTCAGGGCTTGAGCAGAATCCAGCCACCGGCTTCACCCACTTCCTGTCTGAGGAAACTTAAAACTTGCCGGGCTTGTTGCTGCTGCTGCTGCAGTTGCAGCATTTTGTTGTCTCTGGCAAAGCTTTTGCAGCTTGTGTTGTACGAAATCTTCCAAAGAGGTGAACTCTGCCTGGCAACGGCCACACTTGTGCCGGTCATCCTCATCTGGAAGGCCAAGGACAAGAGAACGATCACACCTCTGGATGGGATCACAGAGGGAGATTTCACAGGAACCTGCACCCTCGCCGGCACTGGGCGCGAGGAGACTCGATCTGAGACCTGCAGGGCTGGAAGAGGGACCCTCAATGGAGTTCCAGCGCCTGTCAGGAGGCACCGTTTGGGGGCGGGGGGGGGGGATCGAACTCCCAGCCCAGTCTGGCTCCTCAGCTGTAGAAAGTGCTGATGAATCAAACGCAACGGAAAGTAACGAGGAGGCGCTGCTCCTCCGCCCAGGGAACGGAGGCACGAGGAACGCCTTCCTGGAAGGAACTTCCCCCGCCTGGAGTCCGCGCAGGCGCACAAGGGCCCACGTGCGGGGAGAACGCCGCCTTAATCCGCCTAATAAACTGGCAGGAGAGGGGCCTCCCCACCACCTCCACCCGCCTACCATCCGGTGCCGAATATAAGCGCACCCGTTTTTCTTCCAGGCCCGGTTCCGGGGCGGGCTGCGTGAGGGAGGCCGAGGGGGGCCCGGGCGGCGGCGGCCCCTTAGGGTGCGACTGAAGGGCCCCAAGGGAGGGCCGGTCCCTCCGGCCGCTGGCCGGCCTGCCCCTCCCCCTCCTCTCCGGACCGTTACCTTCTTCCCCGAACGGGGCCGGGAGGCTGAGGAAGGCGGCGGGCGGCCGACCCGGTGCGCCGGCCGCTTCAGCGTCGCCCTCCCGCCCCTGTGGCCCAGCTGCCGTAAGCCCCGCCGGCCCAGCGCCCGTTGCCATCGCGGCCTCCATGTCGCAAGGCGCCGCAACCACCAAGATGGCGGCTTTACGGCCGTGTCGTCATAACAACGAGCCCTGCGCCGCGGGGGGGGCGGAGCCCGAGCGGGCGCTCCGCCTGGGGGCGGGGCGAGGGCAGGCGAGGCTCCGGCCGCTCGCTCGCTCGCTCGCTCTCCTCAGTTCACCTGGAGGGGGCTGGCCTAGCCGCCGTCGTCCAGCCAATGAGCGGGCAGAGCGGAGCCTCAAGGAGCCCAGGCGGGGAAACGCCGCTCACCCAATCGGAAGCCGCCCTGGCTTCAGCGGACCAATCCCCG
The DNA here is from genome assembly GCA_037013535.1 of Intellagama lesueurii. Lineage (NCBI taxonomy): Eukaryota > Metazoa > Chordata > Lepidosauria > Squamata > Agamidae > Intellagama > Intellagama lesueurii. The sequence continues at coordinate 1,158,210 of JBAJHW010000012.1, forward strand.
GGCCCGAGGGGCGGGGCCGGGAGGGAAGTCTTGACGGCGGCCGTCCGGGCCTCCTTGAAACTGAGGGGAAAAAGAGCCTGTTTGGGGGGGGGAAGGGCGGGTGGCCCGTTGAGGGGGCGGGCTGTGCCGGCGTCTCCGCCAATCGGCGCGGCGGGCGCGCGTGAGGCGGGCGGGCGCCCTCGGGGAAGGCCCATTCTCCGGCGCGTCCTCCGTCCTCGGCGCACGGCGGGCGGGCACCGGGCGGCGCGGGCGGCCATGGCGAAGCGGTGCGAGCGCCTGGCGGGGTCCCGGGCGCGGTCGGTGCTGTCCGGGGCCGAGGCTTTCCTCTTCGACTGCGACGGGGTGCTGTGGCGGGGAGAGGCGGCGGTGGCCGGCGCGGCCGAGGCCTTGGGGTCCCTGGAGGCGCGCGCCGGGAAGCGGCTCTGCTACGTCACCAACAACTCCTCGCGCACGCGCGGCGCCTACGCGGAGAAGCTGCGGCGGCTGGGCTTCCCGCCGGCCGAGGAGCGGCAGGTCTTCAGCTCCGCCTACTGCGCCGCCCGCTACCTCCGCGCCGCCCTGCCGCCAGGGGGCGCCGCCTACGTGCTGGGGGGCCCCGCGCTGAGCGCCGAGCTGGAGGCGGTGGGCGTGGCCCACCTGGGCGCCGGCCCCGCCCCTCCGCCCGGAGACCCCGCCCACCTCGGCCCCCTCGACCCGGCCGTCCGCGCCGTCCTGGTGGGCTTCGACCAGCACTTCAGCTACGGGAAGCTCTGCCTGAGCCTCCGCTACCTCATGCGGGACCCCGCCTGCCTGCTGGTGGCCACCAACCGGGACCACCGCCTCCCGCTCGAGGGCGGCAGCGCCGTGCCCGGTACGCGGGGAGGGGGAAGGAGGCCCTGGGACACGGAGGGGAGACGGCGGGCCCTATGGGGGGCTAGGCCTTAGCCATGGGGGGGGGGAGGAAGGAGCAGGAGCCCCCCCCCCCAAGCGAGAGAGAGAGAGAGAGAGAGAGGGCGGAGGAGGAGCCACCCCAGGAGCAGCAGAGGGGGGGGTGAAAGGAGCAGGAGGCACCCCAGGAGGGTCTCGGGTGGTCCTTGCAAGGTCCCTCCTGGGACACGGAGGGGAGACGGCGGGCCCTATGGGGGGCTAGGCCTTAGCCATGGGGGGGGGGAGGAAGGAGCAGGAGCCCCCCCCCCAAGCGAGAGAGAGAGAGAGAGAGAGAGGGCGGAGGAGGAGCCACCCCAGGAGCAGCAGAGGGGATGCCTAAGATGCCTCCGCTGGGACACGGAGGGGAGACGGCGGGCCCTATGGGGGGCTAGGCCTTAGCCATTGGGGGGGGGAGGAAGGAGCAGGAGCCCCCCCCCCAAGCGAGAGAGAGAGAGAGAGAGGGCGGAGGAGGAGCCACCCCAGGAGCAGCAGAGGGGATGCCTAAAATGCCTAAGATGCCTCCCCTGGGACACGGAGGGGAGACGGCGGGCCCTATGGGGGGCTAGGCCTTAGCCATGGGGGGGGGAGGAAGGAGCAGGAGCCCCCCCCCCCCAAGCGAGAGAGAGAGAGAGGGCGGAGGAGGAGCCACCCCAGGAGCAGCAGAGGGCATGCCTAAAATGCCTAAGATGCCTCCCCTGGGACACGGAGGGGAGACGGCGGGCCCTATGGGGGGCTAGGCCTTAGCCATGGGGGGGGGAGGAAGGAGCAGGAGCCCCCCCCCCCAAGCGAGAGAGAGAGAGAGAGAGAGAGAGAGAGAGAGGGCGGAGGAGGAGCCACCCCAGGAGCAGCAGAGGGGATGCCTAAATAAGATATAATCCCCAGAACTGCTAGAGCTGGAAGAGGGACCCTCGGGATCATAGGGGGGGGGGGGAATCGAGCACCTCAGGCTTGCCAAAGCCACTGCTGTGTCGTCGCCTCTTGAAACTGAGTGGCTTTTAGGTATGTTGTTAAAGCAAAAACAAACCCTCACCTGCACTCTCTTCTGGAAACTGGACCGTTGAGCCTTCTCCACGGTTATGAAACAGACGTCTGGATGGCTTCCTGCCCCTTTCGACCTTTCACGGGCAGCTTCCTGTGGCCTCTTTACTCAGCCAGTAAGGGGGGGATTGAGGAAGTACAGGCTCAGGGAGTAAACCTTGAGGCCGCTGCTTCCTGCACTTTTTTTTTGGCCCCTGAACAGGTCAGTTGAGGAATCCTGGCCAGGCCTTCTGTGGAGCACGAGCAACTCTAGCAATGAAGCAGAATAACGGGGTGGAAGCTTTAGGGGACTGATGGAGTAGCAAGCTGGTCATTAGAGAGGTTGGGAGTTTTGGATCCAGCCTGAGGGCAGTCTAGGAAGGAGGGTTGGCCTCCTGTTCTGGCTCTTGGTGCCTGAGGACTGTCACTCGAGTTTGGCAGAGTCTTAAGAGACCTCCTGGGCCTGACCCTGGTTCATCGCTGCGGTCTCTTGACTCACCGCTTGGCCCCCTCGTTGCTCACTCTTCCTTTTTTTCTTGTTTTCCCAGGAACTGGCTGTCTTGTCAAGGCGGTGGAGACGGCAGCAGAGCGGGAAGCCTTCGTCATTGGCAAGCCCAGCCGTTACATCTTTGACTGCGTGGTCAGTGAATTCAACATCGACCCAGCTCGCACGATCATGGTTGGCGACCGCCTGGATACAGACATCCTCATGGGCAACGCCTGCGGCCTGACCACCCTTCTGACCCTCACGGGGGTCTCCACCCTCGAAGAAGTGCAAGGCCACTTAGAGAGCAGCTGCCCTGAGCGGAGAAGCCTAGTCCCCGATTACTATGTGGATAGCATAGCCGACCTTCTCCCTGCCCTCCAGGATTAGAAAAGGGAAGCTTTCTGCAGTTTGAAAGGTATCTCCCCACCCACCCCCAACCCCTCCGTATCTCGAGGCTGGTAGAGTCACAGGACCTCGGTCTACGGCAGTGCACATCAACTGTTGCTTGCACCTTAAAATGCTTTTACTGTGCAACTTTTATCTCGAATTCTCTGTTTACAAATTCCTTGAGGAATGCACTTTGAAGCAAAGAGGGAAGTGTGTTGCATTAGTCAGCTTACAGACGCCGTAAAGCATCAGGCATGCTTGAGAAGTGTCTGCAGTGCTAAGGTATCAGGGTAGAGCCTTGCTCAGCTGTTTCGCAGGAGAATGGGCAGGGTTCCGTTAACACCTCGCACTGTTGTCTGTTGTCGCCTAGTCTTTAAAAATTCAGGGAACAGGGCTGTTTGCTAGTCTCTAGAACATGACTCATAAAGCTTGGTCTTTGTGCTTGCTCAGGTCCGGTTCTAGAAGGCATGATCCAGAGGTGATGTCAGGGAAAAGGAAATCACCCGTGTGTCCTGTGGTGTTGTTGTGATCCCTCGTTCCCCACACTGCCATTTGCACATACTCAATATGCAAAACGTGAGCGATACTGTAGTGTTTCATGTATTTCTCCGAGGTAGTAAATGAATGTATATGTTGGTGTGTGCAGAATTTTGGATATCTATTTTAAGGGAGAATTCTAATATATTGAATATAGGTTTTATCAGTCAGTCAGAAGGGATATAAAACACTTGATTTCTAAAGGATCTTCCTCACATTTTTCCGTACATACCGTAGACATACCAGCATGATCTACAGGATTTAGCACCATTTTGGTTTGGCCGATGATTCTCAAATTGTAATGATGCCCGAGTTATCTCCTTCATACCCAGACTAAAACCGCCGTGGTCACCTACAGCTCTCATTGATGGGAATAACTCTTAGATATCAGAGCGACTACCTAGCCTAAGTTGTCCTTTTAAAGGGGTTCCTCTGGCAGACTGAGGCATAACTTTGTTCTGAAGCCATTTTGGGCATAACTTTGCACAGCTCTTCCTGTTGAAATCTTACTTGTGAGTTGGTGGGAGAACCCAAGAAGAACTGTCTTGCGGATCTGTCTTGTTGAAAATAGAAGTTTACTATTTTGCTTTGCAAGTTTTGCAGTCATTATGAGGAATTGAGGAGTTTTCAGGTGTCCAGATAGTTTTGCTCCTGTTGTGCTCAAAGTCAATACCAAATATTGTAACGTTTTAATCAATTGGGTGCACCGATGGAAAGATTTAAATGCAAAAGCATGCACCTCACAACCAAGAGAGGATGCCTCACTTTTATCCAAATAACTCTGATTTCCTATGCAGGTGACACTTCTGATATTGCAGACACTTGAAACGCGTTCAAACTTGGTAATTCTTCATAAAGCAATAATTGTGTTCTCCATACTGGAAAATAACGTTTTGCTTATAAGTTAGGGCCATCATTTGTATTTCTCTGGATTCCTTAAGGTGCTCAGTGCTACCTGCTGCTCCATGTAATCTGCCTCGAGGCAGAGAGCTTTTTCATTTTTGGGCTTACCACACTTGCCGTTTGTAAACCTGAATGTTCTTTACCACTTCTGCTAATGTCAACTGTGTGTGTCTGCTTGGACTGACTTGAAAATAGATGATGTCTTTTGCCTGGGACTTGTATCCCTGGAGTTCTGGGGTGATTGAAAAAGATGTGAAGTATGTTTAGACCCTCTCAACATCTGTTTAGACGTGCTTGCCACAGGGCAGACCCATCTTTACTGTTCACTGTACTTATTCACATTGTGAAACGTCGCTAGCGAAAGACCAAGCAGTCTCTGTAAAACAGCTAGACAACTTCAGTCCTATGATTCAGTCCTATACTTGACTCACATTAAAAAGAAGTCTTGCTGCTTTTTTACGTTTCTCGTCTTTTCATTTAACATCTTTTGAACATAATTCATCCCAAAGGGTGAAAAACAACCCTTTCTACTCAGCTCTCGGATATCACAATAATGTTTACGTTTTTATTTGTTTGACTAATCTGTTTTAGGAAATGTACGGCAGAGGCTTTTGATGTAAAATTAGGCAGCAAGTAAAATGCGTCCAACACGCCAGCCTGCGGGAAGGGCATTTTTTAAGGTGGCACAGTTGGCTTTGCTAGTGTAAAATAATATTTGGGGAATTTCACTAGCATAAGGTTAGCGATCGCTATATTTTAGTAAGGCAAGCGTAATAATGGGAAATGTTTTACTTTGTTCAGGAATACATTTCTCTGAGCAGTAGAGCACAACTTTAATTTGCATGTAAGGTGACCAGCAGCCAAGAGTCGTTTAACATTCAGGGTTATTGGTTTGTCTGTGAGTATTATGCATATCTGCGGGTTAAACCGCAGAAGCCTCTGTGCTGCAAGGTCAGAAGACCTGCAGCTGTAAGATCGAATCCACGCGACGGAGTGAGCCCCTGTCGCTTGTCCCAGCTCCCGCCAACCTAGCGGTTCGAAAGCATGCAAAATGCAAAAATGCAAGTAGATAAATAGGTACCACCTCGGCGGGAAGGTAACGGCGTTCCGTGTCTAGTCGCGCTGGCCACGTGACCACGGAGGATTGTCTTCGGACAAAACGCTAGCTCTATGGGTTGGAAACGGAGATGAGCACCGCCGCCTAGAGTCGGACACAACTGGACAAATTGTCAAGGGGAACCTTTACCTTATACCCATGTACTTGCCGGTTTTGGTCAGTCTGCCTTGGTGTGCTCTGTTTCCCCCACTGATGTAGGATTTAGGGAGGGGAAGGAATTGAACTGTAACATTTCTCAGACATTTAATAAATAAAATAAGTACTTTAGGTTTGATTTAGATTTTGTGAACAAAAGGTTACATAGTTAATGTTACATGCTGCATAAATGTGTCAGATTTCTTCTACTGTTTGGACTGAAGTAATTGATGAGGAAAGCACATTAGTAAATATCCATGGTAGTGTAAATGTTTTAAGTGACACAAATTCAACACCTTGCAAGTTGGGAACATTGTTGTATTTGAAAAGAAAGAAAGCCCAAGAAACTGTTACTAACTACCCATACGAACAACAACAACCAAACTATGCCAAGGAATAGTTTCCTGTCCTTAGTTGCTCATTTGGCCAAGATGGAGCTGGGAGTGGCCGCAGGGGTCCAAAGGAAGGGTAAAGGTGGCTTGCCCTTGAACAAACAACGAAGGAGCAAGGGGGAAAGTGCACGCTCTGTGTGGAAAAGCCAACCCATAAGCTCCTTCCGCGTCTGAAATCCATTTCTTCTCAAGCCTTGGACTTCCTATTCTGAGCTGTGGTTCTGTTACCTGTTTCAGAGTCGATGTTCTGGCTTTCTTGTTGCTGTTCTGCGGCATTAGAAAAGGAACAGAATGGTCTTTTGCCAGAGGAGAATGTGCCCGGCTTTCACCTGGAGGCATGAAGTGTATAAATAACCTGCCTGAATCCTGAGAATGTGACATAAAAGCATTCTTCTGTCTCCCTCACTTCTTTTTTTGTCTCGCACAACAAGGGTGGAAGGTCGTGTGATCTTTTGCCAGACAAAATAGCTTGGAAGCAAAAGATGGCAGGTGTTCCATCAAAGGATGAGAAACGATAATAACCGGTCCTCTTGGTCTTGGCCCAAATCTTGGACAACCTGCCATGGAAATTCCTGAGACTTCTGGCCAGAAAGGTGTGCTGCGTGGCTTCAGCTAAACCTTTGCTAGGTATTCTGGCAGAGATTTGAATCATGGGTAATAATCTCTTTTGAAGGATAACAATAGACCTTGGTTTCCGTTCAGCTCTGTGTCTCCAACGAGAGGTGACCCGGAACGGTGGCTGATCTGTATATATCATGAGCAGACAAGATTTTGGTGGGTCGTGGGTCTAATTTTCCGCTCCTGGAATCTTCTGAGGGCTCCACAAACAACCTTAAAAATGTCCTGCAATAAACCTCTAGAAATCCACATCTAGTTTTGCAAAATTGGAATATCAGGGTGCTAAAACAGTGCAAAGGGAACCCTGTTACCTATTTAAAAGGTGAATTGCGAGGTCCCGGAAAAAGAAGGGTCCAGAGGAGATCTGGAACCCCTATGAAAACAGTTAGTGGGGTGCTGCAGGTAGAGGCAGAGCCTACCATATAGCCATGAACACAAGGAGCAGAGATCGGATAGAGAGGATGCTGGAGGCAGAATGGGAAGGAGCCCCAAATGGCAGGTTATTGGGATGAGAGAGGTTCATTTTCCTTCCCTTCTGAGCCAAAGCGTAGGCCTGTTTGAGTGGCATTTGCAGAAAGGACCACAGCTTTCATAGACGGCTGATTTCCTGAAATAATTGGTTGGCCATGGAGATTATTTTTATTTTGATTGGATATGTTTTTTAAAAATAAAACCTTTTGGGGTTTTTTTGTTTTGTTTTTTAATGTGGAGTGATTATTCTCTCTCTCCCCCCCCCCCACCAGTTTTAAAACTCCTTTTTACTTCTTCCACACAAGGGAGCAAGGATGTCTGACCGTAGTCGGGGCCAATGCCAACATGCGAAGCCCAACACAAAGCCCCAGTTGTGTTCCTTGTGAATGCCTTGGCTGTCTCGCAAGGAGGGACAGGGCAAGCATCAACTTAACCAGGACAGCATCTTTCCACAGAACTCCCCCTTCTCCCTCCCACCACTTAGGGAATCTACAATTTCACCTCCGCGTGTCTTTCTCCAAGGTGAGGTGGCAGGGTGTGCCATTTACCCAGCCCACCTGGGCAAACACTCAGGTTTCCAGCCGGACCTTGAGGTCTGTAAGGATGCACAACCTCTGCATTGTCAGAAGGCAGATCTGGAAGAGCAAGGGTTGCATCAACGATGGAAGAACACACTGGGGGCCCCACCACTCCCTCGCCAGTAAGTACACTGCCCTTCTCCTCCTCCACCCCTCTTCTTGGCACCTGCAATATATGCCCTTACTTTCTTCACGTCTACATTACTTCCCCCCCCTTTTAAAAACTTCACAAGTGGTGCTTTTACAAACAAATTTCCTAATGAACTGTGTGCCGTTCCATGTTCACCATCAGTCAGCCAGGCTTTAAAAAACAGCTTTTTCGTTGTGTGACTTCTAGGGTATTTTCTGAAAGTTTCAGAATATGAAGGGTTGGCCAGAAGAGTTAGGAGTTCTTGGATTTCCTGAACCCACAAAGAATTCCAGTGCCTTTTCTGAATGGGGAAACCAGGCTATGAACGGACATGCTATCTCTGTTTTTTGGCTGACTGAAAAAGGAATGGGACTTTTTAAAAAAAAAAATGCTGAAAGCTAGTATATTTCAGCCAAGTAATGAGAAAGCAAAGATAGTTGGAGGTAAACGAAATGTAAGAAATCCAGGAATGAAAACAATGCCTTGGATGAAAAACCATAGACTGACTTCAACGCAGCATATGCATTCAAATTGTCCCTTGTTCATTTGTTTCATCTTTAGAGCTGCAAGATGAAATAAGCAAGATCTAAAGTCAAAAGAATAAATAAATAATAAATAAAATAATCCTCTTGATGGCATTCAACCTCCAGTAGGAGAAAAATGAGAGTTAAGACTGAGCTCGGTATGTTTAGACACTAACAGAAATCTTGAATTGACACAGAGAGGCGAAGCACAGTGTGCGACTGGAATTATTTTAGTTGAAAAGGCCATCTAAACTATTTAGATTTTCTTTTTTCCTATGCTAATGATTCCTGATCAAAATGGTAGGAGAGCAGGGTCTCTTCTGTTCTTGAGATCCGCGTGCTTTCACACGGCAGTGTCTAATTTCAAACACCAAAATGAGTTGATCCAATAGCTTCTAGAGAAATGTGGGCAATATCCGTGGAATGCCATGGCTTGTGGTCAAGGAATTGAAATCGGTTTCACACCTGGCCTTATGCAGTAGGTGAAATACTCAGTCAGCCAACAGCTGATAGAGTACAACATGGCTTTAAGGAGACTTTAATGTTTTTCCACCAATGTTTCATGAACCCTGGATTCCTTATATTACATAACCATGTCTCCCACCCACATCAAGGACTTCCAGGTTGAAGTTTCCATTTGCTGTTTAACATGAATTTGGTCTTTGCTTGTTTTTTTTAATTTCTGAAGCAGCTAAGGCAGACAGGAAAGGGGGCACATTTCTTACTCTGCTTGCTGTGGCTGGCTGACTCTCCTCGTGGTGCCTTTGACTGATGTGCTTTACTTTGGCTATTAGGAGAAGGTTTCTACAACGAAATCTAGAAGCCCTAGGTTATCTTGGATCATCCTCTCTGTCGTTTTGGCCTGTGGCACCGTCTGCATCATTTTGGCAGCCGCTCTCAGCTTCCCCCATACCTCACCCAAGGTAAGCGCTCCGCTCCACCCTGACCCTCCCCACCCCGTTCACCAGTCTTTAATGTAAATCAATTGCTTTTATTGACTTGTTTCTGCATTGTTAATACTTGATTTGTGTTACATTTCTTGATTCTTACTCTGTTTGAATTATTTTTACCTTGCTGTGCCCTTTTGAGATTTACATACAAAACAGCCAAAAAATAATTCTAAACAGACATAATAAACTGCTAAAAATGCCCTCCCCCAGTGCCCCCCAAAGGTGGATAAAAATGATCCGGGGGGGGGAGGGGAGAGGAAATTCATAGGCTTTCTCTTAATGGAGAAGTGAATCTGCTCTGGTACCATTCCCAAATTCCTAGGTTTACTCTGTACTCAAGAGCTCTGCCCCTTTCCTTACACTCTGTGTTATGTCCACTGGCCTGAGCCACAAACTACCACCTGGCTCTTTTTCTGGTTAAGATAGGAGGGTCCTGCTTGCCTAGCCTGAGGTTTGCCCACATTGGCCCTGGTTCAGCCAGCCATTTGCAACAAATGCCCCTGGGAATATCTCTGAAGCAGATCATACGTATAAGGGGTCCTTCCTTTTTTTTATTTGCTCGTTTTCCTCTGCAGTTGAGAACCTTTTGCCTTCCAGATATTCCTGGGCTGCAGCTTGATTACGCTGCGTTAAGTTGGCTAAGGTCAGAACCTTAATTCAATCCTGGAGGCTGAAATATAGAAGATGTGAACATTTGCAGCTAAAAGATGGTGCACCTACCTGTTGGTATTTGCTGCTGGAAGGGTGCAGATCTGCCACCACTTCCCAAGCATATATGCCACTCTCCCCAGGCAGAAGAACCCCTTATGGCCACTGCAGGCTCAGGCTCGGGCACCTCTCCCCATCGGTTTTCTGTGCCAAAGGACTCCAGGGTTTCACCCTGTTTATGCCCAGTGAATACTTCCTTCTTCCCCTTGGTGGTTTACCTGCCTTCTAAGCTCCCCAAGGCCTGGGCCCGAGTGCAGAAAGGGATTCCTTTTGCAGTGCTCGATTGGCGGGGTGGGGGGGCATCTCTTGGTCCGCCTGCCCCCCAGTGTTCCCACGGTGGGTCTTTGCAGCCTCTGTTGCAGGTGGTGCGGTTCAACTTTCAGACCCAGCCGGGCTCCCAGGTGAACCAGTCAGCCTTTGTGAACAAGCACAAGAATACGGTGACCTATTACGTCACTTCGCCCAATAACCAAACTTCCTCGGTCCTCTTTGACCGCAAGAACGTGAGTGTGGCAGCAGCAGCTGCGGCTTTTCCTCGCCCTAGAGGGTCAGAGCGGGTGTGCCAGGCAGGGCCGTTCTGGATGGGGAGGAGATGGGCTCCTTTGCTGCAGCAGCAAAGCCTGCTTGAGCCGTGAATCTGCTGGGTGGCCCTGGGAGGGAGATTGTGCCTACCTGTCAGGGCTGGTGTAGAGATGACGTGTATGCAAAGTCATGTGTTATCTCCAGGTAATACAGAAATGATTATGCATTAGTCACTAATTGGGAGTCTTGATGCCATTTTCTAGCAAGAAAGGCACTACCCTTTTGCCAAGTGTGATACACACACACACACACACACACACACACACACACACACACATGCCCAACTCCCAGCCGCTTCCTAGCTTTGTGCTGTGGGTGTTCTTAGAGGAAGAAAGAGAGAAGAAAATGCGCTTTACGCCTCATCGTTCACATCTCACCTGTTCCAACAGCGTAGCAATGCAGAGAGCAGTGAGGGAAGCAAAACTAGCACTCAGCTCCCAAACACACAAGTAAACAGGATTTATCCTTGCCACACGGGGTACAGGTCACGTCCAGGAGCACCGGCAAGGTGTTTTTGCTTTTCCCACCCCAGCTGCACAGCCTGGGAATCCCTTCCAAATCAAGAGCCAAACTGAGTTTCAGAGAAATCTGGGGGATGGCGGAGGCAGTAGGGTGGGAATCAAGCGCATGGGCATATTTTGATCTTTGAGATCTTGTTACACCTTAACAGACCCGTAGAAGAGCAACCCCCCCACATTCTGGAACAGGGAGGTGGGGCCTTTAAGATATGGTATTGAGAGGAAGGGAAAGAAGCCTTCTGGGGAGCCTGAGGAGGGCCAGATGTCCCCCACCTCTGCCCGCCCACATGTGTGCATGCACTCTCTCTTTCTCTCTCTCTCTCTCTCTCTCTCTCTCACACACACACACACACACACACACACACAGAGGACTAGGAGGCAAAGCTTCTTGATCAGATGAGGGGGGCTCTTGGCAAGCACGATCACCAACGCCTCTGCTGTCAGAAATTAACTACTCTGGGGTCGGCTACTTGTTTGTGTATCGTAGGGGCTTTGAGTGGCACAAACAATCCCCACCCCCCAAATGATACAAGGAAGTCTAGGGGGGTATTCTAGGGGGAGGAGGTTGGGGTTGGGCTTCTGTAAAAGCTGGAGACCGACTGGACTTCTCCACACAGGGTTACATCTGTTACAAGCCCTCTGGACGAAACAGCTGCTACCTGAGGATGATGGACGCCTGGGACCACGAAGCCGTACAGATGGCCTTCAACCTGTCGGACCACAAGGTGAGCCGCTGGAGGGCACAGCCTCTGTAGGATCCTCCCTCACCCTCTTCCTCCGAGGAGGGGGTGTTCTTGTGGTTATCAAGGAAACGGAACCAGGCGTCTGCTTTCCCTTCTGTGGGGCATGATATAATCACCTTTCCCTCAAGCCAGGCGTGCCAGTGTCACTTAGAATGAGGTGGTTCATGGAGGAGGCACCGGAGAGGAGATGTCTGTAACCTGTTGCTGGACAGATCCCCTGAAGACCAGGGGTTAGTTGGACAGCCAACAGCAGCCAAGGAGCTGGGAGCCCATTTCCTGCCCCCGGCAACCACCACAGGCCACACTAGCCCTAAAAACAGGCCAGAAGAAGACCAGCTGGTCCTTGTTGGAACCCTACTCCCAAGTTAGTCTTTCCTGGTTTAGAGTCTGCGGGGAAGGTTTGGGATCCCGCTTGCCCCAGTGTGTTGCCAAATGACCGGTGGGGGGAGATGTGTTTTTACAGGGGGGGGGGGGTAGAGGCCACGGCAAAACATCCAAGAGGAGAGGGACATTTGGCCCACCCCCATTTCCCCCACCCCACCCCCATGGGGAAAGGCCACCCCGGTCTCACTCTCAGGAGCAGAGCTGGCCTGAGCAGCGGCCGTGGGAAGCCAAGAACACTGGACTCGATGGAGGGCGGCTGGACCCAGCCAGGCAACTCTTAAAACATTTCTCCTTAAGCGGCGCTCCTCCAGGGGTGCTTGACATCCCCAAAGAGGCCACGGTGAGTCTCAGAAGCTGCCTTGGACTGAATCGGAGCATTGTTGCTTCTCTCCAACCCTTTCGGATCTTTTCCAGTCCCGTTATCTGACACCCCTGCTGGCTAGAGAAACGGCAGATTGAAGAACCAGGGGGTGTTGGCTACACCCAGCATCTGCTCTGGGGCACAGCTCGGTGGAGGGAAGGTCTGTGCGCTTTGGTGCGCTGTGGTGAACTGGAGCCACCTAAGGCTAGGAGTGTAAGACCCCCACCCCAAGAACAGGATTGTAGGGATCCCAAAATACATATTTTAAAAAAACTGGAGTATCCCCTACTAGAGGTTCTCTGGGGGTTTAGGGGTGTGTGTGTTGAACTTTGAGCATCTCATGTAGTCCCTGAAGATCTCAGCAGCAGAAAATTGTACCCCAGACCCACCCAAGTAGCCCCTGTGCCTGGCTTACCCTCGTTAACTTCCTAAATAAACAGTGGCCAGTCAAAAAATAGAGACACAGAGGAGATGAAAGGTCGTGGAAATTCCAGGAAGGTGACCAAACAAAGGTGCCTTTGTTGCCCTCAGTCTCGCATTCCCAAAAGTCTGCCTAATGATGCATGACAGCCCTTGAGACAAAAGGTTAATGGCATTTAATGGTCATATTGAGGTGGAGGGCAGAGGTTTGATTTCAGAAAGACAGAAGGCTCCGTTTGCTGAGAGTGCCAGGACAGAGCTAGGGCAGGGGTGGAGGTTGGCTTTACGGCTCCCGGATCCATTTAGCAGGTCAGTTCTTGCCAGTTCTGTTCAAGCTTCCCCAGAACATGGAAGAAAATCCCTCGGCAAGACTGCCAGAAACCCAGTGTGGCCCCAGCAGGACGAAACAGCAGCTTGCACCCCTTTGCCAGTAGGTGCATGCACCCCTTGGTGGCACTGGGGCCCTGCTGTGTCCAGGAAAAGAAAGTAAGAGTCTCCCAGCTGGCCGGCAAAGGACCCAAGACTGGCGTGCTGGCCTTTGGGGCTCTTGCAGAGGCCCCATGCCCTTCCCTTTTCCTTTCCAGGTGGATCCGTTGCCCCCTCCCAACGACAGGACCCAGTACTACCGGGAGTTCCTAGCTGTCGTGCCTGGAAGGCAGGTGCGGCCAGAGGAAGCGGGAGAGGCTGCTCGGGCCCTGTGTGAGCAGGCGCCCATCTACTGGGTCAAGAAGAAAGAGGGTAAGCTGAACGGAAGGAAAGCAGGAAAGCCAGCAGGAGCCCCACATCTTCTCGGGGGGGGGGGTGCATTCATAGCCTGGCTTTGGTTCTCTTTCAAGCTGCAGCCACAGGAACTCCACTGCATTTTATCCTGCTGGAACATCCAGGGTAGTTTAGGCTGAGCTTTTACCTTAGAATGGAGTTTCCTTGCCTCTAAAGCAACAGTACAGAGGGGGAAAACGAAACCAAATGTTCAGTGTTTCATGGCGGGCAGGTAGGAAGGCTAAATCCAACTGTGCTTTCCACTTAAAGAGTTGGCTCACTCGCAGCCCTTCCAATTCAGTGAATCTACTCCAGATGGGGAGTTCTGCTCTTAACAGTGACCCCAATTCATAGAAGCCCACCGGTCATTGCAGCCTTCTGCCTGCCCTGCCCTGTCAGGTACATAAATGAGAAATAAGGAACAAGGAGAGGGCCGTCTGTTCCGATTAAGCATTTCCAGCCGTGCCTGCATTAAACGGCAACTTCTCAGGATCCTGGTTAACAGCCTGTAGTTGGCAGTCTCCCTCTCTCCTCCCAGCCTGTATTTAAAGCCGAGCTGCTTGACCGAAAGGCTGGGTCCCTCTAAAATGCACCCTCTTCCCCCCTCCCCCCCCGCCTGTTCCTCTTGCAGGGCCTCCAAAGCAGCGCCTCATCTACCTGTGTGTTGACATCTGCTTCCCAAGCAACATTTGCATCTCCATCTGTTTCTACTACCTTCCGGAGTGAGAGGCCTAGAAGCCCGATTGCCCCCCACCCCCCCGCTCAGCCTGCCTCAGCGCTTCTGTACTTGAATTCGTCGGGGTGGGGGTGGGGTGGGGTGGGCCTGGTTTTCTCCCTCCCCCCCCCCCCCGCCCCCAAAGCAGCTCCCTTGGGGCCTCTTTGGACACAGGGCTCTGGCTCCAGCCAGAAGAGCAGGTATTCCACCCCACCCACAGCCGGATTGCAGTCTCATCAGTATCTGCCTTTTATTTCCAAAAAGTGTCACCACATCTCTTGTAAATAAGTAGCTGCACGGTGTAGAGAAGATCCACTTAAGTGCAAGTTATGTACACGCATTGTGTAAAACGAAAAACCAATTTTTTTTAAACTCAAAACATTTTATACAAGGTTAGCCAACCTGATGTGATATTCAGTAAAAGCATAAAGGGAGAAAGTGAGCCCGTGAAAGTGTGGTGTGTTGAGCGTCGGTGAGAAATCAGCAGCCTCTCCCCTGGTTGTGACAGTTGCAAACTTTCTTCTGAACCTTTGGAAATGGAATTAAGACGGACCAGAGGCTTGCCACGGGCAGGAGGTCTCTCAAACATCGGCCAGGCCTGTTAGTAGCCAGTCCAGTGGGAGAACCTCACCACTGTGAGTCAGTGAGAGAAAGAGAAGAGGTTGAACTAAAGAAGGGAACAAACTGCCCCCCCCCACCTAAAAGAGCGACATTCAGAGTGGGGAGAGCGATACCCAGTGAGCCTGGAGGTGACCCCCTGCTCCTTCCCACCCCTTGCTGTCTCTGGTCAGCTCGGGGATGCCTTTAACCAATTCAAACAGCAGGTGAAGTGGAAGGTCAGCTGTGTGTTTCACATCCCTTCCCCCGCCAGGCAAAGGGTCAAGACAGCCCACATCACATTAAGTCCGTTTTTTCTAGATTCAGCTTCACCCCACGGAGAAAGCTGGGGGAGAGCCAGCCCCACAGAACCTGGCAGACACCCCTCTGCTTGCATGGAAGGTGTTGGGAGGCTTCCCCTGTTTGCAGATCACCACCCACCCCTGCCGTCGGGGCCTCAGCCTAAGACGCTGTCGTTGAACGCGAGGCAGACAACAGCTTTCTGGTGGCCACTGTATTCCCTCTTGATCTCACCGGTTTCCACACACCACAGTCTGGCCAGGTTATCTGAAGAGGCTGGAAAGAGAGAGGGAGAGAGTGATGGGCCAAACAGAGGCTTAGCAGGGCCAGGACTGCCCCTTTGGTTCAAAGACATCCCAGGGCGGGATGACCCTTCCCCCTCCCTCACCCCGCAGCAGCAAGAAGGAGGTAACTCTGAGCCCTCCTTACAAGGTGCAGGGCTACTGCGTGAGCCATTTGAGGTGAACCAAGAGGGCCTGTAATTCTTACGTATCATTGCCAGGATCCTGTTTGGAAACTGTCAAGTTACACAAGCCAGCGACTGGCCCATTGCAGCTAATGAGGCTCATACAAGGAGGTGCTCGGTACTTCATGGAGCAAACGTAGAAGACGGACAGCCCGTTGCGTGAGAGACAGTTGTCCCTCCAGACCAGGCGAAGAGAACTGGGGCCGGTTGGTTGGGATGGAACTGGCCGTGTTGCTTGGATATTCTGCTTAAAAGTCAGACGCACCTCGGGGGCACCCTTTCTCTCACCTGTGACAATGTACTGAGAGTCTCCCGAAAAAGCGCAGTCCCACATCCACCCGCGAGAGGTCTCCCCCGGGTTGTTGCTCTTGATGCTCAACTCGGTCATGAGAGAGAAGTTGGACGTCCGCCAGATCTTGCAAGTCTGGTCGGCAGAGCAGGTTGCCAAAAGCCTGGAGCGGAAGGGAGGGAAGGAAGGAAGGAAGGAGGATAGAACGCCGTTGACTTCTCGCTCAAGAGAGCTGAGGATTTAAAATGCCCTCCCCTTGAAAATCAGGTGTGGAGAAGTGCCCAGGGGTTGAGGGTTCATATCCATACGGAGACAGGCTGCAACAGGGCTTCTATCTAGCAGTCCCCAGCCTTGTTCCTAAGGCGGGGGATCGGTGCTCTCTGGCAATCCCAGGGAATGAACAGGGGACAGAGCGATAAACACTGGGAGCAATTCCCTGACATTTGATCTGTCGTCCTAGAAGAGCAGGTGGGTCATGACTGGGGGCAAGGGATGCCTGCCCCAAATTTTGGGGGTAAAGCACCCACCTGGCTCAGTCTACCAGCCATTCTGGCCACCTGGAACTATCCCCCCTGCTAGAGCATGTGTTCTGTCCATCAAAGGCCCCACGTTCAATCCCTGGTATCTTCGGGAGAACCCTGAGCGGGAGAACCTTTAGGTTTTCTCCCCCAAACTGGAAGCTATGAACTTTCAGCCTCCATTCCTGCTGAAGCCGCCCTGCAGAGGCTCCAGGAGGAGAGAATTCCTCTTCGTCCAGGCCTGAGCCAACAGACAGGCCTACTCACGTGGAGTCAGGGCTGAACTTGCACTGCAGGGCGTAGCGATTGTGCGCAGGGATCTTGGTCTTCGGAATGAGCTGCGTCACCTCGTCTCCAATGCCGCCGGTCAGATTCCAGACGTAACAGTTCCCCTGCGAGAGGAGGGGAAAGGCAACGCCTGAAAGGCCGGCTCCCGCTCCCAGCACAGGCTTCCCCAGCTGGAGTTCCGATGGAGAAGCCACAGGGAGACGGCCAAAGGGTAGCCCTTACCGAACTGTTGACGGCAGCCATGTAGCTGGCGTCCGGGTCGATATGAACGGAGTTGACGGAGACCTCAGGCTCTGGGATGAGCTGCTCGTTGTGGTCGGTCTTCAGGTCCCAGATGTGGATGGCGCCGCTCTGGTCCCCAACAATAAGTTCTGCCTACGTGGAGAGAAACGTCTCCGTGGCATCAGTTCCTCAAGCACCACCACTACAGACACAGACACACTCCTCACTGCAACCCTTCGGGAAGAGGAGGAGGAGGAAAGGGGAGAGACACCTGGTGGGAGGAAGGGCTTCCAAATCTACCTGGTTGGGGTGCAAACACACACAGTTGATGGGAGCGTTCACTTGGAAAATGCGCTGGCACTGAAGGTTGCGTGACCTGGAAAGAGAAGAGGCACTGGTAGGATGATGGAAGCGAACACAAGACTAACCCACTCGTGGATGTGACTTCTTTTGCTCCAGGGAGCTCTGAACAGCCCTGCAGAAACGAAGGGTTCAGTTCATCAGGAATGGAAGCCTATTCAATTCCACCCTTTCCGTATTTTTAATGTATTTTCCAGACTAAACTATTTCTAAAGAAGCTTTCCTGTTCGTCCCAACCCTCGATACCGTGTTTCTACATGGTGCCCAGACTCGGTGGAATATGCCCTCCGTATGCATAACCCTTTCTCAAGGCTCCACATCAAGTAAATTCTCCCTATAAGCAGAAATGATTGCATTTATTGTATTTTGGGCCCATCACGAGGTGATAAAACCCACTGGAAAAGACAGTCATGCTGGGAAAAGCTGAAGGCAGTAGGAGAAGAGGGAGACCCAGTAAGAGATGGACTGACTCAATAAAGGAATCCACAGGCTTCAATTTGCAAGACCTGAGCAAGGCTCTTGCTGACAGGACTTTTTGGAGGCCACTCATTCATAGGGTTGCCGTAAATTGGAAGCTATTTGATGGCACGTTACAACAATGTGTTTAGCTTTGCACCTTTTCCTTGTAGGCTGTCAGCCCACATAATAACTGCCAGTGGATTTCCCAATAAATCTTAGTCAGATTTGGGATTACTCAAGCCAGTCAAGACCAAGAGGCAAACCTGAGGTCCCAGATGCGGGCCATGTAGTCTTCGCCCCCTGTGTACATCCACCGCCCGTCTTCATGGAACCCGACCGAGGTTATATTCTTACTCACGCCATCGTAGTTGATCACAGGGTTTGGGTTATTGGAGTTCAAGTCGTACATTCGAATGTGCTGGTAGCCTGGAGGAAAGGATGCCAACGAGTCCATAAGAAAGTACGGAACAGATTTATTGGAAACGGCATCGAGACCGGGGAAAAAGCTCCCGGAGCAGTTGTACCCCCAGTAGGTGGAAGGGGCTGCTTTTTGTGGAAGAAAAAATGAGCCAAGAGCCAAACAGACAGTGAACCGGCAGCCAACTTCAACACCACCACCAAGCAATACCTCAATCTTTTCCCAGCTACCCTTTTTCGTACCCCTGCCCTGATGAAACCGGCTTCTCTGGGTGACCCCACTCCCGCTGCCAGCTGGGAACGCTCCTGTCTCTCCATCCCGGCGCCTCATCGGAACAGTGGCCCTGATGCTGGGAGACAGGAGACAGGTGGGGCACCAGCAAGACCATGAAGGAGGGCTGGTCTCGGGTGCCTGGGGCATGCATGGGCAGGGAAATCCAGGGCGAACCATTGCAAGGTTGGGACTCAAGGGCGTCTCTCCCTAAGGAAGTTGGCCATGATGAGGTGGGAGCCACAGGCAGCCACCCCTCCTCCTGTCCCTGTGGACCTGACGTCTCCCTTTGCTGAAGGTTTTGGCAAGCCTTAAGCAGTCGCATCAGCGAACAAATGGGCAACCCACCCAAACTTTTGAAAAGGAAGAGGAAAACCTGTGTGGAGCGGGGACATTTCCGGCTACTGACTAAAATCCCAGAAGACGTCAAAGGAGGAGGCGAGCCCAGGCCTGGGATTCGCTCTGGCCTGGAAACAATGCTCCCACTTCCCCAAGGGTCTCTTGGGATGGGGCAGTTCTAGGACAGCCAAGGAACTTTCCCCCTCCTCTCCGTACGGATTTCCTTGGAGAACCTACGGCTTCCTTGGCAAAAAAAAACACCAAAACAAAACTGAAGAGGCTGTCCGTGTGAAACGAATTCATGTCAGAGTGGCAGCAGAAGGGAAGCCCCGAGCCCTCCCTAGCAGGCACACTTACCTGCCGCAGCGATCATGGTGCGGTCCGGCGTGATCTCCAGGGCATTGACCTGCTGGCCAAGGCGGTTAAGGGAAAAACACAACAAAACGAAACAGTAGCCACACCTCATGGAAACCCAAGGACGGTGAGTGCCACGGAAGACTCTTTTATCAACGGGCCCAGTTCACGCCTCCAAAGGATACCGAGTCTTGGTGCTGGACCGTCCGGGTGCAAATCCCGCTGTGGGCCTGCCAGAACCGAACGGTGTGATCGTAGCCGGCCGTGGCCAGGATGACCGGGTCGCTGCCCACGGTGCCTTGGGCCATGTTCATGGTTCCGGCTCCTGCAAGTCCAGGACAACAAACACAAGGGAGCCTCCCGTGTCAGGGGGTTGTCCCTGAGGAGCCGCCCGGTCGCTTCCCCCAAAGGCTGCAGACTCAGGCATCCTGTGCCTTCTTTTGTGCAGAGGGAGGTCGTCCACGACCAGGTGGCCCCCTGGGCTGCGCCCTGGAGAAGGGAGCCACCAGAATCCGAAACAAACCTGGTGTGTCTGTGCAAACCGGCAGAGGGCTGGCGTCCGGTGTGTTATTTGCACAGGACCGTGGGCAAAAGGGGGACTCGCTGGCCTGGGGAAACCGGGTGGGATGGGATGGGATACTGACCACGGAGGAACCAGGGGTTTCTCTGGCACTGCTAACGCACCTGGCCCTTTCCAAACGAACACAAAGGCAAGGGGGCGGCTCCATGGAAGAAGGCCGTGTAAGGCAGCCATTGTGGGTTGACCGGCAGCTAGAGAGTATCCGGTGCAAATTCTGCATTGCTCAAATTTGAATGACCTCCCAGGGTGGTTGTGAGGATAACACGCAAGACATGGGGAAGAACCAGCCCCATAGGCTGTTTTGAGCTGTTTCAAAGAGAAGGCGCGGGTAGCCTCAAAAATGAAGGAAGGCATCCATAAGAGGTGGAAGCAGGAGAGGCGAAGGACCAGCCAAGGGGGAAGAAGGCCAGCTCTGCATCGATTTCGTTGCTCAAATAAATACAGTCATGCTTAAATAAATAAGTACTGTATGCTGGTGTGCTTGAAGGAGTGGGTTGCAATCTTCTCCAAGGGGCTGCAGGCACAGCTTGGAACCATTCCTGGCGGGTGGGAAGGTTGACAACAACTCCCAGAATCCGCGAATCAGGGGGATTCTGGGGTATGTAGTCCATAGAGCAACGGTTCCAACAAGCGCTGTGTGCAGAAACGCAAACCGAGGGGCTGCACGAAGGATGCAAACGTCCCTGCTCCTGGGAATATAAATCCCATGCTGGCTGGGGATGCTGGGAGTTGTCATCCCCCCTCCCAAGGATTTTTTTCTGATTTCTGGAACCGCCTACCAGTCGACATTTCTGCATTCACTGCGGAACCCCATTCCCTCCTCCAGGGGCCCCGATCCCAATCATTGCCATGGGGTGGAAGGAGGAGAAAACTTACCTCCAGAAACAGGCGGAGAGGGGAAGACAGCGAGCAATGCAAAAGGCGCATGCGCAAGCCAGGCTAACCCTCCCTCTCCCCGAAACCCAGCCAGTACGCCTGCGTAGGTAGAAAGACTAGGACGCATGCGCATAGGAAGCATAGGCTTCCAGCCCTACAGGAACGCTCTTTGCCGTAATAGACTTTCTGCGTTAGAGTTACACACGGGATGGCTAACTTCCGGGCTCCTTAGCGATGTTTTTGTTTGTTTTGTTTTGTGCCCTGTCCATGGGGGCGGGGCGGGGGGGGGGAAGAGAGGTTTCTTTTCCGCAGAAAACAAAGGTAGGAGTTTTCAACTTTTCTCCTGTTGGGTAAGGACTTTGTTCTTTTTTTTGCACGTGTCTTGTTCCACGTGGGAAAGGGACCTCAGTGCAGTTTCGCCTGCAACATTCGGTGTGCGTGTGAAAGCACGTGTATGGCTATGTTTCAATGGAGTATTTTTAATATTTCATTTTCATTTGTTGGTTGTTGTTTTTGGGGGGGGGTTGCATTCTAGTATTTTGGGCATTTTTCAACCGTGGGGCTGGTTTGCAGAAAACGTCCCATTTCCCCCAGTGAGCAGGAGTTGGGAATTGGCCTACGAGCCTGCAGAGGAAGAGGGCTCCTGCGCGCGTGCCGAGTGCCTTTCCTTCGGGGCTGAGGAGCGAAGATGCCCCCGCCTCTCCGGGGTGAAAAGGAAGGCTTGAGCCCCAGCCTGCTTGGAATCCCTGCCACACGCCAGCCCCCAGGTGTGGGGTCCGGCCCTCCTGAGCCCTAGGGGCTTCCCCCCCCCACCCCCACCCCCACCCCCAAAGGAGACCTGAAGCCAGAAAGGGGTGGCCCCCCCTTGGCGAACTGGGCTCACGGAGACTTCCCCCCCCCCCCGTGCCCCGAGAGCAAAGCCTCGGCCTTCTGCTGCTGCTGCTGCTGCTGCAGAGATAGGCTGCACCTGGGGCTGGAGGCTCCACTACCCTCCCACGCCTGGCCGGCCTCCTGGAAGGAAGGGGAAAGGGGAAAGGGGTCGAGCGAGGGCACCCGGTCTGTACCCCGGACCCTTTCCCCCGCTGGTGGGGGCATCACCGACGCGTCGGGGGGGGGGGGTCGGGTCGGGTCGGGGGGTAGACCGCTCGGCCTCCCCAGAGGGGTCCGGAAGCGTTCCTTTCCCCGCTTATTCTGGACTCCACCTCCCAGAATCCCCCGCCGCCGCCGCCGCCGCCGCCGCCGCCGGGGCATGCTGGGAGCGGCAGTCCGCCAAAGGAACGGAGCCAGGCTCCCGGGCGGACTCCGGGGGGGGGGGGGCGGCTGCTGCTGGCGGCTCCGCCCCTGAGCCGGCGCCCGCTGCGGGGCTGGGCGATGCCGGAGCCGGAGCCCGAGCCGCCGCGTCCACCGCAGCTCCACCTGCACCGGCACCTGCACCGGCACCACCTGCGCACCTGCCGCGTTACCTGCCCAGCCAGGTGGGAAGGAGGGCGGGGGCTCCCGCGGTGGGGGGGGAGGGGCTCCGGGGGCTCCTCTGCGGGGGGAGGGGGCCAGGTGGGGGGAGGGGAGCGCCGGAAGGAGGAGGAGGGGAGGAACCTCTCTCTTCTCGGATCGGGGCTGCCCGGGGAAGGGGAGGTCTCTCTCTCTCTCCCCCCCCCCCCGGTGCCCCCTTTGCTTGGCTGTGGGGCGAGGAGGCTTGATGGCCCCATAAATGGGTGGGTGGCTTTCCCCCCCCCCCCGCCTAACCCCCCTCCCAACGTGCTGGAAGTAACCTGCGGGGACGCAGTGGGGGCCTGGCAAGGATTGGGGTTGGGGGCCCTGGCGTTTGGGGGACGCTGGCTCCGTGCCTTCCGGGGGGGGGGGTCTCCTCCACCACCCCCCATCCCCGTTTGGGAAGGGGGCTGTAAGGCTGCGGAGCGGGCCAGCTTCTCTCCACATGGGCTTCATTCCTCCAGGGGCGGGGAGGGGAGGGGAGGGGAGGGGAGGGGGTGCCCTCCACGCCCTTCCAACCCCCCGAGGCGAGTTCAACCCCGGGTTCTCGCTCCCCACGGCACAGAGAGGACGAGGAGCCCTGTGACACCTGGCAGATGCACTCCAGCCGCCGCCGCCGAGAAGCACAGAACGCCCCTGCGGTGGAACGGGGGGGGGGGGGCCTGGTTGGCAGCTTCGGCCGAGGAACCCCGGCTCCTTCCTTGGGCTGGTGGGTGTCGGGACGCGGGGTGCCGGTTCGGCCCGAACGAATCGGGTTTCGATCCTTGCTTGTCGATCCGATCCACATGGGATGGCTGTTGGTGTGTGTGTGTTGGTGTGTGTGTGGGTGTGCCTATGGTCCTTGAAGGGCACCTTCTTGCATGGTGGGTTTGGAAGCCGAAGGGATGAAAGACGCTCCAGAAACCCGCTCCAGTGGTGTGTGTTTTGGTTTGCTTTCCTGTTTCTTCATCTGCGCTTTGGACTCCTGTGTTTACTGACCTTGGGACGGGGCTCCCGGTTGGCGTGGCTGGCCTGCCGCTCCTTGCCAGGATGGGCACCTGCGGGATGCTCTTTTCATCGGGTGTGTGTGTGTGTGTGTGTGTGTGTGTGTGTGCAGCAGCTGGCCCGGGTGCAGCCGCCCCTGGAAGGCTGTTGTGGCCACTTGGCGCTGCCGGGAGAGGCCCAGGGGAGGCCACCGGGCCTTGGGGAGAGATGCGCCGGCAGGCCTTGTCTGCACAGATTTCAGCGACGCTGCCACCATTTCTCCTTCCCTGCTAAACAAGCTGCCATCTCTGGCGATCCAAAGCATATCTTGCTTAACGCATGCAATTTCCAAGGCACCTGGCCTTCGTGGCTGCCTTCCTCAACTGGAATGTCTTCCTGCTTTTTTTATAGGCTCGGTGGTGGTGGTGGGGGGGGGCTTAATTTGAATCCAGGACTTGCTTTCCATGCTATGCCCTGTAATCGAGAGATGGCACCTGACCCCATGCGCCGTGCCCCTGTGCTACTCGTCCATCCTAACCACAGCCAGTGTGGTACAGTGTGTCAAACTAGAACTCAGGGGATCCGGGTTCAAATCCCTGCTTGGCCACGGAAACTCCCTGGGGAGGTGTCAGCGGGAAACCAATCCTCACACATTTGTTGTTCCTTGAAAAACCTATTAAGATCACCGTATGTTGGGAGTGACTTGACTTGCTGTAAACACACACGAAACTCAGCTATTCCTTAGGGATCCTGGACGTGGAAAATGAGGGGGAAAGGATCAACCAGGGGGATACACTTGATTTCCAGTGAATGTTTGGTGGTTATTAGTAGTCGTCATCGTCGTAAGATGAAGATCCTGTTTTACTCAGGGTAACAGGCATTCTGCCTGCTTTTACCCCCAAGAAATGCCACACGTGCCTCGATTTTGAAAACTCCATCCGCTTTTTTTTTTTAAGAAACAGGAATTCCTGTTCCAAGTTACTTGTTTGTTTTCTTATTTCAGCTGAGCGGAAAACGGCATAACTTGACTGGAACAAAATGCTCTCGGCCGTTTCCTCCGTGTTTCCGACCAGCATCTGCTAGATGCTTCTTGGTTTGTAAGATTGGGGATGAGGTGGGAGGGGTGGGAAAATCAGAAGGGTTGGCCACCGTCCGAGGTGGTGGGAGGAGATCCCGTGGAAGTTGGTGCAGCTTGGACTTGAGTCAACACGAGGGGAAATCGCCCTGCTTAGCAGCCTATGTTTTGGTTTACGCTTAGATTAGAAAAAAAAAGTGTTCCTTTTTACGTAGGGTGTGGTTTGCTTATGGGAAGGCTCGGTGCTTGCGCTTCGTTCCAAAATGGGCACAGAGAGAACCTGGGCTGGCGTGAAACTATGCCGGTTTTAAAATCATCCTTTGGGATTGCAGCCTTTCAAGGATGCGAGGATGCTTTCAGACAGAGGACTGTTCTCCGGCTGCTCCTCCAGTGGAAGATGGTATTCCCTAAAAGTGGACACCTAACCCAACCTAAATCGTCTGTGGCTCATGGCTTAGTTCTCCTGTGGATCCGTGGCCCTGAATAGGACCAAAAAAAAAGGGGGGGGTCCCAGACCATCTCTGAAACCACGGCCATCATTTTGGAGAGAAAATGGTGTAGATGGCTTAAGTGGAAGCAGCAAAGCGCGCAGTGTAGCTCCTGCCCTCGAGCAGCAAGTCAGTCTTGATGGACTCTGGATTTGGAGCCACGTCAGCCACTTGTTCTTCTCTTGCAACCAAGCCAGTGGCACCGTGTGGCGTTTTACAGGCTAACGTGATCTCCTCTGGGGCCGAAGGGTTGGTGGATCAGGACAGATATGAAGCCGCTTCCTCGGGTGCAGGATTAATATTAATTCAGCAAGCATCAGTCACAAACTAGGGTCAGCCCTCATCCCCAGGCAAAGGAGAAAAATCAGAGCAAACCCAGCCCTGATGAATGAATCAGCAGATTCTGTATGTCTTGGCTTTTCTTTCAAGAAAAAAGGCCATGTGGTTTAGCTCAGGAAGGGCTAAGCAGTCAGACTTCATGCCCTTCGAATTTTTCACGCAAGCTTGCATGCAACTGAAGCCTCGTGGCCGACTGGTCAGGGCAGTCTCATGGAACTCACCGTGTTTTCCTAGAAGGAGGCCAGGCCAGTTTCATGAGTTGCCGGGGCTCAGTTTGAAAAGGTGTTGTTTCTGCAGCCTCCAGATGTTGGAGGATTTCAAGACCCCACCGGCCCAAAGGAGCAGAGCTGAGACTGAGGCATGCTGGGAGTTGTGGTCTTTGTGGATTTGGCTCAACTCAAGAGACACCCTTGAGGGACGGGCTGTGGAGATGCACACATGTGCTAAGGTGCAAAGTTTGGGAAGGATTATCGAAAAGAAATGGGCATGACCCGTCTGCTGCCATTTATGGGTACCCAGAATCATGGTGTTTCTTCCAAGGCCCTTGCACCCCCCTGCCTAACAGTGGGGCTGGCCCTGAACCATTGGAGAAGCATGGGCAGCTTTTGTGATGTCTTTCAGGAGGTGCATTACTTCCAGGCAGCCAATCCTCAGCCCTTCGGTGGCACACACACACTCCCTCTCAAACGCGTAGCCTCGGCCGTCCTCCTTCGTGCCGTTTGACCGCCAAAGTCAAGGCTGGCTACAGCAGGGCTTCCCTAATCCCGTTTGCCCCATAATCCTTCCGTCATGGAAGGAAAAGCCGCGCCTGGCAGCTTGTCCGCAGCCCGCTGGTGCTGCATTAGCCCTCCCCGACAGCTGTGGGGCCTTTGCAGATGGCAGCTGGGCCGGGGCCCATCAGTCTTATTACCGAGGCCCCCATTCGCCACATCCAGGGAGCAGGCAGGGGAATTATTGCGGCTCTCCCATTATCCTTCGCTGGAAGGCGCGGAATTGCGTTTCACAAGGAGAGATTAGGATTTCCACAGCTGCAAAGCCGGGAATTAGAGGAAGCCACCTTGCCGGGAGGTGTTGAATGGAACCACGGCGGAATTCTGCTGTGAAAAAAAGATGAAGAAGTCAGAGAAGCTGTAGGACCCCTAAGTAGACGGGAAAATGCTAGCTTGGGCGACACCTTTCTTTGCTAAAAAGTTACAAAGGTGGCAAAGCCTGGAGGCGTTCTGCAATTTGGGTGGCTTGGGATGAAGGAAGAACCCCACAGGAAAATCAAGACCACCAGGCCGGCCATCCTGGGCTTCATTCTGGCCAGCCGGCTGCTCTGCAAGATGGGGGTTGCAGATCCAGGAATAAAAGGGAGAGAGATCTTTCTTAGGATCAGCAGAGCAGAGGGAGAGAAAGCACCAAGGGACTAGCCCGCCATTTCTCCCCTCTGTGGACCGGCTGTGCCCATTCTGGCAGTGGCGCACAATTATTTATTTGAGCAAATATTATTTAATTTAGTTCCCTTGCAGGGACAAGAAAAGGCATTGCTTCTTTTCTGCATCGTGAAGCATCCCAGTTCACATGCATGCGTGTTGAGATGCAGTATAAAATCACATCTAAAATGCAAGTAACTTTTATTCTTTGGACAATAAAGAAGCAACAGTATTTAAAGCCAAAATAAATAAATAAATAAAATCGAAGAGCAACAGATTGCTCCACAAGGTGCTTTCCGGAGGGGAAAACATCTTCCTGTAAAAATAAGTGTAAAAGGGGGTCAAATTGGACATCCTGAAGGACAGGCAATCCCACAACTCAGTGAGTTAGGTCTCTGGCTGCAGAGCCAGAGGTTGGGAGTTCAATTCCCGTGCTGTGCCTCCCCGACAGGGGCTGGATTGGATGATCCCGAGGGTCCGTTCCAGCTCTGCAGTTCTAAGAGGATGATGGTGATTACTGTGGTCTCAGTGTTATTCACATAGACTGGTCAGTTCTCAACCAGGGAAAGGCGTGTCACTGGGCTGTTGTTTTGTTTGGCAAAAACGGACAGGCGTAGCAGAAATCTACCTCTCTGCTGCCAGCTATTGCGTGCTTGAAAGGTATTATCATGGTTGTTTACGGGCACTGTAGCAAGACCATTTTTTCACCCCAATATTATACCCCTGTAGAAACTCCTGTTGAAATTGTTTTTGTTTGTTTGATTTTGCTCCAAACGATGCCTCTGCTCTTGTTGATGTCCTCCAAACGTCCTGTAACTAATGCCTAGGATGGCGAAATGTGTGTCAGTGGGAACCTACTGTAAATAATAAACAGGATAGCAAGTTGCCATGTAAACATACAAAGGTCCCTCTCCGGAAAACCTGGGCTTTTGGAATCGATCGCGATGGGACTTGGGTTCTCCGAGGTGGCCACGGGAGGAGACGGATGTTTGAGCACCGCCGGTCCATGCTTCCAGCCACGGCTTTTTTCCTCTCTTTTCTTAGGGATGTCCGTCCGTTTTGAAACTCCAGCAGGGCAGCGCTGCTCCCCGGGAGCGCAGGCGACCTCTGCCCCGCGACTTTTCTAAGCCTGCCTCAACCCCTTGCGGACGGCACGACCATCCTCCTTGGCTCCCGGTCGGCTGGGGATTCTCAGGTAAGACCAGAGCGCCAGAGGTGGACATGTCCGCTGCGCTGGTTTGTCTCGGTGAAGGTCAGGACCCTCCGAGGCTACCCAGAAGCGGGCTGGACCTCGACCCATTGCCCGGAGTGGCCTCTAGCTCAGTGGCAAGGGAGCAGCAGGGAGCAGGCACTCTGTTCATGCTCAAGGGAGGCATCCGGCCCCCAAAGTCCCAGAAATTCAGCAGGGAAGTTCGGAGAACATGGGTGTATTTTGCCCGTGGTTGACTTCCCCAACGCAGCGCACTCAACAACTCCCATCAGTCATGCAGGGTGAGAATGATGGGAGTCGTAGTCCAGCACCCCGGGTGGCTAGATATGAGGTGGTCCAGGGCCTGCCGGCAGCTGTCTGGCAGCCCCACGGAGCTGAGTGACACCCCCCCCCTCTGCTTTGCTCTTTCTGGCAGACATGGCGCTCCATCGCAACCAGAAGCTTAACCTCCTGCGCCTGGCGGTGCTCCTGACTGTCATCCTGGCTGGCATCAAGTTTTTCTTCCGGGACAGGTCGGTGTTTGGGGGGCGGTCAGTCCTGGAGTGTCCATGTTCCTCTCTCTCTCTCTCACTGTGCCCATGTTAATCATAAATAACCTTAGAACTGCAGAGCTGGAAGGGACCCTATAGAATAGATCATGGTGTCCAGCCACTGTCCCAGGAGGCCCAGCAGGGAATCGAACTCCCAACCTCTGGCTTTAGAGTCAGAGACCTAAACCACTGAGCTCCCCGGCACTTGTTGCCGGGGGAAGACCTCCTTTGGAGCCTGGTGATGTTGCAAACAAGGTCACCCCCAAATGTTTTGCCCATAGTTGTCGTCCTGGAGGTGGCACCCTCTCCGTGGTATTTCCACCCCATTAGTTTTGCCCCAGGCCCTGTCTCGTCATGGCTCGTAAGGACCGGGGAAGAGCCCGCCCTGTTGATCTTTCCTGCTTTGGAGCTGCCGGTTCCTTCCTCAGTGTGAGTCGGCAGCAGGCCAGACTGGACTGAGATGATGGGACTGTTTGCATGGAACAGGCGGTTGAGTTGCTGTTTTAAGTGCCAGAGGCATCAGCCGGGTATATTTGTGCAAAGGACAAAACTGGAACAAATATTGGAGAGGGAATTAAACTCTATGCTTCAGTCCCAGAGAAAACCTTTGTTCTGAAGAGGCTCAACTTACTGTGTTCAGAGGCCATGTTGTGACTTTATATCTTTGTACCACAAAACACCAGGGATTTCCAGGGATTAGCCACAGGAGCTCAGCAAAACCTCCATATTCATAAGCAGTCTACCTTTGAAGGTCAGTTGCTGTGGGGGCATCTAGGAGGGGAGGGGTCACTGAGCAAATGCCTGAGACCTTCACAGACGGTCGTTCAAAACAACCACCGTGGCAAAGTGTGTGGCAGACCAGTTAAAGAGTTCTAAGCATTCAGCTTGAAGGACCCTTTAAAGGGCAAATAGGCATGAAAAGAGCAGGATTTGTGCCCCAGAAAGTGGTGGAAATTTTCAGTCAGAGGCTGGATGGCTACTGGTCAGAGATAGTGTCCCTGTGGACTGTATATCATGGAAAAGGGGTTAGACTGGATGACCTTTGAGGTTCCTTCCAACTTGACAGTTCTGTGATGCTTTTATTCTGGGGGGCTGTGAGATTCCGTGATCGCTGGTCCAGTCCAGAGCCATAGGACACATGTACCCCTACCACACTGTGGCCCCCAGAGTTATAACAAGATCCGTGGATGTTGGACAGGTTGCAGGGGGTGGCGGTTTTCTGCCGGGCATGTTTTAGCACCAGCCACCACCACCCCCTTGCCATGCTCTTGGTATCTGGCTTAACTGTTTGCCCTCCCTTCCTCCCACCCAGTTTCACGCTGGACCAGCGCAAGGACTCTGACCCGGAGGGCGGCTTCTGGGGCCAGGCCGGTGACCTCAAGCAGTCTGCCAAGTCGAGAGGCCCTGCCTCAGAGGCCAAGGTGCCCATGCCAGCCGCGGGGAAACAGACGCGAAAGCAGCCGCTCCAGGACTTCAGCTCGACCCAGATGCGACTCGTTCACCTGGACCTCAAGGGGGCGGCCCCCAAAGTATCCTACCTGGAGCAGGTGAGGTGCACCCCAAGCAGGGTGAACAAAGAGGCCAGATTTATTATTTTAAAAGACCTTGGAAATGCTTTAGCGATAACTGGCCCAGGAGGCATCAGCGGAGTGTGGGTCTGCCTGTGAATGCCGATGAAAAGCTTCATCTCCTAATTTTGCAGAGGGAGACCCCCCTTTTTTCCCTACTCAGCTGGCAGCCCTCCAAACAGGTGTGAGGATGTCGCAACACTGTGTGTAGTGCAGGATGAACACCATCTGCCTTCTGGAGAGAACGGAAGGAACCAGTTATGTCCCAGATCTGGGTTGACTCAAGCTATCCTGTTGCCCACAAAGTCTTGCTATGAGTCCGTATAAATACAGTAAGAAATGTAAGATAAAGATATTCCAGGACCTGAGTAAATAATGCCAAGGAAAGCCACCAGCGATAATGCTTGCATTTTATTTCCCACTCGTTGGCTAGAGATGAGGCCAGCAAACTCTGTACGGTCCAGCAGCATCTGTAGACCTGCCTCACTTCCTCCTCCGGTATTTGGTAATTGCCCGTGGTTATTCCCATAAAATAAGAGCGGAGGTGTGTGAGTGGGATGACAAATTCTGCTCCCAGACTTCCGGGCTGCCAAGATGCAGAATACTTTTAAAGGAATCAAATCTCTCCCACCAGCCATGCACATGCATGTGTCTTCATGTACATTGTGTGCATTCGTGTACGCAGAGGTGTCGTGGCTGGGCTTCCTGTGGCCAACACGGGTCCGGGTGCTCCTGGCCGCGTTATTTAGACTCTTTCCGCATGCGTTTGCTTCTCTGCTTGTGGGTGGGAGGAGACATGGCCGTCCTGGATTGTTCCTACAGTTTGGGCAGGTGGGGCGCAACCCTCTGGAAACCCCCAGCCACCCCCCACTGCTCCCCCTACCACCAGGGCAGGGTGGAAGGTGTTCTTGGCTCTTACAAGGGGCCGACTGAGTTGCAAACCAGGTCTCGCTGGCTCGGGTGCTGGTGACGCCATGCCCTGCCTGGCCAGTGGGCATCAGCCCTCGCTGGAGACTTTTCTTCCCCTACGTCCACTTCCGAACCTTGCCAACCAGAGGAAGCTTTGGGCCCTTCCCGCCTGCAGTGTTCCCAGGGGGCCCTCAGCAAAACCTACACATTTTGGTTTCACGCCTGCTCCCCTGCAGATCTTCCCGCTTTTCTCCAAGCTGGGTGCAAACGGCATCCTGATCGAGTACGAAGACATGTTTCCCTACAGTGGCGAACTGGAAATCCTCAAGTCTCCATATGCTTACAGGTAAGCTGAGCTGGAGCTCTGCTCCTTCAGCGGGCTGGGAGGGGGGTGTCCGGGCTTGTGGACGGCATGGCGGATGGGAGCTGCACAAGCAGGCCAGGATCTGGATCCACAGGCTGGAAGGGGTGGGCATGCATGCATGCATGAACGAACGAACGAACGAACAAGCAAGCAAGCAAGCAAGCAAGCAAGCAAGCAAGCAAGCAAGCGTGCTGCTTACATACCACCCCATAGCACTTAAAGCACCCTCTGAGCGGTTTACAGGTGAATTATGCAGGCTACACATGGCCTCCCCTGTAAGCTGGGTACTCCATTTAGCGACCTTGGAAGGGCAGAAGGCTGTGCCAACCTTGAGCCAGCTACCTGGGATTGAACTCAGGTTGCGAGCAGAGTCTTGGCTGCAGTGCTGCAGTTGAACCACTGTGCCACAAAGGAAATGTTCATTTTTCTGCCTCTCCCCTTTCAATTATCAGGCTGGTTGCTCCGTGTTCTGCCTGTAGGTGCCATTTCATGGTCTATGTGCAGAGGTAGTTCTGCATTTCAGTGTGGCTTCTCCAGGGAGTGGATTCTCTTCCACCTCCTCTGTGTTGCTCCCGCACACCGTCCCCTCTTCACACGGCCCCTCATCCGCCAGTCAGGGCCACTGCCCTGCATTGCCTCATGTTAGGAGGGGTTTATCCCAACTAGGTATGTAAATCCTGGTCCATCTTGTTCTCATCAGAAAACGTTCTCGTTGCCCAAAAGGCACCAAGATGTTTTCCTGCCCCACTGATGAGATTTCTCGTATTGGTGAGAATCATTTTTACACAAATTACTCAAAACTATCCGGCCAGCTGCTTTGCTTTGCTTTTTTTTCTTTTGAAAGAAGCCTTGAACGGATTGTTTGCATCCCCTTGAACCCTTAGCCAGTCCTTCTGTGCTCACTGTGCCAGTGTGGTTTGAGAGGGAGCACTAGCTTTACACAAATTGCAGACACCATGCGGGAGGGGTGGTGGGAAAAGCAAGAGAAAGGTCCTTATCTAGCAGGTCTCAAATGCCCTTCGTTGTGTTGAGATCACATCGTGGACATTGACTCCTTAGCATGAATGCCTTGAGGTTAAAAGAGTTTTACTGTTGGTTTATGCAGGGGGACAACCAAGCGGGTGCATCTCCCGTTCTGAAAATAAGGTGTCAAAAGCCATGCTCAAACAATACCTTCAAAAGGTTATTTTAAGAAGATCAGATGCTTTGGGTGGCCTGTCCTATTTAAGCCAAAAATGTGGAAGTTTTTAAATGGGCGACGTATTAGTGCAGACACATTATCTCCAGCCTCTAGGAAAGCCGAACCAATGAATCTGAAATGGTGATGAGCAGGGAGAAGATACCTCCCTGCATTCCGCACCGTCTCCTCTGGTGTTGCTCACCCCCTTCTCCTCTCCTTCCTGCCCATCTTACAAGCCCCCTCTCCCTCCCCCCAATTCAGACCATTGCTCGTGCTGACTTGTCCTCTTCTTTCTCGGCAGCGAAGGCGACATCGATAAGATCCTGGAGCTGGCAGAGCTCAACAAACTGGAGGTGATCCCGTTAGTGCAAACCTTTGGCCATGTGGAGGTAGGTAGGTAGGTAGGTGGCCTCTGGGCTTTTTCAACGCTGGTGGCCGTGCTGGGTCTCTATAATCCCATTCAGGGGTACCACCACCCCGTCCCCTGAAGAGGAAGCAGGAGGGCACCTGTTGGTCTCCCACATGCACCTCGTAGGGGTCACTGCCTCTGCTGACATCCACGGTCCAGCGGGAGAGTGGACAGCCTCTGTATTTATGCCCGTAGGAATCTTAAGCATAAGTGGGAGGCAGTCATGGGGGCGCTGGGGGGTGATGCAGTGAGGCACTTCCTTCAACCCAAAGTCCAAATTCAATTTCGGAGGGGTTATCGGAGGCCACCTTGAAATCGTGGCCAGTAATCTCGCCTCGCCTTGCGTGACGGACCTTATGTCTGTTCAGCACCAGTTAGGCCTCATCTGGAGTACTGAGTTCCGTTCTGGACATCACACTTTAAGAAAGATGCCAGCCAACTGGAGGGAATGACGCGCCACCCCTTGGCGGCACGCTGAACATCGCAGGACGGCACCCCTTCTTCTGGCGTGTCCGGAGAGGCTGTGGGGCTGGCCGGCCGGCCGGCTTATGCCACCGCTTTGTAATGGTGCAGTGGCTTGTGTGTTTGGGGTGAAGGCGTGACCAGGAAAGGTGGCCACCCCTAATCCCCTGGGGATTTGCTCCCTCTCACTGCAGTCCCTCATTTACGAAGGCCGCACACCCCACTGGGAAAAGATTTTGGGCGGAGCATGCACATTTATTCATGAAAAGAAACCAGCATATCATGTGTGCCTCCCCCCCTCCCCCCAACCGCCAAGGGCATTTCCTTGGCATTCTTACTCAGGTGAGGACTGTGGCCACAGGAGCCACGAGGCTAGGCTCAGGTGCTCCCCTCAGACAGAGGTTGCCGACTTCAGATCTGGTTAGGCTGGTTCCTGCCCAGAGGGCTGGATGACAACTGGGCTGACGCACTGAACAAACAACCGGCCCTCCTTCTGTAGATTTATTTGTCAAGCAGAAATCTGATTCTCCAGACCTGGGAGGGGCAGCTGGCACCACCACTCCCACCACCCCCCGGCCCTCCCGGGAACCGTGCCCACAGCAAAGCCGCCTTCTGCTCCGACCACCAAGGCCCAGCCAGTGCGACGGGTCCATTTTTCTGCCCTTTGCTTACCTGGGGTTGGCTGGCCCAGCGCCCCTCGAGGCCAACCCCACCCCAACCCCCTGTGACCTGGCAAGCTAAAACTGCAAAGGAAAACAGGTTGCGTGCCTAGTCTGGAGGCCAGGCAGAAGAAACCCGGGTTTTATTCTCTGGGGGCTGCAGTTGCCAAGGCGGAGGTGGGCCAGATCGGGCGGGGGGAGAACCTCTTCCTGGCTTTTTTGTTTGTTTGTTTGTTTTGCATGTGCATCCCGGATAATCCCGTGTCTTTGGGGGGGGGGGACCCCACATTCCGGACATTGCTTTTTTCTTGAAGCATTTAGCGCTTTAAACATTTTGCATGCATATTTTGAAGTCCTTTCTGAACCATGCCATGTGCTGCTGGGTTCCCTCGGGTTTGCCCTGCTCTCTTTTCCTAACCTAACTTGCAGGGTTGTCGTTGTGAGGATAAAACAGGAAGGAAGGGAGGGAGGCCACGTCTTCTGCTGGAACTCACTGGAGGAAAGGTGTGGTGTAAATCCAGTAAACAAACAAGAGACCCTCGGATTTTTTACCCCTCCGCAGCTCAGCCTTCCTGCCCTCTCCCCCCCCCCCCCGGGGGTGTCTCTCTTTCTCTCTTGCAGTTCATCCTGAAGCATGACAAATACCGGCCCCTGCGGGAGGTGGAGCGTTTCCCCAACAGTTTCAACCCCCACGTCCCCGAGACGCTGGCCCTCGTGAAGTCGGTGCTCAGCCAGGTCCTGCGGAAGCACCAGCGCTCCCACTGGGTGCACATCGGGGCGGACGAGGTCAGTGGGGTGGGGTGGGATGGGGGGGAATCCGGCTCGAAGATGTGGTGCTCCCACCAGGTGTGGTAGACCACAGCTCCCATCTGGCTGGGGGTTACGGGAATTGTAGTCCAATGCCACAGGAAGGCACAAGATGGGGAAGGGTTGCTCTGAAGCATCATTTTCTGGAGGAGGATTTATGGCGTCTCCCCCGTTTGGATGGGGTGAAAGCTTGCAGGGACCCGTGGGTTTCCCTGGGCTTCCCTGTCTTGGAAGGAGAAATCCTTGGGGGAGCGAGGCCGTGCCTTTGTGACATTGTTCTTCCTGGTTGGTGGGAAGCCCACCGTTCTGATATATGGAGCATCCTCATCTGAGATCCCCAGGGAGAGGCACCCTCGGATGTTCACCACCTTCCAAAATGACGCGTTTAGTCCTCTCCTGCCTTCTTTCTCTGTCCTAAAAAAAAAAAAAAACCCTAAAGGGAAGAGGCTGGGTCGAGCCAGAGGAGCCCAACGAAACCCAAGATCCAGCTCGACCCAGAGAAGAGAGGAAGGTCGGCTCAGGATCCCCAGCGTCTGGCCCGGTTTTTAAGGAGATGGAGATCTCTCGTTAAATTCAGTCCAGAGACAGAGAATTCAGCTTGATGGGGGAGAGAGTGCCGGAGTTGTGCCAATAGCAAACCAGACTTGCACACACGCATGTCCTGCCAAAGGAGATGGTGTGGGGATTGTGCATGCACGGATGTGTTATCTCCTTTGTCACACCTGGGTTGCATCCTGTGGTGGGGAAGGAGAGGTGGAGAGGTGTGCACGTTCCCCCCTCCTTTTCCCCTTAGCCTAGGCTGCTTAAACACCCCGTTAACCCTCTGCTGTCCGGCTCACACACACACACACACCGGCTCCCAGCCGGACCGAGCGGGTCGGGACGCCTCCCGTAGCCCTTCGGAGGCCTGAGGGAGGAAGGGCTTCCCTTTCACGGTGCCAGTGGGGTTATTCCCGCCAAACGTGGGGTTATTCCTGTCCGGAGCCCACGGCCAGCCCTCGGTGGCTGAGCAAGGATCGTGTGGAGGGAGATTGTAGAACACACACACACACACACTCCGGGTGGCAAGTTCGCCTTCCCGACTGTGTGCAGAGGCCACCGATAGAAGCGCGCCTGGAGGCCTGCGCACGGGGAGGGGTGCATGCGGGCAGGCTTCCGCCCCAGGAGGTCCTCCGGCCAACCCATAGCAGCAGCTCTTCGCCTCTTCTGCCCCCCCCCCCACAGGTCTTCCACTTGGGGGAGGGCATGGATTCCAAGAACTGGATGAGCCGCAACGGGGGGGACCTGGGCAAGATGTACCTGAACCACATCCGGGAGGTGGTGAGCTTCATCGCCAGCCAAGCCAGCGGCTTCCAGGTCCTGCTTTGGGATGACATGCTGCGGAAGATCACTCCGGGGGCCCTCCAAGGTCAGTGCCGAGGCCACGGCAGCTTCCTGAGCCGGGCCATTCGGGCCCCATCACCCACGGGTGAAGGGGTGGTCAGGGGAGATCTATTCAAGCACAGCTGGGCCACAGGCAGCCTTCAGCCTAATCTCAGGGTGTAACTAATGCCTCCTCTTGGATCTCTCGGGAGGGGTGGGGCTGAAGGCAAAATTGAGAAAAGTTGTGGTTTGGCTGCAAGGCGCTAGTCCTCAGTATCTGTTTCCTGAATCTGGGCAGAAGCTTTTCATTGCAGCCTTCTCTCTTTCAGATTCTGGCATCGCCAAGCATGCTTCTCCGATGCTGTGGTTCTACGCCCACGACTTTGATACCCAGCAGATCGGTTTGTCTGCTTTTTATTGTTTTGTTTTCGTTTCCGAATGTATGTTTTCCCCTTTTGGTTAAAATTGTTTCAAGCTGAGGGATAAATAAACGAAACTGGAGCCGTGAAATGGGGAGAAATGGCAGAGGAGCTCAGGGCAGACGAAAGGGAGGGTGGAGGCGCCTGGGAGGGGGGGCCGGGTTTGCCAAGAGGATGTCAGAGACGTTCAGAGGAGGTTATGCTTGTATCGGGGAGCGTTGAGGCATGGCAGGGGTGGGTATGGAGGATCTGCTGATCTGGATGGCAGACGGAGGCTTTCTCTAGAGTAAAAAGCCTGCTGCAAACCCCTTTCTAACCCTACCCTATTTGGAGGTAAATCTCAGTCCTGCAGTTCAGTGTGATTTACTCCTGAGTGCACAGGGCTTCAGCCTTGAGGACTAGGCACTTGTCCAAAAGCGGAAAGGAAAGGTCTCGGGACTCTGTGGCGTGAAATCCGGGCCTCAGGGAGCACAATGTTCAAAAGACGGGGCCCTGCGCATGTGTCCCGCACAGCCTGGATGCTGAACCCCCATGCCTGAGGACGTAAGTGTGCCTCGGTGCCACCTCTACCTTCCTCTCTGGTCCCATCTAGGAAAATACATTGCCAAATACGCCGAGTGTGGCTTCAAGACCATCTGGTTCGCCAGCGCCTTCAAGGGCACCACCGGCCCGGCGCAAGCCTGGACTCCGTTGAACCACCACCTGCAGAACCACCTGAGGTGGCTGAAGGTCGTGCAGTCGA
This sequence comes from Intellagama lesueurii, assembly GCA_037013535.1. Taxonomy (NCBI): domain Eukaryota; kingdom Metazoa; phylum Chordata; class Lepidosauria; order Squamata; family Agamidae; genus Intellagama; species Intellagama lesueurii. The sequence goes on from JBAJHW010000012.1 coordinate 1,195,277, forward strand.
TGTCCGCCACGCCTTCCATCCGCTTCCAGGGCCTCGTCCTCACCGGCTGGCAGAGGCAAGTCCGCCGAGCGCAGGGGCAGGGCGTGGGGGCCCGGGGCCAGGAGGACGAGGGAGAGCCAAGCCAGAAGCCCAGATACTCTCGTGACATCCATGGGGAAGATGCCTCTGGCCTCCGAGAGCTGAGCTTCGGCTGAAAGTCAGCGCCCCCCAACCCGAACGCTGGCCCTCTTAATTTCCCCTGCCCAGGGGAAGGCAAAGGGAGGCACTCTGCTGATGCTCAGAGACACCACGTTCTCAACCCCACCCTGCCTTCCAGCCGGAGTCGCTGGCAGTGAATCCGATTTGGGGTCTCCTCCCAACGCTCAGTCACTTTGGGAGATTTCCCAAAGATGCCTTTTTTGGAAGGAGGAGGTTGCAGGGGGGTGGCGGTGGGGAAACACACACACACACCCCAAACGGGGCTCAGCCCTTTTCTTTTGTGGGGAGGAGGGGGGGGGAAGCAGGCTCTTTGGGGTGGCAGCAGCAAAGACACCGGGACTTTTGACGCTGCCGGGGTGGGTGGGTGGGGGGAATCTCTTCCTGTGAAATGGGATGTCGGAAGGTGTTTGCAGGAATGATTAGGGCTTTCCTCCCCGCACATCACAGCAACCAGCTTTCCTCTCCCCCCCCCCCTTCCCTGCAGGTACGATCATTACTCAGCTCTATGTGAGCTCCTGCCGGTCGGCATCCCTTCCTTGGCCATCTGCCTCCAGACCTTGGTGAACGGTGAGGGGCCCTGACTGAGGATTGGCAGTGGGGGGGGGGGGGGAGAGGACGGGGGGGGGATGATGGGACGGGACATGGAAGGGTGGAGGAGCCGGTGCCTCAAAGGCACGTTATGACTCACGGGGTGTCCTGCATGCTTTGGAGCCTCTGCCAGGCTTGTGGTGTGTTTTTTTTTTTTTTAATCCGGAGGTGCAGAATCAAGGGCCTCACAGGGATGGATGCGCACCAGCCCTGAAGGCACCGCCTGTCCCTGAGTACCTGCCCGGCTCAAGACTTTGAAATCAAGACTCGAACTAGGTTCAGGGGTCCTCTCCCAGAAAAATCTCCTCCTGCCTCCCCCTTCCCCACCCTTTAGAAGTTATTTGAGAGCCTCTGTGAGGATGTGGAGAGACGTTATCCGAAGCCCTCTGTCTACCCTTGGATTTCCAAAAATCTTTTGTCCAGCTGCTCTGGCTTTAAAAATCTGCAACCGAAGCTCGGCAGGGCGAGACGGGGGGATGATGGGTCCTCCCTTTTCTCCTCCTTCAGGGGGATTTACTGAAGCCACCAAGAAGAAAGTCTTGGCCATGCTGGGCTTCCAAAGCATGAATCTAGAGAAGAGCACCTGGTGGGTCTTGGCGTGTCTCTGTGTTTTCAAAAGTGTCGCTGGCCCCCATTCCTCCCTCCTGTCAGCAGGGTTTGGGGTTGGAGGGGTGGCAGGTCTGGTGGCTTTGAGCCACCAAACCTCCAGGCAGCAAAAATCACAAATCTACACCCTTCGGAGGGAGAATGTCTCAGAGGCTCCTTCCGGCCGTACAAACTCTTCCACGGTGGGAGAAACCATTTGGGGGTGGGGGGTGGGCTCTCCTTGGTGGGAGGTTTTTTAACTAGGTGACTCCTGAGGGACCCCTCGCAACCCTCCCTGATTCTACGATTGGGCATCTCACCCTGGCACCGCCTTGTGTTTCCACCAGTGATGGCAATGGGGCCTTCCCAGGCTCGGACATCTACCGGATGGTGGAACAAGTCAACAGCCAGCTGAAGGACTCGGTGGTCAAAGTCCTGGAGGAAGAGAGGTATGTGTTGGGGCGGGGGGGGGGGGAGAGGACTTTTGCTCCCCAGCGTACTGTCCCATGGGGCGGGGGGTTTGTCAACGTGACAGCAGGGCACCTCTTGAGTTTTAAGAGACGTGCGCCCTCTCTGCCCGCAGAGGGCTTCTCCACTCTTATCTCCAATCGCTGATCAGAGATAAGAGTGAAGATTTTGCTCGCCCAGCTCTTTTTTTAATCTCCACTCTGTGGCTGGAGGGAAGAAGGGGGTTTCCTTTCTCAGCCCTACACACAGGAACTCTCTTCATCGGCAGAGGAGGCGTCTGGGTGGGCGGAGCGGGGAGCCCGGCTTGAGAAGGAGACCTCGATTTTCTGGAAGAAGAGACCCTTCCAGGCCAGATCCAGCATGAAACCGTACAGAAAGAAAAGCATCCGTATCAGGCAGGAGAGAAATGTAGCCGACTGGCTGAATAAGCACAGTTTACTTGTATTGATGCAGTGATTCTTACTAGGACTTTGGCTGGATTTGGCTGGGAGACATGTCTCCTTTGATCTTGGGTCGTCAGCTCTTACCTCTCTCTCTCTCCCTCTCTCTCTCTCTCCCTCCCTCTCCCTCTCCCTCTCCCTCTCTCCCTCTCCCTCTCTCCCTCTCTCCCTCCTGGCACGGCAGCTCCATTAAGGGATGGTTCAGCCCCTACCATCGGAAACACCAGTTCGGCAACCCTCGCAACCTGGAGAACTTCGGCAGCAAAGTGCTCAAGTGAGTGACTTCTCCCCACCCCGGCCCGGCCCGTATTGCAGAAGGGTTAGGGTGGGACGAAGGCTCCACATCCCCACCACCACCACCATCAGAGATACGGAGAAGAGATGCTCAAGCTTCAATCGGGGTGCCTCGTTTTGCAAGCGCCTTGCAGCCGGGGCCCTTTGTTTGAGTAAAACAGGCAAGCTGTGCGGATGTGTTCTACTCTGATTGAGAGCAACGATTATTATTATGTGCTGCCCAGTCGATTCTGACTTAGGGCGACCCTTTCCAGGGTTTCCCAGCTAGAGAATACTCAGACGTGGTTCTCCCTTCCCTTCTTCTGGGGACCCGAGTGCAGATTTTGCCCAAGGCTCCCCAGGCTTCTCCTCTCCTCTCGATTCCAACGCGGGCTCTTTCTCCCCAGAGTCCACGAGGACTGGGAGAGCTTCATCCAGACCCTCCGTTCCCACCTGGAGGGCGTCTACTTCCCTGACACGGTGGAGGAGTGGATGGAGGAGAACATCAACCCCCACATGGACCGGCTGCGCGAGTTTGTCCGAGACTTCAGGGAGGTCATCCGCCTCAATGCCCGGCCGAAGGCTCTCGACTAAGGACCTTGTGGCGAGGGGGTGGCCCAGAGACCCAGGCCGAGGGGGTGGCTCTTCAGTGGTTGCATATTAAATACGGGGGAGGGGGGGGGACGGAATAGGTGGGACACTGAGCCCAGGCCAAGGAAGGCAAAGAGTCGGGGGGGGGGGGCAGGCTTTGTTTCCCGGCATGACAGGACAGGGTACGTCTCTGGGCCAGTTCCCAATCTCCACCCAGTTCCTCTCCAGAAGATGGGGACGGGGTGGGGTGTGTGAGAACTAGGCTTGGCAGTGAACAGAATTGTGTCCCCACCCCACCCACCCACCGCCGTGAATTTGGATAGACTTCGTGGATCTGTGGAGCTGCTTCCAGAGTTTTTCTCCAACAAAATTCTTGTAATGAGAATCTGGAGTGGGGGAGACACTGTACCCCCCTACGCCTGCCTGCCTTCCTTCCTTCCTTCTCTCTTTTCCTTCCTTCCTTCTTTCTATGTTTAGTTTATATCAGTGTATGAAACACCCTTTGTATAGGAGTGGTTGGGCAGACTGCAATCCCCAGGATTTGGGGTATGCTAGCTGGGGGAAATCTGGACATTTCAAGCCCCCACCCCAAAGTCACTTGTTTTAGCTTTTGCCTTAAGGAGCACCAGAAACTGCTTTTGGCAAGCTGGATGCCGCCTCCCTGAGAGGAAGCTGTCTTGTGTGATACCGTAGCCCGGGGCCGAGGCCGAGGGGCAGCTGTTGCCTCTTTCCTAGGGGGTGTTATGGCGGGGAAGGGGGTTAAATGGTACGGGAGGAGAGGAGAAAGGGCAGCTCATTGCTTTTCAGGAGGTCCCGTGCACTGTCTGTCTTTTCTCTCCACTGCCCCCCCCCCCAGCTCCCAGTCTCACCCCCCAAAACTGGCTGAAGCCTTTGCCCTCAGCAGCTCGAGCCCAGCGCATGGAAAAGAGGCAAATCTGCCGGTCTGGGGAGGAACTGGCTCTCAGGTCCCCTCCTGAGCACAGGTGGAGGCCAAGGCCAGACCCTCTTGTCAGCAAGCTGCGGACCTGGACGTCAGCCAGAGAAGGCAGCCGTGGGAGAGGAGGGCCTGAAGCCTCCGTGGCGCTTCTCCTTCCCCGGGGCCCACGGCCCTCTTTTAGGGTTGCTGTTCTCTCCTGGGCCATCTGGCAGCCTTGCGTACAGCCCACCTTCCGGGGCTGCTCCCCCAGATCCCCTCCTCCTAGATTCCGGTAAAGGAATTGCCCAAGGTGGACCGCTGCCTCTCCCTTGACCCTCTCTTGGGCTTTGGAGGCTGATGGCAGGCAGGGAATCCCCCCTCTCTCCCCCCCAAGGGTTGACACAGGTCCTCCTTGCTAAGCTCTGCCCCATTTGGGGCAGAAAAGGAGCCCCCACCCCCACCCCCACCCAAGCACCTTTGGAGGGAAAAAAGCAGAGGCTTCAAAGCGGCCAGCCTCAGGTCAAGATTCTCAGGGCAAGAGAATAAACAGTCCAGAGGTGCCAGTTTTGATCCCCGTGAAACGTTGAAGGCCCTTCTCACGGGCACCTGCAGCCATGGGACCCCGGGGAAACGGGGGCAACGTGAGTGACCCCTGCTGCTCCCCTGGCCTCCTCAAGGCCTGCTCTGCCCCCCCCCGGCAGGTAAGGCTCCCTGGACGAACGGTCTCTCTGCGGAGGGTCAGCAGGACTGCCCTGCGTCCAAGAGGTCTAAGAAGCCAAGGTCTCTGCGGCACGCTTTGAGTGTCGTCTCCTCCGCCGTTTCTCTCCGCCTTTTCCTGCGGCCAACTGGGCTGTCCTCCTTCGAAAGGGAGACCCACACCGGCCAGTGTGTGGCAAGCGAGAGGCTAAGTTCTCCCCCTCCTACAGTCCTCGTAGGGCTCTGGGGACGGACAGCTGTTGCCGCTTCCCAGAAGACAAGATTTCGGTTCGGGTTGGAGATCTTGTGCGTTGTGTTGCGGTTTGGGGGGGTGCGTGTGCTTTGTACGGAACAGATTCCTTCTGTGACGTGAACGACGACCGTGAGAAGAATAAAGTATTTTTTTATAAAGAAAGGAGCTCTTTAGGCCAGTGTATGGACTTAATATTGGGTGGGCGACTGTAGGAGGGTGTTGCCTTTGCAGATCTCTGCTCTGTTTGGGGCGCTCTGTTCCTGGGCTTTGTAGAAACAGCTCCCGGAAAACATCCTTAAAATGATTTGTTTGTTTTATTTGAAATGATCCAAGTTTAGAAACCTTATGCTTTTGGGTCACGACGGCCGGAATTTCCCAAGCCAGCCGGCTGCGTTATTTTGGGGGTGGCTGTGTTTGGTCCCTTGGGGGTCTTCCAAGTTGGAAGGTTTCAGTGGCCCCTTGGCTACCCAGACGTTGGTGCCATGCAAGGCTCGTTAACAGAACCAAGATCTGGACCTCGCTTTCTGTGGGCTTCTTGCTCTGAGGGTTGGAGCGTCCTCACACACTCCATGGGCCCCACGCCTTTGCTGCTTGCCCTGGGAGCCAGGCTTGGCAACTGGGCTCTCGTCTCTCCTGGCCACTTCTTGCTGCCGGGGCTGTGCTCCCCTGGGACGAAGGGCCCTTTCTGGCCAAGAGGTGGCATCCTTCTCCAAGGCTCCCTGCCCGGTGGGCGAGGCCCGGCTTCCCTCAGGTGTGCCCCACCTGTCCTTTTGCAAAGGGCTGGGTCTTCTCTCTCTGACTTTGAGAGGATCCACACCACCTACCCCTTCGCCGTTGGATCTGAGAAGATGCATGACCCAGCTTTCCGTCTCTGTCAGAAAGGCTCCAGGCGGCTTGCATCGATTGAGGGGGGTTAACATTACTCATTTGAAGAACAATTAAAACACACAAAAGACGGGTCCCTTGCCAAGTGCGGGCAAGAGCAGCAAGGGGGCACATCAGTCACAGACATTGTCCGCTTGCTCCTCCTCTCTCACAAGAGACCTGCGTTCAGGTCTTGCCCCAGAATCCATTTTGACTCACGGTGCCCAGACTGGAGCCTGGCTAAACCTTACGCCGCCAGGGCTTCTGAGCATGCACTAAGTACACTTCCTTTAAACATCTAAATAACCAGAACTAGGTCCCGTGGGAGCTCAGAGGGCAGACACAGGAAATTCCCGTTGGGAACGAAGGCTCTGCTTCACCCAGAGAGCCCAAGTGAGGCGTCCGGATGGAACCCAGCGCCGTTTGCAAAGGGCTGGGTCTTCTCTCTCTAGCTTTGAGAGGATCCCTTGGCCGGCTGGGAGACCAGAATCCCTCCGCCATGCTTCCTGTTCCTTCACCTCTTTCCCCACTGAGCCTGGTGTTCCCGCAGCCTGGGAAATGATGGATTTGCAGCTGGGCCAGAGGCTCCCACCACCGAGAGGAATCTGGGTCATTCCTGCTGCCTCCGCCGGCTTTCCTCTTGAGAGGGAACCATGTTCTCTCCCTGGCGCAAGTGTCTCTCTCCTTACCGAGCGTGCCACTGCCGCCTGCAGGAAAGGAGGCGCTCCAGGAGAGAGAGAGAGAGAAAAAGGCATTGCATGTTCAGCCTTGCTTTGCCAAACAGAGGCCAAGGGCTTGCTGAGACGGCCAGGTCCTGTGGCTGGGATACATCACCCAGAGAGAATACTTCCCCACATGGAAAACCTACGGATCAAAAACAAAGAAAGAAACCAAGCCTTGCAGATAGAAACCTAGATTGTCAGGGAGCTAGGGTCTCCTTGGGTGCTTGCTTTCTAAGTGAAGGAAGTTTTGTTTTCTACTGGAGCACCCAATCATGCGAGATTCCACCAGTGGTCAGTACAAGGGTGGCCGCACATCTTTCTTTTGGAAGGATCGTCCTCTATTTGAAGTGCTGATGGGGGACAACCACCCTTCTGAAAGGGCCCTGCATTTGAAGGGCTGGGTCTGGTCCATCTCCAGTTTGAAGCTCCAAAGCTCAAACGGGGAAGTCGGTCAAGGATGTGTGAGTAGCCACCATCCAGGGTTTGCAGCACCTGGATGGTGGACTCACCAGCAGGGACATAGATCACCCCGTTACAGTCTTCTCCACTCAAGCGAGAGGCATCGCCTTGCTGTTTAAATTCCAAGAAGCATCCCTAATGCACATAGAAATGAGCACATGTGTTTGCACTTGGATTGGGGCCCTCTTCTGTCCTCCTTTTGGATGATGTGAAAGCGGCCACCCTGGGTGCAGCCTTCCCATCACAGCAAAGACCAAGAGAGAGACTTGAGTTCTCAAATCAGCAGCAGTCCATTCACGTCAGGGCCAAAATAGGAGGTCAAAGCACGAGTCCTTGTGAGGTCACAGCAGCATGGCAGGCAAAGGTGGGGAGGGGAGAGAGGTCTCTCCCACCACCACCACCACCCTGGCCTTTGTCCTGCTATTTTTAGGGTTTCTGCAACATGAAGGCTCGTGAGTCGTGATGCTGGTGCTCTGCTCTTTGCCTTCTTCCAAAGGGCCCAAGCTTGGCATGCCAGAAAGCCCGGAGCAAGGAGAGGGGTTGGAAAAGGAGTGGGTGGGTGCATGCTCTCCCCCCACCTCCTTTGCTCCCCCCCTCAAAAAACAAAACACCCCTTCTTGTTCCACTCTCTCGTTCCAGGCTGGTCTGGACAAGAACACTGCCAGGCAATGCAGACCGGCTGCAAAGTTTTATCTCAGGTCTCCCTTGTCATACAGAAACACCCGCAAAAGAGTCTGGGTTCTTCAGCAACAATCTGATGTCCAAAGGTTGCCTCAAGAGGCAGTTTGGGAAGATAATTACAGGCGAGGAGGGGGGACAGTGACGGACGGAGGGGGTCAGGTCCTGGCAGCACAATGCTCAGCCTATGGGGACATCTGTACAGAGCTCATTGCAAGGAAAGGAACCCCTTCATTTCAAGTTGAGCAGAAACAGATGTTAGAGATAATCCATAATTTGTCATCAGAAGAGGGGAATCTTTAACAGCTGAGAGCCTCTGAGTGCATGGTAGGACTGTTTCCCATTTCAAACCATTTGCAAATGAGCTTGCTTTGTTTTCTGGTTGCTCTTTTGAAGGCTGATATCCCAAATGCGAATTCTGCTCAGCATCTCTCCAGCAGGAACACACCGGCCAGCTATAAACTGATTGTGCTCTGTGCTCGTGAGTTTCTTGTGGATGTGTGTAGGTGAACGTACGCGTGTCCCCGGGAGGGTCTGTCTGCACCTCAGCCCTGGTGGCACGTTGGCACCAGGAAACGCGGCTTTATTGGGAAACTTGTTTGGAGAGAGCCGAGCCCCCCGTCTCCCGTCCTTCCGCTCCCTCGGGCGTCTGCTGCTGTTTAAGCTGGTCCGTTGTTCACTAATAAGCTGGGAGCCCTTTGGATTAAAGGCTGGGCGGACAGATGCCACCAGGCGTCAATGTTTGTACTGGCACCACTGAGGGACCACGGAAGTGCAGCCAGAGACAGAGAGAGACTCTTCCAGGGGGCTTCAGGCCGCTCCGCCGAGCCCAGCACGGGCCGGAGCTGAGCCCCAGAACCCATTGCCTGAGGGGCTGACAGGTCTCAGCTCCCCCACGGACTAAGAGGCGTGCCTTCCCCGCTGGCTGCCACCAGCCATAGCAGGCTGCTCAGGAAATACCAGCCAGAGTCCTCTGGGTGATTGGTCAAACTGATGGGGAGCTCAGGGGTTGAGGTCTCTGGCTGCAGAGCCAGAGGTTGGGAGTTCGATTCCCATGATGTGTGGACTCAGTGATCCAGCTCTGCAATTCTAAGGTGATGGTGATGGCCTATGTAAATGAATTCACACAAGTCACAAGCCTCTCATTAATGAGGCACTACGGGTTGTGGTTCCTGGTTGTGTGTGCAGTTGTGTGATGGACACATAACCAGGAACCCTGTTGTCATATTGTTAATTACTGGCAATTTGCTGCTGTGACTTACATGATTATTACACACAGGTAAGTAGCCAGTAAGATTCTTGCCTGTGTTTACCACCTTCCACCGTACAAATCCTGTCTTGTTGTTTTTTATCAGAGGCTGTATTTTACGTTTCATCACCGACGGGAAGGCGGGTTGGGGGACCCAGTGGCGTGGCAGGGTCTTACGTGCAGTGGCTCCTGTTAGGAGAGGGGGTGCCACGTCAGCTTTTCCACGGCTGCTCTGCCTTGTGGCTTCATGGGGTTGCTGTCCGGTGGTTTTGCATGGTGCTTCTCTCTAATCGCCTTGGCTGGCAGGAAGAGGATCAGCAAATGCTCTGAATGGACAGAAAAATGGTAAATAACCGCTGTTGTTTTACTCAGGAAACTTCTTCAGCTGTTTTACTTCCCACAGGAAAGACAAGAGACCTGCTGATCTCGTAACAATCACCAGGGGCTAGCAGGCATGGGACCAAACAGAAGAGGATGGGGGTGGCGGTGTATTTATGTATTGCTTTGAGGTGTGTCCCCCCCCCCCCAACACTATTTTTCAAGGAGTGAGTTTTCTCACAGCTATAGGGAAAGTAAGAGAAAGAGTAAAAAGAAAAGCCGAAGGTGATGGACAGCACCGTCTCTTAGGCATCAAACTGCTGCCAGTGCTGGAGGCTCAGAAAGACGGCCCGGCCTCTCTTGTTATCCTGCTGTGTGGCTTTGCACAGCAGCCGGGTGGGTGGGTGTCCTCAGATTAAAGGGGAGATTAAGCGGGGCTTCCCCGCCCCCAGCCCCACGGCCAGTCCTAGATTGGAAGGTGGGGGTGGGGCAGGGGAAGGGACCCTGGGGAATAGACAGTAGAGGATGATGGCGTGGTGGCTGGCGAGGCGCAGCAGTACTTCTGTGCTCCTGATGTGGCGAAGACCACACAGTCGCGTGGGCACAGGATTCTCTGTGGGGTTTATGCTCCCCCTTTGGAAACGGTTGGGCTGTGTGATGGCCCTCTCCCCCTTGACCCCATTTGAGCGGGGGGGGGGCAGGACCCTGTGCACTGCATCAGGCTGAGCGAGCGGGACTGGCCACCCGGTTGGATCCTTTATGCAGGAGCAGAGATCCGAGCCCAGCTGAGTCCTAATCAGACACTCCAACCGCTTTACACCACGCCGGCCCACCCTTCCTTTTCCCACTGCCAGGAAATGGGGTCTGATCAGGGAGAGCTCCCCAATACGAGGAATTCAGAGCCAGCCTAAGGAGCAAAAGGCTGGTCTAGGCTGGCTGGACAGACTTAGTAGGGTGTCCCACCAGCATCCTCTTCAGACGATCAAAGCATAAGGGTAAAAAATGGGGGGAGGCAGAGTTTCTTAGGTCCCAAACCTGGCCATGCTCAACCACAGGGTACCCCCTGGCCTCCTGCTGGCATGACTCTACTCCACATGTCCTGTTTGGTTCCACGCATGTGCTTTCATGCCACACAAGACCTCAACCTCAGCGTCCTCTGCAATGTTGTGAGTGGTGTAGGGGCAAATGGATAGGACTGAGTGGGTCTACTCTGCTGGATTTTGGGCACTGCTGTTTAATTTTGCCTTTTACAGCTTTTTCCCATGGACCATGGTGCTTGCATGGCAACCTGGAACAATGCCCTAGGAACCTGAGAGAGAGAGAGAGAGAGAGAGAGAGGACTCTGGTTCTGCCAGCCTTTCAGGGGTCTTGCTCCTTGACTCTGTGTTGGGGCCTGGAAGCAGCAGCGCACACAGGGAGTGACACTCCCCCCCCCACACACACCCCAGCCTTTCTAGGAGGGGTCCGTATCGGCCAGCGCCACTCAGCTCTCCATAAGCATCTCATCAGCCCTCGGGATGCGGGGTCCACTGATCTTTGGGGCCGCACTCTCCCGATGGGAGGAGCGGGCTGGACCATCGTGGTGCTCAGCAAGGCCACGAGAGGGCAAAGGGCCTTGATGAGGAGGCTGCCATCGCTTAATGGACCGGGTGGCGCTGGGGCGCCGGTCTGTTCCTTCCGCGGATTCAGCTGGACCCGTTTTTCTTGAAAGGGGATGGGACTGGACAGCCCAGGTGATTCTGGACACAGTGGGCTTTGGGGGTTTTTCCTTCCTTCTGTGGAGGAGCGGTGTGCGTCTCGGCTAAGCGTCCACCTCGAATGTTATTCCAGAGAAGGGCTGTGCATATTTTTGCCTTCTCCCCCCCCCCCGAAGTCCCCAGACCCTCCCTACATACAAAGATGTGTTTGAGAGGAAGAGAGAGGGGGGGCGGTCATGTCCCCCCCCCCAAAGCCAGATCCGGTCAGGCCGTCTACATCGCGTGCCACCCCCACCTTCACTCAGCTTAGCCATTTTTAGAAACAGGAAACAACTGGGTGATTTGTAAAAGGCCCAGGACAGCTCCTGGCTGGTGCAATCAGCCAAAATTTTATTTATTTAACTCCGTGGGCAGAATCTGAAGGGCCTACAAGGCAGCTCCTGGCCTTCCCTTTGCCCATCCGTGGGCAAGAGTCAAAGTCAGTGAAAACAAGGGAAGATGGGCTTTGGAAAACCGGGTCTTCCCTCAATGGCCAGCCTGGGCAGTTCCCTTCCTCCAGGCCCTACAGACACATTTCCCACCCACCCACAGGTCTGCTCTCTCTGGGACCAAAGCTTTTGACAGGCATACTTGGGTTGGGTCGAGGCCCAGAGAATTATTTATAGATCAGGATCCATTCCCACCAGGATGCAGTTGTCACCAGAGCTCTCCTCAAGCCTCGGTTCATCGTTTCCCCTCTGCCCACGCAGCAGCGGGTTCAAATGCCAACACTGACACCCCCACCCCCCCGGAGCCCCTCCGAGCCAAAGCCACTGGCAAGATCTGAGGAGGGACCTGAATCTAGATGGCTGGGGCTCTCCTGAAAGAAAAAGCACTTCCCATGCCTCCACAAAAAGAAAAAGACCCAGGTACTGGGTTATTTCGACAAATGTCTTGGCCTCAGAAGCAAAAAAAAACCCCAATCAACTGCTGGATAGCTCAGGGGTTGAGGCATCTGGCTGCGGAACCAGAGGTTGGGCGTTGGATTCCCCCACTGGGCCTTCTGGACAGGGACTGGACTCCATGATCCCACAGAGTCCTTTCCAGCTCGGCAGTTCTAAGATGATGATGGAGATGATGAATTGGGAAGTGTTGCCCACACACTCCTGTCTTCTGCTCCCCATCTATGACCAGGAAAGAATAACGGTGCCATTTTGCCCATCACAAAACAGACAAACCAACTCAGCAAGTCTGTCTTTATGGAAGGGCACGAACCGGTCCTCCTCCGAGTAGGGCTCCCTGCCGCCCCATCATCCTTTTCCGATATTGGTTCCTACAGGTTAGGAAGGGCTTCCTAAGGGTTTGAGAGCAGACTAGGGAGGCCCTCAAGCAAAGCTTGCCTCTCCCAAGGATGCCTTAGCCATGGTTTGGCTGCCTTGCCCGGGAGTGGGCTGGATGAGCCCTGGGGGTCCCTTCCAGCTGTGCATATCCCTGACGTTTCTCTAAGGGAGGTGTGCCCAACCGCTGCCTGATGCGCCCAGAAGCATCCTGCCTCTGGCTTGGAGCTGAAAGTCTACCTCCAAGAGGCTTTTGCCCTGCAGGGCTTGGCTGTGGCCCTCTGCACATGCCCAGGGACTAGATTTCTTTGAGCTCAGCAGCTGCTGGGCACAACGGGGGAGGGATCCCCTCCTGGCCCCTCTACCCGTGCTGGCCGTTCCTCCAGTCTTTCCTGGACGGGCTCGAGGGACTGACGCCCTCCATCCTTTTAGGACCCCCAGTGCAACAGCTAGGGGCCGGCCGGGCTGTTTGCACGCGCTCAGGGGACCTCTAGTCCGCGCGCCGGCGACTCCCAGGTGGAAACCTCGGGGGTGGAGCGGGGGGGGGGCGTCCTCCCTGGCCAGCGCGCGCTCCGGGCAGGTGCGGGGTAGGGGTGGGGGCTCCCGGGGCCGCCGGCGGGAGGCGAGGCGAGGCTGGGGCGGGATCCGCCTCCCCTTCCTTCCCTCCTTCCTTCCGGGGGCGGCGGCGGCCCCACCAGGAGGGCGCGCAGAGGCAGAGGCAGCGGCGGCGGCGGGCGGGCGGGCGGCGGCTCTTGCAGCCCCGGCCATGGAGGGCTGGCTGCCGGCGGCGGCGGCGGCGGCGGGGGAGGCGCCCGCGGGGGGCGCGGGATCGAGGCGCCGGACGGGGCCGAGCCACCCGCCGCGGCACCAATAGCGGTGCGCCAGAGGAGGCGGCGGCGGCGGCCGGAGCGGCGGCCCCCCCCCCCACCGAGGCGAGCCCCCACCGGAGCCCGGGAGCCGAGCCTGCTGCTGCGGCGGCGGCGGCGGCTGCTCCTGCGCTCCCCGCCCGCCCGCCCGCCCGCCCGTCCGTCTCCATTGCAGCAGCGGCCAGAAGAGCCTCCATCCTCCTCCTCCTCCTCCTCCTCCCCCCCACCCCCAGCGCCCTCCCTCCTCGGCAGCCCCGGGGCCCGAGCCGAGCCGGCGGGGGCGCGCCCGGGCAGGATGCGCGGGCTCTGAAGTGCGACCGACCTCCCCGCTCGCCCGCCGGCCGCTCCTCCGCGGTGCCTGCCCGGGAGGGGGGGGGGCAGCCGCGGCCAGGCGAGGCGAGGCGAGGCCAGGCCGGCTCCCCTTCGCCTTCCTCCTCCTCCTCGAGCCCCGCGAAGCCCGCCCGCCATGGGCAAAGACCAGGAGCTGATGCAGGCGGTGAAGGCGGAGGATGTCGCCGCGGTGCAGAAGCTGCTGCAGAGGCCCAAGCCGGGCAAAGCCAGTGAGTGACCCCCGGCCGGCATCGGGGATCGGGGGGGGGGGGGCGAGGCCGGGCTGGGCAAGCGGGGGGGGGGGGTCCTGCTCCGACCTCCCTCCTCCAGGACTGAAATGCTGGGAGGGGGAGCCCCCCCCCGCTCCCAAGGGAGCCGGCTGCGCTTTCGCACCGGGCGGGCGGCCAAAGGGCAGCGCCGGAGGCTCTTTGCAAGGGCGGGGGGGGGGGGGCGTCAGCCCCTCCCGTTGGGAGACCAGATGCCCAAGCAGGAAAGTCTCCTTCCCTTCCCCCCCCCTCCCGCCCCAGGGCTTTGTCAAGGAGGGGAGATCGGGGCCGCGGGGGCGCGTCTGGCTCCCTTCTCTCTCCCCCCCCCCCTTCGCCCGCTCCAGCCCTGCCCAGCCTGGTGGGTCGGTGGGCTCGCCAGGCCGGGCACAGCGTTGGCAGAGAGCCTTCGGGCCGAGGCTGGGGAGGGGTGGGGGGGGCGGCCCAGAGACGGATGGCCCGGGGCGGGAAGGGCAGGCGGGGAGGGGGCGCGCCGGGGGCGCTCTGGAGAGGGGGACCCCGGCTGGAAGGAGGGGACCTCGCCTGGCTTGAGCACCGGAGGTGGCCGGGAGGGCGTGTGGCGTCGCCGTCGTCCAGGAAGCCGAGGGCTCCTCTGCTCACCCCCCCCCCGGGGCCGGGCGGGGGACCGGCGTGTGTGGGGCCACCCCCGGTGGCTTTCCCCCCTGCGCTTTCCGGAGGGCGAGGCGGCTGGCCAGGGGCCGAGGGGCGCCTGCATCCTGCCCTCCTGCGCCGGGCTGTCTTGAGCCAGAACCTGGGGGGCTGCAGCCTTCCTCCTCCTCCTCCTCCTCCTCTTGTTGGCTGGGATGGTTTGGTGGGCCCCTCCAGACCTGCAGGTGGGCTGGGCTTCAGCGCCGGCTGGGTCTGGGGAAGCCCTTTGGAGCTAGGGCGCCTTGAGGGTGGATGGGGGGCTGTTACTCTAGGGCCAGCCATGCCTGCCAGCCTCTCCTTCCATCGCTTGGGGGATTCCACCCTCCTTCTAGAAGGAAGTATATCCCCACCCCACCTACCCCAATCTTGGGGTGGTGCGGGGAGGGAGAAAATGAGGCTTTCCTCTTCAAACTGAACATGTACAATTGTGTTATTTACACACCATGGTCCTTGTGCCCAGCTTGATCTGGACACTGATGTAGTGGAGCCCGGGCTCAATGGGTCAAAGCTGTGGGATTTTCTGAATAGCAGGGTCTCTGAGCAACTCTACCGTCTCATCCTTCTCAGGTATCCTTGTTTTCTCAGAGTTTAAGGGCAGTCCTCAGAGCTGCTGGGAGGGAGACGGGTTTTCTGAGGAACTGTAGAGGGTTGCAAGCTGCCCCGGCTGTGATGCAAAGTAGGTGGGGGTGGTTTAGTCTGGAACGGGCCATTGAGAGCCATTAGCTTTACAAAAGGCCTCTCCTCGTTGGTTCATTTGGATCCATTCAGCCACCTACATGGTTGGACTCTCTTTATGAGATGCTGGTAGGCTCTTGGATGGCTATGGGGACTGTCATGATCAATATGTTCACTTCCAAACTGACCATGATGCCACAGGCTCTGGACAATGAGAAATATTAGGGCTGTGGACAGAATAGTCCAGGATCCCTCCTCCCTCTTTTAGAGTGTGCATTGGGGGAATAAGTCTGGATTGGTCCCAAGAAAAGAGGGGTGGGGAGATGAAACCACAAATTGCAGTGACAGAAAAACAGGTTTGGGGGCTGCAAATGTGCTTCGGGTGCGCAACCAAGGCTAGAAGGCACACCTGGGTCCTTCAAGGCTTGGTTCTTAGCCTGCTACGCACATACTCTTATCAGGACACAGAGAACAGCCTAAGCGGGATGCAGTCTTTTTCCAAAATGTTTTCTGAAACTTTACTCTTCCCCAGTCCTCATGGTATCCTTGCAAGTGGTCCTCGACAGCCTTCTCTCCCACTGCTTATCAGCCTCTGACCTTTTGCCATGCTCGCTGTCCTTTTGTGTACCCCCAAGTTCAAGGCTGAGTACAGCAAAGTGTGCTGTTTATACCCCTCAGCGCTTAAAGCTCTCTCTGGGCAGTTTGCAATTTAATTGTGCAGGTGCACATTCCTCCTCTCCCCCCCCCCCACGAGCTGGGGACTCAATTTGCCAACTTCAGAAGGATGGAAGGTTGAGTCAAGCTCAAGCTGGCTATCCGAGCCCATTGGGCTCAAACTCAGGTTGTGAGCAGAGTCTTCACTGCAGCCCTGCAATTTAACCACTGAGCCACAGAACACCTTTACTGGATCCTTTAAAAGTTAACAAACAAAGCAAGGCTGTGAATCTTGCAGAATGCTTCATCAGACAGAGGCGACATTAAAGCCAGACCGGAGGCAAAAGGCAGCATCCTTCTTTGTCTCACACCACGTTTCAGACCATCTTTGTTGGATGAAGCGTCATGCAAAACTTGAAAACTTGCTCTGCATGTAACGCTCAACCCAGAATGTTGTTTCTGTTGAGCCTCAGTCCCTCTCCTGGTCTCCTGTTTCCCTCACCCACCGACTTACTGAAAACAACAGATACAGACGACCGAATCGCTGTAAATATACCAAATGCCATTCTCAGAAAACACGGGCTTTTTCCTTTTTATCCTGCAGGACGCGGGTTCTGTTTTTAGAGCCCTTGGGGCACACTGGATACACAGCTGCCTTCTGGGTTCCCCAAGAGATGTCGGGGTGGGGGGCCCGGAGACCCCTAAAAAGGTTCTTCCCTGCAGTCGACGTCTTGGCCGTGAGAGCCGCCGGGTCTTGGTGGCCCCACGGCTGCCTGGGCCCCTTTTGTTCCTTCAGTTGCTTTCTTCTCTCTTTTTCCGCGCCCCAGGAGTGAAAGTTAAAGCCACCAGTGGCACCACGCATGGGGGGGGGGGGAATGAGTTGGCTTTCTGCCCCCTGGGCTCTTGCGAGGCAAAGAGGCGCGTACATTGCAGTCGCAGCCCTGGAGAGAATTTGGGCTTCTGAGACACGCTCGGTGCCTCTGGCTTTCTTGGCTTTTAGACCAGCACTTCTCATCCCTGGGAGTGGAGTGTGATGACAGGTGTGATGCTGTTTGGCTTGGCTCCCTCCCTTTCTCCGAGCTCGATGGAGCGGCTGCCTTTGAACCAGGTCAGGATGGGGATTAGGCTTCCTCCATGGGGCTTCCAGGAAGGACTTCCTCTCCCCCCCCCCCCACCACTCTGTTGCACGGAGTCCTGGGTATCAGTTTTGCCTGCCTGCAGGTAGAGGCTCTTATGGAAATGCCTTTGGATTGAACTGGCCTCGTCTGAGAGCCATGCTGAGCTTTTTCTACAGCAGGGCAAACAAGGCTTTGACCCAAGCTGCTGAACTTGGCAAGAACCAAAGGTGGGGGGCTTGAACCTTCTTCCTCTGCAGGAAAGGGCACCCAAGCACCTGCCCCAGTGGCATGTCTCACCTCTAGCTACTCCTTCGGGGCAGGAGATGGGCTCGGTCTCCACTTACCTCTGTCATTCTGAGGTCAGATGAAATCAAAGAAGTGGTCCTGTTAATGGGCACGATGCACCAGAATGTGGCAGCATCCACTGTGGGGAAGTTACTTTGCAGACAACAGCTGGGCTTCTCTGGCAGTTGTATTCCATGCAACCAACCTCTCCTATCTCTGGGAAGGCTGCCACCTATGAAAACAGCTGGCTTGTGGGCAAGGAGGCGGTTACTCCGCAGCGGTTCGCTCTGCCCAGCTTGCACGCTGTGTACGGTAGAGCATGCAAGACCTTCGATGGGTCCTTGCCGTGGATGGCTTGTGTAGAAGAGACGCAGGGTGGAGGTCACTTCGGAAACACCGCAATCTGATCTTAAAGCCTGGGGCCTGGAGACTTCACTGGGTGGTACTGCACTCTGCACCTGCCCAGGAGCCATTTCTGCCTCTGCCTTCTTCAGAGTTTCCAAGGCTAGATCCTGGAGCGGAAAGCTGGGGGCCAGCCCAGCCCAGCAGCTGTTTTGCCCAGGCCAGGAAACCTGGACGGCAAAAGTAGAGCCGTCTTTACTGAAGTGTGTTGACTACTATTTCCCAGCCTTCACCCTGTGATGCTTGGGGTGGTGGAGAAGAGGGCGGTGGCCACACAGACTTGGAGGATGGGGCTCTCGTACCTTTAACAGTTGGATGAGAGAACAACCGTCAACAGGAAGAGCTGGTCTAACAAGTGGCACCTGTGTTAAACTCCCGCCTCCACAGCCCTATTAAAGGCATAGGAGCCCGGCATGCTATTCAATGTGGGCATTCCAGAGGAAGAGATAAATGCTGTGTTGGGGGGACCGGTTTTGCAAACGCATTCAGAGCCGGCCGTGTTCCTAGGGCCCTTCTGGGCTCGGCCATTCACATGGGCATCTGCACCACACCGTTTGATGTGACTTTAACTCCGCCGTATGGGATCCTGGAGTTTGCAGTTTGGGGCTGTGCACAGGAGGCCTGGGCCTCTTCCTTGCGCTCCAGCAGATAATTCGGAGAGGCTCTGACTACAGGTCCCAGAATTCCAAGGGATGGAGCGGTGAGATATAAATTAGGATCAAACGGGTACAGCTGTGTAGTTGCAACAGCTTTTTCAGCACCTGCAGCTCAGAGGGAAAGGAAGAGCAGCGCTGGGTGATTCTGCTCTGCCTTGCATTTCTCCACTGGTGGGCCTGGTGAGTGACTGGTTTCTGTGTGCTTCTGAGCTGGTTCTATACGGGGAAGTTCAAGATCTTGCTGGTTTCTGACTAATGAAAAAAAGCATGCTTTGGGGTGTAGCAGAGTGTTGAGTTGTGGCTCAAGACATCTCAGGACTCATCCCACTGAGTCTGGAACTCGAGGCATGATCCAGAGCACAGGTCCCCTTTCTCTTTTAGCCTGGCCCACTGTGCTGGGTGGTGATGGTGATTCGAACTCAGAGGTGGGAGAGGCCAGTTTATCTCCTGCTCTGAACTCACTGGCGGAAAAGTAGGATAAGTGTGCCTCTAATAAATTAGTAGAAATTGGCTAGAAAACATTGTGATAAAATATTCGACATGTGTGTGAGTGTCTAATGTGCTATAACTGATATGATATAAATATCTCACTAGGATTGACCATCTTGGTTGTTTGCTCTCTGGAGATGGCTTTCTTAAAAATAAAAATTCAGCTGAGCATCTAGTCTTCTCCCTTCTTTCTTTCCTGTAACTCTTGATAATTCATATCCGTTGACAATAGAGTTCAGCTGACGCTACTTCCCACGAGCTGTAATATCAACCGGGGCCACTGGATACCATGGAGTGAACATCCAAAACCTTCTTTAAGCCTGGTCTCAAAAATACATTTTGTGTGTATGCAGAAGTATATAAAATGCATGGGCACACAAGATGGACCCCTTACCCAGTCCTGCTCCCATGAATTGCAATGAGCAATAAAATGTGTATTTGTATCCCCCCCCCCTTTGTTTTACTTTTAAATGGTTTTAAAGCTGTTTTAATTCAGCACTAGTTTTTAAATAACTGTAATTATGTCTTAAAATCGTAGCTTACTGTATTTTCAGTTGCACTGATTTTATTGCCTGGCATGAGCTGCCCTGGGCCCTGCGCTAGGGGAGAAAGACAGGGCAGATAAATAAATAGGTAAAATACTGGAAGCGCCCACATGATTTACAACTGGAGACTTCCTTCCTTCCCATCAAGAGTACTTCCAGAACCAGAGATGGGGAAGGGATGGCTCCCACCCACCCCAATCATGTCCAGAATATTGGCCAAGCGGGCTGCCTTATTCTGGGAATTTTAATCCACAAGGGTTTCCCTTCCTTCTGGAAGAAAAGCTGTTTGGCTGTCAGAGAGGAGAGCAAATGCAAGTGGGGGGGGGAACCCCACCATTCCAGTGTTCTAGGTTTTGGGGAAATGATGTTGTGCTTAGGAGCATGGATGTGCTGAGCGAGCAGAGCATTGAACACTCTTCTCCCCATTCATTCTTCTTGCAGCTGTGAGAGGACCCCTTTATCTCCTCCTCTCAGCTCTAATTGGCTTGTGGCATCCTTGATATGGAGCTGGTGATGGTGGCCTTAAGTGTGCCGTTCTTTTAACCACTGTGTGTGTACGTGTGTGTGTGTTGGGGGAGAGAAATTCCAGGAAGGGCATGGAGAGAGCGCATATGGGGTGCCATTGTCAGCAAGCAGAAGAATGGGCAGAAGGTAGATTAGGATTGACATTGATTGGGTTTTGGGTGGTTCGCAACAGATTGGGCAGGATTTCTGTTCCCCAATGGCCGGCCCTGTCGTTAGACAGAGAGTATGAAGAGCCTCTGGCATCTAACTTGAGATGTCATGGAAGGGTAACAGTTACTATTATTAGGTTTAGAAGAAGTAGCTGTGTTAATCTGTGCTAGCATATCAGACAGAAACAAAAGGAAACTAAAAAAATGAAGATGATAAAAGATGTCGTGGCACCTTAAAGACTAGCTGCTATATTTTAATGTGAGCTTTGGTGGACAAGGCCACTTCCTCGGACCACGAAAGCGCACACTGAAATACAGCAGTTAGTCTTTAAGCTGCCACAATGTTTTTATCATCTTTAATTTATTATATGAGTTGTTATTATTTTATTGCCTGGGAGGAAGTGATGCGTGTATTTCCTGCTTCTAGTGTCCTTCACTGGATTTGGCTACTATACGTCTTGATTATGGGATGGCGGGGCCACGCGTGCCATTGATGGCCCCATCACTGTGGGCCAAATGTTCCAGGGCCAGTCTGGGAACAGGCCAAGAGCTAAACCAGCCACCCCAAATTAAGTTGCTTTTCAGCACATACAGATTTTTATGCAAAAATGTGGCTCCGGTGTGTGACAAAAATGGAGGGAGGCGCCCCCCCAGCCTTGTTTTATTTATCTCCATGTGAATGTTTGTGCGTCGGTTCGTTATCAAAGGTGCCAGAAGTCTGGGTGTGGCGTCTTGTTTTTGCTTTTCTGATACACATTGGAAGCAGACTCGTTGGAAACGGGGTCTGGTCTCGGTGCCTGCGGACTGGGCGGACTGGGTGCTCAGAGCAGAGATGGGGAAGGGTATCGACAACGTTCCCCCCCCCGAATACCTGGGTGGCCATGCTTTCCCCAGGGTGCTTCTGTAAGTTCCCCAAAGTCTGGCTTGCAGTCTCTTCCCCCCCCCCCCCACACCAATTCTTAGTTCTTGGGGGTGAGGGATGCTCACCTGCCTGAGCCTGGATCATCCCGACCCGGAGAGAGGCACCTTCTTTGCTCGGAAAGGCCAGAGCCTGAGGGCTTTCTATTTTCGGAGTTGGCACAGAAGGGCAGGATGGAGATTTGTAAAATCATGCATAGGGGCACAGGAGGGCACGTGGCATTTTCTCTCATTTAACCCAGGCGGGGAAGGGAGAACTTGAGGGCATCCAATTAGCCTGATTGGCAGGAGGGCCTGGCTCTGGACAAACGAAGCATTTATGAACAAAAACAGCCTAATGAAGGGAGGGCATGGGCGCGAGGCAGCCCTGGCTAGTGGTGCCGATGGCCTTTGTCTCTCACCTGGGTGGCATCTGCCACCAAGGTGAAGGGGGCTGCTCAGGGGCTGGGGAGGCCTGGGTTTTTTTCCCGCTCTCCCAGACTGACCTACCTCACAGGGTTATCGTAAAGAAAAAAACGAGGCAACACAATCGGTGTGCTTGCTTCCAAGTCTCTGGAGGAAAAGTTGGATAATAGAGAATAAGTTGTTCATGTGTTAACAAGGTGGGGTTCCTGTTGCTTCCCTTTCTGGAGAGCCTGTACAGACAGGTGGCTTAAATGGGCCCCGGTTTTGAGTGGGGTGAGGACAGAACGAGGCTTACCTCCATGCCCTCTTCATGTACTTCCGCCTCCTGGTGTTCCGTTCTCATTTGAGCCTGGTTCGTTTGCTTCATTTTCATGACGGTCCTGGGTTGTATTACCCCATTTTGCTGTGACTCTCCTTCAAATGTGCGTAAAAATAGACGAGACGAGACCTAAGGTGGAAATAAGAAAGAGGCAATAAACAAAACAGTGGCAATGTGCTACACTGAAACATAATTAAACATTAGAGTGTTGAGATACGATTAAGTGCAAATTCGACCTTTTTTTTTTCCTAAAAAAGGAGGCGTGTGACAGACTGTTAGTGACAAGGTGGCTTGGAAATGCAGTCCTTTCAGGTGTTGCTGGAGTTCCCATAAGAGCAGCACGAGCCGGTGTCTTGACTCTCCCCTGTGGATGGCTCACTCCCCTTTGGGGGTCTCCTCCAGAGGCTGGAGCCTGGGTGGCAGGCCCCTGGGCAGAGGCTGTGGCTCAGGCTCCCGGAAGGGAAGCTGGCCCCTCCCTCTCTGAGGATGATGGCAGTGGAGGAGGCAGGACCAGGTTGGGAGGCGATGGGCAGTGAGAAGGGGGCAGGCGGTTGGTCCCCTCCTGGCATGAACCCCCAAAATGAACCACAAACGGGTTTGTCTTTCAGGTGTGGCAGTTCATGATGGTTTGTGGTTCGTGGTTCGTAGATAGCCCCGAACCACGAATCATCATGAACCACCGATTTCCCAGTACGTGCCCATCTCTGCTTTCAAATGATAAAGTTGCCAAATGCCTATTTTTGTCGATCTGCTTCAGGGTGAATTTTGCAACCAGCCGTGACTCTGGAAGACAACCATGCCCCGTCTGCCTGGATGAGGGTCAGCAATGTCCCGCATGGGCTTTGTGTTCTTCTGTGGTCAGCCTGGTCATGACGAACAGGCTTGTGGGCTTCCCATGGGCATCATCTTCTGGGTTGGGGTGCTGGCCTGGGGAGCCCTTTTGGGTTGGCTCCAACTTCAGGGTGGTTCTCCTTCTGGGAGGGTGGTCGCCAGCCATGCCCTTTGCCACAGCTTTGCTGTGAGGTCCCCTCGCTGTGAGTTGTTGCTCCTTGATTCTTCCCTTTTAATTGTCTTAAAGCTCCCAACAATCTCTTTAAAGCTTTCCAAAGCAGCTTAGCTATGATCGCTGCAGCAGGGAGAGCGGGCCTTCACGTCTGGTGATTATTTCTTCTTACTTTGTTTGAATGTAAAGCTCTCCTGAAAATGTATCTTTTAAGGAGGAGATTTAAAGGGATGTTTTTTGGGTGCTTAAAAAAAACAACAACCCAGAGACTGTCACTGCTTTGCGTGCAGCTGGAAAAGGAGGCTTAGAGTTCACGGCAAGCCCATTCGCACGGGGGGGGGGGGATTTGTGTCAAGCCCCCCAAAAGGCTCTTACTCACTAGACCTGAGGTCTTACTGTGGCCTTAATCAAACAGAAGTGTTTAGATGAAAGAGCCAGCCTTGCATGGATCTTCTGGTTTTCCTGGAGGAGTCTAGCTTGGTGTCATCCTGATGGAAGGCAAAGATCTGGGTGGGTGCAGGATGTCTCGCCCAGATGGAATTAGTTTAACCCTGCTCAGTCATTACTCCTTGTATGGGCTTTCAGCTTCCTTCTCTTCTGGGCAGCCGTTAATATAATTAGCTTGTTTCCAACCATACCTGTGTTGGATCCTCGTAACTTCTGAGCGGGCATCAAGTTCCTTCATGGTTTGTTTCCTGCAGGCTGAAAGCTCAGGAGTGGCAGTGAAATAGACACTCCACGCATGCTCAGAAACTCCCTCTCTCCTGCAAAGTGGCAGTGTTTTTTCATGGGGTGAGTGGATAGTCTGCCAAACCAGATTCCAGCTGCTGGTGGGGTGTCCAATTACACAGCTGCCTCCCCCCCCCCCGTGAGGAACAGTGAGGTCGTGGGGTGTTTCTTAAATAGCTGTGTGTTGGGCATTTTCTGATTCAGAGTGAATGGGGCTGAGAATGCTTAGGTTTCCGGCTTTCCCAAACGTGGGTTCTTCCAGATGTGTTAAGCCTACAGCTCCTGTAGGAATGCAGAAGGAAACAGCAGTGCCAGAATGCCTTCCGAATGCCAACAAGACTCCAGACGTTTATTGCGGTGGCTTGGGGGTAAAATAAAAACCTCCATGCTGTTCTGAGCGTAAACACACCCAAGTTAACTCAAACAGCAGGTCAGGCTGCAGAGCGCTGCTGCCTGATCGTTTTTGAAGTCTTTCTTCAATGGTTATGATTTGGGGGTTTTATTTTAAAGACCTTGAGGAGTTGCAGGGGGTGCCTGTGTTTTCAGCTGCTTTCACAGCAGGGTAGAGTTTGGCTAACCACCTCCGGGCATCTTGTTTCCCCTTTCCAGCTTAGGGTCCTATGGAAGCAGAGGGTGTATGTGGCACACTGAACAGCTGACATCTGTGGGGTTCTTCACAAGGGGCTGGGGTTTGGTTGGGATTTCTCCACCACCTTTGCTCTTTAAATACATTCCCTCTGCCAGTCTCAGTAATACGGAGGCTGGTAAATATGATAAACACAGAGCTCTCTCTTCCTTGGGGATGATGGTCAAGGTGTTGCAGTGAAACCCCAGCCTTGATCCTCGGTGAAGCCCTTGCTTTCTCTGTGGAAAGCCACGGGTCCGATTCCCGCCAGTGTCTTCTGGTCAGGATGGGATAAGGTTTGATCAGTTTGTGTAAATCTGGGTGGATGGCAGTGGCCTGTTTTACCACCTACAATGCCTACCAGTGCTTGCCAGCATAGATCATGATGAGGGATGATGAAAAAAAAAAGGTCTGGAAGGCCACAGTTGCCCAATGTGGTGTGGATGATCCTGAGCGATCCGATGAGCCGCTGGGGGCTGACTTAGAATCCTAGACTCATGGAGTTGGAAGGGGCCTCTAAGGTCATCAAGTCCACCCCCCTGCTCAAGGCAGGGATCCAAATCAAAGCAGATCTGATAGATAGTTGTCCAGTTGCCCCTTGAAGGCCACCCGTGTTGGAGCCCTCACCACCTCTCGAGGTCATGGGTTCCGCTGTTCTACTGCTCTAACAGTTAGGAAGTTTTTTCTGATATTCCGCCTAAATCTGGCTTCCCGTAGCTTGAGCCCATTGTTGCATGTCCTGCATTCTGGGATGATGGAGAACAGAACCTGCCCCTCCTCTGTAGGACTACCTTTCAAGTCTTTGAAAAGTGCTCTCCTCTCTCCCCTCATTAGTCTTCTTTTGGCTTGGATTGGGGGGAAGTGATCCACTTTGGTTTCACTGGGGTGGTGTAATCTGCCCTGGGTTTCATTCAGAACGTTGTAGCCGCTCTCCCAGGTGAGGAATGCTACTCGCTGAATAAATTCAGCACCTTGGACACCTCCTGCAAAAGTCAGGGTGAAGGCAGGAGCAGAACCCCCATCCCCACGAAACTGAGGCCAACATCCTCAGGGGACAGATCGGGACAATCCCAGACCGTGGCTTCTCCTTCCTCCGATCCGTAGTTCAAGGGCAGAGGCTGAGCCTCGGGTTCAACTCCTGGCAGGTCCAAAGGAGATTCCCACCGGCGATCGCGCACAGCCATGGCCGCACGTCGGCAGAGACCCGGAGCAAGGGGGCCCTTTCCTCTGACTCAGCTTCACGGGTCTGTTTTGTACGTGGAGTTCTTCTTAGCGTGACTCAATCCATCCGGGCCCTGCCTTCTCTTGCTGGCAGCGCTGAGTGAGTGAGTCTGCATTTCCCTTGGAGCGGGGCTCTGTTTCCAAACCTGTCATCTTCTCTCTTTGCTTGGGAGGAAGGACGCCTTCCCCCACCACTCTTGTGGCTGTCAGTTAATTCTAGGTTCCCTGATTTCCGTTGGATCCCTTTAATAACTTCCTCCCCAGCAGCTGTGGGAAGCCTCTGGAGAAGGAGCAGGGTGTCTCTCTCTCTCTCTCTGTGTGTGTCAGTCTTGTACCTTGCAGGCAAAGAGGGGGTCTGGCAATACTGGGGTCCTCCAGCTTCTGCTGAGAGGAACCTGATGGTGGACTTTAGGTAATTCCCATGCATAGGACCAACATATAGACTATTGGTGTATATGTCAGTCTTTTGCATGGGAAGCATCATTCTCTAATTTAGTAGACTGCAGTATGAAAAACCCTCCATACTAAGCGCATTCTGCATTTGGAGGGACTAAAACCTATTTTTCCAATGTATTTATTCATTTCGAATATTTTTACCCTGCCTAAGAAGGGACCCGAGGCAGCTTACATCATTAAAACACAATATTAAAGCGAAAAACTGTAAATTATTCAAATATTTAAAATTATTTGTTTATTATTATTTAATTAAATTATTTATACACCAGCTTTCTCCCCATAGGGGACCCAAGGCGGCTCACCAACAGAAAAGAAAATTAGAAACACGATATAAATATCACATTTAAAAAACAGTTAGGCATACGTTAAGATTTTAAAAACCCAGTTAAATAAGCACTATATGAAGACTGTTAGGTAACAGCATTACTAAAACACATTTGAAAGGAACAAAAAGGCAAACCATCCCTCAGTCACTGAGGGAAAGCCTGCCTGAAGAGAAAGGTCTTTGCCTGCTTGCAGAAGGACACCCTGGCTCCCAGAGGGAGGGGGACCCCAGAAGCATTTCACTCAGCCCAAAAGAGGATATAGTACATCACTGGGTTTGTTTGTTTGTTTTTTTACTAGGTTCCCTAAAGTTTGGGTCTGGGAAAGGTGTATCATGGAGCGTTTTTTGGCTCTCACTCTGCTCGGCCATGGCTGCAGCTTGTGCAGAAGGAAGGAAGGCTCAGGAGTTCCGATGCTAGAGCTCAGCCCCTTGCCAAGGTCCCAGTGGGAAGAGGGATCCCAGTGTGTGTTCCCACCAGCTCGTTCTCCCTAATTGCCCCTACCCAGCTCTGGCAGAAGACGGGAGTGGGTTGGGATGAAGATCTGGCAGGTTAAGGCCCCCTGAAAACAAGAATCTGAGGTCCACCACCTCCTCTACCATTGCTGGTCCTGAGTTTTTTTCTTTGTCCTTGGGTGAAATGACTAATTTCCAGAGAATCCAGTTCCTCTCCTTCTTTGCTCCATTGCTTCCTCTTGGACAAACTGCGATGCTCCCCCAGGCTTCCTGCAGCTGACATAATTCGATGGGACGCTAACGAGGCTCTCCGGATCAGGAACAGGGAGCGATGCCTCTCCCTCGTGTGCCTCGCGCACAGGACCCCGGGCGGCATTGCCTTTATTAAAGCCCTCCTCCAGAGGAGGGGGACGTTATGGGCATGGCTGGGCAGGATCCGGCCAAAGGTCGGCTAGAGCAGCAGGCGCCAGATGTCTGGGGGAGAAAGTGGTGTGCAGAGGACGGGGGAAAACCTTGAGGGTTCTTGGTCCTCAGCATCTGATACTCTGAGATAGACTGCTGCTGCATGTGGAAGTTTCATAGATCTTGTGGCTCACCGCTTGCATTACCCACCCATCTCTCCATCTGCTCTGCCTTTTCACACCTCGGCTTTCTTGATGTGGTTCCCATTCAGTTTGGTGAAGCGTCAGGAAACCTCAGTGGGTCCAAAATGCAGCAGCCAGATTGCTGACTGGGGCTGGTTACAGGGAGCACAGAACCCTCCCTGTTGCAGCAGCTCCACTGGCGGCCGATCCATTTCCGGGCACAATTCAAAGTGGTGGTTTTTAACCTTAAAAAGCCCTAAATAGCCTGGGTCCGAGCTGTCTCAAAAACCACGTCTCCCTTTATGAGCCGGCTTGGGTGTTAAGATCATCAGAGGAGGCCTTCCTCTCAGTCCCACCACCTTTACTCGTGCATTTACACAGAACAGGGCCTTCTCTGTCGCTGCTCCCAGCCTCTGGAACTCCCTCCCACGGGAGGCCAGCCTGGCCCCCTCTTCGCTGTCCTTCCACCATCAGGCAAAGACCTTTCTCCTCAGGCAGGCTTTCCTCTAAATGACTGGCTGCCGGAGTGTGACTTTTAGACGGTTTGTCGTACCGTACTGCTTAGAATGTGTTTTTGGTGCTGCTTTTGTTTACCGCATTTTAGTCTGGTATTTGTTTGACCCTTTTCAGTATTTGTGTTTAGCTTCGGTGTTGTCTTTTAAAAGATGAAAGCCACCTTAGGTTCTTTTTGAGGAGAAAGGCGGGGCAAACAGGTTTTAAATAAATAAAACAATTAATTTGGGCAGGAGACAGCCGGGTGGGATTCTGGCCCGTGTCATGTTCATTAGTGCCTGTGTTTCCACTGCTCCCCCTCGCAAGGCAATGAAACTTAGACTGGTGGCCGTTGGCGTCGCCGAGAAGGCACGAGACGGGGCAAGTGGAGGCATTTGACGTGTGGATCTGGCTAGACGCCTCCCTGTCTGATAAATCCTCTATTCTGTGCAAAACAACAACAACCACCCCACAAGACTTGGCTCTGGATTTCTTAATTCTGTTCACTGTTGATGGAGCACCGGCTGGGAGCTGAAGGGACTTCACTCAGCCCTGCAGGGTTGGCCAGTTTCGGGTGACTCTGTATTGCAGACGGAGGCAGCAGCTAAACCTGGTTTCCTTAAGCCGATGGAGGCCCTTTTGGGACCGGGGCAAGATTCCAGCCAGGCGGCTCCTGGTCCACGTTCCGGACTTGCGATCAGGTTGCTGTGTGAATTCTCTTTAGATCCACGGGGATAGTTTTTGCAGGAGGTGCTTGGGTGTCTTTCCTGCCTTTGGTAAGGGAGCTGCGGTGCACCTTCACGCAGAAGATACTCCGCTTTCTCTCCTGCCCTGACAGCGCTTATGGGCGACACTCGAGGGACTGTGAAGTGTTTGTTGCTTGTGAAAACACCTGTGGGAGGGCTCGTCCGCTGTGAGGATTTGCAACGACCTCTCTGGAGGTCTGGGACTCAGAGTCGGAAAAGCAGCCGAGCCAAGGGCCAGAGATCAGAGCTTCCCAGACCGGAAGCAAGGGTGCTGAGCGACAGAAGCTCCTCCAGACGGTGTGGGCGAACGGAAGTCTTTGGGGGCCTGGAGGTCAGGTGGTTTTGATGGATTTCTCTTCCTTTCCAAAGTCTGGCACATCTTGGGATTTGGTGCTACTTTGGGGACAAGAGGAGACTAAATCCAGCGATTGACCTGGTCCTGCTCTCCGCTCTCAGGCGGACGCCCCCGGGGAATGGCTCCTGTGTTGCTAAGCAACCTAGGCTTCCTTTCCCTTTCTTTTCTAGATCTACCTTGCACAATCACAGCAGATTGACAGCCACGGCTTCCTGCTGGGGAACCCTTGGATTCGAGGTCTGATTATGAGTTTGTTTGAATCCCCCTTGTAATTCGGGGCAGTGCGCTTGAGCGCTCTAGCAGAGAACTCCAGCGCCCCTCTGCTTAACGGCTCCTTAGAATGGAGCTGTAGCTGGTTGAAGTGGACCGTACTGGTCTAATTGGGTGGCGTAGGTCTCAGTGATAAGTGCCAGCCCTAAGGCAGGGCAGGGAGAGAGGCCGTGGGGCTGTGCCTCTGTCCAGGGAGACACGTGGCTTTCTGTTCTTCGTTTGCATTCACCGTCACCCAGGCCACGGTGAGATCCTGGCTCCCGCATCTCCATCCACCAGGAGTGACTTGGACCACGAGATCTGGGTGGAAAGATGGTTGTTTCAGGACCCACCGGAGGGCAGGGCGGTGGCATTTATTCTGCAGAGTCCTCGCAGATCTCCTCCTGAGAGATGGTGCAAAACACAGCCTGTCCCACCTTGGGAGATCGACAGGAGTCCGCCGGTGCTGCCGGGATGCGGGCGAGGAGGGGCTTGCCGAGCCCTTTTCCGAACCTGTGCCGAGGGTAACAGTCCTAGAGTAGCAGCTTGGTCCTCCACAGCTTACCCGCTCCATCCATGTGTGCTTGCAGGACTATTCCTTAGTAATACCAGGGAGACTGCTCCTGGTCACGTGCAAAGTATTTCCCCCCCCCCCCCAAAAAAAATTGTCTGCTTCCCTGTGGGCTTAGAGGGCACTCTGCTTCCCAGGCAAACGGTCTGGTTTCCAAGCAGCTTTTGGGGCCCTGCGGCTTTGGGGCCAGAGGTGGAAGCCCTCGGGAGGACCCTCTGCGTTTCTCTCCCAGGCCCCTTCCGGGATCCCCGGCTGCTTTGGGCGTCCCTTTTTGGAGCTGGTAGGCCAGCCCTCCGTTGCCCCGTGCCAAGTTCCAGGCTGGCTGGAAAGGGATGTTTCTCGGCCCAAGGAAACAGCAGAGCGATTGTGTGTTCGTTGGCTTCTCTGGAAGCCAGGAGCCTCTGGCTGTGCCGAGGCAAAAAACGCCGCCTCCGTGCCACTGGCGCTGTTGCCAGACTGGAGGGGCCAGTTTCTGGGCCCAGCCCAGCGACGTGACAGAGCTTTTCCCAGACTCTTTAACACCCCACGCCTGCAGGAGAGGGGTTCCAGTCTGGATCACTTTTTCACGCCAGCAACGCCCTCCATTCGGAAAACCAGCACGCCAAGAGAAAGGCCCTGTTTTCCTTGCTATTTACCAGTTCATCCGGCACCTGTCTAGATGGGCAAGGTGGCCTCACCGTCTTCCTTGTGTGATTCTTTTGATTTCTGTGTGTCCGTGGGGAAGTCTGAGCAAGAACGAGTTGCCCGGGGCTTTGTACCCACTTGGGAGGCTTGGGACAGGGGGCCACGTCCTGCTTCTCACAGATTGGCATCTCTTTCTGCTCCCCTGTGGACCTTGTGACTTCTTGGTGGATGGGATAGGCAGGATGAGGGCTTGAACGGTTACTTTTCACAAGTAACTTGTTGGATTCCTGCTTGCCTTCCTCCATAGGCAACTGGGGACTGCAACCATGACTTAGGTTTCAGAGGCAAGCGACTGCACTGTTGTTATATCACTGATTACGTTGGCGCCTTGTTCTGCACTGGATCTGCAGTCTTCACCATGCTTTGGCACCCGGAGCATTTGAGAACAGTGGCCATGACATCTAAGCAGATATATACTCTCTCTCTCTCTCTGTGTGTGTGTCTTTGCTTATTCCTTGGTCTTCCAAGATGGTGTAACAGCTCTTCCTGTAGGTCTGAAAAACCCACTGTGTTTGCAGCTGTTAATTGATCCAGCGGAGGTGTTATCTAATGCTAGACTCCTGTTTCTTCTACACATGGACGCATGGCCACTTTGATCTCTCCCGGCCCCTTAACGGAATTAGCGCTATAGATCATCTTCACTTTACTTCAGGTGTACATGATGGGTGTACCTCTTCTACTAATTTAAACTTGGAAGTAAAGGCCTCCATGCCTCTCAGAGCTGTGTGCGAGACACACAACATATGAGAAGCAGTGCATTGTAATAGCTAGCGTTTCGCATTAAGGAGACTCACTTTGCCTCTTGAAGAAAAAAAAACACACACACAGAGAGAGAGAGAGAGTTCATGGGCAAAGGTCCAAGGAACTGAACTGCAGCCCATCCAGGGTGCACTGCTTGGCAGGCAGCTGGCATGAACGGTCAGCGCAGCCTCGCACCAAAGCGGCTGGGCCCGTGCCCAGTTTGTGGGGTGCGGCTTTCACGTGGGTCCTCCTCCTCCTCCTCCCAGGCCAGCCTGTTCCTGTTGATCCTGTGGCCAGGCTTGCCTCCGCTAAGGGACGGCAGGACGGGATCTAGCTGGACCTGACTTTCAGCGACAGCAAGGAGGCAGAAAAAGAGCAGCTTTTGGAAGACAGTTACGACTAGCCTTGGTTTAAACTCTTGCTCGTGGCAGAAATATGGATGAATGCCAAAGAGAAAGCTTTGGCTTCGGGCCTGCTTGCCGGCCTCGACGGAGGGCATGGAGAAGCCCCCTTCAGGCCTCCCTCCTCGCAAGGGTGTTGGCCTCTGTTCTGGCCACTGAGGTCCTTGGAGGGTTGCCCTTGGTTGGGAGGGAGGGGGTTCACGTGGAACCTGGAGCCCGTGCCGCTGGCTTGCATCAGCCCTACGAGCGTGCCAACATGTGAGTCAGGCTCCCCGAAACATCCCAAACCAGTGGCTTTTGGAACAGGAGGATGTTTTCATGCCTTTGTGTGGAGTTTTCTTTTTGCAAAGTTTCAAAGGATCCAGGCGTTTCTCAGCGCTTCGGTGAGCTTCCTGGCGACAGCTCCCGCATCCCGATGCCTCCGTTCGGGGCCAACCAGGCTAGTCAGTTTCCGTCGTCACCCATGGGTTTCTTGATCTTCCTCTTGGAACTGCAGACCTGGAAGGGACCCTGTGGAGTTTCCATCGTCATCCATGGGCTCTGGGCTGCCTTGGCAGACACGACAGGCCGTGACCCAGTTTCGCCCTGTTTGTTATGGGACGCGCCGCGGCGCTGGTCCCCGTCTGCGGGAGTTTGTTTTCCAAAGGGTGCCGCCAACCTCAACCCACTCAGTCAACAGAGAAGCCCTGTTTGAGCTGGTGTTACTAAGGAGACCTCGGGGTGTGAGCGCACGAGGGCACTGCCCAAAGAGGCAGCCTTGGGAGGGAGGCGGCCAGAGTTTCTGGACCCTACAGTTCTGTATGAATGTCTCCTGTACACTTACTGTCCCCTCACCCCCCTTTTTTTCTTGATCTTTGGTGTGTCTCCCCCTTCCGCTCTGCTGTGCTTCTGGGGGGGGGGAACGGCAATTGAAGGCAGGGCTGGTCACTTCAGGCAGCGAAAGAACTGCTGGGTAGCCCAATGGCTTAGATCTCTAGATTTGTAGCCAGAGGTTGGGAGTTCGATTCCCCCATGGTGATTTCAATCGCTTCGTCTTGTTTTTCTCCTCCTGGATGTCATCATGGCTGTACTGCAGCTTTAAGCACTGACTTCGCCCGGCACCCCAACCAGACGCCTCATTTCCTCAGCCAGTCTGTTTTCTCCTCCCTGCCTTTATTTTCAATTCAGTTTTTACCTTGAACGACCAGCTGTAACAATCTGTGCTCTTTATTTCTCCTTACATGGGCAAAGTATTCCATCTTTCTGCACTTTACGTGTTTATGATTGCTTGGTCATTATTTATTTGTCTTAGTGCTGCTTCTGTGCTCCCCTTTTTGGTCCAGGAAACTCTTAGCAACCTGCAATAAATCTAAATTCATTCTCCCCCCCCCCCCCCAATTGATCAGTTCTTTGCCATACGATAGAACTGATGGAAGATTGTATGCCACAGTCCACATTGACAAGGTTTATTTTAATCTCCCTGTTAAGAATGCTGCTCCAGGCCTTCTTTTGCAATGGCTTCTGTTGCATGGTGACGATCCTACATCCATTCATTCAGTGTCCAGGTAACGTTTACCTCCTTATTGCTGAAAGTGGCTAACCTTTTCCGGTTGCTTATCTTTACATCCGTGAGGAGTAGAAGCAAACCAGGATCGTGTCCTCTGCATCAGATGCTACATGTGCTATTTATGCCATGTGTTTGTGGACAAGAAGCAAACGTAGGCTTATCCCAGGTTATTACATTTACTCATCCGTTAGTGATTTTCCAGGTTTTGGACCAGGGACCCTCCTATCCCTTCCTCCTCCTCTGGTTGTGAGTTGCGAACTGTCGGCTGCCGGGTGGAGGTCGTTCCCCACTCTCCTAAATATGGACTCCGACCTGAGTTCTTGATAGTCCCTCTTTCCTTACCCGAAGGAAGGGACGGGCAAGTTGCTTTAAGCCTCCCTTGCAGGAGGGGGTGTTTTTGTCTCCCCTTTCCCCGCCCGTCCGGCAACTATTAGTGCCAGGGCCCAGAAATGGGCCTCTTTTGTGTGGTGACCTTCCCTTTGAGGCGGGCCTGTGTAGGAACAAGGAATATAGGTCATGCTTAGATGAGAGGGAGATCCGTCTTGGAAAGCAGAAACCTGGAAAAAGACGTGAAGGGGAACCTGTGTGCCAGCAGGGGGGAAGGCGGGCACCCGTGCTGGGCATCTCTCGCGTGGGCCGAGCCATTTAGGAGGGTCGGGGAGTTTCTCCGAAGCGAGCTTGGCTGCCGGATTCATTCCCAGAAGAAGACAGCCCGTTCCGGGCTTCAGCTCCACAAAGGCAGGAAATCCACTTTCCCTGATTTCCTGCATACAGAAAGGAACACACACCTAAAGCAGGACTCTGTTTGGAATTGCAGAATTTGGAAAAACTTGCAGCTTTCCTTTCCTCGCCCTCCTAATCATTGAAAAGATGAGAACTCATTTCTGGTGCTTGTCAGTGGAGCTGGACTTTGCAAATGTGTGTTGTGCGTTGGAGAAATCTTGACAATCAGATGGCAACCAAGCAGAATTCAGAGGGTCCAGGCTGGAGGTGGATGGGAACAGCCGAGCACCCTAAGAGCCTCCCTGATTTCCTCCTTTTCCCCTTTTATTAAAGAGAAAGGAAAGTCCTGGTCTGTATGAGCAGGAAAGCACTGTACCATTCTTGGCAGTTCTGCTAGCAATTTTATTGGGTGTACTGCTTCATCTCTGGCTTAATCTTAATAGACGCTGATTGGGGTTTCAGCCAAGAGCTGGCATCCAGAGCATCGCATGAGTCAGGGAACGTGGGGGGTCATCAGCCAGGGCGAGAAGGACTTGCTGGCCATTTCTAGTCATGAACCTGTTGACGGAACCCTTCATTGTGCAATTTACAGAGAAGGGTGTGTGCGTTGTCGCTGTCTATCCCAGTGGCGCGTTAGGTGTAACCTCCCGTCAAAAGTGCTCCTTCGGCTGTTTTTAAACTTGCCTCCAAAATCTGAGGTTGTCCAACGCCCCGGATGGACTGTTGGTCCCATAATACAGGGGTTGTCCAGGGTGGGTCCAGTCCCATCTGGAAAGTGGACCGCTTGAGAAAGGATGACAGCCTTAAAGAATCGGATCTCCTCTTACACCACTTCCCTGTTTTCATTTCCACCCGTAGCATGTCTGTCTTTCAATGATGTAAGCCACCTTGGGTCCTTTTAAAGGAGAAAAGCAGGATTAAAATGAAATAAAATGAAATAAAAGATTTTGCTTCATCCATTTGATGAAATGGGCTGTAGTTCACAGAGGCCTGTGGCACCTTTAAAGACCAACACATTTGTTTGTTATTTTATTTTATTTATACACCGCCCCATTAGGGCAGTGCATTATTCTGAGTGGTTCACAACATCACAAAATAAACAAAACATATAACAATACATGTATAGCAAAACAAAGAGAAGAGTTAAAACAGTTGAAAAATTAAAACCGACGGCGCCAAGAGCACATTATCTCTGTAAGAGCTGCTATCTGGCACACAAAAAGCGCTTGCAAATGAAATGTATTAGTCTTCCAGGTCTCACATGACTCTTGGTTGATTTTGAGACGGCAGACTGACAGCCTCTTTCATCCCTTTCCTTTCTGATTGCTGGAACATTTGTAAGTTCTCTGGGGCAGAGACTGTGCTTTTGCACGCTCCTTATCACAATGTTGGCGTCAGATGAAGGGGCAGCTTCCCAACGAACACACTCTGGAGACCTCTTTTTTCCGAACAGAGACTGGCTCGTCAGCTGTCAGGCAGGGTTTATCCCTGGATTCATCCATGAACCACCAGCAGGCGGGACGAGGTGACCCCTTGGGGTCCCTTCCCTTTCATATATTTCTGAGTCTTCCTTCAGCTTCAGTGGGTGGCCTTGAGTCTTACTATTCTGGAGCAAGTGGACACGTCTCTCTCTCTTGCTCTGCATCCCACTCAATTCTAGAAGCCTCAGTGGGGTGTTTTTTCCTTGTCTTTTTCCTGAACTAGGAAGCCCTGGAGTTGTATCTCTCCCCCCCCCCCCACACACACACAGGTGGTGGTTGACCCTCTGCTGACCCCTCCAGCATTACAGCGCTGTCTTTGTGATGCAGCCCCTGGAAAGGCTTGCCATATTCCACGTATGGGCCGAGCTGGGTGAGCCACCACGTCAATTCAACGTAGGACAGCTTTCCACGTTTCTGTGTTCTCCTGGAGCTGCTCAGGCCCCAGATCTCCTCCGACGTGAGCTCAGCCCCTTCGGTTTTTGTAATGTGAGCCGTTGTGCCTCCTGAACGGCACGGGAGTGCATGTGTGTGCCGGCGTTTGTGAGGCCCCTGGGTTTGCTTGAGTCCTGGAGGACCGGGAGAGCTCTTGATGGTTTCCAGATGAGGCGGCAAGCTTCCTGGCACGGCGCCGCCTCCCTCCCTCCCTCCCTCTGCTGCTGCTGCTGCTGCAAGGATTCCAAAATAGATTTATTTATTTTTTTTGCCCCGTTAATGTTTGACACAATTCAGAGCTGCCTTCCCAAGACTTCACCTGCTTGCAGGCCGCTCTCTCTTCCTCTCAAAAAGCGTCTCCGCCCGAACGGTTCGTTGAAAGCGTTTCCAAAGCCTGCCTCATTTCCAAAAGGAAAAAGACAAAGGGAACAGAGACTCCCTGCTCAGCAGCCTGGTGAAGAAAGCGTCGCACTCAGGTCGGGGAGGCGGATTTGAATGCTGCTGGGCAGGGGCCCTGTGAGTGGCCCTTGCCGTTTTTTGCTGCGGAGGACAGGAGAGAGCGAGAATAAGTTGAGGTCTTCTGTCACTGGCAAAGGAGGAAAAAGAAAGAGGAAACATAGCTGTGAGAGTAGAAGCACCCTGAAATGTGGCAGTCACACTGTGGGGTCCTGTCTTTCTCTGTGCTCCCTGGGTAATCCTCTGGATTTGGCTTCAATTAATAATTCTATCTATCTATCTATCTATCTATCTATCTATCTATCTATCT
The DNA here is from genome assembly GCA_037013535.1 of Intellagama lesueurii. Taxonomy (NCBI): domain Eukaryota; kingdom Metazoa; phylum Chordata; class Lepidosauria; order Squamata; family Agamidae; genus Intellagama; species Intellagama lesueurii. The sequence continues at coordinate 1,231,439 of JBAJHW010000012.1, forward strand.
ATCTATCTATCTATCTATCTATCTATCTATCTATCTATCTATCTATCTATCTATCTATCTATCTATCTATCTATCTATGTGCATATATACATATATATACATATATACATATATATACATACATACATACATACATACATACATACATACATACATACATACATACATATATTTGTCCTTGGGTGCCACTGAATTTAATCCTCAACTTTTGTGATCAGGGATTGCCATATATCTGGGTGCTTCTGCTCTGAGCCGAAGCAAAAGGCAACAGAAGGTGTGCTGGCAACTGGTAGCTGTTCAGTTGCAGAATGGTGAAGTCAATGGATGCAGCCTCCTTTGAGGTGAAACTTGGATCTGCCAACCATTCCTTATGTTTACGGTCTTTACGTTAGAACCAGGCGGGACTCCAGCTTCAGAGAGGCTTTGAATCCATTCCAGGCTTTATCTTCCTTTTACAAGCGTTGCCCAAGGTGCTGAGCCTCTATTGGGGTTAAGGTTCAGCACCAGGGACAGCTCCCTGCCAAGGACAGACTTAAAACCCCGCATGGATTCACACCGCCCTGGAAATGGGAGTCACCACCAACCACTTTAACTACCTATCGTGACACGGTAGCGTCTGAGACAGGACTATTTAGGACGTTTTTGTGTTCTCCACTCTACTCTCCTTGAATCCTGCAATGCCCAGCTTGATGAAGAGTCCTGTGGGCCTCAAAAATAGACACAGGCACAAACTGGAAAACTGGTGGTTTGTGAGGGTTCACGGCTACACACGAACCACAAACTATCATCTCTCTCTCTCTCTCTCTCTCTCTCTCTCTCTCTCTCTCTCTCTCTCTCACACACACACACACACACACACACACACACACACACACACACACACACACACACACACACACACACTGGAAAAATGAACAGGTTTGCAGTTCATTGTTCAGGTCCGTGGGGCAGGAGCCCACCAGGGAACAGCATGGCTTTCCCAGCCAGGCTGGCACAACATCCTTCTGGGGACCCCGGAGAGCCATGGATGCCTGTCAGAGCCGAGAGCCCCGGGTGGAGGCATGGAGGGCCTGATCCAACCGGAGGCCACTGCCAGTCTTCCTGTGGGTAGCATCAAGCCTTGTGCTCTCACGGGCTGCCCTGGGAGCAGGTCAGTTGGTTGTCTTGACCTCTCTCTCCCTTGAACCCGTCCTGGACCATTCGAGCACCCCAGGGGCGCCCCTCTAGCCAAGAGGGAAGCAACGGGGAGAGGCTGGGAAGGAGATTGGCCTTGCCCCTTCCCAGCCTCCTGACCTGCCTGCTCTGGAGACCCTCATGTCTTGTCAGCCACGCAGCCGAGCGGCCTCCCCTTCCTTCCCGCCCGCCCCCCATTGCTTCTCTTCCCCCGTTGCTGCTGTTCAGCTGCCTCCTGCCAGAACAGTGAGCAGGCAGGAAGGCTGCCAGCCCTCCAGATGTGCCAGACCGATCCCTCGGCCTCCTTCTGCTGCCGCTCGAGGAGGCCTTCCGAGTGCTCGTCTTCCTTTGGCTCAGCCCTGATCCTGCCCCCGTCCCTCAGCACCCTGAGGTGGGCATGGATGGGGCTCAGCACCACCCGTGGTGAAAGGAAGGAGTAGCCTGGCAACAAACCAGATTTTAGCAGCAAAACTGGAGACTCTCCAGGTTGCGTAGAGAGGGAGCTCAGGATTTGGGAGGGCCCCATCCACCGACCCTCAATAATAGCAAGCAGCCCCTGCAGAGAGATTCTGAAGCTGATTGCAAGGGGGCCCCATTTCCTTGCTGCGCACCAGGGCACATCAGAAGATTTCATTCCACAATCTGTGGCTATTATTTTAAAATCGACACCCTATTTTAATGATAATAATGTGTTTGATGTAGTGTTGACTGGGGATGATGGCAGTCGTAATACAACTGCTTCTGTGCACAGCTCTTCCTCCTCCTCCTCCACTTTCTCCTCACACCAGCCCCTTTGAGGTAGGCCAGCCTGAGAGAAACGACGGATCCCCAGGTCACTTGGCGAGATTCATGGCCAAGTGGAGACGAGAACCCAGACCATTAAGACACCACGCTGGCTCTCCAAGCCCATGTAAGGTAGGCCAGTTTCCCTATGTGGCAAATAGGGGCACACTGACTGAAGGTCTCCTAGCCCATCTTGAGCTGGGGTGAGGCTCAAAGTGGGCACAATTTCACCCCCAGCTCTGGGTGTGCAAGGTGAAATTTAAGGTTAGGCTACAGTCCTCGGTTCTGGTTTGCCAGTGTTGACTGCCGCGTTCTGCATGCGCTCTGGGGCAGAGATCCCTGAACTCAATGAAGCCAGAGTCCGCAGGTCTGGCTTCATGGTCTTCCTGGGGCCCCCTTCTGGCCTGGGGAGGGGGGGGCATCTCTTCACCAAGGCTCTCTCCCCCCTGCCCTGCCTTTCCCTTCCTTGTCTTCTGCTGAAAGAAGCACCAGGCTTCCCCGGGTGCCCTTGTTCCTCTTGTTTCCTGCCCCCCTTGACATCTTGGTCTTTAAGCATGGACTGCCAGGTTGATGGGCATCAGGATGAGTCACGTACAGCCCTGGGAAAAAAGAGCAGAGACGGGACTTTTGCGTTATTCAAAGGTCACTGGAAAGATGAGTGCGAAAAGCCTCTTTTAGCCTCCGTGGAAGTCCTGGCCCTCATCTCGCTCCCATCATCGGGTGCAAAGGAACCCTTTGCCGGAGCTCAGCTTTCACAGTGCAGCAGGAAAGAAGCCTCATTGAGGGGTTTATGGGTCCGGAGCAAAACTTGCTAGATTAGAGCTTAGCGTCTCGACCGGACAAGCAGACAGGAGCCCTGTGGTTTTATTTCTTTATGAAACTATTTCTGAGTCACCGTTTGGCCCAGAAAAAGAGCCCCTCTTGCAACTTACGATCTAATTTTTTTAAAAAAACCTTTAAGAAACTGTAAAAATAGGAATCAGCAACGGAGGACCGGACTTCATCCACCCTGCTTTAAAGAAATGGCAAAAGAGAAAGAGAGGAAAAAGCTAATCTTTTAACAACTCAAAGCAAAACTTTGTCGTTGTTATATGCCGTCATGTCTCGTCCAACTTCCAGCAACCACAGAAGGGCTTTCAAAACACGTGAGACACTGAAGGCATCACCATTCTCCAAGGAATTTCTGGCTGGGACCTGGATTCGAACCCAGGTCCCCTGGACCTATCACTCTCTCTGCTCCACCCCCTCCCTCTCAGAGGATCCGAAATCCTTGGATAGCCCCATTGGAGCACTGCCTGCTTGGAATGAAACCCAGCAAGCACCAGCCTGGCTTCCTTTGGGTGGGAGTCCCCAGACTTTGGTGCCACCCCCAGAGAGAGCCGGAGTTCCCACTGATACAGCCTCCGCTGTCTCGCGCTATTGCCTCTCCTCTCTGGTCTTGTTGGCAATGACCCTGCAGCCTGGGAGGCCTCCAGAAGGCCACCTCAAATCCCACAAGCCGGCTCTTCTTTTTCCCTCTTTCACTTTGCCCCCCCCCCCCCCCCAATGCAGATGGCATCTCAGGCTCGCCCTCCTTGTCGGGCTTATGCCAGGCCTTGTGAGACGGCCCCCAGACCCTTCCTGGCTTTGGCTCCTTGGGCAACTGCTGCTCTCCCCCCCCCCCGGACTCCCAGCTCAGAGCTGGTGCGGGCTGGCTCCTTGTGGGTCAGCCCGCTGCCGAGGTGGTCCTTTGGCCCCGCCTGCCAGCCCTGCGAGGCACGAGTCCTGCAGAGAACCTCTCCCTCTTCGATCTCAGGCATTTCCGAGGAGCAGGATGGCATCGCCGTTCAGCTGCTGCCCACGTGAAACCCCAGGAAGAGCCACGGCCAGGCTGGCTTTTTCTGTGGCTGGATCAGGCTGGCTCTTGGCTACCTGCCTGGCCCTTGCAGAAAAATTGTGCAGAGCTGCAGCATCGGAGGCTGCTCATCCTCCACCCTGCTGCTTCTCATTTCAGGGAGGGGTGTTGTTGTTGTGTGTGTGTTTTTTAGTGAGGGCAGATTTTGGCATTATGGGACAGTTTATGTGGTCCCTGGAAGATCTGGAGATCAGGAGATTCACCCAATCTTGAATCCTCCACCCTCACCTAAGAGGCCAACCTTGATTGTAGAGGTTTCCGGGATGCTGTCGTAGTCTATTGCAGGGGGGGGGGGGAAACCCCTCTTTATATCAAATTAATGAGATTAATATCACCTTAATGTTTTATTGAAATGTTTTTTTGGGGGGGTATCCCAGTTCCTTTCTTGAGATAAATTCTCCAGCCTTCTTTTGTGGCTGGAATCCACAAAAAGCTTATACCAATAAAACCGGTGAGTCTTTAAGACTCCTGGGTGTTTTTCTGGTAGAAAGGTTCTCTCCCCCTACCCACACCCTCTCTTTTCTTTCAACTCAGCCTTTCAGGCAGAAGCACTTTCTCTACTGTTTGTAAAGGTTTCGGGGTGGGGTGGGGGTAGAGATGGAGAAAGATGAGGATGCTTATCTCCTCCTGCTTTAGGGAGAAATGAAGGAATACGTGCTCTCCCCCCCCTCACCCCCCGCCATCCTTTTTATAGCAAGGAGACTTATGGCCGCCGTGAGGCACATTACAAAACCAAGACAGAGATATGATGTACATGTGGGTAGATTATCTGACAGATCAAGAGAAATGGAACGTACAGAAAGGCGAGGAACCGAGATCAGTCAGTCTTAGAAAAGTGCCATAGCGCTACACGTCATGGAGCGCTAGATATTTGGGGGGGGGGGGAAGGCAAGGAAGTTGCAATGGATGAAAAGGTTCAGGAACAAATGGAAGGGGGGAGAAAACGACCGCGCAGGCTGGGATAAGAAAAGCATCACTTGGATATGGGAGGAATTTCTGTTAAGACCAGTGCTTAACAAGCCACTGAAAGGGGTACGTCTTGAAGATGGAGAGCATTGACTACAGTGAGATACCGGGGGCATCTTGGCGACTCCCCCCTGCCTGTTGGTCCTAACTGCAAGAATGCTGGATATTATTTTTCTAGAGGAGTGGGGGCATGTGGAGAGAAGGCCCTTCCACGTGGCTGTTCTTTTCCTTCTGTCGCCTTGTGCTGTCAAGCGTCTCTACCCTCTAGCGCTGTAGCCGTGACAAATCGCAGGATTCCACAGGAGACGGCTTCATCGCCTGTAAATCAGTGTGAAAGAGCCCTCGTTGTTTTGTGTGGATTCACTGGTTGTATGTTCTGGGGGGGGGGGGGGGAGAAGAAGCGGGTCTTCGGAGGAGGGGGTCCCAGAAGCCTTTGGATTAGTTGAGAGCAGGCCTTCCGCCAACTTGGCACGTCCCGTCGGCTTCTGCCAGGAAACTTCCCGCTGGATGTAGGATGATGGGGGAAGAGCTTGCTACCCATTGGATCCTTTCCAGCTCTGATTTCTAGAGCTGGGTGACTGAGGGGTGGGTCAAGATGACGGAGAGGGAGAGGAAGGTGTGTCTGAAAAGCGATACAGCCGCTGCGAAGTCTGCCTGTTTCCATCCCAAATTCCCTTCCATGCATTTTGCACCGCCTCACCCTGTCTAATATTAGAGCCGGCCCGAATCCAGGCAGGCTGCCTCTGTTGCCTTTGGTTTTCCCCTCTTCCGTACGTGAGCCTGGAGGTCCGGGAAGGGGTACCATGGACAGAACCACCCTTCGGTGCACTTGCCCTGCCGGTTGGCCCAGTCGGGCCCTTGGGCTGGAGTTCCTGTGGGGGCCCCTTTATCCCACCCCTCTAGCTTCAGGCTGGAAGCTGGTCCAGGGCTCCTCTCTCCCACCCTCCTCGTCTTGCCGTCCTGCTCCCTGGCCTGCTTCCCCTTCTCTCCAGCCCTGCTCTCCTCCTGCCTGGGAAAGGCGAGGGCTCTGTGCTCAGCAGCAGCTGATAAAGCCCGAGAGCAGCCCGAACAGAAGGGGGAAGGCAGCTATTTCTGTTGCCTTGGTTTTTCTGCCAATTCACAGTGTTTGCTGTCACCCGAGCCACCCCTCTCCTTTCCTTGAATTCCCTTCATGAAAACATGCTTTGGGAGGAGGAAAGAAAACATGCCCAGAAACACATGGTGTGCGTCTGGCACTGAAATAGAAGCAGGATACCAGTGGCGTACACGGACCGAGACATCTCACATTAAATCACTCCATGTAACTTGTCTTGGGAGTCCTTACAATGACCTTAAAAGGTAGGCCAGGATCCTTATCGGCTCCATCCGGCAGATAAGAAGGTTCAGCTGGGTTTAAATGGCTGTCAGCACAGAAATTACACTCGGCTGGCTGAGTGCTGGATACGCTTTTTAGCTTTTTGCCGTGTTTCTGCTCTGTGGTGGGGAAAAGGCACTCTGCATATGCCCAGGAGCCCTCAAAACGAAAACGCCTTAGAGATGGTATGCAAAAAACTCTAGGATGACGGCCTTTTCCCTCTTTTTCAGAAGGTTTTTGTTTTGAATTATATTTTTGTGAGCCGCCTGAAAATCTCACTGAAAGCTGCAAAGCTTGGGTTGTGCCCTTTAAAAAAAAACTGTGATGATAAATAAACATCTAATACATAAACAACTAAATAAATGTGCTTTCTGATGACGTGTGTGCAGCCTCTCTGGTCTAGAGGAGGGCCGGTTTGGAGGAAAGCATTTACGAGGATCTGAATTGCACATGGTGTGGTTGCCAGGGGGTCAGAAACTGGTTTTTTGGCGCTGGGTATGTGCTCTCTTTCCGGGGCTTTGCATCCGACGGCATAAGAGCAGAGCTGCAAAGAAAGTGGGGTTTAATTAGTGTCTTGGTGGCATTTCCACCACACAAGATGGTGGGCAGAGGAGAAGAGGGCGAGGGTGCTTTGCAGTCAGACTTGGCTTTCCAGTGACCAGAGGGCAGCCGGGTGAAGGTGAGGGTGGCCATGTGGCTGGTTTTACGGAGGACAGGGCTCCGTCTACCATTGCTGAACACCTCCTTTACTGGAAAGATCCAGCTCTGATTCTAAAAAAAACCAGATCCCTAAAGAGAGAGAGAGAGAGAGAGAGAGAGACCTGGGACTCTGGCCATCATCCGCACTGACGGTGTGTGGCTGGAAGCTAGCTGTTCCACGATCGACAGGCCTTTCTGCCAGGAGTGGATTCCTTCTGCTGAGCTGGAATCCTTATTGCTTTGTTTTAGACCTTCCTCTCTATTGCAGTTCTCTTTCACTTCTCCAAAATGACCTCTCCTTTTGTGTTGGCATATAGAAATTAATAGATGCCTTTTTAATTGGATTGTTTTTTTGCTCTGGGGAGGGTGTGATTTATCTGTGGCCATTGTTCTGCATGCCCCCATCTTCCCAAAGAATGCACTCAAAGTGGACATGGTTTCTCTCTAAGCTGTCAATGAGCGAGTGATTTCTAGCAAACATGGCCTGCCTTGGAGAAGTCAAGGCGGGCACCGTTCGGGTGACTGGAGTCTGGGTTGTGCCCAGTCTCCCCTGCTCCATTTCCTTGCACAAGAGGCCCTGAGGCACGAGCAGACAGCTTTGGCCCGCACTGCAAACCCACATCACTTCCGGGACAGAGTCACCCTTGTCTGCTTGGGCGGTGATTCCTCCTGGTGAGGAAGGAAAAGCCCCTTCCTGGCAGCGCATCCTGGTGAGTGTTTGCTCACAGCAGACGGCTTGTTTGCTGTCTCTTGTTGGTGGCAGATGGCTGGCTGCCTCCTCCCTCTCCCCCCTGCGCATCCCTCTTCGGGTGCCCACACATACGCTGCTCCGGAGGGTGATGCCACCCTCTTCAGCTTGCCAGGGGATGCTGCTTGGCTGGGCCAACGCTTTCCCCCTCCCATTTTTAGGGGGCCACCTTATTTCTCCTTCTTCTGCCATTTCCTGCCCGGGCCTTGAAGGCATGCGCTGGGCTGCTGCCTGAAAGCCACCGATCCGTGACCAGGCAAGGGCATGTGCGGACACAAGAAAAAGGCACAGAGGAGAGCCGCGTTCCATCTTCTGCATCTGGGCAATCATGCGGAGGTGGCTGTACGAAGCTGCCTTATCAGCATTTTTACCAACAGCATATTATGGATTTTTCTAGTTCAGTGGTTCCCACCTTGGGTCACCCAGGTGTTCTTGGACTGCAACTCCCAGAAACCCCTGCTAGCACAGCTGGTGGTGAAGGCTTCTGGGAGTTGCAGTCCAGGAACATCTGGGTTCCACCCAAGGTTGGGAACCACAATTCTAGATATTTCTGCTGCTGGTTAACCATCCAGTGTCAGACTAAGACTTGGGAGGCCCTGCTCAGCCACGGAAGATCATGGAGGCTCAGCAATGGGAGGTTACCTCTCGAACATCTCTCATACCTTGAAAAACCACATAAGGGTCACCGTAAGTAAGTTGGAGATGACTTGAGAGCACAGAGCAACCCCAACCACCAGATCTTTAGATCTTCAAGAGAGCACCATGAATGTCTTCTGAGTTTTCAAAGCACTTGGGTCTGAAGCTTCCATAATTTCCGGTCTCACTGGTTCAGGAACTGTGTGGATCTGGGAACTCTGGAAGACTGGAGAGTGTCAGACTTGATTCTTCAAAGTCACCGCAGAAACGTCCTTCTCCTGTGAAGCTCACCAGAGGACCTTGACCCGGCCATTCTCGTTCAACTTAGTGCCCCTTGCAGGTGTGTTTGGTGGACAGATTGGAGAGGAGGGGAGCCACCCGTGCCCCCTTAAGCACACTGGAGACCAAACAGGGCTAAAGAAAAGTAGCCAGCCCATTTCTCCAGCCCTGGATTAGGCCACCTGGGCCAGGCTCATTCCAGGCAGAGCTGCACATGGCTGCCTTTATGAGGTGGCCCCACAGCATCTGAAGAGGGTAGCCCGCTTGGCTAATAGCGGGTTTTGTTAACCACTCGAAAATCCCAGCATGCCTTTGGCTGCCACAAGGAACCCACCGAGAGACCTCTCCACCTTCTATACAAGCAATTAGGCCCAAGTATGAGTAAGAGAAGATTTGTTTAATATATTTCTCAGCCCTTTAAGTGAAAGTGGCCGGGGGCGGAAAGGGCATTGGGAAAGTGATGTTTGTGTAAGAAATCAGGGGGAGATTAATCAAAACCTCTCAAGTCAGATTTAGCCCAAGACATGGAGACCAGGAGCTGATTCTCAGCGGTTGGATTCACGCTTTTCCATGCGTTACAAACGTGGCTTCTCCAGGAAAGATCTCTGGGTGCCTCACAAAGACCTGGGGGTTCCGGCAGGGCCAACAAAATGGGCCTGTAGCCCCACTGCCCCCTTTTTAAATCAACAGATCTCGGGTTCGGCAGGGCTGCCGAATTTTGCTCGTCATGGGGAAGACTGACTCGTGAAACTCCCAGAGATCTCCCTCCCTCGAACGTTCCTTTCATAGGACACAGGTTGTTGTTTTTTCCACCAGAACTGCATGAGGTGTAAAAGTGTACGTCACAAGTTGTTCTTTTCCCTTAGAAGGAGGTGAGGAAAGATTTGTAGGTGGTAGCATGTTGCCCTCAGTGCCGGATTCTGTGACTGTGCTGAGGTTTTGTGGACTCGCAGCCACGTCCAGATGCACCTGAGTTGGGTGCACTTTTAAACATTTTATTTTCATAAATTGTTAAAACTGTTGTCCAATAAATAATACATCATGTAGCATCACCTAACTGGCTGGACAGCTCAGTGGTTGAGGTCTCTGGCTGCGGAGCCAGAGGTTGGGAGTTCGATTGTTCCACTGGGCTTCCTGAGAAAGGATCCAGCCTGGGTGGCCTTGGGTGAGCTGCACAGTCGTCCAAGGGTATACCCAGAGGAAGGGAAGGATAAACCCCTTCTGAGTATTCTTTACCTGGGAAGCCCTGGAAAGGGGTTGCCGTAAATCAGAGCTGGCTGGAGAGCTCAGTGAGTTAAGGAGCAGGGGTTGGGAGATTAATTCTCTACTGTGCCTTCTGCACATAGAGCCAGCCTGGGTGGCCTTGGGCGAGCGGCACAGGAGTCCCAGGGCACCCCCAAAAGAAGTGAATAGGAGACCACTTCAGAGTCCTCTCTACCTGGAAACCCCGGAAAAAGGTCACCATAAGTCAGAGCTGACTTGACTGTACATCGTCATTCTCATCAGTATAGTATCTTGGCTGCTGGACATTCATCACATCATCTAATGTTGTTCGCTGTGATGTACCAATCTCAGAAGACTTCACTCACAAGTGCAAAGGGTTGCAGCTTGCTCTCTGATCCGCTTATTTCTTCCTTTTCCCCAAACCTTTGAAGCTCAGAGGGAGGGGGGGTGGAGGAAAGAACCACGGAACGTCACCATGTGGAACATGTTGACGTGTTTATCAGCGCTCCTTGTGCCTGGGCATGTGCCTGGCGCAGCCACAGGATGCTAATTGTGGTGAGCATATGCTAGGAACGGGCCCCTTGGCTGCGCCGTTCTGTTCTGGTTTCTCTGGCATGCCAAGTCCTCAGCTTGGCAGCCTCCGCCTCATGGAAGAGTTTCCCCCATGTTCTCAAACAGAAACGGGAAGGAACCGAACGGTGCTGTTACCTGCACAGTGTTGCTTCCTCTGCCCGAGGTGGCCAAATGGAAGCGAGACGGCAGGCTCAGGGCAGGCCAAAGATGTCAAGTTACAGCCTCCCGCGCTCTGTGGACAAAAGCTTTCGCTCTGCCCCGTTGGCTATAATTTGCTAGTGACCCAATAAAAAGATATTGTCCAGAGCACAATTATTTTAAAAGTCACGTCGCAGGGCCCAAAGTTGCGCCAGCTCATAGCACAGCCAGCCACCTGCTCTGATTAGGTTAGCCGATGTTCAAAGGAATTCTAAAGACATTATTAGAGGCATATAGACTGGCTTTTATTGAAGGTCTGTGGCCTTCTCTCTTAAGCGATCCACAAAAGGGGGAGCAGGCGTCTCCCACCTCATGGGGTAGATGCAGGTGGACAGAGGAAATCGGCAGTGAAATTTAATTGCAGGCACATCTGGGTCCCAGGCTTTAAGGACTGCCTGGCTTCAGCCTGGTGCTCTTCAGACGTGAAGGGTTTTGTGTGCATCTGGCAGTGCCAGCATGGGAAAGGCAACTGAAATGGGGGGCCCTCCCCCAGGAGGCTTCTGGAGGATCCAGCAACAACATGTGCTGCTGCTGATGGCAGCCCATCATTGGTGGGTGGGTGGGTGGGTGGGAGGGATCTCCCGGCGCATAGCAGGGTCAGATGCTCCTGGGGGTTGCAGTGGTTTTTCTGGGCTCCAGAAACTCAAGGATCAGGGTTTGAAAAAGCTGTAACCTGAGAGCGCATTGGCATTTATCTGGATCCCATTGCCGGGGGGATCTTCCTTCCGAGTCCAGGGCTGATCCTTCTCTGGAAGCTTCTGGTTTTAAACATCTGTGCTGCAAGGAAAGGCACTCCAAATGGGCAAAAAAATGAGGAGCGCTTCTCTCCTATTCCTAGATGAGCCAGTGGAGGAGAATTGAGCCTGGGTTCTAATCCATAGTTAGCCTGGCCTGGCATTCAAGAGCTAGTGTGCGTGTGTGTGTCTATCAATGTCTATGTGCACACGTGTACCCTGGACTTGGCAAAACCTAACACCTTTAATCGGAGGCCTCCCTGCTCCCAACAGCTTTGGCCCATTCTGAATCTGGCCCCAGCTATGGGACAGGCCCTCTTGCTCCCTGATCCCAGGATGCCGGCACCAGCCCTGCGACCCACAGGGGTTGCCCCTTTAAGGCTCTCTGCTTGGTGGGGAGGGAGGCGGAGCCTGGAGGGTGGAGCCCTGGCCCCCTGTATAAAAGGCTCCAGAACCGCTCCAGCCCTCCTGGGAGCAAGGTGTTCACGAGGAGCTCTCCTTGGTGCTGAAGTGCCGGCTCGCCTGCCCGGTCCCCAGCAGCGCTCTGGACGGACCCAAATAAGCCACTCTTCCAGGAGTTTCTCACCAGGGTTAGGGTTGGTGCTGGGAAGGCCCTGATCCGACTGCCAGAAAGAGGAACCTGCCTTCTCCCGACCCCGATGTTTGTTTCCTCTGGCTTGGCATTGTCCGCTCCATCCAGCAGCCAGAGCTTTCCAAAGTTTCTGGCTTGATCTCACCCCAGCCTTCCCTGCAGATCCCGCAGACTGAGCCCAGGACCGTCGGAACGCGAAGGGGGAACCCTGCCACGGAGCAACGGCTGCTTCCCAGACACGGGCTGCTCACATTTTGCACCCTGGCATGGCTGACATTGCAACACACGTGGTCGTGGCAGGGAGGCTCAGAACTTTTGCTTTGCCACGGTCCGGATCCAGACTGCAACACGCCCGCTCCTTGCGGGGAAAAGTGAGGGCCTGTTCTGTAGTGGAATTCAGCCTGCGGAACCCCCTGCTTCATGAGGACAGGGCACCGCCTCCCTCTCAGGTGTTCTTTAAAATTCCTTTCCTCGGGCTGTGATCCTTCTGTTGTGAGTCCTGGTGTTTCAGGTTTTGAGTGGTTTATTAGTTCTTCCATGTTGTGATTACTGGTTTTGCATTTTTAAAATGTGACGTTAATCTTCTTGTATTTGCTCTGTTTTAATTGCCTTGTATATTTTGTTAGCTTTTAGAGGGAGGGATCTTCCTTTTTGAAGGGAAAAACAGGAGGCTGTTTCCCGAACATGAACTAAATATCAAATACTAAGCATTAAAAGTGTGGGGTTTTTTTTTTTTTGTTATTTGTTGTTATGTCCAGTGACCTTATCATTAATGGCCCTGCTTGTCCCTTGGAAACCTAAGACTGTGGCTTCTTTTTTTGAGTCAGTCCATCTCATATTCGGTTTTCCTCTTTTCCTGCTGCCTTCAAGTTTTCCTAGCTTTATTTTTCCAGCGGGTCTTATCTACTCTGCCGGGCACTTCTTTGGCTGGCAAATATATATATAAAATAAGAATAAAATAAGAATAATAAGCAAGTGAAATTCGGAAAATTGTGATCAAATAAGGAACCGCTACAAGATCAAATTCAAAGTCACAATTCCCCCCCCCCCCCCCCCGGTTAGGGCTGTTCAAGTGCTTTGGCAGAATCGGGCTGATTTGGACTCGTTTAGGCCAGCTCAGCTCATTCCCCATCTGGATCCAGTTGGATCAGCCTTGTCCAGAAGGATTCAGAGCAGTAAGGCAATCTGGATCTCCAACTGTATTGAAATAAAAGCCAGACGGCCTCTCTCCCAGAAGGAAAATAGCTAATTATCGAAGGCAAACAGCTAATGTCCAAATCAGTTTGGTGAGACTGTGTGTGATGGTAAATGTATAAACAGCAGCCTGTGTTCAGCTTTTCTTTAGTTGGTGGCGAGAACTGAATTCCTTGCGGGGGGGGGGGGGGGGAAGCCGATTTGGGGAAGGACTGGATAACACTTGCCCTTTGCAAAGTAGCCCACTTGCTATCTCCTAGTAGCCATTTGCGATCTGGGAGGGGAAAGAGCCAGTCTGAGTGGAGCAAAACTGGGCAATATCTTTATTGCATCACTAAGAACTTTTCTGAAGATTCTGCAGTTTGCCAGAGAGAGCTCATTTTCCTTTTGGGGTGCTGCAGCTTTCTCTGGGGTAATGTTTGAAGTGGCCCCATGGGAGAGGGGCCGTGTTTAGAAAACTGGACTAGGCAGTAAATTATCGGGCACACCAAGGACCTTGTTAAAAGCGCAGACGTGTGTTTCCCTTCAGTGACGTAATTCCTTCAAAGCTCCATGCCTGAGCATCAGCTTGTAAGTGAAATCCCCGCTTACCTCCAAATGACCAATCACAAAACAAAATTGAGCCGATTTGTGGGATGTGGAGCACGGGGAACCTCATGCAAAGACAAGTGCACAACTTCTGTTGCTTAAGGGGAGCTTTGCTTTTAATGGCCCACTAGTGGCATTCTGTACTTTGAGTCTAGGACTGGGACTTTGCGGGAGTGAATTTCGTCTACCCTGCAGGGTCGTGAGGAACATAAAATGGGAACAGTGGTAAAAAAAATTGTGTGTTGATCTGAATGCATCATATAACAACGTACAATAGGTATCCGTGGGGGATTGGTTCCAAGCTCGCCCCCCTCGTGGATACCTGTCTCCCTCTAGTAGCAAGTTCTGGTAAATACATATAAATACATATTTCTGAGGGTTTTTTTTAATTTAACATCTTCAGGTAGCGGATAAGTGGATCAGCAGATATGGATCCCGTGGCTGGGGGGGGGGGGGTCCTTCTGTACTGGAAAACATTGGCTGATGTTCTGTTCCTGCCTACCATGAGGATGTCCACGGGTTTTCTGTGGCGTGTTCTCTGACGATCCCCTTCTAGTCCCTCCAGTTCCACGAAACCAGCTGCACGGGCTCGGAATGAGCACACGCTCCTTTACGAGGCTGGCGGCCAATGGGTTGGGTGTCCTTTCTGCTGAGGATTGTGCCACTTGGAACAAAAGCAGAGGCTGGTAAATCTCTCCAGGGAGCTGACATTCCTGATTCGGGGGTTTTGTTTTTGTTTTTTTTGGTTTTTTTAAAAAGCCATTTTAGGTTTTAAAAGCTGGATAATTAGTAGCTGCTTGTAGAGAATTAAACAGACTGAATAATAATCTATTACGCGCTTCTCATCGTCTGTTCTTTTCTTCTTCTTCTTTTACCGAAAAAAAAGAACCAAAAAACAAAACCACCAACCACCACCCTGTTAGCATTTCCCTCCCATCCGTGCACTTCTGCGCAGGCATTAATGTTTATTAGACAGCCCCTTGTTAGATGATGAACAGATAAACCCTCAACTGGGATGTGACATGTTTTAAAGATGCAGCGATAGGAGGTTTCCGATGTTTCTGGCTTGTTAGGTTTCAGCGTCAGGTTTGGTTTTTCCCCCAAACCTCCTTGGCTGAATTCAAGAGCCGCCATGGCCCACGGGGACCTCTTTTAAGGTTTCTTCCATGGTACACTGTGCCTAGCATGAGGGGGTAAGGCCCCCATCCCACCCCAGGATGGCTGGTAGAGGGGCAAAGCGGCAGGGAGGGGGAGGTCAGCTTGAACCTTTGGCCTTAAGGGGGGTGCTGGGTGGAGGGGGAGGCAGGCTGGCCAAAAGCCCGTCCGTGGCTTGCAAAAGGCGATGGAGGCGTGAGGAGGCAGGCCTGCCTGGCTAGGTGGTCATGAAGGGGTGCAGAGACAATACACGCAAAAGCCTGGTGCCAGATTTTTGGG
Organism: Intellagama lesueurii; assembly: GCA_037013535.1. Classification (NCBI taxonomy): domain Eukaryota; kingdom Metazoa; phylum Chordata; class Lepidosauria; order Squamata; family Agamidae; genus Intellagama; species Intellagama lesueurii. The sequence goes on from JBAJHW010000012.1 coordinate 1,246,508, forward strand.
CGGGGAGAGGGTTTCTTGGATGAGGTGCCGTGACAGGGTCCCCCTTTCCGATAGCCGCTGCCCACGCCTCCTTCTTCCTCTGTGCTGTGGCCGCCGCTGTCCCTTTGCTGTCCCTGAGAGATGCAGCCTTGCCGGGGGGACCCCCGGGCACGGTTGCGTGGAAGGGTTTGGTCCTTCTTCCCCCGCCCTGCGGCTGGTTTCCTTGGGGAGGCTTTGTGGAGGCAGTAAAGGAGAAGTGTCAGGATCAAGAGGTGATCCTCAAGAGTTGCAGGTGCCTAGCAAAGGGGGGGGGGCACAAGGGTCCCCCCTTCAAAGCCCAGCCCTGCCCTCTCTTGACGTTGGCCCTGCAGGGCTGTGCAGAGGGAGCGTTCTTGTGCTGCCCCTGTCTGGTCCCTCCTGGATGCTCCTCCGTTCATCAGCATTTCTCGCTCCCATTGGTATGCATCGAGGGGCATCTGTGCCTCTCCCTGCCAAAAGTCCCCTCCCTCCCTCCCTCCCTCCTGAGCTTAGATACGAACATTCAATCAGGCTTTAATGGGCTCCTAGAATCTCTAATTAAGCGCCAGCCGGTCTTGGAGAAGCTTGGAAGGCAGCCACCGGAGCGCCTCCAAAGCGAGAAGGGGGCAGAAGATGGAGAAGGAGGCCCGGCTGCTCCGGCCAAAGGCAGGCCGTGTGGGCGGTCCTTCTCACAGCCCTGCTGCTGGATCCCGGGGAGTTTTGCTGGGCTTGGCTGTGAGGGTGGCCGTTCTGCTGGATTCTCAAGGCCTGGTGGTTTTTTTTTGGGGGGGGGGGAGTGGAGTTGTGGGGGTTTGGGGTCTATGCAGGTCATCCCAGACACCCTGCTGCTAGCTGGATCATTGCATCCATGGGTGATTTCAGAGCCATGGCCGTCTGGGCTGTGTTACAGGTTGATTTTTTCCCCCCTGTTCCATAGCAGATTCTCCAGCGATCGGCATTTCTGCTTCATGGCACAGCAGCCGACGCTGACGTGGGTCTCCAGAGGGGGCACCTGTGCCTGCTGACCATAACCAGGTGGCCACTTGGGGAGGTGGGGGGGGGAAGAGAGAGAGAAAGGAAGCTCCCCTCTCCTCACCCACCCAGCCTGCTCGTTTCCCAGGCCCCCCACCCAGCGTTGCTCTTCCTTAATGTCATCTTGTCGACCAGCCAAGCGACAAGATCAGCCGGGGTTTTCCTGCTGCAGAAAGGCGAGAGGGTGCCTCTTGGGAGATTATGCTCAGGGTGGGGTGGGGGACTGCCGTGTGCCACCGCATCTGTGTCCATGGGACCTCAGATGACCTCTGATGCAGAACCACCCGGCCCTCAGCGATCGGCTGGCAGGGTGTGCATTGCCGTGAAAGTGGTGGCCATGGAAGATGGCACTCAGCAGCCCCGTGCAGGGTCGTTTTTCAAGCGGAGTATTTTTGCACCGTTCCCAAGTTGGCATCCACATGGCATCGGCTGGTCTCAAGGAGCGGGGGAGAGGGGAAGCTCCCCCGTGGGTCCCCGTCTGCTTCTCACCAGGCCACGGCCATCCATTTTCCTGCCATGAGGGCTAGGAACTTGGTTTGCCCAAGGACAGACGGAGTGCCACCGCAGAGTACAGCTGGGTCTGGGCTCTTCGCGTGGATGTGGCACGGACGGTGTGTAGTGACGCGCTGCAGTGGCGCTGCTCCTCTCCTGCAGGTGTGGCATGAGCAGACTGATCCGGCTGGCTGGGAGCCCCGCTTGCCGGTGTGTCTCTGGTGACCAAAGCAATCAAGCTGCTAAATTCAGAGAAGCTTTGGCCTCTTTGCCGCTTTTCTTCCAAGTGCACGGCTGCTCCCTTGGCTGGCTGGCTCACAGCCCCTCCGCTCACCCTCCTCCGTCTTTCTATCCCCCCCACCCTCCCTCCAACGGATCCCGGCTTCACCTGTCTAGGGATGCACCATGCCTGGGAATCACTCAGCCTTGGGAACCTCTGGGCTCACTTGGCCTGAGGGCATCCCGTGGGCCTTGAAAACTGGAGGGGGGACACCTTAGGACAGGACACGGAGGCTTCTCAGCAGGATGACAAAAATGGTGTTCCATCCACACCGGGGGGGGGGGGGGCTGTGATTCAGTGGGACGTGGGCAGCCTGTCATGGCAGGTCACCTGCTCGCTTGCCAGCTCGCTTTGCTGGCACTCCTCTCCCCCCCCCCCCGGATTTTCTGTGTTGCTGAACGACTTCTCTGCCCGCTTTCACTTCCTTGCAATTCCAGCTGCCTAGTTTGCTCTCTTTTCCTCCAGCCGGGTGTTTTGTTGGGGAAAACAACGAGGAGAAAAGGCAAAGGAGGAAGGCTTGGTGAGAGCCCAAGCCCCTCCCGGTCTTCCTCGGCTCCCCCTTCTCCTTGGCCAAGGTGTTGCTTGGGTGCTCCTCCTCAACCTGCCGGCCACAGCCACGCCTTCCGTGTGAAGGAGACGGAGGGCCGTGCTCTGCTTCGTACCCTGTTTCCCAGGCCCTCTTCCGCCTTCTGTTCTCCGGGAAAGAACAAGGCCCACGTCCGATTGCACTTGATGCCCTTCCCGTCTGCCTGACCGGAAGGGTTAGGATTGAAAGGCTCTGGCTGCACATGCCCAGTCGCGGAGCGGGTCCTGTGGCCCTGATTTCCTAAGACTAGCTTGTTTGGAAGCTGTCCTTCATACCTTTGGAGTGAGTGAAGGGGTTGTAGAGCCCCACTTTACCATGGTAGCACTCTGTAAACATGCACGTATTAAAAAATATTTGAGCCTTGCTGGGCGGGGGTTAAACTGCAGTACTGCAGCCAAGACTCTGCTCATGACCTGAGTGCAATTCCAATGGGCTCAGGTGGCTGGCTCAAGGTTGACTGCAACTCTTGGTTTCCAGAAGAGAGTCGAGATCTGTATGCTCACCATGGGGCTTTCCATAACGGCATCCCTAGATGAGTCTGGAGCTTCTGGCGTCCCTTAGTCCCTGTTTGTGGCTCCTTTTGCTTTTTGGAACCACTGGGTGATAGACACAGTGGCATTGGCTGGTGGACACCCCTCTCCATCGCGTGAATGCTGGGAGGAGGCAGGAAGGGAGACTGGGTGGTGGGGTGTGTTTGTGTGTATGTGAGAGAGAGAGACCTCACCCCATGGTTCCATAAATGATTCTGCTCCCACCTCTTCCGTCTTGGTGGCAAGAGATTCACCCTTGCCAGGCCAGTTGGCTTTTGGATGAGGAAAGGAAAGGAGGAGGTTCCGGTTCTTTGCCTCAGATTAGAGATGTCTTCGGTGGTTCTCAAACAAGCAGGTTGGATCAACACCTTCTGGATTAATGTGTGGGCTGGCATCCCATTGCTTTGAGACACCCACGTTTTCTGCATGCTTAGTAAACTTCTGGTCTTTAAAAAAAAAGAGCACTATTTAGAATTGCTTATTTTTAAAGAAACAATCCTTTGGAGAGAGAAAACTCAGTGGTTTACCTCTCTGGAGCTGCAGAGCCAGAGGCTGGGAGTTCGATCCCCCCCCCCCTCCCGGGCCTCCTTGACGGGGGCTGGACTGGATGATCCAGAGGGTCCCTCTTCCAGCTCTGCAGTTCTCAGAGGATGAGGATGATTAAGACAATAGAGCAGTCCCAGAGAGAGTGGCTCCATCCAAGAGCCTTCCCCCTGTAATCCTGCTCAGCCAGGTGTCTGAGCCCCAGGCGTCTAACTCATGCGCCAGTGCAGCTTTGGGCCTGGCATGTTTCTCCAGCCACGGCAAGGGTGATTTCCAAATCTTGGTGAAATATTTTTATTATTATTATTATTTTCCCTCTACAGAGCTGCTGGGATCAGCCAAGAAGGTGAACGTGAATTTCCAAGACACCGATGGGTGAGTAGCTGCCGTCTGTGCATGGCTGAGCATGCCAAGAACATGGGGGACGTGGGGTGTTGGTGTGCCTCTGTGTGCACACGCCTTGAATCCTTCGCCATCAGGATGGGACTAGAGAATGTTGGAGAGGAATCTGGAGTTCCCGTTACTTGCAAGCCCCCCCCCCCTTTTGTCGCCTGCATGCAGGTTTGTCTGGGCAGGAGAACCCAGAAGCCCGAATATATCTTTTTAATTGCATTTTATTCCACAGTTCCTTTGAGGGTCACTCAGATCAGTACAGTCCCCACCCTCTATTTTACTTTATGTTCAAAATCGTGCTGTTGAGTGACTTCAGCTTTCCCAGGGAAGCTCAATCATCCTAGCTGCGTGGGAATTCGCACTCGGGTCTCCCGGGGTTTCTCTCCCTGCTTGACCCTGCACCACGAAGGCTCTTGCTGGAAAAAAAGGCAGACCGGAGAGGAGAGTTTCAACTGGCTAAATATGTATTTTTAATTTATCTTGTCAAATAGATTCCCACCCCCTCCCCAAGGGTTTAACCAAAGTCTGTTTCCCTTGCTCAGAGACGTTCTGTGTCTCTCTGCAAACGCCAGCAGCCGGGTTTTGGGGGGCAGGCGGGGTCAGGGGCAGAGCCGGGAGGGGGCCCCAAGGGCCCATGCCTTGCGTGTGCCTTGTGTGTGCCTGCGCAATGCCTGCCAGCTAGGAGGGAGGGGGCCGCCAGCGCCTTTCCTCTCTTGACTCGGGGCCCCCCAAGATGAAGCCAAAGCTAGGATAAACCATGAGGACTAAATGTTGTTGGTTTGTTTTCTAAAAAAGCAAGAGCCCGATCGCGCAGACTAGCGTCCTCAAGGAGCCCCCTTCCGTCTGCGCCACTGAGGCAGCCGGCAGCGTCCCGGCTTGGCTGGGTGCAGGAGGAGCGACCCGCCAGCGGCGTCTTTCAAAAAGAAGAAGTATTGTCCTGTATCAGCCCGACGGGGGCAAAGTGGTTTCCTCTTCCCCCTGCTTCCCGTCCCTATCCAACAGCTTCTCCCCCCCCCCCCCTTGTCCATCTTTTGTTTTTTCTCGTCTTGATCAAGGGACCTCCCTACCCAAGTGGGAACGGGGAGGTGGGGGGAACACTTCTCCGTCCCCTCTCTCGCCCTCGGACCCTTGTTCCTGGGCCAGCACTAATGACCACCGGCTGGCACCCCCGCCTGGGGCTGCTTCCTCCCCCCCCCCCCCCTTCTCTGTCTTCTCTGGCCTTTCAGAGAAACAGAGAAGGGTCTGTCCCTGGCTTGGGCAGGTGCGTGCGCGCTCTCTCGCTCTCGCTCTTTCTTTCTCTCCTTTCAAGGCAGGCAGCTTGGCACACAGCAGCCGGAGAGAATGAATCTTTGCTGAAAGATGGGAGCGGGCGGGCGGGCAGGCGCAGCTCCCAGCGAGCACAGAGCAGAGGCGGGGGGGGGGGGGGGCTGGGCATAGACCGGGACCTTCTCGCCGGCTGCAGCCTGGCTGGGAGGGGGGCTCCTCGGTGGAGCTCAGCCGGGGAGAGCTGACTGGGTTCGGGGTTGGCCGCCTGGAGGGCTCCCGTGAGGAGCCGTGCCCGCGTGCCAGCGCGAGGGGCGCTCTGAAGACAGCCCGTCCTTTCCGCGGCTTGAAAGGGTGGCCCTGCCGTGACGTCACGGAATGCTCCGAGGGGAAACCGTGGGGCCGGCCAAAAGGTGGGAGAGCCGGCACCCTCCGGCCAGCCCCGGGGAAGGGCGGCCGCTGAGCCAGGAAGGCGCAAAGGCAGCCCAGAGCCCCAAGGAACGGGAGGAGAAGGAGGTGGTGTGTCTGTGTGTGCAGGAAGGGACCACGGAAAGATCCTGGCCGCCCAGCCAGTGGTTTTGGGAAGGAGGGGCAGGGAAGCCCCTGATGGGGTCGGGCTTCTGTCCATTTTCAGCGATCATGCTGAGCCACGGCACCCACAGCCCTGCCGGTGGGAATGCTTGTGTTTCGTGTATTCGTTTCCCTGTGTTCCTGTTTTATCAAAGGACACCCGGGCAGCCTCGCTCCTCCTGGCGGCAGCGTTTCTCTCGAGGGCCCCTCCCGCGGGAGCCCCTGCTGCCCTCAGACCCCGAAATCTCAGGGATGCCAAAAGGCAGGCTTCCCAACCCCTTTCCTGGAAAGAGCCCAAGAGGTTGATCTGTTTCGGGCCATCGCTGGGGAAGAGAGAGAGAGAGAGAGAGAGAGAGAGAGAGAGAGAGTGTGCGCGCGCGCGCATGCGCGCGGGGGAGACAGCCCTGCCAGGCCCCCAGCCCTCCTTCCCACTCCTGTCCCTAAATCACAGCATTCCTGGGCGGTTCCAGGAATCCTCCTCTGGTTTACATCTGCAGAAGTCGGTCCGGGGCTTTTATGGAAATGTCTGGCGAGCAGACAAGGGTCTGTGTTTCTTCCCAAAAATGCTGGGTCTGAGCAATGATCTTCAGGCACAGGGATAACAGGCTGCGGTGTTTTCAGAGCCTGGGTGTTTGGTAAGAGGGAGCTGAGGGGGCTGGCTGTGCCGGTACAATTCCCCCCCCCCCTGGCCTGGCCCCCAAGGCCTCTTGAAAGGGGGCGGAATGAACAATGGGTTTGTAGTCACTCCCAGTCAAAGTCCCAAGAGAAAATGGTCTGGAACAGGTTCTTTACCTGAGAAGACTATAACATGCCACTAAAACTAAGGAAGGACTTTGAGAATTCTCATTCTCCATGTGATCCCTGTGTATTCTTAGTTTATTTGATTATTTATTTAAAATATTTTTACCCTGCCTTGTTCCTTAAAAAGGACCCAAAGCAGCTTACAACATTAAAAGACAGTATTTAAACCCAAAAACTGTAAATATACAAAGACTGCAAAGATCCACTAGAGGGCACGGAATTGTGGACTTACCAGTAACAACGACAGAAAAGATGGAAAGATTTGAAAAGTGGGCTTTTTTTAATTGCAGGGTGAGGAGAGATTCTTGGGTAGAGAGGGTGACTGTGGAAGAAATACCAAGATGAATGAACAGTGGTGAAGAAAAACACAAAACCTGTAAAAGACAGAAAGCTAGAACACTTTGGTTGCGCATTAAGAAACCAGAAGTACAGATTGTTATAGTGGCCCGTGCAAAGAAAAATGAACGCAAGACCAAGTGGAGGAAGGAGAACGTGGAAGACTGGTTTGGAAGGAAAAAACACATTGGTTATTCAGAGCTTTCGTGTGCGAAGTCATGGTAGCCCTGGTGACCTTGAGCCTCTGGTAGGAAGGAACGAAACGAAAAATCACCCCAGCCCAGGAAAAGAATCCCTCCCAGTCAAACAAACTACGGACAGCATGCAAGGTTGCAAACCAAACTCTTAACTGACCTTTTATTTGCACCCTCTCCTTCCAGGTTCTCGGCCTTGCACCACGCTGCCCTCAATGGCAACACGGAACTCATCCTGCTGCTGCTGGAGGCTCAGGCGGCAGTGGATATCAAGGACAACAAAGGCAAGCAGGGACGTTTGGGGTGGGCCACCTGGTGCCAGGCGAGAGGGGTGGGGGTTGTGAAAAGTAGGTGGGGCTTATCGGGGATCACAGATGGCGTGCAGGTGGGGTGTGGAGGGGGGGAACTGGATGATGATGGTAGACTGTGCCACTTCCCAAATCTAAAAAAAAAAATCTAAAAAGCCGAAGAGGGGAACCTCACAAAGTGCAGAAGGCGAGAGAAGGGCTTGGGTTCAAAACGGCGTACGTGATGTCCCGAGCCACCCTCCTGTGTTTTGAGCCTTGGGACCTCTTCATGACATGAATCTGAAATAAATTCAGAACACGCCATTCAATGCGTGGGACCTTCATGTCCCTTGCAAATAGCATCATAGGCCACGTCCTTGCTTGGCAGACTAACTTTGGTTTGTACAAACTGCCATTTCCTCTATTCAGACAAACTGTGGTTTGTTCCAAGCTTGCGGCCGTACGCTTGGGTGCTCCTCTCCCACCTTTCCTTGGGAAGTTTGCTTTTCCTTTTGGAGTGAGCACTGCCCTCCTCCACCCTCACAGGACTTGATGGTTTGCTGATCCCTCCCTTTCTGGTCCTCACTCTTTCCCCTCTGCTCCTTCAGGGATGCGACCTTTGCACTATGCTGCCTGGCAAGGGAAAAAGGAGCCCATGAAGCTGGTGCTGAAGGCCGGCTCGTCTGTGAACATCCAGTCTGACGAAGGGCAGATCCCACTGCACCTAGCAGCGCAGCACGGGCACTATGATGTGGTAAGATCGGGTGGGGAGCTGCCCTCTGCTCCTCACAAGGTTGGCTTTTTAGGGGGGGGGGAGAGCCTTTCCTGAGCCCAGGAAAATCATTTTTTTTGCTCCTGGATGTTTCTGGGTGTTGCCTGTTCTTTTGCATAGAGGAGGGTCACCCTCTCTCAAAGCCCGACTCAAAAATCAAAACTGGAAAAAGGACCTTGGCTCTCTTCCTGTTTAGATTGTTTTCCTACAGTGGCTGTGGATTTGTACTCCGAAAGGCTAACCCTTTCCCCTCTCTGCATGATGGAGAGGATCTGCTTGGCGTTTTCCTCTCTCCTTTCACCTCCCTCTCTTTCTTTCCCCTACAGTCCGAGATGCTCCTTCAACACCAATCTAACCCCTGCATCCTGGACAACTCCGGCAAGACTCCCCTGGACCTGGCGTGCGAGTTTGGACGTGTTGGGGTAAGTGTGACCCATGTGCCCTGGTGGAAAAGGCAGCCAGATGTTGGGAGGGGAGCGGGCACGGCGTTCTCCAAGGCAGCTTTGCCAGTATTCCAACCAAGCCCTCAACCCGCCCCTGGCCCTGCTTAGCTTCCGAAATCGGGCACGATGGCTATTTCCAAGGCGATCCATCTGGTGCAACCTTGGCCCGCGTGCAGAGGGTTTCCAAGCTGCTGGCCGCCTCCTGGGCAGATTTGAGGTGCCTTTCAGAGGGGTTGGGGGCCATCCCAGGTGTGCTCCCCTCACCACCCCTCCCTGCTTCCTCCCTGCCCTGGGAGGGGTGGGTGCCTCGGCATCTCCATCTGCCAACCCCCTCCAGTCTCTCCTTTTGGCCTCACAGGTGGTGCAGCTGCTTTTGAGCAGCAACATGTGTGCCGCCCTCCTGGAGCCCAAGCCGGGGGACATCACCGACCCCAACGGGACCAGCCCTTTGCACCTGGCCGCCAAGAACGGGCACATTGACATCATCCGGTGGGTCCCTCCTCTCCTTGCTCCTCTCGCGGGAGGGGAAACGTTGCAGCCGGGAGGGGTGTGCATGGGCTGGGGGCGGCGGGAGAAACGCCAAGGAAGAGCCAGGGTTCTTTCCTGAAAGGGTGGCTTTTGGGGAGAAGGGCCCGCTCCCTGCCTCAAGTTTTTCCACCGCCAGAAGGACCCAGTCTGGAGGGGATCGCGTCGCTTGTTGTCATTTGGGGATGGGGTGGGGTGGGGGTCCTGATTCAGAGAACGCTGTCAATGCACCCGAGCAATTGGCTTTAAATCCGATTGACTGCCATCGTGATCTCAATCACGACTCAAGACTTGATTTAATAATGGGGAAGAGGGGTGAGGGGCCGATGGGGGTTGATTCTGGACCCAGTGGGCACCCGCAGAGAAGGGAGCAGGATCCCTCCCTGACACCTTCCTTTCTGGCCAGAGCTGGCACCGAGGAAAAGCAGCTCCTGCCCAAGGCCTCCCTCGCTCCCAGACTTGCACCCGCAACTCACAAAGCCCTGCTGCTCCTGATGCTTGGCGTGGATCTCTGACCCCCCATCACCCTTTGTGCTCCCTTTCCACACAGAATTGTCCGCCACCCCTGGTTTCCTGCCAGGGCGTTAAAGGCTGAGATTGCAAATCCTAGCACGGCTGGATCCAGGTCTCCTTTCTCGGGGAGGGAGGCTGGCTGGCTGCTGCTGCTGCTGCTTCAACCCAGGAGCAGCCCGGGCCGGAAGGGGGTGGCTGCTCCCGCCCGTCGGCTGCCCCCCCCCTCAGCGCAGGATGGGCTTAATCCGGGACTTGCATCTCAGCACGAGATGTGAACCAGGCCGGCGCTAATCTTGTGCTCTGGCAGCTTGCGGGTGTCTGCCGGCCGGCCGGCCTCTTCCACGCCGAGGGGGCTTCTGATGGCTTGTCTGGATGTCATTCGGCCACAGATCAGGGTCCCCGATGGGAGGAGGTGGGGAGAGGAAGACAGGGGGGCCCCTCCCCTCCCTTTCCGGGTGGGGAGGGGGTCAGCACACTCAACGCAGAGAGGCAGGGAGTTTCATGGTGGGGGGAGGCCAGGCTGGATCCCGTTGCAGCCTCATCTCTTGTGAGATGAGGCAGGGTCCTCTTTTTAATCCAAATTACTTGAGGGCAGGAGTTTCCCAGCCTGCGCTTCAGGGCAGAGATGCTTACTGGACTGAGGCGACACAGGAGGCGGGTCGGAGGGTCCCAGGGGTCTCTAAGAAATGCCTCCCTCGAGGGTCTTCCGGCTGATGCGATGTGCCACTTCTTCCCTGTGTTATCTTCACAAATACCGAAGCATCCAAAGGACCCCTGCCCAAATTTACCGTTAAAATGGCAGCTACAAATTCACCACCCCCCTCACTCACAAGCTGGACACGTGAACTTGGTCGCAACTAAACAGAACCCGACAGAGAACTTATGCTTTTATGGGTACCATGCTCTCGTTTCCAGCTTCTCTGCGCCCACCATTGTCTTTTCTGGGGGGTGGGGGGGTGGCAGAGAGGTCTGTGTGGGTTGGGGGCTTCCGTTTACAGGGCTTCCCCTGCAAGCTTCCTGTCGCTGTTTTCCTGGTGGCAAAGGGATTCAGCCCGGGCCGTTTTACCTCCTAGCAGCATTTCTCCAGCAGCGCCTGTTGAGCTTCTGCCTGTCCAGCCAATCTCCCATCACACAGGTGCATTCATTCTGAGCGCTGAATGTCTGAGTAGTTCCTTCTCATTTCTGTCCCTCCCTGTTCCTTCCTTCAAGGCTTCTCCTCCAGTCTGGGATTGACATCAACCGGCAAACCAAGGCGGGCACCGCGTTGCACGAAGCAGCTTTGTGCGGCAAGACCGACGTGGTGCGCCTCCTCCTGGATGTAAGCTTGCCTCTCTCCCCCCCCCCCCGGTCACCTCTCCTGCTCGTCCTTCTGCACCCCTGGGCTGGGTGGCCCCACAGCTTGGCCCGAGAGCATCTCTCGCCTATGGATTTTTTTTTTTAATTTATTAAACTTACATACCGCCCATCTAGAACATGTCTCCTCTGGGCAGTTTACACAAAATACAAAAGCCCCCAAGAGGCTGGTCTCTCCCTGTTGCTTGGAAAGGGGGTGTTAAGGGTGAGGGGGGGGGAGCTGTGCCTTGTCTGCCCAAACCGTAGGACCGTCCCTGCTTCCTTGTTGGTTCCCGATTCGGCTCGGTGTTTGGGGCAGCCCTTCCACCCTCCCCAGCAAAGCCCCCTGGGGCTCCCCACCCACCCTTCACCCCCCATGTGCGTTTTGCAGAGTGGGATCAATGCCCACATCCGGAACACCTACAACCAGACGGCGCTGGACATTGTGAACCAGTTCACAGCCACCCAAGCCAGCAAGGAGATCAAGCAGATGCTCCGAGGTGAGGAGGGAAGACGTGCTTCTTGGCCTGGGCTTCTTTTTTTAGGGAAGTGGGGAGCTTTTTTGTGTGTGTGTGGGGGGGGGTGACCTACCTTGCAGGGCCCTTGTGAAGATGGCCAAGATACTTCCATTCTGCCCGTTTGTTCCGTTTGCTGTGGACTCGAGGGAAAAGGCAGGTGAAAGCCCCCTTTGACCTCAAATATATATATGTCAGGCCTGGGAATGAATCATCATGCTCATAAAATATCTACGATGCTTTGCCTCCCTCTAGTGGTACCGAATTTACGAAATGCAATCAGCATCCCAAATACCGTGTTTTCTCTGTACGCTCAAAGTGCTTCACGTCATGTTATTCCCCCCAAAATGGTTGCAATGGTTTTTCTGGGTCGCTATCCCTGTTCTGCAGATAAATGGGCTATGGATGATGGCACAGCATCCTTTCACCTAGTGGGTTGCACCGTCATCCCTGTGGCCGCCCATCTGACGGTTCCCACCCCTCGTTTTTCCAGCTAGGACGTTTATACCATCTCTTGCAGTTATCTCAGAACGGCCATCTTGACGTTCGAGCATTTAGCCCTGGGTCTTCTCATTGACTCCGGCCAGTGCAAATCGAGTGGCGTAAATCTCAGCAAGGATTTGCTGCTGGTTGAGAATCTGAAGCTTCTGCTTCAGACCCCATGGATCATCAAATCCAGCCCCGCTTAAGGACGCACAGGGGGGGAATCGAACCCCCAATCTTACAGCTTGATTTCTGGGAGAACTGCATGCCCAGGGTCACGTTTCTTGGGCAAACAAGAATAAAAGAAATCAGTGGGTTTCCCCCCCCCCTTCTTCCTGGGGGCAGTGATGCTCACCCAGGTAACAGGTTGTACACAACGGTCCCCACTTCTTCCTTGCCCTCTTCTCTCTTTAGATGCTTCTGCAGCTCTGCAGGTCAGGGCCGTGAAAGATTATTGCAACAATTACGACCTGACCAGCCTCAACGTGAAAGCCGGAGACATCATCACGGTGAGTCCCGTGCTGCGTCGTGTCTTCTGCCTCAGGGCAGCTGAGATCCACGAGGAGAGGAGCGGGGTGGAAGACCGAGGCGCGAGCCGCAGAAGGCCGGCCTTCTCCAGGGACGGGCGGTACTCAGGGTTCTCGGCGCCGCCTGCCAGCCGGCACGCCCGGCTGCCCCTTTCTGTGGCTGAAGGGGATTTGGGGGTCTGAGCCCCCGCCCAGCCGTGTGCTGCTGCTGCTGGCACGAAGCATGATGTGAGGGTGTGCCTTTGAGCATGGCCAGAGCCCGTAACTGGAGGTGCCTGGATCTGAGACGAGGAAGAAAGGCCATCAAAAGACTATCTTTTGATCTGGATTCCTGCCTCGAGCAGGGAGTTGGACTTGATGGCCTTAGAGGCTCCTTCCAGCGTCACAATTCTACGATGCTATGACGTTCTGAACCCGGGTTCAAGGATGCACAGAAGGAGGCTTGAAGGTTTGCATGCCTCATTTTGGAAGCTGGTAAACATCAGCCCGGCTGAGGAGGCTCTTTGGCTCCCGCGGCCCGTCGCGCAGTTCATTTTTGGCAAGGCCGTCCTCGCAGCTGATGCCGGTCCTTTCCTTTGCTCCCCCCTCCCTCTCCCACACACCCCCCCCGCCCGCCCGCCCGCCTCCAGGTTTTGGAGCAGCACGCAGATGGTCGGTGGAAAGGCTGTATCCATGACAACCGGACCGGCAATGACCGCGTCGGCTACTTCCCATCCAGTCTGGTGGAAGCCATCAGCAAACGCACAGGCAAATGGCTGTTTCTCCCTCTGGGCTCCTGCAGGAAAAAAGGCTAGGATTTCTGCCAAAGGCAGTTGAGGGTAGAAAGGAGAGACCGGCCTGAGGGCTGGGGATGATGAGTGTTGTAATCCACTACCTCTGGAGGGATCAGGTCAGGCAAACGTCATGCTCTTCTTGGCCAGTGGTTTTAGCCTCTGTTCCGACTTGGGGCCACGAGCCCCCCCCCCCCGAGCCCCTTCTGCACGACAGATGGCTGGCTGTTTGGGACCACGTGACTGTCGCTGGATGGAGCACCAAGCCGCTTCGTCTCTGCAGGGTGCCTGTGCGCCTCTGGTCCAGAGGAGCTGTGCTTCACCTGACATCTTGTTCTTTCTTCTCGTCAGGTTCATGGGATGCGGGCCCTCCCCTGGGGCCGTTCCAAGCCATCTCCCTCCCGCTGGCTGGCCGGGCCTCGGTGCCCAACGGCCACTCCTGCTTCATCTCCTCCTCCTCCTCCTCTTCCTCCTCCTCCTCCGCCATCATCACCACCACCTCCTTCACCTTCTCCCATCATCCGGTCCATTTCCTGCCTCCACCAAACCCCAGGCAACCTCTTTTCAGTTCCTTTGGCTACCACAGGCTCCCGCACGGGGCGGTGGAAGGGCCTGGCGCCGACCCAGGTAGACCATTCCTTGCGTTTACCATTCATTTTAAGTTTGCCCTTGGTGTGCATTTGTTCCCAGCATGTACTGTATGTGCTTGTTTTGCTTTTCATCCTGCCCTGTATGCCCACCTCTCCTTGCCACGTGCAAATATTTGGGAACGAGTGTATAAGGAAAATTGCTACCCTGTTATCCTGTTTATTAAGATGGTACCAAGCGCCACTTGTTTGTAAGGAAGTAATGCAGGCAGGAACGCAGCTTCCCTGGTCCAAGGAGTTTCGATTCCAAAGTTTAGGTCCATCATGGAAATACTGCAAAGCGGGATTTAGCTTGAGGTTTGGGGTAGATGAAAGAGACCCTCAAACCAGGACCCTAATAGATCTCTTCACATTATCTCTGTTTGTCACCTAACCACGGAGTGTCGTTTGTAAGGTGGGTGGTAGCCTGTGGCTACCGTTTGCCTTTGAAAACCACTCAAATACCTCCTTGTGCCTTCTACACACAAGAAGTCCCAGCTGGGGTGGCCGTTTTGCAGACCTCAGGAGCAGCAGGGAATCAAACCCGGCTCTAAGAAGAGGAGCAGAGATTTGAAAGTGCCGAAGCGCAAGGGAACCAAAATAGCCGTGCAGGCTTTTGAAAACATGTATTTTAACTCCCAGAGGGAACATTTGTGTTTACTCCTTAGTATCAACTTCCATATATTGCTTGCAGAAGGAGTATAAACTTAGCATAAACCAGAATCTGCAAATGTTTTTTAGACAATGAAAAATTCTTAGGACGTATAGTCTAGGGAAAAACGGATCATGTTTCTGTGCCTCTGGTGTAAACTTCCCCATTCTTGGCCACTCTCCAAAGCCGACTGCAGCAGTGCCACCCGCCCGCCTGAGAAAATGTATTCGGGCTTTTCCCCCCCCTAAACGGAAGGGGTTTTGTGTGTGTGTGAGTGTGTGTGTGTATGTGTGTTTCAGGTTGTTGCAGGCCAGCCTTACTAAATTCAGGCAGGCGAGTTGGGACAAATTTTATGCAGGGGGAAAAGGGGCAAGCTTTTTTTAAGAAGTGAATATGAGTAAACATTTAATGATCTGTGTACGTATCTGGTTTTGAGTTTGTGATTGTTTTAACGATTCGGGGGCTGCTTTGAGTCCCGCCACCAGGGAGAAAGGCACATGAGTGCGTGCATCCATCCATCCACCCACCCACCCAATTAGGGGTCTGAAGCATCACGTTTTGCTAACAACACGGTGCAAAGGGCTCAGTCAAGAGCTTTGCCAGGAGAAAAGAAGAACGAGGGGAGGTCTTAAGCTCCTGATGGAGGCGGCAGAGTAGTGGGGAGCAGGCAGAAGAGGCCAGCTTTCAGTGAGGTGTTCTCGAAGCAGTGAAGATGGC
Source organism: Intellagama lesueurii (assembly GCA_037013535.1). Classification (NCBI taxonomy): domain Eukaryota; kingdom Metazoa; phylum Chordata; class Lepidosauria; order Squamata; family Agamidae; genus Intellagama; species Intellagama lesueurii. The sequence goes on from JBAJHW010000012.1 coordinate 1,261,687, forward strand.
GAGGGCCGACTGAGTGCAAGCCACGGGTGCATAAGCTTGGCTCTTTCCCTGCCGAGAGCCATTTGAGCATTGGTGTGTGTGTGTGTCTGGGGGGGCACATCTGCATCCCACCTTCCTTAACCTCCCCCTCCCTTCCAAGCCCTCCCCACTCCTCCTTTTAGCCTCTGGATGTTTGTACAAGAGGGCACACCAATGCCCCCAGCCCACCCCAAAAACACACACTTGGGGCCAAAGGCCTAAGCGTGTTCCAACCCTGGTGGCGTTTCCTTGTGAATGGAAAAGTTCCCGTTTCTGTAATCCAAGGTTGGGCAAATGTTAAGGGCCAACCTTCCAGCCCCGTCGGCCCCAAACCCTTGCAACTCTTCCCCTGCTGAAAGAAGAATCAAACGAGTTGAGGCTGGGAGTCTCCATCCTGCTTCATTTCTTACAAATGTGCACGTTTGGAGACAAAACGAAGCCCCCGAAGGTGGGGAGATGGCCTTGTTTGAAGGCAAAATTGCCCCGCACGAGGTTTCTACTGGCTAAAAAAATGGCCTCTGCAAACATAGCCTTGGAGGACGGGCAGGTGAAACTCCCAGCCTTCCTTTCATGGCTCCAGCCGTGGCGGGGGGGGGGGGGGTTCATCTCCATGAAATGGGGATTTATTTAGGGCATTGGGTCTGTTGCAGCAGTTTCTTGCTACGACGGCTTGGTTGAAAAGGAAGAACAAGGAGAACTTGGTTTGAAAGGCTGGGGGTGGTCCTCATGGGCATGGAAAGCAGGTGGGCCCCCATGGTGGGGGTATTTGGAGGCTAGTGGCCCATAGCCGTGACGGGTGGCTGGTGAAAAAGGACAGCTGAGGGTCATGCCAGGCTTCTCCTCTACTGGCCTTGCCCCGGTGTGAGCGAGCAGGAGAAACGGGGAGAGAGACAGTCATCTCCATGTTGTCGTAAAACTAGAACTTGGGCAGGAGATGCAGGATGGAAACCAGAGATCTTTGTTGATTATGGCGGGGGGGGGGGGGGAATGCACATTACGTAGAGATACAGGCAGAGATGGACAACCTGGCTTTACTGAGGGGCTGCTTCCAAAAATCCACAGCCCAGGGCATCTCACTGGGATTATGGATGTTACAGTCCAAAAAATCAGTAAAATAATTCCGATCTGTAGCTCCCATAGCTATCAACCCTCGGTAGCCATGAGCACTGAAGATATACCCTAGAGGAACAGAGGTCGGGGACACTTAGCAAAGAGGGGGCCGAAGTGGTGGGCTTCCCTTGTAGGCATCTAAGAGGTTTTTGGCTGCTGGCGGGCAGATTGACCTGGCTCTGGTTGAGCCCTGTTGTTTTGGATGTTCCTGAGGATGTGTGTAGGAATGGAGGATGTGAACGGTGAGGGAAGGTTTGGGAATCCTTGCATATCCTGCGGAGATGCTGAGAATGTACAGAACTCTTCGGGCACCCAGTGCAACCAACAGTGGTCCCTCCTCTGGAGATTTAGAAGGGACTCAAGGGTCAAACTAGACATTAAACAGAATGTCTATTTCCATCAAGTTTCCCCTCCCACAGTGAGATTTCCTCCGAGAGAACAGTGCTTCAGCAATCACTCAGACTTGTAAACAAAGCCCATCTTTACCTTCCCATCCCCAGTCACAAAGTGAAGCACATTAAATGCAAAATACAGAGATGTGGGGGGGGGGGGGGGGGAAAAGACATGCTATGAAAAACATGCTATTTGCCATTTAGGGAGCACTGCTTTAAAAAGCAGGCTAAAGAGATTGTCTTGTTTGAAGGGAGTTTATGCTCTCCCCAGCCCACTCACACTCCTCGTGAAATAAGCTGGATGAGGACTGATGTTGGGAGGGGGTGAGGGGAGGTATTTTTCACCGACACAGCCCCCCTGCAGACACCAGCAATTTTCATGGGTCCTTGGGCCTTATCTCACCTGATCTGTCTTTTCTGCTGGGGTGGCATTGGTTGTCCTTTGACCCTGAAGGTTCCCGAGGCTCTGATGCCAGCCCATCCCACTTGTCGCCATCACCAGGCGGATCGGCCACCACGCCAGCCCCAGCAGAAGAGATCTGGGTGCTTCGCAAACCCTATGCAGGTAAGAGGAAGAGCAGCCGCCACCGAGTTGGCTGGGTCCTGGCCCACTGGGTGTGGGAGGGTGGCTGGGGGTTGATGTGACTGTATCCCCACCCGCTCCGGTGGCGCTGTCTGCATCAGCAGGAGGCCTCCGGGTAAATCTCCTGGGCAGTTCAGCCTCTGATGTGCCATGCGCAGTGTCCAAGTCCTCTGCTCCCCCCCACCCCACCCGCCGTGGTTTTTGCTTGGCTTCTCAGCATCCCTCCCTTTTGATAGGTGGGGACCGCAGCAGTGTGGGCAGCACTGGAAGTGTGGCCAGCGGACGGAGCTCAGGGAGCGGCCAAAGCACTGCAAGCGGCGGCCATGCAGCCCTCCACCCGGGTTCAGAAGGCGTTAAGGTGAACCAAGCCCTGATCTTATGGAAGTGACGACTGGGGTGCCGGGGGGGGGGGGGGGAGAAGGACGTCAAAGGGAGTTTTGAGAAGGACATTGTTGGAGGGGGATATAGTCATAAACTTCAGTATGTACGTAGAGGCTTAAACAGTGATTGGGGCTTCTTCGTATAAGACATGCATTAACAAGCCGGTTTTCACAAGAGCCACCCCTCTAACCAAAAGGTTGTGTTCTTTTTCCATGATATCTCTGGCTTCTGCACAGACACCATTGCTTCCACATTTCAAAGCCTAAGAGTCGTGCATTAGCCTACAGTGGCTTTGCATTCAGAAATTAGGATACCTATTGCCAAAACGCTTATACACTCAGGACGCCAAAATTTCACAGCTAGTGTTTGCAATACAAGTGTCATCTCTGTTGCATTTCCCTCGGTCCCCTTCTCCACAACTGGGCCCACATTCTGCTGTGGCAGAAATATTGCACCCCTGACACCTGGAGAAGGGGATTTGCCACCCAGAGATCCTCTCACTAAAATCTGTTAGTACTAAAAGTTTTTCTTTTTCTTTTAAATTTTGCTTTCGTGTTTTTTTGTTTTTTTTCTTACAATGACAGTTTGTAGACGGGCCAAAGCCTGGAGCTGGTGCAAAGTTGGGTTGTAACGACAAATCACAACAGCAGCCTCTTCTGTTAGCCTCACCTAGAGCTTTCCGGGCTTGATGGAGTGGGACTCCGGGCACATAAATTAAAACCAGGTCCTGCCCAAGAAAGGTTTTTTGGAGGCAGTCCTTAGGACAGGGGTGGACAATTAATTTCTATAGGGGGCCACATGAAAAATCTGAACTGTGTTCAGGGGCCGAAACAACTTTACTTAAAAATAAAATGAAACAGTGATGTTATGATTGTTTTTATTTTAAACTTGTTAATCTTCACAAATACTAAAGAGGTTTTTTGCGGTATGTTAAAGATAAGCAACTGGCGGCGGGCCGGACAGGAGCGGCTCGCGGGCCGTATGTGGCCCGCGGGCCGCACTTTGCCCAGGTCTGCTTTAGGAGGAGATGGGCAGATGGGGAGGGTGAGGCTTGGGGTGACCCCCATCCCGGGCTGCCCCCTTCCGTCCAAAGCCTGCATCCGTTGGGCTCGCCTTCTCCCAGAGAGCTGGGCAGGGCCCCCCTTCCGATCCTAGCTAAAAAGAGGGACAGAAGGAGGGAAAGCTTTTGCTCTCCCCCCCCCCCCCCACTTATCCAACCCTGGCCCTTCCACCGGCTCTCCTTCTTCCGTCTACCTCTTCGCTTCCTCAGGCTGCCCGGGCTGCCCCTTGTGAATGCCAAGCAGGCAGCTCCATTGTGCCCCCAGGCGTGCCACTTTGCCAACAGAGCCGTGGCTCAGGGACAGAAGTGCCGGCCTCTCCTTTTGTGTGTGTGTTGTGTGTCCCTTTTTTGTGTGTGCTCTCCCTCCTCCCCCCCCCTCTAACCAACAGCCTGTTTCTCTCTGTTTTGCCTCCTCCTCCTCCTCTCCCCGTTTCTCAGCTGCTGGCAACGGTCCTTTCCCAGAAGGCGTTGGTGCAAGAATCCGCCGTGGGTGACGGGTCCGCCAAAGCTGCCGAGGCGCCTGCAGGTGCGTGGATGCTCCATGGCCGGGCTCTGCCTGGCCCGGAGCTCCTTTTCCCCATTTCCTTGACGAGGGGCTGCTCCTGCTCTGAGAACCTTCCTTCCTTCCTTCCTTCTTTCTGAGCTAACCATGACCCTCCCGCTCTGCTGCTGCCAGGCCTTCGCTTGCTTTGGTTAGTAAGGGGAAAGGGATGGAGTGCGGGGGGGTGGGGGTGGGCTGCTGGTGGGGGTGGGCAGAAGGGTGGGATCAGGACCCTGAACTGGCTGCCTGGCGGTTGGCCTGCCTCCCCAGGAGGATCCGGGAGGCTTTGGGTAGGCACAGGTCTGTTTATGGCGGGGGGGGGGGGGGGTCTTCTCTCCGTCTCTACCCAACCCCTCAGGTATCTGGATTCTGCCCTCACCTCTACTTGGAACAGGGGTCTGGGCATCTCCTCATTTCGGTCATGATAGTTTGTGCTCCTTTTGGCCTCCTGGGGAAGACTCGGCTCCGTCGCCTTGCTCAGCCCCCTGGGATTTCCCAAGGACCCCATTCCTGAACCCCCTTTATCTTCTTCTGGAGAAGCAAATAGCTTGGTGGCAGAAATACCTGGCGAGATGATGCCTGGCTGATGGAAGGGACTCTGCAAGGAAAGAGGGAGGGAGAGAGGTGGGGGGGGGGTGTTGGGAAGTGGCAGATGGTGCTCTCTCGATGTGCCGGCGTCTTAAGGGCGATACGGCGTGTGCCTGTTCCTGTCAAAGTCTCAGGCGGATAGGTTCAGACGCTCAGTTTGAGGGAGGTGGGGAGGCGGTGGCAGGCTTGATTTTGGGAGCAGCAGAGTGTCCGGTCTTCTCCATGCGCTTCAAAAGGCCCTGCCGAAGATCCGCACGGTGATGGCGCTGAAGGCGAGGCCCGCTGTCTTCTCCTGGCTTCCCACCCCTCCCCAGGTCTTCAGCCAAAGGGCTGCCTGAGGCCTGGGCACCACGGAGCCCCTCGGGGGCTTCCTGATCCAGGCGGAGAGGTCTTGGTGGAGCCGGAAGAGTCTGGGTGGATTCCTAGCTGATGATGAGCGGGGTGGGATCCTGCCAGTGAGTTTTCAAGGTCACCTTGAAAGGCCGCCTTGGTCGTCTTCCACCGGTGTCCTGCCGTCCTGCCAGGTGACTCCGGTGAGGTTGGCGTGAAAACCCTGGCCTTTTCATGCCGCTCCTCGATTTCTAGGCCAGCTTCCCTTTCTCTCGGGATTAAAGCAAGGGAAACACCACGCGCGGTCTGTCTGTTTTTCCACCACTGAGGCTCCCAGGACCCCAGAGGTCCTCTGTGTTGGCCTGAGAACTTGTGCAGCCACTCAACCAGACGGAGAGACTCTGGGTTCTGGGTTTGATCTGGGGTTGTCACTCCATCCAGCATTAGGTCAGACCTCCCCAGTTTCAGCCCCTCCAGTCCCCACCAGCAGATGCTACCTTGGCACGCTGCTGCTGGCGCAGAAGGAAACGCCAGCTGTGCCCTTGGCGTGCTGGGTACCGTGGGTCTGTGACCTGGCTTGAGTGCTTGAAAAACATCTCGTGCTCAGGTGCCGACATTTCCCTTCTTTCCTGCCCGCTTTGTGCCAGGTTCTTCTCGGACCCCGAGTTTGAGCGGCGCATCGTACCCAAGTCAACCTTCCCATGGCGAGCAACAGCTCAAGAAGGTGGAGCCAATGTCGGAGGGGAAAGTAAGTTTGGGAAACTGCTAGAATGGTTTGGGAAGCAGATAAAACAGTGCCGGAGAGAGAATTCCTCTGACTATTTTCTTCACTGTATTCAGGAAAGGTCAATCCTGCCCTTTTAAGGCTATTTTGTTGGCAGGTAGCCTAGGCTTCTGGTTTTATTGGGATGTCGAGACCCACGAGCCACTGTCGGGTGAGAAACAGTGGCTCGTGGATGGAACAGGATGGACAGACAGACACTTCGTAGACTTCAGAAACAGTTTTGTCACGGCTCAGATCAAAAATGTATGTTTAGGATCAGATCCCAGCTTGCAGCTCTTATGTATACCCTCCACAAGATTTCTTTATTTCAGTGGCATTATGATGGTGGGAAAACCAAGGTGCCCTGCTGCACCATTTGGGTTTGGAGGCTCAACATTCTGGTGCTCAAAGCTCACCTCCCACTGCTTGCAAAGTGTGCCTTGCGCCCACTGCAGTGTGTTACATGCATTGGGATGAAATAGTTTCGTGCCTGTGAACGTCTAGCCAAGGGTGTGTGTGTGTGTGTGTGTGTGTGTGTGTGTGTGAAGGGAATGATGTTCAGGGAATAACTCTCGACTCCTCTCAGAGCTCCGAGGCCGTCTACCAATGGCTGTGCAAGTTCCAGCTGCAACTCTATGCCCCCAACTTCATCAACGCTGGGTATGACATCCCCACAATCAGCCGGATGACACCCGAGGTGAGGATGGTGCGGCTGGAGGTGGGTGGTGGGCTTCCGGAGGCTGGTGCTTTTGCTGGCATTCTGGTCTCTGCACACCTTAATGCTCTCAAGGACGACAGCGGCTCGTGGTCTGTTTTTGTCCATCTGGACTTTATGACATGTTGATGTGAGACTGTCCAGCAGTGCGTGGGAGACCGCCTAGCAGATCTATAAGAACACCACGCCTCTTAAATCTCCATTTCCCTCAGCATCCAAATTCTTGGGTAGTGTTTTTATCCGGGCTGTCTTTGCTGAAATCAACCATGGATTTTCGCCGGTTGTGAGTCAGGCTGACGCAAGTGGAGCCCAAAGTTATCCGGGGAGCAAATCTGTCACACACACCACACGGCCGTCATCTTGATGCCACCCCTCTTGCTGCTCAGTCCCGTTGTCTCTCGGGGGCATCCGACTCTCCACCTTCTGCGACCTCACCCAGAGAGAGCAGGTCTGAAGGTGGCATCCTGACCAAGGATGTATGCTCAATTCTTAGCACCTCTAGGCAGGGCTGGGAAAGAACGGCGGCCCACTCAGGCAGGGGAATCTGTAGTTGAGGCACTACGACTCTCATTGTTCTTGACTATTGGGCAGATTGCCTGGGGTGGATGGGAACTGTGATCCAAAGCATGTGGGGGGTTAAAGCTTCCTTGGCTTAGGTGTTGTCTGGATCTCCAGATGATGTCTCCAGGTGGAACTACAGAATTTCCTCCGGGAACAATGGGTGGTTGCTACAACAGGTATGGGCAACCTGTGGCATTCTGTACTTTTAGAAATAAAATTAAACACACTTAAGTTGTCACCGCCAGCACACACGAACAGACTGATGAGGACTGTGCATGCTCCACAGCCACAGGATATGGAGGGTCAGTTAGAAAAGGGGAATGGAGCAGGTGGGGATCTGGAAGGAAGTCTGTGGAGCACAGTGTGGGTCAAGTGGGATGTAGTTCATCAAACTTCAGAGGCTTTGACACGGTGAGCAGCTCCTTGGGTTTTCCCTTTGCGACGTCTGCTTTTGGTTTTTGTGGTGCAGGATTTGACAGCCATCGGGGTCACCAAACCGGGACACAGAAAGAAGATTGCCTCTGAGATCAACAACCTCAATATTCCCGAGTGGCTCCCAGAGTACAAGCCTGTAAGTCATCTTCTCCCAGACCGGCTTTGCTGGAAAGGAGAGATCATAATCTCAGGCTGGACACCCTGAATTGATACTTGGCAAGAGGAACCTGCAAGGGGGGCAACTGCAACACACTTGTGTTGTTGGTTGCTCAGAGGTCACTGCGCCAATGCCACACTGAACATCTTAAACACTGCTTGGGCATCACACGGCTTTTCTGAAACTTCTTTCTGAAACAGAAGGATAGTGGCAATGGGGTGCTATAGGGCCCAGCAATCTTGTTGCTTATTGCTTAGCAGCCTTCTATAAATTCCAGTCATCTGTCATTCACCTTCTGCGAGGTCCCTGCAGCTTTAATTAAAACCTTCCTTTTATTGCTTCCTGTTTAGCACATATTGGATTTTTGACAAAGTGCCTTTTACATGTCACAGATGTTCTTGGGGTTAGATGGGAAAGCAGACTTTAATTACTAATATCTCCTATTTTTTTCATTTAAAAAGTTTTTTTAGTGTCTTGCGTTAAAAAAAACCCTGAAATTTACCTGCAAGTAAAACCTCAAAAACAGAAAGGGAATTTCAATTGAGGGACTTCATTAGTAATATTCCTTCCCTGCTCAAAAAAGATAGTACGAAGTGTAGAAGGTGCTAGCAGAAAGCTTTTAATTAAACACGGACAAGCCTTGAAAAGGCTGAATAGCCCATCTGTAGTGGATATTGGTGTTATAAATGTGTTTTAAGTGGAGAGAAAAGGCCTAACACACACACACCCAAAACCAGTCAAGGCCCACGCAGAAAACACTGGAAGGGATCAATTTGGGAACCCCTTCCCTAGAATTGTCTGTCTTTGCCAAGGCAATTCTAGGCTCAGCTGTTGAAGTGGAAGCAACCCACAAGAAGGGATGAAGCAACGCAGATCAGAGGTACCAGCAAAATTGCCGAATCCAGGGGGCTAGGTCTTCAACTACGATGTGACTCAAGGAGTCTCTTATTTATTTATTTTTATTTTGAATGCTTGTTTTTAAAACATTGGTTTGTCTTCTTGCCCTCTCAGGCTAATCTGGCTCTCTGGCTCTCCATGATCGGGCTGGCCCAGTATTACAAGGTCCTGGTGGAAAACGGCTATGAGAACATTGATTTCATCACAGACATCACTTGGGAAGACCTGCAAGAGATTGGCATCACCAAACTGGGTGAGCAGAGGAGGCTGGTCCTGCCCCCCCCCCCCCCCCCCAAGCCAGGCCCAGCTTGCATTTCTGGGCATGCATTAGTTCCAGTTCCAGATCTAGCAAATGGCTGAGATAACGCTATTGAAGTAGTCCACTTCTGGTCAAAAAGAGTCTAGTTATCTTTGTTTTCGATTGTACCTATATTTCACCTATGTCCATAATTTTAAATTGTGCAGCGCTCTGATACGAAGAAAGTAAGTAAGTGATGGGCTGAATCCTCAAATCAAGGGCCAGGAAGAAAAAGACGGCTCGGGCCAGTAGAGACCACCTGCACAGAGCAGGCTTGGTCTGAACAAAGCCGGGATCATGGGTCTTCAGGGGTGACAGTGCTGCCACATCAAATCATTCTGTCTAGTAAAGAGGCTGAAATGCTGTCTCACCATCTCTACAAGTGCAGCCATGTGCCTTAGAGAAGGGGAAATCAAAGCACATGGAAGCGATTCCCTGTCCTTAAAGGCAGAGAACAGTGATCTTTAAGAAGGAAAGACGAGGGATGGTCTGTGGCGGGTGAAGTGGAAGAACCGAGCCCAGCACTGGGCAGGGAGTGCTTGTGGTCCTCCTCGAACGATGACCATGACGGCAACCAGACTGCAGGATGAGAAGGGAAGGGGTTTTTGTGGCAATAATCGCTTGGTTTGTTCTAAATGCCTGGGGGCGGGGAAAGGAGGAATGTGAACGGTACCCATGGATGGCAGACAAGGCTGGGCACCAGCAAGTCCTCAGAAAGAGGTCTTGTCAGCTCAGCATTAGAGAAAGGACGGCCCGCTGGGTTTTGGTGGAAAGCAGCTCCCAGGAGACCTCACCACTGCCGGTGGGCTGGCCAAGGCTGCTGAGAGTCAGTGCAATGAGATCTGGAGGGGCACAGGCTGCCCGTCCCTCATTAAGCAGCACCGGTTCACAGCCACCAAAGGAGTAACTACTTCTGGGGCTGAAGGGGTAGCCGCTGAGTTGAGCCTTTTCCTGGATCTCACTCCAGGGAAGGGAAAGAAAACAGAGGGAGGAGTGTTTTAACTCTTATGTAAGTGCTTGTGCCTGTTGAGAGCATCAGCTCTTAGGTGCCTCCAACTCTTCCCCCAGGCCACCAGAAGAAGCTGATGTTGGCGGTGAAGAAGCTGGCCGAGATCCAGAAGGCCGAATACGTCAAGTACGAGTCCGGGACACTGAAGAAGAAAGGGGCGCCCCAGTCGCTGGACACGGTGGCCATCGAGTCCCCGCAGCAGGAAGCTGCCGAGTGCCAGTCCCCCAAGATGACCACTTTCCAGGACAGCGAGCTGAGCAATGAGCTGCAGGTGGCCATGACTGGCACTGGCGAAGAGGGGACGGAGAAGCAGGGGAACCATGTGGGGCATTTCCGTGAAGGGGCGGCCTACCGGCACCCCTCCCGCCTCACCCACGAGAACAGTCTGAGCGGGCGGGCGAAACATATGAGTAGCTCCCAGGAGTTGCTGGGAGACGGGCCCAAAGCCACCAGCGCGGCCATGTCCAAGAGCCAGGAGTACCTGGCAGAAGATGGGAAGGAGAGTCCGGCCACCCTGCCCAAGGAGGTGCGGACCCTCCGACACGGGCACAGCATCAAGAGAGCGAGCGTTCCCCCTGTGCCTGGCAAACCCCGGCAATCGTTCCCCCCGGCCGCCGGCCACTATACCCCTCCGCAGACCCCCACCAAGCCCCGTCCCTCATCGCCGCAGGCGCTTGGTATGCCCCACGCCACCGCCAAGGTAAAACCCACGCCTCAGCTGCTGTCGCAGTCTGATCGCCCCATGTCTCCGCGTTCACTGCCTCAGTCCCCTACACATCGGGGCTTTGCCTATGTCATGCCGCAGCCAGTGGAGGGAGATGCCCACGGCGCCAGCCCCTTGGCACAAGCCGTACCGGTCCTGCCCGTCTCGGTGCCGGTGCTCTGCCTGCCCCCTCAGGCTGGCGAAGGGGAAGAGGAGGGCGGCCGGCCAAAGAAGAGGGCCCACAGCTTGAACCGTTACGCCGTCTCAGACAGCGAGCAAGAGCGGGATGAGTTGTTGGTGCCCGACGCGGGGCCCTATGCCACCGTGCAGCGCCGGGTTGGGCGCAGCCACTCCGTGAGGGCACAGTCGGGCAGCGACAAGAACGTCAACCGCAGCCAATCCTTTGCCGTGCGGCCAAAGAAGAAGGGGCCTCCTCCGCCCCCGCCCAAACGCTCCAGTTCGGCCATTTCCAGCAGCAACATGACGGACGACTTCCCGCGGGAAGGTGAGGATGGCCAGGAGTCTTCCCCGGAACAGCACCAGAGACGGGCCAGTGACTTTGGTGGCACTGTGGACACAGGGAGTGCCGGGAGCGTCAAGAGCATCGCCGCCATGTTGGAAATGTCCTCCATTGGTGGTGGGGCCCGAGGGCTTGCCCTCCAGAAGCCACCTGGGGCTGGGAAGGGCCCTGATGGCTACTACCTGCAGCCCGGTGTTGCTGTGCACCCAGCCAGTCCTGAGCACTCCCGCGTGGCAACTGTCCTGGCCAGCGTAAAGCACAAGGAGGCCATCGGGCCGGACGGTGAGGTGGTGAACCGTCGGCGCACAATCAGCGGCCCCGTGACTGGACTAGTTGCCGCTGCTCGCCGCGAACGCTCAGACAGCATCAAGTCTGACACATCCAAAGAGGGCAGCCCTGTGGAACGGCTGAGGGCAGAACACAGCGGAGGCTCCCCGCATAACAGTTCTGGAGAGAACATTCCCTTTGCAGAAGAGGGCAGCCTGACGATCAAGCAGCGTCCCCGGCAGATGGGTGTCGCCAAGGCTGAAGGCGACCTCATCCCCCAGCGGTATGCCGACCTCTCCAAGGTGGAGGCCAGCGCCACCCTCAAGAGGAGGATTCGGGCCAAGCAGAGTCAACAGGAGGGGGTCAAGTTCATCCTCACCGAGTCAGACACGGTGAAGAGGCGGCCAAAGTTGAAAGACAAGGATCAGGAGCCGGCCCCCTTGTCTGTCTACCAGAATGGCACAGCGACCATCAAACGGCGGCCAACCTCCGAGATGAGCGGCACGGAGGCGGCGCCTCCTCCCGATCAGCAAGAGAGATACAACTATCCTGCAACCCAGCCCTCTGTGGAAGGTGAACCGAAGAAGGTTGTCAAGCCACCGGTTTCGCCCAAGCCTGTTTTACCCCAGAAAGTCTCTGGGCCTCCCACGCCCACCTCCAAAAAGGTCCCAATTCCTGGTCCTGGCAGTCCAGGTAAGAGAGGGTCTTCCTTGGAAAAACTTTGCAGGTTTTGGTTGAACAGGTGCCCAGTGGAGCCAAGAAGGCCGCCTGAGCCTGATGGCGGTTCTCGGCCTCTTCCTTGTGTCTGCCCATCCTTTAGTGTCTTCTCTTCCCTGCTTCCACAGGCTGCGTACAGGGTCACATCTGGCTGCTGTAGAACTTCTATGCCCATGGCCGCCTGTGTGCTGACAGGAAGCTGTCCACATGAATACCCTGGACAGGTGGGGGTATCTGGGTTCTGCGAGCCAGAGGGTGTTGCAGCTTCCTTAACTGTTTGAAGGTGGGATCTCCCACCTTGGGTCAGGTTTCTGGTGTGTAGGCTGGGGCAGGTAGACATGGATTACTTCAGTCTGTAGTTCCCTTGCCAATTCAGAACCTTGCAGATAGATGGAGATCAGAAAGTTCTCTGGACCTTTGTTGGGGTGTGTGATGTGTGTGTCTGTGCAGCAGCCGCTGCCACCAAAACTGGCTGAGGAGTGACCTTCTTCTCTCTTGCAGAAGTCAAGCGTGTCCATGGGACTCCACCCCCGGTCTCTCCAAAGCCGACACCGCCCCCAACTGCCCCAAAGCCGAAGGTCCACGCTGCCCTCCAGTCGGTGAGCGCCAGCTCCACCCCTGCCCCGTCGCCTGCCAAGCAGCTCGTCCCGACCATCAAGCCTTCCAGTACGCCCCCCTCGCTCTGTTCCAGCCCAGCTAAGCCCTTGTCCCCTGGAGGGCTGCCCCCTCAGACAGTGCCGGTCAAGCCACCTCGCTCCTCCATGGCGGGGCCTTCCGTGGAGAGCGTCAGCACCGAGAGTGTGCATCAGAAACTGGAGGAGACCAGCGCCTCCCTTGCTGCAGCCCTGCAGGCTGTGGAGGAGAAGATCAAGCAGGAAGACGGACAAACAGCAGAGTAAGGGTGGCCCTGGGCTGGGAGGTGGGAAAGCAGAACCACCCCGACGGAGCATAAGGGCAGGTTTAAGTCAGAAGACATGGAGACACTGGCTGGGAGGCAGGAAAGAGGGGGCAGATGGATGGGGCAGCGGGAAAGCTGGCGAGTGCTGCACATGGCTGGCATACCCTCCCAAACAGGTGGGACTGGCAAGTCCGTTCCCTCCATGCAAGAGTTCTATGATTTAAGAAGGGAAGGGCAAACCACTTCTGAGTATTCTTCCTACCTGGGAAACCCTGAAAAAGGGTCACTATGAGTCAAAATTGACTTGAGAGCACCCAGTTATTATTAAATACTATGACACTTTATAAAGAATAAGAGGACCAGTCCCTGCTTCTGGGGGCTTGTGGTATAGAAGGTATCTCAAAGAGACTGCAGGGGAAGAAAATTGATTTATCGGGGTTTACTGTATTGCTTAGCAATGGCAGGGAGTGGCAAGAGCAGAGTACGGGTGGTGGGGAAGGACGAGCCGAAAAGGGAGGTGGCATGGAGGGCGTGGTCGGAGTCCCTCCGCCGACGGGGTGTCTCTTGTCTCCTCAGCTCCACCACAGAATCCAAGAGCACGGTCAGCATTCTGGACGACATCGGCAGCATGTTTGACGACCTTGCTGACCAACTGGACGCGATGTTGGAATGAGAGCTGGAGGACCATCCCAGCCAACCTCAGGATCTGCCACAGGCACAAGGGCGCAATCATCTCCACGACAATCTTCTCCTTCTTCCCTTCCTCCATCTTTTGAGGTTTGCACAAAGAAGATTTAAGATTACCTCAGAATTGTGCTGAAACAAAACCGAGATGCTTGGGGGGGGGGGGGTGAGACTTCCTCGAGGCCAGGTTTGCAGGAGCAAAAAGAAAAAAGGAGCTCTCTCTCTCTCTCTTGGTGTTTTCTTCCTTCCTGCCCTCCCCATCAAAACACCTGCTGACCTTGGGGAATATGAGGTGACTGCCGTTCTCCTCCTGAAAATGAAATGAAAAGGCCAATACGCCTGATGACGGGCAGGGGCTTCCATTCTACAAGATGATAGTGATCTTCAGACTTTCCTCCAACGCAGCGTCCCAGGCAAATCTGCGCCACTCACTCAAAAACTTGCATCTTCTCCTTTAATTTGGGAAGTCGTTCCCGCTACCCTCTCTCCCAACCAGTCCCGTTCCTCCCCCCCCCCCCCCCCGTTGCTCGGTCCCAATATGTTATTGAGATGTGTGGCACAAATAAGTATTAGTCTTCTCTGGTTCTTCATGTTTTCCATTTCGGTTGAAGTTTCGTCTTGGTGAGACTCTTTGCCTTCTGTGTTGGTAACGTTCCTTGACTGAGCACTGCTGTGGGCTCTCTCGGGGGCATCTGCCCGGGGTCCCTGGGCCTGTCTGCCATCGTTGGGGAAACGCTGGTAGAGGCTGGGGGCGGAGGCGGCCCACGGGAAGCTGGGAGTCCGGGAGGCTGTCGGCTAGCTGCATGCTTTGTTTCTTTGTCCCGAAGGTGTTTGTCTTCTCCTGGTGATGATGAAGCTGTGACTGTAAGAAATTTTGTTCGTTTGACGAGTCCCACTTGAGATATAAGCTCCTTTTCCCTCCTGCCCCTTTCTGTTTGTCTTGGGAAGCAGTTTTCCTGGCAAGGGCCGTGCAGAAGCTTTGGTACATTTGCATGATTGAGAACAGTGTTGAAACATGAAAAGAAAAAAAGAAAAAAAAAAGAGGAAAAACCAGAAACACCCTGTCCAAAATCCCACTGTAAATATTCCCAGGTAGCTTATGCAGCTACCCTAAAAGAGTATCTATCCCCAGTTTCTTTTTGGTTTTCCTTGGAAAAAAAACAAAACTCTAGGTAAAGGGCAGTTCTGAGCATGAGGGACTTAACATTGCACTTTCTCTTTGCTTCAAGGCACTTGCTTCCAAAGAGTTTGCCACTGATTGGACAATTCAGCCTTCCTTACGTACAGCTTACCATGATTGTTTCTTGGGAGGATCAGAGAGGGGAGAGGGTCAAGGAAGCCATGGACAGACATGGCAATATGGGATACGTTATCAATTCTGGGAAACCTTTTCTCCCGAAGCAGCATTTCAGCAGAGACAACGGTGGTTCTGTCTACTAGTAGGAGTTGAGTGAACGGAAAGCTCCCTCTCCAGGCATTATTACTGTTCCTTCAAATGCAACTTTGGCTGCATCCCAAGAGGGTTCTGCCACGATGAATGAATCGAGAGAGTTAGCCGGGAGGTGATTTGCATCTTGGCCTCTCCGTTTCCAACTCAGAGGAAACTCTAGCCTTAGTCAGTCTTGGGCACTTGCCCCGTTGGCTCAGTCTGGACCTCGGTGCTCTCCGATGAGGCAAGTCCGCTGGGGCTGCCGGTGTGCCTACGGAAGGTCTGCCCGATGACGGTCCACTGGGGAAAGTTCACAAAGCTCATCATTCCTCTGACTAGGGGCACATCCATTTTGCGATGTCTTCAGCCATGGATATGGTTGATTTTGAAAGAAAGGAAAAAAATACTGGCGCAGCCGAGCAGGGGTGCTGAGCACGGCCTGCTCTGGCTAGTGCCTCTTGCAGGGGAGGCCCTTTGTGATGTGAGGTTTCAGGGGAGAAGTTGAGAACGGAAGATTGGGTTCCTATGCCTAGGCAGAAAGTCTGTAGGATGCCGTGAGTGCCCCTTCTAAATAATTCTCTCTCCCTGTTCCTGTTGGTGGCAGTAGGAATGTAGGAGCACTGTAGAGACATACAAAAGGACGGAAAGGTCCCAGAAGGTCAACAAGTCATGAGCGTTGATGTTGGTCTAGACTGCTCTGCAACTGCTACACCTTGTGAAGCCTTCTAAGTTTTCTGGATGCCACTTCATGGACCCATACCATTCCTCTTTAAACAAGCACAATAGGAGAACCCCCAGGATGGACTACCCCTTCCTCTTCTCCTCCAGCTGCAGAGTTGCCGCTCTTCTCAGACATCATCCCGTCCCCCCGTGACATTTCTTGAGCATACGCTCTCCCCACAGCTGATCTTGATGACAGGATATGGCAGATTACCAGGATTGGTGATAGCTTGACTGGAAGGACAGATCCTGTAAGGTATCTCACATGAATTGGAGCACGGAAGCTGGCTTGCTCTCGTTGACGGGTAGCCTAGAAACCCCAGGTGCATTCTGATGTTTTGCTACTGGACAAGCATTAAGCGGAGATCTCTTGTCCTCTTGGGGCCTGAGGCTGGCTGTGGGCCATCTTAAACTTTTGGCAGGTACTTGTTGATTGTGATAATCAGCTCACAACATTCTCCAAGAAAGGCAACTTCAGAGGGCGTGCTAGTGCTCAACTGTTTTGAGAACCTCCTCCTATCTCAGCTAGATTAGCTTTGGAGTGACTTCAGCCTGTCCCATTTCACCTTCCTGTGTGGGCACTCCACAGGGACTGTCCCAAAGGCCTCTCTTAAAGCATATTCCCATCGGAGCTGTTGTCTGTATCTCTGGCCATTCTTCTGCATCCTCCTTGCCATGGGCAACAGAACCACAGGAAGCTCTGCTCTGTGTGTGTGTGTGTGTTCCTTAGAGCGTTCCCTGCCTTACTCTTCCAAGCATTGCTTTCCTATTTTAGACTCAGCACATCCTCCACTGTGTTGACATGTCGCTTTCAGATCTTTTCAGGGCTACAACAACTTGGTCTGTTCTCTCCTGTTCTTTTCTCGCTCGTTGCTTCCAGCACTCGTACATGACAATCTTTTCTATACCTCATCTTCCTTCTGTTCCATCTTCCCCTTGAACCTGGTGTGCAAGCAATAGATGTCACTGGGACCTTAGAAAAAGCCAGGTACCATTTTCCTGCCATTTTGGTTGCGATCTCCCTCTGATTTTCACTTCAGTAACCCACCCTGCTCTTTTAATGAAGTCAGCAGGCCCTTCGCCAGCAGGGAACTCTCTGGGAAAAGGGGTTCTTGTTCAGGCCAGTCCATCCTTCTCTATGAAACATTTGTGAGCTTCCATGACTTCAACTTCTCTTCAGATGATGGTTGTACTTAGATCCACTCCCTCCCCTGACCTCCAACATGGGATCCACTCCTGGTTTTTGTTATCATACGTGTCAAGCCTTTCTCTGCTTTCCTCTCTCTTTCTATATCTTTTCCATTAAAATCCAGAACTATATATACATATATTTTTAAACACCCCACCCCACCCCGGTCAGTTGCCCATCTTGGCTTGCGAAACAAACATTCTGTGGATCCTTGATCCATCAGTTCAGATCAATGTTCTCAGGATAACCTACAGTCATCATTTGCCATGACTACCTTTTTTGAGCAAGGCCATCATCAAACTCCTTCGACCAATTCATTGTTGCTGCCTGTGGGTGTTCGCGGACATCCAGCAGTGACTGACAGGCTACAGCGAAACAGTTGGGTTCTGTTGTTGTCCTGGTGGATGGACATCTCCTCTTGAAACAGCCATGTTTATGAATGTTCTTACGTGTGGAAACAAAATCAAGCTTTTCTTTTAGGGGGTGGTTAAAGGGATGAAAGAAAAAATAAGCTATATAAAGGAGTATTAATTTATTGGGAAAAAATATTTAAGATGGATTTTCCCCTAGAGATAATTAACAGAAAAGGAAAGGACTTTAATATATATTAAAAAGATTTTAAGATATTACAGTTGTATATTAAACAGTTTTAAGAGATCAAATGGAAGGAACTGGAGTTTAGCTTGACTATTAGACTTATAAGCTGTGTGTCTTGTGGTGAGATCATTTAAAAGAGTAGCACAATGTTTAAAAAAAAGGTACAGTTTCTCTTCTTTTCAAAATGTGCGAAAACATGTTTCCGTTAAAAGAGCTTTGTTTTTGTTTGCCATGTTCGTTTCACACTTTTATCAAAAATCAAAGGATGTGCCTTGTTTTATGAATTTTTTTTGGTTCAATCATATCTCTGAGAAGTGTGTGTGTGTGTGTGTTTCTTTTTCCTGTGTGCTTCTCTCTCTCAATCTCTCTCTCTTTAAGTTGGGATGTGTGCGTCTGCTGTGCCCATGTACGTATGTGTGTAAGTGTGTGTATGTGTGTTTAAATGCATGTGTGTGGAAGTACTTAAATGTGTATGCACAGCGGTATATTGATGTACAAATGAGAGTCAGTCCAGTTTAAACATGGCTTTGACGTCTGGGGCGCAGTCCTGTCCCGCTCCTGTGCGTGGTGGTTTTTGAGACCCAAGTTGCTGTGTGAGTGAGGGGCACGCTCTCCGTTCTTTTCTTGAGTACAGAAAGGTCTGCCTTTGCTGATCTCCAAAATGTGTCTGGCACAACTTTGAAATTTCTTACTTAATAAATAAATAAATAAAGAGACAACATAGAAAATACCTGTTGTAAAGAGAAACAAAAATGTATCTTAAAAATATTCCAAGATTCTAATGCTGGATATATACATATTATATATATATTATATATTTTTATTATTAAGTTATGGAAACTGTATTGTATTTCCATCCTGTCAGAGCTATGCATCTTGCGGCCAACCTCCTCTTTCTTTGCTTCCGTGCGTCCCACCTGTATTATTATTATTATTATTAATTATTATTATTAATTAATGATGATGATGAATATTAATATTTGATGGCTTTTGTGGTGCTGTAAAGATTTTTGCTCTTATTTAAAAAAAAAAGAGTGTCTGGCTACAAATATTTAAAGAAAAGTGAAAAAGCAGCCCCAGCTTGTCACTATTACTACACCGTATGGGACTGTAAAAGAATCTTTTTTATTGTCATTGGAGTGGCACGGGTGGGTGGGTGGGTGAAATCCCAGTTCAGAGGCTATTCTGGGAGGCGCAAAGCTGCCGGATCCAGGGCCACCCAAGTGCTGATCCCACCGCAGTTCCCAGAACAAGGAGGCCGTGAGGTTGATGCATTTTCTGGCCGTCGGTGCTTAATAAACGTCCGAACCATCAGGGGCTGCCGAACTCTTGTGTGGGCTCCAGCCAAGGAGGGGCGTTCTTCTGAAAACGGAGCGGGGGCTGACTGCTGGTCACAGTCAGGGAGCCAGGTTTGAACCGCAGCTCCGTCCATCTACGCTGGTAACAAGGAGCCTGTGCCGCGGCACGGTCCACAGACCCGGCGTCCGTCCCCTCTGACCATTTTCAGAGAGGGGCGAGCCAAAGTCTTTTCACGTGGAAAGGAATACAGAGGGGCCCTCCCCCTCCATGGTGTCTCCCTCTCTTCACGGGGGGGCCAAAGGGATCTCCGCCTGACCTACGCCTGTCAGGTTTGCTCTGTTTTTCTGACAAGCTGGTATGAACCAAACACCAGGCTGCACCATTTCAACCACCATCTAAGGTCTGCCCACACTTCAGAACTGTATCAGTGCAATCCTGCGATTAACCGTCATGTTCCACCTGAAGGAATCCTGGGATTTGTCGTTGGGTGAGATACTTAAAAAGAGTTCTTAACTGTAGTTCAGGAGGAGCACCCTGGCATTTTCCGGCAGGGAGCTCTACGTATCCCACCAAACTAGAAACGGCTGGATCCCGTAGGATAACATGATAGGAAGATACCATTAGCTGTGCAGGACCTGGATGCCTTTGGCTAAAACCTTGTGAATGCCCCCGGGGTGCAAGGCAGCTTGTCTAGTGGTCCACAGCTAAATGCATGTAGGTGGAGGAGAAAACTTGGGGGGGTGGGGTGGGCAGCGGCAGGAAGGTGTCCAATTAAATGAGAGGCGATTACCCTTTTGCTGCAAGAGCAGAGTCTGTCCGTAAGTCAGGGTTGCCTAAAACAATGGTCCATTTTTATTGTCAAGGAAGAAAGAATCGAAATCTCTATCACAATCTTAAAAACAGTAGAAAAAATGTAAGTATAAACACAACAGCAGGCTCTCCCTGTCTTTACCACGGAGGCTGTTCTATGGCATGATGCAGTGAGGAGATGGCCTTGGGGTACCTGGTGCGAAGGAAAGGGACAGAGGGGGTGGGGTGGGGGGCTGTGTGACATAAAAATCGTACCTGGTTACACGAGAGGAAAACTAGGCTTCATGGTTGG
This sequence comes from Intellagama lesueurii, assembly GCA_037013535.1. Lineage (NCBI taxonomy): Eukaryota > Metazoa > Chordata > Lepidosauria > Squamata > Agamidae > Intellagama > Intellagama lesueurii. The sequence continues at coordinate 1,281,650 of JBAJHW010000012.1, forward strand.
CGGTGGGCACAAAAGAAAGACCAGGGCGGGAAAATCAAGCCCCAGAGCCGAGAGGAGGGGTTGTCCTCTTCCTCCTCGCCCACATCCTTGGCTCTGGTATTGCGACTGGCAACGTGAGCGGCGGCTGCTGACACAGATGCCCCTTCCAGGCCACCGTTTCAAGTCACGCTGGCCGTCTGAGACCCACACGCCACCTTCCTTCCCTCTGCTGAGCTAGAAAACCTTTGGAGCCTTCGTTTGGCCACTTGGGACAGGATTAGACGGACTCCCCCCTTTCCTGCCCCCCACCCCCGCCACGCACCGTGATTTGGGAAAGAAGCCACAGGTAGATGCGGTTGGTCAGCTTTATCGCCCGTCACACTGTCCGGTTTGCCGTGTTCCTGGCAGGCAGCGCAGAGGGGTGTCATGGGCCCTCTCTCTCTCTCTCTCTGTGTATGTCCCAGCTCATGGGTGGCGGAAGGGCTTCAGAGTGAAGGAAAGCAGTACATCAAGTGCGAGCTGGAGGAAGATTTGGTAATCCGGTGTTTCAGAGCAGGCGATGGTGCCCGCTAGCACGTCCAAACCTGCAAAGGTGGAAGGAGAATGGGTGAAGAGGACCTTGATGGGCAAAGCATGGCTGGCAAAGGCTCTGCTCTGTCTCTGGACGAGGTGCAGCCTGAGACAGGATTCCCAGGGCAGAAGGAAGGCAAGAGAGAGACCACAGTAATCCCAGGAGGCCTCTCCAAAGCCTCCTGGTGGCTTCTGGGCAAGTCCCCTGGCAGCTCTGCAGAGGCGGCAACCCACCAAGCTCAGGGCAGCCCACCAGTCACACGGGCAGCCATGCCATCACCTGCTCAGAAATTTCTGGGACCCAGAGTTGGCAGACCCTGAAATTTGGTGATGCCCTCCATGAATACAGCTCAAGATGGAGTGACTTGAATCTGGTTCCACGAGGGGAAAACCAGGTTCCACCATGGTTGCTGGGCACTTCAAACCCATGCTTTCATGCCATGGAGGTCTGGGTTCTCTGTTGTTGTTGTTTAGTCGTTAAGTCGTGTCCGACTCTTCGTGACCCCATGGACCAGAGCACGCCAGGCCCTCCTGTCTGGGTTCTCTAGCACTGCGCAAAAACAGGGTGGGGGAGTGTAGCCCGTGGAGCCAGGTTAAGGGAACCTGCGGCTCTCCCTGTGTTGCTGGAGTTCATTTCCCATCATCCCCTCCCACTGGCTCTCTTGGCTTGGGTTGATGGGCCAGAGGTTCTCCACCCCAGCCCTCCACCTGTGAGCTTAAAGGCAGAGCCCAGCCTAGCAAGGGGGACGTGGGCAGCCTGGGCCTTTAATTCCTTGTTCGTCCCCTGGGACTAAGTGATTAGCAACTCATCATGACCTGTTCTGAAAAACATACAGGGCTGAAGTATAATATGGGCAGCAGCTGTAGCAGCCTCGCTCTGTCTCAGCTCTGAGCTGTGAGGGACATCACACCCCCGCACGCCCCCCCCCCCCAGCATGAGATGGCCAGGGAGACCGCCTTCAGCAGAGGACTGCACCCATCTTTTTATCCTGCAAGGCACAGCAGCCAAACAGCTTTTCATACTTCCATCCTTAGAAGGCAAAGGACAACCTGCCTCAAAACAGGTTGTGATGCCTGCCCCTCTTTCACCCCACATGGGGCTGGGGAGGGGCTCCTAAGCGCTTCCCTTTCTCCAATCCTCACTCCTTGTCTGTGATTTACCTTAACCGTGCTGTCGACAGCCCCGGAGAACAAGCGGCCCCTGGAGACGGCCAGCGCCGTGACGCTGCCCTGGTGGCGCAGCAGAGTCTGCGTGCAGATCATGTTATCCATGCTCCATACCTGGAGGGGGAACACAAACCACCGTGGTGAGACGTGAGACGCCGGAGACAGCCGTGAGCTGGTCTGGCTCGACCCTGCCCCATCCTGGGCCACCCAAAGCCCCCACCAAAACCAGGCCACGGGGGCCGTCAGAGAGTTTCTCTTTACCATTGGCAGGGCACCGGCTCTCCCGTGCTGCTACTCAAAACATGTCCCGTGTGCGCTGCCCCCCCCCCCCCCCAGAGCTTGCCTCTCAAAGGGGGCGGCCTGCCCTGCCTGGGGTGGAGGGAAACCCGCCCTGAGGAGAACCTGGTGGCCAAAGTGGCTGGAAGTCCACCTGGTTCCTTCTTCACGCGTGGAGGACATAAACTTTATTTCAAAGATCCGTCCTATGTTGGGGAGGCTTCCCCTCGGGCAATTTTTGTTGTCCTTGTTTTCAGCAAACCCCACAGCCCACGTTCCCTCTAATGTCCTGTCCCACTGTGCGGGAGCCTCACGCCAGGGGGACACAGGCGTGGGGGGCTTCATTCGAAACAGGAAGTAAACCCGCTGACCGCCGGCTGTTCAGGTGCAACCCTGACAGCTCTGGGCAAGCACGGGCACAGCGAGGGAGAACGTGGCCCACCTCGGCTTTGGTCAGGAGCAGAAGGGTGTTCAAGGGGCACAATCAATCCATCCATCCGTCAATTAAAAAAAAGGGGGGGGGCAAGGGTGCCTACAATGTCTTCCCCCCCCCCCCCCAAGTGAAGAGATCAACTTTCTCCCTCTCCTGCGATCCAGGTAAAGGCCGTGATGCCCCAGGCAAACGCCACGATTCAGGAAAGCAGCCAGAGAGGACCACCTCCTGAGAGCAGGAGAGCTCTGAGACACTTTAGAAGTAAACGCATACCCTCCTGCAACACATCAATAAGGACTGAAATATTTCTTCAGGTTTCCCATCCAGCCTCTTCCTCCTCCATCTCCTTTCCACTGCCTTTTTCCAAAACATTCCAGCCCGGGGCCCTGAGGTGGCCCACCTACCCGTAGCGACCGGTCGTACGAAGCACTGAAGACTTTGGTTTGGTCAGGTGTAGAGATAACAGCGAGGGCGTAGACGGTGCCCACATGTCCTGTCAGGGTGCGCACCTGCTCTTTGGACTCGATGTCCCACACCTGGAGACGGGGGGGGGGGGGATGCAAGGATCAAAACGTCACCTTTCAAACCCTCTCCTCCACATCGCCCGGGGGGTGTCCTCTGCTGGCCCGCAGGCCCATTCCCCCAGGGCCTGCTTCCGAGGACCAGGAAGAGGGAGGGAGGGTGGGATGCCCTCTCTGCCCATCTAAGCAGCTGGCAAAAGCAACTCCCCCCCCCCCGCCTTCTGCACCTGCAACCCCAGCCTTCCTTACATGAATGAGATTCTCATAGGTGCCACAGACAATATGGTGGTTGGTGACCGCAATGGAGTAGACGCTGCCCCCCGATGTCTGCAGAACATGCACGCATTCCAAGTTCCGGATGTCCCAGATCTAGGGGGTGGGGGGTGGGGTGGGGGGCAAGACCAAGAAGAAAGATGGAAATTAAACAGCAGCACCAGTGTATCTGGGGTGGGGGTATCGGAGAGGGCACCGACAACCCCAACCAGACCAGGCAAAAGCACCAGGGGGGGCAGGGGGGGGATCTGGGAGCACACCGACCTTGATGGTTTGGTAGGAGCCGCTGTACAGGTGGTTTTGGGATGCCACTAGCGCCCGGACCCAGTGGTTGAGGCCGGTCAGCTCCTTCTTCAGCTTCAACTCTGTGCCCACAATGTCCCAGACCTGAGGGGCCAGAACCACAAGAGGCTACCAAACAGAGAACACGATGCTCAAAAGCAGAGGGATGCTCATCCTCCCTCTGTCCACCGACCAGCCTCTGGGGCAAGCGATGGCACAGCCTCATCTCACGGGGACGTTGAAGAGCAAACCGTTGTGGTCACACACACACACACACACACACCCAATGAGGGAATCGAGCTACACCCGAAAGGAAAGCCACGGACTGGGACGGGGCACGATCAGGTTAAAACTGCCCACTCAGACACGGAAGTTCACTGGATGATTTGGGACTGGTCACTGCGGCTCACCATAGCAGAGGGGAAGAGAACTCTTATCTGTATGCTGCCTGGGGCATTCTGGGAGTTGTAGTCCAAAGCATAATTGGAATAACTCAGCCTTGAAGAGAAGCCCAAGGCATGTCATGCATGCATGAATGAAGGGGCCAGCTGGAGTAGCAAAAGGAGATCCTACTACCCGTTACCATCAGAGAGAACAAAGAACACTGGTACCACCGTGGATCCGAGAGTGGAAATGGCCAGGATGGGAACAGGGTAGAGAGGAAGGGAAGAAGGCAAGAGTAAGACCAGAGAAAGGAGGCATCTGTGGGGAGGGAAGTAAGGTCAGCAAGAACGGAGGGGAGATCAGAATTCAAAAGGGGAGGCTGTGAAGGGTGTTGGGGAGTGGGGTTCAGGGCGAGGAGACAAACGACTGGACGTTTCCTTGGGGAAAATCAGAAGAGCAAAGGACTGAAGTCCCACCCACCCCCCACCCCAAAGTCTACCTTGATGGCTTTCAGGGAGCCACTGAACAACATGTTGTGTGAGGAGACCAGGGTGCACACAGGGTTATCATGCGCACGGATGGTGTTAACTTTCTGCAAGGTTTGAATATCCCAGACCTGCACAGAGCAAAAAGGGAACATGTAAAAGCCAGGCTCCCTGTGAGATGTTCCTGCAGACTCCCACCCTTAACCCCCCCTGCAAAGAAGAAGAAGCCCAAGCAGGGCCTTGGCGAAGCCAGGCTTACTTACAATGATGGTGCAGTCAGCAGAGCCGCTGTACAGCTTGTTCCTGGGCAAACAGAAAGAGAAGGACCTTCAAGGGAGAGGCTCAGGGGCCAGTTTGAGGTGTGGCATGTTCGCCGGTTGCCTACGGCACATAAAAATCACCTCCAGACTCCCCCAAGCAGATCCTGATTCTAGCTTCAAAGCAAAAAACAACAACCGTTCTCGTATTATACCCGGTGCAAAGGGGGGGGGGGGTTTTAAAAAAAATCAACTTCCAATAAATTTTCATTTTTTTAAATAAACAAATCTCCCCAATAAAAGAAAAAAGGACAATGCAAGGCAGCCAAAAACAACCCCCAGTCCACTTTGCTCTGTTTGTGTAACAGGTTAGATGCCTGAGGCTCAGCACTCCCAGCTGTAAAAACAGAAATCCCCATTCCCATCGGGAGAGCAAGGCGCCTCGACATGGCACGGCTCTCGGAAAGCGCGAAGGGGGAGGGCCGGCTCTCGGCGTCTGCGCCCAGCCGGGGAGGGCGCCGGAGGGCAGATGCTCTGACTCACCCTTGGATGCAGAGCGCCAGGACAATCCCGTCGTGGCCCTCCAAAGTCTTTTGGCACTTGTAGGTGGTACAGGTATCCCACACCTAACAGGAAACAGAAAGGGTCACGTGACGGCGCTCGAGGGCAGCCAGGACGCCGGACAGGAAGCCTGCGGATCGCGCCAGAGCCGGGAATGCAGGAAGCAGCTGGCCTGTCCTCTCGGCACCTGCTTTCCCATCTTTCAGGGCAAAATAAACTTGTCCAGGAAAGGAAAGAAACGGACAGGTTCCCCCCCCCCCCCCGGAAATGAGAAACAAAGAAATGCATCCCTCAGCAGTTCTCGCTGCGGCCTCGAGGCTGAAGAGCCCTTCCTGTCAAATACAGACCAAGGTGCCCACAAACCACATGGACCCAGACGCTCCAGAAATCCCGCCAGCTCCTCTCCTAGGGTGGCCATGACCACCAACCAGCCTGGATCTCTAGAGAGAAGCCCTGCTAAGCTCTGTAGAGCCATGCCCCCCCCCCCCGCCCGCCCGCCCGCCCACTGCCCTCTCAGGGCCCTGCTGGCACACAGCCCTCCAGAGCCAGCCGCTCCTAAAACGGCTGCTGCCAAGGGATGCCCAGGGAGTCTCTCAAGGGGCACCACCCTCAACGTCTGGCTCCGAGGAAGGACCCCTTCGCATCAGGCGCTGGAGGCCTGGCCCTGTTGGCAGAGAAGGGTGCAGCGGCTCTCAAGAATCTGCCCTTCCACTCTTACCTTGATGGTTTTGTCAGATGACCCGCTGAAGAGCAAATCCCCTATGGAGTAGACGCAGAGACACCAGACGGGGCCCTGGTGCCCGACAAAGGTCCCTTTGCACTTGAAGATCTGCTGGGGATCGTAGGCTGCGAAGGGGAAGAAGAGACGGCCCACCGGCATGAGAGCAGTGCACTGCCAAGCCCTTGGGAGACACGGCTTTACCAGGATTGGGAGCAGCTCAACCAGACCTTCCCTCAATCAAACCTGCCGGACTGTCGGCTATGGAGAGCTCTGCCCCCCACCAAGAAGGGCACTGACAGAGAAGACCAAGGGCCCGTCCGGTCTGGCTTCCTCTCCCAAAGGGACCAGAGTCAGCAAACGTGGGCGATGTCTTTCCACTGTCCTGAATCTAGGGGATAAGCTCTCATGCCAAGGGTCCCTCAGCATCCGCGGCGTGACAGACGCAGAAACTGCACCCATTCTTTGCCTGCCAAGGTTCATTCTCGCCTGTGCTGAGGTTGAGTAACTGCAGGTTTCATCATGCTTTCCACCCCATTTAGCTCTGATGGGCAATAGATGAACAGGCTTCCGTTATTTTCCCTTTATCCAATTCAGTACTACTGGTAATGTCAGAGACATGTTGGTGGTTTTTGAAACACAACGTAAAGCAATTTCATATTCGAATTTCACACCTCCTCAAGGTGAACTGTCCAAGAACCAAATCTCAACCACTTGCAATGAAATAAACAGATAAATTCATCCTTTCTGCTGACGCAGACACTTTGTCTGCACATGGCCTCTCTGGCTCTGGACAGGCGGCATTTCTGAAAAACATGCCTTGAAGTTCCTGAATTTGGCCGTCCTGCCTGGAGATGCCTGCTGAGCTTTGCAGCTCATCCTGGGCTCCCAATCAAGGATAAGTAGCTCTGCCTAGCACCTGGGGTGTACACCCTTTCTGAGAGTCAAGAATTCTGAGACAGAGGCCCATAATTCTGCACCCAGAAAGACAGAAACGTCTCCAGATCCTGAAATGCAGATGTTCTGCAGTATCAGCTGATACTCATGGAGAAAACCAACAAGATACTCACAGCCCAAGATCCCCATGTTCAGCCGTGCATTGATGTGGGACAACTCATCCTGAAAGAGAGAAAGTTAAATTATGTGACAAGTGAAGCAACCACCACCTTGATTGTGGCGTTGACATAATGACAACCGCCCAATAATCAGGCTCAGCTCAGTTGAAGGAACCCCTTAGAAGGCCATCCCTCCCAGAGCAGCCATGAGGGACAACCTGTGCACTGTCTAGAAAAAACAGGAGAACCTGCCGATGAGCCCTAGTGCTGCCTTTTGCTGATGCAAACATCTAAGTATACTTTAATAAGACTAGAGAGCATCCATGGTTTAGCTGATGAGGACTCTTTAAGGTACTCAGAGAAGATGAAACATTGTTTATGAAGCAATGAAAGAGTAAGGAAAAAAAGCACGGCTGACTTTTCCCTTACAAAGACTGGGGACTCGTACAAAAGATGAAATAATCGCATGTCCCTGCTGAGACCTTGGTCTGAAAATGAGGCAGATAATGAAAAAATACAGTGTCATCTCTAATCAATGGACTGAGCACGTTCAGGGCCCTGTCTGGGATGGCTCTTTCTTCTCCCATTAATACATCTCTGCCCTTTATTGCTTTATCTCTTCACCGGCCTTCCCTTCACTCTTTCCCTTCACCTTCTTCTTCCTTTCAGTCCAGGGGGACAAAAATCACCAGAAAGCTTTATGGCATAAACTGGAGAAAGTTTCAGCAGAAAAATTCTCCTTAGAACGCTTTTTATTGGCAGACAAGGGCACTTTTAAGCTTTTCCGTGATACTTTTTCTCCAGTTCTGTTCCATTCTCTGCTCTGCATGATTGTCCCTGTGTTATGAACACACAACATTAATTCTCACTGCTCCTGCGCTGAATTTTGCCTATCAAACAACTCCTGTTTAATGGGCCTTAGCGACCACCTTCAGCTGGTGACCTTTACAGCGGGTTACTCTTTATTCCCTGGGATGAAAACGAAAAACAACTCATCCTAACGGGTAAGACCCGCAATGGCACTGAGATCTCCCTCTGGTGTGATGCCAGACAGGGAGGTCTCTGTAGAACAGGGAGGAGGTCCAGGTGATCCAGGCCAAGGAGCCAAGGAGCCAGAAACTAGGGATAGTCCTCTCCAGGGTCCACGGGCCCGTCGAGTTTTGAGTTTGGGAACAAAAGGAAAAGAGAACGCGGCAACACTCACGTTGAGCATGGAGGCGTCCCTGCGGAATTCCATGAGGTCCTCACTCAGCTTGCTCTGGTTTTCATCCAGGACGTCTGAACAGGGACAAGGGGAAGAATGGGGTTTTTAACATCCGGATTCAAATTCAAGAGGAATACATTCAGGTCAGGCCACAAGCCCAACCCAATCCCCCCCCATCTCAATTCTACAACAGTCTTAAATGCCACCCAGAGGGCTGATGTGGAGTAATAACCAAAGTGCTGTGAGTTGACGGCTGGGAAAGCACTGGGCTCAAACCAAATTTTTCACCTCCAACTCACTTATTATTATTGGTATACCCTGGCCTTGTCTGGCTGTGGAGTTTGTCCCCTCCGAAGTGCTTTGAAAACTCTCTGGGATCTCACCCTTCCTTGGGGTGGTCTACTCTGTGGAGGTCCTCCCATCCTGCCTCACAACTACTGCGAGAAGTAGCTGACGCTGCCTGTGGCTGACCGAAAGCTGTGCAGCAAGCTTCCCGATGAATCAAAGCGTAGGTCTCTCTCTCTCTCTCTCTCTCTATATATATATATATCTCCACGTCCAGCTCAACAGATGGACTCTCTGAAAATTCTACATGCTAGAAAGCAGCATCGCAGAGACTCCATTCTGTCTTGCAAAGGCGGCGATGGTAGATCCTCGGCCTTGGCCACTACGGGGCCGCTGGCAGATGGACCCTTTAGCAACTGCTGCATAAAGAGCACAAGCCTTCAGGAAACTCAGGTGGCCTTCCAACAAGGATTCCCGGCTGCTAGTCCTTTCCACAAGACGGCCAGCAGATGTTTGGCAACTGCGCACCTCTGCAGCGATTCTCTAGCCCTTCCTTCCTTCCTCCCTCCCTCCCCTTTTCCTTCCTCTTTTCATTCCTTCCTTCCTTCCCTCTCTTCCTTCCTTTTGTCCATCATCCGCTCCTTCCTTCCTTCCTCCCTTCCGCGGAAGGGGGAGTCACTCTCTTCCTCTGGAGACTCACCAAACTTCAGTTCCAGGTTCTTCTCCAGCTGATCGATCTTCTCGGACAGCTTGCCCAGCATGGACCGCAGGAAGGCAATCTCCTGGTCCTTCTGGGCCATGGCCACCTGCATCTCGTGGAAGCGGTCATCTGTCTGCTGGAGGAACTCCTTGAGGCCCTCAAATCGGCACATTTCCAAGTGCGTTTCGTAGGTGTCTTGGTTCCCGATGAAAGAACAGCTAAAGGACGAGAGAGATGTTACAGGAGGAGGGATCGCTGAAGTCAGAATGATCGTAACAATGGAAATACAGAGGTCTCCATATTCTTAAGGAGTTGGAACGTTTTGGTGTGCAAAAGTGCAGAATCTTGGGGGGGGGGGAGGGAAATGTATATTTTCACCTAAATACATTGGGCCCAAAAGACAGTGGCCTCGGGCTCCAGCACCACATGCCGAGCTATGCTCTCACCCACATATTCCAGCAACCTTAACTTAATAGGAGAAGTCCCTATATTCCCAGACTGGTTCTCTGCTAATCACGGGACCTGTTCCGCCTGTGTTTTCATTTTGCTTTCCTCCAGCTTCCGCAACTCAGAATTACAAAAATCATCATTCTCCAGAGTTCAGCTCCTTCTGCAAGGCCTCCTAGAAGCGATCTTCCCAAGTACATCTTGACTCTTAACAAACACACACGTGTCAACAACTGTGCATGAACACCAGAGCTCTGTGGAGCGTGATCAATGTAATATAATCTCAGAACTGGATGGCTGGAAGGGACCCTAAGGATCATTAAGAGTCCTGCCCCTGTCAAGGAGGCCCAGTGGAGGAATCGGACTCCCAATCTCTGGCTCTGCAGTCAGACGCCTCAACCCCTGAGCTCTCCAGCAGTTCACAACGTGACGTTTCACACCTGGCAGGTGCAAAGCTACCTTCTGAAGTGTTGAGCACCTATGCCCAGGCGGCTATTTGGTTCTAATCATTATTAGGACGCCGTGTTCCTTTTAACTGGGACAAGAAACCTGTGGTCCTCCAGCTATTGGTGGACTCCCATTCCTGACAGCCCCAACCCACTGGAAGGCCAGAAATGACAAAACTGTCCTATTCTTTGCTTATGAAAACCACAGCGCTGCCAGCCGGAGCCTTTGCTTCCTTCGGGGACATTGGTGTCGGGCAGGCGCTCGTGCTCACCCGTATTTGGAATGGGGGCACTTGATGTGCTCGCACTCCTTGAGGTGGGCCTCCAGGTTCATCTTGAGAAGCGGCGGGCAGCTGGGGTTGTTGGGGCAGCGCACAGGCCGATAGTCGCAGCTGCCTTCATGGTCCCTGGGCAAAGACAAAAAGAAGCATCCAGAAGAATCACCCCTCCCTCTCTTGGCACTTTCAAGCATTTTCACCTGGATTTTGTTTTATTTTTTAAGGCAGCTGAAAGGGCTGAAGCTCTCACACATCCATTTCATAAGCAGAATCAGCCCTGATGCTAGACCAGACCCATGGCTGCTTTAGCCCAAGGCTCTGTTCCCACAGTGACCCCCTGGCAGCTCCTGAGAAGCCCTCCAGCAGGAGAGGAGGACCCCTGGATCCTCCACCCCGCGTTTCCCGGTGGCTGATGTAAAGAGGAACTTTGGGAGTGAGGCACAGCTATCCCAACCGGTCACTAGAAAGCCATCCCCGTCGGCAGCCACCACTGCATCTTCTGCCAGTGAATTCCAGTTTCACCCTGTGCTCTGTGAACCAGTCATCATGGGCTGGCCTTTGAGAGGGCTCAGTGGAGTCCATGAAATCTGCTTGCACGAACTAAGTTAAATGTCCTATTTTGCCACCTTATCCGCTCAGAGACGGCCTGCAAAACCATCTCCCCAGTGGCATCCCAAGGCAACCTGCCTTTTCTGGTGATCCCCGGCGTGCCGTTTATTACTGGAGTGGCCAAAGAGGAGCCCTGTGTTTGCAACACCAACTTCTTTTCTTCTCTCTTATATTATTACTTATTTGCTCACTTACTTATGCACTTCTGGAGCTGCCAGCCACGTCCACCCCTGCTCTATTAAGTTCTTTAGGGTGTAAAGAACAGCAAGAAAGAGTTCCTCTCTCTAGAAGAGCGGAAACAACCGTTCCCCAGCCCTCCCGACCAAAATGCCAAGTGAAGGAGCTGGCGCCCAAGAGGACCGCCTTCAACAGCCACTTACTTCCTGGCACTCAGTTTAATGGTGAAGGGGCACCCGTGGGGGTCCACCTCGAAGGTAGGGGGCTTGCCACTAGCAGCAGGCCGGCAGCCGTACTTGCAGTGAATAAAAAGCTCCCCAATCTGCTCTGCGACGGCAATGTTGTTGACCACCACCGTCAATTTGGCGTTGTCTACTGGGCACTTCTCTGCAGGGAGAAAAACGCTGGCCGTCAACAAATGGCTCACAAGACAACCAGGTCAGAAGAAACACATTTTTGAAACAGGTACCGCAGAGCTACTTACCAGACGTTAAGGCACATCTCCTGCAAAATGTGTGCTGCAAGGGGAAGAAACAACAAGACAAGACCTTAAGAAGTATTCTCTTGGGTCAGACCGGATCTCTGCCTAACCCAGCATCCCTCCCTCTCACGAAGGTTCTGTTGAGCTACCCCGGCTAGCAGGGAAGAGAAGGCCCTCCTCCCCGAGGCCCTAAGCACACAACACCACCAACACAAGCGGCACCGAGCGCTCGCTCTCGCCTTCCAGCTACCAAAACCCCAACCCCTGAGCTGAAGAGACAACACTTGGGTGACTCAGACCATTGCTGTTTGAAGTCCAAAGCCAACTGGAACAGGTTCACTAACCTGAGACCTAATGTAAAATGTGTAAAGAAAATTCACAACAAAAAATCCCACTAGTTTATATCTGTGTCTTAGAACAATTGCCATCATTTATCAGGGGATTGGAATCCAATATGCAGAAGGGGACATACAGTCTGCTATGACACCGATTGTGAGTCTTGCAAAAAAATCGGACTCTTGTGCAGCCCAAGGTGTTGCTTTCAGCTGTCCTTTCTTTTTAATTCTCTGTTCGCATCTTCCCCTGTATTTGCTAACATACAAGGCTTATATCTTTAGCATCTCCATTCAAATATAATGAATAGGAAGACCGAAGAGCTTCAAAGTGTAGATAAGACTAATATTTCCCAGCAGAGGAAAGAAAGATCTCGATCACTCCAAAGTGACATTTAGATAAGGGCCATTAGGTACGTTCAAATATTATAGCCATACATGTTTTTTGTTACTGGACACATTTTGTGTGTCTGTCAAGTCAGATAAACTGATGCCTGAACCCTCCCTAAGAGCCCTACTGACCTTTGCAGACCTCCAGGGGAAAACCAGAAGCCTGTGCTCATCACAGCTGGCATTTATTTCAAAAGGGCTAATCCCAATGTGACCTGGAGGAATATTTTGCACCCTGTACAACTGTCCTTTCTTCTGAATATCCTTCTAACTTATTTGCCCAGTGCAAGGCAGATAAACTGAATGCCCAAAGAGCATTCTCTACCTTTCTTCCTTTTATCGAACAGGCATATGCAAGCAGATATAAACGTGTTATGTTTTCTCTGCTGAATATCCAAGACGCTTAAATATAAAAACCTAATTCAACGTTACAGGAGTGTGTCTGTAAAAACCTAATGAACTAAATGAGAAACGTACGTAACTACCGTGACAAAACTGTAAAATTCTCTAACAAAAGAGAACATAGCACTTCAAATGCAAGAAGACTGTATCTAAAGTGTTACAAAAGACATCATTTAAAAGGTGTTACAAAGGAATATTTTCTAAGTTATACAAATTTGACTCTCAATTAAGGTATCTTAACTACGTAATTAAAAGGCTAGATAAGAACATAAATAATTATAAAATCACTTCAGTGTATATGGAAAAAAAACCTTATTCCCCAACACCCCCAGCAGAGTTTTCTCCCCCTACCGGTGTTCTCTTGGCATCCTTTGCTCCTTGTCCTGGCTATCTTTTCTGGACGTTATTTATACCCTTATTGTCCTTTTATCAGTGATAAACCTTTTTTTTTTTTTTTTTGCAGGACTTGGGAGGTCCAGGAACAATATTTCAATATGGAAGTGTATTATTCCTGCACTTTCTGTAATTCCCTGGGTTTTGTAACTTGAAATCTGGCAAGCTGCCACTATGTAGATATTGTTATTATTATGACTAAAATTTTAAAAAGACTGGAGGAATAAAGGCCAGAAGCATAAAAGATCTAGACATCCCAAAACCTGGAAAACCAGAACATTATAATTTTAAAGAGTGAGAATTATAATATCTGTATCCTTTGTTTATGTTGGTTATCATTTGCAAAACAAGTTCAACCACCAGGATTGTTATGATACAGTGACCTTGCTCGGCTGGAGCTAGCTACTTGTTTTGAAATGATTACAGTAAACTATTGCTCAAGCCTCAACTTTAAAACCATTTTCATTTTCAGGGCCGATTCTCTATAAATAAAAACGTTCACATCTTGACATGTCTTTGCATGAGACACTGATTAAAAATGAATACTGCTTCTTTCTCCAACCTTTCTTTCTTTCTTCCTATCAGAGAAAGGCTGAATATAGCAACCAGCTAGAAAGTGAAGAGGTGCAGCATGTACAACATAGGAGTGTGGTACAGATACCCGCAATTCTCTTCTAGTCCACACTTGGGAATTTTGGAACACTGAGAGATGACATACGATCCCTTCCATGGACATCTAGTATACAGTGGTGCCTTGCTAGACGATTGCCTCGCAGGACGAGGAAATCGCTAGACGATGCCTTTTTGCGATCGCTACTGCGCTTCGCAAAATGATGTTTCCCTATGGCTATTTTCGCTAGACGATGAGGTTTCCCCATAGGAATGCGCCGACTAGTGGTGAAAAGCTGTCAGTGCAGCTGTCAGTGCATTCCGATGGGGACCCGCACTCGCTAGACGATGTTTCCCTATGGGAGATTTTCGCTAGACGACTGCGTTTTCCCTTGGAACGCATTGAAGAGATTTCAATGCATTCCAATGGGAAAACATGCTTCGCTAGACGATGTTTTCGCTAGACAGCGATCTTCGCGGAACGGATTAACATCGTCTAGCGAGGCACCACTGTATTTTATACGTTTTACAAAAGTATACTATGCCTTAACAAACCTAGTGTTCTTATCTGATGTTCAGCTCTGTAAAGCGCTATTGCTTTCTTTTTATTTCTCTTTTCCAATGAAGGCAGTCCGTTTCTTTAGACCATACTAGTTTTACAGGTTCATGACATCCTTCTTTTCTGGCTTTGTTTATCAACCACACTATAACTTTTTCCACTTTGGTCGAAGTTAGAGAGGAGATGGGAACCAACTCTACAGAAGACCTATAGATAACAACACAACGGCCTCCTTGAATCTTATGATGCTGCCTTGGCGTGTTCATGGAGTGCCTTTTGGGTGGGGAGCTGCCAGCTTGAGGTACAAAACAGGCCAACAACTGAAACATTTTGTAAGCATGTCCTCAATGGAGTCACCGTTTCAGAGAAGCAGCAGGAGAAAGAGATGACCAAAACACACACACAAAAAAACAGAGTTTTCTGTCCGGATCCAGCCTGCTTGTTTTACAGGGCAGTACTACAGGCAAAGATTCATCACCTCTGATTTCCCCTTCCTGGCTCACACAGCTGTAAAGCACTCCTGCCAAAGAGATGCCAGAATGGAGGCCACAAACCAAGCCAGCCGCCTTCCTTACAGCAATTCCCGCCTCCCTAAGAGTAGGAGTGAACTGCAAGGGGTGACACAACGGAAACAGCCAGGAGTGCTGTGCAATGTGAAGTGACTTCGGTCTGGCTGAGGAGGATCTATCTTCTTGGTTTTCTATGTGTTCTTTGATCAGCCCTTCCAACTAAGCACACAAAACAGTGTCCTAGCGTGTGAGACCAGAGGTCTGCCTAGGCCAGCACCATCTACTGAAGCCGGCTGCCATTTTCGAAAGCACAGAAGGGTCCTCTTCCCGGTCCTGTGATAGCTGAAGCAGCTGTTCCACGATGAAGCTGCTTATGTGACTAGTGTAAGCTGGAGAACTGATGAAGCTTAGCCCTTCCATGGTTTGCTTCCATGGGTTCTGCACTGTGGCAAAGTTGTTACCACCAACGCTGTCCCTCTTTGGGACAACCCCAAACCTTGCACCAACTAAGCTAGTCTGAAGCTTCCTTCTTTCATGCAACCAAAAATGCAGTCAGATTGAGTGCCTTACCCCACAGGTTGTGATCACAGGGTCCTTAAACACACTGCAACACAACTGGCAGCAGAGTTTCACTGAAGGCTGCTCAGCAAACACCAGAGGCTCCTGCACACGGGGGGAGAACCAAACGGAGATCAAAGGTAAATGGAAAACTGTTAGCCATTTGCTCAAATGCAGTCGCACTGTTTAAAACAGGATCAGGGTTTGGGAATACAAAAAAGCAATGGCACTAGCAACCGGTCAGTGAGTCCATGATGAGGTGAGACTCATCTAAGAATCTCAGTCCATCTACAAACAGACAATGATTTACACTATGATTATTTAACCTTTTCACTTCAGCCAATGAGAAAACCAACTTCCTAAAATATGAAAAAGAAGATTACAAAGGTCCAGAGGAAGCACTGTTGCTAATCAGTCCTGTTATATATATCCTTGGCCTGCTGTAAGCCATGTTGAATTCCTCAGGCAGGGCATATGTTTAAAAACAGATGGATTGATGAATAAATGGATTTATAAACGGCATGTGCTGGATCTAATTTGTGCACATACACATAATCATTTTGAGAACATGACAACTACTGTTTGGAGGTCTACATCGGCTCTAGACTTTATGCACACTTCTTCCGACAACAAAACCAACACAGCATTTTGTGGCGCATTATAAAGACTAACAATTAACGAGATTTACGCTCTGTCTTTCTCCCAAAACTGGAACTCAAGCTGGCCAGCAATAACATCAACTAAAAAGGCACAAATAAAAGAACAAAATATATAATATGAAACCACAATTCGACATGATGGTAATGTTAACTCGCAATGGAATTAAAACCAATTAAAAGCACAGGAGCAAGGAACGTGTGGCATCCACCTATTTAGGTTCTCTGCAGCCCACTGCCAAAAAAAGAGCCCCTGAAGAAAAAGGTCTTTGCTGGTTGGAAAAAGCATGAAATGGAAGGAAGGGCAACCAGCCGCTCTCACAGTTTGCTCTATTATTATTATTGATTTTGTTATGATCTGTTTTTATTATTTGTAAATTGTTCTTGTTGCTTTGTGAAGGGCGGCCTCAGATATTTCTAAAGAAAAGAGCTGTCTTTCTATTCCCCTGCAGCCTTCCATAATGGCTCTGGGGCCTTCATTCTCCACCTCTTCATGCAAGACCCCCCATCACCACCAACCCCCAAATACCTACTGGTTCTTCCTCTTCCTCATGGAGAGAAAACGTTGACCGCAGGGACATGTTGGACTCTGAATGCAGGGAGCGGACGGAGATGGCAGAGTCGGACCGACGTGGGGTGTTGATTGGCGGCTGCAGAAAGAGAGTGGCAGAGAGAGATGGGTGGGTGGGTGGATTCTGTAGAGCCATGTGGGACGAGAGCCATTCTAGGTCTCTCCTGACAGCCACGAAACTCAGCAGCTGCCCCTCTTTCCACACCCTGCTTGGGAAAGGGACACTCCGCAACCCATGATGCTTCTGTTGATCACCAGCATGATGGGAATGACCCAAGCGCTCTTGGTCAAAGTTGGTGTTCTTAGCAGAATGCTCTATGAAGAAGTGAGGCCCACATGCCTGCTGAACTACATTCCTATTAATATTCTCTTCCAGTAAAAGCTGAACTCTACAGTCTACCCAAATTAGGAGAAATTAAACTGAGGCACGACGTCTCTTGCTCTGCCCAAATTATTCTGCAGTCTCTATTGTGTTGCAGATTCTGCTTCCGTCAGCCAAGTGGGTCAGGAGCTCCCTAAGCCCTGCTGTCCGGATGCCGTAAATATTTTCAGCAATGACTTTCTCTTCTGTGACTTTATCAGGCATCGCTTCATGCTTTTTAGCAACCCTAAAGGGCTCAGGTCCTGTTTTGCAAATAGGCTCCCCGCCCCCACTGCAAACTGGACTGAGCTTTATCTGTACTTCCACAACATCCACCAAGCTGTAGACAGAGCACCTTAATTTCTTGAGCCAAACTAAAATTAAGGCTCCTTATCAGATTGTAGCTGTTTAACTGTGGTGGGGAAGATGACAAGTCAGCAGAACTCTGAGCGTTGCTCTAAGGGAACAGGAAGACCCTGCATTACAGGACATTTTTCGCAACACTGGCACATTTTACATTTTGAGATAAAAAAACAAACCAAATTCCAGCTAAACAAAACGCAGGAAAGTACAGTTGAAGCTGAGCCTTGAGTGAGTTGGGGAAGAGACTTTCCCTGGCCCTGAAAAATGGTTATTTCTGCTGTTTTCACGAACACATCCGGGGGGGGGGGGGGGGAGAGGAGATACTTTTTATTCATCCAAGTTAAACACTTCTCCGATTCCTAAATTTTGCGGGACTAATCAACCACAGGCGAAAATTGGACCGATTGCAGGCAAGCATGAGGACTGCAGGGCAATTCCCGATGCACCAGCACTCCCATTTCTTTCTGAGCCTGCTTCCCATACATATAAGCTCACCTTCCCGACATGGAGCCTTCGGGTGCTGGCCCAGGCTTCCACCCAGAACGGCAAGTTTCCGGATACGGTTCCTCACTGAAAGCTCAGCGTGCTTCTCTCGCAAGGCGCGGGTGCCTCTGAGAGCACTTGCTGCTGGGCTCCCTCCCTCCCTCCTTTCAGCCAAAATTTCTGTGCGTAGAAGGCTGGAGACTTCCTCCTATTCAATCTGCTCCGGGTTCTGCTTTGTGGCTTCCTGTTTGGGGGTGGGTAACGGTGGGAGAGCCAGCTGGGCATCGTGCCCGCCAATCATTAAGCACTGGCCGGCCTGCTGGTTTTCTGGGACTGGTTCAGCAAAGGGATGCTGCTGCCAGTGAAACCACACCCCCCCTCCATTTCGAATGCAGCGTTGCTCAAGCAGCATTGGAGAGAATCTCCCGGACAAGGGGCTGAGAGCACAGGAAGGCTGCTCTAAAGTCGGGATGAATATGGGCTCTCTACCCAACGTCAAAACAGCCACGTGAAGATGAATCAGAAGCCAGAGTGGGTTTTTTTGTGTGTTTTTTTTTAAAGAAAACAGTCTTCATTTTGCTCAGTTTTGTTTCAGTCCCAGATAACATCTAATAAATGTTCCAGTAGTTCATAAAAACCATTTGCTAAAGAAAAAGAAAATACATCAGGGATTTTAGAAATGGAGGTAATAAATTCACCTCCAATTGTTGGCTAGCTACACAAAAATCCTTTCAGCAACATGACACCTCTCTCTCTCTCTCTCTCCCCCCCCCACCCCGCAGTTTATTTTGAAAAACCTAAGATTCCTTTCCTCTGCATGTGGAAACAGTATTCAATGTAGCATAAAACAGTAAATATTGCAAAATAAACACATTAGAACAAAAGAGTAGGAAACAGAGAAAGATACAGCAATGGAAAAACAAGGTGTGAAACAGACTAGCAATAGTCAGTTACGTTCTTCACAAGAGGGAATAGTTATTAGCGGGTTGCAACAAAGAAGGATCCCCTGATTCCTCCCAAGGACCAACCACAGGTCTCATGCACCTTTTTCAGAGGTGCTACATTGGTTTCTTTATTTGCTTTCTGTACCTTCAAAATCCACCCTGCTACATTCAGAAATGTGGGTTACTGGGTTAATATCATCCTGGACCTTGTCGTTCCTAAAGTGTATGGCTGGAGACCACTTTTCTATAAAGTGTTCTTCTTGTTGTCTGCCTTCCTAAACTCTACTAACTGTGCTGCACATGTTCATTTATACTTCCATCAGTCTTGTAAAGCAGGCTGGATTGAGACAATATGTTCAAAACCAGCCCATAAAGGTGTGTTAGTGTTAAAGGCAAGCATTTGGCCCTAAGAGCATAAGATAGCTCTGCACCTTGGAGGCTGGAGGCAGTCAGCTGTGAACTTCTGCTAACTGAAGCCCCTCGGAGGACTGTGGGGTTTGAGACAGTGGTTCCCACAGGACTACCCGGCCCTACAACCCTCCTCGGCATTTCCGCAAATTCTCTTGTAAAGGAGAGAACTGTGGTCCGGAGTGCCCTCTGCAGGTACAGATGGGGAGAAACAGAGCAAACAAGAAAGTCTGGCTTGAACAAAAGGATGGGAACCCACCACATCTTCAAAAGGAGCAACTTTGTCCCAACTGCCAAGCCCAACCCTCATCCCCAACATAGCAACCCTTTTTGCCGCTGCCAGGCCCTCCTCCACACACTGACCATGCTGTCGTCCTCATCCCGGGGCGAATAGGTGAGCGTGCTGGAAGAGGAAGGGGTCCGGCGATGCTGTTTGAACGTGCTGCTCCCGTCCGCTGAAAGGAGAAGCAAGACAAAACCTTAAGAGGTTCTGCAACACAACCGGTTGAGTTTCTCATCTGCCAGATAATAAGTTCCCAAAATTTATTAACAATCAATTTCCCCACAGAGCAGTTCTTAGGAACAAGCAGTTCTTAGGAACAAGGAACAGACGCTTGGCGCTAAATCATTGGAGGGGGAACAGGGATCCAGAACCCACCCTCAGCAGGATGGGAAACATCTTGGACAGCTCTGCAGCAAGGAGGGGGGGGTCCACAGAATGCCATCTATGGCCGCAGGCCATCCCTTCACCTCCGTGGACCTGGGCAGTCTGGGACACCACAGGCCAACCTACCCTGCAGGGTTCTCATAACAATAATAAAGTAAGGGAGGAGGGGAGCAACGCATGTTGCCTTGAGCTCACTGAAGGAAAGGTGGGATAGAGATGAAACTAACAACAAATGAAGAAGGAAACAAACGTTACTGCTTGCTGGCACTGGACAATATAGAGCCTGGTTTAATTCCACAGTGCCTTACTTTTTGAGACCGTTTCGAGAGGCTTCTTCCTGGAGACAGAAAGAGCTGGCACCACTGGACAACCAATCTGGTCCAGGGAAGCCATCCTGTGCTTTTTCTGACACATCACTCAACCACAGAGATCTTGCAAGGAGATCAGACAGCAAGCAGCCTTTTGCGGGCTCTAGACACTAAGATCTTTGATTGAAACCCATGACTCCTGCCTTTCTCGGGCAGCACCAGGAGCCAATACGTGCGTGGATGGTCCCTTCGACACAAACAGAGAAGGCTCAGCTCTAACCTTTGGTGATTGTGGTCACTGCAGTGAAAGAAGGCCCAAAAGTGGTCTCCATTCTTGCCTGAAATGAAGGGGAGGGGACAACAAGAACAACAACCATAAGCGCACATTCTGTCCTTGGCATTTTGAGAACACTGGCTAGACCAGGTTACTGAGAAGAGAGAAGAATACTCAAACGAAACTGTGATTCTACTGGATGCAGCTACAATAGAGAGGAGCAGAACTGTCCGGCTGTCCGTTTTCCCTTAAACCCATGAGTATAAGCCGGGGTGGGCCTCTGAATTCCCTTTTGGTGCACGCATGCACGCACCCCTGCCAACAATGTCACTGTTATCACCAACCACACCGTCAAAAACACCTGCACCCCAAACTATGCCAGACTCTCCTCTCCTATGCCCTTATCACTTCCACCCCAAGTGCCTACAGCTCCCCCATCTTTGCCTTCTCCATATTCCCACCTATGCTGCCTTTCCCAGAACGTGGTGAGATACTCTGCCATCTCCCCGGTCTCTCTGGCCCAGGTATGGGTGCTCTGTTCATCTCTGACGCCACAGAACTGATCCAGGCTGAAGCTCAGGAGCAGCTTCAGTGTCACTGGCAAAGGTAGCAGCACAAAGGGAACCAACGTCCTCGAAAGGGTTGCAGAGAAGTCGTTTCGGCCACACAACCCCCAAAGGGATCCAGCCCAGCGCAGCCAAAGAAAGACCAGCCGTTAAATACCCACATACAAAACACCCCCAGTCCCCCCCAATTCTCTTACCCCGTTAGAGTTTTCTGTGGAAGTGACGCTTGTCGTACCCCCAGGGAAACGATTGTAGCGCGTGTTTGTGTTGGCGCTCATAATCTAGCTCCACATCTGAATGTCACAAAAGCTGCCTCTGTAACATAAAATACAGGTATGGTCGTCAACACGATTTCTGTCATTGGAGAGGACCTCCAGAAATTTAAGTTCTTAACACGGACGGTCTAAGGTATTTCACAGCACGCAGATGCTGACTGGAGAGACACCCAAACCTTACTCCAACAGGCATGTCTCCGGTTTAGCGTTGCCAGTGCAGGAACAAGGCAGGGCGTGAGAAAAACACACTGTTCCGTCCATTAACAACCCACTATCAAGGACCGTCTCTCCCTTTATGAGCCTGCCTGGGTATTAAGATCAATGGGGAAGCCCTTCTCTCGGTCCGGCCACCTTCACAGGTGCGCTTGGTGGGGACACAGGACAGGGCCTTCTCTGTGGCTGCTCCCAGACGTTGGAACTCCCTCCCACTGGAGGCCAGGCTGGCCCTCTTGGCTGTTCATCCGCAAGCAGGCAAAACCCCTTTCTCTTCAGGTAAGCTTCCTCTCAGTGACTGGTTCCCTGAGTGTGGTTTTTAAATGGACGGCTGTGCCTTCCGGCTTTGAATGTATTTTTGGTGTTGCTTTTGTTTACCGTCTTTAAGTATGGTTTTCTTTTATCCTTCTCAGTTTTTGTGTACTTACTGTTTTTAACTTTATATATTGTCTTTTAACAATGTAAGCTGGCTTGGTCCATCTTAAGGCGGGTTAAAAATATTTTCAATAAATAAATAAAATAATAAACACCCCGCCCCACCCCCTGCCGCCTGAGGTGCTCAGACATAAGAGAAAACAAAGAAGACAAGTGCCATCTTTCAGTTGCCCTGCGAGCAAAGCCGGGCATTTACCCCAGCATCCTTGGCCACCTCACTTCCGCACTGCCCAAAAGAGTCATCCGTCTCATTGGGGCACATGCTTCCCATGCGCTCAGGGTCCCAGGTTAGGAAAAGGTCCTCCAGCTGCACGCCTGGGAAACACCTCCCTCCACCAGAGGCAGCAAAGGGGGCCCTACTGAGCGGACTTTGCCCAAGGCAGCTTCCTCCATGCCTCAAAACCGCTGAGAGGCCTGGCTTTCTCTCTGGGTCTTGTACTGTACAAACATTTCTTGTCTACATGGCACGAATGGTATGTGGCAAGAAGCCAAGAACAAAATCCTTGACTCAGTTAATGGAGCTGCAGTTCCTGGACTCTGCTTCCTCGACGCAGCTTGGGAAAGGCAAGGCATGGGCTGAGCCATCAGCCTTGCAAAAGAGAAACCAGAAATTCATTCCTACAATTAGACTCTTTGTCATTCAGCTCTTTAAACTTTTTTTAAAAAAACTGATTCACATTTGTGTAGTAATTGGGAATTAAACTGAAGGTGAGGAGGAACAAGGCAGTGCTGGGAAGGAGAAGTGGATTAAGGGGCAAAACTATTAAGAGTCACAGGATGCATTCACTGACTAAGATTCGTACGCTGTTCTGTTGAAATCACAGTACTGGTTTGCTGGTGTCGTTTACACTGTTAGGATGTCCTCAGTGGAGCAGAGAAGCACAGGGAGTGGTTGGTACTGCTGTCTAAACGCAACAGCTATCAAAGGGAACCTTTTGAGAGAAAACTACCTTACACTGTGAGAACCAGTTGTATTAATTCCAGACAGAGTAATACTGAGGTTTTCAACAGTAACTGCCTTATCAGATGATCAGTCTACTCTAGAGGATCCCCCTTGGCCTGGAAAGTGGCCGGGCTTCACTTCCACCTCAGGATCACCTGTCCCCTCAACAGAAACGTGAAAGCTGTGCCGTGAGCAATGGTTCAGTGGTATATCACCCGTAGACGTGGGAGTATTGTGGCATATTTCTTGCACTGACTAGAATCTGAAGTGGATTGACGGTCATCTGAAACTGAGGTGCACCTTTTCCCTTTTGCGGTCTGGATTCCTATTTGTTGGCCAACATTTGTCTTATATTCCACGTGGGGGACCTGGCCCCAGTCCAGCTCCTTGGCATCAGACGGACAGAAGGGGACTTCAAGCAAAGGAATATGGTTGGGTGAAAGGTATTATTCCTTGACAGGCCTGACTCCCCTTGTTTCCCTCCAAAAGGGTCTTGCAGAAGAAGCCATCAAGCAAAAGTCACCGTTTC
Organism: Intellagama lesueurii; assembly: GCA_037013535.1. NCBI lineage: Eukaryota > Metazoa > Chordata > Lepidosauria > Squamata > Agamidae > Intellagama > Intellagama lesueurii. The sequence goes on from JBAJHW010000012.1 coordinate 1,304,986, forward strand.
CTCCTGGCCAAAGAAGCTCTGTGGCAAGCCAGTCGCTGAGACGCTCTACCCAGCCCTGGGAACGGAGCAGCCTTGCCAAAAGCCAGGCCTCCTGGTCCCCCAGCCCAGGACAAGAACTCGTAGTCCACCTTCTGCACCAGCAAAGGGAGAACCATACCTTGGCCAAGAGGAAGTGGGAACAGCAGAAAGAGCTCTGCAGGTGGGATGGGACCTAGACGCTCCTGGAGCTGTGAAGGAAAGGCAAGTGCCTTCCTAGCTCCTCTGATTTGCACCTCAGGGTTATTAGGAGTGCCTGTTCTCCAAGGGGTTACTTCCCTCTTCTTGACCAAAGAGAAACTTCAAAGAGGAAGCGGAAAAAGTCCACTGCTCAATGCATCCGGAGGTAGAAAAGGAGAGGAAGGCTGTCTACCCAGGACACAGAAACAGAATGTTAACCCAATGACAGCGCCACTGGGCCGGTCTAATAAGTGCCCACCTGAACCAGCACTCCATGGTTATGAGTGGCCAAACAGACTGGGGCCAATGGGAGTTGTAGTCTGGCAGTGCTGGGAAGGCCAAACATTGCCAAGCATTGATTTAAGTTGTAAACATTGTTTATTTCTCTCTTTTTTAAACTTAATATTAAGATATATGCTTTTATACTGTAATGACCATTTTGCATTTTATCTTCTATTTCTTTATGTCTATTGCCCCTGACCACTATTTTAGAGCAAAAAGTGAGGTGTATATTAAATAAATAAATGAATATTCTTTTTTTTTAAAGGCATGTCCAGCCACATGACCAAAAAAAATGCACTCACAAGCCCGATCCTAGGAACTGATGTGATGCATCAACAGCATGTATTTGAAAAGATGAGGCCAGGTCATCTTCCTGCAGCCCCACTGGGTCAAACAGCCTTCCCTTATTATAAGCACACATTATTGGAGACGGTCGCTAGGGCCTGAGGAACAGGTACAGCTGGACCCACCACTGCCATTTCACTCCAGGTAGGTTGCAAACGCTATCCAAAATCACTTGCCAAGAATTGCCCATGTGGGAAGAGACCTGGCTAGAGAAAGGTTTCACCCATGGCTCAGAAATGACTTTGGGTGAATCTGGACAAGACTGGGGAACTCTCTTAGCTGAGACTGCCATTCTGTCGAAGGCGTTTCTGCCTACGTTCATTCTACACCACACTTGTACACAGAGACTTTCCCAAACGCAACCACTTCCTCCACTTTTCTCGTGGAAAGGCATCCAAGTGAATTGCTATGCAAATGTCTCTAACCCAGACGTATAAATAAGATATTTACTCAGCTACCAGTAAGTTAGTTCCTTATTTGGCACAAAGGTTGCCTCTCTGTGATGAGGAAGTAATTTTTTACAAGAAGAGGGTGCTGCTTTTATTTCCTCCCCCCCTCAGTTTGGGTCCCTGATGTGCCATAAATGACTAAGACAGGTTCATGCACACAAGTGTATTCATGCCAGGTTTTGTAGCATAATTACTTTTACTTGGAGGCGCTTCTACTCTCTCCCTTCTTTACTCACCTCCTTTGCTCAAAGATTGCTAACTCAGAACCAATAACATCAACATTTGTCCATGACGCAATAAAATAAAAGAGGATTTCTCTGCTTCCTGCTTCCTTGCTTTGCAGCAGCAACCCTGGGCATATAATCACAGGGACACAGACCACAACCCATTCAGTCACTTCTATGAGGAGAGAGAGAGAGAGAGGGGGAGGGAGAGAGGGAGGGAGAGGGAGGGAGGGGGGGTATCTGCAACTGGGTTACAGCATGCAGAGAGATGTTTGTGTCCAGAGCAGGCTTTTTTCAAAACCAAGGGAACCAGCCTTCTCAGGTTGATAGGTAGGGATCACTGCCACCTAGAAAGAAGCTTCTTCCATACCCTGGATCCACCTGATCCAACCACAACACCAACATCAAGCTCATTGTGAAAGCCAGAAACTTTTATAATCAAAGTATCTTGTGAACTGATCACAATGAAACTGCCTGGGTTCCAGGACCTCACCCTGTCTATAGGGGAAAATACTGCCAAGCTACAAACCTCACAGAACTGCTTTGCTAGAGGGTGCTTGAAGGTAAAATGGAAGCATCTATCTTTATTGTTCTCACCATGACATAAAACAATTCAGGGCCTTTTGCTCTCCACCTCTCCTCTGTTTCATTTCTAGAACCTTCCCAGAACACACCAAGGAGCAACACAGGCGCTTCCAGACGAGAGAGGAACACCCCATGGCAACCAACAGCCCATTGCATCCTGCTGGTCCAAAGTCAAGTTGCTAACTACTCATTTCTTTTCTTGAAAATATATATGCCCAGCACCAGGTTTTCAGACTCCAGCGCCAAACTACAGACTGTGGTCCCTGCATAAAATTCTATCTGGGCAGAGGGAACACCCAGGGTTTTTCCAGGCCTCAAGCATCTGATCCATGCTGAGCATGTGTGGACTGAAAACAAAGAAAATAATCTAACCAACCTGAAAGCAAACAGCTAATTCCTGTTAAGTCATCTCAAGGCAGTGCGATCAGCTTTATCACTACTTTCCAGCCTATATCTTCACTCAAGAGTGCAAGGCTGGAAAAATCCCAGGCAACGGGCAACACCACCACTCCCAACTTGGTTTTATAGCAGCGCTGAAGAAGCAGAATATTTCCATAATTCAGCCCAGGATCAGTGCTTCAAAAAGGAAGATGGTTGCTCACATTTTCTTCATGCCCTGCTTATGGACCTCCTTGATCATGGTTGGAAACAGAATACTGAGCTAGAAAGACCCTTGGCCTCATCCAGCAAGACTTTTATATTACTGATGCTGTGCCTAAGTATCTTCTAGCCCTGTGCGGTCAGTTAGTGCTGGTTTTGTTCACGGCAACCGTGTGAACAATACATGCAAGACCTTAAAGAACACACATTGGGGGCTGCAGTCCAATCACGACTCCTTGGTGCTTAAGGACACTCACACTTTATATGTTCAATGTAGCTCATGTACTGATCACACACTCTTAACAAGGAACATGTGGAGCTAAAGTTAAGATTTGTGTCCACTTTCCACACCAACAAACACCAAGAAACAGCCCATGTTTCTAAACCGGGCCTTCTCGGCAGTGGCTCCTCGCCTTTGGAATAAACTCCCCCCTGAGATCCGTATGGCCCCCTCGCTGGGCATTTTCAAAAGCCAATTGAAAACTTGGCTGTTTAAGCAGGCCTTCCCTCCAGCCACTATTTGATTTATCCTTTTTTTTTCTTTTTATCTTGAACAATTGATTATTCATGTTGTATATTATTGCTATATTTAAATTGTTTTATTTTTAAATGTTGTTAGCCGTCCAGAGTGGTCAACTGACCAGATGGGCGGGATATAAATACAATAAATAAAATAAATAAAATAAATTGCCATATGCTTCTGAAGATAATCAGCCAGCAAGCCAGCCTGGCAAACAATACCTCACCATCTTCTCATCACAAATGTTATGCAGTTAATCTATTTCAATTCCACTGGAAACCCACCACTTGTGAGTTTAAGAGAGCAACAGTTTAAACCCAAACTGTAGCCATGAAGTTTGTGCTGAGACAAGACTAAACGCCGTGCATGCATTGACCTTTGTTGTCTTGAGAACAAGGAGAAAAGCTAACAAGAGCAGGAAGGCTGGCTTCCAAGCACTTTGAATGAAAAACCTCTAAAGGGCATGAAACATTCTAGTCCATCTCTTGAAACAGACATTAAGCCAAGTCTCAATACTAACATTTACTAACAAACAAACAAAAAACCCACACACACAACCGACAACGTCAAGTTCTGACAGTCACAGTGACAAGAGTGCCAAACCTGCTACGAAACCTACTAAGTACGGTGGCAAAGCCGAGCCACAGTAAAACATAATGGACCATGACAGAGAATTGCAGCTCCGTTCAAGGCAGAACAAGGCAACTCGCAGCTCACAGCAGTTTTGTGTCTACAGTCCTTCTCAAACAGCTCTCATTTCGGCTTTCTAAGACACCTGAGTGAGAATGATAAAAGAAGCAGGAAATACTTTGACACGGGTCAAAACTTAGGCCCCTGTTTCACTCTGGCATCTAGGAATCTGGACTACTTATCCAGAAGTGTGTGCCAAGCCAATCTAAATCTCAAGCCTTTAGTGGCACCAAAGTTTGAGAAATAAAATGTCCCTCTTCTAAGCCACACTGCCCTGCCAAGAGACTTGAACGCAGGCAGCTACGCAACTGACACCACTAATTCCGGTTCTCTCAGTTCCTTCTGATCCAGGCATGTCCTTAAATCCCATGAAGTGATGGGGGAAGGGCTTGTGCATCGCCACGTACTTCCCCAGGGAACAAAGTCCAACAGACACAGGAAGCCTTTTACCTCAAAGAGGGTCTGAGCGCTGAACCCTGCAGAAAATGGCAAAGGACCCAGGAGTCCGGCAACATTCCTTTCTTTCAAAATGTCTTTCCCATCTGCCTGCCTGCCTCTGTGTAGAAGGCGGCTCTTGGTGATGTAAACAGAAAGGCATGCAGGGCAGAAGACAATATGTAAATTAATCTGGGAAATCAAACCCCCCCCCCCAGCTCAGCCAATCATGCCTCGGTTCCTCATCTCAGCTACTCTGAACAGGATTCCGCCCGGAAGCGCAGGAGCCATTCCCCTAGATCACATATGAACTCCTTGGGCCGGAAATTAAATGCCTCCCCGCAGGAGCCCAGGGTAAGACTTGAAGCAACACAGGAGGAAGAGATTCCGGAGGCTTTATGACTGAACTTGCAACTTGCTGTTTGTTCGTAAAGAGCACCTGCTCCAAACTGAAGATATCCATTGCAGAAGTAAATACATAAATCCCAAACCCAAAGACAAGCAGAACTTGTGAATGCATACGCAAAAATAGGCGATACCTTTATAGACCACTAAAAAATCATCACACAATATGTGAGCTTTCGTGGATCAAAACACCGCTTCATCAGGTCTGTTCCCGTGTGAAGAACGTAAAGTCCAAAAATTCATGGCAATATGGGTTTTCATCTTTATTTATTTAAAATATTTTTACCCTGCCTTTCTCCTTGAAAAGGACCCAAGGCGGCTTACAATGTTGAAAGACAACATTTAATATTTTACGAATGCATGTACTGTAGGCTTAAATCAGGGAACCAGAGGTTGTTTTTTTTAAAAATGCAAAAGATATTTCTCTGGGCAAGCTATTGAATATGTGAAGACATATTTGCTTTAAGAAAAACATGAATGCATCTACGCACTAAAAACCTGACATTTTTAGGCCGCCCTAGTCGTAAAACAACAAAGACCACCAAACAGAAGAATTCAGTAGTTTGCTACTTCACACCAGGATGTATTAGAGCATCATTAGTCAACAGAAGCAGAAAGAAGATATGGTACTCTCACAGGAGATCCTGCAACCTATGAAACATTTGTTTCCAAAGATAATTACCAATTATAAATTGTTGACACAAACAGGGCTCACTTGGACACACCTCTGAACAAGGGGTGGAGACGGAGTGTGCCAGGGAAGCTGAGAGCAATTATTTTCAGGAGGATAGATGTCATGGCAAGTTAGAGTCACAGTGGGGTACTCCAAGGCACAATGGTCCAAGCTGAGACACCAGACTATGATGCCTCCATCATCATCTTGGAGCCACAGAGCTGGAAGGGACCCTATGGACCATCGAGTCCAGATCCTGACAGGAAGGCCCAGTAGGGAACTGAACTCCCAACCTTGGGCTCTGCAGCCCAAGAGACCTCAACTCCTGAGCTCCTGGAACCCTGTGCTTTTACACTTTTCCCCCAAATGTCCTCAGCAGTCATCTCAAATCACTGCTATCCAGCAGGTCAGATGAAATGTTGGAATATTGTGTTTTGAACATTTCATGCATACTATGTCACTAACCAAGACTACTGCAGGGCATGGCATAGGATAAGGCCACAGCCTATAATCCTTAAACTTAGATCCAGTTGTATCTCCAAGGAGCTGAAGGCCGTGTACTTGGTTCCATCTTATCTTCAGCACCTCATGACATCCATCGGGATCTGAGGGGCCAAAGTTCCCCCCAGGAGGTTCATGGACCCAGTAGGAATCTGAACATCAGTCCTAGCCCAGGTGTTCTCTAACCAATACACCCTGCCTCCAACCAAGTACCTTTCAGTACCTGACAAACATTCTGCAGAGGTACCGATTGTCATTGTTAATGGCAGGAATAAAAACAATAATAATAATGACCAAACTCCTCTTGTTATGCAAACAGCATAACTTTGGTGGGTAAATTCTCTCCAATTAAGAAATCAGTGTAGACACCATCAGTTGCTCAATGAGTCACACAATTGAGCTTGCAACAGACAATGTCTACAGTGATTTCTTAATTTCAGGCCATTCACCTGGAAAAGTAAATCATTTCATTACACCAGCATAACTAAGCAAGGCGATTTGAAGTAATGAGTCTTCCAGCAGTTTAAAAACTGAGAGGTTTATTCTGCATTTTTTTTCTTGTATGCAGCCCTCTCAATAATATTTTCATTTCCTCTTCTGAGAGCCAGCGTGTTGCAGTGGTTAAAGTGTTGAGCTTGGGCAAGGGGTAATGTATTGTATGGGTCCCCATTCAGCCAAGAAGCTCACTAGGCTGCCCTGACCCGGCCACTCATTTATTCCCTTGGCCTCGCCTACCTCAAAGGGCTCTTGAGAGGACAAGAAGGAACAGAATCAGCAAGGCTGCCTTGAGCTTCTTGAAGGCAAAGCAAGCTAGACAAATGTGCAATAAATGACACAAGACAAGAAGAGACCAGCCCACCACCCTCACAACAAGAGACCACGGCCACCGTGCTCCCATATCAGGGCCTTCCTTTTGAGTACTGCTTCAAGGACTGAGAGGCACCTGCTTGCCCAGACAAGCAAATAAATAAATACATAAATGTTAGTAATAAACATTGATATGGGCAATAACAAAATGTTATTTAAAAGTGAATGGCGGAAGTGATGGTGGTGGTAACAATAATACGGAAAACAATTTCTTAGTCTTCAAACTGCCACAAGATTTATCCTTGTTTTTTCCCTACTTTTAATCTTGCCAACAATAATACTGATACATCTCACAGCAGCTATTGATACTAACAATATGGACAGCATTGGTGGAAGTAATGATAACAATAGAACTAGTTATATTGAACATTAATGCAGCGACAATTGTTCAATTATTTTTAGTGGTCTAATAAAGGCGTTGCATTCTTCTACATTTGTACCATGACAGTAATAACACAAATAATGTGAATATTAACAATAATTGAGAAAATGCTAACGAGAAAACTAAAAATAATAAAGTTAATCATAATAACGATGATCACATACATCAATACAGTGACAACAATAACATAAACATTGATACGAACAATAATCATGAGAATGCTATAAATAACAGTAAAAACAATTAAGCAAATCTTAATGATGACAATGGCAATGCTGATATAAATAAACACAGTGACAGTCATAATACAAACAATGCTACTACTACTACTAATAATAATTGACATAATGCTAATAATAAAGAAGAACTGATTACACCCATCATAATGATGATGATGATGATAATGGTGATAGATGTGAGTACAACAACAACAATATCATAAAAATATTAATACCACTAATAACGAAGAGGGCACTAATAAAAGGGCTAAAAATTATGAAGCTAATCATAATGGTGAAGACAACCATGATATACACCAATACACTGGCAGCAATAATAATGTTATTATTTATTTATTTTATTTCATTTGTTTTATCCCTAGGCCGCCTTTCCTCCCCATGATTCGGGGACCCGAGGCGAGGGCTCCCCAGGTTGCAATTCAACGAAGATTAATGACTAACCATAACCGAGGTCATCCTAAAACGAAGCCCAAAAGAAATTTAATTCGGTTCTTTAATCATATTTCAATTAGCGTACGGTTTAATTGTGTGTGTCGCCCTGGGTCCCCTGACAGGGAGAAAGGCGGCCTATTAAATAAAATATAAAGTGGGGATGATGATGATGATGATGGGGATGGCGATACTCCTTGTCAGGCCCGCGTCCCTCCCCCTCCCCCCTCCTGGCCCCTCCCCCCTTTCCTTCCCTTCCCTCCCTTCACCTGCGGGCCGCTGAGGGGAAGGGAGAAAAGGCCGAGGCGACGCCGCCTGCCGGCGTGGGCTCCCGCGGCCCATGGTGGCGCTGCTCTTCCGCGGGCCCGGTTCGCCTCCTGACCGCCGGCGGGGCCCGGAAAGCGACCTCCGCCTCCCTCCTTCCCTCCGCTCGCGGGAGCGGCGGCTTCTTCCCCTCCTTCTTCCCCTCACGATTTTGCCTCAGGGCCGCCACAGGGGGCGCCGGCCTACAACTCCCGTCAGGCCTCGCGCGGGCGGCGACGCTTTATTCCCTTGCTTCTGATTGGCTCCGGCGAGCGCTCGGGCGATGATCGGGCCAAGACGCTGCCGGCCTCTCTATGGTTGTTTCCCTCTGCCCCCCCCCTCCCTCCTGCGCTTCTCGGCCCATGCGCGGCTCTGGCTCGGCTCGAATCAGGCGACGCGGCGGAGGAGCGCGGCCAATAGGAAAAGAGCCTGGGAACGGGGGTGAAAGGTAATTGGCTACAGAGGAAGAACTAAACTGGACCACGCGATTGGTCGCCCTCGTACTACCGGCGCCAGCCAATAGGGAAGCGGGTGAGTGTATAAAAAGCCGCGGAGGGAAGTCCACGTTCTTTCTTCCGCTTGGACAGTGAGCGAGGTAGGAAGGCTGGAAGGCAGCTCTGGGGTCATTGGCTGGGTAGACTTTATTATGGCTAAATCGGAGGCGAAACCATACGTAAGGTGGCTCGTTTTTAATATTGCAAGCCGCCTTTTGAGGAGCCAAGATCCTTTACCTATAAAATTTGTTTGTAAATGCGTGTAATTAATATTAAAAATAGACACCACTTGATCTTAGCCTTAAAAGGCCAAGAAACGAGCCATAGAAAGACGTGCCTGCTTAATAAGTGGTTCCAAGTTAATTTCACATGTGGAGCATGCTGGTTTTATTATGTTATTACTATTGTATTATTTTCTGCTTGTTTATATGCATTTACATTTGATTTCAAATACAGTTTTTAAGACTGGTCTAATTTATGCTCTTGCGTGCAGCCTCATCGGCTACAAAGCCATAAAGTATGTGTGTATATTTAATGTAATATAAGTATATTTAAGTATTTAAATGTTATAAATAAAAATACAAAACTTTGAAAGTGTCAAGGGTGGCTTCTGAGCAGGTATTGTTATAACATTATTTTCTGGGGTCCACATCTCTTGAGGGACCCGAGGCGAGAGACCCTGGGCTTCTTGGACTACTTCTCCCAGAATGTTCAAGCTGGTTGGCTAGGGTAAATGGGACTTGTAGTCCAGAAAGTTAACCTTCCCAGGGTCTACTTAGTGTCCTGATTTAAAATATTTTAAAGGTTGCTTCTGGTACTTTGCTTCCAAACCCCCAGAAAGGCCAAAATATGCACGAAGAGCTAAGAAAGCTCCCCCCCCCCCCCCGAATTGCTAAGGCAAGTTTCAGGAAGGGTTTCCCCAAATGAGTAGCAGATTTTCTGAAAAACTGCAGGGGGGAAAGTAACACGGGGTAGCGTTTGGGGCTTTGACTTCCATGGTGGATGGAGGGTATCCTGCATTATAAGTTTTTTTATTTACAGTAGTCCCTTGAAAGGGACGGGTGGTTTTAGGTCCCGGGAGAGTGAGGTGCCAGTGGTATATATGGTCAGAATGTCAACATTCTGTGTTTTGGGATGGTTTCCCGGTTTTAATATGTATTGCATTTTTAATTTTGTTGTAAACCACCCAGAATAGTGCACTACACTAATGGGGGCAGTATATAAATCTACACAATTAATAAATAAATTTTTAAAGCAGCTATTATGGAATTCAGGCTTTTGTAAGTTAGCAGGTGTGTGGCTGAGGAAAGGGTGCTTGACCCTTGTATGGGCCCCTCGTTATTGTAATAAAGCAGAGGGAACTGGTACTTCCACTGGTGGCAAAAGTATAAATGGGAGACAGAGTCTCAAGATGTCTAAAAATAGTGGCAGTGTGGACTTTATTGTTATATAAAAAGCTCCGGCTTGAATTGAATTACTTCCAACTATATTAGCAAGCATTGATCCCTTTTTCTGTGTGTGTGCATGCATGTTGCCTTTCCTGAGTAGTCCAGACTAGTATTTGTTTTAGAAACTACGCTGCTTTAGAGATGTTGAGAAATAAACTCAAACCCTGTCAACTGAGGCGGTCTGTTTTATTTGGGACAAACGGTTGGATTTAGCCCTAAATCTCGAAACGTCCAGTCTGAATTCAGGCTGTATTGTAAAAAAAACTTCCTGTCTTGGTTTTTCCCACAAGTGAGAACTTTTTTTTCCCCAGGAATTTTCTGTCACTGATCCATCAAGCAACATTTTGTACAGGTGAGTTTAAAACGTGGTTTTGTGAACTGAGAGGACTTCCTTAGGTTCTTATTAACCCCCAAACACCAGCCGATGATGAGCTCTTTTTGAATTTTCTGACACCTCGTATGAAAACTGCTTGCAGTTGTTGATTATGGACACGAGCTGAGGCTTAGTGACTTAACAAGTGGCTCTTTCTGGGAAAAGTTGGAACTGAGAAATCCCTTCACCAGTAACTGTTTGTTTGTTTTTTAAAACGAAAAGGTGTAATTGACATGTCTGTATATATGTATATATTTTCCCCTTTCAGGGAAGGAAGTTGGTAACAGAAGAGGACAGGTTTTCTTGGAACCGAACATCGTCAAAGCCTTATGAAGAAGACCCCCTCATTTTCTGTGGTGAGGCTAAATAATTGAACAGCTTATGTGCAGTGCTTCCGCACGTGCCCCCCCCTCCCCAAATACCGGGAGAATCCTTAACACCCATTACATGCCTGTGAGCACGAAGTCAATCTCACACGATGTGTGGTGTTTGCGTTCAACTTTGCCCCAATACAGTTGGGGTTTTCCAGACCTAAAACACTTCTGATAGGACGAGGGGATAGTCAGGTTGTGGTGAATTACGAAATATACTTTTTGACACACCTTAGAATTGATAAAAGAATAGCATAAGGCTTGAAAATGCAATTTTAAAAAAAAGTGCTTTAGAAATAGCTAGAATGTTAGTTATTTATTATGTCCAGAAATTAATTTACCCTCTTCCTCACGCTACTTTTAATATCAGCTTAGCCACACTCATAGCCCACCCCAATAACGAGTTCAGGTAAGGAGCTTAAATTGTACTTATTTCTTTGCATTAACTGGTTACTTTGAGTTTTCAGTGTTTCACCTTAGTTTGGCATAAGATAGCAAGCAGAGGTTGGAGTTAAATCCTCCTTGCAGGTAAGCCTGCCTGGGTCCTGGCCTTGGCAAGCAGGCTCCTCTGTTTGAAAGCCTCCAGTGTTTAGAATCTGCCAACAAAGGCACGTTGCTGTCATGATGTTATTTTGGTAATGACTGTGATGAGCACACAGGACGTTAGGTTAAACGTGCACAGGGTTTAGATTTGTGCATAAGATAAGCTTGACGGGATGGTAGTTGTCAGAATTAGCCATCAGTTTAAAACACTTGAGCTGATTAGGTTAAAAAGGTACGGGATTCTAGTCTGCAGCAGCAGGAGGATGGGAGAATTGAACATCCGTGCTCTGCCCCCATTTCTGTGTTCCCACCACCGGCAGAGGAAGGGAATTGAAGGCTGAGAAAGAACAGGCAAAAGTGGTGTCTGGGAGTAAGAGATCTTTTTGGAATGTAAGAATGTGGTTCACCTTGTGAATTCCATGCGATTTGCTGCATTGATGAATTTCTAATATTCCCTTTCCCCCCTTAAATCTAAGGATTTAAACATTATATTACAACTCCTCTCGCTTATCAGAAATCCGAATAACTGCATGGAACGGGTATGATTTCTGGTGTCCTGTCACTTTTACATGCTAGGCAAATATGAACAAACCTGGAAGTAATTAGGCGTGAGGTGTTGTCACCTCTCTGGAAAGCTGTGATTCCATTGCAGTAAGTGACTTCTGAGGACGCCGGTCTGCTTAGAGCTTCTCCGGTGCTTTTAAGGCAGCCACTGCCACCCCACGAGCCTCTCTTCCCTACTTCTCCGCCGTTGTGCCCGGGGTGGTTGCTGTCTGGCTCGGCAAAGGATGGGGAAGCCGTTGCATCCGGATCATACGGAAATGCCTGCAAGCCCTGGGGTGATGTTGTTTTGCCCTTTCTCTGTTCATCCCCCTTTTGGTTTTTTTAAGTGAAAGCTCGCTAAATGGCAGACAAGCCTGTATTGGGCATCAGAGTGCGTAGGTGAAGCTGTGGGAAATGGAACGCCTCGCGCGAGGGCTGCATGGCTTGTAGAATTCACAGTATGGTGCCTGTTGGCAGCAAGTGGACTCTGGTGAGGAGGAGGAAGCAGCCATAGAAGAATGAAGTTGGAAGGGGCCCATAAGGCCCTCTAGTCCAGCCCCCTTGCTCAAGGCAGGAAGACAGGTTGCTGGAATGGCCATGAGCTGCTGAAGGCTGTGTTGCCAAGAATTGTAGCCGTTGTGACTTCTGGCGCTCCAGCTCTGGCACTTTTAGGGCCCTGAATTTACCAGCTTTTCATTCCCTTTCTGGAGACACAGTCCTAAGCAGGTAAAGGTGTGAGAGGCTGGATAAGACCCAGAAGCCAAATTCACACAACAGTAACAAACCTTGTTTCAGGAGACAAAAATAAAGGTTATTTCCACCACTACATTTATGGACTGTGTCTGTGTGATGTCTGGGTTTGGCAACCAACTCTCCCAAACTGTAACTTTACCTTTTTCCTCGAGCGTGTCTGTTGGGCATAGTTTTGAAACCAGAGCAGGAATGGGATTGGAACAGAGAGAGTTTCTTTGCAAAACAGGCTCAGAACTCCCAAGGGGCAGGAGAAGGATCTCACGCCAGCTGAAGCTTTCCCTTCTCTGCCTCCAATGTGATTCCCAGGCACGGAAGCCAAGGCTTCAGGCCCTGTTAGTTCAGAAGGAAGTCTTGGCCTTAACCATACCTGATCTGAGGAAGACATTGAAACAGTTACTAAATAAAGGTACGGAAGTACAGGTCTCTAAAATGGATCAGGCATTCGTGAAGAGAAGTTGCAAACCTTTGCTTTTTTTCTTCTTCTGAAACATACTTGTCCGACACTGTCATAAAAAAAATCTTTTATTAAGAGGAAACCCAAAAATGCTATAAACGGAGCCAGTAATTTTGTACTACATAAATAACACTCATCTTTCAAGATGCTTAGGGACTGGAGAGGGCTGGGTCATTAGGTGAGAGTAGCAAAGGCCCATGTAGGAAAAAAATAACAGACCAGACCCCTCCTGGCAGGGTATCCATACTTCTGTTGTACTGAAATGGGAGCAGCAGAAGTCAAATTGCAGGTGGAGAGGGCTTGGAAGGGGAGCCACGGACGCTTCCCTACAGTCTAATACAAAACTAACCTGAATCGCATCCGACAAGCAACCAGTTTCCCTTGGTGGGCGTACAGGTGATGGTTGAAGCTTAAGAGCTTGGCACACACAACATGCAGACTGGCTCTGTCACATGGTGTCCTTCCTTAGAAAACAGTTTCATTGAGAGCGGTAAGAAAGTCCAGCACAGAGCCTTGAGGAAGGAATAGCTTTCAAATCAGAAAGTTCAGCTTTGTTGTACGCACAGAAACCTACATTTTGAGGAAGAAAGCTTGGGATGATTGGCATTTAGATACATATGTATATTTACACGCTTCGGCCTCTGGAAGGTGCAAAGCACGTTATGTACATTCTCAGATTGCTCCTTACACTGGCACTGTAAGGTGTGTTTGTACGAGCCTGACTTCATCGGCGAGACCAAAACGCCGTGGCTTAAACAAGCTAGTACTTTGCTTAATAATTCGTGAACCAGAAGTGCCCTCCCTCTTGATGTCTGGTCCCTAAAATACGTCGCTTCAACCACAGAGAAACTGGAGAGGGAGAGCAGAAGAGACTTGCTCCCCTCGGTGGAACACAGGAAAAGAGCTGGTTGAAAAATTGGTACAGTAGAAGGAAGAAACTTAAACGGGCTCCTTACCCCAGCGAGCAGGAGATTGTCCTGGCTCGCCCGCCTGCCCAGCATCCTCCCGGTTGGCTTTGCTCATCTGCACGAGGAGAGATTTTCCCCTTGCTGCAGAAGGTGGCCCTGCTTAGCCTTGCTCTCTTTTTTTTCCTCCCCCCCCCCCCCCCAAATGTGCCTGCCCAGGGAACACCAGCATATCCTCGTCAACCACTGCAAAACTCAATTTCCTTCGTGACTATGGATGCAGAAGATGCACCAAGGAAAATGATTATAGAAATGACCGGCAAGAAAAACGTTACTTTAAAAATACAGTTATTTCAAATATACAAAACCAGCTTTCTTTGTATTGCACGTCTCTCCCCGCCCCTCCCAAAACAAGGCCAAAGAAACAAACTTTGAAATACAGCCAAAGTGTCTGTGGTTGTGGGTTAACCAGAAGGGCTCTCGGTGGTAGATTAAAACAGATGGCTCGTTTTCTTTTCTCCCATGGATTGACCTGCCCCCAAAATGCAGCTGGGAGAAATCGTTCTCTGGAGCTCTCCGTGTGGCCTATTTCACAAACCTCAGCTAAGCCCCTGCTCTTGTTTTTAAACCCAAGCACAAAAGAATGCCAGGTTTCGCTCCTCCTTAACCCTGATGTTACAGTTGAAGTCCAGAACAACACTGGCAACCCACAAACTGCCCCAGAGCAAGGCACGTGGTCCACCAAGGAACTGAAGTGCCACTGCAATGCGCGCGGGTTGCCCACATGGGCCTGTTTGGCCAGCTGTTTTCGTGGCATGTAGGACCCTCCCTTTGCAGGCTGAAGGAGGATGTTCGGTCCCTGTCCTAGCAAGCGGCCTGCCTTGAGTTCGTCATTAAACTCCGCTTATCCTTAAAAATAAAATTAAAAAGTAACAAAAATCAAATTAGCCGTACGTGGCTGCTTTGGAAAAAAAAAAAGCACAGACGCCCCTCGTCTGCTGCGTCCAGATTTTTCTCCATGCCCCATTTCACCTGGACAAATAGACAAGACACACAAAACAGACAGGTAGTTTCTGCGGCGGGTGGGAGAAGGTGTGGGGCACATGTGGTTGCAGCCGGGTGAGAGGGACGCTCCTTGCCAGCCTCTGTACAAGGGGTGCCACCTGGATGGCCGCGCCAGAGGCGCCTCGGCTTACGATCGGCAGCAGCCCGTGCTTTTCACCTCCTTCTTGACGTAGTCATGGAGTTTAAACCGGGGCTCGTGAGGCAGCTTCATGGATCTGTGCTTGAGCTCCCTGCAAATTAAAAAAACAAACAAATCACGGAGGGCTTCAAACGACAGGGCTCTTACTCTGGAGTAGTAGGTGGCTGCTTGCTTCTGGCAGAAAAGGAGGACGCCACATAGGTTCCAGAGGTGTGGGATCCAAAAAGGGTCAAATCGCGACATTGGTGGCAGCGGTGGGATACGAAGTAATCCAGTGAAGCCTATTGAAATAATCCAGTGAAGCCTATTGAAGTAATCCAGTGAAACCTGATTATAAAAAGAATTTATTGAGTCAAGGGTACCTTTTAGACAGGATCTGTGGCAATGAGGTTTGGTTCCTGCTAGAGCTTTTGGGAAAAGCTTAGTAGCGGGGCCTCAGAACCCAGATCAGGGGGGTCTAAGATAGGGAACGACTCTGTGAGGAAATTTCTGAGTTTTACCTCAGGATCTGAGGATCAGAGGGCTTGCTGTGAAATCCCAGGCTCTGAGATAGGAGAGCGCTGTGGATAAGGCAGAAGCCAGGTCATAGCAGATCTGAGGGAGAGAACCTAAGGAAAAGGCTTGGATTCTCTGAGAGGGAATTTCTGAGTTTACCTCAGGATCTGAGGATCAGAGGGCTTACTGTAAGTAAAATCCCAGGCTCTGAGATAGGAGAGCGCTGTGGATAAGGCAGAAGCCAGGTCATAGCAGATCTGAGGGAGAGAACCTAAGGAAAAGGCTTGAATTCTCTGAGAGGGAATTTCTGAGTTTACCTCAGGATCTGAGGATCATAGGGCTTACTGTAAAATCCCAGGCTCTGAGATAGGAGAGCGCTGTGGATAAGGCAGAAGCCAGGTCATAGCAGATCTGAGGGAAAGTACTAAAAGAAAAGGCTTGAAATAAATTTATATCAGTAACTGGAAGTAAAATAAGAAAAACAGGTCCTTTTAAAATTTTGTGAACGCTGCTCTAATCACCCAGAAAGAAAAGATGCCTCACAAACGCGCCACAAGGGGGAGTCCTGAGTCTGAAGAGTTACCTCAGGAATTGGAGGGAGAACAAAAGGAAATAGGCGTTGAGGTTACCTCAGAGGGACATAAGGAATTAAGCCCTCAAGAATTTGAGAGATGGAAACTGGAACGGGAATTTAAATTTAAGGAACTACAGCTCAGAGCTGAGCAGGAGGCCAGACAATTTGAGCAGGAAGAGAGAAGAAGGGACCTGGAAATCAAGGCTGAGTCAGAAGCTAAACAACTAGAATTAAGAGAAAAGGAAATGAATTTTCAACTACAGATGAGACAATTAGAGATTTCTGCTCTAAATAATAACCTTAATAATAACAACAGTGGGGGAGGTGGAATCCTGTCAAAGATAGATTTGAAGAAGTTTCCCCAGTACAAAAGAGGGGACTGTCCTGAATCCTTCCTCATTGCTTTTGAACGCACCTGCAATGACTTTGAAATCAGAAATGAAGATAGAATGATGGTTTTAAGAGCGCAGGTTAGCGGAGATCTGGCAGAAATATATGCCCAGATGAATCCCGAGAAGGCAAGAGATTTTGAGGCATATAAAAAGATGGTTTATTCAAGATTTTGTCTGAACTCTGAACACCTGAGGCGGAAATTTCGCTCTCTCTCTAAAAAGCAGGATGAATCGTACTCTCAGTTGGGAGCTAGATTGGCGCAGACTCTGGATAAGTGGATTGAAAGAGAGGAGATCACTTCTTTAGAACAGTTGAAGGATTTAATTGGGCTAGAACAGTTTTACTCCCTATTACCTGGAGAACTACGGTATTTAGTAAGGGACAAGAATCCTAAAAATTTATGGGAAGCGGGAGAACAAACTGATTTGATTAATGCTTACAGGAACCCTAGATTTTCAGAGCTGAGAGTAAATAAACCAAACTGGGACAATAACTATAAAAAGCCTTTTAATAAAAATTACCTCAGCAGGAATCCTGAGAGAGAAGGTCAGGGCGGGACTTCCCCAAAGTTGCCAAGGGCTAGCCCGCCAAAAACATCAAACCCTGAGGCACGGTTCGCCAAAGTACCTCAGAATGACAAAAGGAATTTTAAATGTTTTAACTGTGGGCAACCAGGCCACTTACAATTCCAGTGTAGGCAACCATACCCCAACTTGGAGAGAAATGATTCTCTAACCAAAAAGGTGTATTGTGTCAAGCAAGTGGAATCAGGGGAGGAAAATAGTAGACAGAGACCTGATCCCATAACCACCACCACTTCTACTGACCATGAGGAGGAAGATATTCCTATAGCCCAAGTAGTCCATTGTTTCTATATCAGCAATGACCAGACCCTTCTCAGAAACGCAGGTGAAGAGATAGTTGTGAAAGGAAAGAAGTACATTGCAATAAGAGATACAGGATCTCAAATCTCCATTGTCCATTCCGATTTAATAGCCCAGGAGGACATTATTCCTGGCAAAGAAATGTCTTTAAAGGGAATTGGGAAGGAAACCGTGGTTTTAAAAGTGGCTGAGATACCAGTAGAATACCAGAATTGGTCTGGAAAGTGGCAAATAGCTGTGTCAGATGAAATACCAGCAGCTTTTCTCCTTGGTTGGGATTTAATAGAGCATGTCAAGAGTGCGTTAGTGCTTACCCGCTCAAAGGGG
The DNA here is from genome assembly GCA_037013535.1 of Intellagama lesueurii. NCBI lineage: Eukaryota > Metazoa > Chordata > Lepidosauria > Squamata > Agamidae > Intellagama > Intellagama lesueurii. The sequence goes on from JBAJHW010000012.1 coordinate 1,322,892, forward strand.
GGTCAAAACTCACCCTCTGCAGCTCAAACCGATACTGTAGCAGAGAGAGGCCTAGGAGCGGTTACCGTGGCAACCCAGCTTGATAGGGCTGAGGCAGAACTCATGCTACTACAGAATCCCAAAACAAATAACAATTTTGCCCAGGAGCAGAAGGAGGACATTAGCTTGGGAGTTTGCTTTGAAGCTGCCAGGACTCCCACTGTACTGTCTCCTGAGTGCCCTGAGAGCTTTAGCTTAACCAAAGACCTTCTGTACAGGGAAACGTTAGCTACTCCATACCGAGGAAAAGGGGAACCCCGAAAGCAATTAGTGGTCCCTAGTAAATACAGGAAGAAAATCATTAATCAAGCTCACAGCAGTTTATTTGGAGCTCACATGGGGATCACCAGAACCAAAAGACGGGTTGGCCAGAACTTCTTTTGGCCAGGTATGGGCAAACAGATTACTTGTTTCTGTAAAACGTGTGATGTCTGTCAGAGACGAGGGACTGGGCAGGACAGGACCAAAGCCAGAAAGAACTTAAGGGCTGCCCAGACTAAGCAGAAGACCTGGTATGACAAGAAAGCCCGTGAAAGAACTTTTGGGCCTGAAGATGAAGTTCTTTTGCTTAGGCCAGTCAAAGGTCACAAGCTACAATTAGCTTGGGAGGATCCCTATAAAGTAGTGACAAAATTGAACAATGTCAATTATGTGATACAGAAGGAGGAAGGCCTTGATGCCTCAAAGAGCGATGCATCTAAAGATGTTCGGGAGGAGAAGAGGGAACTGCCTACCCTTTCCCTAGCTGAGCAATTGAAGCCCCGAGCCAGACTTAAAGATGACGTCACTATAAAACGACCAGCAGATGACATCCTGTGGACAACCGAGTGGCCGATGACCGCCAGTCGATGGAAAAGGGTGCGGAGGAAGGAGCCAGTGGTCAATAGAGAGACTCCTGAGTGCCAGCAGAGGTGTGTCCAGCTGAAGGAGATGACCACAACCGGACCAGTCCATGGTGCGCCAGACTACGACGGGAAAGTGAGAGACTTGGACTTTGCAAATTTTGCCTTTGCAACAGAGACTCAGTTCTTGCCTCGAAAGCCCCAACGTTGTCGCAGATGTGCTTTCCAGGAGGCTAGATGAATGATACCAGGACTTTTATTATAAACTGAAATGGACTATAATTCACAGTTAATTATTTATGTAAAAGTTCAGGATCGTGATTTCTGTATGGTTGTAAATTCTGTAAAATGATAAGGTAAGGTATATTATTGATTAGTAGATGATAAGGTAAAGTATTGTATTGATTATTAAATGATAAGGTAAGGTATTTGGTTGATATTTAGAAAAAAATGTGAAAGGTAAAATGTTATGAGAAACTTAAAAAAAGTTTAAGCAATTGCACCTGTTTGTTCAGGAGGAAAAATGTGTTTCCCCTCCCAAACAAACCTAAGTAAGGGGGGAGGTCTGTAGCGTTCTCCTTTAAATGTGGTCATGGCTCAGGTTTAGTTAGAGTGAGTCATGCATATTTATGTTGCTGAGAGGCGGAGCCAAGAGGCAGAGTATAAGAGGCAGAGCCTGAGGGGGAGAAGGGAGATGAGAGTTTTGGAAGGAGTTTGATTAGAGAGTTCAGAGATTTATGTGATTGTGATTAGACTGAGGAAAATATAGTAGGAGATCTGAGAAGTGATTGACCAGTGACTGGAAGGGAGAAGGAATAGAACTGAATATTATAATACTGAAACAAATAAGCAAATAAACTAAAGATCTTTCTATTTCATTAAAGAGTGGACCTGATTCTTTCTAAAGGAGTTATGGGGATCTAGGGATCTCCTGGTGGCAGCAGTGGAAAGAAAGGAAAGAGATTAGTTTTGCCCTGGTGTGCTCTGAGGTCTGAGTCTAGGTGGACAGACCAAGGCACGAGTGGGTCCAACGCCACATAGGTTCCAGAGGTGTGGGATCCAAAAAGGGTCAAATCGCGACAGCCACCATGCCCCAAACGGTTAACCCAAAGACCTTGGCCTCTACTCTGGGCAGCTTTACAATAGGAACATCAGCAAGATAAGCTAAAATTCAATAATAATGAGAAGCCATTAGGCAAAGGGAAAACCACCCAACTTCAATCTGTAAGAAAACAGATACTAAGATACAAGATGGCGGCAAACCAAACAATCAACCTATAAAAGTATGGGTCATCAAAAAATGTAAGCGAGACAAAACCAAAAATTAATTAAATGGGCAAGCCTATGAAAAGCCTGAGGAAACAGCTAAGACTGTACTTTGTTTCCTAAAGCCAAAGAGTGATGAAGCCTGATGTACTTCCACAGGAAGAGAGACCTCTGACGTGGTGGCCACCACTGAGAAGGCCCTGTTCTTTGCAGGCCAATGAGAGGATAATCAGTTGATGAAAAGACTGGACAGAGAGCTGGACCCTCCTCCCCCCTGCCATTAAAAGAGCTGTTTTTAGAAAGAAGTCTAAAGAAGCCAAAACAAAACGCCTTACTTGGCAATGGCTGTGAAGGCTAAGTCGACGTTCAAGCCGCTCTTGGCACTGGTCTCCATAAAGGGCACTCCGTATTCCTGCACACACAAACACAAAAGCAATCTTTAGTGCCTGCCTTTTAACTCTCTCACTTCTCTCTACAAACCCCTCCAGACTCTGGCATCATTGCTACTAAATTAGAGTCCTCAAATTCCAACAGGAGAGCCCAGTGACAAATACAATAGGTCCTGGCAAGAATTGGCCATGGATGGATGATTTCTGCAAGCAAGTTGATCTCCTTGAACAGGCTTCTGCCACTGCCTCCTAAAAATCCCACAGTGAGTCTTGAGATGGAGCAGGATCTGTCCTTCACCATGCCAAGAAAGATGGAACAGAAGGAAGTGCTTGGACTAAACAGAGGAATCTTCCTTGTTGCCCCATCACCTCAAAGCCACTACTCTACAGTACAAGCTTAATTCCTCTCTTGGCTGTCACTGGACCAGCTCTGGAGCAGATTTGTCCTGTCGGTCCAGCAATGACACCTGTAGAAGGTCTAACCCAGCAGATCCTAAGGGGCATGATGATGATGATGATTCTTGTTCCTCTCTTTCTGGAAGTTGGACTTCCCCGGATCTAGTTTGATGTTGGATGGTGAAGGTCCAACCCAAGAGGTTGTGCTCCAGCTAAACCATTCTCCCAGGTTCTTCAGCCAAAAAGTTCTCCTTCCTGCCTTTAGCCTGAATGATCAATGTGACAATCTCTACTTTTCATTTCTTATTATGTAATTCTAGCTTCCTGCATTTATGTTTTCTTGGTTTGACAACGAGGGAACATGTATGTGATGTGTCCAGAAGTGAACCTGGATGAGGAAGATTGTATGTTCTGGAGGCACTCGACAACTCTGAGCCCCATGGAAAGATGAACTATTTGTTTGTGTGTGTGTGTGGGGGGGTCTCTTTCTACAATAGAAGTGATTTTTAGTGAGGGATGTAAGGACCATTTTTTTTATGTAGTTGCATCTGCATTCTACCGTAGGATGTAGGAGGAGAAGCTAAGCCTAGCTCCATACAAATTAGCCCGTCACAGTTAGGGTTTGACCATGGTGGTGAGACGTCTGTTGGTTTCTGTGACCATGAAAACAGGATTGATGCCATGTAGACGCATCATGAGATTCAGGGGATTGAAAATGGGGGCACTGAGTTTCCCTCTCCCAACGCCAAGTTCTTGGGAATTTTGGAAAAGTCTACTCAATGAGGACAACGGAGCTCCCAGAGATCAGCCCTCAAGGCCCGCTCCTACTACATGGGGATGTTTTATTCACCCTTTGACTACTCACTGATTCAGAACACACATGGGAGTCCAAAAACAACAACACGTGGGATGGGAAAGACAGACAAGCAACACCACAAGGTGAAGGGGGTTACCACCTCCAGGTGCTACGACTCCCCCAGGAATACAGACTAGTGTACTTTTTCTGCAGTTACATGTACAGTGGGGAGAATGAGAGAGCAGACAGCAATGCTTGGGGTACAGAATTAGGAAAGTATATGTCTCATTTCTAAAAAAAAACATAGCTCTTAACCAGATGTGGTGATAGCACTAAAAGTGCATGCGAAATGCCAGACGGACGTTTGCTTGGTACAGCGCCCTGAGACTCATTCCATGACAAGCAGAAGCGGAATACATTACGAGAACTGAGGGACGCCTGTGTGCCAACCTCCTTAATGGGCACAGGACCTACAGCTTGTGGAACTAATTCAACCTCCCTTGGAGTTTCAATTGCTTTTAATGAGTACCCACAGTGCTAAGACATCGGGGGGGGGGGGTCTCCTGTACCTTGGCTAGTTTCTCCCCATCTTCTCGTTTTACCACTCGTTCCTGGGTAGAGTCCACCTGCAAGTGGCAGAAAGACAACAACAGGTTGTAGCAACAGTGCATTATAAGTTGGTGTGGATGGTGCCAGTCCAAAATCAGCAGTATTTCCAGTTTGGGTTCACGGCACCAGATTATGACTATTGTTATTTACTATAACCCCAGAATATTGCAGTTGAGTATTCTGGGGGAGTTGTAATCGATAGATCGATCCATGCTTAGTAATGCTTCCCATCTCTGGGCAGAGTCAGAACTGAACTGCATCACTAGCATGTGAGTGCTTTGAGTGGATGTGCAGCCATCCACACACCATGCCTTTTGCAATATGAAAGAGTCTATAGCCGCTACCACCCCCAGTATCCTATTTCACCACCAATGGACTCCATTCCCCTCTCGCATCTGGCATACGTATTCTGCTGACGGATCAGAAGCCAGGCAGCTCACCTTGTTTCCCAGCAACATAAGGACTACATCTTGCTTCGCATATTCATTGATTTCTGTTAGCCAGGCCTAGCACAGAAGAAGGGAGGGGGAACAAATCGAAAGAGATCGCCAAAGCAAAACTAAAAACAAAGACCATCCATGAGAAAGGTCTATTCTGTAAGTCAGTTCAAAGCCCAAGGAAAACAACCCGTCCAGCAGCTGGAAAAGTCTATTTCAAGAGCTGCCACATGGAAGATCAGAGCGAGCTCGGTCTTCTGCCACTCCAGAGGATTGGAACCAATACATTCAATTTGCAAGCAAGGAGATTCCAGCAAATTTCCTGGCAGCAAAAGCCATTTGACACTGAATACTTTAGACGACGGGGGACTCTCCCTTTCCTTGGAGGTCTTTCAGAGACTTGGTGAGCTCTCTCCCAGGGTTGCTTTCCTAGTGGATGGCTTGGAGAAGCCCCAGCACAACAGTTCCATCATTGGAACGGGAGATGAACCTGGAAGGGTGATTTTTACAAACCAAGTCCGACGACACCAGGCTGAGTCTTCAAAGCAAGTGGCCTCAAGCTACTTTATGCTTATACAGTTGGTTTTGTACCCGCTCAGTTGCCATGGCTGCTCCCAGATAATCCTGGGAATTAATAATAGGGTGAGAGAATGTGAAGGAGACACCCCAGGAGAGAGGGGAAGGCTGTTAAGACATCGTCAATCAGAATCCGTTTTCCCCCCTTCTGTGGGTGATGATGACTCTAGGTTGGAAAGAGGTGGTTTTTGGTTTTTTAAGGAATGGATTATGTATGCCACGTATTAGAGTCTCTCCACCCCACACTCTAGCAATTTGTTCCCACCACAAAAGGAAACATAACCCCTTATTGCATGGGACACACAGCGGGTTACTTTTGAGTTGCTTTCTCATGAAAAGAAATCCTGTCTTGGAAAAAAAGGAAGAAAGAACCCGGAATTGCTCCCCGCCTCCACCCACATAATAACAAGAAAAAGGAACAAATAAATGAGCATTGCTGGTTACCAGCCCTTGTATTGCTTTGCAAAATGTTTCGTCTCCAAAAGATAAGGTGAGGGTTGTAATATTGGGCTTCTTTAGGAATTCCGGCTTGGAGGGTTGGCTGATGGCCAGAGGGTTGGCCTTCCGGTTGCTACAGTGAAAGCTCCTTGCAAAACAAAGACAAGAGTGTGTAGGCATCTGCCAGGCCTGTTTTGGCACAAATTTGCTGAACGTGGACTTTTCCTCCTACTGCAGTTTTCTCAGAACAGCTGCCGCCGGGAAAAGGGGTTCTTGCGATCCTCCTCAGAAATATTATTACAGCATTTGACACCCAAGGAAGTGGTCTGGTTGGGCCTGGAAAGAGTCTCGTGGGCAAGGCATGCATTTGGTACGTCGTCCGACCATAGCCAAGTCACCCGTCCTGCATTGGCCAGAGACGCTGGAATTCACATTTTTCACCCAGGAAGGGAGGGAGGGAGGAAAGCAGCTCCAGCAAGGAGGAGACCCTCTGTCCTTCCACACGGCTTCTGCTAAATTTATTGCTAATTCCAATGGGCTGGGCTCAGTTCAGTTCCTTTTTTGCTAGCTTACGTTACTGAGCTTGGCGGGACACCGCATTTCTTGCTCAGCACACAGTTAATGGATCTGGGCAGGAGATGGTGCCAGAGAGACACTGCCGTGGTGGAGGAGAACTCATTGGCATGTGCAACACACCTGGCAAACCGAAGGCTGGATGGCTGAAATGAAGAGCTTCTTTGGAGATGGCAGAAGTCCCTCCTTACGTGACAACAACAAACAAACCTGGAAGTGCCCTGGTTCTGGTAACATGCAAGCCGGGCAGAGTCCTTGCTTAGGTAGCACTCTGAAGAACCATGCAGGCATTCATGGTTCCCCCTTCTACCTCACTCTGTACTCGCCAGACACATGCATAAACATTGCACCATTACTCATCCATTCATAAACTCACAGGTCAGCCAGTCGGCTCCCTGCCAGCGCAGAAGAACCACAATTACAGCACATCTGATAGCTGGACTTGCAAAAAACCCTGAGGAAGGAGCGCCTTCCCTCGAAGGCCGGCTGCTCCACAGCTGAAAGAGATCGTACTGTCAGGAAGAGGCTCCTTCTCAAGTTGGCTCCACAACCATTTCCTTGCTGTTTGAGCAAAAAAACACACCAGTCCCCTCCCCAACCATATGGGAGTCTTTCTATTATTTAAAGAGCGGGTGCCGTTCTCACGCCTCGTGGCCAAGTTCACCTGCCCAGCAGCACCTGTAGCTGTGGTGCCAAGGCAGCAGGAGTCTGCTGGGAAGATGAGCAGTGGGAGGCCAAACGTGCATGATCATTGCTTCCAGGATCCCGATCCTGCTGGGATCCCCACCCTATGAAGTCAAAAAAGAGAAAAGTTACTCTTTTTTTTTGATGGCACCAAGAATTTCATAACGAGCATGGCCCAGTGCAATCTTAAAAAAAAAAACAATTTCCCATTCTCCCCCACCCCCTCCCCCCCCCGGGTCTGCATGTGGCTTCAGGTCCCACCATCACTACCATTGGTTTTGGTCTGTGCCTGCCTGCCCTCTGTCCCCAGGCCTCCGGGAGCAACGAGAAGCCGCCCTCGGCCAAAAAGTTGGTGCATCCAGTTTGAAGGTCTGTCCGGGGCAAGGTGGGGCGCCCCCCGTAAATCCAGAGGGCCCCTCTTTGAACAGAAAGTTTAAAAAGATTGCCACAACAAGACCAGTTAAAAACAAGGACTCCGGTTCTTAGGAGCGTGAAATGCTGAAGTGGCTACACCCGTTGTGCTCTCCACACCGAAGGAAACACTCCGGTTTAAAGGAAAGGGAAAGATGTCAGCCGAGCAAACCAAGTCGGCCTCACCAGTCTCCCTTACCCCCTCCCCCGGCTGCCCTCCCGGGCCCCTTCAAAGAGGCGGCTGCCTAGAAACCCATGGCAAAAGGGACGCCACCCCTTGGGTGCTGTCCTTTAGAAAGGCTTTCAAAGTGCCGGGGTTATTTTGGCCTTCCTGCACCGCTGCTGGCTGCTTTTCTTTTTCTTGCCGCAGTTGATACTGCTTTCAGATTGCATTTTTCCTATCCTGTTTTTCTAGGTCCTTTTTGTTATTAGCTGGCTTGGGGTTTAATTAAGACGGTGGTGCATATGTCTAACACCCCCCCCCCACACACACACACACAAGTCAACAGGGAGGTTCCTTTTCCTCTGTACAGGGACGTTCTAGGCACGCATGCTGGGCACACGCCACCCATCAGCCAGCTGTTGTCGCTGACGTGTTCCGTGTGTATATGCACACAGAGAGAGAGAGAGCAAAGCACCCCCAAGGCCAAAGCAATTAGGAACCTTATTAAATCCCATTTTCCGCCACAAAAAACCAGCAGGCAAAGCAAAATGACTTAATAGGGCAAGAGAGAGAGAGGCTGCCAGCTGCCCGAGAGGGCCTGTTCCTTTCCTCTGTGTAATAATGACATTGATTAAGGGGGCCTGGCAAAGGGTGCATTTGCAATTTAATTCCTGCAGAAATAGCCAACGAGATGGCGGGCAATTACGGGTTCCACTGTGGGTTTTCTCACTCATCTCCCACCCTCTCTGGAGCACACAACGCGCTTTGAGAAAAGAAAGAGGGAGGAGAGAGACACGTGGGCACCCACCTGGCCAGGCTCAAACATGTCATTTTGAAAGGGCCTTTCCTAGGAGTGAGCCATTACCAAGAAGAGGAGACAGAGCCCCCCCCCCCCCCCCGTGTGCCTTGAGCACTCCCAGAGATGGAAGACAGGAGTGCTTCAGACGACCATTCCCAACATCCACCGTTATTGCTGGAAAACGGAATCTGCAAATCCAGGCTCCGTGGCAGCTGTCATCAAGGGAAGCCACCAAAGACCATGGAGATCTTTCAGGCAAGGAGCCTGGATTTTCAGGGGAGATGCATCCCCTCCCAGAAGATCCCGTCCTTCTACTGACAAACAGCAACTCCATCTTGTTTGGGTTTCAGTTGCTCCAAACTCATTCAGCCCATTATCGATTTGAGGCAAACCAAGGTCTAAAAGTACAGCTCCAGAAGCGGCAAGTTTAAGTTGTTGTTCTGTGCCGTCAAGTTGGAACCAACTTGTAGTGACCCTAACAGGGCTTTGGAGGCGAGTGAGATATTTAAAGAATGTCTTCACCAGCTCCACCACCCTCCTCCCAAGTTTCCATGGCCCAGCCAGGGATTCGAACCCTGTTCTCCCAAGACCTCGTCCATCACTCAATGCACTACCTGTGGGTAAATTGGAGGGCAGTCTGTAGTTTGGTAAGTTTGCAGAGCCAAGAAATGGTTTTCTTTAGCAAGGATCCCACAAATACAATACAGGCCCATCCCTGGATGATGCCTTTAGCTAGCACAGGTCAGTCCAACCCTGAACACAGAGGACGTGGCCAGTTATGGACGCTCAGGAAGGTTGGCCCTTGTTACTACATGGATGGGTGATCCCTAGGGATCTCCAGGTTGGTCTGGGAAAGAATCCAGCCCATAACCCAAGAGCCGCAGGGGTGCCAGCCGGTGTGGCTAGTACTGGGCTAGGCAGATCAAGGGTCAGACTCAACATTTTTTCCCATGTAACAGCACTAGTTGCACGTTAGCCAGTTTAATTAGCCAAGGCACGACATGGTTCAAGTCAACAGGTAGAAGCACTCTGTGCAGTTTGAGGCACTCGGCCCCTGTTCCTGAGACCTGGAAGCCAAACAGAATCCCCCCCCCCCCGAACTGGCCAAACGGTTGCCCAGGGTCCGTCAACCGGATCTGCACCAGTACTGGAGTCCCGGCTGACGGCAGAACTAACTGTGCGCAAAGAATGAACCGCATTCTCCACAGCAAACCACGGAGGGCTCGGGCTCCGCCTTCTGCAACTTGGTGAAGACGACTTACACAAGATTCTGTGCGTCACGGATACAGCCCAGCCCTACGCCCTGTAGGTGCAGCACTGATGCACCATGGTCTAAACCAGAATAAAGAGAAGCTCCATTCCAGTGGTCTGTGCCCCATTTAAATTAGTGTGTTGTGCGTGGCATTGCCCTCAAAGGGGTGGTCCAGAATCTCAGCCAGTACAAAAGATGGCAGCTAGGAAACGGACAGGGATGGGGCATGTGTTCATATTGTGCCAGGACTGTATCATCTTCACAAGAGCCCGGTTCATGACCAGGCCATTGGAATCGCTTCCTTGCCGAGATCCGCCAAGCAACGAGTTAGCAGCACCAAGCAAAGCCCTTTCTGTTCCTTTAGGCTTTTAATCCCCCAATAGGTCTCTACCATTGCGCTGTTTTGAATACATTAGGGCTGCAGTATCCCCGCAGATACTGAGACCCGCAGAAAATAGCGAACACGATACATAGCATGGGCTCTGGCTCCCTCTAATGGCCAGTTCTGGTAATTACATTGTGGAAATATGTATTTCTCAGTTTTTTCTTTTAATATTTTCAGATAGAGAAATATAAGTGAATCCGTAATTGCCTGCAATTATGGATATGAGGGTCCTCCTATAGTTTTTTTTTAATTATATGTTTGTTTCTGGACTCTCCTGCCTTTGATTATATATTGTGCCTATTCTATCTTTTTAACAGATTGTCTACATTATCTTAAACATATGCCCTTCTGTGAGCTCCTAGCTTATAGGTGACTAATAAATTTTAGGAAGAAAACAGCCTCCTCTGATACAACCCAGCATGGCATTTGCAACAGGGAACAGGCAGATGGTTCTGGAAAACCCATGAGCAGAATCCTTGCTCTCTTCTGCCTTGAACTGACTGCTAATCAGCTTCATTTGTTAGCTCCCATTGGAGAGACCTCCCACGGCTAAGCATTGCAAAAGGCTTCCGTTTAAATTAACAGATTAATCTCTATTGAACCGACTGCCAACCAGATGCCTTTGGTGACCCTGAGTTCTAGCATGATGAGAGAGGGAGAAAGGCTTCAAGAAGGATGCCTGATGCTGGCAGTTAGGAGGCCCTGCACAGCTCTTCCATCTTGGGCTCCATAAACAGATTTTTCATTGGGGCGGGGAAGCGGTGGAAGAATCAAGGGAGGCTTGGGAGCAGAGGCTACCATCATGTGCCAGAAGCAGGGTGGCGAGTGACAGCAACCTCCAGAGCCATTCTCTCTGACCATGAAATCTGGAAGCACAAGTAAGTTTAAACACCCCTGACTTCTAGGTCTGTCAGAGGCAGGCAGAAGCTCATAGAAAGCAAACAGGGAGAAGGAACCTGAAATAACCCTGCCCGGAGCAACGCACAGGGAGGCTCTGGGCACAGCACAGTTAACTAGTTTAAAAGCTCCTCTGCTCTTCCCAGAGGGTTGCAGGAACCTTCCACTTCAACTGGAGCCATAATTGATGAGGCTGTGAGCAGGAAAACGTTCTCCAAAAGCTAACTTCTACTTCAGGAACAGAAGAGTACCTCCAAAAGCACTGGAGAACCTTTTCCCAACCCGGAACCGTCTGGGGACACTGGACTACAATTCCCATGAGCACAAGCGACTCCGAATGGAGGCCCAGTTCACAGGCACGCACCAGCGACATGGTCGTGACGTGCCAGCAGACGAGCAAGACGAGAGCCCCCGCCTGCGCCATTTCTTTAAAGTTCTTCCTCATTTCTTTGGCCAAGTGGCTAGACTCTGAACAATTTGCTTTCTGTGGATCGGGGACACCCAGCCGGTGAGCTTTGAAGCATCCTATCTGGGTGGAGCGACATTTGGTAGGTGGAGAGTTGGAGGCTGCAGAGAATTCAAAACACTTTCCATGGGGTCCCATTTCAGTTGGAAATGTCTCTCCATCATGGCCAAGTCATGAACTCTACATGCCAGGGGCATGAAATGAGCCCCTCACCCTCAGGACTGGGGAGGAGCAGGCGCAGCCCCACCGCCCGGCTGGGATCGAAAGGGCCACCCTGGTTTAACAAACGTAGGCGTGTTTGGAGCGTGCCGTCGGCTGTGGTCTCTCGGAAAGAACCGAAAGAACCGGCAGAACCAGACTGAGCAAAAAAGGTGCCAAGGCGCCTAAAAATAGTTCAGGAAGGAACACAAAGAAGCACGGCTTGGAAATTTCATTAGTATCCAAACATGCCCGCAGCTGATAATTTGCTGAACCAGACAGAGCCAATTTTGAGGCAGTAGAAAGATAAATTAGAGAGATCGTTAAAGGACTTACTGGCCTCCTCTCTCCAACCAACTGTGGCAGTTTTACCACGTGGCTGTTCCCATGGCCAGCATGGCGATTATACATAGCATAGATTTGCCATTCATGCTAATCTGTTATCAAACCTCCTTCTTCTTCTTTTAACGTAAAAGAATCTGACAGACAGTATTCTTGGGATTATGAGCTCCTCGGTTTCAGATCATTTGCTTTAAATAAAGAGGAATTCAGCCAAAGGAACCGCCAACAGGAGAACCACAGTATCGGGAATGTTATCAAAAATCTGCCATCATGGGCCAAACCAGCCATGGTATTAAGTGCATTATTTGCCCATGGCTGGAATCCAGGAGTCCGTCTCAACTAAACTAGCAGCAGAGTTGATTCAATGGGTCTACTTGAGCTCTGGCTTTTCCCCAAAACTGAGGAAAGGACGGGCTCTTTTCCTCCTGTGGTTGTTGGGAGGCAAGGCGGCGGGGTGTGGAGAAAATGGCTCCTCACCTACTTTAACTGCAGTTTGGCGCTGTACGACAAAAGCAAAATCTGCTGAAGGGCCTGAAAGACAAATGTACTCGTTAACGAAGCAGCAGCCCTGTGCATTTTAAGCCACTAAGTGGCTTTTCCAGTCAGTGACAGCACATTTCTCTTTAGGGGAAGAAAGACAAAGTCTTTTGAGAGAAGTCCCTCCGAGATTTACTCACAACTCAGGTTGTGAGTTGTTGCAAGACACACAGACCCACCCAGATGTCTCGCCTTCTCTGTATCTGAAGAGGAAGAGAGTGCTGGAATTGTGAGTCCCTTTACTAAACATCTAACAAGATATCAACAGAGATACTTTTTTTAAAAAATGGGCATAACGGAAATGCCAGCAGAAGACTGGCTTGCTGGGTTTCTCACACAAGGCGGTGCGAGAGAAGGGTCAGCGCCGGAACCCTGAAAAAGCAAGACCAGAACCGCGAAGAAGGCTGTCAGATGAAATAGAGGAGATGCGTTTTGTGACTCTGGACCTTCAGCCATCTAACAGACACATGGTGGCGACGTGGACAGGTCCCAAAGGTGGGAGACTCCCAAAGAAAGCCCAGAGGATCATGTAGAGACAGTACACTTTAACCAGACCAAGTCAATGCCTCTTTTGAGGTGGGGGTGGACTTGTGCAGCCATCATCCACATTTGAGGAGGGGGTCTCTGTGCCTGAGCCACGGAGAAAACGACTCAGGCAAGCAGTAGGCCAAATCTTGTGGGGATCCCCATAAGGTTTGCATAACGTGCTGTGGCTAATGGTAGGTAATTGGTGAGGTGCTGGGGTTGGGGCACATGACCAGGCCGGTGACTGAGATGCACCTCAACGCTCTTATCAGTGAGCCACCACGAGCCGTGGCAAGTAATGCAAAAGTGTATGCCATCACCAACAGGATTCTAAGCCAGTGTTTGAAAAAGAAGCCCCCATCCACCAGTTTCATGGCGCATCTGGAATGGATGCTCAGAATGTCGGCTACAGGGAATTCTATCCGAGCAAACGTAATGGAAAAGGAAAGGAGAAGCAGGATGTTTCAAGAGCCACGGCTGTGCGTTTACTAGCAAACAGTTTATGCTGAGCTCATGATTTCTCCAACACCTTGCAGATGCTGGAGCTGCTCTCTGTCTTGATGGCCTCTTCAGGAGTCAGGAGAGCTGTGTGACATTTAAAATAAAACATTTCCGGCTTCTTACAAAAACACCAACTCCCAGAAATGCCAGTCTTAAACTTGCAAAAGAGCATGAGAGTGGGAGGCGAGGTGGGTTGGTGACGTTATAGATACTGGCCAGTGGGCACGCCAGGCTTCTGAAGTCTATAGCCAATATCTACTCAATAGGATAGTTTAAGGCTGTCAAGCTAACTATGTTCCCAGTGCCATTCAGATCTAAACACTAGAAATCTTAATTCCCAGGACTGGGGGAAAAATTAGAACAAGAAAGAGCACCAGATGGGATGAAATGTCACCCAGTAAGTACTTCACTTCCAACGAGAGAGATGACATGATTAACACCCCTGAGTTCAAGAGCCGTGTTCCTCAGCCATTTGCCAGAGACCAAAGATGCCGCTTCAGACCCTGAGGGGGAGAGTTCACTCTGCAGAGAGGCCATTTTCCCAGCCAAATTCAATATCCTGGCCTTTTAACTTGAGGCTGGAGTGGTAATTGGTATCCTCATTAGGCTCCTTCGTCTTGTGAGCTACCTAATTTCGCATCCGGCTGTTTTTCCTCCTGGCTCAAGGCTGACAGGTGTGGATTAAGCACCCAGACATCAGAGGCTGCCTTGCCCAAGTTAGAGCCTTGCAAATCTGGGATTGTCTTCTCTCCTTGCATAAGGAACGGCTCTCGGGGGGCTCAGGCAGAGGATGCCCCTTTACTAGCTGTGCCCCCCCCCGAGACCCACAAGCCGGAGACTCAAGGCTGGAACCGGGCCCCATAAACATCTGCGCCCCGCTGCTCAGCTGCACTTCCTTCCTTCATGCCACTGCATATTCTCCGGGGCCTGCAAAAACTGGGTCACCGCTTCCCTGAGATGCTCCACTTTCTTGGCGCGTTCGCCCAAACTGCCTACTCCGACTAACAGCATCCCAGGAATTTGGAAAAACGGCAAAACCAAAAGCGCTCGGTCTCCGGCTGCTGGGAACCTAATGGTGCTCCTCCGAAGGAGCAAGACAAGGCAAGTTCCAACGCTCCAATCCGACAGAGATACAAAAGATTTTCCAGAGCGTTGGAGCAAGCCAGCCATGTGGGGAAGAGATGGCAACCTCGCAATACACCAGTGAGAAGAACAGGTCTCTTGGTTATTGGTAGGTACTCATCCCAGTCTCATCACTCTGTCTTCCATGCTGTGTGTAACCGAGTGGTGCTGAGGCCACCGGCCGTGGTCAAGACTTACCTGGATGTTATCAAAGGATGCTCTGTTTGTCACATCGTAGAGCAGCAGCAAAGCTGAAGAGAGAGACAGGAGGGAAGGAGAGGAAGAGAATCCAGTCAGTGCTAAGATGCAGCCAGAAATTAAATGCCACTCAACACGGAGTGGGGGGCATTGAGGAAAGAGCCTTGTGGTGCAGTAGTTAAACTGCAGTACTGCAGTGAAGACTCTGCTCATGATCTGAGTTTGATCCTGGGCTCAGGTAGGCAGCTCAAGGTTAACTCAGCTTCAGATCCCTCTGAGGTTGGTAAAATGAGTACCCAGTTTGCTGTGGTGTGTGTGTGTGTGTGTGTGTGTGTGTGAAATGTGTTGCCAGCATAATTAAATTGTAAACCACCCAGTGAGAGATTTAAGCACTATGGAAGTAGCACTCTTTGCTTTTTCTCTGTCCACCACCATCAGCCCCCATCAGAGGTGCCCCAGGGGCCATCTTGGGGCAAGTGACACCACCTCCCACCCACACGCCACCCTGAGCCAGGACTGCAAGCTCCTCAGGGAAGAGGAGAGCAGGGTGTCCCATCCCAAAGAAAGAGAAAAAAATGTGTGCTTCCCAGAAAACGAAAAGCGAAGAGGGCCTTTCAGATTCCTAGCGCTAGAGGTGGCACCTGTTCAGTCTTGGTGCCCTGCTGCACGGTCCCGGCTGCTCCGCCCCCCCCCCCCCCCGGCCTTCGTCACAGCCCTGGCCCTTGTGAAGTTCAGACCCGTTTTGGTGAGCCATCTGCCCACCTCCGTCAGTCCGGGCTACCGCCTTGGAGAGGCCCTGAGCTTTTAGGCGGCTGCATCTCTGCTCCGAATTTCTCCCCCAGGCTTTCATCCAGCTTGGTGCAACCCGAAGGGGCTTGCTTCACATTGACCTGGAGATGTATTTCCTTGCATCGCGGGGCTTGGAGCGATTTGCCCCAGCAGCGCTCGGAAGCATTTTAAAACATCCCCCAAACCCTGCAACCTTCATGCTACCAAAAAAACCTGAGCAGGAGGCCAGAAAACAAAACAAATCAAAAAGGGGGGAAATCAGCCCATGAGAAGCAGGCAACCCAGCATCAGGATGACAGAACAGATGGCCAAGAAAAAAGGGGCTACTAGTCTTGGGTGGCCGGTAGCCCCTCTGAGCTACTGGAATTCCTTAGCCACCCAATGCCTGGTATGGCACCTTTTAGGGAATGACAGCCAATCCCCCCCCCCCCCAATTTGGGATTAACAAATCCATAACAATCTGTTACATCTTGAAGAGTCAACGCCAAAAACCTGTTTGAAGGAGGGGTTTCTGCTGGAGAAAAGTGAGCCAGCTTTTGCCAGCACAGATGGGGAATTTGGCTGCTCAGTCCCATCCAGAGAGCACCCATGCTTCCATCGGGGTCTCATAGTCGCCTCTGGAGCAAACCTCGGCTCTGCCAGGACAGTTCATTCCATGGAAGACACCCCGCCTGCTTGACCGTCAGGACAACTGGCTTGGCAGCAAAGATAAATCTTCATTTGACAGGAGAGGAGTGGGTGCAAACGCCAGCAAAAAAAGCAGCATCTGGGTTTGCTTCAGATCAAGGGTTCCCTCAGCAAACTCAGAACCGACGCAGGGCGGACGAAATCGATTCCTGTTCCAAAATGCTCGAAGGAAGCTTTCGAGCGAGGCACAACCTCTTCTTCAGCCGCGCATTTTAGAGAGGGTAGGTATTGAATATTTTGTTTGTTCATACTAATGGGAGCTGTTATAAGCAATGCAGGGCGGGATTTCAGGCAGGATGGGTAGCCCTGTTAGCCTATTCCAGGCACATGAGCAGGAAGAGCCTTGTGGCCCATGTTTTACTGGGCATAAGCTTTTGTGGACTGGGGACCCAGCATGGTGTAGTAGGTGGGAAGGAGAAGCTGATTCCATATCTATAAACAGTGCTGTCTCCTGTGGCAAAGGAGGTCTGATTGTGAGACCACATTAAAGGCAGAAGTGTTTGAAAAGCAGAAGCAATCACTGGAAGGAGATTTGTAGCTGGGAAGAAAATGTAAGAGCAGCTGCATTTCCTACAGGTTTATTTTAGTCCCTCGAGCGGCTTAATTGACAGAATGCAAAGGCTACAGGGTGTGGGAAAGGAAACTAAGGCAGTCCATCTCCCCGCCACAGCATTCTGATGTCCCCACAATTCAGCAAATGTCACAGGCTTCCATGGGGAGGGTGGTGGTTTGGAAGCATTTGTCAGCAGATGGAATATTTGTCATTGACCTGGTAACAGGTCAGTAAAAATTGACTCTTGGATACATTTTCAACACACACACCCCTGAATGCAGCTGAGGCAAAACATAGGGCGCCAGCGACTCCCATGTTCCACGCTCAGTTCAGCCTGCACATTTCTGCATTTCTTCATTAGCATTTTAATCACTTTTGCTTAATGAGGTCCTTTCTCACTTGAGAAAGTGCTCACGGCCACACAGCGATTCGAAGGGAACTTTTAATTTCATTCCTGAATATTTAATACGGAGTGTCTGGGAAGCGAGACGTGCTCCCAAATCCTGTACCCTCTTACCCTGCACGTTGGCTATCCTTGGATCCCTGGCTTGTCAAGACCAAAAAGGGGGGAGGGCGTAAAATAGTTATTTCAGAAGGTGCTCCTATTTTTTTGGAGGGGTGGGGAGATCAGCAATCCGAAGGGCCCGCCTGCCCCAGGCAACGTCACCAAGGCCAGCCCCAGGTGAACAAGAACCCCCTCTTCTGGATAAGGCCAAGCCTAGAAAGAGATGCCTAGACTCAAAAGGCTGTGGACCACTCTGAATGGCTCCCATTCCTGTCCAGTCTTGGAAGCCAAGCAGGGCTGGACCTGGTTGGTACCCGGACAGGAGATGACCAGCGAACGCTAGGGATCTCCACGGTCGGGGTTGGGAAAGTATCGTGCCTCAAATTCTGGAGAGCAGCGGCTGCCCGACAGAGCTGGCACTACAGGGCTGGGCAGATGCCTGATCTCAGCCGGTGTGAAGCAGCTTCCTGCGTTCCTGCTCGATTCCTATTTCTTTCTTTGCAGCCAAAAAAACCGCCACTGTTTCTGCAGATCTGCGTGAAGCTTCCAGCCCAGGTAGAAATCTCTCTCCCCCCCCCCCCCCCGCTAATTAACGAGAGTGCGACTTCAAAGCCTTTCACAGGGCGGCCTGCCTGCTTTTGGAAGGGAACTCCAATTTGCACATGAAGGCCTTTTTGGAGAGAACCTGCCGGCAACCACATCTCCCTTCAGGCTCTTGACAATGTCAAGGGGGGGTCTTTGGTGCAGCCGCTGGCGGCATTAGGGATTCTGCACCGCAGGCGGGAAGGCTGCAGGTTCAAAGCACATAAAAGGCAGTGCCCTCCCCCTCGTAAAACTAGGCCGGATCCATTTAAACGACACACACACCTCCAGCAGAAACAGGTGGTTTGATCTGACCCTGAAAGGACCAACAGATGCTTCCTCTTTCACGTGGCTTTGGCGGCCTGTCCCACTACTGGATTAGAGGGGAGCAGGGGTGGATGTTTTCCACTCCAGCATTTCTCCCAACACTGAAAGACATGGAAAATAAAAGGGGGGGGGGCGCGGAAGGGCAGGAAACAGGACAGACTCAGGATGGCTGGAGATCTGGGAAGAGGACGCAGGGGGACCCGTAGAAGCCTAGACTCATGGAGCTGGAAGGGGACTTTAAGGCCATCAAGTCTGACCCCCCGCTCAAGGCAGGGATTCCAATCAAAGCAGATCTGACAGGTGGTGGCCTAAATTCCTCTTGAACGCCTCCAGCATAGGAGCCCTTACCACCTCCTGAGGGTCATTGGTTCCTTTGCCCTACTGCTCTAACAGTCAAGAAGTTTTTCCAGATATTCAGCTGAAATCTGACTTCTTGTAACTTGTGCCCATGGTTGCGTGTCCTGCACTCTGGGACGATGGAGAACAGATCCTCCTGCCCTTCCTCTGTAAGACTACCTTTCCAGTCTTTGAGGAGTGCTCTCCTCTCTCCCCTCATTAGTCTTCTTTTCTCGAGGCTTAAGCATGCCCAGTTCTTCCAGACTTTCCTCAGAGGGCTTGGTTTCTAGTCCCTGGATCATCCCGTCCCCTCCTGGTGAGCTGGCCAGAGGCAGGGAGTGGAAACCCCAAAGGCGCCATCAGCTCAGTCTGAACTCAAAGGGGTCCACCCGCCACTCGGTCCCAATGCAGAAAAGGGCGAAACCAAAGGCCCGGCAGTCACGGACGGTGCAACGCCATGTCCTGCCCGTCTGCCGATGTGTACAGAGCACAGAGACAGGCCCACAACAGAGAGCAAAACAGTCCACACTCAATATGAGCAGAACCAGAATGAGGCGAGGAGAATCTCGCAGCAAGCCGGGAAGCAGTCCACGGTCGTACAGCACCCGTGAGACATCCTGGAGAGATCAGGAGTAGACGATTTGGCTGGCATGGTGTAAAAGGGTTAAAGGCCCTGATCTCTGGATCCGGCCTGAGCCACCTGTGAGGATTTTATGGCCAGGTGGCCTGAGCTACAGCCACTCCTGCATTAAGTCTCTCTGGGAGGAGGGCTTTGCTCTTGAGGAGACCCCTCCCTTCTTAGGAGACTGCCTACGAAGGAGACGCTTGGTGCTTCTCCTGCTCGCCTCCAGCCAAGCTCCACATCATTCCCAGACATTGTTGGTTGCTTGGCTGCCTTGCCCTCCCTCTCAACTGGCTTTATCTGCTCCCTGACTGGTTGGGCTCCCCAGTGTCATTACTCAAGAGAAGCAGGAATCAGAGAAGGGGGTGTGCTTAGAGAGACAGACGTTGTGGGTGACTCTTCAACAGGAGCATCAAAGAGGCTGGAAAAAGATGGACCACTCTGCATTTCATGAGGAGATCTGGAGGATATATTTCTGCCTCCAGCCCACACCCCAAGAAGTATGACTTTCAAACCTGGAAACCAAAGTGGACAAAGAGCTTTGAATTCGACCCAGAGCCCTTCTTTCATCTTGTCCCATGCGACACAAATCTCAATCACAAAGCAAGCAAAAGGCACAGGTTCTCACCGTGGGCATCCCGGTAGTATGCATGCGTGACGCTACGAAACCTCTCCTGCCCAGCGGTGTCCCAGATCTAAAGACAACAAAATAAATGAATGCGCATGTAAGAAAAAGGCCCATTTGCATTTAAGAAAAGAAAATCAAGAAGTCTGAAGGTGGGGGTGCGGTGGCTTATTTCCTTCTAGTGCAAGCGACAAGCTGGCATCAGGGATTCCCCCACCTCCACCGCCTTTGAGCTGTTTGTAAGCATTCTCCATAGTTCAGTGGGTGAGTGAGGTCCAGAACTCACTAAGTTGCATTTAAATCTTATTAAAATCAGTGGAATTAAAGTCAGGCATTATGGATTTTTGCATTAACTTCAACAGTACCTTAAAATGACCGGCTTGGACTAGATCAAACCTAATATGCCTTTGTAAACAGGACATGCTGCTGGTGGTGGCGTTGTTGTTTTAACTAGCTCATGGGGCAATGGGGGAAAGTCATCCTCTGGCTGGACTCTGAAGAACCGTGAGGAGAAGGACAACACAGCCGGGCAACAACGGCCCATGGATGCTTCCCCCAGAACTGACAGAAGGTTTCTCACTGTGGGCTGCCATGCTGAACCTCAGAGTCTGCGGGGAAAATTCCTCTGGATTGCGGGCCAGTTTCCTCACACAATATTCTTGAAGGATGGATCAATACACTAGTTTCTCACGTGCTGGAAATATTATTTGGGTTTAGAGCTATAACAATGTCTTGTTTTGCAAATGGCAATGGATGTTTATATATGCACTTCTAAAACAACACTTTTTCAAATCTTTTCAGAATTTGGGGGATAAACTAAACTTTCGTAATGGATAAGCACGGCTATTAATCACTGTCCTCTCTGAGTAGCTGTTTTCTTTTTTTAAGTAATGCTCACATTCAAGCTTCTCTTGAAGGATTAATTGTGGGTATCGGTAGTAAACTGCTAATTTTTTTTCCTAGCAGGACTTTATAATTATCTCAAAGGACTACATATTATGACTGACGGCTGGCAACAGCAAACCCATCTGGATAGAATTTGGGTTTTATTCTTTCCTTTCTAACATTTATATCCTACCTATTTTCTCCCATGTTTAATCTTCACAAAAGCCCTGCGTGGTAGGGCAAAGCTGAGGTCGTTCTGCGGACCCTCATGGGAGGTGGCAGGGGGATTTCAAGCTGGATCCCCCTTCTCCTGGCCCACCACTCCAACCATTACGCCCACCACCACCACCACCCCACCTGCCACGCAAATTCTCCAGCTTTGTGACCACACCTCTCGGAGCTTCTGACTTCACCCTCAGTTGGAGGAGACATTATTAACAAATGTGCCCCTGTTGCACCAGTTTAGCCCCCGGATGGGGCTGCCTGCTGGACAGAACCCTTGGGGGACAGCTGGCTTTCCCTAGGAAACCACTCAGCTCCATAGAATTGGGCAACATGAAGCCAAAATTTACCACCACCACCATCATCATCTCAGAGCTGCAGAGCTGGAAGGGACCCTATGGATCATTGGGTCCATCCCCTGTCAAGGAGGCACAGCGGGGGAATCGAACTCCCAACCTCTGGCTCTGCGGCCAGATGTTTTAAACCCCTGAGCTCTCCAGCAGTTCCTTACCTGTAACTTTACTTTCACGCCATCCACGTTCAGTACTTTATTCTGGAAGAGAGAGGGGTGGGGGAAAAAAAAACACAGGAAGAATCACTCCATGTGTTCCCCAGGACGATCAGCCTGCAACTAGAGTAAAACTGAATTTGCAACCCCCTGCACTCTCTGGAGGAGGATGGCAGGGACCCACCGTTGAGCCAGACGGGAAGAAAGTGTGCTGCTGGGGGTGTGTGATAGAAACACTGCCAAAAACAATTACAAAAGGAAGGCACCCCTTGCACACATGCACGGCATCAGCCCGCAGCCAAGGCCTCTAGCACAGCAGCTCAGCACCAGGTTGGTCTCCACAGGCAGAGCCGGAAGACTGCCCCCCCCCCCAGAAAGCCAACACCTGTTTCTGCAGACAATCCTGATAGGATCTTTCAGAGACGGCACCCTTCCTTTCTCCCTCTTGGCTGCAAAGGAGTTACTGGCGTGCGTGCCCAAACTCTGCTGTAAAAAGCCACTTCTCTCCTTTTTAAGAAAACTGCTTCTCTACAATGCAAGCAACAGCGTTGCAGTAATATGGTTTAGGATCAAAATTTAAAAGGGGGGGGGGAGCTCATCATGAACCGTCTGTGGCCGGCCGGCCCGCTCCCCCTGCAAGGAAGGCCCCCAAATGCAGGCAGCCGGTTCGACCCGTATCAACAAATGAGTTCTCGCAGCTTTTGTTTCTACCAGGAACAAGTCTTTTGTAAAAGTAACGGCTCTTAATTGCCTGCCCAAGAGCAAACCATTCTTTACACACTATGTACTACAACAGAGATAATGTGGAACGATAGACCATCCTGGGAAAATCCATTCCCTCTGTAGCAATTACGAGAATTGCTGCTAAGCTCAATCAAGAAGCTTCCAAGGGGTGGGAGTGGCAGACGATTTCACCTTCCTGGTAATAATAGTGCCCCTGGTGTTAATAATGCCCTTGGTAATAATAATCCTTTGAACCCTGGGCTCACTACCCCACTGCGTTCAAAGGACTCTACACAATAATAGCACCAAATTTATGTCCATGACACTGATCATGTAACAACGTTAGCCATAAAGTGGAATTTGGGGATCCTATCATGACTGTAACATCACGGGAAATGAGTGGTTTGTTTCTGGATGTTCCCTCCTCCTGTTTGACATTAAAGCCCATCGGGATACACAGCTCAACTTTTCTACCCACACGTGTCCCTTTCTCCCCTTTCTCTGTCCAGCCCATAATGTTGGGCAACCAAACGGAAAAGTTGACGGGGCGGATGTTCTGCAGACGATCTTGGTGAGGAAAATGCGTCAGAAGGAAGGTCTTCAGTGAGATTTCAAAGTCTCCCCTCTGGGAAAGGCTAGGCTTAGAAGTTGAGTTCAAAGCCATGTCAAAGTCTCCAGCTAACGAAGCTGGTCATTAAAAGCTGCATACATCTGATGTGTCATGCTTGGTAAACTCGTGCTGGCAACACTGAGGTGCGTCGGGACACCTTGAGGAGGACCGGGCAGGAAAAATGGGAACATCTCTGCAGATTAAAACCCTCGATGTGCTGAACTCTCAGGCCAGGTCCAAACATCTCCAACAACCACCCTGTGAGGTAGACAGCAAAAGGTTCCTAGTGGGGTTGACGGGCTAAACGGGTTGGAGCCACGGGGTTCCACTACTGAGGTCTTCCAGCCTGCCAAGAGTTTAGGACACGGAGAGCCAACTTCAGTGTTACTTTCTAATGGGAACTGGTTTTCTGAAATGGGAAACATTATTAGACTTTGTGTGAAAACCTTGAAAGACACCCTAGGGGTGACGCCCTTGGGTCCATCCTTGTGATGTCACAGAGGCTGGGCAGGCAGCGGTCAGAGAGGGCTCCGTCCTTTCCAGTGCTGCCGACGTGACTTCTGCAGCGGGAAGGTTCAGGAGTCACAATGCTGGTGCTCCACTCCCTGCCTTGCTCCGAACGGCAGGATGGGCCCAACGCTGGCATGCCAAAGCAGGGAACTAGGGAGAGAGCAAGCTGCACAGCGTTCCCGTTGCTCCACCAGAAAAAGGGATCGGGAGACCCTACGAGGGTCGCCATATGCTGGAAACAACTTGACAGCAATGAGGGCAATAGAATGAGTTCTTACAGGTGCAAGGAAACTCTCTGGGGTCCTAGGAGTGCCATTAGACTCTGGTTTTAATTAAGTTTCAGTGATCTTGAGAGTTTGAGAAAGATTCAGCCCAAATCCTGAATGCCTGCAAAGCTGCCAAAAGCCTTCCAAGGGAAACAGCGCTCTCTCTGGGCACAGCTCAGGCAGACAGATTTTGCATAAGCTGCTGATACTTTGGTGGCAAGAAACACAGGCACGCCGGGGTGGGCCTGCCATGCCTCTGGTTGTCTTCTCCCACCAAGGATTGCTGCTTGCACCCTTGGCCAAGCTCAGATGTCGCTGGCGGCCACCACCGGCTGGCCCGACAGCTTATCCTGCACTGATCTGAAAGCCAAGAAAGAGGCCGTTCATTCCTTTTGGGTGAAAGAAATCCTGGTTTCTATACAAATGCTCTTGACTGTTGGAAAACAAAACATACCGCTTGTGGTGTCTGAAGTGGAGCGTCCGCCGTTCAGTGCAGAAAGCTCCTCATTGGAAGCGGCAACTCTTTAAACGTGAAAAACCATCTGACTGTCACCTCAGGACCCCTTCCCCTCTCCAGTCGCTTACAAATTGGCTCGCTTTCCTTTGCGATTGGTGGATTAGGAGGGAAACCCAGGGACCGTTTCCGTCCTGAGCAGTCTGACACAAATGCCAGAGGAGTCTCCACAGTGCTGAAGCATCGACAGCTTTTCAGCTCATAACTATCACCTGAGTGTCTGTGTGTGTGTGTGTGAACTTCCCATGAAGTATCCATGTTGTGCCATCTCATGTTGGCAAAAGGTGGCAAAAGGCAAACTCTTGTCCCACTTTAAAGGCAAACCGTTTTATTTCCGTTTTTATTCCACAAACGTCGAAATAAAACTTAAGTCTGTAAAGGGCTGAAATATTTTTCTCCTTCCTCTTTTCTTGACCAGCCGGTGTGTGAATTGAGTCATGTCCACCCTGGAAATAACGAGGGAGCAGCTCCAAACTCAGAACTCTGGGGCACTTCCATCTAGAGAGCCAGTCAATAGGAGGTTTGTAATCTTTTTAAAATAATAATTTTAAAAGGCAGCTGTGCAGGGACTAAGACAACATTTTCCAAGCCCTCTCCCAAATCTTCTCCAGAGATAAGGACCGCTTTCACAGAAGCAGATGCTAGCAGATCCAGATCCTGCTAGATCCATAAGGGTCCCCTGGAGTGTATGGGAAACGTGTCTTGGGATGCTAAGATAAACTCTGGCCCTGCATCTCTGGGCCTTCCCCCTCGGCACTGATCAGAGGGTTGTGGATTCGGGTCCTGCACAACACCGCAAGCAGGAGATCAAATCCACCTCCTGCAATTAGGTTGGCTTTCTTGGCTGCACTCAACCGTGAGCCTGCCTTCTGCTCTAGCAGCAAACGGCGGGCTGCTGCCTTCCACCCCAGGTGAGATTTCTTATTTTGGGGGAATCGTCTCTCTCTACCTCTGCTTTTGATAAGAGACTTCAGAGAGCAAGGGAGAGCTTTCAGAGCGGGAGCTACAAAGGCAGCCGGATTCAAAAGCCATCATCCCGCCGAGAGCAGAGCGGCGAGGCAGACGGCTTCAAATGTACAAGAGTCGGCCTTCCAAGCGCTGGAGGGTAGCAGACTGAGCAGATGGAAGAAGACCAGGGGGGAAGACAGGAACAGCAATGCAGCCCCTGCAAACAAGCATAGCAGCCACAAAATGGCTGGGGGAGAGGGGAGCTCCTACAAAATTACCGGGTCGGGAGACTACATTTTGGATCGTAGCTGGCCTGGGGATTCTGGATCTCGTTGTCCCCCAGACATAACGTTTCCACGCTCTGGTGTATAGATTGCAATTCGACAAGAGGTCAGAAAAGTCACCAGTGATCTCAGGTTCATAGGAATCTTGGCTTCTGTTTCTGTTTTTTTCTCCAGTCAAGTTTCTAGTCCTTATGGTTCTCGAGATAGCTTAGAAAGCACCTGGGCAGAGGTTGCCTGCTAAAATCTCAGGCACCAAGGGCACAGCCAGGGTTTTTTTAGATGACGGTCAATTATTTGCAAGGGTGGAGAAAGAAAGACGATCTTTCTTTGCACCCGCTGAGATCAAACCTGACACTAGCCACACACACCTCCAAGGTTGATTCTTTGGGTTTGGAGTCTCTGATGCTTCAGTATCTAAGTTAGGCTGCAGAGCTTAGCAAGGCGTTTTCTTTCAAAAAGTACTTGATTATCTTTCTTGTTACAAGTGACCCACTCTGCCTGCCTCCGCTGGTTATGGCTGAAAAAAATACCATTTCCTAACTAGCCCAACATTTTTTGAAATAAAAACCCTTCAGGATTGACAAGGGAATGACATAAAACCTGAGAAGGAGGAAGATCTTTCATGAAGTCTGAACGGGTAGGTGATTCCACACAATACATTTTAAACCACTTTAACGCAGGGTTAAAGGTCATAGGTTTGGTGTTATATGTGTTGGCTTTTTTACAACCTCCCAGGCTGCCTGTAGTTTGTTTGAGTGGGAGGGACTTTTCTGGGCAGGGGTGTCAATCTATCCAGAATGAACCAATGGTTCCCTCCTGCCTCTGAATTCAAAAAGAAACCCCGCCTCTCTGCTGAGACTTCTTTCCGTCCCACTTTCTCATTTGTTGGAAGCAGTGTCAGTATGCTGTTTTCATTCTTTCTCTTACAAATGTCTCAGAGTGAGTTATTGAGACTGTGCCAATTAAGGAGGAAGGAGTGGACGAATTTGGGGAAATCGAAGCTATTCTCCTCTGTGAGTCTCTGCATTTCTACTGTGTAGCACAAGGAATTTTAACCAGAAATTCAAAAGTCTGCAATAATGCGAGGGTATCAAAAACAAAACAAAACACCCAAACCTACCACCACTGTCTCTTTCAGAGCACGAAGCCATGAGCACCAAAGAGGCTTGAAACTGTTTTCAATGCACAGTGCAGAGCATGGATCCTTTAGGAGAATTCACAGGGGCTGAAGCAGGACGTGGGACTGAGCTAGAGGCCCGTGTCAGCTCAAGACCCCGGCAGGACTTGTCTGTTTTCCAACCCCTGGGTTGTGTTGCCAATGCAAAGCAGTTAAGTCTTACATCAGGCGTGCACGGCACCAGCTCTTCCTCCTGCTTCGTCGCTTCCCCCAGCCACTTAGGAACAGCGACAAGATGAAATGGGTTGTTTTTTTCTGGATTAAAGGTACACCTTTTTATGCCTGTCGGTTTACCAGCACAGAATCCACACCACTATAGTTATTGGCATTTCAAACCGTCCGCTCGGGGCCTCCCTCTTAACGTCCCTCAATTCCTGCGTGGCATCCAGGCGATTGCTGGGCTTCTCATTTGATAGAAAGAATAAATGGATCTGATCCCAGAGGGGCAGCAAGGGCTGAAACTCGTTATCCTGCCACAATGGCACAACACAATCCTCTCCATGGATTTGCTTTCGTCAAAGACCGGCCGAGGTCTGGGTCCTGTAAACAGCAGGCAAAGAGAGCGGCTCTCGCTCTGGGCTTCGCCTGGAGACAGGCAACGGCCTGCGAGACCCTCTTTGCCAGAGACCTCCTGCGAAGGGGCTCCTGGATGGGCAAGGAAGGGCCAAGCCTGTACCCTTCCCTTCCTGAGCATCCGGTCACCCTCTCCGGGAAGTTCTAAAGCATCTTCTTCACAGCCGGTCTCCTCAACTAGCAGAGTAAATGAGGAGCGCTGGGACTGAGACCGCTCAGCAGGGGCCACGGCCGCTGCCTACAGGCAGAAACCGACGTTACCGATAATCCAGCACTGGAGGAGGAAAAATCCATGAGGACGGACAGGGTCTCAGGGTCCCGGCAGACGTTTCCCTCACCTCCAGGGATCTGCTCTTCAGGAATTAAGCACAGGATAATTGGGAGGCCTGATATTGCAGACCCTGTAGGCTGCCTCAGTTATGTCTCTCCAACACTCAGTGTGCTTTCAGCATGAATTGTGGGCAGTTCCTGCTCCAAGAACACCAGCCACACTATGACAATTCCCATCCACCCCCCCCCCCCCCGGGTTGTCTGCACTCCTTTCTTTGGTCCCACTGTCACCTGCTTCTGATCCTCCTTCCCTCCCAATTCTGCGGATCCACCACTGCCTCGGGACACTCCCCAGGGAGAGGATGTGAGACCAGTTTTTCTCCACCGCAACGGAGCTACATTTCTAGCTCAGAAACAGTTGCAAAGAACCCGCAGCCAGAGAAGAAGCCCTGTACCTATTCTCCCCGACTGGGGTGGCTACCCAAAATCTGCTGGTCTCCTCTTCTACTGCTTGGTCCTCCTAACAACCCTGTGAGGTAGGTCGATTTGAGAGAGAACCCAGACAAACTTCACAGGTGGCTCAAACCATGATCTCCCAAGTCCCAACCGGACAGTCCAACCTCTACGACATCACACTTGTGTCGTCATCAGCAGCTTGTCCCAAAGAATCCTGGGAATGGTCATTTGGTCTGGCTGAGGCTAAGCTGTCTACTATTGACCCCTTTCACCTCCCCACTTCAGAGAATTCCTGCGATTCCCAAGGATTCCGGGGAGTGGCTGCAAAATCCTACAATGAGGAAACAGGGTCTGTCACCTGCTTTATGGTTCTGCCTAATCTGAACTCACAACAATGCTTTGCAAACAACTGCCAGCACACGTGCACATACGCACGCTCACACACAATCGCAGGGAAGGATTTAAGGAGGGGGAAAAATAGTTTGTGGGTTCCTGGAAAGGCCGAGCCACAAAGGCCTGAAACAAAGTGCGGAAAAACAAAACCATACCTGAACCAGAGGAGCCTCCAGGAGTGGCTGGGTGCCCACGGAGCACAAGCCAGCCAGAGGCACGGTGGGCACAGTGCCAGGGATGAGCTCAGGGCAGGAGGCAGGGAGGAAGCAGCCTCTGCCAGCTTATTTCAAATAAATCAACCGGGGCTCATGGCCACCTTAGATGACAGGCGGGCCAAGGAGCCAGGCCTGCCCATGCTAAAGCTGCAGGACGGCTCGGGTGCCAGCAGGAGACGTGGCATCAGCCTCCTGTGCCCACGTTTCCAACCGCAGACGCCCTACAAGGGAGCTGCCATCCGTGCCAGGGATGGGATGGGAGGGTGCCAAGGATAGAAAGAGGACTGTACAACTGCCCCCCCCCCCCCGCATGCTAAGGACTAAGACACGTTGCGAGCACAAAGCATCGAGCCGTGTAACAAGAACCCTCAAGAACGAGGCATGTGTCAAAAAAACAGGTGGGTAACCAACCAGGTGGATCGGGGCATCTGGTCGCCTCTTATCTTTCCCAACTGACCATTCGGTGATGTTCAAATCGCTTTACTTCCTTCTATTGTTTTTCTTTGTTAGAGGGAGTTAGCCAAGCAGAAGCTCTGCTCACGGGTGGCTTCCAGAATACCCCCAGACACAGAAGCCAGCTCTAGGGGCTTCCGTAAGCCCGTTTAGGGCTCTTTCTCTTGCACTATCCCTGGATCTCCTGAAGGGATAAATGGATGTTGTTCTATTTTTTTTACCTAAATACGAGCTGCCAGAGTTGTGTCCCCTGATTAATAAGCACAATCTGAACACTAGCCTACTGCACTCTGTTTCGGTAAATACCAAATGCGGCGAAGCATTTAATGTTTCCCAGAACAAGTAGAAGGTGCTTTATTGGGGTAATAATAATAAAAATAATAAAGCACCTTCGACTGGACAGGTGGGTGGACAGCAGTGCCTAGCAAAGTATTCCTCTACTGAAGCTGGGACTTTCTCCTCTGCCCGACTCACGGCCCTGTATTCTGGGCTGCCTTGGGGGAATAAAAGTATTACAACGCTCTTCCTCTTCTTTTTAGTTTAATCAGTCATCACACAGATAAGTTCCTCCCTCCCTCCCTGTTTAATATTCTGGTAGCAGTTAATCCATAGGCAGGATCTTCGCCTTCCCTTGACAAAACACACTCCACGAACCAATGTCAGTATCTTAGCGTCCAGGGAAATCTGCCACTTCACCGCTGTGCCTGCTTCCAAACTCCCTCCCTCCCCGACGAGAGAGATAGCAACAGGTTTTCTTTCTTTCTTTTTAAAAAGGCTGCCTTTCTGTGCGCACGCACACACACAGAGCAGACAGGCGAACTGGAAATAAATTGATTTTTCTTGACTGATGGCAGGCCTGGAGATTAGGCCACTTCCCACCCAATCCCACTGGCAGGCGGCGGTCTCCTCTCTCATGTCACAAAACCAGGCTTCGTGAAAGAGAAAAGAAGGAGCAAAGCAACAGGCTAAATTTACACCGCCTGCCTGCCTGCCGGAGGAGTTGAAAGGGTGATTTAAGAGGTTTAAAAATACCTTTTAAAACACACACACACACACACCAGCCCTGTGCACAGGGAGAAAAGAATGAATCACAAACACACTGGGAAACAGGAGGCTGGTAAATCATGGGGTGGCGTAAATTGCTGTGGGTTTTATTCTTAACTTTAAGGGAGGGCTCCAAAACAGTGGAGCCAGCCTCGGACTAGTTTCAGCACCTTGGGCAGCTCTTTCAGAAGTTCAGAGTAAAACCCAGCAGAGATTCAACGCGCGCCCCCCCCCCCCCAAATCCAGCTCGGCTGCGAAAGAAGCACCAGTGGTTTTGCAGCTTTCATCGGGGGGAGGGGGACTTGGGGGTGTCTAGGGGTTCGTCCAGAGCAGCCTCAACCTCTCGGCCATTCTTTGCAAACAGATACCCTGTTTTCCCGAAAATAAGACCTAACCTGAAAATAAGCCCTAGTATGATTTTTCAGGATGCTCGTAATATAAGCACTACCCTGAAAATAAGCCCCAGTTAAGTGAAACCCACCCACCCACCCTTGTGCAGCCACCAGAAGATGATGGCATGGCTGTATTTGAATCAATGTAGATGGTTGTACATGAAAAAAATAAAACATCCCCTGAAAATAAGCCCTAATGCTTTTTTTGGAGCAAAAATTAATATAAGACCCTGTCTTATTTTCGGGGAAACACGGTACTTGCAAAGGCCAGGGACCAGGAAGGTCACTCTTGCTCCTGCACCATCACAGAAACCTTCCTCCTGCTTTCCAGTGGAACATTTAACATGGCCTTCACTCAAGCCCCTCTTCTTCCTGCGCACACCCACTGAGCAGAAAACAAGCACAGGTTCTGTGATAAGCAAGGAAAGAAGATCAAGCTGTGTTGCCAGCAGGGGCTGACGAGCCGGCAACTCAGTTCTGCAGAATTGTTCTTGGCTGACGGCCCCATCCTTCCCATCCCGTGGGCCTCTCAGTTCCCAACAGCCCTCCTCCTTCCACCCGGACATCTGCCCTCCTCAGGCTCAACACAGATGCTCCCAGCCTGCTAGCCCGCCCGCCTGCCCGCCCACGTGCTCACCTCCATCCTACAAAGCTTCCTGAGTTAGCTAACCTGGCAAAACCAAACACCAAGCCATCAAACCTGATGCGTTGGGTGCTTTCTCACTTCTCAAAATTGGGCATCTGTAGAAGCAACGGGGTACCTCCACGTGCATGGGGTGACACTGCCCATTTTGTGACGAGAGCAGCCTTTTCCGGAGGAGATGCAGAACGCGTTTCCTACCATTACACTGGAAATATTAAAGAGACGGCAGAAGCTGGAATTAGGCAGGTAGATTTCACAAGGGAAAGCATGCGGGGCTGGTAAAATGACTCAAGAGGAGGCAAGTAAAGGAAGAAGGGGGGGTTAATTGCAAGGTGATGGTAAATACATGGTAAAGGCAACAGGGCTGGGGTTTCAACATGGAAATCCCAGCACTGTCTCTTTGAAGAAAACACCACCTGAGGGGTGAACTCTTGGGTTATTAAATAACCCGTTGCTGGAGCTGAAAATCACGAGTATTCCAGAGTCATGACTCAGGTAGACTTTCACGTCCGAGCCACCCTGCTTAGAAAGGAAGAATGCACTCGTGCCCTGAAAGCCAATCACAAAGCAAAGCAAGCTGACTGGCAAACCTACAAGAAGTAAGTGTGACAATCACACACAGTTGATACTTAAGGAACCCCCTCTTCCAGCGAGGGCTCACCGGCAACATAAACAGGCAGGCCGTGACATTAACCTCCGTCTTATGAGGGGCATCTTGCATAATGCATGCTTCTAGGTAAAGGTAAAGGTTCCCCTTGACATTTAGTCCAGTCGTGTCCGACTCTAGGGCGCGGTGCTCATCCCCGTCTCCAAGCCGTAGAGCCAGCGTTTGTCCGAAGACAGTTTCCGTGGTCACGTGGCCAGCACGACTAGAAATGGAACGCCGTTACCTTCCCACCGAGGTGGTACCTATTTATCGACTCACATTTTTACATGCTTTCGAACGGCTAGGTTGGCAGGAGCTGGGACAAGCGACAGGAGCTCACTCCGTCGCGTGGATTCGATCTTACGATGGCTGGTCTTGCAGCACAGAGGCTTCTGCGGTTTAACCCGCAGCGCCACCATGTCCCTTTAATGCATGCTTCTAAAGAGAAGATTTCCAGCCCTACCCGGAAAAGGCCCTGCTCATTCTTTGCCTCTTTTCATTCTTTGGGGCCCCATAAGAGGAGGCTGAGCAGGAGGGAGGATGTGTCTCCCAAGCCACCTGCAGCATCCTCCTTCAGGCAGAGGCCTTTGAATGCTTCCAATTACCTGCTCGTCTGTCGAACCAAATCCTCTCTGGTCCCATTTGTAAGCTTCTCTTCCATTGTTGCCTGGAACAAAAGCACACCGAGAAGGTGGAAGCAATTTGGGCACAAGGGGAGAACAGCCTCAGGGGCTGTAGAAGAAGCAGAGGAGCTGACAACGTGAGAGGCTACACCACAAATACGACTCCTGCTTTGTCCCCTCTTGTGAGTGTGAGCTGGCCACGGGCTGAGAAGAAAGCTGCTCGGAGCGATCCTCCATCGGCACTGCCACGGAATGGCCACGCCAGTCCCGAGATCTGCACAAGCCTCAGGAACAAGCCCCCAGCCTGCAAAACTGTTTCACTTTCAGGAGAACCTGTTTGGGAGAAAAGGTTCAGCTCCCTGACTTGCTCCATAAGAACAAAAACCCTCAGCGGATCTACAGCCCCCTGAACCTGGAGTGGCCGGCCATCCCCGGTGCAAAGACCAAACCCTGACTCAGAGTTATGCATAGCAACCACAGCTACCAAACCAAAACAGTTCCAGAGCCATGCCCAGCAAAGCTTAATTAAAAACAGCGGCAGTGGGATTTGTCCTAATTATCACTGCCCTACATCTGGCAGGTGGGGAAAATAAAATAAAGTAAAATAAATGCACATTTCTAAAAGGCTCGAAGGCAATTAGAATCTCCAAGAATAACGAGCAACGCAGGAGCTCAAACACCACTGGACCATGATGCTGGAGGGGAGTTAACACAACCCGGTTGCTTGGGGCTAATATTTGCAGAGCCCATTAGCTCAGTACGGCTCTCCACGGACAAGCCTGCTGAGAAAGCAAAAGGCGAAAAGCAGGCAGGCAGAAAAAGCAAACCAGCGAGTGCCTTGGGTTGAAGAGACCGCACCGCCTTCCTTGCTAGGCTAAACATTATTTCTGCAGAGAGACATTGCATTATGATGCGCTCAGAAAGGGCAGGTTTCACTTAGGACCCCCAAATTATCTGGAGGTGGCATTATGTATTCTGCGAAGGGAGATGTGCTCCATCATTATGTTCTCTCAGGTGGCTGAGGATGATGGAGACCATGTGCCAGTACGTGTGGAGGGCACCAAGTTGGAGAAAACCACCTGCATGTGTTCCGTTTGGGGTGCCACCTTGACAGCTCTTGCAAAGGGTCTCCATTAGATCCTCGGAGGATCTCTCCACTGAACAGTTAATCGTGTTTCCTTAACTGCCACCGCTTCGTCCTGTGGAATCCTGGGACAGGTAGGAACTTAAGGTCCTGTAGTTCAGGGGAAGGCATGAAAGTTCCCTGGTGGCTCTGCCCGGTGTGACTGGCAGGGCAGAAGACACAAGAGACCGTGGTGATCAGAACCGGAAGCAAGTGACAGCTCAAGGAGCAAAAGGGGACCATTCATTCATTCATTCATTCACACTCTGCCTCTCTCTCTTTCTCTCTCTCTCTCTCTCTCACACACACACACCCCTGTACAAAGGTGATTTTAAAATTAACTGGAAAAATAAGTAAGTGGATGTGCTATTGTCAAAGAACCAACTTGAACACGATCAGATATCCAGTTAAAAGACAGATGGCCAATTAACAGAAACCTCATTAGAACAACAACAACAACACACAGCCTGAGTAATTAAACCTTAACAGATGCTAAGGAGCAAGAGGTCACCTGAGAGCCTTATCTCACCCACACAATAACAGAACCTATTAGGCAAGCTTTGGGCCACATGAGCTGTGGATGATGGGAGTTGCCATCTGACACTCTTCAAAGGCACCAGGAAGGGGAAGGGTTACATTTGAACCTCTCAGTCTCCCTCACTCTGTGCTCTTCTGAAAGCACCCATCCCAGATCTGCCACTCCCGGCGGCTTCCCAAGCTGCTGCCTTTCATTCCCAGGCTGGTACCCTTGCCAGCGAGGTGGGTGGCGCCTACTCCGGTACACCAACTCACTTCTTCTAATTTAAGTGTGCCTCCCCCCCCTCTCCTGAAGGTGCTTCGGTTGGCTGGCAGCTCTTTTGAATGATACATGGCTCCACATCTCCGGAAAGGCTCACTATGAAAACAAGCTGCAGAAATGCACCATGGGAAGAGGAGAAATGAAGAGAAGGAAATACAGCGGATTCTCCATAAAATCCAGCTGTGGTGAGCGGGTCTGCAGCATCTGGGCACGGGGCAGAAAGAGCAGAGCAAAAGGGTTTATATTCCTAGAAGGTTCTCCAAGTTCAGCTCCCAGACTCAGCTGTTACAAGAGCTGGATGGAGCAGCATTGCAAAAGACGCTCCAGGTAGCCAACGTGCAGGCCGTGGTCTCCCTGACCGTTTGACCACCTGGTTCTCATGCCAAAGGCCCCACATTCTCTCCTCCCTTCATCTCCACGTGGGGGGCTGGCAAAGACTCTCTGCCCAAACCCTGGGGAGTTACTGCCAGTCCAGAGTAGAAAACACCGAACTAGACTCGGGTGGCCACAAGAAACCAAGGGCAAGATCTCTGCTTCCTTGTACACTTGTGCAGCAGAGGGCATTTCAGCAAATGTAGCTGGCACAACAAACTATACAGGAGGACCATGGTATCCGCGGGGGATCACTTCCAAGACCGACCCCGCCCCTGCACGGATGCTGAAAAATGCAGAAGTATGGAACACTATACAGTGGTTGTCTCTGGCTCCCACTAGTGGCCAGTTCTGGTAAATATGCTTTGGAAATACAGGTACTGTAAATACATATTTCTGGGCTTTTTTATTTAGTATTTTCAGGCAGCAGACAAGTGGATACCGATCCCGTGGATAGGGGGGGTGTCCTACTATACCTGGTGAAATTCTCTATCCGCACAAGTATTTCAGGTTAAAGAGAGTGGGTTGTAACACTGGAGTTCCCTGCTTAGATGCCTACCGAGAACTAGCAAGGCCTCTCACAGCCTTAGTCCTGCACCCGAAACATGGGGATAATCCTGCTGCCCCCTGTCATCGCCACCACCTGACGGGTGGCACCTTTGCCTGTTGTTTTCTCCCGTGTGGCAGAGACTCAGCCCGGCCACTGCAGTCAGGAAAAAGGGACCTGCATCCTTTGTCAAACAAACCTTGCTCCCATCGCTGATCCCCCTGGATTTGATAGAGCCAGAGGTCCAAGCAGAACCTCCGGTTGTTGCCTGGCAAAGCACAGCACGTTCTGTGCCGCAGTGCCAGCAGAGTTCAGGAAACAACACGAGTATTATTTTCCTTGTTTAAGCTTCAGATAATTTAACACCCCAAGGCAAACATTCGCTCTAAGCACAAAAGCGCTGGTGCTAACAGCCGTTTGCTCAAGGTCTAGAAGTAAGACTGAGGATTATGCCTGCTTCCCGGCAGGGCAAGGATGCATGATGGTTCTCTCTGACTTGCCTTCTTGGAAATTTCCTCTGCGAGAGACAGTGTCGTGGCCACTGGCTCCTGCAGCGCCCAAGCGAAGGAATTTAATTTCTGTCTTCTCGGAGCCGACAGCTGATTAGCAGAGCCGTGGCTGATTAACATGGTCTGTCGTCGGATCCTCTTTATACCAAATGGCCCGGAACATCTCTGGAGAAAGTGGTGAAGACAGTGAAATGGATGAGTTGAGGAGAGTTGGAGGCAGAAACGCTGGAGTTTTATTTGCAACCTCGCAGGCTGTCTGTAGTTTGTGTGACCGGGAGGGACTTTTCTGGGCCAATGTGATTGTCTAACCAACACTCACTAACCCATTGTTTCTCCTGGCCTTTGAATTCAAAGAGAAGCCCACCTCTCTGATGACTGTTCTTTTCCCTCTCTTTCATTGGTTGGTGGAAGTTGTTTGTTTGCTGTTGATCTGTTCATTTGGTTGTTAAGGATAAGTGCAGGAAAGAAGGCAGCATACACAAGTCTATAATTTCAAGCAACTGTAAAGAAATGTTTTTTATTCTTCTACAAATGTCTCAGAGTGAGTTACTGGGACTTCAAGTGCCAGCTACTGAGAAAGGAGTGGACTCTGGGGAACTTCTAGCTATTCTCCCCTGTGGGTTTCCGTACTTCTACTGCATTGCAAATAATAATTTTTACCAGGAATTCAGAACTCTGCAACACAGAAGACGGTTGGATTTTAAGAACATTGGAACCTACCTTCTACAGGGTCAGGCTGTTGGTACAATTAGGCCACCGCTGACAGCTCTGGCTGAGAGCCACCACTCTCCGGTTGAACCTGGGACAGCTGGCATGCACCTCCAGGGTCAGGCTGGAGACAATAGTTCTCAAGAGAGTCTGCTGGCCAAACACTACGTCGGCTCATCTGACCAAGAGGGGAGTCTCTGTCTTGTCATAACCGCCCACTGAGAGGAATAAGAGGACCCTGAGAAAGCCATCCAGTTTTGCAAAGGTGCAAATCATGTGAGCCTTCGGATATCCAAGTCCAAGAACATTCTCAACAGATAGAGGTGCTACCAGCTAACCAGTTCCTGAAGTCCATCTGCTTTTGTTCTCCCAAAAGTTTCTCTATAACAGAACCAATATGGACCTGGTCCTCTTACCCTGCTGTTTACTAGCAGAATCTTTAGCTTCGGCCCTATCGGTGTGGTTATTGGCTCCAAGTTCTTTTTTTAAAGAACAGCTGCCTTATGACGACAGAACTGGGCACTTAAAATGCTCCAAACTCTTGCTGATTTTAAAACAACAACAAACTGGCAAAGCTCTGGGGGCAGAGGGTGCTTCTGTTGTCCAGAGACCAGCCTCGCTAAGCAGGGTGGGTTGCATTGCTAGACGGCTGGCCACCAAGTGAGGAAATGCCCCCCACAATAATGCATGGAACAGCTGCCGTGTGCATCAGCAAGGAGACCCCCTGCACTTATAAAAACACCCAACTTCAGGGTATTCTCGGTTCTTTATAGCCTGACTTTTCCGTAAAAGATGTGAACCCCTGAAGGCTCAGAGAAAAACAAGGCAACTTCTCAAGGCACTAAAGAGACACTGTTTAAAGCTTAAAGCGTTGGAAGAAGCACAAATCAAAGCCTGCTTGGACAGCATGATGAAACCCGGAGGAATTCCCACACGGCAACCCATCAACGCCGCAATAAAACTTGCCATTAGAGCATCTGTTAAAAGTTTCAGTGGTTCTCTTGCGTTAAGTAAAGAGACGCTCAGCCCCAGTGAGAGACGTGGTGGGTGTCGTTGTTGTTTCCTTGGTTGTCATCCGAAAGTGCTGTGGTGCTTTGCTTTTAATAAAGGTTGTGGGGGGGGGGGGGGAGGAAAGACTCAAGTACAGCAGGCAGCTGGGAGGAGGAAGGGAGAGGAGCGAAAGAGAAATGGAACAAAGGGACAACTTCAGTCCGCGCAGAAAATGGCTGCAAAAAATTGGGGAGAGGCCGTGGTGGACGTGGCGGGTGCCCAGGCCAAGAGGAGCCACCACAGGGCAGGCCCTGCCCAGTCTCACTGCCACGGCACAGAGTTGACTGCGTGGGAGCTGTGTTTGCACATCAGCACCATCTTCTGACAGCCTGCAAAAGCTTCCCACAGGTTCTGGGATCAGGAGGTAAGACGGTGCAGAAGGTAAGCCCTGCAAGCAAGGGTGACAGCTG
The DNA here is from genome assembly GCA_037013535.1 of Intellagama lesueurii. NCBI lineage: Eukaryota > Metazoa > Chordata > Lepidosauria > Squamata > Agamidae > Intellagama > Intellagama lesueurii. The sequence continues at coordinate 1,360,632 of JBAJHW010000012.1, forward strand.
CTGGTGGGCGTGTTTTGATGCCTGTCTGGCTGGCAGACTTCAGCACCCCTGTCTTGGCTCTCGTGAGTTGCTTTGCAGGTTTCTGACCAGGTTCTGGGCTCATTTAACCAAATCCTGTGCCGCCCCCGGTCCAGTCCTTGTCTGCCCTGCCTCTCCGACATCACAGTGACTCACCCTGGTGGCATCACAAATGCCTGCCTCTGTGACATCACAAGGGCTGGTGGCGGCGGCTCTCAATCTCTGGGGATGCAGCTTGTTGACCAAGCAACACTAGAGGTGTGGAAGGGGAAGAAGACCCACAGAAAACGGGTCCACAGCTGTCAGGGACCCTCGGCGCTTCAAGCAGGCGTCTTCCTGGATCAAGTCTTGGGCTTATCCTGAAGAGCCGGCCTTTTCTGGCACCACTGGGAACAGCTAGTGGCTCAACCCCTGGAGCTGATGCCAAGGATGGACGGGCCCTGCCTGGTTCAAATATACAAGGAGACCCACCTTCCTCCCACGACTGATCAACAGAACACAATCTGAACTTCTACCCTCCAAAAAGCCAGCTCCATTTACCTCTTCTTCACCTGTGGTTGATTTTTGGGAGACAACTCAGGGCAACCCGGAGGGAGCGCTGTGGTAACTTAAAAGTAAAAAAAAAAAAACCCACAGAATTTCATCTGGGCAAGAATGAGAAAAGCAGAAGCCACGGCCTAATTAATTACTGGTCGTGACTTGGCTCCGACTTCCAGAGGTGCCATCAAGAGGCCAACACGTATCAGTTATGCAGCCCTCATTAGTGCTGTAGGATCAACAGAATCACAACACACACACACATACAAAACCATGCAAAACAATATACTCCAAGCAGAAATTTATGAGGCCGGAAACGGCAGAAGGTGCAAAGGGCAAAGGGTGTCTCACCCATGCCCAGAACCTTTTATTGTTAAAGACTTGGAAGGAAATGGCGTCTGGGGGAGACAGGAGCATGTTTACTTTCAAAAGTACCTAAGTTCGCATGAGTCACTAACGTTTCGTTCTTGTTGCTGTCGTGCGCCCTCAAGTCGCTCCCAACTTTGTGGCAACAGAAACAGGGTTTTTGCAGCCTGTCAGATGTTGAAGGCATGGTTGACCAAGCTGGGATTTGAACCCAGACCTGGCCTGACACTCTATCCACTATATCACATTGCCTCTCCGTAATAGGTTACTCGTGTTATTTTTCAGCTTCAAAAATAAATGCCAAAGAGTTCTCCAAAATATTTTTTAACCTAACAAGCAAATGTCACTTGTTGCTCCAAAAAACTGTAACAAATCAGTGTCAACATTAAACCTTTATTAAATAATGATTGTGTTCCATCAAGTCAATTCTGATTTATGGCAACCTTTTTTTAGGGTGCAGCTTGCCCAAGACCACCCAGGCTGGCTTTTCTCCCGGGAGATGTACCGTGGGGAATCAAACTTTTTAAAAAAGACTGGCTGTGCAATGCTGCATTATTGAGAAGAGTCTGCAGAGAAACCTGGCATGTGGCATCGCCAGGGCGGCCACAGCTTCTCCCAAACAGTTTCCTAGGAAAGCGCACCCTCTCCTTCATTTTCTGATCACGGTGCCACGTCTGGTGGCCCCTAATTGGGAGTCAAATCCTCCACCACCACCCCCCTGGGCCTGGAAGAGTGGACCACAGTGAGCCTCAGGGTGGACGAAGAGAGGCGGTGGGTCAAGGTCCCAGTGCAGAATTAGTTGCGTGGGTATGGGGTGGGCGGGAATAGAGGAGATGAACCTTTCTGATGAAGAAATAGGGGGCACACTGAGGTTGTGGAGAGAAAAATTAATGAAACTGGGTTACCGGCGTCTCTCTTATTCCCTGACTGGCTAGAGCAACATTCTGGAAAGGAAACTATGGAGGAAGTAGCCCTCTGGGTGAAAAAGAAATCTATCTATTTATAAACCAGCTTTCCAATTTTCTCTGGCTGGCCAAGGAAGAAATAATAATAGCAACCAAAGCGCATCTCCTCATTAGCCAAAAAAAAAAAAAGAATGAACAAGAGCAGCCGGGGAAGAAACTGCGCCATCGCCTCATGGAAACCAGCCGTTTTGCTATCAAAACAGCCTTCAGCATCTGGGCGCCATCCAGATGTGTTAGACGGCAACGTCCATCATCCTCAGCTAGCACGAACCACAAGCACGATGTCATAAAACCAGAAGCTGATATTCCCAATGAAGGGACAGCTGTAAGAAGAATGTTTTGAGCAGGGGCCTAAAAGAAAAAAAAGGTGCAAAGCGACCCGCGTGTCTCAAGGGACAAAGAGAGTCTCCATAGTCTAAGGGCCACCGACTTGTTTTCTGTCCCTAACACGCCCCCCCCCCCCAAAACTCTGGCCAAATCCAGATTAGAAGCCAGAGAATTGTATTTGAATTTAGAAAACATGGGTTCAAGATGAAGACTCACCCAGAATGTAAAAAGAAGTAAAGTTAAAACATACAAACAGATCATAACTGGGAATCTCTCCCGCAGATCAAAAATGAGTGGGGGGAACTGCCATCCAAGCTTTCACTTGCCCCCGTCCTCTTTCTGTGGCAAATTAAAACATATATTGACCTCCAAGCTGGACAGGAGTAAATGGGGGACATAACAGAAATTACTTTTAATAAACCTAATCTGCCCCTTCAGTAAAAACAGGACCCTCGTTTCCTAAAAAGGCATCACCCTCTCCCTCTCTCCTGCTGGGCCACCTGCTCTCACAAGACCCACGTGCCGACACCTCTCTCAAAACTCACTTTTGCCATAAATCCTTTGGCATACCCTCCCCCTAAGCATGCATCCATCTCTCTCTCTCTCTCTCTCTTCCTTCATCCCCACCCCCCTTTATTCTCTGATGTTCCCCTTGTGTCAGATTGTATCCCAAACAGCGCCTGGAAATGTATTCTGTAAAGGGCCATGCATATTGATCATGATGGAGACGATAAGGATGAGGTTGCGGGGGGGGGGGGGGAGGGCTCTTTTGCTGCTGAATTTAAGGAATGACTCTTGGGGCCACCCTTTGGGGTCTGGTTTCCAAGAGGAGTCTTGAGGAACGGCCGGGCAGCTCCTCTGAACTCCCTTACCTCTGGGAAGACTCGGCCGTGTTTTGGCTAATAAATATTTTGTGTTCGTATTTCTAGCAGCAGAGTGCCAATGTGGAATTCGCCAAGAGAATAAATAAATCAGCGGCTGGTGAAGGATAAAGGCAGGGAGACGCTTCCCGTTGCGATCGCTGCAGCAATAATGAGATTCTCTGGAAAGGGAAGCGATGGTGGAGGGAGGTCTCGGCATGTCCCCCCGTTTTCTCCAGCCCTGCCTGATGGTTTTTCTGGGATCCGGCGGCCGGGCTGGGGGATGAGCGAGAAGAGGGCGGTTCTGCACCCCTTTTCTTCAGGGAAGTCACCTTTGCAATCTGTGGCGTGAATTGTTAAGCAAACTGGTGCAAAGAGCCCTTTTAAGAGGAAGGGAAGCAAATGACACAAAAAGGAGAGGGGCTGCATTGCAGAATGAGACACGCTGGAAGGATGGTCTGAACAGCCACCCAGTGTGGTTCTGTGCTTCTTGGGTGAATGCGAAAGAAAATACATTTTGCACCGCGAGAGGCTGCAGAAAGTGTCAAGAAGATCCCCGGGAGGAAAAAATGGTGCTTCTTTTGAGGCAGAATTCCTCCCCGATTCACCCCTTGGAATCAAGACGTCCTAAATCACCCGTAATGAAGCCGTTAGCGGATCTGCTTCATCTCCCTAGAAATGATGATCTGTAAATATGTCACCGAGAACAGTGCAGCAAAGGAGTGTTTAATAAGCCAGACAGAAAGCCTAAAAGCCAGATAAAACAAACCTAAAAAGCCAGAGTGCTTACAAAGATGATTACGGTCGCCTGCACCCGGGGAAGGTTCTCCTGAGTGCTGAGCTGACACCGAGCCAGGTGGATGCATTTGGAGACTAGGTTACATTGATAAGTTAAACAAAACCTTGCCGATCCTTGTAAATGCTCTCCCAAGAGGAGTGGAGTCCTGATTTAGCTGAGCTCCTCCTAGCACAAAGGGTTCTGCTCGGGTTCAAGCAAATGCCAGGAGAAGTCCCAGCAGCTCTCTATGGGACCCTGTGTTTCTTCCCATGTTGTTGTTATGTGTTGTCAAGTCAGAAACAACTTATAGCCACCCTAACAAGGCATTCAAGGTAAGTGAGATATTTAAGGAGTGGCTTTTCCACACACCCAGTGAGTTTCCATAACTGTGCGGAATTTGAACCCAGGGCCCCTGGGTCCTAGTCCCTCCATTTATCCTCTGCGTGGAACTGGGTATCTGTTCTCCATTGAGGCACCATGGCTGACTGGAGCTGATGCCTTTGATGAAAGGAAGAAAAAAACCCCGAGAAAGCTTCTAGGAAGACATCATTCTCCACCCCAGACACGGTGCTAATAAAGCCACCCGAGTCATGAAGCCTGACAGGCTTCCAGCAAAATCTAGGCTTTATTTTAAAAGGACTGTCACCGCTCCAAGGTGCATGGCCCCCCAGGCCTTTTATTACGGACCTTCTCAGCTTCTCACGCGCAGGGAGAACACAATGAGGGAGACGAGCTTCCAGACCGGTTTCTCTGGGCCCCGAGTTCGGGTGCTCGAGAACAGCTGGGGGGGGGGATGGAGAATGGACACATGTGCACATGGATTCTTGACTCCACTTGAGTTGGGGAGGAAGAAAGCTTCCACCGAGTCCCCCTCTGTGTCCGCATGGACATGCCCCCCGACCCGGCTCCACCCTCCATCCGTCAGCAGAGCCAAGCCAGGCAGGGAACCAACAGGACGGACGCCACGTTCCTGCAGGAATCCGGACGCCCCACTGTTTTGATTTCACGGAAGGGCTCCAAACCCCTCCGGCATTTTCTTCCCGAGCTGTGGGCATTCCTACATAAATCTGTGCGCCTTTTTCAAGGCAACATTCCCAATGGGAACACTTATTTGCACCCTTTACCTCGCTTATCCCTCCCTGTAATCAAAGTTCCCATGGACCTCTGAGCCCAAGGCCCTTCCTTGCGATGGGCCAGGGGTCTTGGGCTCACTGGTGGGCAGCTGGTGCTGCTCTTTCCCCCTCCGACGACCCACCCTGCCACCCTGGGTTTCGCTGGTTTGCTTCCATCCTGCCTTTCTTCCGAGCAGAAAAGGTGCTGCCCCTCCTCCTTCCTTCCCGCTTCATCCTCCCAACAATGAACCTGCGAGGTAGGTCAGCCTGAGAGAGGAATCGACTGTCCAGAGTTAACAGTATGTTTCCTGGCCAGCTGAGGATTCAAATCCAGGTGCCCTGAGTCCTCGTCCAACTCTCTAACCTCTGCACTGCACTGCCCTCCCTGCATTGTTTACAGCACCAACAGAGATGGGATCAAACTGGAATGGAAATGCGACGAGCAACATCATCCTCAGAGGGCAGGGAAAACATGGTGGAGTATTTCTGCACAAGGCAGGCCTTGGTCCAGCCCATTAGCAGGAACGCCAGCCCTGAAAAAGGACACATGCCTCAAGTCCTTAAGCAGCCCTCCTGCTGGATTCATCACGAGCACCAGAGGAACAAGGGTTCTCTGGAGTGCACCAAAATGCTAAGTAGAGGAAGGTGTCTTTGCTAAACCTGTGCTGTTCAACAACTCCTGTCTAGCAGCACAAGCTGCAAAGTTTGGAAGACGCCAGTAGGGCCTCCTTCAAAGTGTCTGAGCGTTAACTTTAATTCCCCTTGCTTTATTGTAAAGATTTTTAAGGGACAAAGGCACTGCTTAAGGAAATCAGCATGGAGCAAGGACAAAACTGACAGACTGGAAGCAAAGGAGCGGCAGAAGGAAGAGAGAAGACGAGCTTTCAAAACCTTTCCCAGTGGGAAAGACCCGAAAGGCTGGCAACCGTCCATTCCACTTCTGGTGCCAACTTGCAGAGAAAGACACAGGTGGCAGCTTGTCCCCATCCAGTCTCTTGGGATCCAGTCTCTTTTAACCATCCTGCTAGCAAGCAGAACTTGGAGAAAACTGGCTTTCTGGTTACGCGAGACCCCTGGCTTTGCTGTTTTTGATGAATCTGGCACGAGGACCTCTTTCGGGCTCACGGGCTCCTGCAGGAATGGATAACAACAGACCCTTAGACGTCAACAGACTCAAAATCCCATTATCCTCCACCGGGGCATACGTTGGCTGAAGCCAGTGGTTGCTGGAAGACGCAGCGCCTTGGCAGGCCAGGATCATGGGCTGGCTCTGTGGCTCTGAGACTTCGTACCAGCTTGCCCACCAGCTTGTTTTCCACCTGTCCCGACAGATCTTTACCAGAAAAGGTATCCTAATCCCACCGTTCCTCTCCCTTCGAGGAAACACTCTATAAAAGGCAGCGCCTGCCAGGGTTGGGGGGGGGGGCACACGCGCGTGCGTCTTGCCGTTCCTTTGGATGCAGAACGAGCCCTTTGGGAACGAGGTTTGCTGAAATGAAACCTGATGGATCTAATTGCTGTTCCCGTCAAATAGAGGACACTGGTTGAAATCGGCAGGATTCACAGCCTCATTGACCCAATGGATTTCTGATTGCTAAGGCTTCCAGCTAGATTTCCTGCAAGGGAGAGCAGCCTTTGCTGCTCTGCGACTCATCATCCTTGGGGAGCACCTCGGTTCTGATGGGATCTGTAGTCCTCATTTAGTTTGATGGAAACCACAGCTGTAATTTTGGCTGACAAGTGGAAACCACTGCCTTTAACCGCAGAGGAGGAGCCAGGAGGGAGGCATTTAATGGGAAACTAGTTAAGGAGCCAATATTCAGCTAATGACTGATAGATTTTCATTTAGAAGACTAACTCCAAGATTCACCCAGAGCTGCTGAAACAAATTGGGACTTAAGATAGGAGACTCCAGGTTGTCTGGCTGAGGGAAGGAGAAAGAAAATACATCTTTTTTTTCTTATGCCATGTTTGTATTTTAGACTTGCTGCCCAGTCGCTCCCATTCGATGGGTTTTTGAAGTGTGTGAGAGGTTCAAAGAGAGGTTTCCCATTGCTACCTCCTAGGGAGCTTCCATCGCCAAGCATGGATTTGAACCCAGGTCCCAGGTCCTGCCCACACCTGGAACTCTTCCTCGTGTTCTCTGCCTTTGAAAAACACACTGCAACGTGGGCTGAAAACGAGGCCTCTTTGGAAACCAGCAGGGATAGAAAGAAACATCCTGATTTCTAGATGCAGGATGTGGGGGGTACGGTAGAATCTATAATTCACAAGGCCACCCGGTGCCTTCCTGAGCAAAGGGAGAGAGAAGGATTTGCTGGTCTCGTTTCTTGCCAACCTGATTTCCCCAGGGGCCAAAACAACGAGGCAAGACTTGCAGGCATTACAGGATGGAAAAAAAATGGGGAAAAAACAAAACAAACCAGCCAGAAGCGGATTTTGTAATTTCATTCGTCCTGTAAAATTCTTCGCCAAGCAGCACAATCTTTTTTTTTTTCAAACTACAAACAAGCGTAATAAAATCATGCGCATCGTATGTTTCAAGGTTTTATTCTTTCAGCACAGCAAAGACCAAATAGAAGAGTTTCAGAGCTGGGTATGAATGGGCGCCACAGAAGACAGACTCCTTTCCAGTGGAAGGTGTTGAAGTGTATTAACCTTAGAGCCTCGAACTCCCCCTGGAACGTGTGTAGCCGATGGGGCGACAGGCCCAGCCACCTGTGCAGCCTGGGGCAACCTCCAAGGTGGTCCCTGAGCTCCACCAGAAGGAAGGACTGGGAAGCCCATTTCTCAGTATGCAATGCCTAGAAAAGTCTAGCAGCATCACTGCTAAGTCAGAAGAGGCACATAATTACTAGCAGTATAGGCTTTTAACCTGCATTCCTCATGCTTGAAACTTAATTGGTAACCCAGCACAGTTGGCTCGTGCATCCTCTCACTGCAGTGAAAACATCTTGTCCTTCAGCTCTTCGAGGTTGGGAAGAATAAGTATTTGCCCTCCGTTGTTCCATGTTCAGAAGAACAGAAACAGCTAGGGGAGGCAAACGGCAGACGGACCACACGCCACCCTCTTGCCTGCTGCATCAGACGGTCTTATTATCTCACATGCTGGGGATGGAGGGGACCCAGTCTGAGATGGAGAGGATCGTGAGATTTGCATGTGGGACTTCATCAATTCCTTTGTGGATTAATGTGTCGCCAGATCAGTTCTGACACACGGTTACCTTTTTAGGGTTTTCCAGATAGCAGATATCCAGAAGTGGTTTTCTCTTCCCTTCTTTTGAGGGGGCTGTCCTGGGACTGTGCAGCTCGCCCAAGGCCACCCAGGCTGGCTCTTCTCTTCTCCCAGGAGGCGCAAGTGGAGGGATCGAACTCCCAGTCTCTGGCTCCACAGCCAGATGTCTAAACCACTGAGCTGTCCAGTCCGATTTTAATAGAACAATTTTAAAAACACAGAATGGTAGGAAAAGTGCAGGCAGCTGTCTTCAGAATCTTTTTCTCTTTAATCCTTCATGTCCTGATCAACCAGCCCAAACTGAATTTGTTGATAAGCGCATCTCAGGCTCATCTGGTGGGTTTCTTATCCTGGTCATGCAATCGGACGTTAGTCGGTAGCTAAGTTGCATGAATCAATGCCTCTCCTCCCCCCCCCTCGGGGGTGGGGAATTACAAACTTCTCAACCTCTAAGGGAAGAACTGAAATATGCGCAGAGGCCCCAGAAAAAGCAAGCTTTCCTCATGTAAAAGTGAGAGTAATGGCACAGAAGGGCAACGATGCCATCCTCTCCAAATTGCCTTCACTCAGAAGGAACTGGATGCGCTGCGTCCGTCACACAGCCATGCGCACGGCACATGCAGTGAAGGGCAGACAGCGGGAAGCTAGGATTGACATGGCCGGACTCTGGTGGGATGCCACCCACTTCCAGGACAGGGATTTCAGTTCATATTTGTCAGGTGGGATTGCACCGGTGACCACCATTTATTGATAACAAAATCTCCCAGACTGAACCCATCACGTTTGAGCAAATCAGTCGGGTCCTCGGGATCACACCAAGTTGCATGGGATGACTGCCCACAGGACGGGAACACTGGGTTACCTGGAGGACAGATGGATGGGAAGCAGGCAGATGGGACTCCATGTCATAGCCCAGCCAAAAGGGTCAGGAGCTGTTCACAACCCTGCGGAGCGGCATGGCCACCAAAGTTTATTTCTGCAGGACTTTGCCCTTTGCTGGGGCCATTCCTGCTGGGCAGTTGCCTTGTGTGAATGCATGAGAGGTGGTTCAATGTGGATTCGCCAGTTTAGGTACCAAAGGCCCTAGAGAGAAACAGCCCCCGGGCCCCAAGCCAGCTCCACTCAGCTAAGGCAGGCCTGCAATCACGTCATCTCTCCTGCCGCTTCCTGGGAATCAGCTCAAGACAAAGAAAATCAGCCAGGAGCACCCGGGATGAATAGGAATTAAGATCTACCAGGAAAGAGAGAGAGAGAGAAGGAGCAGGCCGAAAAGAAAAATGTTAACTGGAAGAAAATAAAAGCCTGCTCCAAAAGCCCATTCATTCTGCCCCCCCGCCTTTCCCCTCAAAGTCTTTCGCTGCCGGGATCCGACCTTACAGACTCATTATAGGAGAAAAGAACACAGTTCAAGAAGGCTGGATTTTCATGAATGCTAATGTTCGGACCGCATGCCATCAAAATGTCAAGATACGTTTTAATTAAAGTCTTCGGCTGTGATCCTTTGGAAGGACCCTCTCGGTAAACAGAGCCAGGTACGGCTTTGGAGAAAACGTGGAGGACAAGGTGGGCATCGGCTCTCAGAGATTTATTGGCGAAACCCTCGTGGGCTGCTGGGGTTTCAAAACACAGCTGTCGACTTCTTCATGCCTGAAGCCAGTTTAAGCCCAGCAGGGAGGTTTTAAAAGGCACCAATCCATCTCTGCCTAGCACACCTCATTCCGGGAGAAAAAGGGGGAAGGCAAGAGACCAAAAACTGGATCCAGCGTTTCACATGGAGACTTCACATGGAGAAGGACGGGTGCGAAAGACGATGGAAGGTCAGCTTAGCAAGTGGCTAAAAAGATAAGGCAGCGATCCAGGCTGTTTGGAATTCCTTGTATCAGACTACAACTCCCATAATCCTCTGTGGCCATGCTGGCTGGGGGTTTAAGGAAACTGTTGTCCAAAAACAAAGTAACATTTCCATGCTCTGATTGGAATTATTTGCCACACGCGTTTTCTGGAGTCACGTAAGACATCGGCTCATTCATTCCATCTTCCAAAAGGTTTTTGCAGGGTAGCCCCACAGGAGTCTTCCGCTGCTGCTTGAATTTCACACATTGTCTTTTTTTTTTTTAATTGTCTTTAGTAATGGAGCAGCATCAAGAAACAGGGCTCACTCTTCCATTCAGGAAGTGGCTTCACTTTGCCACGGCTTTTATCTGCGTGTGGGAAGCTGAGAAGGTCCGTAATAAAAGGCCCCCGGGGGGGGCATGCACCTCGGAAACTCTGCTGCACATCCAAGGTCAACAGAAGGGGCCAGAAACCAAGAACTCAGCTTTTTTGCATGGTTTAGGGGATGGAAAAGAACAGCTTGCAGAGCTATGAAGGACGTTTGAACCAACAGGACAGAACAACCAGCTGATACCAAAGCCAATGGATCTCTCCACAGAGCTCTGGGCCAGAGTTTCCTGCACCGGTGACACCCACCCGTGGAAAACCAGGCAGCAGGGGTTTGGCGGTGCAACATCACCCACAGAGGAGAATCCCTTTGGAGAGACAAAAGGAGCTCTTTCTGACCTGTCTTGGGGCCGTGTTCCTCCTTCTATCCCTTCCCTTTTCATATTCTGTTGGCCACTTGACACCCTGGTCTTCCACCTTCTTCCCAAGGAGCTCTAAGCTGCCCACATGGTCCTCCACCCCACTTCATCCTGAGGGGTAGACCAGGATGAGAATGAATGACTGGCCCAAGGTCAACTGGTGAGCTTCACAGCTGAGGTCCTGAACCCTCAGCTAACACTCCGATGGTGGCACCAGGCTTGCTGTGGGTTATGCCCTGCTTTAAAACAGACAGGCAAATCAATATAAACAGTTGTTCCTGTTCTATCACATCACTTGACAGCCAAGTTCCCCCCAAATGCAGCTCACCCCCCACTTTATGGCCCACCCAACCCCTGGTCACAGAAATCAAGGACGGGGTTAAGATAGGGCCAGTTTAGCAGCAGGTAGACAGAGAAGCAAACCAAAGTTCAAGCCACTTGTGGAAAAGCTGGCAGAGTAAAGCCTTAATTTACAAGTCTGGTTCCTGATCTCAGAAGAGAGGAGAAACGGATGGATTTGAGGGAATAAGCATTCTCTTGAACATCTGATTTGACCCATAACAAAGCACGCAAAATGCAAGATAGATAGGTGCAGAAAATCACACGCTGAATGTCTATCATCACTTGGAAAAGCACCTCTCTAAAAGCATAACAGCTTCTCCAAAAAGAGAAAGGAACTCAAACGGGATAAGCCCGGGTTCTCAGCCTTTCTCAAGGCAAGTGTCTCCCTCTGGCGCTCTCCATGGTGCTGGAACCTCTGAGGGGCTTGGGGGCCTTGTTGCGGCTTGTGGGAGACCCTTTGCCCCATTCCCCCTTGACAACTAGGCAGCAGCCAAAGCCCCAGGTCACATCCCCAGTCATCTCACATCCCTGGGTCACCTGTAGCCGTGCAAGAGAACTGGCTTGTAGATCCCTCGGATTACATGGTCCAGTCTGCTTGAGACCTGGGCAGTGGGCATTGGGCCAACCGTATCTGGAGTTAACCTGCCCACAGCAGTCCCTAAGTCCACAAAATTGACCCAAGGTGATGAGGGGAGAACTCCAAAGATGCCTTAGTTGCTTTTGAAAGCAAAATGAAAGAGCCCTGAGAAATTTTAAACAAAGCCAATAGAGGTGGAGAAGAATTCTACATTTGGGCGCGTGTGCAAGTGAGACTACGAAACCCAGAAAGCTTTATCAGTACATTCCAGGTCAGTCCAACATCAACCCGTCTCTTTTCAGAACGAGGCCACTTCTGCCTTTAATCCCAAGAAAGAATGGCTATCACTAAATCGCATGCCAAGCTGCAAGAGCCCAGACCTTGGAATTCGGCACCTCGTAGTGGCTGTATTCTTAATCTGATTAAGCCTCTGTGCAGCTATTTTGAGGAACTGATTCTGCTCCTCTGAGTCATCGGAAAAAAGCAACCATCTATCTAACTCTCATTTCACATCCAGGGGGAAATTGTTCTTAATCTGCACTCTGGTTTCACGGTTTCTCAACTTTAATAGTCTGATCTTCACAGCCCTGAGGACTAGTGATTTTAACTTCTTCTTTTTAAACACACACGCACACAATAGAGGTGTGCCTGGTATAAAATCTCCAGTGCCTGTAAATTGTAAGAAAGAATTGTTTCTTGAAGGGTGGGGGAGTCACCTCTGCTATTTTTCCTGCCAGCCACGCAGTCACATAAAGGAATGAGTGGCACACAAAAGACCACCCAGCCTCCAGATCTGTCAATCTTCAACCAAGCTCCAAGCATGACTTTTATGCAAGTGTAAAAAGAAACCTTGGAAGGTGGCGTGCAAGCACTTTTCACTTTCAGGCAGTTTTGTCAAAACAACTCTGAAATGAGCGCGAATCCTTTCTAAATTGTGAGAGCAACAGGCATGGATTATTTTATGGGGTTTTTTTTTTTTAAATAAAAAGTATAACCCCATCATTTTCGAACGCCCTCCATCAAATGCCATGAGTCAGCTTTGACGTGACATCAGAGGGGGTCGGGTTGCACAGCGCTTCGTGCCTATTGGGAAAGAGACACGGTTTTCTGAAGCTCTTGGTCTGACCGTCAAGATCTAGGAGCGGAAGAATCCTGACCCCACCATGTAGCCCCCCCCCAACAAGCAAAGACACGACCCTACAAAGAACTGGGAGGTGCAAATCCTGCCCTTCCGCTCTGCTACAGTGACAAAAGCACCCCAAACACCAGGCTAAATGGCAAAGCCAGGCTTCAAGGACTCCTAGAGGTGAGGTGCCAGTTGGCTGCCCAGCGTAGCCTCTGTGATCCCTCCTCATCCTGCTCAGTTTGTAGCTTCACAACAGCCTGGCGAGGGAGGCCAGGCTGAGAGACAAGGCTTTGCTGCAGAACCAAGAACCCAACTCAGCCTCCTGCCCGTTTCTTCTGGGATAAAGAAGGTGATGCTGCAATCTTAGTGAGGAGCTGTCAACGGTGCAAAGTCTCCTCTCTCTGCCAAAGCAGCGAATGAAAAACATCCAACATCTAACGAGTCAAAGCCACCTAAATCCTGAGTGTTAAAGGGACCCATTTCCTCCTCCTGCTACTCTTATCCTCGGCAAAGAGCTTCTTAGTGTGAACCATGTCAGGCTGTCATGTCTTCTATGAGAGAGACTCAATAACCTTTTTTTTTTTAAAGTCTCAATCGATCTGGGGAAGGAGACCCCCCCATTTGCTCCAGAGCCAAGAACAAGATATAACACCATAATATAATGCAATGGCCCCTCCCCAGGCATGATCTGATGTGATTGATCTGGCCCGGAGGTCTCCTACAAGAGAGGATTATTATTTTGATCCACATTGATAGATCGACGTGCTCCAAATGCCTTCCAGAAAGCTGCCAGGGTAAAATAAAACAGCTCATAACTTAATGGGTCCCGCGGAGAAAGAGGAAAAAGAGACGGGGAAGGCATGGCGAGCGCAGGAACTACACGGCTACGGATCGGGGCAGCTCCAGGATGGGAGAAGACGAGCGGCCGTGGGTCCCGGCTGATGGAGCGACTTCTAATGCTCCACCTGTCACCCAACCTTCATTTGACCCTCGTTCTTTTTCCACTTGGTTGTTCCTGTGACACATGCAGGAAAATAGGCCACAGAAGCAGGATTTCTTTTTCTTTTGAGACTGCTAAGCCCTAAAAGATCCAGATTTTAAAACAATATATATGACCAGAACCCTATTGCCAATTTACACGTGTGCAAGAGAAATCACATGCGTCTCGGAGGCTACTCACTAGCAAGGCGCTGGTCGCATTCCTGGACTTGTACCCAACGACATCATCATTGTGTTATATCTTTTCGCCCTCACCATGTGGTACCAACCAGTATAAATACAGCCTCCCAGGGATGGGACCCACCTGGGCTCTGGACCATCGCCGCTGCCTCCTCGCCAGGAAGAAGGTAGGAGGATCTCCTGTCTTAGCAATGATCAACTTCAGCCGTCAAGTCTATGTGATCTCAAGTGTGTTTCTGGGCATCTCGGGCCCAGGCTCTTAGCTTGCCCCCTCCCACTGCCTCCTGATCCAACCCTTTGCTCCTTCCTTCTGACTCACGGCAGATTCCTGCCCACGGCTCAGCCCTGACAATGCTGTGCTTTAAGACTTTTGAGTTGCAAGCCGTCGTTATTTTTTAAAAAAAAAAAAATTGACAGGTGACATTTAAATTCTAAAAATAGATGGGAAAAGCGGCAGCCTCGTCTATTCAAAGAGTAGGACTGCAATAACGTGACATCGTTCAAAGCAGGCAAGGCACGCCTGTTGAGAACAGGAATGGACACGCGCTACAGAAACGGGGAAGGCATTTCTCTCTCCCCCCCCCCCCAAACCCTGGATCCTCCTGGGACCACACCAGCACCCCTGCCCCAAAAGGGGAAGTGACATGACAATTCCTTCCTGATTAAAAACAAAACAACAACAAGAACTCTGTTTTCAAAACAAGATGGGGGTTTTCAGGTGCACTTGGTGGAGACCCAGGACAGAGCCTTCTCTGCGGCTGCTCCCAGACGTTGGAACTCCCTCCCACCGGAGGCCAGGCTGGTCCCATCTTGGCTGTCCTTCCGCAAGCAGACAAAGACCTTTCTCTTCAGGCAGGTTTTCCCTCAATGACTGGCTGCCTGAGTGGGGGTTTTTAATGGATGGTTGTGCCTTACGGCTTTGAATGTGTTTTGGTGTTGCTTTTGATTACTGTTTTTTAGTACGCTATTTGTTTGCCTTTTTAAAGCATTTGACTGTTGTTAGCTATAAATGCTGTCTGTTAATGACGCAAGGTGCCTTGAGTCCCCTTTAAGGAGAAAGGTGAGGTAAAAACAGTATTTTAAATAAAATAAATAATAAATAGTATAAGGGGTACATCTTATTTTAAAGAAGGATCAAGCCCTCCAGCTCTGTGATACACGCGTGCACACACGTGTGCATGTACGCATACACACACACACACACACACACACACACACACAGAGTGAGTGTGAGAGAGGAAAAATCCAAATTCTAAAATAATTCTGCAGCATTTTTGGCTGGATTTCTCTCCCCAAGTCCTACGAGTGAAAAAAAAGAAAAGAAAAGAAAAAAGGAGCGTCATATGATTCCAACTCCATTTACAACCGTCTTTCCAAACCAACTCTCTCCAGATAGGTTGTACTACAAACCCCATCATCCTCAGTCCAGAGGGCGCTAGCTAGCTGATGGCCCCTGTAGCGCAGCACATCTGGAAGGCAGGCAGCCAGAAGAAGACAGATTTTCCAGCATTATGGGGACGGCAGCTTGCGTCTTCCTTTAATGTGATTCTGTAAAACATTAATGTACATTGGTGGTAGAGTGGAAAACAAATGGGCATAAGGATTAGAATGAAGGATGGCCGTTTTCTGCATTACATACCTCGTTAATCACATCCCAAGTTTCCTTATAGAACCACATTAGAGATCAGAAAGACAGAGAGAGAGAGAAGAAGCGGCACCTTCGGAAATCAGGGGAGGGTAGCCGGGCCTTTGTGAAAGGTGGGGCTAAGTTTCTCTGGTTATGCAGAAGTCAGCGAGACATCATCTAATTAAAGAATGAATCATAATTACTACCCACCCTCTGCTCCGCATTCACTAAGCCAAGATCGGTTAGACTTAATGAGTAAGCCGATAATGCGAAAGCAAAAAGAATGGGTGAAAGAGAAGGTTTATGAAGATCATTCCTCTTGGATCACGGTCCTTAATTTCATTTAAAATAATCACTTTAGACTTCCCAATAAACAGATTTTCAAGACTTTGCAAGTCAAAGAGAAATCCTCTCCATATATGTTCCCACCAACAAAGAAAGAGCAAGAGTCTCTGGAAGAGACCATCATGCTAGGTAAAGTTGAAGGCAGCAGGAAAAGAGGGAGACCCAATACGAGATGGGCTGACTCCCTAAAGGTAGCCAGAGGACTTGAGTTGGCAAGAGCTGAGCAGGGCTATGGAGGACAGGACATTTTGTAGATCACTCATTCATGGGGTCGCCATAAGTCAGAGGCAACTAGATGGCTGGGATAATGCAAAATGAAATAAGAGATAGTGCTGGAAGCTGAGACTCTCAGGGCAGGGAAAGGCAAGGGACACTTTGGAGGTCATTCATTCATTGGGTCACCATGACTCAGAGGCGAGTTGCCAACAGATAACAACAACAACAAGGCAGGAAAGGCTAAACAAGGATGGAAAGGGAAAAATTTAAGATGCAGGTGTACGGTGTGGGAAATGAAGCCACAGGCTAGAAATCAGTGATGTGTGACAGTGCAGAGGATGATGAAAGTAGCATTGCAATGCTTTCAGGTAGTATGGCATGATTATCAACAACCGATTCCCTGAGATTTGCCTACATACTTCTTCCCTGTTTCCCTACAGTGTCTTCCATCTTTTTTCCTTACACACACACACACAAAAAAAACATTAAGGGAAAAAGCAAACTAGCAGCACAAGGCGTCTATTGATTGGTATCACTGGGTGTTGTTTGTTCGGAAGCATCCACTTTCAATTTGCTCTACGAGGCATAACTTAAGTTGGATTCTGCCTTGTAAATCATGCCTGGATCCTGTCTGTAGCAACCCAGAAGAATGATGTGTTGCTGCCACTGCTGCGGAAATAAAGAACCTGGTTTTCTGAACTTACGGTCGTTGTCAAATGCTGGAAGACTCAAAATAACCACACAAGAAAGCCAACAAAGCCAGCTTTGGACACACAAAGAGGAAATCTGACGGAAGCTGCATCAGGTGGACACTAAGGGGACGTGAAGTGGGATGCAAGGATGAAGGACTCAACGCCCGTCCCAAAACTGTGATGCCCGAAGAGGCTGGGTTTGGGGGTCCCAAAAAATCAGCAGTAGCAAAATTAAGCACAACCAACAGGTCAGAAGAGGATACATCAAGCTGTGGATTTCTACGGGTGGTTGTTCCTCTTTGACTCAAGCTCCCATCATCCCTGGCTTATGGTGAGGGATGATGGGAGATGTCATCTGCAGGTTCACCACCCTAACATACTTCATGATATGTGATAAAGCCGGGTCCCTGGGTAACCAGTACAAACTTGTATGAGCATGACTGCGTGAATGAGAGAGACAGGCAGGCAGACCAACAGACAGACAGACAGAGAGAGACAGACGGAGGAGGCTTTGCCTCTCAAAACCTTGCCAGTGCCGTCTTCCTGGCCCATTTCACGCATCATCATAACCCAGACGCGTTATCTATGAATTTAGATTTCTGGCCTATTTTAGGGCTCTTATCCTCCCGCTGAAAAATCGTAGGATGCCACTTCAGAGGAGAACTGCCAGCCAGAGCCTCTCTGCAATCAGCGTTTGGAAACCAAATCAAGGAAGAATTATGCCATCTCTCTCCAGAAAAAAGAAAAAAGGAAAGGAAAGGAAAGGGGGGAAAAAAAGCCCACAGCCAAACTAGCAGCACTGCACGGAACCAAGCAGGCAGAACCGGGTTCAAATCCCAGCTCATTGAGAAAACCTGCGAGGGTTTTTTTTTATTGCATCCGTCCCAATTTCCTTTCTCAGAGTTACTATGAGCAAATAAATGGGTCTGAATTCATGGCAAGAAGGGTGAGATTTTAATGGCGTAAATAAGATGACGGTGTGGCTTTGGGAGGCCTAACAATCCCTCAGGGGAAAGGGGAACGAGCCACAGAATGAAAATCTGGGTATGTGTGGCTGTATTTCCTCCTGCCGATCGACCCTGAGGGAGACATGAATGTAAGCAAAAGCTTTGTGGAAAACATTGCTTGTTCCTGCTGCTGCACCGCGTTTGTCCTGCAACCTCTGCTGGCTGAAGAGCGCCTCTCTGTTCAAGGCCCGGTTGCTGAGCGGGAAGGGGAGCCGAGCGGTTGCTATAGAGACCCCGGTGTAAGCAAAGATTAATATGGAGGGGGGGAAAAGGCATCCAATCTGCCCAGTGCGACATTTCGACTCACAATCATTGTGTCTCAAAGCAAAGGGTGGAAAAGGAGAGGGAAAGCATCCCAGTAAGGTGTTGCGGGAACGTTAGGGGGGAAAAGCCCAAGAAACGGGGTGCAAAACGAGATCATTCGCCTTTGGGACCGCCAAATAAGACACACACCCCTGGAACCCAGAGGGGCCGCCTTCAGAACAGATCCTAGTTTTGTTGTTTCTCAAGCTTTCTTTAAAAAAAAAAAAAAAAACCAACAACACGTCCCCTTCTTGGAAAACCTAAAAACGTCCCGCCCGCCCTCAGCAAGGCCTGTGCCGCCTTGCAAGAAAAAGGAGCAAGAGAAGGCAACAAAACCCAGTCATTTTGTTTCAAATCTCAACCATCACAAATAAAAACAAAGCAAGGCATTTGCAAATATTGTGGGTGGGGGAGAGAGATTTGTTCTAATCTATTTCATACGACTCTACCGTGAAGCAATGAGTTGCATGCCAAGGAACCCAATAGTAAAATTAGACCGTTTGAGATACTTTTTTCTCTCTTTCCAAACGGCAAATGCTTTCCTTTCAATCCTGGTTCTTTCTCTTAGCGTTGCGGGGGGGGGGGGGGGGCATTCCAGTGTCTTAAGAATTACCATTCTGCACAGACCGCTCTTTCAACTGGGGATAGACATGAACGGATGATGGCTCCATATTTATTACCTGGCTTGCTGTCGGGCACCAGAGAGGGTGACCCTCCCCTGGTGCAGCGACGCACGATGAGGGTTCAATAGGCCAAGAGGAATCCTTCTATCGGGGTTCAGTTGCTTCCCTCGCAGGAGGAGGAACTGAGCACCACCTTGTGCAAGGGCTTTAAGCATCACAGGCTTTGCGCTCTATCCCACTGCGTGAGGTGTCTGCCTCCATGCCGTTTGCTGGCCGTTATTTCTTTCATTTATTCCCCACGGCCCTGTCTCACTTCTCTTTCTTTCTTTTTTTAAGCCTTAAGAGGGCAAATACACATAATAGGTCATTCATAACAGTCATAACTGCCATTTTGACTTTTCCCAAGAATTTTGCCAGGGGCTACTAGAGTTACCTCACCCTCATCCATAGAGAAATTTTATTTATTTTTATTTATTTTTCCGGCTTTTACCCCGCCCATCTAGATTCAATGAATCTACTCTGGGCGGCTTACATTCCGAATATAAAACAAAATTTAAAACAAACAATATCAGACAACATAGAGATAAGCAAAGACCAAGATGGTAAGACTTAGGAAATTAAGAAATGGAAGGGAGGAAGGCCTTCCAGAAAGGAAGAGAACCCTTTTCGAACTGGTGCTTAAGCATTTAACAGCCACACAGCTAAGGAGAAAAGAAGGTGACACAATAGAAGTCAGTTACTGTTGGCTCAGGTATAGTACAAGTGAGAAGGATCTTGGAATTGTTGTAGAGCAAAAGCTGAACATGAGCCAACAGGGTGATGTGGCTGCAAAAAAGGCAAGTACGATTTTAGGCTGCATTAACAGAAGTATAGTCTCCAAATCCCATGAAGTCCCCTTCTGTTCAGCACTGATTAGGCCTCATCTAGAGTACTTTGTCCAGTTCTGGGCACTACACTTTAAAAAGGATGCCAACAAATTGGAGCAAGTTGAGAGGAGGGCTGCAAGGATGATCAGGGGACTGGAAACCACGCCCAATGAGGAAAGACCGAAAGAACTGGACCTTTAGCCTTGAGAAAGAAGACAGAGGGGGGGGAAAGGATAGCACTTTTCAAATACTTGAAAGGAAGTCATACAGAGGAGAGGCAGAATCTGTTCTCGTTCATCTCAGAGTGCAGGACACGTAATAATGGGCTCAAGTTTCATGAAGCCAGATTTCGGCTGAATATCAGGAAAAACTTCTTAACCGTTAGAGCAGTGGGACAAAGGAACTGACGCCTTGGGGAGGTGGCGAGCGCTCCAACGCTGGAGGCCTTCAAGAGAAAACTGGACCACCCTCTGTCAGATCTGCTTGGATTTGGACTCCTGCCTTGAGCAGGCGGTTGGACTCAATTGCCTGATAGGCCCCCTTCCAACTCCATGATGCTAGGATTCTAATTCATGTCCCCCCCACCCCACCCCTGGTCTTATTTTCATTAAAAAAAACAACAACACTTGCCATTGAACAAAACTTGATGGCTCTCGTTCCAGGTCCCGATTGTTCAAATGGAGCCCCCACAACTGTAGGCACAAATGTTCCAGGCAGGCGGCCAGTGCACACACACACACCGCAGCTGCACAAACCCCACCCACAATGCACAAACGGTGCCCCCATTCCTTGAGCGTGCACAGGAGCGGCTCCCGAAACCCCGAAGAGGGCTAGTGAGTTCAACACAGGGTCCCTGCCCCCACGCACAGCCAGCGAGGCTGCTCTTGCACCATCGGCCACCACCAAAACTCCCAGAGCAGGAGAAATAAAAACCAAAGCCAGCGTAAAACGACGCTCTCTCGGAGCAGCCGCCATTCAGGAAAGTGGGGAGCCAAGCGTCTGCGTCGCGTGGGACTCGTCTCAGGCAACACGTTTGGGAGAAAACGAGGAGAAGTTCTCTGGAGGAGGGGGGCCAGAAATTAAAAGATGAATGTGCCGGAGCAGGTTTCTGATCGCCAGAAACTCGAGCAGATTGGCTGCTGGTTTCTTGAAAGCCTTGCCATCTTTTTTCAGGCAAGGATCTGGTGCCCAGCCAAGGCTAAATATACCCTTATTTCCCTCCTCGAGAGCAAAAGGTTGGATGAATGATACTACGCGGCTGGGGAGATGCATTACTCACCCAGGGGGAACGTGGGCAGCCCATGTCTCACGTGCCAGGCTGGCAGGAGACCGTGGAGAGGAAGAGTCACTCCTCCTTTCTCTTCCACCAGCTCCATCTCATGTGGAAGGTGCAATGGTAGAAGCCTCGACTGAAATTTAGGAGGCCTGGGTTCAAGTCACGACGCGGCCATGGAACTCCTTGAGCTAGTCGTCTTTTCTCTCCATCTTCCCCCACCCCCCCGCACTTATGGACTCTGGTATCAAATGTCATCCTTTCCTCTCTCTTGTCCCCCTGGAGCCCTTTGGGATGCTCAAAACCAGCTCTGGGGGTTATCTCAGCCTTTGGCATCAGACGGCTGAGATGAACAAGGGGCTTCAGAAGGAACCAATGAAGGCCGTTGAGCCCTGTACCTTGAGCCCAGGATTCCTCTTTTTTAAAACATTATTTATGCACCTGCTGGAACAGAATATGGCTGGGGCCCAGATAGACTCCTGACAATTGCCTGCACATACAGGGGGGGACTTCTCTCTGAACAAAATGCACAAGCTGGTGAAACCTTTGTAAGACCACTAAAAAAATGAACAAGGACCACATGGCCTTTCTATTCCCCACCCCCTCAACTGGATTCCCTTTTCCTCCAAGCCATAAGTAGGAACTTACTAGGTGCCATCAAGTCAATTCTGATTTATGGAGACCCTTTTCCAGAAATGATTTCCCATTCCCTTCTTCTGGGGGTGCCCTAGGACTGTGCAGCTTGCCCAAGGCCACCCAGGCTGGCTCTTCTCTGGGGAAGCAAAGTGGGGAATCACACTCCCAACCTCTGACTCCACATCCAGGTACCCAACTCATGAGCTACCCAGTCAGCTTTTGGGGGGTAAAAAACCGGGGGGGGATTTGTAATTAGCAATTCACTTTCTAAATCAGCCAGAGGACCTCCGCCCCCAACCACCACCCCATTTTGCAAACCAGGGGTGGCCTTAGAAAACTCGCCTCCAGATCCAGCTACATCGCCCGTGTTTTGGCCAAGTAGGTGGAATCCAGGAAGGCTGTGAAAGGAGTTGGCAACAGGTGGTTGGCACCAGGGTGGGAATAGATAACCAGGCCTGAAATTAGACGAGGAGAGGACGACGCGGGGGGAAGCTGACAAAGCCCACCCTGGCCCTGAGAAGCGAGATCTGCATTTAGACAGCTTTCAGTTCCAGCATCTCTAATTATTCGTTCCCGTGACCCGCTCCGAGAGCTGTGTGACAGGGCAGGCTATAAATAATCATTGCTCACAATGAATAAAACAGGAGCCGACTGGCCCGGCTCCAGCCGCCGAAATGCCTCTTCAAAAATGACCAACCTCGCCTTCCACCAAGAGGACCGGTTGTTTCCAACCGTCGCTGCCTGAAAGCAAGGGTTTTGCAATTACACGTTCCAGGTTGCAGAGTTTCAGCAGGTAAACAGCCGCTTGATCTTGACACCTGCAATTTCCCATAGTAACAGCTGGAACCGGAGCAAACCAGCCGGGTCCCAGAACGGAGGTGCATCTTTCCTCCAGCTAGAGGGAGAAGCTGGCAAGCAAGCCCCCAGCTCCCCCTCTGTCTGCATCAACAGCCATGGAGTTTCCAGGTTGTTCAGCGCTCTTGGGTTTTGGAAACAACGATTTTCAGGGACACCAACCAAGAGTCTTGTGGTATCTCAAAGGGGAACAGGTGGCTTTGTGTGTGTGTGTGTGTGTGTGTATCATGGACCACATCTCCAGATAAAACCTTGACTTCCTATCAAGTCTCACCAGTAACTTGACTCGGACTCTACTCAGTTCCCCCCCCCCCCCCCCAATGATTCAGACTCAACTCGCAGCTCAGAACCCACCCACCCTTTCTGGGGGGGGGGGAAATGTTTTTAATAGGGACTCAAACTTGGGACCAAAAACTCAGACCTGGACCCAAAGACTTGCAATATCTCTTCCAGAATGCAATAAAGACATTTCGGTTGTGGAGACCTGTGTTTCACCTTTCCAAAAGCCCACACAAAAATATTGTTCAGTTCCATCACATTTTTAAAGTTGCTTGATATACCCTGACTTTCTAATTTTTATTTTTACTGCAGCTCCCAGGTTTGGGGGTGAGGGTTTTTTCTTCTTCCCCCTTTTAAAATCACAGTTATGTTCCTGTGCTTACAGTTTTATGACATGGAAGTTTTATGGTGCACCCTTCTGGGCATCTGCTAGCCATAAGGTACGACTCATGAAAGAGACATAAAATAAGTGATAAAATAGCTGCTGGGGCGTCAGGCTGACTTCATGCCACTTCTGTGCTAATTTTGCTGCTGATACTCAACAAAGACCAACAAACTAGCAGGAGACAAAATCCTTCTGTGAGCGGGATGTTATTTCAGTGGCTTTCACCCTTTAGGAAAAAGCTGTGGCTGCCATTCAGAAAATGTAGTCTTTACTTTGAGACCCCAGTAGAGCGTGGAAGAGATAAATTTGTATCTTTTTTTGTACACAAACACACACACACATGTCAACACTCTTGATTAAGAAAACCAAACTGGAATAAATGGATCCATTGTGACTGCTGCTCCCTCCTTTTGTGATCAAGCAACATTTTCACTGGATAATTAAATTGCATTAATTGCTGCTAATTGGCATGCCCTTTAAAAATACAGTTTGCTAGTTTTAAGCTCCGTAGCAATTACAGTATCTTTATGGGGTTGAATTGAATTTTTGAATGCCTTTGTTAAGTGGGATAAAATGTTTATTAATTGCTAGTTACACGAGATTTAGGGAGGAGCAGGCAGGGGAAAATGTGTTCACGTAGGAGGGAGTCGTGTATGCAGCCCTGTCCAGCATAGCCAGTGGTACTGGATGATGGGACTTGGAGTCCAAAAGTCCCCTCTTTTAGACCACAAACTTCCTCTTGAACTGGCAATATTGTTCTGAAGACACTTAGTCGAAACAAGCAAAGAAAGGAGCCACCCAATGTTCTGGTGAACACTCGTTCATAGCAGTGCAAAAGAGGGTGGTGTACCATGCTTTGTGGACCCAGGAAGACTGCATCAGAACAGCTTGGCCAAGGGGAAGGGAGGGTGTCACAGCCAGAGTAAAACACCAGGAGGGGAGCCCACAAACACACCACCCTCTTAGAGCTTTGGGGACTTTCCTTGTCCTCGAGATATAAAGTGACAATACCAGGCGTAGAGGCAAGTTTCTGCAAGCTGCCGCTGCTAATCACAGCTAATTGATGGAGTGAGAGAGAGCCTCTCAAGGGACGAGGAAGCAGGGGGTGTGACTGAGACCTCTCTCGGCAACTCGCCAATTAGCCACAATTAGCCCCAGCAAACACGGGCCAACCTTACGTGAACATCAAGGGCCGACCTCCCCTCGTCTTCTGTACAAACCCCAGTGGTTGTGGGTGGCAATCTATAAATACTGCTCTTTCCTTTGGAGAGAACAAATACATGTGACAGATTCCCCCCCCCCCCCGAATTTTTAAAATTACCATTCCCTGAGCCCACACTCATTCAACCAATAATGAGACGGGAGGGGAGGTTTGGATAAATAACATCATGGGTGGTTTCCATGGAGATGTTGATGATCGCAGAGCATTATCCTAATGACAGCCAATGCCATCCCGTTAGCTGTTGCAATCAAATGCTTTTAGCTGTCGTCTGCACAGAGAGGGGAAAGCAGCAGCTTCTTCCTTCCCATAAGAATCTGACAGAGAAGGACAAAGAGATTGGATGGTGGTGCATTTGGAAGACAGTTTTTATCCGGGACCAGACACATTCACCGATGACAGATTTACTGCCAGTTATCAGCCGCGATCCTCCCTATTTAGAGACAGTCTACCTGCATTGGCCACGGGACAGAGGCAGGGAAGAAGAGGAGAGTCTCCTGTCTTTCCCAAAAGCATCGGCCTGGGCGCTTGGTCAAAGCTTGAAATCGTGGGGCCGATAACTGCTGAGATTTTAGGGTCAGAAGAAGGGCTGGAAGGGGTTTCTAGCAGTCAAGGTCGAGCATCCCATGCATGAGAAGAGAAGCCAGTAAGAGGCAAAGCAAGAGAAGTTGGATGCATCTACCCCGGCCAACAAGTTAGGGGCACAAATATCTGGCTTGTAACCGAGCTGGGAGGGAAAATTGGAAAGGGCCAGGGAAAGGTTTTTGAATGCTCTCTGCGTGTGCACGTGAATGCACATGCGTGCTAAGCAACAAGTATACACAGTCATAGTGACAGGCAGTTATTTGGTCCTCCTCACCTGTCAACGGTAGGAGTAATTCAATGTGACACCAAAAATGTCACGGCCTGTCTTAGCGTGCTTACATTATATCCTCACAGAAAATTAATTCATTATTACTGAACTGTTAAGAAAAAAAAGACAACCTTAATTCATTAGGTGGTAATTAACTCAATACTAACTTGCCTTAAGTTTTAAATTTTTAAAATAAATCAATTAGCATTGCTACAAGTGGCGGAAAATGCCCAACTCCCCCACAATTATAATAATAATAATTGTGTGCCATCAAGTCAATTCTGACTTATGGTGACCTTTTCTGGGGTTTTCCGTGAGAGAAGTGGTTTCCCCTTTTCTTCTGGGGGTGTGCAGCTTACCCAAGGCCATACAGGCTCATTTTCCTTCTTGGAGACACAGTGGAGGAATCGAACTCCCAACCTCTGACTCCGGAGCCAAAGACCTAAACTACTGATCTATCCAGCCCTCATTGCCACTCCCAAAATGACAAAATAAATATTAACAATTTATCAGAGAGAGAGAGAGAGAGAGCACATGTATATATTGGCATTGAAGAATGAAGACAATTTTTTAAACCATTGCTGGAAATTTTAACACCCGAAGAGCAGTAAATTAATTTTGAGCCATTTACTCCCAAGCTCCGAGCTGTTGTTATTCCCAGGCTCTTTTTCCAAGGCTCGCATCCTGTCTTTACGTGCCACCTCTCCCCCAACCAGTTCTGCTATCGTGACTCTAATGAACCTCCTAAAGCTTTTAGCTGCAAGCTGGAAGGGGGGGAGGGAGCAATTCAACATTGCATTTAATGGTAAATATGTATTTTATTGCCAAGCACAGCTTTTAAGAAGATTATTGCATACAACTCTATGAAGGAGAGGTCATAATCTCTGCCATTGATTTATGACTGCTTTCTGTCTAGGCCTATTTAGCTACATGCATGGCTGATGTTTTGATGGCGACTAATGGGGGAACGCTTCCAGAGAGAGAGAGATTGAGAGAGAGATTTCATCCCTTTTGCAAGGATGGCAAACGTTACATTCATCCCCCGTCTCCTGAAACCTCAGCGGTGATCTCTCACCATTCGCCTATCTGCAACAACGTACAAGCAAACACAGACAAGTCCCTGCTCTGGAGAGCTTACAATATCAATAGACTCTAGCAGATCCCCTAAGAGGTAAAAGATCAGTCTAAGAACAGTTTCTCTGAATCTGAGGATCACCTTGCACCACTGGGATAAGCACAGCTTCATTGGCATGTCTGAGTTGTCAGCCATGTGGCTCTGAAAGATTTGCGTGCTGGGAAGGAAAACATTATGGGAGGGGGAAACATATGTTTGGTGTAATATATGATGTGACCCTTGAATGCTCTGAAAGAAAGAGGAAAGCAGATGGTCAGAGAAACAGGAAGCTGATAAGGGGATCAACGTTTCCAGAGCATGCGGTGTAGAGGTCCAAGCTGACATTAACTGCAGGAACACTGTTAAGTTACACCCTTTGCAAACAGAAGCCATGGGGTGCACCAGGAGCGGCAAGACTGGAAAGATGAATTTACAGTACAGTACGTGTGAATTTAACACCCATACCCGCTCATTATGGCTCTCATGGAAAATCTCCCCAAATGGCTGTTTGGGTCCAAAAGGGGAACAATGTTTGAGAGAAGGGTTTTTGTTTTTTGGTCGATGGTCTGATGTGGTTCCTGTCTGAAGTTTTCAAGATGGACCTAATTGTTTTTGTTAGGCACCATCAAATCACTTCCCTCCTAAGGTTTTTGAGGGTCTGTGAAAAGCTCAAGGAATCGATTACTATGGCCACAGCCCCCACCCAAGTCAATGTCCATGGCTGACCAGGGACTTGAACCCGGGTCTCCTGAGTCTGGCTCTTTACCCACTCACTACCTCACTCTGGCTCATACAATAATGGCATGGATGTAAATTACTTCACATCTAGTTTAAGTCTAAAGAGTCAAGCCAAAGTCTTCATGGAAAAAAAAAAGGAGGCTGGAAAAGAGACTTGAAGCAACTGTGAAAAAGCCCAGGAGTCTTGTGCTACCCGAGAGCCTCACCATTTCGTTTGGCAAAAGGTTTGGCGGGATGCAACCCACAGAGGCCAAATGCTTCATGTTCCTGCCACCCGAGACGAGCATGGCTAATCTAGTCTTACTACCCCACAAAATCCTGAAGCAACAACATCTTTAGGCCCTTCCAGTTGCCATAATGGGACTCCCAAAATCTGTGAACTGGGCAAGTGGGGGAGATCAGGGGAGGGGCCACTGACTCCCCATTACATCTGTCTTCCTACTGGGACAGAAACGGTGTGGAAGACACAGAGCTAACCAGAGCAGACCATGACCAGCAGCTCCTGATCCAGGCACTGGGATTGATGCCGCTCCCAGTTTTGGGACAGTACCCAAAGAGTGCCTCAGGGGTGGGACTGGTCTTTGCCCCACTGCCAGGAACATGCTAGAGAGACCCTAAGCAGACAAGAGAATGTCCATGGCCCATTTTAGCCAGGATAGAGGGTCGTATGTGCAGGATCTGTTCCCCCGCTTCCCCCCTTGGGGGAAAACTCCATGCAAACTTAGATAAGCACTCCATGATTGCCCATTGCAGGAGTAGAGGGAAAAATTCGAAAAGCTGGGTCACACACAACCTTTACTCAGACCAAACAACACACTACAAAAGCTTTTGATTCTCAACTGTTAGAGAAGTATGACGATGGAACCAATAACCACAGGGGAAGGCGGTGAGCGCTCCAATGCTAGAGGCATTTAAGAGAAAATCAGACCACCATCTGTCCGATCTGCTTTGATTGGGATCCTTGCCTTGAGCAGAGGGTGAGACTCGATGGCCTTCGAGGCCCTTTCCAATGCCATTATTCTGTGATTCCTCCAGGATTCTTTCATCACACAGAAAAATAACCAGCGGGAAGGGAGAAGTGTCTTACCTTTTTCTGAGCTGCTATTTGCTAGGGGAAAAAAATCACACAGGCAGCTTTATCTGAATTAGGGAAGAAATAATAAGAGATCCCTCCAGA
Organism: Intellagama lesueurii; assembly: GCA_037013535.1. Lineage (NCBI taxonomy): Eukaryota > Metazoa > Chordata > Lepidosauria > Squamata > Agamidae > Intellagama > Intellagama lesueurii. Next base: position 1,388,841 of record JBAJHW010000012.1, read on the forward strand.
CCCACACACAACATGGGAGGAAAGAATGGAGCGGACAACCTGCACCCCTCCAGATCTTGGACTACAAATACCAGCATTTCGTGGCTGCTCAGGCCAGAGCCAATGGGAATACTGGTGGCCCAGCAACATCTGAAAGGCTGCATCTTGTGCACCTCTTGGGGGGGGGGGGGGGTGTCACGGGTGCAAAGAATGCAGGAGATGGGGACCTAGCCTGAAATATATTCACCTTCTAGCTCGGAGCAGACTTCCCCTTCTCTGAAGCCTCAAACAAAAGTGGTCCTTGGCCGCCAGAATGGTTAATTATTCATACCGAGATGTCGATAAAACACCTGCAGGACATTAATAGGGTTTAATCAAGATTGATTCAAGGCCCGCAAAGAAAGAAGGGAGGGGAGAAAGAATACCCCTTTGTTCGGGTCAAAAGTAATCAGCAAACAAATTAACCAACTCTGTTACCTGGCCTGGCTATCAGAAATCATTCTTCTTGTTTAGCTTTTTTTTTTTTTTTTTTTTTTTTAAAGCTTTTCTGTTTCCATTTTTTGTGTGTGTGGCCAAAATCTTATTGCAAAATATTGTGGAGTGGGCAGCTTTTGCATTTTGCCTTCTGTCCATCTGGCACATGCACAGGGACACCACGAGTGGTGACCAAAGCCTGCCACAGACTACCTTCTGCAATTGTGGATTTGTGCACCAGAGGCACTGAAATATTTTGAAGGCCAACACAAGAGCAAACAAAAACACTGATGGAAATATTTATCTGTCCGTCTACCTCCTCCAAAGCATCTCCCAAAGCATTTCTGAAATATTATGCCCAAATTCAGGGAACAAAACAAGAGGAAGACGATGAACAAAAGGAGGAATTAGGACAAATGTAATCTATGAGCTACAAGGAAAAAGCTGTGCTTTTTGTTGTTTTGGTTTGTTTTGGTTTTCGGCATATCCAACATCTTAGTCATGGCAAGTGGAATTTCGACGACTCTGGCCTTTTCTCTTTCTCCCATCACACAATTGTGATCTTCACAATTTTCAGTGCTACTCTACCTTCTGCCAAAGGTGGTGAACAAGCAGGGGAGGTTCCCCCCCCCCAAATCTCCCTCCCACAAACCCTTCCAAAACCAGAAAGAAAGCAAAGAATTGCTGGCTAAGAGCAAGCTTTCCCCACCCACCTAACCCTAACCCTAACCCTAACCCTAACCACCCAAAATCCTTCTGCACCACTGCAGAGTTCTGGCCAAACCAGAAGGTGCCCACTCAGAATGCGTGGCATTCCTTCAGCCTTTGCAGTGGACAAACAGAGCAGGAAAAGGGACGTTGGTTTGTTTTATTGCCATTTTGCTCCAGGGAAAGACAGAGAGGAAGGAAAAGAGGCCCACGCCTTCCCTGGGCTGGCCAAAAACACAAACACCACATTCAGAAATGAGAACGGCCCTCCTGCCTGACAGAGACACAGGACCTAGAAGTTTAATTCGCGCAGCAAGGAAACGGCTGTCCTTTTCTGTCTGCTCGAAAAATGGATCAGAGCCTGAAAGTGCCCTTCAACCGGTATTTGAGATCATCACCTAGATTCTCCTTCTGGAACCTTCTTCTGCAAACACAGATTTTGTAGGTCAAGAAGACAGCTTTGGTATGGAAAACGAGGGGTGAACCTAACAAATCAAAATGTTAAAAGTAACAAACCCACATTTTGAAAGAAGGGCTCACATGTTTTTATCAGCAGTTTGTAGCAGGGTGATAGCTACGATGGGGTGAGATGGTGTTTACAAAAGACTGCTGTTTAGTCATCTAGAGATTATTGCTGCTCGCCATAGGCAACCAAGTAAGTGGCTGCTTATACTATAGATTTAAACAGGATCAGAAAATCTTTTAGGTTGATGTCCTCTGGCTAGCTAGATCTGACTAAATCGGCTAACTCTCTATAAATGAGACACACTGCACCCAATTCTTTAAAATAAAAAGTGTCTTATACAAGTTATTAGAATTTCAAATGAAGGTTCATTTACCTTCAAGGCATGAATAAGCTGACTTGAAGATCTCTCTCTCTCTCTCTCTCTCTCTCTCTCTGCAGCATCTGACATTTCTGATACAACAGTGAGTCACCTCTAAGCACAGATAGTTACCGAACAAGGGAAAAAATACTGATTTCTTTCTTTTTGAAAAAAGAAAGCTAGAAACTCTGAAACATCTCATTTCACAGAGAAAGGGTCTGAACTGTCTATCAGAATTTCAGGACCTACACAGGCATGTTAGCATTTTGGGGGGGAAAAATCTTCAAAGTAACTTCCAAGGTTATGCCGCAGTTCCCTGCAAGGGGAAAAAATTGTTTAGACCCCAGCCTCATAGGAAAAAGGGTTCTCCTTTTTCTGGAGTTGATACTGTGAATCCATGGGAGAGCAGAGATGTCATCTTCCTGAGAATCAGACAGGCATTTTTTAAAAAGCAAGTTTCTAGTCCTTATGGATACGTCTAAAACTGTGCAGGCGATGCCGGCTGCTTCAGCAATCAGAAGGTGGTAGACAAAGATCTCCAGGAGCCAAGGATATGAAGAAGAATGAATTATGCAAACTAAGAAAGCGTTCTGCATAATTTATACAGGTCACAGAGTGCGGCTCGTCTGTGTGCAGGGTTTAATTTTGTTTTGCTAAGTCTCCGTCGCTTCAGAACGCAAGGCGGGCCTTGCCAAGATCATCCTGTCTTGAGGAGTCTGAGAAAGGAAAGCTGCTGACATATTCCGAAGGAGAGGAAGTCACTGGGTGTAATTAAGGGAGTTAATCAGTGTTGGAAGCAACAAATTAGACTTTTTCTTATCCTTGGGGGAAGAGGAGGCCAGGCCAGCCCTCTTCCATTCTTGTTTTGAACTCACAAGGGAGAGTTTGTTTTCCCCACTTCTGTTTCCACCCTTATCAGAGTGACTGAGCCAACCCTATCACTGCACTAAACACAGCTGCAAGGAGGAGCAGCTCATAAATCAGCCACGACATTTATATGATGCGTTCGATTAGGAACTGGCAAATGACACGACATGGCCGGGCTGCGAGGAAATGGCCAGCGACCCACAAGAGAACAAGTTTATAATTAAAGGCCTGTCCTCTGCTTCAGCTTTGAGGGGGTCATCCTGTGGCCCAGGGCAGGACGGCAGCAGAATGAACCTGGCCCCGAAGGAGGTTGCCTGTCGTGTCTCTGCATAAGCTGTTGCTTCCGGCTAAGAAGTGTGCTCAGAGCAGTGAGCAGAGCGGAGCCGGAGAGGTCCCTCTCTGGCGCTCTCACACACCTGGAGCAGGCAGACCCAGCTCCAGAGAGGAGTGGCGTAAAGGCACGTCCAGATTCTAGAGCATGGGTTCAAAGTGATGGATTCCCATTAATGATTTCCCATTAACCAGCAAGGGTTCAAAGTGTTTCAACCAGGAGTTTGCAAGCCTCTCTCTCTCTCTCCCCTTCCCAAAATCTTTCAAAAGAACACTTTGCAGACATGCATGTAATTTGCTCTCTGCCCATAACAGATGCATCTGAGATCATCAGACGATAAAAGAACAAAGAGTAATGGAGGCAAGCCTGTGACTTACACAGAAATTGAGGTCAGTCCATCAGTCCTACCGTGAACGATTTGCAGCCCTCTCCTTATTTCTAAAACACTTATTTACAGTAATGAGAGCTAGGAACTTGTTTAGAATTTGGGAACAAGGCTCGGTTTGCTACCTATGCAAGTGCATCCACCCAGACTCTGCCTTCTGCCGGTTGGAAGGCTCTCCTTTCAAACCCATTTCTTCTCATGGTTTCAGCAGGGAGCAAGACACCAAAACGGTCTCCCTCAAGTTTTGGATCTCCTCATTAATTCTGAAGCTGTCGCTGACTGATCCAGACACTTGTCTGTGTCTTTGCAAATCACTTATCCTGGATCTGCATTTGTTGCTTCAATGTCTGTCCTCTTAAATCAGGCAGGGACACGATCTGAGTCCCCAGCCACCCAATAATTTGGGTTCTTTGTGGGGTGGGGGGGGTGGGGGACTGCAGAACGCCTTGTGGTGATCCGACTTGTAGAATATTTGCTATTTCCCTCCTTCCAACCCGCTATCATCAGTTTCACGATCGCATCATTTGCATTTAATTTATAGAACCTTTTTTTTTACAGGGAACTGGCATTTAAATATCAAAAGTGGGGAAGGGGAAGAACCTTGTTTGCTTGTTGCCTAACCATGGTGAAGAGTTCCGTGTCACCTTGAAGCCTGACAAGTTTGATCTGGCATTACAAGTCATTCAGGAGCTGGGGCCCACCTTGTGGGACACCAGTGGCTCCTGAAGAAGTGGGCTGTAGCCCGCAACAGAAAAAAGGTTAGCCGTCAAGATGCCACAGACCGTGTTTTGTCCTTCAGATGGTTTCAGAAGAAGTGCTGGACGCATCTGGTGTTTGCCCTGTGATGAACTCCATTGGGGTGTCTCTGTGAGGTCAGCACCTGGACAGAAAACTGCCGGGGCTCACGCACAAGATGGCCAATTGATATGTATCTGGTGGTGGTGGTGGATGGGTTGCTTGGCTCAATTTCCACTTGTTTCTATTTTTTATTTTGAAGAACTATGAGCCGTGGACCTCTCCACCCTGGCGAAGGATGCTCTGAAGGCAAAAGGAGGCAGCCGACTTCCTGCTTGAGATCATACTATCTAGGTTGGGGCCTTGGTAACTAGGCTCTCGGGATTTCCCCACGAACACCAGAAAAAGTTGAATAATAAAGCAAAAAGCAAAGTGTGCTGCTTATTTACTGCCCCATAGGGCTTAAAGCACTTTCGGGGTGGTTTATACTTTTAATTATACAGGTTACACTTTGCACAGACACACTGGTGATTTGGGTACTCAATTTACTGACCTTGGAAGGACGGAAGGTTGAATGAACCTCGAGCCAGCTACCTGAGCTTGGCTCAAGCTCAGGTTCTAAGCAGAATCTGCACTGCAGTGCTGCAGTTTCACCACTGAGTCATGAAGCTCTTCCAACACCCTCACTCTGCTCCTTCGTCAAATATTTCTCATTCTTTCTTCACTTGACGAACACCAAGTTCTCAGATGCTTGGCCTCCCCCTTCCCCCGAAACCAAAAGGCCCTACCTCCTACCATCAAGACTATGGGGCAGATCCCTTGCTTTTATCCTCTCTTGGTAATATGCACAAGCTCAGAGACCATCCACTAATGATTTCCTATTAACCAGCTCTGGGCATTACGTCTTGCAAGCAGGCAACCATTTCCTCCAAGCTCCACAGACCATGGGGCTGGGGGCGGGGCAGGGAACCCACCCTGGCCAAGATTTCCTGCCTCTCCATTTTCCTGTCGCTTCACACATTTCCTACTGCCTAATCAAGGAGGGCTTGCCTTGTCATTTTCAGAATTTTTCTGCCTGCATTGCAATGAAAACACGACACAAAACAGCCCTCCCAAATTAAAAACTCAGGGGAGAGAACAGACCTTGAAGTCAAGAGTCACAAAAAACAGCTTTATCTAAAGCACTCCTCAGTTACCAGTGATTATATTCCCCAAGGACACAGGCAGAAGAGCCTGCCTCTCCTCCAGCTGTTGTCCTCAAACCCGGAGAGGAGGGGCCAGATGTTACCCTAGCCAATGTGTCAGCAGCGAGCGGACAGTCAACATGGCCAAAGTGCTTAAGTGCTGCCCGAGGAACCCTGTCTCTCTCTGTGTGTCTATGGGAACGTCCATGTCCAGCAACGTATAGAGCAATAATAACACTGTGGAGCTGAAAGGGACTCTAAAGGTCATCTAGTCCGGCCCTGGCCAGTGCAAGAATCCAACCCTAAGCCATTTATGGCAGATAACCGTTCAGCCTCTGTTGGAAAACCTCCAGAAAAGAAGGATCCACCATCATTCAAGGCCATCTGGTCCACTGTGGAGTGCTCTTAACCATCAGGAAGTTCTACTCAAAGGGTAAGTAGAAATCTCCTATCTCACATTTTGGATCTACTGGTGCACATTCTGCTCTCAAGACCAGCAAAGCCAGCTCTGTCTTCCAGAGAATGTCAGACTAGCAGGTATCCAAAAATGGCTATCATCATTATCACCTCTCAATCTTCTCTGGTCAAGATTAACCCAACAACTTCAGCCATTTTTCTAGTTCCTTTGTCAACTTGGTCTTCCTCTTTCCAGCTTATGGATTGCCATCTTAAACTCGACACAGGACTCCAGGGTGAGATATGAGCAAAGCATTTTGCATAAACCAAATCACAAACAGATTTTCATGATAGCTGCTTTATTCCTCCCCACCCCCACCCTAAATGTGAGATGGATGGACCCCAAATTTAATTTGGACAGAAACAGAAATGCAGGGTAAGGAAGAAAGAATTGAAAGTATATTGTTTAAAGAAAAAATTGGAGAAGAGATTAAAAAGATTACTAACCCTTTCCTTAAAAATAGGTTAGAAAATTGGAAAAAGTTTAGAGTTATATTGAGCCCACCGATCTCTCCTTTATCCCAGGTGGTGGATTTAAAGAACTTTCCAGAAAATCTTTAAAAAAAATTAATTAAAAAAAAGAAGAAGAAGAAGAAATCTCCCAGATTCCCATGCCTATGAGAAAGCAGAAGCTGTAGTCCAAAAAATTTAACTTTTCCAGGTTCTGGTTGAGCCCAGTTATGGGTCTCAATGAACCTCTTTATGTGATATGCCTCTTGATTTATCAAATGACAAATGACAGGAAACCTTCTTATACCATGCGGCCTTGTCCTGATTTTTCCTGAACTATAAGATACCATAGAATGGCCAATCAGGGTATCAACAGAAGACCAACATGAGTTCTTGTACCCCTGAGTACAAAGATACTTCTGATCAACCACCAACAAAGCCAGAACGCTGGACCCAGTGGACCAATTAACATCCTGTTAATTAACATCTTGACCCTAAAAGCACTGCAGGGAGAAGGAACTGTAAAGTCTGAAGGCCCAAACCTCTCAAGTGGCTTCCCTCTCCTGCAAAATCCGAACAGGTTTGCATTTAAGCATTTGCCGGCTACGAAAACACTGCAGATACCTTTACCGGCTGGATTCTGTCCATCAAGCAAAAGCTGAGCCACCTTAGAGAAGTCAATTGGCCCCCTGGGCTTTCTTGCTCGGTTTCCATAAAGCTGACTGGTAAAAAAATAAAGAGACAGACAAGCCTCTTGTTCAGTAGGAGAACTTCAACGTCTTTCAAAATCCTTGCTTCGTCTCGCCTTTGAACACTGCAGAACACTGACGAGACAGCGCTCGTCCTTCGCAACCGTGCGCTTCCCATGTCAAAAAGACCTGCGTCTCGCATCGCAGAATTCAAGACGCAGGGCTGGGTAAAAAGGCAGCTACTTGAGTGTGACTTCAACCCCCTGCATTCGGGTGGTTCGCAGGGGGGGGGGGAATTAGGTGCCTTTCATGCAGAAGGTGGCCGGTTCATTCCCAGGCATCCCTCGACAGGGGTGGGGACAGATCCTGCCTCAGATCTTGGCGAACCATCGCTCTCAGTAGGAGCTGGCCATATCAGGCTGGAAAATCCTTCCCAGCAGGAAACTGGCATCATGTGCAGCCAAGTCACTTCCAAAACCCCTATGAATTAGCTCCGAAAGGTCCAATCATTAACAGCCCCACTCAGCATTATTTTTGACTGCAGCTATTCTTGCCTTCCCATAATATGCCCCAAATAAAATGTCCTCCATTTAGAAATTTATTTCCCCCTTTGGGCTTGATTTGGTTTGGAAGCCACTTGTTTATCTTTCTGGTGGCCAATGGTAACAGCAAAGCTCTCCTCCAACACTATGCTTCGAATGAACTGTAGACCTTGCTGAGGACGTGTCTGTTCCTACCCCCCTTTCAGAGTGTCCCCCCCCCCCCAACTATCGTAGACAGCAAGTCTCCCGACTGCCCTTTACAACAAGTCACCAAAACTCAGGATCCAACAGCAATTTCTACTAACCCACTTGGGTATGATACGAGTAGTTACAAGCATCCAGTTTACAAAAAGACCAACATTGACCCTATGCAAATTCCTTAATTTGCTCACTTGGACATAATTCTGACTTATGACTGGTGAGCGGCTATTTGCAAATCCAGTCTGAAGCATTTTTCACACCTCCAAAACGCAGGTGCAAAGCACTTGTGCTTTTTGCTTGCAGTTCAGCTTTTCTCCACGTAGGAAGAAAGTGTTAATTTATTTCACTTTTCATTATGCAGGGAATCAAGCACAGTTTAAACCCTGTCAGACTATTGATGCTTTAATTAAGGCCTAGACAGAGCAATATAAGCTTAACTCCCTCTCTTTGATAGCGAAGCCGAAAAGTCCTGGACGTGGTGACACTTTTGGTGCCGGAGAAAAGCAAATCAAAGCCAGAAAACTCTGGAAAATGAAAGCTTCTCCTGCCATCCAAGCCATGGACCCATCTGCTTCACAATTCATATTGAGAATGATATCAGGTAATTACCAGAGGCTCATAAATAAGCAACTGTCTCAGATCACTTCCTACTACAGAAGGGGATGTGCAGCTTTCCAGATTCGAAGACCAGAGTCCAGGTGTCGGCTGCTGCAGAGCGAGAACGGCAGTTAAAATATATCAGTAATGAGAAAAGACAAAATTGATAGTGCAGTCACACTTGGAACGAAACATACAGTTCAGGAGGATAAATGGGGAAAAGTGAGCACGGCAGCCAGAAGGTGAAGCCCATTTCCTACACACACAGAGAGAGCGCTGTTCGGGAAGGGCAGCTTGAAAAGGTGAACAGCAAAGTGTGGGGAAAGAATATGATGAAGTAAAATAAATAAATATATAAATACCTGAGATGGAGAAAGGGAGGGACGTGCCTGTTGGCCTCGCTCAAGAGACTCAAAGGCAGGTTTTCCAATTAAATTTATTGGCAGGAAATTTGGAACAGATAAAAGCCTAGACATCTTTATGGTGTACTCCATAATAATTGGTGGGGTTTGTGCCACAAGGGTTTTAAAAGCATTGCAAAGGAACTCGGAGGAACAGCTCATTCACCACATGCCAAGCACAAGAGCCCGATGGCATCGCAGCTGGGTGGCATGAAGCTATGTGGAAGAACTTATTGACGAGGGACAAGGCATGGAAAGGGGTCCTGCTTTCTTCCTGGAGCCAGCTGTTGGGCCCATGTGATGTTTCTGCCCAAATCCCCACTCTATGCTCCTTCTAAATTTGGGGGGGGGGGCATAAATAGACCTCCCACCTCTTCCTCTTTCTGCACATCACCAACCGAACACAATCAGCTTCCAAAAACACTGAATATTTCATGAAACAGAACCCCAATTCTTATATTTGATTGCCTGCCGCTCTGAGAAATAGGTGACCAAATATAGAACGATCAATAATATACAAAGATAAATGTTTCATTGCTACACATGATTGCAAGTAAAACATGATTTGTCCCAGAGAATGATTGGATACGTTTGCAATTGTCTTTAAACTAAAAATTCAAAGCAAAAGCCCCACAGAGCTGAAGATACTGTGCGGGTTCCTTTTTTTAAAAGACAAGAGTTCTGGGTGAGCCCAGCCAGTGAACCGAGTTCCGCCTGGCCAGAAAATCAACCACAAACAGAACTGGCCCATCACTGGCGTGCATTAAGAAAGCACAGCAGTTCTGCAGGCCAAATATCTTTTCACACAGCTTTCCAGATCCATTTTCTGGTTCTGAGCCCTGCAGGAGGGACTGCCAACCCCAGCGTTCCTTTGCAACCGAGGCAGCAGTGCAGCAGCCATGACAGAAGCATCGCCCGCCTCCCAGCCTGCTTGCTCTTTGCAAACTTGAAAGAGACTCTGATTGTAACCCCCCTCCAATTTCCTCAACTCTGAACAGCGACTGCAGGGGAAACAGGCACAGAACCCAAATAAAAAGCAGCTGTTATGAAAGGAAAAGATGGTGTGTTCTCTAACTCAGCAGCTCTGAGAACCCTCTTCCTGCATGCTTAGAGTTGATGCGAAGTGAACAAGGTCAAGCTACCCACCGACAGTGGGTGTCCCCGAACTTATTTTATTTACAAAACATCTGTCTCTATTCAAACCATGCACAATTTAAAAATGCACAAGCTAAAAGAATGAACAACACACACAAAGAGACACATGTACACTCTACTGAATTCTAGAGAATGAGCAAAAAAAAAACCCCACAAAACCCCCAAATGCATAACCCCCCTGATTTTTTATTTTATGAAGCCATCTCTCACTCCCTGATCTGGGACTAAGTGTGAGCCATAACAAAATTTAAACAGATAGGAATAAAAATAGTTACAAATTAGTATAGGTGTGCAAACATAGAGAAGGGATCATGATAGAACAGAATTAAATGACTGGCCATGAAGTAGTGTTGAATTAAAAGAAAATTTGAACTTGTATTCTCGAAGGCTTTCACGGCTGGGTTCTGATGGTTGTTGTGGGTTTTTCGGGCTCTTTGGCCGTGTTCTGAAGGTTGTTCTTCCTAACGTTTCGCCAGTCTCTGTGACTCCTGTCCTCTGAAGATGCCGGCCACAGAGACTGGCGAAACGTTAGGAAGAACAACCTTCAGAACACGGCCAAAGAGCCCGAAAAACCCACAACAACCAAAATTTGAACTGTTTTGGTTGCTTTTTAAAGGCACAGGTCCAATCCAATAAAAAGCCCCTCCCTGCACAGACAGGCAGTTGCTAAATGCCAGCCAGGATGAAACACTATTTGCCCAAGGGTGGGATGAAGACTGTCACACCTGACCATCCCTCAAGGCAGCAGGGCCTGGAGTAGCTCCACAGCCAAGACAGATCGGCTGCTGAAGTCACACCGAGAAACTTCCACTGAAATCACACACAGGACTTGGGTTTTCAAAATGTTTTGGCCACCACCCGGGTGAAATACCCATCTCCACAAGGTTTATTGCACAGGCAGTTAGCACGTCCTGCTTTGCTGACTGCTGGGGTGGCTGCAGGCGCAGACTCTGAAACGTTGCTGTTCTCCATTTCATCATGAAATTAGGATACCATCCAGAGAGAGAAAGAGAAGAAAGAAAGAAAGACAGACAGACTTTTTGTGAGAGGCTTCTGTTCTGTTTCACAAGCAAGCCGGGCCCCTTCTTTCATTCCAGCAGTTCTGGAAAAATCTTAGTGTATGTAACGTACACTATGTAGTGCCCTTAACTGCTGCCCATAAAGCAACCAACTCAGTCCAGCGAAAAATCAAACCAGTAAAATGTCAAACACAGCAGACCATGTTCTGAAATTCAATTAAAGTTATCCGCCCCAAGCCCTCCAAGTTACAGCCCAACTGATAAAAGACAGTACCAAGGTCACATCCAGAACTGGGAAGCAACTAGCTACCTGTAGCTAGATACCTAGCTAAATTATTAACTGATTAGGTCATTACCAACTAATATTTACTAATTGACTACTTACTTTTTAACATAGCAATTAATGTTAAATTAAAAGCTCTTTGCTTAGTGGTGGCAATAAGATACCAGATAAGTAATCTTAGCAGTTACAAAGTTACTTTTCAGGGGTAACAAGTAACACCTTGTTACTTCCGAATGTTAATTTTCCATTTTAAAGTGTATTGGCAAGGATTTTTCCCTCTGTGTTTTATGCCATTCTCTCAATCCTATACAGCAAAGATATATAATATTCGGTCTTGTTTTTCCTGTCTTTATAAATATTTCTAAGGTGCAGCAACAGAACTGGCCACTAGATGAACGCAGAGAGTATTTATCTGTATCTGGCCTGTTAGCCACAAGCAACTCAACACCCTAATAATAGACAACAAAACACACTGTGTGCATGATCAGAGCATTGATAATCGTAAAAGCAATGTGGCTGTCCAGAAGTAATGAGTAATGCAACAAGCTCCTTTTAAAATGTAACTTTCTGAGCTTTGGTCAGATCGAACAGTACCAACAGCGTACAAACCATAGAGACATGGCCACTTCAACGGGCAAGCCCACTTTAATCGCAGCTACGCAAGAGAAGGGAGCAGCCACTCATTTCAACAGGGCTCCTTCTGCAACCAAAATCACACCATGGCATGTGTCCCCAACGCATCCTCAACACTCGAAATGAGACAGGCAGAAAGCAACATCTGCAGCTGCATGATATTTATCTTTGTTGTGTCGAGAGCAGTGGAAAGTGAACAGGGAGCAACTGCCTCCCTTTTCAAAAGACTGGCTGAAATAAATGCGTTTTGTAACCTGCCAGGTTGTTCCTTAACCCCTTGGCAACCCAAGGGTTACAAGTTACACCATCTGGAACACAGAAGGTCTGTCTTAGCGAGGATGCCAAACATGACTTTCTCCTAAAAACAACGTCCAGAAAGCTGGTCCTCAGCTTCACAGCAAAGACATGTCACTTCCTACAGCATCACCGTCACCACCCATGTTACAAAAGCCCTGGGACGGGAAAGGTAACTTTTTTTTACTGGGCCTGGGACCCTGGGAGGTTCCAGTCCTAAAAAGGCTCCTTTGGCGAACTCTGCTAATACCGACTGAACGGAAACTCTCCCTGTTTGGCCTTGGCCAGTCCCACCTGTCTCCAGAGGGCAGGAAATGTTAAGAGCCCTTCAGGAGGACACAGAGAGGGGCCCAGTGGAGCACCACACAGCCCATCATCCCCCTGCCCAGATCTCAAGGAAGATGGGGCCCAGAAGAGCTCAGCGCATGGCCTTCTCTTAGGCTGGGCAGGATTTTGCTCCGTTGGGGTGGATTTTTCTCCTCCAAAGGACCTGGCCTGCAGTCACAGTAGTCAAGAAGCAAAGCCACTCGGTGGCTCCTTACCCTGAAATCAATCCCCACTGTCGAGATGAAAGTCCCCGCCAGGAAAGCTCCATCCTTGAACCTCACCAGCAGGCAGGTCTTGCCGACTCCAGAGTCGCCGACGAGCATCACCTACAGAGAAAGGGGGGAAAATGGGAAAGTCAGTGTGGCCCCCCCTCTTTCCTGGCAAGCTCCTTCTTGCAGACACCATAGAATCCTAGACTCATGGAGTTGGAAGGGGGGGGGTCTCTCTAAGGCCACCGAGTCCCACCCCCTGCTCAACGCAGGAATCCAATTCAAAGCAGATCTGACAGAGGGTGGTCCAGTTTTCTCTCGAAGGCCTCCATAGCATGGGAGCGCTCCCCTCCTCCCCTTGAGATCATGGATTCCGTTGTCGTACCGCTCTAACAGTGAAGATATTCAGCCGAAATCTAGCTTCCTGTAACTTGGGGCCATGATGACGTGCCCTGCACTCTGGGATGATTAAGAACAGATCCTGCTCTCTGTGTTTGGTGATTGCAGAGGCGAATGGAGGGGGAATGTGGAAATGACTCGAATTTGTTAAGCCACGGTACAAACCCTGGCAGTTGGGGATAACAAAACCACCGAGCTCTGCTCCGACCACAGTCCCAGCCCATTCTCCGAAATCTTGCATCCCCTTCACCATGAGTCTGCCCAGCAGAGCAAGCCAAGCTATTCTGCTACCTAAGAGGAAAGAGGAAAGAGCAGCTTCCGAACTCAGCAAGTCTTGAGTCTGGAACGCTGTTTATTTACTTCAAGGAGAAGAGGAGGGATCTTTCTCCATACCGGCTGCTGAGGAAAAGGTGATGTTATTGCACCCATGCCCTTTTGTGGTGTCTAATGGGCGAGCAGAGAAGAATGCTGGGCTAGGCATAGTTTGGGTCTGATCCAGCAAAGCTCTTATGGTGCCCCGGTCAAGAAGTGGTAGGCTCAAGACTGGCCAGTGGAGGAGGAAAAACCCATAATGATATCTTCTTGGGAGCAAAAATATGAAATGAAATTACGGAGGCATGGCTGATATTTCATCACACGGCTGGCCCATCTGGTTCTAAGAGCAGGGCCGACCCTAGATTATGTCAGAACGATTAATGCTCACCCCAAACAGTGCCTTCAGGCACAAGGAACGGTGCTAAAAGGTAGGGTTTGAGCCCTCTTCCCCTGAAATCCTTAAAAACACTCAGTGCCAAGCAGGCAGAAAGCAGCTCTGGACCCGAATCAAATTCACCACCTGAAGGGCTGACACAGATCTAACTCTCGCCTTGAGGTTATTGTCTCCATCCATGCAATGACTCTGGCAGAGGATCAGCACAAGCTCCACGCACAGCGGGCAACATCCTGAACTGAAAGCCTCACATGTGCCCTTTTGCAGCTGCGGGGACTTCTCAAACCTAGTCAGGAAGAGGAGGAGGAGGAGGATGAAGAAGAGGAGGTGGTAATTTCACAGACGTGTGCTTTCCAGCCCAGCAGAACTCAGCAACCCATATGGTGGTACGGTGGCGACTGTGAGACCGAACCCAATCCCACTGAGCCTGCTGAAGTGTTCTGGAGAACTTGAAACACTGCCGGCTTTTGTTAAATTCTTGTTGGCCCTAATAAAAATATGTTCCACTTGTGAATTGTGGTTTGCATTTGCCTTCATGGACCACTGGTTGTCTTCCTCCGCATTCACACACAAATCAGCTTAGGGCACCCTCCGCCCCATCCAAGCAGTTATATTCCAGACTTCAAGATATTGTCCCTCCTACTGTCACCATGGAACAGTCTCCCCCTCCCCAAACACACACACACACCTGGTGCCCTACAGAGACCCTAAGACTACAACTCCCAGGCTCCCCATCCGGGAAGAGGGCCTCTTTTGTTCATCAGGTGGCTGTTCCATGCCAGGGAAAAGACCCATCCTAGCACTTCCATGACTGTTCGATCGCGTCTCCGCTCCCTCTGACATCGAGGATGATGCTCATAGGTAATGGGAAAACAGGTAGAAAATAGGCAGCTGGGAGCCCCACAGGCACCCTTCAAACGGTAGAAGATGATGCCATGAAACAGCACAGCAGCAGAAATATCACCTGCCGTTTCCTGTCTCTGAAGAGAGCAAGGAATGACAGCTCAAAACCTTTCGGTCAGTCTACCCCACCTGCCTCTAACCAGCAGGAGATGCAAAGCATGGCTGCTGCCAGTTGCCTGTTTTTATTTTATTTTTTAATCATAAAACTAATGGAGTTGGAAGAGGCTTCAAAGGCCATCAACCCCCTGCTCAAGGCAGGAATCCAGATCCAAGCAGATCTGACAATTGCCCCTTGAAGGCCTCCAGTGTTGGAGCCCTCAGCACCTCCCGCAGTCATAGGTTCCATTGTTGTACTGCTCTAACAGTTGAGAAGGTTTTCCTGATATTCAGCTGAAATCTGGCTTCCTATAAATTGAGGCCATGATTATGTGTCCTGCCTTCCGGGATGATGGAGAACAGATCCTGCCCCTTCTCTGTAGGGCTACCTTTCAAGGATTTCAAAAGTACTATCCTATCTCCCCTCATTAGTCTTCTTTTCTCAAGGCTCAACATGCTCAGTTCTTTCAGTCTTTCCTCCTAGGGCTTTGGTTTCCAGTCCCCCCATCATCTTCGTGCTGTCAAATTTCATCCCACGTATGGAGACCCTAAAAAGGTTTGCCCCATACATGAGATGTTCAAGAAGTGGTTCCCCACTGCCAATCCACTCAGCCACCCACCCAGTCAGTTTCCACTGTCAAGGTGGGATTCAAACCCAGGTCTCCTGAATCTTAACCTATCCACTACGCTAGTGGTTCCAACCTTGAGTCACCCAGTGGTTCTTGGACTGCAACTCCCAGAAGCCTTCTACACCAGCTGTGCTGGCCACGGTTTCTGGGAGTTGCAGCCCAAGAACATCTGAGTGACCCAATGTTGGGAGCCACTACACCACACTGATTTTGCTCCCAAGATTTTTTTCCCCCAATGAGGAAAAGAGAGGAACAGGAAATATTCTGCCACACAGAGCTTAATCTGATCCATGGCTCAGCCGTAGCTGAAACCCATTTTTGACTCTGGAGCTTCCACTCTAAGTGTGTGCACAGTGCATTTCTCTGAGCCATACCACCTGCACACAACGGCATGAAGGCTAGGGGTGTCCAGAGAGGTCCTAGTATCCTTCACAGAAGTTCTCCCACCCACCCCAATTTTTAAAAAAACTGTTTGTTAAATAACTGGAACTGGAGGGGGGGAAGAAATCAAATGGTCTGCATGGTGGAGAGGCAGACAGAGGTGTTCACTGCTCTAAAGGAGGCCACTAACTCAGAAAGAGGGCTGAGTCCATTCATGGAAGACCCGTTTATGACCAAGGCTGGCCTTTCACCAGCAGAGCCATCCCAGAGCCACAGTGAGAGAGGCAACCTCTCGACAGCAAACTCAGGCTGGACTTCTGAGCTTCCCAGAAAAGGGGCAAGCTCAAGTTGCTTTTCTCCAACTATGGAACCCTGGAGAGGCAGAGAAGAAGCCGCCATCGAAGTGGGACAAGAGAGCTTCACAACAATGGCTAGGAACTCACTCTTCCTCAGTCAGTCCTCACCTCCTCCTTGCAAGCAGGATGTGCCATTTTTGTTATTTATCATCTCTGGGACACAGGAGGGAGTCGTCCATCCGGGGCAACTTTTCGCCTCCCTTCCACTACAAAGGGGTAAGAATTCTCATTCTCTCTCTCTCTCTCTCTCCTTTGCCCACACCCCACCATGCCTTCTGGTCACCTGCTTTGCCACAGGATCCTCCTGGGCCTTCCGAGAGTTTTTGAAGCAGAAGCCCTGTTCACCTTTGCAAGCATATTGGACAAAACCCAACCGACCGGACCTGAGACAATGATGTTGTGGCACAGACGGAGGAGGGCTGTGTTTTCAGGCTGGCTTCCCTGGATCACGTCCATGTCCTCACCTAGCCAGGAAGGGCTGTGGAAACTAGGAAAGGAGCCAACAAGCCACCTCTGGCAGGAGGACCCACTTCTGCAGACTCACAGCTGGGAGTCACTTTGGGCTCCTGCGGGGGGGGGGGCGGCGGCGACGACTCTCCTCCCCCACCTCTCCACCACCCTGCCTTAAAAGACCTCGATGAGAAATCCCTGCAAACGCCCCAAGGTTCCTTTTCCGGAGGGAGCCAGGAGCTGGTTTTCCTTGGAAGCCAGAGGGTTTGACGGCTGCCCCCCCCCCCCCCCAGGGTCCCAGATCTCTCTCGGTCGGATGCTCGAGTCTAGACTGAGCAAAGGAGCACTTCCCTCGCCCATTTATTTATTTACCACAACTCCCATCATCCTGAGGCTGAGAGTCCCGGACCGGGCGGGCAAGCCTTCCTCGCCTCATCCTCTTGAGAAGGCTCCCAGTCTCCCCGGAGCCTGCTGGGTGGGGATCATGGGAGTTGTGGTCAGCGGCCTCCCGGCGGCGGGGAGGCCATTGGGCTAGAGAGGGAGCCCTCATCTGGGGTGGCGGGGCGCCCCGTCTGCCAGGAGACCCGATCCGGGGCGCCCCGTCTTCCTCCTGCGCCCAGGCGGCGGCGACGGCGGCCAACCGCCCCAAGGTTTCGGGGTCGCTCTTTCCAGAGGCGCCCCCAACTCTCCGGAGGGGAGGGGCTGTCCCTCCGCACCCCCACCCCCGAGGAGGAGGAGGAGGAGGAGGAGGCACCCTTCCCTGCCCGCTTCGGTCCCTCCCTCGGGCAGCTCACCTTGAAGGCGACGTCGTAGAACTCGCCGCTGGCGCTGAGCGAGGGGCGGCCGGCCGGGGGGGGCGGCGGCTGAGGCTGAGGCGGCGGCGGCCCGTTGACCGAGGGCGAGGCTCCGGTCCCCGGCGCCCCCTTGGCCCGGCCGCCCTGGGGCTGCGGCTGGGCAGCGGGCAGGGCGGAGGAGGGCCCCGAGGCGCCTCCCTTGCTCTTCGGACTCTTCTTGCGGGACATCCTGGCGGCGGGCTGGGAGACAGACAGGCAGGCGCGGATCAGGGCCCCGCCGGCAACTCGGAGCAACCGGGCACGACCACCTCCGGCAGCGGCCGCCGCATCCCTGCCTTTCCCTTCCCTGTCCTGCCCGGCTGTGGCGGCTCCCGCGCCGTCGGTGGCTCCAGCTGCCCGCCCACCCGCTGCCGCTCCGCCACTGGGAGCGCCCGAGCCGCGGCCGGAGGGGAGGGGCCGAGGGGAGGGGAGGGGCCCAGGCGCCTCAGGCGTGGCCACGGACGAGGACGGCACTAGCATCCCCCCCCTCCTCCCAGCCGCCCCGGGGATGCTAGTGCCGTCACCTCGGATGAAGGAGAGCCCCCCCCCCCCAAGAAAACACATTTCATTAAACTCTCCCCCCCCCCCCCGGCACCATGGACCAACTCCGGGGGGAGCAGCTGCACCCCCGACTCCCCAGTGAATTATTCCTTCCACGCCACGTACCTGGGTGCTCGGAGCGTGGCCCCCCGGGGCAGCGTGGGGTCGGATTCACCCCTCCTCTTCCTCATCCCCCCAAGTCCGGCTCTGGCTCTTCCATGCGCTGCAACAATCGGAGTTCTGCGCCTTTTCCATGCTTAAGCCTCCCGCCCACCGCCGTCCCGTGGGAAATAACCGGGCCAAAGAGACACGTGTACCGTGGGGCTGCTCGGGCGCAAGCCTAGAGACGCTGGTTCAGAAGTCCCTCGGCGGCCCTTACTTCGGGCTCGACCCCTTGGCTGGGGAGCGGGGCCCATGGAAAGGAAACCGCCCCCCCCCCCCCCGCCGCTGGAAAACGTTCCGCACGTGTCGCGTCCAGGAGACAACGGCCTCCCCCATCACAAGCTACACCTGTTGAATTCTCCTCTTCCCCGCTACTCTTAAAGGCGAAGGACCCCCATGGCTGCTTTTCCCGGGGGCTTACTCTCGGGTGAGCTGACCCACCGTGCGCTGCTGCCTGAGGCACAGCAGTGAAAGGGCGCCCCCTACCGACCCGAGTCTGGATGCGTAATTTCTAAACACAGCCAAGTTCTCAGGACACTAGGAGGGACGTAAAGGCCAGAAGGCTGTCGCCTCAGGTAGATTTTTTTAAAATGGAAGTAATTAACCTGCAGTTACCTGGAAGTAACTGCGGTTGAACTCAATGGACCTGACTCCCAAGGAGACAAACTCAATGGACCTGACTCCCAAGGAGAATTCCAGGTGTGTTTGCTTGGAAGTCAAGTGGCTCCCAGGCAACCTCTGAGCTGTAAATCCATTGCTCAGGTTGAACCCACAGGATTACAGGTGCACGTGCACCTGTGTGGATCAGTGCCTGCAGAACCTTTGCACCTGAAGGGGAAGTCGGGTACCTAGTGAACAAGTTTCCAGTCTGGTATCTTATAAGGGAGTATGAAGATGGATGTGTGCATTTTTTTTCCCCCTGAGCAAAATCTATGCCCAGTGGGTTTTCTCTCACACTCAGACACGCACATACGCAGAATGGTGGAAGAGAAATCCAAGGCCACTTATCACACACACGAGTCTGCCATGGTTCACCTTGATCTCCCCCCAAATGGGAATAATCTATTCAGAGCAAAAATAAAGTGTCAGAGACAATCCCATCCATGTGGAATAAGATGGCTTGGTTTGAGATCTTCCAGGTCTCTTTGTATCAGTGACCCAGGATAAAGATCTCTGGATCTGATCCAGGGGACATCAAGTGATTTGGAGCAGGGGGTGGACTGTAGGTAAATCTCTGAGTCATTGGTTTGCAGAACCTTGGCAAGGAATTGAAGAGCTTTGGTTCCTGATTGTTTTTAACGTGGTTCCCACGACTCGGAATTCTTCTCACCCTGATTTAGAGCATCTGCATGGTGAACACTGGACCAGTTCTGCTCACTCACAAGACACTCCTGGATAGGAAGAACTATAAACAGGCTTTCTGTTTCTCTTAACCGAGTCTTGACTGAGCAACAAGGTTTTTCCTGAGCCCCGCAGAGCCTCCGGATGACACTTTGGGTAAAATCAGGCAATATCCTTATCAGATATTTAGAAGTGGTGCTCCTCCAAGTGGTGAAAAATGTCTATATGTCATAGCACAGGCTTTCCCCCACCTCTGTACCTGGTACTTAGTGTGTTTTCAAGTGACAGTGTTGCAGAATGTGTCCTTTGTTAGACCCGTTCAGTGTGTATTCTGCAACAGAAGCTCACTCTGGATACAAAATGCCCCATCTGCCTGGATGAGGGTTAAACTTGAGGATGTTTAAGGGCTCAGCATGTTTGAATGTACAAGTACTCTACAGTTTTATTACACAGGTGGCTTCACCTGGTGCTTGAGATCCTTTAACTGCAAATCCTAGTGACCAGTACTAGGAAACAAATTTTTGGGTTTTTGGGGGGGGGGGGGGTTGACTAAGACTCACAAAATCCCACAGCAGTATGACCTACCCTTGGTGGTGATGAAGGAGGACACCTAGAAGCACAGCATGTGCTGAATTTCCTTAGTAAATTTATATCTTGCCAAAACAACGGTGGCCACGACAACCAACCATCACAATATACATATAAAAGCAGGAGCTTGCTTAGAAAATGAGATGAGATCATTCTAAAACACAAGCAGAAATACAGAGAAAAGGAAAAAAAGCAGCACCTAAACAGCTGATGAAAACGACAGCAGAAAAACAAAAAACATTAAGTTCAGACTCAGTCCAAAAGCACCAATTAGAGATGCCTGAAAGCTAAGAAAAATGTTTTTAAGACAGACTGGTAGGCGCAAGCAGCCAGCACTGAGGCTATGTTGGTAGAGGGTTTGATGTGGATGCAATTAGCGGAAAGTAACAGGTTTTCACCACCTCTTCAATCAGAACTCGGTTCCCGCTTGAAGCTTGTTTCAAATTCATCCACAGATCATGTATTTCAGCTCATGTCATTTTTGCCTCCAGCCGAAGCTGAACGTGGCGGCTCCGGCGCAGAAAGGCTGCCTGGCTTCAAAAGAGTCTGAGGACTGGCCTTGTGCTGAATCAGACCCCTGGTTCATTGGGCTCCGCGCTGCTGACGTGGGCTGGCCACCACCCTCCAGAGTCCGAAGTGGGTTTCTTTCTGAGCGATCTGTGTGAGTTGTTGAGAACACCAGCCCTGAAGGGTTTTCTTCAACCCTTCCTCAGTTTGCTCTCTTGCCCCCATATCTTCCTCCCCAGAGTTCCTCTCTCTTGTTTATTATTTTGCATTCAGTTCAATTAAAACACCCACAACCCATCGGTGTCTGCTCCCTCTTCAGATGCCGGTTTCTTCCCTCTTGCAAGGCCCACCATGACAGGCATCTGAGTAGCTTGGGGCTCATC
Source organism: Intellagama lesueurii (assembly GCA_037013535.1). Classification (NCBI taxonomy): domain Eukaryota; kingdom Metazoa; phylum Chordata; class Lepidosauria; order Squamata; family Agamidae; genus Intellagama; species Intellagama lesueurii. The sequence continues at coordinate 1,409,861 of JBAJHW010000012.1, forward strand.
TTCTGGGTCCCACAGGAAAAAGAGGGGAGAGATAGCACCCCCTCTCCCTCTCTGCTCATGAATTATTCCCCCCCCATCCCCATGCCTGGCCTCTTTCTCCAGATCTGGCGTAAGGCTCTCCCTTTCCTCATCACACCACAGAGCTAACGGAAGGTTTCTCGTTCCACACTGAATGCAGCTTTCATCATCAGCCTTTCATTTCCATAACAACCTTGCACAAGAATTGGTTTTGTTTGCTTCATGTGTGTTTTGCTTTAAAAAAACAAAACAAAAAACATAACCTGCACTTTCTTGATCCTAATTCCATTTCATCTGATTGCTAATTTCTCCAGACATAAACCTCTCCTCCCTTTGATATGCTATGATTCTTCACCACCTCAAAAACACATGCAGAGATGGGGCTCTGTGTGCGTGCACGACATCCATACCCACATCCACCTCTCGTGTGCAGCTGAATGCTCTCAAAGGGCTAAATCCTTTTCTCTACCTGAATCTTCTTTTCCAGGTGTGATTTCCTCAGGTAGCTGCATCTGTAGCAAAAGTAATATGCTTCCTGAAGCGGTGGCGTCTGTTCTCTGAGAAGCTGAAGATAAACCACTGATCCACTGTCATCTGGAGTGGTTCCAGAACAAACCTCTACAGAAAGCTATTCATATCTCCCAAACTTCAGATAACACAGACCAACTTTTGTGGCATTTCCCCTTGAGAGCTGTGTGCCACAGACCAGTCTTTGTCCCCCTTCTGATTCTCCCTGCTCTTTTTGTTTCGGTCCAGAGCTTCACATGTAGTCAGGAGCAGGAAATGGAGATGACGGAAGCCGGGAGATCCTACTCCACAGGAACATTGTGAGTATAAATGTGTGTATTTTCAACCCTGTGCTTAAAGTTGTAGCTTTCGTGCAGGATTACAGACATGGCAGAAACGTACATGGCTTGATTCTGGATTCAGAATGTTCCTGTCTTCAGAACAAACCAGAAGGAATTCTGTGACACCTGAACTGTGGGCCATCAAGTTGATTCCAACTTGGGGTGACCTTTTTCAGGATTTTCTAGGTTTCAAGTACTCCAAAGTGGTTGATGCTTCCCTTCTTCTGGGGGACACCCTGGGACTGTGCAGCTCACCCCAGGCTGGCTCCATTCATAGGACACACCGTGGGGGAATCGAACTTCCAACCTCTGGCTCCACAGCCAGATGCCTTAAACCACTGACCTATCCAGCCAGCTTGTGGCACCTTAGAAGACAGAAAAGATGTATTGGGAATCATAAGTTTTCAGGGACTACTCACCAGTGCCCCAGACAAACTGGTTTGCAACTCATAAAAGTTTAGGCCAGATGCAATGTGTGAGGCGTCAACATGCCACAAATTCTTTCGTCACTATGGGTGCCAGACACCAGAGTGCTTACTCCCCTGAAAATATTTTCAGAAGAGCAATGGTTGAATAATGCCTCTGCATCTGTTACAGATGCATCTTTGGTAGGAAAGGTTTTTAAAAGCTCCCAGGTGCTTTGCTGCACCTTGGAGGCAGCCTACCAGGCCCAGATCTGCCAGGTTAAAGTTTTCCTACCGCTAATTTCCTTGCTTGGAAAAGCCCCACCCTCTTGCCCGGCTTCTCTCAAAGACAAAGGGCCTCAGGGGTTTAGGGAAGTGAGGAGGGAATGGTGACCATAGCTCGGTCGGTGGTGTGGCAGTAAACAAGGGATCAAGGAAGCCAGTTCATGGGAGAGAAGAAAGAAGACTGGCCATCCGCCTATTTTCTTCATCCCTTTGGCCCAACAAGTGGGCTAGATAATACATTAAGACTCATTCTATACATTAATCAGAATGCTTATTCCTGATGAGGAATCCACTTGCCATTCTAGAACTCCTCTGAGTTAGTGCCTTAAAAATTAGCCTTGCAAACTGACCCCATGTTTTTCTTTCAAAACAACAACACACACACACACACACACAAAACAGAGAAGAATTAAAGATTCTACCTGTAAAATTATCTGGGGGTGAACAGATATGCATTGCTAGCAATCGTTCTTCAAGTGAAGCTCTGCAGAGTCTCTTTAAATAACGTGGAAGGCCTTGCGGTGCTGGTTGTTTAGCTCTGAGTGCATCACAGATCAAGGGCACTTAATTTTTTAAGGACTCTTCCTTCCCATGAGCCATTCATTCATCAGAGACAACGGTATATGGAGGCTTCCTCCCTTTGGACCAAAAGGCCTCTCACGAAGTGGATGAAGGTGGATTCAGGAGACCTTCCCTTGATTGAGCAAAGAGTCTTAGGCACCAAGAGGAGGCAGCCACGCTTCTCCGGAAAGAAAATGCCCATGGCCTTTGTTTGCCACACTGGACCAGGGTTCCCCGGGTTTACTCTCCATTGTTCAGCTCCAGCGAGGTGAGATCGGGCGACAGATTGAGCTTCCTGGCAGAATTCCTTGCACAGCTGCAAAAGCCATCGCCAGGGAATCCCCCCGGACCTTCCTAGAAATGTGCATCTGTCCCCTTTGCCAGCCATGTATCTTACAGCACATGAGGCAGGGGGTAAAGACTGGGCACCCCATGCCGTGGGATGCCCTTTACATAACAGAGAGATAGAGAAAACCGTTTCAAATACTCCCATGTTACTGATATCGTCTGTATCCCATAATAAGATCTCCAGGTAGAGGGTGAAATATTTTGATTTTTTTGTAAAGAATTGAAATCATACAAAAGAGGTGAAGGTTTGGAGCTAAAGATTGTGCCTTGTTGTGGGGGTGGGGGGAGCGAGACGACGAGGAACTGGAAATCAAATTGAGCAAACCTGGTGCAACTTGTTCTTTCCTTTAGAAAAGGAGGCGAAGAGCGTGCGTACAGTCCCTGCGGGGGCCGTGTCATCTGTTGATCTGCCAGGGCATTGACCCATGTGCACAGGAGGAAGCAGGTCCATACCTGGTGCTCCCGGACACAGTACAGAGGGGGCACTGGAGGTTCAAGACACTGCAATGCAAGGCAGCCATGCCATGCTCACGCCTGACCTGAAAGAAGCTTCCATGATCAGGGTGTGTTTCCTTTGGGGGCCGGCAGGCATCGCACGTACGTGGCAGCACCTGAAACGGCCTCGCCCAAGAGGAGGACATTCCGAGGCTCCAAGACCGCCACCTTCAGCCGCGTGGCTTTCCGGGAACAAGGAAGGAAACTCTTGCCCGGAGTGCCAGTCTGAGTAGCCGCAGGGACGCTGCATGCTGTGGAGGGGAATCCGTGGCATAACCAGAAAAGCCAGCCCTGTTTCTGATGGATTATCCAGGAAGCACATCTCATGTACGCTAGACAGGATCAATTTGCACACACAGGCACACTTCGTTTTGGCATTCGTTCTCTTTCATGCCTCGGTGATAAAAGTAATCTGATTTCTTTCTTGCATTAGGCAACAACCTTGCTTTCTTTCCCTTCCTTTCCTCCTTCCTGCTCACCCTCCTTTTCTTCTGCATGCTGTATGGCCTTTCACATGATGCTTCATGATGATCCCATATCCATAACATGAACATGTGTTTGTCTTGGTTTTTTTAAAATTTGCCTTCTACAAACATCAACAATATATTTGCCGTTTAAGGCTGTTTGGTCCTTATAGTCAATGTTGGGAGGATCTTAACAAAACCATTTTAAAATATGCAGATAATGTATTTAAAAGCAGGCAGCGATTTAAGAATGGCTCCACAAGCACATTTCAGCCTCCGGGTTGTGAACTTGATGTTTCCAGCAAGCCAATGTGTGTTACTTGGGGTTATTATTTAAAGTCTTAACTCAGTTGCACGGCTGCCCCTACCATTAGACAGGATGATGTCTGGAAAAACAGCTAGGCATGCCATAAGCCAGTCTTCTCTCCTCTGGTGTGATGTCCTATCGGAAGGGCCAGACTCGAAGCCAGTGGCCATCTGGTCAGCTTTTGCAGATAAAACCTTCTGGAGCTATAGCTTGGCTGTGACCTCAGGCAGCCAAGTATTGGTGGTCAGCCCTGCTTACCTACACTGCATGAGTTGATTTCTCATCTTGGAGAAAAAGAATCTCACCAGCTGGCAATTCTCCTGTGGACTGAGGCACCAACCCACTTGGCGATGACATGTTTGAAAGTCAATTAACGAAGTGCAATATTTTAATTAATGCTGCTTGTGCAACAAATTAAGTCTCCCCTCCCCTTTTCTCTCTCAACTCAATGTCTATTTAGTCTTGTACAACCTCAGGCCATTTGGTTTATGGGAAAGCCAGCCAATCACTCTGGGGAGGATTAATGTAACCCAGCGTGGACTGCCTGTCCCTTCACGAAATGTTTCTCAAAGTTTTCCAAGGCCAGTTCAGATTGTCCTCCACACACTGCTCTAAGAACAAGGATGTTATTAATTGACCTTGGCTTTTTTTTTTTAATCCCCTGCGGAGGATGAAATTAACAACGGGCCCTGAAAAGATTTGCAGCGATGCACTTAACCTGGCATAGCCGCTCTTGATTAAAATCAAATGTTCCAGGATGATTGGTTTCCAGAGATGGCGTAAAAATGATTTAGATACTAAATCCTGGCATGGGACCTTGGAAATGAACAGGCATCAGTGTCTGTTAGGCTGTGCATCTTCCTCCCACCGACTCCACTGTCACATCCCATGGGTGGTCCATCAGTGGGTGGCCCTGGAGGCAGCCCAGAGGGACGCCTAGTCATCATCCCACACCAGAGCCATCCAGGTGATGGTGGCCCATGGCTCTGACATGAATGGGGTGGGGATTATTCTTACTTAATAAATAAATAAATATTTATTCTGTTTATTATTGTTAGCCGCCCAGAGTAGACTTCGGTTTAGATGGGCGGGGTATAAATTTAATAAATAAATAAATAAAATAAAATTACTGAACAGGGAATCACTGAAAATAAAAAGCAGAACGTCCGAAAACAACCACTTGGCCAGTGCAGCTGCCTTGGCACAACTGGTACAACTCCAGTCATTTTACTTTTGATTGGATCCAGGCTGGTTCTCTGTATGGTCTTTAGCAGGGTGGTGGAGCACACACATATTTTTCAGCTGAGACCATTTGCCCATTAAATCTAGGGAAATGATCCCTGCTGATTTTGCTGAGTAAGAATGCAGGCGGCTGCTTTATGCCGAGACACACGCCTTGCCCCCATGCTCTCACTGCGGGGGCTTGGGGCTGGGGTCTGCTCCTTCCCCAGACCCTCAGCCAGAGATGTGAAGGATTTTGCATCTCTACCCAGACATGGGCAGTCCCTGTGCCACACACCCCATTTCTGACAAGTTAAACGAACAAACAAGATTATCAACAATTTTTTTGTTATTCCCTTCCCATTCTCCAGCACCCCTCGTACAGGATCCAAAACACTCATGAGGTCTAATTCCAAGAAACAAAGGCATATTTTCTCATGGATGGCCTGGGTTTTTGTGCATCAGCAATAACGGAATGGGTTATTTCTGGCAAAACGATAGGAGGGAATAATCACAGGTAAAACAGATGGAAAAAGAAGCACAGAATGAATTCTTTGCTGAAGAATCTTAGAGGCTAGATGGACACAGCCTATCAACACTGTTTTGACCTGCTGCATCCCAAGTCAGAATAACTGGGGTGATAGCTGACCTCTGGAAGAAGCACCCAGGTTAAAGGCATGACTGGGATGCTAACAACCCTAGTAAATCTTGCATGATTAATATTTGTACAGTAGTAGACGTCTGCCCCATTGTGGTGAAACTGAAAATCACAAGTAATAAAAAGATACCTGTATGATGGGCAAAGTATATGCTGCTCTACAGTATGTTGAGTATTATGTGTTATGTTTTCCATGGTTTTAAAAAGTGGGCGGGAAGTGTCCAATCTATAGTGAAAAAAACCTGGTTAGGTTCCCCAGCCCGGAAGATGCAACCCAACCTGATTAGCTGTTCAAACCAGTTTCAGATTGAAAAATCCTTCTTCCTCTACCCTGTAAACCACCATGAAGAAGTTTGCTCTGAAAGTACGTATCAGGATGAGTTCATTTTCAGCAGTAACCTGGCTCAAGATCCTTGTCCGGAAGGGGACTCTGCAGCTGCTTTTTTATTATTATTATTATTATTATTTTGCAAAATACAGTATTAGTGGCTGGTTCAATCTTTTTCATGTGATGGTTTTAACCAATAGGTGTGGTAGGAAAAGTAATGGATTAGGACCCAGGAGATCTGGGTTCAAATCCCCGCTTGACCATGGAAACCATTCCTTAAAGATCTCACTTACCTTGAAGTCTTGCCAGAGTTGCTGTAAATCAGCGTTGACTTGAGGGTACAGAGCATAGAGCGTAGTGCTCTCTGAGCTCTTGTTTGCTCATGGCAGAAAGGATGATGTGCTTCCATGTCCTGTACATCTGACCCCTGACAGCTATTGTCCATGGAGTCTATCAGGCCAGGAGGTCACCAGAGGCAGGACCAACCACATCAACTTTGCTCCTTAATTTCTTCCCGTGCAAGGTTCTATGTCTACTCAAGCAAGACCTAAAGAATTAACGGCAGCAAAATTAAAAAAAGGTGTCTTACCTTGTTTTGGAAAGACTGGGTGCTGTGATCTTTCGTTCTGTGTTGGAAGAAGAGGAACCTGGCTTTTTATTTCACTGTATGGCAGTCCTAACTGTCCAAGCTTGACACACCACCTCTTTAGCAAGGACTTGCCCTGGCAGAACTTAGCCTTGAAACAAACTGCAAAGCAAAACAAAACAAAAGTGAAAAAGGTGTTTGAAACAACAGACTTGGTTCTATGGGAAGGGGGGGGGAATGTATGTCACCTCCCTTACTTTGTAAAGGTCGACAGCCCATCTGGTCCTCCGTTTAGGACAACCCCATTCCTGGAATGAAGTTTGGCCTTGTAGCTTTCAGTGTTTTTAGTGTTATTTTAGTGTTTTTCTCAACTGTATGTGCTGCAGTTCAGACCGCACGCCATGATAGGAAAAACAACAACAACCTAGTTACACAGACCTTGTATGAGTGCATGCATGTGTAGTAGACAGCCTTCTAAGCCGATTAAAAATTATTACATATTATTTATGTTAGTTATGTTCTGTCAAGTCAGAACTGACTTATAACAGCCCTAACAGGGCTTTCAAAGTCATGTGAGATATTTAAGGAGTGGTTTTACTAGTTCCACACTCCATGGCTGAGCCTCCTAAGTTCTAGACTGTCCCTCTATCCACTACACGAATGGTTCTCAAACTGGGGTCCCCAGATGAACTTGGACTAAAACTCCCTGAAGCCTTCACCATGAGCTGTGCTGGCCAAGATTTCTGGGAGTTGTAGTCCAGGATCATCTGGGGATCCAAGGTGGGGAACCACGACAATATACCACCCTGGGTACGTACAGGTATGTTCGGCCTTGCAAAAATGACAGACAAGCAAACACGGGCATGGCCCTCTCAATCCACTCAGACAGGAGTTCCCCCTCTGCCAGACACCCATGATCTCGGCCGACATGTGATTTTCTCCTGGCCTCTGTGGTCTTGAGAAGGTGCCTGGTGGACCAAAGGCTCTGCTGGATTGCATAGGCTGAACTTTTGGCTTCCCCCAGCTCCCAGAAAGGTGAGCCAAGAAGCTTTACTACGGTAGGGTTATTTCTGGTCTTCTAAGAAAAAGTAGGGCTCTCTTGTGCTTTGCCTCTCAAACAGAAATCACACCAGAGACTCTTGGCACAAATTAAGCAGGTCTTGATTAAAGAAAACAAGAGTGCTCACAGTGACCTGGAGAGATGGAATCCAGAGAGGTTTCAAAATTCCCTGTTGAGGTCTTGAGACTTGAGGAAGACAAGAATTTAGTGTTTTATTTTTACATCCCTAGTTGATTGTTAAAACACTGAAAGGGATTGTTCATATTCTAATATCTGGTGGTTTCATGTATCTATTTATGCACAGGTAAAGAAATCACAGAATGGAAAAGGCCAGAATCCTGTTGGAAGCGGGGAGGGGCATACCATGGACATCACACAAGCCGTTTCTGCCCTCTGCAACGGGTTCTATCACGCACCTATTTGCAAACCGGTTGTCAAAGCAATCACATCCATCAAAAGACTTAACTGTCCTAGCTGTTAGAGCAGTATATTGGCTGAATATCAGGAAACATTTCTTAACTGTTAGAGCCGCACAACAATGGAACCCATGACCTTGGGAGAGATGGTGAGCGCTCTGATGCTGGAGGCATTCAAGAGGAATTTAGACAACCACTTGGCAGATCTGCTTTGACTTGGATTCCTGCTCTGAGCAGAGGGTTGGACTATATGACCTTATAGGCCCTACAAAACATAATTATTCTATCATTCTATGATTGGGCAGCCCCAATTAGACCCACTAAATTAGTGGGCTTTAAATCAGTGCTGTAGGTCATGTATTGTTCAACAGTGGATTCAGGGGACCCACTCTGGTTGGGACTGGCAACCAGATTTAGGACCAGAGGTAGATGGGGAAGATAGGAGCCACCTGCAACACCACCTCCCGTTTGCTGGGCCAGGATTTTTTCAATAGCAAAGCCAAGGAAACCAATAACAACCGACTGGTGCCCATTTTGGTTGAGATTCTAATGGCGTAGGTTCTGTTGCAACATCCCAGCCTACCTCCTTGTGTGACTCCCTCCTGGAACGGCCCAGAGCCACCCAGGCAAAGGCATTGTTTAAGGCGACCCACAGCAACCCTGGCTAGGGATGATAGGAGATGTAGTCCAAAAGGGCTGAAAGTTACCAGGCGGGAGAACATTGGGCCCTCTCATTGCAAGTGCTCTCGGGGATTACGCCAAACATCTCAGAAGGAGGCCACAGGCAGCTTGTAATAAGTGTCTGTCCGTGTGTGTGCGTGTGCATGTGTTCCTTTGTCTTTTTGGGAAACTCCAGCCAAGCACCTGGGTGTGTGGAGCTCCATCCTGGCTCACAGTGTGATGCCTTTATTAGGACCAAGCCAAAGCCATGGAAGTGTGCAAGCTTTTTAACTCTCCAGAACGCCTCGTCAGGCTGAATGCTACCAAAAAGTAGGGGATGGGGGAAGAGACAGGAAAAGCCCAACGCTCAGGCCATGAAGTCTGCCCCTGAGTCAGTCCCATGACAGAGCTGGTGTTGGACTGAATCAATAACCCCGTTACAACTGAAAAGTATAAAAATGGTACAGCCTGCTTGCTGGAGTCTTTCAAAGAGGCCCTCCTGGTGTGTCTGCCAGCTGGGGCTGTGGGCCTTTCCAACCCCCCCCCCCAAAAAGAGCTTTTCAGGGGTCAGCTGCTGCACCCTGGAATTCCCTACCAGCCTGTCCCAGGCATGTGAGAACATGTCTGTTGACAACATTTTTTGTTCCAAGAAGCCACCCATAACTACATAGCAGCCATGGTTTCACTGATGTATCTTGGCATTTTGATGTTTTATGTGTTTGTATCTCATTTGGGAAAAGTTTATTTAACTCAGAGGGGCTTATGAATTTACCAAATAAACAAACCAATAGAAACCCACAAGGACACACCAGTAAAGTGCAGAGAAGCTACCTCTGCTACCTGCGACATGGACCAGAAGGCTAGTGATCACTTCCCAATGACTATAAACTAGGAGAGAGCCCTTTATGCGGACCGGAGGTTCTCTTGGCCCTGAGCTTGGAGGCCTCTTTCAAGAGCGGAACCAGGCCCCCAAACCGGACAGGCGAGGCCATCAGAACCTCCACCTCCAAGAGCAGTGCGCCAGATGTAGGGGCCAAGAGAGGCGCAGGCCCTGGGGGCGGCGGCGGCGGCTTTCCCTTGCCTCCTTTGCAGGGCGCCTTGGTTGTGTTTTTAGAGACGGGGCGCGCCTTGGGGAGCAAGGCGGCTGGGCGGCTCTTTTCTCGCCCCCAGAGGCAACGCGAGAAAGCCCCCGGCCGCGGCCTCTTCTAGCCCCGGCTCCGGAGGGGCCTGCGCCCCGAGGCGAGCCTGGAGGCGCGGGCGGGTGCCGTCTCCGGGGCCCCTCGGTGGGGCTTGGGCCGGCCGGCCGGCCTGCCTGCCTGCCTGCCGGCCTGGGCTTCCTTCCTGGAGCAGGGCGGGTGGAATGCTGGCGGCCGGCCCCGACGGGGCTGCGGAGGAGGGGAACCAGCGGCGGCAGCAGCAGGAGGAGGAGAAAGCGGAGGCCGGAGGAGGCGGAGGCGCGGGAAGAGGCGGCGGCGGCGGCGGCAGCAACAACAGCCGCAGCTGGAGGGAAGGACGGAGGCAGGCAAGCAGGCAGGCAAGAGCCCGCGAGGAAGGGCAGGACGCGGGGCCCGCGCGGCCGCCGGCGCAGCCACAGCAGCCGGAGGAGGAGGAGGAGGAGGAGGAGGAAGAGGCGGCGGCGGCAGGGCAGCGCGGGGCGCTCCGTCGCGGCTGGAGCTCAAGAGGCGGCCCGGGGGGGTCCCCTTTCTGGCTCCTGCCGCCGCCGCCGCCGCTGCGAAGCCCGGGCCGCTGGTAGGCGTGGGCGGCCGCGCGGCGACGGGGCGGCCATGCCATGCCCGCGCTGAAGCCATGCCGATGCTGCCGCCGCCGCCCTCGAGCCGCCGCCGCCTCCGGCCACGTCGAGCGGGCCGCCGCCGGCGGAGCCTGGGCCCGGAGGGCGCCCCGAGGGGAGCCGCCGCCGCCGCCTCGGCCTCCTCCTCCTCGTCGTCCCCGCCGGCGGGCTGGCCCGGCTGGTGCCTCCTGTGCTGCTGCTGCGCCTGCTGCTGCTGCCTGCTGGCGCCGCCCGGAGCCGCTGGAGCCGCCCGGGGCTGCCAGCCGTGCGGGCCCGAGGCGTGCGCCTGCCGGAGCCTCGCCGGCGGGGGCGGCGGCGGGGGCTGCGCCGTGGACTGCGCGGCTCGCGGCTTGCAGCGCCTCCCGCCCGCCGGGCCGCCCTTCCCCGCCGCCACCCGTGCGCTGTGAGTATCGCCCCGAGGGGACGGGGGGTGGGGGAGAACGGGCGCCTCTGGAACTCCCTGCCACAAGGGAAAGCCTGGGAAGCCTTCGGGCTCCGGAGGCCGGAGAGAGTGGTGCTCAGGCGTGTTGATTCAGTGGGCGTTAGGGCAAGGGGAGCGGAGCCCACCCGAGCCGGCTGGACGGCAGCCTGGCTCTCTGCCCTGCTGCCTGGTACTGAATGGGCCGAGCAGACGGTCCGTCCATTTAGTTACCAGCAGTGGTGGAATGGGAACAAGCAGCTATCTCAAAAGTCCCCAGAGCCAGCCTGAGAAGTCAGGCGGCACCATCCGTCTGCAGGAACAAAGGAGGAGCAGGTGTTTTGTAAAGCTAAGGGCTCTGAATTGCCCATTCCAGCCCAAACTGCACTCAAGCTACTTTGCAGGACAGCGGGAATGGCGGTGGGATGATACTTTTTCCAGGGAAGACCATGCCTCTCTTACAGGGGGTGAGGACAGCAGCTAAGCCCAAAGGGAATGGGGAAACCCAGAAGAGATGGCAGGTGATGTCATAGTCCTTCATGCTCAAATAACCCCAGCGGTTTGACCCTTTAAGCCTCGGCTCCGCTACACCATGGGTCAGGCAGATGTCAAAGAAGTGTGCTGCTGTGTCACTACAAAGAATTAAGAAGAATCCTAATTGCTTAGCCCAGTTATTTAGTCTAATTATGGCTGACTTTTGCTTGCTTTCTGTCCATGGTTTGGTGGGCTTACTGCCTGGTGACCCTCCTCACTTTTCTGGCCCGAAATACCTTTTTGGAAGGATTAAGCAGATTGCTGGCAGCAAGGCCTTGTCAAAACCTCCATGGTTCAACACAGTGTATCTCAGAGTCCCAGATGCACCTCCTGTGAGGAGGCTCAGGCTTTTTATTTAAAGCCAGACTGTGCCTGAACATGGAGGCTTCAGATTTTTGTTGTTGTTTAGTCGTGTCCGACTCTTCGTGACCCCATGGACCCGAGCACGCCAGGCCCTCCTGTCTTCCACTGCCTCCCGGAGTTTGGTCAAATTCATGTTGGTCGCTTCGATGACACTGTCCAACCATCTCGTCCTCTGTCGTCCCCTTCTCCTCTTGCCTTCACACTTTCCCAACATCAGGGTCTTTTCCAGGGAGTCTTCCCTTCTCATGAGATGGCCAAAGTATTGGAGCCTCAGCTTCAGGAGTAAAACACAACAGAAACTGTTGTGGCAACTCAACAACTCACATGTTTTATTTTGTGCAGGCTTTAGAGCACATTACAGCTAGACAAGCTTCTCCCTCTCAGTTCCTTTCCTTTCCTGTTAAGATCTGTATTTATTTATGGGAGAGCCATATTTCCACTTTTATAGACGGTTGCTCTGTGAATATTACTATATATTGTTATTTTTTAAAAAAAGTATGGAAAAATGCTTGGAAAGGTTAGGCAGCTAGCAAAGAGCCACGCTACCTAAAGAGACCTGTCTAAACTCTTTACCTTGCCTATTGCCGAAACAGCCAGAGTTATGCCAGTGAAAACCTGCCTTTTAAAATTATTATTATTATTTTTGCATTTGCACCAGCTTCTTCTAATAAGGTAAGGACTGGTGAAGATAAATGTCAGAGACCGGCTAATGAACCATCAAAGCTTTCCGGATGCGTGAAAAGACCATCTTAATTCATGGTGAATTCCGCTCTGCATTTTAACCTCTGACTCGGGTTCTTGTCTGAAAGGGTCAGTTACGACAGCCTCGAAGCTTTTGGCAAGAGGAGGAAGGGGAAATGTTTGGGGACCAGGTGCCTCAGGTTCCCATAAGGGAAATGAACCTCCCCAAGCCCTGCTGGGGTGACAGGTCTCTCTCATCCACTGCTCTTCTGCCCGTGGCGGCCAAACAGGAAGCACATACGTAGGCTGGACATGAGGGTAACACCAGCCTGCCCACCAGCTGGGACCGATGGGCTCAGAGGAAGGCCTTGGGTGGAAGGCGATCCTCTCTGAATCGCCGTGAAGTGCCCTTGCAGACGGGGTTGCGTGATCAGGCTTGCAGCGTGGAGGAAATCGGAAATCGATCCTCCTCTGATCACTTGGAAGCTGGGAAGAGGGGAAGGACGATGGTTACTGCACTATCAGCGACAATGACTTTAACAAGAATGGGAGAGGGGAAGTTAAGGCAGGCCTGACTGCTGTTCGTCTTTGGGGTGACCTTGGAAAGTTCGGCCAGGGCAGTACTGGCTGGTGCCCCCTGTGGCTAGTGGGGCCACTCCAGGCCCATTTCCTTCCATGCCTTGTCAAAGTAACCCTTTTATTCCCATCTTTGCAGATTGGGAGGGGTATTGGGGATCAGGTACGGGTGGTGCCCCGTGAGCCCCAGCAGTTAGAACCATCCTTGAGCCCAGGACCTCCTGATGCATCACAGGACATGCTGAGGAGCCATTCCTGGAGCAGCCGAAGAGCCCTGAGGACGATGCACGGCTTCAGAAAGCTTAGCCAGAGGGCAGGTTTCGAAAGAGAGGTAGAAGCTGGGAAGAAAGGTGAGGAGGAGACCCTCACCTCGGTGGCCCCCGCTTTGTGGGTTTCCCTGGCTGGCAACCGTGGTGCTGGGCATGAGATGCTGGACTGAACTGCCCTCTGGGTTGACCCTCAGAAGGAGTCTTGCGATTTTGTTCACCTGGCCATGGCAGATTCTGTCACATTTGCTTTTCTGGTTTGCGGTGTCTCTGGAGAGAGTTTTGTTTCTCAGAATAAAAAGTCTGCTACGTGGTTGTTTTGGGGAACAATACTCCCTTTGATGATGATGATTATTTTTGTAACAACAGCGCTTTGGGAATAATGAAACTCAAGGGGATCTCGTCTAGAAGGGAACAAATCATTCAGAGTGAAAAGAACAGTATAGGTTTAGTGGCAAAAATGTTTACAAGATATTTAGGGTGGGATTCAGATTTAGTCCCCCCTTTCTTCACAGGTGGGAAAAAGATTTAGGCTGATGAGGGGGGGAAGGGATGTGTGTATACACACATATAAACATGTACTTCATTGATCTTTGAATCCAGGAAGATTCAAGAATGCCATTATTCAGGTAGAATGTTAACTTCCCACAGACTTAACAGAATGTATGGAACCAATCAAGTGAACCATTGAGAAATCTGAGGCGTTCAAGGCTTGTGTCATGCAGATGTGATGGGAGTGCCCTTTTGCAAAAAGAGTTTCTTTCTGTGTGTGTGTGCTCCAGAGGAAGAGAGAGACGTGTTTGCCAGATGCCAGGAGGATGAACTTGGGACAGAGATGTTTTGTAATATTAATGAATCCTTTAAAAACAAAAATTGCGCACAATGGAAGTGAACTTGAGAGAGTTGCAGATGAACATGATCACAACATGCTGGAGTGCGCGGGGGCTCTGGATTATTCAGAATGGCTGCAGAGCTGAAGACAGTTATGTCTTTTATACCATTTTTCTCTGGCTGATGGCGTATCTCCATTTTTAAATGTGTGCCAAAAATGTATAAGCATAGTTTTAATTTTATTTTTTAAAAAATGCCATGACTGGATGAATTCTGCTAATGTTTCCAAAGAGGTATTGAGCCTTTGTTAGCTTGGATTGTTTAAAGGGGGATTCCTGTTCTTTGTCGCTTGGTTGATGATGATGAGAGTTGGTTCTCAGAGGGCTGAAACATGAGAAGGGAATAAAATATATGTCTTGCACCTTTCTACATGTATATCAAATTTCACCCCTTAATAAACGATGGTGTATTTTCTGGATCTTTGGATGGCAGAGATGAAGGGTGAGGTAGTGTGGGCTTTCTTTAAGGGTCTTGCGAGTCAGCCAAGAGGCTGCTGATCTTAGGATGGCATGTTAATAAGTGTTCTGATGATTGATTAGTTGTGACATTTTTGGAAGAAGTAGCCACACGAGTCTGTTTCTGCTTATAAACAAATGCAAAACCCAACCCAGAGTTTTGTGGCACCTTTAAGACGAATAGATTTATTTCAATGTGATCTTCTGGCATGGAGAATACAATATTTGGGGCACAGGTTTAGTGTACTTGATTGTGGGGGTGAAGAGAACATGGTCATAGAATCACAGAATCATGGAGTTGGAAGGGGCGTCTAAAGCCATCAAGTCCAACCGCCATGCTCAAGTCAGGAATCCAAATCAAAGCAGATCGGACAGATGGTTGTCCCATTTTTTCTTGAATGCCTCCAGCATTGGTTGCTTAAATATGTCAATAGGTAGAATAATTGGTAAATGCTGACCGTCTGGGGATAATACACAAGCGTTCGACAGTTGCGTTTGAAGCGTTGAAGTAAGGAATTATACTAAAAAGTGTTGGTTGTCTTGAGGCCAGAGTCTGTATGAGAAAGGCAACATATTTTTTATTCTATGGAAGATTGTTATGGAAGCCCTCTGATGAACCCGTATACAGTTTGCTAAGAAGCCCCCATCACTGTTCAAGCAGCTGGTTGCAGACTGAAATGTATAGCTATATCCTAATTCAGCTACCCTCTTCTGAGGCTGCCATTTGAATTCATTCCCCACCTCATTAGCCACTTTGAGATTGCTGGCAGAGGAGGTGGGGAGTTGAAAAGTTACAGCCTAAGCTTTTGTAAGTTGCCAGGTGGGTTGTCACTTCTGTGGTGCCAAGCATTTCGCTGTATGGGTCCCATCCTACGTTTCATGGTTCTTTAGTTCGGCCAGTGACCTGGACATTTGCAGGTTCTTAGCACAAGGTCATGCCTCCATGTGTCTGTGGTTAGGAGGTTGGTGGGCAGGATCCAGACTTCCGAGGCTCTGAGAGCATGAGAATGGAACCAATCCCCAGGTAGCGTCAGTCTTTTGCGTTGTCTGCTGGCTGACAAATACCGGCTGATGCACGTCAACCCATCATGCCCAAATCCCTCATGTTAAGGACAGTGAGAAGTTATTGTTAGGAAATCTCTGAAGTTTGGCAAAGAGTTCAGTCTTGAAAACAGAAATTCACGAGCCCCTTGTGCCCAGATAACAGCAGGGGTAGGTTGCTGTTATGAAATCTTAAAAAGAAAAGTGACCAGATCCGTTTAGGATTAACAGAATGTTTTGGGTTAGGGCAAAGGTGGCAACTGGTGACTTTCCAGATGTTGTAGGGCTCCATTTCCTGTCCTCGCTCACTGCTGATTCTGCCAGCCAGGGGCGATAGGAATTGCCATCCCACACCATCTGAATCGGTCCCCTGGATATCGGGCTTTTTACAGGGCATCAGGTCTTTTCCCTTGACTTGAAATGATGGCATTCAAATCCACTTGTTGTGCTGCTAGAAAGCTGGTTATTCCTCTGTCCAGCATAATTCAGAAGTGTGGTCCCTGAGCAGACCAGAAAGAACTCACAAAGAGCAAATGCAAAGATTCGTGTCTGTGATAAGGTCCATCTCTCTCTCTCACTCTTTCAATCCTTCATGTCTCCTTGATCACATTTTCCTGTCTCAGTGCATGCAAAGTGGTTTTCCAGATAAGCGGCTATTCCTGGTTCAGGTTCTACTCTATGACTTACTTTTTGTAAAATAACCTTTTTTGGTGTATACTTCAGAAGGCTGATGTCTTCTGCCTGCTTCAATTCACATGCAGAGGCAAACCAGCATTTGCTACCCCAAAATATGTGGTCCAGTCCCTTTGCTTCTTCTTGCGTGGCAGGATTTTCTCATGCTGTTTTCCACGTCTGTACAGTGGGACTTTCCCCCCCCCCTCCTTCTCTTGCCATGTGGTTGCTGTAAAGTGGAACCTAAACTATACATCTCCCTTCAACAACACCAGGGTTGAGGGCGCTGGACCCCCGTGTAGTTCAAAATCCTTGAACAACTCTTATGCCCCCCAAAACATAACTACAAAGCATAAACACACAAAAACACATATAGAACAGATGAGTTAGCACCCTCCCCAGCCGCCATGTTAGGACAGGGAGCTGGCTGTGCCACCACCATCAGACCGGGGGCTGCCGCACCACCACCAAAGGAGGGGCTCAGTAAGTCTGAGACCCAGCTTTCTCTGGCCACTTCCTGGAGACAAATAGCAGCTCAGTATTTGTTCATTTGTTTGTTTATTGAATTTTTAAAAAATGAAAATATGTATTTATTTATTGGGGAGGAAGTGCAGAACCAAAAACCATGCTGCCAAAACCCGTGCAATTCAAGGGGGAAGTGTATGTACGATATTTTCCAGAGTGGCAAAAATGCAAAGATCCCTCCGGCACTTTAAAAGCGAAACTCATGCTAAAATAAACATATTAGTCTTGAAAGGGTCAAAGCACTGTTTGCCATAGAGTTTGCAAATATAAAGTCCTCTGTGAACTGATCTCTAGGAAAACAAAAACATATTGTATCGAGTGCTTAAGAAATGTTTTGGTAATGTCAGCCTTGGAAATAAGTGAAAGAATTAGGCATTCACACAGAACCTTAAGGCTGCAATTTTGGAATATATTTTGGAATATAATGAGATTTACTTCCTAGTAAATATATATGGGATTCTGCTGGAAGGCAACTTCTCAACCATTAATACTGTCAGTGGATTAAATACATTTTAGTAGATTAGTTGTTGTATATGGGTTTTAATAAATAATATTTTCCTACCTGTAGGACCCGCAGATCTGAAACTTTAGGATTTGCTGATGACATATGGGGGCTATAAAGTACCCTGGCAAAGAGAGAAGGTTTATTTGTGATTAAAAAAACACATAGATATTAAAAGTTGTAGTCAGTTTATCAGTTATACACTGTGACTCTATAAATAATAAATGCCATTGATGATAATCATCCTGTGGCATTACAAGAAACAAGAACAATTTCTCCCTTGGCTGTCTAGTCACTTGGAGACCCTGTTTTGCTCTCCATAGGCGATCAGACAACTGGCTGTTTGTGAGCCGGGCTAATTATGCAGACTTTCCACATGGCTCATCCAGAGAACAACAATCTAACCAAAACCATATCTGTGACCCTGTATTTCTCAGAGAGGACTACGAAGGGTTTGATGAGACGCCAGTTTCGCTTCTCATTTCTTTCAGAAACTGATCCAGACAAACACGACTCTGTTTATTTCTTCCTTAGGAGAGATTTGGGGAAAATCTGAATGAGGCCTCTAAGTCGTTCGCCTTTGAAATGGTTTATCGTCTTAAATCCTTTCTCTGGCCCTCCTCTCTCCACTTCTCCACTTGGACGACAGATTTTTCAAGTCCCAAAAATAGCATCTGGAGAAAAAGGCAGCCTCACAGTAGGGCTACTGTCTGCAAGAAACGAAGGCCATTCAGGGCGTTCCGAAAGACAGGGTCTAATTGGGGCTGTCCAAGACATTCATGCATGATCATTCTTGATAATTGGAAGGAAGCAAAAAGGGGTCCAGTTCAATCACACACACCCTGGCCTTGTAAAGCAATTAGTCCGATAGTGCAGTGGCTTGAAAGGAGTCCCTTTAAATATATGTCTTATGTGTATATTTTATACCCAAAAGTCTCTTCTAGCTTTAGGAGTGGAGAGGGCATACAGTGGCAGCTTCCTAGCCTACCACCAACTTTGTTTGTTTGTTTATAGTTTGCCTTTCTCCCAATAAGGGGATCTTTAATTCCTGCGGCCATGCCAGTAAATGGCCTATGATGTTTTCAGGGGTTGCCGCTCCCCCCACTCCTTTTTCCGCTGAGAGAGTAAAGGCCCTTTGCAAAACAGGCACGGCTGGCATTTAACTTGTGGGCCACACATTGCCCAGCCCTGTTCTACACCTTCCTTGCTTTAGGTCAAAGGTGGTTCTTTGTGTCCACAGTACCAGGTGTGGGCGAAGCGTTGGCCCTCCGGAGTGGTGGTGGTGGCTGTTGGACTACAAATCCCATACACTGTAGTAGCCCATTCCGAGGAATGCTGGGATCCGCAGTCCAGCCTCATCTCGAGGGGTGCATTTTGCCAGCCCTGCACATCCTGGACTCAATAGAGAGGCTTAAAGATGTTTTGCAGTCTGTGGTGTGTGTGTGTATGTGAGAGAGAGGTGTGCCAAGATGGGACCCCCATCAGCTGGGGTCAGCGGGTGATGACGCCATCTGACACCTCCCAAGGAGATCCCCCTTCGGGGGAAAAAATTGTGCAAAAGTATGTGCCACATTTTTGCATCTTTTCTCCTGCCCGTTTCCCTCCTCTTCCCGCCTTCCTTTTCTTGGTGCAAACTCTGGCTGCTTCTACATCGTTCCTCATCTGGAAGCGTTCTGAGAAATTGCCTCCTGACCTCTGACCGCTGGATTGTATTTTACTGTTCAAACCCAAGAAGAGCAACAATAGCAACTGTTCACAGGGCAAAATCCATGCACACTGTGCCGTATCGGTTGCAAAGGGTACGTGTGTGTGCCTGTGGAAATGGCCAGTTTCTCTATAAACCTGAGACAGGTGATGGAGGAAGGGCTCGGCTTCTCTGTTTCCATCTGGAGGTGTGTTTGTATGTGATATGTAATTGACTGATGTACGAGTTAGTTTTTGCCGTTTATAAATGTAATGGCTGACATGTGGGTAGGGTTAAAGGGCTGGGAGGTGGATTTTAAAATCCAGAACCACATATTAGCCCTTGATTAGGTGTTATGATTAGGCTTCTGTCCACCCACCCCCACTCCCCTGTGCCAGGGAGAAATAATAATTCTGGGAAACAGCTCCTCTTCTCTAAGGAGAGGAGTTCTCCCTCTCCATGTGTGTCTCTGTGCAAGTTGCCATTCTCAGAGCACTTTCCTACTAGACGCAGAGTAGCCCTAAATCGGAGGGGGAGGTGAGAGGCACTCTCCTCTGAGTATGGAGCAGTTAATTTGAGTCAGAAAACAGAACAAAATGACCCCTTGGCTGGTTGGAAGGATGGCAGGCCAGTGCAGTGACTCACTCAGAGATGCCGTGGGGGCAGATGTCTTCCTGCGTGGCAAGCCGGAAGCTTACTAGGCATGTGAATGGTTCAATGGACTGATTTTCTCAGGCATGCCAGCAGCCCACTTGTCATAAATGTCAGCCAGGGTGGAAAACCTACAGCCTTCCAGTTCCCATCAGCCTCCGGCAGCATGCCCAGTGGTGAGAGATGATGGGGGTTGTAGTCAGTAACACTCGGGTGTCAAGGCCGATACACTTTTGATTAGCAGCTTGAGGTGTATTTTCTACCCTCTTTGAGTTTGGTTTCGTACTCGTGAACTGGCAGTGGCGAAAAGAAAGACTTCTCCGTGGGTATCAGAATCAGGCCGTCCCCGACGCACAGAGACAGGTGTGGCCTTGCTCTTGCGGCTGTTTTCCGTGGGGGTGAAAGCCTCTGGCGTCGGCTCTCGGAAGGGGAACGGTCACGAGTTGCATGTGTGTTTCATGCGCTGCTTCTGTGCGAGGACTTAATGGCTTTCACATGGAACGTTCCTTCTTTCCAAGTAGAGGAAACCATCGGAGCCAAGAACTCTTTACCAGCACCGGGTGGGCCTGTGGCAAGCTAGGAATAATAATAAGAAGGGAGCCGATCCTGCCCAAGGCTGGGCACGTTACTCTCTTAGAGCTGAATGCTGTTGAAAGGGATGTCCTGCTGCTGCCCGCCGGGTCTTCCTTCCCATCTTCGAGGCCGGGTCTCCCTGCCTTAAACCAAGATGGAGACCGAGGTTCTGCTTTTATCATTGCTCTAGAATGGGTCATTAAACGAGGGAGTGCCCCAATAGCTATATTCCTCTCAATTTTTTCTTTCTTTCGGTTCTTTCTGCATTTCAAAAGTCACTTAGTGAAATTGTTTACCAGTGTGTCACATCACAAATATTTATTTGTAGCCGTGTAATTCTCTCCGTGGAAAACTAGAAGCTGTTTACAAACCCACTGAGTCTTCTCTGCTGTGGTCAGTCTTCATTTCTTGGAAAGGGCAACATAAAGCAAATTTAGGTTACTTTTTTAAAAAAAGGTTCCCAGTGTGGTGTAGTGGATAGAATGATGGACTAGGACTCTGGAGAACAGGGTTTGAATCCCAGGTCAGCCAAGGAAAGAGTTTGTATGCTCTCTATCCGGAAAACCCTGAAAAAGCATCACCATAAGTCAGAATGGACTTGATGGCACATAGTTATTATTAGTAACAAATTCTGTTTTCTGGACAACTCTGGGTGATGTAGTCCAAAAACATCAACCTGCCCACTCTAGCAATAACTGTGGGTGGAGTTTTGTCTATAAGACGAGTGTGCTGACATTGTCACTATTTTGTAAACTTTTCATAAATAAAATTATCCTTGTTTACCACATGTCTTTTTGCAAGGCCTGCTCCTTGTGTTCCGTCTGTTGAAGCAAACGGACAACAGTCCTGGTGGCCCTTCAAGGACTTTAAAACTTGTATGTGGCGAAAGGCTTCCGGGACTGTTGCTTTGTGTGTGTCTCCTCCCCCACCCAAGCTTATAGGGTGTTGTGAGTTCTGAGACTTTTTGCTGTTGAAATTTCCTTGAAACTGGATTTCCTAAATTGCTATCAAGGTATTTGATTAGTGAGTGGAGATCAAATGTTGTAAAAGAAAAAATAAGTTGTCATTTTGGGAAAGAGATAGTTAATGTGTTTTAGGGGGGAGCTCCGTGGTTTAGGATTTGGCTGTGGAGTCAGAGGTTGAGGGTTCGATTCCCCACTATGCCTCCTTGATAGGGGCTGGACTCAGTCATCCATAGGGTCCCTTCTAGCTCTGAAGTTCTATGATGATGAAAAAAGCCAGGTAATCCGTAGAGAAGCAGAATGGGTTTGATTTATGCCTTTCTATTGTGTGCACGCTGTGCAGCTGTGCATAGGTGGATCTCTAACCATGTTGTGTGTGGGGCTGGCATGAGAAGCTGGCCTCTGTCTTCACCATGCTCTGGCCCCCATCCTGGGTGCTCTGAGCCTCTGGCACAGTGGTGAGGCTCTGAAGGCAGCACCCATGCTGCCCAACAGAGGCCTTGTGTTGCTTTGAGAGGAGGCCCACAAGATCCCGCAACCCAGAAGCTTCTCGGCCATGTTTCCATGGCAGAAAAACCGATCTGCTCCACTACCCATCCTCTGCACTCCATGTTTGCTGGGGTGGAGCTGCTGCTTGCAAAGTGATGCAACCGTACTCTGGGAAAATGGTATTTCTGTTTGGAAAGCTCTTGGCGCTTCTCCATCCCCTCGTGAAAGCTGCTTCAGAAGATGGCTCGTTGCTACTACATCTGTGTGCATCTGCTTACAGCAACTGGGTTACATAAGTTGGGAGAGGCCTGCCTGCAATTTGCTTCTGAGCGCATCCCTTCCTAGGACAAAATAAAGCCGCCTTGATGCTCAACCCCTCCTTGGGCACACAGGAGTCTCCAGAGATGAACAGAGCCTTTGATTTGTGCATTTTTTTCTTCTTTTTCCCCGTCTGTTTATTTGCAATGCTTTGTCTCCTTCAGCGCCAGGTGCAGGGAGATGAGCACCAGCCATCCCGCATGGTCCAAAAAGGCTGGTGGTCAGGTGCTGGCGCCGGTGAACAAGGATCCAGAGGGGGGTTATGTCACCTGAATTCCCGAACCTGGATTTTGCACTTATTCCAACAGCCCGGTTGCTCGGGGCTGGTGAGAGGGAGACGAACCTAGGAAATTTCTCACAGGAAGTGAGCTGGTCCCGTGTTGGTTCATGGGGAAGGGCTGGTGTGGTCTCCAGGGGGTGTTTGGGCTGAAAAACTCTTGGCCACCCCCATAAAGCTCACACTGAAACAAACCTGTGTCTTTAGGACGCAACAATATTTAGTCCTTATTTCCCCTTCTTTTTTGGGTTTTTAAAATTTATTGTCGGCACTTTAGATACAGTCTTGGCTGCTCCCTGGAAGCTCAGTGGGGAAGAAGCCCCCCTGGCTTCCCTTGGGAGGGGTTCTGTCGTTGAGGTGTTGCTCCAGAGGAAATCCTGTCTCGTGGGCTCACCAGCCAAGCCACTTGGATTGCTCGGACACACAACAGGGGCTCTGTGGGCCACGATCCTCCGGAGGTATCTTCGTGCACCCCTTCCATCCTCCTCCAGCTGGGCATAAATGGAGGCTGTGCTGGGGATGGTGGTGGTGGTGGTAGAGCAGAGAGCTCGCCGTAACAGTGAAGGAAAGGCATCGGATGGAAAGCCACCGGCCTAGAATTTGCAAGTTAATGATTACCCTCCACCAGAGCGGGCATCTCTCTTGCGTCCAGAATGGTGCTCAGTCACCTTTGCAGTAATGGAGAGGTGATATCAGATTTTGGCACAGGACACTGGTGGGGGGATGGAGAACAGTGGTTAATATGTAAATGAATTTCGGCCACTCGTTAAGCTCCATGGTGACGGAATCCAAACAGAACCGTGTGCTGGGCATGTGTGAGTGCGCCGCATAGGCATGTTTTGCCAACGGTTTGTGGGCCGTCCACCCTCCCTTCCTGTTGCTTGCTTTGAGACTCAGCATCAGGGCAGGTCTGGAAGGGATAATTTCTCACTTTTATTTTCAGCTTGATTGCCAGGTTTTCAAGCCTCTTAATATTTTAGCTGCTCCCAATTCCCTTGAGATTGTTTGTGCTTGGGCAAATTTTTTTATATATATTTACTAACATGAGAAAAGAAAGAACATTTCAATGTTGTATTCGACTGTCTTGTTTTGGTTTTTCATTTTATTGGCTGTTTGGGGGTTTTCCATGAAGGAAACCATGTGGGCAGTTTAGGAACAGGATCCAAAATGATGGCTTTGCTCTTTAACCGATATCTATTTACTGGTTATCAGCTGCATGTGTGTATCCCATGCTTTTTTTCTGGTGAGCTCAAGGTGGTACATCTGAGTCTCTCCTCTCTGTTTTATCCGCACGACCGCCTCATGAGGTGGGTTGGGCAGAGGGAGTTCAACTGCCCCAGGGCACCCAGTGAGCTTTACGGCTGAGGAGAATCTGGTGTATAACCGCCATGGTCTTAATCTGATCTGATGCTACCTTGGCTCTGAGAGGCGATCCCTCATGTGTTGCTTTGCACAGATCTGTTTTATATTTTCAGTTATGGGGGTGGGCTGGGGGAATAATTGAGGGGGAGAGGTATTTACAGGAAAATACTTCCAGGAGGGAAAAGGGTCACGGTATATCTTTTGCCATCTTGGAGCTGTGTTTTGTTAGCAAACTGCATCCCCTTCCAAGAAAACAAAATAAAACAAAACACATCCTGAAGTAAATGATGGCAGTTCAAGGCTAAGTGGAGATGCTTTACCTCCTGTGTTGCTGGCAGAAGGAAGGAAGGAAGGAAGGAAGGAAGGAAGGAAGGAAGGAAGGAAGGAAGGAAGGAAGGAAGGAAGGAAGGAAGGAAGGAAGGAAGGAAGGAAGGAAGGAAGGAAGGAAGGAAGGAGGGAGGGAGGGAGGGAGGGGAGGGAGGGAGGAAGGAAGGAAGGAAGGAAGGAAGGAAGGAAGGAAGGAAGGAAGGAAGGAAGGAAGGAAGGGTCCCTTTCCTGCTCAAGTTACATTGGGAGTAAGGAGATTCTGGGACTCTTTCCTACTCTCTTTGGTGGTACTTGAACCCTTGGCCCAGGGAGGTCTCTGTGTTCTCTATGCAAACCTCCTCCTTCTGTATCCATGCTGGGTTGCAACCCTTCAGCCTTGCTGCAATGCAACTCCTCTCTCTTTCTGCAGGTTGCCCCAAAGGGTGCCTGCCAGTTCAGTACCCGGGCCAAGGACAAAGGGGTGCACATCCCCTTTGGGGGGTTCCTGACGGTTTCCAGCTGTGGGTCTCTTTCTGCCCATGCAACGGGGGTTCAGTTAGTGGTTCCCATTCACCCCCCCCAACGACTTTGCAAAGAAGAGCATCAATGGCAAAGCCACCTTTGTGCCTGCGGAGCCCACTCTGCTGCCCCAACAAACAAGGACGGGTCTTTTGACGGCGGAAAAGTCCCCGAGGCAGCCGGGCAGCGGGTACCGCTTCAGGCAGGGTACAAAGTGCACAGACAAAAATCAATAAGCACCGTGGAGGTGCCATGAATAGGTTTGGGAGCTGGTAAGGTTTCGGGATGCGCACTTGTTCTGCTCCGTACCTTACCTGTGCAGGTGTTGACTTGAGCCTGTGAAGGTTCTTCTGTGGAGCAGGAGTTGGCGGGGGGGGGGGGGGGGGAAGAGAAACTGGATGGGATTATAGATGAGATGAATTATGGAGTGTCTTTAGAGGAGATTATGGGATGCCTGGGAGTCCCTTTTCCATGCCTTGTTTATCCCTGCTTTTCTCACATCTAGTTGCACACCTCAGGGACCGAAAGGGAAGGAGCATCAAGGAAAAAGTAGCTGCTAGGGAGCAAGGAGAAGAAATACAGGGGGGGGGGAATCACCCCTCTTTTCCTGGACATTTACCTGCAGTCACCCAGGAGCTGGTTCCCCTCCTGCCCCAGGTCGGGCATCCACGTGGCTCTTTTTCTTTGGACTGGCGATGCAGCCGCTGTGGGCGAGAGCGTGCGGCGGCTTCCAAGCACCGTCCTCTCCTCCTCTCCCTTTTTTACCTGGAAGGATCGGCTGTAGCAGACGGCCCCTTTCCTTGCGTTGCAAACCTGGCTGGCCGGCCCTGGCAAGAGGTTCTCGGCCCTGCCGTGGGTTCCCGGTGGGGAGCTTTCCCCTCCGTGACTGAGAGGCCCGAGTGGGCTTTTTGAAGGAGTGGCTCTGCTTGACGGCTTTGAATGGGCTTTTGGTATTGCTTTGGTTTACCATTTCCCCCAGCTGTATTTGTTGGGTCCTTTCGAGTACTTCTGTCCTCACTGTTTTTAGCTTGAATTACTGTATTGCCTTTTAATAATGCAAGGCAACTTTGTATACTCATTGGTTTTTTTTAAGCTTTAAATGTTGCCTTTTAATGATGTAAACTGCCTTGGGTCCTTTTAAGGAGAAAGGCAGGGTAAAAATATTTTAAATAAAATAAAATAAAATGTGAAGACAATTAGCTTTCCTGCCTTTTCACATTCCTGAAAGTGGGCCAAATGCAGGAAAAATGTACCAAGCAGCTTCTCTCTTGGGATGGCTTTACAAGCATTTTTCCACCAGGAAATCGATTCACCTTTTACTATAAGAAAGGCACAGCCCATTTTTGGTACAAAAACAAACATGAGGCCCATGATTGATTGTCGAGTTTGTTCTGGGGAAGGAAACGCCGGTTTATGCTACATATTGGTTTTATTATTTTTAACTTCTGTCTGTCTTATTTGGAGGATGCCGTCAAGCGGCTCAAGAAATGTAAGGATGATGATGACGAATCACAACGGCCAAAGTTTATGCAACGTTATGAAAACAGCAGAGCTAATTTACCTCAGAAACGTCTCACATACTTTAAAAACCCTCCTCTTAAGGGTCACCAGAAGCGGAAAGCGATAGAATAACAACCACACCAATGAAAACTATTCAAAGATTTTCAAAGTATGTGACACGTTTCTGAGGTGAATTAGCTCTGCTACTTTCGTAACGTTGCATAAACTTTGGCCGTTGTTATTCACCACCATCATCCTTACATTTCTTGAGCTGCTGGATGGCATCCTACCCAGAATACAGACAGAAATTAAAAATGATGCAAACATCTACATAGCGTCAACCGACGTCTCCTCCTCTAGAACCGACTGGATAATCGATGGGAAGTAAAAAAGGCCTGCAGTGTGATTAATAAAATACTTCATTATTTTTAAGGCAAATGTTTTGCCTGGTTTTCAGGTCTAGGGGTGCAGGGTTGTAAAAATTCAAAACCCAAAGGCTTATGCTTTAAAAAAAGAAAAGGAAAAAAGGCCGAGAAATCCTAAAGCAAGGATGGCAATCATGGTGAATAAGCAGGTGAGGCGGCCGTCGTCCGTGGCAACCAGGAGCAGCCGGGTTTGGGCCCAGGGTTTGCCCTGGACATTCCTGAGTTTGGAGGCTTCGTCTCCATGGCGACCAAATCAACAGGGGTTTGGGCCTGGTTGGCCCGGGACATTCCTGGAGGCAGGTACGGCCAGCTGTTGTTCAGCATCCTCACCCAGGATATGGAGATGCAAAGGTAGCAAATGCAGCAAATGCAGGAGGGTTTTTTTCCCCCCTTTCTTTCGGGGGGGGGGGTGCCGAGGGGGAAGAAAAGCGTGCTGCTAACTTCTCCGTCCCTGCATCGGCATCATTATTTTGCTCACAGCCCACCTTTCCGTCCGCTGAGGTGGGCTGGGCCACAAAATGGCCAACTCCATAAAAACAACAACCAATGTGTTTATTTGTTACCTTGGTACCCTGCCTTTTCCCCCCCACGCCCCCCAAAATTACTGCCCAAGGTGGCTTGCAAACTTTATAACCAAAGCAAATCGAACCAAGTTAATTTTTTTAAAAACACGAGAAAAGCAAGGAAACCCACTTCAGATATTTAATGGAATATGAATGCTGGAGATATTTGTTTGTTTATGCATTTATTTATGCATTTATTTTTGGTAACTGGTCAATATCTCATTAAGAATCTGCAACTCAGGCTCCTCTTGCTTGCTGCTTTTATTAGGAATATGGAAGGAAGGCCCTGATGTTTTGTGGTCAGGGCAATGAAGTGGGGCATTTACCCCAAAATGGTGGTATGCAGGCATCTCTTTCCTCTTTCCATGAGCTGCTTGTGAATGAAAGGTGTTCTTGGTTCCTCTCTCTGCTCTGTAGCAACAAGTGGCAGGCAGTTCCCCCGGCCTCACCCCCCCCCCCCGCCGTTGTTGTGCAGCACACAGTGTGACAGACTTTGGCCAGGGGGACTGAGTGCGAATTTTGACCTAGCTGCGAGATTCATAGGGTGTTCTTGGGGCCACTCTCTTTCCACCAGCTCAATTTACCTCACAGGATTGTTGTGCTGATTAAAAGTAGGGGGAAATTTCTTTCCCCTAAATGCAGGGTGATATGATGAAGCATGAGCACGTCCCTTCTTTCTCTGCCTTCTTCCTTAGACATTAAACACATGCTTTCTAAGGAGGGGGAGAAAGAAAAACGAACCCTACCCCAGCAAAGAAAAGGAGGATGGGACAGGAAAAAAACAAACATATTTAAGGGGGGGAAAAACCCAAGCAGGGAGTGGAGAAATAACTGCTGAATTCCCCTTCTGTCTATGACTTTTCCTCTTACAGAAGATTAATCAGTCCATGTATTGATTCTGGACCCTATCGGGGCTGTAGCCATAGGGACACCCTGTTTATAGTGGGTGCCACATGGGGAGGGGGAACTTCTGCTAAAATGCACCCACCCTAGCACCCCACAGAAGGCTGGTGAGAAGGGTTTTCTAAAGGGGGGACGGGCAGGGCGGTGGGCGGACTTTGTCAAACCAGAGCTTTCTCTTTTTAGAAACATACAACTTTAGGGCAGGACGCGGTGCAAAGTTGCTTTTTGTGGCCAGAAGCTGGGCGTCTCCCCACCAGCCCCAGCTTTGCAGCTATTAAATCATTACAAAGATTAGCCCTGCTGTTGTAAGAGGGGCTCCAGACGTTTAGTCTAAATCGTCCCCCCCCCCCCATCATGAATAGCTGTTTTTCCTCTTATCAGAAGGACTGAAGGTTTCAGTCTGTTTAGGGAGGACAGAAAATAACGAGCCTTTATTCATATATTTAGGAACAGCTGATTGGTGTAGAATTTGTCCGACATTCCCCAGAAAATAAGGTTTGGAGAATTTTATTTTCTGTCTTTCCCTGAATTTGGACTCTCATCGTAGAGAATAAATATATGGATAATGGTGCCTCCCACCGCCTTGAACTGAGCGATGGATTTCACTTTTTTTATTCATTGAGATGAGGTACCAATAAGAGCTTCATTAAGCCTTAATTGGACTGAATTAACTCTTAAGAAAATATTATGAGAATGTTATGTTTGGATAATTCTCTCCATTGCCTGCAAACAGCCAGTGGATTCTGTTCCTCTGGAGAATATTTAGTAAAATAACCCATCCTGTCTTTATTTTTTTTGGGGGGGGGTCCTTACTGAGTGATGATGGGCATAAAACCCTGAGCAAGTTTTTCAGAAATTAACAAAAGTTTGCCTCTGGTTGACCAAGATACATAGATAAAGCCTAGCAGAAGGTGGAGAAGGGATTTGAATACTGTAATAGCCTGAGAACTCGTGTGTAGAGAGTTATGAACTCTGGAGACATGAGTTCAAATCCTAGCTTATCCACAGAAGCACATTGGCGGATGGCAGCAATGGGAAAAACACTCCTTGAACTTCTGATGTATCTGAAAACTTTATAAGGGTCAATGTAACATGGAATTGACTTGATGCGCATAACACCCAGTGGCTTTGGGTTAGGAGCAAGCCATTCCAGGAGAAATAAAGGTGAATATATATATTCTCTCTCTGTCTCTCTCTCTTTCTGTGTGTGTGTGTGTGTGTGTGTCGGTTGGTCGGTCGGTCTGTGTGTGTACACATATGCTCTCTATATGTATATGCATATATAGTATATATGCGTGCATGTGTTTGTGTCTATTTCTCCTGTTCATTTCTTTTTCAGTCTGTTAAGCAGGCATAATAATTGCGGCCAACCTGTGCATCTTGGTGGTCAGGGCCAGTGAGATGAGCGTGCCTATTGCTTTGAACGATTCTGGTGTGTTTGGGACATGGATCATAAGTGCCAAGCTTCAAGTTTGGGCTTTCCGGCTAATTCTTATTCAAGGCTGGGCATAAGTGGTTTAAACTGGGAAAGCAGGATAAAGGAGCTGGTTCAGGGCGAGAATTTTGACCCTTTTTTTCTTGTGGGGTCTTTGGAGAAGTTGGAGAGAGCTTCTTGAATTCTTGGCACTTGCAGCAGACCCCTTTAATCCAGAAAAACGGCTACTTAAACTGCCTCTGGTCCTGGATCATCTGTGCCAAGAGGAAGTGAGACCATGACATGAAAGGCACGGGGCCTGTTGGTTTGGGGCTCAGGCAGATGCCCGGTTTGGCCACCCTCCGAAACTGGTCTCCTTCTGCCCTCTGCTTCTGGAAGGGAAAGTTGATACAGTACATCATCCTGCCTGGGCCTCAGTTCCTTCTTCTGAAGAAGCTCCAGAAAGGGACACTTCCTTGGCCCCCTGCTCTCTCTCTCTCTCTCCCTCCCTCCCCCTTGGCAGATGGTTGCTTTCGCCCTTAGCCCCATTGTTCTCCCCATCTGGGATCTCAGCTTAAGCCCTTTTATTCAAGTGCTAAGTAGGAAGACTGATCGTCTTGTCGGCTGTCCTGAAAACAGCACAGAAGCTGAGTCAAGAGTTGCTTCCCCCATCGGGATTTTGACCTGCAGGGAGAGGACGGAAAGGCTTGTATATCTAGGCGAGCCCCAGGTGGAGCAGCTGTTGGCCAGTGAATGAGATGTGGCCAGTGTAGTGACTACTTTTGGATAAATGGCCCAAGAGGATTTCATGGCTCACGTAAGACGTTTCAGACACCTGCAAGTCTTCACCCACCCAATCCCTGGGTGGTTGTGTGAACATTTGTCAGATGCGCTTATCAGCAGCTCATAACCTGTGGCCACAGAGGCTTCCCAGACAGATCAAGTTAAACATCTTGGCTCTTTCCTGTCTGGATGTAGAGTTTTCCAAAGCGTACTTGCAACTGCCTCCCACTTACGTTCTGTGGTCCAGCTTTTTAGTAGCATCTGGTCTGAAATCATCCTTCTTGCTCATGAATGGACCTGAGGTGTATTTGCCTGGATCCCCAAGGGACCCTGTCAAAGTGTCTAAACTGAACTAACATGGGAGCCACACTTATTTCATTCCCTGTAAAGTCACGGATGTCTGCTTGGTTGTGTTGGAGAGATAAGAAACTCAGTCCTGGGACATGCAGACCATCTGTTGCTTCACTGTCACTGTAGTCTGAGGGTCAAACTAGACAAGACAGTTGTCACATTGCTAGAGATGGACCCTGCTTAAGGCGTTTGCTTTGTAAGCTCTTAGTTTACAAACCTCCCTCCCCTCCTAAGGTAAGATCTGCACTCAGAGAGCATGGCCTGTGTCCCCAAGACTTGTGTCTATGTTTTGACATACAAAGAGTGTCTCCTTCACATGGGAGAGTCAGAGCAGACCCACAAGTGCCCTCAACTCCAGTCTGAAATGGTGGAGTCCGGGAAGGACGGTTAAAAGGACAGTTTTCTTTTCCCAAGGCTAAACATGCCCAGTTCTTTCAGTTTTTCCTCCTAGGGCTTTGGTTTCCAGCCCCCTGATCATCCTTGTTGCCTTCTTCTGAAATTGCTCCCGTTGGTCAGCATCCTTCTTAGAGTGTGGTGTCCAGAACTGGACACGGGACTCAAGAGGAGGCCTAACTAGATCTGAATAGAGGGTGATTATCTATAAGTCAGAATCCTATCTGCCATGACACGTGGCTTCCCGTAGCGAAGGGCTGCCTATCTCCAGCGACAGGGGCTGTTGATCAACTTACCAGTTGTTTAAAAACGCTGTTCACACTCAGTAAAAGTCATACACCACATCTTTTCCAAGCTGCATTTTTTTGCCCGAAGGAGGTTTTCCATTAAAAAATAATAATGAATAATAAACCTATAGCAAAGAGCTCATAATCAGGACCTTGTGCAGGCCGTCGTTCTGTCGGGTTGCCGAGTGTGTGGTGTTTGGGACCGAGTTCAGGTTGTGGCTTTCCTTTTAAATGGCAGAACATATTTCCAGCCCTTGCAGCTGCACAGACATCTGCTCAGCCCTTAGAAGTCTGGCGGGGAGGATGCAGGGGTGTGGGTGTCATGGGCCAGGCAAGATTTCCAGAGAGTTTGACTGTGCCGTCCCCCACCTCAACCCCCCCCCCCCAATGATTAGGAGAGAACTGAGGAGCAATGATGCAAAATGTTTTTTTTTTAAAGTAGAATAAATCATTCAGATTCTACAGATTGTGTAACAGCATATGCAGATCACAAAATGCAAGGTTTTTCCTCCTCCCTTTTGAAGGATACAGATTCCCAGGGTGTAGGCTTTTATTGCAGGAGGTGGGAAATGTGGATGGGCTGAGCTGTAGCAAAACTAGTTTTTGCATCTGTAGCACGGGAGTGTTTTTTTTTTAAAATATATATATATATAAACCCAAACAAAAACAAATTGCATCAGCAGGGAAGGGCAATCATGGACAGCTTCCTGACAGGAGCAAAATGTTCTCCTTTGCTGTGGCCCTCCGGGAAATCCCAGTTCTAAAAAGCCAGTATTTCTTGGGAATGAGGCTGATGGTTCCTGGCAAAGGAAGGGGCACTACAGCCAGGGAGGCGAGGGTTAAATCTCCCCCCTCAGTTAATTACCTTTTGCCATGCACCCAAGGTTTGTACTTTCAGATCAGCAGTTGTTTAGTCCTCTAAAATTTGGTTTTGAGGTGGGATTCAGATTCGGATTCCAGGCACGATTGTAGACCCAGCTGCAAGGAGAGTTGTAAGGGCCGGAAGGAAGGGAAGGATGGACCACCGGAGCAAAAGCAATGCTGGCTTGGTGGCCAGTTCATTTGCTGCTTCCAGTTGACTTACGAGTCGTCTTTCTCAGGTGTACGTGGCCTACAGGAAAGCAGATGTGCAGCATCTACAAGGGACCCCCTTCTGTAATCTTAGACTATATACGAGTGCCTCTACCTCTGTCTCTATATGTCATTTTCTCGGCCAACACACACACAACGTGCTTTATCTCATGATGGCCATGGTGATGCTGGCAGACCAGCAGCTGCCAGGATACTGAAATGAAACACATATTTTGCGTGACACTCCAAACTCAGCTTGGTCCTTTGTCCAAGGAGACAAAAAGATGGACTGGTTTTCAAATGCATTTCTGGGAAGGAGTCAGGAGTTGAGGAGGAGAGGAGAGGTAGGGCAGTTTGCTTGGCTGCCACGCTACCTACTAGGGCATCAGTTGTGTGCTTCTTTTACAGAGTGGAAGTTCTGAGTTTGAGCATCTCAGGAGTATCGGAGGAGAAGGGAAAGTGGCTTATACAGACAGTGGGCCACAGGAGATCATCCTCATTTGTTTTCGTTTAAAAACCCAGGCACTCCTGTGGTAATGATGACAGGAAGACTGTGAGCAAGCAAAAGCGATTTAGGGCCAACAGCTTGGCTGTAGAAAGGACTCGGTACTGCAGGTTCTTCTTGAGGGTGTAAGTCAACAGGAGAGAGTGTTCCAAGACCCACTGCGTTTTCACAGCTACCCCTGGCTCTCTTTTATTAACCAGGGCAACAGCTGGGAGAGAAGGTCTCAAACATGCTTTATGGACGTGTCCCTGAGTGCCTGAGTTACGTGGTCCAGAGGGCGTAAAATGGGCCTTAATGATGGATCTTCTCCATTGCCCTTCGTTCCGCCCTTGGAGGTCTCTGCTCCTTCCAAAGACGGAGATCCATCTGTCTGCTGACCAACTCCTTCAGCGTCACATCTTGTTTGGTCTTCAGGGTGCCCACTTTGGAGGGGACAGGGTGCAAACCCTATCAGCCGAAGCCCTCTTTTTAATTTTTCGGAAAGAGGAAGCTTTTGGAGCGGGGAGGTGGGGCCAAAGGGAAGCGAGAGGGGAGATGCCATCTTCTAATCCGGAGGTGGACAAATGTTACATAACGCCTCTTCCCCACCGCCACCCCGCCCCACAACCAGCGCTCCTCCGAAGACACATTCTAATGATTAATTTGAGGCGCTGGCAGCCACCTCCCTTGGAATAATATTTTAAACATGACTTTTCCATTGCTGCCTGCCAGCGATCGTTATTGTGCGCTGTGGCGGCTGTAAAATTTCACTTCAAGGATGGGTTTCGCTCCCCTTACAAAATGTGTCTGGAATGCACAGATGTTTCCTTCGGAGACACGAGAGCCAGTCGGCTCGAACACATCTCAGGCCCTGTTTGCAAGATAGGACGGGCCTGTTTGCAAGATTGCAAACAAACAAACAAATAAACAAATACACATGTAGAGCCTTGTGCCGGGAATCATCTACAAATGCTCTTTCTGGGTCCACCACTGTCAGCCTCAGACAGAGCTTGGGGGAAACCCAGGCCGCCATGCAGTGCTCGCCTGAGAGAAGGCCCCGTTTCCCATCCTCTCATCAGCTGTTAGCGATTGGTAATGTGGTTAGGTTTTTATGCAGTGAGAAAGATAATTCTTTTATGAGGAAAGATTTGAAGAACAGATCAGCCAGGTTCGAAGGTGCCGGAGAACAGCTGTACTGGAGGGAGGGAAAGGGTGTCCATCGTCCCATCTATGAACAGGAGGAGCAAAATAAGACTTTAGCCATAGCTCTGGGCGACTGTAAGCCAGTGATGCTTCTCCCACACTGAGGGTGAGGCCTGTGCCCCCCACATTCAGGTCCCAGAACCTGCCTGCGCTTATGCTCCAAAGGGGTCAGGGGGATGTTGCTGCTGTGCACCATCATCCGTCTTCAGAGGTGGCAGACCTTTGGCACTGCAGATATTTTGGACTTGAAGTTCCAGCATCCCCAGCCGGCATTACCAGTGCTAAAGGACTGTGAGGTTTGTACTCCAAAACCTCTAGAGTGACAAAGGTTTCCCACCTCTGGAAGAGATCATGGGCATGTTTAGCCTTGAGAAAAGAAGACTGAGGGGAGAGAGGAGAGCACTTTTTAAATACTGGAAAGGCAGTCCTACAGAGGAGGGGCAGGACCTGTTCTGGATCATCCCAGAGTGCAGGACACGCAACAATGGGCTCAAAGGAAGCCAGATTTCGGCTGAATATCAGGAAAAACTGTTAGAGCAGTACAGCAATGGAACCAATAACCTCGAGAGGTTGTGAGCACTCCAACGCTGGAGGCATTCAGGATAAATCTGGACAACCATCTGGCAGATATCCTTTGATTTGTATTCCTGCATTGAGCAGCGGGTTGAACTCGATTGGTTTAGAGGCGTCTTCCAACTTCATTATTCTATAATTCTATAGTATAAAGCTCAGTGTGGCTCAGTTGTGGGAAATGTATGTTCAATATGACCAAAAAGGGAGAGATGGAAAAAAAAGAGAGAACCTAAACACCTAATGTCAAGCAGCATAATATCATCATTTGTTTATTGCATTTGTGTATCTATTGAATTTTTCCTCTGAGGATGTGAAGGCAGCACGCGTGGTTCTTCCACCTCCTGTTTCTCATCATACGTACGCACAACAACCTTTTAGTGTAGATTAGTTTGTGAAGAGAGGGAGTTTCTGAGTGGCCATTTGAATCTGGGTTTCTTCCCGTCCTTCCCTGACACACTAACTGCTCTACCTCTCTATTCTCATTTAAAGGGACTTAGCTAATTCATTTCCAAAAACCATGGGGTAGGAGAAGGTATAGAGACATGCCACTACAATGACTGAACTGGAGGAAGATTGGAGTTACCTTCTTACAGAAGGATGTCTTAAGAGAGGTTGGGGACTTTTAGTTTAGTGGGGGAGGGGAAGGTGGTTTGGGAGAAATGTAAGTGGAGGTTTATAGAACGAGGAATGGTGCAGACAGGGGGAAGGAAGCGGCAGGCCTCTCAGCATGACAGACATTGCCTGGCGAGAGAAAAGGAGGTGCTTTTTGATCCAGTGGCTCATTGACCCACCAGAAGAACGGATCGTCCCAAAGTGGTGCGGTTGCCACCGTTTTAGAGCTGAGCTTTTGGTTCGGGTTGGGTGGGGGAAAAGTACATTGGGAGTTCAAATCCTCTCCAGGCCTCCTGGGAGAAGGGCCGGATGAGGTAACCCGACATGTTTGTGGCTGATGGGATTACATGTCCTACCACCTCTGTGCAGCCTTGAGCAACTGCACGGTGGTCCCAGACTGCTAGCAGAAGAAGGGAATGGGGAACCACTTCTGAGTAACCCATACCTAGAAAACCCTGGAAAAGGGTGGCCGTAAGTCAGAATTGACTGGAATGGCAAATAATGATGGATGCCCAGTGCATGAAAGGGATGCAGGAGGCTGGAAGAGCTCACCCGTCAAAAACCCATCACCCGTGGAAGATGATGCATGTCAAGGAAGAGACTTATGGCTATCTGTGAAGCTCAGGAACCAGAGGCATTCGAGGTGGGGGTGGGGACTGTGGCCTACCCCAGCGTAATTTTGCCCAGCCTTCCTCCTTAACAGCCCTCTTGCTGAGCAGGTTTTTGCAAATACCCTTCTTCTTTCATTGCTTGTCGGAAGTGTCATCTGGGATGAACCTGAGAGGCTTAAGTGCTGGGGAACATGGATTTTCTTTGGCTTAGCAGGGCTGGACTCTTTCTTCCCTGGAGCCAGACTCCCAGCTCTTGGGAGCCCAGGGCTCATCGATCTTCTTGAACTTGAGAACAGCAGCCAGGCGAGAGGGTCGGGTAGAGGGGCTCCTGCTCTTTCCTCCTGGCATGCTGATCTGATGGATACTGGCTCTCATACTCCTTATCCATCCGTTGTTTCCTTAGCTCTTGCAGCTGGGGCAGTGGGTGGGTGGGAAGCTGGCCAACCAGCCAGGAGGAAGTGTGAGATCATAGGTGTGACTTCCCACGTGGCTGATGAGTGAGGAACTCCTTGCCTCCCGTCTGTTCCTCTTGAACCTGTTGAGCGTGCAGGGGACTTGCCCATGGCATCCTGGCCCACAGAGCAAAGAGGTAGGATCTTGGGTGTAAAGAGAACAGCTGGCACAGTGGACTGACTGTGAGACTTTGGTCTGCTTGAGAGACACCCCAACACCATTGTGCTATTTTACTCCTGAAAAACGTTCCTTCAAATTCATCCCCCAGAAGGTGGGATTTAGGGATTCTGCTGCTTCCTTGATAGTTAGACGGGGACAGAAAAAGAGAGAATAGTTTCTCGCTTTTACATCCTATCTGGAAGGGCTGTCTCCACCCCCATCACCCACCCCGAATTGCTAATTAAAATGATGATACCCAGTGTGGTGTAGTGGACAGAGCGATGGACCAGGAATCTAGAGATCAGGGCTCAAATCTCCCACTTAGCTATGGAAACTCATGGAGGGAGCAGAACTGGTAAAGTCACGCCTTAAATATCTCATTTACCTTGAAAGCCCTGTTAGAGTTGCTATAATTCAGTTCTGACTTGATAGCAAGGAACAGCAATTGAAACGACACATAAGCTGTGTGGCTTGGGTTGGGGAAGGACTCAAGAGGAGCAGGTAGCCCAGCAGCCTAGCGGGCTCAAGCGGACTCGATTCTTTGACCTCCCGCTGCAAGTGCAACTCCCACGTCTCCTCCTCCATTCATACCCACATACGTGAATTTGGAGAGAGAGGAGGAGAAAGTGAATAGGTCTTTATAGGATCTGTATGGTTGCCTAGAAGTAATCCCCGTTCACCATAGAGGATCAGGCTTGTGGTCATTTACAACACATCTTTTTAAAGGATCCTTTTCAAAGCTGCCGTTGATTTATTTTAAAACGTCCGTGTGGATGGAAAGGCTGTTCAGAACCGAGTCTTTAAAAAGGAACCAGGGCCCCAACTGTTTTTCTTCCAGCTGTGGGAAGAAGATGTTTTTTGAGAAAATAATGTGGTGCAACCTCCAGGAACCATCTTGGTAGACATTTTTTGGGTTGCCATAGAATTAGACAGGGAAAACATCGACTCTCAAATCCCGTCGCCTATAGGTCTGCCAAGTTGCTCTATACGCCTTGGTTGGCGGCGGCCTTGGCGTTGAGGGCGGTGCGAGAACCTTCTGCCGTTTTATCCTCTGGGTCTGGTTGCCTTCGCCTTCTGTTTTGGCAACGGAGAAAACCCTTCTCTCAC
Source organism: Intellagama lesueurii (assembly GCA_037013535.1). Lineage (NCBI taxonomy): Eukaryota > Metazoa > Chordata > Lepidosauria > Squamata > Agamidae > Intellagama > Intellagama lesueurii. The sequence continues at coordinate 1,447,266 of JBAJHW010000012.1, forward strand.
ATGGGGTTCAGATGTTCCCCTGAAGCCTCGAGAGGCCTCAGACTAGCTGACAAGAGGCCATTGTCTGTTATGTAAGGAGAGAGCGAACAGAGAGTGCTTAATATATTTTTCTCTGGGGAATCCCTTCCTTCATCAACCCCCCCCCCCAATCGTTATGCTAAAATTAACCTGCTTTACATCATGGCTAAATATAACAAACCTAACTCTGAGCAGCCGGAATCAGAAGAAGGTTGGACTGCAGGTGGATTCACATGGATGTATCCCCCGCACCCCCCCAGATTTTCATGATTCAGCTCCCCTTGATTTCTTTTTAGCAGGAGCAGATTTTGCAAAGCAGCTTCTCTGTGTTTCTAGATCAGCCTAGATACAGCATTCCCGGAATGCGTTGCGTTAACTCCGAATGTCGGCTGCCACTGCGAGCTGTCGTCCTATCACCTCCAGAGGTGCACTGGGTTGGAGACGGCATTCTGGGTTTTGCAATTCTCAGATTTACTCAGAAGCCCTAGGTAGCGGCTGTGGTCTTCTGCCTTCTCCTTGCCTCACCTGCATGGCTGTTGGGAATTAATGTATTTCATTGGCTTGGGGTTTTATTCCCGTTTAATTTGATTTGAATGTAATTGACTTTGAAAAGTCCAATGCAAACTGCAAAAACAGCTCCCAGGACCATTCATGTTGTTATTATTACCTTGTAGGGGGGAAATAAAAGGGGAGGTGGTATTAAAACCACCTTCAAAGATCTGAAGGGCTGTCACATGGACAACAATGCAGGGTTGTTTTCTGTGGGTCCATTGAGCAGAACCTCAAATGGCAAGGAAGGAGATTCCGACTAAACATTGTCAAGAACTTCCTGAGTCGAGAGTTGTTTGAGGGAGAGAGAAATAATGAACTGCCTTGGGAGGCAGCAGACTCTCCCACTGGAGGTTTTAATGCGAGTCAGCCAACATTAGCTGTGCATTCTAGCATCATCCTAGAACTGCAGAGCTGGAAGGGGCCCTATGGATCACCAAGTCCAGCCCCTGATCCTTGAGAACCATTTCACCCTGACAGTTTTATGATTTAATAATGATGGTGGTGGTCCATTAAGAGTGCATATGGCCGTGTGGCTTTGTTTGTATGAAGGAGCACCATGCAGTGGCTGGGGTCTTCGCTCTCCAGTCCACACCTCTGGAAAGTGTTCAGTGCCTTAATGAGAAATGCAATGCTTTATTTTCGTTCTCCCCCTCCCCCCACCCAAAAAAACGAAGCAACCACATCAGCAGCAGTGAACTGCCCTTGTGCAAACTGATTTTTCCAAGCTCTGCTTCTGTAAAAGTAAGTTCTCCCCCCCCCCCTTCCCGGCTGGCAAGAGGTGATGGGAGACACTTGATGTTCAGGGGGAAATGTGTGAATGAGGCAGCCTAGCCCCTTGTGCACACAATGCCGATGGGTCACAAGGTAAAAACGGTCTCCTCCTTTTTGGTCCGAATGGCTCCATTCCTCGGGCCTGTTTTCCCCATAACCTTATATGGGCAACCAACGCCTGTCTTAAGAATCCCCCCCTTCCCCCCCCCCTTTTGGCTGTGAGGGATGTGAAGAGGTTTCAAAAAAAAAAAAAAATCGGTGGAAATCTCACAAAATCAGAGCCGGCCCTCCCGGACCGGCGAGGGCCATCGTTTGGGTCGGCTTGCCAGCCCTCGGCAAAGGAATAGCCCCAGAGATTCTTTCTTATAGCCAAGCAACTGCTAAAATTAGGGTTCCCCATCCTTTCCGCTCTTTGGAGCAGCCCCCTTCCTCCCTTGGCTTTCCCACCTTCTCCTCTTTTCAGAGGTAACGACTTTTCTGGTTGTGGTATGGAAAAGGAGTCGTCCAGAGATTTCACTTACTTAACCTCTTTTTTTTTATGATTTCACAAGAAATTTTGCCTCCCGCTCCCCCCCACCCCCCGCGCACCCGCTTTTGTTCCTGGCAAGAGGGATGTATAAAGAAGACAGACGGCAGCCGTGCAATGTGGACACGGTCGCCTCGAGGTTTCTGCACCTACAATTCAGACGCGGTTGCCATGGCAACGGCCTAATAAACCGGGAAGCTTTCTGAGACTCCTCTTAAGACAGTTTTTCTGTACAAGATGGCACTGTGAGCGGGGGGCGGGCGGCATCTGGCTGAGAGAAATAAGGCAACTTTGGGGTAGAGGTAGCAGAATTTAGTTATCATCCCCCCCCTATTTGTTTATGCCCTGTTTTCCCACTAACAGTGCTCAAAACCAGCTCACAACCTTCCAAATAACAATAGCAATTTAAAAAAGAGTAAAAACCATGTCAAGTCCATGTTGCATTATAAAATAATAATACCATATGGAATAAGATTGAAATAAACTATCTTAATCCAGCTATTTAAACTAAACAGGAGACAGAGAATGCACTTGAGCAATGAGGGACGCGTTCCCCTTCCTACAAATACGGGCAATGTGGTGGAGTGCTTAGAGCACTAGGGGATCTGGGTTCAAAATCTCCCCTTGGCCCTGAAACCTGGGGTGTCTTTAGGCCAGTCCCTGTCCTTAGACTGGTCTACCTCACAAGCTTGTTGTGAGAATAAAAATGGAGGAGGAGAGGGAACGATGTAGGCTGCTTGTTGGGGAAACAATGGGATACCAATTAAGGAAAGAAAGAGAAAAGGAAGGAAGGAGGATCATTTGCTAATTAACAAGAAAACTTAGGTGAGGGTTTAAAGTCTAAGTGCTCCAAGGGAAACGTGCAGAAAACTGGTCTGGTGGGAGTAATTAACCTCTTCCATGTCACCGGTGGACTGTTACGGGAATGCTGTGAGCCCCAGTTTTGTTTCCAAGTTCCTAGACTTCATGGAGATGATGGGGATGGGTTTTGCCAGTGTGGTTTTCCAAACCCTATGTATAGTTTTGACCTGATTGGTGATAGTTTTGGCTGATCTGTCCTTTCTTTTGGAGAGAGGGGAATGTTTGCAGCCAGATTTACCCAGAGAGTCCCTTCTTTTGCCCGTGAGGGATTTAACGACATTGCTGTCGTCCACGTGTCATTCCAGGGATGGAGGTGTGAGTTTAAAACAAAGGAGAGAAGGCTCTCTGGTTGATTGTGGGCCGTTTTTAAGGGAAAAGGAGTCTTTAGCGTACACGACCGCACGGAGCAATGGGTGGCCAGAAACACACTCGGCTCTCCCGCAAACCCTTGCAAACCAGAGGGCAGCCGCTCTGAACTTGGGTCTTCCCTGCCTCTGCAGAGAAAACCCAGAGGTGTGTGGATCGACACAGTGAGGGTCGTCAATGAGAAACTCCCCTTACGTCCTGCCTGGCTGGGGAACCGGCTGTTTGCCATTTCGGAACGGCTGGTTTGCAGTTTGTCTTCTTTCAAAGCTGCAGGACGCTGTTCCAGGGCTGATTTCCTTCAGCTCCAATCTGTGCAGACAGTTTTCCTTCTCCGCGAATGCTTTTCTCATTAGGTCTCTGGCTGGATGCCGTGCAGCACAAGGGCTGGGAGAGCAGGAAGCCAAAGCTAGCTTTTTCCCCACCCTCTTTCCCCTCCCTTTCTCTTCCCCCCCCTCCTCCTCCTCTCCCTTCCCTCCCTCCTCCTTCATCTTTTTTTTCCTGGAGAAACAAAGGCAGAAAGGGCCTGCGGATGACATCATGGGAACCTGACCTCTCTCCTGGCACAAAAGCAGTGGCTGTTCAACATGCATGATGTGTTCTTTGGACTGACTGCAACAGCCCCCCCCCCCCCTTGTGCCACTCTGGGGGGAGGCGTGTGCATGTGCGCGTGCGCACACGTGTACACACACACACACACACACACACACACACACACACACATACACGACTGGTTGCATCCGAGGCTGTGTGTTGTCGTGCAGAGTGTTAGGTCTGCCTTGGGCTTCTCTGGAGGCTTCCTTACACCCGTGTCCCTTTGCTCCAGGATGCTCCCGGGCAGAGCGCATCACTTGTCTACACATCTGCAATGAAATCCCAGGTTGCATTTGTGGGCACCGTTTCCAAACGATGACCATGACAGAACTGTGTGTGTGTGTGTGTGTGTGAGAGAGAGAGAGAGAGAGAAGGAGTGCAATACAGAGATGCGACGGTCAGACTCCTCTGTGAATGGCCAACGCGGCGCCACAGCAATCTTTCATTAATTAAGCATGTGATCTCCCAGTAGCACTAAATTTATTAGATCCACTCTCCGCGTCCCCCGCCCCCCACTGGGGACCTGGGACCGGGGTAAACGTGTAATGTCTGTTTGTGCCCTCACTCACCCCGTCAAGGGACGCAGGACTCGTGGCCATCTTAATGCCATGTTTTGTCCCCCAAAGGTGGCGAAGTGTGGCTGTCTTCTGCTTTGGCCTGGGGTCTGATCATTCTGAATCAGTGTGTGTCTGTGTTGGCGGGGAAGGGATTTCTGAAGCTAATAATGGTAGTTTTTGGCAGAAAGTCCAAAAGGAAACACAGAGAGCCGTCTGTGCCTGCTTGCAAACACAGGCTATTTTTTTTTTTTTTTTTTTTTTGAGGGGTGTAAGGGTCTGGGGCACCGTGGGCTTAGTTAGGGCTTGATGCCTTTCAGTGTAGCAGTTCTGTGATAACAACTCTGGGCGTTTAGGAGGACAGGCAGGTTTTAGCAGGAAAATGAAAGCCACCGCAGCCTAAATTAGGACAGGCAAGCAAAACTGTATTTAATTAGCGTAAAGTTGAATTGTTTTATAATGTTTAATTTATTATGTTTTTAATTCTATTCTTTTTAATATTGTGAGCTGCCTTAGGCCCCCTTATTGGGAGAAAGGAGACCAATAAACTAGCAAGCAAGCAAAAACATAGTATTCAGAATGCAGGTAGCTAGTGGGGGCGGAAGCAGAGTGGATAGGAAATTTTATTTGTCTAAGAGGATATTATATTGTTTCATTGTGTTTCATTTTATTGTTTTACTTGCAAGTTACCCCAGGAACAGCCTTATTATGTATACAGACTGTTAATAGGTTGCAACCTTAAAATACCTTTGGGGCCAGCTCTTGGCACGTCGTAGGACTGTCTGCTGAGAACAGAAGCGTACAGGTAGCCACCAGAAGGAACAGGCAGGGTCTCGCTGTCTGCCAGAGCTCCTGGTTGTTGTTGGGTTGCTTTTTTTTGTACACACAGAAGTTCTAAACAAAAGCTCATGGAATATCATGGAAAGACGGCCTCTTGCTGACAGTGCGGCTGAATCCCCTGACAAGAGACGGCTGCAATGCCTGCTTTTTCTCAATGAGTACATGAGTCTTGTAATTAGACCTCTGAAATTAGCAGCCCTCCCCCCAACCCCCCCCCCCCCCCGGAAGTCCTTCCCAGCGTCCTTTCCCCCATGTCCTCCTGGCTATCCCTCTGCTTTTTTTCAAACCTTGAGACACACGCTTCTGATTTTGGAAAAAAAAAAAGGTTCATCCCATTTACCCAGTCTCCTGTGCCCGATGGCTTGGAGGCCCTTCTTCCTGGTATGGCTTTAAACAAGCCTAGTTCACAGAGTGGCTCTTTATACCGTCCGAGTAAAGAAGATGGGTGGCCAAGTGGAGAAAGCTGTGCTTAATTTCTCCTCCTCCTCATCTTTCCTCACATCTTTATTGTTGACGGCTTCAACCGTGATACCAAACTTCGGAGGCCACATAGGTCAGAGTTTGAGCAGAAATGGGGAGAAAATCCCTCCCACCCCTTTTCTTTTTTGGACTGCAAATCTCAAAGCACTTTAGCTCCTGCTCCTGCTGTCTGGAATAGAGTGGGAGTTGTAATCCAAAAATGTAGCTTTTCCCCTCCCTGCATTTGAACCTTGAGCCTCATTTTGCCGTTTAACTGAAGACTAAGTTAATAACAACAATAATAACGAGGGTCTCTGGCCATGTGCAGAATTGCCTTTCTGCCACCACTGGTGTTGAACGGTTTTCTTGGAGTTTTCTCTTTGATGCTGTGCCACCTTCAAAGTATCTAAATATTTTGGTTGAACAAACCTTGCTTTAAAATCAGGGATAAAGGAAGAGCACCAAGTCAGTCTGGAATTTATATATAGGTATATATATATATAAACACCAAAGGAAGGCTTGTGCAAAATGACGTTTTCTACCAAATGAGCTTCTCAGCAAAGGCAGGGAAAAGTGATTTTTCCTAGCACATCATTTGGGTATTTGGGGCAGAAGATGGAAAACCCTTCTAAGCAGCAAGCGGGACGGGATGTACGCGTCAGGGAGCCAAGGAAAATGGATTTGAGGTATTAAAAACAACAGAGCCTGGACCAAGTGGACAGCGGCCAGCCCGTCTTGAGCGGCGTTTCTGCGGCGTGGAGCCCTTCTGAGCCAATCTGGTGTTCTTGGGCTTCGGCCCTGTGAGTGGGAGTCGGCAGGAATGACGCCAGGTGGGATACAGGAATACCTCCTTCCTCGGGAGCTGAAGCGCCAAAGGTTTTGAGTCGTCGGTTGGTTCCACGTCGGCGGCCATCCGCAGAGTATGCGCGGAGCGTTTTGCAAACACCCTTCCCGGCTTCATCTTGCAGGCAGCCGACGTACTGCAAAATGTAATTGCTGGCGATGCTCTGTTCGAAAAGAGAGAGAGAGAGAAATAGCACAGCAGACTCCTTTCCCCCAAAACTAGCACCCCAAGCCTCTTGAAAATTTCTCCTCTTTCCTGCCTGCGTCTCAGCAAAAGAAGCCTCTCTGGTTGATGGCTTCCTTCATCTTAAAATTTTAACCTGGCGTCGAGGAGAAAACGAAGCATCCTGTTGTTGTTGTTTTAAGGGGAGTTCCTTCTGAGAACTGCCCATCAGTCAGCCTAGAACAAAAACAGGCTGTTATTTCAGCTGCTTGATTCGATTTTAATGGTAATCATGGTTTTATTTTGTAAATCGTTTTTGAAGATTTTTTTTAAAAAGGCAATATGAAATATTTAAGTAAACAACTGTTGAAATGAAAAAGTATCTATGTCAAATAATTTTTACACCACTTCTTAGAAGCAACAGAAAACCTTCGCCCTGTTGGTGTGTGGTGCTGTCGCGTAGAACAGTTCTGCTTATATATAAGTGCATACATACATGTGTCTGTGCAAATAGGTGTGTATGCATGTAATTAACTGCTAGGAGAACTTTAAATTCAAGAAGGGCCTGTGTGGAGCTTCATAGAGTCTATGGAGGGCTCGTGTGCTGTTTCGGGGGGAAGAGGCAAGAGGACCAGATAGAAGAGAGGCTGGTAGCTTTTACTAAGCATCCAGATCTTTGTCTGGATGTGTTTCCTTTTGTTTCTTGGGGTACCAACCCAAATGTCTTAGAATAAGCCTCCTGCTTTGCATCCAGAATCCCAGTATCATTCCTGAAGGGCTGATAAATAAATCCCGCAAGGGAGGTGCAACATTCAGTCATGGCCTGCGGGATCCAGCAGTAAACTTCATCCAGTCTCCTCGTTTCCTGAGAGCATTAAGCTTGTTTTGACTTCATCGAGTGAGGAGTTGGACATGTGCTCGCCTAGAGCATCCGAAGGAATGCAGAGTTTGGGCGCCAGCTATCAAAGCAGTCGTGGGAATTTCTGTGTGAAGCACGAGGTCCTTTCTCGGGCTGCAGAAGATTTTGTTGGAGGGCTTTGCTTAGGAGGGTGCCTCGACCCAGCCAGCCTTTCAGCAGAGAGGGTCGGTTGGAAGACCCCACTGTCAGGGTGGGACAGAGGACCGCTGGATCTGTTGTAGAAAGACACGGCGCCCTGTCTCACGTGGAAAATGCAGAAACAGACAGAGGTGCAGCAGAAGTTGGGGGAGTTGTCACACTGGGCATACACTGGGGTGGGCAACATTCAGCCTGTTGGACGCCTCTTCCAGCGTCCTCACCATGAAACGTGCCGGCTGAGGCGGGTGGGCGGTTGCACACCAATGACATATATCTACTTTTGTAATAGAATATTTAGCGGAAATGCAAGGAATGGGACAGGAAATGTGAGCTTCTTGTTCTGACCCAAAGCCCAACTTTCTGCCTTCCCATCGGGTCCCAAAATGAAACGTTACCGACAAGCACAGAAAGATGGCCCTGGACTAGAATTCTCCCGGGTTTCCAAGTTCTTCCCTAAACTACACATCCCAGGATTTTGTGGAGTGGGGCTGTAGCAGCTAAAGTGTCATGAAACTGCCAGAACTGTGTAACGTAGATAGATACGCTCAGGATGGGCTTAGTGCTGACGTCTCCCCTTCTCTTTGGCATCTGAAAATGCTCGTTTCAGACCCCACTTTGGCCAGAGCAGAGCCTTTTGGCCTTAACAGACCTGTTCCTTAAACTGGGTGCTTCTTCCTGCAGGCGTTCCTTTTCCATTTTCTGATAAACAAAAGTCCCACCTGAATGTATTTTAGTGCTGGGAGATTTGGGGGCCTATTTTTATGCATCTCCAGCCTTGTTCCTCTCGATGGATAATCCAGCTTTAGCAAGGCTCGAGTGGCTGACAGCCGAAAGGTGTTGTCTTTGGCCTGGACAATCTCCCTCCGTTTCCTCGGGCCAACAGAATGCTTTTTGTCTGAGTCTAGAGCGGAGCTGAAGCCGTTGAGCCTTCGAGAAGCCATGCTGATGGAACGCAGACAAAATAAACGCAAACGATAACGGCCCGTTTTCTCTCTCCTTCTAGGGATCTTTCCAGTAACAAGATCAGCGCTTTAAGTGTTGAAGCATTTGCACATTTAACTTCCCTGACAAAATTGTAAGTACTTCTTGCATCTTTTAAAACCTCCCTACACTCTCTCGTTCGGTCCACCCGTCCCCTTTTTCTGGTGTGGGTCAAGCCTCCTGTGAAGGCCGCATGGTGTGCTTGTCTCCTTGGTTCCATGCACGCACCAGCGAGTCACAAAGATGGTGGTAAAAACTGGCATGCAGCCGCTGGGGAGTCTTTGCTTTAAGTGACCATAAAACTGGTTTCCAGCCCCTTGAGCCCTGATGACAGGCATGAAAGTGTAGGGACCATGACAAGGGAGAGCTCTGAAGCTAGAGCTGGACGGATGGGTGAGCCTGCTTTCCTTTCCTCAGGGCTGCAATGCTTCTGTGTCACTTCTTATTTCCCTGATTCAGAGATCAGTCACAGGTTAAGTTCCTAAGAAAGTGAAAGCGAAACACTGCTGATAAATTAGCAAGTTCCTTGGCCCAGCGGCAGCTGGCACCTAAGAGGAAACGGGGCACCACCCCGCCTCAGGCTGGCTTCCCCAGGTCCATCTGTCTCACCTCCTTCCTCGGGATGTACATCAAGACCCCTCCTTCCCCATATTCCCATTTTGCCCTTGGCTCAACAGAAGGTGGAGGTGTGCCCATTCTGCCCCCGGCTGCATCTCGGATTTGCGGCTGTGTCTTCCTTCTCACCCACGCCAACAGGCCACCCGGCCACTGCTCCTTGGGGCCACCGCCTTCTTGCTTTCTTCTGTCTTCAAGCTAATATTTAGGTGAGCAAAGGAGGCAGTTTTTTTCCTTTCTTGTTTCTAACTCATGCTTCCTTTTTGTCTTTCTCTTACGCAGAGATATAAGCAACAACAAGATTTCTACGTTAGAAGATGGAATATTTGATAATTTATTTAATTTAAGCGAAATGTAAGTGAGCACGCTGAACGTTGGTATCTTTTCGGGAGACACTGGTGATTTATTATTCTGGCGTCCTTGCCATTTTTCATCCTGTTATGATCGTCCCTACGTAAAGCTTTTCCGACTTCCCATTTTCGGAGGCTAGACTAGACATTCCACAAGTCAAGCCAAAGTCGACTGGTGGCTAAACGCATCCCTGGTTGTCAGGGCAGCGTTTTTAAGACTGAATAGTGGCTGGTCAGGGATTTTCATCCGAACCACGGTGGATAAGGAAAGAGCCGTTAGCTTTACAAAAGATGGGCTCTTCCTTGGCTGAAGTGCACCCAGCCAGCTGCCTGCATTTCTGGTGTTAGGGAGAGAGGACTGGCTCCTGCCTTCACTGATTTCCCTTTTCGCCCTAGTTTGCGCTGTTCATAAGCCCAGGTTCTAAGAAACTATTATGGGGTCAAAGAAGCCTCCACCACATTCTGTTGGGATATCTCTGCTGGGCTCTCTAACCCAAAGGGGAAAGAAGACTTGAAAGGCAATCTCTGTCTTTCTCTTCTTTGATGCTCTGTCTGTTGGCTTTTCTGCATTCCTCGTTTTGCTTTCAGACGAACGTTTCTGAAGGCTTGTAATTGATTCGCAGGCGTTTTCGACAGACCTGCTTTTAATCCTTTGGATTCAAGGACTCCTGGAAGAGCTTTGAGAAATGCAGATTCTCATGGCTGGGGTGTTCTGGGCCCGCCCTTAGGTCCAGTGGCTGGGCATGTTTTTCTTAAGTGCACACACTAGGATTCCTCTCTCTTACAAATGATGGCAGCTGAGATTTGTGGAGCGAAAGACGTTGGGCGTTTCCCTGTCCAGCTGACACCCCATCCGTCTACTGCAATCCTTGTTTCAGAAACTTAAGTTCGAATCCACTCCTTTGCGACTGCAACCTGGCCTGGCTGCCCCGCTGGGTGGAGGAAAGGAACGTGAGAGTCGTCCATCCTGCGGCCACCAAATGCGCTCAGCCCCCCGAGGTGGCAAACCTCCCCCTCTGGAACGTCTCGTTCATCGATATGACTTGCGGTAAGGATGAGAGAAGGGGGCGTGGGCCCGACTCTGATGGGGAAAGGCGAGAAATGAGTGTGGACCTTTGCTTCTCTTTGGGACGGGCCGTGATGTTGGGGACACAGACCGCTCCCCTGCATGGGGCACAGGATGCATTCGTAGCAAAAGGAGCACTCAGTGAGATGGTGCCAAAGAGGGTCTATTTAATAGTATGCCTGATACTACACCACAAAAAAAACACCCCAAAATAATAATAATAAAAAAGCAAACAAACACCCGCATAAAATGGGTCCCACGTCTCCTGGAGGCCCAGCCTACTTCCATTCAAATCAGAGGGTCTATCGTGCCCCCTCTGTGACTGCCATTCATATCCTGTAGGATGAACTGCCCATGGCTTCAGGAGGCCTGATCTAATTCCAGGCATATCCTATAGGCTGTACAGCCTTCCATGTCTCCATGAAGCCACGTCTCCCTCCATTCATAGCCTATAAGATGGACTGCCCTCCATCTCCCCTGGAGGCTTGGTCTCCCTCCATTCATATCCTATGGACTGTGCTGCCCTTCCAGCAGGCAGTGGGTGTTTTGACATTCCAGGTGTCTGTGTTCCCCCCTCCAGGAGCCGACTACATTGCGTGCCTGACCGACAACCACACCGGGGCGGTGGACGCCGTTGTCCGATTCACGGCCCACCTGCCCAAGAACCTGACAGAGGAGACATGCGGGGCCCTTTGCTTTGCAGAAGACCTGGACTACGGGGGTTTCAGCCACAACGGCCACTGCCTCTGCGGCATCGCTCTGGAACCGAACTCTTCCTCGGGGTGCTTGCCATTCTGTGCCGAGGCCTCCGCCGCCTCTCTCTGCGGAGGGCCTTCCTTCATTTCCAACGTCTTCCCTGCTCTGCTTCCCGTTTCCGTGGCTGGCCCCAGTGGCCCCACTGGCCTCTTCCAAGCCGTGGCCTTCCATCTCCATCTCCCAACCAACTTTGGTGTCTTACAATGGGACTTCGGGGACCCTTCGGGGGTTCTGAACACCACCAAGATGCCCGTCCTCCACAGGTACACTTCGCCCGGCCACTACAACGTCACGGCCACAGTCTTCGTCGGCAGCCGGTTCACCTCGGCGCAGATGGAAGTTGAGGTGGTGTCTTCCCCAGAAGACCTAGAGATTCAGTGCCCCACTTTTGTGAAGGCCAATGAAAGCCTGCAGGTGCAGATCAGGAACCGAGGAGGGACCGGCCTTTCAGTGGCCTACAACATCACGGCACAGGAGAAAGAGTCTGCCCATGGTGAGTTGAAGTCTTCTCCGGCGATGGGATTTGAACCCAGGTCTCCTGATCCCTCATGCAACCCCCTAGCAAGTGCGCCTCGCTGGCTCTCCATCTCCCGCAATCCCCAGATGCAACCGTAATACTGTCTGCCCACCCTGGACAGACTGATTGCTGCTACTATATTTGGGGAAAGGTGAGGAGGGAGAGACAGAGAGGGAAACGGACCAGAAGCCAGCAGGCGAGTTTGTTAGGATCCTTGCTGAAAAGTCCACGAATGGAGGAAGGTAGACACACCAGGGAAAAAGGACCCACTAGCTTGCCTCCATGTCCATTTCCTGAAGGCCCATGAAAATAAATGGGACTTCAGGCTGTCATGATCACGACCACGGATTTCATTGAGACTCCTCTAAGTGGGACCAAGGCTAGCCCCTGCACATTGCATGGATGCGACCTTCTTTGTCAGTGTTCCATTTTACTAAGCGTTAAAGGACACCCAGAAAGGTTACCTGCATCTATCGTTGATTTGGCTGAGTGGGGGGGGGGGGGGGGTCTACAAATTCTGTCATTCCTAGCCAATGTAGCAGTAGTGGGGGATTATGGGGTTGGTTGTCCAACCACCTGTGGAGGTCGACCCATTGATCGCCTCTGCTCTTGAGCTTACAGCCTACCGCAGAACCAGGGTTTGCATAGCCAGGTTGCACCCGGGGCTCTTCCGCCTTCAGTCTCGTGCAGCTGGCTCTACCTACGCCAGCTGTTTGGGAGAGCAGGGGCCACGGAGGTTCTTGCAGCTCTAGAGGGTGGCCAAATGCCCCACGGGCTGTGTTGTCGGAAGCGGCAGGAGTTTATGAGCTTATGAACGAGAAGGCTTGCGTGCCCATCAGGTTGGCTCGGCAGCCATGCCTCGGTAAACGATGGTGTCTCCTTCCTTCCTTCCTGGGCTTGGTCTCCCCCTCCTGAGCGTCTGTCCAAGAAGGGCTATTATACCAGCCCATCCTTCAGGCGGTGCCCGAGACATACGTTCTTTCCAAGTCAAGCATCTTGAGCTCCCTTTGAACACCCTAAAAGGTTTGCCTCTCGATTCTCCCTCTGGCAGCGGTCTATCCTACATGCCCCGGGGACAGCGTGGTCTTCTCCGAGAACAGCCACTGCTACTGGCTGGTGGCTGAGAAAGCAGAATGGCAGGAAGCCCAGCGGCATTGCCAGGAACAGGGCAACGGAAACCTGGCGCTGGTCAGCAGCCCAGAAATCCAGAGTTTTTTGGTGTCTCGTGTCACCAGGTATGTGAGTGAAAAAAAAAAGATATATATATATATATTGTGAAATGACTGGGAATAATTTGATGGGAGTTGAAATTCATTCTGGAGAAACTTCACATTATGTCAGGAAACGTTTTTGTTTCCTGAACACATCTGCTGGTTCAAGGTGACTGAGGGTTGGAAGCAGTTTGGTGATATTGGGGTGCTTCGTTATTGGGGTGCTTCGTTCTCCCAGTTCTTCCTTTTTCTCTACAAATCTCCTCCCCTTTGGTCACCTCTTTGGAGGAGTCCCTAAACAGACAGAGCACTCAACCCCTTTTGTCAATGAAATCTCCACTCCCTTCCCAGAATAATCCTGCATGTGCATTTTTTTTTTTTTTTTGCAGGGGAGCAAGTAATTTTGCTTCTTTGCAGAATTTTTTTCACTGCCTAAGCTTTTCTTCAGTTAAAGGGGGGGGGGGGGGGAGAGAGAGAGAGTATTCCAGAAACAGACAGCATCTCCTGTTGTTCCCAGCTCTTGAATGGGATTAATAGCTTGGATTGTGTCATTTCCCTGTTTTCCGTCAGAAATCCCCCAGAATTCTGGTGCATCTGGAAGCTTGACCCTAGAGACTCAGCTGGGGAGGAAGACAGGGTTCCTAGAGGCCAGCAATAGTTTAATAAATCACTGAATATTACCCAAAGTTTTTCCATCTCTTTTCAACGGGGAGCAGAGTGTCATGAGCTTGTTTGCTCCTATCTGGCTCCCTCTTCTTAACCTCGTAGAATTCTCATGTTCTCTCCCTGTCTGGCCTTCCATCCTGGTTTAGTGGAAACCATAGCTAACGCTAAACAGGGTTCTCTTCTAACCAACATTTACAAACCTAGTTTGAATTTTGATTTGAAACTGTGCTAGCAGAAGGAACCTGTGTGACCCGTGTGGGCCAAAGGCAAACCAGGTGAACTGGCATGGCGTACACCTGCCTGTGGCATGTATCTAGTTACACGACCGGGAATGTTGCGTCTCTACCCAGCTTATCTTTTTAGGACTTTGTCAACCTCCATCCCACTTCTGCTTGAAAGACTCTGTCGCTCCTCAAGTGAGATCATTTAGAAGACTGGGATCGGCCACTCCCGTTGGCCCTTTAGAGAGGCTGCTAAGCTGTGGGAGGTTCCCCGCTTCCTTTCTTCGGCTGCTTCTCATGGGCTAGCTCCCTTTTCGTCCTCCATCAGGTAGATCAGCCCATTTCCCTCACAGCTGGGCTGTCGGCATCTTCTCAGCTTCCACACTCAGCAACTTTCTTTGATTCTTTCCAAGACCCTGGATGTCCCTTCTGGAGCCCCAGGACAACCACACTGGGTAACTGGGAAGATACTCGCCCGCCTTCTTCTACACCCACAGAGTTGAAGATACTGCATTCAAACAAATGTGAACCCATTCCCTGTGATACAGGGGCTGCCCTTCCCAATGGCAGATGGGCTGTTTTCTGACTTCTGGGGCCCATTCTGAGATTCCCAGCCCTGTTGCGTTCCTCTTTTCCCAAGGTTCAGTTTCCTGGCCTTGATTATTCTTATGCAGGGTGGGTTTTCTTTCTCCTCATTTTTTTCCCCTTACTTGCCGGTGCTGCTGGTGGAGCTGCACCGCCGTCCTACATGGGGCTTCGGGCAAGTTCTCATGGCTCTCCCTCCTTCCTTCCTTCTGTTCCAGCATCATCCGCTTCTCGGCATGGGTTTATTTATTGGGTTCGTCCCGTTAGATAAACAGGGCGGATGATTTCATGCTGCAGTTTCCTCCTCGTTTGGATGAACGATGGAAGATGAATGGAGCCTTTTCTTGGAAGATGCTGGACGGCTTGCGGTTGCAGATGGGGCCTGTTTCCCATTAGCCGGCGGGGCGGCAGCCAGAGAAAACTCTCTCTCGTTCTCCTAGCAGCTGTCACTTGATGGCCTCCCTCTCCCTCCCCTTTTTTCCTCTTCCCAGGGCAAAGGACCCTTCTACCCATCGGAAGTCAAGGGCTAAGAAAGTGGGTGCTCATCGGAGGACCCTCCTGATGCAAATCAGGGGAGGAAAGTGGGGGTGAGGAGAAGGCCCCACTGAAGGTTCAGCCCATCCAGTCATTCATATACTCTCCCGGTGAGATCATCACTCGATTTAGAACAGCCGCGTCCCCATCATCCCTTGGGGATGGCAGTGAGTGAGGGAGCGAGCGAGCGAGTCTCTGTGAGTGATGCCGGTAGCTTAGGAGCAAAACACAGCGGTTATTTGTTCTTGAGGGAAAAAAAAATCCTAGCCTTAAAGAACACCCCCACCCACCCTCCTGGCTTGGAAGAGCCGGTTATTTTTGTCACCGATTTCTCGCTGCGAAAGCTCTTTTTTCGAGATGACTTCATTTATTACGGCGACCAGCAAAGCGTCTCTGCGGTAAAGAAGCACTTATTATCCTCTGGCAAGCCAAGCACTGCCACCCGGTCTCCTTTTCTGCAGGCAGAACATCTCATGCTGGCTCCCAGGGGCAGGCCTGCGAGGGTGGAGGCTTGGCTGAGGACTGCATGTGGAAGACGAGAGAGAGAGAGAGAGAGAAAGAGAGAGAGACATGTACATATTAATTAAGGGTTCGGTGCAACTTTGCCTAGATCTGCAGTATGCATTCGGGCTGTGTCCTGCAAATATATATATATAAACAGGGTGCGTGGCACCCAGCTTGGAAATGGGAAGTACGGAAAGGACTCGGAGGCTGGTTTGGGTGCCTCTTACAACAACCCGCTTAACAGAGCTTCTGAAGGAATCCAGGAGAGCATGAATGTTGCCCCAAACGTCTCCAGGTGACAAGGCATTCATTTAACGCAGGATGCTCCTGGAATCTCAGTCTTGGAATTGCGTCCTTCCAGATGTTGTCTCTCCTGCAGCTGCCAGCTTGGCTTCTGCAGCCGCTCCCTTCTGCACACATCCTCTTGGTTGCCCTTCTTCCTCCCCAAGCCTGGGCATGGCTGTGTATTGAGGGCCCCGCGGTCTTTATGCCCAGCTGAGAGGAGCAGCTGCTGCTGCTTGTATGCCAAGGGAAGAAGCTGGCCGTGCAGACAGGCACTGATGACTTCAAGGCAGTTTGATCCCAGAAGCAATGCTTTACAAATTAACAGCATTTACTTGCCATTAGTTACTGGAGGGGTGGCATACTGTTCTCTTGAATGACTGTGTGATGCAGCCACCTTAGGCAGAGCCCTGTCTAGCCCAGAATGGCCTGGGGACCCTTGTTTTAAAGCACAAAGTAGAGGGAAAAGTCTGTCCGTCTCTTATGTTTTGGAGACACGATTCTTGCCCCTCAGGTCAGCCAACAACATAATGTATCACACAGAGATGGGCAACGCGCATTTCTCAAGCCATGGGTGACACCCCAGAGGCATCTTTGCCTGAATGCAAATGAAAAAGGAGCCCACATCCACTTCTGGAGGCCTCCAGCAACAGTAGCATTCATGCTAGGGCAGTGGTCCTCAACCCTGGGCCTCCAGATGTTATTGAACTACAACTCCCAGAAGCCTTTGCCACCACCTCTGCTGGCCAGGATTTCTGGGAGTTGAAGTCCAAGAACATCTGGAGGCCCAAGGTTGGGGACCACTGTGCTAGGGAACTTGGTGGCCACCCTTCTTCTGGCCCTACCCTTCTGAGGATGACCTTCCTTGCTCCAAAGCCCAAGCTATCCCTGGCGTCTCTCCGTCATGCGGTTGACTTCTCTGTTCTTTCTCGCCTCTTCTGCTGTCAAAATCTGGACTGTTACCTCCCCCACGGATCTGGATCCTGCCTCCCTGTTGCTTGCACACGCATCCTGCAACTTGAGGGCCACTTTGGACAGAGTGTTTGGGTTCTGCCTGCCGGGCAGTGGCGAGACTTAACACAGTGTCGTTTGGGGATGCCTCATCTGGATTTTCTCTTCCTTCCAGGAGCTTGGACGTCTGGATTGGGTTCAACGACGTGGCAAGCCCCAGCCCGTTGCAGAGGGAGGAAGGGTTCAACCTGCAGAGCTGTCAAAACTGGCTCCCCGGGGAGCCCCATCCTTCCAACGCCGACCACTGCCTCCACATGGGCCCAGCCGGCCAGTGCAACACCGATCTGTGTACAGCCAAGCACAGCTACGTGTGCGAGCATAAGCCGCCAGGTGGGTCTCACCCGTCAGCTCTTGTGCAGAGCAGCAGTGGGCAAGTTCTGGGTGCGCAAGAGGGAGGACGGTTTCTACCACCCAGACCCACTTTGAGCTGCACCGGACTAGAAATATGCCAAAAAAAAAACAAAAAAAAAACAAAGGTGGTGGGGGGGATAAAGAATGTTGAATGATGAATGTTCTAGTTTGTAATTTAGGAGTGGGTATGTGAGTGGGTGGGGAAGATTGTTGCGCAAAACAGGATGTGCAGATTTATAGACTGCTGGATAGCCCAGTGGCTTAGGCACCTGGCTGTGGAGCCAGACATTGGGAGTTCGATTCCCCGCTGAGCCTCATTGACAGGATCTGGACTCCATGATCCAAAGGGTCCCTTCCAGCTCTGCTGTTCTAAGGTTCTAAGATAAATCTGCCTTGTTTCAATGTGAAAGCAAAATCATACTTTCTAGTGGGAAACGGTTGGGAGGGCTTTCTACCCTACTAAGATGGCTTGAGGTTCAAAGATATGCATGTGGTCCAGAGACGGACGGTTAACCACATTGGCTTCAGAGGTGGCCCTAATGCAGTGTCATTTATCTTTAAATTATTCTTGGAAAAATATTGCGCAAAAAATGATCTCACAAAAGCTTTGCCTCTGGACCATGTCAGTGTTTCTCTCTCCTCCTGTGCCGTCTGAGCAATTCATTCTAATTTAGCTAGTCAGTTAGAAAGGGTGAAAAAGCTCTGCAAGGAGACGCATGCTGTGACAGGGATCCTTGGATGTGAGATCTAGCTGTTTGCCGCGTTGGCTCCTTCCATTTCAGCATTTTTTCCTCTGCCCATCAACAATGGTGCCGTGGTCATCCAAAAAAGAAAGAAAGAAAAGTCTTGTTTTTAATTTCGTTACCGCCACTCTGCTGGTGCAGAAAAGTTTGCTGCACTGCTCTTTCTTCCAAGGGTCTTTGATGTATTTTCCAGCGGGAAAAATTAGGACTGCCCTTAGTTGCATAAGCTAATTGGAGAGGAAATCAGGGGCTGGATGGAGAAACCCATGTGCAAGCAAGAGGGGTGGGCGAGAGAGGTTGGAGGAGAACGCTGGAAAACCCTGATCCTCATATTGTGGGAAACCATGGCGTCCCTAGACCACCTCCCAAGCCAGCCGTGCATTTCCTGTGCACTTTTCACCATGGAGGGGTTTCCTGCTTTTGGTTCCTAAAAAGTTAGGCTGTAGGAGACTCTGCGGTGTAACTGCAGGCGTTTGAGACCACCAGGGGGAAAAGAAGACCTATGGAAATATACAGGGGTTTTTAAGGTTTTGTACATCCTCAATTTCATCTCCTGTATGGAACAGGGGTCAAAACTGACTTTTATCCTCTCCTTCACACCTCACTAACAGAGATTCTCCTAAACGCTGAGCACTTCTACCTGGGCGCCCCAGCCTTTGATCCGCACGTGCCGATGGAAAACGTCACGGAGCGAGAAGAGCTGTCGGCCCCGTCTGGGACCGTGGAGGTGAGGCACAGGCCTGCGATCCGTTTCTGCCAGAAATCCCCTGGCAAGGGACCCAGTAGCAGCTCTGGGAAACCTTTGGGCTTCTGTCTTTCAGACCGTGGCGTTTCCCCGCTTGGCCTTTGAGCGGGAGGGCTTTCTGGTCGCCCTGGAGCTGGCGACTCGGGACCTGCCGCGGGCTGTCCAAGTCCGCTTCCGAGTGCACCGCCCAGCAAGCCCGGCAGGTGAGATGTTTCAGGGGAGCTGGCCGGCCGTCCCTCCGCCCCAGCCTCCGCCACGTGCCCAGGTCCGTCTGCCGCGTTCTCTGAAAGCAAACCCATCCGCAACTTCCCCCTCACCTCCCGGTCTGGTCTCGAAGGGCACCTTTGCTCCCTTGAAAAATGCTCGCGAGGGGCGACAGGCGGCTGGCGGCTGGCAGCAGGGGGTCCGGACAGAACCCATAGAGGGGAAGAAAGGACAGGCTGTGTTTCAGGATCAGAAAAGGAACCCTTTCCCACAGGGCGGAAGCTGCCATGCTCAGCCCGTGGGAAGAGAGAAGGGTTGCTTTCTTTCCATGTGAGCACAATGGATACCTCAGTTCTGTACTGAGGGATGTGGAAGAAGGAGGTCCTTTGCTCTGTCTAGCCGTGTGTGTGTGTGTGTGTGTGTCTTTGTGTGCAAGAGAGGGAGAGAATGAACGAATTGTATGTGTATAAGCCTATCAGTGCATGATTCCGCTGCTTTCACGGTTCCATTTTACCCAACGCTGACCTGCGTTCCCCTCCTTGAACTCAGCACCCCGCCGGGTGAGAAGGTGCCACCCCCACCCACCCCCGTGCCCTCCTGTGTGAAGGAGAAAGTATCTCGTCCTCCCTGGCCCAAGAGGGGATGTTTTTCCAGTCTCTCGGTGGTCTTGGCTGGAATGGTTTCTCTTCCCGGCAATCATTTCCCCCACCACTTCAGGGCTTGAAAAACAGGGTTATTGAGGGCCAAAGGGGTCATCCCACAAGCGCCCTTTTGGCAAATGACAGTAGAAAGGGCTCTGAAAAGACGGGTGTCTCATGAGAACGACACTGTGGTTAGCAGACACCATTCAAAGCCTGTTGGTGGGCAGGGCTTTTTTGGGAACGAGCGAGAAGGCCACCAAGCCTTCAGGCTGGGCAGAGCTCTATCCTACCAGGGGATTGGCGGAGCGCTGGCGCACCCAAAAGCTTGCTCATTTTCATGGGATTGTGGTCGGCCCCCATAAAGGTATCACCCCTCTGCGGGTTGGGTTTTCTTCTTAGGGAGCAACACGCCTCCCTTTGCTTGATTCTCATGGTGGCATGTTCTGTTTTCTTCCCACCCCACCCCGCCAGAGTGGAAGGAGGTTCCCAATGCCACAGACCCGGTACCAGCTTCTCAAGAGAACGGGACATGGGAGCAAACAGACTGTCTGCTTGGCCTCCACTGGTGTCGTTCGGCCAACGCCTGCCTGCCCCTGGGAAGCTGCTGTGGCCCAGGGCCGTGCACCAATGCCTCGGTCCTCCCCACCCTTCCGCCTGTTCCTCGCCACCGTGCAAATCAGTCCAAGGATGAGGACCTCCGAGAGTCGCTTTTCATTTTACCACCAGGCCCCTCGACGCATTATCTGGTAAGAACCAAGTACTCAACAGCATCCAAGCTCAGCTGGGGTTGTTTCACACCAGGCAGGTGAAAACTGCCCTGTCTCCATGTCATCGGGTTTCTCCACCTCCTAGTCTGTTTTTCCTTCTCACTCTTGGTTTGTATTCAGCAGGGAGACCTCCGTTTTTATTTCTAAAGTTGAAATGCAAGAGGGATTAGCAGGTGGGCCACGGGAGTCCGCATGCCTCGGAGGGCAAGGGGGTGGCTCAGATCGGTTGGTCTGAGCCTTCCCTCTGGGTGTGCTCAGTGGATTTGGGAAGGGATGCAGGCCAGCCTCTAACCCCACTCTCCCCCAGTGCGTAGCTCCGAAGGACAGTGCTGATAGAGGGGAGGGAGAGAGACAGAGACCCTGTGCTGAGGATCGTGTTTGGAGGAGGGAACTCACAGGGTTCCCCTCTCTTTTGCAGCTGCTCTTCAAAAGCAAGGGCCCCTTGGTCAGGCCCAAGGACACTGTGAGCATTCAGCACGACGCGGGGCCAGGCGCTTTCCTTCTTTGCCCTCCTGACCAGCAGGCACCCCCAGCAATGAGCTACTACACCCTGCGCTCTCCCACATGGGAACAGGACAGGCCCGCCCACCCCATGGCCAGCAGCTGGCAGAACAACTCCACGTGTGGCTTCAGGGCTCTCGCAGCTGCCGAAGAGAGGGTGCCCCTTCTGGGTCGGGAGAACTTTGGAGTGGGGCACCCTGGCCTTTACTCCGTGAGGGCCGCCGTGGACAATGGGGTCTTTAGAGCCGAGCTGTCCTGCGATTTCTGGGTGACCTCCCCACTTTCGGGACTCTGGGTCGTTTACCCGCCCGAACAAGGCGGCAGAATCTACGTGGAGGCCAACCACACGTGGCTGGTGGTGAAAATCATCTCCGAGACCAACGCAACAGCTGGCTGGCTAGGGGGGGAACCAGAGCTTCCCCTTTGAAAGGAGCTGCCCACCCTCCGTGGTGCCGCGGGTGCCCGACTGTGTAAGGGAGGCCAACGACACCTGGTTCTCCGTCATCACGCTGGAGGGCCTCGGGGAGAATGCCAGCACGGCTGTGCTGTGGGCGGAGAACGCCGTGAGTCGCCAGAACGTCACCGTCGTGGTCAAAGCCGAGGAAGCTATCCGGGGGCTCCGTGCGACGCCCAACCCAGAAACCCGAATCTTGCTGCATAACCGCGTGGTGAGTCCTTAAGCTGTCAAAATGCACCAAAGATAGGTTGACCGTTGGGCTCGAGGATGGGGGACATCTTCGTAGCGTGTTTAGAGCCGTGTTCTATTTTCGAATTTGCACGGGGTTCGGCCCGCAAGGTAGGCATTTTACGGCACTGATGCCTGAAGGGCTGCCGATGTTTCAAGCACTTGTTGATTAAAAAAAAAAAAGCCAGGTGGGAAACAGCTGGGACAAAAAACTCCATAATCCCCACCCCTGTTGCTATTTTGCCATTCGGGAACTCCTTGGGCGCAGCTCCGTAACTTAACTGGGACGAGAAAGGTCTCCCACCGATTTTCAACAAACCCTGACCCAGCAAAGCTAAAGGGATGAGCTCTGGTTCTTCGGAGTTGGAAAAAGGGACATTTGGGGTTCTTCTTGGGGTCTGGAAATGCGAGATGTGCGCCTGAAATCCTTCAAGCTTCCTAATCACACTGCTCACCCTCAGTGCATTGGGATTCTCACTGGGGTCTGAGAATACCCCAAGATTCATGTTTGCTTGTTTTTTAAAAAATACCAAAATATGAGAATTAAAAACAGGTGTTCAGATTTCTATCCTACCTTTGCCCTATATGCATTTTTTTAAAAAAGAAGAAAGAATGCAGAAAAAGGCGGGGTGTGTCTTTAGCTCAGGGCTCGCTTCCTTTCCTTTCCTAACAAATCTTCCAGTTTCCAGCCTTCACGGCTGCAAAGTGACAGTGTGTGAACGATCCATGCTGGCCTGTCAGGAGCCCAGGAGTGACTGAGTTAACTTTCTGGGAATTGAGGTAGCCTTCAGGGCCATGTCTTGTCCCTCGCCTTCTGCCTCCCATGACTGAAAAAAATAAAACAAAACAAAACCCAGAGCAACTCACACAGGACCGACAGCACGGTAGAATAATCTCTGCAATGCAAGAGAAATCACAACATTCCAATTTCCATAATGTGCTCAGTTCTTGAGACAGCCTGGCTGTGATTCCTTTGAATACAAGTGGACAGAGTGCCGTCCCTCGCCGGTTCCAAGTCCTTTTCCCTCCATCCTGTCATCTTTGGTTGCTTTGAACGTGTTGCAGCGCATCACTTCCTCAGCCCCGGCTCTTTCTCCGCTCAAGGTGCGCTCCGCTGCCCTTTCCTGGGTGCCACACTTGAGCCAAGCCAGCCTTTGCAAAAAGAGTTCAGCGTCCTTCTGGCTGTTGACTCCGTATCTCTTGGTTCCATCTATCGCAGAGCTACGTCCCTGTGATGGATGCTGGAACAGACGTGACCTTTCGGTGGACGGTGGACGACAAGCCCTCCTTCACGTTCTACAATGAGGTTTTCAACGTGATCTACCAGACACCGGCTGTGTACAAGCTGACGGTAAGCCCCCATCTCCCAGCGGCCTCTTTGTTTTGATCCGCAGCGCCTCCTCTGGCTCCCTTTTAGGGAGACCCCACAAGATCCCCCAGTTCCTCCTTTGGATGCTAATATTACCCTCCGAAATGTGGAAGACTTGCACCCTCAATCTGAGACCTGGGACGCTGTGGGACTCTTAACAGGTCCTTGTTCCTTCCTTACAGAGGCAGAGCTTAGAGAAAAGTGAGGGTTGTTTTTTTAACGCCACATCTCAGAATTCTGCAACCGGCATGGCTGCAGTGCAAGAGGGTAACATTCTCAGGCTCTGTACGAAGGAGCTTGTTTTTGTCTTGTCCCAGCCTTGTCCTCTGCTGCCTGATCTTTTTTAATGCGTGGAGCCAGAACATGCGGAATATGTCTGTGGAATGAGAACTCATTCTGCAAGGATGCATGTTCCAGTGGGTGGTTTTTTTCCCTTTCTTTTCTGGGTGGCCTCTGCGTTAATGCTGCTGCTGCTCACTAGCCACTTGGGGCGTTCCAGACCCAAGATCTGGATCTTTCATGCACAGGCCATTGGCAAAGCAAGGCTTTCGAGCGATCCGAGGAGGCCCAACCCATCGGCAGCCCCGATGCCTAGCCCAGACCCCTTAACTACTAAACCACACGACCTGCGTGGGGCTGTTAAAGGAGAGGGGAAAAGAGGGGAGGAGGGATGCTGGTGAGGTCCAGCAGATCCTGCCTTCCCAGGGCCGTTTCACGGGTGGTTTGGAAGGGAAAACAATGCTTTCACCTGCCGTTGCCTCCAACTCAGTTCCTGGTGGCTGTGTGGGTTCTGCGAGGTGCCACAGCTGTCTCCCTGTGCTTTCAACAGCTCACAGCTTCCAACCACGTCAGCAACTTCACCGTGGACTACAACATCACTGTGGAGAAGATGAACCGGATGAAAGACCTGGTGGTCTCCGAGATCCCGCCGCTCGTCCCTCAAAATAGCACCCTGGAGCTGGTGGCCACGGTGACCGTGGACACGGCGGTGGAGGTCACGTTCTTGTGAGTCCTCTGGCTGCCCTATTGGCTGCTTCAGCCCCTTTTTCCGTGGGAAACCCAAAGAAGGGAAGGGTGCTCTTGCCGCCTGTATCCTGGAAGGGAACCATGCAAAGGGTCTGCATATTAAAATGGAATCTGTGAAGCCCCCGAGTAATTTTATGCACTACACACATAAAGATGCAAATGTCTTCTTAATCCCCTACAAACGTGTGAAAGGAATTGCACACCCATCTTGTTTTTCTTCTCGCTGCTATGATGATTAAAATGAGCATGAGCTCATTTTCTTTCTCTGCTATATCGTATGTATGTATGCATGCATGCATGCATTTTCTACACGGCCCACCTGATGGCATGCCACCATTCTCGGTGGTTTCCAACAGAAGGCCGACAACCTAAGCGTGCAGCCACCCATCAGACGTGAGCCAGAGCCCACAAAAAAAAAAAAGCAAGCCCACAAAAATGAACGAACGAACAAAAACCCCAAGAGCCAGAACAGAACATCTAGAACCAGGAAACAAACATTGGCGTCTTGATGAGTGTGTGTGGGGGGAATACTCCAGCTGTTTTCAGCTAGACTGGCTTCACCCCGGTTCGGAAAACCAACGAAGGTGTTTTTCAGCCACGTGGGGATGGCCGCACAGAGGAAGGACACGCTGTGAAAGGGGAAGCATGTAGGATTTCTGATGGGGCATCAGGAGCGTCAGACATAACGAACCTTCTTGTTCTCTGGCGGCCAGTGACTCGTCTCCCCTCTCCCTTTTGCGCGCTCCAGGTGGGACTTCGGCGACCGCGACCACGTGACTGCCCAGTTCAGGCCTCCCTATAATGACTCCTTCCCTGTGCCCGATCCGAACGTCCACCAGGTGGTAATTGGACATAACGTCTCACACGCCTACCAGGAACCAGGTGAGGCCATGACTAGCATGTTGGCTGGCGAAATCTCCAGGCGGCCTCCGCTTTCACAGAATGATGGCGCTGCCTTGTCAACACAGGGAGGCTGCATTTTTTGCGAGTTTTTTTAAATGCCTTTTTGGGACAGATTTTAAATAGCTTTTATCCATTAGTTTTCAACTTGATGTCTGTCTATTTCTTTAGTATTGTCATCTCTTTTCTCCCCCCCCCCCCTCGAGTTTTCAATATTGTTTTCAGCCTTGTGAGTCACCTTGGATCCTCTAGAGGAGAAAGGCAGGGGATCAATATTTTAAAATATTTTTTTATATTTTATTAAAATATTAATAAAAATATTAATATATATTTTCCCCTCTCCCTATCCCCATTTAGGTGAATATACCCTGACCGTTTTGGTCTTCAATGAGTTTGAGAACCTGACTCACTCCATTCCTGTCCACGTCTTCACCTTCCTGATGGACGTGTCCATGGAAACCAACGCAGACGTTCTGGTGGTGGGCCGCCCGGTCACTTTTGAAGCTCAGCCCTTGCCGTCTAGCTACGGGGTCTTTTACCTCTGGGATTTTGGGGACGGTTGTGTGGAGTTCGTGGAGGGCCAGGTGTTCGTAGTCCATACCTACAACAGCACAGGGACCTACAACGTCACCTTGAAAGCCAACAACACCATCAGCACCGTGGAGGTAGTCCGGCATTACCGAGTCTTTGAAGAAGTGACAGGGTTGCGGGTGACCCTGAACGAAGCGGTGGAGGTAGGCACGCCGGTGGAGGTCACTGCCTCCGTGGACACTGGGGACAACGTCACTTGGGTGTTTGATATGGGCGACGGGACAGTCAGGACCAGCTTCCTGGGATCCGTGGAACACAGCTACCTCAAAGAGATGAACGGCACCGTCAACGTGACGGCAACGAATCCGGTCAACTCCGTCTCCCAAGCCGTCCCTATCCAGGTGTTTGTGCTGATGGTCCTCAAAATCGAGCCTTCCACTTGTATCAGAGAACACCCGGAGGCGCAACTCACCGCTTATGTCTCCGGCAACCCCGAGGACTACTTTTTCGACTGGACCTTTGGGGATGGCTCCTCAAATGTCACGGTGTACGGAGACCCGACGGTGAGGCACAATTTCACCCGCAGTGGCATTTTCTCGCTCTCGTTGGTACTCTCCAGCAAGGTCAACAAAGCGCAGTATTACACCGAGGTCTGCGTGGAACCCGAGGTGGCCAACGTCACGCTCTTTGCCAGGTCGCCATTTGTGAGGCTCGGGAACGAGAGCAAATTCCAAGCGAGGGCCCTGCCGCCTTACCGCTACCGTTACCAGTGGGACTTTGGGACCGACGACTCCGCTCGGTTTGGGGGCACAGAGGCCAGCTACACGTACAAAGCCCCGGGCGTCTACCTCGTCATGGTGACTGTCAGCAACAACGTCTCTTTCAACAACGACTCTGCATTAGTGGAAGTCCAGGAGCCGGTGGGCGCAGCCAGGATCGAGTCCAACGGCTCGCAGGTTTTGGAACTGAACCAAATCTATCTGTTCTCAGCCAATGCCAGCGGGACCAAAGTCAGTTACCTGTGGGACTTCGGGGATGGCACGACCCAGCTGGGGAAGCTCATCACCCACTCCTACAACAAGACCGGCGCCTACGCCGTCAGCTTGACCGGCTGGAACGAGGTGAGCTTCAGCGAAGCGAGGGTCAACGTGACGGTCAAGAGGCGCCTCCAGGGGTTGACCATCAATGCCAGCCGGACCGTGGTGCCCCTGAATGGCTCCGTCAGCTTCACGGCCACCCTCCTGGCTGGCACCGCCACCCGTTACTCATGGATCTTGTGCGACAGGTGCACCCCCATCCCGGGCTTGTCTACCATCTCCTACACCTTCCGCTCCATTGGGACGTTCAACGTGATTGTGACAGCAGAGAGCGAGATTGTGTGCTTGCAAGACAGCATCTTCATCTACGTCCTGGAGCAGATTGAGGGGCTTCAGATCATCGGCAGCGACCTCCTGAATGACAGCTACTCCCCCACCAACAAGACGCTCCTGCTGCAAGCAGCCGTGAGAGAAGGGACAAACATCTCCTACGTCTGGACCCTCCTAAAGGAAGCTCAGCCTGTTCAAACGTCTTCTGGGAAGACCTTCTCTCTGACCGTTCTGGAAGTGGGTGTCTACCTCATCCACCTGAAAGCCACCAACATGCTGGGGAGCATGGCCCTTAACAAGACCGTGGAGTTCATGGAGCCCGTTGGCGTCTTAAAGCCAGCTGCTTCGCCCAACCCAGTGGCAGTCAATGCTTCTGTTAACATAAGCGCCAGCGTCACCTCTGGGACGGGACTGGTGTACACCTGGTACCTGGAAGAAGACGTCTCTCTTCTCTCTGAGGCCTCTGCCATCACCTACTCTTTCCAAAGCCCTGGGACCAAAGTGATCGCTGTGGCTGTAGAAAACAAATTGGGTTCAGCCAACGCGACGCTCACGATCTACGTGCAAGAGGCAGTAGAAGGGCTGGGAATCAGGACCATCAGGCCCAACTGTACTTACATTGAGTCGGGCTCGGTTGTGAACTTCTCCGGAGAGCTGGAAAGGGGGTCCGATGTGGCCTGGACTTGGAGGATGCAGAACAGCACCACCATCTCCGGGCAGCGAGTGGCTCTGACGTTCCCAACGGCCGGCTTCTTCTCCGTCTGTGTGAATGCTTCCAACGACATCAGCTGGGAGGTGGCCTGCCACAATCTCACCGTGGAAGATCCCATCCGTGGTCTGAACCTCATTGTGAGCAAGGACATCCTGGAGGTGGGGGAGGAGGTCTCCTTCGTGATCAGGATGTCTTCCGGTTCGTCCGTGAGCTATGAAGCGAGCGTTGGTGGGAACTTCTCCGTGGCGCTCAAGGCCTCCAGCTTCACCCACACATTCACCCATGTTGGAGACTACTTAGTCCAGGTGAGGGCAGAGAACCATGTCAGCATGGATTACGCAGAGGTCCTTGTTGTGGTGCTGGAGGCGATCCGTGGCCTTCAGGTGGCCAACTGCTGCGAAGAAGGAACACCCACTGGGACAGAAAGGCATTTCACAGCTGAAATTCAGAGTGGCTCACGTGTGTCTTATTTGTGGCAGCTCACCTTAGAGGAAGATGGGGGGCATACACAGGCAGCTCTCTTGGAAGGCCGCAGCATTTCTTACACCCCAAAGGTTGCAGGGCTGTTAAACATCCGCCTCCACGCTTTCAACCGTCTGGGCAGCCAGAACCTAACCCTAGTCATTCAAGTCCAAGACCGCATCCGGCAGCTTTCTCTCCTGCCGGTGGATGCCTTTGCCAACCGGACCACTTGGTTCGAGGCGTCTGTGCTGCCCAACACCAGACAGGTGGCGTTCTGGTGGCACTTTGGGGACGATTCTCCCATCGAAAGGACAGACAGGCCATCTGCCAGCCACACCTACCGGAGGCCTGGGGAATACCTGGTGGAGGTCAACGCCACCAACCTCATCAGCTTCTCCATCGCCCACCTCACCGTCACCGTCCAAGTGCTGGAGTGTGAGGAGCCTGAGGCAGAGCTAGCCTTACCTGCTCAGGTGGTCATGAAGCGGTCGCAGAAGAACTACCTGGAGGCGCAGATTGACTTACGGGATTGCACCCGATACAAGACGGAGTACCTGTGGGAGATCTACAGGGCCTCAAGCTGTCTGCAGTTGAGTTCCTTCAACAAAGTCCACCTGGCCAACGTGGACATGAGCCGGCCTCAGTTGGTCATCCCAAAGCTCGCCCTGGATCTTGGCAAGTACTGTTTCAAATTCCTGGTCTCTTTCGGAGACACGCCCCTGTCCAAGAGCGTTTTTGCCAACGTGACCGTCTTGCCCAATAAACTGGTGCCCATCATTGATGGAGGGTCTTACCGTGTGTGGTCCAGCACCCGGGACTTGATCTTGGACGGAGAGAAGTCCTACGATCCCAACCTGGAAGACTGGGAGCAGACGCCCTTACGTTATAACTGGAGTTGTGTCTCTTCCTCCAGAGTAAGTCAGTCTGGGTTTTAGTGGTTTCTGGGGGAGGCGGGAGGCTGAGGGAGGGGAAGAAGTGGCAGAGCAGTGCAGAACAGATGCTGGGTTTGCCCCAAAAGGTGCCATTCATAGAACTGGAGAGAGTCCTGGCTCTGGATGGAATGGGGTAGGCCATCTAATCCAGCCTCCGCCCCTTGAAATCCAAGGCAAGGGTGGGCCGTGCCTTTATTAGACCCACTGAAGTATCAGGAAAGGTAAGCTCGCTTTCCATTGACGCCCACAATAGGCCTGAGGCAGAAGAGACATGCAAGTTCACGTTCGCCGCCCCACCACTTCTGCGCCTTCTCCAGCTTTGTGATGCCGAGCCCGATGCAGGCTTCTGTTAGGAGTCAAGAGCTAGGTCGTGCCTATGACATGTTCATGATATCACCCAGCCGTGTTTCTGGATTGTGTTTCAAGGACCACACGGCTTCCCCTCCCTTTTTATTCCTCCCCCTCCCCAAAAGTAACTTTTCCAAACTCGAGTCCAACCGTGTTTCAAAAGCTCTAGGAAGGGAGAGGTCTCCCCAGGGATCTGGACCCACTGCGAAGGACCTTACCATTAAACATTTCTGGTCATGTTCAACCCTAACCCTAGCCCCCTTCTACCTTAAGCCCACGAGATCTATTCCTGTCCTCTGGGATGGCGAAGATGAAGCTTTTCCCCTCTTCGAGTCCTTCAGAGACGGAGAGTGTGCCGTCATGCCCAACGTCCGTCTTCTCTGTTTCCAGGTTCAGGGTCTCCCAGCTCCTTCAACGGATCCTAAGATGACACCGTTTCCCCTTCTAGCCACCTTGTCTTCCTTGCACTCTCTAAATCCCTTCTTGCTCTTCTTTCTCATGGCTGGGCTGCCATGGAGCTCCAGATCCCATCAGCCGCCACCAGGCTGGCTAGGGCTGAAGTAGGATGGGATTTGACCTCTGGAAGGCTGAAGGGGCTCTCTGTTACCCTCAGAGCTCTGACAAGGGTAGAAGGAAGGGGTGCTGTTCCTTCATACAACTTGGAACATGCCGTTCTAGGAAGGTAGCCAGGAATCGTATTAGCCCTTTTTGCTGCTGCGTCATTCTTCTGCCTCACATTGCCCTGCGATGAACGTACAACCCTGCAGCCCTTTTCACAGTGACCACTGCTTGGATGAGATGAATGTAAAAAGACAAACAAACAAACAAAAACCCAAGGAGAAGCCTCCACCCACCTATCCACCCAGGCTAAAAGGAGGGTTTGGTATGACCCGGATGTATTCATCCCGCTGAGTCAGGCTCCTTCTGCATGATTTCTCTGTTTTTCTCTCTCCACTTCCCGTCTTTCTTTTCTTGTGCACAACAGAGCTCATCCTCAGGGTGTGCGCTCAACTTCAGTGCCACGGGGGGAGTGGTAACCGTTTCCCGAGCCATCCTGGAAGCAGACCTGGAGTACACCTTCGACCTCACAGTCTGGAAGACGGGGATGAGTCCGGAGTCAACGAACCAAACGGTTTGTATTGTAGAGCGGCAGTTCCCAACCTGGGGTATACACGCCCCCCCCCCCCCCCCCGGGGTTACACACCAGGATATTTAGAGGTACGCGAAACCAAAATGGATAATGGAAGAAAAAAGTTTAGAAAAGCTTTTAAAAAGCACAGGAATCTTTTTGCAAACTGTGTATTTTTAAAACAGAAATTCAGTGCAATGCTTGAAAATACATTTTTTTTAAAAAAAGAAGTGTTTAGATAACTAGGAGCTGAGACAATTTAAATCCAGCAACATTTCTCAATGATTGAACACTTACTGACAAGGGATTGCAATTGATGTGTAGTTCCTTAGCTTATTTTTATTGCATGATAAATATTGGAGTGCAAAAAACATGTGAATACAGAGGAAAAGAGAAACAAGATTCAAAATATAACCATTTCCGCTGAATTAACTAGTTGGATATGGGATATAGCAGAACCTGTATTTTTTGTGGAGAAATTGAGATATTTTGCAGAATATAAGAAACCTAAGTTCTTACCTTTAAAATATTGGTTATATGTTGATCTACTTTTGAAGGACAGGATAATCTGTGCACATTGCATGTTCATAAGACAGACAGATAAATAAAATATTTTAAGAAGGATATTCAAGTGGTGTCGTGCCAGGACTGCTCTCTGTGTAAGCAAGCCCCTCAGTCAGTCTTGTGAGGAGTGTTGAACGTGTGAGTTCTTCTGGGTCTCCTTTTGATGTATTTGCTTAAAATTCATGGTCTCTTTCAAGTTTTGGATGTAAATACATACGCACTGTCTGTTCACCTGATTATTCCATTGCATTTTAATCCCATTCTTGGGCTATTTATTTATAAAGGTATAAATCTGAAATAATAGCGACCCTATTAATTGCCAATATTTTGCTAATCTGGAGGGTATGATTTATGGGAATGGGCTGCCAAGGAGTTATGTATGCAAGTGAAGGGCACGTCTGGTCCACCTCCTCAACAGCATCTTGGAAAAGTGTGTTCTTGTCTTGGATGGAAACGCGGGAAGCCGCCTTCAGCTGCAGCGCACCCTTGGTGCGTCTGCCCAATACGGTCAACTCTGGCTGGCCGCTGTGGCTCTCCAGGGTTTTAAATATGGGACCCCTGCCTAGAGGTCCCTGGGATTCCCCGGGGATTCCCCCATCAGAGTCCCACCCAGTCTCAGCTTTGATTAGCTTCCAAAACCAGATGAGATTCGGTTGGTTGCAGGTGAAACGATGTTTCAGGGCAATGTAAAAAGACTGGATAATATTCTCCTTGGGACCGGCCGCTGAGCAGTCACGGT
Source organism: Intellagama lesueurii (assembly GCA_037013535.1). NCBI lineage: Eukaryota > Metazoa > Chordata > Lepidosauria > Squamata > Agamidae > Intellagama > Intellagama lesueurii. The sequence goes on from JBAJHW010000012.1 coordinate 1,478,882, forward strand.
GCAGGCTTCCAGCCTATGTGCAATTACTGCGTCCTCAAACAACTGAGGACTGGAACAAGGGGCAGCGTGGCGAGGCTGTGACTGTCCCCGTGGACACTCGGAGACGTTCCCGGCATCTTCCTGTCCTCCCAAGTCTTTATTCTGTCATGTGAGGCATTGTCTGCGACTCGAGCAGCTTAGGGCTTTTCGCAGCGCGTGACGGCTTAAAGAGGCACCCCTGGGCCTGTTTTGAAGGCGGGAGGATGGTGAAACAAAGTGTTCATTTTGCCACAATCTCACCGTGCAGTGCAATGCTTCTCGATGCGGGAGACAACGAAGCAAAGCTCGGCTTCGGCGTGCCCGGGTTGTCTTTTGAGCACGCCACTGCTGCATGGTGAGGCCTCAGTCATGTCCCTCTTGCCCGTCCTCGGCTCCCCTGGCCCCTGTCAGATGGGCAGAGAGAGCCCCACGTTCTCTGCCCGGTGGGGTGAAGGCCAAGAAGGAGAAAGCATGAGTGCCCAGTCTTTGAAAACCGAGAGGGGGCAAGAATTCCCTGCAGAAAGCGGCTGCTTTCTTTGGCTTCCCCTGCAATCTTTTCTAGGCTTTGGGGGGAAAGCAGGAGGGAGGTTCTCCCCAACGCCTATTGGTGGGCTCAAAAGGAAAGTAGAACAGTAGAAGGCGTCTACAGGCCAACCCACCGTATGGTTTATATCAGCAGCCTGCTGCAGGAGACGGCGGGCAAGGAGGAACGGGGGACCGTTTGTCTGCAAGTGGAAACTCTGACTGCCTTGATCTCTCTTTCCTCTCTTTTTTTGGGCTGTTTTGGAAACAGAAGGCTGGAAGGAAGGGGGGGGGGGGAAAGAGAGAGAGAGAAAGAGAGAGAGAGAGAACCAGAGTCAAGTTGATAGTCTTTCAAGGACATTCCGTCCTCTCTGGCGCCCAGGCATGCATACAAAACAAGGATTGTACTGGGGCAGGGAATTTGCAAGCGCCGGAGGAGCAAGCCGAGCTTCCCGTCTATGGAGAGCCGTCCTGCTCCTTTAAACCTGCCACGTTCAACAGCACCTTTAGGAGTCTAGCAGAAAAACAGCTGCGGACACCGGGGCAGCTCCAGCCAGGTGTGGGCTCGTTTCGGAGATGGTTTCCCAGGGAAGGATCCTCAGCCTTTAGCGCCCAGGAAGGCCAGCCTGCAGGTCTGCAAAGACGCCTTTCCTCCGAAACATAGCAAAGGGCTTCTCATTTTTGCCCCCCCCCCCAATCGCCGTCTCTTTTGGGGAAGGGTGGGTGACCCGATTAGGTTTTTTTTGCAGCAAAAATAATCTTGTGGCACCTTTGAGAATAACACGATTTATTGAGCACACATTTTCATGGACAGTAGCCCATTTGCTCAGATGAAGAGTGCGTCTGATGATGCCAAAGGTTCTCATTTTCTTATTTATTTATTTATTTATTTATTTATTGGTATCCCACCTTTCTCCCAGGGAAAGGACTCGAGGCGGCATACGACAGCTAACAAATACATGTTTACAAGCACAATAAATGGACTTACTGATACTAAAATAAGGTTAAGCCTAAACAGCATGAGAAAGATCGACAGCTAAAACAAATTAAAGCAAATATTTGAAAAAATAAGCCACATTCCCCTAAAAACCATCATCCTGAGAGTGCATTCAGAGATCAAAAGTTGAGTTGGAATGGAAGGCTTTCACCTGCGGCAGAAGGACTGCAAAGATGCAGCCAACCTAGCCTAGCCAGAGAAACAAAAGAAATCGAGGTTGAAGCCCAGGAGAGCTGACCAAACCAACCTTGTTAATCTTTAAGGTGTCCCTAAGATGTTTTGTCCTCTCGCTCTCTTTGAGTTAGCCTTCGAGGCAATTCCAAACCCAGTTTGAGCTTCCTCTGGATATTGTGTGTTTTGGTTGATCAGCTGTCTGGTTTAATAATAATAATAATAATAATAATAATAATAATAATAATAATAATAATAATAATAATAATAATAATAATAATATTCTTGGAGCAGCATAGCTGGAAGGGACCCTCTGGATCATCCAGTCCAGCCCCTGCCAAGGAGGCCCCAGTGGGGGAATCGAACTCCCAACCTATTTGCCTATTTACTGACAAAACAAAAGTTTTGTGACATCTTTAAAACAAACAGATTTGTTTGCCTTTCTGTGGGTTTTTACGATCTGTCTCTGATGTCTGAAGGAAGCAGACTGCCACCCAGGAACGCCTGCCCTGAGAATATTCCGTCGCGCCACACCAATATCCAAAAACTCATTGGGCCCTCTCTTTGTTTGTGATTCGAGCTGAAACAGGCGAACAGAGCAAACTCTTTGAAACCATGGAGGGTTTTGCTCATTTAGAAACAACAGAGTATCCAGAAAAGGCAGATCATCACAGGGAACACTCTCCCTCTCCATTAAATTTTTTAAAAAGTCTGGATGGAAGGAGAAAGCTGATGTTCCCACTCGTCTGTTTGGGAGATACTTTGATCCTTAGGGGGTGAGATTAGGTGTGTAATTCCAGTCTGAGCGTCCCTTCCCAGCTCTCCACACTGCAAAAGGAGCAAATGGACTGGGGAAAAACACCCGTCACCCTTCGGACTACAACTCCCATTGGCCTCTCTGGGGGAGAGTGGGAGTTGTGGTGCACGACCTCTGGAGAGCCACCAGGGAAGGGAGGCTGACCAAAAAACCCAAGGACGCCCAAAAGCACACTTCAGAGCAGAGAACAGATTCCAGGTGCAGTTCCAGCACACACAGGGTCCCCAGTGCCACAGAATTAAATGTGACGAAGCCCTTGCATGCTGCTTTCTTCCAGGGAAACATCCCAGTCTGTCTGGCTGCCGCTGACCCTGCTTTCTCTCTCTCTCTCTTTCTGTGCCGCAGGTGCTGCTGAAGAGAGGGACGGTCCCCATCGTCTCGCTGGAGTGCGTCTCCTGCAAAGCCCAGTCGGTCTACGAAGTGAGCCGGAGCTCCTACGTGTACCTGGAGGGGACCTGCCCGAACTGCCAGAACAATTCCAAACTGGGGGTAAGGTGGCCCATTCGGCCGTCGGCAGAGAGGACGTTCGCTCATCCGTTGCCTGTTTCAGGGACCTCTCTGTGGGAGGCGGTGCAGACGGCCTAGCTCAGGGTTCTGGGTTCAGGAGAGGAACAAGGCTTTTTGACTCCCAAACACAGAACTGAAGAGCCAGAAGGTGTCTCAGTGTAATTCGTATCCCTTGTTTTGGGTCCCGTCCGTAAGAGCAGCAGAAAACAAGCTTCCTCCCTCTTCCGTGTGAAAGATACGTAAAGAAGGTGCTGTGTCCCCTCTCTGCCTCCTTGTCTTTAGGCTCAGCATGCCCAGCTCCTTCAAGGGTCTTTTCGTAGGGTCTGGTCCCCAGGTCCTTCCCCATCTCAGTTGGCCTCCTCCAGCTGCAAGAGTCTAACAAGAACCGTGGCTAAAAAGCTTTCCCCTTTCTAAATCAGGGTGTTGAAAGGTGATTGGAGCAAAAGGGAAGATGCTGGCCAATGCTGAGCAAATGGGAGTATTATTTTTCTTCTGGGGTGTGCTTTTTTATATATATATAAAAAAACCCCACACACAGCCTCCTACAGCTTTCAGAGCATGGTGGCAGGTCAGCTCTGCAAAGCCCGTGCCTTTCGCCTTTCCCCTTCTTCTGCGTCTTGAAGTTCATGTTGCAAAGGGTGATCAAGGTCTTTTTGGGGTGCAGCACAGATTAAACCCAATTCTAGAATCATGGCGTGGGAAAGGGCCTCTAAAGCCATCGAGTCCAACCCCCTGCTCAACGCAGGAATCCAAATCCAAGCACGTCTGATGGATGGTGGTCCCAATTTTCTCTTGAAGACCTCCAGTGTTGGAGTGCTCACCATTTCCCAAGATAATCAGCTCCATGATCGTCATTTGCTTCTGAGTTCCTTCTCGCAGCTGATAATCACCCTGATTTTCTGGCACTGCTTTAAAGTTGTTAGTCTTTTGGGTTAGTTTGTCATCAGTGGGAAGTGTAGTGCCGAAAAAAAACCACAGTGATGTGAATCTACTTGTTTGGTGCGCTCCGGCAGCTGCATTTGGCACAGCAGCCTTTGTAAAGGTTGTGGGGCAGAGAGAGAGAGAGAGAGAGAGAGAGAGAGAGGGGTGGGGCAGGATGGGAGCTGGGGCTTGGCTGGACGATAGGTTTCTCACCCCATTTTGTGGTTGGTGCAGAGATGGGCCGCACACAGCTTCAAAAACAAGCCGCTGGTCCTGGACAAGAGCACCACCTCCACCGGGGACACGGGGATGAACCTGGTGCTGCGACCGTGGGCCCTGAAGGATGGCGAAGGCTACACCTTTACTCTGCACATCACCGACCTGGCCACAGGGGAGGAAGGCTACGCCTCCATGGACCTCTTCCCCAACCAGCCGCCTTTTGGGGGCTCCTGCTGGGTGTCTCCGATGGGGCCTGTCCAGGCGCTGACCACCAAGATCCATTTTGAGTGCACAGGTGAGACCCTGTGCCAACTCCTGTCTTGGCAGTGGTGGGCATGCTGGTGCCTCAGGGAGAGGCCTGGCCGTCCTTTCCCGAAGGGCTCCCTCGAAGGGTTGACGTTTCCTCCCCCCCCCCCCATGTGTTTGGCTGGCAGGCTGGAGAGACACAGAGGACGAAAGCAACCCCTTGGTGTACACCCTCCTGGCCCGTCGCTGCCGCGTTGGCCACTGCGAAGACTTCTCGGTGTACAAAGGGAGCCATTCGGAGCACGCCGCCTTCCTGCCGACGGGATTCCAGGAGAGCGGCTCCTTGGTGTCCGTCTTGATCCTCGTGCAGGACCAGTTGGGAGCCATGGTGGTGGCCTTCAACAGGTAGGGGCTTGCCAGCGCACTGTGCAAACACACACACAAATCTCAAGAGTAGAACTCACACCACGGCTGCCGTTTCCTCTCCTCCCATCAGACGGGCAGGGAGCCGGGCTCGAGGCTTCCTTGCTTGCAGCCAGATGCCTTTTTATTTTGCTTGCGAATAAAGTCAACCTGTTTGGGGGATCCGTCCAGACCTGATGGAAGTTGGCGCAATGAACTGCAACTTTTACTTGGGGGGGGCATCATATTTTAAGCACACACACCCCAGTTTGAGTACCCACCCTACCTCTCTGATGGGATTAGTCATAGATCTGTAAACCAGTTTCCGAGTACCCCATCTGAGCTTGGCAAAGGTACTGTTCATGGTGACTTTGCACTCTGGGCGTTGCTGGACTACAACTCCCATTAGCCCCAGCCAGCATCACCAGTAGAGAGGAATGCTGGCAGTTGCCATTCCCCCATATCTTGAGAACTGGGCTTTCCCTACAGGTGTAGGTGTGTGTAATCCAAGATTCTGTGCACTTTCCTTCAGAAGGATGTGTTTTAAGTGCTTGTAGCAAGAAGGACGAGATGGTTGGACAGGGTCATCGAAGCGACCAACATGAATTTGACCCAACTCCGGGAGGCAGTGGAAGACAGGAGGGCCTGGCGTGCTCTGGTCCATGGGGTCACGAAGAGTCGGACACGACTTAACGACTAAACAACAACAACAAAGCAAGAAGGACAGATGCAAAAATACTTCCTGCCCCCATTTGAAGCGATTGGTAGTGCTGTACCACGGGCTTTGCTCTGTCTCGGCTTCCCATCCTCACCGTTGAGGGCTTGTAACTTTTTGTGCTGGAGTTGAACCTTGCAGTAACGTGCCACAGAAGTAGGAGAAAGCAGCCGTGGACTGTCATCCAGAGAGAACGTTGAACATTTCCAAGGAAAGCCAGGAGTTTGTGGGAAGACGAACAGGCCTCAAAGTGTGCATACATTGTTGTAATCCATGAAAAGCTGTGCGTTCAGGCCCATCGTTCTGTTTCCCAACCCATTCTGCTTCTCCTGCTGTTTCTCAAAGCAGGTTTTTTTGGCTGCTGCGGTTGTGCAGACATGCTTGAGAGCGCCTGTGCAATGCTGGCCTGAAATCTCAAAAAACTGGGTGGGGCGGCTGGATCTCTCTCCTGTTTCCTGAGACTCCAAGGCTTGGCTGAACAGCTTTCATAGAATCATTGCATTGGAAGGGGCCTACGAAGCCATGGAGCCCAACCCCCTCCTCAAGGCAGGAATCCCAATCAAAGCAGATCGGACAGAGGGTGGTCTGAGTTTCTCTTCAAGGACTCTGGTGTTGGAGCGCTCACCGACTCCCGAGGCGACTGGTTCCACTGTCGTACTGCTCTAACAATTAGGAAGTTTTTCCTGATATTCAGCCGAAATCTGGCTTCCTGGAACCTGAGCCCATGGTTGCGTGTCCTGCACTCTGGGATGGTTAAGAACAGATCCTGCCCCTCCTCTGTAGGACTACCTTTCAAGTATTTGAAGAGTGTTATCCTATCTCCCCTCAGTCTTCTTTTCTCGAGGCTAAACCTGCTCAGTTCAAATTTTAGGTGAGGGTTTGCAAAATTTTGTTGGTTGAAGCATACAGCTTTCCTTTTTTTTGTGCACTGTGTTATCTGGGTGCAGAAACAGTCACTGTTTTGCTGCAGGATCTACGACAAGCAGAGTTTGGGTGGATGGGTTGACCCTCCCGCTATCCGTGATCTTCGATTTTTCCCTGTGAACAGAAGCGGCTGCATTTCCCTGCCTTTGGCATGCAGGCCTTCACAAAGGAGTTTTACCTGTTTTGTCTCAATTTACAGCTGTTTTGAGCCAATAAGTCATGTCGAGAGACGGGGAAAATCAATTCTCTCTGAAATGCAAGTTTGTTCTTAGATTATAAATCAGGGAGGCAGTGGCAGTTCAGGCTGTTTTTGCTCCAGATGAGAATTCGATGCCCTGTTCTTCTCATGAATCCAATGCCTTGTTCGCATCGGTAACGAAGAGCTGCCGGTGATGAATGGCCTATCGCTGGAGACAAATGAGAAACCCAGCCATGCCCCATTTATCGTAGATGTCATCCCCGTCTCCTGCGTTGCCCACAGAGAACATCTTTCAGGGAAGGTGTTAAGGAGCAGATGAAAAGTCACGGAACCAAGCTGATCCGTCGCGCCAGAGCTCTGGGGTGGCAGAAAAGAAAAACGCAGCGCACGTGAGCAAAAGGAAAAGGAGGGTTGAGTAACTGGATTGTTAAAAACGTCACAAAACTGTGAGCTTCTGAGTTGCTTTGGAGGAGGAGATGAGTGTGAAGGAGAGGCCTTGTCCAGCCCTGATTCGGAGGTCTTAGAAAAAAGCAAGCGAGCGAAAGGCACTGAGTAGGAATCCGAGGATACGAATTAAAATCTCCCTTCTTGCCAACTTCAACTGGGTATTTCAAGGAGGGGCTTTCAAGGCCTGGGAGAGTCCTTGCCTCCTTGCCATTTTCTTTTTTTCTCTGTAATTTTTGCATGTCGTCTCTGCACAAAACTGGTGCTTCTCTCCCTCTGAGAACTGAACCACAGCCATGGACATCCAGCCGCTGAACTTAGGGTTTAAAAAGATGCGAGCAATCCCTCTGCTGCTTCTCCTCCTCAGAACCCATGCCAAGGAGCAGCAGGCATCCTCTTTTCCCGCCGTTTTGAGCGGTCTGGCTTAAAGCCCTGCCCTCTGGGGCAAATCCGCTTCGTCCGTAGAAGAAACGGTTCTCATCTGCCCGAGAGCGCCCACAAAATGCTTTCTGGGCCTGTCTCCCCGAGGGCTGTCTCCTCAGGGCATCAAACTGAGGCAGAGGCTCAGCCCAGTTGGTTTCTTTGAAATATTTGACCCTGCCTTGTGACTGGAGCTCACAATGTGATCACATTTTTATTTATTTTTGGTTTGCAAGTCTGATTTTTCAAATCAAAACTGCCTGAATCTCTTCTCCGGAACCCTGACCTGGCAGTAGCGGGAGGTTGTCTATAAGGTATCATTTGGCCTTCCACTGTCTTGAGTCCTATTTGCCTACCCTGCCTCTGGAAAGGCAGAGGGTCAGTGACCGGTCTCCTAGCTGTTTTTCTCCCCGCGGGGAGTTTCTTATGACCCTGTCAGCTTGCTTTCCTTTCCAGCTCCATGGCCATCACGCTACCCAGCACGCCGGAAGGATTCCACAGCCTCCCGCAGTGGCTCTACAACCAGACCGAGGTGGTTTTACAAGGCTTCGTGAAACAGGGGGACCCCCAGCAGGTCATTGAGTACACACTGGCTCTCATCACCATCCTAAACGAGGTACAAAGGGGCAGCTCCGCCTGAAATAGGATTTGAGAGGAGGGGAAGGGAAACACATAGGTGACTGGTTGCAATTAGTTATGCTGCCAATGATTCTACTCAAGTAAGAGGAGCTGAGTGTGTTCGGTGTGACCCAGACGGAGAGCCTGTCACTAAGGGAGTTGGTGGATGGGGGTTCATCCTTTGGGTGCATGTCGTGTTCTCATTAAAAACTATTCTCCGGCACTCTGCTTCACTCGGGGAGACCTGCCAGTTGTGCTCCTGGTCCGTCACTGCTCCAACGCCTAATTGCTTCCTAAGAGCCTAATTATTTCCTTCTCTCTCCTCCGATCCCAGTACGAGTCTTCCATGCCTTCGATGCCGGAGGCCGAGAATGACGACCGCCTCAGAGCCTGGACACGGAGGAACATCACGGAAACACTGGTCTCGTTGAACGTGAACACGGTGGACGACATCCAGCAGATTGCGGCGGCTCTGGCTCAGTGCACCGTAGGTGGTGGCGCTCAGCTCTGCCTCTCCGCAAGGGAAGAGCAAGCGAGAAGGAGGGGAGCAGGAGGTGGATCGGGACCCCCACAGCCTGTGCAGAAATACCTGCATCTTTCTTCAGTCTGCAGGGTTTAGCCAGGCGTGATGCTCTCTCTCCCTGTTTGGGCTGCCATGTAGAATTAGAAGGAGGGCTTCTGAGAAAGGAGAGAGGATGTGAGGGTTAGCAGAAGGTACAGAGCCTTGCCCGGGAGGCAAGAAGCCTCCAGACCCAAATCAGAACGGGCCCTGCTTCGCAGCCATAGTCTGTTGCCTGTGAGGATAAGACATCAAGAAAAGGGTAGCCGTAGGAGGTGACAGTCAGCCAGGGAGGAGCACCCCAGAAACCTTGGTGGCCCAAGGAGGACTTGGCGCTTGGCTGCTCCGTGCAACCCAGAAAACGTGTCCGCTGAACGTGCATTTTCCATTTGCAGGTGGCGAGTAAGAGCTTTGTATGTCGTGCCTGCCTGACCAGAACCTTGAAGAAGCTGGAAGGCATGATGGCCATCCTCCAGGGAGAGACCACGCAAGGCACCATGACACCCACGGCCATCGCCGACAACATCCTCAACATCATGGGTGGGTTTGCAGGCGCGTGGGTGCCACGGCAATTGTGAGGGTCCTCCTGGGGGGGTTATCCCACAGCCTCCCTCCCAAAGAGAAACCCACGAGCCGTTTCAGAAGGCCTCGTGTGGACGTCAACCAGCCGGTCACTTTCTCGACATTTCCATTACCGGCGTTTACGCAGAGGGGAAGGGGAGACGGCCTTTGCCTGCCGTCAGCCCCACCTTGAAAGGGGCCCGAGGGTGGAGTCTTCTTAACCTCTCATGACACTCTGCAGGCCTCATGCAGACCCTCCGGGGCTGATCTTCGGTTTCCTTTTTTCCCCCCCAGGGGACTTGATCCACCTCGTCAACACTGTTTCCCGGGAGTCGGAGCCCCAAAAGCTTTGCAGCGGGGGCCAGAATGCTGTCCAGGTGGCTTCCAAAGCGTACGCCCTCTCCACGGACTTGATGCGCATCCTGATGAAGTCACGAGTCCTCAACGAGGAGCCGCTGGAGCTGGCTGGGAGCAACATCACGGCCAAGGGGAAACGCGCCGACCCTCTCGGCTTGCTCTGCTACGAGGAGAGCCCCGACTGCCAGTTCTCCATCCCGCCGGCTTTCAACACCACCTTCTCCAACCTGACGGACGTGGTCCAGGTCATGATCCAGGTGGACTACAACCCCTTTCCGTTCGGCTTCGTCGCCAACTACAGCGTCTCCTCCCAAGTGGCTTCCCTGGAGTTCCAGAACAACAATGGGACAGAAATACCGATCGGGAGCCTGGATGCAGAGAGGGCCATCACCGTGATGGTGACGGACCCCCGAGAGAAGAACATCACTGTGGGAACAGTCGTGATCGAGGAAGGACGTTTGGTGAACGTGGTGCTTCGGACAGAGAACAGCAACACAGAAGCGGGGCTGTATATCCAGGTCACCTTCAGTGTACTTGACGGTAGGCAATACAAGAAGGCTCTTATCCGTGTGAATGGTCTCTGTGGAAGCGTGCTGTCGGTCCAGGGTGCTGGCCATGCCTGTGGTTTAGACCTTCCTCGCCAGCAAATCTCCACTTTCCCTCTTGTCTGTCTGCACTGGGTGACCTCTGGGTCACTCGTTTTATCATCGCCACAACCCTGTGAAGTCGGTTGGGCCAGGAGAGAGGAATTTGTGGGTGGAATCAGAACTCGCCTCTCCCTGGTTCCGCTCCAGCATCTTTCCCGCCGTGCCCGGTGGGCTCTGTAGGATACTGTGTTTCATGAAGGATGTAAGAGACACAGATTCTCTTATCCTCAACAAAAAAGGGGTCAGCTGGAGTTTTTTTGTGCCAAAAACCAGAAGCAGCTTGGGTTTGCGTGGCCGTAGAAGAGACATTATTTCTTTGAGCAGGGAACGGGGCAGATGAAGCCTTCTGTTAAAAATAAGACACACACGCACGTATCAGAGGTGCTGCCTCATTCACGGTTGATCAGAAGAGACCGTGGCTGCTCAAAAGAGAACAGGCGGTATTTAGTCCTTTAAACTGTGCTTTTTGTCCAAAGCAACCTGTGCACACGTTTGTCAAGGGCCAACATTAATGGCCCCATAGTTCACCCCACTGCAGAGAGAGCGTGGCTTCTTGAGGGCCAGCTGAAGAAGGAACTTGCACTCCTTGCCTTTGGCTCAAAATATTGACGAACGTTACAGACCCTGACGCCAAGTATTTGGGGACCGGAGTTTGGTCGTCTGCTCTCTCACTCGGGTTGTCTCTCTCTCTGCCCTCCCCACCCCACGCCGTGGCCAGAGCGCTACGTGTCCAGCGAGAAGGAGCCGTTCCTCGCCGTCTGCCTCTTCCATGCCGCCGAGACCAACTGCACCACGGCCAAAGAGATCTACCTGGAGGACATGACTCGGAGGCCGCAGGGTGACCACCGGCGCTACACCTTCTTCGTTTCCCCTGTGTAAGTGGCACCCCAGGAGTCAGCGGCAGAGCGCGGGAGGCTCCTGGGTCTTCTAGGTGCGCCCGTGTCTGCTCGCGCTCCCGGCTGTGTCCCTTTTTTTATTTTTTTTATTTTAGCACAAACAATGATGGCTTCCCCGGGGCACCTTAAAGACTGTTGCATCCCGCTTGGTTAGAGGCTGCTCCTGAAAGCGTCCACCTAATAAAAGTAGTTGAGTCTTTAAGGTGCAGAACGACTCCTTGTTGGTTGGGCTCCACTAATAGGCAAAGAGTTTGGACATGTATATGTAGGATTCCTCCAGGAGAGATTGCTTAGAAGGTGTCTTACGTGTGTGTGTGTGAGAGAGAGAGAGAGGATGCAGCTTGATCTCACGGCACAGCTCGGCTCTCCAGCAGGGCCGTCCCGGCTGGCCATGCCAGAGCCCCCCCCCCCTCCGCCCCCCATGGTTTGGGAGTGGTGACTTTCTGTCCAGGGCAGGCCCCTTCCTTTATTGGGGGCTACTCAGGGCCAGTCCTCCCTCGCTTGCTGCTCTGACTTCGGGGGGGGGGGGGGTCAGGGACAGGAGGAAGCTTGCATTGCATGGAGCAGGTGGATGATGGGAGGTGGGGAAAGGGTGCCGTGGAACAGATGGCGGGCCTCATCCCACTTACGGGGGGTAGTTGGCTGGATCGAGCCCTCCTGCAACAACAACAAAAAATCCAGGAAATCGAAAGGTTGCTCTGAAGGTACCCCTTGGGGATAATAGCCTCTGCGACTCAATCAGGAGTACAACTGCCATGCCTTGATTTTTCTTTTTAAAAAAATCATCCTGGCAGGGGCATCACCGCAGGTCCTTCGAAAACAGCCGGGGAGGCTGAGTTGACAGCCCACGCGGTGCCCGGCCCCGGTCCGATCCTGACGGCTTGGTTCTCCCTCTTCTTTAGCACGGACAACCCAGTGCTGGACTATCGCATGAACATCACCAACCACTTCCTCTGGTCCCCCGTGGAAGTGACGCTGGGCCTGTACAGCTCTCTGTGCCAGTACTTCAGCGAAGAGGAGGCGCGCTGGAAGACGGAAGGCATGGCTCCCTTGGAGGGGGCCACCCCCGAGAAGGCCGTGTGCTTGACCCAACACCTGACCGCCTTTGGGGCCAGCCTCTTCGTTCCGCCCCACTCCGTGCAATTCCTGCGGCCTGTGAGTCCCTTCCACCTGTTCTTCCTTCCCTTTTTGTGTCAAGCGTTGTTTTTATCCTTAATTCTGTCTCCGTCATTTTTCGTGGCTCAAGTAGTTCCTTTTGAGTTCTCTAGCAGGCCCCTCCGAGGAACCATTTCAGCAGCCTTTTCTGGTGCCCTTGCGTTCGGCTCATTCTTGCACCCGTTAGAAGCACCGCGGGCATTTCCGGTGGCAGAGACAAACCTCCGTAACCTTCCCCCCCCCCCCAACCCTCTTCTTCAGCCTCCGGGTCCGGGTCTCAATTACATCGTCCTCCTGACGTGTGCCATCTGCTTGGTGACCTACTCGGTGGCGGCCGTGATCGTGCACAAACTGGACCTGATCGACGTTCACCGCGTGGAGGTGATCCCCTTCTGCGGAAAGAACGGGTTGTACAAGTACGAGATCCTGGTGAAAACCGGCTGGGCCAAGGGCTCCGGTAAGGCGCTGCTGCACGTTTTTGGAATTCCCCCCACAGCATGGGAGCTATTCTCCAGCAGCATCCAGATCACTGAATTAAGCCTCCCGTTATGTTAGCAAAGGCAGGATTAATCCTGGAGGTGGGTTCCAGTGGGTGCGGGCTTGGCTTCCTTCCTAACCCCTGAATTATATCACAATTCTGAAGTGTTTTGCTGTTACTGGACTACGGTGCTTTGATTCCCCCCACCCCTCCTGGAAACAGCTACCTGTTATTTCTTAAGATGGGAAATATAACCTTCCATTCACATAAGGGGGAAAACAAGAGAAGGGTTGCCAAATTTTTTGCCCTATGGGGGGGCTGACCCATCTCTCCTCTCAGAACTCAGAACGTCACATGGTAAAAGGAGCTTGTAGCATTACTCATTACATCTCAGCGGTCAGGTTGCCATGATCATTCACTTGATTGCATAGTACCTTGTGTTGTGTATTACCAGAAAAATACAAGAAAGTTTTATCTGGATCTCACTAGATAGATAGATAGATAGATAGATAGATAGATAGATAGATAGATAGATAGATAGATAGATAGATAGATAGATAGATAGATAGATAGATAGATAGATAGATACCCATGGTGCAATATCAGAACTGGCCACTAGTGGGATGCAGAGCACGGGATGGGTTTTGAATCCAGTTTCAGGGCCATCTCTTCTGTTTGGCAAAGAGCAAACCGGGGCCACTTCTCTGTCCGAATCATCCTGGGCTCCTCTTTCCTTCCAGGGACGACGGCCCATGTGGGAATCACTCTGTATGGGATGGAAAGCAAATCCGGGCACCGGCATCTGGACGGAGAGAACGCCTTCCGGCGCAACAGCCTCAACATCTTCCAGATGGCCACAGAACGCAGCCTGGGCAGTGTGTGGAAGATCCGCATCTGGCACGACAATAAAGGTGCGTTAGGAGGCAGCGCAGCTGCATCAAGGCTGGAGTGTGGACTAGCCACCAGCCTTCTTTTGGAGCTGAGCTCCCACTCTTACGTTGGCCACCTGGTAGAGCATGTAATCAACCCTCAAGGCTCAGCAGAGCCTGGATAGTCAGAGTTAGCAGAACTACATAATGGCCGGCTGCCGAAGGGCCCTGTCCAGGGTTCAGGTGCAGGTCTTATACAAAACCACAAAGTCGGAGGGTTCCCGTTCTGGACTCAAAATCAATAGGCGGCTTTCCCGAAGGAGCATCTCCTTCACCTCCTCCCTTTGCTGCTCAGGGCTCAACCCGTCCTGGTATTTGCAACATGTCATCGTCAGGGACTTGCAGACCTCCAAAAGCTACCACTTCCTGGTGAACGACTGGCTGTCTGTGGAGAGCGAGGAGAACGACGGCCTGGTGGAGAAGGAGGTCTTTGCTGCCAGTAAGTAAAGCCCGAGATGGCCATGAGCGGGGCTTGGACCTGGCTCTGTGCAGGAGGAAGGAAGAGACGGGCGCGCAGGGTGCCACCTCCAAGGGAGGACGGGCCTGGGGCTGCATGTGTCGAGGCCGTATTCTTCTGGGTTTAGTTAAGAGGGCTGCCGTGGAGATGGGTGTGGGGCTAGCCCCATAGGGAAGGCATTGTCCCTCCAAAATGGAGGCTCCAGGGAGAAACGGTGAACTCACCGCAGGCATTCTGAGGTTCCTCTACGCCAGAGGGGATCCCCCTCCTTGAGGGGGGCAGAATGGTCCCTAGGCTGGCGCTTGCTCACTCTCTTCCTTCCACAGGCGAGTCTGACCTGAGGAGCTCCATGCGGATCTTTGTTGAAGAGCTGCAGCGCGGCTTCTTTGAGAAGCACATCTGGCTCTCCCTGTGGGACCGGCCCCCTCGCAGCCGCTTCACCCGCGTCCAGAGAGCCTCCTGCTGCTGCCTCCTTGTCTTTCTTTTCCTCTGCGCCAACGCAGTGTGGTACGGCGTCGTGGGAGACACCAACTTCAGGTGCGCTTCCGGCCCCTGTGTTTTCTCCTAGACGAACATGGAAGGGCAGCTCGGGTGAGCCAGGATTCTTTCCCTGCCTGAGACACTGGGACGTGTGGGTGTCTGTCTTCTTCTCCATCAGGCCCTTGGTCCGTTTAGCCCCATATGGCCAACTCTAGCTGGCAGCCACAGCTCGATTCTTTCCTAGCCCTCCCTAGAGATCCCCGGTGGTACTTAGGGATCTCCCACCCACCCACCCACCCACGAACCAGGCCCGATTCTTCTTCCCTTCTGAAACAAGACCAAACGACGTGTGTTCAGGGTGGTATGGAGACAGAATGCCAGGCGAGGGGTTTTCCTGCTTCCCCAGGACGGAGCTTTTGAGGGGAATGGAAAGATTTGGTCCCTCAGAGAGAACGACCGAACTGGCCCTTTTCCTGCGATGTCCAGGGACCGGCCAAGACCAGGATTCTCAGCTGCCCCTTTGATAAGGCCAAGGTGTGAAGAGACGAGATGGCTTTTTGGAAACACAAAGTGGCAGTGCAAAACATTATCATTAAATAATTAGATAAATCTAATTGTTTGGTTCTGACATTGTCAAAAATCTCAATTTGTTAGTTCGTTGGTGGATTTGTTAAATCTTTGAAATATCAGTTACGGTGGCTGAAAATGACCGTTCAGAAGTGAAGAAGGTGAGAAACGTTGAAAGCACCTTTTCTCGTGTTTGAGGATTAAAAGAAAGGCCAGCCTCCTCCTGATACTCTCTACGAAGGACGTGGGTTGAACCCGTTGCCGAAGGGTTGGCAAACACGTATGGAAATCCCATAGAGTTATGGCATCCAAGCCCACCATCTGCTTGCGGCCTCATGGGTAGGCCCCCTAGTCCTTAGCAGAGACGGATCGAGGGAAGGAGTGTGGGGCTGAACCATGCCTCAGTAGATGGTAGAACGTGCCAGAACATGCCATCAAGACAAGCACGCCTGCGGGAGCATGCAGAGTGCCTTCCCTCTGTGGTCACCTCTCAGGACAAGGTGTGTGAGTCGGGGCCCAGCTTCCGCCTCTGCCTGTCTCTTTCTGGGAACAAACCATCACCGTTCAAGAAGTCATCCGAGTACAACCGTCTTGCGAAATTAATGGAATCTGAAACTGGAAATGCCAACCTTTATGCCCTCCTTTCTCCTTGTAGCCACGTGCCCATCTCTACCTTGATCCCGGTCAGCGGGGAGACCATCGTCGTCGGCCTGGTG
The DNA here is from genome assembly GCA_037013535.1 of Intellagama lesueurii. Lineage (NCBI taxonomy): Eukaryota > Metazoa > Chordata > Lepidosauria > Squamata > Agamidae > Intellagama > Intellagama lesueurii. Next base: position 1,494,824 of record JBAJHW010000012.1, read on the forward strand.
TCCAGTTTGATCGTTTACCCCCTGTACCTCGGTCTTCTCTTCCTCTTCCGGATGGCGCGGAGCAAGGTAACCGGGCAGGGAGCTGGTTCTCCGAGATGCGGTGTCTCAGGGTGTCAGGGCTTAACTCCCGTGGCTTGGTTTCTTTGCATCAACATCCCCGCAGGCCGAGCGACCAGCATTTTTACCGTATCTGCCTTTGTTTGCAAATACAGAGGCTCAGCGTAGGTGGAGGTTCATAGCTTAGCACTGCAACAGGTGTCTGAAAGTCTGCTGTAAAATCCCTTCCTCCATGCTTCCTGGAAAAGCTGGCTCCGGGTTCATCTGTTTTCCCCACCTCCACCTTCAAACGGAGGCGAAGATGAGGAATGGCTTTATGCGGGACCGTCGACCTTCCTCCCTCCTTCCTTCCCACGGCGACACCGATCATCCTTGCGAGCCGAAAGGGAAGCGCTCACGCCTGCCCTTCCTCTCCCTCTTGCAGGTCTTGGTCAGCCAGGCGCTGGCCCAGTCCGACCAGCAGTCGTTAGAGATTGACAACTACTTGGACTCCTCGCTGATGGAGAGCTCTTTCCTCACCTTCCCCGGGCTTCGGTCGGAGGTATGGGCAGCAGGATCACTGCGGGTGCACCCGGGACCCGACGTTCAGACCCGACGTTTCTTCCTGGCCATTCTGCCAGCTTGGGGCTAGGGCCAGACTCGCCGTCCCTGGGCCCCAGTGGCCTTCTCCGAGCGGGCTGCGGGGCCCCCTTGGGGATCCAGAGGCCAGAGCAAAACTCCCTCTCCTTTCACTCCCAGGCCTTTTCAGAGCAGACCAAAATGGACCACTTCCTGGATGACTCGAAAAGGTAATGGGGGCGTCGTTGGCCTCTCACGAACCCAGGAGTGGGCGAAGGGTGACCCTCCGGCATTCTTGACCAAGGGCCAGGGTTGGTGGGCCCGGGGGTCCAGCAACACCTGCCCACCACTGCCCTCCCCCTAACGCATACCCGTCGGCCACACGGCCAACGCAAGGGACCCCTCAGTTCTGGGGGTGACGGGTTGTGTTCCTCGGGGTCCCTTATTTCTGGGCTCTTCTCCATCTGGGCTCAGCTTGATCCGGTGGCAGTCCAACGAGGCTCTGCTCAGCTGGCCAGACCTGCTCAGCGACCCCTCCATCATGGGCAACACCATTCAGAAGCTGAAGAGGGGGAGGACCAGCCGCCATCTGGGCCTGGAAGCGCCTCTGGCCACGGAGGAGGACACCTTGTCGCTCGGGATCCCCCAAGCTCAGACCCGGTACTTCTCGGCTTCAGGTGAGGCTGAGAAACACAGCAGAAGTTTGACCACTGCTTTCTCCATCTTGCTTAGAGGGTAGATCGGGGAATGAAAGATGGGAAGGGGAAAGAGTTGAACAGAACGCTTTGTACCGCTGGAATCCACCAAGGACCTCCTGCAGTAAACATGATAACCTCTGCTCACAGATGCCCTTAACTTGTTGGTTCGCAGTGCCCAGCACCCTTCACCACTAGCTCAGTCTGGCTGAGGCTGATGGGAGTTGGAGTATATGCAAATATATATATTTAGAAAGGGCACCCTATATATATTTAGAAAAGGCACCAAAATACTGGGTTTCCGAAGAGGGCAACTTCCCCCACCCTTGCTCTATGAAAATCAGACCCATACAGTCAAATCCCTGCCGTCACTTAAACGTTGCTCACCCCGACGGACTGAAGACAGCCTGGCACATACGTGTGCGTGTGTCTTCCTTCCCCAGATGAAGACCTGATACGGCAGATTCTCTCCGATGGAGCTGGCAGCATCGCCCACCCGCAGGAGGCGGGGCGGCACCCCAGGGTTGAAACGGATCTCCTTTCAGGGCTGTAAGTCTGCTGGGAAGGAGGCCACGGCGCTGGGGTGGGCCAGGGGGCTGGCGAGATGTGGGTCTGAAGGGTCTCATGGGGGGGGGGGCGTCCCTGAGAAGCAGCCCTGGGCAAAGGAAGGTCTGGGTTGCAGCGGCTTTTTTTGCACAGGGTCTCCATGGGGGGGGGGGGGTTTCTACAGATGGCTGCTGCCTGCTTGATTCCCCCCCACCCCCCGGTCTCGCTAGTCAAAATCCTGGGGGCATCCCGGGCAACAGAAGTGCTGAAGGCTTTCGCTGTGCCCTGACAGGTCCACCGTGCGTGGGGAGAAGACAGAAGCCATCGTGCTGCAGCGGCTGAATGAGAAAGGGCAGGCGCTGGCAGTCCCCCGGAGAGAGCTCAACCGCTCTGCCAAGTCGAGCCGAACAGGTACCTCGGTGGGACCCACGCTGACGTCCGAGGGAGGCACACAGCTCACATTGCTCTTACAGAGGAAGGAGACCTCTATGAAGCCACCCCTCTATGAACGTTGCTGGATTCCCAGGCTGTGGGTCTCCCTTGCAAGGCCAGCTAAGCTGCTCAACTCCCCCATCAGGCAAAGACAGGAGGCCGTTAAAGGGAGCCTCAGGGAGACACCACTAGGCTTTTATAAAACCCATGCCCTTTTCACATTGCTTTTGGTTGCTGTTTCTAAAACAGGTTTCATTGTGTTTAAGTGTGATCGCCTACTGTGTGTGTTGCCATCTCTCTGTTTTGAGTCGCATGGCGAGATGACTTTGAAATACAGACATGGGAGAAAAAGAGCAAATATACAAACAAACAGATCCCTCCTTGTTCATCACCAGCTCGTCTCCAGCTAGGATAGATCAAGGTTTAGACCTCTGGCGACGGAGCCAGAGGTTGGGAGTTCAATTCCCCCCACGGGGCCTCTTTGACAGGGACTCCGTGATCCATAGGGTCCCTTCCAGCTCTGCCGTTCTAAGAGGATGATTACCATCAGTCCCAGCCCAAACAATCAGGAGAGAGGAGTTACAGTGCAGCCACAAGTGGAAGGCCACCCATTCTCTGGCCCTGGCACAGAGTCAGCTCAACCCTGTCTGGTGTCCTATGTGTCCTATGTCTCTCATTCTCTCTCACTCTCAAGACACTTCTGTGGCTGAATACAGACAGACGCTTTAGCTCCAAGGCCAGGAGTGGGTGTCTGAACCTTTCACCCCAAGTTAATTACCTGCTTCCCTTCTAGCATGAGAGCGGGGCTGTTGGGGGTTAGGGCAAAGAAAATACAACCACCAGTTGGGTACAAAAGCCAGATGCTGGCCAGGATCCATGTTTCATGGGTGTTCCTCCCAATGATGTCGCTTTGTGTCCCACCCGCTTCCCCCCATTTCCGTCTCCTGCAGTGGTGGACCCTGCCCTCCGGAAGCGTCTGCTGCCTTTCTGGTGCGCCTACCTGGCCCACGGCATCAGCTTCGCCCTCTTCGTCCTCTGCTTTGGGGTCTCTACGTGGATCGGAGTGGGCTTCAGCTCCAGCGTGGCCCTCATGTGGCTTATCTCAGGGATTTTTAGCTTCCTCTCCTCGTTTTTACTCTGGGAGCCCCTCAAGGTAGGCCCTCCAGGTAACTCCTTGGTATCATTCCAGGCCAGGAAGGTCCCCCCATCCGATAGGATGTTTCATGAGCCAGTTTCCAGTCTCCCTCTCCTCCTGTTTCTATAATACGCGGTCTGCTCATGGACTTTGCCTGGGGGAGCCCTCATCCCACGGGCTGTCTTGTGCCACGGCCAGCTCCGAGAGGGTGCAGAACAGAGCTCTCTTTCTGGAAGGGCCTGAAGCCAAGAAGAGGGGCAGGCGGGAGGATGAACAGCTCCCAAGTCCCTCCTCTGATCCACCATGCCTGCACTTCCTCCTCCAGAATCTCAGGACCCCTAGACATGCCGTGGAGGGAGCACCACGGGAAATTAAAAAGGGCCCTTAAAGCATATTCACATGGGACGAAGCAGCGAGGGTGGTCAGGCCTGGTTAAATTTCAGTCACAACGTCTTTGACCGTTCGGCGTCTTTCCTTTCCACCAAAGAGGCATCCGTGCAAAACAAACTGACAAAAAGCCAGTTGTGCAGCTAGCTAATATCTTCTCCTTGCCCAACACCTTTCCTCTTGCTTGTTGTAGATTTTTTAAAAGTTCTAACGCACAAATGCTGTCATCCCCACACTTTCCCCTCAAAAACGAGGGATGATCTCCGAGCCCGTTTTAGTACCTCCGCACCCACCGATCCGTAGCCAACCGGTTGGTCGATGATCCATGGTCCGCTAATATTTGGCCCACATGTTCCTCCTTGGAGAACCGCAGATTCTGTGGAGCGGGTGCAGCCTTTTCTCGAAATAATGCTTCCCATTCGTCCTCCCCAGGTTCTGCTGGAGGCTCTTTACTTCTCGCTGGTGGCCAAACGCCTGCACCCCGAGGAGGACGACACCCTGGTGGAGCACCCCGTGGTGGAGCACGTGTCGGAGAAGATCGGCAGAGTCCGGCCACCTCAGGGATTTGCGCTTTTCCAGGCCAAGGAAGAGGCCCGGAAAGTGAAAGTTCTGCACGGGCTACTCAAGGTGAGAAGGGGCACCCTGTCGGTGGTGTGGGAAGTGGCTTGAGAGCGGCCGGCGGGGGGCCGGAGGAAGGCACGATGGAGCTCAGCCACCAGGAGCTGGGGCTGCCAACTCTCCAGCCAGCAGCAGACATCCGGCGGGAGGGTTCCCCTGCAGCTGCTGGCTTCCAACAGATCCGGCGGGCGTACCTGGCCTGGCTCCACACCGGGGGGGGGGGGGAGGGAGCCCCAAACACGCTGTGGGGCTTGTGCCATTCTTTGGAGAGCTCTTCTGCTCAGGCAGCCGCGGGCGGCTGATGGGGGTCACCAATTCTGGCCCGTCTTTCCCGCCAGGAGTTCTTCGTCTACATGCTCTTCCTGCTGGCCGTCCTCCTCACGGCCTACGGGGACGCCTCGCAGCACAGCCGGGCTTTCCTGCTCCAGAAATCCATCAGGCAGCAGCTGGGCAGCGAGCAGTTCCTCGGCATTCAGAGGTATTTCTTATGTCGCCCCGGTTTCAGTCTTCGCGGCTGGAAGGCCCCGTGGGATGTTTCCTGGAGGTCTGGAGGGAGACGGTCCCCCTGCACGGCGGGTCCTGCTATGCTAAAGGACCAACCGTGGGACAGGGCTGGAGAAGCGGGTGGGGCTTCCCCGGAGGGCCCCTCCTGACTTCAAGAACGGCGCGGATCTACGAATGGGAAAGCAGCCTCTCAGGTAGCCAGGTCCCACGCTGCTGATCAGCTAGCAAGGAAGCTTTAAGCCAGGAAGTGGGTGGTGGGCATCTTCTGGGGTCTAGGTAGGTCATCCCATTCAGAAGCTTAACCAAAGCTTTCTGCAGCAGCTGCAGCTTCCAGATCTGCAGCCCTAGGGTCAGTCCCAGATAGGATGTATTGCAGTAGTCCAGTTTTGAGGTTACCAGTGTCTGGCCTCCTGGCCTCCGTAGTCCAGCTATCACTGCCCTTACTTAATCCGATTATTTAATCCCTAGGGTGTCTTAGAAGCCAGAGGTATGTATTCTGCTCTCAGTGTTACACCCCTCCTGGTTTTTTTTTTCCCCACCTAGATCCGATGAATTTTGGATTTGGATGTCTCAGGGGCTGTTGCCCTACCTCTACAACAACCAGTCCGGCCAGGGAAGCGACAGCATCACCCTGGGGTCTCCACGGCTGCGGCAGATCCGTCTGCAAGAAGGTATGTGGCAGTCGCTGCCGAATTAAAACTCCCAGGATTATTCATTTCCATATGGGGGCGTCAGGAGAGACTGGTCGCCGTAGCCCTCAATATCTCTGGGCTCTCCCAATCTTGATCCTGGAAACGGCAACCCGGGAAACGGTGCTGGGGCCCTCTTCTCAGAAGCCAGGGATGAGAACGAGGGAGAGAGAAGAATTGGAAGCAAGAGGGCAACAGTGTTGTGAACATCGATAAACAGCAGAGAACATCACGCCGGCTCTTTTGTTTATTTCCAGAAGCGTGTCTTGGTTCTGTCCGCCATCTCCTTAGCGGGGCCGATCCATCAGTCACTGGAGAGAAATGCGTTCTGGATTCCAACCGGTTTGACACGGCTCCTTACGCCGTTGGCTGGGACAGCACCACTGACAACCAGACACGGTTGTGGGAATATTCGCCACCTGATCTTGCGGGGTAAGTGGTGCCATTTTGCCCCATGGTGTCCTCCCGCTTCCGATTGAGAACAGAACCTGCTCCTTCTCTGTACGGCAGCCTTCCAAGTATTTGGAAATGCCAGAGCGGAAGCCGGCTGAGGTCTTAGCTTGACCCGTGGGCTTCTTCCCCGCTCTCTTCTTTCTCTTTCAGAGTTTGGTACTTGGGCTTCCTTTCTTTCTACGACAGCGGGGGCTACGTCCAGGAGCTGGGAACAACTCTAGGAGAAAGCAAAGTGCACACGGACATCCTCCAACAAAACCACTGGATCAACAACAGGTAAACAACCGGCGGTCTGTTGAGGGGGGGCAGCGTGTGTCCTCCATTAATCGGGTTGGTTTGTGCGATGAGGCAGCTTTGCTCTCTGAAAAGAGATCTCAAACTCCTGGTTCCAAACAACCTAATCAGCTCCCTTTTCCTCCATTGGCAGAAGTCGAGCTGTCTTTGTCGAACTGACCCAGTACAACCCCAGCACTGGTCTCCATGCGGTCATTACCCTGAGGCTGGAGTTTCCCACGGGCGGACCCGCTTTGCCAGCCATGGCTGTCACCACCCTCCCGCTGCTTCCACTCAGCCAGGGAGTCACCTTGCAGCTCCTGATGATGGTGGGTACCCACGGTTCCTCTCCTCTTTCAGGCCTGGACTTTGCCTTTCCTGCCACCCGCTTATGGGGCTCCGTTTAGTTCTGCGTTCTTGGGACTAACAGAATTTGGTGTTTAAGAAGTGAAGAGATGAAGGAAGGCTTGAGGGTTTTCTGTGTAGCAGCACCTTGCTTATAGAACTTCCTCTGAAGGAAAATTGGGCAAGCTTAACCCCTGTTGCAAAAAGTCATTCCGGTCTTTAAACCAGCTATAAAATGGCCTTTTAACAGTCTTTCAAAATCTGTTTTTACAAGTCTTTTTATTTTGTTTTGGAACACCTGGTGAGGGGAAGGGAGATACCAACCACCTTCATATAAGTATGTGTGAATACTTCTTTGTTCTCATGTCACGGTTCCACGTTGCATGTGACACCGAGTGACACGCACAAGGCAGGCAAGTCCCGCTTCCTAATTTCTGTCTCACGTCCACCCCTTCCTTCCTTCTCCGGTTGCCTCCTGACCCAGGTCTTCCTCATGATTGTGGTGGTCCACTTTGTGGTCTCGGAGTCCCTGACCATCAAGAAGGCCGGCAGGGCCTATTTCAGCCTGGTCGGCAGCTATGGCCAGTGGCTGCTCATCCTGGCCACCACCGGCACTGTGGTCGTGCACCTCAGCCAGGCCACCTTGGCTGACCGGCAGTGGGCTGCGTACCTGAAGAACCGGCAAGGTTTCACCAGCTTCTACGGGGTGGCTTCTCTCCATGAGGCCTTCGGCTGCCTTGCCGCCGGTCTCCTCTTCTTCCTGACCGTGAAGGTAGGGAGGGCCGAGGGTGGTTGATCCGTTTTCCTAGATTCCTTGCCTTGCCCCTCTCAGTTCCAGGGCAGCTTACATCGAGTAAGCTAGCCAAGAAACCTAAAGAGAACCATAAAGCATCCTTCAGAGGGTCCCATCAGAGATTGGTTCCCATTGCCATATCGCTCTCACAGTTAGGAAGTTTTTCCTGGTATTCAGCCGAAATCTGGCTTCTTGCAGCTTGAGCCCATTGTTACGCGTCCTTCACGCTGGGATGATCAAGAACAGATCTTGCCCCCCCCCCCCATCACCAAGAAGCGCTCCCCGCACCAATTTCAGGCAGCAGGGGGGATCAACATTTGTCTCAGTAAGGAGGTCCATTCATGGGAGGTCTTGACTCTCACCTTTGCTCTCCCCAGGCTTCGCAGCAGCTGCGCTTCATCCGACAGTGGTCCACCTTCGGCAAAACCTTGCAGAGGTCTGCGAAGGAGCTGACGGCCACAGCCTTCACCTTTGCGATCCTCACCCTGGCCTACGCACAGCTGGGATTCCTGGTAAATACAGACTCCTGGAAGCAGGTAGAGGGAGGGAGGAGAGCAAGAACATGCTGGCCAATTCCTTAGAACTGGTGTGGCCAAAGGTGTTTGCGGTGGAAAGGCCCCACTTTGTTCCTCCAGGCATGCAGACCCATTGGGGAAACAGAACTGTAGCGCTGGAAAGACTCCATGGTTCAAGACTCAACCAGGGCTAGCATCCACAGCTGAGCCATCCCTGACGGTTGAGCTTTTGTTTAAAAACCTGCAACAAAGGACAGTCCCCCACCTTCCTTTTGAGGTCCTCTCTCAAGGCAATCAAGACCAGCCCCCTGCTCCAGGCAGGAATCCCAAGTCAAAGCAGATCTGACAGAGGGTGGTCCAATGTTCTCTTGAAGGCCTCCAACGTTGGAGTGCTCACCACCTCCTCTTGAGGTCATGGGTTCCGTTGTCGTAGTGCTCTAACAGTTAAGACGTTTTTCCTGATATTCAGCCGAAATCTGGCTTCCTGTCGCTTGAGCCCATTGTTGAGTGTCCTGCACTCTGAGATGATGGAGAACAGGTCCTGCCCCTCCTCTGCAGGACAGCCTTTCCAGTCTTTGAAGAGTGCTCTCCTCCCCCCCCCCCTCCTTAGTCTTCTTTTCTCGAGGCTTAAGCATGCCCTCCAGTTCCTTCACTCTTTCTTCTTAGGGCTTGGCTTCCAGTCCCCTGATCATCCTTCTTGCTTGGGGTGGGGGTGGGGGTGGGGGGAAGGCAAGCTTGAACAGAACGGTCAAACTTGGGTTCCAGTCGTCTTTCAGAGCATGGGGGGGAGGACCACATGTGCCACCCAGGGTTCCCCGTTGGGTGGAGTTCCAGTGACTCTTGTGTCTCCCACACAGCTCTTTTCCTCTCGCTCCGAGGCCTTCTGCAGCGTCTCCAGGGCCCTTCAGCTCCTTGGCACCGCTCTCCGCAGCAGGGCCAGCTCACACTACCTCCTCGAGCCCTCGGGGCTTTTCCCCCACCTCTTCTGGGCCAGCTACCTCCTCCTGGAGCTGTGGGTGGTCCTGCGCCTGTTTGCTGCCGTCCTGCTCTATCACTACCGGGAGACGCGCTTTGAGATGTACCGCCCGGCCTTCGAGTCCCAAGACTACGAAATGGTGGAACTCTTTGTTCGGAGGCTCAAGATGTGGATGGGATTCAGCAAAGCCAAAGAGGTAGGGGCACCTCCCAGCCGTCTCGTGTATGTGTGTGTCTTTGTGGTGGCAGCGATAGCAGTCGCTTCCAACCTACTGTGCTAAAGCACAGAAAGGGCAACATGACGGAGGCAGACTGTTGGCCAAGTCAACCCCTACCATGACCAAAAACCCTGAACTCTGGGCAGCAGCAAAATGATTAATTTAGCACCCTGCACCCAGGACACGGATCTGGTAGCGTCATCTCTTTAGCTGGTTCTGGATGCGATCCTCATGGGGAGGATGGCAATCCTGTCGTCCTTCACAGAAGCTTTAGTCTTTCTGCCAGAAGGAGATCTTTGCTAGATTTGATCTGCCAGGAGGAAAACCAAGAAAGCGACAGAGAAGGGGCAGGACGAGTTAGGTCCAACACCCCGCCCCCCTCGGCCAGGGATGTCCCTCCCACCAAGCTTGGTATGTCTGAGCCCCTTCCAGTGTCCCTCAACCGGGAGAGGCTTTGGGATCAGCCCAGCTTCTGTTGGGTCCAATTCTGCCACCAGTGGCTCTCAGCCCCCTCAACCAGGGAGCTCTCTCTCTCTCTCTCTCTCACGCGCACACCCCCTGTCTCGCCCTCCCCAGTTCCGCCACAAGGTCCGCTTCGAAGGGATGGAGCCGCTCCCCTCCCGCTCGTCCAGCCAGGACTCCCGGTCCCTGCAAGTCCCCACGCCCAGCGCCACTTCGGACAGCTCTCGGGCCTCCACCTCCTCCAGCCAGCTGGATGGACTCAGCCTGGTGCCCAGCGTCCGGGACAGCTGCGAAGTGGACGGTGAAGTCCAGCGCCTCCTTTCCCTCCTGGAGACTCTGCTGGTCCACTTTGACCGGGTGAACCAGGCCACAGAGGACGTCTGCCATCTGGAGCGCCGGCTAGGGAGTACGTGGCGTCGGCAGGCCAGTAAGAGGAGCACCCGGAGCACGGAGCAAGTCCCAAGCGCCCCTCACCCCCCTCGTGCCCACCCAGGGTCACCCTCCTCCGACGTGACCCCCGAGAGGAACCCATTTCCGACACCCTGCCCCATTGCAATCGTCCGAACCAGTCAGGGCGCTGGCCCGGGCGCTCTGCTCACCCCACGGAAGACGCAGGCCTTGCTCGGAACCACGGCCAAAAAGAAGAAATCGTTGCGGGCCAAGAACCGGGTCCACCCCAGCAGCGACATCCCTGGTTAGAAATGAAGGCGGTTGCGGTCAAAGCGAGCGAGGCATCGACCGTCTCAAATTCGGATGCCAGAAGCTTTTTGCCTCTTCTCCCGTTTGCAAGGTTGGTCCCGCCAGATGTTCCACAGGTTTTGCTTGATGGACAGATACAGAAAGAAGAGGGTGACTGCGTGGAGCCCATGCAGGGGCCCCTTCAGGGCTCGGCATGGCACCCAGCCGGTGGTTTTCCACCAGGGGCAGAGCAACCCCTCCTACAGTATTACGGTTTTCTTGGAGAACGCCTCTGCTGTTTTTGAAGAGGAGCTGCTCTGACGGGAGAAGCTAGAAAAGGTGAGACCCACCAGGCAGGCTCCGTGCTGGCGTCCCTGGTGCCGGGGGGGGGGGGGGGGAGAGCATTTTGTCAGGGTGAAGTCTTTTGAAAGGAACAAAAAACCCTGCACGATCAGGTTTCTCTCACAAACATTTCACAAGGAAGCTGCCTCTTGGAGGATGAATACGAAGGCTGAGATGGCCGATTCCTGCAGCCGAGAAGGGATGGCTGCTCCTTACACTCACGCCTTCCTTCAGAATTCAGTCTCGGGTATATTTAAAAGGAACCTCCAAGCCCAAGAGAGACACTTTTAAAAAGAAGACAAGAACCTGTTCTTAGATTAAAACGCTAACCTACCAGTCTTGAAAAGGGGTAACCATGCGTGCATGGAGCCCGAAGAGACCCTTTTCGGCAAGGTTCCACCACTGGGTTCTCCAAAAGGATCGGGGTGCAGAGGGTGGCTGTTTGGACTGAGGACCCCTTGAGCTGGCTTCACGGGGTTCCCATTCCAGCAGTTGGCGTTGCTCGCCGAACTGAGTGAGTTTGTGTGTGCTGTGTTGGTTGCGTAATTCTACAGTTGGAAGGAGATGACTGCGTCTATTTTATTTTATATGGTGTCTGTCTACATATGTATTTTATATATATATATATATATATTTGGTTTACTATTTGTATTTACTGCCTAGCACTTTAATCAACGCTTGCCTTAGCTAACAGTGACACATGCAACTTTTAAAATAAGAGCAGGATAATATATCATGGAAGCAGTATTTTTGTTTTGTTTGTAAATCATAATTTGAACGGGCCGCTGGAATATGACCACAGACGTGTCACTTCCTGCCATCTCGTTCGCTTAAAGGCTCCCGATGCTCATCCAGCATCCGACGCAGTTGCCCAAAGATTTGAAAGCAGGCACTGGTGACATCATCTTCACCAGTATTCTTTGTTTGTTACGCGTGCCCCAGAGCCCTCCAGCCGTGCTCACAGAATGTCGGGAGACTCAAGAGGCAAAGTTGACGATTGTGCTGGGGCTTAAAATCCTGATATATTTATTAAGGGCAAATATCAAATTCTGGGCTATGTTTACACCTTTTTTTCCTTCACGATCACCAGTGATTCCTCCGGTCTGGTCCCTTCCTGAACAGAAGGAGCATTTGAGAAGTTTGCTCTCCCCCTGCAGGGTGATGCAAAGCCCTAGATATTTCGAATTTTCACACAGGGCTTGCTTTAAGGGATACTAGGTGAACCGGACGGATGCCCTATATAATAATCACGCTCTGTCCTCTGTCAGGTTCTACGCTTCTTAGGCCAAGGAAGGAGTCCTGATTCAGCCGAGCCCTGGAATGGCCTAAAACAAAGCATCGATCGTTGCTCATTCCCGGTTCATCCCAATTGCTCACCCCCACCCAACTCAACCCTGTTTTTAAATGGAAGAATGATTCCTTCCATGCAAAGCTACAGCTGGCCTGTACTTCCTCTGGACTCCACTTCAAGGAGGCACCTTTTGGCTTCTTTTCCCAAGGCATGCCTTCCCCTCACCGCTTCCCCGGCCGGCGCCCTAATTGTGACGCTCCTTCTGTCGTCATATTCCACCAGCCAGTTTAATGTTATGTATATTGTAAGTAATTTATACAGGAATTTTTACAAGAAGAAAAAAAATGTATATTTTTGTATGTTTGCTATATTTTTATAGCATCGGTACTGTGCTTAACATGTATAGATAGGAGTTATTTAAAATGGTACGTCAAAAAGCCTTCTCGCTAAAACGTGTGGTGTACGGGCGAAGTGTTGTATGTATGGGATTTTGTGCCAAAGGAAGTTTAGGAGATTTTTTTTTTAATAATTTTTTTGGGTTCCTTACATCCTGGGCAGGGGGGCAGGATCTCCCTGCAAAATGCTGCACTAGCCAGAATTTCTCCCAAGAGGTCGCAAAGTCTAAAAAGCAAGTCAGCGACCAAAGCTCAGTCTTCGATTGTGTTTCAGAAACGCTGACTCTTGACTCTCTGTCGCCACCGCCAGGGGTTGCCAACTTCGAGACTTGCTTTTGCCTGGAGGGATGTGTGTGTGTGTGTGTGTGTGTGTTTCACCATGACTAAATTTGGGGTTGTAACCATCATCCTAAAAGCAGAAACATATGGTTACACATATCTTTTTCTGAAAAGGATTTCCTTATTTATATGGGTGCTATTTTTTTTAACAACAACAACAACAAAAAACTCTTTTATAATATTCCAAGCTGCTTTATCATCAGGTACAAATAAAAAGGAAAATACACTTGCTTCATTTTTTGATAGAAATGTGGAAGCTTGCTAGGTGGTAGGGAGAGAAGGAGTGGGGTTGGGAGAAAGGAGGTGAGATTATATTTGTCCAGGGGAGCAGAGGGGTGTCTCACAACCGCACATGATAGAAATCGGAAGTTTATTGCCTGAGCGCTCGGGGCTGGGGTGTGTGTGTGTGTCTCCTCCCCGTCTTGTTGGTTGGGAGAATGACAGAGAAGAGAACAGGTGCAGGTGTTGCCGGGGGCAGGCCTTTGCTGCCACAAGGCAAAGAGAAATCACCCCGGTTCCTTTGAAGAACGGACGTTCACAAGGGGGCACGGCCTGTAACTGACGTGGGGAGATGATGGGCGTTTGGTGGAGACAGAGGGAGGATTTTTGCACTCGTTAGCCAGACTAAAAGTTCTCATAGGTGGTTTGTGTTGTTTTAATGTCGGTACTTTACAAGGGACAGCCAAGTCCAGTTAGGGAAAGCGGTTCCTTAGCAGACGGAGCTGTGCTTCTATGCAAAGGAGGGGCCAAATCTCTTCTCCGGAGGCGGAGGAGGAATCGCTCGGGAGCCACGAGGGCAGGGAGGAAGGACCTGGTGTGGAGGAACTTGGGGGCACTCGCTGGAGCACAAGCCTTTGCTGTCGCTTGACCGCTTGAAGGGCAGAGCACGTTCACTTCCCCACTCACCCCCCGCCCCTGGCTTCGCAATGAAGCCAAGTCCTGTCCTATCAAGCGAGATAAACTCCTGAATGTATGTTTTGGCCTCCACTTACCAGGCAGATGGCTTCTTATTTATTATTGCCTGAAATTTCACACAGCAAGTTGCTTCTTAGGACAGACATCTGTGAGCTAAGCAAACAAAGGAGAACCACCTAAACTCTCTTTTCAGGGTGGGTGGCTTTGCCGAGGCTTCCGGTAGCCATGGCTGGACAAGCAGCCATCAGCTTGATGTTAACGTGTGCAAACCATGTTTTCTTTTGTAATTTTTTTTGGGGGGGTGGGGTGGGGTGGGGAGAGAGAGGAAGAAAAAAACATGACAAAGTCAAACTAACATTAATAATGGACGGCTCAATAAAGACGTGTGTGTTTTACTAAAGAATGGACGTGTTTTGCTTGGTGAAACTTGAGTTAAATTTCATGTCTGTTGAGTGATGTGCGTTTGGTGCTCCCAGCTCTGAAAATCAAGGCCACTCAGCACCATCCAGAATTCTGCCCATCCCTCCTTGGTGGTGCAGAGACGAAGGGAGACGGGCAGATCTGAGGGCCACCTCCTGAAAACATTTGCACCAACCCGCTCGGGCTGCCTCACACATCGGTTTACCAAGGAGTAACCCCCGCAATTCACATCCTGCTGGCTAAATCCACCACCAAGATAACTGTCTGCTAAGAGCCAGACCAAGGGCAGAAAGAGCACGTTTCTTGCTACAGAGGAAGGAACAGCCAGCAACCCTGCTGGGGCAAGAGGGAGGGAAACCCACAGGCCCTCCCCAGGGAACTGGGTTGCAGCTTCTGCCAACCTGAGCCCCCGGGAGAGCCATTGGCGAGGAGGGGGGAGGGGGGGCTGCAAACCAGTCACATTAGGGGACGGGGGACACACTAGACCAGCCATTCTCAATGGGGGACATGGGGGCCCCTGGCGCATTTGAAAGGGGCCAGACGGGAAACAATGCTTCACACACCAGCTTATAAGGTTCTTCATGGGACCTCTATTTCTTTCATGTTGTCTTCATGGCCATGGCCAACAGGAGGTTGAGAATGGCTGTCCTAGGAACAGGAAGCTTAGGAAAGACCGTGGCGCTACAACCAGAGAGATTCCTACCCTGAGACGTAGTGCGTGCACGCAAGGCCTTCTGTAGGACTGGAGGTTGCCAGGCAGGAGCTGCAGGGGCCCCGGTGATGATGGTGCCCCCGTTTTCCCCCCCCTCTTTGCCAAGACCCAAACCACTCCAGGTTGAACCGCTCAGCAAGAAAGGAGCCACGGCCGTGGCAAGGGCCAGACATGTGGCAAAGTCCTCCTCCGACAGCACAGCTGGTCCTGCAGACGCTGTGGTGGGTGGGCGCACCTTACTCACCCAACAGTGAGTAAGGTGCGCCCACCCACCACAGCGTCTCGGTTGCCTCAAAGCAAGGTTGCCTCAAAGCCACCTGGTCCTACAGCACGGCCACCCAACCAGAACTTTGCCACATGGGCAGTAGGCAGCAACGCCAAGAAGAGTCCATCTAGACATGATGGGAGAAGTCATGGATATTTAATGTACGCACACATAAAAGTGATGGGGTTGTCTTCTCGACTAGAAATAAAAGCCAAGGACAACGTTCACCAATACTGCTTGCCTGGCCTTCATGGCTTCGTGTTTTAGAGTTGACAGGAAAACAGTTTACAGAAGCAAAACAAAACTATTATTTCACTCCTCTTCCGACACACTCCCTTCCCTGGGGGGTGGGGCAGACGTGGGCACAAAGCTGCCCTTGGATCTCAAATTTCATCCCAAGACCTCTTTGGTTCCTTCAAAATGCCCCCGGCTTCCAAAAGAGTGGGGTGGGGTGGCTGAAAACTGCAAGAAAAGTTCTTACCTCAGCAGAGAAAGAAGAGCTAGTTTTTTTTTTTCTCTGAGCAGACCTGCCTGTTGCATCCAGTGATGTGAAGGAGGGGCCGGGTTTTCCTGGGGCTCCCCGAACAACTGCGTTCTTTTTGCTCATTTAGGTGAGCGTTGCTCTTAACTCAGCTCGGAACCAACTTAAGCAAACCAGTTCAAAACCTCTCCTGAATCTGGACTCCATTCACTGCTGTGCAGTTTCCACAAAGCCACCTCGGCCCACCTCAAATCCAATCTGTTCAGAACAGGGCGCTTGGCAGAGTCACGTATCTCTCCCCACCCAGCCTCTCCAAAATCACAGCCACCAATCGAACTCTCTTCACCATCAGACCGAGCTGAAGAGCATGTAATTTTTGTGACACTGTCCGAGGAAAGCCTGGAGCTGTCAAGCTAGAAACACTCAAGGAGCCAGGGGTTCACATCCAGCCGGCTGGGCACATTTTCCTCTATCAGTTCGACAAGTATCGTGCATCTGAGTTCCACCTCTGTTCACTTCAAGAACTTCACCTGTTAAGTGTTAGTTTGGGAGGGGGGGGGGGAAAGAGCAACCAACCTCTCTCTCCTTCTCTAGAGAACTGCAGTGTTCCAGGAAAACGGGTCAGCACCTTTTCAGGCTGACCCTAAGCGAAGCTGCAATTGCAGGTCAGAGAGAGAAAAAAGGCTGTGGATGGCACCAGCATCTCGTACCGAGCCAGTGCCCGGAAGAAAACACCTCGCCGGCCGCACAAGCCGTGCGGGCTGTGTTTTGAGCTAGACAAACTCTGTGAAGTCATCCACCGAGGAGATCAAGCGTTTCCTCTGCCCTGTTTCATAGCTGGGAGCCGGGTCCTGGGCCATGTGGGCAGATGCTTTTGCAGGGACCGGAGGATGCACAGCAGGGAAGCCAGAACATTGGTACTGGGTTTCTTCCCGGATCTAGGAAGACAAAAATGGGTTGATAGAGTAGGCTGATGGACATCACAGCATCATTTAATTAAACCAGCGCTTCGGCAAACTTGCAGAAGAGCCCAGCAAGGCAGGCTGGCCTTCTTGTCCCCGCCCAGAGGACAGGAGATGTGCATCGGGGTGCACAGAAGAGACTCAGCTCAAAGGCAAGGGAATGGGCGGCTGGGTGAGGCTGGACCAAGGAACCGCCAAGATGAATCGATGGCTGTTGCCAGCAACTCGATACACAACTGTCCTGAGAGGGAAGGCTTGCCTCCAAGGAAACAAGCAGCAGGAGATCTGGAGGGAGGCCAGGGAGCATGGCTACCCCAGAACCTTGGGCTTATTCTGAGGAAGGAGATCTTGCACACAAACTGTCCGCCCAGCCCAACGGATCCCAACTCTGTCAGCCCCTTTGTGATGTGATCCCAGGGAGAGCTGCGCTTGGCTCAGGGCAGAGGGGATGGTGTGTTTGCTGATGTCTCCCCTCTGCCTTGAGCTTCTCTACCCATCAGGTTCCCCCAGAAGCAAAACTCTGTGGGGCCAAGGGCGGGGGGGGGGAGGGGAGGGGAGAGAGCAAGGCGGGGTTACCCTGTGTCGGAACCTCTTGATGTGGCGCAGCCGAGCGATCCATTTGGACGGGTACGTGTCCGTGGGGTTGGAGCGGCTGTGGTGGACCTGGGAAGCCATCTGAAGGGAACAAAGAGAAGCAAGGAAGGGTTAGCGGCCGCCCTCTGGCTCTGCTCAGGACGCCGGGGGGCCCCCCTGGTTCAGCAGAAACATTCCTCTTGGCTGGAAGGGAAACCTTTGTGCATCAAAAAGGCAAGTTTTCGGCAACCCAAGGTGTCCACGTGAGTGTGACACCTTCGCACAAGGGCCACGTGCAAAATCCCTGCCTCTGGTCCCCTGTGCAGTGACTCGAATTTAGGTATGGCTTAAAAGGACCCCCCGAGGCTTGAGTTCAGGGGAAGTGCAAGCAACTCTGAGGAAGAGCCTCCTTCCACGAGGTCCTAGCCCTCCTTCAGTGGAGCAAGCAGGTTTGGGCCAAACCCCCAGCCCTGCGCTGCGCTCTCAGCTCTCCCAACGCCTCTAGTCTTCACTCCCCCTTCCCTTCGTTCTGCAGGTCCCCCTCCCCCCCCATATTTTGCAGAAATAGAGGCCACGAAAGGGAACCGGGAACCGGGAACCCACCCCCACAGTACTCACATTGGCATGTAAAGCCATCTGCCGGGCGACAAACGACAGGTTTTTGTCAGAGACAATCTTGGCCACGCTGGTGTCCACCAGCCCTTCCATATCTGGGTCACAGAGGACAGAAAAAGCAGCGAGTTCAAGAGGCATCCATGGGAAGAGCCCAAAAGGGGAGCGCTTATTTTTAAATCTGTAGTCTGCTCCCCCTGGCATAAACACACACACACACACACACACCAGCACACAAACTAAGAGCTGAAAGCCATGGTTTCCAGTGCTCTGCAGCTGACAGACAATCTGCTGGAAATTTCTGGGAACAGAACTGCACGCACACACACACCCCTTGGAAGGAGGCTCGCCTTACCTTTCCGACACTGGAGAGTGATCAGGTTGCAGTTGTAGTCCAGCGGCTTAATGACGACATGCACAAAGTTGAACTGGCCCTGGAAGAGAGAGAGAGCATTCTTCCCTGGCGCATCAGACAGACTGGCAGAGGCCAGGAACTCTGCCAAGGGAGAGGGGCCACTCTGTGCTCCTTGGCAAAGGGGGAGCCTCATTCCTTCTCTTTGAACAGCTCCAGCGAGCATCCACAACGTGGGTTCTCGGCCTTGGACCCTCCAGGTATTTGGGCCTCTGGCTCCGACAAGCCCTGGCTACTGGCCATGCAGGCTAAGGCTTCTGAGAGTTGGAGTCCCAAAGAACTGGAGGGCAAGAGGTGGAGAACCACCAGCTGGAGGAGAAGGCAAAGCTTGGAGTTTTTGAGGAGTTTTGCATCTGGCAGAAGACTTCGGGTTTTAAAATCATATAACTTGAACAACGGGAGGCTGTGGGGTCAGTTGACTTTGAAAAAGATTCTCCTAGACACTCTGTTGCTCCTCCAGGCAGCCGACAGATAATTGCCAAACAAAGAGAGGCAGGGTTCTCGTGATTAGCGACTGGATCTGGGGATGTTTTGAACCCCAAATCCCATAATTCTCAATTCTGGGAGTTCTAGCTGACAAACGTGCATCCCTGGACAGGAGGGCCTAAACTGGAAGGCTCTGAGGTCTGGCTTTGCCTCGTCTCTTATTGAGAAAGCATGTTCTCAGTCGGCTCTGGGGCAGGAACAGGAAGCTTTGCTTTTATGGACCCCCGCAGCATTCCCTCTAAGCTGCGCGGGGCTGTATCGGCGCTGCGCGTCCACAGTTACTGTTGCTGCTCATTTAGTTCCAGTCGTGGCCTGAACTTTGCACGCGCAGGACGGGGTTTCCACTCAGTGCTGGTGGAAAATGAGTAGGGAGCATTGGTCCCCTTCTTACTTTGATGGTCCCCAGCTTGAAGTCTTCCCCGGAATCGTTGTAAACGATGGAGACAAAGTCGTTGCCCAGGTGCCGCTTCTTGTCGCAGCGATACTTGTCCAAGTCTTTGGTGGGCATCAAAGTGGCAATGTGGAAAATGGCTGGAAAGCGAAGGAGAAAGAAGCAGCCCTCAGCAGGACACCCGGGCATCCCCAGCAACGGCCGGAAATTGTTTCCTAGGCCAGACACTGAACCGTCTCAGAGGCAGGTCGGCAGAAATGAGCAAAAAGGAAGCCTCGCCCGGCAAGGTCCCAGCTGGTCTTAGCCCTCCTTGTCATGAGCAACCCTCTCCCACAACTCTCCAGGAAATTTCCCTGCATGGATCCAACTCCGCTGTAATTGACCTGCTGCTCTTCCGCACAACGTCTTCAAGGCAGCTTAGAACGGAAGGACAGGAGGACAAAACAAACCTGGGGTATCGATGCAAAGCTGTGAGAAGACACCACTAGCAGAGCAGCAGGCCAACCATTTCATGAATATGAACTTTTATGATACTTTATTTACGAAACAGGCCATCTCGGCTGCTACAAATCATCCCCCCTGGCCACAGACTTGAGACTCCTCCACCCACACCCAAGAGGGTTTAGGGCAAAATTAGGGAGGGCAGATGTGAATTTGGGGGCCCATAAAACAAAGGATGCATTTGTGGAAGAGAAGGGCCTACGTTGATCCCCGTGTTACTCTGGTCCAAAGCTATAGCAGGCCAAGGGATTCCTAAAACAGTCTCCACTTCCTGGGAGAAAAGCCTGACCACCCAGATAGCTCAACGGTTGAGGTCTGTGCCTGCAGAGCCAGAGGTTGGGAGTTCGATTCCCCTCTGGGGCTGGACCCGATGATCTATAGCAGCGGTCCCCAACCTTTTTAGCCCCGCGGACTGGCCGGGGAAGGCCGGGCACCCCCCTGCGCTCGTGCGCATGCGTGAAGGAGTGTGCACGCTCATGCGCATGCGCAAAGGGCGGCACAGCGTTCGTGTGGGCACACAGGCGCAAATGTGCTGTGCGGGGGGGGGGGGAGTGCATGCAGGGGTGCGGGGGCAGGTCTCTCCACGGCCCGGTCCGGCTCAGGCCACGGACCGGCACGGGGCCGCGGACCAGGGGTTGGGGACCTCTGATCTATAGGGCTCCTTCCAGCTCTGCAATTCTAAGCCGCTGCTGATATTGATTATGATGATATGAAACATCCAAATTAGTGTTAAGTAATTTAGCTGGCTGGATAGCTCAGGGGTTTAGGTCTCTGGAGCTGCACAGCCAGAGGTTGGGAGTTCGATTCCCCCCCACGGGGCCTCCTTGACGAGGGCTGGACTTGATGACCCACAGGGTCCCTTCCAGCTCTGCACTTCCGAGATTAGGATGATGATACCTTGCATGATGTCATCGTGCCAGCAGTAGGTAAACTGCCCGTCCTCCCCGCACACATCGAGACCGCCAAGGTAAATCTTGTCCGGCTGGCAGTCTTTGAGTTCAATGAGCTTGCCCAGGCCCGTCAGGAACTCTGTGTACCGGTAGGAGCCGTGTTCGTTGGACAGGATGGCCAACTCATTGTTGCTCTGGGGGAGAGGAGAGGAAAGGAAGAAAGAAGGTAGCGTTTGGGGTGCTCGCATGGAGGGGCTTTCTCTGGGTTACCCCTGCAAGGGGGGGGGGGTCACAGATCTGAAACCCCCCCCCCCCCCGCTTATCAAAAAGAGGGGGGGCAGGAAGGAAGTGAGCCATGCGGTCCATAGGTAGAAGCAAAAAACAGAGCCGAGTAAGGCTGTTTTGCCATATGGCTATTGCGTGGTTGAAGCCACTGAGTTTCAACAGGCAGCCGAGGAGAGAAAAGGGACTTCCTGGAAGTGTAGCAGCTTCTCCCAAGCCTGACTGCCAAGGCTCTGGGCTTTGGTTCCAGAAGAGAACTGGCCTCTCACCTGTCCTTCTCCCACATACAAGACGGCGATCTTGTGGGTGTCGTAAGGAGGGATCTGGTCCAGGAGCTGAACTGACCTCTCAATGGTCTAAGGGAAAGAAAACAAAGGAAGACCTTGGAGCCACCAACCGATACGAGCCAGACCTCTTTTGACACCTTCTGGGAGAGCCTGACTGTCCTCACGGTCTTGCCGCCTCATTCTCTCCCTCGCCTACTGCTTCTCTCCGCCAAGGGCCACCAAAATACTTTCCCCAACCCGCTTCCCCGCACCCCTGATTCGCACCTAGTGCCCCGTGACCGGAAGCGTACCTCGTTCGGCAACAGGAGGGGCTTGCTGGATTCATCGCCGAAGAAAGGGGAATGATACAACTGCAGGAACACAAAACTAAGGGGAGAAAACAGAAATTAAATGCCTTCAGGTCGGTCAACATGGCTGGTTCCCGGCCGGCTTCCTCCTCAATTCACTAGCTGGGCGATACATGAATTAAACAAATAAGTAAATGATTTATGTTATTCTCTGAATTTAGCTTTGAAAGATGCCAAGCTTTCTAGGCCAAGCGAGCCAGTCCCCAAGTAGCCAGGGCTCTCTATGCAGACCCGGCTCTCACCTGGGGTTAATGCCGGGCACCTTCTCAGCGTTGGAGGCTGCGGCTCTGCCCGTCAAGGGGTCTTTCTCGATCTTCCTGCCCCGCCTGGAGGGCGCCGAGTCCGAGATGGTGTACCCTCGGGGACGATGGCCCGTCGGGGAGTGGGGGGAAGAGGAGACGGGGGCTCCAGAACTCAGCCTGGCTCCCCCAGAGACCCGGTCGTCCTCCCCTCTTCCCATCCAGCACCCGGCCGCCTCTCCTTCCAAGTGTCCGGACTGGGATTTGGACTTCACGTCGCTGCTGAGTTTCCCGGCCGGATCCTCGCCACTGGGATCCTTGAGGACTTCCTGGAGGGTCTGGAGCTCCGGCGAGGAGCTGGACTTGCTGAGGGGCTGAGAAGGTTGGAAAGAGAGGGCCTCAAACTCGCGGCTGTCTTCCAGGTTCCTGCCCCTTTTGATGGGAATGCCAACGGCGGCCAAGTCTCCTGGCTTTGGCGCTTTTTCCTCCTGGCTGGACGTTGAGGAGGACTACAATACACCGGGGGGAGGGGGGAGGCAGGGGAGTGAGAAGAAGAGAACAGCCAGTCCTTTCAAACAGCATGGGATCAAAACCTGCCGTTCAACGGAGTTTTGTCGGGCCAGCTTTTTAAGAGCAATACTGCCCACAGCGCGGCAAGAGGGGCATGCAAGGAGAGAGTCAACAAGGCACCAGACTGACGAGAATCTGAGCACGTCCTGTCCTTCAAAGCGTCACCTTCTACTTTGGATATCTTACGGCCCGATGATGCTCTCCCCCCCCCCATTTGTGACCAGTTCCCCACCAGCGAAAAAAGAGGTCACCTTACCCTACTGTACGCCCCATGGCCCCTGCTTAACCTCTCCTCGCCAGGGCCCTGCTCTGAAGACGTGCCTTCAAAGTCTTCGATCTCTTGAGCCTCAGGGGGGGACTCTGTTTCTTTCAGGTCTGGGTCAGACGGGCTTCCTTCTTCCGGCACGACTGCGGACTCTACTGAGAGACCCAAAGAGCAGCGGGACTGAAACACACACCGAGACGCATCAATACTGGCAGGAGCCCTGTTGTGTCGGGTGCTCCAGCCTTCCTCCGAGCCAAGGGGGCTACTCTCAACGGGTGATGGGTAAGGATTACCTCCTTTGCTAACAAACCCTCACGCCTTGTGGAGGCTTTAAAACAAAACAAAAACAACAACAACAAAAAACACCTCCCTTCCTTAAAAGGTTTGGTTGTTTATCTTCTTTTTTTGCAACCGTAAAGGTTGGTTCTCTGCAGCACAACAAATAAGAAAGGTACAGTGGGCCAGGCTGGACCTTCTCATTCATAATTTTGGCGTTTAGGGTGTTCAAAGGGCTTCTCCTACATGGTGTCCTTGTGATATGGACCACAGCCCTTGTTAAGAAGGCCAGCCCCACAATCCCTTTTTGGCTGAGAGGCCGAGAGACAAGGGCTGGCAGAATGCAGGCTGTTTGCAACAGAGCAGAGCTCGGAAGCTCCCCATGAAGGCTTTGGTGTTCGCTACCAATGACTCTTCTGAGGAACATCAGCCACCCCTCTAAGTTGGCAATTGGGGTTCCCTTGGCAGACCGGGGTAGGCCCAGGGAAGGGCTTCTCCAAACGGAAGCATTAAAGGCCTCGCCTAACATGCAGAAGCCAGGCAGGTCAATTGCAAAGGCAAAGATTAATTTCCCCAAAAACCACCTTTAAAAAAAGAGAAATGGAGGTGCAACACAGAGCAACAAACCAGGCGAAAAACGAGCATTAGCCAAGGACCACCAACCCGGCGGGAACTTGCAAGAACAAGCAGGAATTCTCAGTTCGCGTGTCACATAGAAAAACCAGCCTGATGAACCACAGGTGCCCCCTTGCTCACCAGCCCAAGCCAGAGAACGGCTCCTCTGCTCCATGCCTCCAGCTAGGATCGCTCTAGACAAGGTTTCTGATGCCTTTTTTGTTTCTGGGGGCTAACTAGGCTTTGGATAAGTTTTAAAAATGAACTAACTGGATGATGGCAGACATGCCTCCCCGACACAGGAACGGGCTGTTCTGCCCCTCCGTTCCGTTTGGGAACCTCTCCTTGCCAGCTGAGCAGAAACCCAAGCAAAGCTCCCTAAAGCCAACGCGGAGGATGGTCTTCTGTTTTGTGCCTCTGTGGGTGGGTCCACACGGACCCAGGCGGTCACGGACAGACTGGCCCTCCGGGCAGACCCCCACACGCCTCTGCTTTGAGTACAGGTTACATTTCTTGACTCCTTCGTGGCTGCCGTGGAAGCCGTTTCAACAAGCAACAGTTACAGAAGGTGGAAAAGGCTCCAGAAAGGAAAGAAGAACTACAAAGAGTCACCTTGTCTCTCTCTCTCGCTCTCTTTTGTAATGTCTGAGGAAGTGGATTTTATCCACGAAAGCTTGCATTCAAATATAACAGTCTTTCAGAAGCCACAAGATTTTTCTCTTTCGATTTCTTCTTCTATTTTTATTTTGCTTTTACGGATAGAAGGAGCAAGAAAATACGAAATGCCAGTATCAGAAGCTGCACTGATGCCGACTTATATTATACACTGGTTTATCTACCCCGGTAGTCCCAGTTCTAACTGGCAGGCTTCCCTGTCCGAGCAGGAGGTACTGGGGACCGAATCTGGGGTTTCCCACATGTACAACATGCATTCTGTGACTGAGTTATGGCTACCATCATTTTTTTTATAAAGCTCGGAGGTGCCGCTGTATTTCAACTGAACATTTTGCCATTTCTTTGCTCTACAGGCACATCTCTAAGCAACCTTCCGCCCTGCCCTGGCCAAAGCCAATTTTTGAGCTCCTTTGGGCAAAGAAAGGCATCGTTTGGCTTGGATGCCCTTAGGCTTGTTGAAAATGTCCATCTTTGGAGTGCAAGAAGACCGGGGACAGGCAGAAGACACCGACAGGTTGGGGGGGGGGGGGAACAGAAGCACGCAGGGGGGGGGGAGCCTCCATGAAATCCCTGCAGTGATGCTTCCAGCATCTTCACCGCCTGCTACCCGCACCCACCCACCCCTTTCTTGCCCTTTCACGTATACCTGCCCAGGAAATGCTCCTGTACAACTTTTCTTGGGAAATGGTCAGGGACACAGAAGAGAAAGAAGCCACTGTGAAGGGAAAACCAAGGAAGGAGATACATCAAAAATGAAGGAGGAAAGGAGAAATAGATCATGTGGAAAACAAAATGTAGGTTTTGGTGGTAGGTGGAGAGACCGACTGAGAGGGAGGGAGGGAGGGAGGGGGGAGGGGGGAGGGAAGGAAGGAAGGAAGGAAGGAAGGAAGGAAGGAAGGAAGGAAGGAAGGAAGGAAGGAAGGAAGGAAGGAAGGAAGGAAGGAAGGAAGGAAGGAAGGAAGGAAGGAAGGAAGGAAGGAAGGAAGGAAGGAAGGAAGGAAGGAAGGGGCACAAAATTTAATGCATCAGGAGAAGTGGCTTGCAAACAAACACACAGGAGAAAAGGAGAGAATGAACAGCTGGTGGCATGTGGGGCCAACCAAGGAGGGAGAGTGGAAATCAAGCAGGAAGCATCAGATCCTCAAATGGTCAATTCCACTCTGTGATGCAGCTAGCACTGAGGCATGGGGCGCAGGGAAAAGGGAAGTTCTGTTCATCTTTCTCTCTCTCTCTCACACACACACACACACACACACTTCTGTCTGGTAGTTACCCCTGTAAGTGTGTAAGCATGTGTGTGTTGTGATTTAACTAATCATAATCAGCTAATTATGATTTAACTTTCTCTCCAGTATTTTTCTTTCCAGTGTCACCATTTAATCCATATGTGTACCCTAAGTTGTCTTGACTGATCCTCATTTTTCAGAAGCCAAAAGGGCAAAAGGCCCCCGGTGACTGAAGTATCCCAAACAGATGAAAAGCCCCGCTTTGAGCAAGAGGCAGGGCGCCCCCGACCCCTCCCGCGGCCAAAGGGATCCGGCCGCCTGCACTTTGCCAGCTGCGAGGCTGCTCGGTCCGGCACGGGTCACGCCCCCCCCCGCGGCCTTCCCGTCTCGCCATCCTGGGTCTCTCCCGAGGGCGTCGGACAAACCCCTTGCCGTGGTCTCACCTGTGTTGGAGCGCTGGAGGAGGGAGGGCTTGGCCGTGCCAGTGGGCAAGGTGGAGGTGGGCACCGAGAGCGACTTGTACAAGGCCGTCTCGCGATGCTCCTTGAAGCGCTCGGCCGCCATGAGGGCGTTGGAGAGCTCCTGCAAGGGCATGTTGTTGATGTCTGAGGAGAAGGGGCTGAGCGGGTTTTCCAGGCTCATCAGCCAGCTGGTGTTCCCTGGAGCGGGGAGACAAGCCACCGACCACTGGGTCACAGGGGAACGCGGAAGGGCTACCGACTGCGTGCCGGGCAGAACGCGATGTCTCTTCCCCCTCTGCTCCAGGGGGAAGAGGAAGACCGACCTGTTCCTAATGCCCGAAGTGGTTTTGCAGTGGAACAGAACCACCTCGGGGACGACCTGTTCACTCCTTCCCTGAAGGGTTTTGAAAGAGAGGCTGGACAGCCACCCACCGGGGAGGCTTCAGCCGTCATTTCCTGCTTGGGGGAGGGGGGGGAAAGGTTGGATATCACACAACTCTGTGATAACTATTATGAAGAACAGCCTGGTCCTGTGCGAGAGAAGTCACCCCCTTTTCACCAATTCCCAAAAACAATCCCACCCCGGACCCAGGGAATTTAAGTGTCCTCCTGCACTACCGGGGGGGGGAGGGGGTGTCCTTCGGCTTCCACCAGATTGCAAAGGAACCTTGACTTGATTTTACTGAAGAAAATTTTTCCAATTTGACAGATAAAAGAAACCAGAAGTGCCCAACGGAACCCAACCTGAAAGGAGCTTCAAGATACAGAAGAAATGTGTTTTCCCCCCCTCTCCTAAAAGCGTCCAACGTGTTTCAGCCCACGCGTTATTATTCCACAGCCTTTGTTAGGGTTGAGAAATGAAAAGCACTATAGCAGAGGTCTCAGACAGACTGTTCCCAAATTTCACTAAACGGCAAGTGGTCTGAATCGTTTGCTTATGTCACAACACAACAAGCTCTTCTTTCTTTCTGCTAAGCGGTGATTCACCCAACGAGAAGCTCTCTGGGTGGACGGCCCTCACGCGAGGGGTGGGAACAGGTCTACCACGTGCTTCTTCTTCCCAACCCGGCAACGTTGGCTCCGCCTACCTGTAGGTCTTCGCACCAGGATCTCTGCCCAGCCTTGGGTCAGCAGCGGGACGTAGGCAGCCAAGTGCGCCTTCTCCTTCTGCAGGGCCCCGGGAACGGCCTTTTCCCCCCGAGGAGCAGGAGCAGGAGAACTCTGAGCTCCTTGAGGCCCTGCACTGGCCGGCAGATGGGAGGCCGCACTGTCTAAGGCACCGACTCGCAAAGCGTGGCCACCTGGGGTAGCAAAAGAGGACTGGCTTGAAGACCCAAGACCAGAAGCCCCGGGTCAAAATGAAGAACAGCCCAGGTGCGCCGGGTGGTCCTCCCCAGGCACGCCCATCGCAGAGCGCCTCGGGAGAGGTTCCCTTACCGGACATGGACCTGACTCGGTTGCGGGTTCGAGCCACCTGAGGACCAGCTTGGGATTCCAGCTTGGCGGGCGCCTCCTTGGCCTGTCTCACTTGCCACACGTGGTCGGAGCTGAGGAGCAAAAGCCAAGTTAAGACATTCCCCGGTCTCCTCTCCTTTTACTGGACAACCGGGCTAAAATGGAGGAAAGCCTGCCTCTGGCTTACTTTGATTCCGTGCTGTGCTGGAGCTCGCCGGAATCCAGGCCCAGAAGGGATCTGGTGCCCGTCCCGACGCTCGTCGTGATCGTCACCAGCTTGTTCCCCACCAGCCACGTCTTAGTCCTCCCTCCGGCCAGGAGGAATTCTCCCACCGGAGACCTAGAAGGGGCCGGGGAAATGCAGAAGACGGTGAGGGCCAAGAGAGCAGCAGGAACCGCCTGGTGGCCAGCCATCCGGCCGGAGGCAAAGGCCTTAAGGCACTGGCTCTCCCGGCCAAAGGCAGGCGGAGGAGCCCTTGCCGGTGGAAGCTTGGCGTAGCTATCAGAGTTAACAGGTATGCGGATGAAGACGATGTCTCATGCCCTGAACTGTTCATCTGTTCTGAACTGTTCATCTGTTCTCAACGCTTCTTCTGATGGCGAATTCAAACAAAGAATTCTACATAGGAGAAGGACTTTCTGCTTGCGGGTCCTACCTTGTCAGCAACTCAGCTGGCTAATTCGAATTCCACTAACAACAAATGTAAAGCTAGAATACCCCCATAAGAATCAACAGCACTGAATGATCATTAAGACCCTCTCAAAGGCCAGTCTGGACAGGAGGTCATTTAAAACCCAGGGGAGGAAACCTCTCAATCTCTCAGCAAGGGAGTTCCCACCAAAGGGTTACCCCTAACAAGAAGGACCGTGTCCAGCCACACAACATCCCATCAAGACAAGGCAAAGCTCACGTGCTAGGGCTGGGTCTGCTATTTCACACAGAGGAGCACAACACTCCAGAGTCCCTTTGAGCTGGGAACAACTAAACGGAACCATGAACATCAGGGCGCAGAAGAGGTGAACGGCTTTAGCAGGTCTTGGGGCCAAGTTTTTGCTCCTAGGACCTGCCAGGGTCCTCACTCCTTTCCCCTGCAAAACCACAGTTAACAAGCGGGATCATGTAAAGCAAGCATTCTCGCATGACTACAACCCACAAACACATACGTGCTTGCTTGTTTTTTTTTCCTCCCCTACATGCTGCAGAATTTCAACCATCGGAAGCAAGCAGACTCTTTTAAGTGGGGCTTTCTTTCCAATCGCTACTGAAATTCAGAGGTGTCCCCGGCTGCAAACAAATCAGATTTTGTGGGTGCCTGAGGGGGCCTAAAAATAGTGTGCTTGAACCAGGGGCTGCATCATGTCCCCCTTCTCAATACATTAGAAGATCAATAGGATCTGGGCCTCTCTGGAGGGGTGAGAGTGAAAGGGGAACAGCAGACCCGTTCCCTTGGGACCCAGGGAGGAAGAGCTTTACATCACTAGCCTTTTAGGCACAGCTGTGAAGTTTGAGAAGACGTATCGGGCCATCATATCCAGGCAGGTCTCCGTCAGCTCCAAGTGGAGATTCTTCAGGTTGTCGTCCGCTTGGGCCATGGAGTTCTCATCGGCAGAGCCCAGACTGGAGCTGGTGATGGAGGTCTGGATCCGGCTGAAAAGAAGCAGGTTGGAGATTTTACCCACAGTGAAACATCAAACCCACTCCCCAAGAACCTGGTGAACCATCTTTGCAATCTCTACCAAGCATGCAGCAGGGGGGCGGGGGGGGGGGGGGAGAGCTTCGGCGTTATCCAATTTTGCCATCTGTTTAACTGACTCCACGATGGACATTCTCCAGTGTTGGCAGGCGGGACCACCTTGAAACCTGGATTCCTGAACGTGCGACACTGCGTGCCTTAGAACAGAGCTGTTGGGGGCAAGGGGAACACAATGAACGACGGGCTGGCCTTCCCGTTGGCTCCAAATCGGTACTAGCCAACTCCAGAGGGACACGAGAGGGCACAGACCGGCCCCCAAGCCACTCTCACGAGGGAGTCGCCCCTGTTTGATCCGGTTTCAGAAGCAGACCTCCAAGAAATAAAGAGGCTTCATACGGGGTTTTTAAGCTCATCGTATCACATCACTAATGTCAGAGAACATAAAAGAAATGAGCACTAACCAGAACCGACCTGACCCATGAACAGCCGGGCCAAAGGAACCGGGGCCTCCTCTCTCTCTCCAAATGCAGGGTGCCTCTCAAAAGTCCACTGATCTAAAGGACATCTGCCTCCCTTCCCGCTGTGGCTCCTGCGACTGCAGGGGTGGGGAAATGGACGGCTCGCTGGCTGTTCCCAGACAGCCACTCCGACTCTACCGAGCACGGCCAGGGTGACTGCGAGTTCAAGTCTAAGAACATCTTGGGGGTGTGTGTGCCAGGTGGTCTAACGCAAGGTTACTACACTGATGAGGCCTTCCTATTCCCATGGCAACGCGAAATGCACCTGGACAACGAAGCAACATGGAGTCATCAAACCAAGCCAAACCAAGCCTGTGGCAGCAGACCCCCTTTCCCCCTGAAACATGCCACCGAGCCACCGACAGACCTAGCATGGCAGGGAGTGGGGAGGGCTCGACTCTTCAGGCAGACATGCAAAAAGAAAAAGGAAAAAAAGTGGGGGGGGGCCATGCACAATGCGCTCACCCAGCCGCCGCACCCCCTCCCCACCCTGCAGGCAAGCCTCGCTCCTTGCCCGCCCCCTTTCCAAGCATCACTACCTGTGGGCCGCATGGTCCGAGACACTGATGCTGCGGGATCGGAAGGCATCCACAGCCGAGGGTTCTTTCAGCTCTTTCACGGGAGGCGAGTTATTCGAGCTCTGCCTGGCACTTTTGGCTAGTTTAAAACTACTAAAGGGGTGGGGGAGCAGCACCAGGCGCCCCCCGCCAGACAAAGAGGAAGGAAGGAAACCCGTGGAAGGATGGAAGTGGAGAGGCCACAAGGTCCCCGGAAGTGATGGAAACAACGACGACAACAAAAAGAACAGGGTGCCAAAAAAAAGAAAGAAAAAAAAGGGGGGGAGGAGCGGGTGTTAAAAAAACAGTAACTCAAAAGCACAAATATTTCAAAACCAAAAGCCAACAGGAAGCCAAACATCCTCCCCGCTTTCAACCCAGATTGAGATGTGTAACAAAAAAACAAAAACAGAATTTGCACAAATTCAAAATAAAAGGGGGCAGTTGGAATCCTCGAGGGTTCAGGGCAAGGGGGAGAAAAAAAGGCAGCTTGATCTGTTCCACGTTCGGCACTCTGCATACGCTCAGAGGCCGCTCCAACTAACCCACCACCGCACGGAAGAGTGGATCTTAATAGCCCAGGGCCAACTTTCGAAGGAGACTGAGCTTGGGGTAACACGGAGCACCCCGGTCAACCGTCCAGGCTCTTTGGACTGAAAACAAAATAATATGAAATGACGGTGGAGGCCTGTCCCGTTGGGTAAATGTCTGTCGGGTGGCTACCTTCTGCTTGATACTCCTGAACAGGAATGCAGCCATGTCAGGGGCGGTGGTGGTGGGGAAAATATGCCTCCTGCTGAAAGCAGATGAAACGAATGCATTGACGCAGTCGCGCTCTGTGGGCTGGAACGCCCGGTTCAACCTACGCCAAACACTCTGGAACTCTTTGTGTTTTCTCATGGCTAGAAAGAGATTGTGCAAACGCCATTAATATGCCATCAAAGGTGCCTTTTCGGGCGGGTTAACTTCCCAAGACGCCTCTGGTGGGATATTAAAGCAGGCACGAACATTGCAATCTTAGGAACAGTGTTGGTACCGTTTTTGAAAACCACTCATTGAAACACCTTTAAAAATCAATAGTATTCCAACACAGCGAACTTACAAAAGGTAGGAGGGAGCAGAATCACATTTTACAAGGAAATGATGGATATACAGAAGCTGATCAGAGAAGAGAAAGATCCCGTTTGTGACAAATAGGAGATCACGGCTCAAGTGACTGGGCTCTAGTTTATACACACAAAGCACTTCGCACGGCTGTCTTGAGAGTTAGGATCACACCCTTTGGAAGGCTTTCAGGTATGGTTGAAAAAAGAAATATGGCCAATGAGCTGCAAGGGGGCACGAATGAATGAAAGAAAGGGCCAAAGCACATCTGGGCAAACGGGTGAATTAAGACAGAATCTAAACCATTCCCCACTTCTCAAATGTCCTTTGTGGCCAGTCAGGGATTCGTAGCAAGGTCCTTCCACTCTGATGGCCTGCCCTGGTTTTTGAAGCCAAATTATGCAGCCAGGCCAGGAGGTGGAAGAGGAGCTGAGCTAAAAACGCTCCATAAAGGCTACCAGCCAATCCTCGGTTCAGGCCACTTCTTTTTCAGAGGGCTGCTGTGCTGGTTCTGTCATGGACAGGAAACAAACAAAAGCCACAGAGGCAGCTACAGTCAGAAACACCAGCTGCTGACGGACAAAACACAGCCACGGCAAACAACGCAGATGGTGTCGAGACGACTCTCGCCCTCCCTAAATAAAATGGGAAATAGCAGCAAAGCTTGGCTTTTTTGCCTCCTCGGCCCGAGGGGCAAAGAAGCTCCTGGTTTGGCGTTAACGAAAAGTCAGGCTCAAAAGGCCCGAACGGCTCAGCCATCACACGAGGAGGGCGGGCCAAGGAGGGCTGTCACAGCCGGGCGGAGCGATCCGAAGGGCACAATGACTTTCGGGGACCTGCAACCTGAGCTCCATCAGACCGCTTCGCTAACAGGAGGCTTTGCCTTAAGAGTTACCAGGAAGGTAGGAGTAGCCTCAAGGAGGCGCCAAGGGACACGAGGGAACGGAGCGGAGGGAGCCCTCGGGAGCCACTTACCTCTTTGGCCTCTCGTTCAGACTTGTGCTGCGCCCCCGAAAGCTGTCTTTATCTGGGGTGTCGTCAAAGGAGAGGAGAACGTTCGACCGCAAACCCTGCCCGCCGGGGAAGAAGAAAAGGGGCTTCGGCTGCTGAACGCCAACCCCAAAGAGCCGCCTTGTCCGGCCTCCGAGCAATATGGCCTTTCCCCACCCAGGGCCCCGAGCCGACATCAGCAGGGCCTGGGAGTTGAGAATGACCTCAGACCTTTGGAAGGCATCGGACACACAGCAGAAGGGACTGCCCAGGCAAAACACCCGAGGCAGCTGGCCCTGAGGCAAGGTGGCTTCCCTCTCTGTTGGCTGTCCCCAGCCAGAAGCCACGGGCAAGCGGGCTTCTTTGGACCGCTTGCGGCCCCACCTCTGTCTGAATCCAGAGCTCAGAGTGAGGGAGTCGCCCCCTCCAGTGAGATCCCCAACCCTGCTCAGAGGGGACGGCTGCCATTATCCCCTGCCTTTAAGCAAGCTACTGCAAGCCTGCATAGGCAGCCGGTCCCTGCAGAGGAGGGTCTGGAGGAACCTGCCGTTTCTGACCCGACGAGCAATTTAGCTGAAGCCACGTTGAAAAGTCTCCTAAGGGCACCCGACTGCACACTCCCAAGGAGACGAGTCTGCGGGGCCACGGCAAGAAGTCTCCTCCTGCGCTTGATGGGCTGCTCGGGAGGAAGAGCTGGCGACCGAGACTACCGGGCGCCTGGCCTACCTGACGGCGGCGGCTGCCTGAGCCCTCCCGCCCCTCTTGGCGTGTCTTCCGCGCAGCACAAATCAGCTCACCTTGGTAATGTAGGGCACAAAGTCTTTCCGGAAAGGAAGACGGCACTTGATGAACCAGACGGCGATGACGTGGTGAGCCAGGCACACGATGTACTGGTTAAACCTGGAAAGGAGGAAATGAAGACCTTCCGCTAGCGTTTCTATTGAGCAGCCGCAGAAAGAAGACAACGCTCCTTGCTCGAGGTTGGAAGGATAAAAGGAACCCGGCCAAAACGGCAGACGCAGAAAGACCTGCCCGCCGCATTTATTTATTTATTGCATTCATTCATTCATTTAAATTATTCACATGTTGTCTTCCTCCCTACAGGGAACCCGAGTCCCCAGGAGCCAGGCCTGCAAGGGAGGGCCCTTCCGTGGCTCCCAATCACAGCTCGTCACTCGCAGGTTTGGTGAGAAATAAGAGTAAGCAAACACCAGGATGTCAGAGCCAGTGGAGGCGGCACCACACCATGGCGGGCCAGAGAGGGTGGGCCATGCAAGCTCAGCAGATCGACCCTCGGGGCAGGCAGGATCGGAGGAGAAAGGGGCTGGCCGTCTGAGTCAAAAGAACTTGGCTAAAATATAAATAAATAAATAAAAAAGGATGCCTTTCCTTCTGCCCCAGTGGCCAAAAGCCATGGAAGGACCAGCCCTCCCTCTGCCCCAAACTTACTTGGAGGGGTTTGTGTAGGGCAGGGATATTGCAAACACACTGGCGTATTCCTTGGCTGCGAAATTCCTGTAAAGATGAGGCAGTCGAGCTAATGCTAGATATTTCCATGGAAGGAGGAAGAAAAAAGAGCAAAGTCAGCCTGTGGGAAGAGCTGGCACGGGCGCAACCGTCTTCTTTACAGGCACCTGGTTGAAAACACGCCTGATCTGCACAAGAAGGTGCTCACAGACCTCAGCTTTTAGCTTTGGGCTTCTCTGCCATGAATCAAATCCCCCCCCCCCCGTGGAGGTACAGGTGCCGTCTTGCCCTCCCTTTACAGAGACAGGTCCACTTGGCCCCCAGTGCCGTCAACACGTGGAGGGTCCAACCCTCCACGATCTAAATGCCCCTAAAAGTACGACAGGTTTTCCAAGACTGCCGACGGAGTGACAGCGAGGGCTCCTTGCCCGCTGGTGTCCTCCTCTTTCACCCTGAAGGAAAAGAGCAGGAGACTCCCAACTCACTCGAAAGGAATTCCAGGAGGGGAATGGCCATGTTGGCCGTGGCCGAAATGTGAGTCAGCTTGACGATCAGCACTGGCAGGGCTTTGATGATCACGTCCGGCATCTCGACGCTGCAGATGGACAGAGCCACCACGCACTGGTTGGCACAGCGGGAAATCAGTCCGTGTTCCAGACAGTAGACCACCTCCCACTGGGCAAGCGGAACAGCGCAGTCACCGGGAAAGGGACACGGCAAAAAAGAGGAAAGGGAACATTAGGGGGAGAAACACCCAAAAGGTGGCAGAGGGTTTTTTCTGGAGACCTGTCCCTACGTAGTAAGAAAAGCAAGACTCAAGCTGGCACCTGCGCACCCCCCCCCTCCTGGCAGGACGAAGGCGCAGAGGGTGCTGAAGCCCCACTTGCTGACCTCCACCAAGTCCCACCCCCCACCCCCCCACACGCTGTACCTGCTTGGCTTTGTCCAGGTAACTGTGGTAAGAGATCAAAGCCATCAACACGGGGACCACCGCCAGGTGCAAGTCGTTCCGGGAAAGCCCTTCTGGGATGCCCCGCAGCCGCTCCGTCATCTTCTTGTCTGTAAGCTGGCAAAGCACACGAAAGTTATCATCAATTGTAGCGGTGCCACTATCAGCTAGACCGGTGGTTCCTGACCCTGGGTCACCCAGGAGTTCTTGGACTGCAACTCCCAGAAGCCTTCACCACCAGCTGTGCTGGCCGGGATTTCTGGGAGTTGCGGTCCAAGAACCCATGGGTGACCCCAAGGTTGGGAACCATCAATCTCTACAAAGAGAAGGAAAAGATTTCCTTCCTGGCTTTGCACCGCCTCCATCCCTCCCACTTGGGAGAAGGCAGAACAGTGTGACTCTCAGGGAGACAAACTGCACCCAACCCATGGCTTGGGGATCCCGTGACAATCAACCCCATCGCCTGGCACCCTCTGGCACCCATGGGAACCTGGGTCCGGCACCACTTTGCGCTTCTCCATCCTGCCTGTAAATCAAAATGCTCTCAGATCGAAGTCTGGATCTGGCCAGATGCAAATCCAAACCTAGAGGGTGTGTTTTCTGACCAGATGCTAGATCTAAAGACCAAGGCCTGACCGAAGAGCAGGTTAAGTGACGGCGCAGAGGCCGAAGGCAGAAGTCAAGCTGAGGGCTTAAAACTGAACCAAAAGGACAGCGGTCAGGAGGAGATACTGATCCATGATCACAGCAGCCTGGATGGAGGAACTGGCATAAACAGTACAATCTACAAAGTTCACTTTCCCACAGTCAAGGCAAGTCAAGTCCTGATTCCCCAAACACAGTGGGGAGGTTTCAGAGTACATTTCCCCAGCTGTAGGGAACCCCACCCCATCTTTCTACACGCGTCCTGCTGTCCTGACAGGAGGCTTAGAGGGTGTCATTAAAACACGACCGGGAAGGAAGAGGCAACCCCCCAGGTCAAAAGCAGCCCAACCGTGAAGCCCCCTCTCACCATATTGCAGAGGGCCGAAGACAGGTGATCGACGTTGCAAGGGGAGGTCAAGTAGAGCACTTTATACTGCAGAGACTTGGGCAGCTTGTTCAGGACCAGCTTCAACACTTTCCAGTCAGTCTCCTGGGAAAGAAGACAAAACACCCAGGACGAAGAGTACAGTCAAACTCAAGAGGATGAGGGAGACAGCTGGGGCCTGAGCGCTGCGGATTCCGTGCTTTGCAAAGAGATAGGGGCTCAAGGGCCATCCCTGGAACCTCCGCAGGAAAGGGTGGAGGGCGGTCTCTGCTGCCCAGACCCTGGGGGTTCACCGCCAGAGAGAACGGACAGCCTGTCTGCGCAAAAGCAGCTCCGATACGCCTGATCCCAGTTAGCCTGTATCGTCCCCCCGATGTGAGTCAAACATCCCACGTTACTGTGCTGGCACAGCTAGATGATGTGCAGCAGCAGAATCCAAGCCAAGATGATGACTGTCATATTCCACTGGAATTCATTTGGGAGGATCAGATTGGGGGCTTTCTGATTCTCTGTTCCCTCTCCTTAGCTCATCATGCAAAACCATGTCCCAGGAAGGCCCCGGACCGAACATCTCCAGCAAACGAAAGAGACAAAACAACATGCGAAGAAAGAGGTCCAACCCCAAAACCAAGAGACCCCCAAGTGCTGCCTGAAAGACCACGTGCTTGACAAGGTTCGTCTAAGAAGCTGAGTCTGAACCGCTACGGTTCCATCCTCAGCTGTTCCGGATTGTAAAAGAGGTTAATTGCTCTGCAAGGAATTAGGTATTTTTCATACAGGACCTGATCAAGACCAATTATCAGCATTTGTTTATTATCATTCACGTGGTGCTGTACATTTCATGTGCTTCCCGATGACATGTTGGTAAACGGATCATATACTGTACTGCAGTCTGAGATTTCTCGGCTTATTGTATTGTACTTGGTGCATAATCAAACTCAGAGAAGAAAATTTAATGCTTATTCCCAAAGGTTGTCGGTGAACTCGAAGGATAGCCCCCTCCCACCTCCGCTGCATTTCAGCCTGCGGTCACCCTAAGTTCAGCCCAACGCTGCCCGTTACTCAAGTCCCCAACCGGAGAGACCACGCCCCTCCTTTGGTCCACATCACTCACCTGCTTCAAGCACTGCAGAAGGACCCCGAAGAACAGCGAGAAGGGCAGGTGACCCGTCCGGATAGCTGTGCCCTGGGGGTGTACGATGGGGCTTCCGGAGGGAGGAGAGAGGGTGCCAGCCGGTTTCTTTTCAGGCTCCCTGGGAGGTGGGACAGGAGATAGGTCTTTCACCCAGCCTCTGCACCGCCTACCCCTTCACGCAACCCATTCCAAGCAGGAAGCCAGGTGCCTTCGAGGGCTTTAGCGAGAAGGACTCGGGTCACCGTGAACCTAAAGCCGTCCGGCCGAGAGGGCCCTGACAGCAAGCTTGGGAGAGACGCTCCCACCGAAAGCAACGTACATGAAATCGCAGAGGCAGTAGGGGCTGAATCTCACAGGGCCGTCTTTGGTGGCCAAGCCCAGCCGGTGCAGAGAGTCGGCCCGGAGGGAGAGCAAGAAGTCAAAGATCTTTTTTTAAAACACACAGAGAGCGAGAGAGAGAGAGAGAGAGATTAGAAGGCAGATCCTCCTCCCTGGGTTCCTTAAACATTTCAAGGCAAACCGAAGCCGAACTACTTGCAAGGATTTTCTCAGCCTTAAACCAGGCAGTCCTCTGAGGTTTCTGAAAGCGTGGAAAGACTCCAAAGAGAAAGGGGTCCCATAACAGCAGAAGAGAAAAAGAAACTCCGTCCCTATAGATGGGGGCCAGAGAACTCCCAGTCTGTGGGATCTCCTGATCCAGCCCACAGCCTCTCTTCCGGGACCCCCCTCCTCTTCCTTTCACCCCTCCATCATGGCAGCTGGGGGGTGGTGGGAGTCCTTGGGAGCTAGAATAAAAGACTTATAAACTTATAGCTTGTGTTGCATGCCCCATGGCTCGCGGAGTGCAGCAGCGCCTCTCCTCCCTCTTCCCCACGCGCAACTCTTGCGCTGGGCCTGGGTCGGCTGGCACATTCTCACCTGCAGCCGGATGCTGCTGGCAATTTGGAGGCTGTACTTGTATTTGTAGTGGAGCTGAACGTGATGGACCACCATCTCGTAGACACGGGTGGCGTGGCTGGCTGGGAGGGTGTACAGTTTTGTCTACAAGGACGGGAAAAAAGAACCTGTCGAGCTGGCACTGGGGTATCACGGTCGAAGGAATGGGACAGCTGCTCATGTTGTTTCTTTCCCACCGAAAACTCCCAAAGAAACGACCGTGTCAAAACCAAGCACAGCATTTACCTGGAGGATGACCAGTAAGCCCAGCACCGCAGTCTTGACGTCCTCTAAAGAGGCAGAATAAGAGAGCAGATCTCTTTCCTCCAGCTCAGCGGGAGGCAACAGGGAATGGGAGGCAACCTTGGCAGGAAGAGAGCAAACCAACCGCTTTAGCAGAAAGGCGTCTGCTCGCAGTTACAAGGGTGTTCAACGTCTTGAGACTGCCAGAAGAAACCCCGTTTTCTGTCTCAAGCAGGCGAACCCCCTCAGCCAGGGCAGAGTCTTGGTAGCCCTGGGCCAGGACCCCGAACGGCCACCTCACCTTTTCTATGATATCCAGCAAGCTGTTCAAGTGATGGGTGTTGCAGCCTTCGGCCAGGTCTACCAGCAGCTGGGTGGCCAGTTTGCGGACCTGGGGGTCCTGATCTTCCGGGATGTGAGCCAACTGGGAGATCACCACCAGGTTGATCAACTCTTCCTGCAGGAGGAGACGATTTTTGAGAGCTGGCTCAGGCCGCCTGATCTTGCGACCCCACCCAACCTGTCCCAGAATGAAAGGAAAGACCTACTTCATAGAACTGCCTGTTGACACTCAGGACGAAAGACAGGACGTGCAGAACTTTGATGCGAATGGCGCTCCGGCTCTCATTTCTACGGGAAAAGAGCAGATAACACTTCTCTGAAAGGAGAGAAAAAACATGCTTCTCCTTCTCTGAAAGGAGAAAGGACATGCATTGCATCTTCTTCTCCATGTAATACACAACAAAGGCTTCAACAGAACAGCTGCTGGCCGTCTAGCCTTCAACAGATGCTGCAATAATTGATACCCCACCCTTAATATTATGGTCCTGCTCTTGGAAACGGGGGTAACTTGGCCAAGAAAGGCACAATTTAACACTTCTGTCATTAATATGACTTAGAACTGATGGGGCTTAAACACAGTCCTCCCTTCAGATGGGGCCAATGCGCGGAAAAGGCTGTAAGACAGGTGGTATAATAGAGGAGCCAAAACTCCAGCTGTAAAGGTTCTACCTGAAGAACCTCTCCATCAGTCCTTGTAGGTTGTGGATCCAGCCGTCCTTTGCAGGGTGGATAGACTGCGCTCGGTAGGTTATCAGGTTCAGAACAGAAGATTCCTTTTTAAAAAGAAAACCCAAAGAACAGATCAGTGCTCTAACAACCGAATAAAGGAAAGCCATAAACTGAGAGACGATCAAAGAAGAAACCGCGGAGAATCTGTCCATGAGTCAACCGGGCTCCCCTTGCCCTCAAGCACTTTGGGTCACATATTATTTTTCAGGACCCACACTTATGGATCCACATATTATTTTTGTCACACATGCCTCTCTTAGAGCAGCTAAAATAAACTCAAGCACTGTGTGCCTTTAGAAAAACACATTACAAAGGAAGCAGTCCCGGACCACGCTGTCGTCCACGGAAGCGTGGCTTAAACTTTGCGCAAAGGGCTGGTTACAGTGGATTCTTTAGTTCTGGTAGCTCGGTTCCAGCTATGTCTTTTCATTAGGATAAAATACTTCTAGTCCTCCTGCACTGAACAGTCTAGTTATTATAGCCACGCTTTATTCATCTCTGTATTTCTTGATGGGTTTTTATGATGCGCACTGGACTACAGCGGTTTTCTAAGCAGCTCTGAGCACGTGGAAAAGCAGCCCACCGATGGTGGGGGGAAAAGCAGCTTTTCATCCTGCTCAAGACGTGTTTCTCAAGGGCGGTGGGGTTAGGGTTCAAACACTCTCTATGGAAGCCACAAATAATGGGGAATGGAGGGGTGGGGTGGGCGTTCTCCCAGATTCCACCGAGTCTTACAGGTCTCTGATCAGCGCATCTCTCCACAAGCTCGAAGTATCTGTCCTTGGCTCCATGAAAGTTGTTCTGGTCACACAGCTCTTCCACCGTGGTCAGTAAGTCATGGACTATGGACTTCAGCTCCGGGTTGTCTAAGGTCTGGAAGAAGATAGAAGAACCCAAAGGAAGCCCGTGGGACGGATCTGCCCACGGAGCAAATCCTACCAGCTCCCAATGCTCTCCTGCTGACCCTTGGTGGGGGAGAGGGGAGAGGGGAACACAGCCTACATCCTTCCTAAGCGCAACACACACCTGGAGCTGCTAAAACTGGCTCTCCAGGTGACTTTTCCACGACTGCTCTTTCATGCCATTTTAAAGATCTGTCGAAATTCTGAAGTGGGAGAGCATTTTCCTCTCTAGGACACTGCACACCCAGGCAAATTCCTTTTCTCTTTTTGGTCTCCCCGTCTGGCCACTGAAACAGGCTCTGTCGTTTACCTGCAACTGCTGGAGCAACTGTTCCATTATATCCAGGAGGATGTCCCAGGTGACCGCCTGAAGCTCCTTCCCGTACTTTTTGATGAGCCTCGTGACGGAAAGGACTATTTCGTAGGACACAACGGCGTTCGGACAACTCATTGCCTAGAAGGGAAACTCTCACGTTTAGGAACTCCCCTACCGGGAGTCCGACTTGGCCAGAAACGCCAGGACAGGACTGGATTCCCCATTCGTCCCCCTGGCGGCTGCGCCCGCAGTGTACCAGCTGCTGTGCAAAACAGAGAGACTGGAGCAAGCCACTCAGCTGAGCTCCTTCAGGGGCACCGAAAAGGAGCAAAGCAAGCCAGTGGTTATCCGTGGACACGCAAGAGGACCACAACCGGGTACCCGGAGAGGATGCGGCCCAAAATGGCAAGGTTACGGTGATGGCTCTGTGGCCTGTTGGGTGGCTTTGCTGTCACAGACAAAGACATGGGCAGGGATGATGACAATTACCTTCAGAAAGGAGGGCAGGACTGAAGTCGGTGAGTTTTTGAGTGACGGCAGCCTATGCGCGCCCCACAAGGCCATCCCCACAAAGAACACGGCGCCTCTTAGGAGTACCGCGTCTGCCGTGTAGGTTCTGAAAACAAGGGGCAAGGCAAGGCGTTCAGGGCACGTTCGGTACGTCTGTCCGAGAACGCGGGCTTCCAGCCTTTTTTTAGTTCACGAACACTCCTAAATCAGCAGAGGGGAGGGTGCCCGGCTGCTCTGGGAGAGACAGCCTCAAGCTTTCTTGGGGTGTGGACGGAAATTCCCCTTCAAGGCCCACAATCTCCACGCTCATTGGCACAGCGCATGTTGTCCTTTGGAGCCACGGATGGTGACAGAGCAGGACATGAAATCGTAAGAGGAGCTTCTGATCCGGACCAGAAAAGAAGTGGAGGAAAGGAGCTGCAGAGGCAAACCACATCCACGTTCTCCGAGTCAACCACCACCATTATGTGCCGGTCTCAGAGAAGTAACTGAGCTGCACAAAACAAGGCGAGAGCTTCCTTGGCTTTAGAACCCTTTGCTTGAGGACATCTGAACGGCACCACATTAGGAACATCGCAATGTGAAGCCTTGTCTGCCACAAGCTTTGGGAAACATTCCAGAGGTTCAGTGGACCCAGGGTGGCCAGCCACGATCCCTCAACTCTGGGGTGCCCACTCGGGTGCTGTTGCTATACCTGCAACCTGTGCTCGATCCCTCCCCAGGGAGAGAAGAGATCGCTGCAGGTGAAACGAACCTTACCTGTCTTCCATGATTCGGCACATGTTGTAAATGGCGCTGTGCCCTAAGTGAGTTCCCAGCAAATTGCGCATGAGCTGAAAGCAAAACATGGAGGCATCATTAGGCGTTAAGAAGCCCCGGGCGCAGAGGCCTGGAAACAAAAAAAAAATCCTCAATTTTATAGCAGAGAAAATGCATACAGTCACAGAAACCGAAACCGTGAAGTCTGCTACCAAACTAACTGATGATGTTAGTTAAGAAAGCTGTAAAGAAAGCTGAAAATTTATCAAAATTAGTTCGTGGAGGCTTAGAGAATACAGCAAGAACCAGTGCTGCAGCTCCACAGGTCCGCACTCTGGTCTCTCCAGGTCAAAGGCAGGGGATTAGACTAAAGACCTTCTTCTGCACAAAACCCAAGAGATCTCCTGCGAGCCAAAAATGTGTAGGGGTCAAATGGGCTTTGTAACTCGAGTAATGGAGCAAGTGCCAAGGTACTTGCGGGTTTTCATTTCTTCACCATTCTGCTTTCCTATGGCCACCCCGGGAATGAAGACTGACCTTCCAGCAAGGCTCACACAGTTCCTTCACGTTGATGGTCCAGCACAAGGTAATGATGAAGGCGCGGAGGGTCTCA
This sequence comes from Intellagama lesueurii, assembly GCA_037013535.1. Taxonomy (NCBI): domain Eukaryota; kingdom Metazoa; phylum Chordata; class Lepidosauria; order Squamata; family Agamidae; genus Intellagama; species Intellagama lesueurii. Next base: position 1,536,636 of record JBAJHW010000012.1, read on the forward strand.
GAAGGCAGGCAATTGTAGCAGACCACGGCATCCAGAACCTGGAGGGAAATCTGGGAAGACCAAGGAGAGAAAGCTGTGAATCACATGTCATGAGCGCCTTTGGGACTTGGGACGGTCACTCTGACCAACTGAGGCAGAAGGCAAAAAGGCCTGCCCCAGAGAGCTGGTCAGTTACATGTTGACAGCTGACATGACAAAGCATGTGGGAGGAAAGAGACAGTGGGAGAGGTCAGAGCAGAAAAGGATGAGGGCAACCAAGTGCATTAAAAGTTCATCAATAAGAAAGAGAAAAGTGTGGTGAGTGTAGACCGTTCCAGGGTCAGGAAGCAAAAGCCAACCTGTGGGTGTTTCGGCACAAGACTGGTGGACGTGTCGACCAAAAAATCGCCTTGAGGAGGCTATGATTTCAGTTGGGCACCCAAACCAAGAGTTTACAGAGGCCAGAGAAGAGATCGTAAATAGGAGAGGGGAAAATGTGGCCTCAAGGAAGATCCTTGGAGGGGATTCCAGCAGGAAGGGAGAAGGAGCAGATCAGTTCGCAAAATCAGGGGGGGGGGGGAAATCCCATATTTACTGTTACTAGTAATGGTGTTTTAAAATGGCTACAGTATTTACCCGATGACTGACCTCAATGTCAACGGCTGAAGAGGTCTGGATGCACAAGAGGCAAATCATACTACAGGAGAAGAAAACATCATTAGGAGTCTGTTTTGAGTTTTAGAAACAACGCATCCTCTAACCCATGAACTCTAGACTGAAATTGCTCAAGCACGCTGGGGAGACGCTCCTGATACAGGAGGGTCAGCTGGCGGAATAACCCTCCTCCCCCTCTCATACGCTTACGGCTGATTTGCAGCCCCCTGGTGTTGTTGCCACCAGCTGACAAGCACAACGTCAGAGGGCTTCAATCAATACTACTAAAAGCACACTACAAATTCATCAGCTAGCACTGCCTGAGCATAGCAACATATCGAGTCACCCTGTCATTTTAACCAGGAACAGCAAAGTGCAGGCCCTGGCATTTCAAGCGGGCTGTTCCGGCTGCCTCCATCCCCCTTTTTCCAGCTAAGGCAGGTGAATTGCAGTGGCTACAAACTTTCTGGAACAGTCGTTTGTTTTTTTGAACCAGCTGCAGCCTTACCGACATCATCCAACACCCCCCAAATTCCAAATGGGAAATGGCCTTCTGGCTACATCCGATTTCACGGCAGCGTGGATGGGGGGGATTTTTGGTTTCTTGTCACTTTCGGCAGCCCCAAAAGGTTCAAGAAAATTGGCCTTCAGACCCGCCAACCTTGCCCACACCAGTTTATCCCACAGTCGGGGCATCCTAGAATCTGAGGTTTAAGCCTTACTTGACCATGGCAGCGATATGATCATCCAAGTAGCAGCTGTTGAACTTGACCAGGTTAACCAACACCAACAGGAACTCTGAAGTCAAGCCAACGTGCATCCACCGAAGGACAAACTCCGCTGCAGGAGAAGCAGAGAAAAAGAGCTGGCTGGCTTCGCTTTGCTGACTTTCTGAGCTCCTGAAAGCATTTCATAGGCATAAGGCAACTCCTCAGGCACCTGTTGACCAACCCACTATTCACCAGCTGTGCCTTTGTTAAGAGGCTGTAACAACAGCCTTGCTGGATCAGGCCGACGTAGGTGTGCTGACTCCAGTTTCTAAGAGGAGGCAGCCATGGGCCACCGGGGAGTGTTCAATTGACCCTCGCCATTTTTGCACTCTGACGTAGGCGTTTACACTTTTTCACAGATGACCGAAATGTACCTCTCTGTCAACTCATCCTTAAAGGGCTAACATAGGCAGGGAAATGAAAAGCCAACAGTACCGCCACGCAACAAAGCTAAGCGCACACCGTCTTGGCTGCCTGTTGGTCCTCGGACCTGTCTTTACCCCTGGGGAATCATGACTGCCAGTCAGAGTCCGCAGTACTTGCCTAGATAGGCCACACATCTAACTCAGCACCGGCGTCAACCTACGGGTTTGCACTGGATAAATATCCTATTGCTAGTCCCAAGCAGACCCACCAACTTACTATTCCGCAGTTGATTCAATGGGTTTATTCTCTAGCTGAGACATACAACAGGATACTGGCCCTAGTGCCAGGCTGCATCAGACTGCTGGGACACCCAAACGTGGAAGTGTAGAAATCCACCTTCATCTTAACATGCAAAACAGATGCCTATTTCTACTCCTACTGAATCATGAGCCTCCTGCTAAATATCCTGACAATATCCAGCAGTTTTGATATAATGAATAACACTTTGTTATGTCACGAGTAGACAGAATAATCTGTCATCATGACACTTAAACCTGTCGCAGGGTCCAGACTCTCTTTTCCCAATGAAAAAGTTCAACACCGTTAAAGCAGCAATTTAAGAAAAGGGATCTACCCAGTTCTTCTTCCAAGTACGTGATGTATCTTCCATTATCCGTAAGAGCCTTGAACACCTCAAGCCGCTCATGTAAGTCTTCGTTGGAAGGGTAATCTTTAATCACTTTGAAGAAGTGAGCTCGGAGGATCCCTAGTCTCTCACCCTTGAAGATAAAAAAGAGACGGCGGCTTCTTGATTCGTGGCTACGGACGTTCACCAAGCAGGCTTTCTACGGGCTCACGTGAGCCACGTCCGATCCACCTGCACATCCTGTATGCTGCAACAGAATTGTCTGCAGAGACTCCTCCAGAATTCTTGCTGTTCTAGTTTCCCTTGGCCAGCAAACCGGCCCGTTACATTTAAAGGTTTAAGCGTGCCACAGGTGGACGCCAGGCCTTACCTGTCCTTGAATAATCGCCGTCAGCAGGTGCAACACAGCATGCCTGGCCTCAGCCGGCCGATCCGGCTGCAGCATGTCAGCCACCACCTTCCAGATAGCTTCCACTGCATGCTGAAAGCCCAGAAAAGTTAGGAGTCATCGATGCTCATTTGTAACGGCCCACGGCAAAGAAACACTGGCTGCAGCCCTGTCAGTGTGAGTGTAAGATTTGTGTAACCTGTGGCGAATAATGTACGAGGTGCTGAGGTGGCTGGCTGATACATCGATTATGCATTCGGGGGCACACCTGAGACACATGCTCTGGCACCTGGTCAATTAGCCACAGTAAGATATGCAAACCTTACATGAACACCATTAAAACTCTGCCCACCTTGTTTAAGCACAACATACATATTTATGTATGTATCCCTTATATAAGCAAATATACCACCAAGTAGAACTTGGCTGCATCTCAGTGCACTCTCTGCTAATTCTGGTTACTGGTTGCTTCTGTCATGTGATTTTTCCCCCTAATCAGTCCTAATCAAACAGATTTCACTCCTTTACTCTGCAGCAAAGCCGTTGTAACGGGAACGAAGTAAAACCAACTCCCAGTGTAGCTTTTTTCTGTCCTGGAAGATACAGCGACTGAATCATCACTCCTCTTCAACAGAGGCTTTAGTGCTAAGATTTCACCCCAATGCCATACGGCGTCTCACCCACAGGATTATCAACGTGAGGTGGGCAAAAAAGGAGGAAAATCCTCTCCTAGTGAGAGACAACGGATTCAAAAGAACTGCTCTCCTGTTGTTCATCCAAGTCCTCACCCTCAGCTTGCATCAGCCCCCCTCCTGCCAGGGGGAAAATCCTATAACAGTGTCTTGTTTTTGTTTGTTTTTTAATTTCAGCAACAGGCTCTCCCTACCACTACACCCATAAAACGATCTGCAGCGAGCCAGCAATATTCATAACAGACGACCAGACGGGCTGAACCGACACGGAAGAGCACCATGAACAACATTTTCCTCATTCCTCCCGACAGGGAAGCTCTTTGGACTCACCTCTTCAAACTTCTTAGTTTTTGCTACTTCACAGATCTGACTGATCGCCCTTATCCGATTGTTCAAGCCACATTCTGGACTCAGTTCCTGGAAGGAAAAAGGGCTGCTACGATATTGGATCTGTCACTGTTTGGTTCCCACGGGTCACATATAGCAGTGGGGCCCATACATGCACCAGGGAAGAAGGAGGCCAGAGGAATCAATGGCCTGGACCACAGCTGGCATCCTTATTCCGCCCTCCAAAGAAACACAAGGACAGAGGTAGGCCCATACAGAAAGCCATACACACCGACTCCCTCCCCCTCCCCTGCACATACAGTGGAGTCTCGACTTTCGTACAGCTCCACTTAAGGAATTTTCGACTTTCGTACTTCTCCGGCTGCAAAGTTTCCAATCGACTTGCGGCCGGAGAATCGACCTACGGACCGGAAGGGGGAGGCGGGGAAAGCGCCAAATTCAAATTTGGCGCTTTCCCCGCCTCCCCCTTCCAGTCCGTAGGCCGCCGATCTGCCTCCGGATGCCTTCCAGGGCTTCTCCGCCGCCATGGGAGGCGTCTCGGAGGTCCCCCCCCTGCCGCCGATCGTGCTTCGGAGGCACGATCGGCGGGGGGCGGGGGACCTCCGAGAGGCCTCCCATGGCGGCGGGGAAGGCATCCGGAGGTCCCCTGCCGTTGCCGCCGCTGCTGGGAGCCAAGCCGTGCCGGGCGATCCCAGCCATGCTCGGACTCCTGGACTTCCCCCGCTGCCACCGCTGCCGGCCCGGTCTACCAGGCTTTCCCGGGCAGTAGACCGGGCCTACCGGGGGAAGTCCTCCCCTGGTAGGCCCGGTCCACCCTAGGAAAGTCTGCGTCGGCAGGGGCGGGGGCCCTCCGAGAGGCCTCCGGCAGCGGCGCCGAAGCCCTCGGAGGCCTTGGGCAGCAGCGATGGCGGCAGCGAGCGACCTCCGAGAGGCCTCGGGCAGTGGCGATGGCGGCGGCGGGGGACTCCCTGGAAGGTTTCAGAAAGGTAGGTTTTAATTTTTTTACTGTACTGTAATTTATTTTAATTTTTTTTGTGGGGGGGGGTTTCTTGGGCCGGAACGGATTAATGGGTTTTCAATGCATTCCTATGGGAAATGCATTTTCGACCTACCGACTTTTCGACCTACGGAAACCGTTCCAATACGGATTAATTCCATAGGTCGAGGGTCTACTGTACTGGGGCAGAGGAAAGGCAGGAGTAACTGTTTTCCTTCTAGAAGTGATATTTCCCTCATTCTATCTCACAGCGGTGATGGAGCAGAATGACCAGAGCCCAAACTGCCTTGCTATCTTCCCAAATGCCACCCAACACCTCTTAGCTGAATAAAAGGGAACGTGCTGGAAAACCTGAACTGGGGGTTTCTCAAAAGGGCCGGACAGCAGCATGAATGCGTGCGTCAGCCACGTGGAAGGCGGTCCACAGCAGGCCTGTACACACACATTAGACCATTCCAATTAACCTCACAGCAAAGGTGGAAGCCATAATCATCCTTGGAGTTCCATGAATGAACCTGACTGGTGGCCAAGAACTAAATTAATAAAATAATCCTGTCCCCTGTCACGTCCTTTCAGGTGGGAGCACCCATCATCATACCAATCACCACCCGATGCAAAGCACGTTAAAACCACTAACCTCAGACAAGCGGGCAGGCATTATCTCTGAAACACAGGCAGGTCACGAGGGTGTAAAGACGCTGAAATCAAATCACTCCACTATGCTGTGGCCCCTTTGCAGCTCCCAACTCCTAGCCAACATGTAGGCTTCTGGTTTTAACAGGCTGAGTTACCTTGAGGATCTCTGCCGTGATGATGAACTCTGTCTGTTTCCCGTCTGACGACTTAGCATTCGGCTTGGACGGCCCGATTCCTAAGAGACTCTTAAACTTCTCCTTCAGGCCCGGATCTCTGCTTTGCGGCTTGGCCATCGTGAACTAAGGAAGCATCAAGGCAGCTGCGCAGAGAAGAAACCAACAGAGCACGGCCTCACCAACAGAACGTGATGGAAGACAGTAGGCAAGTTAACCCGACCCTCTCCGTCCCCTTCCCTGAAGACACTGGCCAGGTCAACCCCTAAAAGCCAGCATAGCGTTACTGCGGGATAGCGGTTAGTGAGCAGATATTGGAAATAATAGGTTACCGTAATGCATCAATGTCGACATTGATAGTTATGCATTAAAGAGGAGAACACACCACCTGATGCACTCAGGGAATAATGTTCTTGATGCTTTCAACATTACTTTTTAAATGCTATTGTTGTATGTCTTTATTAAGTCCTTATTCATCTGCCTTAGCACTTCTTCGTTGGTCATCCTCTAGGCCACTGGTTCCCAGACATGGGACCCCAGATGTTCCTGGGCTAAAACTCCCAGAAGCCCTCACCACTGGTCAGGTTTTCTGGGAGTTATTGTCCAAGAATATCTGGGGACCTAAGGCTGGGAACCACTGCTCTAGGCTCCAGAAATTCTAAGCATCCTGTGATAAATTCACGTTTTGAATGCTTCTAATTTTTTTTTAATGGCAGCTTGTGTTAAAAGTCTACAGTTGCACAGTGTAATCGGGAACACATAGCTCTTCACAGCGCACGTACTCAAAGCCAACGTTTTATGTTTCGTAGCATATGGCAGTCCCCGTTGCTTATGTTTTTTGTACGCTATTTGTCTGATCCTTTTTAGTATTTGTATACTCACGGCTATTAGCTTTAATATTGCCTTCTAATGACTTAAGCCACCTTGGGTCCTTCTCAAGGGAAAAGGCGGGGTAAAAATATTTTAAATAACTAAATATCCAGCTGCTCCAGATCAACTTTTATGTCACTCCTTTGCTATGATTCCATGGTTCATCCAACCAAACTGAAACCAGCCCTCCATATCCTACACTCAAAATCAACATTAATCAACAAAAGGCATACATACACCTGACCCGATCAATTTTAAATTAAAATTAATCTGTATTGGTGTTTTAAATCTAATTGCATGTTTATAGTTGGTTTAGTCTTGCGACCATTGCTCAAAGTGACCATTGGTTTTATTTATTTATTTATTTATTTACATTTATATCCTGCCCAGCTAGTTGCTGGGATACTACTCGGGGCGGCTAACAAAAGGACACACCGTCATAAACAGTAATGAGAATGAAAAAAACAACAACAACAATAAAACAACAGGGAGAAATGGGGTTCCAGATATAACTACAGGAACCACGAAAGGAAAAAAGGAACATTAATGGCAGACTCATAGTCCCCTAAATAAACAAACTAACAAACTAGCTAACTAACTTAAAGCAAAACAAGATAAATTAAAATATAACAAATAAAAAAAATTAAAAAAAATTAAAGCAAAACAAGATAAATTAAAAGATAACAAATAAAATAATTAATCAACTAAGCAACACCGCTGCTGGATTCCAGCACACAGCCTCACAGCAGCCCTGCGAGGCAGGACAAGCAGGGAGACCAACCCTTTCGATTTCACACCCACACCCACACCAACACCCCCCACACACACACAAACACACACAAACACACACCCACACACACTGCCACCGAGCAGGGACGTCTGGACTGAGGGATCCAGTTGGGGCCCTGGTGCCCCGACCATTGCACCACACGACCCCTCATCCACCCCCACCCCCAGAAGAACTGAGGAGGGAAAGGGGGGGGGACACACAAACACCTGGACTGATGCCTCCCCCACCCAAAAAACCCCCCCACATACCCCAAGCTCTGCCTTCTGGGCCCTGAAAGAGGGAGGGCTTCCCCCCCTTTACCCCACCCACTCCCACCCCCTCTGGCCTCTCCCCTGCCCCCCATAAGACACAGTCGCCCTCATTCGCCCCCCCACCCCTTGTTTCCCCTATTAGCCCCCCCCCCATACTGCCCCCTGGCTCTCCTCAGTTTTCCCCACAACTCCCCTCCTTTCCCCCCACCTCACCCCCACCCTTCAATACCCCCATAATTAATTTGCCCCGCCCCCTTCTGGCCCCCATGGCCTTAATTCTCTCCCCCCCCACGACGCCCCCCCCTCACTCCACTCACCGCCCTCCGGCCGCCTCTCTCCCCCTCCTCAGCCTCCAGCCCCGAGGCCACGCCCCCTCGGAACGGAAACGCAGCCCCCACTTCCGGTTTCACGAGGGAAGCAGCGTCTGCGCAGGCGCCGTGCGCGGCCTTCTGCCGCGGGGCATGCTGGGGGGTGTAGTCCTCCGTGGCTTCCCTGGATGGGAGGCATGTGCGCGGCGAGGCGAAGGGTCTCATCCAGGCTGGCGCTGAGCAGAGGTGAGGATGGGACACAGCTGGGGGGGGGAGAAGATGCCCTTGGGGACTACATCTCCCAGAATTCCGCAGCTTGAGTGGACCATGGGAGTTGGAGTCCCCTAAAATGTAACTCCCCCCCCCCCCCCAAAAATACTGAGTCCGGGTGGAAAAGTGGAAGGAAATTTAACAAGTTATTTTTCCTTTGGAACGAAGCTTGGGTCGTGCTAGAGATGCAAAATTACTGAAGTTTTCCATTTTTCCCGGGGGAATAATGGTGTTTTTTCGGAAAAATGGGAATTACTGAAGACTGCAATAGAGATGTAAAATTTCCAGAAATTTCCGGGTTTTTTTTCTGGGAAAAAATGGAAATGTTCGGAAATTTTACACCTCTAGTCGTGCCCTAAACTAGTTCCCAGCTGGGTTTAAATCTGCATCCTGGGAAAGTGGTGGAAAAGTTACTTTTTTAAAAAAGCAAACAGCATCCAGAATCCGTCTCCCCACCACCATGGGACTGCAAGAAGCTGGGAGTTGCCTTCCAAGAAAGAAGTAACTTTTCCATCTCTGGATGTATTATGATCTGGGTGAGTTAACCTGGGCCAGCTGGATTGCTGGGCTTTTGCCTGCATTTTGTAGGCTTAAAATTGATCAAAGGGAGGGTGTGTGTGTGTCCTAGGTTAATGAATCCTTTGCTGGAGCCTGAAATGACCCCATTTGGGAATACAACTCCCAGAATCCCCAGCACCCCATGGCTGACCAGCCAGGAAGGTCTGGCAGGGATGGGAGAGGGTTGGATCCCCCCCCCCCCCCCCAAAAATCAGCATCCCCAGACTCTGGTGGTCCCATTCAGGCCTCTGGAGCAGCTAGGGCAATATCCAGGGAATAAAAGCTGGGGATGATGAGATATGTTGTCAAACACCTCCAGAGCAGCTGAGGAGTGGGTGAACAAAGCGGTTGAGCCACCGGAGGAAGTGGATTCTTAAGGGCACAGTATAAGATGTCAGCCCTCGGCTTACCACAAGGTGTAGCCTGTGCGGAGTCAACGCCTGGGCGTCCGGATCGTGCTTCTGCAGAGGAAATGTTTTTCCACGTTTGGCCCCTTTACGTGGCACGTGAGCACATAAATCGGCCCTGGTGTGCCCTTTCCAGAGATCTCTGTGTCCCTGAAAGGTTTCCTCCCGCCCCTGTCCTGGAACATAAGTGGTAAGAAGTAATAAAAATATAAGGAGCTGCTTTTCTGGGTGCTGGGAGGGAGTCGGGGGGACGACCGTAACAAAGGAAACACAGACACGGAGAGGGAGGGAAGAGGGATAAAACCTGTTTGCAGGCCGGTGATTTGTATTTTCCTTGCTTGCGTGTTCCAGCAGTGGATGAAACCCTGAGCAGAAAGCATCACCAGAGACGGAAGAAGGTCGGCATCGCATATGACCCTCCAGAAAGGGATGGCTCCGAGGAGGCAAACGATCTGGAAGCCAAGAAGCCGAAATGGGAGCCAAAGAATTGGAAGCAACAGCTGGCCCATATCCAGGAGATGCGGAGGGAGAGAGATGCACCTGTCGATCGGATGGGGGCCGGCAAATGCTTTGATGTTGACGCCCCTCCAGAGGTGAGGCAAACAGCTTGGTGTCACTGAGGATCAAATAAATAATTAGGGCAATGCATGTTTCCACCGATTAAACCATTTCTGAGAATGAGGTTTCCTCAGAGAGATGTACCTGAACAAATCACTATTACAAACTGCAGAGTTCAGGATATGGTGATGACCAAAATCATGTGCTGTGACACACAGATCTCTTTCTCCCTTGAGGGAGCACCTCTTCTAAAAACGAGCTAAGCGTATGACCTAGTTTGACCGCGAGAATAATCTTAAGGGATTTTTGCAGGCTCCTTCCCCTGTCCCCTGGCTCTCCTCCATCCGTCTCTCTGTTATTTGCTAGGTGAGGCGCTACCAGGTCCTGCTATCACTCATGCTCTCCAGCCAGACGAAAGATCAAGTGACGTCGGCCGCCATGATGCGCCTGCGGGAGCACGGCCTCACGGTGGACAACATCCTGGAGACGGATGACACAACTCTAGGCCAGCTCATTTACCCCGTGGGGTTTTGGAAGGTCAGTCGTTTGCTCTGATGGGAGGCTGTGATTGTCCACATGGGTGAGAAGGAAGCTTGTGGTTTATTCCACCTGTCTGGCCTTCTGGTGGCACCCAAGAGACCACCCCCTAATGAAAGTAGAAGAATTGAGAAGGCCGGTTCTGATTTGAAAACTCAAGAGTATTTTTGCATGTGAGACCATGGCGTCCAGAGAAGGTTTGTCCCCTGCGTAGACTGTGAATCGCCTCTCCTGGAGGCTTCTAGCCATTCAGTTCACTTGGGGTTTCCCCTGGAAGAACCGGTTTCGATTCACTTTCTCCCCCCACCCCAATCTGGACTCTACTTCTAATCCTTTTTAGGGGGTGGGATTTAAGGAGCTGTGCACCCCAGTTTACACCAATATGGTCCTTTTTTTTGCAAAAAAAGAATGCAAAACAAAAAAAATTGCACAAAAGCAGAACATTCCTAATCTTTTTCTTTCTTTCTTTCTTTCTTTCTTTCTTTCTTTCTTTCTTTCTTTCTTTCTTTCGTACATATATATGGATGTGGGCACAGCTTTGCCAGCTGGGTGGGTGGGGCGCATTGGGGGAATAGAGTGGGAGCCCCTGCCGAACGAGCCGGGGCAGGCTGGCCCTTTGCCCTCTGCTCAACTGCGATCTTGAGTCTGTCCCTTTTTTTTTTCCCCCTTGCTAACCGCAGCGCAAAGTGCAGTACATCAAGCAAACCACCGCCATCTTGAAGCGGGACTACGGGGGCGACATTCCCCAGACCGTAGCGAAGCTGGTGACGCTGCCTGGGGTGGGCCCCAAGATGGCCCATTTGGTCATGGACATCGCCTGGCAGAAAATCTCTGGAATCGGTACCGCTTCTTCTCCTTCCTTTTGAAGCTGCAGCTCTTTCTGACGCCTTCCTAAAATGGCATTTAGTGCCGTTTAAAAATCATTCTTAATGGCAGGCTGGTTAGGCAGCCGAGGCAGGGGGTGCCGGTTTTGGAAGGCGCTGGTGTGACCCCGGACAAGTAATGAGGTCACAGCCGGGCCCCTCTTTGACCAGCCTGCCTGTCAAAGGGGAATGACCAAGAGGAAACACAGCAGCCCTGTGCGGTAGGCCTGTGTTACTCTACCCATACTGCATACTCTGAGCAAACCATTGCTTGCCAAAAGACACCTGTTGAGAGGTAAGATCTGAACCAGGGACTTCCTGGAGCACATGGCAGCCGGACCCCCATATCCGCGGGGGATCCTTTCCGAGCCCCCCCCCCCCCCCCCAGTTGCTGAAAAACGCAGATTGTACAAGACGCTGTTTTAATAGCAAAAGCTCTGGCTTCTTCTAGTGGCTAGTTCTGGTAACTTCATCTTTCGAGATCTATATTTCTAGAATTTTTTTCTTTTCATAGTTTCAGTCTTTTCAGACCAGGAATAAGTGACTCAGCCGATACTAATCCCGCAGATAAGGGGATCCCACCGTACTTCCGACAACATCCGGAGGGCCACCCTTTCGGCTCAGGCTGGCTGTTCTTCTGCCCGAACCCACGTGTTTCCCTCCTGCTTGCCTGCACAGCCCCATGCCGTGTTTCAGACTGTGTGGGGAGAGCGAGAGAGGGAGGAGAGCAGGTGTCTGCAGGGCGCCTCAGCTGGAAATCAGCAAAAGCACCCCGGGCGTAGGGTAGAGGCGAAGGACCCTGGGGTCCCCGCCAGGAGTGGGGCAAGTTTCTAGTCCTGAAAGACAGCGGCTCGGCTCTTCCTGATCCTAACCGTCCCTCCTGTAGGGGTCGACACGCACGTGCATCGGATCTGCAACCGCCTGAGATGGACCAAGAAGGAGACGGCGCATCCCGAGGAGACTCGGCGGACTCTGGAGGAGTGGCTCCCGAGGTGAGCCGGTCCGAGTGGATCCTGAGCCTTTCCACCGGGTTTCCCACCCTCTCCCTGCTTTCCTATCCAATGTCATGTTCCTTTTGTTGGGGTGGAGAGCTCCTTCCCTCTGCAGCGTCTCCCTGCATGCTCCAGTCGTGAGAGGCCGCCCTTCCTGTCCTGCAAGGGGGCGGGGGTAGTTGGTTGAGATCCTGAACGTTTTCTTACTGTTGTTCAGAAAAGTGCCCCGGAGGGTGGCCTGGCAGAGAATTCTCGGTCCCCTCGCTGACCCACGGAAATGCAGCGGCTCATCACAACCTTCTCCCAACGTGCAGGCAGCTGGAGCAGGCCATGACAAGAAATGAGGAGCCGATTTTTTGTCAGGCTAATGGCTCCTGATGGCCCAAATCACCTTCAACCTCCTTTGCTTACTTGCAAGAATATCCTGCTTTCGGGAGAATCCATTTCTCTCTTAGGTGCTGAGAAGATCACAGCTAAGCTCAGAGGGGACCAGGGGGTTGGAGAGGTGGGTGGGTGGAGAGGTCCTGGGACTTCTGCTGCCTTCAGAGCCCGGCTCCACTACACACTGCTGCTGGTGGATCTATCGAATCCTAAGGAAGTCTCCCTTTACTTGGCTTCATGAAGTTGGTGTGCAAATAGATATTTCTCCCCCCCCACCACCCCTTTTATTCAACTTTACAGGGATCTCTGGAGCGAGATCAACTGGCTGCTGGTTGGATTTGGCCAGCAGATCTGTTTGCCGGTAAACCCACGCTGCACGGCATGCTTGAACCACAGCATCTGCCCAGCTTCCAGGAAGCGCTGAGGCCCCACCGCAGCCCCGGCGCTCAGGAGAACAAGCTGCCTTCCTAGTTTTCTGCTGCCCTGGAGGAATGAGATTCCCAGGAAGATCCGGGAGCCCACAGCCATAACGGCCCTGTCGTCATCTTTGGCACAGTCGCTTCAGCCAGTGGGATTTTGACTCCGCAATGCAGTCGCGCTACAGCGACGCACCGTTCCTGGGCGGAAGAGATTCAGCGCCCACATGCGCCAGAAGGGGGAACATGGAAATGTCTCTGGCGTGGTGTCCCAGCCGCCTTCTCAGACTCCACGTAAGGGGCTGTGTCATAAACAAAATAATAGGCATATTTGAATACACGGTGCGGGTAGAAAGGTAGAAATCTACCCTTCTCAGGTGGGCACGTAGAGGTTCGCCAGACTCACCTTCGTGCGGGAAAGCCAGGAGAGAGATCTTGGTTCAGCTGCTTTTTTCTTTTGGTCACAATGACTTTGAGGAATATTTTTTCGATCTGTTTATGATCTGGGAACTCAAGGTTTAAGGATGAACACGAGCCTACAAAGATTTAAGTATATTCAGCTGAATTCTAGCCTGGGACATTTTTTGGCTGCTACTTGAAACCTTGGTAATAAACCTGACTCATTTCGATCAGGATTTGTGAAGTTTGGCTAGTGGTGAGATTTCTGGCTCTTTTTCCCAAAAGGGCAAAAGGCTGTTTCTCCGAGCCAGTCCTGCGTGATGTTATTGTTTGGGCAGGAATGTCTTCCCGCAGACTTCCACCCTCCGAGGAAGGGTCTGTGCATTCTTCTCAGGCTGCCTGCCCTCCTGAAATTCCCAATTTAAATGCTAATGAGCTTGTTCCCAGGCAAAAACCATTATCCGCCTCTGCTCTATGATGTCATTCAGTCCTGGTCTGGCCAAGAAGCAGAGAGGTAAAAGGGAGAACTGAGTTTGAAAAAAAACGGCAGAAGGTGGTGGTTTTGTCCTGCTCACTTTCCGAATGTTGCTACAGAGCCAGGAGAATCGGGGAAGCAGATTGATTGCAAGGGTTTTGAATAAAATGTTTTTGTCATATGAGTGCGAGCCTTAACACTAGAGACGGTTCGCCACATACGGGCAGTAGAAGCCACCTATGTAATCCTGCATTTTTTTCTATAATAAACTACTGTTGTTGTTAATGCGTTGTCAAGTTGCCTCCAGCTATGGTGACCCTAGGAATGAGCGATCTCCAAAATGTCCTGTCCTCATCTCCCCGCTGAGCTCTTGCAAACTCAAGCCTCTGGTTTCCTTTAGGAGTCAGTCCATCTCGTATTGGGTCTTCCTCTCTCCCTGCTGCCTTTCACCTTCCATTATTGTCTTTTCCAGAGGATCCTGCCTTCTCAGGATGTGCCCAGAGTAGGACAGCCTCGGGTTCAACGTTTTTGCCTCCAGAAAATGATCTTTTCTAGTCCCTTCATTGCTGTAGTTTTTATTAAGAGGTGGGGAGATGAGGGGCTTTTTTGGACTTCAGCTCCTAGAATTTCACCGGCATCATGGAGAGAAAGGGTCATTCCGCCTGCAGGCGCTGCAGTCCAAAAACACAAGTCTGTATGCTTCTACTTTATCACAAGGTTTTTATCCAGGGGCCATCATTTTATCCCTGGTGTTCCCCAGTGCATAGCTTCATTCACTTTCCTGCCACCCATGGGACGGGAGGGGGGTTGCAAATCGGCAAAAGGGACTGTAGACATTTATCAGGAATGGGCAGGGTACCCGTGTAGCCTTAAAGTTGGGGTTGGGGAAAAAGCTGTTTCTCTGTCCTTAGGAGCGTCTCAGTGCAACCAAGACTCCAAAACTGGAAAGTGAGGTTTTCACCTTTCTCTCTTCCCATCTTCCCTTTCTGCCTCAAGCGATATGAATGGAAATTTTCGGCAAACGAAAAGCACAGACTTTAGGCTCTCTAGGCTACACACTGTTAGCGGTGGGGCGCTACTTTAAAACTGCCCTAGTTCCGTCCCACAGAATCCTGAGACCCATTACAGCCCTAAGCAGCTTAAACCAAATGAATTACTTTTTGTCAGTCCTGATTTTTCAAAAACGACAAGGGTTGCTTGATCGAGGGGGTTGAGGGAAAAGTTCCATGTTAAGATGTTATAGAGGAAGGGACCTGGCTTTTAGACATGGGATCCAAGCAGCATATAAGGATGGGTATCTGGAAAAACTTCCTAACTGTTAGAGCAGTAGGACAACAGAAACAATAACCTTGGGAGGTGGCGACCGCTCCAATGCTATGGAGGCCTTCAAGAGAGAATTCGACCACCCTCTCTCAGATCTGCTTTGATTTGGATTCCTGCCTTGAGCAGGGGGTTGGACGCAATGACCTTATGGGCCCCTTCCAACACCATTAGTCTCGGATTCTATGGTGTTTGAAATGTGGAGCTACCTTGCTGTGTTATTATTTATCACTTACTACATTTCTACCCAACTCTTCCACTAAAAAACAATGCTCGAGCTGGCTTACAAATTCTTAATGGAATCAAAACAGATGCAATTAAATGGGACATCAACATGACAAGGCACTCTACATGGGAAACCAGTTTTATTATTGACATTTTAGTATACATCTTTTTTTTTTACACAATGCAATTAACATCTCTTTTATAGCATTCTATTGGATTGCTAAAATGTGCATAAACTGAGTAAGTGCAGAGCTGACGGGATGTCAGAGGAATAAAAGAGAGCCCTGTGTGCTTTTAAACCGCCCGGTGTCCGTCCACGGGAGAAACAGAGGCAACCTTAGGAGGAGGAGAGCAGGGGTGTCCGATTTTTGCCACTACATGTTCGCATAAGAGCTTTCCAGGATCATTATTAGCCAGGAACTTGCGGTTTCATCCCATCCCTTACCTGGTGTGGCCATCCTGACTTCAGAAATGTTTCTGGAGAAAGCAGAGAATCATTTTCGTACGGGTCATCAACCTTACGTGTAATGGGAGATTTACAACCATGCTTTCCATGGGGACCAATACATTTTTTTAAACCCTGCTTTTGATACACAGGCCCCTGAACACCAAGCAACGAAGCAGTTCTGTTGGGGAAGAAGCTCAAGAAAAAACAACATACCAACCATCTGGCATGCAAAGCTGGAACAGACGCCAGCATCCTGAACAGTAGAACCCTGGTCTTCAGAGACAGCCAACCTCACCAAATAAAATACCTTTTAAAAGGAAAGTTTTTTTAAAAAAGAACACAACCTACTGGCAAAGTGTTCTTTCAAAACCACATTTCCTTCCACCAACATTCCTGGCCTCCTAGAATCAGTTTTTTTTTCTGGCCCAACAAAAGAGATTTAGACAGGAGCCCGGCATATATCTGGGCCATGATGCTTAGGCAGCCCTTCTTAAAAGCATCTTTCCCCCACCACCCTCTCCAACGTGGAGTTCCCCAGCCTGCTATTTGGAATTTGGGCTTGTTGAGCTCCTTTGCCAGCTGGATCAGGGCCCACAGGTATATGGTTTTGGGTTTTTTGCAAAAATAAAGGGGGGGGGATGAGACTCCTTTCCTGATTCTGAAACTTAAACGTATTTGCCTAAGATTTAAATACTGTTGCCTGATTTCATGATAACTTGGATTGTTGCAGTAAAGGCCTGATGCACATAGAGGGGTCAGGGCAATGCGCAAAGACCCATGCCAGAGGGGACTTCCAAATGTCACCCAGAATGGCTCGAAACCACAGCCAGGAGCCAACATAACAAGAAAAATTAAAATAGCTCTCTCATTTTTGCAACTTAACCATTACAATCACAAATTTTAAATTCAGCGCTCTGAAAGGCCAATGAGTTAGGGTAACCCATTAACTTTTCGAGGAATGATTTCCAAGCTTTATCTCTGCTTTATTATTTCATCTGGATACTAAGAATTCTCCACTAATAACTAGAATCCCACTCGAATAATTCCCCTCCAGAATTTCAGTGCATTTCTTAACCCCAGGCTAGACACACAAGGCAGGCAGCCTTGCACCCGAATCCTCCCGTCCACCTTTCTTCCAAACCTTTTTTTGTGGTGCCTGTCGAATAAAATAGATCTTCCTCAGCCTGCACAGAATGGTACCATCACCCGACTTGTTTCACTACATCACGGTCATCTTCCCCAAAGCAGAAGCGAATAAATCTAAGGCACCTTGTTCCAGCTGCGTCATTTACAAAATATACACAAAGCCCCAGAGTCTATTTGGATGAAAGAGCGATTGTTCCATCGTGTAGCAGCGCATGAAAACAAAGCTTTCTCTTCTCTTTAAATACTGATATACATTGTATGTGGGGGCCTCCGCCGAGAGGGTGGCAAACCTTTGTTGACATAATCTGCTGTTGTTTTTACGGGGTGGGGAGCTGCATCTTATGAAACTCACTTTTAAATACATCCTTTTTTGGAGTGGAAGGGAGAGTTACAACGTTTTTTTAAACAAAATTCGCTTGCAAACCTATTCACCAAGCCCCCGAATCGTCTGCCAAACAACGTGTGCTTTCTTCACACTTGAAAACCTGGGAGCTGTTGTCGAGACACAGCCAGTGTGACCGCCAATACCGACAAACTGTCGCCAGAATGGATATTTGATGATAAATTGTGAAAAATACAACCAGTGGTATGACACACACACACACCCTGCCTTCTTCCCATTCCCAGAAAATCAGTGCTATGACATTCTGGGTGAAGCAGTGGCTGAGGTCTCTGGCTGCGGAGCCAGAGGATGGGAGTTCGATTCCCTCCTGAGCCTCCTTGACAGGGGCTGGACTCTTAAGAGATTATAAGATGATGATGATTCCCTGCCTTTCCAGCCCACAGGTCTAAACCAAGCCATTGATGTCAAGTTCGAAGATACTGCTGTGGTGGTTTTGTGCGTGAATCTCATCTTCGTAGAGAGGAGCATGTGGGGTTAGGCCCCATTTACACAAGCCATGTACCCCCACAGAGATTTTTCAAAAAGGTTTTGCCTTCCTTCCACCCTGTTCTTTATCCATTTACATTTTGGCCTGCATGCCCTAGGAGAACTGAAACCCAGCTTTGCTGTGCTTTTCTCCTGCCAGTTTTTAGATGCCAGCAGCAGGAAATCCAAATACGACACTCCCTCCCATGAATCAACACAAGGAAAAATCCCACGTACAGGGTGCCCGGTCCCTTCCTAACGGGACAGGCAAATCGTGCCCTAAATCCCACTCATACACTCTCCTGTGCCATTACTGGTAACCAGATTTACCCCCTTAAGATGCTTTCCTCAGACTTCTTTTACCTTTCTAAACCCAAGCCCTTCTCCCTGGAGGCTTGAACACAGGAGAGATAAGGGAGTCAACCCAAGACAGGTCTACCTCTGAGCTTTCCGGGAGCTCTCCAAGGTGCTGAAGCCGGGAAGAGGGGCTGAATCCTCTGGGACAGAGCTCACAAACTTCAGACTAAACCCTGAGCGGGTTCAGCGTTCCCCGGCCACCCGCAGCCACCACCACCACCCTGGTGAAATCACAGTCGCCAGCTTCCATGGGGAAAATGTCGCAGGCCCAGCACGGATAGGACCCGACCAACACCCCAAATCTTCATGGAGACCCACAAACGCCTTCTATCCCTTAGCTCTCCTTCCCCCCCCCCCCCGCAAAGAATGAGGGCATGTTAAGCTAGACTTCTCATGGCTGGATAAAATGAGAGCGTTGACTTTGGCTTTAAGAAACAGGCTGGTGTGGGTCTCCTGCCCGGAGATCGCCTGACCCATAAGGCTACCATGCACAGATTTCCTTCCTTGGTGTGGAGTGCAAAATCTACATGCCAGTCTGCTAGCTGAAGGAACATGGGTTAGTTACGTAGATGACAACAAAAGATTAGCACCGTCGAAGCGCTGGTGGAAAGCAAACCTACGGTGTGTGGGGGGAAACAGGGCAAGAGTGCTCAATAAACATCAATTTTTTAAAAAAAAAAGAAACAGCAACACAATTTGAGATGATACACATTCGCTCAGAACTGGGGTGAAGCTTCTTCTCTCTCTCTCTCTTTTTTTTTTTTTTTGCAAAACATTCTTGTTTTCTGCTTGCGAAGAAAAAGATCTCCCTCGGTCTGCCAGCACGAACCCTTCCTAGGACTGCTTTCGCCCCGGGGATAAAATCGTTTTTCCTTTGCTTCTTCGGAGCCTCAGTAAAAGACATTTCCAGTTTCCTGTTGCAGCCAAAATTATTTCCTCAGAAATGTCAGGATCCAGTGAGGGCCCCTCCCTTCCTCCCATCCCCAGAGCGCAGGCAAGAGAGTCGCACTTCTGCAGCCTCCCACCCCCCTCGTTGCAGGATTTTTTTGCAACCTTTTTTTTTTTTTTTTTTTTTTGCTAAGTTAGGAGCTAAGTTTCAGCAAGCAACATTTTTCTTAACGGGTGGAGGAGACTTGGCAAGGGACATGACATGGAAACAAGAGTTTTCCAAAGAAAAGAACTTCTCGTCCACTCAGCTGAACAGGAGGGTGTCTCAAGCGCTAACTGCAAACAGATGATATCACTTTTTCCTCTCCTTTAAAAAAAAAAAAAGGAAATTAACTCCAAATTTAAAACCACAGAGAAAACCTAAGAATCATGGAATGGACAGCCAGCACATTTTACAAGGAGGTTAACACTGTAGCCCGTAGTGGTATAAACCATAGCATATCCAGTGAAGTAGAAAGAAAAAGCGCTCCGTGAGCAACGCGGAAATATTTAAAATGCCGAAAAGAAAAGAAAAAGGAGAGGCGAAGAAACACCAACAATTATATAAAAATGGTGCTATAAATAATATATTCTAAATATTGCATGTTAAGTGATCCAGAAGTAGATGCAAATGCAGGTCATTCTCTCGCTTTTCCTGCTTGGGACTGCTGGGGACTTCAGCTGCCGTGCTCTCTGCGCCCTGCAAATTCAGCCTTTTTTCTCTCTCTCTCTCTCTCTCTCTTTGGGATCACTTGACAAACCTGCCTTGTGACAAAGCAATGCAAACCTATGGGTGGAAACACAGCAGAGCGCGTCTTGGAGCAGCGCCCACCGAGAAGCGGGACATGATTCATGTACACAGCAAATGTCTTCTCTCGCAGGAACAGCTGGGCATGAAGAGCGCAATGGGGGGCAGCTCAGAAGTTGCTGAAAATCTCCCGTTTCTTGTTCCAGTCCATCTGGGGGGCTCTTTTGTTCACCCTCTTGGCCCGCACTTTCTCTTTGGCTTCGGCTGCGGTCGGGCTCAGGTTTAAGCCGCTTTCTTCAAAGGGGTCCTTTTTGGGGGGCTCTCTCACCTAAGAGCAAGGGAGGAACGCAAGAATTAGACAGAGCAAATTGAGCGCGTCCTGGCTGACGTACACGGTGGTTTCCGTTCATTCTGCTATCGTCTGTTTCCAAACTCGTTCTGCAGGTTTGGGAAGCGGGACAAAGGCTTTATGGACACCTGTGAATAAGGCCGGAGAGTGGGTTGCAGAAAAAGAGCTAACCGCTGCTTTTGGGATACAGGCTATTCCCTGGCAGGTTTTGTTTCCTTCACTGGCAAAGCACAGCCTCTATTCTTTGGGGGAAAGTAACAAGGGAGACCTGCCCTTCCGAACGTCTTCAGACCGCAGAGTAGATGACTTGACTTCAAATCAAGGATTCTTTGCGGTTCTTTCGGCAAGCAAAACTTCAATGTACAATGAGCGTCTATGCCAGGGATAAGGACAGGACCTTCCGGTTTGTTCATGCGTCATGAGAACCTTCTCTAAATACACACAAAGGCTGAATTTAACCTTTCTGGATGGGTCAAGAGACCTCCGCCCTTATTCATTAAACAAAGGAAGAAAACTCAGTGAGGTCTAGTAGCATGGCTCTCAAGACAGCCAAAAGAGCCCCGAAGGGTGGAATTGTGACCTGTAGGCTTTGTCTTCATTGGCCGAAATGGGACAACCTGATCTGGAAACACACACACCCTCCAAAAAAAAAAGTCATCCGGAAGGCCACCTTCTACCACCTGAGTGCATGACCAGAGTCTCTCTGGTCCAGAGGGAGCTGAGGTTTGTTTCCAGCACCTCCCGCTTTTAGCAAAATCAGGAAAGGCCCTGATTCTGCCAAGGGGTCAGAAAGCGAAAGGAAGCCAAGCTGGCGGATGCTACGCTTCGTGGATCAGGGATGGGGTTCAGTTTAAGCCAGCTTTCTACCTCCAGGTAGACTACCGTTTCTCACAGAAAGTCAGGGTGGCTTAACGCACTGGCTTACAAACTCCTCGGATACTTTTCAGGAGCAGCTGACGGAGAAGGCTGGTTGTGGGAGGGATGGATCCCCAAAAGCTGCAGACCCAGGGACTGGGGAAGCTCTCGGTTCCAAGTGGCTCCTGACACCCATGTGGCTCCTGTGCCCATTGCTGTCCGCTAAAAGAAGGGCTCAGTGCTTCCAAATGCAAAGAGCACAGCCCTGAGAGGCCTTTTGGAAATAAGGATATGGAGAATGATGGGCCAGCAGGATGCAAACGTGGTACACAAACCACCTGCGTAAGTGAACCAAGCCGTATGCACAAAGGAAAAGGCAAAATAAAGCCAACAGCCCTTGGCAAGTCCAATATGTGTAGATATTCTCTCCCAAAAATAATTTTGTTTCCTAAGCCCAACTAACTTCTGGGACCTGATGCAGAGATGTTCCTGCTCTACAAGGCTGAACCGTTCCAGTTCTGTGACCAGTGTCAGCAACGGGCAGCCTTGGGGCCAAATCTGGCCCTCCAGCTGCCAACCTGAGAAGCAACATGGAGGAACTTGGAGGAGCAGTTCTCTAAGAACAGGGCCCGGCACCAAAAAGCTGTGGACCCAGAATGGTTTGGGTCCCGTGACCTTCACAAGATCCTTCTCCCCTTAAAACCTGACACCCTTCTAGCAAGGTTGAGGACTGGCCTAGAAAAGGAAGGTAGACCTCCGGCATAAGCCAACCTCTGCTTGCAATAAAACGGGCTACCCACAGCTGCCAGCAAAATCAAAATAAAACCTGCAAAGCATTTCTCTCCCACCTCTCCCTCCCACCCCAGTGTGGAAAGAATGCACCGTCTGGCAAACTTTTTGCTAAAGCGTGAACCAGTCTTTGGGAATCCAAACCTGTGTTCTTTGTGAGCCTGCATGTTTTTAACCCCCTTCGAGGAAAATCTGGAGGAGGATATAATAAGTGGCACACCATCTAAGTCTTTCCCTTCACATTAGAATGCAATTGATACTTCTTTTAATTGCAGGACTTTCAAAGGGGGGGGGGGTCCTGGTTATTTGCTAGCATTTCTGCTGGGGGGGGGGGGGGACATGGCAGCTTTGCATCCTCTTATTCCCAGCAGCGGGTCTTGGTCTATAGCCTGTTTCCTCTGAAAGGATCCTGGATGTTTAAACGCAGAAAGAACGCTTGACTCCAGCCACCTATGGACGGGAACGAGGTGGATGTTTCACACTTTGCAGGAACAAAGAAAGGAAGGGGGCTGCACCACAGGTAGAGCACGAAAGACAGCATGGAAAGATGCAGCAGAGCGTGCTTGAAAGAGGAGAAGAACAGGGAAGGGGAAACAGAAAGGGGTAGATTTTGGAAAACCTTACACACAAGGGACTAGCAGCTTAGGAAAGCAATGCTGAAGGTAAACATCTAGGCAGTGCAAAACCACAGAAAGAAATACCTCCAGGCTTTACCTAGGAGGAGAGAGATGGAAGGATGGAAAGCAAACAGGGGCAGAGTGCTCCAGTCTAGGAGAAGGGCAGGTAAAACCTGGGCCAGGCTGGTAAGAGAAGAAGTAAAAAGAAGAAAAGGGGGGATAAGGTTTTGGAAACACCGAGAAGGGAGAGAGATGAGCCAAAACCTGGAAGGAGGAGGACAAGGAGAAAGAGAGGAGCGTTGGTGTGTCTGCAGACATGCAGCCACAACGGTCTTTCTGACAGTGCAATTAAAAACAGTGTTTTAGATTTTATGTTTTGTTTTTATTTATTTTACCTCTGACTCTCTCTCGGAACTTTGGCAATCGCTGTGGGATGAAGACAGGGATCCTCCATTCAGCTGTGAGGGATGGAAACAGGGCACACGTTGATTATCCAGGGTGGGGCTCAGGATGGCCAGGAGGGGTAAGGGAAACAACAGGTGGGGTGTCTCTGGAGAGCAGCATCCGAGGGGCGGGCAGGCGGGCGGGCAGGCAAACCTAGCGGTGGTGTCTGAGAAAAGTCTGGAAGGGGGAGATCTCCCTGGCCAGACAGAGAGAGAACGAACACGGAACAGGCCCTCTTCCCTTCCCATCTTCCCCTCTTGGGTGCCAGCCTAAAGAAACTCATTCCCACACAGGCTCAAGAGAGGATGGGAGCCAAAGGAGAAGAGTCTTTGGTTCATTGAAGAAAGCCCAATTCATTGGACCCGTTTCAGCATCCTCATCACTCTTTGCTCTCTGACCCCATCCTTGGATTGATGGGCCAATCATTTCATTTTGGAGCCCTCAAGCCGGCAAAGATAGACCTAAAAGTGACGGGCTGCTGTTTCTTGATAAAGTCACAGAGAGAGAGAGAGAGAGAGAGATGGATGAAGCCAGATCTCCAGAAATCAGGAATCCTCTTGTTTATTCTGAACTGTTATGTCTTCAAGCAGCGGTTCCTAATCTTGGCCTCCCCAGAGGTTCTTGGACTACAACTCCCAGAAATCCCGGCCAGCACAGTCGAGGGTGAAGGCTTTGGGGAGCTTTAGTCCAAGAACCTCTGAGGACCACAAGTGGGGCACCACTGCCTTAAAGACTCACCTCAAAGTGAAGTTTGAGTGCAAACTTCTGCTATCCCTTTGGAGAAGGGGATGGGAACTCATCTGTCCCTTACCTGCGTTTGTGCTGACCCGTTGGTCATGGGCTGGGGAACTCCACCTGCAGACAAAGCAGAGAGAGGACACCTGTGCGGTAAGGTAAGGTTTGACAGAAACAACCGAAAATACCCAGAAAATGTTACTCATCTAATGTTACTCATCTTGGGTTTTATAGCTGTTTATGGGTGGAGAGGCATAGTACAAAACATCCATTCTGTTTCGTTTTCTGATTAGTCCCTAGGAGATCAACACTGGCTTCATTGGCGAGTTTGCAGGTATATTATATTGGCCAAAACACTGCTGCGTAGTGATGCCATCAAAAAGGCGATGGCATAACTCACAGTGGCAAATTGCCACTTGTTAATGAATCTACGCTGGGACTCCTCATTGCACACCAGTCAGATGGCTTCCTGCTGACCAGGAATCTAAGCGGGGACTCATTAATTAGAGGCAAATGCCACTGCAAGTTATGCCACTGTCTTTCCATTGGCATGACTACACAACAAGATTTTGGCCGTAGCTTCAGTGCTGTGCTTGCACTGACTTTATGTGGAAAGGCAGCCTGCAATCCATCCGTCCATCAATCAGCCCAGACCGAAAGCCATTCAACTCTGGATGTCCTCCGATGTTCAATGTACTCCTTCCTTTTAAGCCAGGAGAGCAGGAGTTCTTTGTTTCCAACTTGTGCTGGGCCAAGAGTAGGAGTGAGCAGCTGGTGACCCTCCAGAAGATGTGGGGCTCAAGTTCCATCAGCCCCAGCCAAAACGGCCAGAGAGGATTGGAGCTGTGCCCCCCCCCCAACATCATCTGGAAAGGCCATGGATTGCACACCTTTGTTTTTAAGGGACTCAAGATGGACAGACACCTCGCTGCTTTCCTCTCCACACCCACGAAAAAACTAAAACACAAACACACCCACACTAAACAAAGGAACAGCGAGCACATGAAGGTGTGATAACAAACCGGGCAGGGTCACCCTTTGTGCTTCATAGGCAGGCAGGGACTTGAACCTGTGTCTCTTGGCTGTAAACTCAACAGCCTTTCTACCACAACATGGTGGCTCTTCTAGCCCTAAAGCTCATTATTTCGTAATCCTGTTCCAGCTTCAAATAACGAGTGCTGGAACCAGGTCATGAATAATCGTCAACACGCCATGCTGCCTCAACCAGAAGCCACCCTACTGAGAACATGTGGATGTGCACACTGTTCATGTTTATTCCTCTTAGCCTTCCTGTCGCCAACCCCCCTTTTGCCAGCCGCTCAGCAGATGCTCTGGCTGGTTCTTCTGCCGCCACCCGAATCCACAAAAGGCAAAATAAGGAAACGTACTTCAACAGTGCAATACATTTTGAAAGCAGTCAATGCTTGCATTTGTCCAGCTGGCTCCTCCTCAAGAGGAGAACAGGGGGGTTATTATCTGCCATGCCAAAAGCCCAAAGTATCTGGGCCGTGTTAGGTTCCTGCACTCAGCATCTGAGGCAGACTCCTACCCCCAAGATCCGTAAAACCGTTCCAAGTCCTTCTTCTAGATTCCTTCTCTTTGCCGAAGGCCAGCGAGAGACAAGCCAGCCAGCGCTTGGAGGCCGAACGCAAGGCAGCTGAGATAAGAAACAGCTGTGTTTAAAAACCACAGAGCTCCCCATTCAAGGCAACCGAGGAAGGAGGCCCTTAATACACGCAGCCCTCTCTCCTTGGCTTGCCAGCGGTACCGCTGCAAAGCTGCATTGCCAGCAGCCAGGTGGGAGCGGAGAGAATAATCCCCTGCCAGTTTATACTGTCGAGGATCGTGCGTCTTAGGCTTCATCAAATCAGCTAGTTGTTGCTGTTTTATAAATTGTAAGCCTACACTCGGGTCTGAAACCAGTGTGACTATCAAACCCTGGGGACTCAAATTTGCCAGAACCGTTCCTAATCTTTAACTGCATCAAAGCCAGCTACTGTTTCCCAGCAGGAAGGAAATACACTCTGTCCATGCTCAGGATAACTTTCCTGTCTGGCAGTGCAAAGGAAAGAGAAGCAAAGCAGAGACGTGTTTCTCAGAGTCAAACTAAACAACAAGCTTAGTGTGTCATTTTGGAAGGGGTGGTCATTCAAATAGTGAAACCATGTGATTTTCCTCACCTACGTATCTTACATTTAGTGTGCCTGCTTCGTGATTGGTTGCGGGAAAGTAAACACAGTTTACCTGGCAAAAGGGGGTTGGCGACAGGAAGGCTAAGAGGAATAAACATGAATGATGTACAATGAGGATGGCCAAAGAATAAAGAGCATAATGTGCAAACTTGGGTAGGTTTTACTACATGTTAGAAAGGGTGAGGAGTCAATGCACAAAAGCTTCAGCAGCAACCTAGGTGTTTATCGCATCATCTTGTGCTCCCTCGATGGATATTCCAAAGGTCTCTTGCCATTTGAACCCACAACAGGCTATCGCCTCCAGACCCAAGTTCAAAACATAAGCTTCCCAAAGATGACAATAGAGCACAAAACCATCTCAATTGGGTGAGAACAGACGGTACTTCAAGTTTAAACCCTCACTCCAATTTCAAAATCACTGCGTGACCCTGGACCGCTCCCTGTCCCCCAGCCCTAAATCCAAATGGTTGTGGTATCAAAATTGGGAGGAACCACGGTTTCTGCCCCACGACTACTGCCAGCCGGAATAGACTGGATGAATCTACGAGATTTCGTATTAAGTGTTGACTTATCATCCCGTGATTGATTGCATGGCTCTTCTCTCGTAAGGACTAGCCGTTGGATCGGGGCCAGCACATTCCTCCTTGAGTGTCTTTGCAGCAAGGTGTGGTAGAAATGTACTAAATAAACAAACTAGACAGCAGGTAAGTCCCTTTTCCTTCTAGCTGTGAAAATAAACGAAGCCACCTAAGTCTTCCGGGTGCATAACCTTTGTTCCTCTGAATAGGACACCAAGCTACTTAAAATTGGGGGGGGGGGGGAAGGTTTAAGTCTTTATATGCAGGGTTGATGGGATATAATCCCAACATATCTGGGGAGGGTCAAGATGGAGGAGACCACTGCGTAGTTCCCAAGTATGTACAGAGGAATCCACATGAATCCTTTCCTACCCTAGAGCTCACTCTGTGGAGAAAGCCTTACCTCTGACATGCTCCTCCGTAGCAGTTATGCCAAGTTTCTTGAAGTGTTCGTCTGTTTCTGGGTCAACGACCAGCAGCTTGGCTTCATCCTCCCTGGACTTGATGTGCGACACCACCTCAGCATGCTTCATGCCTTCCACATTGATCCCATTGACCTGCAGGAAAGACAACCGAAGGCTATGTATAAATAAGTAAACCCTGGCACTCAGGAAGCCCCCCCCCAAAATGCCCCTGGGGGGGACACATGGGGTGCAGAAGTTCCACTTTGCCCACTCCTAAAATACACAGCTGGAAGCCTTCACAATATCCCACTTAAACTAGTTTGACATTTATTTTTCCCCAAGGGAAGTGTAGTTTTTAGGGTAGGCACTTCATCGAACTACAATTCCCAGGATTCTTCCACCCAACGGTTCCTTGTAGAAGAAAGTTCTCAAACTATATTGCCCAGAATTCTTGATGTGGGGAGTCATGTCAGTGAAACAGGCATGAAAAAGGTGGGTTCATAGCATGCATGGGGCCTCGGAAAAGGGAGATAAAAGCTTCACTGGCCGGTCCTCATACCACACATGGCCACCGTCAACATGGCTGAGATTACCTCCCAGCTGGGAAGAGTTTACAACTTCAGGAGCAGGAACAGGCCCACCCCAAGCGCCAGCTTTTGTATCAGAAAACCCACAACTCAGAATAGCCAGCGTGTGAAGAAACAGACATTACACGAACACAGGTCTAGAGAGAGATCTAGCAAGGGCTAAAACGTGCCTTCCCTCCGAACAAAGGAGCCAACAGACGCCAGGGAACGGCTCTGCCAGGCTGGTGGTCAGGGTCTTTTAAATGAGGACAAAGGGAGAATTTACTGGACGAAACTGAAAGCTTTGGCAAACAATCCATGGCCTTTTCTTGGAGGGGAGAATGAAGAGAAGGCAAGCCTCTCGTTTGTGTTCAGGCGCTGATTCTCACCTGACAATAGAAAGCAATCAATCTATCCAGTGTGTTGTCCACTGTCTGTGTCTGTCTGTTTGTCTGTCTGTCTGCCCGTCTTTCTCTCTCTCTCTCTCTCTCTCTCTCCCTCCCTCCCTCCCTGCTTCCTCACACTCCAAATTGTTGGTCTGGGAGGAAAAACAGGAGCCCTTAAGGGGTCAAGCTACACATTAAATCAGTTCCGTCTTTAAACAAGCAGGTTTAACCTGAGCAGATTTATTCGGGAGAAAAAGTGACCACAGATCCCAGCCCAGTGAAGAAGAGGCCTCATGATCTAGACTACAAACAAGCCAGGATTGTAAACCAACATCGAATCACAGTTTCAGATCTTGGCTTGTTCTGAATTTGGCCCCTGTGCTTTCTTGATTCAAATGCAATGGAAAACCCAGAGCGGTCAGAGAGAAGGGAAGGAACTGGAGCAAAGCCAGACATTCCGGGTCCTTCTGCTGCTCTGAATACGCTCCCAGGCCTGGCTCCTTCCCTCCCAAGGCAAGGCTGAAGGGGATGGGCCCCAAAGGCCAGAAAAGAGGAAGCCGAGGCAGGGAAAACACAGAACCAAACGGTTGCTTTTTCTGCAACCTGTCCTGGCCGAGCTCCTCCGAACGGAGGAGAGCCACGGAACGCTATCAAACATTTATATCTGCCCCAAAGAGCCGGGCTCCTGGCTCAGGTTTCTCAGTTCCACCAGCCACCTCCTTCCTATCTTTGTGTGCGTCAGGAAATGTGCCCCGGGGGTGCTCAATTAATAATGAAAGGCCTATCGGTGACATATTAAGAGGTGAAGGAGAAATTGTTCTTCAACCGCTGCCCATCCCCAGTTCCTGTAGGCCCATCTCTCTCACACACAGAGAGAGACCCTCACACACAGCCACGGCTGCACTGCAGGCATTAAAGATTCAGGTGCCCAGAGAAAGTGAGCGAGCAGAAACAACTTCTGGGAGGGTGTCACCGCACAGCAGGTGTCATGGCTGGGAGGGCAGCTAGAGGTAATGGCAGCACCTCCATGGTTTAGCAGCTGTTCTGCCGTTTCTCTCTCCACCGTGGCGCCAGGAGATTCCCGTCCTCTGTTCGTCCAAGCCCCACCACCAGACTATGGATCGCAGTCTAATTTGGAAGCAATAAAATCCTGCTTTCAGAAGCTAGCTTCAACTATCCGCACGCTTTCGACAAACCACGAGCAACAACAATATCCAGAAGTGAGAAGGCTGAGCTGCACCCAACTGAGCCACGTCAAAAGTAGAGGGAAGAACACGGCAGCCAAATAGACAAGCATTCCAAAGCATTAGTATTTTGGTGGACAGCAGCTTATGTTCTAGGCCACCTTACCGAGGCCTCCCTCTGCATTTTCTGATGCCAGGATGAGAGAGGGGCACAAACTGCTGGTTTGGTGGTTTGTGCTGGTTCGTTTAGTGGCCAAACGGGTGCTCGGCGCTTCCCAGCCCCGCCTCCTCCAGCAGACGCCCACTCAGAGGCAGTGCCCAGAGGAGGCGGGGCAGAGAAGCCAGGGCACTGCTTGCAGCTCTCTCTCTCTCTCTCTCTCTCTCTCTTTGGCCCCTGGCCCTCGATGTTTCCTGGCGGGGAAAAAAAGTGGAGTATGCACCAAAAAAAAGAGTCACTTCTCAATATTTTGGTATAAAATAGAGTGCAGAGGCAACACAAGAAAAAAAGAAGAAGCAAAATAAAACTGGAAGCAGAATTCACATTTCATATTTCTGGGTGGTAGTAGATCCTTCAGCTTCCAGACCCTCCAAAGCTGCCCTAATTAATTGATTGATTGATTTTGTTTGCTTGGGGTTTCTTTGTCTGGTGGTCTCTTCCTTCCTGCTTTCCTTCCTTCCTTGAAACTGATGAATGACCGTTAAGTCCCCGCTCCCCTGTGCTAAGTAAAATGGGCTCAATCTTCAGACAGGAAGCTTTCAACCAAAAGGACAGGAGCCCTCCGAATCGTCAATACATGTTGGCTGTCAACAAACAGAGAAGCTGGATTCTATTTCTCACTTAATCCATAGTAATTCCTCCCAAATCTCAGCCAGAATTTTGTGCTTTAGTAGTGAGTCTGTTGTGCAACCCAACGCACAATGGTTTGTGAAACTGGCCACGCAACCTATTGCAGGACAGACGCTCCACTCATGAGGGAGAGGCATGTGCGCAAATACCTCTGGCATGTGTGGTTCCTCCAACAGGATTCTGGCTTTTGTAAGTTAAGCATGGGCGAAATGAATTAGCACACACAACCATTTATGGAAATCCACACTCTTCTGGAGGAGTATTTCCTCTTTCTCAATGATGCGCAAGCAGGCTTCCGAGGAAACGATGTCACGAACCCTAGGATGCAGCTATTTACCCATGTTGTGTGGAAACCCCATAAGAAAAGCAGTGATCAATCCCAGTGCCAAAGAACTATGAAAAAGCACCCAGATTGCAGTGACCTCTGCCAGGTCACCACGAATCCACCACCACTGCCGCCGCCCCCCCTTACCTCAACAAGCTTATCCTGTGGCCGCAGCCCGGCCTTGAACGCAGGCGAATCGGGGTCGACCGATCGGATGAACTGTCCGGGCCTGGATTTCTCGCTGTGTAGGTTGAACCCATAGCCGCCGGGACCCTTCCTGAGGAGGCAAAGTCGTGGGCACAGGGGCTCCTTGGGTTGTCCATTCAAATCCTGTGTTGTTGGTTTTTTAAAAAAAAAATACAGAGGGAAAAAAAGGATATTGACATTTGCTTTTGAAAAATAAATGGTTGGTGTAACAATAAGTTGCAAGGCATCAAGGAAACGGGGCCCTGGAGAGCAGCTGCCCACCCATCGCCGAGGCCGAACAGGGGGTGATTATAAATAGACTCAATGAGAGGAAACGCCTTTGATAAAACTCCATTGTCCGATTCCATTCTGATGGCAGAAATCTAATCCACTTGTGGAACAACAAAAGCATAACACGAGATCTGCTCGTTCCCCTCCTTCTTCAGACCTCCCTGAATGAGCTGAGCCAAGATTAGCAAAATACCCTATTTATAGGACAAGAACGGGTGGGTGGGACAAAGAAATAAGGCCCGCCGTTTATTATAAGCAAAACATCTGGGCAGCTCAATAACCAAGACCAAAATCCTGTCGAATTTTTGTGCTGGTGTGAACGCAACAGACGGCAAGTCTGGTTGGCGAATCGCCACCGTCTAAGAAGGGAAGGGCGGTATCTGTGGTTGCACGCGGAGGGGCGCAACAGCCGACGCTTGGACTCACGTCTCTGCCCGTGCAAAGCAAATCCTTGCTCATTTCATTTATTTATTTAAAATATTTATACCCTGCCATTCTCCTGAAGAGGACCCCAGGCCAAGAAGCAAAAAAGCCCCATGAGCAAACCATCCTAGGTAGCCATGGTTCGTCCCAAAGAGGATCACCACGGCTTACTACCATTTGGGGCCATATCTGTGGTTCCAAATGGAAGGGGGGAAGGAAGAGGGTGACCAGTTACCAGGCCAAGATACCAAGGACCCTACAGCTGCAAAAACAGTCCCCCGGGCCTTTGAGAGGCAGAAAGGCTGTCCATGGGGGCTGGCTGAGGAAGAGAAAGCTCAAAATGTTCGTATGATGCAGGTTCACCAACGGCCTGCAAAAGAAGGGCCGCCGGACACACTCATCCTGAGCAGTTGTGCAAAAGCCGTCCTCCGAGAAAAGCAGAGAAGGCGCTGGAATCCATGGGTCGCTCTTGCCCTGCCAGGCTTCCAGACCAATCAGGATCCGGATAAGACCCAGGTAAGTTATTTTCTGCTCCTCTCTCCATCTTGGCCCCGAGACGTTTTTCTAGATTTACGCCATGGAGAGGGAAAACTGGCCAAAGCTCTGGGCAGGAAACGGTGGCTGCTGTCCCTGAGCTGAGAGCGGAGTGATGATGTGAGGGCGATAATTTCATTTGTGGAAGGAAGGGGGGAAAGGCAGAGGCAGAGAGAGAGAGAGAGAGAGAGAGATTGCACGCATCACAATTAGCATTAAGCAGATCATCCATTCAAGGCTCAAATAGCTTGTAGAACGTTACAGCCTAGAAAGAAGGCAAGTGTGACACAACAGAAAGCGGACTGAAGCTTTGACCTGGATTCAGATGAGCTGCTCAGCCAAGAACACAACTTGAAAATGTTAAAAAAAAACAGAACAAAACGTCTACCTGGAAGTTGTAGTCCAGAAACATGATGTGAACGACCGGTTCTGAACGGGTATGAGTTTATTAGCGTTCCTCTCTCCCACCTTGCCTATCTAGAGCAGCAATGGGCAAAGCACGGCCATCCGGGAAAGACAGAAAGAACTGTGCATGTTTAGTCTTGAGAAAAGAAGACTCAGGGCAGAGAAAATCACACTCTTCAAAGACTTTAAAGTTAGTCCTACAGAGGAAGGGCAGATTCAGTTCTCCATCATCCCAGAGTTCAGGACACGCAGCAATGGGCTCAAGTGACAGGAAGCCAGATCTAGGCTGAACATCCGGAAAAACTTCTTAATGGTTAGAGCAGTACGACAATAGAACCCATGACCTCAAGAGGTGATGAGCACTGCAACGCTGGAGGCCTTCGAGAGACGTTTAGACAACCATCCTGCTCAGATCTGCTTTGATTTGGATTCCTGCCTTGAGTGGAGGGTTGGACTGGATGGCCTTAGAGGCCCCTTCCCACTCCATGATTCTAGGATTCTACTTGTTACATGAAGAGCAATTTTGTAACTATTTATTATATCACTTTGAAATGTAACTTGGTTACATATTCATTGAGAAATGTAACTTGGTTACATATTCATTGACCCCAGAAAGTATTTAGTGACAGCCAACTGGGCAGTTACCCAGCCTTTACATGTGTTTCCTCCATTCAGAAGGTCGAAATGTGCCTCCAAAGCCTCAGTTACCAGCAATAAGACCCTAAAGTTAAAATGTACCAAGACTGCCTTGCAATATTCATTTCCTTTTGCTTTTGGTCCTCATCCACTCCAAGTACAGGGCACGGCTACTCTTTCTCTTTTTAAAAAGAGAACTGCAGGGAAACACTCTCCAGAACCCCCTAGTGGCCAATTCTGATACTGCGCACTGAAAATATTTACAAAAAAAGACAAAAGGAAAGATGTATAATTCTGTTACCACGGAGCATTAATAACAGGATAGAATAAAACTTGGAAAATTCCTGTCAAAACGTTTTCAACATTTTTAAAAATGCCCTTCAAAAGTAACTTTTCAAATTAATAAGAACTACTTGTTTCATAAAAAGTAACTGTAACTATTTATTACATCACCTTGAAACGTCACTGCTACTGTCTCTTTAAAAAATTTTTTAAAAAATATAACCTCAGTGCACAGAAGTGCTGCTTGTGACAACTTGTGTAAAGAAGCCTTCCGGCAACTGTCATGGCTAGCAGTATCCCCTACAGGTCATATATTTCATTAGCAGATGGCACACTGCTAGCCGCAGAGTTCTGCATGGTTGTGTTGCCGTTGTTGCTAGAAGGGACAAGGACACCCCACCCCCAGGAACGGCGTGGGGAAAATCTAGAAGCACATTTGCCTATAGTTGGTTTGAGTAGCAACATCTGTTACAGCTGTTGAGAGCCTTCTTATAACGTGATGGTTTGTTAAGAGGCAGACCAAGGCTTCCGACACAGATATTAGGGATAAATGTCCATGTACCCTTTTCACCAACAGTAAGTTGTCTTGAATATTATTTGGGGGGGGGGATTTTGAATAAAAAAATAAACAACCCAGAGTAATCTAATCTAAAGCAGATTCCGGCATCCCAGGAACGTCTTCTCTTGCGCAGTAAAGCAGGATGCCGTGTTATTTGTGTTACTCACGAGCTGGATAAAAACTGGACCATGTTCAAATTTCGCTCCTGCTCTCCAACATGTGATTCCTTGCATAAAAAATATGCAAGGCTTGACGTCGGAGGTGTCCAAGTCAAAAAGGGAAGGGCTGAGGATTTTTCGATGAAGGCACAGGACGAAAACCTGATCCTTTTCCGAATGGCAGAGCAAGGCAAAGATGCCCGGCCATTCGAGAAATCAACGCTTTCCTGACCACCAAGCCAGCATGGGTACTGTTTCACTCTGTGGATATATAGGTGTGGAAATATAACCAAGAAGGTGCAATTTAGAGCTTCAGAGTAGCTTGAGATAAAAATACTGTTGATCAAGTACATGTTGTTCTGGGCTGGAGAGCTCGGTGGTTGAGTTATCTGTCTGGGAAGCCAGAGGTTGGGAGTTCGATTCCCCCCACTGGGCCTCCCGGACAGGGGCTGGACCCCATGATCCATAGAGTCCCTTCTAACTCTGCAGTTCTGGGACGATGATTATAGTGATGCCAGTGATTGTGGTGCTTTTAAGACTAGCAGATAGCTCAGTGAGTTAGGTCTCTGGCTGCGGAGCCAGAGGTTGGGAGTTCGATTCCCCCACTGGGCCTCCTGGACAGGGGCTGGACTCCGTGATCCATAGGTTTCCCTTCCAGCTCAGCAGTTCTAAGGCTGCAGGAACGTCAGTAGTTGGGTACCCAGTTCCTCAGTTTTCCCAGGAATATAAGCGTATGCCTCTGCCCCTTTTGACTTCTTTTTCCCAGCCCAAATTCTGGGGTGGGGAAAAGAAATCAGAAAACACAGATGCTTCAGACTCTGTCTCCTCACTCTCCGGGAAATGCAAGCACTCCCTTTTCACCTCCTCCCCATTGAGGTCAGAGGGGTTGACGCACACAGAGGGATCGCTTGATCCCTGAACAGAGAACGCTCTGCCCGGTGGCAGGGAGCAGCCCCCAAAGGCCAGCTCCACAGTTGCAGAGTCTGAGCATTACAGGGGGGGGGGGGGCGAGGCGGGGAGGTGGCTGCCCCTGGTTCCTCTCCAGATGGACCTCCGACGTCATCAGGGCTATTCCGATCCTCCTCTCAACAATGCCTTTGGGTTGCTTCCCAACCAGTTTCCAAGGTTCTTTCCCCCAGTAAATCCTCCTCCTGCCTGGAATTCCTCCCCCTTTTTATTTTACCTTGAATGATCGGCTATAAACAAGCTAGGAAACACAGAATAATGGTGTGCAGCCTTCTAAAGCTGAGACTGTACAATCCGCGCTCAGCTTCTCTGTAGCAGCCGGATGACCAAGCCAGTGAGTTTTTTCCTAGCACCTCATACACTGTCCTGTGCAACACAGAGACACACATGGACAAAGATACACACAGCTGCCCCTCTTTCCCTGACAAATGTAACAAACTCAGGAAATTTCCCAGGGCCTCCCGGCCAGCAAGTTTGCAAGTATCTGCACATATTTCCAGCCGGCCGCAGAGAATTCTTCAAAAACAGCTGAAAACAGGAAATGATTCAGCGGGTCGAATAATATTGGAGTGCGGAGCTTTCTTGACCCCCCCTGAGGTCAACTTGGATTTGGCTCCATGGAGTGGAGAGTCCTATTAAAACAAATATACTTGGTGTTGCATTTTGGAAGGGGGAAAAAAAAAGACAGAAGGGACCCTTTCAAATTTCCATGATTTAACCTTCTTTGTTGATTAGATCTTTAAACGCCAAAGGCTCCCCCCCCCCCAACCTCCATACCAGCTGCTTGCTTCCCCAAATGCAATCTGACTTTTGACTTCGACTTATTTTTTAAAAAAGCTCCTTCCATCCTCCGGCCTGCAATCTAGCAACCCCTGCTTTATCCTAGAACAGTCAAGATTTCCCCGCTGTTTCTGATAACGGATTTGGCCTTTGGTGAAGGTTTCGGACAGACTGGAGAGACACTAGATTCACACACCGGTCATTCATCTAGGCTTCTAATATTCTGTTCGTTAATGTCTTTAATTAGGATATTTGCAACAACCTTCAGGTTTTGCGTGATAATTACATTCAGTCCTCATTCCCAAGCACATTTTAGCACAAGGTAAAGGTACCTTGCTGATGATTACCGGCTTATTGCCCCTTCCTTTTTTCTGAAATTATGTCACCGAAAGAATTTAAATCCATTCTACTTCCACTCCTTAGACTGGATACCACCTTCCTTTTGGTATTATAGCACATTTATTGCCAATGTCCTCTGCCACAGAAGGGCTGAAAAAGACCTTCCAGGATGAAACATGCCTACTTCGCAATTCTGTGATGTGATGCTTCTTAATTTTGTTATTTGACTTTGCTACATTTTTCGATTCTGCACTGTCCTGATTCTTACTTTTGTTACTTGATTCTGCCAGGGGATGTGATTTTCCAAAGCTATTTTTAAACAGCATTTTAAAGTCCTTTGAATGGGATTTTTTTTAAAAAAAAAAGTTTTATGTCCAAAAGGTCTTTGGTTTATGCACGTCAAGGTAGCCACAGCGCCTGGATTTGAGGGATTCACGCAGAAATCCCAGGGAGGAAATTTGGTTTCGCCATCAAGATGATTTCTTTTCCACTAAGAAACAGGGTATTCTGTGGCAAAATTGGAGTTCTAAACATTTTCCTCCTGGGTTAACAAGGAGGAGCCTGGATGATTAATTAGCCAGATGTCAGCCATGTAAAGAGAATCCATTCTCCAAAGGCACTGGGTACAACTCCACAAATATTTTAAATGGGAAGGGAGAGGAACCTGCAAGGTTCTCTGGCTTTTCCTGCGGTCAACAGGCTGACCAGCACCCGAGAGGCACCTGGAATTGATGAGAACACAGGTAAGATTTTTCAAATTCTGAGCTTAAAGCAAACGAACTCCCTCTGAGCTCTCCACCCAAAGGAACACCCAAGTCTGGAATGGAAAAATAGCCAAAATATCCAGGAAAGGTTTGTTGATGCGGTATCTTGGCTCTGATGAAGTACTGCTTATCTTATCCCTCTTCCTAGCATACTAGCCAATTTGGGAGTTCCCAACCAGGCAGGGGGGATCCGCAGACGGATGGCTCACGATCCAAAAGGAAGGAGAAGCAAGGAAAGCGGAAAGCTTCTCCCTCTGTTAAACTCAGGCCCAGCTTGTGCCTCCTCCCATGAGAGCCTGCACAGACCCAGAGAGTGTATTTTGCGAGTGGGGGATGCTCCTTCTTCCCAGTCCCACCACCCTCACAGGCACATCTGGCAAAGACATAAGCAAGGGCCTTCTTGGTGGCTGCTCCCAGGTTTTGGACCTCCCCCCCCCCCCCCCCAGGAAGGCCAGGCTAGCTCCATTCCTGTTGTCTATTGACAAGCAAAGACTTTGCTGGATTGCTCAGGGGTTTAGGTCTCTGAATCCAGAGGTTGGGAGTTCGATTCCCCCACGGTGCCTTCTTGAGAGGGGCTGGAGTCCTTGATCCAGAGGGTCCTTTCCAGTTCTAAGATTATTATTATTATTACTATTATAATAATTCTGTCAGTGGGTTGTTGTTGTTTTTTTGGCAACTAACTGACCATATTAAGGAAAACATCTTTCAAAGGAAAGAGCTCTGTCAAGGAGAAGGACCCGTGCTTTAAACTCTTCGAATTCATCACTATCAAACAGTATGGCTAGTTAAAATTACTGTTAGCGATTATAATGTTGGGGTTTCCCCCCCCCCCAATCTGTTCTTGTTTTCATGTGCCTCTCTATTAATCTTTGATCTTGCTGTGAACGTGGCACAGTTCTGAGGGAAAGAGGAGGTAAGTTTATTTCGTGTAGGTTTTTGCATCGGATGAAGTAAGCTACAGCCCACCAAAGCGTCTGCAAGCGGGATCGATTGAGCCTTCAAGGTACCCACAACCATCTTTGTGGCTTTTCATTCAGTGGGTGGACCTTCCTCAACGCTTCATTGCCCACCCTAACGGAAGCACCGAGCCCACATTTTTCTCTTTATGGGCGTGATGTGATTATATTTCTCATCAATGGTTCTGTTGGCAGCCAAGGAGAATGAGGAACTAGGAGAAAAAAACCCATGAAATATCTAAAATTCCTCCCCGAAGATCACCAGTGAATAAATCTGTGGCACACAGATTCAACGGACAGCATTCCAGACCTACAGGAGGATTGAACAAGAGTAAATTCTGAATAATTATTACGACGTGGCCCACTTGGACGTCTTCTCGGACTTGACGATGGTACACATTGAGAACCAGAAGCCCAAAAGAGAAAATCTCAAGGTGGACAGCACCCAAGGGTGGGCACCTGATTTCATCCAACAGAATGAAGATCAGACTCTGAAAGGCTGAGGCACACGGTCTGATTCACGTCTGGCACGAAGCCGAGCCCTCCTCCCGTTCTCCACTGAACTCTGGCATTTTGGAGCAGATCAGTTTTTTGTCCAAGGCTCCGAGAGACATCGTTCAAGGCACCGCCTTGCGCTCACTGCCTGCCCTCTCTTCCGAAACGCCTCTGTGCCAGAGACGTCACTAACAAGCCACACAAAAGGTGCCCCCGCATCGGCTTTGCAACTCACGATGGGAAAACAATAGGAGAAGTCACGACAGCACGGAACGCCCTGCCAGGATCTCCCCTCCTTCCCAGGAGATCATCCGAGGATCAGTAGGGAATCAATAGGCACACACGTGCAGACACACACACGCCGAGCCCCGAACAGCACTTCCCTCCACTGCCCCCATAAGTGACCCATATACCTGCCATCGTTCCTTTACTCCCAGGCAACCTGGCCTACTGGCTTGCCAAAAGCGGTTCACTCTGGAGGCTTGGTCTACCACCGTCTTGTCTTATGGTGGTAGAGTGGACTGCCAGGCCACTCAAGTACAATGTAAGTTTGGCACCAATTCTGACAGAGATGTCCCTCCATAGACATCATGAGCAGCAGGAGAAGGGATGTTCCTAATAGGGAACCGGTTTGGTATTTTAATAGAGAGCTCCACTCGGCAAACAGAAATGAGATGCCAGCAATAACTTTTGTGCAAGTGGGAGGTTCGGGTTACTTGAAACCCAAGACCTCCAGTAACTGAAGAAGGAAGAACAAGTAATATTTGAGAAAAAGGGTGTTCCTCTCCCTTCTTCTTAACGTATCCTATAAACACGACATATCATGCATTGCATCTCGGAGAACCTTTAATCTGTGCTGCAGTTTTTCAGCAATACTTTCAGATTCAATCCAGAGGCTTGTGTTTAACTTCTCAAGGGTGAAGACAGGGTGCAATACAAGACCTTTTCCAGCAGATCTGAGGGTTGAGGTGAGATCCTGGCTGGCTCCCACAAGAGACAAGGCATCCTAGCACATGAAACGACGGTTCCTCTCTCTCCACTCTTCTGCCAGATCCGTGGTGACTCGCTTAAACCCCAGTGGGACAATGGTGCATTTCTGGGGAGCCTACTGAAACCTCAGTGAGAGTCCAGATTTTCGTACCTGCCGGTGATCGCACCAAGCGGATGGACAGCACAAAGACCGATGCAGCATCCAACAGCAGGATAAGCTGGGACTACACCATGGCCGAATCCAGCTCTTGGTCACACAACATTTCACCCTCTTCTTAGCATTTCCAGACTGGCCTGAGAGAAGACTGGAAGACCACTTTACTCCAGAGGGGCCTCCCCAGGTTTTCAGCTCTTCACTGCAGGCCCTTCTCTTGGCACCATCATCTTCACCGGCTCCCCTGGTGAGGGTCTTTTCGGTGGCTGCTCCGCGCCCTTCCACAGAGAGCTCGCTTGGTTCTCACCCTGCTGCTGTTCCTCCGGCAGGCAAAGACCGTTCTTTTCCAGCCGTTCTTTGGCAACTGAGTGGGCTGCAGAGAAAAGGAGCTTTAAAGACGTGATCCTGCAAGTTTTTTTTTTTTAAAAAATAACCTTTAAAGGGTGATTTAAATTGTTTTATACCAATGGTTTTTAAAACAAGATTGTGTGTTGAATTGCACTTTGAGATTCGGACTTCTGTATCGATGCGTGTGTGTTCCAGCTGCTTTGGGTCGCCGTGTTGGGACAGAAATGAAATGGAAAAAAATACTAATAAATAAACAGGTTTCCGAAACAGCCGGCCATCCTTGCCTCTCTTGCTACCTGGAAAAAGCCTATCGGCTCTTTCAGTGAAAATGACTCCCTGGTCACTTTTCAGCTGTTTGGGCTGCTACAGCCCATCCTCAAGAGAACTTCCATTGATGAATTTCTGCACTCGGAGAATGTATTTTTAGAATTTTAAACCAATGCAGCAGAGGGAGTTTGCAACACACACAGACTCTTCAGCCTTCTTCCCTTCCCCATCGGCTGCACCAACCCACTCGTCACGAAGACGGCTACTGGAGGCCACGCTCCGAGTGCACCAACTTGGGCCCCTGCCATGGAAAGGAGGCAGGGATAATCGCCTCCATTCATACCCCATGCCAGCGATCTGATGTTTGTGAAGAGCGGAGCCGGTTCGCCGCTCGGTGCCAGAGTGACTCTCACCAGGGCTCTGAAGGGAAGGATCTGAGGCAGGCGGGTGGCCCCACGAGCCGCACGAAGCAACTCCGTGAGGAGCCCCGATGGTCTTTCCTCATCCCGATTTAAAAGGCTGCTTGTTGCTTTTTTGAAAAGGGTCGCTCTGCGCAAACAAGCACCAGGCCTGGTTCAGCCTCTGGCATCCTTCAGTGCTGCTCCACTCTGAAGGATTGTGAGGAAGAATAAATCCGTTCACAGCAGTATGGTGTAGGAGGTGGAGCAAAGATAGGCCACTTGTGACCCACTGGCTAAATATGGGGGACACACTCTTGAGCAGGATTTTGTGGTCCCCAAGGCTGCCCCAGAATCCCTTCATTGAAAAATAAAATAAAAATAATTGTAATTATTTATTTATTATGTTTTTAAAATCATCTGCCACCCTGAGCTCAGTTGGCAGAAAAGTGGGAAAGGAAACGAACAAACGAACAAACGAACGAACGAACGAACGAACCAACCAACCAACCAACCAACCAACCAACCAACCAACCAACCAACCATATTCCTCCACCACTATCTTACACTATCCTATCCTTTGCTTCGTGGAAGAGTATGGTTGGAAGGCAGGCAGGCAGAAACAGAGTTGTTGGCCCACCTGGCAGGGCAGGCTGAAGCTTCTCCAGTCGGGCACCCAGGTGAAATAGGAAACCACCTGCCTGCTCTTTTAGGGTAGGACCTTGAAAAGCCAACCCTATGCTCTCCACCAGGAAGCCTCGGGGGGGGAGGGGTTAAAGTCCTACAAGCTGCGAATTCTACTTGGGAGGCCAAACCTGGAGACTGGCTGCTCTGTTTCCCATCTCTCAAACACTCAAAACCACAACCCTTTCTCTTAGATCAGTTTCAGCTGTTCGAGGCACAAGGCTGGGATCTCCTACAAACCCCATCATTCTGTTTACGGTGGGAGGCAAGCCAGCAGAGAAACAAGCTGTGCAAAACCTCATAGGGAATCTGCTGTCCACTCAGAACCCGATAAAGGTATTTGGGATTAAGAACCATTTTTGCACACTCCGTGACCATCGCCGCTCTACATTTAGCAAAGTTCCCCAGAAAAACTCTCACGAAGCGTCTGGTGAGGGATTACAGCCCACCAACCCCCCTGCTGTGATAAATCTGTTAGTCCTTCAGATGCCGCAAGAAGACTCTTGACTTTTATTTAATCCAAAAAAGAGCAGTTAAGGAGGTCATAACTAACAAAACATGGTGTTTATAAATAAAGGCACCTTACTGGAATGGAGGGGAGAAACGGGATGTTTAATATGAATCCACCAGGTCTGTTCCTACGCTCAGGAACACCATCAAACAAGCTGGCCCCATCTTCAAAAATGACATTTCTTCAAATACCTGGATGGTTATTACATCAGGTGTGGGGTTTTTTTTTGTTTTGTTGTTTTGCAAAGCAGGGCTGGCCGTGCACCGTCCTTCTACTCCAACTGGGAGCAAGCAGGGAAACGCATTTCATAAAAACAAACCCTCAGCAAATCTCCCCAAGCTGCAGATGGGTGCTGAGACCAGTTCTGGACCGCAGACTTAACTAGCTGGCAGCTCACGCTTTTTGCCTTTTGTGCAACGCCATCCATGCATCTTATTGGCAAACGTTTTGCAGAATTGGCCCGCTGCAAACCATGAGCTGCCTGAGAGCCTTATTCGAAGGCTCACCATCACGTGTCTTGCTTTCGTATATCACAGCCCCCAACCAGCAAAGGGCCAAATTACATTTGGCGAGCAGATGCTTGTCGCTTGCGTGCTGTCAGTTTTTCAATGAAAAACAGTCCCAAGAGACTGGGGAATGAGCACTGGGTAAGATTGAACATTTAACATTTAACTCTGTCCCCTTATGCTGCTTCTTTGTACAGGAGAGAATACCTTCCCTTATTTTTATTCCAGGGAATCAAGTATCCTGGGGGCAAAAAAGAAGAGAAAACCAACACGGATCGTTCTCTGCAGTTTCTCTGCCCTTGATTTGACGCATTTCTCTACGCCATTATTTTTTTTCAAGCAAAATGAAGTAATCTCCAGTGTTTTCAAGACACGCAGGCGGCTGAGCAAAAAGCCGCTTCTCCTATCTCCACTGGATTAGCCCCTCAAAAACCACAGACGGCCAGCAGAGAGACCCAAGACAGGAATGCAGGAATGTTTTAGGCGACTCAAGTCAGTGAGCCCAGCTATATGTAAGCAGCAGAAACATCCAGAATGGTGTTTAACTTTCTTATGAAAGTTGCCACCCTTTGGTCTAGGCTGGAGCTTAGAAAAGCTGCCTTTTCTGGCCTGCGGTCCCCCAGAATATTCCAGCCAGCATGTCTAGTGGCTCAAGCAGGCCCACTCCGGCCACGACTACTAAGCCCAAGCAGAAAGGAGCTACCGTTTGGCACGAAGACCAAGCGGTAAAAACATGAAGGGAGATGCTCAGTTCCAACTTGTGCCCTGCTTTAATCCTGACAGTAGTTACACAGAAGTTTTTTGGGGTTCAGCCCTGAATCAACGCTCCTGTCCTGCTTGTCAGACCTTTTTTGCATTCTGTGGCGCTAGTCCTCATGGCTAACGGGCACAAAGGCTATTCCGGACCCTGAGAACTCAACCTATGCAGCAAAACCCATGGCAGGCTGGATAGGGAACGGACCGCATTAGGGTTCTGTGCCAGATTCAGCAGAAGCCCAAAGGATTAAAGTGAATGGGCTGGATTTGGATCCATGAGATCCAGATCAAAGTAGAACCATCAAATTCCATTCCAGGGTGAAG
Organism: Intellagama lesueurii; assembly: GCA_037013535.1. Classification (NCBI taxonomy): domain Eukaryota; kingdom Metazoa; phylum Chordata; class Lepidosauria; order Squamata; family Agamidae; genus Intellagama; species Intellagama lesueurii. The sequence goes on from JBAJHW010000012.1 coordinate 1,579,382, forward strand.
CAAAGCAAATTTCAGGTATGCTTTTAAAGTTTCTAAATCCTTTTAAATTAGTATTGTATGTTTCATTGCTCTTTAACTTTGTAACTGGTTGTGTTTTCAGTCTGATAATCACCATGAGCGTCCCCTCACCAGGAGAAAGGCAACCCAGAAATGAAGCAAAGAAATAAACGTGTGTGTCCAGAGCACAGATCAATTTGAAGGGTGCATAAATTCTTAGTAGGTAAACCTCTGAAGCCAACTGTTTGAAACGGGACAGGTTAGGGTCTACCATGTCTCCAAATTTCAGATAAGAACAGTAAAAAAAAGAAAAAAATATATAGCCATTTTGGTTTTCTGATGCAAATCCCGGGGTGGTTTACAAATATTTATTTGTTTGCTTTGTTTATTTATTTGCTTTATAGGCTGCCTTTCTCCCAATCAGGGGACCCCAGGCGGCTCGCACTACTAAAAGAATAGAATTAAAAACATTATAAGTTAACATTAAAAAAACGCACCAATTAAAATGTATGCTAATTAAAATACAATTGAATAATTAAAAGCAAGTAAACATTAAAAACAATCTTAGACTCGGATCTGGGCACAAACCAAACCGGATGGGCCACAGATTTTTCGGACTGAATCAAGACCTATTCCAAAGCCTCCAGATTATCTTCTGAACCAAAGTGGGGGGGCAGCTGTCCCCCATCCCAAGAACCAGAAGACACCTGGGGCTATTCTGGGTGCAAACGGAGGTGTCCTTCCAGTTTAAACAGCTCAGCCACCAGCTGCCACCCTTCCAGATTAAAGGAGCCCAAGGCAGTGAACCCGCACCTTCAGGATCTCGCTCCGGTTTCTGCCTGGCACAGCAGGGCGGAAAGGAAGCCCCAGCCTGTCCAGAGACCTTTTTTTATCAGCCACGAACACCGTTCCTCTCCACGGCTTATCTCTGAGTCCGAACTGTACAGCCAGCGCTGAGGCCACGGCCCGGGCACCCGCCGCCAGGCCAACATTCCCAGCATTGCTCCTCCCGACTTATCTCCGGCAGCCACAGCAACTTGACAAAGAGTGTACAAAGTATTTTGGAAGGGCTTTCCGGCACAGAGGAGAGAAGAGGAGCAGGAGGAGGAAGGCTGGCTGGGCAGAGGCCAGGAGGACATTAGATGCAGGAAGATTCACTCGGAAAGTTCAAAAGCAGAGGTCAGCTAAGGGGAATAAATCCCCAGAAACTGGCGATCCTTCTCAGTCACAGTAGACCTACTCGAGAGTCAGAATCAGGAGGAGAAACTGCTGAAGGCGGGATATTTCTCCAGGAGTTGTGGTTTTCCTTTACTGTATACACACACACACACACACACACACACACACACACACACACACACACACACACACACACACACAGGTCCTTAAATGGATCCTTTAAAAGCAGCTCTTAAAAGTAATTCAAAAAAAGTAAAGCAAAAAAAAAAAAGTAATTCATGATGCTAGTAAAGTAACTTGGTTCCTACTCACTACATTCCTTTTTGAAATGCAACTTGGGCAGAAATGACACTCTCCCGGGGGGGGGGGGGGGGAATGGATCTAATTTGCGGCAACTCCAGCCGCCGCATGTTGAGGCCGAGCCCCACAGTAGTGTGAAAGGGCCCCCGATCCGGGAACTAAGGACAGATGCAAATGGAGAACGGACTGAATCAGCAACAAAGAGGTATTGGCCAGAGTTACTGCTGTAGGGTCAACACGGGGGGCTTGGTGTTTTGACCCTACAAGGGGCGAGCGGGAGGCAGCTGCCCTGTCCTGCTGGTTTGGGGTCTCCTCAGCATCATCTCCCACCCTGCTAGAACCTGCATGGAGATTTCTGCAAACCGAAAAGAGAACCTCGAGGTAGAAAACTTGAGAACTGCTCGACTTCCTGTAAAAAGCTTAACTTTGGATTAACTTTGGAAATTAAAGGAGTCTTTGTTCGTTCCTCCGCATTCCACCCAAAATAAACACGCATGAGACAAGGGCTCCCAATCGTTCTCAAAAATTCTGATAAGAGCCTGGGAGAGAAAATGCATGTTTTTTTTTTTCCCAGCCGGGCAGCTTGAAAATCCCCCTGGTCGGCATGGCCATCCCATCCAGGCTGGGGGTAATGGGTGCTGTAGTTACTCACATCTGGAGGTTGAGGAAGATGGCTGTAAAAGACAGCGATCTTTCCCTCCCTGTCTTGGGAGGAAGAGCAGCAGTGTCACCCGGCACTTTACATCTGTTTACTTTAATCTCTCCTGGCAGAAGCTTTCATAGCCTCTCTTTTACTGCAAAACACAAAGGAAGGGCCTGTGTTTCGGTAAATTGTCTCGGGGGGAAGGAAGGGATCCAATGCAGCTTGAATATTATTAACCAGAGGAAGGTGTTTAAAAAGGAAGATTCAAGACACGGCCGTTCCCAACCAATCGATTAAAAGGCAGCAGCGTGCGTGGAGATCCACGGGCCCAAATCCTTGATCCAAATGGCAGCAACGCTGCTGTCCACAGGTGCCTTTTCCAGCGCCTCTTGCGTGGATTTCTGCTCGCTCTCCCGTGCTGTTCTTCAGCATCCTTCATCTTGCCTTCCGGAGTTCAGTGGTGGACAACGTCAGCAACCTTCAAGCAACTTCTCGTGTGAGGCTGCCTCTTTTCTGAGATGCTCATTTTTCTTCTCCTCTTTCAGATCAAGTAAACCCATGCACCCTGATTTCTGTTTGCCCCAGTAAAAGCTGCTGGGGTCTACACATCAGGAAGGACCACCTTGAGGTACCACACAGGAGGTGGTTCAGCGACAGAAGTCAAAAGGCCTCCAAGGTCTTTTCAGGGCAAGCAGGAGCCCCTCTCTCCAAGACTGGGGGGAAGAGTATGTGATGCAGGACCCCCGGAAGTCACCCACCCCTGTTAAAACTTTAATATCCTACAAAGATCTTTGGTTATGATTTGCCAACAGGTAAATTCCTGCATGGAACTGAGCTGCGAAGTTATAACACGGAATGAGGCTGTGCTTTGAAGGCAGAAAAGGGGCTGAGCTGTGCTTTGCAGGCAGGATTCTGAGATGGCTGTAGCCCAATCCACTCAAAACACCCTCATGAAGAGAAGATGCTATTTCGAATGCACAACCCACAAGTCCCGTGTTCAACAGGCTGACAAGAGAAAAGGTTGGCAGCACCTTAGCTTACAAAAAAGGTGAATAGAAAGAAACAGAGCAGAAGTGTATGAACTTAAGCAGAGTGTAGCAAGCACATACAGAGAAATGCTTTTCTTTCTCTTTTTCACATCATTAGAAGGTAATGGAGTCACATCATCATCCTCTGAGAACTGCAGAGCTGGAAGGGACTCAATGGATCATGGAGTCCATCCTCGTTCAAGGAGGCCCCGTGTGGAATCGAACTCCCAACCTCTGGCTCTGCAGCCAGATGCCTAAACCACTGCAGCTGAATGTGGAGATTGGGATAAATAAAACAATTCCTCGGTGCCATGCAGAGTTAAAGCATTAATTTCATTCACACATGGTGGCAGTCAACTTGAACAGTTGTCAAAGGGAACCCGACACATTCTTGGAGAAATTGAACGCGATCGATGGCTATTTGTTATGGCGACTATCTTTTTCTTCTTTTTCTTGAATGCAAGAGATCCCCGTTGATCGGCTGGGCATCATTTCTCAGGGCGCATGAGCGTCAGGGTGCTGTGGCACTCCTTATCCTGTTTGAGGGCCGCAAATCAGTCGGTTGCCATGCAAACAAAGATAGGACTCAGGTCCAACCTTATGTTCTTTTTGGGCGTGTTTGTTTATGAGCAAATCCGACTCTTTCTGTGGAGTAGTTTTGTATTTACCTCTCTGCGTGTATCCATCCTCTGGCCGGATAACCCAACAGAGAGCTGAGCTCTCTCCAAGAGAAGGATGGGGGAATGTCTCCCCTCCGTTCAGTTTTTGATGGAGCAGCCAAAAATAGATCCATGAATAAAATGAATAAAATCCAACCCCTCTTGACACAAGACAATGCAAAGAGGGGAGGTGTGTGTTTGTGTGGACGGGGGAAACCTACTTTGTTTCTAAAGGAAGTTCTAAAGATTTGCCTGGCATCTCCTGTTTTCCTGCATTAATTGGTTTATTTTTGGAAGGAGAAGAAATGAGTTCAATTGGAAATCTTAGTCTCTGGACTACATTTCCCAGAATCCTCTAGCTAGCGGCCAGACTGGATGAAGGATTTATTTCTTTATTGAAAACCTTTCTGCTTTCTTGGGGCATCATAGAAAAAGATGACCCATCCCAGTCAAAGAGACTGAATTGGCTCAAAAAAGCTTCACAGGTTTAGCTTCCAAGTAAAAACTTTAACAAAACAATAAAAGGTCAAGCTTGCGACAAGGAAAACACACTGCCATTTATAAGCCTGAAGATGCCAAGACGTGTTTTCCTTATCGAAAGCTTGATCTTTTATTGTTTTATTAAAGTTTTTACTTGGAAATCTATCAAGTTGTGTTTTTTTTTGAGCCAATTCAGTCTGTTTGACTGGGATTGGTCTTCTTTCTTTCTTTCTTTCTAACATGTTTACCCCACTTTCTCCTTAAAAAGGACCCAAGGGACAATATTTAAAAGCTAAAAAACCATCAGCATACAAAGGTTAAAACAGAATGAAACCAGGATCACAATCAAAACGGTCAATACAGTCAGTAGTAACAATGCATTGAAGAGCAACAGAGCACCACAGTCCCATTTCACAAACCCGTCTCAGACCGCCAGCCACTAAGGATTCTGAGATGTTGTCATCCAACGGGAATAGGTGATTATACTTTCTCGAAAATACCAATTTTTAAATGTCAGATTTTGAGATAAAGGGCGCGCTTTTGGGGTGTGTGTGCCGAACCCACGCTTTCCGTCAGCCCGTATCTGAAGGATCCCAGAAACACCACCTTTGTATCCTTACTTGAACGGCCAGGATGACAACCAGCTGGTTAAAGAAGGTTCACAAGGATCTGCAGCATTTACACACACACACACACACACACACACACACACACACACACACACACACTTTCTGGCTTCACAGCAGCGACATGACGGAGGGTCCATGCCACACATGCCCTGCCGACAGTTTAGCATAATTTTGCATTATTATTACTCCACACACACCCAGATTCACAAAACGGCAATGGGACTGTCTATCCCTCTATCCATGGGGAGGAGCAGTTTTGCCAGTCTGGGCTGGATTTGGCCTGCAATACGTCGGATGTGTCTCGCTGAAATCGCTGAAGCCTGTTTTACACAAGAAGCGGAAATCCTGTACAATAATGCACACCATCTGTGCATGAAGGACACATGTATTTTCACCTAGACATCAGACCACACAGGAGAGAGTCTCTGACAAACGCGGGCTGGTGAACTGTCTAATTTGCTCACTGACAGTCAGAATGCGGTCCACGTTCTTGGCCCAGCTATTTTAACGATCCTGCATCTTGACCAATGATGTGTTGGTATGTTTGGGAGTTTCTTGTGACAGTTCCCAGAGCCAGCTACCACACATTTAAGGAAAGTCCAAAACTTTAGGCAACTGTAATCAGCCCTCAACAACAAACGAGGAGCGGGTCTTTTGTCAAATTTATGCCTCTGAATCGTCCATCCAAGACCGAACCACTCTCAAATGCTTTGCATTACAACAGAGGTAGCTTCCAACCACACACTGTTCCTGGGGAAATCCACTTCTCCTCTACTTCTTTGAGGGTTGCAGCTAAGGGCAGGGAATTCACCTCTAAATTGGGCACTTTCTACATTTTGTAACTTCTGTTAAAAATAAATAAATTTCCCCCCCCCCACAAAAAGGGCTGAAAAGCCAAACATGCCTACCAACTGCTGGACCCTCACAGGACAGGTCACTTCCCCCCGAAAGCCGTGATGTCTCTTAACATTCTATGGCGAGCAGAAAGAAAGTTGGCCAGCGCTCAAGAGATGAAAGTTTTAAAAAATAATAACACAGCAATGGGGGCAAGATGTTCATGTTTCATTTCTACACATAATGAAAGACATCCTATAATACTATAACAATGAAACAACACCCTTTACTTCTGTTAGTCCCCACATTCTTTCAATCTTTTATAAGACATTAAATCATCATCATCATTCTCATCATCTTAGAACTGCAGAGCTGGAAGGGACTCTGTGGATCATGGGGTCCTGCCCCTGTCCAGGAGGCCCAGTGGGGGGAATCGAACTCCCAACCTCTGGCTCCGCAGCTAGAGACCTCAACCCCTGAGCTATCCAGCTATATATATTTGAGGACGGTCACGGCAATAGCCCGAGAGACCTTCCAAAGAGCGAACCCAAAAATGCTAACGTCAAACTGCCTGAATGGGTGCAACATTTTTTAAACACAGAAACAGGCACATCCACTCATCACAAGACTGCTGTGATTTTCTGCTTTATTCCACAGTCATTTTTCCCCTTCTACCCTGAAAGCTATAAATGCAGATTTCAACGAAGACAACTTAAAAAAAATCGTATGAGTTTGGGCTGCTAGGTCTTTCACACCAACCCCTGAATTAATTCATTTTTTGTTTATTTACCCCGCCTTCCTCCTTAAAAAGGGCTCAAGTCAGCTGACATCGTTTAAAAGACACTACTTAAAAGCTAAAAACAACAAGTATGCAAATATTAAAAAGAATCAAACAAATACCACTCTAAACCATAGTAAACAAAACCGACACCAAAAACAGATTCGACGCAACAAGGCCCAAGATTTCGTTTGAAAACCCCTCCCTTACAGAGATATGGATTATATATGGCTGCCAAAATAAAAGAAGTACTCAGGAGACTTAGTGGCACTGTTAATTAAGGCTAAGTTGCTAATTTAGACCATCTTAAGGAATGTAAAACCTTGCCATGCAAGACGGGCCATGGATCTATTTATGACAGCTTTGTTCCTTCAACAGAATCCAGACATGAAAACTCACCATCACAGTGGAGACGTCAGCAACGTCCCCCCTGCCAGTTTCTCTTGCTTATGCAAAATATTGTGCCTTTGAAAACTGTGAATTCGGATCCTAGCGAGGATTTTCTGCAACCATTTACAGTACAGGCAGTTTAAGCCGAGCTGCACTTTCACCAGCATCCGGCAGAAGCTGGTGTGGCAGGCTGTATCGTACGGCAGATGAAACTACCCTTGGGAATGGCCCCGGATATTAATATATATATATTTTAAAAATCCCTGCATGTGGAAATCTAGCATGGTAGGGAAAAGGCTTCTGGCTTAGCTTTCTTCCATTATGTGGGAAAGAATCCAAAACTCTCCTGCCTGAAGCCTAAGCAGTAAAATCCTGGAATTACTCAGCCATGTGGTTTTGCTAAACCATGTGGTATGAACCCACTTTTCACTGAATCAGTTGTTTTTCCTCGTGACAAGGAAACACCTTCTGTTGGACTTAAACCTACCACCAACCGTTCCACCAGGAGGCTCGTTATCTAGCACCCAAACAGAGACTTCTTTAATTGCATTGGAATAAAATAACAATAAAGAGATTCAAATCTTTCTCTCCTACTTTTCAGAACTTGTCACTATGCCTTTCCTTCCCCAACCGTCCTTTTCTAACACTTCAAGAAACAAGAAGCAAAAAAAACCTCCAGCTGTCTAAACTGGGGGATACCCAGGGGTGGTGCACCGGATAGAGTGATGGACTACGACTCAAGAGCCCTGAGTTCGAATCTCCACTCAGCCATGGACACTCACTGAGAGGGTGCGGAACTGGTAAAACCATTCCTTAAGTATCTCACACACACACACCCATGAAAAGCCCTGTTGGGGTCCCTATAAGTCGGTCCCAACTTGATGGCTTCACGGCAACCACATTTAGGAAAACCAGATCTCCTCTGTATGAAATGGGACCTTAGGGTAAATGACAACAGCCTAAAAGGCACGTCTGTGGACCAGATCCGAAGAGGTTATGGCCACATCCAGCCAAAGGGCCAGCAGTTCCCTATTCCTGGTATAAACTATTAATTTAGCAGGACTTTTTGGAAAAGGTAGGCTCTGTTTCCATCGTACAAGCTGTTCCGAATACTGTACTCTTGAGCAGCTTGGGTTTTTTCATCCAAGGTCGTTCTGTTTAGGAGCTCAGCTCCTGTAAACTTTGGACCACTAGCTGTCAACACCATCACTCAGGGATCGTCAGTTTGAAAACAAACGGGCTCCTTATGGCATAAAACTGAATAAAAAGAAACAAGCAGATGGGCTTCTTGTAAACTACAGGAGCAGCCTACCCTCTCTGCCTCCAGACCCATCTGTGATTACGCTTGTTCTAGTTATTTCCACAGTACACAAATACATCCCCAGACGGAGCCACAACAGAACAGCAGTTATTAAAGATGCCAGAAGGCATGAATGGGGTATTGCTAAACCAGAGCAGAATCTTTCATCACCAAAGACCTTATTTCTGAATGGATGCCACCTCCCAAAGAGAGAGAGAGAGACGACCTGAAGTTACATGAGGTTCCATATTATTTGCCCATTGCATATGATACTTGTAGGCACGCTGCTCTTAAACATGGAGGTTCCATTTCAACCACCACAGTTAACAACCATCCATTACAGATCCTTTGTGAAATAATCTAACCCTAAATGAACCCTCGTGCACGAAGAGAGGACATTTTAATCCCCCCGAGACACCTTTCATGAGAGAAACCGCACAGAACCAGACCTACAAGACATGACGTATTCCATTATAATTCTGGGAGTTGTCATCTGAATACACAAAGGTACAGATGTCTTCTCTTCTGACCTTCAGCCCAACACACCACCACAAAGGATCCAAAACACTCAACTCTTTCCTGGTAAGGAAAGCGTCCAACGTTTTGAATTCGGTGCTCGTAAAATCCCAACAGACGCCCTTATCAGTCTGAGCCACTTGCTCGCTGGCTTGCTGTGAGCTTTTTGTGGACGACGGCTTCGTCTCTATTATAAGGGCCACTGACTCCCAAAGGGGCTTTCAACCAGTCTATCAAACAGGCTTTACATCTATTTAGCAAGCTTTATGGCCCCAATGCATTGTTCTACCTCATAGCTCAGATATTTCAAACCTCTCCACAGGTCAGCCGGGCTTCACTGAAAGCAACCAAGCGGTTTAAGAAACAGGGGGAGCAGGAAGGTTAGCCCTGGGAGGCAGTGGCAGCTGATGACTCCAGTTTGGAGAATGGGGGAGATAAGCTTCGAATGCAGTCCAGGTTTTAATCTGCACTTTACAACAGTCAACCACGAGGCTGAACCTATTTGGGGGACTGTGGTTCAGGACCTTGGATAACGCTTCTAAAATGCAGGTGAAAACCCGGAGCGGATTCACGGCACACCCAAAAACAGAGTCACACTCCCCTGCCACTGCTGGGGGTTTGCAGAAGGGCTCATCCAGATGGGTGTTTCCTCCCGTGCTCCTTTGTGTCGGTTGTGCCTAATGAGCACCCTTTACAGGGTATCTGTTCACACGGATTCTTAAAAGCCTACTCCTCTTCCCTCCGAGAAACTGCTCCATCTTCAAGAAATGGTTCAAAGATCTTGAGGAACAGCTTTTGAACTGAACTTCTCTGCTGGGTTTTTGTCGTTTTAGCAGACTAGTGCAAAAATGAACACATCTGAAAATCCTTGACAGTGGACGTCCATTCTGATCAACCTCAGGAATCCTTAACAATCTTAAGGAAACCCTTTAGCAATGATCTTCTCTGCTGGATTTTGGGGTTGCTGCTTTAGCAGATGGGTGTTCAACTGAAAGTTTCTGCACCCTGGACTCAACGCCCACGCAAAGCGACACAGACGAACCAAGAGAAACGCTTAGCGAGAGATCATTTCTAAGCAATGGTTGGCACCAGTCTTTTGTCACTTTCGGCACTTTATTTAAGCCTCGGGTTGCTGGAAAAATATCAATATCCGCCCAAATCCAGTTGTATGATTCCACCTGCCTAATGGTCTTCGGAGGCCACGCTCCTTGTATCTCAAGATTTGTGCTGCCATCTACATAACACTTCCACCAGACAAAGCTTGGGAGTCTTTCCGGGCTGCTAGACATGGTGTTTTCGTGCTGTCCTAAACTAACATGCCTGCCCCTTTGGAAATCATGTTAAAGATGGCATCACGTGGACCAGAAGGGCCAATGCAGCCCAAATCCAAAGAGGAGCTTCTAATTTTTAAAAAACAAGCCGTGCAAGCCACCATCTACCACTGAAATCAGCACAGATATGCTGTCCTTCCCACCCGGGTGATCAGACCCGCATTGACCCTGCAGCTTTTCCCTGTCGGGGAGCTTCAAACCTCTTCGGCCCCATGAGAAAGGAGCTCCCAAGAGCTCCTTCCTCAGAAATCCCAGCCCAAAGCAGCTCAGCATTCTTAAATGACCCAGTTAATTCCCTCGTTTACCCAGCCCCTGTAATGGAATTAATACGGCCCTTCGGAGAACTTTCAGTCCATCACTTCTGAGCCTTGGCTCGCTCGCCTGAATGCCGCTCTGTTTGCCAGGCCGACGCTTACCGGTCAGACGTCAGAGATTAAAGAGGGGCATCGACTGGAATAAAGCCACCCTAGAGAAGTCTTTCCCGGGGACCCAGGGGCCAAAGCTGAGACCGGGCTCCAGCCGACAGGCCCCTAAGTGGGTTAAAGCCACGTAATGTTCTTAGGGGCCAGGGAGAGAGTTTGACAGTTCCCGGCTTACCAATTAATGCTCCAAATAAAGGAAGTTAGATTACAGAAACAACACGCTTCTTATCCTGCTCAACAGATGATGATGAGGATGAAGAAGGACGCATTTCAGAACGACCATTTACAGCCTCCGTCATGGGATTTTAGTTTTAACCACAGATCCTAAAATTCCAGCATTTCATCAGGAGCATTTCTGGATGTTTCTGGGGTTTTTCTCGCCATGATCACCTTGACGTTCTCCAGTGCCCAGCCTGAAGGGACTCAGACGTTTGCCTCTTCACGATATTTTAGTGGCCCAATACAGGAATTACAGAGATTTTATGTGTATGTAGATAAAGACACACACATAAAAGTATACACAAAAACTCACTCTCTCACTTATGCTGTTGTTGTTACATGTCATCAAATTGCCTCCAACTTATGGGGCCCCCATGAATGAGTGACCTCCAAAACGTCTTGTCCTCAGCAGCCCTGCTCAACTATAAACAAAAGGCTGTGGCTTCCTTTAGGGAGTGAATCCATCTCACCTCTAGTCTTCCTCTTTTCCTTCCCTAGCTCCACTCTTTCCACTGGTCAAACAGGTTTCGTAATGAATAAAGAAAGCCTGTTTAGCAGAGGCGAAACCCAGATAAGCACAGTAACCACTACTCCTTCACACCACCTTCAACTCTTTGTGGGCAGGGCAGGAGTAGAGTCATTACAAGTCCGTTGACTCCAACTGAGGTGCTCCCCAAACAGAAAAAAAGCAGGACCGATCACACAACCCCGGGTGACAGGAGACCTTGAGGGGCCCCTAGTCCTCAGCATCATCTTCTCAAAATCTCCCAGCAAACATGAGGTCTAGTGACATGATAAATACATGCTATTCTTTTGCTTTCCGTTCTGAAGTCTTCCTGTCCCTGTCCCACGAGACAGCTCCATCCCATCTCCAAGGCTTGGCCCTAAGACCTCCAAGCCCAAGGCAGCCTCGGCCCCACACCCTTTCTCCTGGGAATGTGCCATTCCTTTAGTCCCGAAACCCGAGCCCCTCGTGTCCCCCGGGAACAAAAGCCGAGCCGGCCCAGCCCATCCTGGTGCTAATCTCGTTCCTACCGTTGGTTCATTTCCACTTGCTTTGTGTTCCACTAAAAATACCTCAGCAAAAGGAAATTTCTGCTATGGGGTGGGGACCTTCCTCCTTAGGAGAGGCTTCCTACCAACGCCCCAAGTCCAAAACAATCAGGCAACCAGAGTTCCCGAGCAAGAGGGGCTGCAGGAAAGGAGGAGGGGAGGGTGAGAAGGATGGGCGCTGGAGACCATGCCCGGGGAGACCCTTTGATCCACGCCCATCGCGCCTCTTCGCTAGAAGAAGAGACTGTCAAGGAGGGAGCTGGGTTCGTCCGAGGTGGCGAAAGCAACAGAAGAGTCTTGTATTTTAATCATCATCACTATCATCTCAGAACTGCAAAGCAGGAAGGGACCCTGTGCACCATGGAGTCCAGACCCTGTCAAGGAGGCACCAAGGGGGAATCGAACTCCCAGCCTCTGGCACCACCGCCAGATGGCTCAACTCCTGAGCTCTCCAGCAGTTCTCAAAAGCCAACAAGTTCCTCTTAGACTCCTAGGGAACCACCTCACACCGGATCAAGGCTTTGGGTCAATCCAGGCCTGCACTCCGATCTCCGACTTCAGCCAAGACTCTTTCCTGGCCGTACCTGGAGATGTTCCCACAGACTGAACCTGGGAGAATTTGCACTCAGAACAGAGGCTTTCCATCTGAGCTACAACCTTCCCAAACACAGTGCCATGTATTCCCGGGGGGGGGGGAGAATCTCCCTTCCAGCGACAAGCCAGGCCAGACCCCACTGAGCAGCCCAAACCAGGAGAGATCAGCCACATCCCTCCATCTTTTGCAACTTCCAGATTTGTGTGTGTATGTGTGTGTGTGTGTGTCGCAAGACGGAATTGCACAATGCCTTGGATTTGTGGTCTTGGTGCCCTCCACCAAGGAGCACCCACCACCCTCACCGAAAAAGGCTTGCCTTAGAGCTTCCTGATCCACACAGACCTGTTCCTACCAGTGCCCCTTGCTTTCAAACCCCCAAACCAAGGAAAGTGGGGTGAAGAGCTGCTTCTTTTCCTTCCTCTCTCTGGTCCCCCCTCTCCTGCTCGCTCATCACCTCCCGGGGACAGGAAGGGGAGAGAAGCAAGGTGGCAGGACATACAGGAGGGCAACGGACCCAGGAAATATTTCCCGCAGCCCATCAGACACAGCCAGATGACTTGTGATGCCTCCACACTTCCCAGGGATGCATCCAGCCGGCACTCTCCGCTCCATCCTGGGGGGACTGAGTTTAACCGCAGATCTCATGGCTGAAAATATTTCAACAACTTGTTCGCTTTCTGTGCTTCAAAACCCCCACCACCATCCTGTTTTTTAACCACCCAGCCCGATGAAGAACTCCGGTGCACAGGAAAGCTTGCACATGAAGGTGGAACGTTATTCAGGCTAACGAAAATAATTGCCTGCTTTGTGGCTTTTATTTTCTACAAAGTGATTGAATCTAAAGTGATCCACATGGCTCTTCTCTTGAAAAACAAATATGAACACTCATGATACCTACAAGGATTCGAGCGATGGTTAAAACGGGACTGAGTCAGTAAGATGCCAAGTTTTCTCTCCAGGACTGTATTGTCAAGCAGCCTGTAATTTAAGCTTCCTAAACCTGACCTGGTGATGACATGGGGGGGGGGGGGGGTTTGCGCATGTGCGTTTCCACACAATACGAGGCAGGCCAAGGAAGAGCGGAAACAAATTTGTAAAAAAGTCACTGGACTATGTTGCTGTTCTCATGCCCAAACTGGCCTGATTTTAGTCTCTCAGGGGATCCGTCCACTATAAAAAGCACGTACAGAATCGTGAAAGTGGTCAACAACAGATCAAAGATGCTTTCAGACGGGCGCATCGCCCTCTTTCTTTTCACCTCTTGACACCTCTTGGGCCCATGCGCCTGAATTTAAATTTACAGGGTGTACTTCTGAGTAGACAGGGCAAGGAAAGCACATCACATAGCCTGCAAAAAAAAAAAAAAAAGGGGGGGGGGAAGGATCCCACAAAACAACAGATTGAAAGGTACTGGCATAGCATCTTGCTAAACAAGCAGAGGGTCAATCTGCACTGACAGCAGATTTTAGAAGGGACCACCATCCTGTTAGCCTGCCTCAACCAAAACAGCGGCCACTGCTCAATCAGTATCCCCCTTCCCCAAATCTTTAAACAAATATGGGGAAGAAAGGCATGTGCTTCCCTCATCAGTGAGTTATAACATCTCTGTCTATGTGTGTGCGTGCAGGAACTCTTAGAGTGACCACTAACCCATGTGCCAAGTGATGTGACCTTGAACAGGTGGGCTGGGAATAGGCAGACAAGATCGCTCAAATAGGATTTTGACTCTGCTCTTTTCTAGATCCGCCTGTAGATTGGGGCCTCTGCCTCTTTCTTTCTCACTTCCTGCTTCTCCCAGCCAGAGAGAGGCAAAATCCTACCATAACCAGCCACGCAGAACAGCACGCACAGAAGCTACCTTTTGGTTTTCCTGTAAACAAGACCAGGCCTCTTTCTCCTGTACTGTCTCCTGAAAGGGTTCCCTGAACCAATACACCACCAGTTTCCTATTTTTAACCTAATCATGAGCTTTTGGTGAAGCTAACCTTTTCTAAAAGCCAGAAGCTCAGCCTGTTAGTATAAATGCCAAATATTCTGACAAGCAGGGCTTGGGTGGAAGCATGGCATACGTCACCTAGTTTTGCCCCCCAAAGCCCAATTATAATCTGTGTGCCCTCCATATTCTGTTTCCACCCGTCCCATCCTCATAGCTACTTTTGATACTCAGAGAGAGACCTGGCATGATCCCAACGCACGTGCCCCACGTCACGACTTCTCTGACCCACAGCCTCCGCTTGGTGTCACGGGAGCTTATCTTTGCAAGCCAGGGGAGGCGCCATTCAGCCCCACGCCAGGGCGTCTCCTCGCCTCGGGTGGGGTGCATCCAATTTTTATGCACGGACCACTGCCCTGCGAAAGACAGAATTTCGAACTCTCAATAAGACCTTGCTTTCTGGAGATTTCACCGCTTTCCGCCCCTCGACTCTCTCGTTTTATCTCAACCAAACAAGTTTCTAGTCCCTGCAGCAGCATGAACAGGTGGCTTCTGATATGAAAAACCATGAGGTGGAGCAGGGGACAGGAAAAACTCTAGCAAAGGACGGGGCGCCAGTGCTGCCCGTAGCTCCCTCCACCGAGCGACAGCAGATCCAGAACCGCTGGAGGAGGGAGGGCGCAACCCAAATCGTCTTAATTCCCATAATTTTTCTTGTGGGGGTGTAGAATCGGGATTACATTGTCGCGGAATGCCTTGTTTGTTTGTTTGTTTGTTTGTTTGTCTGTCGGTTGTGCGCTCCAAACTCCAAACAGGCCCCTTCCTTCTCCGAGATCAGGCGGTCAGAATTAACTAGGCTAAGATTTCAGCCTCTTTTCGTTTGGAGAAGCTGCTCCTGACACCAATCAGGCTGCTGTAAACAGAGCCCCAGCGATACCTCTTGACCTCATTTGCCAAGGATGAAGGGAAGACCACCACGTCTTCTTCTTCGGCCACCCTCCCCACCTTCCGACGTTCCTGGATTATTCCCTGCTCACCAGCAAACAGCCTCCAGCCGGGCCTTCCTGCTGCTTTTTTGCCACACTGCGTTCAACACGCCTCACCCACCCCCCATGCGCAACGCCACTTTTCAGACAAAGAGGTGCATCGTGGCCTTCCAACCTTGTTCTCTCGTTCTGCACAGAGTCAGAAATTTCCAAGGCCCCCTCCAAAAAAATTAAGCATGCAGAGGAGAGAGGATACAGAGTACCGTTCTGCTTCAAGAATGCTACCGAGTGCCAGCCCTACAGCAGAAATTTAAATCCTGATCGGGTTCATCATCGCACGACAACAAATGAATTTCAGTCCTCATTGCAGAAGAGCAGTAGTCTGTCCCAAAGAGATTTGGGCCATTTCACAGACTGGCTTTTGCATAAATTTGGGAAACTTTAAAACAGCCGCTGGTGTTCTCTCGTTCCAAGCAGTAGCACTGAATGGGTTCTTTGAGTCTTTTCGATGACTCAGCTTCTGCTTCGTGTGAATACACACACCAAAGGAAAAGATGCTAGTGGTGTGGCAGAGGCATTTCTCAGAACTTAGGGGAAACCAGACAGGGGTGGAAAGGGGGTTGAATGCCATGCTTTACTCTCATGCTGAGATTTGGCTCTCAAAACCAGTCGTCTCCATCAAAATCTCACCCACATTTATCATTTATTTATTTGAACGTGGTTTTTTTTTTACCCTGCCTTTCTCCTTAAAAAGGACCCAGAGTGGCTTACATCAATATAAAGTAATATTTAAGAGCTAAAAAGAGTAAAGATACAAATATCTTAAAAGAATCAAACAAGGACCACCCTAAAACAATCAGCAAAAGCAACACCAAAACATATTCAAGGCAGTAAAGTACAAACAACCATTTTTAAAAAGCCTGCCTGAAGAGAAAGGGGTTTTGCCTGCTTGCGGAAGGATAGCAATGATGGGGCCAGCCTGGCCTCCAGTGGCAGGGAGTTCCAAAGTCTGGGATTAGCCACGGAGAAGGCCCTCTCCCATGGCCCCACCAAACGTACCTGTGAGGGTGACTGGACCTGAGAACGCAGAAAGCGAGGAAAAGCCAGAACAGGAGACGCAAACCAATCCATGGGCCCCCCTCGTAGGAAGCCCTTCGAGGTTCTCCACTCATTCGTGGATCAGGGTCTCCACTCATGACAATGCCATGAAGTTGCCCAGCGAAAGAGCCTTACCTTCCTGTCGCTCTCCGAGCTTGAGCTGTGCTTCTGCCTTTTGAGGTTGTTCCGGCTGCTTAGCTCCGCCGGAGGCTTCCAGACGGCCCCGTTGTCGGTGCTGGGCGGTTTGACCAGAGACCTTTCGGGGTTTGCCACGACGCCGGTGTGCACCATCTCCTCCGTGCAGGTCAGCTGGAGGCTCCGGAGATGCTCATCGGTTTCCTTGTCCACCACCAGTAAACGGGTCTCGGATTCGACCGCTTTGATGCGCTGCACAACCTGGCGGGAAAAGTGAGGAAGGAAAAAGATGGTGAATGCAGGTTCCCCCTCAAACAGGAAAGCGCCAGAACGGCTGCAATGTGGGCGTGAAGGGAGAATGTATGTTTTCATGACTGTTTCCCTCTTTTCTTCTTACATTATTTGACTATTTTCGTAGCTAGTGAATTTTTAAAAATATTTATGAATGCCAGAGGGAGATTCGGTCTCGTCTGATCCTTCTGGCTTCACGACAGACCTGGCAGAAACGGACAAAACCGGTCCCAGAAAATAAGAAGCGGAGAGCAAGATAAAAACCAACAACGGCCATGAAACCTGCCTTATCCAAGCTAACAATGGCATTCTCATGTCTTCCAGCAATGACACAACCCAGTCACCAAGGTACCAGATGAGTACGGTGTCTTTCTATTCATCTCCCACAAGGCAAGGTCCCAGAGTCAGGCTCCGTGGATGAGAGAGAGCCTCCCTGATAAAACTTATAGCCCACAGCCAGGGCTGTTCCCTGGTCCAAACCAGCTCACCGCTGAGGCTGGAAGCTGTAAAATTCCCTTCTCCTCCTTCCTCTGCCCACCTGTGATCTCTGGAAGCAATAAATGGCGTGCCATCCATCTAGAGCGCACTGCATGGGCAACAGCCCGAGAACCCCCGAAAAGGCCTTCTGCTCTCCATCAAATCTGCTTTTCTGCTTCGCCACGCACAGGATGGATCCAAAGCGTTGTCAAGAGGCTGCGTGGCTCAACCCAGCAATGTTGCATAAAACGGCCTTCCTAAATTCCATACTAGCAGAGGGAGGAAGGGGCAGCTCGAACCCAACCCATCAACTTGGCTGAAAGACCTGCTCCTCCAGAGAGGGAAAAAAAACTTGTTTTTTTTTTAAATGGTATACTGATTGATCTTTCCCTTAATATTGCCTGTTTATGATGTAAGACGCCTCTTTATTCATTGTCCATAGTATGTTAACCACCGTTGTACACTCATTGCTTTCAGCTTTAAATATTGCCTTCTGTTGTTGTAACCTGCCTTGGGTCCTTTTTCACGGAGAAAGGTGGGGTAAAAATATTTTAAACGAATACATAAATAAATAGATTTTTGAGGACTCCTTCCCCCGGGACCAAAGGTCCTTTCCCCATTCCTGCTCTTTTCTCCCCCTGTGGTTACCTGGCAGACACCATGCCCACCTGCCTGCAGCCAAGATGGGGCGGGGTGTGTGTGGCTCTGCCCCATCTTCAACACCTCCCTTCCCTTTTTCCTTCTGTGTTGCTTCTTTTCATTGTCAATCTGCAAGCGTGGAATTTCTGGCCTGTTATACATCTCGTATCCGGTGGCTCTGGGCGCCCTTTGGCCTGACGGGTGAAGTAGAAAAGGATTTTAAAAATTAAATCACATCCAAACTCTTTCCTACCCTGAGACCATTGTGTATCTCTGAATGTGGGACTGTATTTCCCCAACAGAATGATTTCTACTTCTGTATTGGTGATTTCAAAGAAAAAGAAAGCCACTTATATCACGGTGCTTTCTTGGGCGAAAACTCCCAAAATCCACAGGCAAACGTAATGTTTCTGTGCCATACACCAGTGGCTCCATCCACAGCGCCACCAATCTTATGAACATCATCATCGTTTGCATTAAATTTGACACTACCAAAATTAAAATTGAACTTTAAACTGTAAGCCAACTCAATGCCCCTTCCTCAAGGAGCTAAGTATATCCAGGACATATTTCGCATTCAGGTCTCAGCACCAAGGGAAGGAAGCAAAACAAAGATGGATGGTGAACCCCTGACCCACGCTGAAGGCTTTCTCTAAGAGGTGGGCTTTGCACAGCTGCCCCCCCCCAGCCAGGATGGTGCCTTCTTCTAGACATTTGTGACTACAGGACCCATCATTCCTAGCCATGGATCTGCCAGGAATGATGGAACAAGGTGAATGACGGTTGTGGTCCAAAACACAAGTTGAGACGGTTTTAAGGGAGGATTTGATGAAGGAAGCAGAGATATGTAAGGCGAGCAAGGGAGAATGGGCAGATATTTTTTTAAGGGGCAGGGAATTTTTGAGCAGGTGAAGCTGGTAGAAGAAGGAACAGGGTTAGAAGCTGGAGCATGAAGGGAAATAGAGGCAGGGTGTTGCGTTACACCAAAAAGACCACAGACATTCCTTTTAATCTTCTTAAACCCGCTCTATCCCTCTTAATCTCTCATCCTAGATTTCTAGCTGTCTTTTTGTTCCGAGTCATTCCCCCCCCCCCCCCCCACATTCACCAGGCTACTTTAAAGTGAGCGGATTTCTGAACTTCTCAGGCCCTGGCAGCTCATTTCCAAAGTTCACAATCACAAAGCATGTTTGAGCAGCTCTGCATCAAGGGAACGATGATCTGGGGAGGTAAATCTTCCCACGTCTCCTTCTCACGAGCAAAAATGTGTGCAACCGCACACATCACGCCCAGTTTTAGGACGGGCACTGCTTTATTTAAGAAGCTAAAGCACTGAATGGGTTCTCTGTGTCTTTCTTCACAATCCAGCAAGTCTTTCAGCACTTCCATTTTGTGTATACTTTCATCCTTAGAAGCCAACAACACTAGTGACACGGAGATGAGGGGAGCTTTCTTTCTCTCACTCACAGCTGGAGACGAGGTTGAAGGACCACAGATCATCTCCACCCTGTCATCCCCAGAGGCCTTGGGGCCCACCGTCCCCAATCCATGGGACCATTCAGGGATGATGGGCCGGGTAGTTTGATGCAACGTGCAGTTGAGGGTCTTGTCCGTGGTTCCCCACCTTAGGTGGAGTCCTCCTGCATTTATATTCAGCCGGGGGCTTTCCCTATGAAGCTGGCCGGCTCTGTGCATAAATCGACACACACACCCCTCCATGGCTTAGAAACCAAACCAAGCCCAAACTCTTGGCTCCTGAGGTCGATTCCAACCTGCTCATTTCGTTCCACAGGCGGCGGCCAAGAATAACTACAGAATAAACACTTTTCAATTATGCAGCAATCACAGTGATGACCCAGAGCTATTCAAGGTGATTGAAGAAATGAGAGAGAGAGAGAGAGAACGGTGGGGGGGGGGGGGGAAGCTGCAGGCCAAAACCAGGGAAGGAAACCGAGGTCCCCCAAGCTTGGGGAGCCGGGATCAAAGAGTATAAGGCGGTGACAGCAGAGGGGAGAGGCACCTCCGGGCCTCCTGAGCCTGGGAGCCAAGGTGGGCGGATCAGGCCTGCTATGGGGCACACAGGAGCTGCGAGGGCCCGGCTGCTCACACCAGGGCAACAGGATGGGTTGAGTCAGCTCGTCTTGGGTGGGGTGAAATTCAGCTTTGGAGCCACGAAGGCAATTTGGTGGCCACCAGCCCCCCCTGGATGACTCTTATTCTGTCCAAAACTACGGTTCCCCAAAGCCTCCGGGAGTCACATCTCACCTTTTAAATAGGGCCCGGCACCCTTGAACACACCCACCCCAAAAGTGTACGTTTCAAAAGTGGGAGTGAAAACCATTGCTGTCCCCATTGCTTGTGTTTCGGGGCTGCCTGAGCATCCCCTGAAGTTTCCTGGGGCAGAACAACCACTCGGTCAGGTGATGCTTTGGCAGCAACACCCTTCCGAGACCCGCACATCGATTACACATTTCGAGTCCAAAACACCGAGGATGGACATTGTCCCCTTCGTTGGCACGTTGGGGTAACGCTTCATGCCTCTGATGATAAAGCAAACGTCCACGAAAGATTTAAAAGGCCACATGATTCTGATGTCTGAAGAACTGGACAGTGTTGCACGAAAGCTGACATTAAAAGATAGCAGTTAGTCATTAAGATGCTGCAGCGTCTTCTTCTTTTCTGCTTTGGTTTTGTTTTCTGTCTCTTGCTGGCACGATTCTTTATCTCCTCACCAGCAGCCCCTGCGACCCCACTCGCTTGATCGTGTTGTCTTGGATCGTGATGACCCACCACTAGACAACCCATCTGTGTACAAGGCAGCTTCTGGGATCCCCTGTGGCTCCCCGTATAAAACTCTGTGCTTAACTTCCTTTGCAGCACAGGGACTAGAAACATGCACTAAGGAGGAAAAAGTATAAACTACAAAGGCAACCATGTTGACCGGTTTCAGCAATAACAAAAACAGGGCAAAATCAAACACAAAAACATGGTTCAGACAAACAAAGCCAACTGTTGCCTACACTGTGTATGTTTTACTCTATGTATCCAGACATTTCACGCCACATGTCTGAAAAAAGCCACCCACAACATCTCACACTGCAATAAATGCGACTCTCTTAAAGATGGCACGGTACTTTCGTTTTCCCTTCGTTTTGGGGCATTGACACTTTTTTCCTGCCACTGAGTTAAATCGGCCCGAGGGCTCCCCAAGGCATGGCTCCCGGCTGAAACTCAAGCCTGCAGCCATTCTGTCTTCTCCTTCTTAGCAGATGTTGTTGTTGAAAGAGCGGGGGGGGGGGGGGGGGGAGGGAAATGGCAGAAGCAGAGAGAGAATCAGGAAAGGTCACAAAGGAAAGGCCGCTGCCTCTGCACCCCATAAAATGACGTGACCGTGGCAGGGAAATGAGGACCTAAAAGCCCCATCTGGTAATGCTTCCAGGCACCAAACACCCTGCCCGGTTTGTAAATTATTTTAGACCATACCGAAATGCTTCGGGTGAGCTCCTGAGCTGACTGCAGGCGACTCTCACTCATTAATCCCAAGAGCGGGTGCTCCAGCCGGCCGCCAGTTTCCATGGGCACTATTCATGTACATCATGTGCCGCTACCATGACGCCCAGCCTGGGCACCCCCAGACAAGATGGCACCAAGCGGGGAGACGCTATGTGATGAACTGCAAATCCACCCTTCGAGAAGGCCACAAATTCGTAGTTCACATGCCTCCTCCGCCCTTTCCTATATTTTATTCCTTCTTCCCTAAACAGAAAAATCCTAAAGGATTCAGGGTCTGGTGGGAGTGGCTGGGGATTGACCACAGTTACTAGAGTTCCCAATGATCTTTCCTCACTTCTACGAACTTTAGGGAATCGTCCCGATGGGGAGAGATGTCAGTCAGGAAAATGGGCTGCCCGAGAGAATAGGGGATGCTCTTTTGCTGGGGAATTTTAAAAAGAGGTTCCGTGACCGTCCATCAGAGATGTTTGAGGGCTGGGTTCGTGCATTGGCAAGGGGTGATCCTTTTTGGAGAAGGACCCTTCTAACCCTATGATTCTGTGATTCACGACCAGCTCTTTGGAAACTATGGCATCTGCTATTGTATTGCCTGCAGTAACACCAACTCGTCCAACTTAGGAGACACTGAAAAAGCACCAGGGAGCCCCAAATAATAATAATAAAAAGCAACCCATCAATAAACAGGTCTTAGTCAAAAGAGGAGACAGAGCGGCTCCCAGCTTGGCAGGGCCGGCCCTTCCATCAAGGGGATGAGACGTTTGGCCCGCCGGCAGCCCATCCCACTGGGAGCTTCCCAACTCAGCGACAAGACAAGGAAGAGGGGAAGATCCGAGGAGGGCCTGGCAGAGAGGAGGGAAGAGAAGGGAACGGACATTTAGCACCCAGATCCTAAGGACAGATCGAGCTGCTGCCATGCCATGCTTTCCTGCGGGCAGCTAAGATGCACAACATGGGTAGGTTACCAAACCACAAGAATTTTGCCAGGAATTTTTCCCCAGCTGCTTTCTCCCCTTCAGGGCACCCCCCCCCCCTTGCCACGGCCAAGCCTGCTCTGCCCAGAGAGTGCAGCTGCTCAAAGGGAGACCAAGGCCAACCTCTGGGCAAAACCCAGCTCTCCTGGCGAGCAGTAAGGGGGCTCTTCCACGCCTGCGTTATTCACTCCCATCCGGGCAGAACAGCAACAGCGTCTCAGGAAGAAGGTTTCAGGAGGCCCACAACAGGTCACGGGAGTGTGTCTCCAAGCCAGCGGGGGCAGCCAGAAACAGATCAATTGCTGCATCCCATCTCACACACACACCAGACCTGCCGAGGAGCACCCGGGGTCAGATGGGCCCACCTCCTTCTCCGGCGACACCACCTGGGCTGAACCCCTTCTTCAGCAGCCACAGAGAGGAGGAGCCGGGACCTCCTTCCTGTTAGTGCGTCAAGACCCAAGACATTTTTCTGCCTGAGGCTGCCAAGGAGCTAACCCCCCCCCCCAAACAAAAGTCAAAGTGCCGCTAAAACCAGCCGAATTATTTGGGCACAGAGGTGACAGTGCCACCTACGTCCCTCTCTCCCCATCCCCGGGCAACAGAGAGGGAAGCATTGAGATCTTCCAACGCAGCCACCTGCCTACGTCCAAATCTGCTTCACCCCGGTGAACGGCAGGGCCGGCCGGGGCTGGCCAGCGCCATACGGGGAACCCTCCATCCTCTCAGGAGCCCAGCCCGTAGGCACCTGCGATGCCCTCCAAAGCCCTCTCCAGGCATTCACTGTTCAAAGCACCAGAGGGGCAGCACTGAATCCAGGGCCGTCCCAACACATTTTGCTGCCTGAGGCAGGGGAAAAAAACACCCAGGCAACCCTCCCCCACGCCCCCCCCCCTCAGGAAATCAAGGTGCCCCATAGGGAAAGAGGGCCAAGTTCTTCTGGCAGGTCACGTTGAAAACCCCGTCAGCTCCTCTCCCTCTCCTGGAGGCGGTGGGGGAAGGAGTCCTTAAGCAACCACAGTCATACCCAGTTCAGTCTCAAGCCCTGTATTGCCCTTCCAGGCGCCGTCCCCCGGTTCTCTGCTGCCTAGGGCAGCCAGCCAGCCGCCTTGCTCCGCTTTAGGGAACGGCCGGCCCTGAGGAGGCCAACCTGCGCTCGCCCGGCCTCTGCCACAGGCCAGCAGCGGCTCTGGCAGTGCCTTAGGGGCTACCGAGATAGACTGCCTTGCAACCGGGAGGCTCGAGGGAGCCCTCCTCCGCGCTTTCCCAGGGACGACCCTCCCTCTCCTCCCAGCCCGGCTTCGCCAGGCGAAGAGCGAGCCAGCGGGCCACCCCCCCCCCCCACGAGAGCCCTGGCGCCCAGCCCGGCCGCGCTAGCCTATGCCTGCCCCTGGAGGCTCGTCGAGGGGCACCGACCTGGTGGTGGGTCTCCTTCTCCACGTTGACGCCGTTGACCTCGACGACGCGGTCGCCGGCGCGCAGCCCGGCCGCCTCGGCCGGCGAGTCCGGCTCCACTTTGCGGATGAACTGCCCGCTCTTGCCCTTCTCGCCGTGCAGGTGGAAGCCGTAGCCGTTCTCGCCCTTGCGCATCGGGCAGAGGCGCGGCCGGCGGCGCGACAGGCTCCCGGAGCCCCCGCCGGCCGCCCCCGGGCCCGATCCGGCCTCCTGCTCCTTGGCCATGACCGGCAGCAGCGCCGGGCCCGCCTGCTCGCCTGCCTGCCTTGCCTGCCTGCCTGCGCGCTGCGGCGCCCGGAGCGCTTCCGACGGCCGGCCACCGCCAGAGCCAGAGCCAGAGCCAGGGAGGGAGCGAGCGAGCGAGGGAGGCCGGCCCCGAGGCGGTGCCAGCCGGGCTGAGCCCCAGCCTCCGCCTCCTTCTCCTCCTCCTCCGCCTCCCTCGCCAGCCTACCCGCCGGAATCTTCCAGCGCTGTGGAGCTTCTTTTTTTGGGGGGGGGGGGAGAGGTTAGGGGTCCCCCCCTCTTTTCCTCTTCTCCTCTCCCGCCCCCTTCCTCTTGGAGGGAGGTCTCGGGTGACGGGGCGCCGGCCGGGAAGAAGGTCTTCCCTTCCCCGCCTTTCCTTTCCGCGCGCCGGCGGAGGGAGGCCAAAGGGGA
Organism: Intellagama lesueurii; assembly: GCA_037013535.1. Classification (NCBI taxonomy): domain Eukaryota; kingdom Metazoa; phylum Chordata; class Lepidosauria; order Squamata; family Agamidae; genus Intellagama; species Intellagama lesueurii. The sequence goes on from JBAJHW010000012.1 coordinate 1,603,887, forward strand.
AGGGGCTTGGTGGGAGGGAAGAGGGACCGCGCCGGAGGCGGAGAGCCCCAGGGTCTCTCGAAAGCCGGCCGCTGCGGTGCCAAGGGGGCGGGGGCGGGGGAAGAGAAAGAAGCAGCAGCGTGTCTCTGGGCATGGACAGAGCGCTCCTCCATCTCCATGCTGCCTTTCGGGTCTAAGACGAGCCAGGGCGGTGGAGGGGTTGAAGGGGAACGACCAGGGCGCCAATTCCCACCTGAGGGTGACCGCAGGTGCCAGCTCCCAGCCTGTCCTACCTGTCAGGGTTGTTGGGAAGGTTCCCTGGGGAAGGGAAAGAGCCCTTTAGTCTGTCCCCCAGAGCCCTTTAGGGGAAAAGGGCTGTAAAACCATGAAAGCTCCTCTGAAATGAGCCTGCTGGACTTCGATCCTCCTACCTGCCTCTGGTTTCGTTCTTGCTGTTTATTTCTGCCCAGCGTCTCCTTCTATCGGCACAAGGTGGTCTCCGTGGCTCTCTTCCTCCACCCATGATGCCCACCCCCACCCCCCGGGACAGGCCCCTGTTCCCCTGGTTGGGGGGTCATAGGTCAGGGTGGATTTGCAACCAGGGCTCCGACCGTCCAGTCCACCACTCTGAGGGCCCCCACACTATGTGAGCTCCAGTTCCTTAGAGCAAAAAATCAAATCTTAAATGTGTAATGAAACAGATAAAAACTGGCTGTGAAAACAGTGTGTGTGTGTGTGTGTGTTTCACTCTGTACACCATAATCTTCCTCCTCTCTCCCAGTTGGGCTAAACTAAGGTACATAATAAGAATCTGACAACCGCAGAGCTGGAAGGGACCCTGTGGATCATCCAGTCCAGCCCTGGTCAAGGAGGCCCGGGGAGGGGGGGAAATTCGAACTCCCAACCTCTGTCTCCACAGCTATAGACCTAACCCCATGAGCTACCCAGCAGTTCTACATGAGGCCACCAATCAGGGAGACACCCCGGTTTTGCCCATGGGGCACAAGCTACCACGTAGTTCTCCCACGCAAGACGAACACATTTGTGCAGGAGAGTTTCCTGCTGGCTGGTGCCTCCTTCTTGGCGAGTAAGTAGCCAGTCTCCAGTCACCTTGACCTTACACTCAGCATCTACCAGCCCTCCTTCCAAATTTTGCTCAAGTAGGTGTGAAGGGTTTTGAGCATCCAGCCCCTTTTCTGTATTCCTGCTTGTGGGGAGAGTTGCCTGCAGAGACCTGCTTTTGTTCACCCATGGAACACAATAGCAGCAAAATTAAGGCTTCGGCGACAGTTCCTGCTGCTTTTTGCCTTTTCGGGCAGAGTGCCTTTGATTCCGAGAAAATGAACAGCACTCTCCTTTCGGAAAAATGTGCAAAGCAGAAAAGGTAGGGGTGTGTACGTATCTCTCTCTCTCTCTCTCTGTGTGTGTTACTTCTGTAATTGTTTTTCCAGATTCCGGAGGCAGCTTTCCTCGCCACTTGCTGCTGTGAGGCAAAGAAGGTGATTCAGGGCTAATTTCACATCAGCCCCCTAGAAACCAACAAGGTTTGCCATTGGGGATCTAGCCCCCGGCTGCATCTGGGAGGCAGCAGCTGCTCACCCCCCCCCCCCCGATCTACAGGGACAGGCGGTGGCTCTCCAAGCACCTGGATTGGAAAGGAATTTCTTTGCCAGCCCTATCCACAGAGGTCAGAAATCGAACTCGAGACCTTTCGCATGCAGAGCAGGTGCTCTATGATGGGACTACTCTCTGGGCCCAAAGAAGGTCAAGGAAACCTTAATAATAGCAATGATCAGGACCATTCTGGCTTTTGGCAGCCCTTTTCAGAGTTTTCCAGGTAGAAAGTACTCTAAAGCCGTTTCCCCTTCCCTTCTTCTGGGGGTAGCCCTGGGACTGCGCAGCTTGCTCAAGGCCACCCAGGCTGGCTCTTCTCCCAGGAATCAAAGTAGTGAATCGAACTCCCAACCTCTGGCTCCACAGCCAGAGACCTCAACCACTGAGCTCTCCAGTCAGCTCCGTACCCGTGTTCACTTTAAATCCTGGACCAAGGATGTAGCAAAGTGGAGATCCATATATGGACCAAGAACTTCAGTAAAAGAAAAAAACCACACCTTCCCTTCCTTCTCCTTTTTCCAAAGCCTCTAAGGCTCACCTGGAAAGGAAGTCCGAAGACCTAGCCGTTAGTCCCTGTGCCTTTTTAGAAGGTATTTCCCTTCGGGGCTTCCTGAGTTCAGGGCTCCGCTCTTTCACAGGCCTCTCCATCCTTTTTGGAATTAGCTCAGCTCAGGTTTACGTTCCCGGTGTGGCGATCACGGGTTGAGCTTTCACACTTTTTAACGTAGCCCAAGACCACGGCGGAAAATGGCAAGCTCAAGCCATTTCTCCTGGGAAAAGTACCTAAACTTTACACAAACTTTACGGGCTCCCTTTTGAAGGATGGGGAAACCATTTGGCGTGTTCACCACAATAGTTGCAAGGAAACAAAGGCAACCTTGGCCCAACCTGTACGTTCCTCTCTTAGTATGCCCAGAGGCAAATGTGAAAATATGGAATTTCTAGGGCAGCTTCTGTAGGGCCATCCAGGTTAATTTTTTCTCACTACCCTTGGGAGACTTTCGGACATTATGATCTTTGCTGGAGGCTGCTTTTTGCCCGGCTCTGATACCTGATTATGCTTCCACATGACGTGCACTTGATTTCACCTTTCCTTCGCCGGATGCCATTATTATTCCAAAATGCACGGGATGTGTAAAGTGGTGACCTCGTGGCTGTGGGTTCAAGTCCTCGGTTGTAAGGATAATAATGGGTGGGAGAGAAATCTGGAGCTCCTTCGAGGAAGAAAAGTTAAATATCAATGTGGTCCTTAGAAGTCCTCTCTGCAGTTGTGTGTACTATTCGGTTCGTTCGGGCTGCCAAACCAGGGAACCTACGAGGTTAAGTTGCAAAGCCTGCAATTTCTTTGAATTTGGCTATTGAGTTTTTACTCTTTTCACAGAGTGCTCTGCATTTCTTGACAGTCTCCCAGGCTGTGTGAGGATCCCGATGCCAGGCGGCTGTGTTGTGCTGAGCCACTGAGCGCCCTTCATTTTGGAAGCATCATCCTTTCCCTCCTGCTAGCTGATGGCCCCAGGGCAAAACAGGACCCTCCGTCTGAAAGTGAATCCTGTGGCCATCTCAGCAACTACACAGGGGCTGCCCAAGACTCCCCCTCTGGGCACCATGGCAGCCCAAAAGAAAAACACCAGTGCCCCCTGCCGACCATACGGCTGACGTTTTCCTCCGGGTCCCCCCCCCCCCCATGGCTGCTGCTATTCAGATGCTTTGGACTGCAACTCCCAGCGTTCCCAGCCAATGGCCCTGCTAGGGCTGGGACCCATGGGATCTGAAGTCCAAAACATCTGGAGGATGGCCTGCTCCATTCCCAACCTTATACTCCCCGCCTGATAAATGAATGAACATTAAAATACCTTACCGTGCCAATCTATAACACATCGATCTTCCTTCTTTTTTGGATGACAAGTCCCAGTCTCCCCAAGGCAGCATTGCGAGCCAGGGGTGCTAGGCAGTGAATGCCCCTCCCCAAAATAGCTTCCGATCTCTGGCTACAAATCCCAGGTGTTAATGTAACGAGACAGGTTAAAAGAATTTCAGTGCCCATTCTTTTCTCAGCTGCTGACTCGAAGTGCTTCAACTCTTGGTGGTGTTATCCTGGCCTTTTGGCTTTTGGTTACTACAGCAGAGAGGAACCTCTGGACCACGGGCTGGTTGCACCCCACACAGCCTTCACATCCAGGCTGAGCTTGCCTGGACGTCATGCTTCCTGGGCAGAGTCTAGGCAGGCTGGAAGAAAGGGAGAAATGTTCCGGTCTAGCTAAGGAAGACCAGAATCAGGGAGAAAACAAAGTCCTAGCAATCAATGACTGACCAGAGAGCCCCATCAATCAGGTGAAGGAGACTCAGAGCCAAAGTCCAAGAGCAAACCAATGGTCAAGTCAGTCTAATAGACACAGGAAAAAACCAAGGAGAGCCCAAGAAGCCAGTCTAAACATTAGATGTCCATAGGGAGTCGACAGCAAGAGTCAGGAAATACAGAAGGCAAGAAGAAGAAAAAGAGAAAACATCCAAGTCCCACCTTAAAGATTATATAGTTGATGTCTCAGAGTGAGTTATTGAGACTGTAAGTGCCAGTTAATGAAAAAAAGGTGAACTAATCTGGGAAACACGAAGCTAGTCGGCTTGGTAGAATCCCTGGGCTTCTGCTGCTCAGTCAGAGGAATTTAACCAGAAATTCAAAACTCTGCTACCACCAAAACAAGCCGCATTCATTGGAGTTGCCTGCTGGCCCATGGATGTTTTCTTGCGTAACACTGGAGAGGATTCAAATCTGGAAGGCCGGCTCTCAAGAGGAGCATTTGCTGAATCGCTGGATGTGTGCCTGCTTGTGTGCATTAAAATAAAGACATCGAGGATCCGAGAGGGGGGGCTGGTGTCCCTCCTTTGTGTAACCCCCCCCCCCTTGATACCTACTTTGAAAACCTCTCAGAGGTTTACCCCACCTCTTTCCACTCCTAAACCTCTTTAAAGCCTTTAAAGATCCATGACTCTACCTTTTGGCTTTGTGGCATCCATTCCTGGGGGCAGGGAAAGGTGCCGGATCATCCAGCTACTGTCCCGAGAAAAAGTGGAGCTTCGGACCACCTTCAGACCTCTAAGCAGCCTTTCCCTCCTGAATGGCCCTGGCGTTTCTCTCTCCCTGTAATGGACACTCACCAGGGTCTCCTCTGCCAGCGACCGGGACGTTAAGGCAGCATTTAAGCCTCTCGGGTCGCTTTCCACCGGTCTCTTCTGCGTGTCCCACCTTGTCTCTTCGGACGAGGGCTGGGGTTTGATCTCTCTTCCCTCGCCAGGCAGCCGTCGGGGCTCTGAGAGGCAGGTCGGCAAGACAAATAGAGGCAAGTCCTTCATGCCCAGAGACTAATGGGTTTGTTCCAAGCGGAGTCCCTCTCAGCCGGCTGTCAAGGGTCATTCATGGCAGCAGCCAGAAGCTTCTGGGAAGAGGGAGCAGGGTGGCTGGCTGGGATTGAGTGTCCGGGTGGTACGGCTGAGCTGAACAAGAGGTGGTTGAGCCGCGCCTGGGGTTCAAAGCGAAGGCCATGGCCCAGAGAGAGCCTGGGGTGGCGTTCTGGAGCGAGCCGATTAGGGGCTCAGAGGGCCGGGGGCAAAGAACAGGGGCCAGAGGAGATGAAAGACCTCTGTCCCTCCAGAACCCAAGCTCGCCTCATCTCACGCCTTCCAAAGGAGCTCGTGTTTGTGTCGGGGTTGGTCATCGGGAAGGTGACCGGACTTCTTTTCCGAGTCTGAGTTCTCAGGCGCAGAGTCAGGAAGGAAGGAATGGCATGCCTAGAGGGAAAACTACGGATGGGGTTGAAACATGCTCAAGGGTGTTGTGGAAAAGCAGGCGGTCTTTCTCCAGAAGAGTGTGATAGGCCTGGATCCTCATGTATTTTAATTTTGTCCATGGTGGTGCTGGCCATGCTACGGAGATCCAGACTACAGGCGCCTTGTAGGCTTTCCTACCTCACAGGGCTGGCGGTACAGATAAATCATTTGTCCCTGTTGGTATAAGGCAGTTATAACCTATAACCGCCCAGAGTAGACCTTTGGTCTAGATGGGTGGGATAGAAAATGTAATAAATAAATAAATAAATAAATAAATAAATAAATAACACAGATATTTTTTCATGTGGGTGTGAATTGGACCATTAATAAATGAATGGTTGTGCTCTGTTGTTTTAAATGTGTTTTAGTATTGATTTTATTTTGAATGTACTACTTGCTTAATCCTTTTTTAAAATATTTGTATACCTCCTGGTTTTAGCTTCTACATATTGTCTTTTTAATGATTTAAGCCGCCTTGGCTTCTTTTTAAGAAGAAAGGTGGGATTAAAATATTTTAAACAAACCAACAAACAAATGGGAGAGCTTCATCGATCTAGAGGTGGTCCTGATGAATAGCATACATGCCAGAGAAGGAAACAAGAGGGACCCCAACTTCTTGAGAGGAAGGGGCTCAGATCTTACTCCAGAGAAGCCCTGCTGGTTGAGATTCATCTGGATTTCATAAATAGCATTGAATGGACACAGGCTTGCTTGGGGAACCTGGGGACCGACAATTAAAAAAAAAAAGCAAAGCCTAATTTATTAAAGCCCGCAACTTCCAAGTGCAAAGAAACTTAATTTGTGCAAGGACGTGTGTGTTTGTGTGTGTGTGTGTGCGTGAGAGAGAAGAGATGGAAATTCACAGAGGTTGGTCTGGATCCAGTTCTACACAGAGAATGCTTGTAAATATTACTGTGTCTTCTCTTGCAGCTGAGGCCAACATCCTGGGAGGGATGCTCAGCGGCCATCTTTCGCCCAGATGCTGCTCTCCCTGACAGGCTTCTTTCCCTTCCAACAGCATCCTGAAGTTGTCCGGAAGCTTTCCTTGTGTGAAGGGATCATCTTGCTTGGCAAAGATGATCAGATCCCAGATGTGGGCTAGATTACTGTAGCACCTGCTGCCTGGGATAGCCCTTGAAGGGCTGGAGACATGGAGTGCAGATCTCCAGGTCTTGTGAGACCTCCCAACAACATTTCTCCCTCTAGGCTAAGCGGGTTGGGGCCGATGGGTATTGTAAGTCCACGCTCTATCCTTCACTGCTTTATTGGAAGTCTGTATTATTATCCCCTTCCAGAGTTCGGAAACACTATTGTCTGGACTACGTCTCCCAGAATCCTACTCCCTCTGGGATCTGTAGTCCAAAAAAGGAACTTCTCAGCACTTTGGTGATTCCTTATAAGCAGCATGGATATTTCTAGTCAATCTCCAGTCTGCAGATCTACCTTTATGAGCTATTAAAGGCGATCATGCCCTAGCGAGACAGACCAAAGGCACCAATCCATCAATTAATTTATTTTTAAAGAAGTACGTTGGGTGTGTCGTGCACATGCATCTTTGATATGGATTAATTTATTAATCATAGGGCTACAATGACCATCTTGCAGAAGATCCAAGGAGTTTATCATTTCCCTTATTAAACTCTGATTTCCTTAAACAACCTAGTTTTTTTAAAAAAAAACAAACAAACGAAAGGGCAGGAACGTTTTCTGCAGAACGTTCCAAGAATTAAGAGAAGATACGGGTGGAAAAACTGTCTTTCTGGAGCACACCAAGGCTTGGTAGTAAAGCACCACTCTCCTATCAAGGAGGACTCTAAGCATCAGGAGGAAGCAAGCTGTACTCCTTAAGACCTACATTTAAGACAAAATGTACCTGTTCGTCTTAAAGATCCCACTCTCTGTCCTTCACCTCAAAATTGCCTTCTCTTGCTGTTTCATCGCTTCCCACAGCCTCTGTATATGGAGATTTGCCTGGCTAGCTGCCACAAAAATGTTGCAGCGCATCCTACACCCTATGCTTGGTGCATATCTAGGTTCTTACAATCAGCCCTCGCCTGCTTTCAGGATCCTCCACTATCCCATTCACCCCTCTGTTCACCCCCTTTTAAAATTTTCAAATATCAAAAAAACATTCTTTGGTTACTAAGCCCAATCAGTTTTCATTCCGTGGTGTCTTTTTTTGTGTGCGAGGGTGTCTCTCTCACACTCTCGTCTCCTGCAAACCTTGGGTTTCCCCCTGGGCAGAACGAATACCTCCCTCTTTGACTCCACTCCTGCCAGCACCGGCGACTGCTGGAGAGAAAGCAGTCTCTTCTCACCCACCTCGGTTAGACAAGAAGCCACCTCGTTCCGATGATTAAATTTTGTTTTTTTAATTCGCACAGCATCCCACGCGGGGGGGAGACGAATAACATTAGACCGCAAATAACCCATTGTTGCCATCAGAAATAATAATGACTATAATTTATTCTTAGTTCCTCTCATTCCCCAAGATGAGATCGCAAAGTTAAAAAACAAACAAACACAGAGAGAGACACACGAGAACCTGCCGCCCTCTCCCCCCAACAGTTTGAGGGGGGAGAAAGAAAAGAAATCAAAGGACTTGCACCCGGGGCCCCATTCCCTGGAGCACCGTATGAAGAAGGCGCCCTTGTGAGAGGAGGGGGTCTCGCACTCAGCGCCCGTCCTGGGGAGGCACCAGTGGTGAAGAGGCATGGTTCCGAAGAGGTGGGCAAGTCACGCTGAATTTATTCCACTCTCAGGGCCTGGAAACAGTTTCCGCGTCGTCCGACAACCTTCGTTCGGCAGGACGCCTCCCTTCCCTCCGAGTTCAGATCGCCAGCTCAGCAACGCTGAAAAGAGAAGCAGGGCCATTTTTCTTTTTAACCGTCCGTCCTGTGCCTTTTTCTATGTCTTCTTTGGGCTCACTTTCCCCCATCAGTAAAACAGGTTATTGTCCCCTAAATGTTTAAGAACCACAAGGCTTCTACTCAAAAATAACAGGAATATAAGAAGGATCCCCTTATCCACCGGATTGGGATTCGCTTATCCATGGTCCAAAAATATTAAAAGAAAAATCCAAGAAATATAAATTTCTAAAGATGAAGTTACCAGAACTGGCCACTAGAAGGAGTCAGAGACCATGCTAGGTAGAGCATTCACTATTAAAATAGTGTTCACTATTATCCACGTTTTTCAGCATCCACAGGGGGATTGGAACCGACCCACTGCAGATATTGGGGGGGGGGTGTCCTACTGTAACTGCAAAGCTGGAAGGGGCCCTGTGGATCATCCAGTCCAGCCCCTGTCAAGGAGGCACCATGGGGAATCGAACTCCCAACCTCTGGCTCCGCAGCAGAGACCTCAACCCCTGAGCTATCCTATGTCATCTTACTTTTCACACACTCTTCCTTTGTATCCTTCCTGGTGTCTCAAAACTGTGTGTTTCTCAGTCTTCACCCCTTGCCAGCCAATGAGGTAGAACACACATTGCAACCACACCCAGGACGGACACTGGGTGTCATCCAAGGAGGGGGGGGGGCGGCTATGCTTGGCAGAAGCCTGAGGTCTTACAACAGTTCCTTCCACCCACAGGCATGGCTGTGGAGACAGGACAGGTCCCAGGACTACATCTCCCATCAGCTCTAATCCATATAGCTAGTGATGAGGAATGATGGGCATTGTGGTCAAAACGCCATGTGGAAAGATCCGCTGCCCAAAACTGGAAGTGGATTTTTAGCCCTCTTGGCTGCGTTTTTCACCTTTCCCCCTCTCCCAGGATCTCAGAAATGCCAGCTGCCTCGCTTCACCTAACATGCTGTTTTCTAGAGACCAAATCTTTCATAAACATGCTCTATACAAGACCCCTTGTCTGCCACAGAATCCAGTGAAACTCTAAAGCTTGCTTGCTTGAAGTAATTTCACCTCTTCAGTCTTATCCTGGCATTTGGACCATTGCCACACTCTCTAGTGTTTTATGACTAGTTTTAAGTCCTCAGGCCTGCTGTTTAATTTGGTTCTGACAAACCCATTGCCCAAGTATGGATTCTGTTTTTTTAAATAATTTTTATCCACCACCACCCAGCAAAAACGAAATCCACGTTGCTGCTGCAGTGATGTTTTTGATTACCGTAGGATCCCCGATCCATGGGAGTTCGATTCCAAGGACCGGTGGGGTGGATGCTGGAAAACCTGGATTACAGCAAACACTTACAAGGTCTTTGGCTCCCTCTAGCGGCCGGTTCTGGTAACTTCAACTTTTAAAATATACATTTCTAGAACTTCTCTTTTAATATTTTTACTATTTTCAGACCGTGGATGCGTGAATCAGCTACTGTATTTCGCTGCACACAAGTTCGTTATTCTCTTTTTCTGGCAGGGCAGAAAGTTGATTTCCAAGAAAGAAGGCGTACCAGCAAGACACACAACCCACGACACAAACACACACTCATTACCACACAACCCCTCCCAAAGACGGCTCTGGCCTTCCTCTTCCAGATGCCTGAAGGACACCAGCTTGAGAAGGCCCTCTCTCTTCATCCGTCGCCAGGAGAAGTTACATTTTTGCTTTTTAAGATAATGAACTGGTCAGTGTGGCTGGCGACTGTCGATCCGCCCGGTGGAGACTCTGCCAGGCTTTGGTGTTGATCCCCATCCCACCCAGAAGCATGGGCTGAGGAATGGGCGCAGGAAGCAGCCCGTCCGGTCAAGCGGCTAGTCCGCTTGAAGGAAGGCAACGCGAGGCTTACAAAGGGCGGCTACTTACTGTGCGCACTTTACCTGGCCGCCGCCGGCTCCTCTTCCTGGGGCCACCGGCCCTTCCCCACCGTCCTTTCCAGACCCTCCGGGGCCAGGGGGGGCGCCGTCGTGGCACCTCGGGGGGCAGAGGGCTGCCCAGGGGTCTTTCCTGGGGGGCCGGGGGGCGGGCGCAGGCCAGGCGCTCCCGCGGCTCCTGCTGCCGTCGGTGGGGCGACGGTCGGGGTCCCTCTTGGCCCGGCGGGGACCCCCGAGGGCGCCCCCCAAGCGGAGCGGCGGCAGAGGCTCCCAAGCGGTCCAGGCGGCGGCTCTCTCGCGCTGCAGCGGCCGGCCCCGGCCACCAGGGGGGGTCGGAGCGCTCCAGACGCCCGCCTCGGGCGTCGCCGTCGAGCTGGCGGCGCCACAGGTAAGGCGAGCGGCGGACGCCCATCAGGAGCCCCGAGGCGCGCCCCACCGTGTGGTACCGGGGGGCTGGCCACGTGTTTGTACCAGGCGCCGGCCGGGGGGGCGCCGGCCAGCAGGGCCAGCAGGGCCAGCAGCGCCCAAGAGCCCCCGCGCTCCGTCTTAGCACCATGCCGGCAGGCAGCGGTAGCACCGGGGCGAGCGCGTTCTTCTCCGACGGCTGGCTGGCTGGCTGGCTGAGCAGGATCCGGAGGGATCGGGCCGAGCTGCCGTCGGGGCTGAGCGAACAGCGGCCGGGGGCGCCTCCCTGGCTCCAAGGCGCGGCTCTTGGACGCGCAAGAGATGCTCCGCGTGGTGGATCGCTCGCTCCGTCTGTCTCTGCCTCCCTGGGCTGCCCCGACGTGGCTATAAACCCAGGCGAGGGGAGGGGCGCCCTCCCCCTCCCCTCGTGGCCTCCACCCCCTCTCCGCGAGGGGGAGGACAAGATCAGGAGCCCACGCGCGCACGCGAGAAGGAGCGCCCCCTGCACCGTCGCCCCCCCCCCCCGCCCAGCCCTCCAGAGGTAGAAACTCACCCCCCCCACCCCACCCCCGGCACCGCGCTCCCGGCAGCGCTCCAGCCGTGCCCGGCGTTGGAGAGCTGTACCGGTTGGATGCCCGCCTGTCGTCAGCTCCCTCCGGTGGCAAAGCCCAAGCGCCCGGGCGTTGGAGAAGGAGGCGAGGATGGTGGTCCTCATCAAGGGACATGATCCTTTTATAGCCCTGGGAGCCCTGGGTTGCCGGGGCGAGGCATTCCCCCCACCCCTCCATCAACCCAGCCTGTATTTCTTTGAAGCTGAAAATAACGGGGTGCAGCTTAAACCCAGTTAGGGGTTGTTTTGGTCCTTCATGCAGGCGACTGTGAAAAAGACAAGGCATCTGAAATGTTTTTGAGATGGTGTTAGTGACCGACCAGCACCCTGAAGAGCTGGGTTCAAATCCCCGCTCGACATGGAAATTCACTGGGGTGTGTGTGAGAGACAGTAGCATCGCCAGTCCTTAAATCTCATACATGCCTTGAAAATGCCTTACGTTGGATGGGATGGGATGACACGGAAGGACATTTGAAATGCAGGGGTACCCGAGGATGCTACAGAAGGCAGCTGACCAAGAAATGTCAAGGCAAGTGGATAAAGGACAAGAAATACGGACACTCCCAAAATGCAGAGAGCAGCAATAGTTTCATCACAGAAAGAAACCTCCAAAATACAGCTTGTTCCAGCTGATCCTTCAGGGAAAAGGAACCGGGAACGAGGTTCAGGAAGGGACTGAGCACCTGAGGCTGGTTCAGATGGACCAGAGTGTGCTTATTCAGAACTGCTGCAGCCAAAGACAGAAAGTATGGGATCCTGACGACGTTTGGCCTCTGGTAGGAGCAGAACCATGTCGTTTCTCAGGTCCAGCGTGAATCTTTGCCGCCACCAGCAAATGTGGCTCCCTCAATCTGAGAAAAATCTCCCCACTAGGGGGAAAAAAAGGAATCCATTCCATTCATCTTTGTCCCCATATATTAATGAGGTCCCCCCCCTAAGAAGTGGGGGGCTTGGGAATTGGCAGCTGGTGAACTTCACCGTGGCCCGTGCGTGGGCCGGCAGGACGAAGGAGGGAGGAGAATACACTTCAGCCCCTATCTCTGTAGAGAAGCACAATTATCCAACATCAAGCACGCTTGTTTTCCTGCGTGCAAGGCAGGGGGAAAGGAGACGGGTGAGAGGAGTCGACCCCAAGCCCAGCTTTGCCTCGAAGGAGCAGGAAAATGGAATAAATGTCGTGATTCAAGGTAAAATTAGCCTTCCGTTGAGGTCTCTAATGAGATTTTAAGTTGGCTGTGCGTAACCCAGAACGCCCCGCTCCCTCTGTGGAGGCAGGATCCTAGCAGAAGAGCAAACGGGCCCATCCCGCCTGCATTTGGGTCTGCTGGCTCCCCATTTAGCTTTACGATTTAAACACAGATGTTTAAATGGACATCTGAAAATATATTTTGCTGGCCAAGATCTGAGTGGCTGAACCAGCTCCTGCTTGGAGCTCCCTCTCCGAATTCAGTATCTTGGGATTTGCTTTTCAAATGTGGCTATGGGATCCGTCTTGTGGTGTAGGGGACAGAGCGACAGGCTGGGACTCAGGAGGCCTGGGTTCGAATCCCCTCTCAGCCATGGAAACTTGCTGGGGGTGTAGAGCTGGGAAATCCACTCCTTAAATGTCTCACTTACCTTGAAAGCCCAGTTAGGGTCGCTAGAAGTCAGTTCCGAGTGGACGGCAAGTCGCTAAGAAGCCTTGACCCAGCCAGTGCTTTGGACAACAATTCCCATCATCCCTTACTCTTAGACCCACATTCTAGACTTACACAGGGGGGAATGTTCACCAAGCCTTCTTCCGAGCCCTGTTGCGCATGGAGGGCCAGGTGCCAAAGGGTTGATGACTCTGCGCCCTGTCTACTAAAGTCATTTCCACCAAAACCTGTTCTGGGGCCACCACCAGTTGTGACAGACACGCTCACCAAACCATCGGGATTCTGTCTTTAAAAAAACAAACAAGCCATCAAATCCAATGGCAGCTCCCACGCCCTGTAGCATGGAGTTCCACAAGTTCGTTGCACCAGGCAGAAGGGAATACTTTCCTCTCTAGATGAAAATTTTTTTCCAGGCCTCTTTCTTGCTGTTGTTTTGTGCTGTCAAGTCACCCTCAATGTATCGCGACCCCATGAATGAGCGATCTCCAACATGTCCTGTTGTCAACAGCCCTGCTCAGCTCCTGTAACTCAAACTATGACTTCTTTTTAGGAGTTAATCCATCTCGTATTTGTGCTTCCTCTTTTCCTGCTGCCTTTCCCTAGCATGATGGTCTTTTCCAGAGAATCCTGCCTTCTCAAGATATGCCCAAAGTAGAACAGCCTCAGTTTGCCTCCAGAGAGAGTTCAGGCTTGATTTGCTCTAGGATCCACTTGGTCATCTTTCTGGCAGTCCAGGGGATCCATAAAGTTCTCCTCCGGCACCATGTGTCAAACAAATCAGTTTCCCCCCCTTTCATCTCACAGAGAGCTCTTACATTCTAAAACTATGACTGAAAAAACCATTTTAATTTTTTTACCCTGCTTGTAAATTCATAGAGAAGAGGTTTATGCCTGGGTGCTGGCTTGGTCTGCTGGTTTCTTTGCCCTTTTCTTAGTTTGTATTCGTCTGTTCCAAAACCCAGCAGCCTAAATGGTCCTTTACCAATCAGTCTGTAACTAAAGAAATTAAGGTCAACTATCAAGTCGAAAAAGGAAGGGGTTTTTTTTTTCGGTCTCTCTGCGCTCAGATCTAATTTTCAGTTTCATGTTTGCTGTTTTCAACCCCTCCAGGCTGGGAAAGTAGTAAAAGGGGCTATTAATCATCCAAAGGAAAAATCATCCTTTAAATTAAATTGTGACTTTCTCTAACACACCATCCAGTCTGCACTCAGGCCCCATGTGCAGGAAGAATGCTTATTTGTGAAATGTTTCCCTGTCTGTTGAGGGTTTTTTTTTTCCTCCCCCCAGAGCGCTGATGCTTGATGATAACCCTTGTCTAATTAGCCCCCTTCTTGGCAAATATGCAGGAGACAATTTGCTGTTGTGGTATTATTTCATGTGTGATTAAACAACGGAGGATTGACTCAGGTTTTGCTCATGCCGTGACAAAGGGGCACTTCACGTCTTCCATTCATCAGAAAAAAGGGAAAACAAGGGGAGTGTTATGGATCAAGATGATGGCGAAGCCAGGAGAGAGCGCTTGTCTGAACAGAGCCGAGGCCAAGAAGGCCGTTTTAGCTGGGGGCAGGAGCAATCATGCAGGCCCTACAGGTACTGTGTACAAATGAGAGAGGAAGCACCTTTTACCCATAATGCTGACCACCCTATGCTGCTCGGAGACATCATAAAAGCGGCAGCCATCCCCGCCTGCCCCTGTATTCAGTTTCCACCCCCGGCAGCCAACCTGCAGCTTTTCTCGGCCTCTTCCTTTCCTTTCTGCTAGAGAGGTACACCTGCCACGCAGACTGATGGATGGATCCTGGGCATTGTAGTCACAACTCCGCACAGCTCTATTTTCTGGCCCCTTCGGACCAAGCGCAGAAAGCTGCAGGCGCTGCCGCCGTCAATTTTGACTCGAATCGTCCTGGCGCAAGGAATGGGAAACCTTCAAAAAGCTTTCCATGAAATGCCCACGGGGAACTGTTGGGTGGTTTTCAAATCAGTTTTGGAGAATGTTTGCACCTTTCTTGCAAGCAGCATTTGGCCATTTTTGTGAAAAGTGCAGCCATGAAAAAGGCGGGTACCTGTTGCCATTTTAATAAACCCGGGTCTAGAGGTTCTGGAGGCATGCGGGTGGGGAAGCAGCTACATCCTGCCCATATTATAGGGTGCAGCTTTGAAGAAATTCTACACCTGGTGACCCCTTCCTGCTCTTCTTATGTTAAAAAGGATCTCACCTTTTCTGATTCTTTACACAAACAAAAAAATCCCATAGGTATAATCAAAAGACACCCAAAAGGCGTGGAGCTTTGAAGGACACGAGTGTCTGGAGGGAAAATGCTGCCATCTGATCCTCAGACAGGGCCTGCAGGCGTCATCTGAGCCATGACATGAGGACGCAGGCTGGTGTCTGCAAACGCCAGCCGAAAGTACATGGCTTTACTCCTGGATTCTACTTCGGATTTTTTTTTAGGACCCAGCCTGTTTTGGTGCTGTGGGTACCAGAGAGAGCCATGTTTTCAAAAACATGATTCGTACCAGCAGAGGAAGCTGATACAGAAAACCTTCCAGCTCTAGAGTTTAATTATATCTGCAGCTCAGGAGCCCTCCTGGATCTGAACCTGTTTTCAGAGACCCAGGTGGCAGTGGTGCCCCCGGACCGGTTTTTTACCAGCTTGGGTGGGTACAACAGCTGAGATCCGCTCCCGGGCAGGAAAGATCTAGGAGCTGGCAGCTTCCTGGTTTTATTGCGGCCACACTGTCTCTCCGGAGGGGCCCCTTTCGAAATGCATTTTGGGAACAGCAGCTGGCTCAGCCAGTGGTGAGGGTTTTAACTCGCGTTCGCTGGCTGGAGGAAGCAGCTTGGCGTGCTTTCTTTTCTGTCTGTTCGGGGAGGGGAGAAATGGGACACCCCCCCTCCCCAGTTGCTGCTGGACTGCGAGTCCCATCAGCCAGAGTCAGCAGGGCCCAAAGTGAGGGATAATGGGATTTGTAGTCCGCCAGCCATCTCGAGGGCCACGCCTTCGCCATCCTGGCCCTGCCTCCTTGTTTGCGTCTGGACCCAAATCAAAGTGTAGGCTTGGACACCTGGAAGGGCCCGTGACGCCACGTGGCCGAGCACTCTATCTGACAAAGACGGAGAGCAACTTCGAAGTTCAAAGTTTGTCCGTTCAACTTCAAAGTGTGTCTGTCCACACTCCTGTTGCTTTCCGTATGTGCCGGCCTCCTTCTCTGTTTGCATCCTTGGTCAACTGGCGGAAAGGCAGCCTATAAATAAAACAAATAATAAACAAATGCATTATCCGAACTAGTCTGTATGTGGCTGTTTTGCTCTTTTCCTTCTTGTTGGTTTTTCTTATTTTTATTTTTCAAATTCAAAATAATGAGCACACGGGGAGCTGGTAGCAATGCTCGGAATTTTTGCCAGAAACGACACGGATGAGGCCTGTCCGGCTTTGAGTTTGGTACTCAGAGACAGAAGAGTTGAGGTGGAGCCCTTGATCTCCCCAAAATAATATACAGGTGCCACTGGGATAAGATTCTCCATTAACAAGGCGCTCCTTATATTTATCTGGAGGGTGAACATCCCATGTGAACCTCCAGAGTGAGATGCTGGGCGGGCCACCCGGAAGGAAGGCAGTGGGTGAGTCTTGGCTCCCTCTCCATGCCCTCAGCCTCCACCTCCTTTGGGACTGTTTAGCACTGAGCAAAGATGACTCTTCCCACCCAGATGAGCCACAAGGATCCCAGAGACCTGGAGTGCGGAGGTGTGTTGAATTGGAGACCCCCCCCCCCCGCTCCAGGATGACACAAGCCACTGGTGGCACCCTTAATGAACAACCATTATTCAGCACTTTTTTGGTCCTCCTGAGTCAGAGCCTGCCTCTGACACCACCTTCCTTTGCTGTGCTGGATCGAGGGAAATTCATGAATAATGTATATTTTTAAGGCGAGTGTAACCTTGATTGTCATTTTTTTAAAATGCGTTTCCAGATCTCCCGAATATGAACTGTTACCAGGCATACATCCTAGCCTCATTCTTCTTCATAAACCAATTTAAAGCAAACTGCAAGGCTCAGAGCAAAATGCCTCATCATCTTACTGCTTTATTTTTCAAGGCAGAAAGGGCTTTTTTTGGGGCGGCTCCTTCCATCATCCTGAATTGGGAAGTTCTGCAAATCTTCCCAAATTGCCCTGCTAAAAGAATAAAAGATTGTGCTTAATGTCACATACTTAGTATAAGAAACCGGGTAGCTGCTTTCCTTCAAGCAGGAGATCCATTAGCACCGAGTTTAAAATACATAATTTGATTTCCCCCCCCTCCCGATTTCTTTTTCTTTTTTCATCTGCTTGGAGAACAGCGGCTTTTGCACAGCCATTTCTAACAATCATCGGAAGACTGTTTGTTTAAAAATCTTGGATATTACAAACAAAAGGCTCTCCGACAGGTAACGGGGACCCAAATTGTGAAGGGCTTTGTAGCTGATCATCAGAACCTTGAATCTGATCCAGGGTGCAACAGTTTTAGGCAAACCAGTTTTTCTGCTTTATCTTGTTTAGCCATCTGGTTATAGAGATTCAAGTCTGATTTTCATATTCTTATATTCGGATTCATGTAAACCGTGCTCATTTTACCTTGTGCTAAAATAGAAACAACTTTTTAAAAAAAGTTTTTAAAAACCGTAAATGTTAGGAAGAACATCTGGATAAGAGTTGTTCTGCTGAAGAAACAGGCTACATTGGAAGCGGTGGGCTCACCTCCATTGGAGGCTGGCTGGATCTCCTTCTGAAGCTGCCGTTGTATGACCCTATGACATATTTAGAAAATTGGACACATCTGCGAATATTTCCCCCTTACTCAGGGATTCCAGTTTTAAAAAGAACATTAAACATCTGCATGCTGCAGATAGAGGAAGGTCTCCATTCCATTTCTGCACCACCGTCCTGCATGCCTGTTCCCGGGAACAGACCTTGACTCAGAAACAGAAAAAAGTGAGGTGACTCAGTGACAAAGGAGGGGCGGGGGACAGAGGTGCCATCAGAGGGGAAAAACCCTGGAGAAAAATCTGTATTCTCATCCCCCTTTCAGCTGCATTGCTCTCCCAAACTGAATAAAGGCAAGTGCTTTCGGAAAAGGGCACATGAGCCAGGCCTGCTGGAAAAGTGAGGATGATGGAGTGAGGGAGGCAGGCAAGGGGATAGTATCGTGGGATATTTTATTTTCCCCCTGGAAATGTTTTCTGTATAGGGCTTAGGACTCCCTGTCCTCAAAGGCCACCCATTTAATGCCAGGATAAGAAGCACCAGCTGGAGTTTTCCCATTTGGCCAGGACTCTTAGCCGCAGGAAGTATCTCCCTGGGTCACAGGTGGGCTTTTACGGCCCTGGCTCTTCCCTGGCTGGCTGGATAGCTCGGTGAGTTGGGTATGGTGGAGAGAGTTGACTCCCCACCAGGCACCCCAGGAAGACAGCCAGCCTGTGTAGCCCTGGGGGCAAACGGCACAGTCGTCCCAGGGCACCCCTCCCAGAAGAAGGGAAGGGGAAACCATTTCTGAGTCCTCCTGACTTAGACCCTGAAGAAAAGGGTCACCATAAATTGAAATGGTGCAGTTCTGATCACTGCTCCACTGGCTGCTTCTTTCTCTGGCCAAAAAGAGGAAACAGCCGCTCCGGAAAATGGGTCCCCTGACAGCCCTACCTTCTCCTTCAACACCCCCAAATCCCGATTGTTAAAAATTAGGCATGGACTTCTGACCACTTCTGTTTTCACTCACCCTCTATCCCTTTAGCAAGATGTGAAGCCTACAGAGGGTTTGGGGGTGGTGGTGGCAGAATATTGGCCCCCAGACCTACGGAACTACCCAGGGGGGCAACGCTCTGTTTTCCTCCCCTGAAATTCACTGCGTTGTTTGTAGCTGCACACTTCATTCGTTCTCATCGTTTTAATGCTGGGGATGCTTTTACGGGCTTGCAAGATCACGTTAGGGTTCAATTTGGTTTTATCCACTTTCACCATTTTATGGGAATTGTAAGCTGCCTTGAGTGCTACTTTGCAGTAGAAAGGCTGGGTATAAATGTAAGAAATAAGTCAAATCAATAAACTTTGTCTCTCTGCCTGGAGACCCGAGGGCGGGGGGGGGGCTTCATGCTCTGAGACCAGGGTCAACCTGCACCCTGAAAAATTGGCAAACCTTTCTCCAGGTAGAGTCCTGAGTAGCTGGAAAAAACTCCAGAGGGTCCTTTTGTTCAGGGAGGCCGCAATGCTGGGAGGCATGGCCAGGCACCGGACCTCATCCAGTCCATGGGTGTGTGTGTGTGTGTGCATGTGCACGCGTGTGTGCGCTGAGATAATGGGGAAAGCCATCCCAGAGCAACTTGAGCCACGGCTAATGTCTGGACCACCCGCCAAAGTGACTCGGTAAAAGCACAGTTCTCTGCATCTCTCTGATGTGGACCAAATTTCATTATGCCGTGCTCTCAGGGTATGACATGCCTCATCATCCTTTGGGGAGGGAGGGAGGGAGGGAAGGAGGGAGGGGGGTCCTTACCTCAGGAGAGAATTGGGGGGGGGGGGGAAGAGAAGTTGTCCATTTATTAACTGAAAGCTGTTTCTTAACCCTGCTTCTAAGCCAAAAGGGTCTCTCTGCAGCTTAAATGTGACCAGTAGCAAACAGAAGGGTTTTGCCTGAAGGCTTGCAAAAAACAAAACAAAACAAAACAAAAAAAACCGACACAAAAGGAAGAAGGGAGGAGGAGGGAAGAGGGGGAAAAAATTAAAAAGCAAATTTGGGAGCCAGTTCTTCAAGCTGAAGAGACCATGTTAACGCTGAAGAGTTGGAGAGGAAACAGTGAAAAGAAAGTAAGTAGCCATAGGGAATTAACCTTCAGCCAAGCTATTAAGTCCCCATCACACACACACACCGTTTCCCATCTTGCACCCATGGTCTCCTCTTAGGAGGTAGGCATGCAGCCTGCTAACTAGGACTCATCGGGCGCGCCTAAGTCCTCTGCCCCAACTTCCGTTTAAGCACCAAGCCTGCTTAGTAAGGAATACCAACATACATCCTCCGGGTTCTGAATGGAAAATGAGGCGAGTCATCCTCTGGAGAGGGCATCGCCGAATCCTCGTTGGCTTTTACCTCGTGAACAACATGGAGCCAGGAAGGAGGATGATTCACACAACCAGTCATTAAACCATTTTCCGTAACCAAGTAGATTGTTCTGGAGGATGAGAGGTTGGTGGTGGCGGCAGGGTGAACAAACACCACTTTAAACTGTTTTTTTGTTCCTGCACTGTTCATTTGTGTTATGTTTCAAAGGTCTCTGCCCGGTGTTTTCAACAGCAACAAACGGCTGAGCCAATGAATGCATAAACGGCATTTTACTCTGCAAAGACTCACACAGCCACCTAAAAGCATACAAATATATACAAGAGGGACCCAGCAAAAATCCATTTCAACTCTTTTCCAAGCCTGTTCCAAGTTCATTTGACTTTTCCCTTCCTTTTTTCCCTTTCCCTTCTTCATAATCTGCTTTCTCAAGGCGGCCTGTTTCAGTTATGGAAAGTCAGCCGGTTTCCAGATGCTAAATGTTATGAGACACGTTGTTGAATGTCAACAACAACAACAGTATTGTTTTTGACCAAAGGCCTTTGCAATATGCGAAATAACGGGGGGGGGGGGGGAAATATCCAATTTAAAAACAGGTTATTATAATAACTCATTGAATGCTTCTTGTTGACTTTGATATTAAGTGAGGAAAACATTATGGGCTTGGAAGGAAACTCTGTCCTTACAGGCTGACCTCCGTGTTGGACAGACATGAGATTCAACTCAGACTTGCTTGCAAGGAAATGCTATTTTTAAATAGAAATATATCTCATATTTAACTTGTTGTGAGCATTTATAGAACAGATATACACCATCTTCTGCTACTTTAGATCCTTCATCAAAAATGTAATTCTTTTGCTAGGTACAGATTTCCTTCCTCCCCCCCACCCCCGACTAGGTAGCACCCTATATATAAACGACAGCTCCTTTGTAAAAAGAGATGATCAGGTGATCTGTTTTGCAACAGAAAACCAGAATATGGGGCAAGTGTTAACTGAAAAATGTACCGATCAATTACAGGCCCCTTGTTAGGAGAGCAGACATGGTATCGTCTCCTTTCATTAATTATAGGATCTCCTTTGATTAATTATGTCAAGTACAGAAAAAGCAGTCATTGTTTCTCCTCCATGCTTACTAATTTGTTGGAGAGCCCCTTAGGGTGGAATCGACAGATCAACGAACGATGTCATTTTTGTGACTGTTGTGTACAGTATTTGAGCAGGGTTTTTTTTAAAATGGTATTTGTTTCTTGGAAGATCTGCTTCATATGCCATCAGAAACAAATTTGTTAGAGAACAGAAGGCTTTCCAGTTTCCATTCGGCTCTCCAGTGGTATTTGACTGTGGTTTTGATCAATCAATCAATCCATGGTTTCTGTATCCGGTTCGCAGCTCGGGCCCTCCCTTGTTCCAACCGGGCTCTGCTGGGAGCAGACACCTCTGCTCCATCTTTTCACTGATTGGTTTGATCATGGACATATCCACAGACATATGCATAAGGATAGGATCACCGGATGGTCCTGATCCAAGTAGATCAGAGGCAGTGTGTGTAGAGTGGTTAGAGCGCCAGACTGGGAGAGACAGGTTCCAGCTGAAGCATGAAACTGGCCAGCCGAGTCCCTGCCACATCCACCAACCTCACAGGGCTGTCGTGACAAAACTGAAAAGAGCAATGCCACGTATTCTGCCTGGAGCTCGTTGGAGGGAAGATGGGACGAGATGGCTAATAAAATAATAAATATCAACAATATTGGCTGAGGGTAATGAGCTGGTTTCTGATTTCTAGTTCTAGGTGATGGCCACCCCAACGGGAAACATTTTGGGTGTGTGTGTGCGGAGAGCTCAGGGCAAAAGGTCATGATCCAGCAAAGCCGTGTGTGTGTGTGTGTGTGTGTGTGTGTGAGAGAGAGAGAGAGAGAGAGAGAGAGAGAGAGAGAGAGAGAGAAGCAGTAGAAATTCCATGTATCATCAAGGCAAAACAGCTGAGCAAAGTTCAGTTTTAGGGAAGGGAAGGAATTAAAAGTCTGGAAACCACAGCGAGGCGGGAAGCCAACCAAAACTGGGAAAAAAAAGAAGGGTGCAAAAGATTAAAATCTGTGCAAGCTTTCGAGAGAACATGATGGGAAAAAGCAAGCAGGGGGGAGGGCATGGGGACAGGGAGAGGCTAGAGAAGGTGCAAACTTCAGCTCGTGTTGGTACGGGAATGAATACAGCAGGGATGCTGACGGTGGTGGTGTTGGGGGTCTGCTCGGGTCACCCAGTGGTGTTCAGTCCCCACCTTAGACGACATGAGGCCCCACGGCAAACACCCGGGTAGCAAACGGCACCACAGACAGCTCCGCCAGGTGCTCCACCGGCTGATCCTAGAGATCAAGGGAGAAGCAGGCTCGGGTTCCTGGCCTTGGATTTCGCCTCCTTAGGTCAATGTGGATTTTAGTGCTTTGCCTTGATTTCACCCCGCGCCCCCCCTTGGACAATATGGCAGCCTTCAAAAAACTGGAGCCAAACCAGCGCGACCTCTAACGAGAGCGAGCGCTTCAGTGGTAAGCCTAGAGGGTCCCCTACCATGCTCTAGATTTGGGATACTTGCCTTGGCAAAGGGCTGGACTAGATGACCTTTAAGGCCCGCTTGGACATTTGCTGAAAATGGCCATCGGAGATGACCCTGTCCTTATAGGCAAAGCAGACCAGGAGAGTAGCACGGTGCTGAGGAGTAGCAATGACGGGTCAACGCCCAGGAAATGTTGAATTTCCCTGGTGAATGCCACTCCTTGACAGTAGGCTGTTCTCTTACGGACACCACGAGAAGGCACAGAATGGGCTCTCGGATGACTTAAAAACAGGCCGCAGTTCTGTCTGCTTGGTCTGATCACAGTGACAAACAGCAAAGCGTGTGTGTGTGTGTGCGCGCGCGGCCAGAGAAACTTCATTTATGATGATCTATGTACAATCCCCCCCTTCACAGGCATACATCACTTGAGTCTTGCGTAGTTTCACAGACAAGTGACACTTAAAATGCCCCGTTATAGTCAGTGGCTGCTGTCTCATTTCCACGCTAATTGCCCTGCCAAATTGGCCGGGTGCTTTTTCGACATGGAAAACAGTCGGGAAAGTATCATTCAGATGCCTGCGGGCGAGGGGGGGGGGATTGCAATTATGATCATGGAGTGCTTTGTGGAGTAATTATCACAAACACCTCCCCAAAGCTCTGCCCGAAGTACCTGCAAACGGTATCCACCCCCTTCGCTCTAGTGCGCCACGCTGTCCCTCCACTGGGTCCTTTTGAAGCACTTTCAAAGTATGATTTCATGTTTTGCTAAATATATGAGTTGCGAAAGTCTGCGTTTTCCCTCCTCTCCCTTTCACCTCACCCCCCCCCCCCAGGCCATGAAAACAGCCTCCGCTTTGTACAAGATGTGTCTCTGAATTATCCTCTAGTGGCTGTCCTTTGGTCCATACGAAGCGGGTTTCAATGGGGCGATAGCGCACCGTAGGACAAGTGCCAGAGGCTCAGTGGGGTGTAGGCGGTGGGGTGGGGGTGGGGTGGGCCAGAACATACCAGCCAGGGGCCGATCTTGGAAGTCAGGCAGCTCCCTTAGAACGGGCGGAACTGGAAGGGGACCCTCTGGATCATCCAGTCCAGCCCCTGTCCAGGAGGCCCCAGGGGGGAATTGAACTCCCAGCCTCAGACTCTCAAGCCCTTCTTAATAAGAATCTGAGCACTGCAAAGCTGGAAGGGGACCCTGTGGATCATCCAGTCCAGCCCCTGTTCTATTTCTTCTTCTTCTTTTTTTGTTTTTGTTTTGTTATGTCAAATTGTATTTGATTGGCTGTATTTATATGTTGTAAACCGCCGAGAGTGGCCCCGGCTAGATGGGCGGTATAAAAATGAAATGAAACGAAACAACAACAACAACAATATTTCCATCATTGCAGGGGGGATTATCTGAGGGCGTTTCCCTGCGGCTCCGCTCCCGTGGGGCGAAGAACAGGGGCTCTGTTGGAGACCAGCCCTCCCTCCTCTGCTGCCTTGGCTGGGCGGCGGGGCGAGGCGCGCCAGGTCTCCCCAGGAGCAAGCCCCCTTGCCCAAGCTGCCGGCCTCGGAGCCGAGCGCCGTTGGAGGAGAGAAGGAAGCAAGGAAGCGGGGGGGGGGGGGAAGGCCACTCCGAAGAGCCAGGAGGGACTACAACTCCCATCAGGCCGAGGGCAGGGATCGGGGATGATGGGCCGTGGGGCTGGAAAGACGGAGGGCCCCCGGGTACCTCTCTCCCTCCCTCCCTCTGTGCTCGCTTCCCTTCCCCGCCAGCAAATCTAAAAATGTTTGCAAACTCTGGTAGGGGAAAGGTGTGAGCAACAGAAAGATTGTAGCATAAAAAAGCAGACAGGAGCCGTATCCTAATATTATAGGCGCCGTGTAATAAATAGGTTTGTGTTGGAACATCCGTAACATATACAATGCGCCTGTATTGTGATATCTAATAGGAATATAATGTAACTCTATCAGGATCTATGTTGCAAGGATGAAGTTACTATTAATATTACTATTTATTTATTTATTTATTCATTCATTCATTCTTTTTCTTTATATGCCACTTTTCTCCCACTTAAGGAAGCCCAAAGTGGCACACAAGTTATTAAAAAAAAATAATCCCAGCTAAAAGCAAAATAAATTATCAGATCAAAAACAGTATTAAAAAATTACTTAAAATTAACAATGACTACATAATATTACAACTATATATGTTA
The DNA here is from genome assembly GCA_037013535.1 of Intellagama lesueurii. Lineage (NCBI taxonomy): Eukaryota > Metazoa > Chordata > Lepidosauria > Squamata > Agamidae > Intellagama > Intellagama lesueurii. The sequence goes on from JBAJHW010000012.1 coordinate 1,628,562, forward strand.
TGTCATAATGCAGCAAGTTTTTCTTATTATGCTGTATGTTGTTATTTGTAGATGGTTTATATGTGGCAGTGAAAAAAGTAAGTTTGCAACCTTAGGAAAAGAGAAGTCTTGTTGTGGAGAGAATAAATAGAAAACGAAAGTGCCTTGTTGACTTTCAACATTTCAGGGTTGGAAAGACAGATCCTGCACAGCTTGTTGGGGAGTGGCTCTCTGTACATGCTCAGAAACCCACCTCAACTTTTAACTATCGACAGGGATCTAAACGGAGGCCTGGAACGCAGAAGAGTTTCAGGGTCCCAGCTGCAGCTCGAGAGCAAGCGAGCGAGTGAGCCTTTATGTGTGCAAACGAGCTTGCTGCCATTAATCTGTTTTTCCTTCCGGCAGCTTTGCTCGAATGAGCTCCGAACCCACCGAACATGAGGGTGAAAGTGATTTCCATCCTAGAAGACAACTACATGTACCTGATCATCGAGGTCCTGCTGAATCACCCCATGGGCAAGATTCCTGAGGAAGTGCCGTTGCTGATCAGCTAGCCTGGGCAGGAGTCTCCCTACCCCCTGGGGCGTGAAGGAAGAGACCTATCAGCGCAAGGGTGAAGCAGGTTCTTGAAAGCAGGTTGGAGAGGTGGTTAAAGATGAAGGGGGGACCCCTCCACTCCTTCACAAGGAGGAACCCAAGTTCAGGTATTAAAGCGGTGCAAAGAGAAAAGCTCGTCCTGTCCTGCCTCTAAGAAGGCTGAGCGCTGATGTAGAGGAAGGGGAGGGGGAGGAAGGAAAGAGAGGTCGGCCCCTTTAAAACCCAATCTTCCAGTTATTTTTATTGGGATCTTTTGCACTCAGACCCACCTGCTACATATTTGCCCAGTTAAAAAAAGTCTTTCCCCCCATCCGGTCCCCCTCAGAAGGAAAGGGAACGGCACCCACGGCCTTCGGAAGAAGCCACGCCGGTCCGCACGGTCACCACTTGATACTAAACCCAGTGCTGTTTTTCTCCACCGCGTGGTACTGCGTGTGCAGCGTGTCACGAGCCCGTCCCGAATCAGGGCCACCCAGCCACTGGCGGTAGAGCTCCACGACGGCCGGGTTCGTCTCGGGGGCTTGAGGGCAGACGGATTCGTACAAGCGCTCCACTTCCTGCAGCAGCTCCTTATGGGCACCGCCGTCCGCTCTGAGCTGGCCGCCTCCGTTTAAGCAGCCTGCGAAATGGGAGGACAGGGGCTGACCACCCGGATAGCTCCAGGCGGGGAGGGGCGCAAGAACCCCACTCATCGCGGGGCAGGGGAACATGAGATTCGGAGTGCCTCAAAAGGTCCAAAGAGATTAGGTAGCACGCTGGAAGGTCCCAGCGAGAGAACCTGCGGCAGGCACGGTCAGGAGGAGACGGCGTTCTGCGCTTGCGGGTGGGCCCAGGGATAAATTCTCCGTCGGTGTGAGGAAAACCTGCGCCCCACACCCAAATGACTTCGGCATCCCTCGGGCGCTCGTGGCCGAGAACCCCTAGGTTGCGACGCTTTTAAGGAGGCACTGCCAGGTTCTGGGCGATGCCTGTGGCCCCCTCCTCTCTCCCCCGCGCATCGCAGTGGCCCGATCCAACCCGCCAGGGGTCCCACCTGAAGGGCAAGCCATCACTTCCACGTAGTGGTAAGGAGACCTCCCCCGTTTGAGTTTCTGCACCAAGTTCTGGATGTTCCGGAAGCCGTAAGCCAGGGCAAAATGCAAGAGGGTTTTGCCGTCCTTCTCCAGCGTCACCTCTTGGAAATCCTTGTTCCTGGAAGGAGCAGGAAAGAAAGACCAACACAAAGGGTGACACGTTTCTTCCCCCAAACAGGATTATGAGACATTGCCTGCGGTGGTGACTACACAGGCTGCCCATAAACACTCCAGCTGTGTAGGGGTGGGGGACGGACTGGCCACCGAAGGTGGAAGAAAGATGGTTCACGGAGGGAGGACGCTTCCTCCACCTCCGTCCGTGGTTGCTTGCAGTGGCTCTCGCTGGCCCAGATTCAAGTGTCATGTTTGCTTATGATACTGCAGGGGGTCCATCGCTGGGAGTAAATCTAGCAAATGATCAGTAGATCACCTTCAGGAACTGCTCAGCCTAAGCAAATAGTATCCCGCCCCCTCCAAATAGAGCAGGATCCCCCCTTATCCGCAGGATCAGTATCCACAGATTCACTTATCCACTGTCTGCTGAGTTTGGGCCCTGATGCCGTCATTTGGACTCCTTACTTCAGCGTCTTATATTGCAGTTCTTCCACTTGAATCCCAAACAGCTCCCTGGCAGCGTACTTGTAGACGTGCTCCAGGTAGCCGCCGGAACCACCGCCCGAGTGGCCGATGAGCTGCCCCTCCAAAACACTGCTGAACCTAAGAGGAAACAGCAGGAGAAATGCCATGGAGGGCCAGATCCAAACGAAGTCACACAGACCCAGCCGATCTCAATGCATTAGACTTTATACAGTAGGAGCCCCACATCTGCCGGGGGTCAGTTCTAAGGCCTCCTTTGCGGATGCGGGAAAATGCGGATTATCGCAAACGCTAGCCATAGCATGGTCTCTGGCTCCATCTACTGGCCAGTTCTGGTAACTTCATCGTTAGAAATATATGTTTCTAGGATTTTTCTTTTCGTATATTTAATATTTTCAGACCACGGATACTGATCCCGTGGATACAGGGATCCTACTGCATTGTACAGTACATTTCACTTAGATTTCACTATGATCAAGCTGTATATGGATTCTGTGAATAAATACCAAGCACAAAGAGGATGGTGACGTCTTGAACCCTAACCCCGTTTATTTGGCAGAAACTTTCATGGCCTACAGACCCCCCCCCCCCCACCTCAGAGGCACCAAGGGGGTTGCAATCCAGGAAAATGGGTTGCCAAATAAAATCTGCAAGTCTTCGAGGAACTCTGAGACTCATGGGTTGCCTTGACCAACATGGCTTCTTCTCTCCTGGAAATAAACAGGGAAGGAAACACACAGGCCAGCCAAGGGAAGAGAGAACAGATCAAGCAAGGCGGGTATCACAGGCTCTTACAGGCTATCCAGAGGGGCCGGATCCACTTCTGGGAGGAAAACCCCCTCCTGGTCCAGCAGCTTTAACACCTCTCCTGAAACATAAAACAGACGGAAGAGTTTGATTCGAGGCAGCCCAAAAGGAGGGGTTTGGTTTCAGAGAAAGAGGGATGGGGCCCTCTCCATTCAAGCCATATCTGGATCTCTGCTTTACCTGTTGTAATCACACAGTCTACCTCCCGGGTTTGGTGTTCCTGGATAAAGAAATCTGGCCGGGAAGCTTCCAGCTTTTTATCGTAGCAAGGCATTACCGTCACGTGGTAGATCTGGTCAGGCGTCAGGCACTATGAACAAGGGAGAGGGTCACAAGATCCTGACGGCTGCACAGGATCGGGAGAAAGCCCCTCTAGGGCTCGTTCCAGTTCCCATCACCAGTCTGAGGCTCAGTGTCTCCTGGAAAGGCAGGGCGGGCGTATGAAAAACATATTAAACATTCCCACTGTTTACGTCCAGCTACCTGGACGTCTACCTGTGGCACTCACAGGTAGACGGCCATGGAATGTGGAGCTTCCCTCTAATTCCAGGACCTTCTTCTCCAAAAAATCTTTCTCAATTAGCCTCCCCCAAGCTGCTGCCCTCCAGATGACGATGACGACCTTAGAACTGCATTGCTGGAGGAGACCCTATGGGTCATCAAGGCCAAACCCTTGTCCAGGAGGCACTGTAAGGAATCGAACGCCCAACCTCTGGCTCCACAAATCCCATCATCCCCAGCCAGCAGAGCTCAACCCATTTCAAGAGAACCGGGTTGGAAAAAGCCGCTCTAAAGCCATGAAAGCCGACAGCTGCCCCCTTTGGGGACAGATAGGCCCCCCCACTCGCGCCTGAACTCCCCTTTGCCAACTTTTGAGCCAGTCAATGGACAGGGAGGCAGGGCGACGTCCCTGGGGCCAGCTTTCCAAGAAAATCATCCCCTTTGGGAGAAGGGAGGGATGAAGGGAGGAAAGACCTGTTGTTCGGCCAAGTACCCTTTGACCAAGGAGCCCATGACCTGCTGGGGAGACCTAGTGCTGCTGATGTAGGGGATGATGAAACTGCCGTGGGTTTTTTCAGCGTAACAGATCCAGCCTGTAAAAAAGAGAAAATCTTTTTGGCTTCCAACGTCAGGTGAATTCAGGACGGGACGGCGGCATCAATCCAGGCCATCCTTTGGTCCTTTGATTCTCCCATCTCCTCTCCTCTCTCTCCTCCTCCCATGGCGCCAAACAGGAGGAGCCCTTTCTTACCTGGGCAGGCCGAGGCTAACATGGGCAGAGCCGTCTTGTCGTCCGCCCGCCTCCGGAAGCGCTGCACAAACTCCCGCTGGCTCTCGAGCAGGCTGAAGTTTCTAGAGAAAGAGGTATCAAAGACGAAATGCACCCCTGAGGAAGGAAAGGAGGAGCATGTGTCAAGGCAGGGAGATTCGGGGAGCAGGGATATTGGGGGGGGGGTTCCCCAGAACCTGCCGTTGACAAATTTGAAACGTGATGGTGGGAGTAGAAAAACCTGCCAGGTCCAGGGGCTGATTTTCTGCCTCTAGACATGCCTCTGGTGCCTCTAAAAAACACCAACCAAAACTGCTAAAAAGATGCAAAAAAAGAAGAAGAAAAAAGAGAGAGAGAGAGAGAGAGAGAGAATATTTTGGGGTGTTGAATGGTGCAGGGCCCCGTGTCCTTTTCAGAAGGTGAATCTCCATTCCTGAAGGAGGAGACACTCTGTGCTCGAGGCAGCCTCCTTAGGCAATATCACAGCACTACAAACACACACAACATCTACACCAAACAATATAAATTGTTCTATGCACATTGGGGTTTCTTTTTCTCTCATAAAAAGGAACCTGAAAATGGAGGAGAAAACAGGAGGCTGAACGGCCAGGGTAAAATATGAAAGAGACGAAAAGTAATCCACAACGCTTGTGATATTCACAGACCAAAGGCAAAAAAGAGGGCGTGATCTTGAGCTCTTTTCCAGCAGCTCCAACATGATGGCTAAGAACTCTGAGCACAGCCTGAGACACGAAACCTGAGGTTCCCAAACGGGTGGCCTGAGATGTTCTCAAGGCTACAACCCCCAGAAACCTTTGCCACTGGCTGTGTTTGCCGGGGCTTCTGGGAATTGTAGTCCAATGACATCCCGCACACCAAATTGGGGGAACACCGTGCTAAACAGTTCAAGTGATAAAGTAAAGGTGGTTTCTCCCTGCAAAGAGGAACTGCAATGCTTAAAAAAAAAACTAGCAAGCGCCTTTGTACTGAGTAAACACCACTGATCCATATAACTCATTATCCTTTGGAGTCTCCAATTTCAGATTAAGCACCACTTACCTAATCTTTTAAAGAAGGCCGTCAGTTTCTTAGCTGTGTCTAGAGGTGTCAGTTTAAACCTTGCAGCGAGAGAGGCTCTGGACTGGGGAGAGACGGACACCACCAACAACTTCCTGGAAGCAGAATCCACTGTCTTAAAAAGAAAGACCGCCGATATTAAGGACTTGCTGGGCAATCACAGGACAAAACGCATAACCCTCCTAATATAATAGAGAGAGACTTTGGTTTCAGTTGTTAGAGCACGCGTTTCTTGAGAAGCCGTTTGCTTTGAGATGGTTGAATGATTTACGAAACATCTATCAGGAGTACTGTGTGCTGTGACAACATGTGTAAGATAGCTATTCTGACCCTGTCACACCCACGCATGCATGAAAGGTAGCTTTGCACAAATCTTCACCAGGTACAGGACAGACTGCTACCTTTCTCTGAGTCAGCAGAAGGTCCAGTCTCCTAGCAAGATGGAAGATCAGAGCCAGGCGATGGTCTTCTTCTGCAGAAGAAGGAAATGCTCGCTCTCCGAAGACCTGGGTCATCCTTACAGCTTGTCATCATCCACCACCTACCTTATTGACATTTAACACTTTGGAAAGTTCTTCATGGCTCTGCTGGGTGATCAAGACACTTTCTGCTGACGTGATGCAGCCGCTGCAGGCTAGACAGTCGTTGAGGGTAATCTTGGCCTTTTCAAGCTTTTGCGAGGCACCATCCTACAATGCAGACCAAAAGCCGACTGAGAGCACAGCGACACACAGAAACGCCTCCCGGTATTTGAACTGGATTCAGCAGGTTTGAAACCGATCTTTTAAAAAGCAACTACACGGCGCACATGGAAGCACGGATTTTATTTTTGCCTGGGAAGCGTGTTTTTTTGGTTGGAAAGCAAGGTATTGTATTGGGCTGTGAGAGAGTCATTTATTTTAAATCACCCATGACATCTATTTATTTTCAATCCTATTGGCCTACGGGAGCTCCTCTGTGGGTGTAAATTGTGTCTGTGGGGTTTGGCACTCACTTCCGTGCTCTCTGTCCTTTTCCACTGCCCCCTTCTCTCTCTCTCTCTCCCTCTGTGTGTGTGGAGGGAGTCAAAATATCTCTGGTCAATTTCAGCCAAGACTCCATGGCTCCCTCCTTCCTAAGCCTAGTCAATATCTTTGGTCCGTTTCAGCAGGGGACTTCCATGGCTGTTTCTCTTTCTCTACTCTTCTGTCTCTCTGTCTGTCTGTCTGCATGCAGGTGCGTCAGGCTGCAGGGCGTCCCTCAGGAAACTCTCCACGACAATGAGACCAAAGGAGGGAACCGAGAAACATTACCTCGTCCACTTGAAAATAAGAGCCGTCGTCTTCGATGCGGATCTTCGCTGCCGCTTTCCCGAGCTTCTTATCCACTTTGATGGGTTTTATACACTCCTGAGGAAGAAATTAGATCAGCAAATGGGTGAGATACCAAATCAAAGAGAAACCCGAAGGCGAACGAGACACAGCATGACGTACGTAGACACACACAGAGAGAGACACAGGGAAGACAAATTGCCCTGCAAGAAAACTGAATTTTGGCTGGACTGTGTCACCCAGCGACAGAGTCCGGAACTGTGGTTCTGAGGTTCTGCTTATTCACGCAGAATGACAAGCCCTATCATAATGAGCAGCCGCCTGCCCAGTGTGGGCGATCAACTTTACAAAAGACCTGCTCCCCCATGGGGTTTTTTTTGGGGGGGGGTGTGCATTAGAAACAGCTTGCCAGCTGAATCTTGGCCAGGCTCCCCGCTCTCCAGGTGGCCTTAGGCAAGCTGCTCCTTCTGAGCCTCACCCAGCCACCTGGACCTCGTCACCCTGCCCAGCCTACCTTGCAGGGCTGTTGGGAAGCCCCCAGCCCCACCCCCAAGGAGGAGGAGGATGCAAGCCCTCGAACCAGCCTCTCTCGTGCTCTCCCCCCCCCAAACACTCCACCCCCGGCCTCCCCTCCCCCCACCTGCGAGGGTCCGATGTAATCGTCCAGGTCGGTCAGCTGGAGGACCCCGCTAAAAGGCGAAGGCGCCGCCATCTTGGGAGCCCCACGGCCGTAAAGCGCCCCCCGGGCAGGAGGGGCGCCCTTCCTGCCACACTGCCGCAAATGAAGGGAGTGACGTCAACGGAGAGGGAGCGCTTTGCGTCCCGAACGCGGCGGGGATGGGTGAGAGCATAGAAGTACGAAAAATGAAGAGACGTGCTCCTACTCTCCCGGGAGAGGACTTCCGGGTTCACTTCGCGACAACGCGTTTTTGCACGACACGTGCCCCAGATCGTCCAGGAGGGAATGTTTGCTCTTCGGAAAAGGTGGAAAGAGTGTGGCTTTACCGCCTTAGAAAACCTCTTTCATTCCCTCGCAAGGGAGGGAAAAAAGCATTGGACTCCGAAGTTGAATGCCGTATATCACTCTATCATAGGTCTACATGTCACCCGAACGCTGGAACAGACGGTTGCCCAAGAGAGAGAGAGGTGCAAGTTTCATCGTCACCTCCGGCTCCCGATGGGCGGCCCTGGGATCCTTCCTGGGTGCGGGGTAAAAGAGCCATACCAAGCCAGCAGGAACCACGCCGTTCATCAATTTGAAGTTTCACAATTTGGAAAACACTTCTCTTCCCCCAGAAATCTGCATCTGTATAGTTTTTTTTTATTTAAAAAAAATATTATTTTTTTGCATGCACAGAATAGATTTGCACGTTTCCCCAGCGGGTGGTTTTTGCACAGCAAAAAACAGGGTCGAGAAAATGCAACATGGATTTATTTAAACTATTCTTACCCCGCCTTGCTCCTAAAAAGGACTGGAGGCGGCGGCTCGCAACAATGCAAAGACAACATTTAAAAGCTAAACACAGCGTGTGTACAAATCTTTCAAAAAAAAAAAAAAAGAATTAAACAAGTACATTATATATGATGCCTCCAGAGTTGTGTGGCTCGTTCGTCTTCCAGTCCTATTCTGCTATTTATAACATGAAGGGTCTGGGGAGCGTTTCAGGGCTCACGACGGGCTGTCCAGACAGGGGGAAGGCGGAATGCTTCGTATTCCCGTGTTTTAGGATTCTAAACTAGGAGAACGCTAGAAAAGGACGGCCAGGAGGACTCAGATACTGGACGGCATGCTTGTCTAACGACAGAGTGCCTCGGATCGGGACACGCATCTGCCTTTATCGCCCGGAGGAGGCAGAGGACCGGGAACACGTTACAAGAACCGGGCCAAGAGCAGGCAGCCGGCCACCAGGAAGGGCTGGTTGGGGGCGGACGTTGCCGCACCTCCAGGGGAAGGCGCGGTCGGTGCCGCGGGACCGGCTGAGGCTCCGTGGGAGCGATCGTGGGGCGCGCCCGTAGGGATACGCGCGGAGGCAGGAGCATCATCTTCTCCCTGCGGGTTGTCTCTGACCGTTTCAGGGACGTGTCCGTTCGCCTTTCCAGAGGGGGCTCCCGGAGAGTTGCGGGTTGGGTGGCTCGGGAGGTTGCCAGGGATGGCCCCGGAGACCTTGCCTCTGGCATCCTGGGGAACGCTGCTTCCAGGGGGGCTGGAGGTGGGGCCACCCGCCCTGGCACCGGGGGTGTCTCCAAGGAGGGTGCCAGGAGCCCCCCTGGAGAGGTGACCTTCATCAGCTGCCTGGGTGGTTGTGGCATCACCAAGGACCTGAGTCCCATTCCGGGGGCTGCGAGGGGTGGCCCTTCCGTGGGTGCCACCCGTGGCGGAGACAGAGGTGGGGGCCGATGTGCTTCCAGCAAGCGGAGACGAAGCCCCTCTCCGGGTGTCTCTGGGACTGTGGGCTGCGGTGCCACCTGGGGAGCGTCCAGGAAGGATCTCGCCTGGAGGACCGCCAAGAGTTGGATGAGCAGCCCCACCAGGTGGGCCCGTGGTGGTACCTCTGGGCGACGGATCCGTGGAACGTCCACGGAGGGCGAGGGTGAGGCCTCCGGAGCTGTGATGATGAGTTGTTGTCCTTCTGGAGAGCCACAGGATTGCTGAAAATCAGAAGGGAGACATTCAGCTTGGGAACGTCATCATGACACATGCAATAATGTCTGTTTACTGAGAAAAAGATAAACCACAGCTCAGACCCAAAACCCAGGTCTGCAACCTGAGGAACGGGCATCGAATAATACTTTTCATCGATCAGCCGTTATGAAGACCTGTCTCCTATGCACAATACAGTGGAGTGGAAATAAACACTTAAATCTGCTCCCACTCTGGATGGCTCCGCTGTGGCCTTGGAGCGGTCTCCCCTAGTCACGTGTTTTGGACTACAACTTACATAATCCCCTGGGATGAGGATGGGCTTTTTTCAAAAGTAAGGCCTCTTTTCTTGCCTGCCACAGTTGACCTCCAAAGGCCATCTCCTGAGCGGTCCCTATAACTCCCCTGCCGGCTTTCCCTCTCTTCGTATCCCAGTTCATTGCTTTGCCCCTCAACCTGGGGTGTGTTGTTGTGGACTAGAGCCATGAGAATTACCTGTAGGGTTGGGTTGACGACCCCCCTGATGGCAGAGGGCTTGGGCGGCTCCCAGTTCTTCCTGGCGTTGAGTGAGGCTGGGGTGGAGAGCTGTGATTTCTTTCATTCTGTGGTTAGAAATGAGGATTTTTATGATACCCTTTTGGAGCGGGAGCTTTTGAACAGGACAGAACAACCTCAGAGGCCCTGGGCTTCCACCTGTCCTGATCTCTCCTCCCTCTCTCTGCAGAGGGAGTCTTAAAATAGAACAGACGACTGTTGTAAAATAGAACGGTTCAGGCCAAAGAGCTGGATCCTGTCTGGTTCAGGGGCAACCTATGGAGTGGGGATGTTTGATGGAGAAAGTAACCCATTCTAGGTACCGTCCCAGAGATGGTCTTCCCTTGTGCCCACTTTCCTTCCAGAACGATCGACTTACGTGGCATAGAAGTTCTTGCACATCACCTTGGAATTGTTTCGGGATAGAGGAGATGTACCGAGAAGAGGCAGGAAACTAGAGAGCAAAAGGTGGTAGATTTCATCCCACTGGGAGGCGTTCATGGAGCGCCCTTCTCTCTTGAGGAAGAACAGCACGTGGTCTAAGAGTTCTTGCTGTGTTTCAGGGTCAAGAACCCACGGGGCAGAAGGTTGACCGCACAGAGGCAGGACTGGAGGAGGCTTGGTGCTCTGTGTTGAAGACACAGCATGCCATTAGCACATGATTAAAGAAGCAGATCCCCTTTAAGCGGTCCACGTTGTCTGTTTATCCCAATCCTAACTTTCCTTTCTTCTGTATGTTGCAAGTTAGCTTTTTTTCCTGTATTGTGACTGGTCATTGGGAGACCAACACAGGCCTTGTTTGCAAGCCTTGCTGCTCAGGCATGGAGCTTTGAAGGAACTACCTCTCTGAAGGGAAAAATTATATTCTTATCATGACCCTTCTTGGACCATGAGGCACACTGCCTGAGTTTCTCCCCCATCACCTCCCTTCATGCAGGAACACATCGTAGTGTGTTGCTAAGGGGGTTGCTTTGTCTGTTGTTCGTTTACTCTGGACTCGTGTATTGCGTCCTGTCATCCAAAATGAGGGAATCTACCAGGATGCATGATTATGGGATTATGGATAGGAAGCCGTTTGCTGGAATTCCATATCCACATCCATGCCTCCATGCCCATGCGCAGTAGAGAAACTATGCAAAGGGTTGGGATGGCAACGGAAGCACAAAATGGTTTTTCAAAAGTTATCCATGAAAAAGGGCCACTCCACGGACCCTTACCTGGCACGGGGTCTTTGTCAGCCTGGACAAGCAGTCATGGAGGGAATCATAGTCTCCCAAGCTCTTGACCAGCCCAACAACAGTTGAGTCGTCCACCTGTGCTGGGTGGAGAGCAGGCAGGTTCTCCATCTGGTGGAACAACGTTCACCTCTCAGTAAAAATGGGGATTATCTCCTATTGGAGTCCAGATATTCAGACGCAGCCCGATATAATGGCAGCAGCTCCCTTGTTAGGGAACAGCCAGGGAGAACACCTAAATGACAGCAGTCTTTCCTGGGGAGCATGCTTGGTGTTCACAGACACCTTGTCTGCTTATGCTATGAGATAAAAGACGGTGGCCCAGGTAGCCATTTCAGGCAGCTGTGGATCCAACAGCTGTACCAGTGAGGTTTTATTTCCCTTTGCTAGATTTAATCGAAGGCAGCGCGCTGGTCCCTTCATGTGGTCCAGAGGCCATTCCAGGGCTTCGAAAGGGGTCTTGACTCAGCCCATAGTGACTTGCACCTACCTCTGAGCTGATCTGTGCATTCAAACCATCCACCTCCCATGGACTTGCCCCAGAAAGCCTTCTTTGTTTGCAGACAAATGTGTATGAAATTCGAAAGGATAAAAACAAAAGAGGGGTATAAACTAGCCACAGTTCAGACAGCTAGCTCGTGGCTTTCCACCTTTAAAATTTGATATTTTTTAAAAGGCTGAAGTGATTTGAAGCCTATCCAATTTCATATGTGTTCCAAAATGGTTCGAAAATGTTCCTTCAGAAGTGAATCTGCTTCAATCCAGACCTCATACAAATCAGTCCAAACCTGCTCAGTTTGGATATGGTGATTCAGACTTCGGCCAAATCCAGGGCACACCCCCGGTTTAACTTCGTCTATATCCCAACTTTACATCGCATCTTTGAGACAAACCTTGGCCTAGTGGGAAAAAAGGTAGTCCAAAGGAACTGTTACATGGATAGCGCTCCTGATAAGGAATCGTAAACACACATCAGGGCTTGGAAAAAGTTAATTTTTTTAACTACAGTTCCCAGCAGCCACATGGTTGGGAGATTCTGGCAGTTGTAATCTGAAGAAAGAACTCCCGCCCTCACAGATCTTAGGACTCAAAAATCCGTCTTTAATCTCAAGTAGTCCCCAACTGCATTGTTGTTGAGAAACTGGTAAGTATTATTACAGTAGGACTCCTGAATCCACGCGGGATTGGTTCCAAGCCCCTTGTGGATGCTAAAAAATGTGGATTATAGTAAATTTTATTTTAATAACGAATGCTATAAATAGCATGGTCTATGGCTCCCTTTAGTGGCGAGTGCTGGTAACTTCAACTTTAGAAATATATATTTCTAGGATTTTTCTTTTAATATTTTTAATATTTTCAGACCGTGGAATCAGTGGATACTGATCCTGCGGATATGGGGATACTTTTTTTTGACTTCAAGAGAATCTCAAAGACAGTGAAACCATCCCTTATTGTTTAGTTCAACCAGTAGCACTTTGTCAAATAAATTCCCACCTTAAGTCACCTTTCTGTTGAGCAGTGGTAGCCGAAATGGTAATATTAGTGTGTTTGCGCATGTATTTCCAAAGGGGAAAAAGAAAAAAGAAAAAGAAAAAAACCAACTGAGCTGTTTGGAAGATTATTGTCTTTATTAATGAACACAATCACAAAGTAGAATAGGCTGCCGATTGTTTATATAGACAAATTGGATTTAAATTAGTGCAATAGTTACATTGCTAAGTACAGAGCATTCTAAAAATCTTGAAGGAGATCCAAAACCATCTTCTTGATAACATTTGGAAGAATTCATGGGTTTTCCTGTTTGTGCTCTTATGAAAAGTGTGACACCATTTGTTTCCAAATACATGTTTGCTTTAGAAACAAATGCACACTTTCGATGTTCTGTTTCTGAATTTATTTATGCATTTAAAACAACAACACTCTAAATGGAAGCTCCAGGGAAGAAATTTGATCCCAAACTGCTACTGATTCAACTAAACTTAGGATACTGGTTTAGCAATTTGGTTGCCTACCAGGATAATTTGCAATTTACTTTCTAAAGCAAACAGTGACTCAAAAACTCAAGAAGTAAAAGAAAAACGAAACAATTCAACAAACACAGAGAGGTGGAGAATGCCCAGCCATCTTCCTTTCTTGGCTGCAAGGTGGATGAAGCGGCTTTCATTCTTAGAAAAAACACAGGGATTTCTCGGCTGGGGTGACCGTCAATCTGTCCAACACTAAGCAATAGCTCCTTCTCTGCCCTGCCTCTCTGCTTTTGAGCTTTCCTCCTTCTGCGGTCTTTTGGAAGCAGTGAGTCTGTTGAGACCTGTTCACTAAAAGCAAGCAATCATATCTGGGCAGTTTTGCTGTAGATCTGCTCAAATGAAGCCTTTTATTCTTTCTCTTACTAATGTCTCACAGTGAGCGATTGAGACTGCAAGTGCCAGTTAATGAGAAAAAAAGGGGTGGGCTAATCCGGGAAACTTGAAGTTAATCTGCTGTGTGGATTCCTGCACTTCTGCTGTGCCACCAGAGGAATTAAACCAAAAGTTTAAAACTCTGCAAAAATATATTTCTAAGTTTCATAAGGCAAAAGGATCGAGAAGGGGAGGCATTGCTGGAATAAACAGCTGGCTAAATGATACCTGTAACTGTGGGGGGGGGGGGGAAGGTGGAAGCCCTTGCTCAAGAACACAGCCTTGAGAAACTTACTTCCTCAAGATCAGGGTAAAAGGCTTGCAGCTCGCTTAGTTTGGCCACTGAACAAAACTCCCCCAAATTCTTCGTCAGCCAGTCCCGGATTCTGGTAGCCCCATCCTCACACACTGACCCTGCAGAAAAGGAGGAATCGTAAGTCAAAGTTTCAGGTGGTCCATATTCTGGAAGATCAGGGGTTTGAAAATCCAGTTGTTGTTTTTCCCTGTGAATGAGACCCCAAAGCATTCCTAACGCTGTCCATCGTTTTGAAATCCGTTCGAAGCACAGCGTTTTCAAAAACAAACAAACATATATCCGTTGGGTGAATGTTTCTAGTTCTCAGGATAATTGGGAACACACATTGCATCATGGGATGCAATGTCCCACGACAGCAAATGATGGAGCACAAATGGGATTCAGTGGCCCAAGATGGCTTCAGATTAAAGAAAAACACCAAAGAGGAAATGAAGGAGAAAAGAAGAAAGAAAATAGGAATGAGCAATAGAGAGAGATACATGGATCGGTTGGTCAAGGGGTTGATTTTTGCACATTTTTTCCTGCTTTCTTCCACGATGGACCCCAATGTAGTAGAAGGGTTCCTGCTGGCCTCCATCTACTGGAGGTGAATCATGAGATGGTAAATGTATTTTGTTCCCGATTTACAAATAGCAGGATTGTTTTAAAAGGTTGTTACTGCTTCACTGCTTCTTCTTCCTTATGACAGCCCTCCTTCTAAAGCCAATAATGGTTACTCCCATTTTACAGCCAAGGAACCGAGTCTAACAGAAGATCTACCTCAGGCCGTCCATTGAGGTGGGACCTCAACCTTCTCACTTGAGATCAAAGGCCATGATTCTCCCCTTGGGTGAGGGGCAGAAGAGGGTGGCTTTTCCCATGAGGAAAGGGAGAGCCACTTTCCACTTCTGAGAGCATTTTGAGCTTCTGCTTTGAGGCGGGTATTTGGGGGACCTGTCACCTCCACCCAAAAGTCTCACCTGAGTCTGCAAACTGAGCCGTCAAGTAGGCCTTCTGGAATTCGTAGACGTCCTGTCTCTTCCGGGCTGATAGCTTGGAATAGACACCATCTAGTGCTTTCACTCTGAAAAGATAGTGTGCAAAGACGGGTCTGAAGGAGATGATCTGTTAGAACAGGGGCTCCCAACCCTGGGTCTCCAGATGTTCTTGGACTACAGCTCCCAGAAGCCTTCACCACTAGCTGGCTGGGATTTCGGGGAGTTGTGGTCCATGAACATCTGGGGATCCAAGGTTGGGAATCCTGCAAAATGCAGATTGTAGCAAACTCTATTTTAATAGCAAGCTCATGGTCTCTGGCTCCATCTAGTGACCAGTTCTGGTAACGTCACCTTTAGAAATATATATTTCTAGGATTTTTCTTAATATTTTCAGACTGTAGATAAGTGAATCAGCGGATCCCAATCCCGCGGATAAGAGAACCCTGCTGTATTTGTCAGCCACTTACATGGTTTGGTAATAAGGGCAGGGCATACCAAGGGGCAACAAACCCAGCATGGTTTCGTTTATGCCTGGAAGCAGGAGATCGAGTTTCTGGAACCAGGTGGTTGTGTCTTCCAGGGAAATCACAGCAACTTGTGGGAAAATGATCTCGGCGGAGAACATCAGCATGGCGTCCCTCACCTTTCTGTTGCTCAACAAACCACGGTTCTGGAGAAAAAATTGGGAAATCCAGAGGTTCACAGCAAGTTTGTTGAAGACTCAGTTGTACAGTAAGTAAGACTTTGAGGGGGACAAAACCAGCACCAAAGGATGGACAAAGCAACATAATCTGAATTTCTGAATGTTTCGTGAATTTTGAATATTTTAGGAAAATCAGCAAAGGATTTTTTTTTAGGGGGGGTAAAAAACCCTCTCTCTGGCCTTCCTATTGATGATAATGTTGATAATAGGCACATTTATTAATATTTGGTTATTGCACCTTTAAATCTCTTGATAACCCTTGTTCTTTTGGAAATGCACAATGCATTAAAAATATAAAATATAAACAACAAAAAGGGAGAGACAGCACAAAAGAAAACCAACCCAAAGCAAGGAATTTTAAAAAACAAACAAACCCTGTTGTATATAACACCAAAATAAAACCAATACTGCAGTCTAAAGCCACCAATAGTTTAAATGCCAGGGATATTATTTATTTTTAATTATTTAAATTATTGTCCTGCTGCCCATCTAATGGCCAGGCCACGACTCTTTAATTTTTAGAGAGATCTTAACTTTTCACTCAAAACACCGTAATGTAGGTGACAGGCGAGTCTTTCTGGGGAAGGCATTTTACCAGTAAAAGCTGCTGATCTGATGGATCCGATGGTTGGAGGGCGGGGGCAATGCATCCGCTCTGGGTTTCACTTTGAACTTTAGAAGAGCTCTCCAAGGTCCTGAGCTGATTTTGGCATAAGGTTCAGGACACTGGACAGCTCCTGCAAACCTAAACTCCCATGAAATTGGAGTCGTAAGCTTCCACTGCTTTCCACGGATGGGGGCCACCCCTGAGAAGACCCTCTGACTTTTAGTGCCCTCCTTCTCCTCCCGGGAAACCACTAGTGAGCACAGACTTCTCTTGCCTTCCAATAAACAGGTAGGGCCGTCCATCTATGAGTAGCAGATCAGCACGAGAGGAGGGTATTCTGGGAAGAATCCTCCCCTTGGTGAGTTGCCGCAGAGACACAATGGTGGTTCATAGCCGTGTGACTCCCGCCAACCCTCAGGGAACACCCAGCTTTGGTCAGCCACCCACATCTGGTTACCTGGAGCACCAGGGCATTGAACTCGTCCAGATAGGCCCTCAAGAACAGGCCTGGGTCTGCCTTGTCTTGGATGACACGGAAGACGCGTGCCATGGCTGCCCTGCTGTAGATGGTGTGGCTTTGGGTGGAGAAATGAGCCAAGGCGCTTGCGGAGAAGAGATCCAGAGAGTCTGCCTGGATGGAGATGCACAGAATGGAAGGTCAAAACCAAGCAAAGCTCAAGCTCAGACCCTGAGCTTTTCAAAATCCCCATCGGGGACCCTCTCTGAGCCTTAAGCTGCAAACCAGCCTAGACCGTTGACTATGAATACTGGAAAGAAAGAACAGTCAGGTAGCCTGGATGTCTGTGGGGGAGCAGGAGGGAGATTGCTCAAATATTCCTGCCCACCTCCCTTTTCAAACAAATAGGAAGGAGAACAGAGCCGAGCAGGCAATGAAAACCATTATGAAGAGGAATGGCAATTATATAGGGTTTTGGTGATAAGGATGACGAGGGATGAGGGCCATGCCACCAACAAGATAAGCAGATTTTGATGTATTTAGTACAAGGGGACAGCAGTGCCGATTCTGTCACCAAAGGGATAAAGAAATGTTGCTAACTTTCTCTAAGGGTCAAACTAGACATTAAGAGGGATGGATATTCTCTCCAGTTTCTTCTTACAACGGGATTTCCTCAGAGGTATGTGCTTTGCAATTTAAGCCCTTTTTATCTTCCAGTGACCATTCACAAAATAAAGCATGTCAAATGCAAGATATGGAGGCAAAGTGAATCACTTGCTATGACAAACAGACCTCTTTCTCCACTGAAGACAGCACCCCTTCTGAATATGGGCTAAAGTGTATTGTCTAATTTGACCCCAAGATTGCAAACGCACAAAACTCTCACCCCACGGAAGTTGCTCTTCAATGCAGTGAAATCTGAATAGGAGCTGTAAGCAGTGAACGGTCCAAAGAATTTCCTCAGCCACTCTCTGTCAGAGGAGATGTCCTGAGTACAGGCAGAGCCTGTGGCAAGAAAATAAAAGTCACATAGTCATGCTAACACATTCCAGAGTGTGTTTACATTGTGGTTCTTTAGATTCATGCATCTCTCTGGCTTTCGAGGTGCAACCCAAGGCACACAGCAGCCTTCCTGGTGGCCAGACCCCAACTGGTTCCTCTAGAACCCATGCAATGCCAAGGGTTCCACTTCCTTTTCTCTCTCTCCTAGAATCGACATCCAGACCCTGAATCTGACCTGGTTACATCTGTAGGACTTCTCTAGAGGTCTTTGCCACTTGTGCAAACAACATCTATTTGATCCGGGTAGTTCTCTAATGATGAGACATCTTTGCAGTTGGGCTTTCAAACAACTTTGAAAACCAATTAGTTGGTAAAGAGAGACCAAGGTTTAACTCTATGCAATCTGCACTGCATAATTAAAACAACTGAGACTTAACATCAGGTTGTCTCACATGGTGACCAAAGGACTTCTCAAATACTTGAAAATCCCAAGATTTTATCTTCGGAGCTCGGGCTGGGCCTTGGGTTTGTGCTGGGCCATGCCCTTCCTTTATTTACCTGCATTTTGCACTTGGAAACGGAGAACATGCTTTACGAAAGACGAAATGTCTCCCGGATTTTCAAACGTGTTGTTGACGTAATGATCATTCAGGGCTTCCATTCTGCAAAATAAGGAAGAGAATTACAGCTATAATAATAATACTCGGCAGTTAGCAAAAAAAAGAGTGAAGTTATGGGGAAGCTCTTGACCCCAGGTGACCCCCTCAACGTGATGCTTCCCCATTGTCTACTGGCCAGCTCGCTTCTGCTACTGAACTGAGAAGGGGCCCCAGAGTTGGTACCTACATGGCTGCGAGGGAATTGCATGCCATTTCAACAGGCAGGAAGCCAAGGTGCTGGGCATCCAAGCTGCTCAGGAAGAGGGGGAGCCGTTGTCCAAACCACAGGGCATAGTCCTCTGTGGAGAAGGACTTGAGCATGCCACTCAGATGGCAGAATATTTCACCCAGGATGAAGTGCCTGGTCTCCAGGTGGGGCAGCTGAGAAAACCGGAGCTGTAAAAAGAGAGGGAAATGAGATCAAAACATAGCAGAACGACGGTCCTCTTGGCTCGGCTACAGCTGGGCAGAACCTCATGGAAGTGGAGAGCAACAGGACGTTTCAAGGATCTAGCGCCTACGTTACCACCCTCTTGGTCTTCAAGGCAGCATGCAAGCCAATGTCGTAACATTCAGATTTTTCAGGAACTAAAAATGCCCTTTTTTCAGTTACTTCTGGGGGAAAAAGGAAAGCAAGACGTTTTGTTTGAAATTGCATGAATTTTGTGAGGCGAATGGTTCTAAGTGGCCCATTCGAGGCCAAAGCACAGAAAGTCCTGGGGCTTTGAATCTAAAAGTCTTGGTTCCGTGACACCGCTGGAGCAGGTTGGTCCTTTGACCCCTGGTGGTTTAGAGATAGATAGGGTTGACGCAACCGAAAACTGAGCCCAGAAATTAACGGAAGAGCCAGTGAAAATCTATAGTTATAGTATTAAACACCAAAAAGAATCTAGATTTTAAGGGACTATGTAGGATGAAGGGTGGCCTTCTGAACACTCCTGGGGGGGGGGGGGACACGTTTGTGAGGCTCTCCTGGGAAGCCTCCAGAGAAGGGAGAAACAATTTAATTTGCCAGTTCTTGTTTTGCTAACTGTGGGGAAGGACAGAGAGCTATTTGGGACACTGAGCCTCGTCTGCCAAGCATGGAAAGACCCTCTTAGCTGTATCCCTGGCCTCTGGTACTTTACCAAGCAACTCTTCATGATCATATGGACTAGAAACTTGGTCGCGTTGTTTAAAAATGGGCCGGGTTCCATGCCTAGGACCACTTCTGCATTTCTCATATACTCTGGAGGAAGTGGAGTACATGGGGTGGAGCCCTGAAAATGTTCCCCCAGCTTGAAGGGTGACCAAAACAATCCATGTGAAGGAGCAGAAGACACTGAGGAGCAAACCAAGAGAAGGACAGAAGGGGGCAGAAAGAAGGGAGCCATGCCAACCGGCTGAGCAGCTGCGTTGAAGGCATCGAGGAACTCTCCGACGTTGTGAGCACTGAGGGCGCCCAAGACTTTCCCAGCCTTCTCACTGCTACGCAGGACGTCACTGCCTAAGGAGTAGTCTGCCAGCTGCCACGGGGTGAGATCCTCAAGAGCATCCATCTAGGGAAGAGGCCCAGCGGGTTAGGGAAACACGGAGAACCACCAGCCAAGCAGGCAGCCAAGGAAGGGACCCACCTGTCCAGCCAGGTTACTTACGGCATGGAAATCTGGATTGATGCCAGCCAGGTCTTTGTAAAGGGCGACTGAGCTGAAGGCGCCAAAGTTGGCCTCTAACCAGCCGGAGCTGCCTGGGGTGTTTTCTGTACAGGGATTGCCTGCAGGGGGAGAGACACAGCTGGTAGGAAGTTCCTTGTGTTTCCTAATGAACTGACTTTTCCCAACTCCAGAAATAATATATCTAAATGACTAAGCTGCGTTTAGCTCCCAGAACACTGGGATAACACAGGATTGCTGGCAAACAGGTCTGGATTCCATCTGGTTCCCACACCCCTCACCTTGTTTATTTATAGCAGATGACACTGAGTAGGGGAGGAAGTAAGGAAGGAAGGGAGGGAGGGAGGGAGGAAGGAAGAAAGAGAGGGAGGGAGGGAGGAGGAGGGAGGGAGGAAGGAAGAAAGAGAGGGAGGGAGGGAGGAAGGAAGGGAAGGAAGGAAGGAAGGGAGGGAGGGAGGGTTTAATGTTTACCCCCTTGGGACATCTTCATAGTCAAATAATCTTTGGCAAATCTGTAGACATCTTGGTGGGTTTCTCGTGACATGTGTGGAAAACTGTGGTCCAAGCCAGCCATTCTGAGCAGGAAGGGAAGAGAAGATAAAATATATACCAACTGTTAGGGAGTTTACATGCATTTGCATGGCAGCAGACCTAAAGGTGTGGCCAACTGTAAGATTTTGCAAGGAACTGTGGTTGATCCCATTCACATGTTACATGGTTGGGATGCGACACAGTGTATGTGAGAACAGAGATGGCCTGGAGCAGGTTTTTGAAGATGAACAATGCCCTATGCACTTCATATTGCTCAGGGCAAATCACATTTCAATATATTCCCACATAAAGAACACCCTGCAAGCAGAAGTCTACCGCATCAGGAAGGAAGGCCAAATCCTGGTGTTCATTGTTTTGTATGTTTTTAACTCTTATTTGCATTTTTTAAAAATGTCAAGGAAGATTCAGAAATGCATCCTCTATTTGCATGCTACTACTTCAGGATTCAGGCCAGTTTGTTCTGCTCCCCATCACAAATATACTTAGTTTAATTACTGTCACATCACCATATACAGGAATACTCACATGGTTTTGAAAATGTCACATGATATGGTCTTTGGGATAGCAGCAAGGGCTGAGGCATTGATACTGGGAAGCCATAAGGCCAGCTTGTCCTGGAACCAGTCTTTGTACTGGGAGAGACTGGCAGTAGGGAGCAGATTTTGCATTTTGCTGAAGAGGGTTTCAAACATTGCGTCTCGCACATCTTTGTTTGCTAGGAACGATACGCCATTCTGCCAACCAAACACAAAGAGAACATTAGCAGGCCAGTCTTGAAAGCCAGCAGGATGGAAGAAGGATGTATGATAGTGGATGAAGAACTGTCTGAATCAGTGAAATATTGCAAGATTTATCACTGCGAGATCCCAGGTCTTGCTAAAATATTGAACCACACATCCAGCTGCTTGACTCAATTTGAGACAGGCCTTCTTCAGATCTTAAAGCACAGAGGTGGCTGGCAGCCCCTTGTTCACCCAAGAGTTGTAGTCTAGTTTGGGCACAGCCTGGGGAGGCTGCATCCAGCAGTGGGTGGAGCTCAGAGAACAGTGGGCAGGCCATGTGTTGAATGGGCATGGCCAAAGCAAAATGTGTTGAGTTAGACATGATTCTTACTCACTTTGACATCTCTTCCTGAATCATACAAAGCACAGCTCGATACACTGCACATCTGCTCAGCAGCAAACTTCTGAGCAACAACTTTTAGGCAGGCAAAGCAAAGCTAGTTCTTTCAGGCAGGCAAAGCACAGTCCAATTCTTTCAGGTAGGCAAAGCACAGCTCAGCTCTAAAATCTAAAAGTACTCAGTGGGTTAAATTCCAGCTTATATTAGACTTCTTAAAGAAGCTTCCAGATTTGATGGGGAGCCCCCATGGGTTAAATGCTCGCCATCGGTCAAACTTTCTGTAGCCATGATGTCAATGCAAAGAGCAAGCAAAAAGGTGACTCACTTGAGAAGCGACGGCTGAAAATTCGGTCACAAAAACAAGGGTGTCCTCAAGCGGCCTGTTTTCCAAGGGCGTTAAGAGGGCATGGGCTGAATCTGGAGATTCCAGGACCCCGGGGTCAAAAAAGATGTGAGCAAGCTGGATGGCGGTTAGGTTATCCCTGACATCAAACTGTGAAGACACGACACCCAACAGCAGGATCATCATCATCATCATCATCATCATCATCATCATAGAACTGCAGAGCTAGAAGGGACCTTCTGGATCATGGAGTGAGTCCAGCCCTTCTCAAGGAGGCCCAGCGGGGGAATCGAACTACAAACCTCTGGCTCCGCAGCCAGAGACCTCAACCCCTGAGCTATCCAGGACGAGAAGGGGGAAGGCGATTCTTGGTGTGTGGAATCCAGCGAGGCCTTTGGCGTGGCAACCGTGGGAAATGCTGGCTTCGGAGAGTCAGATTTTAGGTGGGTTGTGAAAACCCCTTTCCCTCCATCTCTGACTCGACCCTCCCTCTCTCCCTGCAAACCAGGGTCCAACCTATAACGGACTTCACCGACTCTTAACGACAAAGATGATATTGGTTAAAAAAAATGCATTAAACGAAACTAACCTAACCTCAATTACATTAAATTAAATTAAAGCCAGCACATACCCCATCGAAACTCCTCAACAGCTTGGTGAAATCTTCGTAAGGAGCGTTAGCGGCGAAAGCCCCAAGGTTCTCCTGTAGCCAGACCTCGGAGTCTGTGGCTCTAGAGACACACGCTGAGCCTGCAGAGATGGAGGGCAACCTTTATCTCTTTATGCACGTGTCTTTCTTCACAGATGGGGGCTGCACCAGCGGCTAAACCTCGTAGCCCAGGCGCCCATAGAGTTAGACAAGGGGTGTGTGGGTGTGGGAGCGCCATGGATGCTCTGAACACCTTACACCAAGCAAGCAGAGCAGCTTATTTCACATCCATTTCTTTTGTTGCAAATGTCCATTCCCCAGCCAGCTGGCCAGGCCCAGAGGTGCCATGGCCCCAGAGTTACCTGTGGTCTTGCGCTGGTTTTCCAGGAAAGTAAACAGGGTGCTGTAGATGCTTTGTTGGTCGGTCGCTGGCATCGCCGGGTAAACCTGGCTCAGAGAGGAGACCCTGAGCAAAAAAGATCAATCAGCAATGTCTTCCTAGCCGAGTGGACTCTTGGCACTGGAAAAATATCAGGGAGCCCAAGAACACTAGGAAAAGCAGGGCCCAGAAAAAGCCATATTTTCAAGGATTATCTGGGAATTCTATCCAGTTTCAACAGCCCATTGTCAAGTTTTTGTCTGCAGCCATGAAAGGCACAGAACACACTGTATGCAACTGTAGGGAAGAATGATCTGCCCAATTTAATGTTTTTTAAAAAGAAAAACTTCAGGAGGCTGTGGTTTTCAATGGCGACAAGGTGGCAGTTGTACGTGTTCTTAATCCTTTCACCCCTTCTCTTCCTCTGCTTAAAGTCCTGTTTTTTCCACCTACTTTGAGGTCCCACAAGAGGGCTTACACTCAAAAATATTTAATGTTATTATTTACAGGGGAAATGGGAGGTCATAAGGGGGCTAAGGTGACACACAGACACATGTCCACGATATAAATTTAATTATAGCATTTATCTTCGCATGAGGTTTTGCAGTTAGGGGTCTACCCAACAGGTCCCAACCTATCTTCTGCTTGTGTCATTTGTATACTCACACAGCTTGGAAATCGTTGCAGCCAGAAACATGAGACAAGATCTTTTGCGCTTCTGTTCCCCCGGCGCTTG
Source organism: Intellagama lesueurii (assembly GCA_037013535.1). Taxonomy (NCBI): domain Eukaryota; kingdom Metazoa; phylum Chordata; class Lepidosauria; order Squamata; family Agamidae; genus Intellagama; species Intellagama lesueurii. Next base: position 1,652,235 of record JBAJHW010000012.1, read on the forward strand.
GTAGGAAGAGCCCCAGCCTTGTGGAGAGCAAGTGAGCCCAGCTTGTGGGACGGAAGGTTGAGAACTCGGGTTCAGTTGCCTCAAGAAACTGCACGAGCATCTTTTTCCGCACGGCTTCCTCTTTCAGAAATGTTATTCCAAGCTGTATGTTTTAAAATGGGGGGAATTGCACAATTGCTTAACCATTCAGGATCAGTCTCCACATAACAATGCAACTCTGTGTCTCTGTAATGAGCTGTAACAATACCGCCTGTATGATTTTCTACTTCCTTTCCTAGCTTAAGTGATGGGATCCCTAGAATGCTCACAAACATTCCAGCTGCTCAGAGTTAAATTATCAGCTGGAGATGAGCCATGGAGACTTCCGTGGAGAAATCATTGAACTTTACTTGTTCTCTGCCTATGTTTAAAGGCGGTACCTTCTGGGCCTCCAGGCCAAACTGGTCCAGATACTGGTAGATCTCTTCCAGCGGTTTGCTTTGTAATCTCGCAAGAATCTGGCACATCTTTTCCTCCTCATTGACAGCACCCGACTGAAGACTGAAAGACGCCAGTTGTGGAGCAGAGAGATATTCTAATACAGCCATCTGCAAGGGGAGGAGAAATCATGGTACATTTCTCAGGAACTCTTTTAAGGGCCCTTCAATCTTTGCTTCCTACGTTTGTGTTTTAAAATCCTCGGTATTTAAAAAAAAATCCCAAATTTGCAAATTATAAATTGTGTACTGAGTTGCCTTGGATAAGACTTCCTTCCTCCTTCTTTTTGATCGTCCTTTTTCACATTTTAAGGCAGAGACGGTGGGCCAACTGCTGGACTACATCTCCCACGCTTCCTCAGTACCGTTTTTGCTGGCTGGGGATGATGGGAGTTGCAGTCCAAAGACATTGGGGCAAAGGGCCGCCCTCTGTCTGCCCCTGCTTTGAGGCAAAGCCTACGGCAAGTGACAGCCAAACAGGGCAAAAGATCAGCTCCCAGGAAAAAGTATTCCGCGTGTCAAGACTCACGCCATCCACGTGTAGGTTCCAGCTGAGCAGGTCGTGATATTCGGCGTATCTGCTGAAGTTGCCGAGGTTAATTTCTAGCCAGTCCCAGAGAGCCTGGGACCGCTGTCCGCATGCCATACCTGGAAAGAGGTAGCAGAACAATTCCCTTTTGAGGTTTTGTAGTCTTCCTGCAACACGGATGTTCTCTCGGGTGTGGAACCTGCTGCATGAAACTCGGCTATACGTCATTTCATGGATGACACGCCGCCCGCTTAGTGGGACCCTGATCCAAAAGGTCACAGACGGCATCCTGAACAGACAAGCACCTGGCTCTAAGAGGAGCTCATCAGATGATCCAGGCAATCACACACTGACCTGACATTCGTGGCACTTGGGGTGGAACCGTTTTCCTTTCCTCCTTTGGACGGACACTGTCTTTCGCTCCTCCCTGCCGGTTTCAACCCAGGGAGGCTAGGCTATAAGGACCCCCTCGGTAGCCCGCGTTGTGGTAGCCCCTCTGCTGTGGGAAGGAGGACTGGCCCTCCCTGGGGCATCGGGCCCTTTGAGGCCAGATGGACTCAGGGCAGGCTGGGCAGTGTGTTTAGGTACACTTGCAGACAACTGAAGCGCCTTCCCATCAGGTCTTACAAACCTATGGGTAACACAATCGGCAACTCCTTGGAACAGGCAGTCTACTCTCTCCCTTGCACAGAAGGAGGTGCCTGTTCGGATGCGCTTTTTTTTGGAACACAGAACGATTGCTTTATTCAAATGTATTAGGGTACGAGAAGTCAGCCTTTTTCCACTTGATGTCTGTTCATACCAGTCCTCTTCCACCAGGGTCATGAGTGGGAATGACCAGGAAGGCCAACACAGCAGGACAATAACAGGTTAGCGAAGGTTGTGATGGGTAAATGAACAAATCCATTGCAATTCGTGGTGACTGACTCTGATTTCTTTACATTGAGTGACTGATCTTGTGTCTGTTTTAAAGTAGGTTTCAGTCTTCTCGTAGCTGAAGTTACCTGATTTAACTTTTGAGGTCAGAAAAGCTTTGCTGAATCCAAAAATGCCAGGAGCTTTTTCCTCTGGGATGTTGCCAAAGATGTTGTTGAATCCTTTCAGTCTGGGAAGCGCAGAAGACAGAGAATGAAACAAAGAATCAGAGGACTATTTTCAAATAATCTTTGATACGAGTTTTTCTGTATTGGGCCGAAGGGGTAACCCAACGATTTGAGTTTCATGACAAAAGGACTCATTCAGAGAAATCCATTTCTAGAGGGAGTGCTCCCTCAGGAGGCCAAAAAAGGTGTAATTGTGAAAATACATTAAAAGGGGAAGTATGTGGCTCTGGAATATCATCCATGGCTTCCTTTGCATCTCTAATTTTGCAATTGCACATAACAAAACAGATCACTCTGCTAGGGATAAAACATGATAGCAGCAGGCAAGCAGTATCTATCTGAATGTGTAATTTGGCCCATGACAAAATTAGGGTTCAGATGGCACCTCTCAGCCTAGCAGGGATCCAGTGAGACAAAGAGCCAAGAGCCAGTTTCATCTGTTCCCCTGGCGCCAGGATGTGCCAGAAGACATGCTGGTTTTTCCATGTGGAACCCGAAGAGATCATGGGGTCTGAATGAAAACCCAGCACATCCGATTTTTAAACAGTCGTAGGGGGACTTTGAGTCTTAAAGGCTAATGGGTTCTGATGAAGATCCGGCTCTGGAGGCACAGAAACAGCCTTGGGAGCCACCCGCAACCTACGGATGGTGTGATTCCCATCCCTGAGTTGGTGGTCTTTTTAAATGACTGGTTGGAGATCCGCCTTTGAGGTTAACAGCCATAACAAAACAGAATCAGCTTCGCACTCACATCTGCTGGTAAGAGCCGCACGACATCCTGAGCGAAATCTCAGCCACGACGGTCTCGTTCACGGTGTGCAGTACATTTTGCAAGGCGCTTTGGAACCAATAAGTGAAATCGCTGGGCTTGAACCTCGGGAACTCTGCTGCTATTCTCTGGAAAGCGATGCTCAAGATGACGCCAGCGTACTCACTGCTCTGCAAATCCACCTGCGGACGGAAATAGCTCTTCAATTACACTCACTGAACGACTCCACCTGTTCTTCCCTATTAAAGCACTCAACCAGAGTGGCCAGCTTTTTCCCCCTACAAGGCTCCTCATCTTTAACTCATATGAAATAGGCAGATATGGCATGGCCCCCTTCCTGCTGCGAACAGAGGCGTCTCTTGAGTTTGGCCAGGACAGAAAACTTTTGTTTGGGTTCATTTTTGAATATTTTTAATGCTAAATTTCTCAACTCCTCTATGGGATGGAGACTTAAGGAAGTCAAATGCAGGAGAAGGTAAAAGAGGCAAAATTCGAAAATCCTAAATTCACCTAACGAATTTACTGGGGATTCTGATGTAGGAGCTGGGGTAGTCACACTGAGCGGCTTTTCCATGAGCTATCCGTGGTGCTGAAACCAATCACACATCCCCCCCCCCCCCCAAAGTACCTGATTCATGCTTGAGGCCCTGTCTTTTTCTTCGGGGGCAACATTCCTTTATTATTTAATTTATTTATATAATTTTTTATGCTGTCTTTCTCCCCCCCCCTCCCAAGACAGCCTACAACGATTAAAACTATGCAGTGCTCACAGGTTTAAACAACAACTATATTAAAAGCAATTAAACATCAATCCAGATGAAAAACAATTTTAAAGAAAATTTTAAAGTATCTAAATGTCATAAAGGCAAGCTTTCCCTAGATCCCCACTTACAAGCCTGCCTGAAAAGGAAAGTCTTTGCTGACGACAGAAGAGCGAGAGGAAGGAGGCCAACCTGGCTTTTCAGGGGAGATCATTTTACAACCTGGGGGCAGCCACGGAGAAGACCCTCTCTGGAGCTTCAGGAGGTGGTGGAACTGAGAGATATTAAATGCCAAGAAGGCTAATATGGGGGAGGGATGTGATCCTTCAGATAATAGGGGACAAGGAAGGCTAGCCAACTATCCCTTGCCCCCCCCCTCCCCATGCCAGGAGCAGGTTGTGGGAAAGAGGTGCGAGAGAGACGTAGGGTTCCTGGATGCAGAGAGACAAGGCAGGAACTTTTGAAGGCCAGGGAGTCCCTTGGGTTAGCAAAATGAGTTTCACACAGTCATCTGGATTAGCCTTCCGGATCCTGGGTTTGCATGTTCTAATGGGAGCCCACTTAGCAATTTCTGCTTAAATGTCTCTTCTTTTACACCCTCTCCCAGAGTCCCAAGAAATGATTCTGCACCCCAGCAATGGTGTTCAGCTTGTCCAAGAATTCAGCAAGGTCCGCCGGGCTGTCCAAATGGTTCATGATCTCCACGATCTCAGCCTCTTCACCCAGGGCTCCTGGTTCCCACCATAACTCAGCTAGCTGGCTAGCAGAAAGGACTTCCATGGCTGAAATCTGAACATGTATTTTGCTGGTTAATATATATCTGTGCCTACCTGTCTCAAGATACAGCATTCACATTCAAGGAGGGCAGCTGCTAAATATTGAGCAATACAGGTTGTCACAAAGAGCAACTCATACTGTTCACCATTTTCAGAGACCAAACTAAGTGAAGGAAGGAACAGACATTACATGAAATGCATTATTAGATTAAGAATATCCTTAACGGCTGAAAGCATCTAAGTACACAGCAGGTGCTTTTCTCATTTCAAGTAGCTCACTTTGTTTTCTGATTGAGGCATCTCTTGTTTCCAAAGACAGAACTCTGGCACAAGGGATGCCCCAAAAATTTCCAAACTGGCTGGTCCAGGAGCATCAATCCTGACAGCAGAAGTTTGCTCACCCCATTAAAATTTGCATTCACGGACAATAACTCTGTGAGGCTGGCCAAGGCACCAAATCGGCCGTAGTTGCTGAGGAGCCACTGGCTGCTGTTAGCATCGGGCGAGCACGTGACGCCTAGAAGATAGGGAGAAGATTTAGTGGCAGAGAAACAGTGCCAAGATTAAGAGCAGCACGAAAGCAAAGACTTCATAAAAGGAAAGCTTCATATCGCTTGAGGACAGTGGCCAGCATCCTGTGAAGGGTCCCAAAGCTCCTATCTTGTCTTGCATAAAACAGTGCAATGCCTACCACCTTGACAGAGTGATTGGGAGAGTTTCATTATTTATTTAGCTCTCTGTTTGTCTCGCTGGCTGTATAGCTCAGTGGTTTAGGTATATGGCTGCAGAGCCAGAGGTTGGGAGTTCGATTCCCGTGCTGGGTCTGCTGGGAGAGAAGAGCCAGCCTAGGTGGCCTTGGGCAAGTTGCACCATGGTCCCAGGGCTCCCCCTAGAGGAAGGGAAGGGTAAAGCACCTCTGAGTACTCTCTACCTGGAAAACCCTGGGAAGGGTCACCATAAGTCAAAATAGACTTGACGCCATACAATACGTACTTACATACATTGTTTGCTTATTTATTTAATATCTCACTATCCTCCTAATATCTGGATCCATCTGGTAGCTTACAAAATGGTTTTAAAAACAGTCTAGCTCTTACGTCCACAATATTCTTAAATTGATTTGATCAAATCCTCCTTGAATTACATCCTTTTCTTAAACACCCCTAATCTACTTTTCCCTACCTTGTTCCATCCGATAAGATTCCAAGTAGCTAAATATTCTCTTGTGAATGGTTTCTCTCTGCTCTTCTGTGAACTGATCGTATACTTTATCCATCGCTTTCACCCTGAGATGGACAAAAAAGTAGAAGGTCAGCATGAAATGGCCATCTCACATCTCCATGTGTGTGTGTGAGAGAGAGGCTTTAACAAAGCATGAGTGTGTGGCAGAAGATGGCATGTGGGCTGGAACATAAAGGGAAACAAAGCATTTATTTATGTTTACATTTATACATCTTTCCATTAAAAAAATGTTCAAAGCAGCTTACAAATTTCTTAAAAGAATAACAAGTAAAACAACATTAACTAAAATATAATTTTAAAATCAGATAACCCTCACTTACCATAAAAGCTATTAAAATCAAGGGAATACTTTGAAACCATTAAAATCAATGAAGAACACTGTTTATTTACTAAAGCATCATCCTGAGATCAGATGAGGTGAACCAAAGGAGACGTTGCTTTTTTAACCTGCGTATGGTCTGCTTCTTATGCAACTATTCTCTTGACAGAGCACTATAATATATTGGGGGCCTAGAAAGAGATTTTCTCTAGTGACATCATTGAAAGCCATAGATACCTGCATTATAAGGTTACCTGCCCCTGAACTTGCCACCACTTCTTGGAAATATATATATTAAAACAGAGTTTTCATGTCCAGCCACAAAACATGGCATGCTAGATGCAAGATACAGAGGTGGAGAAAATGATGTCCTATGATAATCTGTTGTCGTTCACCACCCAGGAAAGCATCACACCTCTGCAAAAGCCAGGAGGTATCTATCATCCAGTTTGACCCTCAATTTAGAAGCGTCTCCCTAGACTTACAGGTTTTGGTGAGACAGGCAGTCCACATCAAGAGGAATCAACGCCAGGTCCTTGGGAGTGAGAGCAGGCAGGAGGAGCTGAAGCTGACGGCCAAACCAGAATGAGTATTGCTCTGCAGAAAAGGTGCTGAATTTCAGGGTCTTGAACACTGCCCCAAAGATTAGGTCACGGATCCGGGGGTCGGGGAGGGCGGTCAAGTGATTCTGTAAATGGAGACGGATCATTTCTAGCTCCTTGCAAAAATGTAGATAGTCTTGAAAATGAATGAATGAATGAAGTTTTAGCTATTTCTCCTTTAAAATCTAAACCTGGAAGGGATGACAGTCTTCCCTCCAGCCCTTTGAAAGAGAAACAAGTGACAGGATGATGATGTTTTCCTGTGGAAGTAACTCAGCTTCATACAATGCACGTGGTAGGCCTACTGTAATGGAACCACTTCTGTGTCTCCTCTGAGGAACAGCAGAGGGAGGTAAATGTTTTGGCCTGGTGTTGCCAGCACCTTTTAAAGGGCACCTCTCCTGTCAGCCACGTTCCACTCCCCCCTTTCAGGACTGTTCAGTGGCTAACTACAAAACACAGCCTGCTAATTGTGAGATACAGAGGTCAGGAAAATTCCAGGCTATGCCAGACTATTGCCTCTAACTGGGGGTGCCAAGGATTGAACCTTGGCCCACGTTCCACTACTAAGCTGCAGCTTTCCCCCCTAAAAGCACAGAAATTGAATTTGTAGGAAACTCAGTTGTCCCACAAAAAGCCTGTGGGAGGGAAAGAATTTGGATGTAGACAGAGATTTAAAAAACAACCACAACCACCCAATATCCAGTTAGGCAAACCCCGGAGAAAGCCAAGGTGGGGGCCTTGCCTGTTTGGCTACTGCATTGAACTCAGTCATGAAGTCCTTCGTTTCAGCAGGAGGTCGCTTCTGCAGCTCCACCAAGATCTGGACGGACTGGAGTTCATCTTTGAACGCCTTGGTAACAACCATCATCTCCCCCATTTGCTTTGGGGAAAGGAAGGAGAGGACTTCGTACTAGGAGGAAAAACACAGGGGAAAATGGAATATTTTTTTTGCTATCAGAGAAAGGAACTAGCAGGAGACAGGAGAAGGGACTGGATGCTCCAGTTTCTTTTTATTATTATTATTATTAAGAAAATAACTTGAAATGAACATTGGCCCATGAACTCAGGGATGGGAAAAAAATTGTAGGTTTTGCTCCCCCCCAAATTCAGATTTTTTTTAAAAAAAACTTGAAGTTCTTTTCACCCACAAGACGTGGTTTGTGATCCCGCCCGTCCCCGCCCCCCTTTGAATTGGTCAATAAAGAACAGACACAAGATTTAAAACCCATTTGTTCTGCATTTCGACAGGTATAGGAACTCTCAGCATAGATTTTCCAGAGAGGAAGGCATGGAAATCTCTTTCGGCGTGTAACAGAGAAACCGACGAAAATCATAAGCAAGATCGTGTGGGTATCTTTACGGACAACAGATTCCTCTTAGACAAAGCTTTTGTGAATGAAAATCCAATGAGTGTGGATTGGACTGCTTTTAAGTGGATTAAAAGCACATTTGGTGAAATTCTCAATATGTGTTCAAGTAACATCAGCTTTTAAAATAAGATTAAAGAGGCAGAGATGTCAAAGAGCCCGACTTGTAAGGGTAACACCTGTCAAGCAGCTGCTCCTTTCTGTGGAAATGTTAAATGTTTCCTGGAGAAGGCTTTGATTGGCTTACCCCATTAAAATCTTGATTTAATGCAACGAGATCAGCATAAGCAGCAAAAGGCAGAAATCTGAAAAAAAGCAACTGCAGGAAGCTTTGACTGTCATCGTAAGAACCGGGAAATGCTGTTCCTAAGAAAACAAAGATTGACAATTTTTCAGAAATATTTCTACAGAGCGTCCTGTCATTCCATGTATTGTTTGAGGCACCTAACACGTAAGCACAGATACCCTATTTTCGAGAGAGATCCCAGATGTATTAGCAGCACCCATCAACTGTGAGCCCCGGATCAATTTTGTGCCTCAGGAGCTCTTATAGAAGCCCCATCCCATGCACTTCACAATTTTATCTTGAAAGGAAGATTATATTCCTGGTATAACTCAGTGGCTTGGCGTGGCCTGGCTATAACGCCAGAGGCAAAAAGTCTGAATCCAAAGGAGAAGGGACCAGCCAAGATGGTCCAGAGCTTATGCAGCTGGACGGGTGATTTGCCCTTCCCAAAACATCACCCGAAGGAAGGTCGAGGAAACCATTACTGATTACTTCATACTTAGAAAATCCTGGGAGGGTCACCTTGATTACTGGAGGGCATGCCCTTGTTATTAATGTGCTTGTTCAACTTTCAAGGAAGCAGGGTTCTCCTTTAAAAGCTTCCATACTATATTCGCACCTAAATGATATATTTTTATAATACATCTGGAAGGGTTCTTTCAGCCTCTTTGGACAGAGAGATTCAACCTCCCTTCTAGTGCCAGAGAAACTAGACAACAGTCTGGTTGCTTGTTGAAGAAGACGCTAGAATTCGAGTCTCCCTTATTGCTACGGAAGGTCATGAAACCATCACCTGAGGCATTGACCTTGCGCTCCAGGGTGGTCTTCATCAGATTGTAGACCTGCCGCGACGTCTCTTGGGGTAAGTCTGGGTAGACTTGATCAAAACCTCCAAAGCTACCAATAGTTTGGGTGAGAAAAGAGAAGAAGATAAATGAAGTCAGATAAGCTGGCATTTGACAAGGCAATGCAATTTAATTATTCCTTTCTATTTATTTAAAATATGTTTACCCCGCCTTTCTCCTTGAAAAGGACCCAAAGCGGCATACATCAATGTGTCTGTTTGTCACTGTAAGATTTATCACAAAAGAATAACAACAACCCAGGTGGATCACGGTCATGGTCATTCTTTTGAGTTATAAAAGCTACTTTTTGGGATTACAACTTTCCAACCCCCCTATGCAGGGGCTTGGATAACAGACTATGGAAATAACATGCTAAACAAGAGTAATGCATCTAATCTTTTTTTTAAAAAGCACTGTTTCGAAATTAACAATAAACCATTAAAAAAAATCAACTTTCAAAATGGTGTACAGGCCACTGTCGCTATGGTAACACCAATGCATCCATTTTATTATGCTATTTCCAAACTCTGCTTCAGGAGAGATAGGACCAAGAGTGAAAGGTCACGCTTACATGGCTGTGTAGGAGGGAAATTCCAGGTCGAGCGGGATCAACTGGAGTAAATCCTCATTGATGCCGGCCAGGAAGAATCTCAGCTTGCTCTGAAACCAGGACTGATAATCCGAGGGACTGAATTTATCAAAATATCGTGCTAGGTTTGTCAAAAGGGTGCTCAACACTTCAGATTTCACCTCAGCATTTCGGAAGCCTGGAATATAACCCTATAAACAGAGGTTTAGATGAACATATACAATTCAGAGGACAACCTTTTACACAGAGAGACTTAATTTGAAAGTAACGCCTATTGAATTCAATGGGATCTATTGGGAATTGTGAGTAAACACACACAAGACTGGGCTGCACGATGTTTTGAGAAGAACTCCATCTTCTTCTGCAGATCCACAGACATTGTTTTACTCAAGAGGAAAACTGGATGTGCAAACTTATTCTTTATACAGGGGAGGGCTATTGTATTTACCTGTTCAATTGCCAGATTGAATTCAGTCAAGAATTCCTCCAGTTTAGCCAAAGGGATTTCAGAGGGCTCTGCCTCCAGGCTTGACAGCACACGGTCCATGGTTGTCACATTGACCAGTGCGTCTGACATCCCAATAAACTCTATCAGCTGGCCAACACTCAGGAAACTTAACGCAGTAATCTGAAAAACATGGACATGCTTTTTCAGTTACTGGTAACAGCTTTTTTATATTTAAAAAGTCAAAATATGTTAGTTAAGCCAATGGTGGTCAATGGGTGGTCTCTGGCCTTCTCCTGCTTCTCAGAGCCTTCAGGTACGGCCACCTTCTAAATAAGTCACAGCTCCCCCCCTCCAGCACTCTCCAAAATCCCAAAATATTTTTTAAATTTCCTAAAGTGGAAGTGGACTTCTGGGAAAAGTTTTGTTCTTTTTACGTTCTGGCTCATTTTGCACTGTCTGTGTTGCTCCAAAGGTCTCAGGGTCTGAAAACTGGCTCCAGGACCTGCTGAAGATGGCAGTCTTTTGATCCGTTTGTCGTACTCATAAAGAGGAACGCGCTGTGATTTGTGCCAGCCCTAATGTTAGGTGGGAAGAATGGGCAGCTGACCATCCCCATTTTAGACGTACTGTGAATCTGAGCCTGCCCTGCAGTTTACCCTTTCCAGGAGTTGTCCAAGGTGCTGAACTCTGGCTCCAGTCAAGATTCAGCACCTTGGACACCTCCCATGGCATCTGAGCATCTCTAAAATGGTAACCACTGGTCTCAGCCGGTGATGAGACCACAGCTTAGTGGTGCATTCTTAATTTGGCCTCGGGGCTGGCCCCACACATTTTGCTGCCTGAAACAAAGACTAAGGTGGCTCTCTCTGTGCTCTGTGTAGGAAAAATCCCCTAGGTTGGCCATTGAAGTAATGAAGGGAGATCCTATCATCACGTTTGAGGGCATCAGGCCAGTTTACGAGTGGCAGGGGAAGTACCCTCATGCATGGCACTATTTATTTATTTATTTATTTATTTATTTATTTATTTATTTATTTATTTATTTATTTAAATATCCCACTATCTAATGGCTAAGCCATTACTCTGGGCAGCTTACAGTCACATAATATAAACATACAATAAACCTACACTAGTAAACTAAGAAAACACCACACTAGACACTTAATGTCGCCTTAAAAAAGAAAAGTCTTCTGACAAATTCCAGCTGGAGCTTGCCTCTGTCTGCCTTTGGCAAATTAATCTGGTTGTGGAGCCAGAGGTTGGGAGTTCGATACCCCCCACGATGCCTCCAGGGAGAGAAGAGCCAGCCTGGGTGGCCTTGGGTAAGCTGCACGGTGGTCTCAGGGTGACCCCAGAAGAAGGGAAGGGGAAGCCAGTGCTGAATATTCTCTACCTGGGAACACCTGAAAAGGGTCACCATAACTCAGAATTGACTTGATGGCACATGATTGTTATAATATTTTGAATACATCGCCGCCAGATAACCTATTAATTTTTCCAAAGCTCCTTTTGGAAGGGGTCAACATCATGAAATATTGTCCTGGGGGAAACTGTCTCTATGCTCAGCTCTGTGTACCAATGGCACACCCACATGTTTTGGGGTCTTTCTTTCCTTTTGTGGCAAGATATTAGTTGTAGAAATCAGTGTGGAATTATATCTCTAACATTCACCCCCTCCCCCCCCCCCCGAATAGTTTCATCAACAAATAGAGACCCTACAGGATCAAAATGACTATTGGTGGATTTCACTTCTTCTAATGTGGCATCCTGGAAAAAGGAACCCCATGAGGGCAGAATCCATTTGAGACTGGGCTCCGTGAGGTATCCTGAAGAAATAAGAAGAAATAAGAAGCCGAGTTGTGACATCAGTTTGAAATAATTGAGTAGGTCCCAACACATACACTGTACATTGAATGATCTCTCTGTTTGAAGAACCTGACTCTTCCACCACCCCAGGAAACACCCATCTTACAAACATACAGCTACTATTTCACCATCTTTCACACACACAGCTGAAGAAACAAGGGAAACGGTCAGAGGGCACGGGTTCAAGATGGAAAAATCTTTGAGCTTACCTTGCAGTGTGTTGAGGTTCTGGATGATCCAAAGCACGACAGCTCTCCTGGATGGTTCTGCCATGTGCAAATGTTTTTCACTCAACCCAGCAACACTGTCGTGACGGCACCAGAAAGGAAGACAGGAAAATGGAAAACAGATTAGTCAGACCTCAACATCTTTATAAAGCAAGGGATTCTAGGGTGCATGTCTTGGCTTGTTGTGCACTACATTGACTTCAGCTTGTTCAGTTACTGATGCTGTAGTGATTACAATGCCTCTTTCCGGGAACTAGGTCTGAAAATATTGCATGTTGCTATACACGATCAGCAACCAGACCTTATTGTCAGGTTTTCTGTCTGGACAGAAATACACATTATAGACAACCCATCAATAAAAGAAGAAAATCCTTAAAGACTGGAAATGTCTGATTGTCCCAGAAACAACGTCAGTTAATTTGCAAATTATGATCAGAAAATCTCCAGCTCTGCACCCAGATGGTTTTAGCAGTTAAGGAATTTTCTCCTGTAATGAGAGCTCATCTGTAACATCTGTTTCTGCCCTCTGTGAGCCTGTAGTTTATCCCAGTTCAGAAATCTCAGCTAATAGACAATATGGATGTTGGATGAAGTGGATCACCTTAGGTATACTGATTATGTTTCCTACTGCTTGACGCTCTTCGATCATGATTTTATTTACCAATCCCTGTTAGGTTGAAGACTTACATGGCAGCGAAAGATTCATAGTTTTGGGGGACAAAGTAAGCAAGACTGGTTGCATTGATCACAAAAGCGAGGTAGCGCAATTCTTCCTGGATGGTGGTGTTCCACTCAGCAGCAGTGTAAGCTTTCATTTGAGGTGATGTAAGAGCCAGATACTTCATCAAGATCAACTCGGCAACTTCGGGGTTTGGGAGAACCACCATTCTCTGCTACAGGGGTTGAAAGAGAACAAGTGGGTTATTTTTGTTTGTTTGTTTGTTTTGAAAGAACAGGCATTCCCCAAATATCCCAGTTTTGGGCCAACCCAAGACATTTGGCTGACTGAGGCAAAGATGGTATCCCACCTTCTTCTCCATGCAAATGGAAAGATCTTAATTAAGTGTCTCAAACTGAATTGTGAAGGCTGCAGGTAGAACTCCTATGGTTTCACCCTGGGTGTTTCAACAGGATGAAGAAAAAAGTGTTTAATTACCAAGTTGCTGTCTATCTAAACATGATGAACGTGGCCTTTGTAAATGTCAAAAGTCCATGCTCCACCACCACCCCCATGCACCTGCCCACTGTTATGGAAGTAACCAGTGGAACAGATGCAAAATAAACCATCAAGAGGACAGAAATACCTGAGCCGCAGCCCTGGTGGATTCCTTCAAAATCATCCGGATGTAATCTGCATTGCTTTCTTCAATGAAGCTGGCAAAGCGCGATGCCAGATCCATGTTGGCTAAGGTGTGGGAATGTATTAGCATGTCCCCAATCTGGCTGGGGGTTAACAGGTCCAAAACAGTATACTGGAAAGGAAAGACAGACTGAATCATGCTCGGGTTTAGAGAACTGACACTCCATCACCATGGAGAGCAACCAGTGAGGACCTTGCTCTGAGGAGGACTGGAGCGGCACTGTTCCCTTTTATACTGCTGGCCCTTGGATCCTCCCTCCAGGCTCCGCCTCCCTCCCCACCGAGTAGAGAGCCTTAAAGGGGCAACACCTTGGCCTGCTGACTGGCACTGTCTCACCTCTCCAGGAGCTGCCAGTAGTGTTGGCAGACTAGCTCCCAGGGATGTGAAGCTCACGGAAGAGGCAGGCCCACCTTGTGCTCAAGCTAGAGCCTGGGGAAGCCACGGTTGTCATAGGTATGGAGGCCTCCGATTCAGGGGCATCAGGCATGACCACCTCTGGGTGACTGGTCTCACCGGGTCCAGGGTTTCTTGCTCAGACCTGACTCCTCGGACTCTTGAGTCCACGTCCAGACCACCGCTGAGCTCCTGCAACATGCCTCCCCTTCTCCTGTGGGAAGGCACCTGGCCCAACCCAGCCTTTTCCTAGAGAGTCAGATTTTTCTCTCCTTGTCCCTTCCTGCAAAAGGGGCCATGGGTTTGGTGCTCCAGACATCCACTGGTGAAGCCAGTTGGAATATTAGTACAATTTGCACATATAGTGTAGCCAAGAGCAACACTGCCGGTGCTTTGGTGCCTCTCACAGGTCTAACACCCAAATGACGGATCCGTCCCATTGCAGGTCACAGAATGAGTGGCAGATGGATTTTAACCTGGAATGGGACACCTGCTGTGTCCAAGATCCGACCTTTTGGCAACCCTGCCTCTGAACCTTTGGAGAGACTTACCGCCTCAAAAGGTTGGTGGTAATATGAAACCAGCTGGGCGTACGGCACTTCTGCAGAGAACCTTCCAAAGAGTCGGAGAAGCCAGTTTCGGGAGGTGGTTTGGCCAGAGCAGGCAGGCCCTGTGAGGGAGGTCATGGAAGAAAAGGATGATAGGCTTTGTAGTCCAAAACCCTGCGGAGAGTCCCCAAAACCTCAGTAAGAAGCCAACCTGCTCCTACCCTCTTCTTGTTCTCTGGCCACCCGTGGCAAAAGCAGAACTTGGAGACTCTTGGGTTTTGGGGGGGACAGCACCCACACAAGTGCCCACACTGTTCCCCCCCCCCAAGCTCTGCACTGGAATGATTTTGATGGATTTTGTTACCTGTGATTTGAGAGTTCTGGGTCAGAAAGGATTCGATGAAGTTGGAGACCTCCCGCCTTCTTTCCTGCGGAATTTCTGTGTAGACGCTGTTCAGCCCAGCAATCCTAGAAAACAAAAGGATTCTTCGCAATTAGATGGTTAAACTACAAAAATAGTTGTTTTATTGTCTGTTACTTCTCAGAAGCCAGGTGGCTGATATTATTGCCGTATTCCAATGATGGAAGCAGTTTTGCGGCCTTGCATGTTAGTCACTAGTTACTAATGCCTTTCCCAAGAGTCCAGAAAAACGAAAGGAAATATTCTCTAGTCCCATCTAGTGGTCAGTTCTGCTATTGCACCTTGCAAATATTTAGAAAAAGATAAAAAAAAATAATTCTCTTGCCAGGTATGAATAACATAAGGAAATGGCTTAAAACCTGTAAATTTTCTTTCAAAGTACCTCTTAAAATTCCTTAAAATTTAATTTAAAAGTGATATTGGAACTTCACTAGGTGCTACTTGTTACATCTAAAAATTACTTTATAACTACACATTACGTTTCTCTTTCCCCAAAGCAGTTATTTACATGTAACCATGTTACTTACATCTGGTTGCTTCCAAGCTTTGGACAAGAGGCTTGAGAATTCTCTGTTATCCACAGTACAGGGTGGTCCAATTATGACTGCATTTTTCTTATTTTTTAAAAAGGTAATAAATAAAAATAAAGTGGCCACATTGCCCCGAAAGTGGAAGACAAACAACGACTCACACAGCCATGTACGCCTCACAAGAGATATCTCTCGGTATCTGTTTGAGAACAGCTGCTGTCACGCTGGGAAGGACAAGGAGAAGCCTCTTCTCAAACCAAAGCTGATAATCATCCTCCGTGAATGCCGGAAACTCTACACGTAATCGTTCCATCGTCTTGGTGAGCATGAGGTTTCTCACTTCCATGGAGATATTCAGCATACGGACAAAACTGTGCTAAAACAGGGATTAAAAAAAGCATTGCAACCTTCTGCAACCTGACAGAGAAGCGGAAGAATGAAAAGAACGAACCGCAAGAATCTTATTAATGATTTTAATTATGGGTTCTTGATTTGCAAGAGGGGAAGCCTTTTCCTCATCAGTGGGCCTGTCAAAGGTTGCTAGGGCTTGACTTGTCATATTAGGTCTCCTGAGCCCCCACCCGCAAGGTCAACTTAGATGACACAGTTAGCATGTTGTTAGAAGCAGGCCTCCTTAAACAATGACAGACTTCTGTTTGTCCTAACCTAGCTTCTTTCTCACCTTCTGTATCTACCCAATTGGCTTCATTTGTTTTGTGATTGGTTGATCAGGAGGCAAACATGGGCTTCACCAGCAAATCAGATAGCTCATGCAGGACGTTCTTGAAAACACCCAGCCCTGGAGTAGGCATGTGCTATCATTTGCATCTTGTGTACTTTGACCTTTTGCCCCAAGGAGTCAAATCTCAGGACGAGGAACCAGAAGGCACAAAGGAAGCAGCAGTTTTTAAACGGGACACCCCCCCCCAACTTCTTCCTCAATTCTGAAGTTGGAAAACATCCCTATTTTCTAGCATGTTCTTCTAGTCTCCTTAGCATCATCTCAGCTGTCTGGAGCAAGTTGCACAGTCTCAGCGTGCCACAGGAGGAGGGACCGGGAAACCACTTTGTACCTAGAACACCTTTGCTGCATCTCCATAAATCAGAAGTGACCTACGTTATACATTTATTGTATACCCCCCTTGCCTTAGACCGGTGGTTCCCAACCGTGGGTCCCCAGATGTTCTTGGACTGCAATGCTCAGAAGCCTTCACCACTAGCTGTGCCGGCCAGGATTTCTGGGAGCTGCAGTCCAAGAACATCTGGGTTACCCAAGGTTGGAAACCACTGCCTTAGACCTTTTCTTTGAGATGCAAGACTTTTGAACTACCAACCCTCCCATTGCCAAATATTCCACAAGAACAGATACAGATTCTCTTCTGGTTGGGCTTCTGGACTGCCTTGAGAGTTCTGGTGCTCACCACCTTGTTCAAGTGACAACCTATGACTCGTTCCCTCCATCACAACTTCTGGTGTGTCTTCTCTGGATGGGAGCCATGAAAAAATGCACTTTCCAAAATGTGCAGCCCCCGTTCATAGGGCTAGAGTTCTTAATGGAAGCATACATGACTATTCAACCCAATTACGTGTAGCATGTACAATCCCCTCCTAATGCAGCACATGTCAAGGCAGATGTGAACACAGATTTGGGATGCATTGGGCTTTTTTTGAGAAAAAAAGGAGCCTCTGCATGCATGTAAACCAGACCACAACTCCCAGGGCCACCACGTCAGTAGAGTCCCACTGGCAGAGCTGCCTGGATAAAAGAAGATGCATGCAACTTCCCAGCTGCTCTAGAAGCAGTTAGTTCAGAAGGCTGCCTTTCTTCAGTTGCATTTTTCCCACCTCCACGATGCAGAAGACCTTACCTGAGGCAAGGACCTGGAGATTCTGAGCCTCGATTCCCAAGACTCTACATCTCTTCGGTTAGCCTAATAAAAGTTATTATTATGCTTACTGAAAAGGATGGGAAAGCCCATGATCAGACAAGGAATCAACATAGCTCGGCAACACAGAATTAAGAGGGGATCCAGTCATAGGAAGTCAATCTATTTCCCTGGCCACCGTCCCACCTGACTTTGGTCCTTCACTGGAAGATTCGCACAATCGGAGAAAACCAAGACAGTCTACACTGAAGGATAGCCCTACTTCCAAAGGGGTTCAAAGAACCCATGGCTTTGTTTTCTGTCTCCAGTTCATCGCACTAGAATTAGGAGATAGGTAATTACACCCTTTCCCACACAATTCATAATTGATGTAGGGAGGTGTAAGCTTACATGGATTTTTTTTTGCTCTTAAGCAGTGCTCCCTAACCTTGGGTCCCCAGGTGTTCTTGGACCACAACTCCTAGAAATCCTGGCCAGCACAGCTATTGCTGAAGGCTTCTGGGAATTGTAGTCCAAGAATATCTGAAGACCCGAGGTTGGGAACCACGGGTCTAAAGCCTTAAGTGTATTCATGAAGCAGAGGTATGTGACTAACATGGTAGAGCCGCGCTGATGATAGCTCTCCAGTTCATAAAGACACAGCCCCCCTATGTACCTACCTATAAATAAGTATCAAATGCTCAGGACCAGGAAAGGATGGCCTGTTCTGTTAGCCAGTCTTTTTGAAGCTAGTAGAGGTGGCGATGCTGACATTGTTTCAGGCAGGTGGATGACGTTCAAGCCCATCAGAAATGGAGCTTGTGAAATGGGAAGGTCATACTTTGGGTTTGTTAAAATAGGGATTGATCAGCTAAGATGGCCAGTGGGTACATGATATCTTAGGAAGGGGGCACTAAGCCCAGGTCTGCACACCACCCATTGGAACACAACGGGGCCAAAACGTAGGATATGACCCTTTTTGTCAACAGACCAAATCTGGGCCATAAGAACTGTCACCAAGACTTGGCTTCCAAAACATCAAGATCATTCCAGTGGAAATTTAAAAGTTGCTCTAGTTCGTTCATTCCGTCTGCAACCTTTGTTTTGCTGAAATTCCAGATCTTATGGACAGAAACATTTCCTAACTCTAAATTTTTCTGGACTTGTTCCCCATCCCTTGCTTTTCATCTCAGCCAGCCTAAGGAAGAGTTCTGCATAACTCTAAACCTTGCACACTTTTGAGGCATTTTGTTTGGGTGTGGGGGTTCCTTTTCATGAATGAGGCTGGCTGTTTTGGTGTTTCTTCTATCCCCCTCCCTGGGGGCCTTCTGCGTTCCTCAGAGTTGTACCTTTCCATAGGCAACGTTGAATTCATCCCAGTAAGCTGCTAGGTTGTCAAGGCTGGGCCGCTGAGCCAACTGGGCAAACACCATCTCCACCTTGCCTATGGAGGTGAGCACTTCCTGTGTCACTGTCAGCTGAGCAAGTTGTACCACCGAGAGGTCACTCAGGTACGCTGTCTAAAACAGAGAGAAGACACAGTGCAAATTGTGTGGTTTGAATATGTTCCATTGTAAACAGAGGCTCAAAGAGCTTCTGTAAATTCCTTGCCGATCTTTCCACCTGTTTTATCCCCAAAGGGTGTGAATAACCATGACTCTTGTGTGTCTGCAATCCACACTTTCCAGAGGGGTTACTCCTGTTCAACAGTTACAAGCGCCACACCTGCAGCGTCACAGCTGATCTTACCCCATTGAAATTGGGATCGATAGCAATCAAGTCCGAGATGTTGACAATAGACTTGAACCTCTGCAAATAGAGGGACACCCAGTCCTCTGTCGTCTGGCAGTCTGGAATTAAAGTAAGAGTGAGGTCTGAAAAGTCCTGGCCAACCTTCCTCCTGACTCTGCAGCCAGGGGAGGGGTCCAACTCACCAAGCTCTCCAACCAGCTCCTGCTAGTTTCTACCGCAGGGCAGAAGGCGGCTCTCCAGCTGGGAGACGGACCTGCTGTCTGTGACTTGTAACAGCTGGCCAGGTGGTCTGCGGAGCGAGGCCATTAATTGGGACTTAGAGGGGAGCAGGTTACAAAAGACTCACCCATTTTCTGAAGGACCTGAGTGAGCCACTGGGCCACCCCCGTCTTGCTTTCCAGGGTCATTGAATCAAAGGCGCCATCCAGACCTTTCACACTGAAAACAGCAGAACAGAGAACTGTGGTTCCCTTAATGCTTCTTCATACATGTGGCACATATATCTTTCAATGTCTTGTCACTTTGGGAGCCATGGATGGGAATTAAAATCTCACTTCTGTAGTGATCATTTCATACCAGCCTCTCCAAACTGCTGCCCTTGGTATATCTTAAAAACCCCACCTCCATCACACCCAGCCACTGGGGCCAAGCTGAAAGCCCTACAGATCTGGAGGACATTAAGTTAGTGCACCCCTGAAGCCCTAAATCTGAAACATCTGTGGGTCAAACTAGCCACCTAGAGATAGGTGTGTACCCTATGATTAGCCAATTTGTTTGTGACCAATCACGAAACAAAGCAGGCTAAATGCAGGATAGATAGGTGAGCAAAATCACGTGGTATGATAAAATCAGATGCTATCCCCAAACGGGGGGGAGCACCTTTTCTCAAACCATGCTAAACATATCATCTAATTTGACCCCATGATGTGTTCAACATGAAATTTCAGTTTACGAGAATATATGTTCTATATTTTTGAAAGCAAACTTATGTTAAGAGTTCCTCTGCAAAATAATTTTGAATCTAGAATATCATGATTGTGATTTGCTCTTGTGGTTGAGAACCAGTTTTCTCCACCTCCTTAATCTCTTCCTACCGACACCTTTTTTTGTTTTAAGGGGATCAGATTTTGACAGATCACCTCTATGGTTTGACTCACATGGCTAGCAACTGGGTGCAGTTGGACACAGGAGGAAGGGTTTGCAGCTCCTCCAGGGTGATAGATGGCAGGTACAGTGTCAGGATCCCACCAAACCAAGCCTCTAGATTGGTTATCTCTCCAGAGGCAAAGCCTGGCTTCAGGATTTGAAAAATCCCCAGGAGCATGATGTGACGAACCTCTGCATTAGTGACTTCCCTGATGTTTCTCTGCAGACGAAAAGCATGCCGTCATTAAACTGGGAGGGAATAAAGGCTACCAGTGGCCACAGGTGGCTCATATCTGTCTTCAGGGGCATTGTGGTGCCATCGATAGAGCATTGGGAAGCCCTGAGTTTGATTCATTACGAACGTCTCAGGATCTCTCACCCCACTTGAAATTCCTTCACACTCTCCCTTTCGAGGGATGTGCTGGTGCCCCCCATTTGGGACCCAATGGAGTCACGATAAATCTCGAGGTGCAGATGCTTGTCGTAACAAATCACCATGGCCCCACCCACATAGGCAGGCAGGTGCGTTGAGCCACACCAGGAAACCTGTTCTAGCCATTTTCAAGGTCAAGCGAAGAGCCTTTGGTTGCAAATGCAAGACCAAGCCACCCTAAACTTCTTGGGATAACTCACAAGGCAAAATTAGACGTGGTCGGTGAGAAAACCCAACCTCTCTTCACTCTGTTCCCTGCTACAGTGCAGTCCGGGGGTCAGGGAAGGTGGAGGGTGGTGGAGGTAAGCTGGGATGATTTAGCCCTGCCCTGCTGGCTCTGCCATGCCATCGGGAACACCTACTCTTTCCAACATAATCCACAGGAGTCACCAACTCACCTGTTCCCCAAGTGCATTGACCTGGAGAAGAAAGGTCTGGAGCTCCGTTACATTCCGGCTCTGGAAGGTGCCCATCACTTTGGTTGCCTCTGTCTCGGCACCAATCCTGGTCCCGTCTGTGAAGATGCCAGAGATGACAACCAGAGTTGCTATTTGGGCTGCGGTCAACATGTTCAGCACTTCAAACTGGAAAGAAAAAGAAGGAAGTCACCACTGGTGCGGTTCCCTTCCTTCTGTCGTCTGGGAGAGGTGGCAGAAGACCCCCTCAGCGCTTAGATACTCAAGCTCTACCATGAGGTTTCTAGTTCCCAGCTGCGGTCCATCATATGCCACTGGGAAACTCAGTAACAGGAAGGTTGGTTTAAAAGAGAGAGAGGAAAAGATGATCATTTCTCTTTTTTTCCCATTCCCTCTGGTTTTAACTTCCTTCAATCCCTTTTGGACATCACTTTGCAACTTCATGTGTTCTATTTGGGAGAGAGAAAAATCTCCCTGACAATTTATTCAGTTATGGTAAGATCACCGTATCCACAGGAGATTGGTTCCAACCCACCTGCAGTTGCCAAAAACCCACCGATCATAGTGAATCCTATACATAACGTGGTCTCTGTCTCTCTCTAGTGGATAGTTCTGGTAATTACACCATGGAAATCTGTTGTTTTTTTCTTTTAATATTTTTAATATTTTCAGACTGCAGGTAAGTGAAACCACAGATACAGATCCTGCAGAAACAGGGCTCCTACTGTACATATAAATCTCCAATACAATTCTGATGACTGAATCAATAGGTTTCTTTTCACTGGGACATAGCCCCTCCTTCCTTGTTTGCTTGGAACACTGCTTTGCGCATTTCTGAAAAGTTACAAATGCCTTTAAAATGTATCTCTTTGAAGGAGCCAAATCTCTATATATATATTAGTTCTGGCACCCTTCATCTTTTTAAAAGACTTGAACAAACAATCCTCAGCTTTTCCTACCTCGCAGGGCTGTTCTGAAGACAAGTAGCTGCCTCAAATGCTCTGAAGACCATAAGACAAAGGAGGCTGAGAGTCAAACCAGAGGTGGAATGCATATTCCCAACAATTAATCAATTTCCTTCTAGCAGGGGGACTTTTCTTAGCGATATTTCACCCAGCGCCCAGGTTTGCTAATTAAGCCCATGTTTACCTTTCAGCAACCAGTCCTAAAACTTACTCCGTTAAAAGAAGGATTTAAGTGGACAAAATCATGGTAGTCGGCAAAGTTGCTGGAGGTTCCAAAGTTCTCTTGCAGCCACTGTTGGCTGCTTGGTGCTGTGAAGGTGCAAGCCGCTCCTGAAGAAAATATGGAAATAAGATGCAGAAACAGACAGCAAACGTCAGCTGTGGATCTGCATTTATTCCTGCCTTCAGACTTCCACCCTTTTCCTTCTTCTCTGTCCACTTCCTTGGTTTTTCTCACCCATTATTATTCACACCAAAATCTAGTGCCCAAGTTTTCATTGTTCTAGCACGTGAAGCATCTTTGACAAGCAGAGGCTAGAAATGTTACAGGTTTGTTTTTAAATTCAAGTCTCCAGAATCCCCCTAGCCAGGAATTCTGGGAGTTGTCATTTTTTTTAAAAAAAAAAAATTTCTTTATTTATTGTTTGAAAGAAAGTTTCCAGTCCCTGCTGACAATTCCAGCAATCACAGGCCATTTGCATGTCTTGTTTACTACATTTCTCTTTCTCTTCTAAGAGGGGGAAAGAGCGCTTCATTCATTAAATTTCCATCTTGGAATGTGCGTATCGAGTATTTGTTATATACTTTTTGGAAACAAAATGGAAGGAAAATTTGAAACTTCGCTGGATGCCAGTCCCCTTAAGGGGTTCAATTCTCTTGCTCCTACTGCACATCTTTATTTTAGTATCTAAATTATGGATTTGATCAGTTTCACTGATTTTAAAAAGCCACGTCCTGCTTTTTAAAAATTCACAGATCTTTCAAACTTCTGGGAAATTTTGTTTCTAATGACCCCAGTTATCCATAATTTTAAGTAGTTGAGGTTTATAGTCCACCAGTTTCAAATGCATTTTGTTTCTTCCCAAACTGGGAGACCTTTCCTTTTTCTTGACTGCAGCCCCCATCACCCCACCCAACTGAAGATGATGGGACATGAAGTCTAAATTTGCAAGACAGCAGATTGGCGATGCCAGTCTACTGAGAAGGTCCTGGCAGAATGCAGCTTCCTTTACTGAAAGGAGGCTGCACAGCTATTTCTTGGTGGATTGTGCCCTTAGCCCATAGCCGTAAGGAGCAAGCCCGGCATTAGGATTCCTTGCAGTAGATTTTTGAGGTGGGAATCTAACATGTGCTCCTTCTTACTGGAAAGTCAGTCTGTCTGCAGATCTCAAGATTTTAGCATTTCCTCCTGGAAGCTCAAGTGGGGGGGGGGGGGGGGGAAAGCACCACAAAACCAGATTACCTTCTCTGGCCAGTTGTCCTTCCAGAAAACTCAGGCGATTTTTGAAGACAGCCATCTGAGTCTTCGGACCTAACTCGTGAAACACAGAATCGAGTCCCTTGTAGCTGCAGAAGAACAACAACAGGGTATATTATTTGTCTATGCTTTGTGTCGACGTTGTAGGATGTATTCCGCCCCACATACATCCTAGCACTGTCCTGCAGGCGACTACAGCTCAACAGCTTTGATGGGCTGGGGGGGGGGGGGCAGTGGAACTCAAGGAGACCTGGCTTCCTCTCCAGGGCGAACCAGGTCTCCTTGAGTTCCACTGGCCTACTTAGTCCATCCAAAGCCAGGTAAATCAATGGGAGCCTCTCGGAGCATTCAGGAGCCACGCAGGCCTTGTACCTCTCCTCCAGGATATGGGTGGCCACCTCCCCTCCCGCTGACCATGGGTCAGAAGCAAAACACGGGGCGGGGGGAAATTAATTTTGTGGCCCAGGGTTCCCAGCCACCATGCACACTGGTCATGCTGCCTGGGGATGGTGGGCATTGTAGTCCATGCAGTAGGTTTTCCAGGTTCTGACCCAATGCAGACCTCGGGCTTTGTTGCCAGACAGGTCTGCTATCCACTACTGGATCCTGGACCTCAGTCTTGCCCAGTCAGAACCAGATCCCTCCGCTTCCAGCCACGAGGGTTTTTTAACCATTTCCTTGGTTCTTCTTTCAAAAGACTCCAGAAAGCTATGCCCAGTCCTGCTACTCACCCACCCCAAAACTTTGGGCGCACTCACATGCTGTGGAAGTCTGCACATCCAATTTGGGTTGGCAAAAGCCTCAGGATCTTTTCATCCATGGCAGGGAGGAACAGGTTCAGTTTCACCTGGAAGAGGTCTTTCAAAGATGGGGAGCAGAGATCTGGGAAGCTCTGGTTCACCTTGGCCAGGATGGTCTCCAGCATCAGACGCAGGGCGCCCTGGTCCAGCGAGGGCTCCGGAGGCAAGAGTGATAACGCCGTCAAGTAGCCCTCCATGTAGGGGACCGTCTGGCTGCTGAGGACGTGGGCGATGGGTTCAGTCAGGCTGATGTTGGAGAGGCTGCGGTGTGCAACCGTCAGCTGGGCTAGCTGGTGAGGCGTCAGGACATCAAGAGCTGAAAACTGGAAGGAGGTCAGATGGGTGAGTTCTGGACGCAGGCAGGCGTCAGCTTTTTAATGGACCAAACACGGCAGAAGTCATAAGGAAAAGGACAGCCAATGGTTCATGCACCTTTGGGCATGGGCAGAGTGCTTGATCAGAGGGACTCAAAAAAATAAAATAACCGAGAAGCAAAGATTTCTGAAAGAAAGTAGCAGTCATTACTTTTGATTTTTTTAAAATCAGCCTCTAGCCAGAGTACCTCTGAGGGTATATGAAATATCTTTGTCTTCTGAAAGAATCACTCTGTGTGTGTGTGGGTGGGTGGGGGGGGGGAGAGAGAGAGAGAGTGAGAGAGAACATAATGGCAATTGACCCCTGGCATATGCCAGAGATAAGCGTAACAGTTTGTGCTAAGAAAAACCTTCCCCTCCCCCAATTGGTTTCCATTTCTTACCCCATCAAAATCAGCCCAGGTCTTTGTGAGGTCGTTGTAGGAGACGAGGTTGAGAAAACTCTTCCAGTTGCTCCGTAGCCACTCTTTGGACAAACTCTCGTGGCACCCTAAAAGGCAACATTGAAAGGGGCTCTCATCTTTCGTGACTGGAAAGGCGGGGCGAAGCAAAGAGGCGGTGGGCACCACAAGAGAGGAACTGCACATGTGTGCAACTTTGTAGGCTGGACGCTTCATCTGGGGTTAACCAGGGTTGATATTTTCTCTGCCCCAAGAGTTCTCTTTAGAGTTACTGAGTTGAGGAAGGAGCCACTAGTCTTACTCATCTGGTACTTACGGTGTATGGTGAGGAATCGGGAAATCCAGTTGGCCGCCGCCTGCCTTGTGCTCTTCTCCAACCTCAAATACACACTGTCCAGAGCTTGGATGCTAAGGATGAAAGAAAGAAGCTTCCGGAAACAGCTCTTGTATGCCTTCTGCCCCATATGTGACTTTTCCACAAAGGAACTTTGGGGTAAGGGTGTCCAGGACTCATGTCTTTGCTCAAATCCTGTAGGTGCAAACCTCTTGAAACTCAAAACAGAAGACCACCTAAATGTCAGCCAGCCAAAAAAACTCAGACTCTCCATTAATTAAGTTGTTACATTCAAGGAGTCCAGGACTGATCTGGACATGAATTCAGAGGGGAAGACGCCAGTGGGAAAGATACCCAACCCAAGGCCAACTCTGGAGTTGGCAAAGCCAGACACCACAAAGCTAGTGAGATCCAACACCCTCCTGGGCCAGAGGTCTCCAAGCCCATGACATCTCCTGGTCTCTGGCCAAGGAGGAGAACCTCTTTCCTGGATGGACGACCTCCTTCAGGAACTTCATACCTAGGGCAGCTGCCAGCAGGGCTACAACTCTTCAAGAGGCATCGGAGTGCCCATCTTTGAGACCAGAGAGCTGCTCCTTTAAGCCTCCCTATTTGGTGGGAAGGGAGGTGGAACACAGAGGAAATCAGTAGTATAAGAAGTCTCATAGCTGGAGCAAGGTGTTCACATGGAGCTGTCCCTGGTGCTGATGCTCCCAGACCAGCCTGAATATTATCTAAGCCACTTGTTCCCAACCTTGGGTCCCCAGATGTTCTTAGACTACAACTCCCAGAAATCCTGGTCAGCACGGCTAGTGGTGAAGGCTTCTGGGAGTTTTAATACAAGAATATCGGGAGAACCAAGGTTGGGAAATACTGATCTAAGCCAAAGGAGAGAACCTCTTTCAGTCTGAAGGCCAAATTCTATAATCGAACCTGGGTTCGAATGAGACACTACAGTTAGTACATCATTAGAAGCAGAGATTCCTGATGTGATACAAGATGTCTGATTGTGCTAACATGAGCTTGGTTTTATCTTGTGACTGGTCAGTGGAAGGTAACCACAGGTTTCATATGCCAACTCAGATGGAGTTTTGAAGGAATGACATGCCTGGAGGAAAACCATGATAGAAGGAAAGACACCTTGCTCTTAATGTGTAATTTGACCCAGAGATTGTAGGGTCAAAAATTCACGGATCCAGTACTTACACAGTAGCAAAGCCATTGCAAGTGATGGGAAGTCTGGTCATGCAGTCCAAGATGTCAGCATTTATGGATGTCAAGTAAGAGTGCATGGTCTCCTGAAACCAGGAGGCCAGGAAGCCGGCTTGCTGGACCTGTGGTTCTGTCTTCAATTTCTCCCATGCTGCGTTGAGCAAGAAGGTCTTGGTTGTTGGGTCAATCTGGTCCCTGGGGATCTGAAACAGATCCATAGTTTCAACACAGTGAATGGTTTGAGGCTCAAAATGGGAAGATCAACTCCTTTCATGTTTAACCTTCAAATTTTTTCTATCTCCTACATGAAGATGTTTGTGAATCTTGGCAAAATCTTTGAAATATTAACAAGTTCTTCAAAAACAAACAGAAACTACATTGTCCTCTGTCTGCACTGTCTGAATGCAAAAGACTACACCTATTCACAGCCCAGAGACATCTGTCTTGAATCTGTCTGTTGTACAGCTGTTGAAGATGAGCACCCTTTCAGAAGGGGAAAAAGATGGCCCATCTAAGGGAGCACAATTCTTGCGGTATATAGATGCATTCAGACCTCTGCTTCTCAGTCTGAGCTTGGAGGAATGATGTCAGTTTGGGGTAAGACTAAGGGGTTTTTATGCCATACGAATTTGGTCTTTCTCATTGTTTATAATAATTTTAAAAATCCATCATTTCTAAAATCCATCTTGGTGAAACACCTGTGCCAGACTGATCCAGGAAGGCCCAAGAAGGCATGCAAGCTTTTCAGATCACAGATCTCTTCAGAAGGCAGGACAAGTTACAAAAGTAAGCAGTGCTGGGGACATAAGCCATAAATGTGCAGGCTGAGGAGGCGGGAAGCAAGCAGACAGGTCAAGATTTTTTGTCCCAAAGCAATCCATCCACAAACTGCTGGGCCTTGTGTCATACATACAGCAGGCTCCCCATATCTATGGGGGATTGGTTCAAAGCCCCCCTTGCAGATGCTGAAAAACATGGATTATATACTATTTTAATAGCTAGTGCTCTCTTAATAGTGAATGTTATATATAGCATGGTCTCTGTCTCCCTCTAGTGACCAGTTCTGGTAACTTTACCTTTAGAAATATATATTTCTAAGATTTTTCTTTTAATATTGTTAATATTTTCAGACTATGGATAAGTAAATCGGTGGAGACTGATCCCGCTGGTAAGGGGGTCCTGCTGCAATCTAGTTTCCTCAAGGGCCTTCTATTCAGATCCTGGTGTTCTACCCACCTTTGAGGTCAAGATGCTGCACAAAGAACAAGAGACAGCGATGTAGGTGGTAAGATTTACCTGCACGCTGAGCAACTCCAAAGCTCCCTGCAAGGTGTCCACCTCAACCATTTCAAAGAGCAGTAAAAATGCCTCTTGGTCCAGCTGAGCTGGCTGGTTTCTGAGAGTGCACTGAAGGATGGAGGCCAGCTCACTGGAAGTCAGGTTGGAGACCTGCGGTAACAAAAGTGGACCTAAATTATTTGCAGTAAGGAAATCCTCTTCCAAGCTTATAGAAAGTCACAAAGACAGGAGGTAGAGCAACGTCTTTGCAATTAATCCAGTCCTTTCCTTCCTTAAAGGAGGATTGGGGGCCCTTTTTGCCTGGAGGGCTGTGTTCCTTTGGCAGCAAAGTACTACAGGAACGCCATGCCTCTAAGTGGGAGTGGCCACTCCATCTGGGAGGGGCCAGATCAAAAGGTGGGTGTGGCCAATCTGGTATCTCTTCCTCCCTCTCTCTCATGCACATGGGCGCCCTCCGCTGTCAATCCATTCACGAGCATCCCATGCATCCGTCATCAATTTATTTATTTTTGTCACCAACACACCCAAGTTGCATTACTGCAAGCCCTTCTCTGCACCCCAGGGAGTGTTTCACCCTCTGGAATAATAGGAGCTCAGAACCTGAGTAGGAATCTAGCATAAGGAGAAGAGTGAGAGGGGAGGGCTTTCAGCCTTTGCTTCTGTGACCCCCCCCTCTCCTTAGGTACCCCTTCCATCCTGGCCCTTTGCCTTGACAAACTCTCCCCTTCTTTGCCCTTCACGATCTTCTCTTCCACCTCTCTTTCCTGTACTGCACCCCTCATCCCAGGCATTTCTACTTTCAATTTCCTGAACAATCTTAATGTAACTTGTTCAATTAATACATTCTTTAGCCCTGTGTTTCTTAAGTTAAGCAGAACGTTTGTTTAAGACCTCAGTCTCTTGACTGGTTAATTGAGATCAACTTTGCCAACTTGGCAGACTCCGCGCAGTCTGATCAAATTTTGGGAACCAATCTGACCAACGAAATATCCCTCTTTGGAAGGGATATTTTGCTCAAGGTCGGCAGGGATACCTGGCCCGCGAAGCCACAGGCATATTCCGGCAGCGTAAATCTGCATGGTTCTTGGAGGGTGGTGTTGAGCTCTGTCCTGAAATGCAGCAAAAGAAGCACACGTTTTTACCCTAGTTGCACCAAGCTGCTGGAGTTCTTTTCTCTCACCAGCCTCTACAGGAATGGTGGATCAAAGGTGCAAATTTCTCTGCACCCTTGCTTGGAAGGCAAGCCTTCGAAGGCAAGGCTTACCTCCGGGAAAATGGGCATAGCAGGAGACCCTCTCCTTCCCTGGGATTTTAGTTCATGATCCGAATAGGGGTGAGGATGGGGCTCTGCCTTCACCCCTTTTACACACCATAATCTCTTAGGGTACATACCTGCTGACAAAGTTGCAGTAGGTTGGAGCTGTCAAAACCAAAGCAGACAAATAAAAATAAAAACAACACTGAAAATGTCAGCCTGACCTTAAGGCCATGGCTTAGTTCGACCGCGCAGGCAAGCCACAACCCAGGACGGAGTTAAGAAGGCCCCCGCCTATCATGGCAACACCAATCGGACAGTGTTGCTTTGTGATTTCGGCCCCTTGACTTTCATGACTGGGAAATAAATAAAATAACCTAACGATGTCCTACAAGCCACCTTCTAACTTCAGTACCACGGACAGATCTTATAGCCAGCCAGCCGGCAAATAGAAGGACCCGGCTAGCAAGCTCTTGAGGAGTCCCATTGCTCACAGGCCTTACCACCTTCTTGGGCCCTGGGTCCACCCTCTTTGGTTTCCTACCCTGACCCTGAAGGCCTGCCGACCCCCTTCCAACCTCCCTAGAACTATTGGGGGAGGCGGAGAATCACCCCTACATGGCAATTTTCACGACTACCACCCCCCAGAAACTTACAGAGGGAGGAGTTACCATTTTAATGGGACCCCCTTGGGCCTGGTTTAGGCGAGAAAAGATCCCCCCCCCAAAAAAAAATCTCCATAAAGTGATCAACCAAGTAATTCCCATTTCAGAAGTGGAGCTGGGGGGGGGGGGGGCAGACCTAAACTAAGATATTTTTCTTCCTGCCTCCACCAAGCTGCTTCAGGCCTATCCATTCTTGACTCTGGATGTGCCCGTAAGGTTTTAAAAAGTAAAACAGATTGTACTTACAGACTGGGAATGCAGGACACTGATTTTTTAGAAGAAGAGGAGGAAGAGGAGAGAAACGTAGGGTTAGAAAAGCAGAAATTGCTTGTAAATAGAGCAAGATCTATTCTGAAAGGCAAATTTTGAATCAAGCCACTTAAGCAAACCAAGAGGCTCCCACTTAATGACCCAGGGAGCTCTACCCGTTGTTTTCTGCTGCCCCCAGGATCAGTTTTCTGCTGACTGGTAGTAGTGGGAACAGATCACTGGTTCCCCATTATGAATAACATCCGGAAAAGAGCTGGGTCAGGATCCGTAGGGATCTGGATCAGACTGGAGAGAGGTGGTAGCTTCACCTGCACCCCAAACCTGGAAAGCGATGATTTAAAATGAATTCATTCATGCTACCTGTTACTGTTAATGACACCCATTCACTGTCCCTCCTTGCAGTGAAGTAGCCCATGTTACTTGCTACTCTTCCACTGCGTTTCTTTTTTAAAAATGAGAAAAGCACGGCATAAAATTTGACCAAAAAAGTCAGCTCAAAATATCTCCCAAGGTCATTTAAATGTCCTTTAATAGTAACTACAAAAAAGGAACTTGAAAACATTTATCATGGCACCAGCTGAAATGTGTTTGTTTCACTTCTTACTAGGGGTGTAAAGAGTATTGGTTCAATCCTTGCTTTTCAACCATTTTGGCTTGTCTTGAGTTTCCTTGAGAAGCCTGGGCTAATTCTTTGCCTTCAAGGTGAGAGCGAGACCAGGAGGGCTGTGTTTTTCTAGCTGAGGTCTCTGCAGTTTATACGACCTCTCTATCTGCATCAACCCAGCACCCTCTCCTGTGATAAGCAAAGCCCACCCACACAGCAGGTGCAGAACGGCTGGCTGATTGCTCAAAAAGATGCAAACACTCACTCCAGTGCTTTGATTCTCCAAAGGCCGTACAACCACATGACACCCCTCTCCGTTTGCACAGCTATATCTTATTTGTGCTGAAGTGTGATCCGTGCAATTTTGCTTAATTTGTGCAAAAAAAAAAAATCCTTCCAGAGGATTCTGTAGCTTCTTCTCCTCGGATGTGAGGTTCGCTACTGCTTTTCCTTACTTACCGCATTCAAGGAGATAGGATAAGGTTGGAGTGCCAAGTAATCCTGTGGCCTGCCTTCTGTCCAGCTCCCTTAAAATATAAATTTTGGATCATCAGCACGAAAACAAAGACTATGTGCTTTCTGCTCTAAATCACAGACTAACTGTAACTGTTTCTACCAATGGTCGATAAATCACATAAATCTCAGACAATTAATGCCTTTTCCAAGATGTCACCTGCCACAGGCCATTTTAATAATTATGCATATTAAGAATAGTTTCACACAATTTTAAAATTAGTTACCTCCCACTCAGGAAGCTCATTCTGTAGCATTCAGAAATTTAACTGATGGATCATTTACATATTCCTGCGGCACAATTAAGCAATAGCATAGAAATGGATCCAGGATCGGCTTCAAAGGATGGACTGATCCATCTCTGCAGAGTTAAATTACACTCCAGACCCCCTATCTACTTCTTACATGTGTGCATCATATTACAGTGTTGATTCAGATAAAAACTGTAGCTTGGAAAACTTACCTGAAATGAGTAGCAGTACGAAGACAATAAATACAAGTCCCCCTTTTCTCCCCTTCATACCAGCTCCGTTTCTCCTTTAGGGCTTCTCTGCAGGTTTATAAAGCATTCAATGTAGCTCATTGGGTAAAATCATTCAGAATTAATTGCATTTTGGCACTGGGCAGAGATTTAAAAGAAATTTTAATTTACTGCATTGTCTATAACCATGCCAAAGGGAATAAATTCAAGACATGAAAATGTTGAGAACCACGCCATTATATTCAAAACAATAGGGAAAGGGGGCAGGTCTAACTGCACCATTAGATGTTACTTAAATCATTTAAGGGCATTTAAAACAGGACAAGTCAGAGCAAACATTCCATGGTTAATAACAAAAAGATGTCTAAGATGGAAAGACAGCCCTTGCATATTAATGCTTAATTTATAACCGCCACGATGCTCCCATCTTTGAGAAGTAAGGGCCCACAGTTATCCCCTCACACACACACACACACTTTCCAATAAAACCTTACTGTCAGAATGTCCTCATGTGTTCGGGAGGAAAGCCGGTGCACCAGGAACCACCCAACTGGTGTGAGACCCAGTTTTCTGGAGCACCTCCTTTTTATACCTGAGCATCAAGCCACAGGGAGGGAAGGGGTGAAAAGCCAGAGGTGACGGCTTTCATTTTTGGAAGAGAACAGAAGAAGGAGCCCCACCCTGGGCCTTGAGGCCAATTCATTCAAGTATGCACTGAGGCCATCCCTGCGGGGCACGGCATGGGCTGGTTCAAGAAGCCAGCTCGCCCAGAGCAAGGGAAATGAAGTTTATTGTAGTGTTCTATTTCAAATAATGCTATTATAGAATGCTAAATAATACTATTATATTTCAAATAATAGTTTCATAGTCTCTATGAACCTATGAAACTATGATTTGAAATTCATGTGAGAGAGCAGCTCGGGTGTTGCTCCTCAGAGAGGCTGAGGGACCGATCAGGAAACCATGATATGCAGGAGGGCCAGGGACTTTTGGAAAACGATTCATGAAATGATAGAGAAAATTTTAGGGGTTAAAAAGCCCAGTAAAACCGTGTCAACTTTCGGGTGATACAAGACTCATTGGACATTATAATAAAAACATCCCACTGGACATTATAATAAAAATATCACCAACCCCCATACTTAAAGCATGGAAGAATCGAGAACCTGTTATCTTCCTTCGTTCAGACTTTTTTTTAAAAAAAATGCAGCTGCTTCCCTGTCTTTTCTTAATCTGCTCAAGGTGCTCACCTCATGGTTACACAACTGCCCTTTACCCAGTGAGGTGCAGAAATTACTGACAGTTTTAGT
This sequence comes from Intellagama lesueurii, assembly GCA_037013535.1. Taxonomy (NCBI): domain Eukaryota; kingdom Metazoa; phylum Chordata; class Lepidosauria; order Squamata; family Agamidae; genus Intellagama; species Intellagama lesueurii. Next base: position 1,685,268 of record JBAJHW010000012.1, read on the forward strand.
GGGGCATTCCTAATCCACTGCTCATACGGGACACACCAGTTACAAAACTAACAAATACTGTTTTTTTTTAGCTGTCTATGAAGAAGGTTCGCAATTCAACGCTCTGCTTAATCGGTTTCTCAGCGCCGCCTTTCCGAATGCTATTTGCAGCCTGCGATTGTTAGGTGAATGAATGCATTTTTGCCCAATCTGTGCTGTTTGCAACTCAGATGACTGGCTTGCCCTCTCCCCCTGCCTGTGCAAAAGCGCCTCTACCTTAACAGGATTGGCAAGAAATGAAAACTGAAGCGTAAAGAAGCAACCGTGCTCAACAATTTCCCTTAATATCTTTCTACGCGATGGGATGTTGTTATGGCACCAAAGGGGAGCTGGGAATAAGGACGGCAAGACGACCTTTGCTTTCAGTGAGAGAGCTAAAGCAAGCTTTCAGACACAAACGCCTGTTTCGCATCAACGGTGTGCCAGATGTTGTTCAGAATACACCCCCTGCCCCAGAGTCCTTACAGTCCAGATATGAGGCAAATGAAACGGGCTGATGAGGGAATATTATTGGTACATAAGTAAGGGAAAAGGTGTGCATGGGGACCATAAGGCAAAGCAAGGCAAGGGCTTCTGGGAGGCAATGGCTAGCTAAGGCAGAGTTATGCAGTGACTCAGGGGACCTGGGTTCAAATCCCAGCTCAATTGTGAAACTCCATGTCTGGCTTTTCTTTACAAAACCAGGCATGGTGGAGGGACTTGACCAGAACACACAGAGAGTTCTGACTCCTGTCCTCTGAAGATGCCGGCCACAGAGACTGGCGAAACGTTAGGAAGAAAAACTTCCAGAACACGGCCAAACAGCCCGAAATACCTACAACAACCATCGGACTTGATCTTGTTTTTGAAAACACACCGGATGATTCTGAGAACAAAATTATTTTTTTAAAAAATGAATTAAAATAAATTAGGTGCCATGGGAGGTTTCTGGGGGCCAGAAGGACAGGCGGGTGTATGAGGCCCTTTGGGCAGCATGTTGCCGACCTGTTTTTACTGGGAAACCAGATGTTGCACCATTGATGTTCAGACCTTCTCCTTGATGGTTGAAGCCCAACCAGGGGACAAGAGAGCAGGCCATTTTCATAGCAAATGATCAGCCACTGCATTTATTTTCTTGTGACCAGAGGAAATATCTTATTGGCGGTTACACTTCTCCTTTCATAGCAGAGATGCTTTTCCTGGGTGTGAAGCTTTCGGCTTAGCCCCTGAGATGGGAAAATGAGGCCAGGGTGTAGTTGACAATCTTTGTTGTCAGCTACGGGTGCGTCACCGGAACCTAGCTTGTCACATCAAATTTAATTTCCACGTGCTCTCTGACCTCGCGAAACTAAGATTTACCCATTTCTGCATGCATCCCTTCCTCCTTACGGGACCTGAACCCTGCAATTTGAAATTTTAGCACCCTTCTGTGGAACGAAAACAAAAGACAGAAAAGAAAATAGACAATGTGGCTCTATCTACACAATAGAACAGGGTTATCTGTTTTTAATAACACAAACACAATTTATCAGTTGTGGCTGAGATCCGGTTGCTTAGCAGAACAAGTCACAATTAGAGGAGGCCCACTGAAGCAGTGGGGACTGGGTGAGTCAGCTCCCCTGTAAGTTCTATTGATTCTAATGGGTCTACTCTACTTGCAACCTACTTTAGTGTAAGTGGGACTTAATACAGTGGCACCTACTTCTTAGTAATCTGTTGTAGAACCAAAGTGAGTAGGGGCTAGAAGAAGTCAATTTTCTTTATTACAGAAGGCTGGAAACTTTGATTTACTCTGGAATAGATTCTGATGCTTCTTCTTTTATTTGTACCAGAGCACTGCACAATTTTAAATTATGGGTGTATATGAAATATGGTAAATGAAACAGAGAAGGACAGGGGCTTTAAAATGTGAGAATTATCTTGCTAGACCAGGCATATCCCATTGTGGTCCATCCGACCGGGCCATTCCGTCTTCAGCAACCAGCATTGACACATCACAAGGAGCTTTCATATACATGCATCATTGATATTTATTTATTTTATTTTATTAATAAATAATGCCCGACCCCTTGCGGATGAACCACAGGCCTCCCTCGGGGTGGCTACCAGGAGGCGCATGGCCTGGGAGGACCTGGTGGGTCAGGCAGATGACCTTGGGGAAAGATGCTCTGGCAGGTCATGTGGCACCAAACCGGGAAGGGCTTTGGACGTGAGCGTCAGGACCTTGAACCTGATCCAGGACACAACGGATAACCAGTGGAGATAGAAAGAGAAACTTGACTTTACTCTTGGCGCTCAGACAGCTTTGCCAGGTCAGCAACAGGAAATACTGTGTTTTTGCACGGCTAACTTGGCTCGCCTGGTGTCGCTCTTGCTTCACTTTGGAAGCTCATCTCATTTGCCTCGGCTCTTGGCTAGAAAAAGGAGCTGTTTTCTAGAACCGAGCCTGCTGCAGGTTTTTGCAGGCAAAAAGGCCTGCCAGGGACTTTCCTAGCCCCTCACGCTGTGAGTTCCCCATCTGTGCATAGATTTCCCTGATGACTCCCATAACCGACAAATAAACCAAGCACCTCTTGCCCCGTTTTTCACTTCGTTGGTATGTTGATTGCTTTTCTCAACCTCAATGAATGTTTTCATTGTGTTTTCTTTTAATTCTGTGTCTTGGATAAATGGACAGATTTTGCACTCAGCTCTGCCTTCAAGTTCAACAAAGCCGCAAGGGATTTAATCCATCTTCTGGGGAAACTTCAGCGCTCCTCTCCCTGACTGACAAAGAAGGACCGCAGGTGAGGACCAGCATCACCAAGCAACTCAGAAATGGCTCTTTCACTATATAACCTCTATAAAGAATGATAACTGACTTTCTTCCTGAAGAATAATGGGTTTTGTTTGCAACTACCCTTTAGAGGAGAAAGGAGGAGTAAAAGTATTTCAAATCAATAAAATTCAATAACATAGACCCGCTATATTTTATCCACCACAATGCCCTTGACATAGCCATGTAGGCCAATTCTAATTCGACCCATTTTAGATTCGTCCATTAGTCTGCCGTTGGGCACATTCTATTTGAATATTGTTGTGCAGCCAATTTAACAGCTTTTTAAAAAAGTGGGTTGTAATAAAATGGCAGGAGGGAAATAACAATAAAAGCACAGCCATGTCATCAAAACTAGAATTCGGCTATGTTTCTCTGCTGTTCTGTTTCTCCCCAAGAAGTTGCTACATTTTCTGGAGGAAGCGTCGCTTGAAAAAAATGCAAGAGTTTCTTTTCTTTTCTCGCGGCTGAAAAATACGCTCCGGGCAAACGAACCCACTGAAATTACCCTTCCTGATGATTTCTTGGCATCCACTTGACAAGTGTGGCGAAAGGCCTTTGTTCTGGGTCTGTTCATCCTCCAGAATAGACAGGAAGGAAGATCCCTGGGCAAACAGGGGAGCTGAAGAGGAGGCTTTAAAAATCCCTTCCTTAGCAACCAGTCGCTTACTAAAAAAGAAAGAAAGAAAGGCATTTGCTTGTTGGTGGAAAGAAAGCCAGGAGGAAGCCCGCTGGGTTTCTGGTGGAAGGGAGTTCCACAGCCTGGGAGCAGCCATACAGTGCTCTTGTCTCCCGGCCTAGCAGAATGAGACTTTTCCTCTGGCCTGACTCTATTAGAATTCTCTTCCCTCAGTGCTCTGGAGTTCTGCATAGTTCAGACCAGACTATCAGGGCAACACTTGTTTCCAGCAACTGGCCTGTTTTCTCTGGGGTTTCCTGAGAGATACATGCTTGGCCAATCAGACTTGCACATGAAGCCCGTGTTGGCCTTCCAGTGACCAATCACAAAACAGAGCTTGCTGGAGTGCAAGGTACAGAAGTGAGGAATAGCACGTGTGATGACAAACAAACAGTTTTGTCCACTTGGGTGAACACCACTTCTAAGTACGGACTAAGTTTGACAATGTAAAGAAAGAAAGAAAGAAAGAAAGAAAGAAAGAAAGAAAGAAAACTTCCTTCCCAGGCAATACTTCTGGAGACTTTAAAAGGAAACCAAATAATTTTGATAAATGAATTTTTTTTAGGAAAACCCACATTTTCCATGTTGCCTTTGGCAAAACCTCTTTATGCCTCTATCTCCATGTCTCTCCCTTTTCTCTGTTATTTCTAGTTCATGAGCATTTTTGTCCAGGAACTGGGCCTTATGAACTTGACACTATGCACGCTGATGTTAAATGCACACAGGAAGGAAGTATTATTACTGTTGAATTCCCAGGGAAAGCTGAAGGGGTTTCAGTTGCACCAACATTTCTCTGCTTTCTTTGGCACGTCCCTAGTTATAAACAAAAGGATTCATACATGGGCTTAACATTCTTCCAGATAGCACATTTGCTTCCTACCAGCTTTCTGTCAGTTGGTGCCAAAGGAGCATGGCATTTACTGGGATATGCATCCAAATGTCTCTTTAAAAGTCCACTTCTTTATCAGAAAGCCACTGCTCTTTAAGAAACGTTTCAGAAATCCAGTTCTCTGGATTTTTAAAAAAAGAAAGCCACTTCTCTTTTAAAAATAGTTAAGAAATCCACTTCTCTGTTGAAGGCTTTCCCCCCCCCTTTTCCCCCCTAATCCTTTGCTGATTAAAAACTTGGGACTGGAATTGCTGTAACGCTAAACTCTGCCCTCGGTTTTTAGGAAAGCTAGACCTATTGAATTTAGAGAGTTTTAAAATGCTTTGAAAACTCATTTGGATGGTGGCTCTTCATAGTGTCGTAGGCTCAGTGTTTCTCTTTTTAAATGTTGTTTCGTGTAGTGCATTTCATGGTGATTGTTGTGTCATTTTAGTTGATTGTGAGACCCCCTATGTTCCCTCTAAGGAGAAAGGCGCCATGGAAATAAGTAATAAGCAAACGAACAAACCAAACGACCGACCCATCAGCCACACTTTCAAGAGGGGTGAAAAGGAGTTGGAAAGCCATGAGTAAACGCAGGGGCACTGAGGAAGCTAAGAGGAACCTAATATAAATGGTGGGAAAAATACTGATAACATCAGAGCAGGTCCCTGGACTTTAAGAAAAACAGAGTGTTCCATCTGGCAGAGAGCTGAATTTAAGACCAAGTTCAATCTCCAGATCTCTTCTAAATGCTGTCTTGTTATTTTTGGCTTCTTTTTCCTTCATCATCACAGGATTCAGAGCCAATCTTGAGCTTTAAGCTTGTTTGTTCACACAGAAACCACCTGTGGTGGTTTTTTTCCCCCCTCCTTTTGATATTATTATTATTATTTTAATCTTTGCAGAATATGAACATTGCTCAAGTCGGGGGGGGGGGGGGAGTGGCACTGCGGCTCGTATTGCCCCCGGGGAGTTTTTGGGAGCGACTGATCTGCTGTGTGGGAAGTGTCAGTCAGAAGGTCAGCCACGCTGCCGTTTGAAAAGGGGTAAAGAGGTGAAATAGGCATTCGGGAGAAAGACGCCGATTTGTGGCAAGTGGAGAAAACACTTTGTCTCCATAAAACTTGGCAGGGGGGGGGGGGTATATGAGGATGGCAGTCCCCAGAATACAACCCCATCTTTGGAGGACCAAGCTGTAGGTGGTTTGCTATACGGCCTGCTTCCTATACTAATTTGCATCCTTCAGCTGCAATTTAACAGCATTAAACCAAAGGCTTTTTCAGACACAGCATTCATTTGCCTCCATGTATAAGGTTCTGCACTGATTTTATCTGTAATTTCCCCACCATTCTCATAATGTTTCTCCAGTCTTGCTTAATAGAATGTCTCTTTTTTTTGGTGACTTTCCTGTGCTTTTTTTTTTTATCCCTCCAGAAAGTGTGGGTTTCTTTTTTAGTCTCAGTTTGTTCCTGGATGATGGAGTTTAATGCCAGAGTGCTTCTCATGGAAGTTCCTGTCTGCAGCAGAAGCTAAGAAAGAAAGAAAGAAAGAAAGAAAGAAAGAAAGAAAGAAAGAAAGAAAGAAAGAAAGAAAGAAAGAAAGAAAGAAAGAAAGAGCTTCAGCACAAGCTCCAGAAAGGAAGTGGACTTCTTTAATTTTTCAAAAAAAATAATAATAAATGTAAGTTAATTAAATTACTCATTGCTGCTAACTTAAATACTGTCTTTTAATTCTTGCCTCCTTGCATCCTTTTAAAAGTGGGTTAAAATATTTTAAATAAATAAATATAAGTTAATTAAATAAAGCAAGTCACTTCCGACTTATGGTGACCCTATGAATGAATGAGCAATCTCCAAAATGTCCGGTCCTCAACAGCCCTGCTCAGCTCTTGCAGACTGAAGCTTGTGGCTTCCTTTAAGGAGTCAGTCCATCTCGTATTGGGTCTTCCTCTTTTCCTGCTGCCTTCAGCTTTGCCCAGCATTACTGGGTGTGTAGTCCATGAAAGGAACATTGTCCGGCTTTTTCCAGACCTCCTGCCACCTCAGCATGGCCAAACACTTACGATAACATAACATACCTTCCAGCTAAGCCTTTATTTCCTGGATTAACTTGATCTCCTCTTGAGTGCCTAAACACTCAAATTTTTGAAAGATTTCACACGTTGGTGGGTGCGGCGGACACTTGATATTTACCTTACCTTTTCAACAGAAAAGGCCACTCCTTCTTTACCTGAGTAAAAAGGAGACTGTTTGGATTTGTTCATTCCAGACCAAGAGGAGAAACGGGTGGTACGTACGGCATATGATAAGAGATGCTTCTCTTGCCTTATCTTTGATCTTTGGACAGAGGGTTGTTCCCCAGATCCTCCCTGCTAACTGCATCCAGTTCTCATTTCCTCCACCCATCTTTCATTTCCAATTGAAGACTGCCCTCCATTTCTCTCTTTCCTTTCTTTGTCGTATATGGGAAGAATTGAATTATACGTAAATAATTGAATAAATCAATTGATGGTGTTAGTATTCATGAAACCCCAGACGATTTTGCATGTCAGTTTTTTCTTCTTTCTCTCAAAGAATGGGTGAGTTCTCAGGTGAAACAGAACGTCTTTCTTTTGGTCAGAAAGACTTGCTTCTCTGAAGTCTAATTGAGATTACTGTGCTGTTTTCTGTTGATGTGATTCTTTCAATGCGTGCCCGGTTCCTTAAAGGCTTCCAAACGATCCCTGAAACAGCAAAGATGTTTAGAATCAGCAAAACAAGAAACACAGATGGTCGCACCACGTGGCATTTATCAGGCTGCATCAGGGGTGGTGCGAACGGATTTTGGAAATATTTTGCTCATGAGGGACTCCAGAGAGTGAAAATCACAGCTATAAAGTCAGGGAGGGAAGCGAGAAGGTGATTATGAGTATTCTCAATCCCAGTTTATTCACAGAACTTCAGATCTACCCTATCAGAACGAAGAAATGCATTTGTCCTGCTGAGGATGTCTCCGTTTTGAGTTTGTCATGTTTCTCCGGTTCTAACCTGGGATTTTTCCCTGCAGGAAATTAACCTTTCAGTTGCTTCAATTTCAGTTGAATAAGTGTGAGATTTCACCTCTGGAGCCGGGGCGGGGAGGACGTCCTTACCAAATATCTGTTTTGGGGCATCCAGGAACGGAGATGTCTCTGAGCTATCCTCACTTTTCACAACATTTTGGATTCCACAGATTGCAAAAGATGCATGAGTCGAGATTACATGCCGGCAATTTATAAATCTCTTGGGGTACATACGGATAAATAAAAAGCGGAATACCATTGCTTCTCAGTGAGCTCCTTCTGTAATAAATGCATGAACCTCGTCTGTGTTACTGCGTATCTCAATGCCTACCTTTAAGGTCCGCTGGAAGACCAGGAATGCTACTGTTGAGTATGATCTCATAAGCAATAGAGAGGAAATTATTTGAGATCTGCTGTAAAGGAGGAAAAGGGTTGCTCAGAAGTGGTGAGGTTGCTGAAGACCTGTCTCCAAACATCGGGGCCTTTCAAGAAATGCGGTGTTTGGTTTATTTTTTACATCAACTCTCCTTTCAGATTTGAGAGTGATAGAAGAGTAACAATCTCTTCCAAATAAGGATAGAGCCGTGTTGGTGTTAAGCTTTTACTAATGTTGGACTGCGGAGCCGGAGGTTGGGAGTTCAAATCCCCCCCCCCGGGCCTCCTTAAAAGGGGCTGGACTAGATGATCTCCCGGGTCCCCTTCAGCTTTGCAGTTCTGTTGGGAACTGCTGGATAGCTTAGTGGTTTCAAGGATCATTATGCAACTTAAACGGAAGTTATATATTTCAGGATGAGGGAGGAAAGCCAGGGAGTTCTTTTGGATCTCGATTCAGCTCTAGCCCTATTCAGTTATTATGAAATAAAACATCTTTACCCTGAATGGAGGAGAGCACGCTGGCCAAACCCCATTCCTCCGCCTCCAGTTCTGCTGGTTCTCCAGAGGTCTGATTCATGTTGGAAGCCCTCACAGATGGAGTTGTCTGTCTTCTCCCAACCCATCCTCTTCAATGAGTAGAAGAGTGATGGAACCAGAAAGGTAGGGAGCAAAGCTGGCATGCTCCCAGTTATCTATGTTAAAAAAGTACCTGTTTTAATGTCGGCCTTATCGGGCTTTACATTTTTAGGGTGGGCAATATGATTAGGTAGCATGACTTCAATCTGGGCTTCTCTGATGTAAACCCATCCACCTCCGAGGTCCTCCTTGATTTAAGTTGATTAGAGAAATGTGAAATTATCCCTGGCCATAGTTGAGGTTTAATTTCTTTCTTGGTTTCTTTCTTCTCCAGTCAGTGGATTTAACCGGGCAGAGGGAGCCACGTGAAATAATGCTACACCTATTCAAAACCCTCAGCTACCTCCTAATTGCCGGTGGGTATCACCATGCACCCATATTGTAAACCCATATGTTTTTGTAAATGTATAGTTTAAGTGTTTTTTGCTCTGTTCAATAAGTTTTCTTTTTAACTTTAGTTTGTATTTTTTTGTGTATTGCGTTAGAGTGTATTTTCCTTGCTTTGTATCTTTTCCCCCCTTTATTGATTTAAATAAAAACGGGGAAGAATATTGGAAGTCCATAAGTTGCCATTACATTCCCCCTCCCCCCGTCTCCCTGGAAATGCTGATGAATGTTTGGAGTGTGGCACGTATATTTTAGAAATCAGAAAACAAAGCCCAAACATGTCATGGTAAAATTCCAAGCCTTTCTGCCTCAGGACTTTTACTCATTTGGGAAGACAACGAGGCGTTCCTCCTCATTGATTCTCATTAGCACACTCGGTATTAAACCAAAGACTATAGAGGCATCGCCAACGCCTTACTGAAAACCCACACGTCCGATGCAGGGAAAAGCGAAGTATACCGTCATCCATTTGGTCTCTGCTAGAAGCAAATAAAGCAGTTAAGCCAGTTTCTTTTGAGCCAGAGATGTTCCTAGTCCTGGGGGGAAAGCCGAGCTCATCACAAAAAGGGAAGACGACACACACCACAATCTGGGCTGACCGCCAAACGGCTAAAGGAACCGCTTGAGCAATGCGTTCTCCAAAGAATTGGTCCTTTATACTTTTGCTGTCAGTCTTTGTTTTTCCTATCAAAGCCTTCCTGTAAGTTATCATATTGGGTTCCCTAGTTTCACATTTGCAGGTAGGTTTTCTCCACTAGCATAATAAGCAGCCTTTTCTATACCTTCTGCCTCCAAAGTTATTTTTCTCAGATAAAGGTTCTCCACAAAAGTCATCTTAAATGTGCTCCTCGCTCGCCCTTCCGTCTGCTGGCATTTCTCTCTTCAACTAACCCCGGAATCCGGTATCGTCATGTCACCCAAGAGGTGGTACATCTCAAATCTTATTTTCCCCCCTGCTTCAAATCTTGTTTTCTGTCTTTCAGGTTGGGCTGTGGTCACGGTATCCAGTTCTGGGGTGAAATCTCCAGTAAGTATGTTGTTTCTGCTCATTTATAGTATGCATGCCCTCACATGGTCTCTGACGGGTCACATTCTGTGTCAGGGAAAGAAGCACAAAGATGATAACTCACATTAAACACTCCTACTGTGTATGCTCAAAATCCTCCAAGGCAGGCTTCAGCAGTATGTGGACCGAGAACTCCCAGAAGTACAAGCTGGATTTCGAAGGGGCAGAGGAACTAGAGACCAAATTGCTAACATGCGCTGGATTATGGAGAAAGCCGGAGAGTTCCAGAAAAACATCTACTTCTGCTTCATTGACTACGCAAAAGCCTTTGACTGTGTGGACCGCAGCAAACTATGGCAACTTCTTAAAGAAATGGGAGTGCCTGACCACCTTATCCATCTCCTGAGAAATCTATATGTGGGACAGGAAGCAACAGTTAGAACTGGAAATGGAACAACTGATTGGTTCAAAATTGGGAAAGGAGTACGACAAGGCTGTATATTGTCCCCCTGCTTATTTAACTTATATGCAGAATACATCATGCGAAAGGCTGGACTGGATGAATCCCAAGCCGGAATTAAGATTGCCGGAAGAAATATCAACAACCTCAGATATGCAGATGATACCACTCTGATGGCAGAAAGTGAGGAGGAATTAAAGAACCTCTTAATGAGAGTGAAAGAGGAGAGCGCAAAAAATGGTCTGAAGCTCAACATTAAAAAAACTAAGATCATGGCCACGGGCCCCATCACCTCCTGGCAAATAGAAGGGGAAGATATGGAGGCAGTGACAGAGTTTACCTTCCTGGGCTCCACGATCACTGCAGAGGGTGACAGCAGCCACGAAATTAAAAGACGCCTGCTTCTTGGGAGGAAAGCGATGAGAAACCTAGACAGCATCTTAAAAAGCAGAGACATCACCTTGCCGACAAAGGTCCGCATAGTCAAAGCTATGGTTTTTCCAGTAGTGATGTATGGAAGTGAGAGCTGGACCATAAAGAAGGCTGACCACCGAAGAATTGATGCTTTTGAATTGTGGTGCTGGAGGAGACTCTTGAGAGTCCCCTGGACTGCAAGGAGAACAAACCTATCCATTTTGAAGGAAATCAACCCTGAGTACTCACTGGAAGGACAGATCCTGAAGCTGAGGCTCCAATACTTTGGCCATCTGATGAGAAGAGAAGACTCCCTGGAAAAGACCCTGATGTTGGGAAAGTGTGAAGGCAAGAGGAGAAGGGGATGACAGAGGACGAGATGGATGGACAGTGTCATCGAAGGTACCAACATGAATTTGACCCAACTCCGGGAGGCAGTGGAAGACAGGAGGGCCTGGCGTGCTCTGGTCCATGGGGTCACAAAGAGTCGGACACGACTAAACGACTAAACAACAACAACAACTGTGTTGCTTAGAAGTAAGGAAGACATCTTAAAGCACTGAAGGAAAGGATGGTGTGTGGCCTGCATCCCACCTTGTTGTTGTTGTTTAGTCGTTTAGTCGTGTCCGACTCTTCGTGACCCCATGGACCAGAGCACCCCAGGCCCTCCTGTCTTCCACTGCCTCCCGGAGTTGGGTCAAATTCATGTTGGTCGCTTCAATGACCCTGTCCAACCATCTCGTCCTCTGTCGTCCCCTTCTCCTCTTGCCTTCACACTTTCCCAACATCAGGGTCTTTTCCAGGGAGTCTTCTCTTCTCATGAGATGGCCAAAGTATTGGAGCCTCAGCTTCAGGATCTGTCCTTCCAGTGAGCACTCAGGGTTGATTTCCTTCAGAACGGATAGGTTTGTTCTCCTTGCAGTCCAGGGGACTCTCAAGAGTCTCCTCCAGCACCACAATTCAAAAGCATCCATTCTTCAGCGGTCAGCCTTCTTTATGGTCCAGCTCTCACTTCCATACATCACTACAGGAAAAACCATAGCTTTGACTATGCGGACTTTTGTTGCCAAGGTGACGTCACCTTAGTGCGCTGCAAAAACACATATACACATACCTAAAACAAAGACAGAAAATACGTACGTATGTACCTAAAGCAAGGAACTGCCCAATGGAGTTTACAATCAATCCACGAGGGGGGGGAAGTGTTGTGAGGTGAATGAACCTTTCGCACTCATAGCTCACCTTCAGAGAGGTCTGGAGGGTCGGTCATAGTCTTGCTCTCATCAAGTTGCCAGCTTGCTGAGCAGTACCTGTGAAGACATCTCTCTTGAAATCTTCAACTCCCAACGAGCTGTTGAGCTCCCCATGCATCAGATTGAAAGCTGCACCCTTGGCAGGGAAACTGCTTGCTTTCTTACCGGCCTTGAGCAAAGCTTAGGGTTGGGACGCCGAGGCAGGCTGGAGCCGCTCTGAATAAGCTCTCCCAGGCTGGGCACCCAGTGACAAAAGACATGGTGCCTGGCTAGTGAACCATGAATGATGCAGAAGAGAAGGAAGGGGCTCTGGGAGGAATCCGGACTTGAAAATTCAAAGGCTACTTGAGACCAGACACAGATAGCCCTCCGTTAGAGCTGAAAGCCCATGAGTGTTGGAGAGATGTGATTCAGGCAGACGTTCGTTTTTTGAGAAGCCAGGGTTAGATTGCAGAGAACGGAACACTTGTTTCTTCTGCTTACAGTTTAAGTGTTACAGGATGCCCTCTCTTAGGCATTCATCGCAAATTGCCCTTGATATACAAAGGAGAGTTTTCTGTTGACAGAGCCATGGTGGAGAGCTTAGGAGCTTGCTGGAGGAGTTCAACCATAGCACTCTGCAGGCTGTGCCTCCGAAGGTGGTCTTAGAGGCTGTCAAAGTCCCAGGCTTTGCCAAGCACTTGGAGAAGCTGACGCCCGCTCTGAAAACGGCCTTGGTGGAAAAGGTGAGGCTCTCTTACGTGGTTAGAACAGCTAGACTGAAACAAAAAATGATGCAGCTTCCCAAAAAAGCTCTCTTCTGCTTACACTGGCGAGTAAGATAATCTGCCTTGACCCCCAAACAGGGATAAAAGTGAAGTGAGATCATATTGCAAAGGAAAGTGTAGGTGCTTATAACGTATCTGTATGGATGGAGAGGGACGTGGTGGCGCTGCGGGTTAAACCGCAGAAGCCTCTGTGCTGCAGGGTCGGAAGACCAGCAGTCGCAAGATCAAATCCATGCGACGGAGTGAGCTCCCGTCGCTTGTCCCAGATCCTGCCAACCTAGCAGTTCGAAAGCATGCAAATGCGAGTAGATAAATAGGTACCCCCTCGGTGGGAAGGTAACGGCGTTCCGTGTCTAGTCACGCTGGCCACGTGACCACGGAAACTGTCTTCGGACAAAACGCTGGCTCTACGGCTTGGAAACAGGGATGAGCACCGCCCCCTAGAGTTGGACACGACTGGACTAAATGTCAAGGGGAACCTTTACCTTTACCTTTATGGATGGAGAGCCAGTATTTGAAATTGCAGATATCAGAATTTTGATGATGCTCAGTCATTTTAATCACACGTGCCTTAGCAAACGGTGCCACATCTTCTTGCTTAAAAGGCCTAGAAGTCAAGAGTAGACCCTAACTTGCAGCCTTTTCCAGTAATATGCTTCTCTCTGATCATTATATTTCCCAGCTGGTGGCTGCCGTAGATGATGTTAAGGACCTGTTGAAATGTGTGCCAGACGGGCTGGTTCCCTATATACCCCTGTCATTGCTGGGTGCTGGCAATTCATTCAACCTTCAAGAGCTCAACAACAAACCATGGACCCCAGAACAGGTGAGTCATTTGGTCTCTCTTCTCCTCCTGGACCCCAGATTAGAGAGAGGAGAGAATTTCGTTTGGAATTTGCCTTTTAAAGAGGCCTGTGTTTATTGGCATTGCCCCCAGTTGGAACCGATTAGGCACCTCTCCGAACGTTGCAAGTCTGTTGTTGACCCAAAAACAGAATGCAAAACATTGTAATGTTTTAGGGAACATTGTGTACAAAATGGAGCTTGTTTGCAAAAACCATTTGTTAGAAGTTGTGTACAAATATAAATGCAATTGTGTACTTTTTTTTTTAACCAAACTGATGTGGAAATTTGACCAAACAAACCATGATTAAACTGACATAGATTGGAAATAAACCAACTTCCCCATCTCTGATCTGCAGGAGGTGCCGTGGTTACTCCTAGAATCAGCAAATTTTGATCACTGAATCCATTTTTCTTCCTGTTTCTAGGCTGCCATGTTTTTTGATGACCTAATCCAGAGAGTCTTAGATTTCAACAGGTAATTCTCATGTCTATTCATCTTTTTCTTGCAGGTTCAATTGCTTGGTTTCGGAAGAATATTCCACATTAATCCCCAGTACTGCTTGAACTAGTTTTAGGGACCTCAGTTCTGATGGCTGTTGTGGGTTTTTCGGGCTCTTTGGCCGTGTTCTTGAGGTTGTTCTTCCTAACGTTTCGCCAGTCTCTGTGGCCAGCATCTTCAGAGGACAGGAGTCAGAACCTTCAAGAATACATTGACCTCAGTTCTCTTGATTTCCCAATTGTACAGGGAAAGTTGAATTTCTCTCCATAAATAAAAGCACGGAAGACTCCTACAAGTACACCAAAGTGGAGGGATATCTCTTTTAACAATTATCTTCCTCACCTCCCTTGCAACGTGTCTAGTCTCTGATCAAAGGAAGATTGGAGGGGGAACTTAATCCCAGTGATTTCTCCGCATTGAGGGAACACCCCAGTTTTAAGACTCTGCCGGTCCTCTCCTTGGCCCAATCAAGACTCCTTCTAGAAGTGACTCAAAAAGAAAAATCCGAGCTTCTTTTGGCAGCAAAACCACAAAATCAATCAGATTAGATATGAAGATGAATACATATTTCCTATTATTGTTTCTCACCACTTAATAGGATTTCCTTAGGTAGGTGCCACAGGCTATAATAAACAGATGCTTTTCATCACTTGGGGGAGCACTCCCTCTAAATACTTGCCAGACTTAGAGTCCACTTTGAGTTGCAAACCATGACTGGTTAAGTCTCAAAACACAGTGGGACAATTTATTGGTGGAAACTGCTCTTCCTGCAGTTGCTTCCCCATCTGAGAGAGAAAAGACCCAATGTTTTTTCCCCCCTCTCCATGAATGGGAGAGAGTTAAGCCTTCCTTTTTGGCTCTCTCGCTCAAATGGACAACCTTCCTTAGCCATATTCAAGGAGTGAGGTGGGAGGCAAGTAAAAAAATGTCGAGAGAGGTTTTCCATGTCTCCTATTTCACATTTTATTTGTCCCCCACATGTTAAAAGGCATGGAAATTCAGACCGAACTCTTTCCTGGTACTTGTTCATTTCATCTCAGGTTCTTTGGCTTTTCAGCCTGTCTCCTTCCCTCCTGCATGGATTTACCTGCACGTCCACCTCCAATATGGACGATGAGAAAATCCAAGAGCTTGCCAAGGCCATGAAGCAGAAGAACGTCCAACTCAGGAGAGATCAGGTATCCTTGTAGGTTCTCGAAGAGTTTTTTCAAGATGGGAAGGTCAAATGTTAAAACCATTGACCCAGTGGGCCTACTAGAGTGCAGTTTATGACACTAAGCAACAGGACTTCAGCCAATGTTTTCAAAACATTGTTTTGGGGCGGGCGTTGTAATTCCACATCTCCCTCCTTAATGATCTCTGTTTGGTTTTCCAGCTGAGCTGCCTAGCCAAGCGGTTGATGGCTGGTGAAATCCCCACGGATTTTGATGACTTTCCAAAAGATTTGTTTCTTTTCCTAAGGTAAATATTGCATGTACTCCTAAGGGTGAAGCGTGGAGAGACAGGAGACCCAGTTCTTAGAGGTAACTTGAGATGGCCCATAGCTGTTCATGGATACCATCAATTTGACAATTGATGGAAGTCACCGCTGATAAACAGGAAATAAGATCCATAAAATAAAGGCACACTGCATGTGAGATGAGAGAAAAATCAATGGATTTCAGCCCAACTACAACAGTGTAATTAAATGAAATGTGTAGAATTTCAAAGGAGCTGTCAGTGGTGCTGAACTCACTGGAGGAATCCCCTAAAGTTATTCTTCTCTCTTAGCACCTCTAGGACTGCACCTGAAGTCAAAACAGTGCCCAAGTAACAATAGATTGCACATCAGTGTTGGAGAGATGCAAATGAGGATGTCTTCCACCTTTCAGAAATCAAGTTACAAAGGAATAACATTCTTGAGCCCTGAAGCCTAATCACAAAACAAATCAAGTTAATTTACATACTGGGGGAAGTGTCACTCCTATTGTGACACACACACCATTAGCCCTTAAAGATTTTCCTCTCTTCTAATTACCAGTTGTCTATAATGTCTATTTCTGCCCTCATCTCAAACAAAATGGTTTATGATCAGGGAGGCCGGGTGGCTGGAGAGATGGAGAGCTTTGTCAGCTTTGGTGTACCACTTTTGAAGCAATCTGGGAAACTTCTCCGTGTGTCCGTTCCCTGTCATCGGCACAAGGTGCAAAATGAAGTACTACTGATCTCTCTGCATGAATTTCTTGATGCTTTTCAGGCCTTCGGCTTATGCAACAAACGGAAGCTGCAAAGAGTTTATTGCTCGTGTCGGGCAAGCTAACATCGAGCTTCTGGAGGAAGGCTCCCCACAGAGAGAACAGCTGCTGTCCGAGGCTTTAGCTTGTTTGGTATGTAAATAATGCTATCTAGAAGGTGCAGAAGAAGGTTCTGGGAAGGCCACTTTCAAAGAAGCGCTTAGAGTTCATGAACCTGCAGAACAAGTAGCACCAGAAACCGAAAGCAGATATTTTGACCCAGAGGAACCAAACAGCATTTTTTTCATTAAAACTATATATATTTAGCCCAAAATTCACTGGATTGGAATTCAGGATAATTGTGACAGGATCTTGCCCTAAAGCTTTCAGTGGCTACTGAAAACCTGCCTCACTTTCATAGCATTTAGTGAGCTTAAAGTGTTTCTTTTGCATGTATTCACACAGCGTCTTCATTGTTGCAGTATTTAAGCCTTCACCACCATCTCATCTTTCCAAATATCATACCTTCTTCCTTGCTAAGAACCATTTTATTCTGTGAACCATTTTATTCTGTGAATTCTCTGCCATTTTATTCACAGAATATCAAAGCTACAAGGGGTCCTTGTGTGGTCTGTTCGTTCTTCATTCCAGAAGTTGTGCATCATTGTGGCTATTTTGTGTCTGGCTGAAACAGTGGAATTGCATTGCATCCGAGCGATTCTTGCTGCTTCTTCCACCAAGACGTTCTTCTTTCTCCACTTCTTCCCACCTTTTTAACCTTGAGTGATCATCTCTAACAATCTGTACCCTGATAATCTCTTCTATAGCTTTTGCTAGCCAGGCCCCTTTAACTGGTTGATCCTGTCGTTATTCTTCCATTGAACACCACCTCTTTTTGAAAATGTTCCTTCAGAACATCCGTGATCTGCAGGTGAGCCAGGAGGACGCGGACATTCTGGGCCACCTGGTTTGTGACCTTGACGCCGACTACCTGAGAGCCTCAGGCCAAAATTTGCTGAAGCAGTTAAACTGGTGCCAGGCACTTGATCCTGATCAAATCAAAGCGATTCAAGATGTCCTCAGCAGTGGAAACACATCTTTTGGGTAGGAATGCCTCCTGGTTTGGAACCATTTGCTGAAAAGTGTGATGAGAACTTGTTTGAATCCCCCTTGAAAGGGGTCCCTCTGAACCTACACTGCCTAATTATGTACTGCAGTAAGACAACCTTTTAAGGGACGGGGCCCTTTTTAATGCCATGAAGGCTCCGTCCTGAGAAATCCAGAGATTGGTAGCTTGGTGGAGATTTGGAATTTTCTGCCATAGGTTTGGGAGAGCAGAGAAAATTCCCAGCAGAGAATTCTAACAAACCTCCCAAATACAGACCATGAGGCTTTCTGATCCTGTGATGGATCAATGCCAGATAAAGAAATATCAGACCGCTGTAACTGTGTGGTGCTGATGGTCTCATTCCAGATTTTGGAGTACAGTATTGCATTCTACCACGTTTAAACTTGTAAATGCCCATGTGGACCTTCCAGAGATCAATCACAAAACACGGCATGCTAAATGCGAGATACAGAGTCCAGGAAAAGCCTTGTGCTAAGGCGCCTGTCAACAACAGAAGGAGCATCACTTCTAAAGAAGCGCTCTCTGCATATTGTCTAGTTTGACCCTACCTGAAGCAATTCCCTTTCCCTCTTCCCCACCCCCACCCCCAGACCTCCTTCAACTTGGTCATCTTCTACTCTCGATGAGCTGAGTGGCTTGTTCCCTATATTTGACCAAAGCATCCTGCAAAATATTCGTAAGGTGAGTTTTTTTAAAAAAATCTTATGAAGGTGAAAGAAGCAGATCACTAAATCAACCAGAAAAGGTATGTTCTACCTTGTATCTCTTTGGCCCTAGAGACTGGGAGACTGTCAATGTGGAAGCCATGATACATTGCTTCATTCCCACGCATAAGGTATCTGTTGCCTCTAATACAACCTTGATTTTTCCATTGCTGTGCCCACCAAAGAAAGCTGTTAACATCAACAGCATTGGCCTTGGCACAGGAGAGAACCAAAATTCTTCCTGACCTCGTTTCCCTTCCCTCTTGCAACCGTTAGCACCAGGAGATTGTTGTATCTTGGACTACCAGCAGCCAGAATCCCCAGACCGCATGAGCTGTGATTGGGGGATTCTGGGAAATGTACCCCAGACATGGACGGTGAACTGACAGCAGCCAAGGGCTTTGGGTTTCCAGCAGAGAAGACCTTCTTCCACGTGGTTATTTTTGTCTGGGTCAGGAAAGCTGATTCCTGAACTTCCTCAACCCTTGACACAACTTTTTTAGCCCTTTCTTACGAGGATTTCCTCTCCTTTTTGCAGACAGTCCTGATGCCGTGGCTGAAACATGTCTTCCTCCCCTCCTGTCCACCAGGAAAACTACTTCCGTCGGTGGTCAAAAGCCTCCAACCCTCAAGACGGAAACGGGCCTCTGAAGGTGAGGGGCTGCTTTTAATCAAGGGGGGTGTACGGTATCACGAGAAATGTTCCCAGACAAACAGAAAGACCTCGCTGGCAGAAAGCTTGATCTCACATACCCGTTGCTAGAAGTACAAGCACAAGGGAAATATTCCTTTAAGGGCTTTCTGAGGGCATCTGGTTGGCCATTAAGATGTGGGTCTGACACAGAGAGACCTTTCAGCCATTCCAGTAGGATGCCTTGTGAATTCTTTCCCTCATCTGGGCCTGGAGGACCAGAAAGCTGACTAAGCTTCTTTACCACCTGAGTCTTGTCTTCACAGATTGCCCACCCGATAAAACCATTACAGAAGAGACCCTCAAGGATCAGCTGATGCCGATTTATTATACTCCCGACGAGCTTGGTGCATGCTTGAAAGGTCAATTCCTGCTGGACAATCTCCCTCTAGTTACTTCACAAGCTTACACTGACCTCCAGATGTTTAAACTAAAGCAGAACCTAGACCGGGTAAAATAGATATTTTGCTGGGATAAATGCAAACTGTTTGTATTTGACTTGGTGGTGGGAGGGGTGTAGATGACAACCATGTGTTGATTACAACAGGACCCTCGTAGCCACGGGATCACTATCCACAGTTTCATATTAAAATTTTTAAAAGAAATAAAATCTAGAAAAAACTATTTTCACATGTATTACCAGAACAAGCCACTGGATGGAGACAGAGACCTTGCTATGAATACTTGTTACTGATGAATACATAGCATGGATTCTGGGCCCCCCTAATGGCCAGTTCTGGTAATGCATGTGAAAATAGTTTTTTTCTTGTTTTTTTATTTTATTTTATATAGTGTTTGCTATTATCCATGGTTTTCAGTATCCATGGAGGAGCTTGGAACCAAT
Organism: Intellagama lesueurii; assembly: GCA_037013535.1. NCBI lineage: Eukaryota > Metazoa > Chordata > Lepidosauria > Squamata > Agamidae > Intellagama > Intellagama lesueurii. Next base: position 1,704,915 of record JBAJHW010000012.1, read on the forward strand.
CTCCAGCAGATATGGGTCAATTCTTAGATTATGCCCCACCTTTTCAAAGAAAGTATTTGGTTATTTAATTCTCCTTCTTCTGCAATGGATGAATGGCCAGGAGGTGCTTCCATGATGCCAATTTCTATAGTCCAGAAAAACAATTGCACCAGTTTCCAGGGATGGGGAATTGTATAAAGCAGAATGTAAACAAGTACTTCCTTTAGTCAGTGCACTTGTGTGTGAATACAAAAGAGGGGAAAAAATAACCGGTTGTATCTAAGACCGAAGGCCGACCCTCGTTCTTGAATAGGTGAACAGGGTTTAGATGCATCTGTGCTTCTCGAACCAACACAATTTACCAGTCAGAGCTGACAGGAAAAGACAGATGCACATACTGGGGGGCGGGGGGGAGTGTTACCATAGCAGAAGCATAGGAATGATCTAGTGTTTATATGAATTAGATCATTTATGTTTTATTTTTTTTTAGCTGTACATCACCCAGAGTAGTGGTTGGCTAGATGGGCTGTATATAAATCCAAAAATAGATAGATAGATAGATAGATAGATAGATAGATAGATAGATAGATAGATAGATAGATAGATAGATAGATAGATAGATAGATAGATAGATAGATAGATAGATAGATAGATAGATAGATAGATAGATAGATAGATAGATAGATAGATAGATAGATAGATAGATAGATACGTCAGTATGTTGATACATCAATAGAGTGATATCTTGTCTGCAGAAACCTTCATTTTTACTGATTTCCTACAGGAATTTCCTGAAGGATACACGGAAGAGGTTCTTGCCAACCTTGGCGTTCTCCTCGAAGTAATGAGTGAAGACGACATAAAAAAATGGAACATGACCTCTCCTAATACACTTGGCGCTTTGCTAAGCACCCAACCCGTCGACGACGTGGTAATTAAGAGCAGAGGACCACTTTTTATACGCTCGCTCTGGCTGGATTTTGTTCACCCCTTCCTTTTCCACACTAGCTTCTACATCCTTCTATGCATATATTCCATATCTGAATGTCTCTGTCTCTTTCTATTTATACCCATCCATAACTTCCTTTAAATACGTCCTACGGAGGTTTCTCTGTTGTTTCTCCCCTCATTTATGACACTAAGTGATGCAGCTTTTAATTTTTAGGGTCCGTGTGGTATAGTGAATTACGAGAGTCAGACTGTGACGCAGGAGACCTGGCCTCAAATCCCCATTCGGCCATGAAAACCCACTACAGGGAGTGAGATGTTTTAAGAGTGGCTTTACCATTCCAGTCCTCAGTGAGTTTCCATGGCTGAGCGGGGATTCGAACCCTGTTCTCCAGAATCCGAGTCCATCACTCCGTCCACAACACCACCCTGGGTTTCCCATCTCTTTTAGGCCTCCTTAATTATTCAGCAGTACGTTCACCGTGGAAATCCTCTCAACGCTGCTGCTGTCAACGCAATTGGACCGAGGTACATTTGCATCCTGAGTCCCGACCAGTTGGACATGATCAACGAACAAGCCATAAAGTGAGTGAATTCTTGTAATACTTTTTATTTACTGGGAAGAAAAAGGCCATAGTTTTTTGCTTAGCCAACATGGATTCTTGTGTCTTGAATAAAATATTGTTCCCAAAGATAGTGAGTGCAGAATAAACAAAAGGCAGGAGATAAGGAGATTTGTGTTTCAACAAGGTTCACGTTGCTTGACATGCGTTTTCCCACTGATACTTACAACACCCCTTTAAAGTAGGCCGGTATTACTGCAACCATGCACCATTCCTGGGAAAATTCATCTCTCCCAGCAAGTGAGAGGATTATATCCAAGTTTAAAGGGAGATCTGAAATGATCCCATAGCCTCTGCTACTGAGAAAGCCCTGAAGCTTTGATCCTTGGGGAAATGGACTCTTCTCAGAGTTAAGATTTAGTGTCCCCCAAATCAAATTCATTAATTAGCTGCAATTAATCCTGTCTTCCGTCCCGCAACGGGATTTCTTCAGCGACAAGTGATTCAGCAGTCAGACTCGCAGGTTAAACTCGTCAGAAATGATGTTCCAATGGATGATCACAAAACTCACCACGCTAAACACAAGATAGGGAGGTAAGGAAAACCTTGCACTGTGACACACAAACATCTTTCAACACTGGAGGGAGCACCTCTTCTAAAAACATGTGCTAAATGCCTAGTCCAGTTGTTCCTCCAGGGAAAAACACCGCAGAAGACCTGACCTTCGTGGTAGATAGTTCTGCTTCGGTCCAGTGAACTCAAGTCACAGACAACACCTCTAATGACAGACATTAAGCCAAGCTGGGAGAAAGGTGGAAAGGCCACCTTCTGAGCGATTGTTTTCTCTCTTTTCCCTTTACAGGATGGCCACACCTCTGGAGCTCTCCAGATGTTCCCAAGCCACTGTGGATAAACTGTATCCAAAAGCCAAACGGGCTTTCTCCGACCGCCACAACTCATTCCCTGAGTTTTATAACCTCATGAAGCCATACCTGAGTAAGTAGGTAGTATCCCGTGGGGAGATGTGGTTGGCATTCAGATTTCCTTAGGCTTGAGGAAGAAGTGCTGGAGTCTTGTCTTTGATTTCCCTATAAATGTAATAAAAAGGACAGCAAGATGCTTTCTACCCTCTACAAAGTAGGAGACCTGCCGTTAAAGTATCCCTAAAGTATCATCTAACCTCTGTTTCAAAGCCTCTGATGGGCTGTGCAATCTTTCCCCTCGTTGTTTCCCCCGTGGGAAACTACAGGACGGTTCGTTGATTCGCTTACAGATTTTTGAATGTTTTTAAAAATGTTACAAATTTGTTTTTTAATCTTGGTTTTAACCTTGATATACAATTATTTTAAATATGATATTTATATAGCCGTTTAAAAACTGCTGATTGTTTTATTGCTTCAGTTGTCGTGCACCGGCTCAGGTCCCCGATGGGGAGAAAGGTGGCATAGAAATATTATAAATAAAAATAAATCCCCCCGTGAGATTTCCATGTGCAAAGTTTGAGAACCATCAAGGAAATTTTGAGAGTCACTGGTATAGAAGAGCTTTAAAAGAAGAGATGGTGTTATTCCTCCTGCTGAAAGGCTGATAAAGGGTTATAAGCAAACTTTCCTCAGCTGCCGGATAGCTCAGTGAGTTAGGTCTCTGGCTGCGGAGCCAGAGGTCAGGAGTTCGATTCCCCCACGGTGCCTCCTTGACAGGGGCTGGTCTGGATGATCCCTAGGTTTCCCTTCCAGCTCTGCCATTTTAAGATGATGACAATGATGATCCTTCTTCTTCTTAGGAGGCGCTCCAGCTGAGGATCTGAAGGCTCTAAGCAAAAGCCCAGTGAACATGGACATTGAGACCTTCCTGAGCTTGAAAAATGACGTTCTGATGGTAAGTGAGGTGATGATTTAAGTGCTGGAGGTGACCCCTGCAGAAAAACTAGAGCTTCTAAATGAAAGGAGTGTCCGAGAGAAGCAAAATCCAAAAATATCTGGGCGCCTTTACAATATCTCTCTCTGAACTTTTATGGAACTTAAGTCTAGTTCCTCAGGTAATAATCTGAAAAAGTGGGCTGTCCCCCACAATATGTTGGGTCATACTTCAGCTTCAGATTTGTCCATGAATTCAAGTCTTTGGACTGTCATCAGATGAGGTTCAAGACAATGCATGCCCTGGCTTGGAATCAATTTGGAAACTTGTCACCTCAATGCAAACCACGAGGGCTATAACATTTTAGCGATTGGACTGAGGTCCATGAAACCTGGAGACATGATAGATCCCAAAGAGGGGAGTAAACCTGACGAATTTCAGACTGCTAACTCGAGGGGTCCCTGACACAGAGCTTCTGGATCAACGGAGGTTTCCAGATAGTCTTCAAGGGCAGCCCCACCTACAGCACATTGTAGTAATCCAGCCTGGTGATGGGTACGACAAGTGTTACTGATTTGGAGCAGCTTTGCTCAAGTGAAAGGTGAAATCTTCTCCCCCGAGTCCACAATGGAAGCTTCTCAATGGGCTCTCTTTTTCTACAGAAACTGACCCCCAGTGAGGTAAAAGGTTTGCTGGGAAGAAACGCAGAAGAGCTGAAGAAGCATCAGTCTGAATTTCCTGTCAGAGACTGGATCCACAAACAGAAGCAGGAGGAGCTAGAAATCCTGGGCATTCAGGGTGGGCTCCCCGATGGATACATTACTCTTGCACGGGCCACAAACCGTAAGAAACGGAGGGTGGTCTTAGCTTTCAGGCAGGTGTAAATCCCAGTCACCCAGGAGGCAACGATCTGCAGATCGTTCGAATTACTGGAAGTTCTCTTGCTATCTTTTCTTGGGGTGGGGTGGCGTTGTACTCCTTTATTTATTTCTCATCACAGCTTTGTGTCTCTCTTCTTGCAAGTAGGGGAAATGGGGATCTTGTAACCGGGCAAAGACAAAACCAGGGGAACTTCACAGCCCAGTGGGGATGCGGATCTGCTTCCCAGTGGTCATTAACCCCCCATGGAGCTTACAGGCTAATTACAGAGACTAGGGGGAGAGAGGGGGAGAAGTTCTGCAGAGATTTATACTCCCAGGGGTCAAACTAGAGGAAACGCTTAGCCTGTTTTTAGAAGAAGTGCTCCCACCAATGTTGAAAGATGTCTGTCTCTCACAGCACATGCTTTTCCTCCACTGCTTGCATTCAGCATGCTTTGGCTTTAATGGATTGTTGTTGGAAGGCAAAGACGGGCTTAAATTGGCAAGGCTGATCGCTCGGGCTCATATCTATGAAGAAATCCCATGAGGGAGGGGGAAAGGGAGGAAAGGGGTTAATCACAAGGCACAAACATTGCCTTTAATGTCTAGTTTGACCCCAAATTTAGATTGGGAGCAGGGCCGATTGACAGATGTCTAGGCTAAGGCGGGCTGCCTGGGTCCCTCCATAAAGGTCAGCTTGCTACGGAGGGTGGACCTTTATCTGACGTTGCTTCTTGCTTCTCCCGTGACATCAGCAGCACCCTGTGCCAAGGCTTTCCATGTCCTGTACGTCTTCTCTGCATTGCTTCTGCCTCTCTGCTGTTGGCTTCCTTCCTTCCTTTTGTGAACCTGCCCTCCTTTAGAAGCAAAACAGCCGGGAGGCCCCGGGCAGCTCAGGCACCTTCTTCCTTGCCTGGCTTCGAATTCTGTGAGCGCTCCGGTCTGTCTGTGGCAGAAAGACCTGGAATCCCCCGGGGGGAAAGAAGACAGGCAGATAAGGGAAGCATCCCCCCCCCCCATGCTGCCCTTGCATAGGATGATGCCATTCCTTTGTGGCTCCATGCCTGTGACCGCAGAGCCTCAAGAGGAGGTGTGTGTTCGTTCGGACTGTGACCCACCACGAAAACCCCACATGGTGAGACCTGAATAAATTGTGCAAATAAAGCAAAGGTGGTTTTGCTTTGCATGTTTCATTTTGTTCTTACGGGACAAGGAACCATAATTATTTGTGACACTCAACCTCCTGAAGACCTGCTCAGAGACCCTTTCCCCCCACCTGGTTCCCCCTGGCCTTCTGAGTTTAACCAGCGGCCACGGACCCATTTTCACACAGCTCTCTGTTTCAAAGGGAAATAAACCTGTTTTTAGTTGGGATGCTGAGCTTGAAACACTTTCATAGGCTCTTGACTTTCCCCCCAAACTCTAACAATATCAATAGCACAACTTTTTACAGAAGAGGGGGGAATGACATCCCATCGTGATAACATCAGTAGCAACCGATGAAGGAAGTAGAAAGACAATAACACCCTACAGAAGCATCCTTTCTCTCTCCAACCGCCAATGACATGCTGTTAGCTCAGGGGGAGTCCAATTCCATGGGGGCAGTGAATCCATTTCGGGTCTTAGTGTGGAGTTACAGGAGCTGCCTAAGGCACTGAACACTTTCCTTGAGAAAGTGCCTTTAAATTTGAGGCTTAAATTTAGCTTGGATTCACAACACTACCAAAACTGGGGTCACCAGCTCCCCCGGACTGCCTTGCTTCAAAAGGCGCTCCTGATTTCAGTAACAAACTCTACCAAGAACAGCTTCTTCCAGCCCACATCAAGGTGGTCCAGGAGAGAGTCAACACCAGCATCAGTTAAACAGCAAACACACTTCACACGTCAGCTGCATCAGGACTGGGCAACTGGGGGTGGCCATTCCAATATCCTTGGGCCACAACTCCCATCAGACCTAGCCAGGATAGTCAGGGCTAAAGTTTCCTGGGAGTTGTAGTCCCGCATTATGTGGACGGGCACCATTACACATCCCTGAGCTACACGGAGCTAAGAGATGGCCATGGGCTCCTTTGCACCATAGACCGCTATGGCCACAACATGGCTTAACGCCAGCCATTCACAGTGTGAGTATGAACGTCCAGTGTGTGTGGGGGGGGGGGGCAGTCTTACCTGGAGTGCTTCTGGAGGCCCCACAGGTAACCCTGCTTTAGAGGGAGCCATGAGGTCAGCTCACCAAGAGGAATACCACAGGGATGGATATCCTCACACACCCCAGGGAAAGCTACAATGAAACTGTTGCTGTGAAAGCTTTGTTGGACAAGGCTGGTGATTTGAATTTCACAGAAGCAGTGAATCCACTCCGGGCTTTGCTGTGACCTTTAAATGCGCTATCCAAGGTGCTGACCCTACGGGGAGGGGGATCAGGTTCTAGCAATTTGGACAGCTCCGGTAAAGTTCAGCCGAAAACCCAGAGCAGATATCAACCCTCCACGGTCCTGAGAGGATCAGCATAGATTTCCACCCCAGCTGGTCAGCGTAGCCTTTCGTTTGACCTCAGCAGGACAGCCAGACGACCAACTAACTCTGCCTTTCACTGAGTACCTACTCATGCAGAAGAGGAGGCAAGCATGAAGGCTTGGTGAACTCCAGGACCAGCATCACAGGCTGACTGTAGCTCTGTGAAGACAAAGGCTGCAGCAGGACCTGGGTGCAAGGCAAGACGTCCCAATTCCACTACGGTTGAATCCTGGGGTACACAGTTGGATTTAGACCCGTGACTTGCCAGAAAACCTCCTGAAGCAAGGTTGCATTTGCTCCAGAGCTAACTGGGGGACATGAAAGAACCAAACCTATATGCCTGTCTATGCCTTTCTTCCCAGGAAGGTCTTGAGAACGATAAACAACCTGTCAAAATTCTGATAATATGGGGGGGGGGGGGGAATGCTATGCAGCTGTTAACTATGGACTTGAAATGTCTTCATCCAGGTTTGCAGGATGATCGCATTTTCCAGCAGTCCATACTTGGTCTTCAGGTGGAAAATACACCCCACAACTCAGCTGCTGCTCACTTAGTCAGTAAAAGCTCTTCTGATTTCCTGATGGGCTTACGGCACCAGTGGGTGTGTTTCAATGACTTCCAAATTCAGTACAGACCCATTTCTACTTTCTGCATCCATTTTATCATGATATTTTAAGTTTACACAGAATCTGAACACTGGTCAATGGCAGACAAATATTCTCAGAGATCCAGTTACAAGGCCAGTAGTGAGAAAACAAGATACTTGGGGAAATATAATTCATAAATATCTTCCTCTTCATCTCCAGGGTCTGGGTCCTAGAAGACCTGCCGGGCTGGTCAATGACCTACCTCAACCCTACATTATGAAATCAACAGGCATTCTCAAACACACATTGCTCTGGACAGTCTTGTTGCAGGTCACTGTAGTAGAAGCAGCTGCCCTGGAAGGCAGAAAATCCAGGCTGCATGGAAGTTGTGTTGTTTATGTGTCTTCAACCAAAAGCAATCAAAGCAAGGAGACAATTGTGGTGTTGAGTCCCAACCCATGTCTTCCTTTTGCTGTGGGCCCCAATCCATGGTGCTGGTGTAGCTTCACTTACCAAAACAGGTCTAACTAAGGAACTTTGGGGCATAGCTGTTCCAGGGAGCTCAACAGGCTAGATCCTGGCTTGCATTCAGAACACAGGGTCATCAGCTGGAGGTCCATACCATCTCACTTGCAGACATATGACCATCAGAAAATGAGCAGATGAAGGGGAAATAAATGCAGCTTCATGTCATAGCCACCAGGTTGCATGCACATGTAGTAGTTATTAAGCAGACGGTACTGGAAGGAGCAGATCAGGACAACATTGGTGTTGGTTCATGGAGTCACCACAACTTCTCTTGTAGAACTTTGAAACCATAATGAGTGCAATCACCAGGAAGTACTGGGAGAGGAGAACATTTTCAGAGATGCCGACTCTGGACTGAGACTCCAGCAATAAGGGACAACGTCAGAAGAAGCCAGCTGAGAGATCCTCTGGAGGCCAACGCTGGGGCAGAGGAAAGAGGAGAGAGAAAAGTAATCACAGACAGCTCCAAATTTACTTGCCACCAAAATTCTTAGGTGTAAGTCAGAAACAGGCTGATAAATCAAGCTATAGTTCCCAGCTGTATCCTCCGTTGACTTTTCCCCATGGTAGGAAATGGAAAGCTGCTTGTTCCCCAACGAACGCGCCTAGGGTCAATTAGGACAGCTTTGATCCACCAGAACCCATTCAGTGGTGTCACACACACACTTCTGAACCCTGCTTTCCCCAGGGAAGCCACCTTCACCCATCAGTGGAAATAATTCCACTATCAAAAGGTTTTGGAAGGAAGGAAGGAAAAAAGAGGGAGGGAGGGAGGGAGGGAGGGAGGGAGGAAGGAAGGAAGGAAGGAAGGAAGGAAGGAAGGAAGGAAGGAAGGAAGGAAGGAAGGAAGGAAGGAAGGAAGGAAGGAAGGAAGGAAGGAAGGAAGGAAGGAAGGAAATTTAATTTCTGCCCTCTCTTTCTTCCAACTCAAGGACCTAAACCCTTTGCTGAGGATACTTCCTGATGGACAGCTCCTAGCACTGTCCATCGACAGGAACTATGGAACTATTTCCCCTTTTTCATTCTTAACCCTTCCCCCCTTCCCTACTTTTGAGGGAAACTAAACGGTTGTGGGAAAGCACAGGAGTCTTAAAGTGAAAGAAACTGCCTTCTGTACCCATCCAACCTTAGACACCTGTTTGTAAGTCAAGCGATTGCACCGGTCACAGGGCTGGCTGCAAAGCGCTACCACTGGCCGCCAAGGCTTACCGCTCAGGGGCTGAATGTTGATATAGCCGTTTGGGGTTGGATACACTGGGGCTTTGGTTCTCGGAGGTGCTTTGCTGCTTGGTCTTCTGGTGGAGGCCGGGCTGGTGGCGTTGGGCCTGGGCTGAGGTGGAGTCGGAGGCCGTGCGGTTGATGTCAGGGTCACACCTGACCTGGTGGAAGTGAAATCCTTGCTCCCGGTTGTAGACGCCCTAGCGCTGGTGGTGAGATTTATGAGGATGGCCGGTGTGAGCGAGAAGGTTGTGTTGGGAGCCATCGTCACATTGGAGTCTGTGGCAACAGGAGGTGGGCTTGTGTGGGTGGTTGTGTTGGAGGTTGCTGGTGTGGTTTTGGCAGAGAAGGTCAGGTGCGTGCCTCCTGTAGGGCCAGGGGCAAGTATCCCAACGAGGGTATTGTTTGAACCAGATGTGACAAGGGTGGGGACAACCGTGGTGGAGTCCACAGTGGTGGTCCGGAGGGCTTGGTTGTTGATGGTGGTGGTGTCGGAGTCCGCCGTAGTTCTACCGGAGATAGTTCTGTTGGTATCTCTTGCCGTGAAGACAGGGACTGGTACTCCACTGATAATCCCGTCAGAAGTTGTGATGTTGGTGGGAACAACCATGGTGGAGTCCACGGTGGTGGCTGGGAGGGTTGCGTCACTGGTTGTTGTGGTGTTTGAGTCCGCCGTAGTTCTACTGGAGATAGTTGTGTTGGTATCTCTTGCCGTAAAGACAGGGACTGGTACTCCACTGATAATCCCGTCAGAAGTTGTGATGTTGGTGGGAACAACCATGGTGGAGTCCACGGTGGTGGCCGGGAGGGCTGTGTCACTGGTTGTTGTGGTGTTTGAGTCCACCGTAGTTCTACCGGAGATAGTTCTGTTGGTATCTCTTGCTGTAAAGACAGGGACTGGTGCTCCACTGATAATCCCGTCAGAAGTTGTGATGTTGGTGGGAACAACCATGGTGGAGTCCACGGTGGTGGCTGGGAGGGTTGCGTCACTGGTTGTTGTGGTGTTTGAGTCCGCCGTAGTTCTACTGGAGATAGTTGTGTTGGTATCTCTTGCCGTAAAGACAGGGACTGGTACTCCACTGATAATCCCGTCAGAAGTTGTGATGTTGGTGGGAACAACCATGGTGGAGTCCACGGTGGTGGCCGGGAGGGCTGTGTCACTGGTTGTTGTGGTGTTTGAGTCCACCGTAGTTCTACCGGAGATAGTTCTGTTGGTATCTCTTGCTGTAAAGACAGGGACTGGTGCTCCACTGATAATCCCGTCAGAAGTTGTGATGTTGGTGGGAACAACCATGGTGGAATCCACGGTGGTGGCTGGGAGGGTTGCGTCACTGGTTGTTGTGGTGTTTGAGTCCGCCGTAGTTCTACTGGAGATAGTTGTGTTGATATCTCTTGCCGTAAAGACAGGGACTGGTACTCCACTGATAATCCCGTCAGAAGTTGTGATGTTGGTGGGAACAACCATGGTGGAATCCACGGTGGTGGCTGGGAGGGCTGTGTCACTGGTTGTTGTGGTGTTTGAGTCCACCGTAGTTCTACTGGAGATAGTTGTGTTGGTATCTCTTGCCGTGAAAACAGGGACTGGTGCTCCACTGATAATCCCGTCGGAAGGTGTTGTGAAGTCAGAAGAGGTGGCCGTGACTTCAGTGGGGAAAGCCACGGCAGAGTCTACAGTTGTGTTAAGAAGAACGGGACTGCTGGAATCTGCTGTGGTTGTGCTGAGACCTCTTCGAGTGGTGGAATCTGGGGTTCTGCTGAGGGCATCCTCTGGCGTCGCAGTAACATTGGAGGAGACAACGGTAGTTTCTGTGGGGAAATCGACTTTAGGAACGACAACAATGGGAGGAACCGTGGTATTGGTGACGGCGATGGCCACCGGAGTGACGTTGGAGAACGGGGTCAGATGGGATCCAGTAGCGGCTACAGGGATGACAGAATGCCGTCCTGCAGAGGTGAGGCTGGACAGAGTTGGGGTGTGACTGTCAGGGGTGGTTGAGTGGTTAGCGGCAGAGATGGGGGTCACTGGAGCATCAGTCCTGGCATCGGAGGAAACATTTATGGCAGTGCTTCTGGCTTCTGTGGGGGACAGAGCAGTCATCCCTCCGGTCAGGCCAATCCCAAGAGTGTCCAGCTCGGACTGATACTGACTCTTGATCCACCTGGCTACGGACGGATCGTTTTCCTTTTCTTTCAGAGCAGGCAGATTGACACCCATCAAACCTTTCACGTCCTGGACGCTCAGTTTCTGCAAGACATTTGGGAGACCATTGCTCATTGAGGGAGTGTCAGGAGGCCTGGCCACCCTGTAATTATGTTTTCTTCCCCAAAAGCAAAACTGAGCTGGCCTTTCTCTGTAGACACAACTGAAAATATAGGTCCTGCCTGCAGAATAAGCATCTGAAATTTTTATGACACTGTTATCTATCATTGTTTATCAGAAATGCTGGGGGAACGGGTTGAGATGCAACACGCCATCATTATTTAGAAGGGCTGCATCCAGAGACAGAAAAGCCACCATGACATCCAACCACCAGTGGAGGAGGAATCATCATGATCATCTCAGAACTGCAGAGCTGGGACCCTCTGGATCATTGAGTCCAGCCCCTGTCAAAGAGGCACCATGGGGGAATCAAACTCCCAACCTCTGGCTCCACAGCCAGATGCCCAAACCACTGAGCTATGAACTATGGAAAGATGTCCACCCAGTAACCAAAAATACTCTGTTTCCATAGCTTTGACCATTTATGGTTAGCAAGAGTGCCCTGGTGTTTATGCCTGCTTCATCCATCCTGTTCACAACAGCCCAGCAGATATTTCAGGATTCTGGGTCCATACTCTCCAACTCATGCCTTCAAGGCAGAACTGGGTGCCTTGCTGCGTAGCCTCGCCTTCCAGGAGGCTGCATGAATCACCCAAACGACTGACACGCCATCAGAACTCACCTGCAGTTCTTCCGGATTTAAACTAAGAAACGTTTTGATGTCCATCGTGACCTCTGATCCAACCAATTTTTTCAGGTCCTCGACAGGAGCACCACCTTTTAAAAAAAGAGCAGAGGAAGAAGTCAAGGAAGTTATGGCAGAAGATCAATATCACATTATTAGCACTCTGGGGGGGGGGGGGGTTTCAACCCAAAGGAACCTATTCATCTTCAGGGACGGGCTCCGAGGGGAGAAAAGATAGTGAAGACTCGTGGAAAGAAAAGCCGGCTGCGTGGACTCCCCTCTTCTGCCACATCTGGCTCCAGAAGGAGGGAAGAAGTAGCTACTGCATGCAAAATATTCCGCCCTGCAGTGTTGTTATTCTTGCAATGTTGGTTTGAGAATTAAAAAAAAAATCAATTCTAATACTCTTGGGGGCTTGTATGAATTCTATTATTTCTTCAGCCAGGGGAAAGGTTGACCTTTATACAAGATAAGGAGATTGCTTCTTCTTCTTTTTTCCCCTTCGCAATAGAAAGACACCGTCTTGCCACTATTTCCCAACAGCAGTTAAGCTGTCCAGGAGCATTCTCCATTGCCGAATGGTTTTCTCCCCACATCATTCCAAGAAGGGAAGAGAAGCGCTCCCCCTATGTCCAGCTAAGGCTTCAAAGCAAAACACTGAGGTGGGCATCATGGGCCATTTGTATCTCATTTGGCTTTGCAACAGGAGTGGAGTTCACGCTGTGTTTCATGGCAGGAAATCCACAGGGAGAGAAGGATGACACAGTAGGACAGGTGAGGTCAGAAAGGGGTCGCTGGCCAGAAATCGGGGTCGACGGGGCTACACTGGAGCAAGAAGCTCAACACAAGCCCCATCTCCAAAGCTGGAGAGACCCTGGCACTCTCTCTCAGTCAAGACCTGGAAATGATGGGTGACACGGGTGATGAAAAAGAACGGCGCTACCCACCTAGATACGGCTGAATAAGATGATAATAGGCACCAGTTCCTTCTTGGCCGGCAAAGGCCTGGCGTGCTTTTCCATATAGGATGTTCTTCTTGCCTTGCGGACATGTCGAGAGATCTAACATCTCAGTATGCCTGAGCAAGAGGAACAAAACTCAAGAGGTGAGACTCTGGTGGACGTCCAGGGGCTTTGCATTGTATGACGCACATTCTAGGTATGACTCTAGAAGAGGGTTGTCAATACAAAATCATCCTGGGTTTTGGGATGGCCCTTCCCCCCCCCCCCCCAGAAGCTGTTGCTACGCAATTGGGTTCACGCCAGATTACCTAGCCCTAGGGGTGCGGGAATCCCATTTACGAAACGAAAGATGAGCATCCTCAGAATTCATTACTACTGGGGTCCAGGGTCAAAGTAAATAATACATTTAGCACCTTTTTAGAAGAGGTGCTCCCTCATACAGGGGTCAATGTCTGTTTGTCATAGCAGGTGCTTTTCATCACCCACGTGTCTGGTTAGTTTTGTGATTAGTGGTTAGAAGGTAAACACAATGACAATTTGATAGTGAAGGCACTTACAGTATCTCTGGGGGGAAACCCCTTGCAGAAGGAATGCACATTGCCTTTAATGTCTAGGTTGACCCCAAGGAAGCTTCTTCACCGCATTCAGCCCCTGTTTGTGGCAGAGAAGCCCCAGTCAGAGGCAGCCACTTACCTGATGGCTTCTGGGTCTATTTGCTTCAGCTGATCTTCCTCCAGGTAGCACAGGTATTGGCCTCCCAAGATGTCAAGTAATGGACCGGTGAGGGTGCCTCCGGATTCCATGTACCTTGCAATCAGTTGTTTGATCTGCAAGGAAGGGAGTCAGATTTTAAGAGCACAACCATCCACGTGCCCAGTTAGACCAGCAGCCGATTTAGGCCACGATCTTGTCTCCCAAGAGGAGATCCCACCGGACTGATGCTAAACCTCAGGGATCCTATTTGGGTACATTGAATAAACCTGCACCTCTTGCCATGCCTGTGGATAAATATGAATTGTGCAGCCAGAGATGCTAGGAGCGTGAAGAAAAAGATCTAAAGAACCAAACCTCCAGTTTTGCAAAAACAAGGAAGGTCCTTTGTCGGGAGGGGAAGGGAAGGGACGGCTCTGTCAGAAGTTACTTCTGAGTCCAGAGACCGGACCATTGGGTGGCAGACATTTTGATTCCCTGACAAATGGGTGCCACTTACCTGTGCCGTGTCCCAAGGCCCGTTTTCGGGATTCAGCAGGGCAGCAAGCGTGTCTCTGGAGGTCACGTTCCACTTGGCAATCTCCTCCGCACGGTACTGGCGCGAAAGGGGGCCCAGCAGCTTTAACTGACCTTCTGGAATCCCATCAGGGTAGACCTGGGAATGTGTTTAGAGGGGAAGGGTGAGAGAACGGATGCCCCCTTGAGCAGATTGGGTTAGGGTTAGGGTCTTAACTTGGCAGTCACAAAGAGAAACTTACCAATGGTAAGGGAGGGAGGGAGGGAGGGAGGAAGGAAGGAAGGAAGGAAGGAAGGAAGGAAGGAAGGAAGGAAGGAAGGAAGGAAGGAAGGAAGGAAGGAAGGAAGGAAGGAAGGAAGGAAGGAAGGAAGGAAGGAAGGAAGGAAGGAAGGAAGGAAGGAAGGAAGGAAGGAAGGAAGGAAGGAACAGACGAATGCACGCAGGCAAGAACAACATTCTGTCTATCTTGGATGACTATGATCCATAAAGAGATCCTCTATGGGAGAACGGCAGCCGGCAGCCTCTTAATCGGGAGCCACAAGGTTCTGCTGGCAGCAGGATACCTGGAGCCCAAGGCAACTCTGCATGGCCCCTAATGCAATGCCTAAAGCGCCTCAGTCCAAAGATCGTAGCAAACAGCACCTTCCCAGGGGATGGCCTGCTCACGGTTACCTTATCTAATTTTCTTTTAACCACAGACAAGTAGTCGTTCGGGAGAGGCTGCTCCATCAGCAGGGCCAGGTTAGCTTTCAGGACCTCGTCGCTCAAGCACGCCTCAAACTCCTGGGCGTTGTCGTACCGGATCATGAACAGACTGTCCTCCAGGGAGGTGGCGGTGATGGGGTTCGTCTTGCAAGCTGTGGGTGGAATCCATAGACAAGGAGTGATCGGTCAGAAGGGGAAGCTGCCCTCGGAGTATTTACGGGAAGGAACCACTACCATCATCTTGTTGGCTTTGCTGTCCCCTTGGATCACTGGCTCATCAGCTTCCCGGTCCTTCTAAAGACCCTCCGGAAGGGCCTCCAGGGGGTTTTCCCTCCCTGATCCTGCTGGAAATGACTCAGTGCAACTCAGCTTAAACTAAAAATGTACACAATCTCATGGGGAAGAGTATATAGAATTAGACCTCCCTGGTTTTCCAAGACTATCCTTTATGTCCTCTGACCTATGCTGATCTTCCCACTTTTCCCTTGGGGGAAAAGATCTCTTGATTTTGTCCTGAGCGGCTGAGAGGCATCCATGGCTCCCTTTACCTTATTTAGAAAGAACCAGGGATTTCTATCAAGTCTCCGATCATGATGCGTTCCCTAAAATAAATACCCCTAATTTTCCTAAGTGAAGCGTGAACGTGATGGCTTTTCATGAAAAGGCAGGGTCCTCCAAGGGGGGGGGGCTTGATCTTTCAAAGATCTTGTCAACAGCTTGACAACGCTGTTGGTTCATTAGCACCGTTGCACACTCACTCTGCTAACAGACCCAAAGTGCTCCTCCAGCAACAGCCTCCCTTTCCCCCTCTAGCCCTCGCCTTCTCCCTTGGCTCTCCTTCTCCACTTGTGCTCCATTTGCTTCCATTTGTTCTTGACGACAAGCCACACGGCAGAAAAAAAACATGTTTACAGTAGCATCGGTTGGTCAGAAGCCTATTGACCATTTACACCTGCACAAGGAGAGTTAAATAAGTTGTGGCTGCAAACGGCCCTCCTTGATGAGATCCTCGTTACATTCCTGAACTTGTTCTCTACGTGTCCATGGATGTGATGAACACCACATTAATGATCCACAATTCACAGCCAAGAGAGTAGGATTTATCAATGGGCGTTGTACGCTAGGACGTGAATCTTAAATCTCTTTGAGCAGCATCATAGAACAGTTCTTATGTTAAGAAAACCGAGGATGCAATCAATTCCCTAGTTTTCCAAGCGATGTAAGAACCTTCTTTTCAGTTTGCTTGCACAAATAAACACACTGAACTACTCTAGAAAGAATTACAAATCACATCAAGGACAGTCTGAACGATAAACTCATTGTTTTCTTACTTTCTGTTGCCCGCCTAGCCCTGGACGAAGAAGCAGCTTCACGTCCGACGGCTTTGAAGAAAAGGCGCATCTTCTCCTTCTGCAAGGCACTTAAGCTGTCATACGCATCCGCCATGTTCCGGATGAAAACCTTTCTCTCTTCCTTTGGGGGGGGAAAAAAAACCACATTCATATGAAAGTGTATATTATTGGAAATGTTATGAGAAAAAAAAAGTGACCCACAAAAATACACAGACAGACGCGCACACCCCGGAGTTCAACCTACCTTGTTAATGGAATCCCAGGTGGTGAGATTTAGGTAAGCAGCCAAAATCCCAAGGCTCTCCAAGGTTCCATCATCCCATGATGCAGGCGCCCTGTATCATCCGGAAACAAGCAACACTGGATTGCGTTACAAAATACTATTGCATAGAACGAATCTAAAAAGCGATTCGGCAGGAATAGAAGGTTCAGCAGCATTTCAAATGCAGAATTTCAAGATATTTTGACGGTTCCACGCTTAATTGGAAAGCAGAAGGACTCTTTCAAAGGAATCCTCCTTAACAGAGCACAAGCCGTAAAGCTGAATATTAACTCGCCAATGTTAACTTAGTTCCCAGTCCCCATCCCTTCTGCTTACAAGCCAACAGCGGCCAAAATCCTGTCAGAATCGTGGAAATTGCCACGGCTAATCGTAGCTAATTGACAGGGGGGTCGGGCACACAACTGGACATGTGACTGACGTACAGGATGGCATTTGGTTAATTAGCAGCAGCAACCACCTCTTGCATGTATATAAACCTCCAATAGGATTTCCTGCCAGTACCTATAATTGTTTTTTAAAAATTCAAGGGAAAGAAAGTGGGATCACGAAACATCATCCATTTCCCTGGTCTAATAGTCAGCCAGTATTCCCAGTCCACTGAGTAGGCTGAGTCTTCACTGGCCCTTTAACGGCCGGACCCCAGTTTTTTCCAGAAAGACTTTTCTGTATTTATTGAACATTTTTCTTTTCTCTGAGCTTTCCGACACCCTCTTCCAGTACATCAGTAACTCTGTCTTTGCTACATAAGGGTCAGTACTTAGAGAACCTGAGTCTGCTGTTAGAATCTTAGATCTGTGGAGCTGGAAGGGACCCTGTGGGATCATCCAGTCCAGCCCCTGCCAAGGAGGCCCAGTGGGGGAATCGAACTCCCAACCTCTGACTCCGCAGCCAGAGACCTCAACCCCTGAGCTATCCAGTGGTTTCAGATCAAGCAGAATTTTGGTACAAAACTGCTTGAACTGAAATCTCTCCCCTGCCCCATCATTTGGGTTGGCTTGTTTCAGCTCTGTTTAAGATGGAGCCAGCTCTCATTGCTGAGTTGCGAATCAACCCTACATCGAACATGAAGGAGCATCACTCACTTGTACGTAGTCTTCCCACTACTCAGGAGGCCATTGAAGGCTGTTCTTTGTGACATGGTGAGATCAGGGCACAGCCGTAGATTCTCCAGGATCCCTGGGTTGGAGTTCTCAATGGTGGAGGCATCCATGTCGCACACAAAGGCTCCAAGGTGTTGGAGCTGCTCTTTGCTCAGTGACGTATTTCTCACTCCCTTACAAAACAGGTGGTAAATTTAAATTAGGACTATTCCGCTTAGTTTGGAGCAACTGGTATTTTTCTCCCAAGCTGTAGAAGCCCTGTTGGCTATGATGGGTCAAGTGAGAAGATATGTTTAGCGCGTAATTAGAAGGAGTGCTCCTCAAGTGTTAAAAGAGGTCTACTTGTCAGAGCACATGATTTTCCTCTCATCTCCGTCTTGTTATTAATGGGCTGTGTGTTCTTGGTAGCCCACCATGGCCCTCAAAAGGCCAGAAAACAGGTCCACGGACCCGCCAAAGTTACTCGGCCCCACATAGGGAGTCTCAACACACTGAAATTGCTGTTTTCTCGGAAACGATGGAACCAGAGGAACGGCCAACCAGCACTGACTGTGCCTCTGACGGCTCAGCATCTCACGCCAGGGAGATGCACTGGAGCATACAAAATAAAAACCCTGCCCTTTGGAAATCAATAGCAGGGGTCAAGAGAAGGAGGTTATCTTTTATGCTGGAGGGTGAGCAAGCACCTGTGATCTAGTGGCCATTCTCACTTAGAGGGTGCTCATGCACTTCCTTCAAAATGACAGCAGAGAATCCTAAGCACCTCCATATACTGCAAACCAGTGGATTCCTTAGGACGGAGCCATGAGGATTGTTAAAGAAGAATCGGACGGCTCTCAAAACCTCTCAGCCCACCTTGAGAGGATCCTGGCAGTGGCTCCCTGAGGTTTCGTCCTCTAAAGATGAATGCATGGCCTTACCTTTCCAACCTCCTTCCTCCTCCGTAGTTCTGGAAAGCAAAAACTGTTCAACATGCCATGGGGCAGCAATTTAGGGTTGGCTGCAACCCACACCCCAAAGCCTTTGTTCCTATTATTTAACACAAGGGAAGAATACTACTCACAAAACATCCCAAGGCATTCCCCACGAGCCTGGTTCTCTGGGTGGATCCGTTGGTCAACAGACTTAAATTCCCTTGCGACGCCAGACTGTAAAAGGCTACACAGCTTTGATTGTCTATCTTGTTGAGGCTGGGAGAAAACAGAAAAATTGCTTTCAAAGACAGAGGTGTGGGACATAGTTTGTTTCTGCTGATCTACCCATTTCCCCCCCCCTCTTTTTGAGTAAAGACTATTGCAGAGTTCTGAATTTCTGGTTAAATTTCTCTAGCTGCACAGCAGAAGTGCAGGGAGCCACAGAGCAGAATATCTTCCCCATAGTAGTCCATCTCTTTTCTCATTAACTAGCACTTGCTGTCTCAATAACTCAGTCAGGGACATTAGTAAGAGAAAGAATAAAACCATTTCTTTTACTTACAATTGAACGGATCAAACAACGAAGTGACAAAAATGGCTGCCTTCAGTAACAGCCTCACTGCTTCCAGCAAACAACAGAGGGGGAAAGAGACACAGAGCAGAGAGGCAGGGCTGTCTTTGAACTCATAGACAGGGAAGGAGCGATTGGTTAGTGCGGGATAGATTGACAGCCACCCCAGACCAGAAAGGTCCCTCCCAGCTAAACCTGCTAAAGGCAGCATGCAAGGTTGCAAAGACATCTAAAATACTTTTTTTGTTGTTGTTCATGCCAGCTTAAAAGCTGGGGAATTGGGGACAGGCTCCCATCATGTTAGAACTGCTGAACAAGAAGCATGACTGATTTGAAGATCCAGTAGAACTTCCATATCCATGGGGATCAGTTCCAAGCCCGCCCGCCCCAAGGATGATGAAAAACGCACATCATAGCAAACAGTACTTTAATAGTGAACGCTATACATAGTATGGTCTCTGGCTCCCCCTCATGGCCAGTTCTGGTAACTTCATCTTTAGAAATATACATTTCTAAGATTTTTCTTTTAATATTTTCACACCGTGGATAAATGAATCAGTGGATACTGATCCCACAGATAAGGGGGGGGGGTCTTACTGTATCTAAAAGTCAGGAAAAGCCAAACCAAGCAATCAATGACTGAAGGGTTCCTGGATTTTAAATTCCTCACCGACGATCCTTCTTTTGAAGCCAAGAAGGTACTCACGGAAAGAAAAGCAACACGTCGGGCGGATAAGTAGTGAAGTTTGTTGTCAGGTTGTTTCTGGCGAGAAGCCTGGCCATGCAGGAGAGCTGTTAGGAAGAGATAAAGAGATGCCAGTCTGACTGTCTGCCCACGATGTAAAAGCTGGGCTCACCTTCCTGCTCATGACCCCATCATCTCGTGATTAGGACTCGTGTGTAAATGAGACCCTTGCAAAGGACACCTGGATGTGTTTTGCCCAAAATGTGGTGCTTTTCTGCAGCCAGGCAGCGAAGAGCCCGGAGACAGGGCTCCAGCCATGCCAGTTCTCACCTCCGTCCCTGACTCTTTGGGGCAAGCCGCTTTCGGCCAGCCTCAGCACTAGGAGGGAAATGGGACTCATTTAGTTTGCAAGGTTGGAGGGAGAATGACGGTCACACGAGGGACACAAAGCATTCGTTGCTTTAAGAAGTGCAGTAGCCCCTCTAGTGTTGTGTGACCGGAAGCTAAACATTCAGTGGTGATGAAGAGTGTGCTTCGTGGGCCAAATTCACTTGTGAAACCACAAAATGATTTTTTTGTTTGTTTGTTTCTGGTCCGATCTCTGAGTTTGCTTCCTGGTGACAAGGCTCCTACTTAGTAATCCAAGGGACAACAAGAGGGAGAGTCGAAGTCTGCCGCAGACGGCCCCTGATTCAAATCCCATTGAAGGAAGCAGCCAAGTACCCCCATTGCCTTGGTTGGCAGAGTTAAATGAGGGCTGACAAAAGGAGCCGTCGACCCTTAAAGCGTTGGCTGCTTTGCTGCTTTGTAGCCTCTATCAACAAAAATGGTTTTGTGCAACATTTACAGGAGGCTATCCAAGCTGCTGGACCTATTTGAGGGGTAGGGTTCAAATAGGTCCAGCAGCTTGGATAAAAAGCGGATTCTCTGCAATATTTAAATCAAAGCCACCAGCCAGCATTGAGGTTATCCCAAAAGTTAAAATGGCAAAGCAGCCCATAAACCAACCCAGAATCCTTTCTTGAGCATCTGGCTCGTACCATCACCATCCTATCAAGGTCCTATTCTTTGACCGATGAGAGGGGTAATGAGAAATCCATCAAACCAGGTCCAAGACTCACCCTGGCCCTAAACATCATTGATCCAAGAGAACCCACTTACCTGTTCTTCGCTCAGATTGGCATTTTTAACTTTCACTTCTTGGACCAGATCGGACAACTGGTCTGGCCTCAGTTTGCTGGCTGCGTTGCACTGGAAACCTTGCAGGATGAATGCTGAAAGCCTAGGAGCCAAGCAGATGGTTTAGTCTTTCAGGTCTAGCAGGATAATGTACAGAAATTTAACTGAGCCAAGTGGAAGGCAGTAGTGATGGAGGAGGACTTAACATGAAATGGATTAGCTCAATAAAGGAAACCACAGAGCCTTCAGTTTGCAAGAACTGGAAAGGATTATTAGCAACAGGCGATCATTAACTCACAGGGTCACCATAAGTTGGAAGTGACTTGAGAATACATGAGATTGACATTGATTTATTATGCTATTGTTTTGAATAAACCCATAAATGTGTTGTAGATTGTATGCAGAGGGGAATGGCCAGATATAACTTAGTTACACAATTTTAAACCTCCTAGTGGATTTGGATTTAGAGTACAACTGTCCTGCATTGATTACTCTTAAGAGTCCCACAATCAAATCTCTGAGTACATCTCTCCCACCCCCAATGGGCTGCACGGGTTCACAACTCACTCGGTGTAATTTTCCGTATTAGACAGCACATCTCCAAAAAGGACAGCAGCCTAAAAAAATGAGAAGAGTGTATTCAGGCACAGAGAACCTGCAAGATCAGAGTTGCAGGAATGTAAATGGATCAATAGCAATAGATCTATCCCAACCTAAATTACAACTATCTCCAAAAGCAGCCTATGGAGCTTATGAGCGAAAATCAGACCCTTTACCTGCTGTGGGGACCAAGATTTCTTGTTGACTTTGCCGAGCTCTGGAATTTTGCCCCGCAGCACTAAGAGAGAGCTTGGAACTTGGCCTATGAAACCATCTGGGACGTTATTCAAGATATCCCGTGGAGAGGAGGCATTGGAGAGGATCTGCAAGGAGAAAGCCAGGGACCCAGAGCCAAGTTAGAGCCTGCCAAGGATGTTCCTCTTACGTCGCAAGCGTTGCTATCAGCTCTCGGATAAAGGGAAGTCTCTTTGCATAAACTCACAGTCTTCCCTGCACCAGTCCAAGCAATGGATTTGGTGACAGGGAGGGGGTTCTGCAGTGTAAGAAGCTCAGTGCCAGCCCTTACTGTGTAGTAAGCAGTATAAGCTTAGCGATTGCATTTATAGCACTGCAAAGCTTTGCGTACTATCTTTCATCAGCAGAGACCGGTTCAGCAGGGGGAATGTACCAGATTCTCCTAATTTACACCATATTGACCAGTTGTTGTACTACAGCAGGACCACAGTATCTGTGCAGGATCAGTTCCAAGCCCCCTCTGTGGATGCTGAAAACCACGGATAACAGCAAACCCTATATATAGCATTGTCTCTGGTTGTCTCTCGTGACCAGTTCTGGTAATTACATTGTGGAAATATATATTCAGGAGAGGGAATTATTTTAATATTTTTAATATTTTCAGACTGTGGACAAATGAAACCATGGATACTGACTCCGCAGATCGGGGGGGGGGGGTGTCCTACTGTATATTGTATTGTAACAGAGCCAGAGCCCCCTTGATGGTAGACACACCCTAGGGCAAAATGGGAGAAACCTTGGTCTTTGGAACCAAATCTGTCCCTCCTGGGGGGGTCCCAATCCACTTCCCCAGGCCTTCCCAGAGACACATTTCCTTGTTACATTATTGCTTGGCTCTTCCCTGGTTTTGTACAAAGTTGTTCCCCCATCAAAATATATTCAGATCCTTTCTCTAAGGCTTGGTTACCCAAAGAGTGTAACATTGTGAAGCCCAGATAAACCAATCTCTTTAGTCCCATCCTTTTCCATGTGGGCCAAGCCACTGTTGGGCTGTGCTTCTCCCAACACTTCCAAGAACCTCTCTGGGTTTTAGGAGGAAATACATTCTTTAAGCCAAGCCTGTTTCAAAGTCATCTCCCCGCTGCTAAGCCAGAAAGTTTACCTTGACGACGAAAGCTTTCTTCAAATGCTCCGGACCTTGCCCGAGAACTCTCACAAAACGGGCACTCTTTGACAATCCCAGTGCCAAGTTGGCTGAGATGCTGTCGAAGGTGATGCTGGGCAAACCTGGCACCAAAGTGCCAAGCCTCTCAAACTCCTCGAGGGAATCCAGCTGTAGCAAGAGGAAGGAAGTTGAGGATCACAACTTGGAGAGAAAAAACACCCTCTTTTCCAATGTTAATGCCAGATGGTGGCCGGGTAGGTGGGGCTCATCAGCCTTGGAAGGCAGCCTATCTAGGAGAAGGGAAACTCCGATTTCAAACCTCCACTGCCTTGTGGCTATATCCACTGATGGAAAAGGCTTCAGGAGTTAACCTCGAGGCAAAATCCGGAGCCGGAGTCCCGGAGGCAATTCGTGTCGATCTGGCAACTCCTGCGACGTCGCTGGAACCAGTTGTATTGGCTCTTGCCTTTCCATTGGACTATTTCAGCGACGTGGAGAGGGGGGATTTGCTGCTTGGGTAACAGCCTATCCTCCATATTATTTTACCCAGGCTTCGTGCTCTGGAGAGGACACTCTCCAAGTCCTCCATACAGAGCACGTTACCATAGTCTCTCGAGACTGAAGGATGCCTAATCTGGTGGTACTGATGTTAATGAAACACCCTGGAAAGATGGTTCCCTTCAGTTCGTGACCAGCTTGTGAGCCACCCTCACCTGCCTGGTCTCGTCTATAATTCAGAGGCTGGAAAAGACAAATCTTTAATCTGATCCTGTGTGATTCTTTGGCCAAGTCCTTCCCAAAAGTAAATGACAAAAAAGAACAGGGGCTTCCCATATTTACCGTGAAATTGTTGCGAAGGATCTTGTTCACCAGTGTCTGGGACTGTCCCCTGTTCCAGCCGGTGACCTGTCCAAGGGATTCCAAGACCCTGGCATCCATCAGAACTGGGGCCGTGAGATTCGCAATCTGGCCCGTCGTAAGCCCCACGGCCTGCTGCCCCAAAGCCACCAGAGTTGGGCCATCAAAGGTCTTGACCTGCCCCACAAGCATCGTGGCCAGCTGGAAAAGGAAAAGTGGGGGAAAGATGCAAAATACGAAAGGTTAGAATGTGGTGCCTTTGGGGGGAATGGAATAGCATTATAGCCACCCCTTCCATTGTACAATATAAATGTTCATAGATGGTTATCAAATCATTGTAACTTTGATCAGCGGCACCGTCTGATTCTACGGCCATGACGGATCTGTTCTGGGCCAAGACCGAATTTTAAATGATTTGATGGGTGGAAGGATGGCTGGACGTTCAAAGCCGCTTTCCAAAGGGCTGAACCAGATCTGAGGGGGAAAGGTTTCAGGACCATGGATAGCTCCTTCCTTCAAGTAAGGCCCAGCTGAGGAAGGCCCTGCTGGACTCAAAGGCTTGCCTGCTCTTAATAGTTTAGTGGTCCAAAAGAAGAAGCCCGCACCATTTTTTTTTCTTTTCGATTTTACCCCCGTCCTGCAACCACAGTGGTTTGGGTCTCTGGTGGTGGAACCAGGGATTGGGAGCTCAATTCCCCACTGGGCCTCTTTGACAAAAGCAGGACTTGGTGATCCAGAGGGTCCCTTCCAGCACTGCAGTTTTAAGAGGATGATCATAATGATGGTGAAGATTGTGGCCCTTTTAAGACTAGCAGATAGCTCAATGGTTCAGGCATCTGACTGCGGAGCCAGAGTTTGGGAGTTCGAATCCCCCACTGGGCCTCCTTGCATTTTTTCCCCCAAAAGCTTTTAAAGTTTTTTAAGGAGGAACCAAAACAAGAGCTACCCAGTGCAATGCAAGAGAACTCTTTCCTCCAGAAGAAACGCCAGGACTAAGTCCTGCCGGAGCCACCCTTCTCATCTGCAGGCACAAGACCAAGGAGACCTCACCTGACGGTCAGACGCAGAGGGTCTGGAGGAGTTACAGTGGAGGTTGACCCGGGCGATGAGGCTCAGGGCTTCGGCAGGGCTGAGACTTGAGATCCGGGTGGAATGTCGAGCAAAGCAGAGGAGCTGGTCTGGAAGGCTTGGAGGGGAATATATTACAGGATAATTAGTGGACGATGCTTTTTCAGGCACTTTGGAATGCTCTGAGGCATGAGAAAGGTACTTGCGATCTCCCTGACTGCCAGAGACATGGAAGCGGCTGACCCACTTGATTGGAGGGGGTCAGAATTTAAATTGGGGCAGCATCTACCAGAGCATCATGCACTTCGAGATTCAAATCGGCTTTCTGTAGATGTTCTAAGTGCATGTTCTTGAGAGGAGAACATAAGAGGCCCCATTTCCACCCATCTCTGCTCCCTATGGAGGTTGTGGGTCAACACTGTGTGTTGCAGACAGGATGGCGAATTAGGGATCCTACCACTACCGAATTTGGGCAGCAGCTAGGAATGAGACATACCAACCAGTGGAAAGAGATAAGCAGGAGGCAGCTGCTTCCTAAATTTTTCAAAACGAAGCGGGGGGAGAGAAAAGATCTCACTGCTACCTGCTGAGCAGGGGGAGAAGAGTACGTAGCTGGTGGAGGAAATAAAAGACCCAGCAAGAAAGGAGAAAAGTTTAGAGAGGAAGGAGAAGAAGAGTAGAGGAAAAGAGAAAAATACCAAAGGAGAAGAAAAGTCATTGTGTTTCATGGGTGAAGGAAGCAACAGAGCACCTGGTTGGGAAAGCACTCAATAGGTACGGGATTTCCTGGCTCATCTAGGCCTAGCTCCATCCAACTTCCTGTTCAGAAAGAAAGCTCCCGGCTGGCACTGGGGCAGAAACAGGAAGCTTGGCTGGAGCTAGGCCTAGTTGAGTCGCAAAGCCTTCCAGTTTAGGCCTGTCTCTCATGTGCATCACACCGAGGTGTCTGCAAGGTGTGTGCAAGTCAGGTAGAGCTCCCAGAATGGGGGATGATGGGACTTCTAGTCCAAGAAATCAGAAAATCCCATCCCTAGCACTCAGTGTGGTGGGGATGAAAGAGTATGGGGCTAGGCAGGTGGATGAGAAAATCATACAGGGGGTGGGCAAGAGAGAGAAGGAGCATTTAGGTGGGTGGGAAGGAGAGACACCAAGCGTGAGTGGGCCACAAGGAGTTTCTGTCTCATCCAAAGTCTGACACATGTTAGTTTGACCTGTGTGAATTTGAATGTCCATTCCCTGTTTCCCTTGCCTTCATTGGTTAGAGAATGTTATCCTATTTTACATCTATGAAACCTACTTGCTTCCTATATCTTCAATATGAGTTTCAAATCTTTTAACCACTTTGTACATAAAGACACTTCTCTCTCACCTGTTAAGACTGAAATCTGGATCCACAGCAAAAAGGGCTGCTGCGTACATCTCTGCCAGGTCCTTACGAACCTTATGTCTGTAGATAAGTTCCAGGTTGTCTCGGTTGAAAGCCAGGTCTTGGAACTAAGAAAAGAGATGGAAAAGATTGACCGTGAAGGGCCAAGAGCGTGGCAGGAGTGTGTTTATTACAGCTGAAAAGAGAGAGACTGATGGCAGATGCCATGTTGATTAATTTTCTCTAGGCCAGTGGTTCCCAACTGTTCTTGGACTGCAACTCCCAGAAGCCTTCAACACTCGCTGTGCAGGTCAGGATTTCTGGGAGTTGTGGTCCAGGAATGTCTGGGGGCCCAAGATTGGGAACCCCTGCTCTGTGTGGTACACAGTGGGTGCCAGAATGGAATCGGGTGAGGTGGAGATGAAGAGATCAACCATTGATCCTGGGAGCTTCTGTTCAAATCTCACCTCTCCTACGAGTGCCTTACATGGCCTTAGACGCAGAGTCGTTCAGCCTTTTAACCACTTCTCTACAATAAGGCTGTAGAGCTTGACGTTATTACTGAGCCAGTGAACTCACTCCAGGTTTTAGTTCAGCCTTTAAAAATGCCACCCTTCCCCACTTCCTTTAAAATTCAGATTAAAACCCAGATTGGGTTTATCATGTGCACACACACACACACCCTCTTGCATTGGAGCGACCCTCCTCTACTGCCATAGGGTGAAAAACAACCTTGACCCACAATAAGTGGTGGAATGCTTTGGAAGCCCACCGTAAATGCTCAGTCACATTTGCTACCAATCCTTCTATCCCAAACTATGATGTCCTGCCTACACATCACATAAGAGAGAGAATGTGGTTATGACATGTGGGTAGACCCCATTTTAAGAGGGCAGCTTCTGTTTACAATTTGCATTTGCCCTGATTTTCTGTGGGGCACTGGATCTGTTTCCCCCGATGACGGCCCTAAAAAAGAATATCAGCAGAGATACGTACTATAGCTGTGCTGTGGTTTGTGAGTAATCGCATGTCTCTGGCGCTGGTGTAGCGGATATAAGTCCCGAGATACGTAACGAGCCAGTCCGATGTCTCTGGGTCATTTCCATTGTAACAACGAGGCTTCTCTTTGGTTGCTGTGGCATCAAGCATCAGAGACTCTTAACATGGAGCAAAATGGAGCACATCTCTCATTTAGAAGAGTAACCCTGCTTCCCCCCCCCCCCCCATTCGCCTTGGATCTCTTGGCCCCTGCAAGCCCCTCCTTGACATTGACCAGGCTGCTGGGATGTCACAGAATACAAAAACACCCTAAGCCGTGAACATGCCCAGAAACAATCGCAATTTTTAGCAGCATCTTTCCCATTCAATGCAGATCGAGTTCAAACCGGATCCGATCAACACCATACAGGCCTCTTTAAAAGCTGGGAGCCCGTTCGTGCCATCCCACTTTTAATTCCTTTCCAGTTTTGGGCTGGATCAATCAGGCTTTCAAAACAAGCCCAGGTTTACCTCCTGCCGTCCAATCACAAAGCCCCGCAAGCTGACCTGCGTGCTACTGGGGGGTGATAAAAACATGGGCTGTGAAAAGCAGACATCTTTCATCACTCAAGGAGTCCCCTTGTGCAATCATGGGCTACCTGATGGTCTGGTTTGACCTCCCATTTACAGATCTGAACAACGAGGCACAGCAAAGGGAAGAGGATGAAGCAGCCATGGTGGAGACACCAGGGGTGAGAGAAACAGCTGCAAAGCCAGGCACAAAAACAGTATTTCTCTGCCTATTTTAGACAGCGGGTGTGTGTGTGTGTGTGTGTGTGTTGTGCTGTGGCAGCATCCACTGTCTTGTGGATGATTTATTTCCCTCTAGTCTCCTTCATGCATTATCCATACAAGAGAGGTTCCGCACCCAGGAGTACAAAGTTTAAGGCTCTACACAATCTCTCACCCTGTGCAATGTGGTTTCAAATTGGCACGAAAACCTCCATGACCCAGGTCTTCCCTATCTGGAAGGGAAGTTCTATGGATTACTACAGATGGGATTACAAATCCTGTAATTTTCCATTCTCGGAGCTCTGCCTACCTGATAGACACCCGACGGGCACCTCAATGTGGCTCACCTGGGAGAAAAGGCCTAACCTGGAAAGCTTTGAGCTCCAGCTAGGCCTCGCTCCACCCAAGCTTCCTGTTCAGGAAAGTTCCCAGCTAGCACCAGGGCAGAAGCAGGAAGCTTGGGTGCAACGTGGCCGAGCTAAACCTCAAAACCTTCCAATTTTAAGCCTTTCTCCCAGGTGCATCACATTTCAGTGCCAGTAAGGAGTCTGTCAGGTAGAGCTCTCAGAATCGAGAACTCTATGAATTGCTCAGGCGGGGCTAGGCCTAGCTGAGCTTTGAAGCCTTCTAGGCCAGGCCGTTCTCCCAGGCGAGTCACATTGAGGTGTCTGTAGAGAAGAGGATCTGTAGGAAGAAATCTAAAAATCCCATCCCTAGGGCTTGCTAATAAACAGATGCTGAGGGAGCTGTCCATGTCCTAAGGTGCTGATGTTTGGTTGGAACCAAGGAGCTCTATAAAGTTTTTGGTGGGATCAGCAGTGTGGATCCCACGCATGAAGCCCTGCTCAGGTGATGCACAACACACACACACACACACACACACACACACACACACCCCTGGAGGTTCTCTTGCTTGCATTCACAGCTGTCATGTGTGCACTCACCTGCCAGGTAAGCCTTGATGGAATAGTATATTTCCTCTTCCCTGCCTTTGAACATCACAATATTTTCATTCAGCTTGCTGACACTGCGGACAGAAACAACAAGGTCAAGTACACAAACCACACCTTGGCAGGAGAAGTGACCCTCATGCTGAATCAAATGTTATAAGGAAAGAGATGCTAGGCAGGCAGGCAGGAAGGCAGGCAGGCAGGAAGGCAGGAAGGCAGGAAGGCAGGAAGGAAGGAAGGAAGGAAGGAAGGAAGGCAGGCAGGCAGGAATTTGTTTGTGTGGCATGGAAAGTTTCCAACTGGGTAGCTCTCACTGAAAATCAGCTTCAAATGAGAAATAGCATTAGGACTAAACACCACCTCTTAAGTAAAATAAAATAAAATACTAGAAGTTGTCAGTATTTCAGGATGAACAGACAGCAGAGAAAAGCCACAGGAAAAAAGGAGCCTAGATAAGAAAAAGATCCTACAGATGATGTAAAAAATGCCAATAACAGGAGCGCAGAATTTGGCACACAAAGGAGCATAGGGCCCTCTTCTTTGTTCTGTTTGCTGCTGCTATAAATTGGTCCATATATTAATTATCGGTGTCAAAGGTTTATATCCCTTCACCAGAAACTTACATTTTGTAATACAACTCAATAAACATTTCTCACTCAACACCCTAATTATGTGTTAATTTTGGAAAAAATGTCCAAGTTGGACATTAATGTTGGAAAAAAGGCCAAGTTGTACATTCCAATTGCTTCTTATTCCTTCCCCTCTCACCCACATACTTTTTAAAAGGAAAAGAATAATCTTAAAAAGTAACAAAAGGACCATGACAAACAACTCATATAAATGGAGTACAGAGCTTAATCTACCACACTCTGGGCTCTGCCTCTTTAGGCAGCTTTGTTTTGGTGTGGAAAACAGGAAGGCTTACATTTTGTGGAACGTTTCACAGCTGGCATTGAGGGTCTCAGTACCATTC
The DNA here is from genome assembly GCA_037013535.1 of Intellagama lesueurii. Classification (NCBI taxonomy): domain Eukaryota; kingdom Metazoa; phylum Chordata; class Lepidosauria; order Squamata; family Agamidae; genus Intellagama; species Intellagama lesueurii. Next base: position 1,734,842 of record JBAJHW010000012.1, read on the forward strand.
AGCACCTCTCCATTAAGGAATGTGAAATACGAATTCAGGCGGTCCTGAAGCCACTTGTCCACCTCAGTTGCATTGGCACTGCTGGAAACCACTGTAGGCCATACGCCAGCCAAGAGAGCAGTCTTGGTAGCATTCGGTAGGAACTCCTGCTATGGAAAAGCCAATGATAAATACAAGAAAAGAAAAGAAAAAAATATACTGTATATTTTTTTTTATTGAGTGCTAGCATCTCTGTAATGAAACAGGGCTCAATTAACTCCCAGGAATAATCAGAAAAGGATCTCAGCTCACCTCTCATTCTGCAAAAATCCAAAATCACTCAGTATAACCTTATTGCATTCTCTTGCTTTCAACATCACCAGAAAAAAATTATCTGGTGTTCTTTGGCCAAGTCATGGATGCTAACGATAACTCCCAAATCCTCCCAAATTTTAAAAATCAACCTGTAGCCAGAAAGGTAACACAGCTGGGGCCAGCCCTACCACAAGGCGGAAGGAGGCAGTGGCCTCAGACCACCAGTTTGGGGCATCACGAAAGGACCACGAATGGTGAGGTATGCCATTGATTGTCAATGCATTTGAGGAGAAGCTGTTATAAGGTTCTGTCACTCATCTGTCCAATTAATTTGGCTAGCTTTATTTCTGTAAAGTAGAGGTGAGGCCCTCCAGTTCTTTTGGACTACAAAGCCTATGTGGCTTAGCCAACACAGCCAACAGTGAGGCATGCTGGGAACTGCAGTCCTAGAAGGTTGGACTTTTCATCTGCTGTTGGACATGTGCACAGCTGAATACAATAAGACAGCTTGCTAAAATGTTCGGATGTTCCTAGGAGGAAATAAAAAGAATCAAAGCCTCCCTATTAGGTGTGAGATTTGATCAATTAAAAATATGTGAAGGGTGCTTTTCTATTTTCTGCTTGTTTTTCTCTTCCGTGTGGCTCTAAGGGGATGGGAGGTCTACTTCTCTTCTCTTCCTTACTTACAACAGTGTCTCTTTGGTTAAATCTGTCCACAAATAAGCCAGTCTCGTTATAATTCTGTAGCACAGCCGTTAAGAAAGGGTCGTCATTGAGGAACCCGGTCCGGGAAAATAAGCCAGCCAGATCATCCGGCGGAATTGTGTTTGCAACCTGCGGGGGGGAAAAGAGGATATAAAATCAGCATTAAAACTGGGAAGAGAAAAGGCAGGTTATTGTATAGAAAAATGGCTTAATGGAATTCCTGTGAGTTGTAGCAGGTGGTAAGTTCAGAAAAACTTCTGTAGCCCCTTGGAATGAATATTCTGTTTAGTGCTTGTCTAAACAGTACTTTTGTCTTACTCCTAGGATTGTGAACAAGTTTATGTAGTGGGTGGCAGGTTTTACAGAACTAACACACCATCCACCCCCTGAGGGGTTGGACAGAATTTAAATATCCAGTGAGAACCAGTGTACCTTTTGAAGGCCAGAAGAGGGGATGATGGTTCTCAGGTCGCTCAACGTCAGGAGCTCGGCAAAGCCCTGAAACGTTTCTTCCAAGAACACAGAAAAGCTGGAATTTGAGGCGTAGCACCGGAGAGAGGAGTCTGAACAAAATAAATGAAAATTGAAATCAAAGAAGAGGCAAGGGGTGGCAGAGGAATGGAGGAAAGAGAGTGAGATTTAGACCCATCTGCCTTATGCATCTCAGAACTTTCAAATCTGCTCTGTCAAAAAATGTAGGCAGGCATTTCAGAGTTTGCCTTGACCTCTTCAAAATTATTATTTTTTTGCAATGGAGATAGTGCTCATCATCATCATCATAGAACTACACAGCTGGAAGGGATCATCAAATCTGGCTTCTGTCAAGGCTTTACAAAGAACCCCTTCCGGTGTTCAGATTGTTTCACGCTTTTTATTGCCTTGGTGCTCCATCCCCATAAGATGCATTCGTATCGTTGTTTTCCGACATTGCCCATGGCCAAGGGGACGAGCCAGAAAGAGCAATGGACAGATCGCCACCCCTAAAGCAATCCATGGTTGTGAGTGAAGATAACGCAGGTCTCCTCAACACATACTCTTAGGCCACTAAAATACTTCTGTTTTTAAAGGGTGGGATTTTAACTTGAAGTCATTTAAAGCCCTCCAGTTTGCTGCTGCTGCTTACTTGAGAGGAGGTGAAGAATGGCTTCATAAATGCTCTGTCTGGTCATGTTGCTGAATTCACCCAAGGAGCCATTGAGAAGGGTCACCCTGTAATACAGCAAAAGGATTTCCACTCTAGAGGGTGGTTCAGAAACTAGACAAGAAGCGGTCCTATTAGAAGGATATTTGGGAAGCATCTGTCAGTCACCAAACGGCTTTAACTCTGGATCAAGGATTGCTGGAGCTCAAAGCAGGGGGTGTGGTGTTTAACCTCAAAGAACCAGGGTACTCTTGTGGCTTCTTAAAAGTTGAGGGAAAACCACGGCCTGCAAGCCACTCGGTTAATATTTTGCTTTTCTGTCAAAGAGCCTGAATATTGGAAAGGGAGGCTGAGTTGAAGTCCCAGCCCCAAAGAAGCTCAAAAACCTTCCTGAAGAAACACAGTCTTTGCCCTTTAAGAACGGCTTCACCTTGTTCTTCCTTTCCGATGTCAGCTGCCATGTGGAATCGCTACAGGCGCACTGCCATGCCTGTCCATTGTAAAGACAGTAAGAAGGGAAGGGAAGGTCCCAGACGGACGGGTGCTACACATCCCTGCCCCACTCATGCACCAAAGGGAGTCAAAGGGGGATCTGGGACCTATTTATGGTCTGGTTTTGTTTCAGACGCTTTTCCTCATGAGCTGGAGTGGGCGGGGGGGTCTTATAGCAAAGAAGAGGAGAGTCTCAGTTCTCCTGACCCAAGAGAGATGGGGCTAATTGCAATCAGAACAGTGAAGGAGTCGAACTCCCAAGTCTGTAGGAACAAAAATGTAAAATCCCCCTTTTTTCCCTGTTGAGTTGCTGAAAAGGAATCAGAGGGAGGTGAGCAGGAGCACATTTTTGAGAGTCAGGGCTTGCCGGCTTGCCAGAGGAAGACCAAATGTGAGATGGACTAACTCCCTAAAGGAAGCCATAGGTTTGGGTTTGCAAGAGCTGAGCAGGGCTGTTGAGGACCGGACATTTTGGAGGCCATTCATTCAAAGGGTCACCCTAAGCTGGAGACAATTTGACGGCACATAATAAAAAACAACATAAAACATGTGGTCAGAGGAGCATCTGGTCCATTAATTCTTAGCATCTGATTGTCCTTCTGTCTGTGGCTGCCAAGGTTCATGTCAAACCAAGAAACTCTGCTAACCAACCCCACCATTATATCTTCCAAGTAGAGCAGAGACGAGGGGGAAAAACAAACACAAAAAGCCAGGTCGTTACAGTTTTGGTCCCCGTAGCTGTCATCATCCTCATTCCCTCCAGTCAATACCTGATCTTTTTACCTTTTCTATTTATCTTTATTTTTTGTTTTATAATTGTTATGGAAATTGTTTTTGTAATAATTTTGTGATTTTATCTGTTGTTTTATGTTGTTTGGAAGCCGCCTAGAGTGGTCGCAAGACCAGATAGGCGGGGTATAAATGAAATAAATAATAATAATAATAATACGTGAAGTTGTGCTTACACAGCTTTGGGAGCGGAGCAGTTTCTGGACTCCAGAGGATCAAACAGGAGGGGAACAAGGGTGCTGTTCATTCCAGGTATCAAAACTGGGAGGCGTCGCTCCATCCAGAGTATAAATTCACCGTCATCAGCTTTCTGGAAGATTGGCTGGGCTTCAATGAGGATGTGCTGGAGAAGGCCAGCCCGGATCTCCTTGGCAAGGCTGATGTTGGCCTTGAAAAGGGAAGGAAACCGTTAAAGAGAAGACCATGAGCATATGATGGGGTGGGCAAAATGGGGCCCCCAGCTTCTCCAATGGCCAGCCTTCTGAATTCCTATTTTATTTTAAATGTTGTGATCTGTTTGGCCCCTGAAATATCCTGCAGGCAAAAAGAATTGACCCACACACCTGGCATAGTGACCCATCCCTGATCTGTGGGTAGATGCTGATGACCATTGACCAAGAGGTGACTTTGTTTTACCACAGATGCAGATAACCTACTTGGGCCAAACTAGTTGCCTGTGCCATTCTGGTCCAAGCGGTGAAGAGAATCTCAAGCCCCTTCTGCACTTGGATCAAAAACTGAGAACAGTGAGTGGAGACGTTTGCCCTGTTTCTCAGGACCAACCTAGAGGATACGCCTAGCACATGTTTAGAGGAGGTGCTCCCTCAAGTGAGAAAAGACATCTGTCTATCATGGCACATGCTTTTTCACACTTCAGCATCTTGGATTTAGCGTGCCCAGTTTTGTGATTGGGCACTGGAACACAAACACAGGCTTAAGTGGCCAGCCTGGTTGCTGGAGCACCCAGTTCTCTGAGAAAATTCTGTCGTGGGAAGGAAACCCGTAAGCAATAGACATCCTTCTTAACACAGAGCTTGGATCTTAGGAGCAGGTGGAAAATGAGCTAGAACAACCATTATGTCTAGAAAAATCTATTCCGATTAATAACAGCACCCTCTGCCAAAGGGATAGGTCTCCCAGCTTACCTGACTGTTGAATCCATCTATATATTTGGTCAAGGTAGAGGTTCTTACGTAGCCCATCACTTTCTCAACCTCTTGGGGAGTTCTAAGGGTTCCCACGGTGGCTGACAATTCTCCAAGCTGCTTCGCTGTTAAGTTCTGAAGAAGATCCATCTGAGAAAGAGAACAGAGGAGGTGGTAAAAAATGGGACTGGAACAAGGCACGGGGAGGAATCGCTATAATGGAGGAGAGGAAGGTGGAATCAGGCCACAGTCCTTCTGTTCATCGTAAGAACCTTGCTTGATTTGAAAATAATATACATTTTGCTTCCCAAGACATTTGATGTTCCAAAGGACTGCACAAAAACAAATGTCCAGTGACATTTCTTTCATTGAGCTGATCGGTGTGGCAAAGATATTAAGTACTTTTGAGTGTCATAGAATCATGGTGTCGGAAGGGGCCTCTAAGGCCATCGAGTCCAACCTTCCGCTCAATGCAGGAGTCCAAATCCAAGCAGATCGGACAGACGGTGGTCCAATTTTCTCTTGAAGGCCTGTGGTGTTCGAGCGCTCACCACCTCATTGCACCCTTGATCTGTAGAAGGGGGTTTTCAAAGCCTTTGGAAGGTGACACCAACTTTGGACATTCATTCCAGGATTTATCCTTCAGATAGAGCTTGCTCAGGCTGGCTGTTATGGCCTCCCACTGCCAGCCATGTTGGCTTCATCCCTTTGGCTTCTCCCATAACCGAGACAGAACCGGTACACCCTCTCTGAAAACAATCAGATCCAACAAGCCAATAGCATATCTGCCAGGGTTACCAGTAGGTTGAGCCGTTCCGGTCTGCTGTGGCCATCCTGCTTTACAAAACATGGATCCACCCAAGCAGAGGCTGATCAACACAGGTTGGGTAGCACACGTCCCTCCAGATATGGTTTGACTGCAACTCCCATGACTCCTCACCCTTAGCTGTGCTAGTTGGGGCTCATGAGAGTTGTAGTCCAATAACAGCTGGAGGGTCACTGTGTCCCCCCTGGTGGCTTTCCTTCTCTACAAATGTGGAGGCGCTTACTTACGTGAACCAACTTGGAATTCAAAGAAAGGAAGTCTTGATATTTTGCATAGCGGCTGAACCTTCTGAAATTGACCGTAAGCCAGGAGCTGCTGTTGAGGTCCTTAGTGCATGCAGACCCTGAGATTTAAGCAACCAGGGAAGAAGATGATGCCTTACTCACTGTAGGGAGCAGGTGTAAAGTGAGAGAAAGAACTACGCGGTGGTTAGCCTTAGTCATCCAGACTAGGTTGGCTTGATGAATTTAAATTCCATTTTAAGTTCTATCTCTGATGGGTTTTTTTAGCCCATTATAAGTTTCACAAGGAATCACACACTGTCTTTGGGTTGGTCTGCTGTTGCCTCTAGACATTGGGCTGTGATTTCTATCAACTCGATGGAAACACTGACTGGCCGAATCGCTCCAGTCCCACCTAGAGGGCACCAGATTAGAAAGCGAGAACTGTTCCTTACCGTTCGAATTCAACCCCTTCAAGTAAGGAAGCTGGAATGAGTGGAAGACTTCGGCCTGTGTAGCGGGACTCATCTTCATGAACTCCTTATTGAGGCCTTTAACACTGAGAAACAGGTGGGATATTATGGAGAGACAGATAGGGAAATAAAATAATACGTTAAGGGATTAATAGCGAATCAATGAAGAACAGGACAGCGAGGGTCAAGGACTCAACCTCACATGCCAAGGTTGTCCAAGGATTATTCTGTTTGTTCTTCTCAAATTTCAACCAGAACTTCAACTGCAAGTCCTCGTTTTTCTGGGATAACAAAGGCTCACAACTTCAGGGTGGGAGGAAGCTTTCTACGGAGCTGACTTCTCCCCAGCCCAAGAAAATTGTGCAAGTCTCCATCCTTTACCAAATGAGTGAGTTCATGGGCTCTTCCCTAGGCCAGGCTGGAGAAGCCCATGAATTTTACCCACCTTATAAAATAATGACCTCCGTGATCACAAACACATTCCTTAAGAAACTTGAATGGGGCAGGTGTGGGTTCCAACTGGAGAGAGGCAGGGGGCACAGCCTTGAAACACAGAACCCAGTGGCAGGGGATGGGGTCAAAGAGCTGATGGAAAGCCAAGCTTGGCCTTCACCACCAGATGTGCTAGCCGTGGTTTCTGGGAGTTGCAGTCCAAAAACACCTGGGTGACCCAAGGCTGGGAATCATGGCTCTGGCTGTTAAAACGTCAAGCAACCACAACATTTCCCATCAGGTTGTAGTGCTATTGAGGACATCCTGTGGTGCTCAGTGTGAATCTCATGGAGCAGGATCATACTCTACGATTCTGTTCTGTCCGATCTGCCTTGATTGGGCTTCCTGCCTTGAGCAGGGGGTTAGACTCAATGGTCTCAGAGGCCCCTTCCAACTCCAGTGTTCTAGGATTCTATATCAGGGTTGGCTAGAAGGAGCAGCACCACGGACAGCTCTCAGGGAGCAGCCAGGGACAGTGATGGCAGTAGCTGCTCTGCCCTCTTTTATACCACTGGCCCAGGGCTCCTCCCTCCAGGCTCCGCCTCCCTCCCTCCCATGTCGGGCGTCTTAAAGGGACAGTGCCTTGGCCCGAAGGCTAGCACTTTGCCACTTCCGCAGGCGCTCCTGGCAGGCAGATCGCTGGCATTGCCATGTCCTATCCTGAGATCATGGACCTCTTAGATGAGAACCACCTGTTCCAGGGGTGGAGCCAGGTCCTGGGGGATGCCCCTGTGGTTGTAGGTTCAGGGGTACGAGGTTAGGACCACTCGGGAACTTCACATACATTGCTTGATACTGTTCACACTGCAAGGTCTCATTCGCAAGGCACTGGAGCATATCCACCGATATGGCAGAAATGAAAGGTCGAAGCCTCTTCTGGAACCAGGACACCACAAACGAGGTCTCGTTGAAACGATCTTCGTTTCTCAGCTTCTCGTCCCACAAGGACCTCAATACGATGGATTTCCAAGCAGGAGAAATGAGTGAAGAGTTTACGATCTGGAAAGCAAGCAAATGGACAACCTTGAAGAGTGTATCAAAGAGAGAAATCGTCGCTCCTGAAAAGGGGAAGAAAAGCGGATGGTGGCGGAAAGGCGGGAGGAACCACATAAAGTACACAGAGGACGCCAGGGATGGCTGAAGACGTCTGTTCCAAGCATCTGCCTGGGATCTGCACCCTTGTGGTGGCCTCAGTGGCTGCTGGGAATGCGGAGATGATTTTTCTGTGCCATGTAATGTATAAAAAAGGTTGAATTCTCACAAAAAAGAGAGACAGAGAGAGACTCACTGAGTCTATGGTCATAACATGGGAGGACGTGTGTCAGTGGAAAACACAGTGAGGCTAGGTGGAAAAGTGGAAAGCAGCAGGAAAAGAGGAAGACTGAACATGAGATGGATCGATTCAGTAAAAGAAGCCACTGCCTTGAGTTTGCAAGGCCTGAGCAGCAATGCTAACGACAGGACATTCTGGAAGTCACTAAGTTGGAAGCCTAACAACCACATTGACCCACAAATCTAAAGATTGTGAATAAACCCCTAAATGGTTTCACAAACTCTAAGTAGAAAGGAATGTCTGTAGGGAACATAGGTTTAAGCCTCTGCCCCTGTTTTGATTTAGATCACAGTTCTTCTGCACTGATTACCCTTAGAGCCTTTGCAGGTCTGGCTGGGACTAGGACTTTCTGGACTAGGGTGACTGTCAATCAATCCAGCAGGAGCCAATCACTCCTTCCCTGCCTCTGATTTTAATGAGAGTCACCCCTCTCTGCTTAAGTGTCTTTCCCCCCCTCTTTTTAGAAGTTAGTAATTAGTGCAGTCTGTGTGCAGTTAGTGAGAATGGAATTTATAGGAGTCAGCTGTGAGTCTGTTGAGGCCTGTTGCTGCCATCATGTTTGTACAGAGGGCCATTTTCAATATGTTCAATTGTGAGTCCATGAAACCTTTTTATTCTTTCTCTTACCAATGTCTCAGAGTGAGCTATTGAGACTGTAAGTGCCAGTGGATAAGAGATGAAAGGGGGTGGACTGCCCTGCACTTCTGCTGCACAGCCAGACTATAACATGACCATACACTGAACCGGCAAAGTCCAAAAGCATACGGACGTGGGGTGTGGTTGTTTTTGATGGGGCAGTGTTGCATATATCAGAACACAAGTATATCATGGTTTTCTAAGACCCCCGTGCTTTCCCTCTTCCAAAGAATGTTGTTACCTTGTGATTAAATTCGTCCAGTCCAGCCTCAAGCTCTTCCTCGTCTACTTGATTGACAAGCACTTTGACAACGTTCTGTGGAACCTCATTCCTTTCTCTGAGCACATGTTCCAAGGCTTTTACGATGAAAGTCCTGTTCACCTGGCTCAGATTCTGAAACTAGGGAGAGAATTTGTTCAAGCAAGACAATATGTATGCATGTATTTATTTATCAGAGCATTTCTACCCCTTTCTTAATCAGAAGAAATCTCGCAGTGCAGCTTACAAGACAGATACTATCACTGCTCTTATGCTTTCGATCTAAAACTTAAGTCACGGCACACAAGGAATAAAGGATGTGCAGAGAAAAGGGAGAAGTGAGTTCAGTCCTGTTTTTAGACTCATTGATTTATTTAAAACATTTATAGCTATATCTTAAAATTCTATAGCTTAAGATCTCAGGGCAGGGCACTGGACCATAGAAAACAGTTTAAAAACAGACCATCCTTAGAACAATTTAAAATTAAACCGCTTAAAACACAACATTAGAACATTGAAACAATTGCATTAAAAACTGCCCAGGCCATGATCCTGAACCCCGAAAGCCTGGAATAAGTAAATATGGTTGGACTTGGTGCTCAGATCTCAGCTGCAGGAAGTAGCTTCCCTCCCCGAGGAAAATGCCTGAACGTCTTGGGAGGGGAACCTCAGCAGCCAAACTGACACAAACCCAGAGCTAAATCCACCGTCTAAATCTGTAACCTTTACTCGATGATGAAACGCTCGCCAAACCTGTTCCTCTGAGAGTGCGTTACTAAGCTGGGGATGGAAAAATAGCCCGTTCCATGTGGGCTCACCATAAACACCATGGTGGTAGGAACCGGGCGCCATGCACAGTGGACTACCTATCCCTTTATCCCCGAACCTGGGACCATGCACAGATCTTGATCCAGGGGAGCTGCAGGGATGGCAACCCAAACATCACTTACGTTGTCGCAGATGACGTAGCTGAGATTCGCAGCAGTTTTGACGCTGTTGCTGTTAAGGAGACAGAGAGACACAAACACACACAAAAAGGTGGGAAGATCAGGGCGGAACCCAAGACAATGCAACCATGTCAACATTCATTCCAGCAATGGCTCCATCTGTCTTTTAGATGTCCCTGTCCCAAAAAATTATACTCATATTTTCCAAGGAATATCCCCACCCTGTTTTGCAAAGGAAGTGTGCTCCCTTCCGTAGGGTTATAATGGGGGATGGAAGGGTGAACTGCCGATATTTTACTAGGCTAGAACTAGAATCACAGAAATCAGCAGGTGAAATGGTTCGCAGGCCTGGAGGTGATCATTTTCATGTCTGTTGCTAATATGATAGCAATTTTCAAATACTTGATAGGTAGTCATCCAGAGGTGGGGCAGGATCTGTTTTCGATCATCCCAGACTGCAGGGCATGTCAGAATGGGCTCAAGTGACAAGAAGCCAGATTTCAGCTGAATATTAGGAAAAACTTCCTGACTGTTAGAGCAGTATAACAACGGGACCAGTGACCTTGGGAGGTGGCGAGGGCACCAACGCTGGAGGCATTCAAGAGAAAACTGGACCACCCTCTGTCAGACCTGCTTTGATTGGGCTTCCAGTCTTGAACACTGGGTTGGACTCCGTGGCCTTCAAGGCCCCTTCCAATGCCGTGATTCTAGGATTCTATATCTGCAAGTTAAGCTACTATTGATAGTTCCATGATTTAGGCATCTGGTTGTGGAGCCAGAGGTTGGGAGTTCGATTCCCCACTAGGGCTCCCTTGACAGTGGACTTGAGGCATCCCCATCCCAGGAAGTCAAAAGGGTAAATGGGTTTTAGAAATACCTCCCTACGTCTTCACAAATTTCTGACGCTGTTGGGAAGAAAGAGAAAAGAGAGGTTTAGCCATGTTTTTTTCCACACTAACGATGCAGGTCCAAAGCATTGTTATTAGATGATGCTGTAATGATCACGTACCATTTATCCTGGCGGCTGGGCACTAAAATGAGGAAGAGAAAAGAAACACAGTTAGAGTCGAATTCGCCTGCCTAGGAGACCGGGAGCGCTTCCAAACGGACGACCCCCTAGTGCTGCTGATCTCAAGATATTGTGTAATGGTTCTATTTTTATTTCCTTAACGGGTTTTGATGAGAAGAGAAAAAGTGGGGAATCCCAGGAAAACCCAGGAGGTTTAAAAGTAGAAGATTGCAGAAGCAACGAGCCAGTGACGTGTCTCTACTGAATTCAGCTGTGACAGCTGGCTGGATAGCTCAGTGGTTAGGTCTCTGGCGGTAGAGCCAAAGGCTGTGAGTTTGATTCCCCACTGTGTATTCCCAGAAGAGCCAGCCTGGGTGGCCCTGGGCAAGCTGTACTGTCCCAGGGCTCCCCCAGAAGAAGGGAAAGGGAAACCATTTTTGAGTACTCTCCATCTAGAAGACCCTGAAAAGGGTTACTATAAGCCAGAACTGACTTGACAGCACACAATTGTTATTATTATATTCAGGTATGGGAGGAGCTCCTTCTGTCCATCACACTTGCATTATGTTTTCATGTACATTAAGAACTTGTTTTAGATTCATGGTTGTCAACTTTTGAACTTCCAGGTCATTGGACTTCAACCCAGCTTCAGCCGACATGGACAACAGTCGGGGCTTCTAAGAGACGTCGCCCAAACATTTGGCCGATGAAGGGTTAAGGACCAGGGGGCTGGAGGGCAGGGAGACCCTCTGGAGTCGGGTGTCAGCTTTTTTTTAGCTCCACGGGCAGGGCTGTAGCAAGAGGGACAGAAAGCCCAGGTTCTGCTCATGTTGGAACCCAAAAGGCATTGTGAGATCTTGTTTGTGGTGTGGAGCACACCCTGTCCTAAAAGCGCATGAACGAAGCAGTTCAGGAACTATGCAAAATATAAACAAAACAAAGCCATAACTAGGGCCAGGGGGCAAACAGGGCTGGACCCAGGGTGCAAAACATTTGAAGATGCAAAAATTTGCTGCAGTATTTTTAAAGAAAAAGACACCACAAAACACTGTCCTGGAGGTACGGTATATGAAGGAAGCAGGGCAGAAATTCGGCAAATGTGAATGGAGCCAAATCAAATCTAGCGTGTGGCAACCGCTGCTGTGACCCGGGGTGTAAACATTTAAAGGGTGCTGTTTCCCTTGTTGCTATAAAGGCACGCACCCCAAACTGGTTTACTGCCTCCGACTTCTCCTCCCTGGACAGCAGGAGTCACAGAATAAGTGGGTTCAGCTGCTGCACGCTCGGATCTGTGTATGCAGACCCCCATCCTCTCCCCTAATGGCCCGCTACCAAAAGGGCTAGTCGAGGTTCTGGCAGCAGGTATGCCTTGAATTCAAAAGCCATGCCCAAATGAATTGCTTGATTTTGCTTGATTCTGAGTGTACACCCACCACTGGCGGTTGTAATTTGATGATGTCTTTATTTTATGTCTTATTTTTTTAGTGCAAACTGCCCAGAGTGGCCTTGTAGCCAGATGGGTGGTATAGCGGTTGAACAAATAAAATGAAATCAATCAGTCAATCAATCAATTAATCCTGCAGTGGAAACCAAGGAATCGTTTGCTTCCATGTATAAAAATGGTCCGATCTTTGCCCTATAAATTAAAGTAAGCCCATTTGTTTTTACACACATCTATGCTTGGTTACTACCGATCAACTGTGAGGATATGACTTCCACCTTCCAAAAAAACAAAGGAAAAAAGCTTTTAAACAAACAAAGAAAGAGATTTGGAACCTTCTTTGTGACATCTGTGCCTTTTATTTCCTGCTAAAATATGCTCAATAACATGCACTCCCAGGAGCATCATCACAATGCAAGGCCTCATCAAAATCCCTTAGTGGTGAGGGACCCATCCTGACTGTTCTTCCCCTAAGAGAATTTCAGGTTTGAAAAATTGCTCAAAGTCTAAAACACACCTTTGAGGGTGAGGCCAAACGCTGACGAACACAAATACCAAATCGACATTTTAATTTATGATGGATAGAAAAACAGCTTTTGCTGTACTGGCTTTCTTAATGAAAGCCCTGCTACCAGCCTTTCCCCAAAAATCAAGTTAGTGCCTTTAAGACATCAGGAAGGACCAAAAACCACTTACAGATGCAGCTTCCAACACAGCCAGGAAAAACCCTGTGGAAACAGGACAGACACTATTAGGAACGGAGTCGGGTGAAGGCAGAGAACCTGCATTGTAAGGTCAGCCCGTTGGGTCATCCTAGGGCAGAGGGTGATGAGCCAGGATAGAATTTCCTTGGGCGACCGCCCCCAGAATCTCAAGCTGGTTGGAGAATTATGGGAGTCCAAATCCCAAAAATAATTCTTAAAATTGTCTTGGGCTCCCAGGCAATGGTCTTAACCAGCCGTGCCCCTAAGATTCTCTTAAGGTGAACAAGCTGGGAGTTGACTTAGAGACCTTCTAGATGTGTCTTCTGCTAGGGTTGCCAGATCAAGGTCTCTGGCTGCAGAGCCAGAGGTTGGGAGTTCAATTCCCCACGGTGCCTTCCTTGCCAGGGGCTGGACTCAACGTTCCAGAGAGGTCCCTTCCAGCTCTGAAGTTCTAAGATTATTATTCACCCATCCCAATTCCTTGAGATGAACCTGAGATCAGAGAGTGGCAGCTTGTGGGATGTCACAGGAAGCAAGCCCTTACTCGACGCTTGCAAAACAATGTGCATGCATGCGCAATGAGAGAATGAGACTGAGTTAGGTGAACGTCCCACACTACCTCCTAAACAAATACTACATGACCAACACACATAAAAAGATCTCCATGCGGAGCCAGTGAGCTCTGGCTGGTGGTGCCCTTTGAGAACCTACCGGGGTGTTCAATCTCATGTAAAGAGAAATGCATATTTTCATTGGCCATGTTCTCCTCCTAGGTACATGATTCCCTCAGGGCCTGAGCAATGCCCAGTTTCACACCTGAGCCATCAGACCTGCAAATGGTGCCTGTGTTTACCTCCCAAAGACCAATCACAATAACGGAGGCGAACTAAATGGCAGCATGCAGAGGGGGGAAGCTCATTCCGAGATAAACAGGCATCGCTTGCCTTCTATCTGCTTCTAGCGACAGGCTGTGTGCTTCGTTTGAACCTGGGTGCATGTGGGGAGAGCAGGGGCGGATTGAGTTAAGCACACGTCTTCGTGCACAATAGGAACACAGAGTGGAAAAAAACAGTGACTCACCCAGGTAAAAGGCCAGCGCTGTTAGCAGGAACAAAGCATGGCGCATCAATGCCATGACCAGCTTCACCTGGGAACTGGGGAGGGGGGGGGGAGAGAGAAAGAAGCATAACTGAATATATCGCTCCTCCACTGGCATAAGGGGTGTCACCGTGACTTTCTGGGCAGTCAACTCAGATTGCAGGGTCTAGATGGGGTAAATGCAGCCCATGCGAAAAGGATCTCCAGCTACCCAAATAGACAGCGACCCATTCCACAAATCCAGGACGGGCTGCCTTACAGCCTGAGCAGCACCCCAGGAAAAATCGATCATCACAAGAACCAGTTCAGGGGATTTGGACCACACCCTGCAAGCAGCTCCATCACTGGTTAACACCCGACTCTGACAGCCCTTTGCAAAACTGGGCATGTTTCTGTGTTTTTAAAGGAGGCTGGTGGAGTCTTCCATCCCACCCCTGAACTCAGTCAGGCTGTTCAGCCAAATAAACAGGAATCAGATACTGGTCCATCTTGTTTCGCATGCCACTGTTCAGATCTTGCCTAGACCTCACAAGAGGGGCATGGGGGAAGCCTCTTTGGTGGCTACGCCTCGGTTTGTCCCAAGGGTGCCCTGCCCCTCCGCTTGGGGGGTACCATTTCAGGGTGAGCAGAGAGTGACGGACTCCGGCCACTCCTTTACCCAATCCTTGTCAAAAACATGTGGATTCGTTGCTGGACCCACCAGAGGCACGCATGTCCTCCGGCCTCTTCTTCACTGACTTCAGCTGGCTCAAGGTCTCCCCCTGCTTTCTTTCACTCCAGTATTCAAAAGTAGATAAGCAGAGCTTCAAGACTTTGTTTTATGGCATTGTAAGTCTGAAAATGCCCCCCTCCCTCTCCCAAGCAAGTTGGCAGGCCTGTCCCAGGATATTTTCCTTCCTAAGTTCAAAGACAAGATGGAGGCACTTTTTGTTCCTCCCCTAGAAGCCCATCAGGCTGGTGTGTTCTTCACCCTGGGAGATGGGTAAGCCTCTTTCACCCCATTTGTGTCAGGGTATCAAGCAGGCTGAACTGCACAGGTGGCCTGTCCTTCATCAGAGGGGAATGGCTGGGGGTCTACTCCCCTCCATGGCTCTCTTCACACCACCCACCATCCCCTGCCAGCAGAGGCAGCCGTCTCCTTCTGCTTCGTGGTAGAGCCAGCCCTGAACTCTCGCCGACACAGGCAAGATCTGGAGGGCTACGTGTTCCTCTCCCCACTGCCCAACCTGTCAATCAAGGTGAGGAACGAAGCCCAAACATGACAAAATGGTGAAGCAAGCTGAGCACAATCGGAGGTCTGTTTTGAAATCCTTGGGGCAAAATCTTAGTCCTATTTTTTGCGCACTTAAGGGCGCTCACACAGTGTTTTATTCCTGTTCCATGTGCTCTCCTTCACACAATCAGTTAGTTGTGCCACCAGTTTCACAATCAATGCACGCCAAGGAGACCCTCCTGAGAGAAACATTTCCATAATTCTCCTTATGTTGCTTCTGGATGAGCAACTTATTCATCCTTCTGCCTAAGTTCTAATCATGAGACTCCTGAACCATCATCCTCTCAGAGCCCTATGCCCATTCCAAGGCTGCAGTGATGATGATGTAGAAAGTCTGAAAAATGGATCACCCTCAAACATTTAACATATTACATTGATCATAATAATAATCTCTTTTTCTCACCCTCCTGAATCATTTCCACTCAGCCTGCGGTGCCCAGGGTGGCTGGCAGAGTTTTTGGGAAGGAAGGGTCCGTTTCCAAGGAGCTTGCAAAGGAAAACCAAGGTGGGTGGAAGCGACAAAAGAAGGAGAGGGAGAGTCAAGGAGAGGATTACAGAAGAACAAGAAAGGAGCCAAGTCTACCATCCAAGGCCGTGAGCAGAGCCAAAGCCTTCTCGGAGAGAAATCTTGACTTACCGGGATGCAGCAAAAAAAAAAACACCACACACACACCAAAAAAAAACCCCTTCAGCAGGAGCCAGCTATCCTTGAGATGAACAACGTCAACGGACAGGTCTTTGCCCGCCTGTCCTGATCTTATCTCTCAGGAGGGTGGGATGTCCGAACAGAGAGGGTGTGACGAGTGTCAGCTTTCCACATCGCTTCAGAAAAGAGCCGGAACTGAGGTGGAGTGGGAGGCGGTGGGTGTGGGTGTGGGTGGGTGTTGAGGGGGGCGAATGGCCATCCTTAGCTTAGACTGTTTACAGGCTACACCAGTTTTGCCACTTTCGGGGGAAACTCTCCTTGAGGTGTGTGGAAATTAACACCCAATGAGACATCTCTTTATATGACTCAGGGGTCAAGGAGGAGATGTCTACACACACGCAGAGTATTAATCCAGTGTAGAAAGCCCAGCATTTAGAATATAGATATACAGAGTATGACCCTCTGGTTGGACTCCAGCTCCCATTCGCCACAGCCCAACTGCCGATTGACACAGGCCAACATCTGGTGGCAAAAACCTTGGTCTAGAAACCCCCTCACCCAGTTTGGCAGCTGTCCGTGGTACATCCAGACAGTGCCTGGTCGCATGACTGACGGAGCCACCAGAAGCTCACCAGGCATGTGATGATGGCAGAATGTCTCTCATCACTTATGTGATTGCCTTTCCTTGTGAGGATTCAAGCCATAACTGTTGGAATAAGCCACACTTTCCCAGCAAAGTTAGGGGACCTGCTAAACTTCTCATAGCTCACAATCTCAGTCAATGCGGTTGTGTCAATGTGGTCCTAGAGGTGGGTCTACAGCAAGGGTTCCCAACCTTGGGTCCTCAGATGTTCTTGGGCTGCAGCTCCCAGGAATCCTGGCCAGCACAGCTAGTGGGGAAGGCTTCTGGGAGTTTGAGTCCAAGAACATCTGGGGAACCCAAGGTTGGGAGCCACTGGTCTACAGACCCCATTCCTGTCCACACTACATGGGCAACTAACCAGAGAGTTCAGTCAGAGGATATTTCCACCCCTGCCAGCTGGAACCCATGCAGAGCGTCGGTGCTAACACCTCTCCTTTGCTATCACATCCATTTTAGAAGCAATATGGAAGCAGTATGGCCACGGAATGTGGAGGACTCTGCTCACAAGTACATGAAAACGGGAGTGTAGATTCCAGTTTCAAGGGGGCAGCGAAATTGCTCCTGGTTTTAGTCCCAACTTTACAGGAGATCTCAACGGCGCTGGAGCCTAGACTCAAAGCAGCCTCAGCACCTTGGGCAGACCCCTTAAACGTAGAGCTTAAATCCATAGGGAACCCACCACCACCTTGTGAAATCAGAGCCTCAGCTTCCAAGGACAGGAGGTCCTCTCGCTCTCCCTCGGGTGGGCAGGACTGTAGGACCTCCCCTTCCCTGAGATTTCAGGACCCCAGGCTTGAGACCAGGGGAGACCCTGGCGAAGCCGGCAGCAGGATCGGTCCCTCTGAGGCAGGGCAGGCGAAGGCTCAGAAGGAGGCAGGCAACCAACACCCCGATCAGGACCCCTGTCCGGAGGAAAGGAGGGTTGGCACCAAAGGGGGGATTGATTGACTGCCTTTCCCCCTTGTGGCTCGTGTGAAACGGCCTCTCTCTACTGTGCCAGTGGTTCTCTACCCGAGGGGTGCCCAGTCTTGAAAGACCTCTCTCCCACTCCGAGACGGGTCTCCCTGCATGGAAATCAGGGAAACACCGCCGTCCCCTGAGACTCCAGTCAACTCCCTCTGATTTGCGAGCCCATCATCCTGCACCCAGGAGGTGTTCTGTAGTTTTGGGTTTGCAGTCAACATCCAGCCCCATGTTATGATCAGAGAGAGAGGGGTTTTAGACCACGTGAAAACCCAAATGGCAGTTTCAGAGTCAGCCCCGTCAGGTGGAGCGGCTTCCTCTTTTCCATCATCAACGACACCCACGCAGCCTGATAGACTGGTCGCTCGCTCGTGAGCCGCACAGAGATCTCTCCTCTTTTGGACTTCCTCTGAGGGGTTTTTTCAATGCTTTCTTGCATGAAAGGGGTTGTGGGTTTTTTGTTCCTAAAAAAAACAAAGAGGTAAAACCTCCCAAACTGGTTAGACGTGATGTTATCTGAGAGGACATGTACCCACCCCCTTCCGCTTTTTTAAGAGAAAGGAAGGTGTGGGTGTGAGAGAAGGAGACCATGAAGTGGGCACTGGCGCTAGTCAGTACTTTAATAACAACAACAACAATAATAATAATAATAATGTGATGTCAAGTCAATTCTGACTTATGGTGAGCCTTTTCTAGGTAGAAGGAATACCCAGAGGTGGTTTAGCCATTCCCTTCTCCGGGGGGGGGCGCCTTGGGACTGTGCAGCTTGCCCAAGGAAACATAGGTTGGCTCTTCTCTCTGGAGGCACAGTGAGGAATCAAACTCCTAACCTCTGGCTCCGCAGCCAGAGACCTAAACCACGGAGCTTAGCACAATGGCAAAGAAATGTGAACACGTGAATACGTAAAATGGGCCAGATTCCAGATGAACATTTGTCTCTCGGTGTCTGTGCATCGTGTTTGACTGAGCCACCTGCAGCAGGAGATTTAGACTGGTACAGGATGAGCGACTGTAGCCAGCTGTTCTCCTGTAGGCCAGCTGTGCATACATGGACTGAGGTGGAAATAGACAGGATAGACAGCCCACCGTTCGATCTGAAAGCATATGATTTATTCCTTTTTGGTTACTAGCTGCAGTTATCTTCCTTTTCTGCTGGCCCTTCCAATACTCCTAATATTGGTGTCTTTCTGCTGATGTCAACTATTGATCCATGGGCAAGCCCCACTCCGAGTGAGCAATATCGGAATACTGCAGGAGAAAAGCCCGGTAAAACAACCCCGTCCTGCTCTCTGGAAAGATGCCTCTCCCCACAGGTGCTTCAAAGGAGTCCAATGTTTGGGTTCAGGTCTAAATAGAAGCCCTCAAATGTAGCTGCGGGAAAGCCTTCGGGGGGGGGGGGCTGAGGAAAGCACCGTTTCTCCCTTTCTTTATTTTCAACCTCTTCCAGACTTCTGGAAGGCCTCCCTCCCTCCAGACTGGACATTTTGGTGGTGGTGGGAACCCTGCCACATTATGTTGTAAACCTGACATAGACAGGAGCCTTCAGCTGCCTAGAGTTCCACCAGAGCTTTGTTTTTGTTGAATTTTCCTCTGCTCGCTGATCGTGGAGAAACCCGTTGGTTTCAGAGCCAGTCGGCCAAGTTTCTGTTGGCTTTGGAGAATTCCCGCCTGGCCAGTATGTCCTCATTCTTGGAGAGCCCCTCCCAGTATACCTGGCCATTCTCCGGGTTATGCACGCTTCCTCCTCCAAGCAGACAATGACTTCTGCAAGGCCTGGGCCAAAGGTCTACAGATTGGGCTCCTCCATGATGCTCTACCCAAGCTGCCTTTAATGTGGATGGAAGGAAACATTTGATTCCGTTTGCACTGTCGGGAGCCAAAAGACGTTCAAACCAAGCCGTACGGTGGACCTTTGAGTCTGCGTCAGATTTAGAGAGCCTGCACTGGAAATGACACAGAGAAACTGAGGTGGGAACTGACGCAGGAAGAGGGAGAAATGCTAGTATTTTGTCCAACGCCTAAGGGAAACAACGTAAGACTTCTCATGCTCCGCCACACTCCTGGTTGTATGACAGACCAAACCACTGCTTGTGCAACCAGTCTCACAACCAGCGCAAGACTGGGCATTCAACAGGAACCCAAGGGAGGGAGGAGAATACTTAGGCAATCTTCCTTCCATCATCACACAGCACAACAGGATCCTGGTTGCTATGTTTAGCACCTCATGTCCATCCTACAGGCATCTCGAATATTCGTCAATGCTGGGGCGAATGTTTTGCACCGGATGAGAGACCATCCACGAGAGTACTTCAGAGTTGCAAAACCTCCCTGTGTGACTCTCGCCCCAAGCCTCAGGCCCTCCGCTCCCATCAGCGAGGTGGGGATAATTACACCCTCCCTCGCAGAGTCGCCAGAATGGATTGCCGAGATAATATCTGAAGAGTGCTTTGTACCCTTTAAATGCAAATCAATCATTTGATGTTGACTTCATGGTATTATTGACCTTCATGAGTTGGCTGCAAAAGTCACGCTGGAGTTTTAAAAATAGCTGCGCTCACTCATGCCCGGTAAGAGAGAGGAAGCACGTAGGGACCCCTTGCAGACAGGACCTCCATCCTCGGAACGGCCACCCTGTGATGGACCAGGGGCAACCAGGCCCGGCGTAAACCCCTGGGCCAAGATGGATCTGTTGAGACAAGCTGGGTGAGCTCTCCGATTCAAATGGCCTTTAACAGTGGAAGCTAAAAAATCAGCAAATACTGTTTCTTGCAATCAATCGATCAATAAAACGTTGGCGACTGTCTCACTGAACATTCCCATAACAACACATCTGTGATTTTTCCCCATCACATGGAACCACCCTCCGTGTTACGATGAACAAGCTTCTGATAACAACAGCATTCGTTCCTTGTGGTTTATTTTGAGCATGTCCACAAATGTGAAGCCATAAATAACCAGAAATATTCTGAAACTTTACAAAGTGTCACAAACATACCAAACTCCAAATGACGTCTCACACTGTTTTAAAATATACAACATGGTGGCTTTGTCTTGCCTGCAAGTTAGCAACAATGCCAGTTTTAGAAGCGTGGGTGACAACGCACAGCAAAATCACGTCATGCCACGGTTTCAGGGGAGCGCTGGCCCCTGTGAACAGGTTTATCCTAAAAGAGAGATTTCGCCACCTCACAATGAATAAAACATCAGATTAAGGAAGATATATCTTTGTTTCTAATTCTCCTTGCAACGTTAGATAAAAGCACAGCAAACAACAAGAGAGCCAAGCTGCTTTGGAAGAAGCTGAAGGGAGAGAGGCTTTGGCGATTGGTCCATAGGGCATGAAAAATGGAATATCTCAACGTTCAGAAAACATCATACTTGCCAGTTAGGAAAAAAAAAAAAGGCTCACACCCACTGGTCACGCTCACACATTCTGTCCCAGAAGGCAACCCAAGATGAAAGCAGATCAAACGCACCCTTTCAGAAAGGTTTGCATGGCATCACACATCTCAGCTTGCAAGGCCCCCCAGAATACAGTTCGAATGCCTCCCTTCTTAGATAGTGCAATCATGAAAAAGAACACCTCCATCTCTTATGAAAGCAGAGGAAAACAAACACACAGTGCAGACAATCTGCAAGTGGCTGGCAGGATTTTCATACGGATTCCGAGGAAACCCTGCTTTGCTCCCAGAGCAATAAGTGCTGCCCATCCATGTAATCAAAACCCGCCTCTATCCTCTTACAAAACCCACCCATGTACAAAATCCTCTGGCAATTTTCCTACATGTGAAAAATAAGAATTTCTGGGCAGCACAGAAAGCGACTCCCCCAGAGTTCTGCCCACAAAGCGACCCGTGCTTTGTGCCTCCTGAGAATAACTTTGGAAGATCTCTGTTTTCCGAGACATCCCCGTAATCCTGCACGATTACAGGCGGACGTCTCTTCTTGGCCTCACTGACATCATATTGCATCGGAAATACAGCAAGGGTTCTATGTAAGGTGAAATGCTCGGGAGAGGAAATTCAGAGCAGTATTTAGTGCAAGAAGCTTATAGAGGATATTTCTGAGGATGGGGGGGGGGGAGAAACCTTTTTTTATATATAATTAGTCATTCAAGAAATCGATCCCAAATGGCTACAGTCAATAATTTCTGGCTCCCGTATTTACATTTGGAGTTTTCATTTACAATAAGTTCTTTACCCTCCCCATGTTGATTTGACATTACAACCAAACAGTTCTCCATAAATAAAAGGGTCTTTCCAGGCACTGCCAAAATTCCACCTGCTTCATCTCTGGGACACCCATAAAACCATGAAGAAATATATCACGGCCCATCCTTTTTCCACCCAGTCCCGATCCCAAGGGCTATTGGGGAGCTATCCTGACTCTGAAACTAGGTAGCCCCCATGCATTTATCATGTCTAGTGGCTACTGGTATGGCTTTTTCTCCACCAAATTGGCTTTTAAAAAAAGCAATCCAGAATACGCCACAGCCCTAGACAGATCCCACCAGATGGTTCTTAACCCTCGAAGTCAATAACAATAATAATAATAAAAACAAGCCATTTTTTCTGGCTTAAATCAGAGTACAGCTGTTTAAAGGAAACAGGATCAGGCAATGAGTTCTTCCAGGACAGGTTATAGGTTCTTTTAAAAAAAATAAAAAAACTATTAAACTTTTATTTGTTCACTGACCCCCTCTACTTTAAAAGCTACAGAAATTCAACAGGGGAAGCTTTTCCTGGCATAGGTAGGGAACCGAAGTTTGGAGGCACAAGATACCGGCTGATATTTTGTTTACCCGTGCAAAAGGGAGATGGACGGTGACAGTTTAAAAAAAAAACCCAAAGCACTATGTCATTCAGAAAAATGGCCAGGAGCAATGGCGGAATAAGATACATGCAAAGATTATAACACACTTTCTAAAAATGTCAGTAAATGAATGGTCTTAAGCAGTGTCTCATTGAAAGCACTGTCCATTTGAAAGGTTTAAAACCTACCCTGGGGAAGAAGGATTTCCTTCCTTGTTTGAGGTCTGCCCTATAAAAATCTGGTGAGCTGCAGGCACTCCCCCCCCCCCCCCCCCCCCCGTGTTAAAAAATGAAGGCGGACGTCCCTTCTCCCATAAACCCTACCTGGGCGTTAAAAATCACTTCTGGAATCGTCCATCGGGCCTTTCCATCAACGGTTCTAATACTTTCGGAAACTCGAACTTCAAGGTTGGAAAAATACCCACCCCGTACACCTGCCCTTCCCATTTAATTTTTTTTCTGGCACTTGAATCACTTAAATTAATCCATGTGCTTAATTTAGGGGTGTTCAATCCCTATTAACGTCATGGTGGTCTCTCGCTTGATTTCTCTTCTTCCTCTCTTTCCTTCCTCTGTTTTTGTTGAATTTGCAAAATTATCAGTACTGCTAAATATAAGCCACGAGCATCTTCACCAAACCTCTGAAAAAAGGATCATTCCCACAGCCAGACTCCTATTACCAATTGGCACTTAGTTTTGAGGGAAATCACCCATGTTTTGGGAGCTGTGCAAGAAAGTGGTGCTGGTCGCGCTCCCGGGCATATGCTCAATCACAGAATTGGACGTGCAACCAGGAACGCCACCAGCCCCCGGTTCATGAGTAGCAACTGAGTTGCCTCGACCCAAGCATAAATCAGTCACTGTATTCTAGCAATGCATATTACTTCTAAGTCTGTATTCTTTAAGGCAGTGCTTCCCAACCTTGGGTCACCCCAGCTGTTCTTGGACTACAATTCCCAGAAATCCCAGCCAGCGTGGCTCATGGTGAAGGCTTCTGGGAGTTTGAGTCCAAGAACACCGGGGTGACCCACAGTTGGGAAGCACTGCTTTGAGAGATGGCACATGCAGAACCCAGACTGCTGACAAGGTGAACATTGTCCTCTCAGAGTAAGAACAGTTCACGACCACAACATCAGATCTGGCGGAGTACAGTATAGCCACCAGGTAGCTATTTTTAAAAGAGATCCAGTAACACCCTGCTCAAGAGGCATTCCAAAAGGAAGCGTTAGCTGCACCAGTGCTTCACTCTCAATTCAACAACTGCTTTAGGCTGGGCGTTTCGGAGGCTCCGTCTACCTCTAGCATGGCAGACACAGACTGGGGATCAGGATCCCTAGGCACATGGGCTAGCTAGGTGCAGAATAGGTCCCAGGCCCAAGGTAATCCAGAGGTGGAGGCTCACGTTCACCTGGGACTCTGGAACTCCTCAGCTTGATGTCCTGGAGGTCCCGTCGACCATCTGGCAGGGCAGGTAGACTGGGCTCCAGGTATCCAGAAGCCCAGTCTTCCTCCATGCAGAACAAGCGAGGCCAGGTGTCCCAGAGACCGTGGTTGCCCAGTGGGTAGACCGGCTCCCCACGGAGTCCAAGGATACTCAAATTTGCCTGCTGTGATAAATCAGCACTAAACAGAGCTACAGTGTGCAAAATAGGACTGTGGAGCACAGATTCCAAGTTTTGTGATGCACACAAATTCTACTCGCAACACGTTTTCGAAAACATTTATGGCACCCTCTACACCAGGGTGCAATTACAAAAAAAAAAAAAAAAGGTTTGCCCGTTGCTCAGCGTGCAGGCGTGGTGAAGGTTGGAAAGAGAGAGGCAGAAGTAAGGAGGGAGGATCGGCATGCCTGCTGGGAATCTCACGTGCCGTTCCAGGACCCTTCCCCTTTTAAGGCACGTTTCCAGTCCCTTTCCTAACCACGAGAACAAGATACGTCCTGTGGGAAAAATGGAAACAGGAGCCAAAACTCATTTCCACGCCAGAATTATACCCCTTGCGACGGTCGTGTGGCTCTAAAGAGCCAGGATCTAAAGAACATGAAGGGAACTCCATGGAGAAAGAAGAGGGTGTCCATTTCGAACAGAGGTGTGAACTGCAGTCCTCCAGAGGTTTTTGTAGACTCCAACTCCCATCACCCACTATTTTTGGCCACACTAGCTGGGATGATGGGCGTTGGAATTCAACCACTTCTGAACAGCCATGAAATTACACCTGAAATTAAAATCTTACACATAGGACTAGGTCTCTTTAAAAAACAAAAAAAAACCCAAACAATTTTCAGAGCAGATAACACTGTAGAAAAACATTACTCTTTTGGCAAAGATAGGCAGCAGCGGCTGTTGTGGGTCTGATCCAAAGCTGGGCTCCTTCCCTCTCCAACGTGAAAAATGCTGAGGCTTGTTTAAAACAGAGAAGCGAGTGCTTTCAGTAGGCAGGCGAGGGCGAAAAAGCTAGCCAAAGTCTCTAGAAACAGAAAGAAAAGAGATCTTCCTGACTTCATAGGTTCAGGATTTATCTTGCTTTGTTGACCAAGGGGTGGATCAGTAATCTTGGCTTGATCTGTTGTCCGTAAGAGGCTTCATACCTTCCAAACCAGAATATGCACCTAGGGCGATCCGCCACGGCTAAGGACAGGCGCTGCAGCAGTTCACCTCCATACGTGATCTTCTTCATGGATTCTCCCAGCCTCCACGGGGGACCGAGACCTCATGAACCAGACCAAAGCCCTCTGACACCCATCCAACAGGCAGGAACCTCAAGGCACAAAAGCCCAAACCGGCCGCCCCGGGTGCAAGGCCTTTTCTTCCCCCACACCCAACGACTAAAATGTGCCAGGCATGAAGACAGGGGGTCAAAGAAAAGCCCCATCGGGCATAAAGTCAGATCCTTGTCTGGAACGGCGACCTTCTCAAGGAGATTTTGAAGGAGTGGTGGAAGCAAAGACAAGACAGGTGTTGACACAAGATCAGGAGGAGGTTCAGCATTCAGTTCAGGATTGGTCGGGAACCACAGTGGTTTGCTTACAGTTTCCATGAAGCCATTGTGGCTCATTCTAGGGCCCATTCGGCCAGCCACTCCTCACACTTGCCCTGTGGCTCTTTGGCCTCCGGGCTCTCGGCCCGCGGGGGCATCTCAAGATCTGGGCTACCCACCACGTCCTCCGGCCGGCCAGCCTTCCTCTTCCACCTGGACGCTCTTGTCTTTCAACTCTTGGATCAGCTCGTCCAGCTGGTGGACGGCTTCCTGAGGGGACCAGTTGATGTCCAAGGTGGGGACGAAGGGATCCGGCGCGCTCACCTCGATTAACTCCTTGCTGGTTGGGATGCGCAAGTAGTAAGCATGGAGCATCATCCGGTAAGGACCGCTGTCCTTCTTAAAGCTGTAGGTAAAGTCACCACGATGGGGTGACCGATGGCACTGCAGTGGACTCGGAGCTGGTGGGTTCGTCCTGAGGAGGGGAAAGGAAGCACAGAACAATCTAGTTTCTACTTAATTCTGGAGAGAGAGAGAGAGAGAGAGAGGCTAATGCTGCTGGTTTAGATGCAACTGTTACATACCAAAGGATAATGAAATTATTAGACATGAGATTTTCAGATTATTAATTTTTTGGACCACAGACCCCATCATTCTCCATTCTGGGAGTCCCACCTGATGTACAGACACCGAAATGTGTGTACAGGCCTAAACTGGAAGGCCTTTGAGGGCCCTGTTAGGCCTAGCTCTGCCCTAGCTTCCTGCTCAGAGGGAAAGCTCCCAGCTTGCACTGGGGCAGGAACAGGAAGCTTGGTTGGAGCAAGGCCTAGCTAGGCCTCGTAGCCTTCTAGTTAAGGCCTTCCTCCCAGGTGAGCCACATTTAGGTGTCTCTCTGTCAGAATGGAGAATTATGAGATGTGTAGCCCATGAAATCCAAAAATCCCATCCCAAGAAATAAGCTCCATACTAAGAAACAATAGGACAAAATGGTTTCCTCTATCCCAGGTGTTTCTTTTTTTCAGATTAAAGGATTATAAATATTGAATATGTCTTTTTCAAACACACAGGCCTTCCCTCAACTTCCAATAAACCCTTCTCTCTCTCTCTCTCTCTTTCTCTCTGGGAGACGTGTCCCGCTGGCTCACAACACTCAGCCCCTTTGGAAACATGGACTGATGAAGTTGCCCTTCCTTCTGCCTTCAGAAGGACGCTGGCTTGGTCGACATCCTCGCAACCCACAGATATTTTGCACTGCCCAGGAAAGTTTCAACCATATCTAATTCAATGCCAGAGGAGATTTTTTTTTACCCGTGAGTGGCTGCAGCAGCACCTTCGTCACCGGGTCGCCAGCATACAGCCACGTTCAAGTACGGTCAACTCCGACTGGCAAGGTTTTGGATTTTCACAGCCTGTTTAAAATGAGAAATCAATATGGTGAAGAAAAAGGAGCACCACAATGCAGGGATCCTCTTGGTATTCAGGCCAGGTTTGCATAATGTGCTGCCGCTAATTGCAGTTAACTGATGAGCTGTCAATAGAGACAGGGATTTCAGATTTTCTGGACTATGCACCATTGCATGTCATTTTTTCAACTCCTGTGGGTTTTGTTCAGTGGAATTTTGCCAACACCAGTGAAAGCAACGGGAACTCCCTCCTTTAACCAAAAGTCGCCTTCTCTGAAGGATGGCACCCTACCTTCGGTCCCCTTCAATACACATCATGTGAGTCAAGCCCTCGGTCATGTTCTTCCCGACGGCATAACGGATTGTCATCTTCTCCTCCTGAACGTGACCCCTCACCTGCCAAGAAAGAGGATATATCGTGTAGTGCTGCCCTGCCCAAAAAAAAACATCACTCAGACTCAGTGTACCCAGCTGCAAAATAGGAATACAGCAGGACCGTGGTATCCGCAGGGGATCGGTTCCCACGAATGCCAAAAACGCAGAAGTATTGAAGACTTTACATTGAATGGTCTCTTGTGGCCGCTTCTGATAAATATATCCCTGGTAATGCAGATAAATATGCATTTCTGGGGATCTTTATTTAGTATTTACAGACTGTGGATAAGTGAATCAGCAGATACTGATTCCGCGGATAGGGGGGTCCTGCTATAATCAATAGTGCACGGGCACCCTCTGGCTGCAGAACTTCAGTGTACCTGCACCACCTGGTGGGAACGATGACAAACCCCAAATTCCTAACTAGATGGGCCAAATTCAGACAAAATATTCAGTGATTTGCATCGAAGGAGAATGGGCACCACACCAATTGAATGAGACTAAGGGAAAAAAAATACTTTTGCCTCTTTATTTCTCCTGAAAAAAGCAAACTATAAAGGTGGCGGACACACACGCATCCTTGAAGCGACCTCTCTAGTTTACTTTCAAACTGTGCAGGCTGACTCCCTTCTTTAGAGTCTTACTGTGCCTCCCAATTTCATGTTCAACATTAGCGCAACACCCCAAAAAAAATGGTGGTCATTTTGCGTTGCCAATGCAAGCCAATGCGAAGCTTGGATCTGAGGTGCAAAGCGAACTAGGCAGGCAAAAACGACTCCGAGCTGAATCAGGATCCACCCCAAACTAAACCCCAAGTCAACTCGGGGGCCCAACGCACAGCCTTAGATGTCAACACCTCTTAGCTTTCCTCTCTTTTGACACGTCTTTCTTGCAACCACGTTCTCGACGTGCATCACACATTCCTCCAAAGATTCAGCCCCTCCGCAGATCAATGTTTTTTTTATTCCAGGCAGCTGATTGGCACGGTTTCCTCCGTGAGCAGAACCCCGTTAATCACTGTCCCCTTTGCAGAAGCCGGGAGAGACATAATCGGCTTTATGTTTAGCCCCAGGGAGGATTTTGGCTACAGCTGGTCAGATTGGGCCCCCAGACAGACTCAGGGACCTCTCGGCCGCCCTTTGTCTCCTCGTGCTCAGCAAAACCACTTAAATAAAACCACGACAGACTGAGAACAGGGCACTCTTAATTCCTTGCATGCAGAATTTCAACCCCAGGGCACCGATCAGTTGATGGAAGACTAGGACAGAAGGTCAGAGGTATCCCTCGGATCAGAACCTGAAAATTACTTATTTAAGTCATCCATTCTCAACACGCACAACGTTTGAAAAGTAGTTTGTTCCAATGATGAAAAAGTAATTCACTAGGCGAACTGTTCCTTTTCTTGAAACTGTGACTTTATGCTTTAAACCCTGGATTTAAAAGGACGGTATGGCACTTCCACTGCGAAGATCCTTTGAAAGTAACTTCCAGAATTAACGAAGAAACTTTACTTTCAGTTTACTTGCTGCATTCTTTCTGGAGTAGAACTCTGTTCCCCCCCCCTTGTCATCCCCCCAAAATTACTAGTTATAGATATCTAGTTCTAATGCATTCCTTCTGTGTTCTGGATCATCCAAAAGGATTGAACCGACCCATTTCCTCTGGGGAAAAACCCAAACACAGAGATAAGAGAGGCCTAGGTCAGGATGGGGGGCTCAAGGGGCAGGACCCACTGTCAAGTCGGACTTAGGTCACCACCGGGACTCGACCTCGACATCGTGTTTTCCCCCCCCCCCCCCCATGACACAGACTCGACTCGGAACCCACCACCCACCCACCCCCCTCCGCTTTTTCTGGGGGAAAAAAAAAGCTTTATTAAAAACATTTTTAATAGGGACCCGGACTTGGGGCTTGGGACTCAGTACCAAAGACTCAGGACTCAGGATTCGAACCCGGAACCTTGCCAACATCTCTGTCTTATGTGCGCCAACAGTAGGAACTGAGGCTTAGGGGTCCCCAGTGAGGGTAATACGTCTTTGAGGAGGAGGAGGATGCTAAAAATACGCATTTAAAAAAAAAACAATCTGTGCTCCTTTTTTCTTTCAGTTAAAGGATGCAGCGATGGCTTCACACACACACACCCCAGTGACTCGTGGCAAAACTCCTCTCCTTTTCTCTCCATCTGTCTTGTGTTCCTCCTTAATACTTTTTAAACCCAGCCCTCTGACCGAGGGAGATGTTAAGCCAGGGGGTTAAACCGGCTTCCAGCCTGCCAACGGCTGGGTTATCGTGCACGGCAGTCGGGCACTCAGAAGAGACGAGGATAAACGCTGACCCTCGGGCAGCATCTGCTTCCCTCCCATCAGGGCTTTGGGGGTTCATCTCGGGACCCACGTTCGCTGCTTCGGCCAGAAACGATCATCAAAGCGGCAGCAAGAAGCTGGAGGTCGGGTGGTGATGCTCATGCAGAAGGCTGCCGGTCCAGTCCCTCAGCCTCTCCAGGGAATTCTGCTTGAAACACCTGGACAGGCCACGTTGCCCGGTCCAAGCGGCAATGCTGAGGTCCCGAGGACCGGTCGCCTGCTTCCCCATACAGCTGCTTTCTGTGCTCCGGTGTTGCTTCCCAAAATTACTTTAAGGATGTGCCTTTCAGCATTTGGGGAGTAGCAATCCCTTAACTCTCCTTTACGGGAGACTCGCTTGCAGGACCCAGGCCTGACGGATGCGTAAATTGCACTCGCCTGGAAAGAAGGCCCAGCGGGTGAGCTTCCTGCCCTGGATGGACTTCACTTCCTGTTTGATAAGGAAGCTGCCTCTGGGGCTGCTGGGATTCTTTAAAAGGTAGCAATTCGCTGCTGAGACGAACACCATTTGGTTAATTTGAGAAATTAAAAATTAAATAAACAAACGTGATGACTTACAAGGGCTAGGTAAGCTTTGCCTTGAAGCACTTGTACGCACTGCCAGCGGCTGCCTTGTTGAGCGCGACGCAAAGGGCCCCACTGGTGGAGAAATCCAGCTGGTGGCAAAACCTTGGAAAAATAATAAGATGATGATGACGACGATGACGCCTTTGTCACAAATACAGCCCCTCAACACTGGAGGCCAGAATTGCTCAGTAAAACTATGGACTTGGCGGGGGGAAAATCCCACCCGGCTGACCTCTTGTTTCTGTGCTTTAAAATATTGCTCTACCACAATTTGTAGAACAGATGTCACAGCAGCTGAAACAATAAAGTAATTACAATTAAAACATGATTTTTAAAAAAAAAACAAAATAGCAAAAACGAAAGTCCCTGAGCCAGGGCTGAAACTGACCAGAGACATTGACTAGCCTGGCAAGGAGGAAAGGGGGTGGGAGGGAGAGACAGGCAGGCAGGCACGCAAACAGGACTGAAACTGACCAGAGACATTGGCAAGGTTTGGCAAGAAGCTAGACATGGGGCTGAGGCTGAAACTGACCCGAGACATTGACCAGGCTTGTGAAGGAGGGCAGGAGAGGAGTGCCTGCGCACACATGCATGCACATGTGCATGCTCCCACAGACACAAAGAGAGAAAGAGAGAGACAGAGAGAGAATGGGGAAGGAGTGAGTGGCAAACCCCACAGACACAATTTACACAGACAGAGGCACTCACAAATGTCAAATCGATTTGCCATCCATGTAAATATAAAAAAAACCCTTTGGCAGAAGAGTACAATGCCTTCTTTCCAATCAAATTAACACGATTCCCTGTCAAAACTATCTGCACTTTAAAAAAACAAAACCAATTCAAAACATGCTCAACCTAATTCAAATACAGTGTGTGTCTGTGTCCCCCCCCCCCCCCACAAACACACACACCCTAGTGTAACCATGCTTGAAGAGAGGGAGAGCGAGAGAGGTCTTTTTCTCACCGAAAGCCATAGTAAGTGTCTGGGTCGGCCAGCTCGGGAAAGCGGTACTTCAGCTGGCTCTGCAGGGTGAGTTTCTCGTACCACATCTTGCTGTCGATGCGAACGTCCCAGTGTTTGTTGACCACAATGAAGTCGGGACTTTGGTACAAAATGGAAAGGTTGTCCAGGCTCACGGGCTCCATCGTGGCCGGCCCTTGAGAGAGAAAGAGAGAAAGACTCCATTAAAATTAAGTTCACAGCTGGGGGTGGACAGGCTCCACTTTTTTTGTGCAGAAACTTATTTTCAAAAGCACAACATTGTGAGCATCTCACCTCCAAGGTCTAGTTCCCACCTCCACTATTATTGACTTGATAAATATCAAAATGCTATTATTTATCATTAACAGAAAAACAAGCCTTCGGAGCTGTGCAGCTTTCTCCGTTAAATCTGCCTCTCTGCTCCCCTTCAAAAAACATAGAAATCTGTAAAACATCATTGGATGAAGTACTATGGCCAATTTACTCTTGCGTAAAGGAAATCTCATGAAGGCTGGGAAGCCAATGGTTATTCACCTGCAAGGTGCAAGTTGGAAACACACCTTATTTATGTTCCAGTATGTTCCAACATCATGCTTCTCTCGCAGATGACAGGTGAACATGTACCTTGAGAGCCAGTGTGGACAGTGTGTCAGACTGGGATGCAGGAGACCCGAGTTCGAATTCCCACCCAACCACAGAAACTCACTGGGGGTGTGTGGGAACATCTTGAACATCTCACATGTCTCAAAAAACCCCTTAGGGTTACCATCAAGGATGCAGCTTGAGGGCACACCATGACAACCATGCAGGTCTCATGCGTTTTCGTTCTGCCTCTCTGTGTGCATGTACTGTTCATATCACACACATAACTACGGTTCACTGCTTTCAAGTTTTCATCTGTATACCCGTTTATAAAGACTTGCAAACAGATGAATCGACCACTTGTAGTTTCCTAGCAGGCTGCAGGTCTTGGTTTCCAAGTATTCTTTTCGTCAAGCTTACCTTCTCCCCCACCAAGACTCCTCCTGTCTTAACCACCCTTCGGAAGAGAGACCTCTAAACAAAAAGGCAGGAAAGATATGCTTAAGGACTTCGGGTGATGAGTCCTGAAGTCTGGAAACGGAGGTGTTCTTTATTTTAAAAACACACACACCATGGAAGTGAAAAATACAGGCTGATGGAGCAGTCTGCATCCACAAAAGGAGCAGCCGGTCTTTTGTAAAGTTAATGGCTCTCAGTGGCTGCTTCAAACACTCTGAAATACAACAGGGATAGCTGGCCACCCTCTTCGGAGAGCTCCATTTCTCTCCCAGCTAAAGGGAGGATTGCAGCTGAGTCCAGCAGGAACAGAGAGAAGAAGCCTGGGGGAGGGGGGGTGATGGATGCTATAAGGGGACCCTGTTAATCAGGGCTTTGATCCTGCCACCCCTGTTTCCACGGCAACACAATAAGCGCCCTGGATCCCTTTGCATAATAAGACGATGGGGAGAACAGACGGAGCATCTGAGCGACCCTCTCCAGGTTTGCTGAAAAAAACTGTTTATTTTATTTAAAATATTTTTACTCCGCCTCTCTCCTTAAAAAGGGCTCCAGGCGGCTTGCATCCTGGGAAGAAAACCTTTAAAGCTGAAAACAATGAGCATACAAGGAGTATAAAAATCGCAACGCCCACGCCGCCTTCCCGGACGCGCGCAGGCGGGCACGCGTACACGTGTCCATGCATGCACGCATGCATGCATTCATTCATGCATGCACACCCCTCTCCTCACACACACACATACACCCCCCCCCCAGAGCCCCACCTTGCAAGGAACGGCGCCACCGACCTGCTGCGCAAGGCGCGCCCCCGCGCCGCCAAGCCAGCCTTTCCCCGGGCCCGAGCGCGCGTCGGGGGCGAGCGTCCAGCCACCCAGCCAATTTCCTCCGGGAGCGCGCATGAGACCTTCACCCGGAACTGGATTTCCCGCGCGCCTCCCTTTGCAAAGAAAGGCGGCGAGCAAGCGAGCGCGCACCGGGTTGGCTTTGCAAAAGTTTCCGCTGCTGGTGCAAAACAAACCAAACAAAAAAAAGGCTGGGCGTTTGCAAAGGAGGCCGGCCTCGTGGAGCTGGTTCCTCTGGTTTCTTTTTATTAGTATTATTGCTATTATTATTATTATTATTCCCTCCCCCCGCTCTTTCCAGGCCGTCCTACCTCGCCGGGGTGGCCGAGGATGGAAGAAGGAGGAGACCCCCCCGAGATGCGCGGGGTGGAAGATGACTTCGAGGACCAGTTTGCGGATGAGCTGGAGGCCCTGGCCGAGCTGGAAGGTGGGGAAGGCGTGGGGAGATCTTTGGGAAGCATGCAAGAGCCCGGGGGCTCTAGAAGGGTTGGTTGCTCAGGTCTTGCAGTGTTGGCTCGCAGGATGGAGCTTTCCTGGCCCGTGCGCGCCTCCCAGTCCATGCAGATTGCAGAAGAGCCGGTGTGGGGGCCGCAACGGGTTGGATCCAGACCTTGGTGGGAACGTTTCCTTGCAGCCTTTTTTTTTTCTGGGAAGGAGCTGAGCCTGAGTTGGCAAGCAGGGCTTTGCGGGATTTGAACACACGCCTTCAGATCTAAACCCAGCACCCACCTAACTGGGGTTTTACCCGGTCAAGACTGGTGCGAAACAGATGGATTTCTGGGCAGCTTAGAAAAGTAGCTCCGGGGGGGTGGGTGGGGTGGGGTGGGGATCACAAGACCCAGAATTCCCCACCAGGTATGGGGTGGGTGGGGTAACTGAGGGATGCTCAGCCACATGGGAGTTGTAGTCCCCCAGCGTGGCCTCAAATCCGGCCCTCCCAGTGGTGCATGACAGCGGTCGTGGTGGGAAGGGTTAGGGTTTGGTTTTCCTCAAACAGCCGGGAAGCGGGCATGTTTGCTAGGGCTCATTTCTTGCAGAGGGAGTGACTCGGGCGGCGCCAACCCAAAAAGTGTCCGGGTTCAGGAGCCGCAAGCGGACCTTTGAAGAGGCCCTCTGTGCCGGGGATTTGGTGAAGGGCCCCGGCGAGGTAGATGACCGGCCGGGAGTCAAAAAGGGTTCCCAAGACCAGACCCTCTCGGAGGACATCCCTGGGCGGTTTCGTGAGGAGCTGCGATGCCTTTCGTCCATCCCGAGGGTTCTGGAAGATCTTCCACCTCCACAGAGCCCGAGATCGGATCCTGCTTTTGTTCACAGTAAGCTTTGCAGGCTATGAGAGGAAATGACCGAGCCCTTCTTTCGGCCAAGCAGAGCTTCGAACCACAGCCTCTCACGCAGGGATGGAGGTGCTCCTTGTGGCCAACACACACACACACACACACTCCGAAGGAAATTCTGGACTGGTCCATATCCACAAGGGAAGGACAGGTCTTTTGTACAGTTGACGGCTCTTAATTGCCCATTCGAGACCAAACTAGCGTCGCCTACTTTTCACTGTGAACTGGGTTCCCTTGCACCCATGGGCAAACGGTCCCTTTCTCTCCTGTCTTCTTTAAAGATGGCAGCTGAGCTCAGAGGTCGGAAGGGATCCCAAAGGGGGCTGGTGGATGGGGTCATATTCCCCACCACCCAGAGGGTCCCAGGGGGCTCGACCCATCACTAAGTCCAGAGTCAGTGGGAGGCCTTGGGCCAGTCCCTTTCCCCTTGAGTCTGCCATGTGGAGGTAGCCCCGCTGACCCGCCTGACACCATTTCTATAGGATCACACAGCTGCCGAGTTGGACTGGGTTTACCAAGAGGTCATCTAGACCAACCCCCTGCCGTACCAAGGCAGCCACCGCTAGAGCATCCCCGAGAAATCCCGTTTGCCACTAGAATGGATTCCCGTATAAGAGGATGGCGTTCCCTTGGTGGGACATTTTCACCCAGAGATGGGAGGGTCATTCGTCGGCCTTACAACCCCTTGGATTTTTAAAAATGGCCCAAAACGGCCATTTCCAGGTCCAGCCAGGGGGGAAAATGTACCCCCTTCAAGCTCCCAAAGCAACCCATGGCGATTTAAGAGCGGTTTCTTGTTCCTTTCCTCCCTGGTTCTGACAGCACCAAAACCCAAGCGGCGCCGGCAGCTTGAAGCTGTCAAGAAGCTGGACTTCGGGGGGGAGAATGAGCCAGCTTTAGAAGACCCACAGCCGGATGGAATCACACCCCCTCTTTCTCCAAACACCCATTCTGGATCCCCAGAAGCACGGTGAGCTTTCGGATGGGGAAGACTGAGACGTTGCTGCGTTCGCCTGGCTGTCATCATCATGCCAGATGACAAAAAATCTCTGAGATGGTCACAGTATTTTCAGATGCTTAGAAGGAGGCAGTCTATCTAGCGGGAGTGGAAGGGAGGCTCAGGACCACGGGGTTTGACCCCGCTCCATGGGGATGCCGAGGCAAGGTTGCAGCATGGCCAAGGTGCTCACCCATGGGAAGGAGGTGGCGCAGCTTTTCCAGTTAGCCAGCACTCCACGGATCTCGGTGGCCTCGAAAAGGTTTGCCATAGAGGAGAACAGAAGGAAATTGAGGGGCTTGTCCTGAATCATAGAGCTGGAATTGAGTGAAACCATAGAATCCTAGAATCATGGAGTTGGAAGGGGCCTCTGAGGCCATCGAGTCCGACCCCCTGCTCAAGGCAAGGATCCAAATCAAAGACAGACAGTTGTCCAATCTTCTCTTGAACGCCTCCAGCGTTGGAGAACTCACAACCTCTCGAGGTCATGGGTTCCATTGTCGTACTGCTCTAACAGTTAGGAAGTTTTTCTTGATATTCAACTGAAATTTGTTTTCCTGTAACTTGAGCCCATGGTTGCACTCTGGGATGATCGAGAACAGGTCCTGCCCCTCCTCTGTAAGACTACCTTTCCAGTATTTGAAAAGTGCTATCATATCTCCACTCTGTCTTCTTTTCTCAAGGCTAAACATGCCCCAGTTCTTTGAGTCTTTCCTCCTAGGGCTTTGGTTTCCCGTTAGCCTCTGAATTTGCTCCAGTTTGTTGGCATCCTTCTTGAAGTGCGGTGTCCAGAACGGGACCCAGGACTCTAGAGGAGACCTAACTGGTGCCAAATACAGAGGGATGAGCATCAATGCGTTGGTAGCCTCTGGGCAAGTTGGTTTGCCTTGCCACATCAAAGCATGCTTTTCCAAAGTCAAGTCTTTTTTCCTCTCTGGTGCAGGTCCTCAGGACTTGAGAACCCAGATCACACAGGACCGAGCGACATGTTCCCGCTGCGTCGGACTCCCCCAGCAGAAAGGGAGGCGAAGAAGGTTCGGAAGCGCCCCGCCCATCCTGGAAGACTACATCAACGTGACCGCCACCACCGGCACCCGCGTCTTCATGGTCGTGAAGGAAGATGGGACATCGACAGAGGCAAGCTCAGTGGGGCCAGAAGGACGCACCCTTTGAAAGCGGTCTGTACTGTCCCCCGCTTCAGGACCGCACAGCCTCAGGGGACCTCTTCTCCGACTCATAAAGCTGGGACACAAAGGCCTGGATCTTAGCGTGTTTCTCCCGTCTGGTTTCTCTCCAGGTTTCTGACTCCACTGGGCGTCACTGGCAGAGACCTCTGCATCTCCTGGGTGTTCCTTTCGCCTACCTAAAGCAACAAGTGGCTGAAGAGGTATTCCCTTAATAATCTTAGAACAGCAGAGCTGGAAGGGACCCCATGGGATCATCCAGTCCAGCCCCTGTCAAGGAGGCACCAAGGGGGAATCGAACTCCCAACCTCTGGCTCCATCTAAACCACTGAGCTATCAAGTAGTTCTGTGTCCTCCACCATCCTCATTTTATGTCCTTCTTGACTTTGTTGTCTACCTGTTTCCTTTCCCTGCTTCTTGCTTCTCAGAGAACCTTTTGGGTTTGGATCCTGCCCTTTGTTCCCATCTTACTCCTGCGCTGAGAGATAAGAGCAAGGCTGAGTCGGAGGAAACGGGCAGGCCATAGGGCAAGGCTTTAGCCCCAGACCTGCCGGCTTGGTGGCCCAGGAGAGGCCCCGAGAGGTTGATTCGGGAGAGGTCCTTGCTAAGGGGGGGTTGCTTCAAGGTTAGGAGCCAGTGAACTTTGCTGCTCTCGTACCGTTTCTGTGGAGGTCCGAACAGCCAAGGGGGCAGAAGGCTAGAGAACGCAGGGAGATTATGCGGTTTAGAAAAACCTGAGGGGACTCCACAACCGTGGGGCAATATTCCTGCTTGGGGTTCTGTCTATTGCCCCAGGAGGTTGTGTATCCTTCCCTGGTGTGTGTGTGTGTGTTGGTGTTTGGCTTTATCTTCTCTTGGTTTTCCAGCGCCGGAAGCAGATCCTCGACTCTTCCCAGCGACTGACGGAGGTCCTGAACAGGTGGGGATGCTCGGAAGCTACTCTCCTCCGCCTAGCGATCAGCCTAAGCTTGCGTTTTTCTACGCGGATTGATGCTTTCTCTCGGGGATTTTGCTCAGCTGATCACATTGCTTTCCTTTGCTGGAACATGTTCACCCGGGATGCTCTGCTGCCCTCAGCCGCTCCTTTCCCCTGCCTGGGGTTAGCAAACCAGGGGAAAAGAGCCAAAGAAGACATGGAAATGTCTTTAATTTACAGATGTCCTAGACAGATCAGCCTTATCTCCGCAGAAGTTCAGTTGGGGTTCTTGGCAGGCATGGAGCGACACAGGTGGAGAGAGAGTGGTTGCAAACCCGTGGGTCACTCAACCCACATGTGTCCTAGATGGGTCTTGCTTTCTTCTTGAGTTTGAGCGGGTGGTGAGCAGGAACTTCACCTTCCTCCCTTCCTTGCAGTTGCCTCGAGGAGGAGGACCCTCGAACGGCGCTGCCTATGGAAGAAGAGGAAGGCAACGACGAAGCCAACGAGGACGCGTCGGCACCACAGTCCCTCTGGGTTGACCGGTTCGCTCCCCGGCGCTACGTGGAATTGCTGAGCGATGATGTAATTTAATTTATTCATTTGAAATATTTTTTTACCCCACCTTTCTGCCCAAAAGGACTCCGAGGTGGCTTACGCCGTTAAAAAGGCAATATTTAAAAGCTAAAAGCAGCAAGTAGATCCATATTTTTTTTTAAAGGAATTAAACAAGCATTCTATTAAAAACAGCAAACAATAGTAAAAACACATTTAGAAAGAACAGAGCCGTTTTCTGTGACTGCCACCCTGCGTGCACACCACAATTGCAAACGAATGGAAAATCCATAAGAGAAGCCTGGGTTCAATTCAGCATTTTTGACTTTTGGGATTGTAACGAATGTTCGAGCATCCGCTTGTGAAATTTGAAAAGCAAACTTCTCTTTCATGGGATATACTTCACAGGAGACCGTACGATCTTGTCTTCTAGCTTCTTCTTTCTCGCTCCCTCTTTTTCTTCTCCGACTCCACAGATCCATATTCTTTTTTTACTCCGACTTTTCTGTGCTGGCTCCTATAGACCTCTCCGCATTTTCTCCCTGCAACCCCACATCTTTCCATTAAGAAATGAAACTTGCCATAATTAAGTGGTAAGTCATTGTCAGCATTTTAGACACGATAGAAATAAAAATATATATCTTTATTCATCTCACCGTGTTGCCCAGTTTAAAATTATGCGCATGTGCGAACTGTGGGTTAAATTAAAAAATTAAAATTCGCTATCATTACTATTTTAATTTGTTTTTAATTTAAGCTATACTTTGCATACATGCATTATTACACGCGCCTAAGTGCTACATGGATTGGATTTCTCCATAGTCACAGAAAATCTGTCCTTGTTTTCCTTGATTATTCCTTTATCTTCCTACTTGGCTTCGAGGTCTATGACGTGACTCCCAGGTGGTCCAGCTAGAGTCTTGCCCTGGTGGGAACCTTATTAAATTAAATCCAGTTTATCTGCCACAACCCATTCATGGGAGAGAAGCACGTTCTTGAGCTGCGCGGACCACTTCATGTGATTCCTGTCCTGTGGAAGGGCCATTTTAAACATGTATATTCTTGCACCTAAAACTGAAATTTCCAACTATTTTCGGCCCCCTGCCCTCTTGGTGCCATTTGATGGAGCCATAGCTGTGCACCCGGAAGAGGTCCTTTTCCCCACCCTGCTTGATCATCCTCTCTTCTGCCTTTCAGTATACGAACCGTTGCCTCTTGAAGTGGCTCAAGTTATGGGATACAGTTGTGTTTGGGAAGGACAGGCCCTCCCAGAAAGTTAGACCCAACGCGGAGGCCCGCCCGGCTTTCAGGAACGCCAAAGAGCAGCCGAGCAAATGGAAAACCAAAGCGCAAATTACCGAGGAAGCCCTGGAGGCCGAGCTGGACCAGCACAACCGACCGAAGTACAAGGTGCAGAGAACTGGGCGGGATATCCAGGGGAAAGGCCAAGCCCGTCAAGGGGGGAATGTTAGTTGCAGAAAGGAGAACAGAACAAAATAGCTTATAATTGAACCGCCGGATTCTCCTTCCTGGGAAAGTTTGAAAGCTGCCTTCCAGGCTAGACTGACATCCTGTTTATTTATTTATTTCAAACATGTATATAGGGTAGGATCCCTGTATCCACGGGATCAGTA
Organism: Intellagama lesueurii; assembly: GCA_037013535.1. Lineage (NCBI taxonomy): Eukaryota > Metazoa > Chordata > Lepidosauria > Squamata > Agamidae > Intellagama > Intellagama lesueurii. The sequence goes on from JBAJHW010000012.1 coordinate 1,774,352, forward strand.
TCAGCTGATTCACTTATCCCCTGTTTGAAAATATTAAAAGAAAAATCCTAGAAATACATACTTCTAAAGGTGAAGTTAGAAGAAATAGCCATTAGAGGATGCCAGAGACCAAGCTAAGTACAGCGTTTGCTATTAAAATAGCGTTCCCTATCATCTGCGTTTTTCAGCATCCGCGGGGGGTGCTTGGAACTGATCCGCTGCTGATACAGGGCTCCTGCTGTACTGTCCAACTTAGTGACAACTCTGAGCCGTTGACAATGAAAAGGAAAATTAACCCACCTGGCCCAACGCCCCAAAAACAAGATCCCTTGACAACACTTAATAGAAACTGAACCAGAAATCAAACTTGGCTAAAACCTCTACGATGGTGGAACCAGGCAACGCCTAAGCCTGATTAACTAGGTTTTGGCATTCCTATGAGACACATACGCACACCCCTTTGTCTGCAGGTTGCGCTTCTGTGTGGGCCCCCTGGCCTGGGGAAGACCACCCTGGCTCACGTCATTGCAAGGCATGCTGGGTATAACGTGGTGGAAATGAATGCCAGGTGAGCTCCCCCCCCCCCCCCCGGCTTGGTTCCATTTCTCTTGCCCTCCTGGCAACGTCAGACCAGCCCCCAGAAGGCTAGGAGCACCTTTGCACCTCAGGGGACAAGGCGCAAAGGGGTTGGCGTGGGAAGAGGGAGGTAGGGAAACCGGGCCCTTGCTCTCATCGGTGTGGAACAGCTTGGCAAAGTCAGCCCAAACCACCTCGGAGGGGTGGCGTAATTATTCGTTTCTGCAGCACCACCCTCTCTGGGTGTAAAACCTTCAAGCAAAAAAAAAAAAAGAGGGACGGAGACCTAATGAGAGAAAAGCGTTATGGAATCTGTAGCTGAGTTCTTAATTTGCAATAAAACCAGAGCAAATAAGATTGGACAAACTCAAAGATTGCAAATTACTCTTCTTCTTTTTCTTCTTCTTCTTGCTGAAAAATAGCAAGCACAGTAAATCAAAATTATAAAAACATTGACTGGTATTATGTGACAGATACCAGCGATAGCCAAAACCCTAAGTATCTCTTAAATATCAACGCAGTATAATCATTATAATACTGTGCGAACCCTAATACACTGATAATGAACGGATGCTTAGTTTTTTGGTTAAAACTTGCATCTGTTTTAGAGTGCCAGTCAAAGACTCTGTTTTGAATTGAAGAAGAAGCAGAAGCGGACGACGGTGGCCTTTAAAGGCGGTCCTATTTATTGTGGCAGCAGTTTTTGGGAAGGGCCTTTCCTCTTGAGGTCTGGGCGGTTCTCCTACCAAGGGGGAAAGCGATCATTCAGGGGTCTGGGGTCTCCCGCCCCCGAGCCCACCTGCTCTCCGCCACTTCCTTATGGGGGAGACTTGTCTTTCAGCGATGACCGTAGCCTGGAGGTCTTCAAGATGCGGATTGAAGCGGCCACTCAGATGAAGTCCGTGCTGGGAGCCAGCGAGAAGCCCAACTGCTTGGTCATCGATGAGATTGATGGCGCCCCAACGGTAGGAGCGCCTCAACGTTGGCCACGTAGCGCCCTTCTCCTCCTTTCGCTTACTTTCCCCCTTACAGAACACCCTCCATAAATGGATTGGTGCCTTCGGAGAGCCAACGTGGTGCAGCGGAGAGAGTGGTAGCCTGGGACTCAGGAGACCTGGGTTCGAATCCCCTCTCAGCCATAGAAACTCTTGGGGGATGGATTGGCGCTGGCAAAACCCCTCTTTAATCCTGTCGCTCAGTTACGCTGGCCTAAATACAGTGATGTAAAGGGCAGCAGCCGTATGCTGCTAGTTAATAACATCCTGCTGGTATCGCTGATTACAAACCAGCCCACACAACAGGCAAACGCTGAGGGAAACGACAAGTGGCAATTGATCGCTGTGTTTTAGGTGATTACGCTTACAGCGGCGTCACTAACGAACTGGACGGCAGCCTTTCTGTTATATCATTGATATATGCCATCAAGTCAGAACCGACTCGCAGTGACCCTAATAGGGCCTTTGAGGCGAGTGAGATATTTAAAGAGTGGTTTTACCAGTTTCACAACCCCAGCGAGCTTCCGTGGCTGAGCAGGGATTCGAACCGAAGTCTCCCGAGTCCTAGTCCATCACTCTTTCCACTACACCCCCCTCGGGTATCATTATATTAGAGTGAATATACCTGGCTTTGCCTGTTTTTTTAAAAAAAGCCTGCCTCCCTATGTTTTGTTTGTTTTTCTGAGTATCTCTCGGCCCTAATTGAGATCAGGGTTTTGCTGCCCTTCAATGGGAAACGTTTGGGCAGAATAGAGATTTCTTCCTGTATATATAATATTAAAGTTTTGGGGGTGTCCCCCTAAAATTGCCAGTCTTACCGATTCCAATTTGAGGGGGAAAATGGCTTTTTAAAGACGAGGCAGAGTTAGTTGCAAAACGGGGTGGCCCCTCAGCCAGCGAGTGGCCCCAGAGGAGAGAGGACGATGGTTTCTCCGTCTTGCTCGTGAGGTGCAACCTGGTTAGAGAGAAAAAGCCCGCCCGGGACCAGATCCAGCAGGACTCTTCTGAGGTTTTTCCTCCGCAGCAGTTTCATGCTGCGCTCATGGATCCCTTTTCTGGTGTCCCGCTCCTTCAGGCGTCGATCAACGTGCTTTTGAGCATCATCAACCGCAAGGCTGCGGAGGCTGAACCGGAGGGGAACACAAGCCGGGCCAAGAGGAGGAAGGAAGGGGGCCTCCTCCTTCGACCCATCGTCTGCATTTGCAACGACCAGTAAGAGGGTCCGGCCGGAGGTGCTCGGCGTTCCTTGTTTGGACGGCCGGGTTTTACTCCCAAAGCGTGACTTTCTCCCCCCAAAAAGGACATTCATGCGGGTGGTGGTGTCTTGATAGGAAAGGAAGACTCGGAGACTTACTTTCGATCTCGGAAATGGCTCCAGCCAAAGAGGAATCTAAGCTTTGGTTAGGACTTGGAGCTACTTCCGTCTGGACTTCTGTGATGTGTCGTTGTTGATGTTTTCTAGGTATGTCCCTGCTATGCGGCTCTTGAAACAACAGGCTTTCCTTCTCAGTTTCCCCACTACCGCTCAATCCAGGCTGGTCCAGAGACTGCAGGAGGTAGGCACAGCCCCCAAACATGGATTCTTTTGCTCCCCGGTAGCCGTTTTTCTGAGGCTGTCCCACTTTGGAGAAGGCAGGGCTCTCTGGAAAAGGCTGTGGAAAGGGGAAGTCAGCAGGAAAAGAGGAAGGCCAAAGACGAGGTGGATTGACTCCCTCAAGGAAGCCACAAGCTTGAGTCTACGAGAGCTGAGTAGAACTGTTCAGGGCAGGATGCTTTGGAGAGCACTTATTCATAGTGTTGCCATAAGTTGCAAGCAACTTCCTGGCACAGAATAACAAGGCCTTGACATTTTTATTTTTATTTTTATTTTTTGCTACCTTGTTTGCGTTTATCTGGGCCCCTGGGAGGTTCACTTCCGTCCCCGCCCCCCCCCCCCGCCCCTTTAAGTGAATACAAAGCTGGTCCAGTTTAATTTTAGCCTGGTCACTTAATTGGGATTTTCTCACTGCCGTCTGTGTCTCACACACACGGTGTCTCTCACACACTGTGATGTTGTAGCTTAGTTAACAAGGTTCATGATTTCCCCGCAAGCGCTGGTGTAGACCAGCACGTGTATCCTCACTGTGCCTCCTGGGTGAGGGGCCGAGCCAAGATCGCCCAGAAGGAGAGCCAGCGTGTCGGATGGGTTCGTGTGCCCTGCCGTCTGTGTGACCGTGGGCAAGCTGCACGGCGGTCCCAGAGCTCTCCCAGAAGGAGGGATTGAGAAACCACCTCTGGGGACTTCAGACCTAGAAAGCCCTGATGTTAAATGATCACTGTGGCTGCAGCAGCAGTGGCACAGTGGTTAAACTGCAGTGCTGCAGCCAAAACTCTGCTCATGGTTCAATCCCAGGTAGCTGGCTCGAGGTTCACTCCGCCTTCCATCCTTCCGAGGTTGCTAAATTGAGTCTCCAGCTTGCTGGGGTCGTGGTGGCAATGTGTGGCTTGCATAATTAAATTGTAAACCACCTTTAAGTGCTATGGGGCAGAATATAAGCAGCACATTTTGCTTTAATATAGAAGACTTGTATGTTTCAGATTACCATCCGGCACGGCATGAAAACCGACACGGGGGCCCTCATGGCCTTGTGCGAAAAAACCGAAAACGACATTCGCTCTTGTATTAACACCCTGCAGGTACGTCATCACATCTGTGGTCTTCACTCCCCCTCCCCCTTATGGGTTAATGCTGCCCCGATGTTGCCCTGTTTCATTGAATGGTGCTTGGGGGCCTTCCTCCTGGCTTACGGCCTCAAAGCATGTTGCAGTAGTTGAGCAGGGACTGATTTCCTTTATTCTAGAGGGATGCACTGAAACATCAGGGGATGATGGAGAGGTGAACTGGCAAGGAGCAGGGAGACAGGGCCACAGAGGTAAAAACGGGGTTCAGGGAAAGCATGGTGCAGACGCAGAGTTCCACCGTGAGAGTGGCCGTGAGTTGAGGAACAAAAGCACCGGGGGGGGGGGTATTTTATTTGTTATTTATTAAAATATTTTTACCCCACCTTTCTACTTAAAAGGACCCAAGGGAGCTTCCATTTTTAAAAGGACAATATTTAAAAGCTAAGGACCATAGGTATACCAGTATTAAAAGGGAATTAAACAAGCATTGTATTAAAAACAGTAATTAAAATCAGTACTAAAAACACATTTCAAAGCAACAGAGCACAAAACCCCTCTCAGACTGCCAGTCACTCAGGAAAAGCCTGCCTGAAGAGAAAGGTCTTTGCCTGCTTGCGGAAGGGCAGCCAAGATGGGGCCGGTCTGGCCTCCAGTGGCAGGGAGTTCCAGAGTCTGGGAGCAGCCACAGAGAAGACCCTGTTATGTGTTCCCATCAGACACACCTTTGAAGGTGGCGGGACAGAGAAAAACGCCTCCCCTGATGATCTTAACACCCGAGCAAGCTCCTAGTGGGTGAGGCAGTCTTTGAGCTCGCTTGCACCCAAGCCGTTTAAGGCTTTATAGGTTAAAACCAGCAGGGATGAATCCCACTGTGGCTAAGTTCGGGGAATCAGCATGATTTTTCTCCATCTTTGCATAAATCTCAATTTTTTTCCCTTTTGTGCATAATCGGTTCTCCTTTCACTAGTCCTGAGGAGGAGAAAGGAACAGTGTGGCGCAGCGTAGTTGCGACAAAACGGAAAGTATTTCTGCACAGTTGTGTTAGTTCAGAGGTTCCCCGACTTCAGGTCCCATATGTTCCTGGGTTAACAGTTCTCAGAAGCCCCGAGGGAACTACTCCGTGCACGTCACTTCTCCCCTTTTGGCCAGGGGGTTTGTCACGTGGCCAGTCATGCAACCGACACCTTAGCAAAGCAAGGAAAAGACTTGTGCATCCATCCATTAATTCAACTTACATACCGCCACTGTAATGCAATGCACCTCTCGGTGGTTCACAACAAAGCATACGAACAGAAGAATAAATTCAGTTCCTCAAAAAGCTTCCAGTTTATGAATGTGGGATATTGTGCTTCTGTACCCACAATCCAAAAAGCCAGGATATGGCTCCATATTGCTGCACAATATTGTGCCCGTGTTGCCAGCAAGAGAAAGGATGCCAAGCTTTACATAGCAAAAGGCAGCCTGAATGTTGACAACACCCATGGCAGCCGTCTAGATGGTCTGCGGGATTTATTTATTTATTTATTAGACTTCTACCCCACCCATCTAGACCAAAGGATACCCTCTTGTGCTCACTAAGTGACACCATGCAAGGGGAAAATCCCAGAAGCTGACTCCTTTGTTTCATCCGTTAACCACTTTGCACCCAAACATACATCAACCATCAGGGCTGTTTTTCAACAAGTATGAATGAGGTCCAGTTTCATAGTTATAATTTTGACTTTGAGGCACCCCTGTTTTTTTCAGTTGGCTTGCACAAAGTTGAATGCTTCTGACACACAACAGCTATGGCTGGACCCGTGTGCAGCAATAATACAAAACAACATATCCATCAACTATCCATCAGTCAATAAAACCACTGACTAGCTAACCTATCTTTAGATAAACCATTTAAAATGATGTTGGCCATTGCAATTACTATGGGAGGCACCGTTTTTCCCCCCAACAGGATTCTGGCTTTGGGGTACGCACGCACGCACGCACACAGAACCCTGGATAAGGAATCCGAGTGACTAGGTGGGGTCCCATTGCCTTCTGTCTTTTTATCGTCTCCGAGACGCCACATTGCTCCAGATCTCCTTTTGCTGTCGTTCTAGTTCCTGTACAGCCGTGGCAAGAAAGACGTCACGGTGAGGACCGTGCAGGCGGCACAGGTGGGCCTGAAGGATCAAAACAAAGGGCTGTTCTCCATTTGGCAGGAGATCTTCCAGCTCCCCAAAACACACAGGTATGAACAGGGAGCTTTCTGTGTCCCCAGAAGAGCTTAAGAATCCAAACTTTCCATGATAAGGTCCCAGAGGTCTTGGCTAGAGATGGGCGCGAACCTCGGTTTGGAGGTTCGTGCCGGTTCGTACGCGTGGCACCACAGGTGCTGGGTGTTCCCGTCCCCTGCCTCCCCAGCTGGATCCCCCACTCGTCAGACGGCGCACGTGCCTCTCGTTCTCCTCTTGTTTGCCCAGTCTCCGTCAGGAGCCGGAGCTCCCCTGGCCCACCTCCTTGGCGGTTCGCCCACTCAGATCAGGAGGCAGGACCAGCAAACCCATGTTCCTGCCGGGGACTGCCCGAACAGCCGAAGAGGAGGAGGAGAGGCACGCGCACCAACTGGCGAGTGGGTCGTTGGCCACAGTGGTGGGAGAACGGAACGTGTGGCCCCTGTGGTGCGTACGAACTGGCACAAACCTCCGAACTGAGGTTCGTGCCATCTTTAGTCTTGACTCTGGAGACCTCTGACCAAAGGTGGTGCCGTCTCCCAACCTGCCAGCTGTAGAACCAGCGCCCGGCGGGAGGGGAACTAGATCATAGGGTACATGGTGGAAGGAAGAAATATTGGTTGGGAAAAAAATCTGGAAATGGAGGACTGTTCGCTCTGACCGATACAAGGGGCCTCCCTTCTTTTCATCTCTTGGACTCTTTCTGCCCCCTCACCGTCTTGCTTTCTTTCCCTTTCTCAAGGCAGAGAATCGGGATGGATCCTGCGATTACAACCCACCTCCTTTCAGGGGAGGGTGGCAACCCGTTTGGGGCGGCCACAGGGAGAGCAGCCGTCAACGCAGCTGCCCAGAGGTTCCACCACATCCTGCACCTCTGTGCCTCTTCTGGAGAACACGAGAAGCTCACTCAGGTGCTCGGGCGGATTTGGGAAAAGTTGAAAGGGAGTTGAGCTCCTCAGATTGGAAGGGGTGAGGTGGACCGTCATCTTCCCACGGCCTTATCTCACTCCCCGTCTTCTGGCTCTGGTTTCTTGCTAATGCCCCAGCTAGCAACTTCTGTTCTTCCCCTTCTGTCATTCAAAGGTTTCTTTTTTCCAGTACGACGGTGCCCATTCACCCATACGACCCCCTTGTCCCTGGAATGCCACCTTCCCTAGAATACCTCCCTAACTGATCTCTCTCTTCCTTCGTAGCCCTCCTCAAAAGTCCCCTTATCGGGAGAAAGGTGGCCTATAAATGAAACAAACAAATAAATAAGTCACATTTTCTTTGTTTTTCCTCCCCTTGGTTATTGCCTTCTTCTCCTTCCTCTTCCGATTGAAACATAGTCCCTTTGGCTCTATCTCGTCTTCCGCACTGTTGACCTTAGATTGTAAGCCTTCTGGAGCTAAAAACCCTGCCTGCCTGTTGGATTTGAACTCTATGAAGCATTTTCGGGAACAGCCCTGGATAAATAGCAAATCCTTGTAGCAGTAGGAGAGCCAATGTGGTAAAGTCATACTCAGAAGACCTGCGTTCAAATCCTGCCTGACCATGGAAACATCTCCCATACCTTGAAAATGCCCATTAGGGTCAGCACCGTGAGCCGGAAACAACTTGACCCCACCAAACAAGATTTTTCCTCTTGGAAAACTTGCTTTCCCTTTTTTGTTTTGTTTTTGCAGGGTTTGTACGACAATTTCCTCCACATGAAGATCAAGGAGTCTCACTTCGACTCCGTCTGCCTGGCCCTGGAGTGGCTTGGCTTCTCTGACCTGCTGAACGGGGTCGTGATGCACGGGCAGAACTTCCAGCTCATGCGATATTTGCCTTTCCTCCCAGTCTCTTTCCACTTCCTCTTTGCTGCTGCGAATGTTCCCAGACTCGCCTATCCCAACAGCCAGCATGAGGTGTGTTTCCAGCCTTGATCCTTGATCTATGACTAATTCCCAAAGCTCCTACGCTTGTTAGTTTCTCCATAACTCCGTGATGGGGCACCTCCTTGGCCTGCAGAGGTTAAGTCCTGCCCCATCTGAAGTCCAAGGGAGCTACTGCGGGTGAAAGGACACAGCGTTGGGTGGAACGGGCAAATCGTTTGACCTAGGTTTACGCAATTCTCGGCACAGGGTCTGCGAGCCAACCCGACCTTTCCCACACCTCTCAGAAGTTGCGCTGTCTGTGAACATTCTGTAGCACAGCGATGGCGATCAAGACCAGATGACTCATGGGCTCGGTCTGCTTTGCTTTTCCCCCCCAGGCCCTGGTGAAACTGACCAAGATGCAGAACCTGGTGGCTTCCATGATTCTGGGGATCACGCCCGTCTCCCGCAGCCGCACCGGGCCCCAGTCTCTTGTCCTGGAGACCCTCTGCCTCCTTTTAGAGATCCTCTCGCCCAAACTGAGACCGGTAAGGAGCTTCTCCTCCTTGGGAAAGCGTGCCTTGTAGAGTCACCACTTTCTGCATGCGAGCACCTCTAGGTCGGGAATAACAGGGTGAGGCTTCCTTGCCTCCCTAAAGGATAAAGAGGCCTATTCTTTTCAAAAGAAATTCTGCCCCTCGCAGTTTTCTGCCTCTGAACCCTCCTTTTCCTTGCCTTCGTTCTGATGGTACTACATCCAGGCTGCCAAAACCCCCTTGCTCCGCAGGGTTTTCTGACCCCCGCCTGCCCCCCAAGCAGAGCAGAAGGGGTGGGGTGGGGGGACACGGGAATCACTCCTTCCGATGCACGCAGCAGAATGCCAAGGAAGGGCAGCACTGCCTCACAAGACGGCGGCTGGAAACGCGCTGGCCGAGCGGATCCCTCAGGGACAGGTCCTGGTGCTCCACCTTTGTGGCTAGCCGGCAGCGTCGGCGGGGTCCCGGCGTTTACCAGGCCTGCCGTTTCCTACGACCTGCGGAGCGAAGGGTGGCCAAGCTTGGAACGGCATTTCGAGGGCCGATCAGGGCCCAAAGCGAAAGGGCGGGTCCCCAAATGCCAGGATACTAGAGCTAACGCCCTCGTGGCGCCGAGCACTGCACCGGGAGAGGGTTGTTTAGAAGGGAGCGGAGCCTGCTCAGAAGTTAAGAAACCACCCAATGGTGATGTCATGGAAACCTGGGCATTGGAGAACCCCCTGGGATCTGGATGGGTCCCTGAGGGGCCTGGATCGGGCCCTACGGACTGAGGCTCCCCACTGCTTTGCAGCCCACCAGGAACCTTGCATGATGAAGCTGGTCTCGTTTGACCTGATGCCTGAGAAATGACACCGGGAAGGAGGAAGTTGTAGGCAGGGAGGCTCCGGGACAAAGTCAAGGGGGGGGGGGAATGAGAACCATGGGCTGAGGAGGCGGGCGGATGCAGACCAGGTTTCAAGAGGCTCCACGTGCTTGTCCTGAGCTGGCACCGTTGGCTTCATTAAACCAGCTCGCCTTCGTGGGTTGCCAGGACATGCCTTGAGGTCTAGCCGCATAAATGGACGAGGAAAACCCTCGTCTGCTATCTCTGTTCCAGGTGAACACCCAGCTGTACAGCCAGACCGAGAAGCGGCAGCTGGCGGAGCTGATCGGCACCATGCTGGCGTACAATCTCACCTACCACCAAGAGCGAACCCCCGACGGGCAGTACATCTACACGCTGGACCCGTGAGTGGCACCTTCTTTCATGCTTTCTCTCCTGCCGTGGGTGGAAGGTTTTTAACAACCCCAGGAGATGGTTTCACAGGCTTTGCAACCCAATGTTTGAAACATCCTTGTTGAGAAACATGGCGTTTGGCGTGAATGCAAAGGTGGGTGTGTTTCCCTTCCACTGTCTGGCCTGTAAAACGGGAGCGCTGAAGAGCGAGCCAGGCGTTTGCTCAGCTTTGTGGCTGGAGGTGGTGTTAGGTTGGGGTCCCGGAAACATGTATTTTAGGTTCTGTTCTGCCAGGTTGCTTCCAAATTATGGTGAATTTAGTTGGGTTCTCAAGGTATGTGAGATGTTGAAGGGGTGGTTTTCGCCCTTCCACACCCCCAGTGAGATTCTTTGGCTGAACAGGATTTGAACCCAGGCCTCCTGAATTCCTAGTCTGCCCTTCTACCCACTGCACCCCATTGGCTTTCATGCATTTTATATTGAGATGCCAGTGCTTGGTTCAAGAGCTGCATTGGATCATCATTGCTTCAATGATTGTCAAAAAGATGTTTTGACTTTTCAAGGCGGTGGATTATTTACCCCTGGTCTTGCTGTTGTGCCTCCTTGTCTCAAATCCTCCCGGGTGGGAAATAAAATGTGTATTTGCCTCCATGCCTGGCCCTCCCATAACAGCTACTTGGAAATGCTTTGACCCATCAGAGCGGCCTGTGTTCGGCTACGTAGCCCTGGGTTAATTCACAAAAAAGTCTCATCCTAGTACTTAGAGGCTGGTCCTGAAGAGGCTTCTTGGGGTGGCTTTCTGAGCCGGACCCTCCTTTCCTCTCTCGTGTCTTTGAAGAGATGAGTTTAACTCCATAATCGGACAGGGAACTATAAAGGTTCTACACTCAGACAACCCTAAAAACTAACTGCTGAATCCTACCGCCTAAGATAAGTCAGAACAGCTTTTCATAATTCACTCCAGTTTTGCCGACTGAAGAAGGTCCACCCATAGGAAGATGTTTGTTGCTTCTGCCACTCCTGGCAATCATCCTCCCCAATCCTCCACCATGGCCTTTTAGGCTTCACCGGGGCCCATTCCCTCTGCTTTCTCTCATGCCTTTGCCATCATGAGGACTAGAAACATTTAAAACGACCATTGAGATTCCAGGAAGGCGAATTCTGTGCCCTGAAACCTATATTCCCTTCTTTTCTTCGCACAAAGCGTTGAGCGTTGCTGTATATTCTATTTTATGATCGGCCGTGCAAGGACTGGGCTTTGGAGCCGAAATCTCATTACTGTTTCTAAAAGATTAGCGGGTTTTGTAGAAATTGCCGAGATGCCGCATTTAATCGCCTTCTGCTTTTTTTTCTTTTCTTTTTTTTTTTTACCTTGAGTGCCTCTGAAACTGGCACACATGCACCCCTCCAAAAATGAAAATCTTGAGCATTTCCGTCTCCATTTGAATGTCCTGGTTGGAAAGAATTTTCCACAAGAGACGTAGGTGGTCTTGTCAAAAAAACCAGTGAGCAACTGGCCAGAGAGTCGGTTGGCCCCTGCCCGGCCTCTTGTGAGATTAAAGAATCATGATAGCAGACAAACCCAAGAGTTCGGCTAAGCTGTCTTATCTCTTGGCCGAAATATCTGGAAAGGCACCGTGACAGAATTTCGGTTTGGTTTTTCCCCCCACCCCTTCTTTTTTGGTCTTTCAGAGTGACAAATGTCCTCTTCTCAGCATCTCGCCTTTAGACCACGTCCCTTCTGGTTTCCCTCCCCCTCCCCCCATGATCTGTGCCCTATAACGTCCCCCCACTTGCTTAATCGGGTTTGATCCTCTTTGACTTCTCAATATGTTTTGCTTCTTTCTGCGGATACAGGCACGCACAGGAATATATGTGGCTTTATTTATACTTCTCATTGAACTCGTCGGCAGAGGAAGGAGGAATATGGGCCTTACTTTATCCGTTCCCCCTTCCTTTTACACCCTGTTAGAAAACTGGGAGGGTTTTCTGTTGTCCACCATTCCTACCCTAAGTGATCAACCAAGTACAGTCATATTGTGTATAGCGCTGGTGTGCTACAGCGCATGTGCTTGGATGTCCATTTTGTGGTGCTTCTTGTGGACTCGGTCTGCCTCGCGGAGGTAAACCTGGAGATCAGGGGGACCAGCCGACCAGCTTTATGCTAGAGGTAGACCCCCAGGCTCCAGAACATCTGGGATAATGTTAAAATAATCTTGGTTAGCACTCTGTTTTCATAGAGTGCATCCAGAGAACCAAGTGGGGTTTTGGAGTACTCTAAACGTTTGCCGGTTCGCTTCCTCGCATCTCCAAGCTGGACGTAAGGATGCAAGGAAGCTGGTGGTGGTCCGTGTGCGGACAGGACGGGACCGTGTGGCAACTGCCTGAATCCAAAGCAGGCTCTTCCTTCCCTTAGGTCTGCCACGGCCCAACACTGAGCTGAAATCTGAGAGCTTGTCAAGGGAGAGCCCGTGGGCCTGATTTTCTTTCTGAGGTATTCTCAAGCGGGTTCAAGGGTTAAAGGTTAGGACAGGGAGTGGGGGTGAAATACGGTAAGATATGTCACCCTTCGAGGGTGAAACCAGACAATGCATTACAATTTATCCCATTTTCTGTAGAGGTGCTCCTCTTACTGGTGTCACGTGGTTTTCCTCACCTCCATATCTTGCCTTTAGCATGCTTTATTTTGTGGCTGATTACTGGAAAGCAAACGCAGGCGTTGTACTCCAGATACCCTGTTTCCCTGAAAATAAGCCCTAGTATGATTTTTCAGGATGCTCGTAATAAAAGACCTACCCTAAAAATAAGCCCTAGTTAAGTGAAAGCCCGTCCTCCACCACTGTGCAGTAACCAGAAGATGACTTGACTGTATTTGAATAAAGGTAGATTGTTGTACATGAAAAAACATAAAACATCCCCTGAAAATAAGCCCTACTGCTTTTTTTGGAACAAAAATTAATATAAGACCCTGTCTTATTTTCGGGGAAACACGGTAACTTAACGTTTCCCAGCTCTGTTCCAAAACTAGCTTTTGATATTCAAAGTCCTTTTCTTTTCTGGTTCATAAGTCCTTGAACTCACGTCTGGGTCCAACTTCACTCCCTGACCTCAACCTGAAGCTGCTTTTCTTTTTATTATTTTTTTTTTAAAGCAGCTCTCCATTCTACAAAACCATGCCCAAGGTTAATACTGCCGGAAATGTTCTTTCACTCCAAATCCCTTACATTCATTCAAAGGGCTTAGCAGTCTGCTCGTGCGTGCGCGGGGGGGGGGGGGTGTTGTGTGTGGCTTTCCCCCAACCACCACCCTCCCTCTCCATCCATTCTCTCAGCTTAGTGCCCCCCGTCTGGATCTCCGTCTGCGAATGCCGCGCTGCCTCTTTCCAGGAAAAGAGATCAAGATTTCAGGTGTTGCCTGCTTTTCCCGGCGTCTCCCATCCCCCCGGAGGTGTGGATTTTTGGAAGGACATCCGCTTCTCAGCCTTCCGCCACCACCGACCAGAGTGCCCAACGGCTGGCTAAGACCGCCGGCCTTAGAGGAGGCAAAGCAGCTGCTTGGGGGCTTTGGATGGAGAAGTGTGAAGGACCCAAAGATGCGCCCGGCTCTCCCTTCTGCGGCCGGCAGCTAGAACATGCCATTCCCCCTCCTGCCCCAATGTTTCAAGCTCGGTGCCAGGAGACGTTGTTCGTTACCGACTGGGGGGTGCCCTTGGTCATTGCCTTGCTCCTCCTGGGGTTGATCTACCTCTTCATTTACCTGCCAGCCAGTCTCCAGCAATCCTCCACGGAGGAGGTGGTGCGGAATATGACTGACAGATACGGGTACAGTGGTGTCGGCTTCATCAAACAGTGAGTGTTTCCCCGGGGGTGTCCGGAGAGGGCCAAAGTTGGCCGGCAGCCTTCCTGCAGGTTTGCATCCCGACGCGTTCGAGGCCATGTCAGGGCAGGTGCGGAGGGGACCACCGGCTCCCCAAGCGCCTCCTTCATTTCAGAGAGGAAAACATTCCAGAGAGAGCACTTTGTGCAACTTTTGCCTGGAGGGAATGCATGTTGGGTGCCATGCCGAAGGAGCCCCCCTCCCCGGTGGCTTTTTCCGTCTGGATCATCTGGACTCCCCCAGGCCATGTCTCTCTGGATGTGGCCTCCTCAGCTGTCCGAGGCTCGCTCATGAGGCGACGTGGAGTCGGTTTACACCCGCCAAATGGGGAAAGGGGACCCAGTGGCTGGTCTGGTGAAGGAGGAACTCAGAGCGTGGCGCTCTTGGAGGGAACGGCAGCTGGTTTTGCTGGGAGTCCCTGCAGACTCTGAAGATTGGCTGGGGGGAGAACGTCGGCTCTCTCTAGCTCTGGGAAGCCCAGGGCCAACATCGAAAAGACTCCGGAAGATTCCTTTTGCTCAAGTTCTCGGCATTTCCTTTCCATTGAGGGAATAAACAACCCCTTTCCAGACCTTCCTCAACACATGGATGGGGACAAGCTGTAAAGTTGTATAATTTTACCTGGAGCTAGAAGCATTTTGCTGTATCAAGTTTGTCTCCATCATTTTGTCACTTCCATTCTTGCTTCGTTTTGTCTCGAGAGCCGGTGTGGTGTAGCGGAGAGAGGGTCGGGCTAGGACTCGGGGGACCCGGGTTCAAATCCCTGCAGCCAGAAATTCACTGGGAAGTGATGATGGGAAACCACTCACATGCCTCGGAAACCCTATTAAAGGGTCTCCAGAAGTTGGGGAACCATTTAGCGGCATGTAACGATGCTTGTTAACAGCATAACTGTGACTTAACAGTTTGGTTTTGCATGGGTCCGCCCGTTGGGGCAAACTTTCCCAAATAATTCCAATCGCAGAGAAGACCTCCTTTTCTTCAAAGGATTCCTCGTTCTCTGATTCTGCACCAGTGGTTGACCTGAATGAGTCTTCTCCTTCCCAAGAGACGGGTTCAGACTGCTGACTCATCAGAGACACTCCGGGCAGACTCCTCCGAGAGCAGGTTGTCCTGCTGGGTGCGAAACGCACATGTGACGCCCAAGACACAAAATTCCTCATGTCCAGAGGAGGTGGATTTGGAAAGGCAGACAAGCTCATCCTTTCTCCAGATGGTCTCACGGGCTCCTTTTAATCATTTGGATTGATGCACACGTCCTAGCAAACTAGACTTGCCGATCGCAGGATCATAGCACGGCTGTTTCAAGAGAAAATTGGACCGCTCTCTGTCCGATCTGCTTGGGTTTGGCTTCCTGCCTTGAGCAGGGGGTCGGACTCAATGGCCTTAGAGGCCCCTTCCCACTCCACCATTCTAGGATTCTGTGTTTCTTCTGCTCACGGCCACTATCTCTGGGGTCTTGCTTCCATGCAGTGCCTCCTTGTCTCTCTTCCCAACACCGCTGGCAAGCTGGGGAAGGGGGGGGGGGGGAAGAGCTGGTTAGGCCTGTTTAGATGTCCATTGGGTATGAAACGGGGAGAAGCAGAGCAGAAAAAAACAAGATCGTCTTAATACAGGGCACTCCATCTTTTGTCTGTGTAGCAGTAGTAGATTGTTTTAAAGAGTTCTGGCTGTTTCATGTGAATTAGGATGTTTAAAAAAAACCCTAGACTTCCTTGTTTTCTTTTTCTCTCTTTTTTAATGAAACAACTATTCCCGAGGCAAGTGTTTGTCCTTCATGTAAGCAGGAACAACTGTGTCTTTGCAAAAGCCACTACCTTTTGTCTTAGGAATTGTGTGTGTGCTGTCTTGAGCAAAGTTAGCTGCTCCCAAGTCCCAAGTAAACGGCTCGGATTAAGCTGTCGGATGTGCTGGCCTTTGCAGAATATTCACTGTCATGATCCCTGGAGGAAATTGTGGATGAGCCTGTTTTATTTTCACCATTCATGTGGGTCTAGAAGTTGCACCCGAAGGTCCTTCTTTCTTGCTAGTGATTCTGTCTTCCACGGTCGCAGGGTGAAATTTGGTGTTTCCGGGTTTTCTTCCAGCTTGCTGGAGGCATTCAGGAGGGGCGGTAGTGCCTGAGAGGAGCTGCCAGTATGACGGGTTAAGGATGTGTTCCCCCCCCCCCCCCCCAATGTCTGCTTGGAATTATTCAAGACAATAAACCTGCAGCGTTCAGCCGAGCCAGCCTGTCTGTTTTATGGGTCAGTTCGTTCATTTCTTATTACACCCAGAGTATTTTAACTTCCAGATATCCTGTGTGGTGTGGTGGGTAAAGTGACAAGCTAGGTCTCAAGGGACCTGCGTTCGAATCCCTGCTCCGCCCTGGAAATCCACAGATTGGAACTGGTAAAACCACTCCTTTAAAAACCCACATACGTTGAAAGCCCTTTTTGTGTGGCTAAGTCCGTTTCACTTGACGGCACATAACCCATTCTAACAATTAAATTTCTATTGCTGTTCCCATGTCTAATTGGTTTATTGCACAATAAACTTTTTTTTTTCGTGGCACTGATTATTTTGTAGGGAGAGGGAGTTTTCCGCTCCCCCTCCCTAGCAGGGTTTTGCAGGATGTACAGAATGCTTACGAACACTCCAACTTCTGGTGGGTTGGGGATCGTGTGCAACAGGTTGCTGGTGAAAAGCAGGGTATTCCACAAGAAGAGAAATCAAGGTGCAATGCCACAGTCCCGTAGAACCTGGGGCTGAAAAGCAACCGCGTGGTGTGGGCAGGAGAATTTTGATAAGTGGAAGGCTGGGGTAAAGTGACATTAGATACTGTGATCAGTAGTCATGGTAGGGGTTTTTAAAAGACTATTTGCAGCTCAAAAAGAGGGATACAATTATTTTTCATTGGGAGGCCCTAAAATCTCCTTTTTTTATCTGACTTTGCAAAAGGATCATCCTTTTCTTGCAGCACCTTCGTCTTTAGCTTGCATGAAACTGCGTGTGCCGGTGTGCATCAATGCACGCAGTCATGTGTGGATGTGTATCTGTACTAAATAATTCCTTTTATAGTTCATTTTGCTCTCTCTCTCTTTTTTAACCACTCTTCTGCCCTGCTCTGTTTCGTTGCAAACCCTAGCAACGTGGAGGAACTGTGTAGGTTCCCCAGTCTTCCGGTTCGGAAACCGTTGACTTACCAGGCCAAGCAGCTCATCGCAAGAGAAATTGAACTGGAGAAAATGAGGCGGACAGAAGCCGCGCTTCAGACCCGGAACGCCGTCCAGGTCAGTCGCTGGGCCGCTGGCCTTGGGCTCGTTGGAGGGTTCGTTTGAGCTGGTGGGTTGAGAATGAACCTAGATTTGCAGGTTGAAGGGTTTTCCACCAACAAACCACGTTTAGGGAGAATGGGTCCAGAGCACCCACTGACGAAAGCAAGCCAAGTTAGGTTGCAAGAGGGATAGCAAGGGGGCAGCCCCTCAATTGACCTCTTGGTCACTGTTGGTCACCGTGCGGTTGTCCTCAGATAACTCAGCTTCATCCTCTGGAGATGAATTCTTGAGAGCCTTAGGGATGGGCTGTTTAGATTTTTTGGACTACGGAGCCCATAATTCTCTGGGAGTCATCCCCCCCCCCCCATTGCAAAATTGGAATCTGAAGCATCCAGGCTCATGCAGGAAAGACAACATGTAATGGTAGCCATGCATGTTGTCCCAGTTAGGGTGCTGTTAGCCACACAGACCAATTGCATGCTTTTATTGCGCCCTAAATCTTATATATTTCCAATAAATGCAGCTCTAGTGAAAGGTCTGGACCTCTGGGGTCGTCTTATGGCTGCCAGGCGTCTGGAACATAGCGCTGTGCTGCCCTCTAATGGTCACAAGCATTTAGTGCTGCCCCGCCAGTGCTGAACTCTTTGACAGCCTGTTTTCTGTCTCTCTTGGTTCTCCTTCGTGTCCCCAAATGACGTCGAGGTCTTGGCTAAAGACTCCATGAGTCACAGGCAAATCACCAGCAGATACACTGGTCCAAATCCCGTTGGCTCCATGTGCGTCCAAGAGGAATCATAGAAGCTAATTGTCGCTAATAAATGGGGTGCCAGACACACAGCCAGGCTCGTGACCGACGTGCCTCCAGCAGCTCACCAATTAACCACGACAAACTGTTCCTCTTCTATGGACGCAGAAAGCCCGAAGGGGCCGTTAGCTTATAATCCCTCCTGTTTAGCAATTATGTGGAGCTGCAGAGCATGTCCAGAGATGGTGTGTTCCTTACGACAACCCTGTAAAGCAGGCTAGACGACTTATTCTCAGATGGCAGAAGAGTGTCGTACCCAAGACCTTCGAGGGGGTCCACGAACGAGATAGTTTTGGAACTGAGAGTTCCTCGCATTGAAGGCTCCGCTCCCTGACTTTGTCCAGCTGAGAATACTTGTGGTTGTTGTGTTACTCTAAAGCGTCTTTCCTCTTACGTGTGGGACTGGGCACAGTGTCGCCCTCCAGAGGTTTTTTTTTTAATGGACTACAACTCCCATCAGCCCTAGCCAGCACAACCATTGGTGAGGAATGCTGGGACCTGTAGTCCATCTCCCTACTCCTTTTACAGCCTCAGACTAGCCGTTGTCTGTGGGGCTTGCCATCGTAATTATCTGGCGGAATCTGTTGGGTTCTCGTCCAGGCGAAAGGCATGCTAACAAGAGAACCGAATTTTAGAATTCGTTCCCTTCTTCTAATCCTTCCTCTGGCTTCCGTCGGTGAAAAACAGGACGCCTCTTTGCTCTCTCCCATGTGCCGGTCTCTCTTCCACCAGGCTCCGGAGGCCAGTTCGCTTCCCAAAGGCGGCAACGAGGAGGAAGCGAGCCCTCACCCGACGCCTGTGAAGTCTAGACCACGGAACCACGAGCAGCGCTTGGACCACATTGTGAAGGGGGCCACGTTAGCGGAGAAGGTGAATGGCTGGGTGTAAAAGGAGGAAAGCAAGAGAGGGGGAGGCAGGAAGGGGAGGGCTCATCATGACTGCCTTTCGGTTGCGACTTGACCTAGATGGGTATTGTCTTGTGCAAGAGACCATCACACCCTGCTTTTTGCATGTGGGTCTCTGAAACTTTTTAAAAGCTTCCTAGTCCACCTCTTCCGGTTTGTGGACGAGGCAGGAAGGGAGCTCCTTAGTTGCCGACCTGGGATCTTGTGAAGGGGCAAGAGACGAGGGGCGCTGTCCAGGATGCAGCCCGAGAGGACTCGTCCCCCTAATCCTGCAGGGGCTTTACTCCATCTAAAGGAAACCGACCGTCACAGCAGCCAGAAGACAAGAGAGCGATCCTAAAGCATTGGAAGATGCAAATCGAAACCCTGACCGTATCTTTCTCTGCTCCCTTGTAAAATGTCCTTTGCAAATCCCTTCTGTCCTGTGATTTTTTTTCCCCCTTTGCATCTTGCAAATGTATTCAAAGCCAGATTGGTTTCCAACAAGATGTTTACATTGCAGTCATCGGTAAGACACGTTGGTTTCCTCTTCGTAGGAAGCCAAAATAACAGTTGAAAGTACCTCCAGGCGGTGGATCCCTCGCAGAGGGTGAAAGTTCAGCCCACGGCGTTTAACTCAAGGGCTGCGTAAACAGCTTTGCCCCGTGCCCTGAGCCCACAGTGTACAGTAGAACTCCCGTATCCACAGGATCAGTATCCTCGGATTCACTTATCCACAGTCTGAGAATATTAAAAGAGAAATCGTTGAAATATTTCTGAAGATGGTTAGCAGAACTGGCCACTGAAGGGAGCCGGTGAGCATGCTATGTATAGCATTTGCTCTTAAAATAGTGTTTGCTATCATCCATGTTTTTCAGTATCCGCGGGGGGTGCTTGGAACCGATCGCCCACATATACGGGGGGTCCTCCTGTAGCGGACAAAAACTGCTAATTCTATTTCTTCCAGATCGGGTGTGGAAAACCAGAAGCCTGGTTGGGCAAGGGAATGCTATTTAAGGGAGGTGGGGGGGGGGGAGAAGATGTTCCCCCCCCTCCCCAAGCTTATGACACATTTCTGGCTCTTACCCAGCATGGCTCTCCAGTCAGCTAACTTGCGTAGTGGCAGTCCGGGTGGACAGAAGAAGCCACATGGAAATCGGTTCATTTTTATAGGGAGTCACCAGCCTCTTCCCGTCGCTGTCTTTTTTTTTTCACAGCCAGAAACCGATTTCTTTGGGCGTGTAATCATCAAGAAGAAGGTGTCTCCTGTCGGTAAGTCTTGGGGTTCAGGAGGGGCAGAGAGGGGCCTTGGAGCAATGCCAAAATGCAGAAACAGCATGGCTTACCTTAGAGCTTTGCAACCTTTGTGAAAAAACTATAAAAAAACAATAAGCTTCCTGCGGGGTTGGAATTCTCTTCTAGGTTTTACAACTTTCTCCAGCCTTAGCATCATGCATGTGGAACACACATCTTAGAATTACAGTGTGTGGACAGACGGATAATAATTTCAGAGAGAAACTGCCTTTTCCTACAGTTTAAACTTTTGGGTTTTCACGGTGGGCACCTGGCCTCGTTTCCATAGATTTAGAGTGCGTTTAAGCTTGTCAAGTAGCCACTCTGAAAAATTCACAAGCGATCAGGGTTTGGGTCAGGGTTAGTCTTCTCCTTACCCCTGAATTTCCCGAATTTCACAATCTGCCCTAATTTTTTCCATCATCCTTTACTCTCTCCCCGCCCCTTCCCCCACCGCCAGCCGTCAATCAGTTGCCTGAAAAAAACATGATAGAAAAGCTGATTGGGAAAGCTGTTGGAGAAAGTGACGTTTGGTTCCGGTTCAATGAAGGCGTGTCCAACGCCGTTCGGAGAAATATTTACATAAAAGATCTGTTCTAGCGAATGAGAACTTGTAAGCCAACGTCAGAGTGGCGGCGTCTGAAATGGCCGGCGTTTGGATACTGTGCAGGAATATTTTTGCAGGCGGCATGCTCTGTTTTGTACTGAATCCCCTTTTCTTAAAAATAATAAATTTGAGGCACACAGAGATTTGTTCTCTTTATTTCCTTTACAAACTGTTGTCTCAGCCGCTCGGCTGTGGATTGTGTGTGTGTGGATTTTTTTTTTTTCACTGCAAAACGGCATACTCTACAAGATACAAAAGACGTATTTAAAATAATTGAAAATTATTTTATAAAACTCATGTGTTCCTTTACAAGTCCAGAAAAAGAGAAGACAGCAGGAAAAAGACAGAAACGACAGAAGATTACAGACCTACAGGAAAAGAGAAGCAATGGGATTGATAACTACTCAAATGCTGTCTTTTTACAGTTATATAATCCTTTCCTTTCTTGGCATTGCCATGACTGTACTTTTCGGATCGTGTTTCAAACCCACATCGTGTGCCTCATTCTCTCAGGGATTCCCAAACCATAGACTGGGGCACATTCATGTATCATAAATTAAGGGCAGCAGTGTGATTGACTGAAGTATTGAACCGTTGTTTGGAGGGGGGCATTCATCAAAGCGCCAGTCAGCCTAGGGACACCTCGTGTGGCATAAATTGGCTCATCTTTTCACCCCCTACCCCAGCAAAAAATATGGGTGGTGGTGGCACCCCCTGAAGGGAAGCCATAAGGATAGTATTGCTGATGCCACATAGGAGAATCTCAGTGGCATCATTACTGCTTCAGAAATTGAGCCTTCCTTTCATGAGGGAAAAGAGAGACCGGGATTCTAATTTATTCCAATAAACTAGATTTTGCTACAGTTCTAGGACCCAATCAAGAAAATGTGTGTATTTTGTTCTTTGTTGAAGAGTGAAATGTTGTCTCCCACTTCAACCCAGCGGAGGATCTGTGTGCCCCAGATACCAAAAATTTGGGAAACGTCACATTGAGCCACTGTATAAAAGCACCCCCGCGCTAACAAAAGAGTATAAATGTGAATTTAGCCAAAGCAAAACTCTAACAAAGACTTTCTATGTTCAGCTCTCATGCAACTTTTGAGTATCTTCAAAGGAAGCCATTGTTTTTATCCCTCACGGACGGTGTTGGCTGTCGGCTACAGGATGGTGCATTTTCCTTTTTCCACCCAAGGGTTAGCCTTCATGAGCTCTGGATTGAGAAATGGATCTTCTGGAATTCCATCTTCTATCCACTTTAGAAATCTAGAAGGGGAGATAAAAACTAAGAGGCTGTTTCCTCCACTTAAGATGAGGCTAGTGTTGGCCCTTGTACAGCCATGATGTGTTGCTTGTAGAGCCCGAAACCTTTCAGGGAGAGCCATTTTCCAGAAGGGGGGGGGGGGACTGTAAGCACCAACTCCCAAACCTTGAAGGGCTGCACTGCATATACACACCATCCAAAGCCCAAAATTATTTTAAATAAATTAGTGTGGTTTTTTAATGAGTGAAAGAGCTCTCTCCCACCTCTAGTGGCTAAAATTATTTTTATACTTTATTTTATTTTTTGGTTAAATTAGGGTCTGTGGATGGGCCCCAGCAGCGCTGGTAGGGGGGATTTGGGGAAAATTGGATCTTGGACCTTCTGCCTTTAAAGCACATGTTCCTCAATGAAGTCATACCCTTTTCCTTCTACAACTCATTGATGGATGGATGGGTTTATATCTCCCCTTTGTCTCTTGCCTGCAATGAGAGTCAGGGAGGATGAACAGAGAATGAGCCTGAACACAGCAATCCCATCCACATAAACATTAGAATGTGGACAGAGTACTTTTTCTTTTTGGTCTACATCCTTAAGCTGTTGTAGCAGGTGGATTCTGAGCTTTGTGGTCCCAAAATTCATATTTCCAAGCTGTGTGGAAAATCTACTAAGCCCCTTAGCTCTAGTTATACAGATTTCATCAGCCACGTCCCACTCTGTTTATCCAGCGATTTTCTTCTAGTGATGGAACTGGAGCAGGGGGTGGATTTAATTTTCCCCCTCCTTCACAGTCCCCCTTTCTGCTCCCCAAAAGGGCCCTTGGGAGCAGATGGAGGGGCCATCAGATTCCCCCTTGTTTTTTTGGAATGGTTCATAGGGACTATAAACATGGATTTGGTTTTGTTTGGTTTTTTAAATGATAGCCTGAGCATCTCAGCATGCAAAATTCTGTATCTGGATAGTTGGCTGGATAGCTCAGTGGTTGAGGTCTCTGTCTGTGAAGCCAGAGGTTGGGAGTTTGATTCCCCCACTGGGCCTCCTGGTGGAAGAGCCAGCCTGGGTGGCCTTGGGCAAGCAAGAGAGTCCCAGGGCGCCCCCGGAAGAAGGGAATGGTAGACCACTTCTGCATATTCTCTACCTGGAAAATCCTGAAAACTGTTGTCATCATCATCATCATCTCATCCTAGAACTGGACAGCTGGAAGGGACCCTCTGGATCATGGAGTCCAGCCCCTGTCAAGGATACACAGTGGGGGAATCAAACTCCCAATCTCTGGCTCCACAGCCAGAGACATAAACCACTGAGCTATTGCCGTAAGTCAGAATTGACTTGATGGCACATGATTATTATCATTATGGAATATCTCATGCCCTTGCTGTGTGTAAATGATAGGTGATGATGTTACTAACCACAAAGGAAAATAATTGGAATAACCACTCACTCAGGGATTGTTTTAGAAGACATCTCTCGCTTGTAAGCCAGCTGATACTTAAGGCTTTCGACCTCTTTTTGCCACTGGGGGGCGTCCCATTCATCCATGGAGAACCGGTGGGGTGGTAGTCCTCGTCAAGGAAGGAAGGAAGGAAGGTCAACCAAGACTGAAAATCAAATTAAAACGATGAATTAAACATCCTTTTTGCTTTACGATGCAGTTCCTCCAAGGGTGATGTATGTGGAAATTCCTCCCGTCATTTTATCCATGCAATGACTTTGATAGATTCCATTTTTAGCCTGCTTATCTACTTTTCTCTAAAGGAAAAGAAAAACACACTCAGGGTGGCTAACAGAGAAGTAAAAACAACTCAAGAGAGTTATTGGATGACGCCCGAAGGATGGAAGGAGGGGACAAGCTCGTTTTCTTCTTAACAGCAAAAGGGAAAGGAAATTTGAAGGACCAAAGACCTTTTCAAACCAGGGGTTCCAGCTGCCTTGGTCTTTTTATTTTATTTCATGAGGGGCATTTCCCATTGCTACGTAAACAAACTGTGAAATAGACACACTGAAGGCGTCTTCCATGCTTTAGCCAACAAACGTTGGCCGAATCTACCATATTTTTCTGTGTATAAGACCACCCCCATGTATAAGACGCCCCCCACAGCCCGAGACAGATCATTGGGAAGATGTCGACATTAAAACCAATTAACTTGAAACGAGCTCATCCAAAAACGAAAAGGCAAGGCAAATCCATCCATGGTAGGGTCATACCACCTTGAAACCATGTCCCGTTAGCCGTCTCGCCGGCCCATTCTGCACCGACTGGAGCGTCTGGCTGTTTCCCCCATACACAGATTTTGCCTCCTATCCATTTTTCACAGGCTTCAAATCAGCTGCACATCTGGGCTTAGTGGGGGAGGTGCTGCAACGCACCCACAATTTGCATAGCTCCATCTTTCAGCATTAACGTTTGACTAGCAAATCCTTCCAAATGCTGTTCGGGTGGGAGCAGCTGTTGTAGGCCTGATAGAAATGGGAGATTTAATCCGGATCCAAAGAGCTGGTTTTGGCAGGGCTGCTTTGGATGGTGGATTGGAAGCCTAGCAGCCGTGCCATTATTCCTTTTGATCAAAATATATCTTAGAGCACATACACACACACACACACAGAGAGAGAGAGAGAGAGAGAGAGTGCATAGCTAAAGAGAAGAACCCAAGATCAAACCTGTTTGCTTAGCATTTCTTGTGCAATTCTGTACATGCAGCTGTAAAATCAGATTTTTGTCATTGAGACACATCTCACCTGAGTGGGGAAAGAGAGAACCAGGTGACTTTACCTGCTGTCCAGGTGTTGCTACCTGTGGACGACAGGCAACTACATGGTCCCCAAACTCCCTCTTTCTACCTCTTTATTGATACATCTTTATCTCTAATGCTTCAAAAAGACGACTACTCTTCAAACACCTTGCAAACAGAGGACTGCACTCTGTAGAAGAGACCACACACGGCTATCCTCTATTCAAGGCTGGCCACACACCCAGCTGGAAGGAACGGGCCTTCCTCAACTGAAAAACCACAAATTTGGGGGTAAGAAGCTTAAGGGTTAGGCTCAGTCATTGGGCAGGGTGAAGCGGCTGCCTCAAGCTGCAGATTTGGGCGGGTCTCCTGAAAGGAGTAGCTGCTGAATTCATACGAACTGTAATTTTTATGCGCAGTGAAGGCAGATGGCTGATGACCGAAAGCTTCTTTTGGGGATGTCTGAGTGTACACAGCTTTCCACAAAGACAAGTACAACAAAGTCAAGTACACCCCCCAAAATTGTGAAAGGAAGCTTTTCATTGGCAACCTGCACCAGCAAACTTTCCCCAGGAGGAAAAGATTCTGGCCATGTTCAGTTATAGTAGAGAGTGAACAGAAGATTGATAAACACCCCAAATCTCCAGAGTGACTACTTGTATGTTAAAAGGTCTTAGATGGCTCCTGCAAGGCAGGTAGGAGAAAGGGCACACCACCACCTTTCTGCAGCCAGGGACGTTGGCCAGTCTTTGGGCCCACCTCCCAAGTCCAAGTCTTAGTATCAAAGACTCGGACTTGAGCCGTGGACCCAAGTCCCAAGTCTGAGTCCCTATTAAAGTCAAGGTTTTTTCCCTAGAAGAACGGGAGGGGTGCGTAGGTTCTGAGTCGTGACTCAGTTCCGAGTCATTGAAAAACAACAACTCTGAGTTGAGTCTGAGTCCAAGTGCCCATGTGACTTAAGTCCAACTTGGTAGTGAGTCCTGCAACTTGAGCTCCCCATCCCTGCTGGGGAATTGCTCCAGCCCGGCCCCAAAAGGTATTAGCCTTACAGTTGGATCCATAAAGGTCCAGCCTGAGCACAGATTGGAGCGCCAAACCCGTGTGCATCCGTCAATCACCAGGAAATAGCTCACACTGGACACCCCAGAGAGATTCAAATTCCGATCTGTTTCCTTGTTTTATCACCTCCTAGTCCCGTACTGTCCCAGGCTTCTGTCTCCTGAAATTCCTCCAAAAAAAACACAGTTGACCAAAAAAAAGGGGGGGGATCCATGCAGGAATTCGCCTGAACGGACACGTCTCTCCAACACAGGATCAGAAACACATACGTTCTAGCGCCGAAGGGAAAAACCTCCTCCCATGCCGCAAGGAATCCCAGAACTTCGCCCGGTTGCAAAATAATGTTTTTTAAATCCTATTATTTCATGTGCAACAGGGACTAGAATCTGTGTCATGTACTTGTAACACAACGATCAGCTGTTTTGAGCCTAACTGCAGCCTAATGTTTTCTCTACCAGAATTAGCTGTCCTGATTAATATCTCATCAGCGTATATAGCTACGGTAATGACTACCGAAAGTCTCAAACTTATTTCTTTATTCTGAGGGGGCAAGGGTTGGTTCCAGATGTTTTGACCTCAAACGCTGATGTTCTGCTGCTAGGATCAATGCTTAAACAGTCTTGGTGAGGGAAGGCGCTCCCTTGGTCAAGTGCTTTATCTCAAAACCCGCCAGGATTAAATCCATTGATGCGGCCTGTTTTTTGTGTCTGGTTTTGGCACTTTTAATTACCATGCATTATAAACAGGGCCATGTCGTTTTAGCTCAGTGTTTATCGATAAATACGAAACCGTGAAATCTGGAGTGTGCCGCTAAAATTTTGCACTCAGTTCAGAAAGCTCCCTCTTCCGTTAGCGCATCATAAAAGACACCTACGTTTTGTGTTTTTGGTTTGATTTGTGCAAAAAGTTACATATATTTATTCAAGCGATAAAGCGAAACCTTGCCGAAAATGCAAGTGATGGTCGATCAACTGTTCCATGCATTGAGAAGAGTAAGATTTCATTCAAGAAATTAAATTCCTGGAGTCACTGATGGCCAGGCAGACATCAGAAGAAGAAAATTTATTTCTTCTCATTTCACAAATTAGGAAGACGAAGGTCAGCTTAGCCAGCACCCTCCAGGCGGACACCTTGACCCAATGTACTGAATACAATCTAGAACATTCTGGAATGAAACCCTAGCTTCCTTGCTCTAGATCATTTCCTGTACAAAGGGGGGGGGGGGGAAACACTACACTTTGTCTATACTCCTTCTGTAAAGGACTCTCATAACTCGAAAAGAGATAAAAAGAAAGCAGAGAAAGCCACACAACAAATTATAAACATAAACGAGTCTCCAAAGGAGTTAAGGAATGAAAGGATTAATTTGTGCGAGAGTGGATTTGCATTTATACACTATTTCACACATATCTTCCTTAAACAACCCCATTGCCCTCCCATTGTGATTTTCACCTGGCCAGCTGGAAACAACGGTGTGCAGAGTTTCACAGTAACTGTTTATAAATAACAAGTGACTTGCAGTTATTCTGTTCTTTAATAACTAAGGTGTAACTAAGATACTGTAACATAACTAGAGGTAACTTTACTTTGTGATATGACTGCGATGGAACTGATCTAACAGTTATAGTTACATCACAAAAGTGTCAAAGTTGACCCCCAGTTATGTTACAGCTGGGCTGTATCTTATTTATGCCTTTATTACTGAAAAACAGAATTCATTCAAAACAGTTTTTATAAGTACGGGAGAAAGGTGGCTTCACCAGTTAGTTGTGCTTTCTACCGCACACCAACAAGGAGCAA
The DNA here is from genome assembly GCA_037013535.1 of Intellagama lesueurii. Lineage (NCBI taxonomy): Eukaryota > Metazoa > Chordata > Lepidosauria > Squamata > Agamidae > Intellagama > Intellagama lesueurii. The sequence continues at coordinate 1,801,931 of JBAJHW010000012.1, forward strand.
TTTGCATTAAAAACGAAACAACTAGTTTAGTTATTTTTGAAAAACAAGAATTAACTTTAAAAAAAAGTGGAACTGTAAAGCCACCAAATTACTTTGGAGCCCTGGAATAGTAACTGTAACTAATTACTTTTGATGATTATTTCCTGAGCTTTCTCTGCATATTACCTTTAAAATGTGAAGCCAAATAGAGTAACAAGAATTTCTTTTACACCCAGTGGAAACAAGATGGGTAATGTGCCAGCACGTAGTAACGAAATTAGCAACAAGACGAACTTTGGAAATGATGACGCTTCCAATCTGTTCTCCCCTCAACCTAAATTTGCACAATGGAAATTTGTTATGGGGGGTAGGTGCTCCATGTTTCCGCTCTTTTGCTTTTCCTGCCTAGCTTTTAGCCCTGTCCGAGACTCATCAGGTTGGACTATTTATGTAGTTAGACAATCTTAGAGGCTTCTGAGTAACAGAGATTTAAACGAGGCTTACCTTTAGCCGCCCAGCTTTTGCCCTGTGAAAACGTAGCCAAAAAAACAACACCGACCTTCTCTCCAACCCATCATTGAGATACATCTGCTTTGCATATTTGAAAAGCATTTGCATCCAACGAAGCAAACTCACAATCTGATCTGATTTCAATTTGAATAAATCTGAAGCCATCCAAGAGAGACAGGTTGACCTTTGCTCAGGAGATGAGCATCACGAGGACAAGGACTGACCCGACCTTTGCCCTTTCTGGGGCCGAATCCAGATCTAGACTCAGCACCGCTGCCTTCTGTCTCCCTTCCGGAGGAGGTTCAAGTCATGGGAAGCCAAGAATCATTGACGTAGCACGTGAGCAGCAACCCAACTGAGAATGACTGGCTCATAGGGTGGAGAGAAATCACGAGTAACACATTGGCTGAAACCCGGATGCTTAGTGCAGTAAATTGCACTAGAGTAGGCCCATTGAATCAATGGGGATTTAGTGGATCAGTTCCTCTGCATGTTCCATTGTTTGACAGTGACTCGCTGGGCTAACGTTCCACCTCTCTGTAGGGTTCGAGCTGTGCTTCGCAACCTTGGGTCACCCAGGGGTTCTTGGACTACAACTCCCAGAAATCCCGGCCAGCACCGCTAGCGATAAAGACTTCTGGGAGTTTTCATCCAGGAACCTCTGGGGACCCAACGCTGGGAACCCCTGGGTCTGGGTGTCTAACTTAGGACTAGGAAGACCTGGGTTCAAATCCTTATGGGGTCAGGATGGCCGGTGGCTGGCCTTTGGCTACTCATAATCGCTCGGCCAGACCTTGGGAGGGAGGAAACCGGGTAGGAAGGATTTTGTTTTGTGATTGGATACTGGAAGGCAAGCACGGGCTTAATTTACAAATCTGGCTCTTGAGGGATGCCTATCTTCATGAAATCCCACTGCAAGAGCAAAAATCGGTTAAGCAAAGGAAATATACATGCTCTTTAATGTCTAGTTTGATCCAGAGACCTTTGTTTATTGACTGGTTCTCTCCATCTGTGCCACTACCATTCCTGCACAATCTACCCCTTGAGGCGGTAGTAGTAGTATATCAGAATAGTTCAAGAGAGGAAGGTTTTTTTCTCTCTGTTCTTACAGCAGAAAGGAGGGTAACACCACAAACTCTCACATAAAACCCCAAAGACCAGTACGGACAGTCCCAGAACTGGTGTACTTCCAACATTAATCCATGAAGGTACGGGGCGGGGTGGGGAGAAGCTTAGATCTGATTAACACTGACGTAAGAGGGATCGGAAATCAGACGGTCCTCTTGCATCAGAGACTTGGTTTGGTGGTTCATTAGGAGAGCATCGACATGTGAGCTGGGTGGAGGAGCCTGACTGGGTAAAGCAAAATCGTTTTTCTCACAAACATTAAGATTTTAATGCACACGGCAAGGCCCCAGTTATTAATGAGAGAGGTGACCTTGAATCAAAACCCTGGAGTGAGACAAGACCCAAACGTTCTGCCTTTTCTGTTGGTTTCCTTCAAACTCAAGGAACCAAACAAGACCAGAGTAAACGCCTTTATCAGTTCAGACTCACGAAACTCCTTCTGCTCGGCAGCCACGCAGGCAGTAAAGCCAGGCGGAAGAACCAGAAACCAACCGGCTCTCAAAAACTCATCAAGGGGCCTTTTGAAAAAGCCCTTCCTTGCTAGCCAACAGGGGTTAGACGAATCTTTTCAGCTGTTAACCACATGAAGGTTGGAAGAAAAAAATAATCTTTCACTAGGTTATGTTTTGAATTGGCACTCGGGACCCCAGGATGGGAGTGTTCGGAGTGCCAATTCAAGACATAACCTAGTGAGACTCGTTGTCAAGTCAGACTTAAGTCGCATCGGTGACTCGACTCCAACTCAGCTCGGTTGTTTTTTTTCAATGACTCGAACTCGACTCATGACTCAGAACCCACCCACCTCTCCCGTTTTTCTGGGAGGGAAACTTGTTTTTAATAAGGACTCAGACTTGGGACTTGAGACTTGTTGCCAAAGATCTGCCTATGTCCCTACTGAACACCAGGTTAATCACGGTAAATTAAGTCTAACCACCAGGTTGATTAAGGTAAATTAAGTCTAAATATGAAAATAAGACCTTCCACACTAGCGCCTGTAAGACACGATAGTGGGACACAAGCCAAACAAAGCATCTTTACCTCTGGTTTGGCATTATCCCATCGCTGTTTTTCCAAAATATACATACGGTTGTATGACCCTTCTGGAAATGTTGGTCATAGATACGGATGTTACAGCTACTGATATTTAAGCATGTTTAATTCCCATCTATACCAATGAAAAAGAGTTAAGAAAAGGCTTAACAATTCCAGTGAAATCAGCAGGAAATCAGTGGTCTTGGGAGGGGGGACTGGATCATGTCACAAGCTAAAACCCTGCATATTGGTATTTCATCTATTTACGTTGTATTAAAATGTATTCTGCATTACTGCAATAAATCTGTCAGGCAGCCCACAAAACTGACATAATGCATTATAAACTGGGAGCTGGTTTCTAGGCTAAAGTGTACCTCCTTCTGGGAGGTGACCCAAATTATATTTCTGTGCCCTCTTATGCCTCCCTGCTAACATCTCTTTTTCTAGGTCAAATACACAGGATCCTTTTCTTCTGCTTGAGTCCTCTTGATCACATCATTTTAACCACAAGGTCACCAGGTTAAGTTGACAGGGCAAGAGTTTCAGGGCAGGATTTTTCACACAACACGCAACTGGTTCGTGGAAATTCACAGCCGCCCTGTTTGGTGGTGAGCCCGACCCTCAAAAAAGCCATTCTGGAGAATTAGACAAAGACAGGAAAATCTCTGAAAGACAGACCTTGGGGGTGGGGGAAACAATATTGTCTTTTAAGGATGTAAACCACCGTTGTATACTCATTGTTTTCGGCTTTAAATATTGCCTTTCAAGGAGGTAAACCGCAACGAGTCCTTTTCGAGGAGAAAGGCGGGGTAAAAATATTTTAAATAAATAAATAAGCATCTTTGATGACGATAACGCGGAGGTTCTGAGGTATTCACCAGTAATTTTCCAAGCAGTCAGCAATGCATTCAGGATATGTTACCTGTATGGAACCTCCATGATTGGAGGCAGTCTACCCTATGTGTACCAATGGGAACAGCTGTGATTCTTTTGGTGCTGGTCGGGGACTTTCCAAATGGAGCCGGCTGGCCATGGTTGGAATCGGAACCAAGGCCGAGCACATCTTATCTTCCCCCAAATGGTTGATGTTTTCATTTCTACGCTGGCCGTTTTGTCAAACACCCTTTCCAAGCCGTTGAAAACTCTATTTAAGGGCAGCGCGGAAGGCCAGGATTAGGAGATGCATCTCTGCCCTCACAGGAAGCCTCCCTAACAAAGCCACAGAGCATCAGGGACCTTGAGTCCATCTCCATGCAGAACACCAAGGCAGCTGATCCCCTGCAGCCCCTCTCCCTCTGGGAAAAGGGGCCGCTGAAAACAAACAGCCTTTGCAAAACTTAAATCAGTCCACGCACAACCGTGAAGCTCAGACAGCCTTCCTCTGGAAATGCTCCCTAGATACTCATACATGTTGCAGAGGATGCTTGGACCAACCCAGGCCACATACCGTTACCCTCTCTGGTTCCGTTCTTCCAGGATTCAAAATGACTGCTATAAGCAGGAAGCCACTTTTTATGACTAACCCCGGCTGAAGCATTTGAGTGACATTTATATAATCCTTTTGGATCAACATAATTGGAGTGATTAAAAAACCCTCATACAACAGATGTGTCCTGGGGCCTGTCAACGTTTATTCAAATATCTGAAGCCACCTCCTGCTGCCTCGCAGACCCTGGATCCAAGGCTGCCTGGCACTGGGTCCGTTCATTTGCATCCGGCCACCATCATTGCAAATCCTTCTTCGCACAAAGCCATGTTCCGTGGAATAGTGAAATTTAGGGAAATACGCGTACGTTTACATCGGGGGATGCGCCACACGAAACCAAGTGAGGCTGCCCAGCCTAGAATTTTATTTTTCAAGCCAGAGATCTATGGTGAATTTGGGATTTTCTGCTATCGAAGCAGGTCCTTTGGAATAATGAGCCCTGGCTATACTTATTTTCTGAGCAGGGCACCCGGGCACCCCTTAAACCATGTGCAAAGTCCCGGGGGGGGGGGGGGCGTCCCTTCGTAAATCCGAAGAGGGCAAAAAGGTGCAAACCTTTGATTGCATTGAGGCAAAAAATTGCCCACCTCTTCCCACCATATTGTCCCAAAAAGCTCCTCAAAATCTAGAATCATGCCTACCATTTCCAAAAATTTTGACGAGGGAGTTAGTTCTCTGTTAGTTTTTCTGTTCCAGGGGCTTGTCCTATCTTAAAGCAAAAGAGTTGTTCTATGGTATAAGCCTCGGTTACAGGCCATAAAATCGTCCCCGAAATAAAATGTGTTAATTTTTAAGGAAGACAAGATCTTTTTCCAAGCGGCAGGAAATGCACCTCTCTCTTGCTTGTTTTTTCAAAGTTAGAAACACTTTATCAAAAACAAACGTTGCATCTCTCTCCAAAAGCCAAACATGCCTAAGAGCTGCCAAACACAAACACACACAAAACATCTTTAAACATTTTAAAGCAAGCCACGACCGACACGCTGTTAAGTTTAATTAGCCAGGAGATCAGATCCCCATTTCCACAAGGGTGTGTCCTGCTTTTCAAATCTGTATTTTAAACTGAGCCCAACCCAGCTGCCTTTTCCAAATAAGTCTGTTTCAGCGTTGAGGGGGCAGGCAAATTCCAGAATTGCCGGGGCATCATCCTCTCGGGAAAAGTAAGATCCAGTCTGCTGGATGCGACTGAGGGTCCGTCTACACCAGCATCCTATATCCATACTTTGCAAAATAGACATAAGTAGACTATTCGAGCAATTCTTGTTGTTTGATTCTCAAAGCTAGACTGCTGATGTACATGGAGGATCTGTTTAGCAGTCACCAGCAAGAAGCAACACGGATGGAAACGGAGCATCAATTATTTCAGCACTTAGGAGAAATAACTGCCTTCCTCATCTACCTACGTGGCTTTTCATTTTTTTTTACTAAGGAAACCCAGCCAGCCACCTACCTGAGAAGATGCGGTGTGGCTCTCAGGCCCACGAGGGGGTGTCCTTGTTCTTAGGAAGCACGGTTCTCCCACCGAGAGGCACGGACGGTCCACCACCAAAGGCTGAAAGGGCTTCCTGGATCTTTCGCCAGCCCAAGCCCTCCTCCGCCGCTGTTAACAATTCCAAACCCTCAAAGTAATCTATTAATGTACTGCCTGTCCAGCTGCCTCTGGAAAAAAAAAAGAAGGATAATGAGAAAAAACTCCTCCTCTGCCTGCCGTTTAATGGTTTACAGTGGAGATAAGCAGAGAGAGAGAGGGAGGGAGGGAGGGGGAAGGAGGGAGGGAGGGAGAGCCTCTGCCCGCTTTCTCTTCCACTGGGACGGATCCATCCCAACGCCCTCTGGCAGCCGGTGCCAAAGAAACCAAGCAACAGGTAAAGGATGCTGAGCGGCTCACCTCATGAGGACCGTGGCAGCTTGGTCACAACAGTTTCCATAACGAGCATGCCTGAGCATCAGGGACCAGGGAGGGTGCCTTAATGGCCCCCCCGGGGGGGCAGGGGTGGGGAGGTTGGTAAGGGAGGGGGCACCCAGGAGGCACACCGCAATTCTAAGCCGACAACATCATCACTTCTATGGGGATGATTTTTTTGAAATACTGTTGGTAAAGGGCTGGCTGGAGAGCTCAGTGGTTGAGGCATGTGGCTATGGAGTCAGAGGTTGGGAGTTCGATTCTCCCTGGGGCCTCCTGGACAGGGGCTGGACTGGATGACCTATGGGGTCCCTTCCAGCTCGGCAGGCCTAAGATCATTATTATGAACGGCTGGAGAGCTCAGCGGTTTAGCTCTCTGTCTGCAGAGCCAGAGGGTGGGAGTTCAGTTCCCCGCCATTGCCTCCAGAGAGAAGAGCCAGCCTGGGTGGCCTTGGGCCAGCTTCACACAGTCCCAAGATGGCTATTCCCTCTACCTGAAAATCCCTGGAAAGGGTTGCCATAAGTCAGGATTGACTTGATGGCACATGATGATGATGATTAGTTATTATTATGTTGTGCGTTATCAAAAAGCTATGAAAATCTGTGGTTCTCAGCCAGCTGTCCAGGTACCAAGAATGGAAAGCCATCCAGGTGGAACACAGGGTTCCCGTTTAATAATAAAGAATTCTCTCTTCACCTAAGTCTCTAAACGTTCTTCCTCAGGCCTGCAATTTTAACCCCCAAAAAAGGACAAACAGAACAAGGTACTGCCTGTGAAAACCTATTAATATCTCTCTTGGGTGTTGAGGTGGCGATTTTCCTCACATCATGGTGGGATTCAGGTTTCTGAGTGCTCGGTAGGATGCATGTTACTGGAGTGTGTTGACGACCACAGAGGGACCCCATCCTGTCTTGGCTGAGCATGGCAACCCCTGTTTCGATCTAAGCAGAAAATATTCACAGAGCGACAAATAACTCCCAATTAATCTGTTCCATTGTCAATTACAAGCAGAGAGCAAAGGCATCAACATAACTGAATCAATCCAGCCAAAACCCATAAAGCATCCTTGCGGGGTTGTGTCCATATATATTTGGGTTGAAGATTTGCCCACGCTGTACCACTAAACCACTAAAACACTCCATCGTCCGTCCCCCCCGCCCCAGCAGAAAGGAAAACGCTCTCGCCCTAAGAGACGCCACGTGGTCACTATATTAAAGAGGTCAGTGGTAGCGCATCCCAAAATACAAGATTATGGAGCTGTTTGACATCAGATATAATCCCCAAGTGCCGCCTCTTCTGAATAGTTATCAGGAGGGATTGTGAGGTTTTAGCCGCAAGTGACGTCGGATGTAGGTTATGGGATTTTTAGAGATGTTTCTAGTAGGTTGGAGAAACAGGGCAAGGCTGGTTGCCGTTGGTCATCCTGCCTTCTTCCTTTTACGCAGAAACCACAAACAACCCAGTGGCATCCAGATTGCTCATTCACAAAGGACTCATTGTGGCCAGAAATGTGGTACCACCTGCCCAGTCGCAGGTGTCTTTTCTAAAAAGACGGCCGGCCCAGTCATGAGGTAAGGGGAGGTGGCTGCTCCCAGGGGCAAAACCCAGGCCCTCGTGAAGGGGGACGAAAGATCAGCTGCATGTGACAAAGCTGAATGTTCTGCTTCAACCCCCAAAACATCTTGGCCATCTCTGTGTTGGAAATGGCCAGGCAGACGGACTGAAGTTTGCAGGATTAGCGCTCATCGTAAAGATCTAGGGGGGAAGACAGTGGAGGAAACAGAGAACTCAAAACTTGTGGACTGTTTATATTCACCCACCACATGTCCACATTTCACCCACAACTGACAAAGACTTGATTTCCACACTGACATTCCCCTTTCATGAAGACTTTTCACTCATGTTGCTTAGCTTGGGCTGTGGTGTTAAGTCGCAAAACAGAAAACCAAAAAAATCTCATGTATTCCAAATTCTCTTGGTCATGGAGTCTGCAACTCTGTCCTTTAATGATGACCACAACAATAAACCAATGATACCCAACTTGTGCCACATCAGAATGGGCCACTAGGGGGAACCAGAGAATTTTCCTCTCTCTATTTCTGGGTGGTTGGTAATTCAACAAATTACTTGCACAATGGCGGCATTGATCATGACAGTGGCAACCTGCCTCCTGAGAAATAAGGATGAATGCAATGAGTTCTTTTTAAAATGTAACTTTCAGAGCTCTGCATATCACCCTATCACCAATCCACAATATTTCATCTTACAATGTAGCACGGATGCAGCCCAGCAGTGCGGCAAGTGTGTGGCATGCTGTTCTTCTTTAGTGCTTCAGAGAGCTTTAACCCAATTACGGGTTGCTGTTATTTCTTTCTATGTCCTTGTTCCAGTTTTTCCAAGTCCCATCACACAAAACCTGCTACTGTGATCCACAATTCAAGGACTTGTGCACAAAACCAAAACTAATCTTACTGCTCCTCACCCCACTGAAAAATCTGTTTACTTTTCACTCTTCTTAAGGTCAGAGCATAATTTAAGAGGACCGTATATTGTCTCCTCTTACAACAATGATATACCGATGAAGCTGTGCTATCTCCCAGTTGACAAATATCAAAACAAAACCAGGTTAATTTGCAAAACACCAACTGTGGCAACCTTGTGTTAGAATACTCTCTTTTTCTTAAAGTTTTGTGAGGCCCTAACTAACAAATGTCAGTGTCTACAGCTACACACACAAAACTCTAGTTCAAAATAGCCTTCAGATGCCCATAAAAGCATCCGACTCTTAGTTTGCCATCATTAGCAAAGCATTTTTAAAACAATCAAAAGACCCATGGCTTTACTTCAGCTTTGGTGGACAGATTGGATTGCTAGGTTTTGTAGACGAAGGAATTATGAACCATCCGTGTTTGTGTGCAAGAGAGGGAGACTGTGTGTAATATAAATGTTGTTGGCCATCTGTTCATCTATCAGCCGGTAGCAAATATTGCTCTTAGCCCCTTAGCATAGTCGTTATGAACAATATTATTGGAGGTGTTTGTTTGGCAGGCAGCTACAAGAAAGAAGCCGATTAATTAGGGCTCGAGATATTAGAATGGGTATCTTATATGTGTGTGTGTACATATATTCACACATACCCAGGAAGCAAAACAACCAAGTCAAATCTAGCCATCAAGTCCAGGAGTGTATCTTGAAATCTGTCCACACATTCAAGCGGTTGATGATGGCTGCTGTTGTTATGGGGCGTCAAGCTGTCCCTGATTTATGGCAACCCTATGAATGAGTGATCTCCTAAATGCCCTGTCCTCAACAGCCAGGTCTTCCAAACTCAAATCCATGGCTTCCTTAAGGGAGTCAGTTCATCTCATATTTGGTCTTCCTCTTTTCCTGCTACCTTTCACCTTTCCTAGCATTATTTAAAAATAAATAAATAAAAAATCCTGCCTTCTCATGATGTGCCCAAAGTAGGACAGCCTCAGTTTCAACATTTTTGTCTCCAGAGAGAGTTCAGGCTTGAGTTGATCTAGGACTCACTTTTTTTGTCTTTCGGGCAATCCAGGGTATCGGCAAAGCTCTCCTCCAGCACTGCATTCAAATGAATCAACTTTTTTCCTGCCCACTTTCTTACCCATACGCGGTGATCAGAAATACAATGCTGTAGATGATCTTGGTTTCCAGTGAGACATCCTTACACTTGATGGTCTTTTCTAGTTCCTTCGTTGCTCCTTTCTGAGTCTGCCTTCTGATTCCTTGGCTGCAATCTCCCTTTGCATCGATGACTGAACCGAGGTATACAACATCTCTGTTTCAATTTCTTCATTGTGAGCATTAAAGTTGTGAAGTTCTCTAGACATGATTTTTCTGTTCTTAATGTTCAATGCTCACTAGGAGTCTGGGCTCCCAGCACAACTTACCTGTCAAAAGTGGGATGTTTAGCCTTCAAGATGCAGTTGAATGATATTCTCACAATTCCTGTGCACAGGCCACAAAGTTTGCTCTGCATGTAATATGATTTGGCGGATGGGCAATGCAGTCCAACGTGATCTCAATGCCCAGTTGCCCTAGGTAAAGGTAAAGGTTCCCCTTGACATTTAGTCCAGTTGTGTCCGACTCTAGGGCGCAGTGCTCATCCTCGTTTCCAAGCCATAGAGCCAGCGTTTGTCCAAAGACAGTTTCCGTGGTCACGTGGCCAGCGCGACTAGACACGGAACGCCGTTACCTTCCCACCGAGGTGGTACCTATTTATCTACTTGCATTTTTACATGCTTTCGAACTGCTAGGTTGGCAGGAGCTGGGACAAGCGACGGGAGCTCACTCCGTCGCGTGGAATCGAACTGATCTTTCGACCTTGCAGCCCAGAGGCTTTGCGGTTTAACCCGCCGCGCCACCACGTCCCATAGCAGTTGCCCTACCTCTGACCTAAATCGTAATTCAAAACAAGAACCCCCTTGTTCTCAATTTCTGTAGGATTTTCCCCTTGAGATGTACAAAATAACCATGGAGATAGTTTCTGAACATGTGCAAAACAGTCTGTTGCCCACTATGGAAAGAGACGCTTCCAGACAACCTTCAAGAAACATCACCTAAGATGAGGTGGAAGCTGCCAATTTGTGAAATATACAGAACTAGATTATACAGTTCCAAACATACGCATCCGAGTTAATCTTACAAACGTTGGGTTTGCTTTGTTGCATCACATAACGCTTAGTGTTATTGCTCTGGTTTAAAGAGCAATTTCATGTATCGGTTCCCCGAGTCACCGTATCAAGCTTTCAGCTCATGTGCTATTAGGAAGGTAGGCTTTCTGATCCGTTGTGCCCCACAACCAAAATCTGGCTGCCTCATTAAGAGGCAGCTGCCTCTCTCCTGGACTGACCCCTCCTGCATCAGCTAAGTTATTCCAATTTCTGCTAGAACCGTTCGAGAGCATTGCCTTTCTGGGGCCTTCAGCTCTCCGCTAACCTTGTTAAGCCACCCAGAGCTCTTAATCCTAAAAGGCCTTCTTGAATCACAGAATCTTGTCAATTCCAGAAGCCCAGAACGCAGCGCCTTTAATACCATTTTCAAATCTTTCAAAGGCTCACCCAGCATTTCCCTTTTTAGCACCAACGAGTGGAGTTCAGGGGAAACTGAGTGACCGACCAGACCGGATTTCACAGTATCAAAGAGCAAAGCTCTCTGAAGTTCTACAAAGCAAAGATTAAAGAAGATGGGCTGTTCACGGTCTCTCTCTCTTCTTTCTTTCCAGAATTTCAGAAAGTTCTGAATGCCTGTTCTCAGAAGATAACCACTTTGCTCAAGACGTGAATTTGAGTCCTTAATTAGAAACAATTCTGCTAATATTGGCTTCTTTGTGCTTTGGAGGAAACTTATCACACCAGTAAGTTTTGGCCAACACCCTCATCACAGTTGCTGTTCTTAAGAGACAACTAGAATAATGCTCCTAGCCATGTTATTCTTTCGCCTTTTATTTTGCTCATTTTTGATTGAGGAAAACCTTTTCGTGAGATTCTGCCACTTCCTGTTTTGCTGATTCGAACTCAGAGCTAAGGAGCAAGAGGTATTTTAATTCCCTCCACATCCAAAGGTGAGACTTCCTTCTACTATGACTCCACTTGCATCTGAGGTTGTCCTAACTTCAGGGGTGGCCCCCTCTAGGTGTTGCTGGACTACACTGCCCATCATCCCTCACCATTAGCCATGCTGGCTACGAATGATGGGGATTGTAGTCCAACATACCCAGGAGGTCCATATTTCGACTATTTCTGCTCTACTTCCTTCAGCCCATTGCTTATGCAGTCTAGCAGAGCAGACTCTCCAATGACTGGAAAAGGGGGGGGGGGGAGGCATAGGATGACAAGAGGCGTTTCTTAGGTCCAACCCACCCTCCTGTGCCAGGAAAGAAAACCTGACTCACCTGCCCACTCATATTTCAGGGGAGGCACTTCCCTCGCAATCTACCTTCAGTCTCAGATTTATCCTTTAGCCACTGTGCTGCTTTCAGGACAGCAAAAGGAGGGCTTATTCGGCATTCTCCATATTCCTGCAAGGGTTCCTACTGCAGACACCCTGGCTACTGAATTCCAAACACAGCAGTCGAGGTTGAACCAACTGCCCTGCAAAAGCGCAGGGTGTGGAGGTCTGACCCATCCACTGGACACGGTGTCCGCTACCAAAACGTTTCCCCAGCATGGATCTGATTGGCGTCATCAGCTGTAACCACAGAGGGGGGTGCTGCTCATCCCGACTCACATGGGGGGGGGGGGTGTGAATTGCAGCACGCATACGAAAGGCTTCATCATAAAGAAGCCACACGCCCGGGAAAGTCTATGTGGGCCCTGTAGATCCAGTACTGTATTAAAGACGAGGCTCGCCAAGGCTGTGCCCTAGTAAGGATCCTTGCATAAATAAAAAATACAGGGAGCCAATTCACCCAGGACTGCTCTGGTTTGTGCCTATGTGCCTGTTCCCCAACCTCCTCCTAAAACTCCCAAATAAGAAGACTAAAGAGATCTACATACTCTCCACTCCATATTCTGCTGGAGGTAAAAGCAAACAGTAGGGCCTGTTCTTCCCAGGCTCTTCCTGAATATTTATGGCACAAATGAGCATGTAGGGAAGAAGTTAAATTAATCCCCATAAGCATAAGGCTAGTCGTAAGATTCAGCTCAAGAGAGGAAACCCAAGCCCTGAGTCTTGGTTTTGTGGTAACCTGTAGAAATGTACCCTCATGTTTCATGACTCCATGTTCAGTAACCATAACTCAAAAAGTACAAACCAAAGAAATCTTGCATTTAATACTAAGAAATGTACAAACATCTTGGCATTCTACACCATGAAAATATGCTTATGTTAACTCTATCAGAAGCATTGAAAAGGTGCAAACAAAAATATGCCCGCATTTAAAAGAAACTTCAGAGTCATTTTCAAGTTGTAAAATACAAACTCAACTCTGGGGGGAAAAAAGGAGTTCCCAATGTCTTAAAAAAAAAAAGACACTTCTAACCAGGCTGAGCAGGCCTTTGGTCTCAAGCTGAGAAATCCAAATATGGGAGAAGTCGACATCAGAAGAAATCCCAACAGACTTGAAACAAAAAGATTAGCTGACATGGGCTTTTTCTGATTCGTGAGATTCGCAGTCCTGGGAAATATTAGGGCAGGGGGAAAAGTCTACCAAAGATCAGCAACTTCCTCTTTCAAGGGTGGTTCTCATGCCGAGTGTGGAAGAGAATTAAGCTTATTTTCATACATACGATACGGGTTGCACAAATGATCAGGGAGGCGACGGAGGTCCATTGTCATCAGTATGAACACTGTACATCCTTGTGCAAAAAGAGAACACGGTAGCCAAGCCATACAGGCTCCCCTGAATTTCCTGATCCCTGCAAGGGGTCAGAACGAAGGAAGGAGGCTTTGAGGCAGGCATGTAGGGCGAGAAGAGAGAGAAACAGGAAGCCCTTAAGAATCTGTCTCAGGGTCTCCTCTCGTGGGAGAAAGTCTCCCTTGCTGTCTTTTATCACTTTCTGACTTGAGTACAGCCCAGCAAAGGAAACCCAGTCACAGGACATGGCTCCGCGTCTCCTGGAAAAGCCATCCAGAGCGACATGAGACTCAGCCAGCGTGCCAACGGCTGAGGGGCAGTGTTCTCAGGAGCAAGGGGGTGCTCTCGGAAGCAGGGCCAGGCTGGCAAAACCTGGAAAAGTCTCCAGCTGGCGGGTTTAAGGAAGCATCTGTGTAAGCCGAATGAAGCTGGAAACTTCGGAAAACGGGCAGCCCGGCAGGTTTTTCTGCGAAGGAGCAAAAAAGGGAGGAAGGGGACATGAATTAAAAGAACGGATTTATGTTCCCCCACAACGCACAGTCGCCAGCGAGCCCCTAGTGCTTGAGAAAGAGGGTGCCCACTCATTTTGCACCTGCCCCCGGGAGGGTGGGTGGGGGGGACTCCATGCACTGCACACCCTCGGTAGACAAGCTACTGTGGAAAGAACTTCCAAGGGTTGTGATCCTGCATCTGCTTTGACGGTGGCAGAAGGGATGTGACAGTCACAAGACACATCATGTGGGGCAGCGGGAGAGGAGGACAGGAGCCCAGGAGCCCATGGCGCAGCATCCTTCCCACCAAAGAATTAGGCTGATGGGTGTTGGTTTTAACTCAAAGCGACCCTCCACGTGAAGGTCCCGGCTATTTTCTTTCCATTTTCACCCTCTACATGCAAGCTCCTGGTGGCTTCTTCCTGGCCCTCGAGATCACTCCGGGCCTCCCGACACTGCTTGGGTTTTGTTTGAGTTTTAAGTCATTCTTGGTCGCGCCTGGGCTTGGTGGGACCTGTGGGACCTGCTGGGGTCAACAGGTCCCCCACCTCGCGCGCACACACACCCCACGGTTGCCTGCCCCAGCTCCACAACCACATTCTCTGAGAAAGACCGTCTGGGTTTCTTAATAAGTTAAGAGCAAGACCACCTTGTGTGTAGCCCTCCTTCTTAAAAAAAAAAAGAGGGTGAAAGGAGGTGTGCGTGGGTAGAGAAGGCACACAAGGTACTTACGGGGTTTCGAAGAAACTGGCCCACGTGCTTTGCCCACAGACACCTGAGGAAAGGGGAGGGGGTTAGGATCCTGGGTATAAGTCACCCACCCTCGCTGCGTGGGAGCACCGCTCAGCCCCATCACTATTGCATTCGCCTGATCAACCTCAACCTGGCCAAGTTTTACTCTTGTTATTAACTCCACTTTGGGATATGCTTCGATTTGGATTCCTGCCTTGAGCAGGGGGTTGGACCGGATGGCCTTTTAAGCCCCCCTTCCTGCTTCACTTTTCTGTGATTCTATGATCTTCTTCTCCTCCACCACCCCACAAATGTTCACCAGGGTGGTCCCTGAGACCCCCACGTTGTGGCACCATCCTTATGGAAGGGCTCCTGTTGAAGAGGCGGGCCAGGCCCCTTCCCTTCCAGCCTTCAAGAGGATGCTCAAGACAAGGCAGCGTTCTCTTGAGCCATGATGCATTTAGGCCACCTCTCCTGCCATTGTGTAGGTTTAGATTTTAGGTTCTATATTGGATTTATTAAATTATACTTTGGTGTTTTTTTAAAAAAAATTATTACGGATGATCTGTTCTGTTCTGCAGTAGGATTCTTGCATCTATGGGGGACTGGCCCCAAACCTGTGGATGATGGAAAACATGCATGATAGTGAACACTATACATAGCATGTTCTCTGGTTCCCTCTAGTGGCCAGTTCTGGTATCTTCACCATTAAAATATATATGTTGGGGGGATTTTTCATTTAATATTTTAATTAATTAATTAATTAATTAATTAATTAGATTTTTAGCCCGCCCATTTAGACAACGTCTACTCTGGGCGGCTTACAGTAAAATATCATAAAACCAATTAAAACAACAATTTAAATCAATAATGTATTAGTATTATTCAAGATGGAAAAATATAAACAGAAAATTATTGTTGTAAATTGTGATAAAATTGTTTTATATGTCAATTGTTTTTACTTTGATTGTTGTGAGCCACCCAGAGTAGACCACGTCTAGATCGGCGGCATATAAGTCTAATAAATAAATAAATAATAAATAAATAAAGAGCCAAGTTTTTAATTGGCTCTTAAAAACACCCAGCGAGGGAGCCAGAGAATATTTTCAGACTAAATATTTTCAGACTGTGGATCAGTGGATACTGATCCTGCAGATAAGGGGGTCCAACTGTATTGCATTGCATTGTTCGGATTCCTTTTGATTGTAAACCACCCGTAGCGCTTGGGCAGGATACAAAATAAACAGAATAAATACATAAAAGCACAGCTATGACACCAACAGAACGCATCACTTACTGCTTCAAGTTTGCCTGAATAATACGGATGATGGCGAGGCCAACAGAAGGTACATCTTTATTCCCGGATGTCAAGAATAGGCACAGCAGTTTCCCCATGTATCGGGGGCCGAAGTGTTGCCACCTGAGCGACGTGAAAAGGAGAGGGATCAGCACAAGCAAGACACCCTTCTGTCAGGGTTGACTGCGGTCTGAAAAATTTCACCCAGGTCCGAAGCACATCCACCCAGACCTCACGTGCCTGGCCTGCTTGGGAACAGAAGGGGTTAAAGCAGGACCAAAACAGCCCTGTTCTTTCCCAACAAATAAGCCCCTGCCTGCTTGGCCAGCTGGGAGTTACGTAATCCTGCTTAAAAGCCAGAGGCGGCATCGGTGGAGATCAGCCACAAACCGGCAGGAATCGCACCGGAGGTGTGGATGGGCATTCCATTAAAACAGGATCAACCCTCCGCTTCCATGTGGCTGGTTTGTTTTGAATCCTGACACTTCTTCCAGAGAGCCAGCATGTACGCACTGCTTCCTACATAAGCCTCCAAAACCAGGGGAAGGTGAACTAGCGTAGGGGAGGTTCAACAGGAGACACGGCCGGCCTGTTTGTTCCACCTAGGCAGGGTGGGCCAAGGGGTGTGTGTGTGTGTGTGTGTGGTTTTTTTTTTCTGGCTTCCTGTGAATTTTTTCCCCTAGCAACCCCAGCCAAAGCTTTTACCTTACCGAGAGTCTCCAGGCACTGCGGTTTTAACACAAAGCAGGTTTTAAGGTTTCCTAACCCTCTCCCCTCTGTCCTCTCCCATCCCCCTTCGTTGCACCGTCTTCGGTAAACCTGGTGCATTTCTGGGTGTGGTATAGCTCACGGTGAAATGGCTAGGGGTGAAAAACTGCTTCCTGCCTCCAGCTGGTCAAAGCTGGCCATCCCTGCCTTAGGACTCTGGGGCAGCTGACGGCCTCGGGACCAACGCCTGGGCGCTTTACGAACACCGACTCACAGTTTCAACATTTCCGCTTGACGACAGCGGAGGTCATCACAAATCAAGGCAAGGATGGTGCTCAGGACCGTCTCGTGCTCAGCCAGAGACCCCAGCAGCAGCTTCAAAGCCCAGAAGTTGCTCTGTGGAAGGGGAGAAAAGGGAGCTCAGCTGGTGGCGTGTTGAACACATCTCTCCAACACATACACACCCCTGCTTGCTGGATGAGCAGCTTTTTGCAAAACTTGAAAGAGGTGTCTTCACTGCAATGCTAGTGACAGGACTAAAGGCTGCAGCCGGAAGCAGGGGACGCCCTCCGTTCAGACCTGACCGCAGCCATGACGTGAACGGGTCTCTGTATTTTGTTAATTTTTTCCCCAATTCTTTATCTTCAATGCTGGCATCCCCTGGAATTGCAACGTCGATTATCCAGACACTTCTTTGTACCGTTAAGTCAGAATTGACTTGACAGCATGTAACAACAACAGCAGCAGTAGCATCGGCAAAGAAGAGAAGCTATAATGTGATTCTGGACACACAACAAGTTACTTGCTCTGAGATCCTGAGCTTCCATCCAAAACCCAAGGCAAAGTCTTCCTGGGCCAGAGAAAAGGGCTTGTATAAAATAGGGAACATTAAAAAATAATAAAAATGGTATTGATCCTGCTTCCCCCCCCCCCCTCTTCTAGTGGGAACCATGCTTTATATGAAAAAAATCTGCTATCCCAACATGAGACTTACCCCAAAAGCCAATATGATTTCTAGGAAAGAGCTCAGGGAGTGACATTCCTTCAGAACCATCTGCCGTACTGCCTGGACGGCAAAAATAAGACCAACCTCCAAATGTGCCTAGAGAGAAGGCAGAGAAAAAAAAGAGAGAGAGAGAGAGCTAAAGTATTTAGTGGCTTAATTGGGTACGCTGGCTGAAACCCTTCCAGATCCTGAACCTCCTCCGTAGGACGACCTTTCCAGTCTTCAAAGAATGCTCTCCTATCTCCAGGTCGTTTGTTCTTCAACTCCCAGACGATCTCAGCCATAACTCTATAGCCGTAGCTACCGGCATTTTCTGGGAGTTGAGGTTCATAAAACTTAATGGATCCACGCAGGAAGCCAGCAAATGTGTAAGTGGGCACTTACGTCGTCACTTAATACTTTTGAGACGAAAACGTTAGGGTGCAGGTTGGTGGCAAGATCGTCCAGAATGCGGCCAGATTCTACGAAGACCATCTGCGGATTTAAGTCATGTCAGAATATTCAGAGGGGAAATCGGAAGACTCGCCCCCACAACACAACCCAATCTGAGACACCTGAGAGAAGACCCAACTTATCTGGGGGAGAAAGAGGCAGCAAAGAACCAGAATCCTGACCACTGTTCTCTGAATTTGGGCCCCTGGGTGGACAGGCTTTGGATCCCGTTTCTCGGTGGACGCTGTCTAGGTCCCGGCTGAAATATACATACTTTGGGAAGGCATCTCTTCCTACTAAGAGCATCTCTGAAAACCCTCACAACCTTGAGCCTAAACGCAAGACCCCAAATACTGTTAAGATTACATGCTGGAAATCCTGGGGCGGTTCCTTCAGGATGGGGAAGATCAGTCGGCCGTTTGCTGCCAAGAACAAACGGCTGCTAAAAGTCCTTATCAGAGCGCTCCAGCATTTGGGCTGAAAGACAACAGGAACAATTGTGAAATCAAACCCTTTTTGTCTAAAAAAAGTCACGTACAATTCACAATCGCTCACGGCACAAGAGCAGAGTACAGTAGGAATGTGGTATCCGTCAGGGGATTGGGGTCCCAAGCCTCCCGTGGACACCGGAAACCGCGGATAAGAGAGAATCCTATACATAGCATGGTTTCTGGCTCCCTCTAGTAGCCCGTTCCGGGAATTACATAGAAATTGGTATTTTTGGGTTGTTGTTTTTTTCATTTAATATTTTTTAATATTGTCAGTCTGTGGATAAGTGAAACTGTGGATACGGATTCCATGGATATGTATGTCCTACTGTATTGCCCATCACAACCTTTACAGTTTTTATTGGATTTACTCCCACCATCTGCCACAGAGCTGAGGAGAGAAACTGAGGGCTCCACCAGCTTTCTCCCAACAACCCGGTGAGGCGGGTTTGTGCAACTGATTTCACAACCTGCACCCCTCCTGGGTTCTTCTCCTGCTTATCCATCACTCAGTGGTTGAGAGGCAAGCTTCTCCCAAATAAACCTTAGCCAAGGCACCCCTTCGACGACCAAATCTGCCACCCAATCACAGAACTCTACACTTGGACGAGTCCTTTAGCCCAGCCGTTCTCCAACTGGGGTCTCCTCCCCCCCCCCCAAGGTGTTCTTGGGCTGCACCTCCCAGAAATCCTGGCCAGCACAGCCAGGGGTGAAAACGCTTCTGGGGGCTGAAGTCCAAGAACACCTGGGAAGGGGGGGGGGGAGACCCCAGTCGGAAAACCGCTGCTTGAGCCCAGCCTTCAACCCATACAGGATATCCACAGCCAGACAACCCGTAACAGGGGGCCATCTGAGAGTTCATCATCACACCAAGAAGGGGAAGAAACCAAGGACTCACGTTCTTATATAAGGTGGGGCTGCTGTACAGGAGCTTCAACAGCCACTTGATCTTCGCGCGCAGCTTCAGAGGCACACCTGAAGAGGAAGGAAGGAAGGGACGTCCGAAATCAGACAGCTCCAGAACGGCCAAGGCCGTTTCCGCCACCCCCCACCCCATTGGGATGTCTGTCCAGGAGAACCAAGAACTGAACTCATGAGGTGTACTCGCCTACGGGAGACCACGGCACAGTGTCCTTCAGATCCCTCCCAGAGGGAACCTGTCCCGTGTGGAACATCTTGAGGTAGACCTCGAACTGGAGCGGGGAGAGGCGGCAGGCGGTGCAGCAGGACCTGGGGTAGGCGGTGAAGAGGGTCCTGGCGGCCCCCTCCATGTCTCCAGTTTTGCACAGGTAGAAGGGGATCCGGTCTCTCCGCTCCTGCATCCTGGGGCAGGGCAAAAGAGACACGGTGGCTTCCAAAGCCAAGGGACACATTCGTGGGCAGAAAACAAGAAGGAAGTCTCACAGGAGCATAAGAAAGAACCCTTCTATCGTAGGGGAAACCTCGACAGACGAGAGCTTCATCAGGATGTTCAAGCACAGTCGTGGCCCCTGATCGACAAGCAATCGGTTCCAAGCCCCCCCAGGCATGCTGAAACATGCGGATGACAGCAAACTCTGTTTTAATAGGGAAGGTTATACACAGAATGGTCTCCGGCTGCCTCTAGTGGCCAGTTCTGGTAACCTCATATTTAGAAATATATCTATTTCTAGGATTTTTCCTCTACTATTTTTAACATTTTCAGAATGTGGGCAAGGGAGTAAGAGGACACGAATCCCACGGATACAGGAGCCCCGCTGTATAGACATGTCGGCGAAGCCTCATCCGTCTACGCCGTAAGGGCATGGGGAGGCTCTTCCTCTACTACTGGTTTAAAGAGTTTCGGTTGCAAGGTTTCAACGAGACGTCACCGGGGTGAGATGACCCTCTCCTCTGCCGAGAGCCCCGTGCAACCAACCAAGTCACTTACCCGTGTAAATTGTAGCATTTCACCACTTTCAAATACCGGATCAGCTCCTTGTATCTGGGGGAACAAGACAACACATTCATGTTATGTTACTTTAGTTCAGTCATTTGTATACAGTAGGATCCCTGTATCTGTGGGGGATCGGTTCCGAGCCCTCCCCGTGGATGCTGAAAAATGCGGATGATAGCAAACGGTATTATAAAAGTGGATTCTATACCCAGCGCGGTCTCCGGCTCCTCTAGTAGCCAGTTTTGGTAACTTCATTGTTAGAAATATGTGTTTATGAGATTTTAAAATACATATTTTTAATATTTCAAGATCATGGAAAAGTGAATCAGCGGATACCAATTCCGCGGATAAGGGGGGGGGTTTCCTACTGCACTGCCTGATTTAGTGCCATGCATGCTCTGGGTGCTTAATGATAATATAGATCATCCTCCCAACTAAACCATTAAGCCCAAATAAACTTCCCACGACCCCCAATCAAGCCAAGCGCCAACCCAGCCAAACACGCTGCAGGCAGACACGGTGTAACAGTGCTCATATTTAATGCAGAGGGAGAATATCTCTAAAGGCTTCTTGGAAGAAGATGGCCTTTAATAGCTTCTAAAAGGCTGGGAGGGAGGGGGGGCGTGACGGATCTCCACAGGGAAGCTGTTCCTGAGATGCGGGGTCACCACCAAGAAGGCTTGGTTCGTCTGAGTGGCTACCCATAGACCAGCCTGGGTGGATCGGCTGGCACAGGCTGATGTTCATCAGGGGAGGAGCTCTGATAGATAACAGGGTCCTTTTAAGGCAGGAATGGGCCAAAGCCACCTGCCAGTCCAGTGCACACGACCCCATGCTCCACCCCCCTTCCAGACATGGCTTTATGCCAGGATGAGACCTAACACATCACTCGACCAACACACACCTCTCAGCAACACAGTCTAAAAAAAGCTAAGGCAGGATTTTCCGGCCCCAGAGAGGTTCCTGAAATTCTTCACTTGCTTTTAAGAGAAAGAAGGGGGGAAATGTTTGATCCTTGCAGTTGATGCAGTGCACCTTAAAACCCAGTGTGAACCTCATTCTTCAAAGACTTCCCTGCCTGTTTATTACTACAAGATACAACAGTGGCCCAGACTATTATTATTATTATTAAGAAGAAAAAAGAAAGATAAATTTTATTTACAAAAGAATGAGTCCTCTGGAGGCAATACACCTCTGAGGACCAGACCCCCCCGGGGAGATTTTCACCGCGGCCATTCTGGCCTTTCAGTTCAAGATGTCCAAGACTCAGGCAATCAAATTCTGGGACAGATCCTTCCTTGCAGGGCAGTTCTTTCACCTGGACGTTTTCTACCGCTCCCTGGGGGCTTACTGTTGGTCGGCTTCCAGTCTCTCGACCCGTGCCTCTATCACCGGAAAGCTTTCGAAAAGAATCTCCTTCTTCCCCCTCTGCAGCCTTTGGCCGGTGATGTTCTGCCCCTTTAAGACCGAGGTCAGCAAGCCGTGGTCCCAGGAGAAGAAATCTAAGCTGAAACGGAGAAGGAAGAAACAATCTTAGAGGGTAGAAGGGAGGCGGAGTGATGGTGCTAAGCCAGGAACTGCACCCTATCCTGCGGTGTCTGAGCCACCCAGAGGGGCCACGTGGACGCCGGCGTAATTACAGCTAAGATGCTACTCAAGATTTTAGCAGGGTGTCTGTGGGGCCAGGACGTTTACACCTCTTTCCCATACAGATCCCTGTTGAGACAACTCACATTGAAAAAAGGGAACAAGTTGTTGAATGCACAGAGCTCAGGGAATTAACTTTTCCTTGCTCTGCACCAGGGTAATCGCCTCTATTTAAAAACAAGAACAAAGCTCTTCGTGGCGCCTTGAGAACGACACACTTTATCTGATACCCCAAGACTTTTTACTGTCTTCACTTCAACAGGCTAGCACGGTCACCCCACAGACAAACTACAGGTTTGTCAGAACTTCTGGCTGCTAATCCTAACTCTGGAATTTTGGGGGCTAAATGCTGAGCCTGTTTTCGGGAGCCCCGTTTCCTAGCCTGGATGGAAGGGCGCAAAAGAAACCGAGCGCTAGGAGGAAAGACGACAAAAACCAGGCAGGCTTAAGCCTTGGGAAAAGAAGACCGAGGGGAAATAGGATAGTACTTTTCAAAGACTTGAAAGGTAGTCCTACAGAGGAGGGGCAGGATCTGTTCTCCATCATCCCAGAGTGTCAGACACACAATAATGGGCACAAGTGACAGGGAGCCAGATTTCGGCTGAATATCAGGAAAGACTTCTTAACTGTCAGAGCAGTACGACAAGGGAACCCATGACCTTGAGAGGTGGTGAGGGCTCCAACGCCATGGAGGCCTTCAAGAGAACATTGGACCACCCTCGGCCAGATCTGCTTGGATTTGGATTCCTGCATCAAGCAGGGGGTTGGACCTGATGGCCTTTGAGGCCCCTTCCAAATCCATGATTCTAGGATTGTAAGATATTCTGCATATACGAGGAAAGCATTTCAAGGACCAACATCTTCCCCAGATGCTGGTGAGCAGGATTCCGTCAAAAGCAACCGATCTTCCGGCTTTTGGCCCAGTTGTTTTCCCCGCTGATGCCTCTTAGTGGAAAGCCGAAACATTTTAACCAGGGAGTGAATTTAAACAGACCTGAAAACCCTTCCAAAAACCTGTGGCATTTTTGCCTGGATGAATATGCTTTGCGGGGGGGGGGGGGTCTAATTTAATTTTCGGTGCTGCTCCCTTTGTAAGGAGACGGTCTAAGGCTTCCCCAGATCAGCTGCGTTGTACTCGGAGAGGGCGGAAAAATAAATCTAGTTGAGGAACACCCAAGGATTGGGAAGACCTTTAGCTAAAAGCCTTGGAAGTAATTTAGCCATTTCTCTTTCACATCAGATATTTACGGAACGTTTTGGAACACAGCACCCCTAACCCATTTGTTTAAAAAATCTGAAACGTCCAGATACAGGCAATGCACCCCCTGGAGGAAACCTACCTCTCCATGAATCCGTAGCAGTGAACGGGGAACGGAATCGAGCGGTAGAAGTAGGTTAATTTATCATGCAAAGGTCTGGGGAAGTCATTCAGAATCAGCAGCCTCTGAAGTTGTCTCGCGATCCTGCGGAATATCAGGGGAAACTGTGAAGGAGAGCTTGAACCAAAGCAGCTGAGTCGCTTCTACAGGAACCTTTGCCAAACCCCACCAGGAGAAGTGACCCCTTGAACCTCAAGAGGAGGAACCAGGTGTGGGAGGGGGGAACAGGTGGGAGCCGACAAGGCTCAGACCACCGGTTTCCCTTCGCCCTGGTCTCCTCCGGTAGGGCTGGACGTGGCAGCCTATCCCACTCTCTGGGCCCTCTTTGCTAACATGGCCTGTGCCTTTCCCCCCCACCCCTTCAGAGTCAGCAGAAGCAGCTTTGCAACGGGTGGAAGAAGGAGGAGGGTTGGTGCCGATGGGAAGAAAGACCTTGAGTCGGAGGAGGAATGATACAGCCCCTCTAAGGCTGCCTTCGACAATCTTAGAACAATCGTAGACCTGCAGAGCTAGAAAGAAGGGAAACCTACGGATCATGGAGTTCAGCTCCTGTCAAGGAGGCCCAGTGGGGGGGGGGGGGGAATCGAACTCCCAACCTCTGGCTCCGCTGTCAGAGACCTCAACCCCTGAGCTCTACAGCTGTTTCCAGCTTGATCCTTCTCAGTTCCACCAGGAGATCCTGAAGAATGGAGGCCCGGGCCTTCTGCGTATCAAAGTGTGTGCTTGTCCCCTAAATGCGTCCCTTCCCCAGATCCGTCAACAGCCAGCCTGCCTGCCTGCCCGTCCGTCCATCCATCCTTTTGAGGGCCAGCTTTGCAAAGCTGATCCCTCAGCACCAGACGGCCTTTGGGAGCTCTACATCTGCCTCCTTAGTCCACCGAGCAGGAAGGCCACACAAGACGGTGGAAAAAATGCCAAAGGACTCCAGCAAAGAACATCCCCCCCCCCCCAAAAAAATGCCAAAGGAACTGATCAAATGAAATCAGAGGTGGCAAAGAGTCCATTTCTGCCTTTGAGAAATGTGTGTTTTGGGGTGTTCAAAAGTGCAGGGCACTCCTGTCACTTCTCTGAAAAGTGAATTACTACTTCTGGAAGCGTTCAAGAACAACAGGTTCACAATCTTGTCAGCAAAAGGCAGCCACATCGCTGCACAAACAGTCTTTCCAGGAAGACGTTTAAGTCCTGGGCTGTGTTTTGCTCATCCCCGGTTTAGGCAGACTAAGAGGATGGAGACCGAATCTTCCATCTTCCCTTTTGAAGTTACACAGTTGCTGGCCGTTATGTTTTGCAGGGGACTTACCTCTGCATCTGCAGTGCCCCTGGCCTGCAAAGTCACTTAAAATGAGGATGAGCGAACGT
This sequence comes from Intellagama lesueurii, assembly GCA_037013535.1. Lineage (NCBI taxonomy): Eukaryota > Metazoa > Chordata > Lepidosauria > Squamata > Agamidae > Intellagama > Intellagama lesueurii. Next base: position 1,826,745 of record JBAJHW010000012.1, read on the forward strand.
TGTGCTAAATTTAGAAGCGGGGGGAAGTGGGCAACAGATCTCCCAGAAGAACTGAAGTTCCAGTTTTCATTAAACAATTTAATAGGCTTCTGTTTGGTGTCAAAAGGCGACGAGAAAATCCAAAATTAGAAAATCACTGGAGGCTTGGTGTTCTCATTTCCAAAGCTCCAGGTAGAGGGGAGAAGATAAAGAATTATCTCTGCCAAGTTAATAGCAGGGTCAAGGGCCGGCTTGGCAACCTAGTTTAGTGTAGTGGAATTTGGTTGGGGTTGAGGTTGGAGTTTGGTTGAGTTGGGTTGGGTTTGAATTGGGTTGAATTTGAGTTTGGTTGGGTTTGAGTTGGGTTAAATTTGAGTTGGGTTTGAGTTGGATTTCAGTTGGGTTAAATTTGAGTTGGGTTGGGTTTGAGTTGGGTTGAATTTGAGTTGGATTTGAGTTGGGTTAAATTTGAGTTGGGTTGGGTTTGAGTTGGGTTGAATTTGAATTTGGTTGGGTTTGAGTTGGGTTGAATTTGAGTTCGGTTGGGTTTGAGTTGGGTTAAATTTGAGTTGAACTTGAGTTGGGTTGGGTTAAATTTGAGTTGGGTTGAGTTGGGTTAAATTTGAGTTGGGTTGGGTTGAATTTGAGTTGGGTTGGGTTGGGTTTGGGGTCTCAGCCAGGACATTAAACAGTCAGACGCTGAAAATAAAGTCCCTCCCCACTGACCCCTTCAGGCAACATTATGCCAACCTCCCCCCAACCCTAACATCACAACACTTCTGCTCCACAATGCTGGGTGCGCCTCTGAGGGAGCAGCAAAATGGGCACTATCATGATATCAAGATACAGGCAAGTGTATCCTCTCTTTCAGCAAGTAAAAAATCAAGACTTAAAACACCTTTTGCTCTTTTTGCACCAGCCACAGATCCAGCAGGCAACCTCTGTGGAGTGATAGTGTATTCATTCAAATGACAACCAAATAGATTACATCCATAACAGTACATGCCCGGGGAGTGATCAAACGGTACCTTACCTGTCCATCAGACATGTTACAGCCTTGCTCAGGGAGGCTGAGTGATCCACATTTTGTGAGTAGCTGGCCGGGGGGGGGGGGGGGGGGGAGAGAGAGAAAGCAAGTACACATCAGGTTATTCTTCTCCAGCTTTTCGCGTTTATCTTGCACACAAGCAAAACAGGTTTTCCTCCTCAAATGTTTGGTCCTTGCTTTTTGCAACGGTAGCATCAGCATCGAGAATGCTCCGAATTCCTGCATCCCTTGCAGAAAGCAATGGGTTCTCCGTGGTTTTCCCGGGGAGATGCACCGCTTCATGCGTTTTCAGACTTTGGCACCGTTCCTCCGGAGGGATGACAACTCTCACCATTGCCCAGCGTGGCCAATGGGTATTGTAGTCCCCCAAAAGGGAAGTTGTCCAAGCTCTGATCACTCCACTAGTAGTTCAGCTAGTCAAGTCAAGGTCATCTCATACTAAGAGCTGCACAGGCGTGGCCCGTTATCAGCTGAAGGCTGCCTGGACCTCAAAGCAAGCCAACATTCAAAATAATTCTATCAGCAGCAGGAGCGGGGCCAACCCACCAAACATCCCATGGTTTGTTCCTCTGGTTTGTGAGGAGGAACACAAGCCGCAGCGCCAGCTCATGCCAGGTTGGAGGGTCGTGAAGACCAAGCTGCAGAACCCGGATTGCTTTCGTCATGTAACAATCGGACCTCAGCTCCGAAGACTGCTTCCGCCCTAAACTCTGTTGGTGGCCTTAGTCAAATCACAGCAGTGCCATCTCCACCTTATTTGAAAGACAGGACACGTGCCTTCCACGGCTCTTGTAACAATTCTGGGAGAGGAGTGCTTTTCCAACAGGGTGAAGTAACAATAATACCAGAAATAGCAAAAAACGACAACAGAATGTTAACTCTGTCCACTTCCACAGAGCTGTGGAAGGCGCCATGGCCTGATTTCACTGTATTGCCTAAATCTTCACTGGATTGTTTTGCTCGTAGAGGCTTGATTGTGGGTCCCCCTCCCCCATGTTCTTATAAACCATTTTGGGATACTGTCTCCCTGAAAAGTGGGACCTAAAGATTTAAAATAAACGATCCGAGAGGTCTAACAACACAGCGTGGGACATACTGGACTCCGAGAGCATGTGAAAATAACCTGCATTTCCTCAGAAGTGGAATGGTGGCCAATTTTACCTCCCTTTTCTTAGCATTCCACAGAATTGTAAGGAGTCAGAGAAGTGAAAATGCCAGATGCAGGGGAGGGGGATCAGGAGACAGGGATCCCGTGGTCTCGTGTGCTCCCAGAGACATCTGGTGGGGCCCACGGTGAGAGATACAGGGAGCTGGACCAGATGGGCCCTTGGCCTGATCCAGCAGGGCTCCTCTGTTCTTAAGTGCCTCAGGGCAGACTAGGCAGTCAATAGACAGCTCAGCATCTTCGGCTGACAACTCTCCACATTAAGAGCCACAGAAACCTCAAAACCTCAGCAAAGATGGTAAAATACACACACACACACACACACACACACACATCTCTCTCTCAAGCAAGCCTGCGGGGTCACTTACGAAGCTGGATCCTTGTGTAGCGCAATCTCCCGGGCTGCTCCCAGGAGGGCGATGGCCTCCGCTTTGGGCTTCTCTTTTCCAGCCTGGTTTAGAAATCCCGTGACAAGACTGGAAACGGAGGTATACCTAGGAAAAGCAAAAGTTATTTGGCATCGTAGATTTGAGCACAGGGGGGAAAAATATTATTATTTTTTTCAACCGTGCACATGGTGAGATTAGGCAAAATGTGAGCAGATATTCATGGATCAACCAACTTCACAGATAATGTAGAAAGAACTGCATGTCACGGCAGAAGAAACCCAAAAAGGGGGGGGGGGGGGGAGAAAAACAGGGAAAAAGAGAGAACTCCTGGAAGTCAGATGTAAGAAAAACACAAAGGCTTTAGGATTCAAATCATCAGGTTTTCGGGGACAGACATTTTCAATTTCTCCCACCCTATTTCACTACCGTGAATGGACCAGAAAGCTGTCCTTAGCCAGCTCTGAAAAACCTTAATAAAGAAACAGGCTCAGGTTGAACCTATCTTTTGGCTAACGGTTGCAGGAGGAAGGGAATTAAGTTAGGAAAACACTAGGAAGAGAGCATCAGGTATTAAAAAGCTATTAAAAGAACAGAAATCCTGAGTAAGGCAGGGTATGTGAGCCAGGGCTAAATTTGATGTGAAGAGAAGAATAAAATATTTTGAGAATCTGGGACCATTTTTTACTCTCTGCTGGGCCTTCAAGGGTCTCTCCTCTCCTCTGAGGAGCACCTTCCCTCCCATTTTTGACGGCAAGAAATGGCACAATTACTCCCTAAATGCAATTTCACTCTCCTCAGGTCCTTTCTTAGGTGAGAAAAAGCATTTAAAAACACACACACAGAGAGAAAGGATCCGGCCACATGCTCACGCGAACAGGGGTTCCCAAACAGCTTCTCAAGGCGTTACCTGTATATGACAGGCGAGTGGCGGCCGCAGAAATCACACTTGCCGGGTCCCAAATCCCGGTGACAAAAACATTCGTGGCAATCCGAGAACACTCTCTCGCCCATCAGGTACTGATTATATTCCACGGAAATGTCGTGCATGAATTTCTGGAGAAGCGTGCCTATGAAAGAAAGGGGGTAAAGGATAAGAGGAAAGGAAGCTTCACGTTTATTTGCTGGCACCTGTTTTATACTCATTTCCTCTCTGGCACAAACTGTGCAGGACAGAAAGCGGCTGTCCTTAGGATGCTAGGACTTGGGCATGATAGAAGAGGTGTTCCTGATAAGCAGCCTCAAGATTCGACTACTGCAATTCCTAAAACCCAAGCCACAAAAATTAACAAGAGAATTAACAGAGCCTGCGCACCGGAAATGTCTGCCTGCAAGGAGTCTGCCCAGCGCATCTCTGTATGATTTGCTGGCCTGCCTTCTTGCCTGTTAGCTTCTGCATCAGGTGTGGGAGGCTCACTCTATACCTCCTGATGTAGAAATGACTTGCTGACAGAGGAAACTCATTCCCGAACAGGAACTCATGCAGAGACAAAGCACACACTCTTCGAGAGGCAGTTCTGATCCACCCTCATGCCCAAGGGGCGTCTAGTTTTAATTCAGAGGAAGCAAGTTTGTCAGCCATTCAGAATCTGAGAAACCCTGAAAATCAGGGGTGTTTTTTTTTTAATCCAACTAATTTAATCTCCAACTATAGAAAGCTGGTGCCATAAGCCAAAAGATGTGACCTCTGAAATCTCAAACCCCCCTTCTATGCCTTGGTTTGATTTCAAGTTAGGTAAGGGAAAACTCATTGATGCGTCTGCAGAAGAAATGAAAACATTGAATAGGCAGTGGTGGAAATGTTTCTTATTCAATGCTCTCTTCTTAACTGAATATTCAGTTGAATATCAGGAAAAAACTTCTTAACTGTTAGAGCAGTACGACAATGGAACCCACGACCTCGAGAGGTGGTGACCGTGCTCCAACGCTATGGAGGCCTTTTCACGAGAAAACTGGACCACCCTCTCTCTCAGATCTGCTTGGATTTGGCTTTCCTGCCTTGAGCAGGGGGTGGGGCCCGATGGCCTTAGAGGGCCCCCCCTTCGGACTCCATGATTCCAGGATTCTCAAGTTCTTCTGTTTTGGGGCTTCCACCTCCTTTTGTAAATGCGGTCGCGTTACAGGTGTCCGGTTCAGATGGCCAGCTGGATGGAAATGCACTTTGCGAGCTACCCAAACTACCTGGAGGAACCTAGCAGGACGATGAGGTCCTGAGATAAGAAACCAACAGCTTTGGACTCAATGAATCCCGGGAGCCACTGACGCCAACCTCGATCCGCTCACCTCCACGCTTCACATCCGCATCTATTTCGGAGAGCTCCAAGTTGAACATGGCCAGGCCTCCGGTGAGAGCAAAATTCCACTGGTCCTTCCAATATTGGCTCTTGTTATGTGCGTTGCAGTGGCAAAGGGACGGAGTCGTCCAATCTTTACACTAGAGTAAGGAGGGGGGATGGAAAGTCCAGCATTACCACACTCACAATCTTCAGAACGCTTAACAACCGGCAAGGAACACTGGCGGTTGACTCCGGCCGGTGTCCCATTGCCAGCCTATTTCAAAAGCTTGGGGTGAAGTCTAACCTTTGAAAGGTTTTATTTGCGTAGCTGTAGCCATTACAAAAAAGTTCAAATAATATAAAATGATCAAAAACATTGCTCAACATTCTCACAGGCACAGTTGATTCAACTAATCATCGCTACAAAACATCCTCCTTAAAACTGCTGCTCTAAAAATGAAACAGGGCACCTTTTCAGAAACATATGGTGCGTTATGCCCCTCAGTAGAAAATTTATCAGGTATGGTTCAGATCTATTGAATGCGAGACCTAATTCCAGAAATCTCCGGAAAACCAGAATACGCATGTTTTTCCTGGCATCATGGCTCACCAAATAGAAGCATCAGTCATTTTTTTTATCCCAATATGTTGCTATGGCTTGGACAAAAAATATTCCACCAAAGACACTTGATGATCCATAAGGTGCCTTCCAGCTCTACAGTTCTAAGATGGTGATGATTATAAGGCGACAAGCACTTCCATGGTGGATTAAACTAGAAATCAGGCTAGGGCAATGGTTTCCAACCTTGAATCACTCAGGTGTTCCTGGACTGCAATTCCCACCAAGCGATGCTGACAAGTTTCTGGGAGTTGCAGTCTAAGAACACCTGGGTTGTTGTTCAAGGTTGGGAACTGCTGATCTAGGGCAGCCATTCTCACAGCCGTAAACACCATATTTGTTTGTTTGTTTGTTTGTTTAAAATATTTGTAATCCCTCCTTTCTCCTTAAAAAGGATCCAGTCAGGATGGTGTAAGTTGCATAATGAACTTTATAAGGAGGTGCATGAAGAACTGCTTCCGGTCTGTGGCCCCCTTCCAGGGTCCCTCAAGGGGACCATACGCCCCACCCATTGAAAATGGCCAGCCTAGGGCACGACCCCTGGTGCTCACTGGAAGGACAGATCCTGAAGCTGAGGCTCCAATACTTTGGCCATCTCATGAGAAGAGAAGACTCCCTGGAAAAGACCCTGATGTTGGGAAAGTGTGAGGGCAAGAGGAGAAGGGGACGACAGAGGACGAGATGGCTGGACAGTATCATTGAAGCTACCAACATGAATTTGACCAAACTCTGGGAGGCAGTGGAAGACAGGAGGGCCTGGCGTGCTCTGGTCCATGGGGTCACGAAGAGTCGGACACGACTTAACGACTAAACAACAACAACAACAACAGGGCACTACCTCACTTTCACTTCTGATCAATTACTGTTTTTATAGGCCACTAAATTCTACAGAGCTAAGGGATGACTGAACCACACAAACCACATCACCCATCGCCCACTGCCGATCAGATCAAGACCCATGTTTTCTCAGTCCCAGACACCTCAGTTTAAAAGGCCCCCATCTCAGGAAAAAACATCCCAGGGCAGCTCTTGGCTCCTTCTTGCTGCGGTAACCCACCGAGCAACCCAACCACCTGAAGGCAGAAAGCATTCCGCAAAAGCAGGGATGACCAAAGAGGGTTCACATCCCGAAGCCCTGCTTACTTCCACAACCGGTGTGTTGCATATATAACAGTAGCACTCGCCACACATCTCTGCATTTCTTCCAAGGGGAGATGTCGTCTCGCACTCGGCACGCCTGGAAAGATTTTGATCTTATTTAATTAAAATATTTTTATCTCACCTTTCTCCTTAAAAAGGACCCAAGGTGGCTCACATCATTAAAAAGACAATATTTTAAAGCTCAAAAACACTAAGTATACAAATATTTAAATCAGATCAAACAAACAATGATAAAACAAAATCCTAGAATCATGGTGCTGGAAGGGGCCTCTAAGGCTATCTAGTCCAACCCCAAAAGGCAAGCAGAGAGAAGAGACTACGAAACCAAGCTATGAAACAGGAAGCCTCCTTCAAGAACAACAGATGCACCAGTATCCGATTGCAACTTCTGTGCTGGCATTTCTCAGGCAACCGAATAGAGAAATAGTCCCCGATGAGCAGAGAAACAGGAGAGGTACCATCAAGGATGGCTGGTCATCATGTCAGATGTGGGGTACCTGCCCCCTGAGCTGCAGACTCTACTTCTGAGCAAGACAGTTGGGTTAGATGAGCGTAAAGTCCCTTCTAGCTCTGTGACACCGGGAGATTAAAAGGAAGGGCACACAATGAAGAATCCTCAACCCATTGGTCTAAGAACACTGTCTCAGGACGGTGGGGTTGGCCCTCCTCCCCAGCCCAGGTACGTACACAAAGGGGAAGGTCATGCAGTCGTATCTCGCGTGGGGCATCAGTTTCGCTCGCTTGCAGAAAGTCACGATCACCTCGCACTCCTCATCCACAACTTCATTGGTCTTTTTCTCACTGGAGGGAAATTCTTCTGGAAAAGACAAACACGCTGAGGATCGCTTCATGGTAAGGACACAAAGACGTCCACTTAAAACCACTGCTTGCCTACAGGCCTGTCTTATTTTCAGGCCGAGAGTCCATCCGAAAAGACCGCTTCTGTTTGGCAGAAGATTGGGCAGGCGGAAGAAAATGGATGAATGCACATGAAAACAACCCTATGTCATTGACGTCGCACATGGCAGTTCCACGTGATGTTTATTCCAGATGTCCAGAATGCTTTAAGGCAGAAGTGGGCAACTCCTGGCCCTCCAGATGTTGAACTACAACACCCATCAGACTTTTCCAGCATCACCAATCACTGAGTCACAAGACAACCACCCTTGTCTTAAAAGCACCTCTATGTAGGCAGCTCTCTAAATCTTTATTTCATTTCTTTCCTGTGAAGGGTTTGATTTGATACTAGTTTTTAAAGCTCTCTTTCAAAAGCACAGTTTAGCAAAGGGGATCTTGATGTCTCCATTCCATCTTGGGAGAGAAAACACACATACCTGAACACTCGACCAGCACAACCGAATCATCCGAAGAGTTCTTGGTTTGGTCGTCACGAATCAGGATAACGGATTCTTCTCCGTCCACGTCATCCACCACCTCTGGACTGTCCATCTGCGCAGTTTGTTACGGACAAGAGGGGCCTTAAGGAAGTGGGCTACAAAGCAAGAGAGAAAGCTCAAGGCACAGACAGAGACCAGCCCAGTTCCAACCAGCTTCTATCTTCTGGGAGAACTGGGGGGCATGCAAAAAGCACAATTTATTTATTTATTTATTTATTTATTTATTTATTTATTTATTTATTTATTTATTTATTTATTTATTTATTTATTTATTCAATTTCTATCCCGCCCTTTTAGACAAAGTCTACAATGACTACTCAAGCCTTCAAGTCTGCAAAGAGAAGCTTTAACGAGTGCATGGATGAAGGGATCAAGAAACACCAACCGTGCACCTGGTTTGCAAGTACGAAAAAAACCCAGCCTGATTCAGGATTTGTTTGCACGCGTGCTTCCGTTCCTCTAAGTCAGCGGTGGGGGGGAGGGAGGGGGAACAGCACATACTGGTTCTCTCCCGGTGAACACTCTGTATTCACAATTAGCAGCCCAAGGCCAGAGAAGAGCAACTCAAGCCATCCTGAGCCAAGCAACACATGGGCAGCCGGCTTACACCAAAGTAGACCGCAACTCCTCCAGCTCAGCAGCATCTTTCTGGGTCTGACACCTGCTCGCGGGGGGGAGGGGGTGTCTCTGGGAGGCAGCATCCAGAAAATGTAACTTTTGAACATTCCCAATCCACCCCAACCCCGCAGAAATAAAAACACTGCCCAAGGCTTGGGGACATGTTGTCTTTTTGGACTACATTTCCCAGAATTCCCTAAACAGCCCGACCCCCTGGCTTGCAAACACTCCTTTTTTCCCCCCTGGACTACAACTCCCATAATTCCCCACAGCACGGCTGTAAGCTGAGAAATATTTCTTTGAGGGGGGAGCGCCTGAAAGCCTCCAGCTAGCAAAGCCATAGGCTGGCAAAGGTTCCCCCCTTTTGAGGGGGGGACTACATCACCCTTAACCCGAAACAGGTGGCTGGGAGTTCTGGGAGTTGTAGTCCAAAAGAAGGGGCGGGATTTCCAAGCTCTCCGTCCCGGAGGGGGCCACCTCCACCCCCTGCCCCGGGGGCCAGCGCCCGTCCCCACCGGCTCCGTCCGTTCCTCGGTCGGGACTGCCTCCCTTCCGCCCCGCCCCGCCGGCTTCGATTCCCGCGCCAGGGCTTTCAGGTGACGTCACTTCCGGGCGCTCCGGAACAGCCGCTCTCTGGTGCGCCGGCCCTTGGAGGCACACGCGCGCGCCATCCCAAACGTAGAGCTAGGAAAGAGTGAAGAGATGCCTTCCTCCTTGGGCAAGGGGAGCTTCCTGGTTTCACAGCCATGTTATTTGCTGTGCGCGGGGGGGGGGGGGGAGGCAGGAACCTGTTTCATTACAGCAGGAAGAGAATTTGCCCCATAGAGGTCCAAGGGGGGGAGGGGAGTAGGGTGGCCACGTGGCCTCTTTTAGGGAGGGCAGTCCTCCACTGGGAAGGCAATCTCTTCTTTGGGAGGGCTGCCTAGCCCACACCTGATTTAAAGTGGGGGGGGGAGCTCTAAGGCTGGGTGAAATTAGTTGCCCATCATCAACAGTTAGGAGCCCACCCAACTCAGCAGGCACATGGGTCCCTGAGTGGTCCTTCTTCCCCCTTGAGGGAGATCCATTGCCATTCTGTGCATTTTTTTTAAAAAAAGGTCCTTTTTAAAAAATAGGTGGTGAGCGCTACAGCGCTATGGAGGCATTCCAGAGAAGAACTGGGCCACCTTCTGTCTGATCTGCTTCGATCTGGATTCCTGCCTTGAGCAGGAGGTTGAACCTGATGGCCTCAGAGAGGCCCCTTCCAACTCCTCGATTCTAGCACCTTATTCCTTCCAGACGGCGTGTGTCCCCACTCCTGAACTTCTTGCAATCAGACTTTGCATTTCAGACCTCGGCTGGCGATGGGCACTGAATTAATTAGGTCTCTGCCCCATCGCTCAGTCCCAAGGGGGCAAGGTTTTGCATCTCCTGCCTGTCCACGGGCCCAGCCGCCTACAGCCTGTCGACAGCGCGGACAGAGGGTTGCATCCAGTAAAGTAAAATAACAATCTTCCTTTTCTTTAAAAAAAAACAAAGCAAAACACCACTGGACTCTTGCAACCAATTGGGTACAAGTTGGCAACACCGTACAAACAGAAGAAAGCAGGCTGTGTCTCCAGGAAAACAATTTATTATTTTTATCAGGTGCCGATCTACGCAAATGCTGAGGCTGGAACATTACATTCAAGACGGATTTTTATTTAAATCATAAATACAGCCCCTTGCCCCGTCACGAAAGACAACACAGGCAGAGGGGTGTTTGCAGAGCATTCCCTGAGTGCGCATGAATCAAAAATACTGTTCAATCATGAGTCGGAGAATACATGCAGAAAAGCGTACAGGAGAAAGCGTGGATTCCCTGCAGATATTGTCCAAAGCGCTGAAGAAAAAGCCCTCCTAGATGTTGGTTTCTTTAATACCACTGAGATGGGAGTAACTTGCTTTTGCAGTGCAGGTTTCCCGAATCATCTCAAGATTTGGGGTGGGTGGCCGGGGGGGGGGGGGGCATGGATGCTTCCCTGAAGCCTAACAGGACTAAGCCAAAAACAGGCAGAAGCTGGCTCTTTTCAGACAGCTGAAGTCTGAGAAAAGGCTTCATATACTCATCGTGGGCATGTTGACCTGAAAAGGTCTGGGGGCCTCTTACAAGACTACCAAGTTTGGACTGGCATTGCCTCTTGTTAAAACAGATGTTGCAGGCTTTGTTCATAAATGTGCCATGCATGTGTTGCTTATATACTCTAATTATACCTTAAAGATTGCCAGGTTTTGTAATACATGTTTGTTGTGCGTAAACCATCCACAATCCATTTCCCCGCAGTATATGGTAGGACCCTGAGCCCTAGAAATAATTGGTTTCAGGAGGGTGCTGCAAAATTTGCAGCCTGATTACAGAGCTACAGTTCCCCGGGAGCTTTTGACGGTGGTGGTGGGGAGTCATGAGAACTTAACCACCTTTGAAGGAGAACTATTGTCAAACCAGGGGTACACATCCATCTCATCATCATATTTGCTCCCAGGTTCTTCAGAGTTTTGTAGTGTTTTGAAAGCCTACTGAAACTGTTGAGCCTAAAACCTACTGAAACTGCTGAGCCTACAGCCTACTGAAACTGTTGAACCCAGACATAATACCAGGTGGAAAAGCAAAAAGAGGAAGGAAGGAGCACCCAGTTAAACATCATCTGTCTTATTTCACCTTCAGCTCTCTGAAAAAGCATTCTCTGCCTCTTCCCTAAATCTGTAAAAGCAACATTAGCCACCCTAGAAAGTGGCTTATGGCGTCTGTCAGCGGCCAAAAGACCAATGAAGAGATATTGCAAGGGGTGTGTGTTGAAAGATGTTCTCTTTCTAGATAGAGGAAGGAAGGAAGATGAGTGCGATGCAAGGTAAGAAGGATGCAAAAATTAAAAAATACTGATTCAAGTAACCTTGATGCGTTAGCCCTTAAAGCATTGAGGTTATGGTGTTTTCTTGTTTGTTTGTAATGCCTGAGCAATGAGCGATCCAACCGAATGAGCTACATTCTGATCTCCTGTGCGTTTTGCACCATCGGGCAGGCACCTAAGCCACTGGCATTGGGGGGGGGGGGGGAATTCTGCAAAAGGGTAAGTCATAGGCAAGTTTGTGATCTAACTTGGCCTTGTTCCAAACAGGGATTCCTGGATCTCACCTGAAAAGGGATGGAGGAAAACTGGAGGTGATGTTTCACATGCAGGCAACCTCAACCTAGTGAGATCTGCACGTCCTCACCCCAGACTTTAAATAGAAACAGGTCATCCCAGGTATAACGTGCGGGCCCTTCTCTTGCCTCAGCTCACAGTGAACATGGAAACGGGATTTTAAAGGCAACTGAAGTGGTTCAAGAAGATGCCAGAAGGTTGCCCAATTCATTTGTGTCTCAACCAGTTTTAAAAATGAAATAAAATCACCTCTATTTAAAAATTACGCAACAACTTGGTTGCCAACTTTGGATCCCTGTGCCTTTAAAAAAATGAATCAGTGACCCTTTTTCTGGCTTGAAAAACAAGCAATGTGGGGAAAGCCCCACTAAAAAACAAAAGAGCTCCACCAGGATAAGATGCTGGCAACCCTAACCCTTAATTACCCGGAGCATTTTCTAGGTAGCTCATCTAAACTCTCCTCACCCCTGCTCTCCAGAAAGGGTTTAGCCAGAGGCGATTCATACAACGATGCTACCTAAAAAAAAATGCCCCACGGCAAGGGGATGGAAGGGGAGGTAGAAGGGTAGAGGACACGGCTGGATCACCCAGGTCAGGAGAGGGTGTCCGAGGCCACGAGCAGAGGGTCTTGGTCAAGGGAAAATCAGGAATGGACCAGAGCCTCCTGTGATGTGTTGGAAGGGTCCCTGAAGGATGCTGCGAGAACTGGTCCCGTGGCCCAGAAAAATGTAGTCCGGGGTGCACCCCGGGGCCACGTGGTGTGAGAGAAGGCCCCGGGGTGCAGCCTCTTCTGCCCTAGAGGCTCCTGGGTGGATGAAAAACTGCTCTCCGTGGTCCTGGAATTTGCTAGCCAGAGGCTTGAGGAGGAGGAAGAGGATGGCCGAGGCACACCAGCTTGCCATTGGGTGCTCTCATCTCAAAACTATCTTCCAGGAAGGCAGCTGCTAAGCCAGGGCTTTCTGTATTCCCTTGAAAGGGGCCAGTGGGATCCAGCGTTGCCCTGCCGTCATCCTTGGAGGACTCGGGAGCAGGCCCTGCTTGGAACAAAGCCTTCCGCTGGTGTGCTGGCTCATAGAAACGGGCGGCTCTTTGCTTGAAGCCCAGTCCGCCTTCCAACCTCCGGCGGTGCTTCCAAGCGCTAGCCGGCTGCCCCTGAGGAAGGAATAAAGCGGAGGGGCCCAACAGATTGGGAGAAGACCCCGTCCGAGAGAAGAGTCACGATGGAAGGCACAGAAGCAGTGTCCGAGCCTTTCCCAGGGAGAGGGTGGCACCCACCTGCCAGAGACGACAGCAGATCAAGGTCTTCCTTCCTCTTTCCACCTGTGAACCTCCGTTCTGGCAGCCAGGATGCTGAAAAGGGGGATATGTGTGTGTGGGGTGGGGGGGAAGGCTGGAGGACCCACACCGAAAGGTCTCACTTGGGTGGTCAATACAGAGTTGGGTCCATCAGAAGCAGCCTGGAGGAGCAGGTATGACAGCCAGGTTATTTCCTCAGATTCTTCTCAACTTTGTCTGGAAAAGAAAGAGAGGGACATCACCATGTTGCTTAGCTATGACTGGGAACCTAAGGCACCCTTACTAAGCTGGTGTACTGTAGGACACACACACACACACACACACACACACACACACACACACACACACACACACACACACACACACACACACACACACACACACACACACATCTGCGGGATCAGTATCCACTGATTCACTTCTCCGCTGCCCAAAAATATGAAATTAAAAAAAAACACAGAAATATGTATGTACATATATGTATTTCCAGGGTGTATTTACCAGAATGGGCCACCAGAAGAGAGCCAAAGACCTTGAAATGTGTAGCGTTTGATACTTCTGCATTTTTTTTTTTGCATTCGTGGGAGGGGGGGCTTGAAATCGATCCCCCACAGATTCTGTACTGGTTAGATATCTGGACCGGGACTTGGGAGAGCCAGGTTCGAGGCAGGGGCAAAACATATGGGTTGATCTTGGGCCCATCGCTCTTACTCTCCTTCTGAGCCTGAGAGGTTTTTGGCTCACCACCCTACCCTAAAACAGGAAGATCTACATACAAGGCACCCAAAACTATATTCTGTACTTCTGCCATGAGACAGCAGGAGCCCAACATCGACACAGCCTTACTCTTAAACCACTTGCTGCGTTCGTTCACAAACGGTCATGGGCCCAGTCAGAAGTCAGAGAATTCTACAAGCCAAACCAAAAGGGAAACCGACCGCTCCATTCAACACACCTTTCGGGATAAACCTGAGGGTGCTGCTAAATATTCAGAAGCGAGACTGGTCCTTCTTTGGTCCATCGTTGATAAACTCATGGCCCAGGCCGTTGCCACACTTGCCGCATAAGACCTAGAAGGAAAACAAACAAAAGAGAAGAAATAATAACAGAGAACTACAGAGCCCACCATGTTGCTTCACATCGTGGTTGCTTCCAAACGAGGCTGTTCGCACTGCTGAGGGACAATTTTGCTACTGAAAACAGAAATGATACGATTGTTACACACAGATCTTAATGTAATGCATTACAATAGGTATCTGCGGAGGTTCAAAGCCCCCCTCCCCGTGGAGGCTGAATAATGCAGATATAGCAAATAATAAACACAGCGTGGTCTCTGGCTCACTCTCGTGGCCAGTTCTGGTAACGTCATCATTAGAAATATATATTTCTGGGAATTTTCATTTCCGTATTTTTAATATTTTTAGACCGTGGACGAATGAATCAGCGGATACTGATTCTGCAGATAAGAGGGTCCTACTGCACTGCTTCAGCAATGCCTGTTCTCCACAAATGCTCCTGCCCTGTTTACTCTGAACTAATGCCCATTCACCAACAGTTCATCCTGCATCTTTAATTAGAAGCTTTCTGCGTCTGGGCCTTGCCTTTAATAATTTTCTACTTATTGTGGCACAGCTTATCGTGGTTGTCTTTTGTTTCCTGCAGTGATAAGTGGAACATTGATTTGTCTTTTATTGACAAAAGTAGCTCCATGGAGGAAGCTTCTGACTAACAACACAGGAGCCCCCTTTGCCAGTCCGCTCTGGGCAATCTCGTACAGCAAAAGCATTTGAAGAAACCACAGTATTTCCATGAGTTGGCAACCAGGGTGGCTCAATTTCCTCTAAAACATGGGTGAAGCAAGAATGGTAATTCTGGACTAAAGAAGTGTAGAGACAACACAGGTGAAAATTTAGGATCCTGCTGGGGAAAAACACGCATGCACATGAGCAATCATATCACGTTACCAGCCATGCACCAGATGTGAAATTGGTTGTGCAAACCCTTCTGTGATAGATTATGCAACGGACATAAGGAAAGAGTGCACCGTTACACTTGGTACATGTTTTTCCTAACAGGATGCTTGTCTTGTGTTCAAATTCTGATCAGAGAAGGCCTCCGGCTAGCCCAGAAATGAAATGTGAGACTGGCCCATGCTGACAATCCTTCCTTAATAACGGAAGAGGGAATTTTTCCAGACTTTTTGGCCGCTGTTTACGAGCACCTCTGCTTACTCACCTTGAAAGCCCCCGGGCGCTCTAAGTACTTGGAGATGCTGTCCTCGTGAATCGTTTCGGTAAAAGCTGGCCATGGGGAGGAGTGAACGTATTTTGACTTACTGGAGAAAAGCTCGTAGCCACATCGGGAGCAGGCGTAGATCCCTACAGGTGAACAAGAAAGGAGAGAGTCACATCACATAAATTGACGACTGAAGTTTACACGCCTTGACACTGGCAGTTCACCACTGGTTTCTTGCCAGGTATGGTCCTGTGCCAGTTACACAGACGGGAAGCAAGCGTGCTTTACAGCTCTCACGAAACTCAGAGACCAGAGTCCCATGAACCCAGTCCGTTCCTTCCAACAGCTAGAAACTATCTCTGGGAGGTTGTGCGGTGTAGTGGTTAAACTCTTAGCCTCAAGCTCGGGAGATCTAGATGGACGGATTGATTTGAGTTCTAAAATCAGAACCATTCACGTCCCCCAAAAACTCATGCAGAGAGCTCAGGATCATCCTTTCAGCTCATCCTGACCCGACTTCGCAGGGCTGTCATTAAGGATAAAGTCGGGGAGGAGAAAAGCCACGGCAGCTGCCTTGCGCCAAGGTTTGGGTGGATAAGGATCGGTGCCTATTTCAATGACTTTCACACAGACACTGTCATTTTAGAGGCAGCAAGAATATCAGGGAAGCTGGTTTCTCTCTCTCTCTCTCTCTCTCTCTCTCTCTCTCTCACACACACACACACACACACACGGTGTTTCCTGATAAATAGAAGGAAAAAAGCTTCAAAGTCCAGTTCCATTAAAATGTTGTTTTGTACAGCCTGATTCCAAATGAACCTTTTGGGAGTTACTTCCACCTTCCCCTTTTGGCATGCTTTATTCCTCTCTTTATTTATTTAATGTCTATCCTGTCTTTCAACGCTGGCAGGGACCCAAGGCCACTTACAAAACATATTTTGAAATCACAAAAAAATTGTAAGCGACTACTTAACATTTCAGAACTGCAGCACACAAATATTTTAAAACATGGTTTTAAATCTGTAAAGCAACGTCTTTAAGGCCCTCTAAACCTCCTTTTTTATTTTTGATTTTTGGACACTTCCCTGAAAGCATCACACAGCAAAGGCTCACTCCAAATTTGGAAACAAAAGGACTAAGAGCAAGGAACGGAAGCTTTCAAAAGAGACTACGACATCAGTCTGCTTTGATACGTATAAGGAAATCAAAGCCAGAGCAGAATCAAAAGTCACTCCGCTCCTTTAAAAACAGTCTTTTTAAAAAGACTTTAAAAACAGTTTTTTAAAAAACTTTAAAAGCAATCTTTTTAGAAGACTTTAATATGTTTTTAAAAAGACTTTAAAAACAATCTTTTAAAAGAAGTTTTAAAACAGTCTTTTTAAAAAGACTTTAAAAATAGTTTTTTTTTCCCAAAAGCTTTCCTGGATTACAGTTGGCTCCCTCCGACACATGGAGAGACAGAGATTTAGCTACAGTATACTCAATTATTTACCCAACGACTAGGTTTTCATCTTGATCTGTTACATGGCTTTTTACAGTTTTTGAGGAAGTCGCTGTGTCAGTCTGTTTCACCAAGTGTAACAAAAATTCTTTAAAAAGGGATTAAGAGACTTTTAAAGACTAACAGATTGGCTTCGCTGTGGACGCTCCTGGACTTAAGTCCACCTCCATGGTCCAAGGTTCCTTACTTAGCACAAGCCCTGGGCATGTATTAATCCTCTGGATTTATCCACAGCCAGAATCTTTCCTTTTCCAAAGAGTGATCTCCCACCGGTATTTGGGGAGGGGAGTCTTCAATACCAAAATCTCTAGGCCATTGTGCTTCCATTTCTTACACCCCCAGCTTAGAAACGTTCCTCTCTTTTTTTGGGGGGGGGGACTCCAACTTCCAGAATCCTGGCTGGGGGATTCTGGGAGTTGTAGTCCAAAAAGACAGGGGAACAGTTGGAAAGCTTTGGAAAGGTGCTTAAAAAAAAAAAAAACCACTCCCAGAATCCTGGCTGGGGGGGATTCTGGAAGCTGTAATCCAAAAAAGAAGAAGAAATGAACGTTTGGAAAGGCGCTTAAAAAAAAAATTATTGCAGTTACAATTGCTATTTTATATATATATATATATATCCAAACGAGCGTTTCTTAGCTCCGATCACTGCTTTGGAAAGGGGCTATATACTGTACATATATAGTGATCGGAGCTAAGAAACGCTCGTTTGGAGCGATTCCGGCCAGGCGAGCTGTGAGGTTTGCGGGAACGGAAAAGGGGACGCTTCCCAGCTGTAAGGATACTAGATACGGAGGCTGGACCGTGATTGGGGCCCTATCCACCGCCCTCGGCTTAGCTGCAGGGCAGGAGAAGGAAAGAGGTCATCAAGGCTGCTGTCCCCGGCCAGCGATCCGATGTCGGGAGGGGGCTTCTCCGGACCCACGGAGCAAAAAAACCCATTTCCCCAGGAACGAGATCCCCCGCCCCCCCCCCAGAGCTGGAGGCTCGGTTTCCCGGTCCTTACCGGGCTCGAAGTGGTTCTGGTAGACCTCCCCTCCGGAGAAAGCGCAGAAGGACATGGCGGAGGCGGGCGGCGCGGACTCGCGGGCTCCGGCGGCCGCGGGCAGCTTACACAACCGGCCGCGCTTGGCTCCGCGCCGGCGGAGGAGGCAGAGGCAGCGGCCGCCGGCTCCGCCTCCGCCGGGGTCGTCCTCCGCCCTGCAGTACCAGCGGGCCGGGCGCCAGGGGGCGCTGCCGGACAAGGCGGGCGCGGAGGCCGCCGCGGCTTGCCGGACGGACGGAGAGAGAGAGGCGCGCCCTCGGATTCGCACGCGGCGCGGACGACACGCGTGTCGGCAAAGAGCGGGAGCCGCGAGGAGGCGGTTGTCCCCCCCCCCCGCCTGGCCCGGAACCCCCACATCAAGGCGCCGTTTTATTGTGCACGCGCCGACCCTCGGGAAAGAAGACCAAGGAGAAGACCGTCCACGCTGGGGAGATCGTAGAAAGTGGTAGGGGTGGAGGAAGACTGAGGGTGAGATGGATCGACCCGATAGAGAAAGCCACGGCCTCGAACTGGCAAGGCCATTTGGGGGGGGGGGGGGTAGGGCCATTCATAAGGTTCATCGGAAGCAACCATGGAACAGGAACCGTCCTCCCAACATGCCATCAACAGGATTTTGAGTTTTAATAGGTCCAGAGTCCAGAGCACAGAGCAGGATGCTTTTTCCTATTGCCGTGGTGCTTAAAGTTTTAGATCAGGACTCGGCCGTCCTGGGTTCAAATTCCTCCCCCACCCCAAGCCCTGAAGCTTCCTGATTGTTCCTCACCTTGACTGAGCTCCTGCACCGATGCAATAAGGCTGGGGCCAACCATGCCTGCATTGGACAAGATTGCAAGGTAAGGTAGACGGGGGGGGGGGAGTTTAGGTTGGGGGCGGGAGGTCCACGTTCCTTTCCTTTCCTCTCGAACAGCAGCCAAGACCTCCAGAAACGTTGTCCTGGGTCCCAACTCAGAGCTCCTTGAGCCGCGGGGTGGCTTCCCTTCTGAAGATCCAGGTAAAGGGGGAGGAGGTGGGTCTTCGGGGGGGGGTGTTGTTGTTGCTGTCCTGGAGTGACCCCTATTTGCAAGAGCCAGGCAAGAGGAGAGGGAGGGAGAAGAGGCAAAGAAAGCCACACACCCCCTCCAACGCCATAGGCCAGCTTGGCTTTATGGCGTGGAGAGCTGGCCTTCATAGGCTGGGAGAGGGCCGGACGGGGGGGGGGGGGCTGGGGCTGAAGATCGGGGAAAGGGGGGGGTCAGCCTTGGAGAAACAGAGGAGGGGGAGTGAGTCTAATTTTAGCCTCTTTAGATGCAGTGAAAGATGCAGCTTTGTACATAGATCTATGGCAGAGAAACCAGGATGAGGCTCCTGCTGTGTTCCATCCCTGTACAAGTGGTGTGTTTGTGTCGCCTCCGTAGCTTCCCCTGACTGCCTTTTTCTCTTCTTTTCCTAGAGCTTACCAGCCCTGCCGGGTGTGAGTTTCCCCTGGGGGTCGGGTGGATCAGTCCCCCTCGCTGAAGGCCTGCAGGTTGGGGGCGGGCGGGCATGGCGTGCCTCCTAAGCATCGCTCCCCCCCTCCCTTCCGTTGCTGCTGCTGCAGCATCAGCACCAGCTTGAGCAAAGATGCACCTCCGCATCTCTGGCACGCTCCCTCTTTGCCTTGGCCGGCCTGCGGCTCTTTCCCCCTGCCTCTCAGAGCGGCTCCGGCCAGGGTGGGAATGGCTTTAGCCGTGGCCACACCGGCTGGCCTTCAGCCTAAATCTGGATCGGATCACGTCGTGATGCAAGCAGACGCGGGCAGCGTCGCCAGCTCCGATGCCCTTGCTCCAACCGGCAGATAATCCTGCGGGTCGGCAGCTGCTGGTCCATGTGAAAGGGAGCGCTGGGGAACGACGTTCGGGTCCTGAGCAGCAGGGGGTGGTCCCAATCCTGTACCTAAGGAAGAGGAGGAAAGAAGGCAACCAAATCGGTGAGCTTGATGGAGAGCAGGCCAGCCTTGTGCGCCTCCCTGTGTTTGATTCTGCGTTTAATATGGGGAACACAGGTTGTGCCCCTTGGAGAGAGAGGCTTTGGGGCAATAAAAATGCAAACTTTTTCCTGGGTTAGCAACGGTGCGTAGAAACAGAGATGCAGAGATGTGGTAGCATAGGTGGATAATTCTGGGTACCTGTAAGGGAGGGACCTCATCCTGACACGGTAGAGTGAGCTCCCCCCCCCCCACTCTCAGACCACCAGCCACCGGTGGACGCTGAGATAGCCAGATGGAAGGACAATTGAGAAAGTAGCCGCAGCGTCCATCTAACACAAGAGGAGGAGATTTCCTTTTAAAGAATTAAGATGAACTAAGAGAGATGGGTAGATCCCCATTTGGTGGGTAGAAAGGTAGAGGCAGGGTTCGTTCTGTAGATTCTCAGGTGTGGAATGTGTGTGTGTGTGTGAGAGAGAAAATCTTAATAAGCAGCTTGCAGTCATCTCTCACTGGTGAAGACCTAACGTCCTTCCGGGACAAAACTCCAGCCTCAAATCTGGCCTTCTTTTTTGAATTCCATAGCCGGAGAGGCTTGGGTTCAGGTCCCGTCTGCTGTCTTCGCTCGCTCGGGGCCATAAGGTCGCCGTCCTCTCTCTGGATTGCGCCCGTCCCTCCCCGGTCCATCCAGTCCACCCAGAGGGCAGGAGTGGAGATGCGTGTTTCTCTCTTGACCGGCTGAGCTGTTCCACGCAGGGCTTGGCGTCCTGAAGGAAGGAAGAAACAGGTTCGCACAAAACCGGGCCCCATCAGAAGAAGCCACGGGCATGGCAAACAGCCACCCGTCTGCCCCAGCCCGTGTGTGAAAGAGGCGAGTTCCAGATGAGGAACGACCAAGTGGACAGAGCCTATGCAGTTCATCTCTGGATCTGTTCCTGACCCCATGAGGTACATTTCAGAGCAATTTTGGAACCTTAAGCCACTTTGCGTCCCAAGATACCCCTGTAAAGTTCAATACATGGCTGGATGAAAATTATTTTAAATTGTTTATTATTATTTAGATATCCTTTATGCCTAGATTATTTAGAGATCATTTCCCCCCCCCCCCCCCCAGTAAATGAAGAGAGCTTTAATTCCTGGCTGTATCAAAAATTGGAAGACAGCGACAGGAATCAACACTTGGATACCACTGATAGTGGTCTCAACCGAGCAAAATACATCATCAGTGTTGTCAAACGTAACGAACTACATCTGGGCTGATTCCTTCACAGCAAATTTTGATGCTTCTCTGCAGCCTCAGCGCTGCAGTTGGCTGTTGCAGCCAACTTGCTCATGAGCCAGTGGGAGAGTGTTCAAAATATCAGCCCTATAGCTGGGTTCAGCTCGACGGCAGCATGCATGTGCTTGTTTGATGCTGTTATTTATGTGCCTCCGTCGGTGCGGCTGATGCATGTGGGGAAGGCAGAGGGAGGAAGGCAGTTAGAAAACAAAAAGCAGAGAGGAAGTCGGGTAAGAAAGGGCTAAAGACCAGCCAGAAGAAGAGAAAAGAAAATAATAATAAAAAAATCTCAACAGGTCTTTGTACTCCAAGCTGACTGGACGTCCGTCTTATCACTGGGGCAGCTTATCAGTGGGGAAACAACTTCATCCTAATATATTCATCTGGGGAAAGGAACCCAGGTTTATTATTTCTCCAAGGCTGGCAAAGACTGTTTTGAAAACAGCTTTGTCAGGAGGGCCCATGTGGGTTGTAGGGTTTGACCTCTGTGGAGCAGACTTATACATTTATTTATTTCCCAAAGGAGAAATCTTGAGGGATGTTGTACCTGATAAGGCCATCGGAGCCAGGCCCAGCCAGCTCTGAATTCTGCATGGCAGAACAGACCATGGGTGCCCCCTGGATGCTGCCGTTTCGAACTAGGTCAGTCGTTCGTCGCTGTGAGATTTCTGCAGCACTCACTTCTTTCTGCGCAGAGTGGAATTTATCCTCTGTGGCAGGTGAGACGCCCAGAGAACGTGCGCCCAGTGAAAATGTCTCCCCAGTGTGCACCCCACGGATGAGGAAAAAGAGCAACAGATCATTTCAAAGGCTGAGGTTGAAATGACAGAACGTGGGTCAACCAGGGTATCTCATTTAAGAGGTGCAGAATTTGGTTATCTGCCTCTCAAAGCACATTCTGCTGTCTCCTAAGCTAAGATAAAAGGAAGCTCTCCTGTTCAGCCCTCGTTTCGTCCTTTCTGGGTCTGGAAATGCTCAGGGTCAAAGGACTGTGTTATAGATAGCACCTCATTAGAAGAGGAAATTCCCTGATGGCTGTAAACATCTGATTGTCCTAGCAGGAATTATTTACGCCTCTTGTAATTTGCAAATTAGCTTCCTTTATTTTAGTCATTGAGAAGTAACCACAGGCACTGTTTGCAAGGATGATAAAAGGAGGCTGAGATCATACCCCGAAAACATAAAAGGATTTCAGCTTTTATTGATCTTGTAAAGCCCGGATCTTCACCTGACTGTCTTTTTCTGCCCCATTTATTCAGGTCATAGAATCTGGTCTTTCTTGATAAAGCATTTTAACATCTCTTCCTCTTGTTTTGAAAAGCACACAATATTCGCAGTACTGCTCCTGTGATACCTTAGAAGTCCACTCCCCGCCCCAAATACTTACCATGGAAATCTTGGCCACTGCAAATTCACAAGCGCCACCGAGGTCTTCAGAAATGTAGGCCTCCTTCTTCTCTTGCCCCTACGTGACACCATTCATGGGGTGGACGTTAGAGCCACAATTGCACTAAAACAATTCTCTCCTTTCAACTTAATCTTAGATCTCAGCAGTTCATTAAATCCTTGATAACTCTGCACGTTGCCCTTTGTGCTAAGAAGGTGGGCAGCTACCTTTGCTGATAGAATCGCTGCCTGGTGCATCCCTTACTTTTCGTGCTGTCGTGAACATGGCTTTCAAGGGTGAGACCAGTTCTATAGGTCATCAACACCTTATAGAAACGTTGAGAGAACAGGGTGGTTTCGAAAGGAACACAGGGTGCTGCCTTACTGGAGGTGAGCTTTTTCGTCAGCATCTCCAATTAAGAAAATTAAGTGCAAGGGAAAACCCCAGTGCCTGAGGTCCTGGAGGGTGGCCCAGGAGGGCTGCTGCCAGTCAGAACCCAAGAACACGGGACGGGACCGACAAGAGTTGCCTGATCGGCTCTGTTTAGGCCTTCTTCTTTTTGGATAGCCAGTAAGTTTCATTGCGGGATGACTGAGGATGATTCCAGGTTCAGGAGAATTTGGCAGAGCCACTCTGATTTTACTCTTTATCTGAGCTCTCCAGGGTGCTGAACCGGTTTTCCAGTATAGGCTTCAGCGCCTTGGTTAACTCCCGGTTCGTAGACCTGAGACTAGAGAAAACTCCGTCTCCCTTGAATTGCATGCGTCCGAGCAGCACGGTTTGGGTTATACATGGATTTCCCCCCCAATAAATAAACAAGCAAACATTTCAATACATAAATGGATAGCCAATAAATACTGTGCTGCTGTTTGCCTCCACGAAGTGGAAGGTGTGTCTCGGACTTACGGTGGCCCCTGTTATTGATGGCAGGGGCCTAACCAGCCCCCTCTCCTGGCATGGTGGTTCCATGGGGTGGCCAGGGAGGGTATCAGGAGGCTGATGCAGGTCGAGGGGGGTCATAAAGGCACGCAGCTCTGTTAGGGGGAGGAGAAGAGATCATGAAAAATCTCTGTTTTCCTTCTCTGATAGCGGTTTTAGTTACATTTTGGGGAGCATAAGAATAATACATGGGTTTTGAGCTCCATAGGGGTCTGGTGCCTCTCACCCCAGTGTTGTTGAAGGGAGGAGTGTACCTTACACTGAGTTCTTAGATGTCTGATCTTTTGAAACCATGGTTGTTGACTATGCTTGGCAGTGATTGCCTGGAAGGCCAGGAAGGAATTTTACAAACTCTCCTGGACCTGCTGGGGATTTGAACCCAGAACTGTCTGTGTTCCATGTGTGTGTTTTGGACCACTGAGTTAGATACCCCTATTCAGATTCCTTTGTCTTAAGAGCTCGTTGACTTTACTGTGTTCTGAGTCTAACAACATTTCCTCTGCCTCCGGGCCCTCCTTGTTAAGGTCACCAAAAAGTTCCTCCTCAACTCCCAGGCTGTGAGGCTTCCCAGACTGGTCGGCCATCGTTGGAAATGGGGGAGGCTATCCTGCCAGCCTGCCATTCCCCACTTTCCTTAGGCAGAGGGGGGAAATCATGCTAGCGAAACCTAGTTCTCCATTGCCCGTGCAGACCAGCCCTTCATCAGGGAGCGCAGAGCAGAACATTTCAATTGCAGAACTAATCAAGCAGCAATTAGCTCTGAACGAAGAGGTGCCTTCGGTAATTGGACGAGGGAATTCCTGACCCTTTCGGCGGCAATTCAGAAGAAGAAGAAAAATCTGTTTGTTAGAACAGCCTGTGATCAGAAGCTCTGATTCACACAGGCAACAAGACCGAGGGCCTGGAAATGGTCGCAGTCAATGTTTTCGCTCAGGTACCTGACAAATTTGCACTGGCTTGCCCAGAAAAATGCCCATCCTGAGTCACAAAATCTGAATTAGTCCAGAACAGGTTTCCTGCCCCCCCCCCCCAAAAAAAATGTGGCTGTGAGGTCTTACGAAATTGGTCTATAGGTGGTGGTGTTTGTTTCTTAGCATATTATTTGAGATATGTTTTATTTTATGTTTGCTTCACTTTGGACGTAAACCACCCAGAGGAGTTTTTAATCATTAATCGGTGCAATATACAGGTTTGTTTAATAAATAAATAAATAAATAAACAAACAAACAAGCCCATAGAATAAAAGGTCTATAATCCCATGGAGTGAATGGGTCTCTTCTAGTTGAGATTTGTGATTGGATGCTGGCTCCTGTATTTTCATATTCTTCTAACTAGAGTGAAGGGCATAGGAGAGTGGAGAGAATAACATTATTCTTTGGCTAACACAGGACTGCAAAAGTGGAATTCTGGAACTTAATTACAGGGAATCTCTGTGCAGAAAAGTCTGTTTTTGGTATCTACAGGCCAGAAGTATCCACAACCTAGATCATCCTCCATTAATCGATTTTTCTTCCTATATCGGCATAATTCCGGCTTGCTGTCATCCCACTTCCCACGCAGTCCTCTTTGGCGGTTTCTACAAAGTGATGAGAGCGTTCCTTCTCGATGGAAGAAGCTTTCTAAATCTGGACCATGTTTATGGTTCTATTGATTGGCCTTTTTGCAAGTTAGAACAGGGGACTGGGGGGGGGGGGGACTGCTTTTGGAAGATGTAGAAACCACGCAACAATCTTGCAATCCAGATTGTACGATGGGCTGAAGGCCAGTGCGTCACTAAACCAGGCACAAGGTAAAGTTGGCCGAGGAGAGGCCCTGGAAAACTGAAATAGTCATGGATTCTATGGGGTTTTCTTAGTGACCTGAGTATTGCAAGTGGAATGGACTTACAGAGATGTGATCCCTACCTCTTTTATCAGCTAACAAAACAGTAACAACAGGAATAGGCTGAATATCAGGAAAAATGTCTTAACTGTTAGAGCAGTATGACGACAGAACCGGTAACCTCAGGAGCTGGTAAGCGCTCCAACGCTGGAAGCCTTCAAGGGAAATTTACACCACCCTCTATCCGATCTGCTTGGATCTGGATTCCTGCCTTGAGCAGGGTTGGACTCGATGGCCTTAGAGGCCCCTTCCCACGCCATGATTCTAGGATTCTGCAATTCTATCATAGAAACCCAAGCTATACTGAATGCTACAAAACATACACCCTTCAATACATTCACCAACGCTGTAGCAAATGAGGAGTCGCCTGCAATGTAGAAAAGTCTCTTGAAAGCAAAATGGGCCAGGAGCGAAGTCCCCGATAATTTTATCGCCCAAGGCGGGAGATCCACGGCACCAAGGAAAGAGCTCCATCTTGGAGGCCCTAAAATAAAATGCAGGTTCAAATACAAATATAGAAAATCACTGCCAACACTGTCACACTCAGCCAGTGTGTCCTGGCACCGGCTGAGATGGAAGTCTGGGCTTTCAAGCCAGCTCCCAGATGAAAATCAAGCCGTCTCCTGCCCGTAGGGCTTCAGCTCAGTCCAAGATTTGTCTCCCTGCCTGGGAGGAACAGAGTAATTCCCGGAGAAAAGGGGCCCTGTGGCAGCAGCGCTTGGTTCTGTTCCTTGTAGGGTTCTGTCGTGACACACTGGGAGGTCTTCTAGCCCTCCGTAACCTGCTGGGGCTTGGGGTGACCTCATGGCCCCCTTTACTTTTTCTTGAGTGATTCCTTTTAAATAAATGATGCCAGAAACTAAAACTAAAGCTTCTTCCTGTTTGGGGATTATGAATCTCTATAGCAACACAATCTGTCCCTAGCATTTGGGATTCGTTAATATCCATCCATCCATCCATCCATCCATCCCTCCCTCCCCCCTAAGGGAACCACAGCTTGAGCTGATTTTTCAGTGTTTTGGTTGGTTGGATTATTGGGGGGGGGTTTGTGAATGCACATCTTTTATTGACTTTGGCCTTAAGCAAGCGTGAGTCATACGCAATGTCGCTTTAATTTTAAATCCCTTAGACTGTTTTTTTTTAATACAATGAATTAAAAATAAGTTGTGGCGCAAGCCGGAGAGAAATCTTTACAAAGAATTGTATTGGGGAGGTGTATTTTTAAATGAAAGTACTTTGCAGAAGCTGACGTTCTGATCCTTAGCAGGTATAATCTGGGTTGCGTGTGCTGAGCTTCTACATGAGTGCAGGAAGGTGGACCAGGTGTAGAAAACCTGCTACTTCAGAAATTCAGCTTTTGTTTTCCTGCATGAAAACTATGTTTGTAGACTTTGCAGTTGCATGTCTGAATGTGTGATCGTTGCCTGCTGCTTTCTCGCTGTTAAAGTCTCCAGGGGTCAAGAAGTATGAATGCAACGCTCATACAACACTTTCTCTTCCTCATTACGACTCAAGGAGTGGAGCACTAGCACCGTGACTCATGAGACTTCTGGCTGCACAAGCAGCCCTGGTGCAAATTGTGGAGAGGACATTCCCCCTCCTGCCTCTGCCCTCCCCTGCCTCTGAGGCATCCTAAAAGCCCACCGTGTTGTCATGTTTTGACCCTCAAATTTCAGCAGATGAGACGCTGCAGCTCAGCAACCTCTAATCCTCACCAAACTAAGAATCTCTGGATTCTTTGAAGTAAAACCATGCCCATGATGATGGGGTAGAAGAGAGGTACGTAGATAGAATCCCGGTGTTTAAAGTGAACTCAGAGGTCATCTAGACCAACCCCATGTCCATGCATGAAATCCATTGCAGAGTACATAGGTGCGGGGTTACTGCTTTACATGTTGTTTGAAATGTTTCGTACGTCGTTGAATTCTTCTGTGAAGTTCTTTAGGCCTGGAGGTCTATGTTGCTACTTCTTGGGGCTTGGTTTGGAGGTTCGTCTCCCTTTCAGCCGCTAACTTTCTCCCCTTCCCATAGGCTCAGCACGGGTGAGGATGTGAAAGATGGCTGACGGTTCTCAACTTACTCCAGGCCCTTCTGCCACAGAGTCTTCTCCTCAGCACGGAAATGCGACTTCTCCCAAATTAGACAGTTTCCCAGATGGTTCCGGAAAAGAAGAGGACTGGATTGGTGGCCATGGGAGTGAACTGATCTTTCCCTTAGATGTGGAGGAAGAGGTTGAGGCTGAGTCACCCGGTGACTTTCCTGGGTGCAAAGAGAGTAAGAAAGAGCAGGTCCACCCAGAGGAATCCGCCTCGCTGGCGGCTTCCCCAGCCACTTCTCCGCCTGAGCCAGGGATTCTGGCTTCTCTCCCCATTTCTAATTCACGTAGTTTCTCTCCTCAGAAGTCTGCCGTCCTTATCAACCCTCAGGGCCCCAAACCGTTCATCAACTTGGTGAAGTCGGTCTCCACCGAAATCGAGTCACGCGACGGCTCCCCTCTCAAGCCTCAACCCTTGTTGAGTTTAGTCAAGTCCATTTCCACGGAGATCTCTCGCCTGGAGCCTGAGGTGACGCCATCCAAATCGGATTCCAAGCTCAACGTCCACCTCTGGCGGCAGATCACCCAGCCCAAGGGCAAAAATGGGGACTCCCGGACGGCCCCATCCTCTCCGAACACCTCCCCGTCCGACAGCAAAGGCAGCTTCTTCAAGGCCCAGGAAGCCAAGTTCGAGGACACCAAACGGCGGTTCTCGGAAGCCATGCAGGAGCCCCTACAGAGGCTCAGCAAAATCATGGGGGACGAGAACAACGTTTCGCCGAAACATAAACTGTCTCCTTGCGGCAGCCATCCCCAGGACTCCCCTTCCAGCCACGGAAAGGGGTCCACCCTCTCGGAGACCAAAGCGGAAGGCCTCGGTCCCGATAGGGACCAACCTGGGACCCTTTCCGGCCAGTCTTCCAGAAAAGGTCCAACGGAGGATTTCCCCCTCACGGAGACAAAATGGGAACCTTCTCTAAACTGCCGTTATGAAATCTGCTCCTATGGAGACATCATCCAGGTGGTGGAAGTGGCCCAGGACAAGAGCGGCGGTCCGGAGGACGGGCGGACGCTTCGGCCTCTCGGCGCCCTCCACCCGGCCGAGCCTTGCAGCGCGGTGCCCTGCCAAGCCCTCGCCTGCATCGCCATCTTGGCCTACAACTACTTTGTCCTCCCTTTGCCCCCGTACATTTCGGGGCTCTGCCTCGGTGTGGTGTGTGGCTTCCTTTTGGGCTTCCTGATCATTCTGTTGCTGGTGCCAAAGCGGCCGCATTCTCCGCGCAAAAGGCCGCTGCCTCGGGATCCGTGGTCCTCCGAGGTGCTCGGTCAGCAGCCCCGAGAACCCAGCGTGCTTCAGGTAAGAGGCGGGTTCCAATTCCCACCGCCAGTAAAGGACCGTTTAAATGGTCCACGATTCCACCGTACCACTGGCCTTTCTGCACTAAACCGAGGCGTTTCTTAGCAGGGCTGGATGAACGAAATGTATTTTTATGACCCGGAAATCTACCATCCGTCTCTGAGCCATTCGGTATTCGTCGCTTTGGAAGACGCCAGCCTGAAGCTTTCCTACCCGAAGAACAACATTCCCCGGCGGGCCACGTTTGAGGAAGTGATTGTTGACGTGGCGTTTGTGAACCACCGACACTATGAGCTGAAGGGGGCAAAGGTAAGTCTTGGATGGGTGAGCAGCATCCTTCCTCTTGAGACGGAGGACCAGCGGATGATTGGTCTTTGAGATCTGGTTTGGAAGAGTCAGTGGCCGAGCCACAGAGATGGGTCATCACATCCACCCCTTTTTCCAGGTCTTCCTGTTGCCATGTGGGCTGGCCCGGAAAAGGACGTGGAACAAGAAATACCCCATCTGTGTCCGCTTCCCGGACCCCGTTGACCTGGATGGCCAAGGGCCCAGCGGGCAGGAAGCAGAGCCTCTGAAAGAGAGGCAGAGTGCCAAGAAAAGACAGAGCCCCAGCCCAGAGACCCCCCTGACGCATCCAGTGGAGTCCCAAGAGAGAACGCTTTATCTCTTTGGCCGCACAGGGAGGGAAAAAGAGGAGTGGTTTCAGCATCTCGTGAAGGCTTCCCTTGCAGAGAGTGGACTGCAGCACAATGCCAATCCAGGTGAGCTCCAAGCAGGTATGGCCCCCCTGTGGAGCACAAGGCTCCCGCTTCTCTCAGACACTTTTGAACCCTTTGGGAAAAGCCGGGAGAAATCCCAGAAGCCCCTAGCCTTTGTGCTTGGGGGGGGGGGCTTTTGATGGATTCTAGTTCTCGCCACCGTTTCCCTCCCCCGCCAAGCTCTGTTCTAGGCTTAAGCGATGAGAGATGCTCCACAGATTTAGCCATTGTGTTCATTTGCTGGCCAGATCGCTCCGTGAGGTAGGTCTCTGGCTGCGGAGCTGGAGGCTGGGAATTCAATTTCCCTTCTGCGCATCCCAGAAGAGCCAGCCTGGGTGGCCTTGGGCAAGCTGCACAGTCCCGGGGTGACCTCAGAAGGAGGGAAGGAGAAACCACTTCTGAGTACTCACTAGTCCAGCTTTTATGTAGGGCTAAATTAGGCCAAACTATTAGACTAAACTATTTATTTCTGGGCAGTCATGTTTATCCACTGTAATCAGGGCTTTGAGCCTGTTGCAGAGTTCTGAATTTCCGGTTAAAGTCCTCTAACTGTGTAGCAGAAGTGCAGGGATCCACAGAGCAGAATATCTTCCCCATAGCAGTCCATCTCTTTTCATTAACTAGCACTTGCAGTCTCAATAATTCAGTCAGACACATTAGTAAGAGAAAGAATAAAAGGTTTTGTTACCATTGAACAGATCAAACAGCAAATTGATGGACGTGGCTGCTTTCAATAACAGACTTCCAAGGACTGCAGAGAGGAAAAGAGCTCTCTGTAGAGAGATGGGGTTCTCTTTGAACTCATAGACAGGGAAGGAGCGATTGGTTAGTGCTGGATAGATTGACAGTCACTCCAGCCCAAAAGGTCCCTCCCAGTCAAACCTACTAAAGGCAGCCTGCGAGGTTGCAAAAACTCTGAAAGAGCTAGGACACCAAAATGTAGAGGACAGCAAAATGGGTGGCAGGAAAGGCCCATTGGTATCTGCTGCTATTCAGGCAGATCTAAGCATGCCTCCCCACCTACTGTCTGTTGTTGAAAGCAGTCATGTTTGCCAGTTTGCAATTTGATCTTTTCAATTGTAAGTAATGGAACCTTTTATTCTTTCTCTTACCTAGATCTGGAAAGCAGATTGTAATTATGGAAAGAGACAAAGGGTGGTGGGATTAATTTATGAAAATGCGAGACGGCAACCTTCACCACTCATCTTTCTCACTGCCAGGTTTCAACCAACTCAGCCCTTCAAGCAAGGGGACGTACAGCAACAGCCGGGGGAGCACAGAAGACCTCCCGTCGGCAGTCAAGCCCAAGGACCTCATTGTGAATGTCCGAGAGGAACTCCTCTTGGGTTATGACAAGTACATGTCTCAGCTCGTCCCACCAGCGAATGGATCCAGCCCACCTGAGAGTCCTGGTCCAAATGCCGCAGGCAGCCCGACTCCACAGAAGGTGAGAAAGCGTTCTTCCGTCCAGGAAGCCTGGGTTCAAATGAGACGTTATGGAAAGGTACATCAAATATGGGCTAAGTGTGCCATCGAGTTTGTGATGTCCCTGGTGGAGGGCTTTCCCTTGTGGAAAGTTTTCAAAGAATCGTTGAATAACTGAGTCGGGAGGACCCTCGAAGGCCATCGAGTCCAACCCACCCTGCTCAAGGCAGGGATCCCAATCCAAGCAGAAGTGACAGAGGGTGGTCCAGTTTTCTCTTGAAGGCCTCCAACGTTGGAGCGCTCACCACTTCCCGAATGAATTGGTTCTATTGTCGTACTGCTCTAACAGTTAAGAAGTTTTTCCTGATTCAAACCAAGGTTAGACGGTCAAAGGCAGCACAGAAATTTTAAAGCAATAGCAATAGAGGATTTATCAAGCAAATTCTCCCCAATGGATTTTCCTTGGAAATGTTTAAATATTGTCCCAGGTTGTTGTCGTCGTTGTCCCAGGTTGCCAAACTAGGAGTTAATGACTCCCTTAAAAAGGCCTGAGCAAAGTTTAAAATCTGGGATTATCTCGGAGTATCTTCAAAACCCAGTTTTTGAAACAAACTCTGGAACAATTCAAACGTGCACCAAACAGTGCTGTTCGTCTGTGCAAAAGATGTCTGTTCTGACATTTAGGGATTTGCATGAAGCTTTTTGTAGGACTTTAATCTTCTATCCTTTAAATATGGCCTGAAGTGACTTTGCAAGACACCCTTCTTCCACTGAATTGAACAGGAGCTGGGGATGGGTTTTTTTTTTTTCCTATTTTATTCATCCTGAGGCTCGGGGCGAAAGAGAGATGCCGAATGATTCTAAACCAGCCATATTTGCAAGCTGAGCCTTTTTGAATGGTGACCTTCAAGATCCTCAGCCTGCCACTGACCCTGTGGCTGGGCGGCCCTGATCTCCAACTTAACAGCCACTGAGATACAGGGACTGTTCTCTCTCAGTTGCCGTTTTTACAATCTCACATGCTGCTTGTAGATTGAGTGACTGGGAGGGACTTTTCTGGAGACTGTCAATCCATCCAGCACTAACCAATCATTCCCCACACCTCTGAATTCAAAGAGAGCCCGCCTCTCTGCTGAGTGCCTCCTTTCCTTCTCTTCCGTCCGTTGAAGCAGTTTGTTTGTTTGCTGTTGATCTGTTCACAACTGTGAGTAATGAAATGTGGTTGTTTTTTTTTTTCTCCTACAAATGTCTCAGAGTGAGTTATTGGGACTTTAAATGCCGGTTAATGAAAAAAAAGGGTGGACTCTTTGGGGAATGTGAAGCTATTTTTGTCTAGAAGTCTCTTTATTTCTACTGCATAGTACAATTTTACTAGAAATTCAAAACTTGGCAAGGCGCTCTCCCTTTTATTCTTTGCAGTTCCCTGGAGATGCAGACATCACCGGTGAGCCCCACACGGCGTGGGTTAATGCGCTGCTGGGGCGGATGTTCTGGGACTTCCTAAGGGAAAAATATTGGGCAGACCAAGTTTCAAACAAGATCCAGAAGAAGTTGGGAAGAATCAAGGTGAGGAGTAGGCACCAGTGCTCTACCTGTGTCCTCTGTTAAAACATCGATAACACTCCTTAGCAGTTTGAGTCTGTGGTGCCCCATCACAGCTGACGTTTATCCCTAAAAGGTTTCATTCCAATGTGAAACCAGATAACCTTTTCAACCAGCCCAGGCTGCTTCATGATGTCAAGAAGCCAACTGGGCATTACTGCCCAGGAAAGAGGAGAGTACGGTGACTCAAGTGTCACTGGGCACTGTCCCCCAGTATAAAGAAAAATTCAAAGTCCTTTGCCCATGGCGTCTTGCGTCCACCTCACACCAAAGCCTTTCTCCCTGAGGACAGGGTCTGCATGAACATAGGAAGCTGCCTTACACTGGATCATATCAGTGGTTCAGCATATTCTAGCAGATAAGTGCTGTGTTTCCCAACCACGGCTCTGCAGAATTCGAGGGTTTTGCAGGACTTGTTCAGGGCATCCACAAGAAATCGGGTGTTACGATTCAGCTAAATGTGTCTTCATGGGCAAGTGGTTCTTTGGGGTATGAAAAAAAAGGAGTTCAACGGTTCTGCCAAGGTATAAAAAAGCTTGGGAAATGCTGCATTATTACCTGCTTAACTGTCAGCGGCTTCTCCAGCTAGAAGGTCTTGTTCTGTAGATCAGGAAATTTCAGAAAGGCTGGACTCTTAATATTTTATTTATTTCTTAAGGCCAGTGTCTTGCTGCTTTCTACTGTGAGCAGAAGGGAAATCGCAGAAGCACCCGTGGCTTATTGATGAGATGCTGTGGGCCAACAGATTCATCCTGGGCTTCCTGTAAGGAGCTCAGATTCTCAAATAGCTCCTCTCCTCAGCCTCTATATGGTTCCCAGTTAGAGCGTAATTCACCCCGAGTTTTTGAGTTTTTTCGGCAGTAAATTCAGAAGAAACACAAACATAAAATCCAGTTGCTATGGTTTCTCATCACTCTCAAGCAATGAGTGGGATTGGAGTCAGGTCCATACTTCATAGGAGTCCAGCAAAGTAAACTTTTATTTCCAATGAATCATGACCAGCCAGCAAATTTTGGACTCTTTGTGGCTATTCATTCATTCATTCATTCATTCATTCATTCATTCATTCATTCATTCATGTATGCATGCATGCATGCATGCATGCATGCGTGCATTCAATTTCTATACCGTCCCATTAGTGCAAGGACTTCATTGAGTATTTTAATACTGCCCGTTTATTTGTGATTTCTTCCACCCCCTTTTTGGTCCACTCCAGCTGCCCTACTTCATGAACGAGCTCACACTCACCGAACTGGACATGGGGACGTCCATCCCTCACATCCTCAGTGCTTCGAGCCCGACCGTTGATAAGCGGGGTAAGCCGAGACAGCGTGGGGATGAGTGAGATCACTTACGTACCTCAATAGGTGGGCAGGCATGTAGAACATATACAGAGTGAGACCGTCCGCCTTTCTGGCTTAAAGGGACGTGTAAAAGCTTTCAGGAAGGCATCTTATGGGCATCTCTTGCTGTCTGAGATCTTGGAGACACCAGGAATTGAACCTGGGACCTTCTGAATGCAAAGTATGTGGTCTGTCACTAAGCATGGGTCCCTTGCTTCTCTGACCAGGATGGGTGGCCGGAATGGAGCAGGGTAGACCTAGGAGGGCCCGGCGCTCTACCTATAAAGGCAAAGGGCAGAAACCTCATGGAATCTTGGAGCGCGTCGGGTCTGACCGTTGCTCACCCTCGGTCTCTAAACCTCCTGTAAAGTAGTTGTATATCTGAGAAATGGTCAGTTGGTAGTCTCTCTGACCAACCGTTCTCCCTGGCATGGCCTCTGGTCCTTATGGTCCAGCCATAGCATCCCAGCCGCCGGTGTGACGTTTTCCTCCGCTCTGCAGGGCTTTGGGTGGACATGGAAGTGACCTACACCGGATCGCTGCAGATGACCCTGGAGACAAAGATGAACCTGTACAAGCTTGGCAAAGAAGCCATGGGAGAAGACGGCAGGAAGACGGACAACGGCCAGGAAGGGTAAGGTGGCGGCTGTTGCTGCTGCGTTAGATAAGTTGGCCACCTTGGCATCTGGAAGAGAAGTGAAATGAATAGGCTTTGCAAATAATGGATCTAATCCCACTGGACTGCGTTATTTATTTCCCTTGGATTTAATCTTCCTGGGCACTCCATCTAGATTGGACCCCCACCCCGTATGTATCTGTCCGTGTGTGATGGCGGCAGAGGGTAAACAAGCGATTAGAGCTTTGTCCCACAAAAAGCTTGCCAGCCTGCGTCCCCTCTCTCCTTCCAAATCCTGTAGTCTAGCAACGAGGAGCCCCTGGCAGCCGTTCAAGGTGGCCATCTGCACATCAGGTGGGCCTGCGATCCAGGCGGGTGGCCCGGCCCCCAAAGCGGCCAAGCGTGAATGCCATGCTCTGGGTACATCAGTAATTTAATTGCAACAGCCCGGGAACCCACAATTTGCATTCGCCTCTTGGGGGTGGGGGCAAATCCGATGGGACAGCTCCACGGATTTGTGGAGTTGGCGGGGGGGGGGGGGCATCAACCGGAGGATTCACTGCATCCCTGAAGAGCCAAGCAGAGGTTAAATTCTCGAGACGACAAGGCAGAAGAGCAAAGCACTCTCTGGGAGGTTTACTGTTTAATGACGCAGGCTATGCGTTGCCTCCTCTCCCACCCCCAGCAAATTTGGTATTCAGTTTATGGACCTCGGAAGGATGGAAGGCTGAGTGAACCTCGAGCCGACTGCCTGGGGCTGAACCCGGGTCATGAGCAGAGTTTTGGCTGCAGTGCTGCAGTTTAACCACGGCGCCACGAGGCTCCTATCTATAGTACATGAGATTTTGTTCATCCTAGATTCCCCCTCACCCTCACCCCACCGCTGATCTTCCCTGTCTGATTTTGGGGGGAGGAAAAGTTGGTTTTTCTAAACTGGAATGATCTCTGCCAACTGAAGTCGGTCATGTTGAGATTCCGTTCTGGGCGAGGGTGCTCTTAACATTTGCAATGTGGCATCGTCGGTTTGTGTGGGTCTGCTCTCCAGACCACCCTCCCGCTGCCCACAAGGGTGCTGTTTCCCTTTCCAGTGGGGTGCTTGAGCAGAGCAGCTTGCTCAACCCACTGTTCCTCACGGGAAGGGTGCCCGCTCTGTTTCCTCCCCACTGCTCCGAAATCCTTCATGATCTCAGGCTGTATGTAGGTCACAGTCACTAGGGTGCTTCACTCTAATCCCTGCATGTGGGGATTGAAATAAACAACACAGACAGCCGGTGATGTCCCAGGCATTGGCCGTGGGGAGAGCTTCTTCTCTGGTTTGGAGGTTTGGAGGGGTCATGGGGCTTAGGGGACCCCACCCCCCTCTCTCTGCTTCTCCATCTTTGCAGGGCGAAGGCGCGCTTGGTCTTACTGGCTGACAGTGATGCTGAGTCATCCAGCGCCGGCTCCTCTGATGAGGAAGACCTCCCGACCGTGGAGCCGTCCGGGATCTCCGGGGAGAGGAACGCCACCCCTGGAGTCGAAAGGTAAAGCCCACCGAGGGCGCGCCGGAGTCCGCCGGCCTGCCTCTCTTTCCTCATCTCCTTCTTCACAGCCGCATTCCAGCGTTAGGGACCTCGTTCCCACCCGGCGTCTCTGAGAACTGTCCTTCTGGGTGGGGCCAGGCAAAAAAAAACCCTCTTGAGGATTCCTCAGCCCATCGTCCATGGCTTGGAATCTGTGGCAGGAGCCGTGAAGCGTCGGGAAATGGCTCTCCGGGCGTAATTCAGAATCCACTGGATCCCTTTTGCGGTTGAGCCAGAGGTGAGGGCCCCCTCGGAGGGGCCGGCCCTCCTCTTTTGCACCCAAAGAGATGGGTCAGCCATCTCCCCGGGGTGATCTCAAGGTTAGGGACGAAACAGGACGGCGCCCAGTGGCTGTGAGCTGGAAATGGGACCCTCCCGGCATTTTTGCCTTTTATCGATTCATGGCTTATTTTATTGCTTTGATTGGTTTTAATATGTCAGGAAGAATTAACGATGAGTCCATATGGTGTTGACTTTGTTGCTGTTGTTTGAGTTGTGTCTGTTCTTGGGTTATGTCGTCAGCGGCTTTTGAGACCCAGACTTGGGAGGAAAAGGGATGGAAAATGGATGAATGAATGGGTCATGAATCGTAGAATCCTAGAATCATGGAGTGGGAAGGGGCTTCTAAGGCCATCGGGTCCAACCCCCTGCTCAAGGCAGGAATCCAAATCCAAGCAGATCTGTTGTCCAATTGCCCCTTGAAGGCCGCCAGTGATGGAGCGCTCGCCACCTCCCAAGGTCATGGGCTCCATTGTTGTGCTGCTCTAACAATTAAGAAGCACGATCAAGGAAT
Source organism: Intellagama lesueurii (assembly GCA_037013535.1). Classification (NCBI taxonomy): domain Eukaryota; kingdom Metazoa; phylum Chordata; class Lepidosauria; order Squamata; family Agamidae; genus Intellagama; species Intellagama lesueurii. Next base: position 1,863,548 of record JBAJHW010000012.1, read on the forward strand.
TTACTATTAATAGGCTTAAAAGGCTGGCTGAAGGGATGCCTAGGTTAAACTGGGTTCTTTCCTCAAAGAAATGGTTATAACTCAACCCAGACTTGCCGAGTAACCTGTTTGGGGCAGCTTTGGGACTGTGTGATAAACACACCTTGACTTGGGGCAAGCCCCCCCCCCTGTGATTTTGTTGACCCACAAGGCCCACCGTCCTTGCTCTTCTTAGCCACATCAGCGGCAACAGCACCAGCCGGAAGATCTTGCGCTTTGTGGACAAGATTGCCAAGTCCAAGTACTTCCAGAAGGCCACGGAGAACGAGTTCATCAAGAAGAAGATGGAGGAGGTCTCCAACACCCCTCTGCTGCTGACGGTCGAGGTGCAAGAACTGACGGGCACGCTGGCAGTGAACATCCCTCCACCCCCGACGGATCGGATCTGGTAAGAGCCAAGACAGGGAACCGAGCTGGCATGGTTTTATGGAGGGTTTCCCGGTGGACCGGTGGGTAATGGGCCAGGTCAAGACCTGGTAGGTCAGGCATGCATCATCTGCAAAAGCTAGCTATGTCTCCTTGAGGAAGTTCATTCCAAGACACCTCTTGAGGCCTTCGCTGGTGGTCCTGGGCTCCTCGTGAGGCTCTTGGTGGTTGTCCACCTGGCTCTTCTGCCCCTCAACCATTTCACCAGTTAAAAACCACTTGCCTTTTCCATGCCTATGGAGTGAGCACGATGGGCTTCTCATATCTCAGGATGAATAATTTCCCCCTTCCTGGTTGGGTCCCACCACTGCTTTGCCCCAAAGCAGGGCTCCACAACCCTTTCGCAAAATGGGGTGCCCCAACATGAGACTCAGTTGGGACTCGGGCGGTTCCGTTTGAGCTTTGGCACGCTTTCTCTTCTTTCAAACCTTCCAGAGCTTCTCTAATACGGTTGTTGAAGGGATTGTGCAGGAAATGGTGCACAGACCGCTGGCCCCTTCCCACCTTCTCTGTGCCCGGTCGCTCAGGCGCCTGGAGGCCCACCTGTCCGTTGATGGGGGCTGCGGGAAGACGGTCTTCTGGATGCTGGAGCCGCCCTGCCTCCCCTCTAGCTGTTCAGAAAAAGACAGAGCGGGATCCCTCCACCTATGATGCACAGAAAAGTTACTTTCTGGGCCTCAGTTCCTGGAATCCCTAGCCAGCCCAGCCACTGGCCATGAAGCGGACTTGTTAAGTCAACACTTGTATAAATCCTATTGATGCTCTGGGTCTGTTTTCAGCTGGGATCCAGAACTGGATTTAGCCCTTCACTGTTCAGATTATGCTTCATTGCTTAATCTCCATGACTTCAGTTCTATTATGTCTCTACAATACAATATAATTCTATTCGCCCTGTCTCTCTTTCCTCCCTCCGTCTGTACGCAAAGGGAGGGAGGAAAGAGAGACAGGGCGAATATAATTCCACAAAGCCATTGAGTATATTGCTTTGAGGTTCATTTGCCGAGAAATGGGTGGAAACTCCTAGCTGGATTCTAGGCGTTGCGTAGCCCTCCAAAGTAACTTCTTCAAGCTGTTTATTGGGGGAGCCTTCTCCATAAGTGGTTTTCTCTCATGGAGAAAGAAGGAACAGGGCAGAACAGAGCGGGAGGTCCTGCACCCAAGTTCAAGGAACATCCTTTATCTAGGAAAAAAAAAAAAGTCATCCTTAGGACTGGATTAATTTGGAATGGATACATGATGGTGGTTCCAGAGGGGGAAGGAGGTCACCCGTCTTCTCTCCGGTCTTTAGGTACAGCTTCCGGGTCCCGCCTCAGCTGGATCTGAAGGTCCGCCCGAAGCTGGGAGAACGGGAGGTCACCTTCATTCATGTCACCGAATGGATCGAGAAGAAGCTTCAGCACGAGTTCCAGGTAGCTGTTTGCCGATGGCTGGGTAGGGTGTGGGTGTGTGTGTGATGGGGAAGCACCCGGAAATAGGTCAGCTGAGCACAGAGAGGAGATTTAGCCCAGTTAGTAACATGCCCAGGAAATGAGCTGCCCCTTCGGTCGAATGGGAGCTTCTTGCTTAGACAGCTTTTTAAAGGGAACCAGGCCCAGGAGGGCTCGGTCTGCGGCTGTGAGCAAAGGTCCCGATAAACTTGACGGCACAAAGCCTTCTGCTCCGTCAGGTTCAGCCTCTGACGGGCAGCAACCCAACCGGGCTGCAGGAAAGACCGTGACTTGGATGCTGGAGACCAGACCTGGGGGAGTCTGCCTTCCCCTTGGGAGTTTGGCCCCATGAACTACAGCCTATCTCCCCACGGAGGGGACAGACAAAGGGCACAGCTAGCCAGCCATTAGAGGTAGAGCTTGGGCATATTTTTTTTGGCTACTAGAACTCGGGGGGCAATATCGAAAAAAGTAACACTAGAAAGCTTTGATTAGAACTGAGCGGAAAGCGTGGCCTTGCGTGTTTGATTAATCGGACTTTAAAGGACTCTCTGGCTTATGTCTTGAAGAATGAGCTATCCAAGGTGCTGAACGTATTATGAAGGATGCACATTATCTTGCGCCACCCATGTAAACGGCGGACTAAAAACCGCAGTGGATTCATCCCCACCCTCGTCAGAGGCACCAACATCCACTGGGGTGGGGTGGGCATAGAAGGTGTCCTGAGACCACCCATGGGAGGAGACGGGGTAGATTACCAGAGGTAGCAGGTGGATTTTCCATCTTGGGAGACCCTTCCTCTGCTCCACCAGCCCCATCAGGCAGCAGCCGCCGCCACCACTTGCTCTCCCCCCAGCTGATAAAGCCACTTTAACCCGATGAACTTTCTCAAGGGATCTGTGCCTGCCAGTCATTTGACAGGATAGATCTTTTAACTCCATTTCCCGTTCTCTTTCCCAACAGAAAATTTTGGTGATGCCCCATATGGATGACCTCATTTTGCCCCTCATGCATCCTGGTTGGGAATCTCAGCTGCCGGCCGAGGAACTCCGGAAGGATCTCCCTGGGGAGGAGGTGAAGGCACTCTGAGGAGGCGTCCGCTGGCGGTCTTTTCGGCCCAAGGTGTCCGGTGCGTTTCACCAGCGTCACCGGGCCCCCAAAGAACCAAACCATCACCTTCAAGCCATACTGCTGAGCGTTGTCCTCTTGGCTCAACGCCTCGGCGTGTTCACAGCCTCGACAAGTGAGCGTTTTGCTGATCTCTGATGGCCAAGAGGCGCTGTTCCAGGCCGGTGAAGGCTCTGGCCTTGTCTCCAGCCGGCCCTTGGCTCCTTCCAGCTCAAACAAGAAGTTGTTTTGTGTAATACCTGGGTTGTCTTTACCAAGAGGAACATAAGCAGGAGAGATTCAGCAGCCACCGAGTCTCTGAAGTTCTCTCTAGGTTCTGTCTTTGCAAATAACATCCATATTAAACAGATCTCATTGAAATGTCAGAAATGCCATAAAACTGAAGAGATTCTCACTGGAGGCATGAAATCTTTCCTAGATCTTTTTCTAGCTTGAGTAAAATGCTGTTACTTCCACCCAGCGTTGTTTCTGGGCCACAGGGACTAGTAACTTGAGTCCTAATCTTCAAGCGGTTCCTACTCTTTCCTCTCCTTTCCTGCTCTAAGCTCTGAAGTCAGAGGGTTAACAGAGGAATTATTTCTTCTGTGAGAAACATGCAATAAGATCCAGCATTGCCCAGAAAATATAAAGCAAGCTTCAGAGGAAGCAGGGTTCTCCCTGCTTAGAAGCAAGGAGAGGCAGCATTGGAAATCACACTGCTAAATTTATCATCTTCTGAATAAGCAAGGTTGAAACCACGTGGAATATTTAAAAATCAGGGCAGAGAGGTTTTAATCTAGACCCGCCATACTGTCCGTGCATCGGTCTTGTGAGTCTAAGATTTCTGAATGGTGGTGAAAATGCACAATTTTACCACCGTAGCTGGGGCATTCAGAGGCAGAAATCAGTTTCAGGGGAGGGGCTTCCATAAATACAGATATTGTCATTTATTGCTGCAAGGCTGGAAAATTATCTCAGGAGGCAGCCACAACATTGCGAGGTGGAGAGTAATGCCAAGTATCCATTGTAAAAGACTGAACCTGTTTTTCTTAGGCTTTGGGGGCAAATCCCAGCTTTGCCATTCGAAGGGGCCCTGTCTTAAGTTGTAAACGGAAGTTTAATTATCTTAATGTGAGGCTTCCCCGAGGCTCCGCTAATTTGCTTCCTTTTGTTCAGTGGCTGGTCACTAGGAGACAAAGAATCGGCTTTGTTTTGCAGGTTAATGGTGACGATGCGCAGTTTTGCAGCTTGCCTCCAGAGAGGTGAGGTTTTATCACTTTCTAATTGCGCGTTTGCTGCCTTCTATAGTTTGGTCCAAAGATTCAGAATGCTGTTTCGGTCTAATTCATGAAAAACTTCTGGGCTCAGATGCAAATGGGCTTCCTTTCTCACTCAGTTATAACCTTCCTCGGCTGGCCTTCAACCCATCCACCTGCCTAATTCCTGTCTCTGAACCACTGTTAAACCCCAGGGTGGTGAAGCTTAAGGACAACCAAAAGCCAGGTCAGCCACTCCACGGGACCGCATGAAGGGGCCCCGTTATGAGACTGTTTGATCCTCCATGCAATAAATGATTCTAACAAAGCAATAGCAATGGACAGGTTGAGAACAATGAACTAGTCGTGTCGACCAAAGGGCTTAGCAAACCTTGGGTAATGTATTAGTCAGAGGCAACCAGAAACGTTGAAGAAGGCAAAGGAAAATAAAGGTTTGCACCAAACTTTGAGAGTGTCTTTTTCAAACCCCTACCCCACTATTCCTCCAATGTAAATTACAGCATCTCTTCTACATTGTCTGCTGGAAAATCTAACCAAGCACAGCTTGTGCATTAAGGGGTGTGACCCTGTGGGGAAATCGGTCACATCTGGGGCCACTTACGGAGTGGCTCCGTGCGATATATTTCCCGGTGATCACCGGGCGTAAGGGGAACTGCGTTGCAGCCCAATCAGACCCCGATCCCTGCCCAAGATTAACCGTTTTATTTCAGTGTGAGCGCTTGTGTGTGCGTGTGTGAGAGAAGCCGGCAAGGACAGTCCTTACCCACTGGGAAAGCCTGTGATTCAGACAGATCTCCGAGGGTCACCCGACCAAGTAAGCGCCCACTTTTCCCTTGGTCAGGGGTCCGTAAAACATGTAAAGCCCTGGAAGATTTCAGAAGCTGCTTGTGGAGAGCGGCTCCTGCTGAAGAACACCACACCAAGTACCACGTCTGTTTCTGAATTTTAATGTTTGCAAACGCCTAAAGCAAGAAGAAGTGAGGAAGGCGCTGGCACTGCAAGGATCTTCTTAAAAGAAACCGCTCATGGTTCCTCCTGGGTCTCCACCTTTCCTTTCAGCAGGTGTTTCTTCTGTGGGCCCTGAAACAAGACAACCCAGAAATGGCCACAAAAGTGGAAGGCACACAGCAAAAGGCAGGTCACAGCCGGGGCTCCGATGGGCTGTACAGAAATTATCCCCCCCCAGGCGGGCTACAGCGGGCCTGCCTTATTTGCCCTCGGAAGCATCTTGTGAGCGCGATGCCTCGGAAGTCTCCGTGATTTACGAAAATGAGCAGCTGTTGGCCGACCGTTCCTCTGTTCATTCGTCTCGCTGTTCAGGTCTTGCCAGCCAGGGACCCTTACGGCATCTTTGATCATGGGGATGGGGAGGAAAGCAGAACACGGGCCACCCCCCTGGCCACCCAGGTCCACGTCGTGACCCCAGCTGGGCGCACGGCACCAGAACGGCCCTGCTGAAATTGCCGATGGTGCCGAAACCGAGTGCCCCACCCCATGCCACGGAGCCACACCAATCAGTGGGGGTCAGTGAGTCTTGTTTCCTTCCAGAAGGGAAGGGCTGGGACATCATTAAAATCAATGGTGCGGCTGCTGATTTTTGGAAACTCACTTCAGGAGCCAGTTCCAACCCGGTGGGCTTTCAGACATAAATACACAGGGGTGCGATGCTTTCTTAGCCCCAAAGGATGATCCTCTCCACCACTCTCTTCTTTTTAAAATACCCTCTTCCCAACGGGGGGGTTTCCAAAACTCACCATGAACGCTCGCTTCTCTTGGGCCGTCTGGAAGCGCCCGTGGCCGAACTTGGAGGTGGTGTCGATGAACTTCAGCTCGACCGGCTCCACGGCCCTTCGGCTTCTGTGCACGAGCAGAGACTGCAAATAAAGGTATTGGTGAAAGGCAGCTGCCAAGACCAGGGAGCGGATCGTTTGCTGAATCCGTGGCTAGACCTCCCGAGAGCTTATCTCTGGCCGGACTCCCAGGTTCCTAATTATTACATTTTTGCTAGCGAACCCAGGAACATTTAGACAGGGGGTGCTTAGGTTTGGTTAAGGTTGGTCAACCTTACTGTGCTGCGTTCCTTACAGCTGCCCGGTAAGGCAACCCCGTGGCTCTGGCCGAGAGAGGAAAGACATGCCAAGACCACCTCATAAGTGGGAGCTCCCTGCTGGCATCCCATCCCATTGCCTTTGTCCTATGTCCGCATAGCGGAGGTGTCGGCCCCCCTCCGCGCCCAAAGTTGTCCTCCTCGTGGTAACGCGGCTCACCTTTCGGAGAGTCAGCACCCGTTTCTTGGTGCCCATCACACACCCCTTCACCATCACAAAATCATTGTTGACTTCTCCATAGTGAGGAAATCCGCCCTGTGGGCAGAAAAGGCAGGTGAGCGCAGAGAAGACACAAGCCAGTGGCTGCAACCGTCAGAGCGCCGGGCAAGACAAGGTGCTAGGAACAAAGCAGCATCAGAGGTGCAGCAAGAAATAAGCGTGCCGGACCAAAATGATGCCAGGGAGACCCAAGCATCTTCTCCCCTCCTTGTGGTTCCTAACCCTATACTCTCTCTTAACACAAATCTTAATCCCAACCCCAACACTAACCCCAGGTTGTTCAGGTGACCCAGAGGCTCATGCCTGAGTCTGTAAGTTCTGGTAAGTGCTAAGCAGAGAGCAACCACCCCAGCCATCCAGTTCTGAGGGTGAGAAAAAATGTCCACAGGAATGTGTATTCCGTGAGATTGGCCTGTTTTCCCTCCCATGACACAAGCTTTGTCAGGGATGTGCACCTTGGTGATCAGACCTGCAAATTGTGTCCATGTTTACCCACCCATGACCAGTCACAAAACAAAGCATGCTAGAATGCAAGATACACAGATGAGGAAGAGCACTTGGTGTGACAAACAGACCTCTTTCAGCATTTAAGGGAGCACTCCTTCTAGCTATGCAGTAAGCATCTTGTCTAGTTTGACCTTTGGCCTCCGTTCAAGAAGTTCGTGTGGTAGGGCTACTGAAAGCTTGCCCCAACAGTCCGAAGGGGCACAGGAGTCAGGCCGGTTTGGGAGTGATGAGTAGAAAAGCAAGCAGTCTGTAAAGGTTTGAAACCTCAGTTCCAGACCCTGCCCTCCTCCCGCCTCTTACCAAGGGAGTAACGGTCTTCTCCGTTGGGTCATAATTGGTGGCGCCGCTGTTCTTCACCACTTTGCCATCTTCTGTGCGGACCCCACGGCCAATGCGGTAGATCTAGAATAAGCAAAAGAGGGAGGCATCAGCAGGTGTTTCCCAAAGATGCAGGAGAAGGAGAGCAGATTCACTCAAAGCTGTTTAAAGAAACCATCTAGGGACTCTTTGCCACCATGAGGACCAGTCACTTGCTTTCAAAAGTGAAAAGATACTTAGAAACCTCAGGGATAGAACCCTAAATATCGCACGTGAGAAAGGCTGGCTGAGTGGTTCTCTAAATACACCATGAATGGGAGAGCAAACAGACCTTTGTGTTTACAGGTTTTCATTGACAAATCAGGTTTTGGTTTGCATTATAACTGGAAAAAACAGGGACGTATCTTGTTTACGCTGTTGTGATTTCAGCCGGTACATTTCACTTTAGACTAAACATACTTTATTTGTTTTTAAATCTTCTTCAGGTTGTGTACAACCTTTTAAAGTTTAGTCTAAAATAACAGAATGAAACAGTTCCTGGTGGGTTCCCCCCCTCCCCTTTTGGTTGTTACATTTTTAAATTGTAATGTATGTTTGTTTGTTTTTTAATGTTTAGTATTCCCCCAAGGAAAGCAGTGGTTTGGAAATATCCTGTAATATCAGAAACTACATCTGCATATCTGAGGTTGTTGATATTTCTTCCGGCAATCTTAATTCCGCCTTGGGATTCCTCCAGTCCAGATTTGGTGGACAGAGTGCCTGAAGAACTATGGATGGAGGCTCGTAACATTGTACAGGAGGCAGCAACAAAAACCATCCCAAAGAAAAGGAAATGCAAGAAAGCAAAGTGGCTGTCCAACGAGGCCTTACAAATAGCAGAGAAGAGAAGGGAAACAAAATGCAAGGGAGATAGGAAAAGTTACAGAAAATGGAATGCAGACTTCCAAAGAATAGCAAGGAGAGACAAGAGGGCCTTCTTAAATAAACAGTGCAAAGAAATAGAGGAAAATAATAGAAAGGGAAAAACCAGAGATCTGTTCAAGAAAATTGGAGATATTAAAGGAACATTTTGTGCAAAGATGGACATGATAAAGGACAAAAATGGTAGGGACCTCACAGAAGCAGAAGACATCAAGAAGAGGTGGCAAGAATACACAGAGGAATTATACCAGAAAGATCTGGATGTCCCGGACAACCCAGATAGTGTGGTTGCTGAGCTTGAACCAGACATCCTGGAGAGTGAAGTCAAGTGGGCCTTAGAAAGCATGGCTAACAACAAGGCCAGTGGAGGTGATGGCATTCCAGTGGAACTATTTAAAATCTTAAAAGATGCTGCTGTTATCAATATGCTACACTCAATATGCCAGCAAGTTTGGAAAACTCAGCAGTGGCCAGAGGATTGGAAAAGATCAGTCTACATCCCAATCCCAAAGAAGGGCAGTGCCAAAGAATGCTCCAACTACCGTACAATTGCACTCATTTCACACGCTAGCAAGGTTATGCTCAAAATCCTACAAGGTAGGCTTCAGCAGTATGTGGACCGAGAACTCCCAGAAGTACAAGCTGGATTTTGATGGGGCAGACTAGAGACCAAATTGCTAGCATGTGCTGGATTATGGAGAAAGCCAGAGAGTTCCAGAAAAACATCTACTTCTGCTTCATTGACTACGCAAAAGTCTTTGACTGTGTGGACCACAGCAAACTATGGCAAGTCCTTAACGACTAAACAACAACAACATAAAGGTGGAAAAATACATTTTTTTGGTATACCTTTTTGCTGTAGGCTGGTGCAGTGCAACCTCTAGAGGTCTGGATGTTGTATTCACGTGCCCTGATTCAAAACGTGGAAGAATCCCACCCAGGGCACAGTGTGACTTTTTGAACCCTTTTCCTCCCTCCCCCTCCCAAACCAAGCGAAAATTGCTAAGAGGAAGTGTGTGGGGTGCTGGTGGTGGCCACGAGACCCCTTGGCCGGGTGCACGCTGCCTGAGCCCTGCCCTATGAGGCCCTCGATTCCCCCATGGAAATAGGGGGTGAGATTTGCTGTTGAGGGTCCCTAGGCTCAAAGGAACAGGACGGAAAAGGAGAGAGAGAGAAAGAAAGACAGAGAGAGAGTGAGCAAAGCAAGCCATACTTTCTTGTTGAGTTCTGTGCGGTGATGGTAGCCCTTCTGGCCCGCCCGGGCGATGGAGTAGCCCACGCGAGCAGGGTGCCAGGCCCCGATACAGGCCACTTTCCGCAGCCCTTTGTGGGTTTTCCTCGGAAGTTTCTTGGTGTGCCACCGACTCGTCACCCCTGGAGAAAAGAAGGACCCCAGATTACGGAGATGGACGGTGAGCTCCCTCGGCCATGATAGAAGATATGGTTTAGACCGGGAGCGGCAAACCTTTGGCATCCCAAATGTTGTGGACTACAGCACCCATAGCCCCCTACCATTTGCCGCCCTGGCTGGGGATTCTGGGAGTTGCAGTCGGAAGCATCAGGAATGCCAAAGGTTTGCCACCCCTGGTCTAGACTATTTGAGCAACAATGAGGACTAGCAGCTTGTTTCTCAAAAGATCCAGGGATCGAGCCTTATCTTCCAGGCCTGCATGTTGTGTTCTGCGAATACACCTTGCAAGCAAGCAAGCAGGGGCCCCCCTTCCCCCCCCCCTTCCTTTTCTCCGGTTCTTCTCCAAGCCCACACACAGGTCCTTTCCTGCTCAGGACCTCGGTCAGCATCCTTTCGCACCTTTCATCCCGTGGCCCTTGGTGACCCCGATAACGTCGATCATCTCATTCTGGCTGAAGACCGTCTGGACAGGAACCTGCTTCTCCAGCCTCTCGTGGGCCCAATCCACCTTGTCGGCCACCGTTCCCCCGTTCAGCTGGATCTCCATAATGTGAGCCTTCTTCTGGCGCAGCGGCAAGAGCTTCATCTGCAATCAAAGCAGCGCCGCATCCCGGCAGGCAAAAGCAGGAACACGCGGGCGAGCGTCAAGGGCAGGTCTAAGGAACCGGTGGTCCCCCAAAGGTTGTGGGACTCCATTCCCCATCAGCCCTCATCCATGGGGAGGGAGAATGGGGAGTGTAGTTCATCAACATCTGGGAAGCAAAGGTTTCTCTATCCGAAGGGTTCCCAACCTTGGGTCACCCAGATGTTCTTGGACTGGAACTCCCAGAAGCCTTCACCACCAGCTGTGCTGGCCAGGATTTCTGGGAGTTGTAGTCCAAGAACATCTGGGTGACCCAAGGTTGGGAACCACGGCTCTGTCCTAATCCACAGCAGAATGGGAAGGTAGAGAAGTGTGAGGGATCCCGACTCTAAGACTGTAGGGAAGGGCGACGTCATGAGCAAAAGGCATTCTCTCCGTGCTCAGAAGAACTACTTAACCCCAACTGATGTGGATAGCAATGGTTCCCAATTTAGGGGTCACAAATGGACGACAACTCCCAAACACCTTTTTTAAAAAAGGTTTTCCACCCACAGGACTCTGTAAGACACGTGAGGTGTAGAAGTTACCAAAAAAAAAAAACAGTGGAAACCAATCCACGGCTTTCCACCGAAGGGAGATGCTTCGCAGGCAACCAAAGGTGAGACGGGAAAGGTAATATTTAGGGGGTGGGGTTGTTCCCTAAGCAGCACACCCACATTACAACTTGAATTGGCTTTCCATCAGCTTAACTTTCATGGCACCCCCCACCCGAGAGCCCTTAGTTCAGCCCCCAAATGCTCCTGGTTGCTGGGATGCTGATTTGGGGCATCTTAAGATCATCCTCCTGTATAAGTTGCGCCAGGCACAGGCTCAGATTTCCCGGCACATGCCCTGCCCCAAAGGTTTACGGGAAGCGGTCACCTGGGTGTGCACAATGACCCGGATGATCTTGCAGTACTTTTTCATGGCTGCAAAATCTTTCTCCAACTGCTTCTTCCCAGTCTCGTCCTGCCATTTCTTGCAGTACTTAGTAAATGCCTTCTTTTTGCTTTTATGCCTGGAAAGAAGAGACGGTGTCTACCATCAACAACAGGCCCGTGAATCCAGGGACCCCTTCAAAACACTGCACATCTCCAGCAAGCAACAAGTGAGCAGCCTGCGTGTACATCGTCTTAAAATGCACACACACACGGATCTCAACACTTCCTCTCCCTTGCCCATTCTCACATTGCAACACTCCCACCCTCTCTTCCTTCTGTGTTTCCCCCTCTCTCCCAGGGCTGTTTTGCCTGCTTCATCCTCCACCCTTCCATTGTTTTGGCAAAAATTAATAAATAAGGGAGGGAGGGAGGGAGGGAAGGAAGGAAGGAAGGAAGGAAGGAAGGAAGGAAGGAAGGAAGGAAGGAAGGAAGGAAGGAAGGAAGGAAGGAAGGAAGGAAGGAAGGAAGGAGGGAGAGAAGTAAGTAAGTAAGTAAGTAAGTAAGTAAGTAAGGAAGGAAGGAAGGAAGGAAGGAAGGAAGGAAGGAAGGAAGGAAGGAAGGAAGGAAGGAAGGAAGGAAGGAAGGAAGGAAGGAAGGGACAAAATATTGCAGTACATTAAAAACTAAGAGATTTATGTCACTACTATATGAGCTTTCATGGGTCAAAAATCCACTTCCTCACACATAAAAGGGGCAGATATACGTCCTCTATATCTATACATATCCCCCCCGGTGGTGGCAATTATGACCTTGTGTCTGAAGAAGTGGATTTTGATCCATGAAAGCCAACACTGAAATAGATCTATTGAAATGCCATTCTATTTCACCTCTTTTCTTTTTCCTTCTTTTTGTTTTCATTTTCCCCTTTAATTTTGCTGGCATGCTGAAGGAGAGCAACACGGCTATTTCTTTGGGAAAATTTCCCATCCCTCTCTCTCTCTCACCAGTTCTTGTAGAAGCGTCTTCTACACTCGTCGCTGATGTGCTCGGCAAAGATGGTCTTGAAATTCCTCAGCCCTCGAGGGGTTTTCGATATAGCCCACCATGCCGACCACCACCAAAGGCGGGGTCTCGATGATCGTGACCGCTTCCACCTCTTCCCTTTTTGAAACCTCTGAAAGGCACACGGAGGAGAAGAAGCATAACACAGAGGACGCAGACGGTTTCGCTTCCAGAGGACTATGCAATGTTGGACAGCCGCAGAACAGCGACGTTTTGTCGGATATGGAAAACTCTACATTCCTAAATACTTTTTTAAAAACAGCCAGCAACTCACAGAGGAGGCAGGAAAGAAAAAGGGACTAGATGGCGAAGCGGGGACTCCCATTTTACTTACAGCTTGCATTTCTTAATTGCTGCAGGTGTTCTTGCTGCTTTGCCCTTTAGCTGTTTTTATATTTGATATTTTTAAGTTCTAACTACGTTTGTTTTATCTGATGCCAGTGTTGGCCACTTGGAGTCCCATCTGGGGGGGGGGGGGGGGACACAACCTAAAGCTGGGATTTTTAAATTGAAAAGCTGATACTCTCCCACAGAGCTAATAATACTAATTATGTGCCGCCAAATCGATTCTGATTTATGATAACCTTCCCAGGGTCTTCCAGGTACTCTGATACTCAGAACTGGTCTACCAGTCGGGCTCTGGGATTGCAAAGTTTGCCCAAAGGCACACTGCCTGGTTTTCTCCTGGGAGGCAGGCTGGGGAGTCTAATTCCCAAAGAGGGGCTCCCTGAGCTATCCAACCATCTTCTCAAAAGGAAAAGCCCCTTCCAATTCCCCAAAACCCTGAGCTAGCAGCCATATTAGAATAATCATATGCTGTTGAGTCAGCCATGACTGTCGGTGACCCTCCTCAGAGCTTTCCAGGTAGAGGATGGTCCTTACATAATACAGATGCAAGAGCGGGTGGTACCTTGATTAAATAATAATCAAGTTGAGCCTGCCATGGTGACCCTACCCTGGGTTATCCCGGTGGAGGGAATACGCAGAAGTGGTTTCCCATTTCCTTCCACTAGGGGCGCCCTGGGACTGCGCAGGTTGCCCAAGGCCACCCAGGCTGGCTCGTCCACCAGGAAGCCGAGTGGGGGGAATCGAACTCCCAACCTCTGGCTCCGTAGCCAGAGACCTCAACCACTGAGCTCTCCAGCCAGGTAGCAGCCCTATTACATCAAGCAAAAATGTAACTCCTCCAAGCTCTGGAACCTAGTCCTTACGCCAAAAGGCTCATTTCCCCTTTAGGAGAAAAACCGATGCCAAGAACGACAATTGTAACTTACTGAGCCCAGGTCTGTAGATTTCCCGCAGGATGTGGGTCATGCCAGCTTTGTAGCCCAGGAAGGCGGTCAGGTGGACAGGCTTGCTCGGGTCATCCTTGGGCCACGTCTTCACCTTCCCTCGGTGGCGACGGCTCCTCTTGTGAGGAAGGAAACCCAGGTGCCCATGACGAGGAGCGGAGAACTTGCGGTGAGACTGGGAAGGAAATTAAAAAAGGAGACGTCGAAGATTCCTGTGCTTTCCTGAAGACGACACCCTATGGGGAACTTTCCAGCGGATCGTTTCCCACGTGAGGAGTATTCTCAGATGGGTCATAGAGGAAGGACTCCCAGAGGACACCTTTTGAAGGGGTCCAGTTGGAAAAAGACTTCGCAGGCATAAGGAATGAAAAGAATAACCGCCGTTCCTTGGGCCCCATGAAAATAATTTAGGAAAAATAAAGGCACTCATGACTTCTTGTTATTGTTGTTAGAAAAGCCGCAGCCAGAAGTGACACACTAGTCCCATCTATAGCAGCGTCTCATCAGTGTGGTGCAGTGGTTGCAGAACTGGACTAGGAGTCAGGCGACCCGGGTTCAAATCTCCGCTTGTTCTAGAAATCTCACAGTGCAACCTCATCCCGTTTACACTCTCTTCGTTTGACCAACCTCGCAGGCTTGTTGCGAGGAAAAAGGAGGCACAAAGCTGGCTATGACAAAGTGGGGTAATAGATAAATAAATAAACGTCTAATTTAGTCCCTCGAGTTTGGTGCCAGACAGCAGCTTTTGGCCTGGGTCCGGCCCAAGGCTTTCTGCCGCCTGAGGCAGAAGGTAAAAACCAGACTGGGCGGGCAGTTGAATTTCCCTTCAACACTGGAAGTGGAAGACCTCAGAGGACTTTTTTTTTTTCCTTCCCTGGGGCAGAGGGTTGTAGGGCAGGCTAAGCATGGCACCCCCAGCTCTGCCCCCTGAGAGTTGAAAATAGGTTGGGTGCTGAGGGAACACACAAGGGGCCCTCACCGATACCCTCCCTTCCGTATTTGCCGCCCGAAGCAGCTGCCCCGCTCTAGCTAACGGTAGGGCCGGGCGGGGATTCTTGGAAGGAGGCCGTTCCGCCCAACGGAGCCACGTGCAGCCTTGCAAAGCACACGGCGGTGTCCGAATGTGCCGTCCGAGAAGCACAAAACCTGGGTGCCCGTCATGCCGGCCACCAGCCCCCCCCACCCCAAAGACCTCCGGCGGCCGTGGCTGCTCTGCCACCAGCACCCCCCTTCCTGCCCCCCCCCCGAGACAGACAGAGAGCTGGTACCATGATCGGAGGAGGTCTTCTTCCACCGAGGGAGTCGGCGGAGGAAAGAGGGCGCCCGCAAGAGCTTCCCCTGCCTAATGCCAAAGATGCTTCTCGGCCCCCAAGACATAAATTTAGCAGCTGGCTTCATGCTGATGCTATATTCATTTCAGGCTTGGGCAGGCTGACAGGGGTCTGACACCATCGGCGGAGGAAAAGGTCAGGTGCGAAGCAGGGGGCTCAGTTTACGCCCAGCTGCCTGCCTAAAAACAGAGGCGGGGCAGACCCTAAAGGGCTTGGAGGAGCGCCCTATGCATTGGCAGCCCAGTGGGGGGGAAACTCTGCCTTTGTGACACCCCCCCCCCCCCGAGAGAGCTGCCCCCTTACCAGCCCAGCAGAAATTGAAGTACATACAAAAAACTCACAGAGAAGACTAGCTACCAGGTCCCCAGAGGGGCCATCCTTTTCTCATTAATTGGCACCTAAAGTCTCAGTTTATCTTATCTTACCTGAGAAGGGCAGAGCTGGAAGAGGGACCCTCTGGGTCATCCAGTCCAGCCCTTGTCAAGGAGGCCCCCAGTGGGGGAATTGAACTCCCAACCTCTGGCTCCACAGCTGGAGACCTCAACCCCTGTGCTGTCCAGCATAGCTCGCTCTGAGACATTTGCAGGGGAAAGAATAAAAATATTTCTTTACTTAGGGCTGCTTGAAACGACAGGCTTGTGTGTGCTGCCTTCTTTAGGGCACACATACTTAGCCATAAATAAACTGAACTGATCAACAGCAAACAAACAACTGCCACCAACCCAGGAAGGAAAGGGGAAGAGCACTCAGCAGAGAGGCAGGGCTCTCTTTGAATTCAAAGGCTGGGAGGCATGATGGGTTAGTGCTAGATAGGCCAATAATCATCCTAACCGAGAAAAGTGCTTCCCAGCCACACAACCTACAGGCGGCGTGCGAGGGGGGGGGGCAAACCATATCCCCGCCATTCCTCCTCCGAAAGGTCAGGACGGCCTGGTGGGCAGCCTGCCGACTCCAGCTCCCCTCAGCCCCATTGGGGTCTGGGGCAGAGGAGAAGCCGGGGTCGGTAGCCTTTGGACAGTTGGGGGACCATGGGACATGGAGTAGTAGGGCATCTGGAGGAAGCCAGGTTCCCCATTGCTGGGTATAGAAAGCGGAGGGGAAAGGAGAGCAAGACCAAGGGAAGCAGCTTTTACTATGATGATGATGATGATGTAGGGTTATTGCTGTCGGTTTTCATATCTGTCTTTTTGTTTTCTTTGAACACCACATCGATTTTTTTTCTTTCTTTCTTCACTGATCTCAAGGGCGAACTGAGCCGGGGGGGGGAGATTCCTTGGGGGGGGCGGCCTTTTCCTGGCCCTTTTCCCCCGCGTGCTTAGTTGCACGTGCTTGTTTTACGGGGTTGTGTGGACGCGTTTCTTGGCTGGCCTGCGTGTTCTCAGCTTGCGGGCCGCCCCGTGCGTGCAAGGCCCGCCTGCTCTGGCACGGGGGGGGGGGAAGGAAGGCACGGCGGCCACCCCCCACCCCACCCCACCCCCGCGACCCCCCCCCCCGCGGCGCCCCGACCGCGCTTCCCTCGATGGTTTTGCAAAGGCAGCCCACGCCGTCCCGGGGGGGCCTCGTGCGCATGCGCGAGCGGAGCGACCGCCCCCTCCGACCCTCGAGCGCCGGCCCCGCCTCCCGCGGCTGCGCGTGCGCGGCGCTTGTTTCCTTTCCTTTGGCCCCGCCCCCTTCCGTCTCCGCGTCGGGAGCGGGGGGAGATGCGGCCATTTTGTCCGGCCGGTCGTTGGGGGTGGTTGCTAAGGTCGGCCGGCGCCATGCCTGAGGAGCCGGACTGGGAGGGCTACCCGCCGGAGTCGAAGCGCACGCCGGTGCGGGAGAAGGGCTTCAACCCCGTCTACCTGCTGGAGGCGGTTTACTCCCAAGTGGTGGACAGGCCCGTGACCTTATGGAGGGGTGAGGGACGCGGGGGAAGGGGGAGGAGCCTCGCGGGGTGTGGGCGGGGCCACCGCTCGGGGGCGGGGCGGGGGGCCTTTGGAAACCTTGTTTGGAAGGAGGGAGAGAGGGGGGAGACTACAAGTCCCAGAATCCCCCAACCAGCGAGGGGTACTGAATGAAGGGGTAATTGCAAGGAGCGAACTGTGGGAACAGTCCTTTTGGGGGAGGACAACAAATCCCAGAATCCCCAGCCAGCTAATGGGGGGATGAGGCCAGGGGTGGCGCGCATGGGAGGGTGCAGGGGACACGGGGTAATTCAAGGACTGAGCTATGGAAGCAGTACTTTTGGGGGGGGGGGAGCAACACATCCCAGAATCCCCCAGTTGGCTGCAGGGGCATTCTGGGATTTGTAGTCTCTCCCACCCAGCTGAAGCAATGTTTCTTGGTGCAAAGAGTCCTTCACCGGGGGGGGGGGGGGGGGGCTAGAGAGATTTTCAGACTACAATTTATTTATTTATTTATTTATTTATTAGATTTATATACCGCCCATCTAGAATGGGTCTACTCTGGGCGGTTCAACCCATGGTTACAACCCCCATAGTCCCCCACAAAACCTTTAAGTCCCTGCTGCCGGGACACCCTCGCGTGGCCAAAAGGCCCGGGGTCTCTGCCGGCTGTGCCGCTGTGGGTCTGGAAAGCTACCTGCTGATTTTGGCGGCAGGGGAGGGGAGGGGGAGGGGGAGGACTTCCTGGGAGTTATTTCAGCCTTACTTTCAGCAAAACAAACCGACCCAAACTACAGCGGGGTTTGGCAGCTTAAAAAAAACTAACCCCTTTTCTTTACCCTAAGACGTTTTGGTGGACTGCAGGCCGCTTTGTCCTCTTGCATTCAAACTGAGCCGCAGTCGCTCAAACTGGTTAGTGCTTTAGGGTGCCATGATTCCTTCTTTTAATATGTGTACACTTACTGTTTTTCCCTTTTAAATATTGTCCTTTAATTGTTGTAAGCCGCCTTGGGTCCTTTTATAGAGAAAGGCAGGCTAAAAATATTTTAAATTAAGTCAGTCAATAAAATAAGAGGCATTGTTGATTTTGCTCTCTGGCTCATGTCTTCTTGGCCTTGCACTAATGATTAATCAAAAACTAATTTCTGCCTAAGCTTTGACTCCCATCCTATAGACCTTAACACAGGACAGAACATTTTGGAGTGCACAATTTTGACAGTCAAAGTGATACAGGCTTCTGATTGGATCGCTCTCTGTTTTCCCCTCCTGTAGAGTGTTCTCTTCACTGCTGTAAAGGCTTCTGGCAGGTATCTTGAGGGTGCCTGAATGTTTTTTTCTCTCCACAGAATGGATGGAACGCCAGCGTGCCAGTAACAGAATTTATTATTATCACCGGAAATTCCGCCGCGTCCCAGACCTGACCGAGTGTTTGGAGGATGATGTCGTATGCCAGTATGAAGCAGAGATGCAGTGGAAGAGAGATTTGTATGTTGTTCTCATGTTAGCAAATGTTCTGCAGAGGTGTGCTGGAGCGAGGAGAGGAATCGTCCACAGCCTTATGATGTGCAGGGCCCCACCACCACCACCAAGAAAAACTGGCTGGGAAAAAGAAAGAAAATAATTGCTGTTGTTCTATGGGAAGATAATTTTATTTGAAGTGAAGCACAGGGTTCTCTGCCCATTTTTTTCCCAGGGGGTGGTACAGATTTTTACTTATTATGTTTATGTATACCCCACCTTTTCAGTAAGATGTAGCACTGAAGATGCTGAAACTTCTTAAATGAATAAAAACAGGTAAAACGACATTTAATGAAAACATCATAAATCAGCTCCACTGTAGAAACCATTCAGCTCAAATGAAGACATTAAAGCAGTTAAAATCAACAAAGGGTACCAGTTAGCAGCAATTCAGCAGGGCTGGTTAGACCTCACAGGCTAGTCTGAAAATACGTTTTTATCCCCTTAAAATCAGTCAGAGAGGAAACCAAGGTTCCAAAGTGTGCGCCTATGGCTCTACCTGCCTCCATGCAGCTTTCCTCCGCCGCGTACCAACAGCGATCATTTTCAGCACCTTTGGTTCTGGTCGGGATGGAACCCGGCACAGGAGGGGAATGGCACGCACGGGCAAAGTCACGTGCATGAGGGGTAGAGCCCCACCCGATCCCAGATCACACATATAGCACATCTGTCTACATCTGTCTTATGGCATTCTTCAGGTGTGCCTCTTCTCCCTTTGCTTGTACAGCTTGGTTGACGAACAAATTCTGAAGATAATACAGAAGCGAGTGGGTCATTGCAAGACACTGCACAGAGAGAACTCTAATCAGAAATGTGTAAAGGAGATCCAGCACTATAAAGACGTAATCAAGATTTACTGGAATAAATGTAAGTCTACCCTAGGTGGCATTATTATTATTATTATTTTTATAGGATTGGCAGTGTGGGATCAAATAGTGTTCTGGGGTGAGAACACAGCTTGCTGTCAAATACAGTAACACCCTGCTTAGCACTCAGGAGATGTTGCAGTGAAATGGAACGCTAACTGGACCAGTACCAAAAAGGGGGGTTATCTTATGGCAGAAATTCTTGAGGCCTCCTGAAGGCCCAGTCTGCCTTTGGCAGGAAGCAGTTAGACCAGGACAGCTCTGCTGGAAGCCCAGCGCTGAGTGCCAGAAGCCACCACAAAAATGGCTGCCCCGGCCTGTAAGCGTGCAGGAACAAACCAGTGCTGCAGAGGGCCACGGTATGCAGGGTATTTGTGGGTCATTAGTTTGGGAAGTGGTCTAGGAGTAGCTGTGAGGTGGAGGGAACCCCAAACCGTAAGACCAAGCTTTCCCTTGCTTGCTTTCCTAACATTTCGCCTGACAGAGAGTTTCTCTCCTGCCTAACAAACATACCACCTCCGGTTGAAATTTTGGGGTTGTGTGGCAGCATGGCTTTTGCTTTCAACAGTATGCCTTTCCTTGCTGCCTCAATGTCAAAGCAGTTTTTTTGTTTGTTTGTTTTTACCAAGTAATCCTGGTTATTTTTAATTTAAAAAAACCCACAACATTTCCTTGCTTGGTATGTAGCTGTGCCACTCAGGGGAGCCGCTGGCTGGCCCTTCCTGAAGCGGCTATGTTCTGCTGTCATTGTAGATGGTGATCTCGGTGCCTACGGAACAGCTCGTAAATGCTTAATGAAGCAGAAAGAGCAGATGATTGCCGAAAGGAAGGCCAGGAAAGCAGCTGAAGCCGAGGTGGCAGCCGAGGAATAAAGCAAACTGCTACTGGATCACGACCATTTGGAATTGAATTCCAGTGCAGTCCTCTTTTATTGTAGCAGATTAAAATCACAGTGAGTTCTCACAGAAGTGTTAAAATCTGTACAGACTCGGTGGTGGTGGGGAAAAATAAACCTACGTGACTATCTCCTTTGCCTTCTTTCATGCAAGAACAGAGGTGGTAAATCATGTATACCTCAACCGTGTCCACTTTTGGACAGCAGGCAGTAAAACACAAGTCTTAATGCCGGGGGGTAGCAGCAGCAGCACTGACTGTGAGATGTTCTTTTGTACAGAAGAATCAAATGCGTTTGATTCCCTTCCCTTTGTAAACATTTGCCAGCCTTCATGGTTCCTCCCAGTTCACTTTTTCTGCAGAAAAGTCCATCCACAGGTAGACAGAACTCTGTGTACACGGCAACCAAGCGGAGTGGGGCACCAACGTTAGAACAGTGATAGTTTTTAAAAAGGTTAAGTGTAGAGCAACATGGTGGAGAGCAATCTCTTGTGACTACTGCTGGTTACCCAAATTGGTTGTGTGCTGATATTTAGACCAAAATCGGATGATTCGATGTTGCAGTCCATGCGTTTGAGCGCCCACCTTTTCTCTCCCCCAGTTCTGGGTGTGTATGTGTGTGAAAGCTTCTATTTGTGCTGGAGAAACCACTACAAGTTGGTGTTCCTGGTGCTGACTTGAATAGGAAGCGTGCATGCCACCCCCCCAACCTATAAACCCCAAGGGTGTTCTGTGCCACCTTCATCACTTCTACTTTTGGCAAAACAGGTTGCTACAGCCTAAGCCAAGCTGAGCATGTTGGTGGAAACATACAGGCCCTCCAACTGTTGGTTGCTCACCTTGAAGGGTAAGCTAGCAATTCCCTCTTTTGCATCTTAATTGCCTGCAGTATTATAGAGCCCTGGAGTGCAAAGTCTGTCCACCCACAGCCCTACCAAAAATGATTTCCCAAACCAGCAGCAAATCCATCCTATGAAATGGGGCAGTTCATACCCAGAGTAAGGCTTTAACCAGCCGTGCAATGAATTTCAAGGTTAAATGAACTCCTTTGGCTTTGGCGGGAAGAACTCCATGGCTGTGTTTTTATCCTGAACTGTACAGCCCATTCAGCTAGACTTTCTAAAGGCCCTGATGCCTGGCCACCCACCCAGTTTAAACAATCCCACCCCACCCGCCCCCAAATAAAGAGACCACAGCATTTGAGAATTGGTTTAGAAATCTGACTTGGTCATGTCACTTTATTCAACGTACAGCCTCTTTTAGGTAGTCGCCACCGCAGCAGCCTGAGTCCTCTGCACAGACACCCGGGCCGCGTGGGTCTTGGCCAAATGGTCAGTAAACTCCTGCAGAAGGAGGGGAGGGGAGAGAAAGAACCTGAGCCTCTGTAGAAAGGTTAGGGGATTCCAAACCCTGCTTTCCATTCCAAATGGCTATCTTGAATTTGCACCCCCAAGCCAATTATTTATTTAAAGTATTTTTTTACCCCACCTTTCTCCTCAAAATAAAAAAAGAAAAAACCCGAAGTGGCTTCTGTCCCCTTACCTGGTAAGGAGATTTGGTAAACACAGTTTCCTTCCAGAGATCAGGGGTCAGATAACTGTAGGTCTTAGAGATGGCGTCGAAAGTGGCCTTAGCTAAAAAACAAATCAAGCATCCTTTTGGTTAGAAGAAATTAAGTAGGAAGTGCCAAAGCCAAGTCACTCTTATTGGGAAAATAGTAGTTTAGTGTATACTACATTTATTATTACAAGCAATCACCCCTCTGTGGGTTCTGACAAGGAACAGGGAGACCACCGAGTCTCGCTGCCGTGCAAATAGGAACCGGTTTGCTTTTCCTCTCGAAAAACGACAGGTGCGCCACTGACATCTGGTGCAACTGGGCAGAGCTGAGAGGGTGCGAGTGTTTCTTGAAGAACCACACAGGCTGCCTAACACAGAGGATGACACCGAGGTAAAATGGAAGCCGGTTTTGCATGAGCAAGACCATTCTCAGAAACCACAAACCTTAACCCCCCAAATGATCTGCAAAATCTTAACAGCAAAGAAATGCGTGCACGGACATAAATACCCATTAGATAAATCACAGCAGCATGCCTTGCACAGAAATCTGAAAAATAAGGCTCTTGGATTAAAAAAGGTGTCCTGCTAATACTTTAGAAACTAGTCAGCAATTAGCAGATAAAGATTATGCCAGCTCTCAAAACCTGCAAACTGGAGACTGCACTTTACCCCAACTGCCTCCTCCAGGGACAAAGGCCCCTGGCAACAGCTGGCTTTTGTCCCTGGCTTGGCTGCAGGCAGAGGAAACCTGGATCATCAGAATC
Source organism: Intellagama lesueurii (assembly GCA_037013535.1). Lineage (NCBI taxonomy): Eukaryota > Metazoa > Chordata > Lepidosauria > Squamata > Agamidae > Intellagama > Intellagama lesueurii. The sequence goes on from JBAJHW010000012.1 coordinate 1,885,981, forward strand.
CACACCATTCTTTTATCAAAGATAATGACAGCAGGGCAGGAAAAATCTAGCAAGCTTAGGAGAAACCAGGAGTGAATTTTTAAGCACCCAGTGGGACTGTCTCTCTTAAACCTGGCTTGCCAAAAAAACAACAAAACAGGATAAGGCAGGTTTATAAAGCACCCACTCTGTACCCACAGTATCTCTCCGGTAAGAGACATATCTCAGGTGCATCTACCGTATTGAAAGAAGAGTGGCATACACCTGTTACTTCTAATGCTCAAGAGCCGCCTGTTTTACTTCAGCCTTCTCACGGCTCAGAAAAGTTCTGGCTCTTGGCCTGCCTTTCTCTTTCTTTCATGGCGCCCTCCACCACTGCTGATGCCTCCCCCAGAGAAGAAACTAAAGCCCCCCTGCCCAAAGGGGCATCAAGACCTACCGAAGTTGCCCAGGGTGGCTGTGCAGCCCCTGGCAGAGGTGTAACAATCATCAATCCCAGCCATCATCAGGAGCTTCTTGGGAACTGGTGCAGACACAATTCCAGTCCCGCGGGGCGCAGGGATGAGACGCACCAGGACAGACCCACAGCGGCCCGTCACCTAAAACAGAAACATTCACACGCTGAAGCAGCCTGCCCAGAAGCGCCTGATGTGGGTCGCTGAAATCTACATTTCAGAGATGGTCACTCTAGACAGCAATTCCCAAGTCCCCATTCAAGAAAAAAAAGCAGCTTTACCTTGCAGGGCACGGTGTGGGGCTTGCCAATCTTGTTCCCCCAGTAGCCTCGCCGGACTGGCACGATGGACAACTTGGCCAAGATGATGGCCCCACGAATGGCCGTGGCCACCTCCTTGGAGCATTTGACTCCCAAGCCCACGTGGCCGTTGTAGTCTCCGATGGCTACGAAAGCCTGAAGGAAAAACAAGAAGCGGCCCATCGTTTGTGCACCTACCACTCAACAAGCCTTTGCTAAGAACATCAACGCCCCATTGCTTGTTTACTTTTCTTTCTGTTTCTTTACTTATTTGTCTTATTTATAGTCTGCCTTTTCTCCCAATAAAAGCTCATCACAGTATTAAAAAATGAGAATTAAAAACACAATAAATTGTGTATTTTAAAAAATTAAGCTAGAACACCAATTAAAATACGTTGAGTGATTAAACATATTTAAAACTTAAAAGAGGAAGAAAAACAGCATTCAAGGACTCAGTTATGATTATTAAAAAATACAAGCGCTCCTCTGCAGGAAACAGGCTATAAGCCTTTTTATGCCAGCTATTAAGCAGTAAACCCACAAGAACCAGAGAAGCAATGTCTTCATGACAATTCAACAATCCACAAACTAGGAAAAGTTAAGCACGATCCAGCTGGTTACTCCACTGAAGGAGGTGGGTGGGGAGGTGCCACCAGGGAACGCCAGGTGCTAAAATGAGGAAAGGCCCTAACGTACTGGGGTGGAGCACATGTATCCGAGGCAGGTCCAGTTTCCAGTCTCTCCAGGAAGGGGACAGGAAGAAGCCCTACCAGCTAACAATCTGGTTTAGAGAAACCAATCCCTTTTACTCTCTGTTGCTCTGTTGGAAGAAAAGGATTCCTTCAGCCCCCCCCCCCCCCCCCCCAGTGAATGCACCACCAAAGAGGAGGCGGAGGAAAAACCGCTCACCTCTGAGCTGCTTCTGAGACCGGCTCGAATACCAAGGGGAGGAGGCTGATCCCAGCATCAAGACAGGGCCAACAGCTTACCTTAAACCGTGTGCGCTGACCAGCACGGGTTTGTTTCTGGACGGGCATGATCTTCAAAACCTCATCCTTCAGAGAGGAGCCCAGGAAAAAATCAATGATTTCAGACTCCTGGAAAATCAATGCAACCGGATGAGCTGCTGTCGGACTCCATCGTAAAGCATACTTTAGAGAAAGGTCAGGCTAGCTCAGGGCCCCGCACCCTATAACCCCTCTGCAGACCTGACCAAACATTCTTCAGAAGCTCACAAAAAGGGGTGCTGACGCCAACAGCGCCCTCCCAATGCTGGTTCCCAAGATTCAAAGGTAGACTGCCCTGAAGAAGGAGGTTCACAGTGGTCACTGTGACAAGGTGTACCCCGCCAGAGAAATTATACACTGAATGAAAAAGCCTTACATCCTTTCTCAGTTCTCAAACCAAACCTCTAGTATTGTGAGTCTCCACGCTCGGTTGTCAGAATTCGGGCCATCTCTTCTTTCCACACCCAACATCACAATCCTTTTACAGTACTTTTGCTATCGCAACAGGCCTCAACAGAAAACCAACCTACTCAAACCCTCCAAATCCCATAAAGCAATACCTTGATCGGAAGCGAGAAAAGGTAAATCTCTTCCAGAGACTTGATTTTCATGTCCTGCACCAGGCGGCCAAGTTTCGTGACTGGAATCCACTGTAAAAATAATTTGAAAACACCAAACCGAACATTTCAACAACATACTCCACCATAAAGGATCACCCACCTACAGAAGCACAGCTAAGGCCCGGACTACCCTAAGGCACCCCAAGCAGCAAACTGGAGTTATGTATTTATTTGCCACCCATGTTCATAAACCTGTTCACGGAAGAAATAAAGCCTTTAGCTAGTTATGAACACGCAGAACTTTTTGTCTGGCCGTTTCCATTGGGAAATATCTCTAGCGTACCTGTGGAACTGCCTGCCACTGTAAATGTCACCCTAATAAAGAAAAAAGATATTTTTAAAAGCATCATCCCACTACTCACTTCTTTCTCTTCGGCTTTGCCTCCTCGGGCCCCCCGGCCTCGTCCGCGCCCCCGGCCTCGTCCGCGGCCTCTTCCACGGCCTCCGGTGCCAAAACCGCCCCGAAAGCCGCCCCGAGCCGCTCCTCCTCCGCCGGCCCCTCCCGCAGCACCGGCGTCATCCGCCATTTGCTGAAAAACAAGGCTGGGGTTAGAAGTTGCAGCAGGAGGAAATCCAGCAAACCTCAAAGAGAGCAGCAAAAAGGGAAGAAACACGGGGGGGGGGGGGAAGAGAAGCATAGAAGGCATTTTTCTTAAGCGGCAAGGGGCTCCCCATCATCCTACAAGCATCTGCATTCTGGATTAACCCATTCAGATGGCACAAAAACCCTCCCACGCGGTTGTTAAATGGTTATTATTAGGCATCAGCATGGCCACCTTAAGAGGCCCAAATGCCAAATCCTGATGAATTCTCAAAGTTTAGGTAGCCCTGGGCAAATGATGGCCTGCCCCCCCCCCACCCCCTGGATCTCTCCCCCCCCTCCCCTCCCCTGCATACCTGTCACGTCAGAACACCTTAAATTAGCAGGTTTATCACTTCCCAAATTGGCACGTGTTTAAAAAAAGGAAGGAGGACACCACCACCCCCCAAAAAAGGTCATGGAGCCTTTTTAATAGGTGCTTTCTGACAGAGCAAATCAAGAGCCAAGGAAAATCTGGTAGCCCCGGAATTGGCTTGTCATGTCTGAACAGGGAGTCACACCCGTGTCTACGACGAAGCCCCCCTATTGGGGCGCCCAAAGGCTAACATATCCTGCTAACATATTTCCCGGAGGCAGGGATGACCCCCCAAACCCACCGCACGGCCCCCCCCACCAAGCCGATGGCCGCGGATTCTCACGGTCATTTCACAAGACTTACGTGTTCTCGATTAGAAGGCCGAAAGCAGGCGGCGAGGGGTATTTATGGGCCACGCATCTCGCGAGAGCTGCTCTCCTCGCGAGCGTTCTTTGCTGCGCAGGCGCAGAAGGCTTGTTATGCGTTATGCTGGTATCGGGGCCCCTGGATCGAGCATGGGTAAAACGCCAAAGGTTATAAAAGGGCAGGGTCCTGCACGCGCTCTTTCAGTTTCCTTCCGTCCACCGGGTGAGTAGGCCGGTGTGCGACGTTGTGCATGGGAGGCAAACTATGGAGCTAAATTCCTTGGAGAGCTAGGAATGTCTGTTTTTATGAACAATGATTCCTAGCATCCCCATCCTGGTTGTGGAATCTGGGTCTTGTAGTTCCCCCAAAGGAGCCATTCCAGGCTCTGATGTATTAGCTCAGGAAGGGAATCCTCGTCTCTGCCTCTTTAAATAATAAGCCACCCCCTCTCCTGGGGACCCTGTTCTTAGTAGATTTTTTTTTTTCAAGTGCAATAGTCATAAGAGTATTGATTATATTTATTTAAAATATTTTTGTCCCGCTGAAAAGGACCTATGGCAGCTTACAATAGTGGAAGGCAATGTTTACCATTCATTGTTTGCCTGGCACTGTCTGAAAATCACCTCTCGCCCCTGTCCGTGGCCTCGGGTGAGATAACGGTGCCCACAGCAAAGGGAGCATTAAGCTTATTGCCTTCTAGGGTGAAAGACGGGCAATAAAACCCATGTTCCTATATGTCCGATGGCGAGGAAGGAATTGCACCACAGCAAGCGTGGCTCATGCGAGGTTGGAAGGCAAGCCTGCAAAGCAAAACTCAAGAAGCTAATGCTTGTTTCTCTTGCAGCATCTGTGCATCCTGAAGAGTCACATTCTGTGGAATCTCGATGGTCCACGTATCTTGACCTGGGAGAGGAGACCAGGAGAAGAGAGAGGCTCGCAGGAATGGACAACACGGCGTGGCAGGCTTCCGACTAGAAATGCGTCGCCTTCAGGGGCCTGCCAAGCACATTTTCCCGACCACTGGTGTGGAAATCTCTGTGCTGCTTATATTTCCCATAGTTTTTCGACAAGAAGAGTGAAAATGTATCAGTTTGGTTGTTTAGCTTGAAGTTGTAATAAATAAACACCATTTTCATACATTTTGTTGGCCACTTGACGTTTTTGAATAAGGGGAAAGCAAGCGATGCTTCCTATAAATCAAATGCAAGAAATACAGCTCCTAGTGAGGCTGTAAATCAGATGCAGGAGCATTGATGTTCAATGTGTTTACGCCTTTTTCTGTGAGCTCTGTTGATTTACCTACACTGTTGGTAGCACAGGTATGAGCATGATGGCATGTGGCTTAGATCAAACAAGCACAGACTTGGTAGCACATGCTCAGGGCTGGAGTGGAGCTGAGCCAGGGCTTGTAAGGGTCAAAGCCCCAGGATTTTCTGAGTGCCAGAGATGAGGGACATTATCTCTCAGCCCTCTTGGACTTCCTGTTTCCCCCAGCTTAGCTGAAATGCTCTTGATCCCAGGGGAAGAAACGGATTTTCCCAGTGAGTGTATATTGCTGCCAACTGTCTCTCAATGTATCTTGAATGGACAATTCAGAGCCATTAACTTTACAAAAAAAACCCTACTCATTACTCATGAAGCCACCTGCTTTATTGGACTTGCCACCTGGGCAGGCATGGCTACTGGAACTGCCATTTGGCTCCCAATTTCACTACCGTGCTGTACAGCTAAATCGGATGGCCAGACCAAAGGCCTTGTGTAAAGAGAGCATCCTTCACGAGCACTGAACGGTCCTCGGAACAGGAGGCAGGCGTTTTTCATCACTGAATTAGGGTGCTTGTTCTGGACGTGCCTGTTGAATGCAGGCAAAGAGAAATTTGGGCTTGAGTTTTGTGGAGAGCTGGACAACTGAAGATTTATGGGAAACGGTGTTGGAGCAGAAGGAACTCTCGAACCCAGCGCTCAGAGGAAGTTACAGGCTTTACCATCTCATTCAGCTACTTGCCTTGTGAGTCACTCCTGGGGCTAACTAATCGGAATTTAGGAAAGTTGCATGTTTGGCGTTTCTGACATCCTCGTTCCCCCCCAAAGATCGTAATTTTGAGGGCGGGGGAGGAGGGAGGGAAAGCCTTGAAATGAACCCGGAAGATGCCTCTCAACCGGGCGGTGCGCGCGACTCTACTCCTTTTTTCTCGCTTCTATGGTCCGCTCCGCAGGGGCGGTTCGCCGGAAGTCCGCCGCCCTGACCGGAAGCACGTGCGGCGAGGGGGCCGGCACCTGGCAGGAGCCGGGGCGAGGCGGAGGGAGAGCATGGCGGCGCCGAGCAGCTCCTCGGCCAGCTTCAAGAGCAAGTAGGGAAGGGGAGTCCGGGGGGGGGGGAGGGAGGGGGGGTTGGTTGCCAGGGAGAAGTTCTCGCCCCGCCCCCTGTTTCCGGGGTAACGTTGCTATGGGGGGAGGGTCGTCGCCATGGCAGCAAGGCCGCCCCTTGTGGGGTGGGGGACAGGTGGCCGCCCTCCCTTCGCCCAGAGACCCTGCCCCCCCCGGAGTATGACGCCATAGTCGGGGTGGGGACGAGGGCGCCTCTGAGCATAGGCAGAGTGCTTTCTGGCCGCCTGTGGGATCGGTGCCTTTTTCTTGGGGAAGGGATGAGCCTTTCGAGGCAGGCGGGGGGGGGAGGTCGCCGTTCCCTCCTCTTCCCCCCTCCGGCTTTGGGGCAGATTTGGACGCCCCCACCCCCCCACCCCCGCTTTGAAATTTTCCTGAAATTCTCTCCGGGCTGGACAGTAGAAGCACAGAGAGCCACAGAGGGGAATAGCTTCAAGTTCCTCAAGAGTCCACCCCTTTCCTATTAACTGGCAGTTCAAGTTTCCCTGACTCGCTCTGAGAGAGAGAGAGAGGCTCACAAGATCTCCCACCCACGGGACGGATCCCTGCCAGCCTCCCCTCCGCACTCCAGTCGTCACCATCCATCGGGTACCCCTGTGTCAGCAGGGAGGAGGAAGCGTGGGCGGGGGGGGGGGAAAGGCGGCTCGTCGCATTTAGTTTGGCGGAGTGGAAGCAACACATTCTCTTGACACCACCTGTGGTTGTTTTTTTTTTCTTTCCCCAGCTATGCTGTGTTCAGGAGAATAGAGCCCTTCTACAAAGGAGGACGGATTCAGGTAACGCAAAAGTCTCAGAAGAACGGCTGGATTGCTCCGGGGTTGAGTTCTCTGGTTGCGGAACCAGAGGTTGGGAGTTCGATTCCCACAAGGCGCCTCCTTGAAAGGGACCGGACCCGACGATCCAGAGGGTTCCAGGACGATGATGTGAAACATCCAGATTAGGGTTCAGTAATTTAGTTGGCTGGAGAGTTCGGTGGTTCAGAGAGGAGAGCCAGAGGTCGGGAGTTCAATTCCCCCACTGGGCTTCCCTGACAGGAGCTGGATCCCATGATCCACAGGGTCCCCTCTAGCTTTAAGTCGTGATGATGATTTCTCTTTAAGCCTGGTTTACGCCCATGAATTCTACACTGCTGGGAATGCCTGTAGTAAAAGTTGTGCTTCGTTCCCAGATGAACCAAGATGGGGACTACATGTTTTGTGGTTGCGGCAACAAGGTCAACATTGTCGACATGGCAACGGGAGATGTCGTTCGCCATATCGGGCAGGTATTAAGACTCCCCCAACCCTTCACAGGGAGGGGACTTCCACATTTTTATTACAGCATTAAAACCGTGTGTGTTCTCTATTAACGAGGGAAGCAACTAAATAAGTACCATGGGTGGCAGAGTCACTGACGTGCAATTCTCTTGGTGTTGCTCCCGCCCTGTTTGGCAGTGACTTTGCCTGGAAGGGATGCAAGGCGTCACACATTACCCAGTGGTGGTTTTCTTCTGTTTTCCTTTCGCACTAGGATGATGAAGCGGACCTTACAACGTTCGCCCTCAGCCATGACGATGAAGTAAGCAACCGTAGCATGCCTCCTTATTCATTGTCCGTAGTTTTAAATATTGTCTTTTAAGGATGTTAACCACCATGATATACTCATTGTTTTCAACTTTAAATATTGTCTTCTTTTGTTGTAAGCTGTCTTAGGTCCTTTTTAAGGAGAAAGGTGGGGTAAAAAATGTTTTAATAAATAAATTAAATAAATAAAATTGTGAGCGTGGGGATCTGTGAGCACAAAGAGGGTGGCAGATAAAGATGATGGATAGAATCGGTCCCGTTGCCAGTGCAGTGCTGATGGAGATGGTTTTCTCTGTGGCCGCTCCCAGATTATGGGATGCTCTCCCTTGGGAGATCAGGATGGCCCCCCTCTCCCTTCTATCCTTCCACCAACAGCTGAAGACCCACCTTTTCCAGCAGGCTTTTAACAGTCATAACTGAGTTCCTGAGTCCCATTTTTAAACTTAAGATAGTTTTTAATGTTTAGTTGCTTCTAGCTATTAAGTTGTATTTTAATTAGCATATAGTGTAATTGTTCGCTAATGTTTGACTAATTATATTTTTAATTCTCTTTTAATGTTGTGAGCCACCTTGGGTCCCCTTATCAGGAGAAAGGCAGCCTATAAATAAAACAAATAAGTAATAAATTCACAATAGCTGCCAGCGGTTGAGCATGAGCTGTGTCCTTTCTTCCGACTGGAACTGGTTGAAATTCATGGAAAGCAGAAGGTTCTCACTCACTTTCTGTAAACCTTTCTCTTCATTTTGTGCCAGATCCTTGTGACGGCCAGTCATGCGCTGCTGCTGAAGCAGTGGGATTGGTTGGCGAACAAGTGCAGCCGGACGTGGAAGGCGGTGCACACGGCCCCCGTGGCCAGCATGGTGTTCGACTCAACGTCCACGTTGTTAGCCACAGGTACGGCTCCAGGTCCCTGCAGCTCGCCGAGTGGGGGGAATATCAGCACAGCTGGGATCAGAACAGGCTTTATTTTTTTCCCGTATGGATGCCTTCCCTCTGCGGGACTAAAGAGGAAAGAGGTGTCATGCATCTGCCATTAGAACTGTTCTGTATGCCTGTTTTTCCCGTTTGCTGATTGGCGCTCAGTGGGTTCATTCTTCTTTTCTCCTCTCCTCTTCCAGGCGGCTGTGACAGCACGATCAAGGTCTGGGACATCCCCAAGCAGTACTGCACACACAACTTGAAGGGCTCCTCGGGAGTTGTCCAGTAAGGAACCCGTTGTTTCATCCGATTCTTTGCCCTTGTTGGAGGTTCAGCCAGGCCTGTTTAAACGTTCTGCAGGAGAGCAGCCAATCCTGTGCTCGTTTTTAAAAGTCCCACCGTGCCTGTCAATCGTGTGCGCCAGCCTTGGAGAGCGATCCATTCCTCCTGCCCTCCCTTTTTTCCGTCCAGCCTCGTGGAGTTCCATCCGGACATCTCTCAGCTGCAGCTTTTCTCCTCCTCCATGGACAACATCATCCGAGTGTGGGACCTCATGTCCAGCCAGTGTGTGGCTCTCTTGGAAAACCATTACAGCCCCGTCACCTCTCTGGCCTTCTCCCCGGATAACGAGACACTGATCAGGTGAGAAACGAAAAGCCTCTCCTTGTGGTTTCTCTTCCCCTGCTTTTCCAATCGGGGCAGGTTTCACTAGTCTTGGGAGCGGGGCTGGTTTTGGCGGCATTTAAAATTGTACTAAGATTTGAGTCACAGAAAGACCACGAGTGACCCGGAGTTCGATTTTCAGCTCCGGCCGGGATAAGATCTGCACCGTGTGGGACCTCAAGAAGAAAGAAGTGAAAGGCACCATCCCGGTTTACGAGGTAAAGCTGTTTTCGGAAGTGATTGCTGTTGACGCCGTCCTTCCGATTCTGACCCAGATGCGTCCTGACTGAATGAGACCTTCTCTAAGGAGGAGAATACTCCATTGTTGTTCCTTAGTACCCACAGAGTACGCGGGGAGCCAGCGGAGGCTGGCAGCCCCTTCCCCGTCTTCCCGGAGGAGAGCTGTTCCGTTCTTTGAGGTGCAGAGCCTTCCTCGGGACTAGAAAAGCAGACTTCTCCAAATTGGCTAGCCGGTGGGATATCTCTGATCGGCTTTGGCCTGTGTGTGAAAAAAAGGCACAAGCCTTTTTCTGACCAGGCTCTCTTGAGGAGGACCTAAATCTTCAAAACAAGCCAGAGCCACAGGGACCCTCTCGTCTTGTTTGTGCATCCCGTTTGCTCGGTTTTTCCAAAGCCAGATTCGAGAGCAAGATGTGGATTTCTCTGGAGGTGCACGCGCTCCCCCATCCGCTGGTCCCCCATTCCCTTTCCCTGCCTTCTCTGTTCCTCCCAGAGCGTCGAAGCCGTGGTCCTGTTACCCGAGGAAGGGGATTTCTCGCCTGTGGGCATAAAGAAATCGGGCATCCACTTTCTCACCGCGGGCAGCAAAGGTGAGTGAAGCGCCCCCCCCCCCCCGAACGCCCTTTCCGGATGGCCTTGGAAGGTCCAAACCTGCGCAGAGAGCAAAGTCTTGCCCAGTTTCTGCTTTGTTGTGACCAAAGGCAGTGCCTTCTGGAGCCCTGGGCCTGCTGAAAAACAGATTGGGAAGAATAAGCGGCCAGGCCAGAGAGCAGAATCCATGAAATTGGGAAAATCTGAGATTATCTTCCACTGTTCAGACGGCAACAGCCGGAATACCCCTGACGAGCATCTTCGGAGAACATGAGCTAGAATTCTGTCTGTGTTTCTGGTTCTAGCTCCTGTCCTCTGAAGATGCCGGCCACAGAGACGGGTGAAATGTTAGGGGGAAAAAAACCCTCCAAAACACGGCCAGACAGCCCAAAAAACCCCACAGCAACCATCAGATCCCGGCCGTGAAAGCCTTGGAGGACACAATTTGCTTTCTCCTTGTCACCCTCTTTTTTCCACCCTGCCCCCAGGCAGGCCTCAACCACCTTGGCAAGAGCAGGTGGGTCGCAGTTTTGGGCCTAAAGAGGCAGGCCTTGAAGGATGCCCTTCCCGTCTTGTCCAGCTCTCTGCTTCTGTGGCCGATGGGTGATCTGATGGGTGATCCCTTCCATTAGGTATCCTCCGGGTGTGGGACACGTCCTCGGCCGCCTGCGTGCACGCCCAGTCGCTGCCCAGCCTTCCCGCGGCCACCGAAGAGGAGGCGGCTGGAGAACACAGCCTGGTCCACTGCGCGCTGGTGCCTGTGAAGAGCGAGGTCCTCGCCGTGAACGCCGAGCACAGCATCTGCCTCTACGATGCCCAGACGCTTGGCCTCAAGAAGCAGGTATTCCGTCTGGCTGGGAGGTCAAGCAGAGGGAGGAGGAGGAGGAGGAAGGGCCTGCCATGCCGTCACCCCTGAGCGACGGCGCCAGTCTGCTGTAGCTGCACCCAGCTCTACCGCAGCCCCAGATCCTGGAGCTTCTGCCTGGGGATGGCGCGCATCCCTGTTCTCTCGACCTCTGTGTGTGTGTGTTCGCCTACAAAGCACCGCACCTGTTGAAGTGAGCCTTTTCCAGCGGGCACCTCCCGTCCCCCACCGACGTGGTTCTTGCGTTTCTTTCAGTTTTCGGGTTACAACGGAGAGGTCTTGGACGTCCGGTTCCTCGGCTCCAAGGACTCCCACCTGGTGGTGGCCACCAACAGCCCCCAGCTGAAAGTGTTTGAGCTCTCTTCCTCCCACTGCCAGGTCCTGTGTGGGCATACAGGTGGGTGGCAGAGGAAGCGGCAGCGGCTGCTGGGCCCCCCAGGCGTCGCCCTGCGGCGAGGCAGGGTCTGTGGGTGAGGTGGCCAGAGTGGCAGGGAAGGCTTTCTTGACGCCCTCCTCCCAGGGAAGCCTGGCGCAAAGCACCCAGCGGCTGGCTTTACAAGATGGGGATAGGTTGGTTCAGCCTGTTACCAAGGCGGGGGTTTAAATGCTGTCGCTTAACCCTTTTTGAAGTTTATTGGCCTAGCCCAGGCGGTGGACGCCCTCTTGACCATCCGGAGGCTATGTAGAAAACCACAGTCGCTTCTTTAGTTCAGTTATAATTTGGTCCGTAAAAAACATTGGGTAGGATAGACAGTGAAACAAGCTCAGGAGAGGCGTCCGTAGAGAACATGCATTTGTAGGAGTCAATGTTTATACCTGCACGTTCGTGCACATGTATGTAGGTGTTGCATTATACAGTGGGACCCCCCCATATCTGCTGAGTCAGCATCCACTGATTCACCTATCCACAGTCTGAAAATATTAAAAGAAAAATTCCTAGAAGTTTTTACTTTTACTATGTCCTTAGGAGAACAGGCTACTAGAGGCAGCCACAGATCATGCTATGTATCGCATTTGGTATAATCCATGTTTTTCAGCATCCGCGGGGCGGGGGGGGGGGGAGCTTGAAACCTATTTCCGGCAGATACAGCTCTCCTGCCGTAGTAGCATCCTGGCCATAGGCGGTCCTGCTGTCTTAGGAGATCTGCGCCTTCAATTTGGCAACACCTCATTCTCCTTCCTGTGTTCCTTGCAGACACGGTTCTCGGCTTGGATGTCTTCCGGAAAGGGAGGCTGTTTGCCAGCTGCGCAAAGGTATCTCACAGTTGGGTTTGTTTTGGTTTGTGGGTGATTCAGAGACTTAGTCCAGGAGTCGAGCGCAGGGCTGAGGTGTGGGCCAGGAAAGAAAAGTCGGGGGTCTCTTTGTGTGTGCTTTCGGCCTCAGAGCCCTCTTCGGCCACCAGAGAAGTAGAAACAAGTGCATGGCATCGCTCGCTGGAGCGAGGAGGGGACAGACAGCTGATAGAAGCGTTCGGGGTCTCTATGGAAAAAAAGGGTTTCCGTCTTAAAGCAGGGAGAGGGAAGAAGTGGCCATCTGGCTTGCCAAATGGGGAGACGGGGAGGGGGAGACAAAAAGCAGAGTTTGGTGATTCGAAAGGATGGAAGGGCAAGAGGAAGCCAGCTTCAAAAAAAGCCGAGGGACCGGTGCCTGCAGGCTGAGGTCCGGGTGTCTTGTGGGCCTCAGCGGATGCTGAATGGTTAGGTTTGCACATTTGGACGATGTCCCTGCTGGATTTCATGACGTGCTCCCCGCCACCTTGGGGCACCAGAGCTTTATTTTATTTTATATATAATTAAAACATGAAGCCAACTTCTGTTTCCAGGATAAAACCTTCCGCATCTGGCTGATGAACGAGGAAGGCGAGGTTCACTGCATCGCCCAAGGGGTGGGCCATGCGCACGGCGTGGGCGCGCTCTCTTGTTCCAGGTAAGAGAGCCGTCTTCGGAACGCCTCCTCCAGGCATTGTCCTGCAGAATGGGTTGCGGGCAGCCCGGAACCAAGGGTTCCGAGGTGCCTGGTGTGGAGGCCGGATGTTCTTCACACTTTTCCCTTGCCTCTTTTCTACTCCTTGATCTAGCTGGAAATGCAGGATGGTTTGGTCCCCGACCCTCACATATGGGTTATAACCTTGGCTACGCATTTTTTGCAAATGTAGAACTCTGGCGATCTTCAGGAAGCCCGGTTGAGAAGCCCTTCAGTAGACGGTTTTTCCACCCTACTTTGAAGTGGGTCCCCCCCCCCCCCCATTTCTTGGCAGATTTGGGAATCCCACCGAAAAGAATAGCACTCCTCCTGGTTTCTCACCAGCCCCAATTTGAGGGTCAGTGTTTCATCATGGTGAGAGTGTTGGGCCCCCACCTCACTGACCCATGGAATTCCCAGGCTTCCCTTGGGCCTGTCCTCCTTTTGCAGCCTCGATGACCTACCTCCCAGGGCTGTTATGAGGATGAAAGTGAGGAGGAGGTGGGACCCTGTGTTCGTCGGAGAGAAGGCAGGATAGAAATGTCATGGTTAAATCAATGTATGTTGATGACATGCCTGTTACGCCTGAGCAGTCCTAGGTTTGTTACTGGTATATTTTAGGGTAATGAGAGGTTCAAAAGGGTTTCATTTTCTGCACAGCAGGGCAATCAGCATGTTTCTTTGTCTTGTTTGACCTTCTCGTCATAGAATCCTAGAATAATCCCAGAATCCTGGCGTGGGAAGGGGGCCTCGAAGGCCATCCAGTCCCACCCCCTGCTCAAGGCAGGGATCCCAATCCAAGCAGATCGGACAGAGGGTGGTCCGATTTCCTCTTGCATGCCCTCCAGCGTGGGAGCGCTCACCGCCTCCCTCTGCGGTCAAACAGTGAGGAAGTTTTTCTTGAGATTCATCTCGTCCCCTTCTTCTCTCTGGCCTCGCTTTCCTCTACAGAATGAAAGAGAGCTTTGTGGTCACGGCCAGCCAAGACCACACGATCAAAGTGTGGGAACTCGCCGAGTCTCTCCCTCCCAAGGAAAAAACGCCCAGTGTCGAAATCCTTCAGGCCACTCAGACCGTGAAGGCGCACGACAAGGTAAGCGCCAGTGGCCTTTTGCAGGACATGGTTTGAGCTGAGTTAGAGAAGGAGGTCCACCCAGCTGAGTTTGGGTAACTATTTGAAGTAGGAGGGGCTAATCACTGTTTTTAAAGAATTGCGGGTGGGGGGCAAGAAGCTGGACTCTTACTTAAGTTTCTATAGTTTTTGTGGGTTTTGGGGTGGGTGGGATCCGAGCCGTTAAATGATCGGTATGTTTTAAAGAAGCATTTTCCGACTGAGTGTTAGTGAGAGTAGGAAAGCAGCCCCACCGCTCTACGCCAGCGGGCTAACGTTGCAAAGCTTGGTTGAAGGCAAACCAGGGTTCGTATTAACATGGGCACAGCCCTTATATTGGGTGCTGTTAACTCCAGAAAAAGAAGAATGGTGGGAGAAAGAGGCCTGAGGGTTTCCCCAGCTCACCGTTGGGAAAGTGGCCGCAACACACCTGCAATGGGTGAAAATCGAGTTGCAGAGAAGCTTTCCAGAGACCAAAAAAAAAAAAGAAAGATGTATTTCTGCAGACCTTGTTGAATTAACAGCTGATCTTCATGAGAGATGTAGTCCAAAAATATCCAAAGGATCCCATGTGGCCCAGCTCTAGAGTAGACTCATCAGAATGAGGGGGAAATGGTAAGGAGAGGGCGAGGGGGCTCCAGCCTCTTTGCAGGGGGCCAGGGGTGTTAGAATATATCATTTTCTGGCTTCCCTGTCCTGCCGTTTGCAGGGGTGCTCATGAAGTCGACCTTCCTCGTCCTCTTCATTTAGGATATCAACAGCGTTGCAGTTTCTCCGAACGACAGGCTCATGGCCACGGGATCGCAGGACAAGACCGCCAAGCTGTGGGCCTGCTCGGATTGTTCCCTGCTGGGGGTCTTCTCGGGGCACAAGCGGGGCATCTGGTGCGTGCAGTTCTCGCCCGTGGACCAGGTCCTGGGCACCTCCTCAGCTGACGGCACGGTGAAGATCTGGGATCTCCATGATTTCAGCTGCCTGAAGGTAATCTCCAGGGCGGTCTTCCTGCCGGCTCGTTCTCAATGGCTGGCCAGAGAGGAGGAAAGGGGCTTCGTTCCGCCACCGTCCCCAGAACATGCCAGCTGATGTGGCCGTCCTCCGTGGTGGCCCGGGTCTCCTGGGAGCGGCCGTCCAAAAAGACAGCTTTGCTAGAAACGATCTGTGTCTTTTCTTTGCTGCGTGCCTTTTCTGGCGGTCCTGAATCCAACCTGAATCCAATCCTCTTGTGCTTGCTTCCCTCACCAGACTTTTGAAGGCCACGACGCCTCTGTGTTGAAGCTCATCTTTGTGAGCCGAGGGGGGCAGGTGCTCAGCAGGTAGGCCCTTTTTCTCAAGAAGCGGTGTTTTGCTCAGGGCGGTGGCTGGACGGTTCACTTTCCTACCCCAAGTAAAACAAGAGAGGAGGGCCACTCTTTTCCCCGAAGAGAGAGGGTGGGTGGGAGGGAAACTTCTCCGCTGACCTAGGACTAAGTCCACAAAGCACAACAGGATGTCCTTCCCCCAAAATGGTGTAACTGGGGGTAAAGCTCCCTTGCAGATCTGCTCTTTGTAGGTGTGGACGCCCTCAACGCCTGTGTTCCATTTAATCTCTTCCACACCGCTAGCGATACATTACGTAGGGAACGAGGTGGCTAGTTAGATTATACCGTAATGTTTACTATGGGTGGAAGTTAAGGTGCATCAGTCAGCCCATTCTGAATGGGTCCGAATTTCCTTTTTCTTTTAGGTTTTCAGAATCACCCACAACTTTTAGTTTTAAATGGAAAGTGTTGGGTTTTCTTCTCTCTCTCTCTCTCGGGGAATTCGCTTAAAAGTAAAGAGCTCCTTTCGGGTTGCACAGCACAATTTTTGCCCTTGTTGCCTTCCGCCTTACAGAATGCTCTCTGCCGAGATATTAGGTTTGCCCTGCGCTGTGTTATTGACCCAAAGGTTTCTAGTTAACTTTGCTCTTTGGCTATCCTGTTTCCCCTGTTCTTACTGTTATATTTTGCCTGGTTGTGCAGGGACACTGCTTTATGGTGCTTTGGGAGAGCCGACGGGTGTTTAAGGAAGGCAGGACCGTTACACCCAAGGCTGTTCTTACGTGGTCTCTTTTTTTCCTCTCTCCCCGCAAGCGCTTCTGATGGCCTTCTCAAACTCTGGACCATTAAGAGCAATGAGTGCGTGAAGACCTTGGACGCCCACGACGACAAAGTGTGGGGCCTTCACGCCAACAAGAAGGACGACGCCGTGGTGACAGGCTCCAGCGACTCCCGGGTGTTGGTGTGGAAGGTACAGCCCATCCCGATGCCGAGCCTCCAGACCACCCTGGTCGCCTGGCTTGTCTGCTTCATGTTCTTCTTCTTCTTTTTCCTCCTCTACCTCATTCTCCTCATCAAAGTGCGCTAGCGCACGCCACTCACCGCCGCCAGCACCCTCTCCATAAGCGCGCACACGGGTCCGGCCGGCCTGCGCCGATTCCAGTTCGCAATAAAAGGGGTGAACCAAGTCGGTCAATATTACTCGTCCATTTCTTTAGCCAGCCAAGGTCTCTGCATTGTTAGATCCAGCCCTTTTCGTGCTCCTTTGGGCAGCGACAGAAATGCAGAAGATCCCGTTTCAGGTTCCTGGCATTCGGCTGTGGTTCTGTTTGAAGGTTTTTTGCTTCATTCCTCTGTGTTTGTTTTTGCTGAGACAGGAAGACTCACAGGGGGTGCGATCCTGCCTGCTTTGTGGGGATCACGTTCTAAACCGATGTAGGAATTACGTTAGGAAACCAGCATGGCTAGAAAACCTCTGAGCCAGCTCCACTCTTCGGTCCACCCAGCCACCGTACTGCCGGCTCTGAGTTCTTGTGGCTTCCCTGGGGTCTTGGGCAGAAGAGGGGGAGGTTTTCCTCCTGGCCTGTTAACAAGAGGTTTTTCACTGGAGATCCCAGCGAGGAACTGGGAGCGAAGGGGGGGGGGGGGTCTGCCGTTGGGCACCTCTTTGCTTCCCAAGCCAAAGTTGTGAGCATTGCAAAAAAAACCAAAACCCCACAACAGTGAGCTTTAATGTAAGGCTCTTGTTGTTGAATAAATACTTAGGTTTATCCTTTGGAAGCCATAATTATCCAATCATGGAAAGCAGATTCATTTGTATATATTAATTTATATATGACTTAACAGTTTTCTATGGGCTACTTTTCTACTGCTTAGCTGTCCTCCCACCGTGAGGCTACCTCTCTTTCCCTCTTCGTCCCTTTCGTCCACTCCCCGTCTTTCTTGCTTCTGCTCTTTCTCCCCCCCCTCCCATTCCCCAGGCTTCTTTTGCTCCCGTGTGCATGCATGCATGTTCTCTCGTCCTTGTCCTGTCTGGTGTTCAGCAGTTTGAAGACTCCCAAGCCCCCCCCCCCCCCCGTGAAGGGCACTCTCGCTTGGGGCTCCCAGGCCTGAGCCCAGCTTTCTTCCTCCTTGTTAGGAAAGGTCCGGCACCAATGGCTGAAGATAGTCCCGCAGTCTGAAGACTGTCTGTAATTCACTAAACTAGATTAGCCGATTTAAAAGACCAAATGACACCCACAATGCACACCCCAGGGTCCCCTTCGTAG
Organism: Intellagama lesueurii; assembly: GCA_037013535.1. NCBI lineage: Eukaryota > Metazoa > Chordata > Lepidosauria > Squamata > Agamidae > Intellagama > Intellagama lesueurii. Next base: position 1,903,467 of record JBAJHW010000012.1, read on the forward strand.
CTGTGCCAAACGTCACGTGTCTGGGTTTTGTGCCCGGCTGTGGCAGAGGTGGGCATTTGTGCAGATGTGCATTCTCGACTCTCTTTGCAGAGATTTGCTCCCTTTTAGAGGGGGGGGGAACCCCACAAGATCCCATGCAAGAGAAATGTCCAAAGAGCTGGGCGAAGGGAAGCATCCAATCTAAAGGGCCAGCCTCAAGATGAGTAAAGAACTCAGCAGGATGAATTCTCTAGGGAGTGCTCAAAGGCTATAAAAGGAGGGGAGGCCAAGCAGAATTCTTGTGGGAGAGGATTCAACACCGACCCTCCCACACAGGGCCATTGCTGGAAACCAGTCCACCTGCCTGTTTGCTGCGCTGGGCCAGGAGGTGGGGCTTCAGAGGCTGGGAAGTGGCAGGGGAGACGTGGCAGGCCTTCCGCTCCCCTGCTTTCAGGCCATTCCCAGCTTGGAAGGCTAGTGAGAGTACTTTAAGTTTGGGGGGGGGGGGGGCGCGCACAAAAAAGTGCAGTTGATGCAGAAGGAAGGCGACGCGGTCCAAACGGCTCCGGCTCCTAAAGACTTGCATTAAACCCGTGTTAAAGTGGATGACACGTTGCAAGAGAGGCCCTTTACGTAGAGAAGGGTGACACTGGTTTATTTTCGGCAAACGTCGTGGTGTGTGTGTTTGCATCACGGCCGGGCTGTTTTTGTCACATGGGATGAACTTGTTGGAGCTGTTCAGACATCGTTCTTGACGGCCGGGGTTATCTGTACCTCCGCTGTCAGCACAGGCAAAGAGGGGTGTAACTAGAAACAGCTCAGCTGGCGGTGCAGAGAGTGTAGCGGCTTCGAAGATGGGGGGCAGATCTCCATTCGGGTCAGCCACATACCAGGAAAACCTAAACCTCCCTCCTGAAGATGGGGTGCCTAAGCAGGAGGTTGGAGGGGTTCCCCTCCCAAATGTTCACCATTCAAGCATCTTCAAGAAGGCTGGCCTGGGAGCTGAGTTGCCCCCCAGGTCAAAGGCAGCCTCCAACAGTTGTGGGTCTACTCTTAGGCAGCTGGATTTGGGTCTCTGCTTTTACGTCTGATCACAAGCAGCAAATGTGGGATTGAATCCAGACTTTGCCTACAGTAGGAAACACCCCCCCCCCATATCCGTGGGGGATCGGTTCCAAACACAGATTATAGAGAACACTATTAATAGTGAACGCTATGCATAGCGTGGTCTCTAGTGGCCAGTTTTGGTATCCTCCTCTTTAGAAATCTATATTTTGGGGATTTTTCTTCTGATATTTCCAGACTGTGGATCAGTGAATCAGCAGATACTGATTTATGTGGATAAGAGGGCCCTGCTGCACATCCTTTCCATTTGGGGGTTGATGGCAGGGAGTCGGGGGTCATACATCACATTTGCAAGCCCTGATTTGATTGGAGGTGAGCTGCTGCTGAAAAGTCGGTTTCTCCTTCCCCTCGGCATCACCCTCTCTTCCTTTCTCTCTTTGTGTTTCTGTCTTCTGATCGTCCGCGGAAAGGACGTCACCCAGGAGGAGCTGAAAGAGGAGCAAGCCAAGCAGGAGGAGCAGATCCTGAAGTGGGTGATTCTCGGCAACTTCCCCGAGGGTGATTGGGCTTCGCCATATTATAGGAATGTTACTTGCATTTGTGCTGTTTCAGTAAACTCAAGATTGCAAATTGGCCTTTAAAAGCCTGGGGTGAGCGACATCATGTTGTCTTGAAATATAAATGGCACTGATGTTCTTGCTACATACAGGAGTCCACCACTACATACAGGAAACCCCCTGGCTGAAGCTTAGCCTTCTTGGTGGTGGCCCTCCAATCTTTGGCCTCAGGGTGAAAAAAGGTTTATGGATGAGGGCTTGCCACCTCTCCTCCGTTTATGCCTAGATCCACGTTGCCAAATCAAGATGGAACCCCTTTCCCATTTGCTCCCTGTGGTTTATCTTCAGCAAGCGCTGCATTTGTGGTTTTAGCAGTGAGGACTAGCAGCTTGCTCCCTTTGCATGTAACACAAGCCCTGACTCTCAGCGTCTTGCTTTGTCTTTCCAGAGAGCAGGAGCTGTCAAACCTGCTGCATGAGAAGCAGTACCTGAAAGCGCTGGGCTTCGCAATCTCCTTGGACCGTCCCCACACCGTCCTGACGGTTGTCAAGGGTAAGATTCTCTGGGAAAGCAAGTGAAAAGGGGGGGGGGATTTCTTTTCCTAGATGGGTGAGAAGCCTTTAGCCCTGTAGACGCTTCGGGATTTCCCAAAAGGCCCACCCAACATCACCTGTGGGTAAAGGAGGATGAAGGTTGTAATCCGAATTTGAACAGAATCAGCCCTGTGCTACTCTGGCGTTTGCAATCTGATCCTGCACACCTCATGCAGGAGAACAAGTCTCAGTGAGTTCCGAGGGACGTACCTCCCCAGTCAACCCCCTGGTTATCCTTTTGGGGCCACCCAGAGAGGTTTTCAGTCCCCCAGGTTTTGTTATGCTTTTCATGGGTGTCTCTCCTTTTCAGCCCCAAGAGCCGCACTTAATACACTGTGCGCATAAATGTACACAAACACACAACTCTCTCCACCAACCTATATATGTCTGTTTTAAAAATGCAATGTGCGACCTCGTATTTATTGAGCCCGGTTTTTTCTTTTTTTTCTTTTCTCTTTTCTCTCCGCTAGCCATTCTTAAGGAGGCCCATGGAAGAGAGGACTTGGTGAGGAACATCGCGAAGCTTCGGAAAGACCAGAAGGGTGAGTCGCTCTGCTGCCAGATTGCCCTTGAGAAGGGTGGCTCTGTGTACATACAAGACACAACGCCACGACTCCCTTCTGCGCTGCTTGGGGTGAGGGGCTCTGGCTCCCCTGTGTAGTTCAGAATCCCTGTATAACTCTTACGTCCCGTCCCCCCCCCCAAAAATGTAACTGCAAGGCATAAACAGTTGATTCATGCACGCACGCGCACACACACACACCAGTTCCCTCTGTTGCAGTTCTCTTCCCTAGCGTTGACAATCCTTTCCAACCAGGACTGCATCATGAGCCTTCAAGGTCCTTAGGAACCCCTGATCTAGAGGCTGAACTAGAGATGCTGTGTTTGGGGGCAAGGAGACCACTTTGACCCCTTCTTGAAAATAAATCCACGTATCACCCAATCTGTTCAGACCCGTGCAATTCAAGGGAGAAGTCGACCCCTTGGGGGGGTTCCCACCAGCTGGGAGGTGGGCGTTGGGTCTCCCCAGGCATGCTGGGGCACCCTCGGCAACCCCTCACCTCCAAGCAGGTGTGTGTCAAGGTTGAAACCTGCCGGCAAGCCTTGTGCCCGGCTGGGGCCCCCTTCGGCTGGTCCAAAGGATTCTAATCCAGGACCTTCTGCCCAGCTGGCCTGCCAGGCGTCCCCCCTGGGATGACGTGGTTTCCCCTCTTTTCCTGGCCCTTCTAGAGGCCCTGCTGAAGTTCTCCGTCACCTGGAACACCCATTCGCGGAACTGCCACGAGGCTCAGGCGGTCCTGGAGACCCTCCTCAGGCACGAGGCGCCGGAGTCCCTGCTGCAATACGAGGGGATCAAAACCACTGTGGAGTCTCTTCTGCCCTACACCGGTAAGGGACGGTTTTGGCTCTCCAGGTTTCCCCCCTCCCACCTCAGCGAGGCCTCATCCTTCTTCCACACCACCCCGTCTCTTTCCCAAGAGGGAAACCTGAGGGGCCCCTCCTCTCCTTTTGTCCTTACAACCCTCTTGCGAGGTGGTGGAGCTTGGCCTGTCTATTTCCTGAAAGTCGCCCTCCTGGAGAGGAAACCGCTTCAGGTCTCGTCTTCCCAGTGTGTTGCCATCCCTGGTTTGACGGGAGTTGAGACCCAGAGGCCAGACCTCCCCTGAGGGGGCCTCGGAGGAGGAAGGTAGGGAGATGCCTTTATTGAACCGCTTAAAAAACCAAAAAACAAAGCACACACACACACTGCAAACTTTTGTGGGTCCATTTGTGTGATTTGTTAGGGGTTCAATAAAGTCTCAATCACCTTCCTTTTGCATTTGTGTGATGCTGAACCACACAGCCTTTTCCTAATTCTCTTTGGAGAGAAGCTGCCTTGAGCGGTTTCCGGGCTTGTACTTTTCTGTCGATCGCTCTCTTTCCTGCTGCTGTCTCCTTCCCAGTTCCTGGAGAAGGAGCGACAGCTTTTCCCATCCTCTCGTGACCCTTTTCTCCCCTTCCCTTTCAAATGAGGGTTTCTCTCTTGCTTGCCTTGTCTCCCCGTCGGCAGCATCGCTGCCAGGGAACCTCCACCTCTTCCCGAGCACCCCTTTCCCTTCCTGCTTGGGTCTCGGCGTCTCTGCACGTTTCCAGTGTGATTCCAAAAACGGGCCACCGAATCACAAAACCAGATCTGCCAAAGGAAGTGGGAGCCCAGGTCTTTCTAACCTAGTTCTGTCAAGGGGCTGCTTACCGTTCTAGGCAGCATTTTTTCCCACCCACCCCTCCCTGGAGATGAGCCAGGGACTGAACCAGTGAACCTGCTGAGTGAAAAAGAAGCACACCGCCACCGAGCTACAGCCTGGCTTCAGCGGCTGGTATTCCACGGGGTTCTGCTTCCCAGCAGCTCAGCTTCCTAAGCCTGTTTACACTGTAATGGGGTGGAAGAGCGGTCTTGCTTTTCTGTTGGAACCCTGGATCCGTTCCCGTAACCCGTGAGAGCTGTTGTCTTAATGGAGAGGCGAGGACGGGAGCAGCTTTGATCCCTGCCTGACTCCTTTGCCAACGCTTCATTCTCATTTTGTTTCCCCCCCACCCCCTCTTTCTAGAGCGTCACTTCCAGCGGCTGGGAAGGTTACTCCAAGCCTCCATGTTCCTAGATTTCATGTGGCAAAACATGAGACTGGCCGGGACGTCTGGAGCAGACGAGGAGGGGGACACGTGACTTGAGTTGCTGAAGAGGTGGAGCTGAAGAGCCCAGGAACTCCTCCCCCCCCCCCCCCCCAAAACTATTCTGCCAACCTCAAGCCCAGACTGGCCCTCTTGCCAGGGGTGTGCTTCAAAATCTTTGTACAATAAATGTGCTTTTAATTTTTTCTTTTTAAAAACGTGAGTACCTTGACTCCTGCGAGGATTCCACAACCTAGCTTCTCCCTTCCTTCTTTGATTTTTAATTATAACAGTACATTGGCAGGATGATGTCAGTCCTGTTCTGAGCTGCATCGTTGTGCCTTATATCAGTGCCATGAACAGCCTGCTGGCTTGTGGAGAAACTTGGACCGATTTTTGGAGCGGGGTGGGGGCCTGTCTTAAGCAGTCTCTTTTCTGCGCAGCGCTTGCTCTCTGTGTGTGTGTGTGTGTGGAAGGGGAAAACGCCTCACTCTGCACTGAGAGGTGTGCAATGGGCTCCAGCTTCATCCTGAAACAGTGCGAGGGACGACGGAGCAGCCCTGACAGTCAGGCTGAGTCAAAACGAGCTGTCTCTTCTTCTCTTGCGGGGGGTGGGGGTGGTTGTGGACGTTGGATGATAAACGAGGGTGGGATCCTTTTTAAAAAGGTGGCGTTTGCCTCCAGGTGGTACGCGGGGGGGCCTCCGTGCCACCTGCCTGGATCTGTGCAGAGCCCATTTGAAAGGAAAGAGGGCCCCACCGTGAGTTTCCGGCTGGAGGGTCCCGCTCTCCCTTGCTCACCTCTTGATGCGTCAGGTGTGCCGGCGAAGCAAGCTCTCTCTCGAGCGGCCACCCTTTTCGTGTTCACGGCTTAGGAGTCTCTCTCTCCAGGCGAATTCCAAGCCGTCTTGCGTCACGCAGCAATCCTGGGGCTCACGGTGAAAACGTGGGACTAGAAATGTTGCTTTCAATGCGCGTCATTTCGTCAGGGAGCCTTAAGCTTAGCAGGATACATTTAAACACACTCACTGACATGTCCAATAGGCACCTATGCGGTGACAACATTAACGTATAGTGTTGGTTGCAAGAAAAGGGGGTCGTTCCCGGTCACGGGAGGGATTTTTTTTTTTTAACACATCCTAGATCTAAAAATCTGACCGTGCAGTACAGTCCCGGGCCTGTTCCCTCTGGGTGGTGTGATGTTTCCTTCGAAAGGTCTTGCTGCTCAGGGTGGTGCCTTCACGGTTTTCTGATCCCCAAAACCGCTTGTTTCAGACATGGTGTCTTCCCAAAAAGTTTGTTAACCAGGGGGGAAGGGGTTAGGGTAGATTCCCACCGAACCCGAAAAAGTTTAATATAGGAACACCTTCTGGGTGGTTGGCTTTATGGAGCCGCCGAGTGGCAGCCGCCGGGGCCGGGGCCGGCCTGGCGCAGAGCCCTCCGCATGGCTTTCTTGGTGACGGTGGAGCACTTCTGGAGGATTTCGCAGGGGGTGGGCCGGGAGGGCACCAGGGGGCTCCCGCAAGCAGGGGACGGCCGGGAGCAAGGAGAACGATCGGAGCCGCTGCCCTGGGAGGCGACACTGGCACTGCTCGGTTGCTTACATAGATGATGCCCACGGGTCCCAAAGGGATCTTGGGGGGTCTCTGGGTAGAGGCTGCACTTCGTCCTCCCACCCTCGGAGATTGGGGCCCACGGGCATTCCCGTCGGCTCCGGTTCCCCAAACCGTGGGCCAGGCCCTCCATCTCTGTGGTCCAACCACAGCCGGCCAGGGTGGAGCCCCGAGACTTGGCCCGGGCTCTGCTCCAGACCATCAGGTTCTCTCCTCTCCTCCGGTTGAATGGATGTGCCCGGACTGCCTGGTCGAGGCAGCCTCTCAACTGGATCGGGGACGCCTTACCCAAGAGCCCGGGAATTCTGGAGAGGTTTGGGGTGGAGATGGAGAAACTGTTCGTAGCCAGGGCTAGGAACTTGCTGTGTGGGTTTCTGTACGGCTGGAGGAACGTGGACGGGACGTAACCGCCTTGGCCGTTGTACCTGGAAGCGCGAACCGCAAAGGGGTGTCAGGGTGATGCCCTGTTCCCTCCTTCAATCCCTTGTGGAGCGCTATCAGCACACCTCTCCCATCAGCCTTGGCCAACATGCCCTTCCCTCCCCAACCAACCCCAGAGCCGTAAACATGACAGGAGCTCAATCAGGCCTGTTATTTAACTCCTGTTGTTTAAATTTTGCATATATGATGATATCTGTTCCGCTCCTTTGCACAGGAATGTTTCCTGCAAGTGGCATGACACCCCCATCCTTAGTACTAATTTGATTTAGAACCCCGTTTGTCCCATGGATTCAGGGCCGCTAGTAATCTAAATAATAACAATAAACTCAGCGCTTCAGAGCTGGAAGGGACACCCTGTGGATCATCGAGTCCAGCCTGTGTCAAGGAGGCCCAGTGGGTGATTCAAACTCCCGGGCACTGGGATGCCTTCAACTATGTGAGAAGCACAAATCAAAATATCTAAAAGTGTATGTGCCTGTTAAAGTACAGTAAGAGCAATGCCAGCTAGCCAGAAAGAGGCCTGAAACTTTTGCTCATTCATCCCCGCTCAAACTTGTACAGAGTCCACATCCTTTGCAAGGTGAAGGCAGAAATCCTGTTGTGTCATTTTGCAGGCACCGTGCAAAGCTGCAGAAGTGTTACTGAGCATTGTGGGGGTGTAGACGTTATGTTCAAGAAGCCCTTCTGCAGGCGTGCTGTGCCACAGTCGTGACAGGAATTGCACGATCAACTGTGTAACCGAATTGTGCAAGGGTGGCCCCCTGGGTGTAACACCCAGCCTTCTTACGAAGGTGTGACTTGGCATTTCACCAAGGAGGACAGGATTCCAGCCACTGTGTAATGGCTAAGCAGGGGGTCAACCCCCCCCCCCTGAAATTGATCAGGGGTCTCCCAGACCCCTGGACTGGACTGGCTACTTCCATTCTTACCAGATAAGCCACCATCCAGTGTCCAGTTTCTCCAGCACTTCCACCACAACCCCAAACTTGACCGAGAGCTCGTCTGATCGCTTGGCCTCATAGGGCTGTGTGAGGTAATACAGCATCCCTGGGTGGGAAAGAGAAAGCTTTAGTCCTGCCCTCCCGGCCCCACAGCGCCTTCCCTGCAGCGCTTGTGCTGAACCGTTGAGGGAGGTGGTGGGACTACAACTCCCAGTGTCCCTCATCCTTGGCCATGCTGGTTGGGGCAGATGGGCGTCGCAAGACTGGGAGGGTTCCCCTCTGGCCTCCCCGAATCTCTCGCAAAAGCAGAATCACCTTCCTCGTTGGGTTCTCTCACGATGGGGTCCTCCTCGGTCTTCTCCAGGTAGGAGGCCGGGAACCACGCCAGTTGCTTCCTGTGGTTCTCCACCAGCCACCACCCTGCAAGCCAAATGGCAGCGAAAGAACAGGAAGACCATCAGCTCCCTTTCTTAAGCTGGCATCCTCACCACTACCATTCGCCTGTTGGCGGTGGCAGGTGGGGGAATCCACTGTGACCTCTTCATCTCAGATGTGTAAGGAAACTCTGCTCATGGGCAGACACACTCTGCGGCTGTTTTAAATAGCCAAATTTGAAGGCTCCGAAGCAGAAATAGAGCCAAGCTCTTTTTTTTTTGGCTAAGAAATCTCAATCTCAGAACTGTAGAGCTGGAAGAGAAACCTATGGATCATCACATCCAGCCCCTGTCAAGGAGCCCAGTGGGGAATTGAACTCCCAACCTCTGTTTCTGCCACTGAGCTCTTCAGCAGTTCAAGGGTACAGTTTTAGTCCAGATCCAGAGCCTCTGTAATGCTCAACACCAGAGCCGGGCAGGTCAAAACAGACCACAACGTCTAGAACATTTTCTGAGTAAAATGCTCAAAGAGCATTTCATATCTCCTTCCAACAGTTGTACAGCAACTTTGCAAGGTAGGCCTGTTGTTACCATGGCATTGCCAAATAGTGGGGGTGGATTGTCCAAAGGGACCCAATGAAACTCAGGCGGCTGTGACATTTGAACTCAGGGCACCCGGAGAATTGGGGCCAAGAGAAACTGACTGATCTGCAGGCACCCAATGAAGCTAGACTGAAACCGGGAGTTCCCCATTCATAGCTCTGTATCTTGTAGTCAAAACACAACCCCTGTCTTGGTGTGCCACGTCAGGAGGATTTTTTGGGGGTGGGGGGGCCCACTGGTGGCCCTCACCTGTCCGATCCTTCATGAGCACTTCAAGCGTCTCCGCCCGGCTCGCTCTGAAAGGGTTCTCCTTCACATCGTCCGTGTCAAAGGCTTCGAGGCATCGATAGAGCGGAGCCACAACCGGCTGTGTGATGACCGGTCTGGAGGACCTGGCCAGCTCCCCTGTTCTGGAGTCTTCCATTTTGGAAGGCAGAATGATGATGCTGAAATGGGAAATTGATCTGAGTGGAATCAGAGAGTGCTCCAATCAACTCCAAAAAGCAACCGTGCATGCCCACATTTTCATCCTGTGAGCCTCTCCATCCACCCCTCAAAAGCCTTTTCCAGAACATATCTGGACTGGCGAGGGTGGCGTACCGGGGAGAGGGGGGGAGATGGTATCGAAACGTCCTTCTGCACCCTTGTGAAAGGACTGAATTTCAGCTCCATCCAGATCACACACTGCAATAAACATCCTTCACGCTTGTACCCCAGATTCTTAAAAGGGGCACCTGGGCTTCGGATGTGGCGTCACTGATCTGAAATTCTCACAGCATGGTGAGTTTGTGGTATTAGCCTCCGGAAGTGTGGGATGAGGGACCGCCTCTACAAAAGGTCGGGAACCGAGTCTCCCGTCTGGGAGACTCTCCGGGTTGGAGTGCTCAGAAAACAGTCACTAATTTCCCCAGTGGTAAAATTAATCGCGTTTTTAAGAAGGTAATTCAAACTCCTGCCTTCTGTTTCAGAGGTTCTGGAATGGATATAGCGGAGACCCAGTCTGCAGGGTCAAAGCACCAGGATTTTTCTGATCAACAGGGAAAAGGATGTTCGCCGACATCCCCCCCCCCCCAGCTTCCTGTTTTCTCTCTGCTCCTTGACCCACCTCCCATCCCCTGTTGTGGGTGTGGATGACTCTCCTCAGCATCAATACGTTGCTGTAAGCCATCCCTGCCCACATCTAAAGTCTTATGGGGGCAGCTTTGTCTCAAACAGGCCATTAAGGCCCCTTAACTGTACAAAAGACCGGCTTGGGGCCAGAGGTGAAGACTGCTAGACCCAGATTGTTCATACGGATCATCTCGGGCTTCTGCATTTCTGCACTTGCCCTGAAAGCATGGCTCCCGAGGCTGTCATGATGAACGCATGCCGTTTCTACCTTTACGGCTACAACACTGGGAAGGGGACTAAAATTATTATTATTCAAAAATACCAGGCCCTGTCAATCAAAATTATCAAAACACTGAATGGAGTCTCCTATAAAACAGGTTTTCCCCAAGCTTTCTGAAAAATCTGCTCTCACAGACATAGAAAACAGTACCTGTTTTCTGGGAAAGAGGGGTCAAGATCTTGGTTCTGGGCTTCAAAAAAACGGACCACATCTTCTCCCCAGGAGATGTTCAGCTGGGTCTTCAGCAGGTCCTGGCAGTAAATCTCCAGCGATTTCAGGGCTTCCACACATCTGCTCAGCTTGTGGTTCTTCCTCAGGATCACGTCGACCTCTTGGGTGGAGTGGGGACCGAGGAAAGAGAGAAGATCTTCTAAGAGGGCTGTTCCGAATCAGGGCTTCCTCTCACCCCACATCCCTCAAGAGAGCCCATTTTCAGAAGACTAGGGTGGTGGTGGCAGGGAACAGGTCTGGTGTAAACAGTTTTAGGGCACGCATGTCTACGTAGGGCCTCTGTAGAGGGTCGGGTGATGAGAGCTAAAAAATATTAAGGGACACCATACACGAGGTACAGAAATTCATTTTGCCAATTCCTACGAAGCCCAGAGAAATATAGTTTGTAGGGTTGTGTGAAAATCACCGATCCTTTGTGATGATTGCAAGCGTGTTGGGGCAGAGGCTTCTCTGGTGGACTGCACGACTGAGTGAAGCTTCCCATGCATTGATTGGGAAAGTTGTAGTTCTTAAAAGGTGACATTTTTGAGCTGTGGTGTTGATGGAGATAACGGGGACGGGGGGGGGGGAGTACATTTCATGAATCCAATTCAATCTGAAATCCATTTAAAGGCTTTCCTTGTTTTACCTCGAAATGTAGGGATGGTTCGGTCAGACTTCTTCAAGACACCACTTTCAATGGGGAATTTTCTCTTCAATCTTTTCTAAATGATGGACAAAACAAAAGTTCATTGTTGTGGGCTTGTTCTCCCCCCCCCCCCCAAAAAAAACAGACTGGAAAATTATTGCAAACAGAACAGGAGAGATGGCCCCAAAATCAAACGGGCCCGTTGAAAGGAAAACTTACATGGAGTTTCTTGAATTCTTCAAATTCCCTGTAGATGAGAACGTTGTTTTGATCTGACCACAGCACAGAAAGCATGCAGATCTGTGGGGGAGAGTGGGGGGGGGGGGAAACCAGGTGCACACAGGAGCTTTCTTGATTCAATGAACACCCTGCCTTTCTACCATAAAAAGTGCTTGTGACAATAACATATAATACAAAATACAACATAAGGATCAAAATCTTCAAAGCAAGTGGCCTTTCCCAGGATTGAACAGGGCTGGAAGTGTTCGCTTTGAGGCAAAGCGTAGACAAATTTAGAGCTTTCTGAATGAGCATCCGTGTCTGTTAATGCAATATATTACTTAAATTCTGAGACCTGTACAGTCAAAAAAAGCTTTCTCTAGTGGTTTGATTTATTTCCCCCCTCCCTTTATGGAACTGAAAGGACTTCAAACATTCATTTACATATCCAAAACTGGGGCCCTTCAAATGGACTGGACTACCTCTCCCATCATCCCCAGTCAAATCCTATCCTTAGTCTGAGAGTCACGGGCCCATGTATGGCCGACAGGGACTTGTAAAGATGGAATTCGGTAGTGGCAATTAGCAAAAAAGCAAGCTGCCCCAAAAAGAAGAATAATTGTCTGCCGTCTAGTCAATTCTGACTTAAGGCGACGATGTTCAGGCTGGCTTATCTCCCAGGAGGCACAGCGGGGAATCGAACTCCCAACCTCCAGCCCTGCAACCAGATGCCCTATACAACAGCCTAAGAACAGCCCGGATAAAGAAATTATGGGAGAGGAGGAAATGGGGGTGACCCCTGTAGTGGGTGCACCCCTCTAAAGTCCAAGAAAGGCTACCTGCTGACGTCTGGAAACTGAACACCTTGGGTTTAAACCGTTGACAAAAGCACCCTAACTCTTGGAAGTCATTTTGCCAAACTAACTTCCAACTGTTCAGAAAAAAACTCAGAAAAGGCTGTGAGGTCCTTACACGACTCCAATGCAAGAGCAGGGGATCCCTTTATGATTTCATAAAGGGTTCAATTATATAATAATCAAGTCAGTTCTGACTTAGGGTGACCCTTTTCAGAAGTGGCTTCCCCTTCCCTTCTTCTGGGGCTGTGCAGCTGGCCCAAGGCCACCCAGGCTGGCTCTTCTTCCCAGGAGGCACAAGTGGGGAATCGAACTCCCAACCTCCAGCTCCGTAAACCACGGAGCTAGCCAAGCTGCCCAAAACATACGCTTAAAGACCCCCAAATTAAAAGTTGGAGGCTGTTGACGTCTGTCAGCAGCTTGAGAGGAACCGGGAGTGCCTGGAGCAGCTTCTTTACGACAAAGAGCAGAATAGGCAATGAAAACTTAAATTAGACTTTGGGAATTGTACATTTTCTGGGCCACGGTTAAATTGACTCGCGTTTTACACTCGAGTAAAAAAAAAACAGTATGAAAGAACCTACGTAAGACAGTCTTCTTCTTGTTGACAGGGAAGAAATTATTTCCCTTCCTACCTCAAATGTTCACCCCTCTCTTTTCTTTAATGAGCCACCGTGCTTAATTTACAAAAATAAAAACTAGTATAGAACACGGAACTGTTTACAAGTGACATAAAGTTACAAGCAACAAATTACTTTTTTGTAATGAAAATGTAACAATATTGCATTTAAAAAGTAACCTGATATGTGAGGGGTCTAAAGTTACTTTATTGGTGCAATAATCAACTGTTTCTAGTTAATTTTAAAAGCTGTTTCCAAAAGATAGGTGAGGAACATTTTAATAGTGATTCTCCCAGTTTTTCTCCATTTCCTTAACAAAGGAATGTTCAATGTAAGAAATAACACAACGAATTACTTTCTAAACATTGACAAGAATTAATTGTTTTTTAAAGGATCAAATGAGGAACAGGAGCAAATTACTTTTTAAAAGTTACTTTCCACAAACTCGACGGCTGCCAGGGTACCACAAATCTTAACTGCTTACGTCTATCGTGCCGATGGAAGAATTGAGATTAAACCTATTATTCTGTAGCATCATTTGGGAAACGGACATTGATCTTCAAAACGGTTCGGAAAGCTGCATGCACTGAAGGTAAAGGAAGCCACTCGGATGCCTTACCTGCTTTTTCTGGTGCTTGAGCACACCCAGGGCTTTCGCCCCCAAGGGGAACCTGTCCGCACTCATCCTGTCTTGATTGCAGGTGCAGGCCGGCAGCACTTTGAAGCACCTGCTTCCTGCAGGTGAACTTTCCCTATCCCCTCTTTAAACTCCGTTTCTTTCCTGGATCAGAAGGGCCTGGCCCTTGCAAAAAATCCGTTTGCCTCCAAGAACCTGGCAAGGTGACTTTTGTGGACCGATCCTGAGAATTGTGGTCCTCCCTTTGCCCAGCAACAGCCAGCCCATCATGAAGGCATCTTGGAGGAAGTCAGAAGAACATTGATGCAAGACAAGTCGGACTTGGAAGAGAAGATGGTTATCCTTCTGGCCGGTGCTTAAACGCCTCCAGGAAAGAGGAATTTACTACCTCCTGTGGCAGCCTATTCCACTCTCCCTCCGCTCATGTTGTTTCTTCCGATATTCCACCAAGCTCTCTCTCTCTCAACAGTTTCTACTGCCCTCTGGATCAAGGAGGACAAGTTGGGCTCTTCTTCCTGGTGACGGCACGAGCAAAATTCGTGGCCGGCTCTCATGTCTTCAAGACAAGACAAGGCTTACATTGTTTGGAGGGCAGGGGGAAAAAAGATACCACTGTAATCAGTGACAGAACAGGTATTGTACAGTGCTCAAATATTCCCACTGAAAGAGACCAGATCTTCTCCAGAAGATGAGCCGAAGAAAATGGAGCATTTGAGCCCAACGGGACACAACAGGAATATTCAAATCCAGGTGTGCCCCATTCCAGGTATTTCCAGAACTACGGCTCTGTCTTGGGCAAAACATTCCTGCGTCGGGAAAGCAACAACACCCACGACACCAGATTGAAGTGGCAAATCGACAGACACCGTCACTATTAAAGCACGTCATCCGTACCGTAAATCCTTTACGGGGCTCTGGGAAACTCCCTTTCTTGTAGGAAAACGTTTGATAGCGTTTCCATGTAACCTATTCGGAAGAAAATGGCACCGACATCGGCAACACCAAAACAGGAACACAGAAGAGCAATTCAACACCCGTCAGTCCATTTGGATAAGAGGAGAAAAGGTGCCAAGAAGGTGCCTCTTTTAATCTAAGGTTTGAGATGTAGGTAGAAAAGTCCACACAAGCCGGTTCAGATTTCATTAGCAGGGGAACGCCAGTTGGCAAGTCGGTTGGGTTCATTCTTTAAACCTGTTTCTTCTCAGAACTGGGACATGTTACCTGTGACAACTCCCATAACACTGGCTAGGGGATTCTGGAAGCTGTAGTCCAAATCATTTAAACATTTCGAGTTCTGTTTTTTTTTTTTAAGTGTCCCCTTTTGTTTAATGGATAAAAGAATACAAAACAATCTAAATTAAAAGCTGCTCCCAAGCCTTGGTGCCATCAGGGAAACACATTTTCAAGTCACCTGAAAGGCTGAGGTTTTGTTGTCAAAGGAGACAGCTCTTTAAAGTTCACAAACTGCTTTATGAAGCATCAAAGGCCTATTGTGACATAACTCATGTCAGCACGGTGCCATGAGCTGCCGGAGGAAGGAGTCGCTTGCTGCTCCAGACTGTGAAAACACCACGACAAGGTTTCACATTTGTCCAGGCGGCTACCTGCTGATCGGAGTCGGAGTGTCCCTGGTGCAATTAATATCCCAGAGTTTGGCTGGATTTGCTGTCACTGAATGGTGATTTTTTTTCCCTTGCACTGTGGTAGGCGATGTTTCCCACTTCCTCCTCGCCTCGTCTTCCGAACCCTTGCCCTGTGTCTTCTCCTTACAAGGCCAAGATGTCAGCAGAAGATGTCAACAAGAAGAAGAGGCATGTGATGTTGGTGTTCTACTGGGTTAAGAAGGGGGCCCTGGAAATGAAGCCAAGCTCCACTTGTCCGGAAACAGGCGTGCCTTCTCCGCCGGACCAACTCCCTCCCATTTCACCCTATTTCACGAGGAGTAAGGCCCATCCCAGGAGGTGCCACCAGGCAAGGATGTTCTTGCCTCTGAAACCCGCTTTTTGGCCCATGGCGTCACTATCGCTACCGGCCCCTGATCGCCTGCTCAAGAAGAGACGCTCCAGGCGCCGGAAGCAAAGGAAACCTCGGAGGAAACCGGAGAGAAAGGTAAGGCACCTGTTCGAGTTAAGGATGGACTCAAGACTTGGCAAGATGACTTCTCCGGGCCTTTCTCCTTCCTCTCTTCCTCTTCTTTGTCCAGTTCACCATTTAGAATGAAACAATCGCCGCGAGAGACATAGCTAAGGAGAGGCAACTGGGGACAGAAACAGACATAACAAATGATCTGTCATCAGAAGAAGGAATTCCTCAGCTACCAAAAGCATCTGAGTTCACAGCAATAGCTTTTTCTCTCCCAGTGTAAAGACTTTTTGCCTTTAGCCTGGGGCCAAATTACATCAAAAGATGTGCTTCTGCCCTGATACCTGGTCTATAGCCTCTCACCATTACACATACACCCACTTGTCTAGTGGAAATGTGATGCTGGGGTTACAATTTCCAGGGTGCATTGATAATGCTGACTAGGGTAGATGGGAATCATATTCTAACAACATTCTTGAGGCTAACACTCTGCTCACCTCAGATCAAACTCATAAAGGGGTCGCTCTCCACCCCAAAGGTTGCCCACCCTGGTATAGAACGACGAATACATTACATAAATCACAAAATTGTTTTCATGTAAGACGCAGACTTAGGATTGCAAACATTCCTCTCTCCCAGTTTAAAGATGGAAAAATCTGTTGCTCTCTCTGTGTTGTGTCACTGCCCCGTGGCTTCCAGAGAGCTAGCCATTTCCAGGGGGAGAAAAAAACCACACCTCTTTGTTTTTAACCACCTAATAAAGGGTTTTTGTTCACTGTGAACTATGCCACTTTGTGATGCCCCAGCGGCAACATCAAAAACACATTATTGCTGCTGCTAGTATTGTTTTGATCTTACTAATATCAAGCCCCTCCATTAGTTACGTACTTCAGAATAAACCCATTTTCCCCGGTTCCATTATTAATTGCAGGCCAGTGAGCCCATGCATGTGAATGAAATAACATCATTATTTTAACAGACATCTTCCAGAATAAACAGCTTGCAGCTTCAGCAAGGGGCCATGACTCTCAGCGCTAATTGCTCGTGCCAGTTTTTAAAAATGATTATACAGTCGTAGAGTAGACTTGAGTTGGAAATAATTACTAGCATTTTAATTGTTCCAACAGCACGCAGTGCTGCAAGGCACAGCGGGAAGTACAGAGAAATCCAACTATATGCAGGAAAAAGCAACCCATGCACTTTCGAACATTTTGCTGATGCTTAGATATTGGGGAACAGTAGCACCATTTTTAAGAAGTATTCCTTGTAGCTGCATGGAGCTGAACATTTCGAGGGGGGAAAACAAGGAAGCTAAGAAAATCGATTTTTATTATACAGTAGAACGAAACTGTTCTTTATAAGACAGGCTGGAACTTAAAAAAAAAAGAAGTTAAATTCCTCTTGTCGCTTTCTTCCGTTGTTTCCTTTTATCTTAGCTGTATTTTTATTCTTTTTCTCAAAGCAAAGTTAAAGTAACCCACAATGCCCACCCGACACCAAAACTTTTTTTCAGGCAGTTGTACAAGTTTGTTTCGTAAGGGAAACAACAATACACAGAACCAGCAGCAACACAGAGTCTGGTAGCAACTCTTAAGACAAACAGATTGACTGTAGCGAGCTTTTTAAGGTGGCAACCCATTTCTTGAAACAAGGTTTTGGTTTTTGCTATAAATGACTTGCATAGCACGGGCTGGTCTCAAAACCCTTGTGGCTGATCGCACAAATGTCCTAGTTTTCAAAGAGGTTGATCTGCTAGCCCCTTGCAGCATTGGTAACACACACACACACACAACCGGGGGGGGGGGGGATTAGTGTGGCACCTTCAACACTAATAATAGATTTATTTCAGAGAGTTTTTTCTGTGGATTGCAATTTATTTCATCATTGTCTGAACAAATGAGAAAAATCAGCCTGAAACAAATTGGCAAGTCTTTAAGCTGCCACCATCCTTTGGGTCTGGTTTCTGGCCATTTGTAAGCACGTTGACCCAGTAGTATTGCATTAAAATTCACTTATCTGGATCCAAGCATCTGGCGTTAGACTGAACATTGCCAATTTGTGACTGTCCAATCTCTCCCCCCTTTGTGGCTTCTCTGCTTTAAAATGTCCCCTTTTGTATCCAGGGGGCCAAATTGTTCCCCATGATTATATATATATCATTTTTTTAAAAATGTTATTGAGCCATATGTGTCTGTTGCAGCACCAATGACCAGGAGTTCTGTGGCACCCTGCAAGACTAGCCCATTTCATCTTGCATAAACTTTCTGCATTTTGCAGTCTGCTTCTTCAGACGGGGCTGAAAACCAAGAGCATGGATGCTGTTGCTTTTTTTTTTTAACTACAACACCCAGAATGCCCTGGGCTGGGCTGGCCAAGGATTCTGGGAGTTGTAATCCCCAAAGAGGTGTGCTTGAAGACTGCATCTTTATTTTCATCTGAATCAAACCCTCTGGTGGATTGTAATCCACTCTTTTATTTTTTTTTTAATTCCTGAAAACGTGCACTACAGAAAAGGGGGAAAAATAAACTTATGCCCCATAAAACCCATTAATCTTGCAGGTGCTGCAAAGACACCTGGTGGCAAATAATGGGGCATTTTCTTCCCCTCTCTTGGTCTCTGTCCCCCCCACACACTCGTTTTTATCAGCTTTTTATGCTATTAAAAAGCAACAAAGAGCCTGGTGGGGTTTTAAAAGACTAGGAAGCTTTATCAGGCGATAAAGTCTATGCCTCTAAAACAAGGCCTCGACCGCGGCCTACTCGCGTTGCCACGGCAACGGCGCCCGTCCTCAACCACGGCCCGGGCGGGTCTCGGGGCCCGGCATGCTTTGCGCCAGGCCAAGATGGCGGCGCCCAGTCCCGGAACCAGCGGGCCGGCCTCCGCGGCCGCCTTTCCTTTCCCTTTCCCGGTCCCTCCGGCCGGGGAAACCGCGGAAGGGTCGCCCCAGGCGGCTGCCGAGGGCCCGAAGAGGAAGAAGCCGCCTTGCCGGGCCTGCACGGACTTCAGGAGCTGGATGCGGGAGCAGAAGAAGCAGGGCGCCTCGGTGAGCTCCTCGCCCCCCCGGGCAGGGGAAGGACCGGGCCACCGCCAGAGCTTGGAAAAGTTACTTTTTTTGTTTTTTTGGATCGCACTCCCCTCCTCCCCCCAAGATCTCACTCCCCTGGCTGGGGAATACGGAGCAGTCCCACCTCTTTTTTTAAAAGTAACTTTTTGTAAGCCTTAGGTCGTTACAGTCCCCCACCCCACCCCACCCCACCCCACCCCATTATTTGGGCTCTTGCAGCAGAGTTGGCATCCAAGACCTGGATCAGCCTTGCAAAGGAATCCACTTGTCTTCCTCATGGCTTGCTTTCCGACGAGCGGAAAGATCGGCTTGTTCTCGGGAGGGTGTGCATTGTATCCTCTTGGGAATCTCTTTCTGTGGCTACTATGTTTTTACTCCGCAAGAGATCTATTTATTATTATCTGTTTAAAATAGCTGTGCTCCACCTTTCTTCTCCAGAGGACCTAAAACAACTTATTTAAAAACAAGCTGTATGGAAACTGGCAGGGAAGGCAAGGGGGAGGGGACAATCAGAAACCCCAGTTTTATAACTTTTGTTATTCTTTACCTCTTTGTTTGTAAGCCGTTTCAAATCTGCTTGTAAGATGCCTTGGATATATATATTTGAGGAAGAGGAAGTAGGAAGGCTCAGAATGTAGAACCGGCCCATGAGGTCCCAGGAGCTGGTGATGATCTGTTTAGATGCTGTGTAGAGCAGTGGCTGAGGTCACCCAGGTGTGCTTGGTTTGCAGTTCCCAGAAACCCCAGCCAGCACAGCTGGCAGTGAAGGCTTCTGGGAATTGCAGCCCATAAACACCTGGGTGACAGTTTGCCTTCTGCACAGTCTTAAAGGGCCAGCCTTTGGAAGCTCTTTTGAGCTGTAAAACTTCTGCTTACCTTTAGGAACAAGGGCCCTGTGATGCTCAGTGGCCTTTATCCTTTTCTGCCCTATACACAGTACATTACTGATGTGGTTGTTTGTTTCTCCCGGACCCCGGAAGGCTTGGAGATGGGGTGTTTCTGCCTTGTAGTTGAGTAGAATTCTGGTTCAGGAAGGGTTTGTTCTTTGAGAATCTAGGAGTCATTGTGGAGGTTCCTACAGTCCTATAAGCATAGCTTTAAAATTTCCCCTTAAAAAGTTTGCTACAATCTCTGGCCTCTTCCAAAATATGCAGACTGGATGCTACAGCATGATTGGCTTTGTATATTTTTGTCCCAAAATTCCAGGTGGATATGCCTTCAACAACAGGGAGGGACTTTGTGACCATCTTTGACAGATCAGTAGTATTAACTGATGGTACTGTTGCTACGATGTTTGGAAGTTTATTACCAGTATTAATACAACTGTGATTTTCTGGATCCCGTTTTTTCTGTCCCACTCTCCATGACCATAAGCAGTGCAATGTACACACACGTGGCTTGGAACCTGCGCTGTGTGCATCTGAAGAAGTTTCTGTGGAAGCTCATATGAACAACTCTAACTTGTTAATATTAGAAGTGCCACAAGTTTTAATGGATGAACATAACTACATACCTGGGAATTTGTCTTGCTTGTTTCTTGTGATCACATTTTTTTTTCCATTCCAGGAAAAAGGAGTCAAAGAGACAGAGATCCGTCCGGATTGCCCTCTGGACAGAGAAGAACTGGGCAGAAATTCCTGGTCTTTTCTTCACACCATGGCAGCGTATTACCCTGACCGGCCGAGTAAAATTCAGCAGCAAGAGATGACGCAGTTCATCCACTTATTTTCCAAAGTTTTCCCTTGTGATGAATGTGCAGAAGATCTGAGAGACAGGTGAGTATTTTGCTGCCCACGATTATGTGTGTTGTTATGTGCAGTCAGTTTGCCTCTTCCTTATGGCAAAACGAGGGTCCATGGCCGATCGCTGACAGACCTGAATGACAGAATCTCCTATCCTCAACAGGCCTGCTTAGCTCGTGCAGACTCAAGGCTGGTGAACCCTTCCTCCACACCCCCATCCCCTCAAACGAAATTCTTAACATTGTTTTTTAAAAGATGGTTTTGCTCAAAAGCTCCCCTTGTGTCTTCCGGGGCGATCTCTGGGGCAGTGCTACTGTGATTTGAAGCCACCTCAACACACTTCTCCCTGGCACCCACTTGCTTGTTTGATTGTTTTTAATTAAAAATGTTACTTGGCCAATGCAAGGGGCTTTTCTGGGAGAGAGAAACAAAACTGACCAATTTTTAAAAGTGAATTTGGGGTGGGAGGGAGTGGATGCAGCCCTCCGAGTGTGGTTTCTGGGCCACGGAATGCTCTCCACTTCTGTATCAGACCTGTACGTCAAACAGTGGGAAGACCCATAAGCCTCAATGTCTCTTTCTGTAATGCTTGGAATGTCCCCAGAAAATTCCAGTTCTACTTTCCTGTGTGTCATGGTGCTATCAAACACTTTTCACCCATCCCAGGGATGTATTGTATGTATGCAAGCCAGCATGTGGGAATGTAAACCAGTGAGACATCACCTGTAGCAATTCTAACTTCCCAGGCCAGGAACCCGGGGAGAAGGTGAGTCAGACAGGCAGACTCAGCCGCATGGCCTCAGGCTCTCTTTGGTGTTTCTCTCCCCCCCAGAATACGGCGAAACCCGGCCGACGCCAGCAGCAGACGAAAGCTGACACAATGGTTTTGCCGGCTTCACAATGAAGTGAATAAGAAGCTTGGCAAAGCAGAGTTTGACTGTTCCCTCATCGATGAACGCTGGCGAGATGGCTGGAAGGACGGCTCCTGTGATTAGATTTCTTGGCGGAAGCAAAACGATTCTAACTTGATTAAAAGAGAGGGGAAAAAAGAGAAACACAAGATCAAGCCTGGTGTGGACCTTTGCCAGGAAATACAAGGGTGTTGTTTTTTTTTCAATATTTGCATTGGCGCTGAAGTTGTGGAGCCTTGGCACATATTTTCCGTATTTCTGGAAAATACGGTAATATGGTAACAAAAACGTTCCTGCAGTTATCCTTCCAGGAGACGTCTCCACCTGCCGGTTTATCTCTTAACATTCTGAGTCTCATTTGCCAGTAGATATTTCTTTAAAAATCCAGGTAGGGCTGGAATGGGGAATCATTTCTCTGGGTCCTGAATTAGTCTAAAATGAAGCCTTGGGTCTCCTGTCACCTATGACTTCCCAGCTGCCCTGGTCTGTTTGTGTTCGTAGTTTTGCTTCATTTCTCTTTTTTCCTCCTCCTCTTTCCTCTCCCTTCAGCCCTCCTCCTCTGGAATCCTTTCTCTCCAGTTTCTGTCTGAAAGAGCGCACCAGTGCTGGAACCACTCAGGAATCGCTCCTTGTACTTTTCTTCAGTGTTCTGCCCCCTCCAGATACTTGCAAATGTTAGGTGGGATACTTCAAAATACCAATAACTGACACAGCAGCAGCTGCCTGTTAATATTCATGTCCGTAGCATTCCCAACACCAAGAAGGTAAAATAGTTGGCATACAAATTCAGATCTTTAAAGCTAGGAATTCTGTGTCTCTGGCCAGACCATGCAAAAGAGAAGAGTCTCTGTCCCCCAACCTGGAAGATCCACTGGGTTTCCTTTGCAAGAGAGGTTTGGTTTATTAGCAAATCCCACAATCCGTGTGAGAGCGTCTAAGAGGAAACAGCTGTGTTTTGAGTGTGTCATCCTGAAAATGGGCCATCTGGTGGGCTTCACTCTGGCTAGACGCAGCAGGCCATCAGCACACTCACACTAAGGTAGCGGATTGAGGAGCCGGGTACATGAAGAGACCGTGCTCCGGGGTTTGCTGTTTGTTTATGGGGCAGTATTTTTACTGAAATCTCTGAGCTTTGGATTGTACTGGACCGGCATCATTGCAGTTTCAGCTTTGGTCACAGGTAGAATTTGGATTATGCGAATTCCTTCAGAGGTAATTATGAATTAAACTAAGATGTAAACATAATTTGTTTGTACACACACACTGCAACAAACTTTGATGTTGTCTGTTCTTTTCCTCTCTCTCATCTGTGAAGAGAGGATCTTTGAAACTTTACATTTGTAACAACGTGCACTACGCTCTTTTGTCTGTTGGAAAGCTTGTCCTTCAGATAAGCCCCAGCTAACTGACAGTTCACTCTCAGATTATAATGTGATATTCCATGTGTGTTAGCTGTCATTGTAGATCTTTTTGTCAGAGTAGCTACTTAGATGGTGTACGTGACAGCTCGACACCCCCCCCCCCCCAAGAATGAACTCATTGATGGATCCGTTTTTGAGGGGGGAGCTTATAATAACAGGAGCACATAAGGTTCAATCTAGACCAAAAACCTTAGGGGATAACCTTTGCCATACTCTGGACCCAGAGATGGCGCAAGAACCTTATAACACTCCCAAGCATGAAGGAAACTGGTGGTAACTAAGCTGCCAGCCTTTTCCCCTTTGTCTCCTGTGGGTCAAATTAAAATCCTCGTTAAGCAGGCCCTTAAGAAGGTCCGAGTGGAGGGAACAGAGTGTGGGACTTACTAGCCGTTCAGGAGTGAATTTGCATCCTTCATTATTACTGCAAGCCCGGTGGGTTTTCGATGAATGAAAAATGATCTTGAAATTTTAAAAAGGCGAGCTGCTGTTTGTGATTCCTTTGTAAGCATTTCATAATGAAGAAGACTCTCTTGAATGCAGGCAGTGAAGGCGATTGTGAAGTGTATCGCAAGATTGATGTGTTTCCTTTCTGATGGCCAATCAATCAAAAATAAACATTTCAGATCTTCGTTATTTTCACGGTGGAAGGTTGCTTATGCTCATGTGGATGTCTGAAATATGTTTTATTTTGCCTTGGTTGTCTCCTGCCAGAGATGGCAAAGGCTCTTAGGCAGTCCCCACCGGTCCCGCTGAAAAGCTGGCCTTCAGCAACCAGAATCCCGGGATCTGTTTCATCCTGGGTTGTGGTACTTTCCGGGTCTTTAACTAGGTGGACTCCCCCAAGAAGGAGAGGTAGGCCATGGCGGATTCCTGGGAGCAAACATGAAAGATCTTGAGCTTTTGCTGCTCCTTACCAGTGGAACTCGTTAAAAACATTCAAACGATACTTTTGTCCTTCCCGTTTGGTATAGAATAATGCATCTTTATCTCATAGTCTTGGAGCAAAATGTTCATCAAAACCAGGGGTGGGCAAAGTGACATCCTCCAGATGATGATGATTTAAAATATTTTTACCCCGCCTTTCTCCAAAGGACGACGGACTATACATCCCGGCATTCTTTTACCCTTGGCTGTGGCTGATGGGAGTTAAAGTCCATTCACATCTGGAGGGTGGCCCTTGGCTTCCGTCGGATCAAACATCAGTCATTCGATCGGTCCAACGTATTTTGCAAACTGGAGTCATTTGTCCATTCAGACGTTGCTCCTCAAACCAGATTGAACAGGGGAGGTTAGGAGGCAAATAAATAGGTCCTTACATCACATTTCTTTCCAATTTTTTTTTTAAAAAGTGTTACACTGATGGGTGACATTCAGGAAGGGAACTCATCTAGATCCCGTCAATCCCCGTGGAAGTCAGAAATAGACACACAGAGACGATGACTCACTTGTAATTGAGAAGTTGGACAGAGCAATGCCGTCATAAGAGCTTGAAAGTGGCATTTTACAAGCCGCCTCCTCTCCTGAGGAAGAAGTGGGTGCCTCCCCAAAGGGTAAGCTAATGGATGTGGAAGAAATCGTTTTACACCATTTCCCCCTATTTCTGAAGAGATGTCAATCCTGTAAAATTACCTATGTTAATGTGCTATTTATGGGCCACGCATGCAGCACAGGGACGCTCCACATATTTTTTTGTTCCAAAATGGTAAATCAAAGACATGGCTGGAGGCAAATGCTAAGAGAAGCCTTGATGCCCACAAGGTAGGCAGGCAGTGTGTGTGTTTGTTTGTGTGTTTTTCCTCTCCTGTCCTGAGCAGAGAAATGATGTCACAGTTGTCATGGTATCAGTATCTACCCAACGAAAATCATCCTCGTGAACTTTAGGGAAGGAGGAGAGAGAAATATGGGTTCAGAGATGGAGTAGAAATGAGGGGAATTCCGTTGCATACAATATTTGGTGCTTTGTCAGCACAAAACAGGGTATTATTAATACTATTATTTTGGCCTTTAGAATGACCCACAAGGGAATAACAATTATTGTGACTGTAGTGGGAAGGGCAGCCTAGGAAAAGAGCTTAAAATGACGGCGAGTTCTCTCTTTCACACACAAGAGGCATGTGTGCATAGGCACATGCCTATATATGTACCTGTGTATATGTATAGAGAGCGTGTATTAAAAATAATTGTGAGTTTTGTCCTTCTGTGCTATCCAGCTGCCTCCTGCTTATGCTTAGCTTTATGAACGCACCGTCCTCAACAGCCCTGCTCAGCTCTTGCGAACTCCCAGCAGTGGCTTCCTTGATGGAGCCTAGCCCTCTCACATTTGGCCTTCCTCTCTCCCAGCTGTGGCCAGCTGTTTCCCCTGCCCTGAGCGTTTCCTGCGTTCGCGGGTGCAGGAAAACCAGGAGGACTCCCCGGGGTGGCGTCCTTCTCATCTTCATTATCTTGATTACTTCACCTGTGCCCCCCCCCCCCACTATCCGCCCCCAACTGCCCGCTTGGCCGCGGAGGGAGCGGCAGCAGCTGCAGCAGCAGCAGCCCCGGCTGGCTGGCTGGCTGGCTGGGCCGGCGATCGGGCGGGTGGTGCGCGCTCGCTCGCTCGCCCGTCCCTGCCTGTCAGGTGCCCAGGCTGGTGCCAACAGCGGGCGCTGCCCACCCCTGGCAGAAGCTGCCCGAGCCTCCAGCAGGGAGGGAGGGAGGGGGCCCCCCCCAGATCCCACCCACCCCAAAAGAAGAAAACCCACGCCCACAGGGGCGCGCACGGGCGCGCGATCCGCGGAGCCACCCCGCGAGCCGGCGGCGCCCGAGACCGCAGCCATGGAAGGAGCCTCCTTCGGAGCCGGGCGGGCGGGCGCGGCGGTGGAGCCGGTGGAATTCCTCAAGCGGCCGCAGACCCTCCTCCGGATCGTCTCGGGGGTAAGGCGAGACCCCCCCCCCGGGCGGGCCCGATCCCCCTCCCCATCCCGCTGCCCGCCCCCCGCCCCCCGCCTGGCTGGCTGGAGCATCTGCAGAGCTCACCGCTGGCTGCCTCTTGCCCTCCTCTCGTACACTGGATTTTTATTTTATTTTTTTTGGAGAGGGGAGCAATGGAGGGAAGACCCCCTTCCTCACTCCCGGGCAGGTGACTCGGGCAGGCAAGGGCCCTGGGGGGGGGGGGGGGAGAAGGGGGAGGCGGCGGCGGCTCGGGAGCGCGCCAGACTCTCCATCCCTCCGTCGCCACCGATCGCCGCTCTCCAAGGCACATCCCGGGTGACGCGCATGGCGCACGGCTGGGCTGGGGGGGAGGGCGGCTGGCGGGGGTGCTGGAGGCGCCCCGGTTGGGTGCTCGAGACCCCCAAACAGGGGAAGTGCCTCGAGCACCCCCCCGCCCCAGCCCGCCTTTGGAAACAGGTGCATGATGATAATGGATGATGGTGATGCTTGTCTAAAAACAAACAGGGCTGGTGAGGGTGGTGAAGGCAGGCGCGCTGCCTGGTGGAAGGGGGGGGGGAGAGAGATCAGAGTCAGCACCATGCTGTCCACCCCTCTTCTCCCCCCCAAAAAAATCAGGGCTCCCCCCCCCAAAAAAAAACACCTTGCAAGCAAGCTGTGGCTTTAGAGATCCATTTCAGGGGCGACCACCCACACCTTCGGTTCCCATGCAGCTGTGTTGGCCCCTGGAGGTGGCAAAGGAACCCTAACCCTCCCCGCCCCCCCCCCCTTTCTGGATGTGAGACAAATGGCAGGATTCGGTGGCTGCTGCTCTTTGGCCAAAGGAGGGGATCCAGGAGACATTTTCTCTTTCCACTTGGGTGGACCAGCAGGAAGCTGGGTTTTCCTTCCTGCCTCTCCTTGTTTATGCACACCTAATGCATATAATATTCATTTCTTCTCTGTCCCCCCACCCCCACCCCAATCCTGCTTAACTGCTTTCTTTCTGCATTCCCAGCGCTGAGAAGCTGCCAGCATCTTGGGGGAGGTGGGAGGGTGGGGGTTTTGTGATGATGGCTGGAAAAGTGCCCTCCGTAAAGGTGGTTTTCATCAAAGGAGGGCTGGCATAGAGGGAGGGGGGCAAAGCCGCCTGGCTGTCTTCCGCCAGGGTGCCTTCTTGGCGCTGGCCGTGTGTGCCATTGCTTTGGCTGAGCGGCACAGCTCCATGAGGCGGGAGACGAAGCAGGGCCCCTGCATGCAGAAAGGAGGGGTGTATGGAGCCAGAGGTTGGAAGTTCGAATCCCCCCTGGACCTCCCTGACAGCGGCTGGCCTTGGTGATCCATTGGGTCCCTTCCGGCTCTGCCGTCCTCAGATTATAGATTATTATTATTGCTTTGTGACCGAGGGGTGACGAACAGAAGACCCCCAAACCTTGCCAGGCCCTTGAGGCTTTCTCAGTGGGCAGGAGTGGTCGTGATCCCCCACTCACCCATCCCTGTTCAGGGCCGGCATAACCATTAGGTAGAGTGTCGTGGCCACCTCAGGCGACAGATTTGTGGGAAGCAAAGAGCTTGATATTTTACCGGGTGACACGTTTCTGCTGCTAATGAGTAGAAGTGCTGTCCGGATTCGGTCACATGGCTGGCAGTGGGTATTACACACCTTGTCTTGTGGGGGGCTGGGGAAACATTTTGCCTCAGGCAGCGAAAGATCTGGGGTCTTCCCTGCTTCAGGCAAATAGGAATGGACCACCTGCAGCTGGATTTCTAGAACTGTGTGTGTGTGTCTGTTACACCCTATTTGTATTCTTAGTTTTGGGGATTTCCTAGGCATGAAGGGCTACGTGTGTTGGACATGGTGCCCATTTTAAAAAGCAGATTAATTTTCCAGACGGACGCCTTGGCCAGGTGGAGGGTTGGTTTGCACCAACCTTAAGACGACCAAATAGTTGCCTGCCCCGAGACCCTTACAGTGACCCAGGAATGACCATGAGAGGCCAAGCGAAGGAACAACAGAAAAAGAGGCAGAGCAGGTGGAGCTGCCTTTAAGCCTGTGGCTTACACGGAGGTAGGGCACCGTTTGCTAGAAACCTTGGACACAAAGGCCAATTTGAGATCATTATAAAGAGGAGCTGTTCGCTTGTTTAAGGAATATTTACTCCCCCCTCTATGGGGGAAAAAAAAAGACTCCCAGAGCAGCTACCAAAAAAAGCAATGCTTAGAACAAGCACCCTGGGGACCGAATCCTGCCCCAGAGCACCAGCTGTGAACCACATTGGGCCTGGAAGTGGCAAAATAATGTCCAAAAAAAAATACAGTATAGGGATATCAAAACTAGGGATGCGCAGCACTCCACTTCCAGGTTTGGTTTGGTGGGATTTGAGGAGTCCCTTTGGCCAAAATACAATATTTAAAATTTAAAAAAAAACACCACAACTTGTGTTACTGGGGGAATCTCCTTACAGCTCTCAACCAATCAGAGTCAGAGTCAGTTCCCTTTTCAGGGTTTTCCAGGTTCAAAATACTCAGAGCTGTTTCCCCATCCCCCTCTTCTGGGACCGGACAGCTTGCGCAAGGCCATCCAGGCTGGCTCTTCAGGGATCCTGGGGGTGGGGGTGGGCAGCGGATTCGAATTCCCCAGCCAGCTCCGTGGGGCTGCAAAAACGCTCCCTGTCTGCACTCAGACTTACAAGCCGAAAATCAGGAAACTCAAGGGACAGGATCCTGATGGTTTCCTTTGTATCCCATGGCCCAGATGGATGGGAATGGAACCTCCTCTGATTCCAGTTGTGCTGGAGTTCATACCAGATCGGCTCCCTTTTTGGGCCATCAACTTTTCTGATGGTCTTGTCTTCCTTCCTTTCTTGTTTCCTGATGACTTTTCCATTTTGCTTTCTGTTCATAATTTATCTTTTCAACCCTGGAGGCCGGGATAGTTTCTCAGGAATTTTAGGGGGGGGGGTCCCCTGTGAAGGAGGTGGCAGCTGCTTCCTCAGCTCTGCAGGTTCTCTGAGCATGCACAGAGGGCCTCCTTTCACCACTGAGGTGCAGCTGGTGTGTCACAGGAGGGGCATTTTCTCATCTAGAATTCACAAGCTACCTTTTTGTTCAGGTGGACCTCCAGCGATTAACCGGCAGCTAAGCAAGGCGGCTTTTAACAAGGACCCTGTGCTTCTTATTGGTGTGCTTTTAAAAGTTCCTTTTTATCCAATTGTGCCTCAATATTACAATTTGTTCTCATTGCATTTTAATACAGTAACATTGGGTTTTAGAGATAAAACTGTGAGCAGGAGAGCTTAGTAGCAAGAAGTAACCTAGTGTGACAATTCGGTTGAAAGCTTAGATGGCTGTTTACAGTAGCGGCATTTAGGAAATAACAGGGTATTTAATCATAACATAGTTGTCCTCACTTGGCTAAGTGAATGAAGACATCCAGTGGAAAAAGCTACCTTCATCC
This sequence comes from Intellagama lesueurii, assembly GCA_037013535.1. Lineage (NCBI taxonomy): Eukaryota > Metazoa > Chordata > Lepidosauria > Squamata > Agamidae > Intellagama > Intellagama lesueurii. Next base: position 1,932,445 of record JBAJHW010000012.1, read on the forward strand.
TGATTCCGACCTACGTGGATTGAATCAAACTTCACCATCAGTTTTAATTCTTGATCTTCACACTGGAGTCACCGTTTGCAATTCCTTGGTTAGAGAATGCCAAGTTTCAAGTTGACCAGAGGGATGTTGTGGGGAAAATGAAATTTTTCCTCTTGGTTCCTCAAGGATGTGCTTTCCGGTGTCAACGTTGAGTCTTTTGTTCTTTTCTGTGATGGCTGGCCCATGTGGTCGTGGGCCAAATAGCCATGTCCGTGGTGACTTTGTTGAATGATGGGATTGTTCATGCGATGTCGGAGGCAAGAGAACATGCCTCTGACCTGGTGGCTGGCGTGACTACTGCCTAGGTGAGCAGTAGCATTGGCATCGTTGATACGGGGACAGAGGAAGGCTGTTGACCGCCAACCCAACGATGCTGAGGCCAGGCCTTACCTGGGGGACCTGCCCTTGCCATCCAGATGACTTCCAAATCTCTGGGATTCCAAGCTGGAAAGGTACATCCCAGGTGTAGCCTCGCTCTGTTTCCCGACAGTCTGTGGGGCTGGAAGCCGGGATCCTAAACATGTAGGCTTGGTGATTCACTGGTGAAAAGAGTGCACTTTCCATGTGGACTCAAAGGGGTTCCTGAAATTAAGGGAGGAAAGTTGACACACATGGATGGTTCTTTCTAAGTAGCTGGAGTTGGCAGCTGCTCGGTAGACTTTCACTAGAGAGACCAAGAGTCACCCGTGGAAAAGGAGGGCTGAGCACAGAAAAGTTGCGTTTTTAGACCCAGGTTGGCCAGTGTGTTCCGGAATTTTGGTGGAGAAAAATGGGTTTTCCCAAGCCGAGCAGTGAATGCAATTTACCTCCTTCTTAGCCTTAAGCATCTCAGTAATCTTCACTTCCACAATTTCTTCTAGAAAAGGCCTGAAGGCAAAGGAACATTCACAAGACTCTCAAAAAGGAAGAACTGTTCTTTTTAGAGCTTTCACACTTACTCATTTATGTACTAAGAATGCTAAAACGGGAAAGTGGGGCTGGGGGGGGGGGGAGACTTCCCACTTTCTAAATGGTGTCTAAAAGAAGAAGTGGTGCTTCTAAGCTATGGGGGTGGGTTTCGGGGCCTGGAAAAGGTTCTTTTTTTACACGACAACTCCCATCATGCTGCCTGGGGATTCTTGGAAAGGGAGGGAGTTAAAAAAAAAAAGCAATGCTTCTGGGGTCTGTTTTAAGCCTCCTCTTTTCTTTAGAATGACTCAGAGGGGAAGTTTTTTCCCTTGTAGTGAATGCCTCAAGGCAACTATTGAAAGTTGAAATAAAACCTTACGAACAGTCTGAACTTTGGGTTTCATCACCTCCGTGATGCTTGAATGCACAGGTGCATCGTTTTATTGCAGCTTTGCCATGGCTTCTATTTTCAAGAGGCTGGATCTCCATGGCCCTGCTTTTTTCCGTTTGCTTTCCTCGTGCGTTTTCCCTTAGAAAGATTTCCGAAGTTCAGAACGAAGAGGCTGGATTCGATAACAATCCTGGGGGGAGAAAATCGTAGCCAAAATGTGGGCACGTGCCCTTTTGTTGATTGGCTTGGATTTATAGCGGTTTTCTGGAGAAATGCATAAAAAATGAACAAGAACCCACAAATTATTGTTACTCTAGCAGACCTCTGCCCAGTGGCGGAACTACATTTTGGGGGCCTGGATGTTTGAACTGGTTTTGTTTTGTTTTGTCTCAGGGGGGGCATTTGCAACCAACAACATTGTCTTCTTCAATGGGGTTGTTCCACAACAGATCACCATATATTTTTTTAAAATGTGGACTCAAGTCACTTCTGGGGGCCCCTCCAGGATTAGAGCCCCTGAAACGTTATTCGTTTGATAATAGATCTGCCTCAGTCGTTTGTGGTCATTTTTAATACAATATTTGTTTTAAGTATTTTCAAATATTTGTACACATACTGTTTTTAGCTTTAGATCTTGCCTTTTAATGATATAAGCCACCTCGGGTTCTTTTGAAAGAGAAAGACGGGGTGAAATATTTTAAAGAAATAAAATAAATAAAAGCTTCCTGCACTTGCTTCCTCAGTAACGACTGACTGCTTGTAGCAATACGAGAGCAGGAAAGGGGAAGAGCTGGTGTCCAATATAAAAGGAACAGAAACGCACCAATGTTCCTAATGCTCCCATGTGTTCCTCTCCTGTCCTGTATTTTAATTTTGTCATGGAGGACAGGCATCCTCAGAGAATAGATGGGCCCCGATCCCACCCAGTGACATTGTTTTTAAAGGGACTCTTTGTCAGCCTCAAATGAGGGACATGCTTGTTGTTCTGCGAAGCATAGAGAACCAGGCGTGATGCTAAGAGCAGAGCGAACAGGTTGCTTGTGGCCGGACCCTGCGCCTTGCCAGAGAGCGAAATAAGCAAGCAAAGAAAAGCAGCCAGCCAGCAAAGTGATGCACCTGCATCGCCCCTCCAAAACTCAGGCTTGCTCCCAGCACCGTCTGTTTGACACGAACCAGCAGCCCTACTGCTTTGAGACAAGATGCTTGGGCAAAGCCACTGCTTCCCTCTGGTTGCTCCGCAAGGCGCATGGGGCCGTTCTTGGTGGTGGCGTCTGCTCCTCCTTCCTCTCCTGCCAGAGGTAGGCCAGACTGGCCTCCCAGTTCCCTTCTAGCAGCTGTAATGTTTGGCCACTGCTTTGTGGCCTTTCCCGATGCAATTGGAATGTTCCTGAACGTTCCGTGGCACCATGGCTGTTCTGTCTACAGCAGTCCCTGGGCTGGCAAGACGCTTCTCTTGTACAGAGCGAGCGGATGCTTTTAAAGTGCTGCATAATAGTTTTATTGTAATAAGAGCGGACAGGTCCGCCTATGACAAGAAGTGCTTTCATTTCCTCCTGCTCTTGACTTGCATTTCTTTTCTGTTTTAAATAGCACGGAGTGTGTCGTGTATCAGGCATATTTGTGTTCAGAACAAGATGTTTCTAAGGGAGTGGGGAGCGGGGTTGGACCATGAACAGATGGGTGGCAAAATCGGGGAAATGCAGATGTGTTCATTTTTTTTCCCCCCACGTTGCATTTTTTGCAGGTGAAAAGGGATCTGTGGAATTAAATGACGTTTCCCACCTGCATCCCAGCTGGTTTACAGCCAGGCAGAGTTTATCCTTCCTTCGCAGTGCCTCAAATCCTGTTGTACAAACTGAACTCTGCTGAGTTGAGGCTTTAAAGCTCCGTGGGAGACTCGTTGTTTCGATGGTCTTTGAATAGCTGTGGAGCGTGGGGTTGTTTTTCTAATGTGTCGCTTTAAACATTAACGATGGGATTTAGGATATGAAAATTTTGATTTTACCATGCCGTTAAACGTGTGGCAGGCACCCTGTCATCCAAAATGTGTGCTTCTCTTCAAACGTTCTCATGCAGCTGACTTGGTGCCCCTGAGTCTGAATCTCCACCGGGGGCCCTTGGCATGGCCTTCAGATCTTGTAAATGAAAGGGGAGCGTTGAGCTCCCGTATGGTTGGCTTGTTTCTTACTGGGTTAGGAGTTGTGTTGTGCCCGGTGGCAATTTCATCTCTGTCTCACACTTACAAGAGGGTGTTAGCAAGATGCCCTTTGAGCCCCATCTCCAAAACGGCCTACCTGACTGGGCTGTCGTAACGGCTATAAAACAGACTTTGTGGTACCGGCTTGGCATCCCCCCAGAGCCACGGGGAAAGCTTTGAACAGGCGGGAGTGCAATCTTAAATTGCAGCTAGAATTCCCAGTGGATGAACCAGCATCCATGCTCAAACATGTCGCCCTTCTCTTTGATCTGATGAGTTTTCTATCACTTTTGCCCAGCTGGCTGTTTGTTTGTTTGTCTGTCTGTCCCTCCCTCCCTCCCTCCGCATCTTCCTTCCATCCATCAGCAGCTCCTTCCTTCCCTCCTCTCTCTCTCACTCCACCCTCCAGAAACCACAGTCGTAACAAGGACGCACATTTAAAGACAGAAAACAAACCCTTCCATTTCTTTCCAGCCAAACCAAGCGGAGGGTTGGGGAGCGAGGAATGGATTCTCTGGCCTTCTGGGCTGCTGAGACCGCCAGGCATTCCCAATCCTTTTGACGATTCTTCTACACATGCAAAATTCAGGATGCAGAATCGGTTTTGCAAAACGGTTGCCTGTGCCATATCCATTTCCCAAGGGGCGCTTTCAAGGGCATCCACGTGGCTGACTTAGCGTGACGCCGATTTCTGCATGGGCTACGCTTTGGGGGGGGGGGGGCATTCTGGGCACAGTCGTCCAGAAAGCGCCCTTTCCCCATGGCTGATTTTCTGACTTGCTGCCATTGTCCAGCAGAGAGGCCGTTTCCTTCCTTTTGCGATCTGTGGAAGGCCTCTTGTCCTGCTCCCCTCTTTTATTACATGAAGCGCTACAGCAGATCTTTCTCTCAGCCCCCTCTTTGTTTCTCTACACCATTATTAGAACATTCTCTTTTCGGCTGCACAATGTGGACTAGAATCTTTACTCATTCTTACTACGGATTGAGAATTTCCACCTACGAAGGGTTCTGTGTGTATGCAGTGGATCTGCAGAAGTGCGGAACGGCTTATTTAAATTGCACTGAAGGTCGTGTTCAGCCTGAGAAACTCTGTGTTTTTTTTCTATTGCTGATTGGTTTGTTTAAAAAGCAAGTTTTTTTAAAATAGGCTTACTGCACACCTTGACACGGCCCATTGTCCACCAGTGACTCACACCCAGCCAACTGACCCCGCAAGAGTCAAACAGGCGGTGGGATTACCCACTTCCGTGCTGAAATGAGAAGTTTTCCCTTTCTGTCTGACTTCTAAAAATCCTTTCTAATTTGCATCTGTACGACCTGGCCATAACGCCTGCCTGTTTTTCTTTTTTGGGGGCAGGGGGGTGTCAAACTCTTACCCTCATGGTGGCCTCTGCCCTGTTGAAAGAAGGGCCAGAACCCCTGGGGAAGTGGGTTCCAGTCCCACCTTCTTCCCAGTCCTTAAGCACCCCGGGGGGGGGGGGGGAGATGTTGACTTGGCCAATCATGGCCTCTCGGCTTATCCTACCTCGTAGGGTGGTTGTGAAGAGAAATGGAAAGCGAGAGGGAAGTAGACTCTCCTCCCTTCCAGAAAAAAGAATGGGTGACATAAAAATATGGCCAGTAAATAGATATACTGGGGTGAGAACTTGTGTGTATTATTCCCAGAAGCACAAGAATGGCATGTGAGGATGTTAAGAGTTGTGTGGCAGGAGAGGGGGGGGGGGGAAGATGCTCTCCATCCTTTCACCTGGTGGCCGGGTAACTTGATGGCACAGCCTTTTCCCCATGATCTCCACTTCCCAAATCCCACCTCCTTTCTGGCAGCTTGTGTGTTTTTCTAAACTCGCTGTCAGCATTTCTGCCAGCAAAAGGAGTTGCGGGGGGGGAGAGAGAAGTAGATGACATTAAAAGCAAACGAAACCCATCACCACAGAGACCTGAACTCGCGGCTTCTCTCAGCACGCTCCTCCGAATCCTTCTCAGGCGTAGGATTACTCAAGTTGTGTCTCGTTTGCTTTTTCCTGGTGTCATCTCGAGAGATGAGAAACTCAGCCAGGCGGGGTTGCGATGGGCCAGGGCCAGCCGTAGGTGAGGCCGGACCGGAGCAGCATTTTGCCCTGAGTCTGAGAACAGATGCTCACGGGGGGGCTGTAGCTCCAAGTGGTCTCTGGGCGAGGACAGAGAATGGGAAAGCGGGGAAAAACAATTAAGCCCCAGAATCGTCGGAGGTGGTGGATCTGATCTTCCCAGGTACTGCAAAAGTGGAGGAACCGTGGAAAAGCTAGCCGACTTTCTTACTGACGGTTGCTTGCATGTGTTCTGCTTAGTGTAACTTGCAAGCTATAGTTAGTAAGTGAATAGATTTTTCTCCACTCTTATGGATCCACAAGAAAATAAGATCCCCAGCACTCCCCGTGCTTAATTATTCTCTGCTACCAACTTCAGGTTGGCAGCCAAAACCTGTGTTGTCATTCAGTGTCATCAAATTGCTTCCAACTCATGGCAACCCCAGTCGGGCTTTGGATGGGCAGAAGGTGCTCAAGGCGTGGTTCATCATGGCAACCCCCAAGTGCGTTCCCATGGCCAAGTGGGGAGTTGAACCCAGGTCTTCTGAGTCCTAGTCTGGCACTACATCAAACTCGCCACGGGAACTCTCGCAAAACTTGTCGCCGAACGGTATTTCCCAGCAACCCATTCACACCAACATTTTCTTCCTTGCTGCCTCCAGCTCCGCTGTTCTTGCTGTCCCTAACTTTCTGCCCACTCCAGGGTGCCTTGTTTTTGGACTGTGCAAATCTGTTTATGCTCTTCCCTGAAGACTTGCCTCCATCCCTTAGCTCACAAACTTGGGAGATCCTCTTTCCACATCATTCCCAAGCACATTTCCTAGGACCTGGGGGCTTTATTTCATCCAGACACTCTTTTTTGCTTCTGTCGCATCTGTTCTGTTTGCTGCTAACAGTTTACCACTGCCAAAGTTAGAATACTTTTGCACATTCCGTGGCGATCCAGCGGCTCAGCTGGTGCAGACCAACAGGAGAACATCTGCAGGAGTAAAGACCTTAGAAGCAATGTGTCCAAAGGAAGGATTTTTTTTAAATCTAATTCGTTCCTTCATTCAATTTATATACCACCCATCTAGCTACCCGAGCCATCTGGGCAGTTCACCACAAAAGGAACAAACATTAAATCATAGTTACATAAACACAACAACTACTCAAAATCAAATAAACATTCCATCAATCAAACAAAAAACGACGGCAACATAAAACGATTAAGGAAGAAAGCGGAATTGGTGACTTGAGTGCTGAGTTGACCACTGCGTTCTATAGAGATGTAAAGTCTGCACAGACCCGGCTATATAACCATGTTTTATGATATAAATCATATATATGATTTATCTGTCTCCATTTTAGGCCTATCTCCTTTGGCCTGGCGTAGATAACCCCACGCTGCCAAGTGGAGTCATGGTATGAGATTCCACCCCTTTCTAATTCTTGACACCTTGGGAGCCGTTTCTCCGGCTCTGATGCTGGATAAACTTTTTTGGGAGACACCGGAGATGGTGTCTCCCAAAACATGGAAACCTTGGTGAGAAAGAGGGTCTCCTCGTTGACGATGGTTCTTCCTCTCGCCCGCTCCTCCTCTCCTTTTAGATCTTTGCCATCGTCGTGTTTGGTTCCATCATCAACGAAGGTTATGTCAACACGGACAAGTCCCCCATGTTGCGGTGCATCTACAACGCCCACGAGGGAGCCTGCAACTACGGAATCGCCATCGGGCTGATTGCCTTCCTGGCCTGCAGTTTCTTCCTGGTGGTGGACCTCTACTTCCAGCAGATCAGCAGTGTGAAAGACAGGAAGCGTGTGGTTCTTCTGGACCTGGGTTTCTCAGGTAGGTCCCGGAGGTCAGGGCAGAAATTGGGGTTGGTTTCAGGGGACCCTGGCGCAGCAACCACACCACTGGAAGCCTGGGTGCGAAAGCAGCTTTTTCCAAGTGTCAGACACAGGCGATTCAAAGACAGGGAGAGTTGGATGAACCAGGACAGGGTGCGGTTGTCCTCTTGCTCCCATTTAGAGCAAGACGGGAAGGGAATTAAAACAATCTAGGCCAGGTAGGAGGAAGGACGGAAGAAGTTAAGCACTGGAACTGCTTGCCCGAGGGCCCAGAGGAATTCTAAAGTTTGGCAATAGGTGAGATGAATCTTCTGTTGGATTCACGTGGGTAGGCTTCGAACACTGGTGGTCTCCCATCCAACCACAAACCAGGCCTGACCCTGCTTAACTTGCAAAATCGGGGGGGGGGGGGGGGGGAGAACAAGCATCTCCAGGGTTGGCTGGTGTTGCATATTGGGATGGATGCTCATACCTCCTCCACCAACCACTTCCCAGTAAACGAGGAGGGGATCCTCTTCCCGCACCTTTTGGCCTCTATCTTTCAAAGGCTGATCTCCTGCCGGCGCCAGGATCCCTCTCGGCCATCTCTGCTTTGTCTCTCTTCAGCTCTTGGGCGCCGAGCCCACTAAGAGGCGGCTTCATCCTCCCGGAGTGAGTCAATTCAATTAGGCTGCTTACCTGCCTCCCGATTAAGGTCACTGGAGAGGTTGCATCCTGCATCCTTGTACACCTGAGCCAGAGTGAACCTTTGCTCAGCACAAGACTTCCCTGGGATCTCTCTGCTTTGGTGTCTCTTTAAAATTTGTGTGTTGTTAAAATTGCTCACAGTTTCATGGGAATAGTAAGGAAAGCAGAGGTAGGAAGCGCCCTTCCTGGAATATATTAGAAAAACAAGGCCATTAATGGGATCTCCTGGCCAGTGACATGACTTCCTTGCTGCCATTAATTTTTAAATAAGCTTAAGTGCTGGAAGCCTGTCTACGACCGAGTCACCTTGCTCCAGCCGAGCAGGACTGGGCGAGATCAGCCAGAGCTGGTGAGGTGTGTCTTGAGGCTCCGGGAAGAAACGTAAATTAACACACCATGCATTTCTTTGGCACCTACCTCCGTGTGTGTGGCACCGTCCAGCGTAACAGCAGCAGTGGGAGTAGGGAGAGATCCCTGCCCCAGGGAACCTACACTAGAGGTATTCCGATCTGGAATTTTTGGATTACAACACCCAGAATTCTCTTCACATCATGCAGCTTCGTCAAAGGAAGAAAGTTCATTAGGAGAGAAAAATACAAGATGGACAGCTTCAGTGAGGAAATCACTGCTGTGGGGTCTCTGTCTTCACATTTGTTGGCACGATCCACGGAGAGAACAGTATTTCCTTCAGGGACCACCTCAAGGAAAAGCAACCTAAATCGCCACGTGCCAAGCTATAAAGCAGTGTTGGAAGGCAACCCCATGTCTTTTGCACAATAAGGCAGCTCTGCTTCTAACCGTGAAGCTGCCCATCGTGTAATGCAGATTTCTGTTTCTTCCCACGCAAGGGGTTTTTCTTTGATGGAGGAGATTTCCAGGGGAAGGAGCTGTGTCAGTAGAAATCAATTTAACAAGTCTTGCTTGGGTTACCTTGCAATGAACGAGTTTTAATTGGTATGAACTCTTGGGGGGCTGCTGCTCACATCATCAGGTGCAATGTGGTGGATACCCAGGGAAAGGCTTTCCATCTGATTTCACTGAATGTTTAGTTTGACGTAATGTGTGAAGTGCAGTGGGTGTCAACAAAGCCACATTTCAGGGTTGCCTCTCAGGGGTTGCCCCCGCTTTGGCCCAGTGTTCGTTTTGAAATGCTCTTCAGCTTTGCTTTGCTTTTGTCCTTCCAAGAACACCAGAAAGCCAGGTGGTGGTCTATACACATTAAGCCAGCCTTGTTCTCTCTCCTGTCATCCTCTGAGTTAGGCTGAAGTGTCAGCATTTCTGGTGAAAAGGTAGTTCTAGCAGCTGTGAGTCCCCAAGAGGACATTCTGATAGTCTACAAAAGTGAGGCAATAGGAAGTGGCCACAAACCCCCTCAGATCCATCTCAATTTTGTCCACTCAAACTGGCCAGAGATCTCCAGTGACTTAAGGAGGGAGAGAGAGTTTTCTTCTCATCACCGACTGCTACCGGGTCCTCAAAGTTTGAAAACATTATTTGGTTTGGACTACAAACTCCCCGCATAGGTGGCTGAGGGATTCTGGGTTTTGTAGTCCAGAACAGATACTGCTTCCCTGTTTTGCTGGTCCTTCAGCATATGAACCTGTTAGGGTTCCTGAACCTTTCAGCAAGGCATGCTTAAAGGAGATGTCATCCCCTATTTCGATGGGAGGGAAAGGTGGTTTTCTGCGGGTGGTGGGCTGATCCTGCCCCTCCAGGGTGGGAAAGGGGGTCCTGCGGGCTGTAAGATCCAAGGAATTGCCAACCGGTTCACCCCCCCCCCCAAAGAAAAAGGTATCTTTTCCCTTGTCTGGTGCTGCTTACGAGGCTGTTGTTATCTTCCTGTGCCGAAAACCGTTTGCAGTTAGAGACAAAAAGAGAATATTAAATCTAAAGGACCTCGTCGAGGAGGGAGCCGAAAAGGAAACCGTTGGCGATCCAAGGTGCCAAAGGAGAAGCGGGTGGCCCCAGATGGTCCAGCAACCGATGCCCAGGCTGGGCTCGATCCGCCTCAGGAATCTGAGGCCATTCAAGGCTCCTCTCCTTTCCAGGGTTCTGGTCCTTCTTGTGGTTCGTAGCTTTCTGCTTCCTCGCCGACCAGTGGCGGAGGACACCGGCCAGCCGGGAAGCGTCGCAAGGAGGGGATGCTGCCAGAGCTGCCGTGGCCTTCTCCTTCTTCTCCATCATCTCCTGGGTAGGTGTTGGGCGCCTGGCCTCGCGGTGGCTCGGGGTGGGCTTCTAGAACAGCTCCGGCGCTGGGAGTCCAAAAAATAATAATAATAATAATAAAAGGAAAACAGGAACTCTTCTGAATGCTCTGCTGCGGAATCGCACTTCCACTGGGAGCAATTTTAAGGTGCTTGGATTGTATTTGTTAAACTGCCCGGAATAGGGCTTTTGCACAAAAAATAGGGCGGTATAGAAACAAAATGAAATGAATTAAAAATAAATCACAGCAGGGCAATGATCTTTGTAGGCCTTCGGCCCCCGTCTCTGAAGCTGTCCTGTATCTGGGACTCCCGGTTACTGAGAAGAGTAACCAACCCATCAAGAGAAAAGTCCCATGGGAATACCAGAACTCTGCTGGATGGGGGATGAGGGAAGGTGTAGTCCAAAAAAGCAACATTTCTGAGCTCTGGAGAATACTCGGGTATCCGCGGGAGGTTGGTTGGTGCCAAGCCCCCTCCCCGAGAATGCCAAAAAAAATACAGACATATTGAATGCTGTACATTGCATGGTCTGTGTCCCCCTTCTCATGGCCAGTTCTGGAAAGTATCCCCTGGAAATACATCTAAATGTGTATTTCTGGGTTTTTTCTTTTAGTATTTTTAGGCAGCATATAAATGAATCCGCGGATACTGATCCCGTTGATAGGAGGTTCCTAATGTATATCAGCTTTTTGAAGGAGAGGTGAACAGTGGGAGGGAGCCGTTGCCTTCCCATTTCGCTTCCGCGCTTCCAGAAAGCATCTGGATGTCTGCAGGTGAGGAGTAGAAGGCAGTCCAGGTGGCCGTTCTTGGTTTGCTTGCCGAGTCGGTCGGATTGAGCTGCCAGCCCCCTTCCTTCCAGCTAAGAGGGCGAGAACGTGCTGAAATCTTTCTTCTCCGTTCCAGATCGCCCTGGCTCTCAAGGCCCTCCAAAGATACCGCCTGGGGACGGACATGTCTCTCTTTGCCACGGATCAATTTCCTCCTGACCCCAACGCTGGCTACCCGGGCTACCCCACGGGCAGCGGCGTCGAGAGCACGGAGACCTACCAGAGCCCGCCCTTCTCCGAGACCTTGGATACCAGTCCGAAAGGCTACCAGGTGCCGGCGTATTGAAGGGGGCGAGAGGCCTCCCCGTGCGGTTGTACAGCCGAGGGGAACCAGACCCAGAGAAAAGGGCCCACACCCCTTCTGTGGTGCAGTATAGTCCACTGGTTGGTTGCAAGTGTATTCCAAGTAACCTTTCTTTCTTTCTTTTAATGTGGCAAGTTATGTGCTGGGTTAAACTTGCTCTTAGCTAATGGTGCAGTAATCCTGTACAGTGGTATTGGTTCTTGTCTTACCTGTCCAAGGATCCTTTCCTTTTTTTTAAGACGAAAAGCAACAGTGTTCCCTCTAAGCATGAAATTCTCGGACGGCTGCTCCGCCCATCGTGTGAGCTGCCCCCGTGCCCGTCGCTCATTTTGCTAAAAGCGGACGGTTAGATCAGCCCGTTAGAGACACCTACCCCTATCCCACCCCATCCCGTAAAAAGTCGATGCTTTTATCTTGTCTTCCAGAGATACGAGGGACTGTTCACGGCACCCTCGTTCCTGTCTTCTGTTTCTCTTTTTTATTTGACAACTGTAGAAAATGTCGTTTCCAAAGCGTGCCAAATGGAAAGCCAAAAATAATCGTTAGGGGGTGTCTTCCCCCCAACCCCTTGATGTGCACACCAATTATGTATAATACCTGTCCTACAGGAGTCAACATTGGCAACGCACACCTCAGCATTGCCATTCGAGTTCTGCCCGGGGGATTTTTCAGACGCGCTTGGCGTTGAAACGTTATTTGTTCTTCCTTTTAACAAAATGGCTCCTGTCAATAAAAATAATTTTTAAAAAAATGAAACCAGTTCCACAGCCAGAAAGGTAACCAAGAGAAGCCTCTGAACGGTCATAAATGTAGCATTTAGGTAGCCCAGGTGTTATACAGAACTAGGGCTGAGCAGCTTGCAAACCCCTAGGTATATCTTCCAGTTTGATGAAACCCAGCCTACTGGTTCCTCAGTTTCCTTCATGGAAGGAAGAAACCATCCAGGCAGGTGTGAGAAGGAAAAGGGAAGGAAAAGGGAATTCTCTTAGGGGAAACAACTGCTGATGCAACAGCTGGGGGGGGGGAGGCATCATTGCCCACTCATTTTCTATAGGACTGGCTTCCTCAAAATGGTACCCAACCAGTTGGCAACCAATAATGCCTTTAACTAGTGCACAGCCTTCCCCCACCCCCATCAGTGATGCCAAAATATGCCTCTGGTGACCCCGTTCAAGTCCCCCTGTGTAGAGACGTGAGGGCTTCTCTTTTCTTTTTAATTTGCCAATGTTTAAAACGCACAGCGATTTCGCAGCGGTTACGACATGCCCCCCGTTATTGGGGGAAACGACCCTCTCTCGTTTGGCAAAGAAGGTTCAGGCCAGCGTTTCCTTGCAGGAGACGTTTAGGAAGGAGAAAACCTGTAAGTCTCAGGTGTGAGGGTTTAGCAGAGAACAAGACCAGGCAGGACTGAAATAGTAATAAGGTGAGTGGATGGAGAGGGGAAAACCGACAAGGGGATATTTCTGCTCCCTTTAAAATGGATCGCCTTCATAGTGCCGGTAAACTAACTTTAAACCTTCACGGCAACCTCGTTTGTAGTAAGAACCTAATAAGGGGAATTGATCTTAAAAATTTCACCAGAGGTTAGGTCCGATAAGCAAGGCCTGAGAACTCAAGCAACCCTCGGTCCTGATTCGCGCCCTACTTGCGCGAGCAAATCTTGAATGCAAGCAAATCGGTATTGCGGCCGAACAGCCACGCTGGGTCTTAAACCCAGGTAGACGAAGATTTTTAATACAGGGTACGAGCAGAACTGTAGCAATATTTTCCTTAGAGAGAAACACTGCCATATTAGCTGCAGACAAAAGTGTGATTAACTATTTGGGGTGGGGGGGGGGAGGGACTCAGACTATAATACACTTAAATGTTTCTTTAAATCAATTGTATATGTGGAATAAATGTCTGTTCCGTACAATGTATTTTTTCTAACTATAAAGAAATCCATTCCAGAATATTACCTGTAGAAAAGGGTGGGCAGGTGGGAGGGAGGGTGGGTGGGGGGAAAAGGAGAGAAGGAGCAATATCTGTCTGACCGGTAGAACTGTCTTGGGCAGCCGTGTTTAATGTGCTATATATTACAATTTTGAATGTATGCACCTGATGCCTACACCTCTCTTTTCTTCCTTTTTTGTAATTCATTCCCAACCCGCTTGAGCTGAAGGGTATTCCCAAAGGAAATGTCATCAGGGCCTTCCAGTGAGGCACGGCTGGGCCATCCCCGGCTCTTGGCCGAGAATGCAAAAGGGCGGCCCTGCTCCAGAGGCGGTGAGGACTACACCTCCCATCAGCCTCAAACTGGCACAGCCAGGGGTGAGGAATGCTGGCGGCTGTGGTCCAACCGAATGTCTAGAGCCATGGTTTCCCAACCTTGGGACGTTCTTGGACTAAAACTCCCAGAAGCCTTCATCACGAGCCGCGTTGGCCAGGATTTCTGGATGTTGTGGTCCAAGAACATCTGGGGACACCCAGGGTTGGTCTAGAGGGTGGCCTTCCGCCCACCTTGGCTCAGGGAGACGTTCTCCTGCAGAGAAAGAAAAAAGGAGCAGCCCAAGAATGATGCCAGGGTTGCGCAATGATGGCCAACCCTTGTCCACCCCTGACGACCCTCGGCTCTTGAGGTTTTCCCCCACCTTTTTCCTGAACATGAGACATCAAGGGATCACCTATTGCAGAACCCTCCGATGGCTCCCCTGCTGAATCCCCCACCCCACCCCCAAAACACACAACAAAGTGTTTTCCCTGATCCTGGAACATTTATGCATTTATTTATTTAACAAAACCTGCCTCGGCCACCAAAAACAGAACAAAAACTCCTTCCCAAAACAAGAGGTTCAGGCCATTCGCTTCCGATTTCGATTGGGGGGGGGGGGGAATGTTCAGAACACGGCCAAACCGCCTGAAAAACCTACAACCGTTGGATCCTGGCCGTGAAAGCCTTCGAGAATACAAATCTTTGATTTGTTTGAAGGACCAGTTGACTCGAGACTGAAAGGCTCGTGCGAGCGCCAAAGGGCCCTTCTGCCCAGAAAGGGGCTGCCTGCCGCATCTCTGAATGAGTCGCACGAGTGGCCTTTTCGAAGCAGCCTCTGCTGGAGAGGGTCTCCCGAGTCATCACTCCAAACCTGAGAGCATTAGCCATTAGGCAGCTCTCTCTCTCTCTCTCTCTCTCTCATTCTGGATCTCTGCCTCAGCACTAGGCTGGGTTGGGCTCCATCCCCTAAGGAAGGATGAAGTATCTGGGGAAGGAGCCCCTGCTGATGTCCCCCCCTCCCCAACCATTCTCACCAAACCCAGCTGAATGCAAGAGTGAAATACTTCCTTAAAATTAGCTGAGGACGGAAAACCCCTTGCAGATACCATGGTTCTGCAAAGTGGAATTCTCATAGCTCTCCTTGGCAGTGTCGCTTCTTAGCCAGAGAAAAAAGGACGACCACTTTCTTCTCTGCCTGAAAACCATCCTCCACCATCACCATGCCAACCTTGGGGTTGGTGCGGGTTTTCGGTGCCACCCGCGACTCCCAAGGTTCACCGCAGCCATGCCGCAAAGGGAAAGCGTGCCCGTTTCATGGGGGTGTTTGTTTCACGGGGACACCGTCGCCCTCAACCTCAGCTTCAGCACACCCATTATCTCAAGATTCAGGAGCAGCGAGAAGGGAAGGGATGGGGTGTGCGTGTCCGGTGCCAGTCCACGCAGTCACAGAGTCCCCCCGGCGCAAAGAGGAAGGAAGGCGGGTTCCTTCTAAGCCCCGTTTGATTATTTCAAGGGAGAAAAGGAAAGGAACGAGAGAGAGAAAGGATCAAGAAAACATCAGAAGAAGCCGTTAAGTAGGAAGGAGGAGAGGAGGTGGTTCCTGCTGGGGTCTTGAGGGCCATCCATCGCCTTGTAACCCCTGCCTAGTTTCTGGCCCTTCCTGGGGCCAAGACCAGCAGCCCCCTCCTCTCAAAGCAGGCAGCCGATGGCACCGGCAACGGGGCAGGGGGTGGGTTGGCCATCGGAGAGTTGGCGAGAGGCCGTCTGGACCTGAGGGAGGACTCCAAGTCATTTTAGGGAAGATGGACCCTTCACTTGGCCTACAAGAATGACTGGGATAGGCGCCGAGTTGGGTTAGGCTCTTGAGTAGCCAGGAAAGGTCCCAGTCTTTGCCAATCCGGCTGCAGCGGCTTGGGACGGCTAAGGAACACGGAGATCCACTCAAAGATCTCGTGCGGAACAGTAACAAAGAGCTGGCCATCCATGAGCTGAGTTGGCCGCCTCTCGCCGATGCCAGCATGAAATAAAAAGGACTTTGCTTTAGGCCCCGGGGCGCGGGCGCTGCGCTGTGCTGGCTGTAGTGCCAACCGAGTGCTGTTCCCCTGGCCTGGGCAGAATCACACAGAGCCATGGCCTCTGATCAAAACATGCACTGGCAGAAGAGAGGCTGATCACCAGAGCTTCTGAAGAGGCAGGCGCCCGTTCGCTTGCCGACATCAGCCCTCTTCCCGTTCTCGACCAAGCTGCTTCATTTCAGCCTCCTGTCTCTTTCTTTGGCCACGGCCACCACGACACTGGCGGCCAATCCGGCAACCGGTGTGAGGCAGGCCACCTTTATACAGGTGTGTGCGCATCCTGACAAGCCACAGGTGTCCCTGCCACCTAAGAGGCTTCCACGGGCTGCCCCTCGAACTTTCAGAACGATGTGCCAAATTGCTTAGATGGGGCAGGCCTAGTTTACACCCACAACAAAGTACCCCGAGTAGCTGGTGAGGAGCAGCCTGGAAACATCTGGGAGCCCAACCTGCCGCAGCGGCCTGGACTCAAAAGGCTCCGCGCCAGAACTGCTGGGTAGCTCAGGGGTTTAAGGCCTCCGGCTGCAGAGCCAGAGGCTGGGAGTTCGAATCCCCCACGGGGCCTCCTTGACCGGGGCTGGACTGGATGATCCCGAGGGTCCCTTCCAGCTCTGCAGTCTTCAGATGATGATGATGATGATTCTCTGTGTTTGGACTACCGCTTCCAGAATTCCCCAGACCGCTCTGCTTGGTACACTGACCAGGTCAGGCCAGAGAGCAGCCGCTTCCTGCCCGAAATGTATAAAAGAGTGGAGGTGGCAAGGTGGGTCAGAGAGAGGAGGCTGCTTGCCCTGCAGCCCACAGGGGCCTCCTCCAGAAAGGAGTCCAAGGGACGGACTAGCGAGGAGGTCTCTGGCGGGGGCCCCCAGGCAGGGCTGAGAGGAGGGCACCAGGAAAGCTCCCGTCACCTCCGAGCCATGGGGACCCCCCACCCCGAACACCCTCCAGCCTGGCTTCCGCTTTGGGGCCTCAGATACAAAGCCCCTCCCTCCCCAGGAGCAAAAGCAAGGTTGGCAGGCATGCACACCGACACATCCAGCCAGGCACCCACCCGGGACAAGGATGGCGACAGAACCGCCTCCAGCAAGAGGGCCGCAAAGCGCCCGTTCCTGTGCTGCCACGCCGTGGGGTGGGGTGGCCCCAGCACCCCCGAGCCCTGGACTCACCCTCCGCCGGCAGCGCGCTGCCTGGGCCGGGCCGGGCGCTTGTGGGGGTGCGTCACGCACCCGCTAGGTTCTCTGTGCTGTGGCCAGGACCAGAGGAAGGCACAAACTGGGGTCCGGGAGGGGGGGGGCAGCTGGGACCACCTTCGCCATCCAAGCCTGTCCCGCCCAGCGGGGCCCCCCGGGCCCAGTCCCTGTCCTGCGGCCGCTGAGATCCGGGCGGCCTCGGCCGTCCTTACCTCAAGGCGAGGAGGAAGCTGGCATGACGGGACCCGATACTGCCCCTTCGCCTTCCCAGCTGGGCGCCCCTCCTGGGTAGCAAATCCTCCCTGTGGTCCAGCATCCATCCACCAGGATTTCCTGGCCCCCTCCGAACGGGGCCCTCATGTCAACGTCTGCCCAGTCCTTTATGCTGCAGGAGTAAAAACAGGTTAACTTTTTCCAGGCGCCCGTCCTTGCCTACCTCCCCTTTCGCCCCTTCCATTCCAAGACAAAGCTTCGTTTGGCCACCGCTTCCTGCAAGCCGACAGGCAGGGGAGCCGTCCTGGGTCGGCTTTCGGGTCTCTCCCGGCCCTTCCCTTCCCTTCCCAAAAGGCATCTCCTGTAAGAGGGAGAAAGGCCCTTTGCCGGGTGGTGGTGAAGGGCCGGGAAGGGCCTTTACCACCAAGGGGCTGCTCGCCTTCTTCCAGCTGCCTGCGGGCTTGATACCACCCACACGTCCACCTGGCGTGTGTGTTTTTTAAAGTAAGATACCAAACATGCAGATACCTCTCTTCGACAGCAGACGGCTACAAAACGGACAAGCAACAAAAGTTGTGGTTGTTAAGTCATCCAGCGTACACTGTGGTAGAAACGTGGATCATGTGAAAAATCAGTTCTCAATGTTTACAGTTCTTTTGTATGTATAAAAGTATAAGCAGATATATATATATATATAGATATATATATATATACACCCACACACACACACACCATTGAGGATGATAAATCACCAACCTGTGACTGTGTTAACCATCTGTGTACCGACTGCAACTTATTTTCCAATAAAGATGGCAAAAGGAAAAACCCACCCACTTCTGCTAGTATTTTACTGAACCGTGGAAGAGTGTGTACCTTTGTGTGTGTGTGTCAAAGAATGACACCCCTGGGAAAGGCAAAACAGGAAGTGCAGACAGGCGAATGGCCTTTGCAAGGGTTAAGAATCTCACAATCTAGACTTTTGAGGTTTCGAAGCCAAGCACAGCAAGTGTTAGGAGCAGTGGTCCAACTTTGCAGAACCTCCCCTGGGCTCCCGGCGGGTTTGCCGAACGGTCTGCGGTTCCTATTTTGCAAGGACAAATGTTTGCTGATTGAATGAAAAGGGAGAACCGTGAACAGCAGCCGTCTGGTTTTCTTTCCTGTGTGCTGGTGGTGGTGGGCCCCTGGCAGAAGCGAGGGGAGGCGGGAGAGGCATGTCACAGGGCAGAGTGTGAGCCCCCCAGACCCAGAGCAAAGGCCCATCGCTTGCTCCCCCCCCCCCCCCGCTTTCAAGGGAGGAGCTCATGGTTACAGCCATACAGAGATATTCGGATGTATAACAAACACACTGCGAGGAAGGCCAGCGTGCCTTCTAGCTTTGCCCACGGCAGAGTCACTGCCCACCAAGTCTCGGGAGTGTCCTCCCAAGCACTTTGCCACCCACGGACCTGACCCCTGATGTCCAGAGGGTGACGTGGGCACAGAATGTCCACACGTGCAGCATCCCAGACACCTTGGCCGAAGGCAATTCCACAAGACCTCGAGGGACCCCCGCTTTAGAGAAATAGCTTTGTTGGTGGCTGAACCGTTTCTGGACTCTGAAGATGACAGGCAGGGAGAAATGCCCGGATGGCATTCCAGCCACACTCTCTATGAAAGACCGATGGAGGAGAAGAGGTCTCAGCTAGCTGCCCCCTTCGAGGTGTGGCTGTGGGTGGAGGGTGTGTGTGTGCGCCTGCACACATAGGGTCAATTACAAGGTTTTATGTGTCCAAGGCTGAGAAGTAGGTGTAACTTCTACTCGGGCACATTCGCCAAGAAAGCCACAGGCCAGTCACTCAGAGGCGCTCCTTTCAGCCTGGTGAGAATTGAACGCTTGCCCATGGGTCTCTTAGCGGAGCTGCTGAGAAAAGACTGGAGAGGGGCTGCCGGAGAGACACCACGGCAGCCATGGGCGACTGGATGAGACCGGGGGGGGGGGGGGGGCAGGAAACACAAGCGCTTTCTAGGATTCCCTTCCAGGGAAACCCGCCGGGGACAGAACATGGAGGCACCACATGGCAGGGTTAAGGTGGAGCAGCGTTTAATGAGCCAACAATGGGTTCGCCGAAACCGGCACAGATTCTTTTAAAGGCAGCAGAAAGAAACCAAACTTGCATCGCTGGAGTAGAAATGCAGATTTACACCGAGGAGCAAAAGCACGGAATAAGATTTGTTTCCTACATGCATCTCTAACGGACTCAACCAACACACCAAGGTCTTCTTTCCAGAACACATCAGCTTGACAAAGAAACGGGCTGGAAAGCAGCTCTGAATTCTGGGCGGGCGCGCACGGCCCCTGCCGAAGGCCCTGTCCCTGCCCACGAAGCAGACCGTGCTCCACACGGAGCGGAGCCGAGGGCAGCTGGGAGAAGGGGCTGAAGAGGAGGACAGAGGGGCCCTCTTGGGCCGCGGCATGCCCTTTGCCCAGCTCTGTCGTCCCCCATCCCCTTCCCTCTCTGGCGACCCACGGGCCCGGGTTGCTTCTGAACCTCTTTCCAATGGTTCCTCTGCAGCCCGAGGGCCCCCTTCCTACCATTTCAAAAACCACCCCCATCCCCACCCCCACCCTGCTCCACTTCCACATCGTGGCCACCAGGCAGCAATTCACTTCTCAAGAGTGATGCCGGCGGTACCCTCAAAACCACACCTCGTGTGTGTGTGTGTGTGTGTGAACCTGCAATTTCAGGCGGCCTGGGCTGGCAGGAAGAGGCGTTCCCCTGTCCCATTATCCCCGGAGCCACAGCCGTCGCCCTCCGCCACCACCACGGAACCTGCCGGTGCCTTCCATCGGCAGCCCCCCCTCCCCCCCAGCCGGCTGCGCTCCTCCCGACAGAGAGGCTGCCTCGCCGGGAGTGCCAATTTGAAGACGGAGACAGCCTTTATTGGTCCCCCGGAAGGGGGGGCCCGGCTAGCTGATGATCCGGCTAATGGCCTGCAGAGACGGGAACTCGTCATCCTCCTGGTGCAAGGCTTTGTGGGCCGCGAGGTCCGGCGGCGTGAGCACCTGCTGGCAGGTGGGGCAGACGCAGCAGTCGAGGCCGGACCCAAACTCCGACTGCCAGGCGTTCCGCTTGCTCTTCTTGGATTTGCTCAGAGAGGAAGAGGAGGAGGAAGAGGGGTCGCCCCCGTTGGCCTTCAAATCGTTGTGAGTGGCCAGCAGTTCCTGCTGTTTGGCCGTGTCCGGCAACAGCACCAGGAGCTCACTGAAGATCTTCCGGAAGTTCTCCCCCAGGAGATCCTGGCAGCTCCGGTAATATTGATCCGCTGAAATCAGACCCTGCGGAAGACAAAGCCGGGAAGACTCAGGAGTCAGGAATAGAGAGGCACCGGGGGTGGGTGGGTGGGGGTGAGAAGGCCCCCCAGGCCTGGCCCTACCCTCTGAAGGGCTGAAGGATGCGCCGTGGAAACAGGGAAGCCTCCCAGGGCCGGTCCGCTCCACCCCGCACGGCCCTCCATGAATGAGCCTCAAAAGAGAAATGGAGGGTCGAAGCCCCACGTTCATCCCAAGACACCTTCACAAAAACGGCGCTCCGGGTCTGTGGATTTGCTGAACAGACACAACCCAGGAATTTCTCATGGAGGATTTGGCATCTTAATTTTCTGGAAACCAGGAAGTGTTGAAGGGAAAAAAAAATGCAAACTAGTAGATCCAGAATGTACCCAGAGGTTCCTAAAGTGCTACACATGCATGCTGGTGCTTCCAAGACACCAGATGGGATGCTTGGGATGGTGTGCTCGTGTGCACTTCGGAGAAAGCTCCTTAGTTGTGTTTTGTTTGCAAAGAGGGCGTCGACCCGCGTGTCCCCAGGGGAACCCTTCCCAGGAAAAGAAACACATTCTTGTGATTTAGCAACTGCGCCCCAGAAATGGGCCCGTCGGAACCAGCGGGGAGAAAGGACTTGCGCTAAAACCACCGTCCTTGAGCCAAGGGGTCAAGGGGCTGGCTTAAGATCTCGGCAAATACTGGCCACTGGCTTTCAGCCTCCCTGCCCCCATGGACAAGCAAAACCTCCCCCCCTCCCCCCCCCTTTCACATCACTCTCTGCTTCCCCCACATCGGGCCACCGGCAGTTCTGGGAAGGCCCGCTGGCCCATCTTTCCAAGAGGTCTCCCTGACGGCCGCTTACCTGCCTGAACTGCCCCGAGTAAGTCTTGAACTTGTTGAACTGGGATTCGTCCTCTCGAAGGAATTCTTTGATCGACTGGATCAGCTGGATGTTCCGCTGCTGGAAGTTCTCCAGGATCAAGTAGGGGCCCTGGCAAGGTTTGGGCCTGTTTTGAGGAGGGAGGAGAGGCAGAAGAGAACTGAGCTGTCCCGGGAGGGTTGCAAGAAAAAGCCATTTGGGGAGGGTCCTCACCGAGAAAAGCATCACCATGATCACGGTGGAGCTGTTAGTCCAGCTGCCCCAAACCCAGCTGCTGCTCATATATGGGTGCCGGGGCATGGGGCCAGACCTCATGGGGAGGAGAGGGTGGGGGATGATGAACCAGGTTCACCAACCCCCTGTGAGGGCTGCTCACGATGGCCCAGGGTGGCGCTCTGCACTTTCTAACCACCTCGGGGGGGGGGGGGGGGGCAGAGGGTGCAGGTGGTTCATTCAATCCCATTCCCCTCGGGTAGGAGAAGCAGCCGACTAGGCTGGGCTAGCAGAGCGAATCTTGCCCTCTTCCCGGATGGGCATACCAGGGGAGGTGGGCGTAATTTGGGGGGGGGGGAAACACTCCACATTATAAAACAGGAGAAGCATTTGACACCTTTGTCAGACTGCTTAAAAACCAAACATTTATTTATTTATTTTATTTTAAATATTTTTACCCCACCTTTCTCCATTAAAAAAGGACTCAAGGTTCATGCAAGCTTTCGTGGAATCAAAATCCCACTTCTTCAGCCACACACCAGGAACTTGTGAGTGGTGGAGAAACATTATAAATGTCCCAACCATACACATGGCAAAAAGAGCCAGGCAAAATAGCCAGGCTGGTCGGAGGCAGGATATGGGGGTGTGGTGGTCAACAACAACTCAGAACCAATTAAACCTATTAATTTTTAATCCCCAGTTCCTTGAATCACTGACGCACAAGAGTGCAAAACAGATCAAAGGTGTTTTTTTATTATTATTATTCTTATAAATTTATAAATGCTTTGGGTTGTTTTTTTTAAAAATCACACAATTTCAAATAGAATTACTGGGGTTTAGAGGGGATATGAGATGTTCATGTTTATTACTACAGCGCACAGGTTTTTTTAAAAAAAGGTTGAGAAGACGTGCTCATAAAAATATGTATCTTTTTGAATGAAAGAATTGAAGACGGCATCTCACCTATGAGAATCTGGCTAAGAGCACCTAACCTCTTTGAAACAAGACCATTCCCCCATCACACACTCAGAATCATAGAATCATGGCGTCGGAAGGGGCCTCTAAGGCCATCCAGTCCAACCCCCTGCTCAATGCAGAAATCCCAGATCAAAGCAGATCTGACAGATGGTTTTACAATTTTCTCTTGAATGCCTCCAGCATTGGAGCGCTCACCATGGGTTTCGTTGTCGTACTGCTCTAACAGCTAAGAAGTTTTTTCCTGATATTCAGCCTAAATCTGGCTTCCTGTCCCTTGAGCCCATTATTACGTGTCCTATTGTTACCCTTACAGTTCGTTTGTTTTTAAAATCCCACCCTTCAAGGAAACTCCCCAGTGTGGGGTACAAAAGGGGGGGGGAGAGCCCCAAACCCATTAAGATACCCGCAGGCAGAAGGCCAGCCATGACACGAGGAAGAAAGTGAGGGAGGGAAGACACAAGAGCTGCCTGCCTTGGAGGACAAGCTACTTACTCTTTCACGGCAGCAGGGGCAGTTTCTGGGGCAGCGGTGGGTGGGATCGGAATGAAGCCAGGGGGTGGTTTACTGCCAGGCACCGACAGGCCCGGAGGTGGAGGAGCACTGTTAAGCAGCACCACAGAATTGAAGCCTGGAAGAAGTAGGGAACGACACAACAAGTCACTATTAGATCCCACAAGATGCAGGAAGACTGGATCTTATTCATTGCCCGGTTGCAGGGGCCCCTGGCCTCTCTTTCTCTCATGCTTCTACACTGAGGCGGAATCCTGTCCCAGCTGCTGTAAAGCCTTCACCAGCTAACATGGCATAAAAGTTGGGCAAGCCTTCCAGGCAGGAGACCTAGGTTGGATCCCCGTTAAAAGATTGCAAGCAGGGGAAGACCTTGGGCGGCCGTTTCCGGCTCGAATGGATGGGACGTGGACAGCTCAGCCCACAGTCTTAACTCTGTATCAAGGAACCTTCATTTGATTTCCAAGGCTTGGGTTTCCTTCCTCCCTCGTCCCTAAAGCCTGCAGGTAGACTTGGGCAAAACAGCATCCTGAAACAGCGGGAACGGGAAAACCCGAGCCAGCGGCGGAGGGATGAGAAACGTATCAGGCACCTATTAAGGCCTTCACCCTTTCCTATGGAGACTTTGCTCCTCCTGGCCACTGGCCTGCCTTCTCTAGGTGCCCAACCAACAACAAGAGGAGGGAGAGGGACCCACGTCATCTGCTGGCCCTGGGATCTCCCTTCAGAGAGTCGGGCCAACGAGGCCAAAAGGAACATGGCAAAAAACCCAAAACAAAACCAGACAGCAGTAGCACGCTCAGGAAAGGCGCCAGATGAAGGGCCTCCGACATCGGGAGCCAGAGCCACCATAAACTGCACAACAAGGATATGGAACCAAGCCTTGGATCTACTGGAGATGAACACTGTGCCAGGTGTACCATTTTTCAGGCTGGTATCAGGTTGAGAAATCCCATTCGGGGCGGGAGCGCTCTCCTCTGCCCCGTGACTAGCAAACCCAAAACAAACTCCATGAATTATAAGAGGATGCAGACTTGCCCCGTCTACTTTAAATGGAAATGGCTTGCAGATTTTTAGCAGTTTTAACAGAATGCCAGCCAAGTCCTCCAGATAAAGTCCCCCACTTTCTGGATCCCGGCAGACGGCAGGGCCCTCTGTATTCCCACAGGACCTGCAAGAAGCCCACACAAGGGTAATAAGAAAGCCGGGTTCCTGGCGTTGAACCTTGTCCAACCGCCTCTATGCCGTCCACCATTTCCCCTGACATCACTCAAATGCTTTCAAAAGCATCTTTGCAGTTTTAATAAGTAGAAGCAACTTTGTTTTTTGTTTTTCCAGCTAAGGAGGTTGTGAGGGAGTTTCCAGTGCCCCATTCTGCGCTTCTTGCAAAAGTAACATCCTCACGTATTCACACAGCTTGGGCTTTCCGGAGGGCAAAGCCCGAGGAAAGAAGCTACAGCCTTTACCTGGAGGCGGGGGCATCCGAGGGACTCCAGAATTCCCAAGGGCCGGGAAGTCTTCCTGAGGTAACAGAGATGGGCTGGCCAACGAGGTCTTCTTAAGGCCCGGCGGCTCTTTGGAAGTATTGCACGGAACCGGGGCCTTCTCTGCGTGACCGTTGACCACCGCTGCCACTCGGTCTGGCCCATGGGGGTGGGCAGGGACGTTGGGCGGGTGCTCGGCCTCCGGTGCCTTTTCGGCAGGAGGGGTGGGGGCCGCTGCCTCCCTCAGAACAGGCGACGATGCAGCCCTGGACTTCTCGGCCCCGACTTTCTTCTTCTTGCCCACTTTGACGAACGCTTGGGAGTTCGAGGCGGTCAGCAAGGAAGACACGTCAACCATGGTTGGGGTGCTGCGCACCTCCTGGGTGGTCACCCCTGAGCTGTCATCCTCGTCGTCATCGTTGGGAAGGAAGGCCTTGGTCTTCTTGCTTCCTTTACTGAGATTGATGGGGGGTGCTTTCCGGGCGGGCTGGCTGCCGCCGGTCGTGCCGGCGGCAATGGCTTTGGCCACATTTTTACTGGAGCCACAGCTCCATGCCGACGAGAGGGTTGACGCGGCCTTGCTGCTAGGCTGGACTCTGGACACCAAGGCGGGGAAGTCCTCTTCCTGGAAAGCGGACCTTCTTGCCGGGGCTGCGTACGTCAAGGTCATGGCAGAAGAGACCGCCGGAGCGCAGGAAGAGGAGAGGCTCGGGAAGTCCTCTTCGTCCAGTTTCACCAAGACGGGCTGGGAGGCGCTGCAAGGGGAACGTGGTGTTTAACAACCCACCGGCGCAATCTGGTGACCCCAAGCATTCTGCCCCGTGTCCTGTTGTCATTGGCCACGTGGGGAAGTGGAATGAAAGTTGGCAAGGCGGCCGTCGCCTGCCTGGCGACTCCACGTACTAAACACCAACAGGGCACTGAACTTCACACAGATCCCTCGGCATGCCATGAATGAAGGCACAAGGACCTCCAAGGGGAAAAAATGTATTTCCAACCTTGCGCTCCCGTGAGGGTGGATCTGTACCTCTCTTGTCCAAAACAATAATAATAATAAAAAAATAAGACTGGGGGAAATTTAAAAAGGCCCTTTGAGTGGGGTGGAGGTGGGGGTGGAGTTCACTTTCTGATTTGTTTTGGGCCAAGGAAGCGTTTTCCAACCTGAGTTACCAGAAGCATGATCTTAAGAGAAAGCCCCGAGGCGTAAACAGTCAGAGGCAACTGTAACCATTTCTATCATGATCATGATTTTGAAGTTAAAAAAAGGAGAAGGGGCTCGGGGAGGGGAGCTCCACTGGGGGGCACGGGGGGGGGGTTGTCGACGCAGCCCCGTTGACCACCGTTGACTCCTTCCTGGCTTATAACGTGAAGGACTCACCTCTGCCCCAAGCCGGCTGCCGGTGAACCGATGGCCGGGAAGTCGTCTGGGCTTAACACGGTCTTTGGAACAGCATCTTTGGGAACTTGGGAGGAAGCAAAGAGAGACAGGTGTAACTGACCTCCTGAAGCCTTTCAAGAGCCTTCTTCTCATGAGTCACGCCCACCGCACCGGGGGGAGGGGGAACCCGCTGCAGGAGGGCTCACCTGGGGCTTCGGCGGGCGGTTTTGGTCCGCGCTTGCAGGCGTTCAAGTCCTGATCTTTTGCATCTTCCTTCTTCACCCGGGCGCCCTCCTCTTTATCGTCCCCGTGCTTCTTCTCCTCTTGCCTCTTGGCTGCCACGGACGCTCGGACAGCCGCAGCAATATCTCGGTCTTCCTCTTCCCTGCAGGGTTTTCAAGCGGCACAGTAAGGACAAGTCAAGAGAGGGCGAAGCTCAGAGGGAGGGACCCTCCCTGAAGGCAGGACAGGAACAGTCTGCAAGAGCCGCTCCTCTTTGCCGCCGACAACATCAAGCGGATAAGCTCTGAAAGGCTAGATTTAGCCCAAACACCCCAAAACTGCAGAAGAAACCATTAAGCGACTGGCTTGCAAGACTAACTTTCAGAGTGGCATGGCAGTGCTGTGACAGCCAGGTAGCTGAGCACCCCCAGAACTGCTGCCACTCAGAATGAGAATCGGTGAGCAAGCAAAGCATCCTCCTCTCTTTAGGTTGCCACAAGAGGGCAACCCTATTCCAATGGCTGTGGCCTGCCCAGAGCACGTCCCAAAGGTTAACTCTATTGTGCTGGGTTGTCCTGGCTCAGAACACACAAGGTATTACGTTTGCTTTTCAGACAACACAGACTGAAAAGGGGGTCTGCTAAAAAATGGGGTGGCCCATCCAGCACCTCTAAACCAGAAGCTGCCTGGTACTGCTAACTGCCGGCAGAGGCTGCATCCCAGAGAAGCCGGACCCTGGCATGAGGCTCGGCTCGGTCTCCCTGAATGCCTCCACCACTGTTAACCAGGGGCCATTAACCAAGCAGTCAAACCATGGCTGGAAGCAGGACCAGCCCTCCTCCTCCTTCTCCAGCAGGCCTTTCGTAACACGTTTTGATGGAGGCATATTCAAAAGAGAGAGCAGAATTCTGCCTATCAGATTTTTACTAGTTTCCAGGAGTCTTTACGTGCTACGAGGACACATGCAGCGCATACGTAAATAAAAACAAACCCAAAGGTGTTAAAAACTTTACACTGGCCTTCCTTTCCGGACCTGAATCTCTGTGGTGTTTTTTTTTTTTTTTTACTAGGTGCGGTGGTGGCCCAACTCCGGAAGCCCGTTCCGACCCTTGAACTAAGTGGCTGTTCCATGCGGCCATTCCCCCAGTCTACATTCCCACTCGCAAGCGGGTTCCGATGATCCCAGAATCCCAGCTCCAGGCCCTTCCAAGCCCAGAGACACCCCCGGGCTCCCCCCCCCTTGAAGGCAACCTGTGCCCCCTTACCTCTTGTATCTCCAGCTGCCTCTCCTGTTCTGCTGTCCGCCGCGCGGCCCGGACCGGCCTCCTCTCCCCTGCCGGTTATACCTGTCAACCTCTTCATAGTCTTCGCCACTCACAACACCTGGGAGGGGGAGGGGGAATGGAATCAGAAGACATTGCAGAGCAATCTCCCTCCCCTCCTGTTATAGTCCAACGCTCCCCTGGCTCCTGTTATAGTCCAATGCTCCCCATGTTGTTATCCTGACCATTCACAGGCCAATCAAGCCAAGGGCTCCGAACCCAGTCTCCTGACAGAGAAAGCCAAGACTGCTCTGCAGTCCACATCGAGCAGCACCTCCTGGTCTCCTTCTACGCAGACGAGGAGCACCTACTCCGAAGCCCTGTTGAGGGTCCTACGTCTAGAAACTAGGGCGATCCACCCCTGACCTTGGAATGGTTTTGTATGTTTGCGAAACAGGCAGGAGGCCGTTCTTTCTAGCCCGGCGTACCCTCGTTTCTCCGCTGATGCCTCGGCGCGTAGTTGAACTGCAGGTCGATCTGCCGGTTCTGCCTGGCCTCTGCCCGGTTCTTGCTGTGATAGGCCGTCTTGTGGGCTTTGTAGTCGATTTCGGTCCGGAAGGCGTGGGTGAACTGCTCGCTGCTGCACCGGCCCTCTTCGCACAGGAAGTGCTTCTCCCGGAAATGCTCTCGGAGGTATTCGTAATCACTGCAGCGGGGCAGAGGGAGAGCGTGCTCACTCACCGGGGAATTCGGTTCCGTTTGTGGAGGCAAAGGGGAACCGGGGGGGGGGGGGGGGAGACAGAGACACGCCAAAACGTGGCTGGGGAGAAGACGGTTCCCGAGCTTCCTTTCAGCACCGATGGCTCCTGCCTGAATGATTCGGAGGACCCAAGTCTAACTTTGAAGTGTGCCTGAGCAAGCCATGAGGAGTCCAGTAAGAGACAGGAGGACTCGGCCAGACCA
The DNA here is from genome assembly GCA_037013535.1 of Intellagama lesueurii. Lineage (NCBI taxonomy): Eukaryota > Metazoa > Chordata > Lepidosauria > Squamata > Agamidae > Intellagama > Intellagama lesueurii. Next base: position 1,960,801 of record JBAJHW010000012.1, read on the forward strand.
AAGGCAGCCCAAACCCTTCCTGCCAATGGAAAGGGCAACCTGGTGGCCTTCTAGGCTCTTAGCCAAGAAGACGAGCTGCTTCCTGCGGTGGCTGCTGTCCCATCTCGACTGAGAAGACGGACAAGACACACAGAGAGAGCAAAAGAAGGGTGAGCGGAGGCAAGTAAAAGACTTTGGACACCCAGCCTCGTGGGGAAGGTTTAAGAGAACTGGGTGTTTGGCGTGGAGAAGGGAAGACCGAGAGGCACCTTGGCACACCTGAAGGGCGGTCCCATGGAAGAGGGAGCAAACCTGTGCCCTGCTGTTCCAGGGGAAGGAGCCAAGCCAAGGGTCGGCGGGGCGTCAGCCCAAGGAACAGAGTCTCTTGGTAAGCCAGCTGCCTCAGGAATCAGACACAAGGCAACTGGGCGCCAATCCCCATGACGTAGGGAGATGGGGCTGGGTTCACCCACCTGTAATATTCCTGCGCTCCCTCGGAATCACAGAAGTGGCAAAAATAGTGGTCTCTCCTAAGGTGTTTCAGTAACTCGTCATTATCCAAATACCGCTCATCGCAAAATTTGCACAGGGGATGGCCCCGGTGAGAGGTGTCGTCTGGATCCCCGTGGATTCTGTGCCGGGCAAGGTCCTTGCGGGTGTACCATTTGCGCTCGTAGGTAAAAATCTGGAATGGAAGGAGGCATATCCTTAATTCCCTTTACAAACGGAAAAGGTCACCTTGATGTGGGAGGGCTCTTCGGGGCCCCCTTTCCCCCCACGCTTTGTCCTAAAGCGCCTGGCAGGGTCACTTGCCTTCAGGTGCTTCACGCAGAGTCTGCAACAGAAAAGTTCATGCTGCTTCCTCATGTGCTGCTCCAATTCCACCACGGTGGCAAACGGCCTGGCCTCTGGGCACAGTGGGCACTCATGCTGCAAAAGCTTCCTAGGAGAAGGGGGGAAACAAGGATCTGGATCACAACCGTAGCCTGCAGGACGCCCTCCCTGAATACATTTCTTCTCAACACTGGAAGCACAGTAATTTCTCACTGCGTTGACGGCTTTGATTGCATTATCTCAGACCCTGGAATGAGAGTTAGTGTCTAAAAGCAATCTAAGCATCGCAAAAACGTCTTGAACGGCCATGTAAAGGTTCACTCATCAGGGCTGTATGAACTTTGGACTATTTTAACGTGCACATGCAAGATTTTCCAAAAGCAACATTGATCGGCATCTGTTTATTTATGGCGTTGGCACTGAAAAGCTGCCTCCTTCCCAGAGCTGAGGAAGGCGAGCGCTTTGGTCTGCCCCCTCCCCCCCCAAGCCTCCTTCCCAAAAAGCATGGCCAGTAGTGGCGAGAGGGATTCTGGAATTACAACCCAAAAGGGCAACTTTCCCAAACGCTGCTCCTGACAGCCGGAGCGCTGCTCAGCTTCTGAGATTTCCTCGGCACTGGCTTTCCTCGGATTTTTCCTGAGATTTCCTCGGCACTAAGCACACCTTTCTGCCTTGGTTGGATTCCTTTGCCACACAGGCCCGGGGGCTTGCGGGCAAGGGCTCAGGTGATCCAGGCGGTCTCTGTTAATCAGAAGGCCACACCCTGTTGCCACCCATCTGGCACGTGGCTGGTCGTGGGTTCAGCGTCTTCTCTTGCCAGACACTTTTCCCAGCTGACCCGAGGAGGGGAGGTACAAAAGGGTTCCTTACCTATACAGAGCATAAACTTTTCCGTCAGTAAAATAGATGTCATATTTCTTCTCATGCTGTAACTGGTTGAGTGCTATTGTTGAAAAGGATGTCAACTTCCTCCCAAAGACCACCTGCATGGGACACAAGGAGAAGCGTCAGAGGAGCAGGTGAGGCCAGGACTGCCATGGCATACAGAGGGATGCTCTGTGGTCCTAATGCTGAAAGAGCAGCAGAAACCCCAAGGAGAAGTCCTGGGGAGAGAAACAGGCAGCAGACAGAGGCACTGTGGATGGAGCATAGGAGGACGAAGGAGGGAGACCCAGACTGAAGCTCGAGAGCCGTGGTTCCCCACCTTGGGCCACCCTGGTGTTCTTGGACTGCAATTCCCAGAAGCCTTTGTCACCAGCTGTGCTGGCCATGGTTTCTGGGAGTTGCAGTCCAAGAACGCCGGGGTGACCCAAGGTGGGGAACCACGGCTCTAGATGAACCCTCTGTTTCTCTCTGCCCCAACCCATTTAGAGGGGCTGCGAGAGAGGGAAATGGGGGGAAAGTGACATCATCACCGTCCAAAAGCCCCAGGAGCAGAGTGCGGGAGAAACCCAGCGAGAACTCATCGTTTTGTGCGTTGCTTGGGTCCCTGCCAAGAGCCATTACTCAACTCTGCGAGGTTCCAAAGGGCTCTGCGGCGGCATAGGACAACCCACGTGCAGGTCACCGAGACCAGAGAGAAGAGTCAACCGCTCTTCCCAGGCAAGCGATGGAAATCAAGAGGTCTTTAACCCTCAGGAACTCCAGCTGGCGCAGCCGACAGCCAGGCATCCTGGGAGCTGAAGCTGAAACCACGGAATGAGAACTGTTCGTTTCAGCTATCTGCACCTAGAGAACCTCCGGCTGTATATTCAAAGCAAGCGGCAGGGCATCTTCCCGGGAGCGGCAAAATGGCTGAGCCAGGGAGGAAGGGCTGCAGAAAAGGCTGGAGCCAGGATACAAATCAAGTCGGACATAAACAGAGTGATCCTCTTTTTAAAGGATCGTTCTTGGCAAGCCACCTGGATGACCCCAAGAGCTGGGTTAGCCACAGCAGAGTTACTCATTCTATCCTTCAGTAACACCCGGGATTTGGGGTAGGGTTAGAGTTAGGGTGACCATTCTGAAGGGCTGAAAAGTCTGCACAGCAGAAACCCAAGAGACAATCCAGCAGGTCCCACTCAGCTTATCAGAAGGTTTGCAAGAGATTGGTAGGCTGTTCACTCCTCCTCGAGGGAGTGTCGTGTTCCACCCATCATGTTGCCCCTGTGAGTCACACACTATGCACAACGAAGGGCCTCTGGCTAGTGACACCCTGTTCCCAGAAGAAGTGGAGTGCGCCATCTAATCAGGCACAAGGAAAACCCAGAGGAGGGAGTCGTGCCACAGGACTGTGGAAACGCACTTCTGCAGGGGAAGTGCAGAAATGATGAACTGCCCTCCCAATCCACAACAATAGATTTAGTCTGAGAAGAGAGGGGTTCCTCTGGATCGTGACCCTCACAGAAATGTACTCTTCCACCAGGGACAGATGTTGCTTGTCCCTGGACTGAAACCAAGCAGAACAAACAGAACAGCGACCGTTTTGGGACGACAGCAACACATAATATTGGGGGGGGGGGGGGGAGAGGTTCCCTGCTTTTGTTATGCATTTGTTCACAATTCCTCGTTCCGTTCACTGATACTGGCAGGTCCAGTAAGAGTCAGAACCAACCCAGAGACATCAAGATGAAACGGGCATTTCTGACAGCTCCTGTTTCCAGACAGGGTCTTCTTGTATCTGCGCTTTTCCATAAGGAAGATCCGTCATCTTCGCTTGCTCCTCAGGACAGCAAAAGGTGGGGAATCTACTTCCAGGTGTTGTTGAGCCCCTATTCCCATCAGCACCAGTTTGGGATTTTTACCAGGGGTGGAGGGAAGCCTTGTGCCGTAATTTGGGTTGTGCGAAAGAAATGGATAGAGCAAGAGAGACATTTCTCCCTCTCTTGTAACACCGAAACCCTGGGTTGTCTGCTGAAGCAGTATGAGGGGAGACTAAAGGCAGACAGAGGGAGAGACTTCTTCCAACAGGGCTTCACAATTACACTGCGAAATTCACAACTGCAAGACGTTGTGACGGTTGCCAACTTGAACAGCTTGCAACAAGGATTAGACAAATTCAAGGAGGAGGAGAATTAAAGCTATGACAGGCAGGCAGGCTCTTACACTAGACGGTGGCCTCCAGTATTGAGGGCAGGATGCTTCCCTATACCAGCTGTTATTGGGGGAAAGAATAAGGACAGGGGTGCTCATGGAACCCCAGGTTCCTCGGTGGGTTTGGTCTAGCCCTCCCTCGGATGCAATCGAGCACTGTTTTCCTCGTTCTGAAAGGGATGGATTAGCCAGAGGATGAAAGATACTGATCTAGACAGACCAATGATTGAACCCAGAGCGAAGAAGCCTCCTCTGTTAATAACGGTCAGGGAGAGGACCACAGCTCATCAGCTGCTTTGAGTGCCAAAGGTCCACAGTTCAACCCCAGGTATTTCCAGCTCCAGCTGGAAAAATCCCAGCCTGAAACCTCGGAGATATTTAGGGACGACCAGACCAGGCAGATTAATGATCGGACTCTGTATAAGGCATCTTCTAGGTCCTGGGGAAGGCTGCTGGTGGTATGTTTTCCTCATTCCCTCTCTTATCTGCTAGCAAGGAACCGACAATGGGCAGGAGACACCAACCTAAATACCTTTAGTCCCCCGAGAGTGGTGCTGTCACCTCCAGAAGAGTGAGAAACCAAACAGGCTTTACTGCCAAGAGGAGTTTGTCTTGAATGAGAAGGTGTTGAATAACCAAACAGGGTGAGTCTCCACCGTGCCACCCCTTACGCACAGTAAACAACCAGTTTGACTGAATCACCTGCCGTTCACAGTCGCTCACTCCACACCACTTAAAGTGTCGTACTTTAGACTCGGTTCCTAGAAGAACGAGCGATGCCACAGTGGCACTTTTTTGGGTGACGTCGTTAAAAGAGATAAGAAGTGAAACAGCCTCCGTGAGGTCAGGCCGTGTTACAGACACTTAAGGGCCTGCATCAGCCAAAGGCGGCTCCTTCCTGTATGTAGGGCATATACGTGGACAGGCTTGTGGGAGAACCACTCCCTCCCACCACAGGACAGTGCCTTCCTCTTCAGAGTCTCACAAATTATTTTTATCCCACACTTCCTCTAGACAACAATCAAGCATGTGAGATAAGTGAGCCCATGAGTTTTTTCGGCCGGCTAATAACCTGGATCCATGATTTCTCAGTCCTGCTCTGATACATTAGCATGCCGGCGCTCACCGAGGGCTCCATCCATTAGTTATAGAAACCCCAAACTGCAGAGTTTAATCTATTTACACAGCACTTCATTCAGCTACAACGACAACGTTACTCAGCAGGCTTGTGTGTCAAAACCAAAACCAAAACCCCAAAAAGTTTCAATGTTAATCCAAAATGGTGATTAAATTTACAGACAATAAATATCATCTCTTTGCTCTCACAAACAGGAAGGATGTGACCTCTATGAGGATACTCTTAAAATAATGACACACGTGCACTATTGGAAAGAACAGATGTTCTTCTCACTGCTACATGTAACATCTTAGTCCTAAAGCCGAGCAGCTGCTAAAATACTGATTTCTGCCTAGGACGTTTGCTATCAGCTATGCAAAGCATCGTCTAGTGCCGGAGGTGTCCTTTAAGTTCGCCAAGTCCACCTCCCAAATCTTTCCCAGGATCTGCAATGCAGAAGCATCCCTGACAGATTGACCTCCAACCAAGGAGAGCCCATCATCTTCAGCAGCAGTCAGTTCCACTGCCCAAGGGATCGGACATTTCACTGAATGCTGGGGTGAAATTGGCATCCTTCCCTCTATGCCCACGGGTTCGAATCCTTCTATCCGAAGCAGAACAGAATAAGCCCGATTCATCTTCTGCATGACATCCCCATCAAGTTTCAGCAGACCACAATTTCATCTCCTTTCACTCTTCTCCTGGCTTATTTTCCCCCAGTTCTTTCAAACACCCCTCAAGACGACACGGCTTTCTAGGATCCCCTACCTCTTCGGCTGCCTTCCTTTCAACATGCTCTGTTTTGCTTACAACTCTTCTGGAAATACTGCACACAGACCTGGATAGAATATTCCCGAAGCAGCCTGACCAGTTCACAACAAAGCAGAAATCTTACTTCTTGTAATGGGACACGCCGTGCTTCCATTAATACGGCCTTTTGTAAAATCCAGCCGCTTTTGTTTCTTTAAACGTATTTCAACCCTACGGAGAATGTGCTAATTTGGGCAGGTCCACACTAAAGGCGTGTATCACCCAGCAAACTTCTGCCAACCTGTTTTAAAAACCAATTTCACAGCCACGAGAAGGAAAAGGAATCTTGTACACTTTCAAAGAAGGGTTATTCCCATCAGGGGAGCTTTCTTCCACCTCTGTACATGCAAGACTGCCGCTTGAGATGCAGGCCGTTCTATCTGGGGTTGCAACTGCCCCTTGATGGTCCGACCGGTCGTTCCGTTCGTCCAACAAGAGAAATGAACGGGCTCGATGTCATCCACCCCGGATGCACAAAACACCTCCCGTTAACCTTGGAGAAGCCCTGCCGGCCGACCCCATCGACCGCAGCATTGGATTTCCAGCTGTGGCTGGCAGAATGCTCCCAGGATACTTTGCTGTGGCAAACGGGTACTCGGAAGGAGAGGCCACCCAAGCACGGGTGCTTTCGTCCAGCTCTTATGGGACGGAGAGAGAGATCTGACCTCTGCTTCTGGAGCTGGGGGTGGCCGGGTGTCCCGTTCCGCATCTCACTCCTGGCAGTGACCGCCCTGCAAAGCTTATGTACACGCAACACACTTTGACACACACACAAATCCTCTCCTTGCTTGCCTGCCTCCCAGCAGCGTCTGGCACTCAGGAAACAGGGAGGTTCGGGCAGGGAGCACCCAGGAGACGGGTCCTCTTCCTCTTCCTACCGCCAGCAGCTGCTGGAACCTCCCCAAGGCCACCATCCTGCACATATTTACTTGGGAGCAGGCCCCACCAGATCGGTGTTTACTTACCCCCAAGAAAACCAGATTTTGCACCGAGAGAACTAGGATCTAAAGCCAGCCTGATCTATTCAAAAGAAGTCATGAGGTTTTGGGTGAGATGGCCTTGCTTTTTCCCCCCCACCTGTGACAGCAACTCCTCAGAATCTCTCAGTCGGTAACCAGAGCGTAGCAATGTTACACTTTTGACTGGACTCCAACTCCCAGCATCCCCCAGAACCACCACCACAAGGGCTTGGAATGGTTCCCTTTCATTCTTTCTCAGTTACAGTACTTACTTACTTAAGATATTTTCAGCCCGCTTTTCTCCTTAAAAAAGGCCCCAAGGTGGCTTCTTACATCATTAAAAAAGGAAACATTTAAACACCGTAAGTGAACAAACGTTTAAAAAGAATTAAACAGGCATTATGTTAAAAAAATGGGAAATCGAAACGAAAAGCACATTTAAAAAAAAAACAGAGGACAACGATCCATTAAAAAAAAAAATCCCCTCTGACTGCCAGTCATAAAGGGGAAAAAAAATCTTTTTACTGGTCTCTAACCCCCAGTATTCCTCCAGCCCATAACAAAAGGGCTGGGAGATCTCAACCTTTGGTTGAACTACAACTCCCAGGATCCCCTCCCAGCCCGTCACCAAGGGCTTGGAAACGTTCCTCTGGCTGGACTACAACTCCCAGGATCCCCTCCCGTCTGTCACCAAGGGCTTGGAAACGGTCCCTGCGGCTGGACTCCATTTCCCAGGATCCCCCAGCCCAGAGGAAGACGCCAGCAAGGGAGGGGGGGAGCGGAGGGGGAGGGGGAGCCCCCCTCCCCCTCCCGACCTCCCGGGGCCCTCAGCGGGGCTCAAGACCCCCGAGGCTGCCCCACTTCCCGGGGGGGGGGCGTCCCCCGCGGCCTCCCCCTCCTCCCCCTCCTCACCTGGGCCAGCTCCTCCCGGCAGACGGCGCAGTAGCGGACCCCGCAGAGGGCCCGCATCCGGACCGAGCACCGGTAGCAGATGGGGTGCTCGCACCGGCCCAGCGCCACCACCTCCAGCTCCCCGCAGCACAGCACGCAGGGCGACGGCCCGTCGGGGCTGCGCGGCTCCGTCGAGGGCGAGGGCGACGCCGCCATCCTGCCTCCCCGCCGATGGGCCGGGCCGGGCTGGGCCGCGACGGCGACGACGACGCCACCCGGGCGCCCCTGCGGCCGACTAGGCCCCGAGCGCAGCCTAGCAACCACCCCCGGCGGCCCGCACCAAGGCCCGCGCCTAGAGCGTCGCCGCCCACCCACCCCGGCGGCCCGCGCCTAGAGCGTCCTCTCCGCCGGCCACGCCCACCGCCGGCGCCCAAGCGCCAGCGCCAACGCCCTCCTGCCCCCCTCGCGCGCCGTAGACTCCGATTTATAGACCGACTCGCGGGGATGGACTCGCGAGTCCGCTTGCCACCTTTTTTGTTTCCCCTCCCTTCAAAGTCCCTAGGAATTAATCGGAGAAAGGTCGCTCCTAATTATGAAACGCGTTAATTAAGTTCAAAGATCAGAGCTTCGTTTCTAACTGGGGTCGAAATAGGTTCCCAGCTGTTTGTTTCCTTTTAGGAAGGCTTTAAAGACACACGTGTCTGTTAAGGGAGCCCCAGGAGGGTGGACACGTGTCCCCCCCCCTTTTTTTTAGGGGGAGCAGTCCTTTCTTGAAAGGTGTCCAGTCTTGGGAAAACTAGCCCAGATCCAAGCCTGGTTTAAAAATAAAAGAGATCTGTGGTGGTGGTGGTGATGATGATGATGAATGGGTTTCGGGGGTCTTGGAGTTGCTGGAACCAAAATAGCTACTGACAATTCAGTCTGGCACTTGGCAAACACTATCCAGACGCCGTTTGTCATACATTTCTTGGGTACAAGCGGAGTTAGTGCATGTTCTCATCATTCAAAAAAGCAAATAAAGTACTGCCAATGGGGGGGGGGGGTGAAGGTCTCTCCAAAAGGCTGCATGAATTGAGTTCTTTCCCAGACAGGCAAGGAAGGGTAGGATGAAACCAAGGGCAGGTGGGGGTACCCACAGATGGAGGACGGCCTTGCAAAAGAGGAAGAGTTTCAAGCACCTGCTACAGAAAGCAGCAAGGACTCCAAGCGACTTTTAGAGAAAGGAGCAAGTGCCCAAGCAGGACCGCAGTTGGACCTTAAGAAGACAAAAAAAAAATATTGCGACTTCAGAAGAACGACACAACTTTAACGGTGAAGAAACTGAAATTGTCAGCAAGATGTCGTTCGTATACCTTGGTTCAATCGTCAATCCAAACGGAGTGTGCAGTTGATATATATATCAGAAGAAGGCTCAAAAGGGCAGCAAGGAAAGAGTTAGAAAAGATCATCGGGCGTAAGGATGCGTCACGGGAGACCAAGACCAAGATCGTCCACACTCTTGTGTTCCTGGTCACCCTGTAGGGGTGTGAAAGCTGGACGGTAAAGAAAGCGGACAAGAAAATAATAATCATCATCTGTTTGAAATTTGGTGATTTGTGGATAGCCTGGACTGCCAGAAAGACAAACAAGTGGGTCCGAGATCAAATCAAGCCTGAACTCTCTCTGGAGGCAAACGTGATGAAACCCGGGCTGGCCTTTGGGCACCTCATGAGAAGGCAGGATTCTCTGGGAAAGACAACAAAGCCGGGAAAGGTGGAAGGCAACAGGAAAAGAGGAAGACCAAATATGAGATAGACTGACTCCCTAAAGGAAGCCACATTCTTGAGTTTGCAAGAGCTGAGCAGGGCTGTTGAGGACAGGACATGTTGGAGACGGCTCATGGACAGGGTCGCTGTAAGTCGGAGGTGACTTGACAGCACACAACAACAACAACAGGCAACTTGGAAAAGTCACCCTTCCTCTCTGGTTGGTTCTGTGCTTGGAACGAGTAACACAGAGGACTGCAAAGGACGTTTTCTGAGAATATTTTTGAGAGCAAGCTGAAGACAAACCACTTTGTTTCCAGACAGGTGGCAGCAGAGCTCAAGACAACCACAATTAGAAGATGCACACCTAGACAGACGTGTGGGTTACGCCAGCGCGCACAACCTAAATTCCGTATGAGGGGGAGACCTTTTGTGGCGGTCTGTCACATAATCATTGTTTCCTTGACCTGGTGGAGCAGAGGAGAGCAGGGGAGGACGGTTGTACACAATGACTTGTCCATTGGCTGACTTGCGTGATTGCAGCGGGATTCTTGAGCCTGTATTAAGTCCCGCTACTTGGGAATTCTTTGAATAGTGACCTGGGGTTTTTTTGCCCCCAACTTGATGGTCTTTCTGTGACCCACCCGGGTGTAGTCATGCAGCTCCAGACCAAACGAGGCCGATAACATGCTGTTTTCCTTAAGGGATCTGAGTCACGCTGGTTCAGATGTCCTGGCTACACAAGCATTCCCAGCCATAACATTTTTGAGGAGTGACAAAGTTGTCCAGGGCTGAGTCACGGTACAGCATGGAAGCCTTTATCATGATAAGCAGCCTTTCGGGAGAGATGACATAACACCGTGATGCCTCTTCACAGTGCAATGCAAGGTTTATACAAAACAGGGCTGGCTTGGACACCCAGGGGAGAAATCCCAAGACAGTTAATGTACTAATACCTTTATTTGGCCCACCCAAAGGTGCTAAATTGTGCAAGCTTTCAAGACTTCCAGCGTTCTTCAGTTCAAGTTAGGACTCTTCCAGATTAAACATTTGTTCTCACAAAAGCACTGGGTTGATATTACCGGTATTTCCCCCACCATCCATAAATTTTGCTCGTAGAGTCTAACTTTGCACCATGTTTTTTCCCCAGGGCTCTCTGCTTCTTTTTGTCCCTCCAGAAAGCATGGTTTATTATTTGTATTGTTTTGTACCAGAGCTCGAGAGTTTCCCAATGTGTGAAGAATCTTGTGTGTTTATAATAGCTGGCTAGTAACTACGCCACCAATTTGTACATGGAGGAGCGGGGGGAACATAAATTTATAGCTTCAGGAAGCTCATTTGGGGATAGTGCAGGGGAAAGAACCCTAAACTTGGTCACAGAAGCCCCTGGACCTGGTGTTTTTCTGAGAAGAAGGTGTACATGAAGCCCAAGAGGAGAGTCTACCAGTCCCACAATGCCTTGCTTCTTAGGGACCCTGAAGCCAGGTATTATTTACATAGCTAGGGGGGAAATATGGCTACACTATGGGGGAAAGCAGACAGAAACTTGAAGAACATGGGTGGTAGTGAGTGGGTGGTGGCAATAGCTGTAACCCTCCAGGATTAGAGGCAGCTGCTTCACCCTGTCTAACGGTCGGACCAACCCTGCTCCTCCACCAAGGGGGTGAATGTCTCATAGCGGGGGAATCTGGGGAGGGGGGGACTTTGTGAATCAAGATGAAGATGCTTGAAGGCCAAAACTTCTCTGTTCTTCAATTAGATGCCTGTTAATGGCCCATTAAGATTGTTCATCACAACAAACCGAAAGGGGGCACATCAAGGAGAGTGGCTTTCTTAAAAAAAATATTATCTTTAAAAAGAGTTTCATGGGTTGAAATCTTCAGTGATGGACACCCTCAAGAAGGCCATTCTTCTGCTTTCCAGAGGAATCGGAAAGATCCGTGTCCAGGTTTCTGCTCAGCCCAGAAGCCCCCGGGCCCGTCCCTCCCCGCTGCTTGACTTACCTCTCAAGCCTGTTGGGCAGAGAATCAGGAGACTCAGACCCAAAGACTCCCCAGCATCCCTGCCTGTCTGTCCGGTCCGTGTCTTTCTCCTGATATTTTAAGATGTAGACGGGCAAGAGAAGGGGACGAGAACATACAGGTACGCGGGTTGGGGTAGAGGGACGGCTGAGGCAAAATCAGAGGCACGCTCCCTGGTTCTCAGTTTTTATTCTCAGGCTTGCTCTTTCAGCGCATGTCTCCAAAATACAAAGGGAAGAAGAAAGTTGGTGTCGAACGAGAAGCTCAACAATGGTGGACCCATCTGGTGGGCCAATGCAGTCAACTCCGGCTGGCGACAGCTTGCCAGGATTTGAGGCCACCAAGTTTCCCACTGGTCTTCGGTGTCGCCAGGTGTTGAGCCCGAAACCTTTTTCATGGAAAAGCACCGGTTCTACCTGCCTGCTTTGCTCCAGGTGGTGGCTCACCTGAAGTTAAATTACCCAGGGATGAGCACCCCCCACCCAACGTTCCCATCGACCGACGTTAGCCTTTGGGAACCAAGTTCCTTTGGATCGTCTCTTAAGCACCAACGTCTCATGTTGTTATTAAACTGTTTAGCTGCCCTAAATATTTTGGTGCCAATAAAAAAAAGAAAATATACTTTTTTGCAGACTCCCGGGGACATGGCCATGCCTTCTGGGTTCCTCCTGCTCTAATGGTTCATTCCCCATGTTAATCCCTTAATGAATGGCAGTCGTCGTCAGCGCACGTATTTGCTGCCACTGAGCTGCGCATTCAGGAAAACCATATGACAAGGCATTTTGGAAACCACACCATGTTATGATGTGTGCGGAAGGATGATGCTCTTCATAGAAGTCAGTCTCCCTGGCTGTGCACAGAACCCGAACAGAAAACCCAGTCCATGTTCTGATGAAATGCATTTGGTTTGTTCTAACAATCATCTTTACATAAGAGTACATGTCCAGATGCAGTTTGTGCTGTGGTCTGTAGCGGTCCCTGCCAAGGAGAACCCGAACACACATTTTCCCTGACTTCTACAGGTCTGTTCTTGGAAAAAAGAAAAAATGAAAATAGGCTAGGTGATGGCTGTAGGGAAGGCCTGCCTATATAGCCATGTCTTCAGATTGTTACTCATCTTGGTAGTTAATGTGCCTCTAAAATAGGACAGTCACTGATACATTGCACTCACTCACAAACAAGGACAAAAGAAGGCATTCATTTCCGTGAAATTGAATATGCCAACTACTTAGACTTTCTCAGGGAAGAGCGTTAGAAATGATTTTCAACTTTCAGGCGGAACTACGCTATATTTCACATGGAAACTGTCGGTTCTGAATTTGCATAGGCGAAAGGGACTCCGGGCTGTAGTCCGAACTTTGCAGAGACTACCTGAGGCGTCAAGCCCCCATCCACAAAACAGCTTCAGGACCTTGGATAGTTCTCAAAAGAACTTCAGCTCAAGACCTTGACCGAATTTGCTGCACTCATGAAAGCAGAGTTGTGGTATCCTTTGTTCCAGCTGCTGAATCCACAGTCCTGGCGTTGCTGGTTGTTGATGCGCAGCCTTCAGGTCCACAATCTTGTGTGGTTCTTTGTCCACATGTGACTAGGGGTCCCATACTGTGGACTGTCATATCGTCACAGCAGGGAGGGAACCCACGAATTCCCTCCTCAGTCCCGTCCTCCTGCTCTTGGTTTTCGGTGCATTGACTCCATGCAAGTACAGCGCATCAACACAACCCCTTTTGTGCTGAGCCAGGGAATCTTAGGCCAAGCCAAGAACGGGTGGAGAGATGTGCCCAGGACAGCCTCAAAGCCACCTCAGATGTAGAAGTCAAACTTTCTCCTCTTCTAGCAATGCTTGTTCTGAGAAGTGTCTCCCCGGCTGGAAAACCAGAGAAGCCAGACAGTTCCTTGAGATTTTGGGCTGAGACCGCTCAACCCCGGAACTGCCCCAAACAAGACAGGATGTGGGGGAGAATTCTCTCTACACATCCTAAAACACAGGCTAGGTCTGAAATCGAGGTTCTCCTCTGTTTTTCTGCCTGCTGTATCCCTGTACTCAGTAATAGTCACCCTCGGTGGCTTAGAAGCTGTTCTTTGTTCTTTAGGTTAAAAGTCCACATAGAATGAAATTCCCCAGAACCTGTTTATCCACAGCTCAAAGTGAGTTTTCCCAGCCTGTGGAAGAGCAGGTGCAAAGGAAGGGAACTCAGCAAGTTCTTCCCAAAAAGGACAGACGTAGATGTTGCTCTTAAGCAATCCAGTTCAATTTTATCTTAGAACTGCAGAGCGGGAAGGGACCCTCTGGATCACTGAGTCCAGCCCCTGTCCAGGAGGCCCAGTTGGGGAATCAAACTCCCCACCTCTGGCTCCACAGCCAGATGCATAAAGCCACTGAGCTATCCAGCAGGTCACTATGTTTCCAGAGGTTGGAAGTTCTTACTTTCTCGGGAATACAACTCCCAGACTCCTTCATCCAGCATGGTTGCCTTCAGGTGTCCTGCCTGTCACAACTCCAAGACACTTCTAGCGTGTTTCTCTGCGGGATCGATCCCTCCTGCTACTACGACCTAGATGGTGTGGTTTGAAGGACGGCCACAGGACCGTCCTTGCTTAGCAAATGTTTTCTGTTTGTAGGGCTCTTCAGTCCAAGCTAGGCTAAATACAGCAGTTCCTCCCAACTGGAGTAAACAACGGGGACTTACACGACAGTTCACTTAACAAGACCTTCATCCACTGCAGGGGTGGCAAAACGTTGGCACTTCAGATGTTTTCGACTCCAACTCCCAGAACCCCCAAACTAAATTGCAAATGTGGGGGTGGTAGCCCAAGACATCTGGAATGCCAACAGGTTCACCACCACTGACCCAGTGGGTCAACTCTGTTTCGGACTGGCAACTGAATGCAGCTCAAGGACCATAAGAAGGCCGTTGACCACAGGGGTGTGTGCAGCACCAGATTAACCAACTGGTCACTGTCTTCCCTGCTAAAGTGAGAGGCAATCTCCGCTCTTGTAATCTGAATGCATGAGCGTGCAACAATCCTGCTCTGAGAAGCAACAGAAAACAAGCTTGCTCCATCACTCACATGACAGCCTTCAAATATTTGAAGATGGCTACCACGTCACGTCTCCACCTCCTCTTGTGTAAGATGACACCTGACAGTCCTAATGCTGTGGGGTGTGCCTCCAGTAACAAAGATTGCCTGCAGCTGGAAATTTGTGAGTGCTACTGTTCAAAAGAGAACCGGTGCAGTCTAGGGATGGGACTGGGGCTCACACAACCCTGGCTTTAAATTCCTGCTTGTCCCTGGAGGGTCTCTGGGAGATGGCAATGGGGAACCCCTCCTTGAAAGATCTCAGGTGCCATTCGAAAACTCATTGGGGTCTCCGTAAGTTGGATGTAACTTGACGGCAGAAAACCACAACACAGTTCAAAAGGTGGTGTTGCACCTCTTTGATTTTTCCATCAACGAATTTTTGGAGCATGCGAAGGAAGGAAGGAAGGAAGGAAGGAAGGAAGGAAGGAAGGAAGGATCAGCAAAGAAGGTTACAAATAAAGGTCTACACTCTGCTTCAGAAACCATGTGACTGAACCACCTTCTTGTAGAAAGATTCCAAAGAGGTGAGAAAGCCTGAACATTCATTCTTCTGATCGTCAATACCTAATTGCCGATAATTACTGCCCAATTAGTTTGCTTGACGAAGGAGAGGTAGGGTTCAAGAAAGGGAAGAGCATAAACAGATCTGCATTTTGTCCTCCTTAATCTAACAATCCATAAATCTACATAAAAGATCATAAGGTGGAAGGTAGCTCTCCACCAGCCTCACTGTCGCCTTCAGATAGGTGTTGAAGGGTGAGGAAGTTGAGGCTGAAATTCAGAGCATCAACGGGCATTTTGTTATTTCTAATCTGTTTATACAGACCAGACTTCAAGGACATGGTTAGAATGGGTAGGTGGGGGCAACTCTTAAGAACCAACCTAAAAGGGAAGGTGATGCTACACAAGTAAAAAATACCGCATGTTCTGAAAAGATCGCTCTTTGGTTGTACGTCTTGGCTGGGTTTGAGGGTCTTCCCTGAAGAGGCACGGTCCAAGGAATACGATGAATCTGGGATACCTGGAAATGACAGCTGATACTCAAGATGCATCTGCTGATTTAAAAGCCTTTAAAATGCACAAAGCTGCTGAGGTGTGTTCTGAACCTGGCTTCTGTAATGTTCACAGACTTGAAGCAACTTTTTGATAGACCAACAATGAGCAGCAACCCAAGTCAAAAGCTGTGCAGACTCTTTTTAGCAGGACCCCTCTGCTGAAAAATTAGAAATCCAGCAGGGCATGCCATGTCTTCTGCTTGCATGATCGCCTCCCAAAGAGTTAAGAACATAATAATGTTTACCAGACAGGCGGGAGGTGTGTACAAGAGGGGTTAAGGACTTCACCTGCCTCATAATCTAATAAGCTTTTATTTAAAAAACTCCTCACATTAATTAAAAGGCCACAACACTCTTCACACCTACAGTAAGACAACAATGCAGCCACAACATCTAAGGCACATCCTGCGCTGTGTGGGTGAGATAGTGCTTCCAAACCATCTGACTCTCCTCTACACCATTTGCTTGAGGTAGGAACACAGCTAAGCAAGCAGGAAACGGTTCTGGACAGATTTCCTACCAATGAACAATAAACCCAAGACACTCAACCTGGTCAAGAAGGAAAGTGAAGAAAAACACAGCGGCCGGGAAAACTGTTTAGCAAGACGTTGAATTCCCTTACAAGATCTCATGTGGGCACCATGAGAACACTGTTGTTTTAAGGGCTGGCCCTGCCATCTGGCAGGTTGTGGTATTGACCTAAGGTGATCACTGATGGCTGCTGTGAACCTAAACCCATATCCCCTAACTTACTTGCCTGCTCCCAGGTATAGTAGAGTTATGGTGTCTGGTCCCCAGGGTCCAAATTAAGATTCAGCTGACAGCCTGATCAGTGTGTTCATCTAGCCTTTTCCCTCAGGCAGGCAATGTCTGGGGTCAGCTTAGCTTATCTATTTTCTGCTCATTTGCTCCCAGTTTACAGTGCCTCCCTTGACGTCAGACACACGTTTGATTACGGGGCATGCCGTACAGGAGTTGTGGCTTGGATTTGCTCAACACATCTCCGAAAGGGAAGGGAGAAAAGAAAGACACGAATTTGAATAGCATTAGCATATACTTATTCTATATACATACTAACACAGAAGTGATTACTGGTTGAAATAGGAATACAGTGCCTCCATTGGCATATTGTTGGGATGATCACAAATAAGTCCTTGTGTATTTTACGTTCTGTCCGCCATCCAAGTTTGCTGTCTGTTATCCTGACAGGCAACTTCTGGTTTCCTTTCCTCCCTTATGAGTCTTTGGAGCCAGAGGTTGGGAGTTCGAATCCCCACTGGGCCTCCTTGACAAGGGCTGGATTTGAAGATCTATAGAGTCCCTTCCAGCTCTAAGAGGATTATTATATTAAGATGGACTTGACATTAGCCAGTCCTTCAAAGATAGATGGTCTTCAAAAAGAGGACTGTGCCATGATAACCTTGGAAACAAATAATGGTCTACTTGAAGTGCTACACAGTACCAGAGATGGTGGAAAGGTGCTAGGAAATTCAGCTGGTCTCCCTCAAACACATGCACACAGCTCAGGACAGAACTGGGTCCCAGAATTGAATGGAGAATGATTGGAAACCTGTAGTCCTTGAAATCAATGGAGTTTTAAGAGACAGAAGAACAAAAGGTGGATGAGGCACAAGGCTCAGGATTCATAATCCATGGAAATCAGCTTGAGTTTCACCCAAAGTAAAGAGTTCACACTGAAGTGATGTCAGAGTATGATCCTGCAAAACAGTTATTGTTGTGTATGAGTCTACCAACCATCCCCAGTTCTATCTGTGTCCCTCGACGACCATAGCCTCATTGTTAGGCGATCATCTTCTTTATTCGTGGGACGTAATGGTTCTAGATGTGTGCAGATCCACAGAACCTAGGGATCACCCCATAGCCGATAATGGGATTTTTCACTGGAGTAAGGGTTTTGTGAATGGCCCCTTGTGCAACTGATGGACAACAGACGACCATGCCTGAAGTGGACTATTTATTACTCATGGGTTAAAAAGGAACAGGATACTGGCCTTAAAACTCACTTGCTAGAGCATGCTTGATTGTCATCAGTAGCTGGAACGCTCTAGCAGAGAACTGTATGGATCTCATCAAACTAAAATCTCAGGGTTCTGTAGAATGAAATCTGATAAAATGGATCAAAAGGACAGGGCTGTGTGATGTACCTACATCCAGAGTTCACATTCATTTCATACAAATTCACAGAAGTTGCATGAAGAGCAGCTTTTGATGGAGGGCACCTCATATGTTGACCAGGCACACCGAATCACATCTCCCAGCATTCTGAGCCAGAGAAGAACTTTTGGGGGGGGGGGGGGAAGGCAGCCAAGGGTAGGGGGCTCCCTAAAATTCCTAAATGGACCCAGATGACACACATCACCGCACCTCAATTTGAGAAACGTGAGCTTCTCGAGAAACTAAGCAACGTATTTGTCTGCAAGAAACTTGATACGCAATTGAATTTTGAAGCTGAATCTTTCTTGGACGTGAGGAAACCAGGTCTTGGACTTTTGTGTGTGTGGACTGAAAGATGTTGAAACCCTTCGGCCTTGAAGTCTTCCCACTAGAAACGTGGCTGCTCGTGGATGATCTTCAATTAACTTCCATGTCAAGCGGAAAGCCAAACACTTGGCTGAGAGCAACCCGTTTTCCTGCATTCCTTTATGGGATGTTGGCAATGAGATGTTTGGAGGAGGATGGAGAGCTTAGCTAATCCATGGAGTAATTAAAGGCTGCCTCCCTCCGTCCTTCCCTGTCTTCTCTTCCTGTCATTTTAACTGGGATAATCCACCCCTTATCTCCTTGACTCAATGTCAGCAATGTTTCTAAGACAATAACAGTGTCATTTCTTCTCCTGGGGCAGCCAAGGATCCAACCCTGTGGATGAAAGTGAACACCAAATTTGGGGAAGACCTTATCGGCTGATCCTGATCCTGGACTGCAGAGGTATGGGGCTTACTTTTTTCATGGGCTGATGGTAGTGAAGCCTTGGGGAGAGGAGGAGGAGGAGGTGAAGGAAGTTCCTTTGGCGGCGAGGCGGGGGAGACCATAAATCTCAGAATTTCTGGCCATGTTGGTCAGGGGATTATGGGATCTGCAGTCCACAGAAGGAACAATTTTAAGTTCTGGATACGTAGCTCGCAATTCAAGATCCACAGAGAAACAAGATTTAGAAGGGATAGCCACCAAAACTGTAAAGCAGGAGATCCGGAGCTGTGAACGGCTGTCCTCATTGACACTCTGCCATCAGCATAACAATAGTTTACAGATATTTATTAGCAGTTCTGTGCCAAGCAGTTCCGATTTCTCGTAACGTTGGCTATGGCTGAGTAGTGCTACCATTCTAACCAGGGGATTCAAATTACAATAAGAAGAATTTCAAGCAGATGTTCCAAAGAATTTTGGAAGAGTTAAATACCGTTCGACAGAGGAAAAGGTTACCTGGGTGGGCTTTCTTCCACTGGAGGGTTTTAAGCAGAGGTTGGGCAGCCATCTGTTCAAGGTGATTTAGCTGTGGATCTCCCACCACGTCAGGAGATCCTGACCAATGTCTACAGGAACACATGTTGGCCCACAATAGATGGACAATACTGAACATGTGTTGGTTTCTCACTTCATACGAGGCAACTTTCTTTGCTCCACCTGGGTAAGAACCTGTCTGAGACGCCATGTATGAAGGACAGCAACGAAAAAGACAATGGGACATCCTTTAAATTAACCCGATGACCTGTAAGGTCTCTTCGATCGACAGCCAAAAGCTGAAACAGGGATTGCTCCTGTGTTTTATTTGACAAAATTTTCAGCATGGCAGGAAATGTCTGTTTTGCTTCACATTACAATTATTCTGATATTTTGGCTTTGATGTTTGTCAAGCTCAGGGCTTGGAAAAGATTATTCTCATGGAACTGTAACTCTAGCCTGGAAAGTAACTTTTCCAAGTTTCAAGACGAACACCACAATGGCATCAATGATGTGTATCTGTTGTTCAGATGTCAGGAGCTGGTGCTCTGAGATATAACAGGAGCATCGTTTTATTCCCACCTTTAAGTATTTCTAACATACCTGTCTCAGGGACGTGGTGGCGCTGCAGGTTAAACCGCAGAAGCCTCTGTGCTGCAAGGTCAGAAGACCAGCAGTCGTAAGATCGAATCCACACGATGGAGTGAGCTCCCGTCGCTTGTCCCACCTCCTCCCAACATAGCAGTTCGAAAGCATGTAAATGAGAGTAGATAAATAGGTACCACCATGGTGGGAAGGTAACGGCGTTCCGTGTCTAGTCGTGCTGGCCACGTGACCACGGAAACTGTCTTCGGACAAATGTTGGCTCTACGGCTTGGAGACGGGGGTGAGCACCGCCCCCTAGAGTCGGACACGACTGGACTAAATGTCAAGGAGAACCTTTACCAACGTACCTGTATCAGCAGATCTCAGGTTTCAATAAATAAATTCATTTTAATAGAGGGGTGGAAAAAACCCAGCCCCCACGGCCAGTTCTGCATCCCCCCCCCCACCGCTCCTCTCCGTCCTCCCATTTAAACCATTTCAGCCAGACCGCTGGTAGGAGTGAGAAATATAGAGACTAACCATGGGGACTTCCACACTGTGGCGACACGTCAACGAAGAATCAGGGCAAACGAGCAAGCAGGATTCCAAGATCTGGTGCAGAACCAAATCAAAACCAGTAATTAGGGCCATGTTTCCATCACTGGGATGCTTAACATGCACACATGGATGACGATATTGATAGTAGGTGGAAACATTTAACCCACGACAGGTGAGGTCATTCTGGTTATACTTCTGAGTTCACGGCAGAGGTGAGATTCAAAACAGGAACTTCTCAAGTCTTGTATCTACACGATGCAGTTATTCCAGTTTGATCCCATTTTAAAACTGTCATGGGTCCAACCCCAAGGAATTCTGGGATTTGTAGTTTGGGGAGGGGGTGGGAATTCTCTTGGGGAGAGCTAGGACCCCCCCCCAAACTACAGCACAAAGTTCTAAGCATCATCCCACCCCCCAGGTAAAATTCCACAGGACCTCATGAGATGGAACCATGATATTGAAAGTTTCATCAGACCGATAGAATGATGTTGTGTAGATGGAGCAGCAAGCATGTTGCACCCAGAGCTTGGAAGAGTTACTTATTTGGACTACTGCTTCAAAAATCCCCCAAGCTGACTCTTTCAGAGTTTTTCAGATTCAGGGGTCACTGTTTTGGTAGCCAAGCCTGTGAGCTGAGCACTTGTCACACCCAAGTTGCCAGTGTTAGCAAAGCAACGGGATGGGGACCAAGGCGGTTCTCCCTGACTCTCTGCTTGGCAGACGACTTGCTCACATTTAGCATCTGATCTTTGCAGAGAGACCAGGAAGATGGAGCAGCGGAAAGAAAAGGTCTCGATCCCTATGACCACCTTTCAGCATCACCAGGAACCCAGCGTGCCAGGTTATGCACCATCCTATCAACCCCAGTCACATGCTCCAGAACCTCACAACACGGGCAAATATGCCCATGACCCGTATCCGTCGGGACCTTCCGCTCCATCGGCCCCGTACGCTCCACTGGACCCCTATGCTCCATCAGGTACGTTGGTGGCGCAGGTCTCCGAAAACTGGAACCCCTTTGAGGTGAATCGGAAGGACTGGAAACCACGAGGAGGCGTTGCAGCCTCCACTTGATCTCAATAATAAATAATAATTGATACAAACAGGGAAGAAAAATAATCGCATCCAGAGTGATGTGATCACTGGAATATCGCAAGGTGTCCAAATGGGATGGGGTGGTGGCGGGTGGCGGCGGCGGCCACAGTGGCATGTTCAAATGCTTCTCGGGAGTGATAATACTTCACTTACGCATTCAATACTCAAACGCCGGAGAAGAGAATATTGAGAACAGGTTCTTTTGTGCTGTGGTGAATTCTGCCTTCAACAGAATTGTCACCCAACTCTGTAGATAAAACACACAGCCTCCAAGCTCGAGTCTTGCTTGAGATTTATCTCTTGGCTATGTTCTTGAAATGCTTGCAGATTTTTTTTAAAGACCCCAAACAACCAGAGCTTGAGACTCTATATTTTAAAAGGAATTTATTGCATTAGTCATTATTACCTTAGCAGCAGGATTGCCATTATCATGGTTCTGATGACCCAAGTAGTTGATTTTCCTGAGCTGTCATTAATGAGCCAGGAAGACACAGGAAAACATTATCTGGTTCCACCTAGTGGCCAATGATGACATTGTACCTTAGAAATACTTCAGAAAGAACCAAGGAAGCTTGCCGTTAGGGTAAGTAGGGGAATGGCAGAAAACTTCAAAAATTCATCTGAGTGCCTCTAAAATGCCTTTAAATGCACTTCAGATGTAACCTTTGAAAGTAATGAGATGTTATTCCTTGTTGCAAGTAAATGATGTAGGTATTAATCATTACCCTTAAAAATAAATTCACAATTGCTAATTGCAATAGCAATAAAAATATAATTAGTTACAGACAATTACCATATGGTTAGCCACATGCTTTATTGATATACTCAACTACAGATTGACCTACACTAATTCAAATAGCACAGAAGCTGGAGAGCCTCTAAACAGAAGTTAAGCATAGGACCAGAAAACCTCTAATGCTGCACAATTATTTTATTGCTAAAATGCCCAATACGGTTTAGTTACTGGGCTTACGTTTCAGGGCTTTTAAAGAGCAATGCATGTATACAATTGTATGTCGAAATAACCATTCCAATACTTATACGTAGTCTGTCAGAGACAATCACAGTAGGAACATGCTGTTTGATTCAATTTATATGTAGAAGAAACCCCACGAAGGAATAGGGAAGATTATGAAACACTCAACTCCGGGTCTTGAATCAAGGGGCCAAAATCTTTAATTTAGAAATCTGTTCTATATCCTTTTTTCAACAACTCATTGGGCATCTTCTCAAGAAATACAGCTGCACTGTATTTAAGACATGCCTCTTCCACAGAGAGCTTCCCCAATCCAGCTCATAAGACTGAGTGACCTTTGGATTGAAGATACACTAGAAAGGCACAGTTATGCGTCAGTCTCTCCGAATATACATTGGTAGTTGTGCATTTTCTTTCGAGTCCCATGTACTTATTTTCTATGCATGCAGGCTGCAGGTAAGATACATCCCTATCCCGGCTGGAGGTTTAAAGAGCATGGACCATGTGCCACTGAATCAACAACTTCAGCAGGATTAAGGCAAAGCACCCCCGAGAAAGGGCAGTGGCAGAAGTGTAGGGTGTTCAACACAAAAGTTCCCAAGGTAGCTCAACTCAGCATCTTCTTCTCATTACAGGTGACTGTTGTGGAGATTGTCCGTCTCCCCCACCCTATTCCTGCCAAGACGTCCCTTGTGACCGAGTAGGACCAGGTACGTTTCTGAAACAACGAGCTCAGAGCTCATGAACACCTGGAACAGAGGCAGCTCTAAACAATCTCTTACCAGGCTGCTCAGAAGACACTTTGTGAAGATCAGTCTGTCACTGGTCCAGGTTGCTCAGCGCTGGAGAGGCAGGGCATCTCCCATGGTCTTGGGCAGGGGATGGGGCTTCTTGGTGGTGCTGAGCACCTAACTGGAGATTACCTGGTGGTCACATGGGTGCTTTCCAAGGTATAAAAGGAGGGCTGCCCCGAACACTTAGCCTAGCTGAACACTGAAGAGTTGGGGAAGAGCTGTAGTCCCCTTCGCTAAGAATGGGGAGCAATATTTCACGATGCGTGTCTCCATCAGAGATGGGGAAGTTCCTTTTTTTCATTGAGAACTCCTAGGCTATCCCAGCCAGTATTGAGGTTGGCCATACTGTCCGGACCATTCTTTTGAGGTGTAGTTTCAACACCACACCAACCCAGTGTTGATATACATCCCTGCTTCTTTTTAGACCACCACCCAGCCCTTCTGTACTTGCTCTGGCTGTGTGCTTTGCCTCTTGATGCAGAAAATAGGGTGGTGTAGACTCTCTTTGTCTCACGTCTAGCTGGATGTGAGCCACCTTACAGGCCTTTCCAAATCTGTGCCAAGGTATCAAGATAGCCAAACTGACGAGGAATTCTTCCTATACCTAGTCCCAGCTAACGCCAATAAGAACCCTCTCCACTTCTAATTTTTAGTTTGCATGAGCAATAACCCTCCGGTTGTGGTTGCCGGCATCTTCTCCAGTAAACCAGCATCCACCATCTGCCCTTGCTGTCGCCAGATCATTACTACAGAAACCGTCTTCCGCGTAGGACCGCTGACGTATGCGGCATGCACCGCCATCTGCATGACGGGGTGAGCACTCCTTTTGGATATTGTTCATTTCTCAATATTCCTGTCGATTTATCTTGCAGAGTGCTTTACAAAGAACAGCTTTGGTAGGTCCTCTACCCCAAGGCGCTGAGTTACGATCTCACTGACACAGAGTGGGGGGGAAACAGAAGACAAGAAGTGGCATTATTAGGGTTGTATTTGTAATTGTCACATTTTGGGAGAACTGCCCAGGAATCAACTTTTCATCGCAGATGGTGTATTCATTCATTTTTAGTGAATACATTTCAAGGCAACCGTTGTGCCACCCAACGATGTGGGGAAAAGCCTTTTTAGATGAAAACTCATTGTTCCTCCTCTGCTCGCTTCCAGGGGCTGCATGGGTTGTTGCCTTATTCCCTTCATGACCAAATGCTGTAAGGATGTCGATCATTACTGCCCGTGCTGCCGGTACCACATCTACCGCTACAAGAGGATATAGGCGTCGGGGGGAAAGCTATTCAAACCAATTCGAGGATCAGCCGGAGGGCAACAGAATTTCCCCCCGGTCAGTGGCTCCGTAAACTGCACCAAAGGAAACCTCGAAGTCCTGATCTTCTGGCTTCCGGCTGCGATGTCTCAGCTCAAGCCCAAGAGAAGGAACCACAAAGGGGCCGTTTGGGAGGGCTGGGTGAGCAGTGTCCACCACGAGCTTATCGGTTGTCTATTCTGGCACGGTTTCTCTTTCTCGCCTTGAATCCTTCTCTCTTCCAAAGATCTTCCACTTCTTGGCAACCTTGGCCCTGCCTGGACTCCAAATTGCTCATGCCATCCATGTTGTGAGTGTCAGCTGCCCTATTTTTCATGACAAAACACCCTTCTTTCTCTTTTAACCTGTTTGTGTATTGGTAAACTGGTAAAATTGTCTTAGGAAGCTAGACATGCGATGATTATTTATATACCTGTATTCTGATGGAAGACTGAAACATTCAGACCATGCTAAGTCACGCAGAAGAAATAAAACTCAGTTGTTTAGAAGTTCCATTTTGGCTTGTTTTTCCTCTGCCCTTGGCACTTTTATCTTCCAGTCTCGGAAACACCCTGTGCTGAGACCCTATTCTCAGCAGCAATTCTCCAGAGACCAATATTTCGCCAGGGATTCAGAAAGGGCTCCCCCCCCCCCCCCAGTTCTGCCAGAAACTCCATCCGTTGAACCGGAGCAGTTTTGCCTGCAAACCAGCTGCTGTTATCACTGAATTTAATTTGCGTCTTACCAGTGTGACTGGTTGCATGACCAAGCCTGCTTTGCTGATCTTGCACAGAAGAGTGTGCTGTGCAGGTACATCCACTCACATAGTTGTGAGAGCATGGAATTTGACTCTGGAGAACACCTATCGTGTCCAAGATAAAAATGATCAGAACATATTCTAATCCATCACACACACCCCGTTCCTCTCAGCTCCAAATGCTTGGGTGGTCAAAGTCAAGCCTGTAACACTGGGTGGAACGGGCAGTTTGTTGTTATGGAATTGGCTCCCACACACATCAGGCTAACAGGAAATTAACTGCAATGTAGAATGTAAACAGGTTGCTTTAAATTCTGCATGACACTGCTGTGCTGGTTGTTTGTTTTCAATTGCAAGTGTGGAGGGGGAGATGTTTATAAATAGCGCTAAAAGCCTTATGAATACACAGTGGAAGTGAAGAACAGATTTAAGGAATTAGATTTGGTGGACAGAGTGCCTGAAGAACTACGGATGGAGGCTTGTAATATTGTACAGGAGGCAGCAACAAAAACCATCCCAAAGAAAAGGAAATGCAAGAAAGCAAAGTGGCTGTCCAATGAGGCCTTACAAATAGCAGAGAAGAGAAGGGAAACAAAATGCAAGGGAGATAGGGAAAGTTACAGAAAACTGAATGCTGACTTCCAAAGAATAGCAAGGAGAGACAAGAGGGCCTTTTTAAATGAACAGTGCAAAGAAATAGAGGAAAATAATAGAAAGGGAAAAACCAGAGATCTGTTCAAGAAAATTGGAGATATTAAAGGAACCTTTTGTGCAAAGATGGACATGATAAAGGACAAAAATGGTAGGGACCTCACAGAAGCAGAAGACATCAAGAAGAGGTGGCAAGAATACACAGAGGAATTATACCAGAAAGATCTGGATGTCCCGGCCAACCCATAGTGTGGTTGCTGACCTTGAGCCAGACATCCCGGAGAGTGAAGTCAAGTGGGCCTTAGAAAGCATGGCTAACAACAAGGCCAGTGGAGGTGATGGCATTCCAGTTGAACTATTTAAAATCTTAAAAGATGACGCTCTTAAGGTGCTACACTCAACGCCTGCTTCTTGGGAGGAAAGCGATGACAAACCTAGACAGCATCTTAAAAAGCAGAGACATCACCTTGCCGACAAAGGTCCGCATAGTCAAAGCTATGGTTTTTCCAGTAGCGATGTATGGAAGTGAGAGCTGGACCATAAAGAAGGCTGACCGCCGAAGAATTGATGCTTTTGAATTGTGGTGCTGGAGGAGACTCTTGAGAGTCCCCTGGACTGCAAGGAGATCAAACCTATCCATTCTGAAGGAAATCAACCTTGAGTGTTCACTGGAAGGACAGATCCTGA
Organism: Intellagama lesueurii; assembly: GCA_037013535.1. NCBI lineage: Eukaryota > Metazoa > Chordata > Lepidosauria > Squamata > Agamidae > Intellagama > Intellagama lesueurii. Next base: position 1,987,227 of record JBAJHW010000012.1, read on the forward strand.
AGCTGAGGCTCCAATACTTTGGCCATCTCATGAGAAGAGAAGACTCCCTGGAAAAGACCCTGATGTTGGGAAAGTGTGAAGGCAAGAGGAGAAGGGGACGACAGAGGATGAGATGGTTGGACAGTGTAATCGAAGCGACCAACATGAATTTGACCCAACTCCGGGAGGCCGTGGAAGACAGGAGGGCCTGGCGTGCTCTGGTCCATGGGGTCACAAAGAGTCGGACACAACTTAACAACTAAACAAAAAAAAAAGCCACTACACTTCCACCTCTGGGATTCCTGGCTCCCTACATTTAAAAAACAAAGACAAACAGGCCTCAACACCTGTGCAGCTAAATCTGCAAATTCAAGCATTTCTTGATATTGAAAAATTCAAGCAGTTTCTGCCCAGAGACACAGTAAAATATGCAGTATACCAAGGTCCCATCCCAAGCATGAGAAATTATATTAACATGATGACCCATATGCACCCAGAAACTTGGATGCTACCCGAAACACTGATTACCCACCTATTTATAAGCTTCTTTCACAAAGAAAGACGGGAAACAGAGAATTAGAGAATTTAATGAGTGCTCAAGTAATCCAGTCCAACATCCTGCTGTTGCAGGAAACCCACCTGTACAGCACACCTGATTGCTGGATCATCATCATCATCATCCTAGTACTGCAGAACCGCAAGGGGAACAAGGAGTCCAGCCCTTGTCAAGGAGGCCCCAGTGGGGGGAATCGAACTCTCGACCTCTGGCTCCGCAGCAGCCAGAGACCTAAGCCACTGAACAGTCCAGCAGTTCATAATAATAATCTTAGAACTGCAGAGCTGGAAGGGACCCTCAGGATCACCGAGTCCAATCCCTGTCAAGGAGGCACTGTGGGGAATCAAACTCCCAACCTCTGGCTCCGCAGCCAGAGACCTCAATCCCTGAGCAATCCAGCCGTTCTTACTGAGCTGTTGAATATACCCAACCTTGGATTAAAAACGTCATGCCCCGTTCGAACCCATCTACCCACCTGTGAAGCAATTTATAGCATAAGGAAACCACCACCACCCTTCTCCAATGCTCCCCCCCACAGCAAAAAGACATGCCATGATTCCACTTTCCATATGAAAGACGTTTATGGACCAATCTCTCCTTTTTACTTCTGGCTATACCACTGGACTGCCTTTTCCGAATGTTCGCCAAAGTATTTTGTTTTATTCTGCAAAGATCCTTTCATACTCATGTGGTCAGGTTATACACAGCTAGGTGCTGCAAGATCTACAGGCTTTAGAGATTCAGGTATGGCTAACAGATGCCACTCATCCTTTCCCCTAAACTAAAGCTAGATTTGAAAACAGAAAAAAACCTGACCAAATGAAAATCAAATGTCCACATCTGGAAAAACGGTCCTCGGAAAGAGGGTGGCAGTCTTCTTCAACGCCCAGGCCATCACTCACTGGAGTAAAATTTTATAGAAAATTTTTATTCAACATACAACATTTTCGTTTCCAGCAAAAAAAAAAGGCAATACTGTATACAGGAAGAATAATTGCACAGGGAGCTACAGAAATAAAATAAAATACCGGGGGTGAGAGATAAAGAATGTGAGATTTTTTTTTTAAAGGAAGAGGAGTGTAAGTTGCAGATTTCTCTAGTTTTACCACAGCTTATAGAGACACGCGAGCTGTCGTGAGTTTCAAACTAAAATGAAAAAGCCGCCCAGGGACGGAAATAAAAACTACTCACAATGAATATCGACACCTGTGAAATCCACTCGCAGACTCGCCCAGCCCACCCCGAACCCACCCGCCCCCCCCAAAAGTAACTTCCAAGTGTTATATTGTACATGTCCTTTGTTAAATATACAGTTCCTCCTCCTCCTCCTGCTTTTTACAAAGTCAACAGCTGACTAATGAGCATGCCCTCTGTGCTAAAAAGGCTGTATTTTTTTAATTATTTTTTTTTTGCTGGTCTTCCCCGATTAGCTAAATTCATTATAAAGCATACTGGTTTGTCTCCCGACGGACCTTTGAGGGTCTGGGATTACCGCTTGCATCATCTCATCCTCTCCAAGGGTTTCAGTTCTTTGCCACCGTAAAATGAAATTCAATCTCATCTCCTTCGGAGTTCTTGCGTCTTCCTCGGCCAAAGGGTGACGTTTAAAAAATAATAATAATAATCCCTTCCACAATCCATTTATTTAAAAGGATGAAATAAGAACTTTTTTTTAAAAAAAGGGAGATCCTAGGCTGATCGAAGAGACCAAAAGGAAAAAGAATAATAATCCCGAATAAGTGCCAACAGAGGGTACACAATGAAGTAGATTGCTATTTATTGATGATGTGAGTTTCTCTTTGCATTTACAAATGCACAAAAATGCCATTTAAAGTATATAACTGAAGGAAATAAATTGAACGTGAGCCTAACCATAGTGCCAACTAGCTGCAGTGATGGCAGGAACCACGTATTTGGGAAGAGAAAGAGGGAAGGGAAGGGAAGGGAAGGGAGGGGAGGGTGGCCTGCGGAGGCTGCCCACTTAAAGGTACTACAGACAAATATGTTGCCAAAGTTGACGGTCCTAAGTCCATCCTTCCCTTCTGACGCCGACAATCTCTCCTTGTTTACATTTCCCCATAAAAACTCTCATTGGCACCCAAGCTTTTTTTTATATAAAACACCTTCATTATTTTTTTTTTTGCTCAGAAAAAAAAAAGGGGCAGTCAATAATAGATACAGAGAAGCCAAACGGAACAGCCTCAAAATAAAATTAATTAAATCAGCAGCAAATCCTCTTGCTGGAGACTTCTGATCGAGTGTACGTGTACCAAAAGTCCTACGGTTGTTAAAAAGGTGCGCGCGCCACACACCCACACCCACACACACCCAACACACATACACGCCCACACCCACACATTTATTGGTTGCCCCCTTTCGCCTCGAACAAACAGGAGAGGGAAAGTCAGTTATGGATTTTAATAGCTTTTTCAAGGTACGTATAGCGGCTTCTCTTTGGGGCTTTGTTGAAATGGTCGAGCCCTAGCCATGGCCTGGGTTGAGACATGTTGCCTGGAGAGAGAAGAGAGACAAAGAGAGAGACGATAGAGGGTTTTGTACAAAATATAAAATAGAACGGACAGCCACATACGGAGCAAGCTCGGTTCCCTGTCTAGCACAGGCGTTTGGACTGGCTTTGTCCCCCCCCCCCCCCCCCCAGGTCTGCCTGTCCTGCAGTTTCGGAAGAACAGCAGCCACAACCGAAGAATAGGGGGTAGGGCAGGGGGGGTTCCCAAATTGTGCCCCGCGGCTGCTTGGGGGCACTCGGGATCCGAGCCAGGAGTGCCATGGGAAAAGGGACACAACACACGGAGCTACGAAGGCTGCCGGGGAGCCATCCAGCGCTCTCTGTCAAACAGGAGCCGGAGGTGGAAGCCACGGGCCTGCCTCTCCTTTTCCCACCCTCTATGGTCCTCGTGAGTTTCCCGGATCAGGACCTGGAAGGAGGCGGGCCCCCTTGGGGCTAGTCAGAGGGTGGAGTTGGGGAGGACATGGGATGGCTCGGGAAGGGGTGTCAGGATCCCGCCCCAGGGGGCTGCCAGACCCCTGATGGCCCCTCTGAGTGGCCAGAAAATCAAGGCCACAAGTCCAAAATGTTCCGGAACCACTGGAGTAGGCGCTTAATTGACCCAGAATTTCTATACCTATTTTATTCACAGCCTGCCGTTCCCCCAATATACAACCCAAGGCATCTATCTATCTATCTATCTATCTATCTATCTATCTATCTATCTATCTATCTATCTATCTATCTATCTATCTATCTATCTATCTATCTATCTATCTATCTTACACTTCTTGAATTTTTCTAGTTTCTTTAACTGCTCGTTTAATATATATTATAATGTTGTTCAATTCTGTAAACCGCCCAGAATAGTGCACAGCACTAATGGGATGGTATATAAATTCCAGAAATAGATACATAAAATTAATGAGTACTTTATTACACATCCCTGTAAGAGTCTTGGCGGGCAGAAAAGCAACACATACATAAATAAAAGTTAAGTCCCTGACCTGTGGATTCTGCAGAACAAAAGACTTAGTAAATAAGGGAAACTCACCGGGTTGGGGCTCAAAATCTTTCAAGTTCACTTCATATTCATCTTCATTTATATACTGGTGTCGGCCCATCATAACAATGGCAAACTTAAACTTCAGGAAGAACAAACGAAAAATACAAAGGGGTCAGAGCTCAGATGCAGATTGATCAAGGGAGAAGTACCGACCGTGCTGCGTTTTCCAAGTCGCCTTCAAGGGCCGTTCCGGAAGTCAGTGGTCTTCCCCCCCCCCCCCCCCCAATCTGGTGGCGGCTACCCTTTCGCCATCCCAAAACTGGCCGTGCTTAGATTTCTATTCCGCGGTGTTGAGCTTCTATTTCTCTTACGGCAAGGACAGGGGCTGTTGCTCTTTCTCTGTAACTGTCTGAGCGAGAGCTTGCTCTAAGCTGGCAGCATCATATCCCAAGCACTATTATAAGCAAGGCAAGGCCCTGCTGCATTTCAGGCGACCGGCCGAGATGGCTGGTTTATTTATTTGCCTTATTGATGGGCTGCCTTTCTCCCGATCAGAGAACTCGGTTCTAATAATCCGGGGGCACAAAAGCAGGGCTGGTGCCAGGCCTGGGGAAGACCCTTTGCATTGCTCCTGTCACCACCCCCCCCCCCCACCTTGCAGGCCCATGCCAATGGCTGCCCATCTCCAAGGGACGGCAACTGGACCTCCTTTTGGCAGGGCATTCTGGGAGAATAAAGACTGGAGGCAACCAACTGCGTCTGCGCTGCTGCATGGCTTTGGTACTCGCAGGTAACAAGGAACTGGGCCCAGCTGAGGGCCGGTGGAGGAGAGAAGCTGTCTCTTCACACAAAATAGAGAAACCCACACTCTCTACTCCTGACGGCCAGACCCCAGCAGGCTTGTTCTTCATTCAATATTTTAAATTTATTTTCTGCTGGCTAGTACGTGCTGCGGGTGTACTGGCCATGCTGGTCTTCGCCACCTAAGCACACATAGGTTACCCTTTTTTCTTTGTGAAATGAGGAAAAACTTGGTGGTGGTGGGAGTTGAAAATAAGAAGCATAATAAGAGTGGACTCGTTGGAAAAAAGTAGTCTCACTTGTCAATAATATTAGTGCATCTTATAGTGGAGTTAAACGCACAAATGATTCACTAGATGCGGGCTTGGGGCCCTTGCAGCAAACCAGGCCTCTAGGAAGCCCCATCAGGAAATCACAGAGCCTGAGCATATATATTTCCTTCAGCCAGCCAGGCTCTTGTCCAACTGCAGGAGACATGCAGGCAGGAGGGCAAAAAAAGAGAGGAGAAGACCCTTCCTCTCCCGGTTGCCCACCCCCACAAGCCCACTTCTGAAGAACACAACACAGGAGCCCTGCCTGGGCTGAGCGACAGGCAGCCATACCTTTTCAAACTCCTTCTCCTGGATGTCCAGCACTGCCTGAATCCTCTTCATCACCTCTCGGAAGTGTTCGCCCTAGAAAAAGGAGAAACCCAGACAAGGGAAAACAATGAAGGCCAGCAGGCTTCTCGTGAGGCTGAACGCCTGTCTCCGTGGGACAAACATGGCCCTCCATGTAGCTCTGCTTCCCCGACGGCAGCTGAAAGTCTTCCCTCCCTCCGGATCCTAGAAACAGTCTTCCTTTGTGTTGCTATGTCTCACTGCCTACTGACATAAAGGTAAAGGTTCCCTTTGACATTTAGTCCAGTCGTGTCCGACTCGAGGGCGCGGTGCTCATCCCCGTTTCCAAGCCATAGAGCCAGCGTTTGTCCGAAGACAGTTTCTGTGGTCACGTGGCCAGTGCGACTAGACACGGAACGCCGTTACCTTCCCACCGAGGTGGTACCTATTTACCGACTCGCATTTTTACATGCTTTCGAACTCCTAGGTTGGCAGGAGCTGGGACAAGCGGCTGGAGCTCACTCCGTCGTGTGGATTCGATCTTACGACTGCTGGTCTTCTGACCTTGCAGCACAGAGGCTTCTGCGGTTTAACCCGCAGCGCCTACTGACATACACGGATGCAAAACCAGAATGCCACACACCTCACTTTCTTTAAGTCTGATGGCTACAAAGGGATGCTACTGCTTTTCCCACTTCACTGATCACACTGGGTATCCCATCTTTCAAGGCGCTTCTGCCATTATGTCATCGTTACTTGAAACCTCCTAGCTCCATGCTAGTCAGCAGGGCTCTGTGGCTGAGTAGAGGCCTCAGGGCTACTCAACTTGGCCCATGTGCCACCCTCAATATCTACTCCTAGTCTATCTCTCTCTCTCTCCCACTGGCACACACACGGACCCCGGCTTTCAAATAACAGCTATCAAACTCAAGAGAGCCAAGAGTTCCGTTTCACCGCTAGGCTCACCTGGTGTATCCTTAGCAAGAACGGAGTGCCAAACGTCCCGAAAACCTCTTTCTGGAAATGAGCCACCGTGATTAGCATCTCATTCTCCTTATCTAGATCTACCTGGTCCAGTGGGATTTCCTGCATTGAAAGAGAAGAACATAGTGCACGTGTCGGTGACGCCGACCATCAACAACTTCAGCAGAAGAAAATGGCCAAAGGCACAAGAGAAAAACTAGGGTTTCGCCCAAAACTGAGCAACTGCAGGCCAGTTAATTCCACTGAGAAGTCACAAAGTGAGCAAGCTTCCGTGTTTATTTGAGTACTCTATTAGGAAGGCTAGAAAACAAAACAGAAGTAGGAAGAAAGGCAAAGGCTATGGGCCAGACTACCCAAAGAATGAAGTTTATAATTTCTTGGGGCTGGTCAGAGGTGGACTTAATTCAGCTGGACCCTGCTTGGTTAAAAGAGGTTACAGGTGGCAGCACATGCGGCAGGAACAGAACAGAACAGAACAGTTGGCTGTTTTATTTTCAGCACAAGTTAGCATTAATTTGCAACCTCACTTCTTTTACCATTCTATCCACGTCTTTATTTGTTATTTATGAAGCCTACTGGATCACCTAATCCTAACCCAGATCCTTTCCTGGACCCTGGAATGTCCCGAGCAGCTGGCAAAGGCTGAAAGCTAGAATCTCCCAGGATGGAGCTCAAACATTCATATCTTACAGTGCATTTAACACTGACCTCTATTCGAAACGTCCGACTTGTTGCTGGCGATAAACACTCTAATAATTCATCTTCCTGATGGACACCGATTATTTTGTAACTTACAATTTCTAGCAGCCTGAACAAGAGGAGAAAGAGCCCGTTTTAGAAGACTTAACATGATGCAAGCACGTGATAATAACAGACAGTCCCGGTATGGAAATTTCCTTGAGTTTTTACAGGGCTTCTGCAGAAATCCTTCAAACCCAGCCTTGAGACAGTTTCTTAGGAGGTTTTATTGCTCACCTCTCCACCTCCCCAACTAAAGTTAATGGATACAATAAAACATACAAATGGATTGAGGTTTCTTTTGTCATTACCATATGTAAGACTTCTGCTGTCATCTGCTGCCACTGTTATTTTCTTTGTAACTACCCAGCCCATCTTTCATCACAAGACTCAAAGGTAAAAGCTGTCAATGTTCCCTACATTAACACTCGTCATTCCTCTGCCATCTTCTTTCACTTTTATATTTACTTCTTTCCTCTCCCGTGTTTTAACCAAATCCCCAGTCTCCCAAACCCTACTCCACCCCCACACTCTCTTCTCCACCCCCCCACCCCCCCGCTCATCTTTGCCCAGGCCTGGTCTCTATTTTCTGTCTCCTGGAGCAAAGTTTACAACAGTGCCCTAAAACACATAGACCATAAAGAACTGCATGTAGATGTACTCAAGAGCCAATGAATATTTAGAATGTTCTGCTTGTGAAACTGATATTTCATCCATTATTTCATTCTGTTTCCATATGTGTGACAAAGTGGACGTGTCCACAAAAGCTTACATTAAAATATAATAGCTAGTCTTTATGGTGCCACATATTTTTTTGTTTTTTGTCTCTTTAGATTTTGCCTGATGGAACATTTGTTCATTGCAGACTTCAAATAGACAGATAAACAAGACCGACAGAGAAACACTTGCCTTAATTTCCCTGAGCCTCTCTCAGAGAGTTCTACAGCTTTTTTACATTCTTCTAATAAGTCCCGTACACATCCATGCTTATCTGGATATAGTGTTATTTCCTGAACGAAATGAAAGGAATAAAAAGTCAGGGAAGGAATAGAAAGGTTACTTACCTGTAACCATGGTTCTTCAAGTGGACCTCTGTGAATTCACACAATTGGGTTTAGACAGCGCCTGCGCTGGTCTTCTCGGAATCTTCTAGAGCTTTTGTAAAAAGTAACAAGTTTAGAGTTGCCCCTATCGCGCATGCTCCACCCCCTCAGCCTTCAGTTCCATTTATCCGCCACAAAGCCCGAACTTATCGGAGACATAATAGTGACGGATAGTGGGGAGGCTGGGTGGGATGTGTGAATTCACAGAGGTCCACTTGAAGAACCACGGTTACAGGTAAGTAACCTTTCTTTCTTCTTCATGGCCTCTGTGAATGCACACAATTGGGTGACTAGCAAGCTCACTTACCGGAAGGAGGGCCGTCACTGCAGAACAGACGTCAAAACTGCCCTGCCAAAACTTGTCTCCTTTCTGGCTCGAAGGTCCAACCTGTAGTGTGTCACAAAGGTGAACGCAGTAGACCAGGTGGCAGCTCTGCATATTTCTGGGACATCAACACCACGCAGCAACGCTGTAGACGTCGCAACCGCTCGGGTGGAATGTCCTTTCAAACCTTCTGGGGCAGTTTTGCCTAGAAGTTCGTAAGACAGAGCAATTGTGGAGACAAGCCATCTAGATAGAGTGGAAGATGAGGCAGGTAAGCCCTTGTGTGATCCCTGGAAGCAGAGAAAAAGCCTTGGTGCAGCACGGAAGTCTTTAGTCCTTGAGGTGTAATAAACCAAGGCTCTCTTAACGTCCAGAGAATGGAGCATGCGCTCGATATCCGAAGCAGGTTGAGGAAACAAAGTTGGTAACGATAACGGCTGGTTAAGGTGAAAATCCGAAACAACCTTCGGCAGAAAGGACACATCTGGATATAACATAACTTTGTCCTTAAAGAATTGCAAATAAGGATCATCAGACCTGAGAGCTGCCAACTCACTAGCTCTTCTAGCAGACGTAACAGCAACTAGAAACAGAGTTTTGAACGATAGTAAACGTATATCACAAGTAGCCAGTGGCTCAAAGGGGTGACGCATGAGCGCACGTAAAACAAGTGTGAGAGACCACTGGGGTACTGGAGGTTTAACAGGAGGTCGAATGTTGGACAGTCCTTTTAAAAATGATTTAAGCGTTGGGTGAGAAAAAAGGCGTGCTGATTCAGAGTTTCGAGGTTGGAAGGAAACTATTGCTGAGATGTAAACTTTAAGAGTGGACAAAGTCAAACCTAAATCAAACAAGTGACGTAAGTAGGTGAGCAGAGTTTGGAGGGAGACGGGGGAGGATTGTAACTGCTTTGATTGAGTAAACTTAACAAAATTATTCCATTTGTATTTATAAAGAAGGGTCGTAGACGGTTTTCTAGCCTTGTCTAGAACCTCTAGGATTGATGGCATATCCTCCACGCCGTCAAACTCAGTGACTGCAGGTCCGGATGAAGGATCTTGCCCGAGTCCTGGGTAAGAAGGTGTGGAATCTGCGGCAGTCGGAACACGTCCACAGCCATCTCCTTGAGGGCGGAAAACCAAGGTTGTCGAGGCCACCATGGTGCAATGAGGATGGCGTCCACCATTAGTTGTCGGGCTCTGACCAAGGTCCTTTGTATGAGTGGGATTGGTGGGAAGAGATATAGGAGATGCGTCTCCCAAGGGATCATGAATGCGTCGCCTAGCGAATTCACACCTCTGCCTGCACGAGATGCATATTTCGCGCATTTCTTGTTGATGCTTGATGCAAACATGTCTATTGACGGGTGACCCCACCGGTAGCAGAGCATTAGGAAGGTGTTCTCGTCCAGTTCCCATTCGTGGGACTGACTCGTCAGCCGGCTCAGGTTGTCCGCAAGTTGGTTGTCGCTCGTCGATATATGAAGAGCAACCGGGAACACATGGTGGAGGTAGCACCATTCCCATAGATGTATGGAAAGATACAGGAGAGACATTGATCTCGTTCCTCCCTGCTTGTTGATGTAGAACATGGTCGTGGTGTTGTCGGTGATTACTTGAACACCCCGACCCTGTATCAACGGGAGGAATGCTCTGAAGGCTTTTATGACAGCAAGCATTTCCAGATGATTGATATGAAGGCACCTGTCTTGATGAGACCATAGGGCATGGATTTTGTGCGGTCCACAGTGTGCCCCCCATCCCGTGGTGCTGGCATCTGTTGTCACTTGAACAGACAGTTGCAGTGGTCGAAAGGGACGGCCGATCAACAGATGTGGAATGAAAGTCCACCATCGTAATTGTTTCGCCAGTTCCGGGGTGACCCGCAGACGTTTTTGTGGACTGTCCTGAAGGGGGTCGAAGAGAGCCAGAAACCATGACTGAAGTGATCTCATCTTCAGGCGTGCATGTGGCAGCGCTGATGTTGTGGAGGCCATGAGGCCGAGTAGATGCTGCGCATGATGAGCTGAGACATCTGAACGGGGATGAAATTTCCGGACAGTCTTCAGCAGCTTCAGGATCCGGTCTGGTGGGAGAAATATGCGAGCTTTGACCGAGTCTAACCGAGCTCCTATATAGTCGATGACTTGAGATGGCACCAGGGTTGACTTTTTGATATTCACCATCAAGCCTAGGTTTTGTAGAGTGTCTAGAACAAATTTTGTGTCTTGCACAGCCTTCTGTCTGGATGGAGAAACAACCAGCCAGTCGTCTATGTAGGGAAAGACTTGTACCCCGTGGAGACGGAGAAAAGCTGCTACTGGGGCCATGCATTTCGTGAACGTGCGTGGAGCTGTGGATAGCCCGAAGGGAAGGGTGCAGAATTGGTAGATCATGTTCTGAAAAATGAACCTGAGATATTTTTTGTGATTTTGATGGATTGATATGTGAAAGTATGCGTCCTTTAGGTCTATAACTATAAACCAGTCGTTGTGTTTCAGCAGGTGGACAATGGCCTCCAGAGTGACCATCCGAAAACTTCGTGGATGCAGGTAAGTATTCAAGTTTCTTAAGTCCAGAATGGGCCTGATTCCGCCGTCCTTTTTTGGTACGGCGAAATAACGTGAATAAAAACCGTTGGCCACATCCCGATGTGGTACACGTTGAATAGCTTGTTTTTGGAGAAGAGTGAGAATCTCTTCTTCTAGGGCAGCATCGAAGGAAGTGAAGTGAACTTGTCCTAGAGGAGGAGGTTCTAAGAATTCTAAACGGTAACCGAATTGGATAATACTTAGAACCCAAGAATCTTTTGTTATAAGGGACCAATTTTGATAGAATGGGGCCAGACGAATTTCTTGTGGAGGCATGGAAGATGGGACGTGAAAGTCAAAGGTACTGCTTTGTTTTCTTGGCAGGTGGACGATAAGGCTGTCGTTTTTGGAAAGATGCTTGAGGCCTATAGGATGGCGCAGAAGAGGAAGTTTGAGAATATCTACCCTGGGTCTGTTTGAAGGGTCGATAAGACTGTGAAGATTGTTGCTGGTATTGCTGTTGTGGATATCGCTTACGCCATTGATTTCTTTGGAAGGTAGGTTGCTGGTGAATAGTGTAAGATTTAGCCGTCTTTTTTATTTTATGCAGGTTTTCTAGAGAGTCATCAGTTTTTTCATTGAAAAGACCCTTGGCATCAAAGGGTAAGTCCTCGATTCGTGTTTTGACATCCTCTATGATGCCTGAGGATCGGAGCCAAGCATGACGCCTTAAGGCAATGGCCGATGTTAAAGTTTTGGAGGCGACGTCTGCTGAATGTCGTGAGGCTAGTCGTTGGTGTTTAGCCACCGTGAGGGCCTCCGCGTAGGTGTTCAGGAGGCCTTGACGGGTATCATCCGGGGCTGCTTCCAATGCTGGAAGGACTCTGGACCACAGTTGTCTCTGGTAAGCCCCCATGGCGGTTTGGTAGTTAGCCACTTGGAGCAAAAATGTGGTGAAGGAGTAAATTTTTCTCCCTAGGACATCTAGTTTTCTCCGTTCTCTGTTTGTAGGCGTGACATGTGCCTTCCCGGAAGATCTAGATGAATTAGATTGCACAATGATGGAATTAGGGACTGGATGTTTGAGAAGGAAGCTGGTATCATCGCCATGTGTGCGATATAGATTTTCTGTTCTGCGTGCAACCGGTTGAGAAGTAGAGGGCTGGTTCCATGACTCCTTGATAAGAGACAAAAGGGCTGGGATGAAGGCTAGGCTCAAGGGCGGTGTCCTTTCCTGATCAATGTCACCGAAAATTAGATCATCTGTGGGCGGAGAAGGTTGCTCTGTTTCCAGTTTAAGAGTCTTAGCCATCCTAGAAATCATTTGAACGTATGACGAAAAGTCTTCCGAAGGCGAAGATGGGTGAGGGTCTCCTGCATCCGAATCAAATGACTCTCCTTCCACAGGTGTTTCTCCAGGAGCAGGAGAGAAAGCTTCGTCCTCCTGGCAAGACGAAACAGAAGAGAGGATTTCCTCCTGTTCGGAAGGTGATGGTAAGTTGGACTTCTTAGGCTTAACGTGTCCAGATGGTTTAACTTGCTTATGTCCAGACTTCAAGGGATTGATTCGCTTGGAGGTAATCTTAGTGCCCTCTTTTGGTCGAACATGTACTTCGACGTCGTGTCGATGTCGACGTCGAGGAGGGGATAGTGACGACGATGATGATGTCGAAGCGTAGACGTAACGAATTCTCTTACGTCTATGGTATTCCTCCGACGTCGACGACGAGTCAGTATCGGAGTCGTCGTGTCGACGTCGACGGGAAGCTCTCTTACGATCGAGCTGGACATAGATCGGGTCGTCGCGTTTGCCCTTCTTATGGCGTCGAGACGACCTGGGTATGACTACCACCTCTCTCCGTGGGGATCGGCGTCGATCCGGTGAGATATGCTTTCTCTTGTCCGTCCTTTTCCGAGGTGGAGAATTTTGCCTCGAGGAATTCGACGGCGAGAGAGGTACAATCGATGCCCGCCCGGTGGAAACAGGGCTATAATGGGCAGATGTCTGGCTAGATAGGGTGGCGCCTTCTAGCCGACCAGGACTCGGCGAGCGGTCGAGTCCCCCAGGTGAAGCCTCTATGCGACGTGGAGGCAGGGAAGTCGCAGCTTCCGAAAGGGACTCACGATCCCGAGAAGAGTCCTCGAAGATCGGAGACGGTAACGACGCCGAGACATGAGGAATGCGATGTTCCTTAGCCTTTTTCTTTTTGTCTGTCGGCGCCGTCTTTTTCTTCTCTTTCGACGGACCAGTCGATGAAGTCTTTGACGCCGAGGGAAGCGTCTTCTTGGTGGTCGATGTAGACGACTTTTTTGACGATTTTTCGACCGTTCTTGAGGTCGACAAAGACGGGGAAGTGACATTCGTCTCAGAACGAGGCGTAGCGGAGGGGTTAGACGCCGTCTCCATTTCTGAAGGTTTTGATGCCGACAGAGTCTTGTCCCAAAGATAAATTTTTAAACGTTGCTGACGAGCCTTAAGGGCTGCCTTCGTAAACTTTTTGCAATGCCTGCAAGATTGAGGCTGGTGACTATCCCCTAAACAAAAAAGGCAGCGGTCGTGACCATCTGAAAAGGGCAATTTACGGGAACACGACGCGCACCTACTAAATGGTCCTGAGGGGGACATAAAGTAGGAAGAAGAGGGGGAAGAAAAACTCACGATGAAGATCAGTCTCAGATAAGCAGAACGGAGAACGATCCGGAATGGCCTTGCCGCAGCGGTAGGCAAGCGAAGCGGTTTGAAAAGCGCGGGAAATCAAACCGGCAATCCGATAACAACAAAACAGTCCGTAATCCAAGAATAGTCAAACAGTCCGAAGTCGAGGGCAACAGAGAGATTTCAAAGTCCGTGTTCAGAAGCCAAATATCAAACCAATTGATTATATTAATAGTAGCTCTAACCGAGAAGTTCCAATCGTCAAGGCGGTAAAATGGAACTGAAGGCTGAGGGGGTGGAGCATGCGCGATAGGGGCAACTCTAAACTTGTTACTTTTTACAAAAGCTCTAGAAGATTCCGAGAAGACCAGCGCAGGCGCTGTCTAAACCCAATTGTGTGAATTCACAGAGGCCACGAAGAAGAAAAAATGCTACAACAAATACGGCATTGTTAAAATTATGGGAGGGCATCTGATGCCATGATTTTCAAATTTATCGAACACAGTATTTAATCATTTGTGCGCAACCTCGAGGGGGAGATCAGAGTGCCTTCCCTGTTTCTGACACTCTCTGGATGTGCGAAAATACATTGCTCCTAATGCCACAATGTCCAAGACAGGCAAATAGCTTTTTATTCAGACAGCCCTCTGCTAATTATAACATCCTTCTAATCAACAGGGTGCTGGTTGTTCAGCTGAAGTGTTTTACTGCATTTCATTTTGGCAAACAAAACAGTAGTAAAATAATTAAAATAAACGTAGTAATGAACGGAATGAAACACAAGCATCTTAATCAAGGCCAACATTCTCTGGCGCCTATTTGCTTGGTGGACAAAGAGGAAGGACAGCAGCGGAATGACTCTAACTATCAGCTTCTAATGAAAGAGTTCCGTGCCTGGATCTTGGGGGAGGCTGCTTGCAGGCGACATCATTTCCTCTGTGTGGCATTCATTGACACAACAGGATTTGGGCCACAGTATTTTAATCTGAACCGTATTTTCACATGATTAGTTTAATTCTATTTTAATACTTGCAACTTACTGATCTTAATGTTATTGTTTTTTAACTATACAGTAGGACCACGGTTATCTGCGGGATCAGTACTCAAGTTTCACTTATCTGCTACCTGAAAATGTTAAATTAAAAAAACCCAACAACCCAGAAATACACATTTCCAAGATGTATTACCAGAACTGGCCACTAGAGGGAACTAGAGACGAGGGTTCACTGTATCCACAATTTCCAGCATCTGCAGGGTGGCTTGAAACAGATCCCCTGCAGATACCATACTCCTACTGTACTGTAAGCCACTTTCCCCCCCAATTTTGGGAGAAAGGAGGAATATAAATCTATTAAAACAAATAAACACGTTTACAGCCTCAGTTCATCTACTGTCTTTAAGGCAGCATGACTTACCTCTTCCCTAAACTGGCTGTTTAACCATATGCACTTAAAACTTCTTCTGTTTTCAAAGTCTGTGATTTTCATTTTAAGCTACAATGACAAGGAAAATAAAGAGAGATTATTTAGTCCTGCTGCAAACAAGCGAAAGAATCTGTGCTCCATAAAGAGAAGAAAGTCTCCCACCTGCTGATAATAAAGTTTCTTAGGCTGTCTAGGCTTGAAGAACTGCAGGAGGTCTCTTAAAGTTCCATCATAATTATGTCTAAGAGGGTTACCTGGACCATCTCTATAACTGGGCAAGAAGAAACAGGAGAGAAATTTCATTCTCGAGTCATATACAAATAATTCTACACAAGCATGCTCCCTAGGTTTTACAAAGGTTTCCTAAATCCCAGCTAGAGCTGGGAACAAATTCCAGGACCCGTGTTCAGGAATTGCAAGCCAGATTCATATTCACACCCCCATTCTTGCGCTAAGGATCTGAGGATCCAACCTTCAGTGCAATGTGTTTTAAGGGAAGCTGTGAGGTTTGTGTAAGGGGAATGGCTCTTACCCTTGAGACTTAAAAAACTGCAGTAGCATAGGATCCGTATTAAGTCTTTGGGCGACTGTCTTTGCAACCTGGGGAGATAAAGTGTTGAGAAAAAAAAAGATCAGAACAGAAGGTAACACAATCCAGGCTGGCAAGAATGTTGTGATTCGAACCCTGCGAGTTCACACGAAACCTTCCACTTACAGGGAGCAGCCCTGAATGCCCTGCAACTTCCACCTTTTGCTGGGGAGGGAAAACACTTTTTTTGAACAATATCTGGACAATTATCAGTGTACAGCACCACTTAAAAGGAGCAATAGGGGCTAAGAAAATCGGGCTGTAGTAATTCTGCTTCCAGGGAAATGGGTATTACCACCACCACCACCCCCGCTTCCCCATTCCAGTAAATTTTCAAGGGTAGCTAAAAAACAAAACAAAGACAAAAGGCATTTATCTATTCAGCTCATGGGAAGGAAGCAGTGCCCTCCCTCATTTGCCTGCATAATGTCAAGCCATAAGCAAATCTGATCAGTGACCTACCACTGCTGGCATGCCTATTTGGAATGAGGGCAATGCTTGATGCCCTTGTTCTGAACTGGCTTTGTGACAGTGCAGTATCATTATATTTCCCACACTGCTGACGCGAGTCAGGGAGGGCAGGCCATGTTTTGTTGTAAATGCAGCTAAAACTGAGACTGATCATAGCGTATTTAAAAAAAGCAATATTTTTGCATCACAAAATGTTATGTGAGAGAATTCTGTACAGCCCTAAAGATGAGCCACCATTTAGAACAGGAACGGGAAGTGCGCAGCCGTCCAAACATCTGTGGAGTGCCGTCTCCATCATCGGTAGCCACCAGCATGGCCCACTGGTGCGTGATTATGTCATTCAACAACATTTCTGCTCTCAAGAGGCACACATTCCCTGGGAATTGTAAAAGGAGGGCAACAAACAGTGCTTCTCCCACTTAAGAGGAAAATGATCCCTCTCTCCAAAATTACACAGGTACATAAGGTTACCAGGAATTTTATACGTGTGTGTGTGTGTGTGTGTGTGTCTCTCTCTCTCTCTCTCTACAGCTACAGCGTTTACACTTCAGTTGCTTATCACATCCCAGAGTTCCAATCTGACGGATGCCATATTCCAAGTGTGCATTTCACAGGCCTGTGTCACGCTCTGAAGCCAAGGGACAACCTTTAGACGGGATTAAGATGAAGGGGGAGACACGAGAGCAGGCCTTCCACTGTCTGAATGGCTGTCATGGAAAAAGACGGAGCAAACTTATGCGGAGCCGCTCCCAAGGGCAGGACGAGAGCAAATGGAAGCAAACTACAGAGAGGCAGGTGGGTCAGCTAAAATATCGGGAGAAGGTTCCTTTAACCGGCACGGGAGGCTTCCCAGTGAAACAGTGGCAGAAGAGGAGGGGGGAGGCCAGCGATCCTTTGATGGAGGTTCTTTAAGCAAAGGCACGACGGGTCCTGTGTTGGGGGTGCGGTTACAGGTAAGACTAGATGGATGCGAGAGCTCTTTTCAGCTCTGCATTTCTTTCTGAAGGATCCCCGGGCAGTCCTAGCCTCTGTCACGGAAGGGGAAGGATGTACCTGAAAATAGTTCATCCTGTTGGACAAGGTGACGACGAAACCGGGATCGTTGGGGATCGTTTTGTCGCAGAAGATGACGTCGACGCGGTGGTACAGGTCTCGGAAGTACTCTTTCGCCGTCGGGAGCTCACTGTTGTCGTTCTCGGGGTCGTCCCTGTTAACGCAAAAGACCAGAGTCCTCGTACTGGATTGCACCAAGATTGTTTAAAAGCTGGACGGATGCAAGTCTCTAACAGCCCTTCTCACTCTTTGTGCAGCCTCTGGAAATAATCCGAAGCAGCCGAAGAGACCTGAGCTGTAAAGAGGTCTTCCACAATGCAGGGCTTATTCTGCCAGGTTAAGCCGCATATCTGTGTCAAGTTATATGCATGCACGACAGAAAGAGAGGGAGAAAACGAAAGAAGGGACCGTAGGTTAAATGCTCTTAGTTTGTAAGAGCTTTCCGACTTAATGGTTTATGGGCAAAGAGGAAGAGAATCCTAGAATCATGGGAGTTGGAAGGGGGGGGGGGTCTCTCTAAGGCCATCGACTCCAATCCCCTGCTCAGGGCAGGGATCCCAATCCAAGCGGATCGGACGGATGGTGGCCCGATCTTCTCTTGAAGGCCTCCATAGCGTTGGCGCGCTCCCCACCTCCCATGGTAAAGAGCAAATTCAAAGGTCTAAGCCAGAGAGGAACGAACAGTGGCCCTCGTAACTTTCATTAACCTCAGTCAACTTGGCCAACGGTGATGGATGATGGGAGATGTAGTCGAATGCCTCCTGGAGAGCCACACGTTTCCCACCCCAGGTTTAACTTATCAAATTCAGCTGAGTACGGCAAGCCTGGGTCGATACCTACTTTTGAAACACAATGATGTCTCCGTCCATCAGTTCATCGAGAGCTTTGTCGAGGGAAACGTCATAGTCTTGGATTCTCTCTGTTAAATTCGGCTTAACTTCCTGAATCACAAAGGAATTGAACAGGAATAATTTATGGGCAATCCTGAATATAAACGTTCGTGCTGTTTTTTTTTTCCCATTCAGACACACACAATGTCATTTACAGTTATTTATAATTATTTACAGTGAATTATAAGATTTATTTACAGGATGTAGCAACATTCATTTATCACAGCATGGACTCCTGCAACTATCTCAAAAAAAGGAGATTTTTTTTTTGGATAATTGCAAAGACTAAAAAGTACAACAGCATAAGCTTTCACGGGCGAGGCCGCACATCAAAGCTTACAACCATCATTTACCACTCTTAAAAATGCTGCACAGCTATTGTGCACACATATGTGCGAGTGTGCATCTGTAACACATTTAGACACGGATTTCGGTTTAAGGCCTCATCAACAGGCAACTTTTAAACTGCCATTTCTGAATAGCAGCATCCTCACTCCCTTCAAATACATGTCCTTTCTCGGTCAGGGAAAAAAGTGGTTTGAGCGTCTTAGAACGATGAAGGCCTCTTAGAGGAAGGTGGCATAAAGGGAAAAATAAATAAATTGGTGAAGTCCATATAAAATGCTTGAGCAACCGATCCTGTCAACGGGGGATTTCTTAACTTTGCGGCTTCCAAAAGTTACGCTGTTTGTGCAGCTATGCAAGAGGATGTCAGCCGTTGTTTTTTTTTTTAATGAAAGATGTCTGGCTGTTGTGGAATCTCAAACGGATTTCATTAAGAGCAAGCACTCTTGTCTGAAATGGGCTGTTTGTACTCTATTTAATTTGGGACTGTCTAGCGGTAACTCCCCCCCCCCCCTACAGTGATGACAATACTTGGCGTCATTTAACCTATTTTCTTCCAGTGATGTTTCCTACGTAAACACCCATGACATCAAGATTTAGTTTAGGGAATAATAAGCGCTTCAAACCTCATAGAGGATAAGATTAGAGTCTTGGGGAAATCCTGCTCTTTCACACATAACTGGCAGCAAGTCACCTTTGGAAAAGAACAGAAAAAGAAATGTATGATATGCTCTCGTAATGACCCCTCCACCACCCATCCACCCCGCCCCAAAAAACACTGTTTCTAGACTTCTCCAACTTTCTGCAAATCTTTTTAAACACATGATCCTGAAATTTAGTATGAAATAATAAAACAATTCAAACATCAGCGTTCCAGGGAGGTGGGGTCTGGAGCGTCAGCCCAGTGGAGATGGAAAAATAAAAAACAAGATTTTGGAATCTGGTGTGAAATAGGGTACGCCCACTTCCAAAATCCTGGCTCAGCACCCACATGCCACCTGTGCTAAAATTAACTTCTCTACACAGAAGTTTCGGAGCCAACCATGCATTTCAGCATCCAGCATCAGCAGAAACAAACACCCTGCTTCCCCACCTCCCTGAGGCCCAAATTCCACTCCAGAAAGTTCCCCAAAGTATATATATATATATATATTGGGGGTGTACAGGGTGCTTGGGGGAAGTGAAGTGGAGGAGAGGACTGTGAATTCCAGCGGATCCAAGGAAGCCACTGGGTCCTGGAGTCAGATCTGTTCACTCTTTTCTACAAGCAGCAGGACGATGGACTTACGTATTTTGCAGGATATAGGTGTGTAGATATGTCCACAGTAATTCAAACTCCGTGTCTTTGGATCATACATCTTCAGGAATAGCATTACGTCGTCTGCAAAAGTTCAGGAACAAGCACATTATTCTTCTGCAAGTCAAACACCGTTTGCTATTAAACGGTAAGAACAGGACAAACTGAGGTAGCGTTAAAAGTTTTGTAACTTGGGCTACTGTTGAGTTTGAAGGGATTTCTAATATATACATGTTGGAATTCACTTCTGTGCTGCAATGGTAAACTGACAGCTATTAATTTATTCATTCACAGAACAACCATGCTGCGCCTGAAATGTTCCAGCCCATCATTTAAATACTATTAAAATTTGAGGCACCCACATCCGATTTCCTTTCCCCCTCGTTCATCCACTTCCCTTCTTCCTTTTGTGTCATGCCTTTTCTATTCTACACCAGCAGGCAGGGCCTATTCGGCTTTTGTTTATGCCAGCCAGCTTGGCAGCCTTTTTTAGCTGAAAGGCAGGACAGAGATGAGTTCAATACACAGACGAATAAAGAATTGTAACCGGAGGTTTGCAAGCAAATATTTCCAAGCAGAATGAATATACATTGGTGATCTGCTTCTAGATCTTTCACGGCTAGGACTCAGGGGGCTGCTTTGGGCAGCTTCTCTAATGAACGACAGGCTCTACAATGAACACAGCTTGTGGAGCGGACCTCCGTTTTCAAAAGAAGCTTTTCATGTGCAGCCTGGAGATTTGATTCGAGGCAAACCAACCCAGATCTCCTGGGGATGAGGAGCTCATCACAAAGTTCACTGGATCTAGGCCTTCAGGGAATGTACTTACGATCTTTGTCAAACTTGGGTAACGTTGCCCCTGTAGCAGCCATCTCGGGATCTACTGTTTCCAGGAATATTGTCCATGGATTTTCATTGTCGCTCAGCTCTATCATCTGAATAGTTAAAGAAGAGACTTTCATGAAAAGGAGGTAAGACGACAGGAAACTGCTCTCTGAGAACATCAACACAGTTTGAATATTACACAGCTTATACTACCTTTCAGTTTCATCTGAAGGAAGCATTAAGAGATTTTAAACATATTTGTTCCTACTTTGGAGTAACAAACACAGCCCAAAGACAGTGTGGAGCGGTTAACTGTTAAGTTTGGAAGCAAGAAACCCAGGCTCAGTTTCCTGGTCGGTGCAGAACATGTGCTGCTCAGTCTACAACCGCTCAGCCTAACCTACTGTCTGAGAAGTTTTGGCGTGGGGTGGTAGGACTTGGTAGAGGGAGGGCATCAAAAATGGCAAAGAGATTTGTATTGCTATCATAGCCAGCCACTCAAGAAAGGAGGAGAAGAATCTGTTTTAGGAAAACAATGTGCCGGAGTTTTTGATTTGAGTCACCCTAAAACACACATGAAGAACAGGATGTTTTTTAGTTTTAAGCAGGAGATAAACCACCCTCATTATTGTTTTGCTTCAAGAAGTTTCCCATTATAGTAAAACAGAAACAGTCACGCTGCATGTTTTTGTCTTTTTTGTTTGTTTGTTTTCTTTTTTTTTTTGGATTTTGCCTGATAGTCATGACTGATGAGTATTTATAGACTGAAACCTGATGACCATAAGCTTTTTCATCACTTCTAGGCTGCAACACCAAAAACCGTGGCTTGAATGGGCAAACGAGACACCGCAGGAAAATTTACATGACATCTTTCAATGGCACTAGCCCACACATACATCTGTCACTTACCAAGCGCCATCAAGCACAGAGAAATGAAACTACGGGCTTTCTGAAAGGTGTAAAATGTGTAAGATCATGCCGCATTAAACTGATCTGATTTCTAATTATCTCTGTAATTTACTCCTGGGGGGGGGGGGCGTGCTATTTTGTACCCTATATTATTTACACTTTAAATTTTTATATATTTTAATTGCAACACAATACTGACTCCTCCCCCTTTTTCTTCTTTTTTTTTTTAGAAACAGCATTTAGAAAAGTCAGCAAGGCCAGTGACATAGCATGGGCAAAAGACTATGAAGTTCCAAGTACAGCAGACCTCTTCAAGAACCCAAAGGAAATTTGACTTCTCTACATGTCAAGAATGACCGTTTGCAACTCTTAAAGTCCGTCTCTCTTACTAAGAAGTTCTTAATGACCTTTCTGGGCAGTGCTGGCTCTGAATTACATCAGTTAAATCAAAAAGCCCTGCTTAATGTTGTATACAAGCAGGACTTCACTGAAATTTGCAAGGAAAAATTGTGCTCAAGCCTGGATAAGATGTGGAGCCGAATCTCATACTTCACAGGCCATATCTTTAGCGCTGAACACATAAAGAATGCACTGAAATTTAGAACTGATACACATACTTACAGTTTTATTGCCATCAGCTTCATTGTCTAACATAGCCGGCCTTTTCGTCCCGTTACTTCGGGCTTGCATTGGCCACAATCGTATCTGATCTTGCGGAAAGCCCTAAAAATGGGAAACGGACACAGACAGACAGAGACACAACACACAACATGTGAAGGAAAGGAAGCAACTGTTACAGTGTCTCTGTACACACCCACACCCCAGAAAAGAGACGATTAGGTTCAATACTATACAAGGGCAGGACGCGTCAGAGAGAGCTTACCATTGTCTGAGAAAGGTTTTGAACAAATTCTGCAAGCGTTGAGTTCTTCAACACTTTGAACACAGTGTATTTTACTTTTTCTTCATCATACATGTCGTTGCCTTGATGGCCACAGAACTGGTCCTCTGTCACTATCTGGAATTACACGAAACCTAGGTTACTAGAGGGCAGTAGCAGCAGCTCACAGTTTTGAGTTTAAGCCTTTCTTCTCCCATCCATCCAGTCGCTCTCGGTCCCAGACCTACTCTAAGACTTCTGTTAAGGACCAGAGAGGCCAGATAAGCACGAAGTGCACGGAGAACAGGGGAAAGAGTCCTAAGTATGAACCACACAGGCCAGGATCCTGTTCCATTTGCTGGCCAGATTCACGGCAAACACCACCAGGCTGTTCTCCCATCACCCCAGCGGTTTCTGCTTTTGCAGCAACGAGGGTAACAAACGGGACAGGACCACGGCCAACGCCACTGTGAGTGAAACACGCCAGAACTAGGACTGAACAGGAGCTTGCCCACGAGGGAGGTGGGATAAAAACTGCCTCCAAGAGATGCATCTATTTAAAAGCCACGTCTGGGGGGGCCGTCGGAGGCCACAGCTGACCTGCACTTGCATGTAGAGGTGGGCTTCTTGTCTCTCTTTCCGCTTTTGAGCCTCTATTCTTTTCTCTTCCTGAAGCCGTTCCACCAGTTGCTGAGGGATATCGTGGTCCGTCACTGCCTGCAAAACTTCACCTGGAAAACACCAACGGTGGTATTTAAGACAACGATAAATGATCAAGCCTTCCTCTTATTTTTATTTTAAAGCAGGAAGGGTTTGCTTTGCATTCAGAAACACAAGGCCTGGCATGACCCAGTGCGGCACAAGTGTATACGTACTTAATTTTGACTCCCTGATATAAACCAACATATACGCGTTAGTACAGTGCCGTACAGATAAGTCATCGTCGTGGCCTCCGTAGTTATGCTCAATTGCTTCTTCTTTTGTACATCTAGATACAACGTCATCATCAAATTTACACCACTACAAAAGAAAGAAAGAAAGAAAAACACGTGGCGAGAGCTGATCGTCATATGCACGGCTGAAACCGAAGTCAGTCAAATATACTGTATGTTTTGGAACTAAGAGAACAACCTGAATAATTTATGCTCTGGAGTGAAATTAAATAAAAAGTCTCCTCCATCAAGAATGTTAGGGCACAAAAAGAAAATTGCACCACTATCTTTTTTGAAGAAAACGGTCTAATTTCTGACATACGACAGCAATCTGAACAAAAACCTGTACTATCTGTATCATTAATACGCTCCATAGCCATTTGAATTCCGATGTTCTGATATTTCAATATTGTTTTGAAATCTCTGGACCGTGAGAAGAAATCTGCCTCCCCCATTTTAATTATTGAGATTAGTGGGGGGGAGGGGAGTCAAGCATTTTTGTTGCCATTAGAAACATCTTTGAAATAAATTTAAATAATCAGACGAACCCCTTAAATAGTGGAAGCAAATCAAGCTCTGAATTCCTGCAGGCCACAGTTTCTCGTAAAAGAAGCATGCACTGGGTGAGGAAACTGAAAACAGTGGGGTGAATATCTAGAACAGCAGATCCTCAACGTTTCAGGGCCGATCATTAGTCGATTTCAATTTTTAAAAAAAACTGTATTTGTGGGTGCTCACAAATCAAAAGCACCCAAAGGAGAAATCAGGTAGAGAGCAAAGGTGTGACATGGACAGATCGATGGAGAACTGGAATCAAATCTAGAAGATCAGACTTCATCCTTTGTCATAAAGTCTTCCTAACTTCAGTGCCACGTAAAGTGGGGAAAAGACTGGTCTACCTCACACAGTTGATCAAAAGACAAACCCGGGATTGTAACTCAAGATTCCTTGAGAACCAGGCGACAGTCTGGAATTAACATTGGTTCTCCCTTCAAACAGCAGCTCATGCTTCTGACATGGCCAACTATTATCAAGAAGTTCGGTTTTATTTCCACATGATAGGCTACAAGAGAATGCAAGACAGTATTGTCTCTAAGAGACCAGCCCATCCGAAGGGAATTTCCGGATGTACACAGATATTCTAGCTTGCTTCTCTTTGCCACAGGACCCCCGGCCAAAGAAGACAAGTAGATTTCTAGAGCAACAACCTATGAGATGGAAGGTGTAACATGAGGATCCTTAAGCTTATTCTCAGAGTTGACTCTACAGACAGATTTTCAGCAAGGATTCAAAAGACTATAATACGATTCTAGATACAAACAGTTAAAAGATTAAGAGATTCTTACATTACTTACTTTTCCATCCCCTTTAGGGTTCAAGTAAACGACGTAATGCCCACCATGGTTATCTCCGCTGTGCACGAGTACGGCATGAAGTATGTAGTTTGCGGGATCTTTTGGGTCGGTTTTTTGCAAAAATTCATCAAGAGGCAACTGATCCGGAAACTCAAATCTGTTTGTTTTCAAAAGAAAACAAAAGGAATATATAAAAAAAAATCACATAGATGCAGATACTGGAACTCATGGGACAAGAAGGGTGGAGCGAATCAGAAGTACGGCGTTTTTGAAGATGAGCTGCCCAGCTCTTCTTTCACGACAGTAGCCTACCCCATGAGCAAAATCACCCACAAAGGTGGCCTGGTGACCACCAGCTCCACTAAATAAGGGGGACTCTCCCAGTCCCTCCCTGCTGGCCCGTGGCTCAAGGCAAGGCCATCCGGCGGGCCCCAACGGCCTTACCCTGGTTTGGCAGTGGCTTCCTAGTGTTTTAGACAGGAGTGTTTCTGAACCCATGCACTTAAAGCCATCAGCCACACTGAAGAATTAGGCATGTTTATTTCTTTAAAAACATCAGTACCTTGTTTCTCATTTCCTCAGAAGAAATTTAAAGGCCACAAACTATAATTTTGGCTAGCCTTTTAACATTTCTCCACACCCAGGTGTCTGCCTTGACTACAACATGGAATTTATTACCTATCATTTATCTTGATGTTCTGGTCAGTTTGGGGGTCATACATGAACCTCATGAGCTGCAGATGCAACACGGGAGGCAACGTGAGGAATTTCACACCTTTTTCAGCTTCCTGCAGGTTAAAAGAAAGACAGACATGGATCAGCAGTGGAATTACCAGTCATTGAAATAAAGTATTCAAAATAAAGTACAATACAACTCCTGTATCTGCGGGGAGATCAGTTTCAAGTGCCCCCCGCGGATGCAGAAAACCTTGGATAATAGCGAACCCTATGCATAGCATGGCCTCTGGCTCCCTCTAGTGACCAGTTCTGGTAATTGCATCATGGAAGTATGTGTTTCTGGGATTTTTCTTTAAATATTTTTAAAAATATTTTCAGTCCGCAGGTAAGTGAAACCATGGATAACGATCCCATGGGGGGTCCTACTGTATCTTGCCTATAAAATAGGTGAGCAGCATGTAATTTAGCATGAAACACTAGACCTGAAGCTTTTGTTGTTACACAGACCCAAATGGAATTTAGCATACCTGCAAGCCATGTTCTCCTGCGTCATATTTATTATCCCCATCCAGCTGCTCCACTGCCACGTAATCAATGAAAGACTCAAAGACTGAAAAAAAGATGAGATAAGAAAGGGGTTTCATGGTTACATAGAGACAATATGGGAAAAAAAAGCAAGGAATATTTTAAGACATCTCCCACAACTCCATTCCCTGGCAACCTGGTGTACCTTTTAAATTGACATTTGTCCCACACGGTTTGTCGCACCACGTATTTCTCTTTGAATGGTCAAGCAAAAGCAGATGGGCAATATTATGTGACAAAGCAACAACTCCCCTCAATGGTTCGGTGCCACAACCAGTCACAGAACTTACCTGGATATTAATAACAAAGAAGCGCCCCTAATCTGTGACTAAGCAAAGCCTGGTGTTTGGGATGTGTGCGTGTCAAGGTAGTGGAGAGTTCATTTCAAGAGAGATAATATAGACTTACTGTTCTTCTTTCCCTTTATGCTTAGTTGGATATCATAATAATCTTCTATCCGTTCAGACCGATAGTCTACGTGTTTGCACTGGATGTAAGACTGCAAACAAGAAAAGGGCCGTGAAACACCAACCATCTATGCAATTCCCAACCACACCCTGAGTTAGCTTCCACACCGAATACATACCACCATTTTCCCCCTGAATAATTTAGGAATCGTGCCCTCTACACAGGTGCCTTTCATTTTATTTTCAACATTATCAAGCAACTGAAAGAAAACAGAAAGCTTGCGTTAGTAACAGAAATGTCTTTTAGGAAGCTCAAGGCAGTGGGATGATCACGGTGAACTAACAGAGCATTATTCTGTTTGGTGTGCTTTCTGTCGATTCAAAAGACTTCAGAATCGCTTTCTCCTCAAGAAGAAGAGATATACAGACTCAGATATACAGAAATAAACAGCACCCTCACCCAGAACAGTGTCTTATATGCCACTCTGGTAAAGGAGGTAGGTTGCATGAATGTCATGGCATGAAGCCAAGCTCAGGAAGGGCAAACGGGGAAGAAATGGTTCCGATTTCTCAGTGTGAGTGGAAAACCACTCTGCGTGTGCACAGGAAGACACTAATGGCTGCCCATATTCCTGAACTGAGATACGGTGATCAAGGCAGGGCCCAAAGCTAAGCGCTGCCTCAAACCAAACCAG
Source organism: Intellagama lesueurii (assembly GCA_037013535.1). NCBI lineage: Eukaryota > Metazoa > Chordata > Lepidosauria > Squamata > Agamidae > Intellagama > Intellagama lesueurii. The sequence continues at coordinate 2,014,345 of JBAJHW010000012.1, forward strand.
GAATATTAGTAACGGTGACCAAGGGCACAATACAGCTCGAAGCAAGTGTGCATAATCCCATGGTAATGAATGGGAGTTCTTCTATTCATTTTATCATGGCTTCTGTCGGAGAATCTCCCTCTTGATTACTTTGCTATCAAAATGCTGAGCGTAAATACAATCAAGGCCATATGCAAACCCTGATGAGAACAAGACGGTGTGTGTGTGAAATACATACCACTCGACATAGCTCCTGAACGTCATGTTGCATGAAGCTGTCTAAAGTCTCCCATCTTTATTAAAAAGTGAAACAAAAAGTGCCACTTATAATCATGCGAATACAGGCAAAGAACAGAGACGTTATCAGAAATACTTGGGTCTGGGCACAAACCACCACAAGGGGCAGACAAGAATGAAGGGGCATCTAAGTGACATCTCAAAAGGAAAAATGTTTTAATATAAGGTTATTTTATATTTTAATATTATGTTCTTAATTCTTCCTTAATCTTTGAATAATTTACTGTTTTCAGCTTTTAATTATTATGCTTTTAATGATGTAAGCTTCCTTGGGTCCTTTTCGTAGGAGAAAGGTGGGCTAAAAACACTTTAAATAAACAAATCTTTCAATCTTGTTCCCTTCATCCAGCCAAACTGCTATGCAAGTACAGCTATGCACAGATAGGTTACTACTCTTTGTAAGCTGGGCATGTGAAATTTAATCAGGGCTAGTTCAGCTGAGGTCTGCATCCAAATACCAATATGATTTTGCATGTGTTTATAAACTAGCTCTGTTTATAAAAAAAGGAAGGGTTGATGAGTTTAGTTTGGGACAAAGCAACGCGAAAGTTCAACCTTGTTTGCTAAAGTCACTCCTCAAATGCTTATTCGTGGTATTACTACGGGGCTGCTCAGATTCCAGATGCCTCGGTATAGTCTAGTTCAGGAAACAAACATCCCTGGTGATGCACCAGCTTGACTTTCTCTCTTTCCCAAAAGGAAAGCAGTGTGATCTATTAAGATTGCCGTATAGTATTGGGAACTTTCTATTTTGTGAATGTCTTCTTATGTAGAGCACGGGAAGCTTCCTTACAGACTAGACCAGAATGTTTTCAGAAAGAATCTCTGCCCACAAGTAAATTTCATTATTACATTAACTGAATAATTCTCATATGACTACTCAATTTTTTTTTAAAAAAAAAAATAACGGGTGCAGGTTACAATAAAATGAGACTTCTATATATATATAAAACGGGGTTTCATGCTGTAGTTTAATTCAATAGATCACAAAACTTGCTTTTCAAGAGAAGTCACAAAAACGCCGGTTCAGCCACGATCGGGTCTTGGGCGTCTGGCCGGCACTTACCCAAAAGACTTGGTTAGCTTCTTCGTGCCGACAGGTTTGTCACTGTGCTGAAGCTCATAGAAGACTCTTTGCAACGCTAATGGGACGCTCTTGGATGAGTCGTCTCCCTCTGTTGGCATCATGTACACTGCCTAAAAAACAACAACAACAACCAGTTTAATTAGGACTGTGGAAAAAGGCTTCCCAGCTCTTTCGTTTCGTCCTGAGTGCTAAGGAAATGCCGCCAGACATGTTAGCAACATCAGTTAAACACTTTAGAGTGATCTACCAAAGACTTGAACCCATCGGGAACTTAACAGGACATTTTCATCAGCCAGCTTATGATGGTCAGTTGCTTTTTATTCAGGGTGCCCAAACGGCTAACGTATCAAGGCAAAATAACCAGCACCTTTCATTTGTGCAACTGGAAGCCACCAACAGCAGGGATGGCGACTCAGGTTGCTGTCAAGTTGGGCTTAAGGACTCGACTGGCAAATTGGAACCCACCCACTCTCCCTTTTGTATGGGGGGAAAAAAGGTTCTTTTTAATAGGGACTCGGACTAGGGGTTTGGAACTCAGGACTTGGACCCAAAGACTCACCGACGTCCATGACTGATGGTCTGGCAGCCTTCACACCATCCCACAAATCTTGTTTGATTTCAATAACTAAGTAGGGTTGGGCTTTGTTCATCTTTGGAGAGGAGATCACCTGGGATCTCCAGGTAGGGCAAGAAGAGAATCTTGCCTGAAACCTATGTAGCCAGTTAAGATTTGACCAAGTTGAGTCGAGATAAGCCAACGCTCTGATTCAATAATATTCTTGAATGGTTCTGGGATATACCAAACTCCAAGCTGGGTGCTGTCCTGTATTTCTTGCTGAAAACGGCAGGCTTTGCCCACTCAGCAGGGATGATTCACCGATTTGGTCCTCATGCAAATTTTAGACCTTCCTCAGAGCAACCGTCACCGTAACTGAGAGTCTGCAAAAGGAGCTGTCCCGGGTGCTAAGCTGCCTGCCTGTATATATATATAGGACATGATTTCAACGAAGTAAAGATAAGAAACGTGGGGCCTGCATCTCCCCTTTGTTAATTTTTGTTAAGCTTCCAGTCCTCAAGGGCTGTGAAGACAGGACGGGTCATCTTTGTCCCCTGTTCCTCCCCTGTTTCTCCCCCTTCAGCCTCAAATAGAGGTGCCACGGCTGGTCCAGAAAAAAAAATGCTCCCCACTATGGCTTGCAGGAGGAGCCCTCTGACAAACCACCAGCTGTGTTGTCGGTTCGACCCATGGGAACTGCAGTGACCAAACAGCTCGCTCTTCACCCTACCCCTGGGTTGTGCCACACACGGTCTTGCAATGAGCTGTGCAGCATTAAGAAACTGCTCAACCGCCCCAGCGTTTTACTTCCTTGTTCAGTGTTTTAGCTGCGCAATGACTATGTGTTCTTAAGCTTTTATGCCAAAGAACTGCCCCTAAACTCCCTCCCTCTCTCTTACTTCTTTTGGGTACCAGAGAACATGATTATTATTTTGTCTTTCCCAGTCCTCCTTGGGTCCCAGGTGGGGTGACATTTTGTGAAGCAGCTTTCCTCTAGTATTTATACATCATGACCAAGGAGCAATTTCTACAATTCCCCTCTTATGTTCGCTTTAAGGCCAAGCAATCTAGTTCTGTGAGCTTAGATAGGCAAATAAGGCTTTACTTCTGAAACACAGGAAGGGGGAAAGAAACCATACTTAGTTTCTTCCACAAATATATTGTTGGAATTTCAGAAAATTCAAAGAAAGACGGTAGCAGGTCTAAAACACAGCAGAGAACCATTTGAATGAGCACCACCGGCAATCAGTAATCATCAACCATTTCACATAAAGTCTTAGGTAAACATAACTGTTAATACTGCCTTGTCTAAGACCAACAGGGATCAACCAAGGGAAAAGAGTGCCTTGAGGTCTGAAGGCAGAAATCACAGACCCAATAAAGATGATCTACCCCAGTGGATTGTGCTACAAACAGCCAATAAAACAAATGAGAACAGCTGAAGGCCCTGTAATCTCGAAGCTTAAAATGGCAACTGATCTCCTAAGTGGCAACTATCATAGAAGTCAGTGGTCAAGCAGGAAACAATATTGACCTCTTTTCCCCACTTGTCAGCCATGTTCTCAACCTCCTCTGTCATCAACACGGTCTCCCAGCACCTGCAACAGCCCTGCAGGGTCTCTTCCCACACACGTACCATTAGCTCAAGTCCAGGGCGAAAAGGCATAATTACGCTTCTCATCCTGACAGGTATCAAACAGGAACCTCTCCGGCAGAAAAACCTGCAAGCCGGTGTTAGCGGAACGCCGGCCATCACCTGGATAGGGTATCCGCTATAACCCCTTTCACAAACCCATTGAAATAAAAGTCCGGTGAAACTCCAGAGGGTTTATTTTACAGTTCCCTAACCTTTTTGGTAGCCCCACTGACAAGAGAGCTCCAAGCCGTTTTGTTTACCTTTCGTAGCTGGTTTGTGAAAAATAATGTCTGTAATAAGCTGTTCATATAGCAGGTTGCTCCTTGGTTCTTCAGCCCCACGTAGCCTGTATGCTTCTTGGAATCCCACCTGTGACAACCAAGGAATTGCATTACCACAAACACACACGCATATTAAGAGACATCTCCCTGTCATATTGGTTGAGTTGCAAACGCTTCCACGAACGGCGTCAAGGCAGCGTTAACTCGCCATTCCATCGTGGAACACCGAGATTGGCCGCCACGGTGCAATGTACCCCACTGCCTCTGCTAGAAATCAGTGATCCTCGTTCTCACTGCAACCCCCCCCCCCCCATGCCCCCTAAAAACATACTGTGGAGGGCTGGGAAACCCTTCCGAGAAGGTCTGGGGGCTGCAGTGCGAGGGACGGGAAGTGCTAGCCCTGCAAATGTTGTGTGACCAAGGACAGAGTTGGACCTTGGCGTTATTAGTACACATAATCAAAACTGGGCACACGCCATCCAAGACCTTCTCCGTGAAAGCTCCAAACTAGAAGTTCTTAAAACACTAAGACATGTTCGATTGGCAAGCAGAGACATCTATAATTCTAAAGGAAGCCGGTTACTCTTCCGCAATCCAATCACTTCTTCAAAAAGAGGACCATCGCAGAGACCAAGACAAGAATAGGAGCAGGTTCTTCCCCGATTAGGCAAACGACCGCAATAAGGGAATTCTGAGCAGCCTCTCTTTCAAAGCTCCCGACTCTGCTCTTACGCCACCACTGCTTTTTCCTTTCTTGGGGGACAGAATTCTGAGCCTCGTAAAAGAGGTATGAAGCGGACAAAATGCCTCTGTCTCAGTTGTTCAGGAAGGCTGTCCGTTTTGCCGTGTAACTTAGAAACCCTCCTGGGTCCCGGACCAATTATCCGTTATTCTCCTTGCAAAAACTGTGCTCAGCTAAACCATGGGAGGGTGCCAAGTAAAAAACAAAAACAAAAAAACCCAAAAACCCTGTTTTTTCCAATTCCAGAAAACAATTACGAGAAGGATTTAGTGGCATCCTTTTTTCTAAGGCAGACAAAGCCAGCCTGGGAAGGAGCACAGGTAACTGTAGATGGGTAATATTTTTATGAAGATGCTGCCCCAGGACATGAGACTGGAGTCCAATGGTCTTTGTAAAAGGCTTCTTAAACTGGAGTAACTAAGATTTAATTAGAACAACGACCCTCCAAATTCTTCTCTTTCTCTTTGTCTATGATCCTGCAACGGTCCCGGCCGGTTACAGCTTTTGTACGTATTTGTAAGAAAGGAAAACCATCACTACAGCTAAAAATTAAAAGGGAGGAGGGGTATAGAGAGGGCAGATTTTTTTTCCTTTAAAAAAAGAAGAAGCACTTACGCTACACCATGTGGAGCATCAGCTTGAACATACACTTCAAAAGTTACTTTATCATCTTCTATATAGCCTTTATCTGGATCTGTAACTTCCTGCAAAGAAAAAAAAAGATGCAAACCATAATAATAAACTCGTAATAAAACAGTGATGAAACTGCCATGAAAATAGTGGCTGTGCATGCGCAGCTTTGCTCATCACCATTTTGCCAGCAGGACCACACCACTGCCGATCCCTTCACAGAAGGGGCATCGCACCCATTATATTGTACTACAGTTATTCCAGGGTCCTGAAAGGTGGAGTGTGGTTAACGTCTGGGCCACTGTCAAAACAGTGCCAGCAGAAGGAGGCCAGAGACCGGCCCAAGGTCCCCCGGGGCCACGGAGAGGTTCGGATTCGCCTTCCACCCTCTACCCAACCCACCAGTTCCCGCGGCTGTTACTTACACTCCAGGACATGAAGTTGGAAAAGCCCCAGTCATTTTCCTTATGAAAGAACAAGTGGCTGATCCGTCGGCTGAAGGATTTCTCATCGTCTTTATAATTTATTATCTTGAGCACCGCTTGGGCGTGACAAGACCATGACCTGCAACAATTAAGAAGATAACGCTTGGCGGACCCAGTGACAAGAGGACAGGCTCATAAATTCGCTGTCGGCCATGCAAGGCGACTCTCCTTCTTGACACCCTTGGATTTAGAACTTTGCTTCAAGACTCTCTGGGACATTTGTTATGATTATTATCATCACTGAACCCATGTGTGAAGGGGCTGCGTTTATACATTGCTCCCTACAGAAGTTTTATGCTCCACTGGACTGCTTTCCCCCAGAGATACCTAAGAAGGTTCCACGTTCTTTAAGGGAGAAAAGCTTTCATGTCAGATTTCATTACTACAAGTTTAAAACGTTCAAACAGGGGAAAAAAAAACCCATTCCTTGAAAGTTTATTTATTTATTTATTCACTCAAATCACAATGCCAGGAGACTTGGTGAAATATGAAATTTACTTCCATGCTACGAATGGACAAAGGAGGACCGACATTTCCTTTCACCTAAGTGCCCTTCAGCCCCCAGAAACCTCTGCAGGGGGTATGTTTTTTGAGCTGGAAACAGGGCAGTGTGTGTGTGTTAGCATTAAAACTGCATTTAACTGCCCCTCCCCCTGTATTAAACAAATGATAAACATTTGAAGGGGTTTTTATCTCCTCCAACCTTGTTTTTCCTCTAAGCTTTACTAAGTTTAAATTGGCAAATGAACCAATAGAAGCTTTACAGTATTAAATACAACTTTAAAAACTGAGAACCTTCTTCTACTTCCTTGAAAACATTTATCTTGCTCCTTTAGTGATGTTTAATTATCCTTAAATAAAAGTTAGCCAACAGAACAAATAAAAAAGCAGATGATGAATCTATTCTTTAGATCAACCGATGTTCCTCGGCCTTGCCCGAATGGAAACTGTTCTACATTTCACTTAAGTTTTCACCAAAAATTAGCCGGAACTGAACATTAAAGCATTTTGAGGCCATCTTCCGCACGTGTCCAAAAAGTCAATTCACATGACCAATGCTGCACTAGAAGGAGACAGACGCTCATCTGCAGCAGGGCATCCGATTCATTCTTCAGGCTGATGTATCTGAAACCTGGAGGCAGTTATGCCTTTCCATGACACACAGACACAAACCTCTGGATCCCAGCAGGCCTCTCCCATCGGCCCCTATGGCTTCATCTCTTTCTACAAAGCCAACACATGCACACTCTGCTACACCCAGGTGGGCACAGCGTGGCTCCCTGACTATCGGTGGCCACCCTGGCTATTTCTGCAACCCTTGGGTTTCCTAGGGATTCCCCTTATCTGACAAAAAAAAAAAAGTAAGTGTGGCTGGTGAGTGGTGGGGCCGCTAGGGGACACATCAAGCCGATTCTGTTTAAATTACATTGGCTACCAGTTGCTGCCCGGGCCCAATTCAAAGTGCTTGTTTTGACCTATAAAGCCCTAAACGGCTTGGGCCCTGGATACCTGAAGGACCGCCTCCTTCCCTATGAACCTACCCAGCAGTTAAGATCTAGCCAGGGGGCCCTTTTGAAAGAGCCGTCCCTCAAGGAGGTAAGAGGGATGGCTTGTAGACAAAGGGCCTTTTCGGCAGCTGCCCCCAGACTATGGAACGCCATCCCAATTGAGATTTGTCTGGCGCCGACGCTGATGACATTTCGGCGCCAGGTCAAAACCTTCCTATTCCAGAAGGCTTTTAAGTGAAATAATATCAACTGTGGGTCCTGATGACAATTTTTAGAGTATATATTTTAATTGTATTTTAATTGTTTTATCTTTTTTTACTGTATTTTAATTGTTGTAAGCTGCCCAGAGACCTTTGGGTAGTGTGGGCGGCATATAAGTTAAATGAATAAATAAATTCCTGGAAGTTTCAGGAATGGCAATCCAGTAAACAGGTTGCAAGACTACCTAGGATCTTGATGAAAAAAGAACATTCATTTTAGGAACAGAAGTGGACTTCTAGATATTTCTAGGCTCAAAGTTTGGCTTCCTGTGGGACGCTCCCCACGAGACTTCCACGGGCTACAAATCTGGAGGGTCTTACGTGGAATCAGACTCAGCATTGCACTGAAGGAAGAATCCCACGCTTTTCTGATGCGGCCTGTCCGGATAGAGCCGTGGCATCACCATGATCTTCCATGGGAGGTTTCGCACAAAGCAGGGGGGGCTCAGGACTGATTCACTCAGCCTGCTGAAACGTTCAACAGTAAACTGAAAGGTCGCCTCTGATCGCCAGCTTGTGTCTGTGAAACAGGAAAAGAACAATTTAATGCGGATTCACCACCTTGGTTCTCCCATGCGTGGCCCGAGGTTCACACATCCTTGCATCATGTGACACGCTAAGATGGGGTCACGTGTGTGAAGCAAAATACCTAAACACATTATAGGAGAGTCATTTGCCTTGGGAGGCAAATGACAGAGTATCCATGCACAGGACCTTAGCAGCTATTTACACTCATTCTGGATGAGACAGCAATTTTAAATAAATTTTCTGGCATAAGGATAAAACGTTTAAAGGGCAACTCTCATTAACAATTGTCACTAAATAAGCACAGCTGACAGCACTCGTATGCTCAATGCCACACTGATCCAGCAAGGTAAAAGCTGCCAAAAAGCCAACAAGGGAGGTGAGTTATCTTTACTCAGCTTTCAGTCCAAAACATCAAAACGTAAGTCATTGATCCCTTTGACAGCAATACCACCACAACTATCCTTTTAATCCCAATCCAGTCTTAACAGAGTTGAGTTTGGAGGTGAGATCAATGATATTTCACTTTTTAAAGAAGTTATGCTTTTGTCTTTTTTTAAAAAAAAATCTCAATAAGCAACCACAAAGCAAAAAAAAAAAGCCAATTTTTTTTTGCATTTGCAACAGCCAATTTAACTTACCACTGCAGTGCGTCATAAAAAAGCAAAACAGTGAAACATAAAAAAAGATTTCAAATGACCAGTTCTTGATTACAGAGCATTCTCCTTCCCTCTTTCTCGATCAGGCACAAGGTCTCTCAAGTGGATTTTCAAGAGTGAAGAGGTAATTCCTGCCCCTGGCCTGGATTCCCACTGTGAGGGCAAAAAGCCAAGATCCTAAATGCAGCGTGTCCTGAACAGCTCCTGAAAGCCCCCCCCTCTCCCCCACCCAATAATCCCAGCCGACAAGGTGGCTAGGGCTGGCCTCACTGGGCAACGGAACATTTCATTCCACCAGCCATGGCTTAAAAGTGGCCTTTGAGCTTTCTCATTATAGACACACCAGCAGAAACCAAGAAAAGCCAACTAGTCGAAGCCCCTGTCCCAAAAGCTCTGGCCCATGAACTAGCAAATGGCACATTGCCAGCACTGTGGGGACCTTCTGTGAAAGGCACCACCATTTCGGGGGGGGGGGGGGGAGACTAGCTTGAACTGAGCAGGGCTTTCGAGGATAGGCATTTTGGAGATTGCTCGTTCATAGGATCAAGTGGGAGGTGACCTGATAGCACCAAAAACACAACCACAAAATGAACAAGCCAACCCACATGGGATGCGGTAGGTAGACAGATCCCATCCAGGACCACTCGCCAACATCTGACCTGAGGGAACACATCACCCAGCAATAGGAGCAACCTCGATCAAGGGCGCAAGCCACCCACTTCCTGCCTGAGTGGGACCAAATTCTTGGCGCTTACAATGAAAATTTTAATCTAACAACATTTCTCTACAGACCCTTCAGGGAAGCATGTAACGCAGTAACATGGAAAGTCTTCTCACTATAAATTTGACATGCGATGCTTCTAAAACTTTTAGTTTTAGACACATGGTGAAAATTGTCTTTTTATACAAGCCTCCACCATACAGTTGTACACAACTTCCGCCTAATGGACTAAATAATGTTGTAAATTGTTTACTGTGAACATATAGAGAACATGCTATCTCTTTTGTGTACTGCATGCATTATGTTTTATTACTGTGGTATGCCACATTGACATTTTCAAATCTATGCAGTTTCTTTATTATTATTATTATTATTATTATTATTATTATTATTATTATTATTATTATTATTATTATTATTATTATTATTATTATTTATTTATTTATTTCATTTATACCCCGCCTATCTGGTCTTGCGACCACTCTTTGCCCTTATGCGTAAATAAATAGGTCATGACGAAAGTAAAACTCCCTAAAAGCACAATGTTAATTCTCCCCTTCACCCAGGTTTAAAAGATGTATGTTTTTATTTTTGGACAAATCAGAAAGAAATAAACCAATTGTTGGAAAACCTAAACACTACGGCACCAAATATCTGTTGAAAAACCTAAACCACTGAAATTGCAACATATAAACAGAAGCAATATTAAAAGAGCAGGCAAGCGTATAAAACAGACCATGTTCTGATTAAGCCTTTTCATGCCTTCCCCCCGCCCCAATTACCCTGAAAATGCAGATCTTTTCACCATTCTGTTTACAAGTACATTGTGGGTCCAACATGTTTCAGAATCAAGGAGCCATAACGAGGGAGCCATAGCACCACAAGAAGTACCCTGCCCCCATCCTCACCAACCTAGCATCAGATAAACAGGGGCCTTTGCTCTCCGGCAGCTAGCGTACAAGGCCGTTCCTACAGGAAAGGTTATCCTCAGCATCTCTGGGAAGCAGGCAGTTTAAGATGTTGGAAAAGGCTATTGCTGGTCATCTGAACTGCACTGAAAGAGAACCTGGGGCAAAAGGTGTCATTCACTCCTACCCACATACACCCGCTAGGAAGCAGGCGCTGTATTTTGAACTGAATTGCATTTTCCAAACATCCATGAAAGCAAGCTGGCCTGGAGGCGAGGAAGACCTATGACAGAGGCCAGGTCCTTCTCTAGGATGAGTCACCGTCTGTAAGGCATTCATCGTCACAGAGGCAGTCTGATTTTCCAGGAACAACTACCCTGTTCCCCCGAAAATAAGACCTAACCTGAAAATAAGCCCTAGTATGAATTTTCAGGATGCTCGTAATATAAGCCCTACCCCAAAAATAAGCCCTAGTTAAGTGAAACCCCGCCCTCCACCCTTGTGTAGCCACCAGAAGATGACATGACTGTATTTGAATAAATGTAGATTGTTGTACATGAAAAAAATAAAATGTCCCCTGAAAATAAGCCCTAGTGCGTTTTTTGGAGCAAAAATTAATATAAGACCCTGTCTTATTTTCGGGGAAACACGATAAGTAACACTATGCGCTACTCGCCTAGGTGGTCTGATACAACGCTGGCCAATCATTTAGAACAGTGGTCCCCAACCTTTTTGACACCGCGGACCAGTTGGGGGGGGGGGGATGAGGTCAGTGCATGGGGGGGCAGGGCACTTGCACAAATGCGCGAAGGGCGCTCATGCGCATGCACGAAGGGCGCTCACGGGAGGCGCGTGCGCACTCGCACGCATGCACAAAGGGGCTGTGAGGGTGGGCGTGCAGGGGGGGAGTGCATGCGGGGGGGGGGGCAGGAAATCTGTCTCCGCGGCCTGGTCTGGCCAAAGCCATGGACCGGCACCGGGCTGTGGACCGGGGGTTGGGGACCCGATTTAGAACTTTTACTGCCAGATAAAATACATGAAATTCACATTACTTAATCATGGGGGGTTCGGAGACAGTGCATAATTTGTTTATTTGAATAATTTTACTGTCTTGCCAAACAAAAAATGCAGGTCCTGACCTTTTTTAGTAATAATCAGGACCTTTTTTTAGTAATAATCTCTGATTTCCTTTGAAATAAAATATTTTTAAAAAGAAATATTATAATTGATTTTTGTAAAAAACAAAAGATACCCTATTCGAAATTCAGGAAGATCTGGTTTTTAACAATTATACTTGTGCACCTGAAGTGATGTTTGAATTACCGTAAGCGATACGTGGATAATATATCACCACTGTGTCTGACAACACTTAATAGGCCCTTCCTTCTTTGTGATTTTGCTTAATCCCCCTTGAAACTCATTTAAAGTACCAGCCGCAGCTACTACATCCTGCAATCTGAGTTCTACTAATTAATCATGTTAAAAAAAAGAAAAATACTTTCCTTCTTCTAGTCTAAAACAGCTGATGGTTTTATTGGATGACCCAGAGTTCCTGTGTTAATAAAAAATAAAGAAGAGCTTCACTGTCCATTTCCTCTACTCCATTCATTGTTTGGCAAGTCTTTATCATGTCCCCCTTTGGGTTTTTCCTCTCAAACGTACTCCAAGAGCATACAAAAGTGTCTCCATTCCATACCGCTCCAGGAACAATAGCAGGACAATAGCCAGTTTCCCACACCATCCTCAAAGTAAACAGAAGGAGCACTCACCATCCTCCATGTCTTCTTCTGTATTGTTGTGGCCATCAGCCATTGCTACATTCCCATTGATGACTGGGTTTTGAGTAATTCTTGGTGGTTCATCAGCATCTCCAGCTTAGAGGACAAGGAAAACAGGAAGACTGTTACTGTGGATCTTAACAGTATCGCAAGGACACACAGATTAAAAACATCCTTTTTATAAATGGCACCAGATTTAACAGCACCAGAATTGTTAGTTAAGATCAGTGTTCACACCGTCAACTCATTTCGATTTCTCTGCCTCTCCATCATATCACACAGTAAAATGTTCTGAGTACCAAACCATTAATGAGTTAATACTAGTTGTGTTTTTTTAAAAGATTGTAAAGATTAAATTTGTTCTAACAGTATGAATTAAAATAGTTCCTACATTCCTCATCTCTCTCTATAGTTATCACGTTGTCAAAACCAGCTATTAGCGGGTTGTGGTCTGTCTTAATTTGCTTCTGTTGTGTTAATAATGTTTACATTCATGCAAAAACTATATTGATACTTTCTCTAGAATTACTGCTAACACCAACATCAAAAAAAGTCATATATTTACAACACCCGCCCTCCAAACTGGCAACAGATTTAAAACAAATTAAGACATTTCTAAAGATGTCTTAACCCAGTTGATTTCAGCACCCAGGACAGAGCTTCAGCATTGGCTTTATACTAACATTGATGGGGACTTCAATGCTAACACAGAATCACTGGGTAAAACTTGCACATAAAAAGGTGGTTAACTTCTAGGAGATATGTTCATTTCTGAACCAAACTAGGCACAAGCTGACACAGGAATAAAGAGTTGATGGGACTCTGATCAGGTTCAGAACCATGCCCTAGTACTTTGCAAAGGGTTGGGGGTGTCTGTCTTTCACCAGGAAAAGGGCAAGGGGGGGGGGGGAAGGGATGAATCTCCCCTGTCCTGGTGTTGGCAGTCCTCATCCGGAATTGAGAGATGACATATTTTGCTCAAGCAGTCTTCACAAGCCCTCCCATGAACCTTCTAGCTGCCATTCCCCTTCCCCACTGCTTAACTGGTGCAAACTCTTACTCTGGAAAGGGCTTCCAGATTGTTCTGAAATGCCACAGCAGACTAACTTCCTAAGATGGCCCATTTGAAGCCAGTTTTTCCCTGAAATTAGGCCTCCAAGATCTATAAAGCTTTATTAAATACTTCCTCGTGGCACTGGGGTCATTTTTAATTGTTTCAATGACATCACGGTTTTGCCCCAACGATCCCAAGGCACTATACATGGCCATCCTCCCACCATTATGCTCCCAATAACCCAACAAAGTAGGTCAGTACTATGGTGCAGGGAAAGAATGACCAGTGAGAAAAACAAAGAACGGAGGTGATGGAAAAAGAAAAAGCAGACAGAGAGAGAGAGAGAGAGAGAGAGATAAAAGGAAAAACCACTGTCTGTTGGCAGGAGAAAGAATGGGTTTCTAACTTTGCAGTGTTGGATACTGCTGTTAATAATTCCTTTATGTTGCAAAAGGGTCTTATGTGGTCATCTTCATGCTACAGAATCTGAGTGAGTAAAACTTTGATTTGAATACACGTTTCTCATTTCAGAGGGAAAATTTTTTCGTAAGGCTTTCCAGCACACATTTCCAATTTATTTGTTTGAGATAAAGTCCCATCCCTCAGAATTTTCACCTTTTTTTTTCCTCCTAAAGGTTTTGTCTGCCTATCTCTCGGTCAAATGAAGGCCTCCAAAGGACCCCAAACCAATAGCTGCAAGGTGAGCAACTGGCAAGGGACAGCTAGAGGTCAGTTCTCCACACTTTTGACCCTGAGGGTCACATCTCTTTCTACCTAAGTCTTTCCCACACTGGCCTCTATTTCACATCTGAGCTAAACTCCATGTGTCTTTCACATCCTCCTCTCCTGCATGGGAGGAAAAAAAACGTTCATCAATGAACCTATGTTTCTTTGGTTAGCAAAAATTTCTTAGAAAGAATAAAGCAGGGGCGAGTAATATATGCCCCTCCTAAAAAGCTATTCCCATCCACACCTGCCACTCCCAAGTACAAATAATGAGAAGAGATGATCTGGATGGCCATGAAGGACCAATCCCAGAATAAGGCCTTGGACTTTTAAAAAAAATGTAAACAAATGTTTAGTCTATATTAAGACACTGGGGAGTAGCAATGCCTAACTATCATTTCTCTCATTTGACACTTAATTGTTCTAAAATGCTTAATCAGGATATTAAGATCTCACCTGAGCTGAAGACATAGAGTTTGAGTAGGCTCATGATGATCTAAAAGGGACGGCACATGGAAATTGTTCCTAGCTCTGCAGAAATGGACTGGCAAAGACTGGCCTAAGCGCTATCTATTGTGTTCAAGCAGTTTGATGATCAGCTACATCACCTAGACAGTTTGCAAGACAAGTGATTAACGCCCACCAAAGCCAGGCACACAGTTCTCAAGATACAAGATAAGAATCCCTCAGCAAAAATCCTTTCTAAGTTGTGAAGAGACCCATTCCCAGTAGCAAGCGCTTGGATGGGTGTGTGAGTCAAGTAACTGTGTGCTAGTAATCTTCTATGTGAAAACAGTACAAAACTACTATGCAAGCTGCAGGCACATTTCTCCTGCTTTTAATCTTAGACCTCCAGGATGTTAAACTTAGAAGGAGGAGCCAGAAATAAATAAACCTTCTGCCTACTAATTTGTTGAAGCATCAATAAAACTACACATTTGTTCTTCTTTTCTACAGAAGAAACATTAGCTTCAAAAGTTAGAAAGAACTCAAGCAATAGCTTCTATAACTGTCTCCTCTCCCTGCCCCATCTCTAGGCATGGTGCACTATTACTCTAATACATCAGAGTTCCTGGAAGCAGCTCTTAGCAGTTTTAGTAACAAGCTAACCGACCAGTAACCCAGTGGTTCTGCAACACAGAAAACACTGATCTTCAGAACTGGCCAACAGCAAGGAACACGGCCCATTAATAAAAAGGAAAAGAAAAGAAAAATAAAGGCAGGAAAGAGCATGGCTTAGGATTTATTTAGGCCTGCCATGTTGGCTGCTGTTCCTACTGCAATAGTCTCGGGGATTGTGTGTGCTAGAATTACTTTACTCCACACAGTTGAACACGGAAAAAGAGAGGAAATTGTTGAGAAAAGGAAAAGTAACCACAAAATGTCCTTGCTAATTACAAAGGAGACCCTCCGTAAAACTCCAAATGTGTGCAATAATTAACTCAGTGCGAAGAAAAGAAAGGCACATATAGCTAAAGGACTGGGGAACAACTGAAGTCTTACTACACCCAAAGCCAGGATTTCTTGAGATGGTGGTGGAGCAATGTGAAAAACAAATCCCACTTTCTGTAAGGCTTCCACACAGGGTGGTACAAGAAAAGTATATTAGATTTAATACAGAATAGATTCTTTCCCCGCCTCACAACACTGGATGTAAAAGTTGGGTAGGAGCTCTATAAGGCCCAATGGACGAAGCAGAACGCCGGACCTCAGGATTCCACGGCAGTTGCTGTTCTCGGATCAACCAACGGCTGTGAGCCAAGTTTCAAAGAAGCTGTGTAAGCATCCACCCACCCACCCGTGATATATGATTATATACATATATGTGTGTGTGTGATATATATATATGTGTGTATATATATAGAGAGAGATGTGTATGTGTGTGTGTGTGTGTGTGTGTGTGTGTGTGTATGTAAAAGACTAAACACCAAATACCTCTTTTTTCCAGCTTTTGATCTTATTTTCCAAGATGGGGTGGGCAGAATATAGGCCTCCATATGCTGTTGGACTGCAATTACCAAGCTAGCAAGAGGAAGTGGTAAAAAATGCTGGAGGGGTTCAATTCCAACGGCTCTCAGAAGGCCAGTCTTCCACCCACCCCTGTTCTGTGAGAAAAAGCATAATTAAAATCCTGACTATGCTAGAGAGGAAACGAAAGAGAAAAGCAGTAGTATGTTTGTGGCTGAGAAGTAATTAGCCATATAGTGCTACAAACGGTTGCTCATATATAGGTCCCACTGAGTTCAATGGGCTTATTCCTAGGTAACTGGGTATAGGACTGCTGCCAAAAAGTAGAGTCTGGATAAGAGGGATCACAACCTAACATCTCTTTGCTGATGTGGGCAAATCTCTCCCCAAAAGCCTCTTAAAAAAATAACTGAAGATTATTGGAATAAAGGCTGAACTTAGTGAATTAAAACAAATAAGAAGAAAAACAAAAAGTAGGTAGGTAGGTAGGTAGGTAGGTAGGTAGGTAGGTAGGAAGGAAGGAAGGAAGGAAGGAAGGAAGGAAGGAAGGAAGGAAGGAAGGAAGGAAGGAAGGAAGGAAGGAAGGAAGGAAGGAAGGAAGATCCACTATGCACAAGGTAATGGAATATCAAGAAAAACGTTGTGTTAGCAATGGAACTAATTGCTTCAGGAGTTGGTGAGCTCCAACACTGGAGGCATTCAAGAGAAAATTGGGCAACCATCTGTCAAATCTGCATTGATTTGGATGCCTGCAAGGGGTTGGACTTAATGGACTTATAAGGCCCCTTCCAATTCCATTATTCTATGATTCTAAAATGGCTTTTTGTGCTGCAAACTAGTGAAAAACAAACAAAATCAAGGGGTTTGAGAATGCCTACAAGTTTATCTATGGCATTTCACATGTTCTATTTTCCTATGGAAACATTCCAGTCCTGTATATAATGCCTGAGTGGATTTTTCCTCACTTTTTTCAATGAATTTATGGTTCTTTCTGATTTATGGACCACAAGAACAGGGCAGAACAGTTCACATTAATGCTCCCACACAAGTCCCTCTATTCTCTCATGTTCTCTCTGCATTCACTGTCGCTTGTACACCAATAAGTTGACTAGGAGATCTTGTGAAAGAGAGTGATATGATGTGAAAGAGGTCTGTATGTTAGGCACAAAGAGTGGAATGGTTTATCCCTTCTCCTCCCTTGCCTGCACAGAAATCCACCTGTTCACCTGCGCACAGTTCCTTAATTATCTATGGCTGCCCAGCAGAGTGCTTTGATGCAAGGTCACATAAAGGACACATATGTATGAAACGTCTGGTGCTACTGCAGCCTGCCTCAAAACAACACAATTTTCCCGCTCAACAAAACAAAATTTAGTTTCATTCTCTCATTTGCAATCCCATTTCTACAAATTCATGTTAGAACTCCGGTGCTCTGCAACAGTTCAGTTATGTGCAACCCAAACCAAAACAGCATTATTTAGAAACAAATCTCACTCATTTCAACACAACTTCCCCTCTATTTAAACATATTGACATAAGGAAATGTCATATCTGTAGACATGGACGCTGGAAACACAATAATACAAATACAAACTATTAATGAAGATAAACATACTTTAACACAGACATTAATCAAGTTAATCAGGAGACCAGCTCAAAGACAACTGAAAGAAATCAATGTTATTCTGCTATTTAAAACTGGAGTTTCCACAGATGGCCTTAACCTTGTTATTTTTTTAAGATCAATTTCACTCCAGGCACAGGAGTACAGTAAAGGTTATTCTCTGTTTCCCACTTCCAATGCTGATAAACAGGAAAAGCATTCAGCGTGGCCTTTGCTTCTAACAATGAATGTTAGTTTTTGACTGCGAAATTGTATATAGCTTCACAGCACTCCTTTAAGGTCCTAAAGTTTATTTAAACTGATTAAAAAACTGGTTAAACTCTCCAATTTTTTATAAAAAATTACACTGCCCTGGTTAACAAACCTAGAAGGCTGCTCAATGACACAGAGGCAAAAACTGAGGATACTGTTCTCTAATGCAGAACTAATGCAGAGTGGAGTAAGATTGGCAATAATTTCCTGTACATGCTCTCTTCACTGTCAAATGGAGCACCCTTACTAACTCCTTTACATGTCATAGCCATTACAATCCCTGCCAAGTCACTGTTGTGACTTTGTTTGAATCAGTACCCCTGATATTATCAAGACTAGTGGATAAAAACACATTAAAAACAATAAAACTGCAACAGTCCCATTTTAAGAACCTTCCATCTTCAATGTACAAGGAGACAATATAGAGAACCTCTGCTCCAGTTCTGCACAAGCGATGACCATACCACAGTTTAACATGTTAGGATACAGCAACAAAATCCAAATTCAGATCACTATAGTTGATCAACGGCAGATGAACACAGACCTAATTATGAACATCTAGGGGTACTTCCCCATGGGCTAGACCACTGGTTCCCAGCCTTGGGTCCCCAGATGTTCTTGGACTAAAACTCCCAGAAGCCTTCACCACTGGCTGTGCTGGTCAGGATTTCCGGGAGTTGTAGTCTGAAAACATCCGGGGACACAAGGTTGGGAACCACTAGGCTAGATCTAAGCTACAAAATGAAGGCAGGATCCAATCTCAGGAAGAAACAACCAATGTATGCATTTTGCCTGGATCCTATCTCTTTCACTAGGATTAACTGTCTCCCTTCCTTCTGCTATCCCCCATGTCACCTCCATCCCTATTAGAGATTGGTATGAAGCCCTCTCTAGCAGGTTGCTGGCATCATGGAGGGTTACCGCAGGAAGGGGGGGGGGAGAAATCCTGATTCAACTAGCATTCAGTGACTGAAGTGCACCTTTAGATCTTCGCCATGACCCAAGAGTCTCTAGATAAGTCTCTTGATAAGTCTGAAGGAGAAGTAATGTATCTGCAACCACATTGGTAGAACTAGGGGAGAAGCAAGAGACGTATCACCCAAACTGGGGAAAACATAAGATACATACCGGCAAGATACCCAGCCAGCTGAAATTTGACATATGTCGCTGTTCAACCTCATAGCAGAAGGAAATGTAGGTCTTATTTTTATTAAACGTCTACCCTTGTCTTTCTATAGCCCCAACCAGAAGTCGTATTAGGCTAACACTAATAAAATATGTTTAAAAAACAGTACTGGTTAAAACATAACATACAAATAAATCAACCCAAAGTCAAGAGTAAAAGAAACAGAGAACACTCAACCGATAAGCCTCCATTTCTCAACAATAGACCAGTTGATACGCCAAAGGCATGTCTTTCCTTGCTGGCATCAGAAGAACAGAAAATTGATAAACATGGGGTTTATAAGTCAATCCCATTAAACAGAATGTGGAAAAAAAATAGAACTAGGATCAACTGTAAGAAGTGTTCAGAACTATTCAGAAGCAAGGGTCAACTATTCTGAGGCAGAATAGGGTTTCCTAATAAGATGGAAAGTAAAGGATCAAATAGTTTCTTGGAAAGATGACAAAGTCATAACGAGAAGGTAAATACAGTGTAGGTCTCATGGAACTATAAGGCATGAAACAGGAGCAGAAGATTACCCTCATGAGCTCAATGGATTATCCTGCTTAGATACAAGACATTGTCCCCTGGATTCCTGTGCTTCTAGTGACCTATTATTCCAGCAGGGTACCCACAGTAACAGATAAATGACTCATCATGTTATTTACAATACTGAAAAACTCAGAGGTCTTGGTATAATTGTAATGCTCTCTTTTACATATAGCAGCGGCGTCTTGCTTACTGAGGGATTTTATTTATTTAATTTATTTTATCTATCTATCTATCTATCTATCTATCTATCTATCTATCTATCTATCTATCTATCTATCTATCTATCTATCTATCTATCTATCTATCTATCTATCTAGTCAGTCAGTCATTTGTTCATTCTTGCCCTTCTCCTTTACGGGACCAGAAGGGACTCACAACGTAAGTTAAAAGAAGAGATGCAGCTAAAAACACAATAAATGTTACGGCAAGCCATAATGCGTATAATCCCGTTCTCCCAAATCAGAAAAGGCAAATTGCTGCCTAATCACTTCCACTTGCTGCTGCAGCAGCAGCAGGAAACAAAACATGGACCTGGTCCCCAGCTTGCTTCCTTTGACATGAAAAGCTAGGACATGGATCTCTGGCTTATCTGTCCTACAACAAACCAGAGAAATAATCAAGGGCTTGTTTCGGGACCAATTATTTGGCAGATAAGTGTGATTGGGTTCGTTAAAGATCTGGAACAGTTCCTCTTTTTTTGGCAGGAAATGACGACTGAATCTCTTTTTGAATGTTAACAGGTTTATTTAATTTAACATTGGGTGAATCTACAACAACTTCTATCAGTTCAAAACAACTAAGATCTGGTAACTGTCCAAATTGCGAGGACGATAACTCTGTCTGTAAATTGACACGGTTCATTGAGGGGCTGGCCCAAAACGTTCCCGATCTGTGGGCTTCCTCAATGGAGCACTCCAAACCGCACATATTGTCCCACAGCAAAGGTGTCTGGCCCAATCTCCCTCCAGTGGTGGATGATTGAAGGAAGGGTCTGGCCAAATCACCTTCCTCGAGTGACCTTGTCCCCGCGGGAAGACCACGACCGTCCATTCTAGGGCTTCCGCCGACGTCTTCTTTTCTTTAGATTTATCTGGATCAGGTAGCAACCCTCCTACCTTCAAATTAGGGAAATCTTCTAACAACCCGCGCGTTCTATCATATTCAACTTCTTCCTTCCCTCTCCCTTTCTTCACCTCCTCTTTTCTTTTCTCCCTTCTTGGTATATTGAACTTTCTCCTCCCACTTTGCTCCCCTATATCCTCCTCCCACGGGCAAAATTAATCCTTCTTCCCCTTCTCCCTCTCTCTCTCTTCCACTAGGCAGATTTCAATCTTCTCCTCTTTCCCCTTTGATTCCCTCCTTTTCCCCTCCTCTACATTCAACTCCTCACTTTCTCTTGTCTTCCCTACTTCTATCTCTCTTTTCTGCTCAGACATCTCTAGCTCACTCAGTTCTTTCTCCTTTGGGTCTACTGCTCCTTCACAATAAGAAAAAAAAAGGGGGGGGGAAACACAGAGCTAGCTCTCTGGCACATTTGCACATCACAATAAGCGAACAAAGTTCCATATTTTAAGCTTCCGATGTATTTTCACACGTTGCACCATTCTCTGGATAATTAAAATAGAGACAGGTGGGCACACCTGTCAAATTTTGGTAATAATGTTTAATTTATAGCAGAGTTCAGTAAATGAACACAGGGCAAACTAAATGGCACATGGATTTTAATGCTAAGGCAATGACGAGGTGGAGGGCAAGCCCATGGTCTTTTCTGATCTGGATAGGGAAGAACAGTGCTGGTAGGTGAAGCCAAGAAAATATGTAATATAACCCTACAGGAGGAAGTCAAGAGCAAGTAAGAGTTTCATGTGTTAATGTTCTGTCAGTTTGGAACCAGCTTACAGGACCCAGTAAGGGTTTGAAGGTAAGTAAGAGAGTGGTTTTTCCAGTTCCACCACTCTCACATGAGTTTCCATGCCTGAGCATGGATTCAGACCAAGGTGTCTTGAATCCTAATCCATCACTCTGCGCAATATACCATGCTGGGTAACCCCAAGGCAACCTAGTTTTTCCATTAGTCGGGAAAAAGTTATCTTACCCACTGAAACAAAATTTCAGTGTGCCTAATGTAGAAATATATTGATCAGCACATTAACACCTTCTGTAGATTTATTTATTTGCCTTATTCATAGGCTGCCTTTCTTCTTCCAATAAGGGGACTCAAGGTGGCTAACAATATTAAAAAGAATTAAAAACAATAAATTATATTTTAAAAGTAATGTAACTATAAGACTGATTAAAATACATTGAATAACTAAAAACAGAGAATGTTAAAAACTATCTTACCCTGTTTCCCCGAAAATAAGACCTAACTTGAAAATAAGCCCTAGTATGAATTTTCAGGATGCTCATAATATAAGCCCTATCCCAAAAATAAGCCCTAGTTAAGTGAAACCCCGCCCTCCACCCTTGTGCAGCAACCAGAAGAAGATGACATGACTGTATTTGAATAATTGTAGATTGTTGTACATGAAAAAAATAAAACATCCCCTGAAAATAAGCCCTAATGTGTTTTTTGGAGCAAAAATTAATATAAGACCCTGTCTTATTTTTGGGGAAACACGGTAGGTAAAAAATGGGATTTCAGTAATCAGTCATCAGGATTATTAAAAGCCTGCCTGAAAAGGTGAGTCTTCAGCTGTTGGTAGAAGGACAAAAGGGAGAGGGGAGCCAGCCTGATCTCCCGAGGGAGAGCATCCCATAACCTGGGAGCTACCACCAAGAAGGCCCTCTCTCGTGGTCCCCATCAGCCCTGGCAATGATCTTAAGCCCTGAGAAGGCTCATATGGGGAGATATGGTCCTTTAGGTAGACCGGACCCAAGCTGCATATGGTTTTAGAGATGATAATGACCAGCATTTTGAACTGGGCCTGGAAAGGGACTGGTAGCCAGTGCAGCTGTTGTAATAAGGGTGTTCGATGCTCCCTATAAGTGGCCCCAGACAGTAATCTGGCTGCAGCATTTTGAACCAGCTGAAGCTTCCAGATTTAATTGCCAAGATGACCAATGTACACCAAGCTGACTAAGGGCTTTAAAAAGAATTTAAAATTTTTGAATTAACTTGTAAATGTTATAGAAATAGAAGAGGGATGACCTGGAAAAGAAATACCCCAACTTTCTGATTGTTTACATCCTTTCCTTCTATACTTTGCACTTGGATATACAAAACGCCAGGATGTTCGAAAAGGGTTTCCATTGTCCCAGTTTGTCTGGCTATGATCCATATTAATTTTTTTTTTTTAAAAAATAACCAAACTCAAGGAAGTTAGGACAAGTTGGCGCTCATTTCCAGTTTACTCCTGCCTCCACACCTCTGCTGCCGTATCCCAACAACCTGTTGGGCCATTCACGTAGTACTGGTTGAACTCGTTTGACCACTGCAGCTTAAAAACAAAGCACAAATTTACTAGGATAAGTTAAGAACACAAGAAGAGCCACGCCAGATCCGGCCACAGGAGTCTGCCGGACAGCATTCTGTTCACCCAGCGGCCAAGGAAAGGCTTCCTTCTGGAAAAGTTAGAAGCAGGACATGATAAGAACTGCACCTTACCACTTGCATTCCCCAGGTAGAGGAAAAGATACCTCTGACACTGGAGGCAAAAAAAATCCTTCTTCCATGTACAAAATGACACATACCAACGGCAGCCCTCTCTTGCAGGAATTGGTCTAATTCCTTGATTCTGAATGGATCCACAGCCCTCAGCACGACCTGTATGAGCAAGCTGCAAGGTACATGGCATATGAACAACTACGGATTTTTGCCCGCCCCAAACCTCCCACCTTTAGTGCATGATCCTGGGCTCTACTATTAAGAGACAGGGAAGTCTCTCCATATCATCCATATTTTCACATGCCTCTGCCATGTCTCCCTCTACATATATTTTTTCATAAGCTAGAAGGCTCCATCCTATTTGATCCAACTGCCTTATCCTTCTGTCATTTCTGCACCTTTCTGGCTCTACGACTGTCCATTCTGGGGTTCTAAGGCTAGAACTGCACATAATACTCCCAGTATGACTGTGCCACAAATTCGTATTAAGGTACTCTACTGGGAGTTTTACTTTTAACGTTTTTCGTAATGATATCCAACATGGATAATTGTTCATAGCAGCCACATTCTAGGGTGAGATATAAATGGAGATCTCCACCATGACCCCAGGCTCTTTCTTCTTTTGATCAATCGTTGCCAGCACCAATGTATATATGAAACTAGTCTTTCTTCAGCCTAATGCATATCGTATTGCACATTTCTACTGAATAATCAGCATTTTCACATTTTAACTATTTAGGAATCATTTACGGACATTATCTGGACCCAGTGATCTGCTTCTGTTCAATCTGTCAATAAGGCCCCCAACGTCATCTCTTGTTATCACTGTTTAACAATAATCATGTGCTGTCAAGTAAATTCTGACTTACGGCAACTCTTTTCAGAGTTTTCCAGGTAGAGAGTACTCAGAAGTGATTTATCATTCACTTCTTCTGGGGACACATCTGGGACTGTGCAGCTGGCCTAAGGCCAAACAGGTTGGCTCTACAGTACTTGCAGGAGGCACAGAGGGGAACTGAACTCCCAACATCTGGCTCTGCAGCCAGATACCTAAACCACTGAGCTATCCAGTCACCTTATCACTATTTATCAAGTTTTACGATCAGCATTTGCCTTTTATTTGAGCTCTTCAGACTCCCTTCCAGAAAATAGGCACTCAGGCACATGCATCTGCCCTACATTTTTCTCCTTTAGATGGCTCCCTCAATTCATGCCCCATCTCAAGAGCTCTCTGAACATTTTCTCTGGGGACAATAGGATGATCCCAGCACCCTGTGCTAATTACCTTGGAGCACAGGGCTGTCTCCTACGGAGTCTCATCCTTTAGAGAATTTCTAGTCTGACACTATGCCCTCGCTGACAAACTGAATGACAAGGGCCTTCTCTGTATTGTCTTCCCGGGCTTCCTTATTGGCTTTATGTCTAAGGATCATCAAATGCCACAGATTCTCTCCTTTCCACAGACTTCTTTTATGGTTCTTACATCTATGCTTTTTTTAAACAAAAAACCACACACACAACTTTTCCATCTTATCTCAGGGGCTTCTCACATAAGCACAGCTATACAGGGCGTCTCCCACAAATTGCCTCTGGCACAGACCCTTCCCTTGAGACTCTTTGGGTCTCTCTGACCAGCTACAGCGCTGTACTCTATACTCTTCACTTACTTCTGCACTGCCTCCATCGGGGCATTCAAACACATCTTCACCTTGACTCAAGAGCAATTATCCTTCACCCTGAATCTGACACATCCTAGTTCTTGACAATTTCCCCCCAGGACAGAGATGGGTAAAGTGTGTCCTGATGTTGCCAAGCCGCAAATCCTGCTACCCTTCTCCACTGGCTATGTAGAGTTTATGGGAGCTGTAGTTCAACATCTGGCAGGCCTTGTGCACCCCCATCCCTTACCAACAAAGTCCGTTTATACACTCCTCTGCCACATGTTGATGTCAACTGTAAGTAGTTTGATTCAAGCACATCCCTCCTTTTCAAGCCAAGCCAGGCCTATACAAGAGAAGGAGGGTCTGCTTCCTTGAGATCTGCTTTCTTATCTTAAAACTAGGGCATCCCTTGCACACCGCCAAGACCTCAGCCACCAGCCTCTCAGCTTCTCCAGTTTCCATCTGTCTCAGTCTCAATGGTCTGACCTTGTTCTTCAGCAACCAGCAGCTCATCCTACTGTAAAGTTACTCACAATGTCTTCCAGCAGGCATAAAGCTAGACATGCAACAGTGAGTGCAAT
Source organism: Intellagama lesueurii (assembly GCA_037013535.1). Lineage (NCBI taxonomy): Eukaryota > Metazoa > Chordata > Lepidosauria > Squamata > Agamidae > Intellagama > Intellagama lesueurii. The sequence continues at coordinate 2,039,587 of JBAJHW010000012.1, forward strand.
ACAATGGATAGTCCTTATAGCTTCCTATATTCGTAGCTGGTTTTCTTTGCATGCACATGGACATAGCTATACACATAAATACATTGTGCTAAGAAAATGAGTGGCCATCCTACATGCTTTTGCACGGAGTAAAGCAGGATGATGCCTTGGGGGAAGACAGGAAAGAGAAGCAGCAGCTACATTATGCTCCAAAATAATCCACAGTACAGGGAGGGCAACAAAAGTATATAGCAACAAATCACTGGGACTTCCAATTTGACAGCAAAGCCTACAGAAGAACAGACATACCCAACAACCGACTACCGACAGTGTAAACACTAAAACAAGTGTTACACCATTTGCAAAGGAGAGCTTCTGATTACTAAGAAAAGCCCAGGCACTTCCTGTCCACTGATGCATGCAATGAGATGCTAATCCTCTCATCTTTGCTTGTTTGTTCTGAAAGGAGCAAGGAAGAACCTTAGAAACATGAAGCTGGAGGTCTAGCACTGTTCTCATGAGTGTCAGTAACAACTCCATAGGTAGCTACCATACAATGGTGTTTGAACTTGGCATGGCAATGTGAGCCAGTGTTGTGACCACTTTTCCACATCTTTTTCCTCCTCCTCCTCAGCACAGCCACCACAGGAGAAGAGATGAGGTTAGTTAGTTCACCTCGGTTTGTCCTTGTGTTCAAACCCAAGACGACAGTGCTTAAAGTCAAAGATGGTTCACTGAGAACATTCTGCTTCACGGTTAATGATCTTAGTTTCAAAAAATCACAGAAAATACCATGTACAGTATGCTCAGGTCAAGGTTTCTTTTTCCCCCTGTTCATTTTTAATGTGCATAAACCATAGAGAGAAAATAAAAGAAACAGAACATGGGGAAGGAAATAAATGTAATGCAAAAGTATATAATGAAAATGGAATTACAGTCATAAAATAAATCTGTGTATAAACTACAACAAAATGCAACCGAACGCCTACACAAAGTTGAGATTTGTCTGCTGTGCACACAAATGCAGAAAAGATTGTAATGTCCTCAGTGAGAAGAAAGCAGTGAGCATCTGTCAGTTCAGCACTGAATTATAAGTCCATTAACCCACAAAATGGTAGGGCAAATATATAATCGCTGATCATTAATCGTCAAATGGTAGGTGAATAACTGAAAAGCACACATATGCTTGTCAATTTCAAAGGCTGCTCCAATACAAAATTATTGGAAATAATAACCAAATCCAGGTGGACCACCACTGGTCAAAACTGGGAGAACACATGCTTTGGAAATGCACAGAAATTTCTGGCCCTCTTCACACGTGCAATGGTGAACATGGGATTGAGTCTTGCGTGAAAACAAGGGCACCATAGCTGCAACTCAAGTGTAAACTGCCACTGGCAATTTTATTTCTCGGTAGATGTAAACCTACATTGCATGTTGGACTCAAGGATAGATCACTGGCCTTCAGAGGTCTAAGACTGTATCTCCACAACACTTCCATTCCAGAGATTATGTGACTGCCCTTTCGTTGGAGGGCAGGATTATTTCGTTGGATTATTAATTCCCCTCTGAAAGGAGATTTATGAACAGAATCATCCAGAATCCTTTCCACCAAAACTCTCCAGTATCACAATAATGGCCCAAACGAGAACAGTTGTGTGTGAGGCGCACCTAAGTCAGTCACAAATCTGTTGTGTCTCGAGCCATGCTTTATTTACATGGTATATTTACTAATCACTTTTAAACTGAGTGGCTGTTTATGGGTTTCATTATCTACTGATTTGCCCACTCTATGGAATAATATAAGCTAATGAAGTTTATGAGCCACACACCTCTTGAGGCACTTGGGGTAGGACGAAGGTTTCCAAAGAGAAAGGAGAGACTTTGTGAAACTCACTAGATGACCTTTGGGTGGTCATTTTCTCTCTGACTCACCTATTTCACAGGCTTGTGAGGATAACATGACAGAGAAGAGTTACATTCAGGACCCTGAACTCGTTATGAGGAAAGGTGACATCTACATGTAACTAACAAATAAATAATAATTTACTCTAACGAATTATTTCCAGTTACCTATAAAATGCATCCATTGTTTTCCCCACAAAAGACAGCAGGGCAACTCAAAAAAATCTATAACCAACGCAGGATATAAACATTTAAAAAATGAGCAGAACAAGTAACCGCAAGCAGCTGAACCTACATTGATAAGTCAACTCAAAAGAAAAATGTGAAAGCTTTAAAATTATATTTCTTCCTCAGTAGTACACCAGAAGTTTACCGTGGATGCAGCATGAGAACATGGTTTGTGCGGAGTCAGACATGTCCAAGACATACAAAAGCTAAGAGAAAGACTTAATATGTAAATCTTCAAGAGGTTGGTAATCAGGAACCAGAATATCTGGGACCACTGTACAGTTGCTGACAATACTCCAGGGTATCTGCTCAGTTTGCCTCTCCCCGTGAATCAGCTGTTTAAATTACTTGTGCAATCTGCTTCTTCAGAGAAAGTTCCTTCCCCCCAAAATGGCTCCTGAAACATCTCAGAGAGTGACTGAGAGTTTCTGAAGGAGTTTTTAAAATACTGGCTTTCATTTATCTCATTTGAATAGTGGTCATATTTAGTTGCCACATTCTATTTTGCTGGGTCATAAAAAGAAGCTACCAAATAAAAAAACTAGTTTTTAAAACTGAATGTACTAAGCAAAAAATAATAATAATAAAGAATAGAAGCAAACAAGGAGTTGTGGGAATGGGGGCAATAAAACAGCCTACAGAGACAAGAGCATCCGCATCAAAAATAAATGCATCTTCATTGCAATATGGGAACAGGAATCTGAAGGATATTTATTTATTTATTTAAAAATCCACCTTTCTCCTTAAGAAGGACCCAAGGCAGCTTAACATCATTGAAAGGCAATATTTAAAGCTGAAAGCAATGAGTATATAATGGTGGTTTACTAAGAAAAGTATTTATAAGTGTTAGGAAAAGGGGGTGAGGGTGGGGCAGAAAAACGAATCCTGAAAAAGAGTGCCAGCACACACTCACTTAAACTAATGGTTTTAAATGCCAAGACTCTTTGACCGGCATCCTTGATCTGCTGCTTCCCCTTCTCTAGGAATTCCCAGCGGCCTTCCCAGTAATTCTCAGCTGGAGCAGTGCCCTCAATAGAAGAGCTCCACAAAAATCTCCAATAATCTCCTCAATGGCAAATCTAAAGGACTCTACTCACTTCTCATCCTCCGTGATACACGCTGGCCTTAGATGACCTCTTCCTGTCCCACAGCTTTTAATACCGGTGATACACACTGACTCCCCCGCCTGCTTGCTCTGCACCCCCAGGGGCATCCTTTCCCATCCGATCCCAGGTTTCCAAGCACACCTCTGACATTTTTGCCTGGATGCTTCCTCATGAACATCATCTCAAACACAGTGCACTCGTAACTGAGCCTCTCCTTAATGCCTGGCCTTCCTTCCCTGTTACATTCTCTTTATCCACAGACATCATCACCCTTTATCCTATTGAACAGGCAGGAAGCCTTGGTCTTCACCTCATCTTCCCCACACCCTTTAGGATGATAACCCTTTCAACACACCAATCTTCCACGAAGCATCAAACACACCAATCTTCCACTCTGCCAACCCCAGTCTAGATCTTCTGCTTTCTGGTCTTCTGGTGTTTCACTCTGGCCTCCCCCTCTTTATCTGATACTTTCAAGGAAGTAAATATTTACAAAACAGGTGAGGGTGAGACACATTGTTATATGGTACTCTTTACATGAGAAGAGAAGGACTAGAATGATTTTTGCAGAAATTGAGCAAAATTGTTGCACAAAGTAACACTCAGATGCAAATAAAACAGAATGGCAATGGCTACTTTGTTGCACAGACTTTTAAGGATTGCATGATCCAAGGCTCATTTGTGCCTTTTTTAAAAAAATGATCAGCTAATTATTTGATGCCTAGAGTGTGCTTTAGTCTTCAAAGTGAAAAGACAGTAGTTTGCACAGAAAGCATTTGCAGAAATTAAACAGACATGTGCCAAGGAAAAAAAAGGTTTTTTAAAAATGTTTGTTTTGCTTTGCTTACACCAGGAGATGAGGGACCGCACTGGACTTGACAATGCCTCACTGAAGCATCTCATCCAGCTGAGATGGTCACATGAGAAAGAAGACTCTAGTAAGCATTCTCTGCATCCCTAAATTGCTCACCTCTTATCGTCTTGGCCACGTGAAACTCTTCCTTCAAATCTTACCCTTGTTTTCCATTTACTCAAAAGTCCGAAGGAAGCCCGGGGGTGTCTTTACTCACGGCCACAAGAAATCTGTCCTGTGATCTTTCTGCTCTTCTTATCCCTATCAAGTCTCTGCTATAGCGTTCACCACTTCTGCTCCAGCACTTTCAATTCTGTGAACTTCTTCCACTTTCTCAAACAACACTGTTCCTGCTCTCCTGCCATCCCTGTTGCACCCGAAAAAGTGCGTCCCAGCACCCAAAATTTAAGCCACCTTTACTTCTTCAGATCTCATCTTGCTGTGTGGAAACCGTGATTATGTCCATTTCTGTTCAAACGGTAGTTACCTCTGCTTAGCCTGTGCTTCCGTCAACAACGACAAGTATACAATTGGTGCTATATTTACAAAATAAAGTGCTACTACGATAAAACACAGACAGCCCAGGTTGTATGCAGAACATCGATACCGCTTTGTTACATTCATTAAAGATGTTATGAAAAAGGCAGCGAGTGCTGGCCTCAAATCAGATGGGATTTCCACAACATATTCAAAATATACATTGCTCCGAAAAAGGCAAGTGATGCCTTCTCAGAATTGCTATTATAAACTAGCCTTTGCCAATGTGGGTGCCTCCCAGATGGCCTGCAATTCCCACCATCCCTAGCCAGCAAGACGGCTAGCCACGCTGACAAATGCATATGAAGGGCTCTCAGCTGAGGAAAGCTGTTATGAACAGACTGCTTTCCACCAGTATAACAAGGGTTTTCAAAGCGCACTTTAAGGTAGATGCAGAAAGCCCTCTTCCTGTTAGGTGGCCCTGGGAAACACCGGCATTCTAAAAGAGGGCACTCCGGGAGATCTTAACACTAGGTCAGGCTCATGGTGAGGCAGGCAATTCCTCCGACAGCCAGGCCAGGCTAAAAGATTTGATTCCATTTTCGTGGATCAAGATCACAACAGGCCTCTCAGCTCCTGCCTTTGGAAAGCCACACAGCCTGTCAGAGAGCACTTCTTTCAGTTCCACGAGCTGCTTCCAGCCTTCAAGGATTCTGACCCACAAAAAATGACACTGAAACAAATCTGTTAAACCTTTAAAGTGCCATAATATTTTGTCCCTTTTTCTCCCCATGAAGCTCTAACACTCTTTACCTTTCCAACAGCACCTATGACTTATTTCAAAGAAAGAGGCCAGGATGGCAGAATAACCATTTAAATAAAATGTAGAGGCACCTGTTAATTTGGGGCACAAACTTTAGATGCAAACCGGCAGAGGAAAAGGCCAGAACCGATTACTGACATTTTAATAGCACACCGGAAACATAATAAAAAATAAAAGGCAGAAAAAACGTTGTGGCACCTTAAAGACTAACTGGTATATTTTTATGTGAGCTTTCGTGGACAAGTCCACTTCTTTGGACATTTTAATGTAACCCAGTGATATTTTAATGTAGCCTAGCATCAGGCCAAAAAGGGCAAAGGACCAGGGAATGTGAGGCAAAACCAAGCTGGCATCTGTGCCTGGGCTTGACCCTGCATGTTACTTTGACTTCTTTTTTATCTACGGAGAGATTAATGAGGTCTTCATGTTACAAGACTCAATTCTTAAGCCCTTCAGAAAAGGAAGGAAAGGAGGATGGATGAGCCCCTAACGTTCAGCATTTTCTTTGGATAATGCATGGAAGTAGATTACACACACCGATTCTGTGCCTTGATACAATTAAAGCATGAAGACGCCTTCGACAATAATACTGCTTTATGGATGTCTTCCAACTTGTCACAAAGGAACACAGATCTAGTTCTCGCTGAGTTAATAAACCTGAAACTGGGTTGTAGCCTTCGTCCATACCTTGTGATTTTGTAACCCGAAGACCTTCAGTTTTGAAGTAAAGGAGCATTTTACCAGGTAAGGTCCCACTTGCTGCCTCAAATGGAACAACTCAAAGCTGGGTTGGAAACCTCAGTACAAAGAAGCAGTTCATCATTGCTGTTCTCCTTCTTATGCATGTGACCTTTACATGGAAATTAAACTATTCCATGTTCAGTTTCAATTTTATTAATGAAATAATAGAAGACTTAACAGAGTTCAAAATTAAATATGTGCAGTTTCACCTAACATGCAACATTTTAAGAGCATTCTAGTTCTTAACAATGAGCTCCAAAAGTGAACAACATATAAGCTCTTTTGACCAGTCAAGTGTCCCACAATTTTCAGAGCTTAGATTTCTCAAGTGTTATTCTTGTTCCTACAAAGAGCATCTTCTTGTTTTTTTCCATTTATACAGAGATGCCTTTGATTTTCTGATTCCCAAAGACTATAATCTTGTTAGGAGACAACATACGAGTAAGAAGAGAAACTCTTAAAAGCCAGTTCAGCTGTTTCTGAGAAGGCATGGAGAGATACCTTCTCTGTGGAAGAAAATAAAACTTTGATCACAATGTCTCCCTGTAACAAACCCAAGTGTGAAAGGAACCAGTGGCTAATGGGTCGGGAGGAGGCCCCAGAGTGTCTTCGCTGGGATTGTTTTCTTCCTCCCCGCCTCCCCCCCCCCCCCCATGACTGAGCAGGGTCACTGCCCTGGTGACTGTTTAAGAGCATTACACACAGCAAGGATTCAGTCCACACTGCCAGCTCTTCCCCGCCCGGAGGACCGATGCATGCATTCTCTGTAAATAACCTCCGATACAGGAAGAGCGGAGCCCCAATTAAAAATGGCGAGCACCTCGTGTGGCTGGCTGTGTGCAGGATACAATGGAAGGGCCTGCCGGTGGCTTTAAAAACAAAACAAAACAAAACAAAAAACCAAAAAGCAACTAGCGGCTTCTGGAGTCAACAGCACGGGGCCTTGTTGGGGGTGGGGTAGGGGTGGAAGGATGTCAGCATTCCCAAGCAACCCGCTGCCTATTGCAAAAGACTGCTTTCTGATGCCTCCTCGCTGACACCACCACTAGGACAACAACACAGGCATGGCAAAGAAGCACCTCCCAGCTCCTGAACCCCCGTAACAACATTCCAGAGAAACACTCACACCCCGGCTAAATTCGGGCCTGCCTCTTCCTGTGCCTTCTGCTCCCAAGGAGGAGCCAAATCCTTTTTTTTTCCTAACAGGAGAGCAACCCGACTCCCCTGAAATGCCTGCCTCTCTCTCCTTTACGAATCCTTGGGAGCACTGATCCACCTCTGCCAGCCACACTTGCCCACATCACCCAAGCAGCTTGCCGGCCCCAGGCGCACACAGATACCCGGCCTGCAAAACATGTGAAAGCCAGTGCACCCTTCCCACGGCCGCTTCCTAAAACCTTTTAAGGTTGTTTCAATGAAAATGAGCCAAATAAAGGTGATTCTACCAGAGAAGGAGCAGGACTAGGCTTAGAGAGTACAGCTCCGGGGGCACAGAATTAAAAGTCATGCAGGGTAAGGGGCTTTCAGAGAGGAAAGGGTAGACACAATGAGAGGATGCCCACCTCCCTGGCTCTCTGGGACTAACCTGGATTACTGACATGATACAAATCTTGAACTGAGATGTGCACCCCAGACATATGGGGGAAAGTAAGGAGGTATTTTGCAAAATAATAGAGGCTTCAGGGGAAGCGTGAATCTGCAGGGAGGAGGGGAGGAAAGAGAAGGAGAACAGGACTTGAACTCAAGACTAAGATACCTGCATGGTCAAAGAGGAAGAAAGAGGTGATGAGGAGCGTGGAGAGTGTCGTGGAAAAGACAAGAGCTACAAAATGGAGCTAAGGTATAACGAACAAAAGTGAAAGGGAGGGGGGTTCCACTGTCCCCATTTCTCACAACAGAGGTCCTAAAACTTCCCTGAACATCCAACACAGCCCCTCTGCAAAAAAGCCATGATTTTTAATATATGCAGGTAGGAGTGAGCAGGAGGGGAGAGGGACAGTAGAACAGGAATACAGTAAAATTACAAACAAGGACAGAAGGGGCGTACAGAACATAGAAAGGTAAAGTTAACGCACAACGGAAGGACCAAGTGATCCAAGCGCTCCATAAGGTGAGAAGAGGGGCCGAAGGAAAAGAGTGGGCCTACAATGGGGGTAGGGATGGGGGACACGAGGATGGGAAACCTAAAGCTTGCAGTTGGGGGAAGAGGCAGGGCTGGCAAAGTTAGCAGGTAAGCTGGGGTTGGTAGGAGCAGTGCAAAGAGAGGGGACTCCAAAGCAGGGGAGCCAAGAATGAAGGGGGGGGGGGGTGAAGAGAGAGAGAATCTGAAGAATTCAAGGAATTTGCATATAAGATACAAAAAAAATAAAATCTCATGGCAGGGTTTGAGGGGACCGCAAAGAAGGAGATGCAAAGGAAAGCAGGATATGCCAAGAATGGGGAAAAAAAAAACAACAACCCTACAGAGGTGGGAAGCAGAAAAAGAAAAGAAAAAAACCACAGAGTCACCCTCTGAGCCGAGCCCAGTCCAGTGCAGGAGCCATGGCTGTTACTAAAGACCACTGCAAAGTCAGAGGGGCCGGTGGGTGGGTGGGAGAGAGGGAGGGAAGGACCCAGAGAGGGGTCCCAAGCCAAGGGAGAAGCCAGGGAACCAAAGTTTCCTTGCAAGAGGTAAGGGGAAGAGGGGTGGCTGGGGTGTCCCTGCAGTCCTAAAGTGGTGGTGGTGGCAAAGACATGGAAATTAAGAGAGATGGGGGGGGGGGGTGGTGTCCCTCATGCCAAAGACATCAGGCCGGGGGGGGGGGGGGGAGGGAAGGAACACTGAAGTGCTGGGGAAGAAAGAAGGTCCAGGCAGGGATGATGGGAGCTGGGAGTTCAGGGAGAGAGAATGGAGGTGGATGAGGATGATGGCTAGGCAGGGGTGCCGATCCTCCCTCCCTCCCTCGTTCTCTCCCAGCCAGAGCAAAGGCCCGTTCCTCTTCCCGGACTGCCGCTCCCTGCCTCCCCTGGGCCAGGGGATTCTGGGCGTTGTAGTCCACCCCCCCCCCCAATCCGGGCCTGCCTGCCGGCCTTTCTGTCTCTCTCTCTCCCCCCCCCCCCTCTCTCGGGGGGCTTCTGCTCACCTTCCATCTCCATGTCCTCGGGCTCGCTCAGCTGCTGCTCGCCGGGCTTCTGGGGCGGCGGCGGGGGCGAGGGCTGGGGCTGCGGGTGGCTGGGCGGGGGCGGCGTCGGCTGGGCCTGGGGCGGCTGCTGCTGCGGCGGCGGAGGCGGCGGCTGGGGCTGCTGCTGGTGGTGGTTCATGGCGGGCGCGGCAGGGAGCGGGGCCGGGGGGGGCGAGCAGCAGGACGACCGGCGGAGCGGGCGGCGGCGAAGGGCGCTGGAGGGCCGGAGGAGGCGGCGGCGGCGGCGGCGGAGGGTGCCGGCCGCGGCGGGGAGGCCCCGGAGGAGGGGTGGCGGCGGCGGCGGCCTGGTCGGCCGGAGTGGCGGCGGCGGGAGCGGCGGCGGCGGGCAGGGAGCGGGTGGCCGCCGGCGGAGGCAGCGAGACGCGCACGTATTTACTGGCTATGCGCCCAATGGCGGCGGGAGGAGGAGGAGGAGGAGGAGGAGGAAGAGCAGGCCGCCGCCACCGCCGGAGGGAGAAGAAAGGGCCGAGCGCGCCTCAGAGGAAGAGGAGGAGGAGGCGGCGGCGGCGGCCGTGCTCCGTCCTCCCGGCCCCTCTTCTGGCCTTTCCCCGGTCCAAGGAGGTGGAGGGGAGGAGGCCGGGCCGGGCCCTGGCGGCGGCCTCCTCCGCGAGGCGAGGCGAGGCTGGCGAGCGCGCTCGCTTTCCCTCAGCGGGGCCTTTTGCTGCCTCTGCTCTCGCGCTCTCTCCCTCCCTCGCCTTGCCTGCCTGCCTTGCGTGCGTCGCTCGCTCTCTCGCTCTCTCGCTCGCGCTCCCTCCTTCCCTCCCTCCCTCTTTCCTTCCTTCCTTCCTGGCTCGGCTCTCAAAATGGCGGCCGAGAGGTGTCACATCCGCAGGCGGGCGGGCGGGCGCCGGGAGCCTCGGTCCTCCTCCGCGTCCGGCCCCTCGCGCCTCCTCCCCCCTCCCCTCCCAGCTCAGGGGCGAGCGCGGCCCCGACGGACGCCCCCCCCTCTCTTTCCCCGCCCCGCAAGGCCGGCCTCCCCTCCCGTCCCGTCCCGTCCCGTCCCGTCCCTCCTGGGCAGCCGCCGCCGCCGCCGCCGCCTCCAAGCCGCGGGAGGAGGAGGAGGAGGGAAGGAGGCGAGGCCGAGAAAGAGGAACCGCAGCGGCGAAGGAGGAGGAAGAGGAAGAGGAGGAGGAGGAGGAGGAAGAAGGAGCAGCAGCAGCAGCAGCGAGCAGCGCCGCGGCCGCCCCGGGAATAGCAGCCGCCGCCGCCGCCGCCGCCGCCGGCGGGAGGGGAGGAGCCACCGGAGGGGGAGGGGGGCGAAAGGGAGCGCGCCCCCGTGCCTGCGCGCGACCTGGGGGGGAGGGGGGGCCGTCTGGGGTAGGAGGGGAGGGGGCGTGATTGGCGGGCAGGGGGCTTAAGGGGGGGAATGGGAGGAGGAACCCCCCCTCCCCAGGTGTGGGGTATGAGGGAGGGAGAGGGACATGGGGGGGGGGTCTTAGTGGGAAGGGTGGGGTGGGGTGGGGGTTAGAGGAGGGGGGGGAGGGGGGGGAGTTATCCAGGGAGGAGGGGCTGGCAAAGGGTGGCCCTCCAGAGGTTGCTGGACCATCATTCTGGCTGGTGCTGATGGGAGTTGTAGTCCAGGAGCATCAGGAGGGGGGATGCACTCTGCCCACTGCTGGGTCCAGGAGTGAAAATAAATCTGGGGGTGGGAATTGATGCGGGGGGGGGCGGGTTAAGGGGTGGCAGGAGTGGGGGAGGATGTTGTCAGGGAGAAGTGAGGAGATGACCTTGAGGGGGAAGTTTGGCGGGTGGGAGAAAGAGAGGAGTGATTTTGGACTACAGTTCCCAGAATTCCCCAAGCGGCTATGTAGTCCTCCCTCCCAAACCGCCCCCCCCACCAGAAATCTGCACATCTGTAGAAAACATCCTGTCAAGGCCTGCAGAGATGGGGGAAGTTGGGAGAACTACAACTCCCAGAATCCCCCAGTGAGCCTGCCTAGGACTCAGGCTGGCTTGGGTCTTCTGGGGTGGGGTGGGTGGGAGTGTACCTAGGGGTGTGGGATCCATATTGACAGGGCCCAGGAAGGAGGGATGGGAAGGCAGGGGAACCTGATCGGGAGGAAAGAAGCTGGATAGATAAAATGCAGCCCTCCAGATGTGGCTGGACTGCACCTCCCTGCCTCCTTCACAATCGTCTTGTGCTGCCTGGGGCTGATGGGAGATGGAGTCCAACAAACACAGAGTGTCCAGGAGGGCCGTAGTGGGGGTGGAGTGAGGGCAGCAGGAGATGGTTAGGGTGAGAACTCAGAAGGTCCCTTTTGAAAAGTAATTAGTTACTATTCTAAGCCTCCCCCATAAATCATGAAAGCATGCTTTAGTAAGCCCCCCCAATAACTATGGAAGTAACTAAAAGGTTATGGTTGCACTATCAAAGAAGGGGGATTATCTCTCCTTAAATTACAGCTCTAACGGAATTGGGGTCCTCCTTCCACAGAAGGTGGCCTTAAATCAATTTAACTGCCAGAGTCATGGCTGGGGGTGTGTGTGGGAATAGCGGAAGTAGCATGACCATGCAAAGGCCGGTAAATAGATTACGACATAAGCTTTTGGGACAGAAAAACACCTTGTGTCATAATCAAGTTGTGCCATGACATTTGTGTGTGTGTGTGATGCAATCAACCCATCTCGAAATAGAGCTAAGTGTGTTTTTGTAGAACTGGCGAGCAGGTTTAATTTTTCAATATTTGACTTAACTTTAATAGAATTGCTTATACGAATCATGCAGGTAAGCGTTTTCAGGAGAGGTCTTTCTGTTTTTAGAAGAGGACCATAGGTGTGTCTACACCTGGGAATCCCTTCCAGGTGATTTCCAGAGGGGCAAGCTATTAATCTGGCTCTTCTGGGATTTTGAAAGACTTAGTAAATTTCATTATGGTGGAAATGTGAACTAGAATGAATGTATACTATGGACTATGGAGCCAACAAAAGTTATCTTAACAGAACCAGGGATAAGATGTTAAGGTGGGGAAGATCCTCTGTTGTTTTTTAAATGCTCCATCTCTCCGAAAGACAAAGCAGGAGGGCTGGCTCCCCACCTCACCCATTGTTCTGTGTAGGATGGAAATTTACTGAGAGATCAGGGGTGGGATGAGACTGATATGATCAAGGCTCTATGGAGGTGCTTGGGGGCATGAAAGAAGAGCTGAGAGACATTGAGTAAGGTGGGAGAGGAAGGGGTTGTTCTCCTACAGGTTTTACTCAGATCCTAAACGGGTCTGCTCACAGGGAAGCGGCTGTGACAGGAAACTCCCCCAAAAGATTCTGGGAAACCATTTGGATCCACCAGCCTCCTGGGAAACGGAGCATCTTCGTCCGGTCCCCTCGCTCCTGCAAAGGCTCGGAGTCCCCATGAGTCTAAACCCCACCGAATAATGGTCTGTCCATGACAACAGAACTGCAGAGATCATCAAAGTCTACCCCAGTACAGAAAACCAGATTTAAAGTGTTAAACCAGATTTAAACTGAAATCCCGAGCCACTCCTCGGCTCAACTCAGCACCCCTACGTTTTCTAATTGCCTACTTGCTCGCTATATTTTTCTGCCGAATATTCAGAAGCCCACACTGTGTAGAATCCAAGCGCTAAGGTATTCAACCAGGGGTTTTTAGTTATGTTTGTGCTTAGGAACGGAATATTTTAATCAGTAGATCCATTGGCCCAATCTCTATCATGTTTCCTTGGAAGCAAGAGGGGCTAAGTTCAAAAAGCGTTCGTTATTACATGTAGGTTTACGGGCCTAACTTATTGAACCCAGTTCTGAGCATGAAGTTGCACAGATTCTGGATTTTTACTACAACAGAGCAAGAAAATGAATACATTTAAGGTATTAAATGTGATCCTTATTAGATCTAGGATCTAAGGATCTTATTAGAACCTTATTAGATCTGAGAAAAAAAATTGAGTTCTTGTTATAAATGGAACAGCCATCTGTGTCTTTAAAAAAAATATCACTGGAGCTACTCATATATTGTTAATATGCAAATCTGTGTAAACTAATGGATTGATCCAGCGAAACCAGAATTGAGGTTTACATCATTTGATGGCATTATGAGCTGCCTTGAGTCCTTTTCCGGAGAAAGGCAGGATAGAAATATTTTAAATAAATAAATTAATTAAAACTTTGCTCTCACAAAGCATCTGGACACTTTTACATTGATGAGGCCCGCAGATCACCTTTTTGTTGATTTATTGTCTGGTTTCAAGCAATTAATCAATTTCAAGCAATTAGTCAATTCACTTTAAATGTCCATGCTTCTTATCTGAGTGGTAAACTAGAACTGCCATTCGAAAGATGACATTCAGAACAATTAAAAGCCTGACGTGCAAATAAAATCGGTCAATCAGTGAGTGTTGTGAAATTAGTCTTAATTTTCTTCACTTCTTACACTGCAATAGCACAGGCAGAAACCTGATTAATGTAAATGGTTTCTCTTTTAAGGAAACCTGCAATTCAGCATGAAATCTCAGCAATCTTTTGCACAGAAAATGGATTTGCTCCAAACTACAGCTCCCAGGATACTAGAGGGCAGGGGACACGAGTTATCTGAAAGTCATGTTGGCTTGCAGGCACCGGTATACCTTGCATCATACATGTCTGGAGGTTATTTTCCCACCTAGTTTTAAAAAGGCTTACTTGAGAGTATCCTCTTAATATCCCAGTCATCTGCAGAGAGGGCTGTGTGGATTAGCTTGCCAAACATGGGTCCTCCTTCTCTGGATCAAGTTTCCCTGCAGGATTTAAAAATAGAAACACAATGCATAAGATGAACTGGAATTTGAATGAAAAGGAAGCCTTCTCCCTGTTTCTCAGAAGAGCCAATACTGTGAATGTGAATGGCATTATTGTTATTATTCATGTGGCACCCTTGGGCTTGAATGCCCTGTCTGGCTGATGAAATCCGTGGGATTTTCAGTGCTGCCTCCTCCTGCCTGCACCCATCAGAGCCGCCACCCCCCCCCTCCCCCAAAAGCCAAGCTCTGAATGTCTTTCCCCAGATGTTCTTGGACTAAAACTCCCAGAAGCCTTCACCATTAGCTGGGCTGCCCAGGATTTCTGGGAGTTGTGGTCCAAGAACATCTGGGGACCCAAGGTTGAAAGCCACAGAGGAATTCCAAGGCACTGAGGTTGATCACCCGGAATCCTCTTGTTTGTGTAAGGTTGCGTAAAGGTAAAGGTAAAGGTTCCCCTTGACATTGAGTCCAGTCGTGTCCGACTCTAGGGCGCGGTGCTCATCCCCGTCTCCAAGCCGTAGAGCCAACGTTTGTCCGAAGACAGTTTCCGTGGTCACGTGGCCAGCGCGACTAGACACGGAACACCGTTACCTTCCCACCGAGGTGGTACCTATTTATCTACTCACATTTTTGCATGCTTTCAAACGGCTAGGTTGGCAGGAGCTGGGACAAGCGACGGGAGCTCACTCCGTCACGTGGATTCAATCTTACAACGGCTGGTCTTCCGACCCTGCAGCACAGAGGCTTCTGCGGTTTAACCCGCAGCGCCACCACGTCCCTCTTGCATAACTTGCAACTAATTGATAAGGCCGACTGATAAGGGGCTGGACGTGACCTAGTTGCACAATAAAGCTTGGTGACCAAGCACATGATCAAGATAGGCTCTGATAACCTGTCAGTTAGCTACAATTAGCTGTGGGAAGTTGTGCAAACCTTTCACAAACACCAACAGAATGATGGGTGATGTCTCTAGAGGTGTGGAAGTGGCCACCCCCCAACCCCCTGAGAACCAGTGTGGTATGCCGATAAGAGTGTCCTACCAGGACTTGGGAAGTCCTGGGTTCAAGTCCTTGTGTGGCCCTGGACACTCATGGAAGTGGGGTGGCGGCGGGGGGGAATGATCACTCCTTGGGCATCTTGCATGCCTTAAAAGTCCAATTAAGGTTATCGTCCTGATCGATGAGAGAGTTCTGAGACCAGCAACTGAAACAAAGGGACTCGGCAATGGGACGGATCCAGCTGTTGCTCCTTCTGTATTTCTTAGGGCCAAAAAGTAGATTCCATGGTAACTGACGACTCCGTAAACCTTCTCATGCGTAAGACATGAACTGCCAAGGTGAGAATCATTTGACTGAAAAGCGGACTGGTCCAGGAGCCCTCTTCGCACCTGCCAGTTTTCAGGACAAGCTACTTAAGAGTTTTCATAGACTTATCCTCTCCTCTTCTCGCAGGTGAGGAAAGACTTTAATTCTGCATGGAACAGAAGTCTAATTTCCATGATGCTGCAAAACACCCCCCGAAGGATTGCTGGCTCAGGGGTTCTGGGAGTTGAGTCATCCCAAACAAGCGACTTTCTCCATGTTCTGGAATACACCTCACTGTCTCTTTTACCCGGTAGCTTGGGAAGAGACAAGATCAGTTGTTTGGGAAAGCTTACCCACTAGGGTGTCTGATCTCCTTGTTGGAAAAACCTTAGCAAGCGTCTGAAGAAACCCTAAGGTCCCCCAGGATGCAGTTTGGGGAGACTACGGGTCTCTCTCTCTCTCTCTCTTCCCCCCCGCCCCCCCCCCCCCCCCATGTTTTACCTCAATGTTTGTGGAATTTTAAGACTCAAGCCACTGGGAAACTCTCCCCAGGAAGGACCTCTCTGTTCTCCACTACAGCGGTTCCAGAGCTGGCCGTTGGAAGCTCGTCTTTGGAGGAGGAGACTCGGCCCAGGTGAGGGAGCCACCACCAGCCCTCTGAAAGGGAAAGCGCTTCCGAGGGTCCAGAATGCTGGGCGCCACGCCCTGCGTGCCGATTGGCCGTGGCCTAGCTAAGAAAGGGAAGGTACCGGGATCAGAATGCTGAACACGGCAACCAGGATGGCAAACACAGCAAGAGCATGAAGAGGAGAGGTCTAGATGGGGGACCTTGGTAGCATCCGTGGGATGAGCATGTCCAGAAATGGCTCCCTGTGCCATCAGCCTTATAGTAAGGGCTGGGAACAATTGGTTAGGGAATTGTTGATTAAATTCCTCTAGCTGCTCAGCAGAGGCATAGGGATTCATAGAGCAGAATAGCTTCAAAGTCCTCAGATTAATCCACCCCCTTTTTTTCATCAACTGGCACTTACAGTCTTAATACCTCACCTCTGAGACATTAGTAGGAGAAAGAATAAAAGGTCTCATTACAATTCAACAGATCGAACTGCAAACTGACAAACATAGCTTGCAACAACAGACTTCAACAGACTAGAGGGGGAAAGCACTGAACAGAGAGGCGAGGCTCTCTTCAAATTCAGAAGCACGAGGAAAGAATTGGTTAGTGCTGGACAGATTGACAGTGCCCCCAAACCCACCTTCTCCAGGCAGCATGTGAGGTTGTTAAAACTCCAACAGTAAAGCAATAGGATTGCCTCCATTGGCAGAGGTTGAGGCTCAGGAAGCAGGTGGCTCACCCTGGAAAACAGACCAGTGAGGGCTGGCCGGCCTTCTCTAACTATTCAAGGGTGTCTCAGAAACTGAGTGCCTTGTAGCATCATAGAAGTTAACAAGAGTTTTTGAGCGATGAGATTTCATGGGCTGCAGACCCATATGAAAAACAGAGATATTCAATGTGTTCCTTCCTTCTTTTCTTTTTTGGACTGCCAATTCCAGAAATCCCAACCTGGCTGGGGAATCTGGGTGTGGTCGTCCAAAATAAGAAAAGTCTCTAGGTAGGGCTGTGTCGCCAGCTATCTGTCCTTCAACAGCATCTGGAGGTTTTTGTGGATTGCAGCCACTTTTTCTGAGTGGAGAGTTGTCTGAATAGCAAAGCTATTTATTCCTTCACAGGGGACCAACGTGGATGACTATTTGAACTGTGGACGTTCAAGAAACGTGAGTTTCTTGGAAGGTGATGAGGAAATGCAAGCACCAACAAGCAGATTCAGGCATGCATGCATGGGGAAGGGAAAAAATACAGAGCTCAGAACATGATTACATTTGAAAGGGAAGTCATTGTGCAGAAAAACACAGGGAAAGTGCTTCTGGTTCCCTCTGATGGCCAATTCTCCTATTGCACCTTGGACATATTCGTTCAGAAAAAGCACAATATGAAACCAAGGAATATGCCTGTCCTTTGCCGGCTAGAACTGATTAAAGAATGGCATGAAACTGGAAATATTTCATCAAAATGTCTTGAAATGCCCACATAACAGGAACGCTTGAAAGGAACAAGCCACGACTTGTTACACCCAAAGTCATTTTGCTCCTTACATCGCTCGCTATCCGAGACTTTACTTGTAGCTCCTGAATTCTAATCTCTTGAAAAACAAACTCATAAAAAACCGCCCAGCCTTTGTCCGGTCCAAATAGAAGAGGCAGAGTTTGAGCCAGGCTTAAATCAGACTCGGCTGCCACTGCCATTAGCAGCGATCTTCTCCTTCGCCTCAGGCAGCCCAGTATCTTGGGGCGGCACTGCTCAGCATCCAGTGCCAAAAACTTTGGTGCCTCAGTGCTCCTGGACAGGCTCTGAGTGTTTTGGGGATATATCCTGAACATTTGATCTGTCTCTCTTCGCACCATCCCATTTGATGTCCTTACCTGAAATCTGACCATCTTGGATAGCTGTCATGTACTGACGGGAGCGATATTTTCATGGTTTCATATCAAGCACCTGCCAGAATGAAAATATGCCAGTGAGCTTAAAGCAGTCAGACATACCAGAAATGGCAAAAATTTAGTCTTTTGGAGTACATGTCTCAGAATACAGTAGGAACCACCATATCCCTGGAGGATCAGTTCTATTCCACCCATGGATGCTGAAAAACGCAGATAATAGAGAACACTACTTTAGCGGACTTATACACAGCATGGTTTCTGGCTCTCTCTAGTGGCTAATTCTGGTAACTTCATCTTAAAAATATATTTTTCTAGGATTTTTAAAAAAATATTTCTAAACTATGGATAAAGGAATCAGTGGACACTGATCCTGCGGATAAGGGGGGTCCCATTGTACTGATAATTATAGTCTAGAAAAGTAGCTTTCCCCGTATCTGAAGCCAAAGCCCCATTTGTGCCAGTGCTGGAGATGCTGGGCGTCTTTCCTTTTCTTCCTCTTTCCCCCCCCTTTCATCAGTTCTTTTCTCTTTCAGTTTTTCCTATCACTGTTCATAATGGATTAGAAGGATGACCAAAGAAAACGAACCAAAGGGAAGGAATAAAATCACGAACCACATGAACTTTAGAAAGTGGGTCCCTTAATGAGCAATACCAAGTGTAGATTGTTGCAAATGATCGTTCAAGACCATGGGGGAAAAGCACAGTGAGGAGGTGAACGTCTGAGCTGAAGAATGAAAGAAACTGGTCTGGGTGCAACCTAACATCTTAGCTTCAAAATGATAGCCATGATGAGGTCCTAAGTCCAGAAGAAGAGGAAGGAGGAGGACAAGAACATCTCAGAGAAGAAAGAGAATGGGCAGAGGTTTGGACTCAGTCGATCCCAAACTTCTCCCCATCCATGCCCAGAAAAGCTGCTCCATTGCTTCAAAGATGGATATTCTCAGCCTTGACTTCACTTCCTCTCCTGCCTCTTCTGATGTCTCTGTTCTGGGAGGCTAGCCCTGTTGAACTGTCTCAGCAAAAACAACCGGGTCTAGTAACACCATGAAGGCAAACACATTTTATTGGGCAAAACCCAAAGAAGACAAAATTTAAAAAGATGAAAGCTTTGTGGCACCTTAAAGACTGACTCTTCTATTTTATTGTGAGCTTTTGTGGACAAGTCCATTTCTTCAGACATACGAGATAAAATACAGAGTTCACATGGTAAAGCCTTCACACCTGGCTTTAAGATACAGTGGTGTATGGTTGCAATTCACACGTGCAGTAATTTAAGAGCTATGTTTGGTGTTGCTTTTGAAGTCTGGTTTTGTAAACATTCCCACATGATTAAAGGAGACAGCAGAGAAACAATGTGCATTAATATAGAGAATATTAACAGTTTTGACCTTTGAGCTTTGTACCAAAAGATGGATCTGGTAGCTGTGGAGGAAAATAACAGTAGATAGTAACATAATTATTATGTTTGGTAATGACTTAAGAAATGTTGGCTGATATTCAGTCCATTTATATGGGTGTTCATAATGTGTATAAATTTAATCTCAGCTATTTCTCTCTCTATTCTTGTTCTGTCGTGTTTCTTTTCTGGAATAGCAACTTCCTATACCTTGTGAAGAGTGTCCTGTTAGACTGAAGTGGTTTGAGAGAAATTTCTGTGTATTGTGGTTTCTGATGTCTGATTTGTTTGGGATACGCTTTTGCAAACTGCAGTTTGCCTTGGGTGATCGGACGAAGGGTGCTGAAGGACAAATAAATCTTGCCGTTCTTCAAGGTGTCACTGGCCTCTTTGTTGTTCTCACTCTCAATCCTTAATGCACACACAGCAGACCCTATGTATATTCTCCCTTCACCAAATATATATTTCATTCTAATAAAGTGTTCTCTTATGTGAGGATAACTGGATGACTCCCAACACCACTTTCTCTATCTGCACACAGCACCTGCAACTACAACATGATAAGCGACACTGTGATGTACGTTACCTGCAACAGAGAGGTTCATGAGATGGGGTAGCCCCCTTTTCTACCCATGAGTACCCTTTTTTCCATGACCAGAGAGGGAGATCTAATTTTTCCCATCACTCTTGGGACCCCTTCCTTGCAGCCTAAATCTGGAGTAAAAACATTCATGTTTACAGCTGGTTTATCAAATGCCAACTTTCACCTTTGGAATTTATATGTTCTGATTACGAAGCTGTACACCGCTTTCCATATTTGCCAAACGGAGCACTGTGCACAGAGTGATAATAAACATTTTGATAGTGTACGTGCTATCCTCTATGGCACTGAACAAAGTAAGCACCGTAACGTGTAGCAAAGAAAGGGGCAGTCGTCTTTTACTCTTTTATTTGCTGTTCTATTGCTGTTTAATGATTAAATGATATTATATGACATGGGCAATATAAAAGGTAAATGAATAAATAAATAAATACATTTTCCCCCACAGATGTTAGTGTGTTAGGGTGCAACTACACTGGAAAAAAAAATCAAAAAATGCTACGGGTTTCGGGAGGGCTGGTTCATGTTTTCCCCCCTTGATCACATGATATAAGGGGAAATGTGAGTCAGCCCAGAGTCCCTACCCTAAAGTCGTAGTTTTTCATCTCTGCTGCTTGGGCTTCTACGTAAAAAACAAACAAACCCCGATCAGTTCACATCAGTTGTGCTCACTTGAGCCATTGCAGAAAAGCCACTGCACCAGCACACACTCTCAGGAACAGTGAGCAAAGCCTGTCATGCAGACATACCCCCTTTTTTAAATAGCGAAGGGCCAAGGACTGCTTCTTTCAACCAGACTTTTCTTTTTTCCCCAGCTTAGAAACAGTGAGCATGGAAGGGACCCTGTGGATCATCCAGTCCAGCCCCTGTCAAGGAGATCCAGTAGGGAACTGAACTCCCAGCCTCTGGCTCCGTAGCCAGATGCCTCAATCACTAAGCAATCTAGCAGTCAGGGTCATTGTGAGAAGTGACCTGATCACATGTGAGAACAACAAATGAAGGTGATAAAACTTAGGAATGTCTTAAAAATACACAAGGTGGAAAGAGTTAATTTTCAGGGCTGTAAGTGTCTGCATCATCCTTGACCTAGCGTGACGTGAATGTACAGGCTGGAAGATTCTGGGAATTAATTTTCACAAACTCTGGGGACACGGGGTGGTATTCACAAGGAATATACAGAATTGTCAACAATCTTTAAAGTGTGTGCATACTGGAGAGAAGAGTGTTTTGGCCAAATGTCATTGTTTTGTTTATTCATTTCATTTTTTTTAAATTGCTGGTTCACATGAGCTGCTTCTGCATTGTATGTTCTTCTCAGCCACAGTAACGTGATGTCTTCTGTCATTATCACCATGTGCCATATTTTAAGGAACTAATTTTACATGGAGGAGGAGGCGGCATGTCTAATAGAAAAATAACCCATTCGTTGTTTAGCTGTTTACAATTGATTTAGTGTTTTAGTGATAGAGAAGGGGGGGGATTGCTATTCTTTTTCTGCCTTTTGCAATTGAACATCCGGAGCCTCTCCTTGAGAAATGTGTAGAAATCATTGGAATGGAAAAAAGAGACATGATGCACAAGCAGGGTTAAAATCAAAGCTAGGTCATGCCAAAAGCAGAGACCTGGAATATCACAAAGGCAACGTCTGTTCCGCTTAGATCTTCAACATCTAACCAGGGAGATCGTTGCAAAGTTTCCTCTTTCTCTTGCCAACCAGCCTGACAAAGAGGACTCAAAAACTCGCCCCTTTCACAGTATTTTCCCACCCCAGTTCTGATTTTAGAAATCAAAATGCTGCAATTCCAAGGGACGGAGCTGCACCCGCTGGCTTGCGAAGCATCCTTCTTCCCAAACCCTCGCCCGCCTTTAGGGATCCCGGCTCTTAAAAGAAAGAAAGAAAGAAAGAAAGAAACCTAAATCACATGTTGCAAAAAGCATGGGAGGACAAGCCAGCTGGAGCAGTTCCGAAAAAGAGGACCCACTGCGCATGCGGGCGGAGGTAAGCCACTGACAGCCATAGGCGCGCCACGCACCTCCCCCTCCCACCTCCTGCGCTTGCGCAGACCGTCCTTTCCTCCTCCCATTCCTCCCCTTTTCTCTCTCCCTCCCTCCCTTCCCTTTTGGCCGCGCAACCAACCTTGATGGCGAAGGGACGCGGAGGGGGAGAGGCGTCTGGGTCCCCCCCACCTCCTTTGTGACATTGATGGGCACGTCAGGCACCCAATCGACGCGAGGAGGCTTCCGAAGGCCCTCTCCTTAGTGGCGTAGCGGAGGGGAAGAAGGCGGGCTTAGTGGGCCGGGTTGGGTCTGTGTCTCTCTGTCTCTCTGTGTGTGTTTTTTTTCTCTCCCCCTTTTTTGGCCCCGGCTGAGCGGAACCATCAGGTTCGGGTGAGGCTTTTTTTGGTGCGCTCCGGGCGGCGTCTCGAGCTCAGTGCGGTCCGAGGCGGCGGAGTGGCCGGGCGCTCCGGGCTGGGGCGGATCATGGCGTCGCCGGGAGGCGCCGGGCGGAGGTAGCCGGGCCCACCCAGCCAGCCAGCCACCCAAGGAGAGAGACTCCCTACCCCCCCACACCCCCCCCACCCCACACCCATCTACCCCTGCAACGAACCGCCGCCGATCCCCGCCGGCCTGAGCGGTCCCGCGGAGGCCGGCCCAGCATGGAGGACAAGGCGGCCAAGGAGGAAGGCGAGGCGGAGATCCAGGAGCTCCACGGGCCCGAGCACTGGTTCAGCAAGTGGGAGCGGCAGTGCCTGGCCGAGGCCGAGCAGGACGACGGCGTGTTGCCGCCCGAGCTGCAGGACGACGACGACCCGGCCGCTGTGGCCGCCGCCGCCGCCGCCCCGCAGCCCGAGCACAAGCAGCAGAAGCTCTGGCACCTCTTCCAGAACTCGGCCACCGCCGTGGCGCAGCTCTACAAGGGTGAGGGGCCGGTGTGGGGGGGGGCCCCGAGGGCAAAAGACACCCCCCCAAAAAAACCATCCCGGTGGGGGGGGGGGAAGGAGGAGGAGGAGGAGGGGAGAAGAACCGGGAGCCGCCCGGGCCTCCCTCAAAATGGCCGGGGGTTGGGTCTGTGGGGGTGCCGAGTCATGGCCGGCTTGAGGAGAAAAGGTTCCCCCCCCTCCCTCCCTCAGGGTCCCCCGTTGGGTCTCTCTCTGAGGCGACCCCGTTTCTCCTCCGCCTGAGGACGGGTGCGTGGGTTGGGGGGGGGAGAAAGAAAAGAACCCCCCCCCCCTTACACACACACACACACACACACACACTCCCGAACCCACATGGATAAAAACGGTCTGGCGCTTACCGGGTCGTGGGTCGGTTCTGTGAGGCGCTGAGAGAGAGAGAGAGGGGAGGGGGTCCGCGAACGTGGGAAGGCGCGCCTGCGTGTCTGACGCGTGTGCGCGCCGGCCTCCTTCCCTCTTGGCTTCCCGTGAGTGGGGGAAGTGGGGTATCAGGACACGCGTGTCTTGCTCTCATACAGACGCGCATTTTTGACAACCTCAACCCCCCCCCGCCCGTCGTTTCTCCTCAGAAAAGGGGGTCGAAGGCTGAGGGGGGAGGAAAGGGGGGGGGTCCGAGGGTGGCCCCTCACACACAGACACATACACACACCCCGGGTTCGTGTGTGTGTGTCCGTCCGTGGGAATGTGAGGGGAGAGAAGGGGGCGTGAGGGGCGCGGCAGGAAGGGCGTCGTGGGAACGACGGACGGACGGACGGACGGGGCGAGGAAGGCCGGCCGGCCGGTGGGGCTCGGCCTGGCTGCGTGTCAGGGTGAGGGCCGGCGTGTACACGCGTCCCACCGTCCACACACGCGTCTCCTCATACACACGGGCCGTTGGGGGGGGAAAGGCCGGGCGCGCACACAAAATGGCGTGAGGCGGATTCCTGCTGGCTGGCTGGCCGGCCGGGCGCTTCCCTTTCTTCCCCTTCCTGCCCCCCTTTTGATCCCTCACCCCCCCCCCCCCGTGTCCGAGGAGACAGACAAGCACCGGGAAGGAGGTGGGGTCCCCCCCTCTCTCCCCCCCCCCATGTTGTTCATCCGGGGTGGGAGGGACTGGTCCCAGGCTGTTTATGGGCAACCCCTCTCTCTCTCCCCCCCCCCCCCGTGTTGGAAGGTGGAGTCGCCCAGATTCCCCTTGGGCTTCCCAGGCAGACCTTCCCATTCACAAAATGGCGGGGGGGGGGGCCAAGAGGAGAGGAGAGGAGATCCTGGGAGTGGGGTGGGGGATCCACAAAGATGCTTAGAGAGGAAGGGAATGCCACCCTAGAAACCCTACAAACGCCTTTTGTAATGGCGCCGCCTCTTATTATGATTTCCCCCCCCTCCTCCCCCCCCATGTGGCCACACAGTTTATTTGCAGCCCTCTGTACAGTGAGAAAGAGAGGGGTGGTCTTTCTAGGCACATTCCCCCCCCCCCTGCAATTTATTCAGATTTTCTTCCCAACCTGCTTTTTCCGCCCTTTCTTCCTCCCTGCGTTCAGCCAGGCTCCCATTTCCTCCCACCCCTCTTCCGTCCCGGCGGCGGAGGCAGTAGCTGAACAAAATGGCGAAGCCCAACATGGCCGAGGCTTGTCTGAATAGTAGGATGACAGCAAGAAGAAGCCTGAGCCTAAGAGAAAGAGGAGCTGGTGTTTTGCTTTTCATTTCAATTTTTTGTCTTTTTTTCTTTCTGGTCTTTGTCTCCTTCCACTTGTCTCCTGCTGCTCCCCCCCTCCCCCCCTCTTGCACAGATCGCGTGTGTCAGCAGCCGGGCCTTTCACTTTGGGTTCCCTTCCAGAATGCTGCCACGGCGGTCACCAATCTCTACAAAGGTGAGAGCAATTTGGTTGGGTGGGAAATGAAATGCATGTGGCGGGGGGGGGCGTGGAGGGTGGGAGCGATGGGTAGAGCGGCAGGGGAAATTAAACTCAGAAATAAGACCATCCGTTCATTTACAACTGCTTTGAGTTCATGAGAATTTCTGGGCTTGGAGGGAGCTTGACTGTCATTTTTCTTTATCTCCCTGCAAGCTCTCTGTTTGTGTGAACCTGCAACTGATGGGTGCATTGTGGGCTTCAGTGTGTGTTGTTTGTCAATCTGGGTACTGGGGGTAGACGTTTTTGCTGTTCTAGTGATGTTGTTTCAGTGGTTACCTGCACAATTCCTTTGCTGCTTGTGTTCTCCTCAAAAGGTGTGCATTTCAGAGTGGTTTGTCATTTTCAGAATTCGGTTAGTTGTACAATTTATTTTTATGACAGAATTTGTGGGTTTTCCTGGACAACCTGGTCATGTGCTATGTTAAATACAGAAAGGGGCGGTGATAATGTCATATTGTTTAATAGAAACAGGATATGGATTTGTACATGTAGTTTGGTGCAGAGGCAGTTGTAGCAGTAGGGCTGTGTATTTACCACAAATATGTGAACAATTCAGAACATACATCTGAATGACTCCTGCAGAAATATTTAGCTTTTCTTGGGATCACACAGTATATATATGAGTGTAAATCATTAATCAGACAAATATGTCTTCTTTGATTCAGGGAGCATATCCTGAACCTTGAAGGGTCCTCAGATATTGGTTACTCTTTGCCCAGACCTCTGGAGAGTGCTAATGTGCAAGTTTCAGAAGTGAAAAGGGGGCTGCTTCAGAGTTGGATATATTCAGCCCCCAAAGTTCTTGAGATAGGATTGAGTCAATGGAAGTGCCTATCGTTTCCAGTCTCTGCCTTAAGTTTCAGCCTGACTCATGCTTTTTTGATGGGGTGGCCGATGTGCCCCATTCCAGACAATGTAACTTGCTCTAAGACAGTAGCTTCACTTAATATACGGGATAGAATATGCCTACCTAACCTGGTCCCCTCCAGATATGTTGGCCTACAATATCCCCACCGTGTCTCAGTGATCCTGACACATCTGGAAGACCAGCAGATTTGTGTGTGTGGGGGAGAAGGCTGGACTTAGGAGTTGTCTCCCTTCCATGTCTTTTTGCCTTGATCCCTCAAATGCCCTGTTGAATAGATTTGTAGGTCCATACGCTGGTGTCGCTCTGTTTCATGGTTAGTTTTACATCTTGGTCTTCTGTTGTATTTTGGGGTTCAATCAGGTAGTGCTTATTTAACTAATTCCTGAATAGTTGAGCTGAGGATTCAGTCAGCTGAAATGATCTGTCATGTTACTGGTAGGTACAAATAGCTTGTTTTGTGCTTCATTGTTGTCAGACCTCTATTTTTCCAGGATCCAGGGGAAAATTGGTTAGTGTCCTTGGGAATGGAGTTTCCAGAGCCTTTAAGAAAGTAGTCTAGAAGCAGGCACATGTGCAGTTTTTAGGGTGTGCAGTTTTTAGGGTGAGAACCAAGGTATTCTAAGGTGCCTTGAATGTGGAGTAATGAGCCCTAAAACAGGGTCCATCCTGGTGTAATGCCCTTGATTCTCAAGGGTGTGGGTTTCCTTTAGTTTCCTAGAGAGAAAAAAGGCCTTTAGTCTTGATGCTTGGCTGTGCCATGGCTGATGGTCAAGTGGAACTGATCTGTAGGGAATAACATTGCTGTCTGTATTGACTTCTGAATAAACTTTGATCTAAGTGAGGCCTTTTGAGCTACAAACCAGTTGGTATCCTGGTTGTAAGTGAAGAAGCATCTCATTATTCCTAGCAGTAGGAGAGACACAGCATAGGGAAAAGGCCTGAATAAATAAGTCTTAATGGAACCTGTCAATAGGTTTAATGTTCTGGGTTGTGGTTCTAGACTGTAATGAATTTATTTGTTTTTGCTTCACCCTATACTTGAAGAGAATGGTCAGGGAAATGGTGACAGATTTCTGTTTACAAGAAAGAGATCTTGTCCCATTATCATTTCGTAAATGGTGTGGAATTCTTAAGTCATCAAAACAAGGACCCTCAGCAAGGTAGTTAAGAGACTTAAATCTCTTTATGGTCATGTCTAGCTTATTCCGTCTAAAATGTCTGCTGGCTTTCCCTTCCTGGTTAGGTTAGATGTGAATGTTACTGGCTTCCTTTGAATATTTAGAGGTTAAAAGTATTCACTTTGTAACTGGTCATTTGGCAGATGATGATTCAGTTTGAGTGTAGATTACTCCTTGCAAGGAGATGACCAAATTTATTTAAATAATGATTTAAATTAAAAAAATGTAATTTTAATCAATTTCGTTTTTTAAAAACTCATTGATTTTTACCCATCCTGGAAGTGACATTTTGTATGATCATTCAAGTAACTTATGATACAGCACTGCTAGGTGTAGCTAAATGGTTCCAGTGTCTAGTGGTTGGTATGGAATGCAAGGCTGAAAACAGTGTACAGTTACTCATGCAGGGAGGTATTTGCCAGCTTAGCCAATAATGTTAGTCAGGGTTGTTTTCCTCATTATTGGAGCAGCCATTTTGCTTGCTTGTCACTTAATAAAAGAATACTGTCGTGCAAAAGAAATGAGTGGCTGAAAGCAGCTCTTGTCTGTACTTCTGACTGGAAATGTGGAATTGGCTTGTAAAGAGTAAACTGATCATCAGCAAGATCCCAGGGCTCATGGTGCTGTTCTGGTCTTGTAAGTCGCATTCCGTGGCCTATCGTGCCACAGGGAAAGTGAGTGGGAGCACATAGATGGTCACTTGGGCCACTAGGTGCTATTGATTAATACGGTGCTATTGATTGTTGTAAAGTTGTGGACCAGTAGGTAGGATTCTCTGGCTCATCTAGTGCAATCTTGAGTAAGAGGTAGAAGGTTGGCTACAAACTCTTTTATTGGAGTTATTGTCTTCGCAATTACCTTTCTGAGAGGCCTTAAGACAGCCACTTCATTTCAGCCCTCTGTAACTGTGATGTGTCTCCCAATAATAAACTATATTACTGCATGACAGACACAACCACCTGGTTTCTTCTGTAGGGTGGGAAAGTTCATTGCTTTGTGTCATTTCCTGCATCTGTATGTATTTGCCTTCTGCACAATACCATGGCAGTATGGCTGCTTCTTGAATACTCTCAGAGTCAAGGCGGTGAAGCTGTTTTATCCTGAGAGAATGCAGTATTCTTGAATAAGAACCTCTGTTTTAATTGT
Source organism: Intellagama lesueurii (assembly GCA_037013535.1). Taxonomy (NCBI): domain Eukaryota; kingdom Metazoa; phylum Chordata; class Lepidosauria; order Squamata; family Agamidae; genus Intellagama; species Intellagama lesueurii. The sequence goes on from JBAJHW010000012.1 coordinate 2,067,455, forward strand.
TGTATTCCTTAAGAGTAGGAAAAGTGTTCTGGGTCAGTGTCTTGATATCGGGGTGTCACTGTCACGAGCATAGATTAGCTCAACAGGTATCTGATAAACCTGCACACAGGGCAGCTGTATTCAATAAATCATTGTGCAACCACATTTATATAAAAACTATCAACCAGTATGTATTGCTCACAGTGTGTGAACTGAATCATATTCTTTAAACGACTTTCTGAAGCCTTTCAAGTTAAAACAGTTTGCTTTCTTGGTGTGACTTACGTCTTAGAGCATGTCTTGATTCCTTTAGTGAGTTGTGGCTGCTCAGTAGCAGGAGGCCTAGTGACTCATATTAAAAGAAATGGTCTTCCCTCATGAGATATAGTCTTGTGTAGCATGATTATGGCATTATTCAGAAGAGCAAGGTGTGTCTAACCTACAGGAGATGTTAGTCTGATGACATGCACAGTAGTTGCTCAGTGATGTCAAGAGCTCCTGTTGTAACTTATGAATTCCAGGAAAATAGTGACATGCACGCATATGTAGGAACTCGGTAAGAAAACTGGTGGATAAGGGTGACTGGCCATAATGATGGAATTCTGGAGCCTAGTTTCCATTTGCTAATATATGGTGCCAAGTAAGTGAGAGGAGAATATCTGATACTTAGGCCAAGGTTGGTCAAAATAAGTGTCAATCTGTCTGTTTTGCTTGTGGTTGAGTATGTCCAGTCACAGGAAAGTCTTCATGCCTTATTGGTAGGATAAAGCCTGCTGGTCATGTGTTAAAATCACATAATGGACTTCGTCTTCAGCTTGTAATGATAGGTGACTACTTGGTTGGTGTAAAGCACCGTCTTCCTTATGTGCAGGGTGGTGTCACACAACCCATAAGTATGTCTGCTCTGAAAGCTTGTCTTGTCTTACATCGTACAGATGCAATTGACATGTGGGTGGCACACACAAGTGCAGACACTTGTCAGTGGTATGCAGTCACAGGAAGTGTGACCCGAGCAACGTAATTGAGTTAGGTAATTGGGCAAGTGATTCCTTGCTGCTTCCCTAAAAGCTGCTTTTACTGCTGAAAAGCAGCTTGGTGTGTTGATGTCTGTCCTGCACAGATAGCGGACATGTTGGCAATTACACTTCCTTTAACTATTGAAAACACAACTGTCTTTTTAGCAGAAGTCTTAGTCTGTGTCTGGTGATCTTTCACCTTGGCAGTTGTATTCTCCTCCTCTCTGGTCATTTTGTCTCATCTCTTCTTCCTGCCCTGTGCAGCCTTCTGCTGAAAGAGTCATGCACCTCTCCTCATCATGTGACTCTGTTCTGTCAATCTCATCAATGACTTCTTGTGTGTTCCTGGATTCTGTGTGCAGTATTTTTGGGTTGTACCGGTGAAGACTTTCTGGACCACACCCTTGAAGTTCATATTCTCCTCCTCCTTTCCTTGCATGCCTACCCCAGTGCATCCTTTGCTATGGCCTTTGCTTGCCTGCTTGTACCGCACTCTGCTGTTCAGAGGCCTCCTGATCTTCAAAGGATGGTACTCTTCCCCCTTGCTGTCTTTCCTGTCTGGAGGTGCTTCATAGTCTGCCTCTGCGCAGCTACAGGCGTTCTTCCCATGAGCCTTTTCTCAAATTGTACAGATTGTTTCCCTAGTCCTTGTGTCTTACTGTAGTCAAACCATATCATCTCTGATTGAAGTAATAACATATTCTTCCTCTGCTTTCCATGCCTCCATTTCACCTTTTTTTTCTGTTTCCCTCTGTTTTAGGGTGAGAAATACTTCAGGCGGGGTTATGCCATATGTTTTCTTTGTCAAATGACCTATAGATGGCACAGTTAAAAAAAAAGTTCTTATCTCCCCCAGTAGAGAAACAGGCACAAGTGCTAATGTGTGGCTCACAGTCACCTCACTGGTCATTGTATAAAAAGAGTTTCCAATAATGCCTTTAAAAGTAGCATGCAGTCAAAAGCCTATTATGTCCCAGTGTCCAAGATGTAATGCTGTGCTTGTTTGGGGCAAATAACAATATTCACGCCCTATGAGTAACCGGTACAGTGATGCCTCGCAAGACGAAAATAATTCGTTCCGCGAGTCGTTTCGTATTGCGAAAATTTCGTCTTGCGAAGCGCGGTTTCCCATAGGAATGCACTGAAATTTAAGTAAAACAAAAAAAAATATGCAAAAAAATTCGTTTTGCGAAGCACGGCCATAGAAAAATTTGTCTTGCGAGTCACCAAAAAAATTGCAAAACGCTTTCGTCTTGCGAGTTTTTCGTTGCGCGAGGCATTCGTCTTGCGAGGCATCACTGTACTTGCATCTGCTTACTAGCTTGTTTATCATCTGCCTCCTCTTTCTCTGATTGTTCCTTACTGCTGGCATGGCTTTTCTAGGGCCAGGACTTAACCTTGGCTGTTTCTTGCCTATTGCTACTTGAGTAGGACCACAAAGAAATGGTAAATTGAGGGCTTCCTCGCTGCTGAGCTCGTTATCTGAAGCTTTCTGTGTGATAATTGAAAATAGAAGTGCTGCAAAATGTATTTATGTATTTTTCAAAAGAGCATGCTAGTTGTAGTATTTGGAAACCAGTGTGTGCTGGTAGCAGATGAGAAGTACTTAACCTCTTGCCCCACTCTTAAGATGTGTCATTTTAGGTGGGATATACTGCAATTTACAGTAATTTTGTGAATTGCTGCTGAAAGTTGGAGCAGTCACTTAACGCCAGACTCCCATTGGGCTTGAAAAAACCCTGACACTTTGGGGAACTTCTGGAGTGATAAGGTACTGCTGATTTCATGTTGCCCCTGCCACAAGTCACTTTGTTGCTGCGCTCAGGGCTACCTCAGAAAGAGGGTTCCTGCTGTGACTGTAGGGGGAAAAAAAAGAGAGAGAGCTGCAGGTTGTCAAAACGTGGAAACAGTTGGCTGCCTTCCCCACCCCCAGTGATCACAGGGAGTCTGTGAAAGATGTGTTGCCTCCTTGTACTGTTCTCTCTTATATTTTATTTGGTGAGTAGTCGAATGAGTATTCGTGATCCATGGGGTTACGAAGAGTCGGACACGACTAAACAACAACAAGAATGAGTATGGCTAAGTACAGGACCACTGGTACACAGTTACACCATATGCATGCATCTTGTTAGCCTATTGATTTATCCTGCGCTTGCTGGATTGCTGTTTCTGGCTGATCTGTGCAAAGTATATTTGCAAATGAAGGTGTGGCATAAGTGGTTTTGTTGTAGGAAAACTGAGCACCTATTTTAAAGCCCCACGTGAAAACATAAGCATTTTGTCTGTCGTTTGTTTTATGTATGGCAGTGAAATGGTTTTGATATGGTCAGCAAAATGTTGTCTTGCTGGGCCAGGACATTCCATGGTTATCAGTTTATATAATCTTTTAAATGCTTAAGAAAACCCAGGACGTTCACCACACCAATTTTCTTGGATAAACTTCCCATTGTTGCTTTTATCTAGATTTGAACTGGAAGATGGGAACAAATGTAAAAAATTACATTGGGGAAACCTGCATTGAACCAAGAGCTGAAACTTCTTTGTCATTTATAGCTATTTTCATTAATTGCATAAACCCTATTGCTTACTGGTTTTACTCAGTTTGCAGTACTGAGACACTGTGGCATGCAACTCCATACTCGGCAACATACAGTGTTCAGGAACCTTAACTGGCAGGCCTTTGCAAGTTAGTTCTCATGGTTATTGAACTCTCAGTGTCTCACAGAGGAATGCGTGAACTGAGTTGAAAAACATGCTTTAGCACAAGTGGTACCCAAACATGGACTTGGAGTAGCTTGTTCAGACATGGCGTCCAGCAATAAACTGAGCCAGTGATGAACCACATGAAAGAACGTGGATGGTGCTGTGGATATTGTTTCACTGGGGTGGTGGCAGGGAGCATGAACTGTTGAATTCCCTGCATTGATCTAGGCAAGTCATATGATGTGTCATTTTTTCTCAGTAACTCTGTTAATAAAACAATGAGATGTTCTGGCTTCTAACGTCACAGTTGTGGAAGTTAAAAAAGAATGTGCATGGTTGTATCAGGCTGAGCAGAGATATATAGTATCCGTCTTAGCTGTAAAGTGAGTAATGTGGCTTGTAGAATGACTGCAAAAATAAGTTAGTCAGTCAATCTTTATTTGCGGTCTCAGACCCAATAGGATACATATATGTAATATTTAAAATAGATGTAAGCAATTAAAACATTTCAAGATAACTAAAACAGTATAAATTAATAAAATAGATTACCCATACATTGTTTTTTAATGACAGGGTTAGGTAGAGGTCAGCATTGTCTTTCATATTCTTTGGGCAGAGAGAAGGAATTTGGCCACTGATTCGGTGGTTATCTTGTTTGTGTCGCTTAATACATATTTTGTATGCCAAATCAGAGTCCTACCTGGGAAGACATTCATTATGGGCTTGAGGAATTTGATATGCTCATTTCTGTAAAAATTACACTCAAAAAGGACGTGCTTCAAAGTTTCAATTTCTCTATCCTTACAAGGACACAATCTTTTTTCATAAGGGGTGCCAGAATATCGCCCATCTAAAATTGCGGATTGGAGACCGTTAAATTGGGCTCTTGAGAAGATGTGCCTGTATTTTGGGATAATCAGATTCTCCAAATACCTAGCACTTTGGGAGAAATTATAGTTTAGGCCAAGGTGCAAGATGGAGCATGTTTTGCGAGCCTTTGAAATAGAATATTGAAAGTCAATGTCTCTAATCCGTTTTTCTAGGATAGAGTTGGCTGCCTTGGGTTCCTGGGCATAAAGAAAGTCCGTAGAGAGCCCTAATAGATGCAGTTTGGCTGGAAAAGCTTTAAGCCATGAGCTATTATGGACATCTTTCTGTATAAGGTTAAGATATCCCATGGAGGGATCAGCATGTATTACCTTATTCCAATATCTAAAAGCAAAGAGCCAAGCACTACATTCTAGTGATGTTAGACCAGTCTCTAATCGTAAGGCAGCTGCAGGGTTAGGGTTAGGGTTAGGGTTAGGGTTATGCTGATCTTGGCATTCCCAGAATGGATCTTAGAAAAATTGAAAGAACACTCTCTATACTTGTGTGAAATCCTAGAATCCAAGTTGGTATACCATATAACAGTTGGGGCAGAATCTTGAGCTTAAAAACTTGGATAGCAGCTGATGTAAATTGCCCCCCCCCCCCCTTTAGTAAAGAAAAAACGCAAGATAGCTTTCTGCATGTTCTGGGCTGCTTGGATTATGGACTGTCTATGGGCAGCCCAGGAAAGTTTATGGTGGAATAGAATACCTAGATACTTTAGCTGTTTTACTTGCTCAATGCAAGAACCATTAATTGTCCAATTTCTTTGTGTTACAGACTGAGCGAAAACCATAATTTTGGTTTTAACAAAATTTATAATCAATTGGTTGTTCTTACAGTAGGTCATAAATGTACGGATCAGCCGTTTAAGGCCTATTTTCGATAGGGACAGAAGAACCGCGTTATTTGCATAAAGCAGTAGGGGGCATTGGGTCTCTGCCAATCTAGGAGGATGGAAGTCTGTTCCAAGACACGACCCAAGCAGATCATTTAAATACAGGTTAAATAATGTGGGGGCTAATATACAGCCCTGTCGAACCCCTTTATTAGCCTGAATAGGTTTTGTCAGGTTTCCTTCTGTACCACATCTAACACGAAGTGTGGTGCCCTGATAAAGACATTTAATAAGATATAGGAGTCTCTTATCTATAGAGGTTTTGTATAATTTTGACCATAGAATATCTCTTGGGACAGAATCAAAGGCTGATTTTAAGTCTATGAATGCAGTATAGAGCCCATTACCATGAGAGGACATATATTTGTCCGCAAGGTGGCTCAAAATCATACAGTGATCGATTGCTGATCTACCCTTTCTAAATCCTGCCTCATATTTTCCTCCTCTATCCAAGTAAGTAGTCTTTGATTTAAATGATTGGAGTACAATTTACCCAGCACAGAGAGTAGACTGATTGGTCTGTAGTTGGTTGATTTTGCCTGAACTCCCCAGCAGGTGTGAGAGAGGTATACTCAGAAGTGCCAGTGAGATCAGCCCTTCCCTCTAGAAGCTGCTTTATACATGTGTGGCTGATGCCTATGATTGCCGATGCCTAATCCTGCTGTCTCCTCTTCTCCTCTTTCTTCTAGAAAGTGTTGATGCCCATCAGCGGAGTTTTGATGTAGGAATCCATATTGGCTATCAGCGTCGGAACAAGGACGTGCTGGCTTGGGTTAAAAAACGCAGAAGAACAATTCGCCGAGAAGACTTAATCAGCTTCCTGTGTGGGAAAGCGCCACCTCCACGAAACTCTAGAGCTCCCCCAAGATTGACTGTAGTATCTCCCAACCGAGCTGCTTCCACAGAAGCCAGCTCCTCTGTAGAGACGGACTTGCAGCCCTTCCGAGAAGCCATAGCCCTCCATGGTAATGGTCCTGCCTCTTTCCGTGTATCTTTGTAGGAGCAGGTGTCCGACGTGCATGCCTCCACCCTCGTAACTCCATCAATAGCGACAATGTGTTCTGGCTACTAACTTCATGGTCTTGGCATTTTTAACATGTGTGTGGTGTCTGGCCGAACAGCGATGTGAAGCAGTAGTTTGCCTCTGAATGTAGTTCAACACAGCCATACACTTGCTGACATGTCTTCCTCTGCACTGGTACCTAAAGGTTGTTAAGGCTCGAAACTGGTGTGCCTTTCTGGTACGGAGGTCTATGTAGAAAGGGACTGGGCTTTTTCTCTGTGTGAGGAATAAGGCTTACAGCTCCCTAAGCCCTCCTCCTTTATCCTCATGGGAGTGCCTTGAGAAAGACAATTTCATTTTCATGGACAGTCAGAGTGTAATTTGGGGGCCAGCGTTTCTTCTGGTTAATGTTGTGTGTTTCATTTGTCACTGTTGTGTGGCATGCAGTGAAGTTCTTGCTCATGCTCTTTGCTAATCTAGTGCATGATTCTTCATGGCTAAGCTTGCATGAATCTGGAATCTCGAGCTGGCAGGCAGTCAAATGAATTTGTATTTGAACACTGAAAGTGCTTTTGGTGATCAAGAAATAGACGCTCTGTGCCAGTGTGTTTTGGAATCTTTGGTTTCAGGCTTAAAGAGAAAATCCCTTCTCTCGCAGATGCCATTCTGAAGTACAAAAGGTTTTTTCTTTCTTGCTTGCTTGAATGGCTTGCTAGGCAAAGACCCCAGAGTAGCAGATATGCTCAGCTTAGGTGTGAAGTGTGGTGTAATTGAAAGTTAAAAGTTATTTAAAGCCTTTTGCATTTTAGAAACATAGAGGAGAAAAGGTGTTGGTGTCCCGTCCCCCCCCCCCCAGTTATATAGAAAGATTATGAGATACTTTTTTTTTTGGTAAATTACCAGTGACAACTTGGTGGGGTTGGATGTGAAGGACAGGTTTTGTATTTAGATGTTTGCCTTCAGCAATAGACATTGTCAAATTATTTGAACAAGTTTGTGCTCCTCTAAAAATACCACAGTAGTGTGCTTGGATTTCCCAGGGGTTTTCCATTCAGATGCTGATGAGGTCTGTACCTACTTAGGTTCACCCGTATTGTAGGGCAGCTTTCCTACAATACTTTAAGGCCTTGAAATGTGCTGAAGTACAACTCACACCAGCCCTAGCCAGTCTGGCTATTGGCTGTACTTGGTGGGTGATGGAGATCACAGCTAAGCATACACCAGGAACGGCAAGTGTGTAGCAACAACCTGCTTGGTGTACCAAAGATACATGGGGTGTTGTTGTTGTTGTTCATTAGTTCTTTAAACCGGGTTTTTTTGGATAGGCCTAAAGTGGAGTCTCCTCCTAACATGTCCAGGCTCAGAGAAACACAGTGGTGCAAGATTTTGTTCAAAACAGCTGTAGCAATGGTTAAATATAGGAGTCTTCTCTTATTTTGACCCTTAGGAACAGAGTGGTAGGTACCACAGGATGTTAAACATCTTGTCTAATCTGGGTAGCATACACTAGAAGAGAGTGCTGCAGTTAGTATTCGTACCCACATCCCATTAAAGGGAGATACAATAGACAGAGGCTTTATGTTTGTGTGGTGGTGAGTATAAATCTGTTTTATTCTTTCACAACATGCGTTTTTGCTTCCAAAGCCTAATTCTGTGGGCTAATTAAGAATGCAGTTGAAAGTAGAATATTCTGAATTGCTGTTGGATATTGTTCACTTTTTGATTTGTGCGCTTAAAGTTAGGGTTAGAGTGGTGCATCTGTTGTGGAGCCTCATTTATATATATATTTGCTTTCTGGTCTTCTACCTAGGGGGTTCTAGGATTGGAACCCTGCCATTGTGGCTGTAATGGTAGGCTGCCCTAGCCCAGCACCAAAATAGGTAAGGGTTGGAAGAAATGGCCATCAGTAAACATGGATAACTTGGAAACCCCCCCCCCCCCAAAAAAATGCCAAGACATGTTCTTCCTCCTTCTCAGAGTGATTGTTTGTGCTTTCTATGCTGGTTTTAATTCAGCAGTCGGGCACCGCTTTTGAACCTCTACAACTCTTGGGAAGGAAGTCTTTGGAGCAGAGCTGAGGCTCTGGAAAGCTTTTGCCACACGGCAGCCAGTACTGAACAGCAGAGGCATGCCAGTGGGATGACTGAACAAAGCTGTGCTCTTTTGGCCTCAGGTTTTCCGGTTTGTCTGGTTTCTTAATGTTGTGATTAGGTTTTGACCCGATTGATAAAGACTACAAGGAGAATCTGAACCACTGGTATTGAATTTAGAATTGCCCAGGAATCTGTGTGGATGAAAGGACATTGCTTTTAAACTTGTCTCTCTAGGCCAACAACACAATGGCTGAAATCCTGCAGGAGTAAATTTACGTTGTGTAAGCCAGATGTTGTAATCTGGCAGTGGAAATGTTTAATTTAATTTAAAGTCTCTTATACTCCCACTTCATATTCCAAGGCCTCCCTAAGGATCTATAAATGTAGGCATCCTTCAGTCTCGAGAGACTATGGTAATGTGCTCTGTATGGAGGACTTGGAACAGCATCTAGTGTGGCTGAGAAGGCCAATTCGAGAGTGACAATCCCTTCCACACTGAAGACAAATACAATCTGTCCCCTGTCCAGCTCCCTGATTTTGCTGCTTTCGGGACTGCCTTTTCGCCTCGGCCTGCTGGACAAGGGTCTCTTCAAATTGGAAGAGGCCATGATGCACCGCCTGCCTCCAGGCTGAACGCTCAGAGGTCAAGGTTTCCCATCTGTTGAGGTCCATTCCTAAGGCCTTCAGATCCCGCTTGCAGATCTCCTTGTATCGCAGCTGTGGTCTCCCTCCGGGGCGATTCCCCTGCACTAATTCTCCATACAGGAGATCTCCTAAGGATCTAAAGTAGAAATAAACTCAAGCACACCCCAGTAAGAAATCTGTGCTCATTGGCTGAAGAATCCTGCATGGAAAAAAAAAGGGGGATGGGACAAGAAGAACACATCACTGCCCATACCTGGGTAGCTGGTACCCTAAACAGGAGTTGGGGGAGCCTTGGGACACGGGCAGAAGACCTTTTAATATTGCAAAATTGCTGCCAGATCACGGCTAGGAATCGTGATCGAGTGGCAGGAGCACTGGTGTCTGTTTCCTGATTTAAAGGCTCATCCTTTCAAGGCTTCCTGAGGACAAAAGGGATCCCTAGGTGATGATGTCACCTGGCTTATATGGCATACATTTCTGCTAACAGGATTTCAGCCAATATGTGGTGCCCTGGGCAGTGGTAGGAGCAGCCAGGTGACCTTGACATAGGAAGCCCCATTAGGTCTACTGTCTATGAAGCAATGACCTGTTTTTCAGTTCAGGGTGTGACTGCTGGTTCCCCATGAGTCACTTTGTGCTTTAGTACACTACTTCCTGGGTAATGGGTGCAAGCCAGAGATCATTTAAGGTTATTTGCTCATTGCTGCATGAGCACAAACTCTGATGTGAGAGATGTTGGGCTTGCAGGATGGGAAAGGAGATGTTTCGTGCTTTTCTGTGGGTTTAGGATGGGAATTTTCAGGTGATTGGGTTTGGGGAATAGTTGAAAACAGGTAGAAGCTATAGCAAAGTTTTGCAGTGTGAAGTACTCGTGTACTACCCAGGTATGGGCAGTGATGTGTTCTTCTTTTCCCATCCCCATTTTGTTTTCCCTGCAGGATTCTTTAGCCAATGAGCACAGATTTCCTATTGGGGTGTGCTTGACTTTATTTCTACTTTAGATTCCCCCCCCAAAGAAACTGTGTTTCTGCTAACTTTATTGACTCACAAGTCCTCTGATAGATGCCATTTTTGCTGCTTTAAAGAGTCACACAGAGAATGAATTCATTATTAGTCTATAGCAGGAGTGGGCAGCTTTACTTCCACCTCCTTTTGGACTTGCAACTCCCATCATCCTTTTCTCTTGGCTGTGCTAGCTGGGGCTCAGGGGAGTAGTAGTTGAACAACCTTTACAAGGCCACGGTGTTATCTTTGGTGTGTCGGATGGGAAATTTCAACAGCACTAGGGTCTGAAAGATACCGCTTGATGAGGCTCTGTTTTTGGGTCGTATCTAACAACATTCTACATTTTTCACATCTTAATGATCCAAGTCTGTCATTCAGCTAGGTGGGAGTGATTCTGCTGAACGACTTGTTGTAACTGAGCCTAAAGTTTAGCTTTATGCAGGTTACATTAACCTGCCTAGGTATTTCTGTCTCAGCAAATATGAAGCGGACTATTTTCTCCACGATCTGTTGATTTGGCAACTCTCCATGCCACAGTTTTTGCCAGGGGAGACGATTAGAAGCAGTGCATGTAGTGTAGTATGGCGAGGGGGAAAAAAAAAGGGGAAAACATCTATTCAGAAAGGAAGCCTGTGGGATTTTGGCATTTGGTTATAATCATGCAGTTTTGGTACTGTGTACTGACATGTATTCAGATTGCTTCAGTTGTTGCAGGAAGAACGTACACAGACATTCTTACTCTGTGGGGAACTATAGGTTATATGGATTGCAAAGTCTGCTCAGTTGGAGTCTAAACCAGCCTTTTCCCATCCTGCTACCTTGCAGGCGTTGCATTTGCCATGCAAATGTGCATGGCACCCGTTTGTGGAAGGCTGCTCTAGATTCTCAGGCTGCTTTTCCCCCTGAAGTACCAATATAATTTATAGATCTTCACAGATAAAACTCGCATGTCTGAATTTCTAGGCATAGTGTGTGTGTCAGCATGTGCCTGAATCTCTCAGTGTTTTCTGGGATGCAAGTAGGGCCCACAGACATCAGGCTGATCCCTCTGGCAGCTTGTTCTCGGATGTGCTTCTGTGGGATAAAAAGATGGCTTGTTGGTGTCAGTGTCAGTGGGGAGACAGCTCTGGGTTGATGTGTGAACTGTCTGAAAGGCCCAGCCAGATTTGCGGGGGGGGGGGGGTCAGCTGTTTTTATTTATCCCAAGTGGGCTGCTCCATGTTGCTAGTCTTATTTGAAAACACAACATCTTTCCCTGCTCTCTTAAAAAAACAAATATACTTTGTAGTATTTGGTGGCACATGTTTTTTGATAATGTGACAGTAAACATTTGACCACATATTGACGTATAGACACAAACCAATAGGAAAAAATTCTCTGTTGTTTGCAGTACAAAGAGTTGCTTTAGGCATCACCCCCCCTGCCTCCAGTGAGCTGTTTTTGCCCCTGTTCCATTGAATCCCTCTCCTTGTAGAGATGTTTTTCTTGCTGTATTGTGATATCCTCTCGATAGAAACTTGCTGCAGGATATGAAGTGCTGTAGCTGGGGAGAAGCCATCCCAGATGCAGAAAGCTAGCTCTGCAGTCCTTTAGAGACAGGTCTTTTATTTCTGGGCTTGTCTGAGCAGCTGTTCTGGAATAATATGGCGGTTGGAGTTGGCAGTGCAGATTTCTTTAGGTTGAGATCAGATGCAGAGGTTGGGTATCTGCCATGGCTCTATGCCAGCCTTCCCCCAACCTAGAGCCCTCTCAGCTAATCTGGGTGATAACCTCAGCATGACTTGTGGTCATCTGACCAGAGAGCATACTGTGTGAGCCCCGCCATGTTTTTCCTGGAGACACTTTTAAGTCTTGCTGGTTGAGGGGGATGGCTTAGTCTCCTGTCTCTGTGACACAAGAATCCCCTTTTCCTTTGAGTTTCCTATAAACTGCATGGTAGGGGTGCTTTGCAGTTCACCTGGAGGATGGCCGCACAAGAGAGGAGTTGATCACTAATGGAGACTGGATTTGTGGCCCTGGGTGAAGCAATCTCCTTTTTGCTGGTGATGTGTATATGGGATTTACCTGTATGCTCTTCCCTGCAGGAATTCTCTTGAGAAAACTAAACTGTAAATATACCAATGCAACCATAGCTGCATATGGGTGCACTCTTTGATTTCTAAGCACGCACATCTTTTTTCCTACATGAAAAGTATCAGTTGAAAATAGAAACCACACATCTTGTAGTAAAAAAAGAGAGTATTTTATTTAGAGCGAGGCGGGTTTCATACGGTCACAGTATTAAGATCCATCAGCATGCTTGACTTCAAGTAAAAGTTATAAAATCATTGTAATTTAGATGAAAAAATACAATTTAGGCTTCAGAACACATAGGAGTCGGTGTTTTCCATTGCTATAGATTATGTTACACAGTAACCTTCATGTTGCACATTTTAATTTGTGAAACCCCAGTTAAAATGTTGCTAGAACAATGTTTCCCAGGGGCTAATAACAACCCCTTCCTCTTTTGGGCAGTGTGTCCCAACTTTTCAGAGTTTTTATTTGAAAAACTTGAACCAGGCCTTCCCTCTTCTATTTGCAAAGAAGTTATCTTGTCTGCTATTGATCTTAGACTTGCGGATGAGTAAATGAAAATGCAAAAATCATCGAGCACCTTTCTTGCTAGCACACTTGTAGTGAGGGCTTTCACAGGTACTTTCCTCTATAGTGTTCACCTTTAAAGTGATACAGGCTTCTTTATTACAGAATGCTAATATTGCTGCTAAATTGATTCTGAGTCAGTCCAGTTCCAGTCCGGTCCAATCCCTGTCTTTTTCTTGGTTCCTGGCTTGCACGTAACTTGTAAATCATCTGTTTACACTTGACACTTGTGCAGTGTCCTTCTGTACACCGTTAGCCACATAAAGTCCACTGCTTAGTTAATCCTTCCAAAGACCCACAGTGCAAGTTGACGCAGTGTAAGTAAATTGTTCTCCGATCAGAAGTACTGTAGGTTTTTTAAAGACAAATGTTGTCAACTCCGCGCTCTCCCAGAATAATTTCTTGATTTCCATACAGCTGTGAAGAATTGCAGCGTGGTGTGAAGTGCAACAGCCAGAACAGATACAATAAAACTGCAGTCTGTATTGTCCCTGACCACGTGCTGTGCTAACTGGGGCTGTTAACAGTCCCAAAATCTGAGTCTCCCATTTCCCGTCCTTGTGATATCCAGTATAAAACCTTGCAGCAGAACCTTGATCAGTCAGACTTCAGGTTCACAGTGCTTTGAGGCACAGAGCTACCTGTTAGCAGAGATTAAGACAGAAGAAAAGCTCCTTTTAAAAAATTAGTGTGCCCTGTCTAGACAGGAGAAAGGTATGTTGTGGCTCTATGAAGGTAGACCTGCGTGCTAAAGCCAGAAGAGAAGGCAATAGGTGGCACAGAGGTAAGAATATATATAGAGTTTGGTAGCATGGAAGAGAATAATTATTAGCTCTTCCTAAATATCCCATAGGCACCTGCTAGAACAAGACTTCAATAATATGTAAATTTAAATTGATCACATATTTTTTAATCAGTTGCTGAGTGAAATTCTTCACTTAGTTCAGCCTGGAAACTGCTTCTTGACTGTCATTGTTTTTCTTACATGTATGAGCTGTTTGGTCATATCCCCTACTAGTAGTTGTTGCTAAATCACATCAGGGCTGTGGATCAGATCGGTCTGCTTCCTCGCCTCATCTACTCTCAGTCGTTTCCTCACTTGCTGGTTTGTTTGATGACTGTTTGCTAGACGCGGCCGTCGTTTGTGGTTCTGATAAGGAGTTACTCTAGTTTGAGTATGGGCAGAACCCTTACTGTGAGTGATTCAGGAAGGGAATTAGAAGGGGATGCCTGAGCCTGGGCCATCACCTCTGCCTCTTGCAGGACATACGCCTTGAGGCTGTGTCCACTGTGTTCTTATGCTAATGCAGTGTTGTGTCTTGAAGGTTTTCAAGGAAGTGGCTAAGCTGTGTGTGTGTATATATGTGCTGTGGAGATTATGTTCTCTCTCAACAGCATCCATGGACCACATCGCTGCTGTTGCAGGGCAGGGGCTGGGTGTAATTATCCAGTGAGTCTCATTGTTGGAAGAACATGGGAATTGCTGGCTAAGACTCAGATGTGTCGCGTGACACCGAACTATCCTCTCTTAAGGAATCCTACAGATGGTGCTTACAAAACATGAGATTGTACAGTGAAGGAGAACAGCTGAACTCTGAAAAACCTGTTCTCTAGCACTAGATCTTAGCCTTGATGTATCCCCCTTGCACTTTGAATATAGAGTTGTGCCCCTGACAGGTCTTTGGTGGGCCTCAGTTTGCTTGAACCCACACAGTGCCAAAACTCTGTGCCACTGGCACCTGTTTTGTTCTGGCATCCATGCATCATCTCTGTGGTAAGGCTGTTCCAGAGTGCGTGCTCCACACCCACGGGCACGTAGCTGGGAATACCTATTTTGCTCCCCCCCCCTCCCCAGCATCTTTTCTCTTCATATCTCAATGTAGTTTCACAATGCTGTTTCTTCAGAACTGCTTAAGTTAATCCCTGCTTGTTCCTCTTCGGCTTCACCCTCGCAAGACTGTTTGTCCATAGAGTGAGAGGCAAGGGGTGGAGTGGGAAAAGGGCCAGTGACCTCTGATCCCTGAGGAATCTTACCCAGTTATTCTCTGACCATATCACCAGCAAGAAAAGTGAGTGAGAAATTTTTAAAAGTGCTAGCTAGTTCCTGCCGCTGCCCTTTGAAACGGGGTGTGTATGCCTTAAAATCCCAGAAAGAACTGAAGTTTCTCATCAATTGGTGTTCTCTTAATTTGCTGTAGTATTAAAATTACATGCCTCCGAGTGTATGTAGAACGACCTTCCCACACTGAGCCTTTTCAGCCCATTCTGTGTAAGAAGAAATGAGGGAAGAGTTGAATGATAAAAGGGCTGGATCTGAATGAGGTCTGGAAAGAATAATCCTCTCTTGGTGTTCTGTATTGGTGAACCATAGTCCATGTTTCTACGTTGTTTCTGGTTGTTTATTTAACAACCAGAGTCTGTGGCTCCAAGACACACCATCCTTCCCTGCTTCTTAACAATTGAAGAGGGCCTGCCTGCTCTACACTTCTATTCCTGGAATAGTCTTCATGGAGATGCCGTTGCAGTTGACTAGTTAGATGCCTAAAACACTGTAGGAAACCCTGGAATGTGGAGGCTGGGGCTCCTGCACTTGTGTGGACCCAAGAGAATTGTCTGCTGAGGTTTTAGCCTCGTTGGTCTTCAGAGAAAGTGGGGCTGGGGCTAGGCAACAGGGCTGCTCGTTAAGTTATGCAAGCTGTTTGTACAGGCTTATCTCTGCGTTCCTTAAAAGAACAGCTTATTCCAGGAGTGTGGCTTGCTTCTGGAAAGCCAGTGGAAAGAGTTCAGTAATGAAGGCAGTACAGTTCCTCAACCTGCGCTGCCCAGATGGCAGTGCTCTGTTGGTAGTTTGACATATTTTTTGAAGGTGTCTCGTACAGTTGAAAAGACAGTGTTCTGGATCGGATTCCAGCTGTGGAGCTCTGGTAAGCTTTCCAGGCCAAGAGTTGGCAACTGTATTTCCCCAGAAAAGTAGGCTGCTTACGTGGTGGGTGAGCGTGCTGTATACGGTGTTCGTTGTGTGGATAACAGATGGTCAGTCCATGGTTTTTGCTGGGACTCTTCTTCTCTGATGCAGCCTGTGGTACATGTTCAGGAAACTCATAGGCCCATCCACCAGCCACCTTCTGGTGCTGAGCTTCCTCAGGGCCCTCCTGCAGTATGCCACAGAATGGAAATATTTTGCATTCCTAATTCCTTGCATAACATCACGGATTGCCAAGGCAACCAAGAACCTGGACTTTCTCTCAGTGTTTCTTGGGTGCTCTTGGGTGGTGTAAATGGGAAAGCATAAAGTGTGTGGGAAAGGACTCGATTCCTTAGAGGCTAGCCTGCAGCAAAGCATACCTGTTCGGTGACTATTTTCATTCAAGGGCTAGGGCCTCAGGTGTGGATATCGATGTGCACAGATGGGAGGAGAGGACGAGAAAGGGCCTTGAGCTTATGGATCAGAGATGACTCGTCGTAGTAGGTCCTAGAGGAAATGGTAATGCCTTTCATAAACCTGAAATGTTGCCATGTGGCCGGCCTTGTATGGGGACCAGTTTTCTCTCTTGAGAGGCTCAGAAGTCCTTGGCTTAAGGGAATAAACTGAAACACAGTGTCTTGTGTTGTAGTTCCTAACTGTCATTTTCAAGCTGTTTCTTGCAGGAGCAAGCCTGCAGCTTTAAATGTGAACTGGTCAGCATTCACAAAGCTTCTGCCCAGTTCTTAAATGCATGTAGGTTGGGAAGAGACATCTTTCTGCCCCCGTCTCATGATGGTCATAAATGATTCTTCTGTATTTCCCCCACCCTCCTAACGTTTGCTTTCTTTTTCTCCTTCAGGTCTTAGCGGCGCAATGGCTAGTATAAGTGTCCGCTCAAGTACCCCAGGCTCGCCTACTCACGTGAGCAGTGGCTCCAATGGTGGTCGAAGGAGAAATGGACTCCATGATGTTGACTTGAACACTTTCATATCCGAAGAAATGGCACTCCACTTGGACAATGGTGGAACTAGAAAGCGTACCTCAGCCCAGTGTGGTGACGGCATTACGGACTCTCCCACCCATAAACGCAACCGTATGATCTAAATGGCAAAGCCTTTTTGACCCTTCCTTGCTCCCCCATCCTCCCTTCCCGCCATGCTGCTTGAAAGCCACTTGAACCTCAGCATCCTGCTGGGAAGATGAAACCGAGGCGCTCCCTCCTGAGTCATAAAAAAAAAAAAGAAAGAAAGAAATCAGTAATTGCCATAAAGGAAAGCTTACATACTGACAGTAGATTCTTCTCGTAACTACAGCTTTCTTCAGATTAGATTCTTTAGCAGAGGACTTCCAATGTTGTGTTATAGCTAGCAAGCTCATCGCAGGCAGAACATGCATCTGTTACAAGGCTAAAAGTGACCTTACTTGTACTCTTAAAGGGAAAAAAGGAAATATCAGACATTTATTTGGTTATAGAAATGCTTTTTTGTCCTTATTTCTTGCTGTGTTTAAAGATTTGCTTCATCAGTATCGCCACTTTTGACAATGGTGTCAAAAACATGACTGGCATGTCAGACCTGCAGGCTTCCTTTGGAATATATATATATATATTTTTCTTTTGAAAGCTCTACCAGGCACATGAACCTTACATAGTTAAGTGTGCAAAGTTATACTAAGTACTGACCTGTACCCTCTTGTAAGTCTTAAAAGCAGTTGGTGGCGGCTGTGGGGAACTGGGAGGGGAAAAAAAGATTCTATGATGGTTATGCAGTGGACACTAAATCAGTACTCCAAAGCTGTTCATGGGGTTTGCTTTGCACAGGTTAACTCTGAAGTAGCTTTCCTTCTTCAGAATTTTTAATTGGAAGTCTTTTCAGTTGGTTGCCTAGTATAATTTTGAGTCCTCCCTTGTAAGGAAATGCTGGAATTCTGCCCGAACTGCCCGTGAGAAAAGGGAGTATGTTCTGTAACAGGAGGAACACGTGGTTTAGGTACTACAGGTATGTATTGTAAACTTTCTGTGAAGAAGAAAAAAACACAGATGGAGTGGAGGGGAAATGGGTGTGTGGGAGCCATTTTTTAAAAAGATACTGAATGTCGTGTTTTCCCACTGGGCGGGCTGTAATTTCCAAAATGCCTGAGAGAATTTTACCTGAACCTGCCAATGTATCTGTAGCTTTCTCTCACTGTTGGAGTGAGATGTGGGGCCTTCAGTGTCCTGTAAAATGAACTTCACTGGGAAAGATTTTGGTGTACATGCGTCCCAGAGCGAGATGCCACAAAGCTAAAGTAGTCCATAGAGTCTTGGGTTTAAGCTGACCCTATGACTAAATGCAGAGTTTGGGCCTAGTCACCTAGGGGCAGATTTTCTAAACTGTCCCCCAGAGTCAGGGATGGAACACACCTATCATATAAACAAGCCATGGAGATTTAGGGGAGGCCAGATCTAAAAAAGGTAAACTACTCTGCCTAGGACAAAAAGTAGGGGAACATCATTAGTGGTGCAGGAAGCTCCATCCGTGCCTGGTGCTCAAGATCTGTCCTGTCTTAATCAAGTGCCAGTGGACAGGTTAAAGATGCCTGGCCTGCTGCTTAGCGCATCTTGAGATGCACGGGCTGGTTGTGAGCAGCCTATCCTTCAGCTAAATTGACTCAGCCCTGCTTGGCTTGACCAAGCTATCTAAGACACAAACATCAGCATCTCGCTCAAGGCATTCTTTATGCACCGTGGTGTCAGGTGCCGATACAGCAGGCTTTCTCTTGCTGACGGTGGCTTTCCTGTTTCCTTTAATCGCAGGGTGGGAGGTGCCAAATGCACGTTGATGGGTGTGGACAAAAGTCCTTGCAGAGGGGCGGTATGGGAGGAGGAGAAGATCGGAATGGACCTGGAGCGCAGAACAGTAGCAGGGAAGCTGTTGAAGTATGGGATGCAGGACCATGCCATGCTGCCTGGCATAAAGATGTAGACCTCATTTCAGTTTTCTGCCCTTCCTGGCATGGATGTCCTTATTACCGCCATGGAGGAGTTTGGTTTGAAACAACAGGGTACTCCTTCAAAAGTTGAGGCCATGATCATGCATCACAAAAGGCATGCTGCTTTTTTTTAATTTCCTGCTTTGTAGAGCATTTTGAAATAACTGCTTATAAAAGCTTTTGGGAGTTTTTAAACAGCTACGTGGTGTGGCGGCTGAAAGCGTAGCAGTTCATGAGAATCTTGAAAATGAGCCTTACCTTGAGCCTTGCATTTCATAGTCTATGGGCATACAGATTGCCAGTGTAGCTCCAACTCGTGAACTACCGTTTGACTGTGGAAAGAGTACCCCAGGGCTTCTGTGTGACATCTATGGTTCCTTTGCTCACAGGCTAGGACTAACTGCCATCTCTTGAGAACTTGCACGTAAAGCTTGTGTGTGTGTGTGTGTGTGTGTGTGTGTGTTTGGGGGGGGAGTGTCTGAGACCATGGTGTAAAGAAAGAAACATAACATACTCTTTAAAAAAAAAGGTGGAACTGGATAAGGATAGAAAGAGGCTGCCTTAACTGAGCATAGCGATTTCAAGGCTTGTGTTTTGAGAGCGGTTGGGTTGAAATGGATGGAGATAAGACTGTTTGCCACGACTTTGTCCTCCTGCCCCTGGATTTAGTTCACTGGTATACAGAACCAGTAGGGTATACTTTGTGGACTGGGGGGGAAACCCTGAGAGGTGGATTTTTAAAAAACTGTGGTATATTAGCTTTGGAATAATTGAATGGGTCCCAACCGGTAAGCCTAGATGCAGTGGGTTGTTTCAGCTCAATCCACAAAGAAGACGACACGAAGCCCGTGATGTGTGGAGTCTGTCTCCCTTCAGTCCCCCCCCCCCCCATAGAAGACAATAATTTCTCTGTTCATTCATGCTTTGAAGCTTTGCTTTCAGTTTTAGCTCCTCTGAACAAAATTTTGTCACGCATTTTTATGTATTTGGTGCCATCTTTTCTTATTGTAAAGAGAAAAACAGGCATGGATCTGGCTGCACTCATAGTGTATAAGTCTTCAACAAACCTTTTTTTTGTTGTACTGCTTTTTAAAACCCTGGTATATGCTGTCAAAAGGTTCAGCCTTCTGCCAAAACCCATACAGACTGCGTGGTGGCCTCATCTCAGAAATGGATGTGTAGCAGATTTCTCAGGTGCGGGTCACCCCTCCGTTGTGACTTGTGGAAGAAGACAACTATATGTTGTAAAACGAGACATGTTTAGTGTTTGGTGATGGGGTAGGGGGAGTATTCTGCAGTTCAGCTCTTTTCTCTGACTCAGTTGAATGCCTTCTGGTGATACTTGTCTCATCTCTTTTCCCCATGTAAACCAAACTTAACATGAATGTGGGGCAGATTTTACATATAGTGTATCTGCATTGAAGCTGAGCTTGGCTTGCATATTACTAAAATTCAATTTAAATATTAAAACACTTGAGCTATAGTGAAGTAATGCAAAGCTGATTTTTTTTCTTCCTTTGTCTGAAATTGAACTCCTGCAATCCTCAAATGTGACTTAAACCCTTCTGGAGAAATAGATACCTTTTTAAAACCCTAATAAAATTAAGTAAAATAAACCAGTCTCTAGCTTGCTTGCTTGCTTTGTTTATCTGGTGTAGCTTTTTCACCAGGAAGAGTGAGAAGAGTATGTGCCACTTCATATGAAGGTAGATGTGCCCACGGATAGAGTCTGGGTTCCTTCAAAATCATAGTATGCATAGCAACCTGGTATACAACCTCCAGCATGTGGGGCCTAAACACAGCCTTTGTGTAATTCACTTTTGTACCTATTTATTGGCTTGATGTGAATTCATACAAGAGGGAAATTCCCCCAAAGTCCCAGTGGCCCCTGCTTTTAGGATCTCTGCATGACTCATGACCTTAAATCTCCGGCTTCACTTTTTCCTTCCCCTCCAGAAGAACAAGGAACCACATTGCATCCCACTGTGCTCTTTAGTTAAGGACTGTCCATGCTAAGTGACTGTGGCTCTTGCAGAGTTTTGACGGATTTCAAGGGAAGAAGCGCCTTGCGTCAGACAAAGACCTTGGCAAAGTATCTTTTTTTGGAGTCCCGCACCCGAGGGTCAGCCCCTGGCCCCTTTGTCTTCGTTGAAGCGTATTTCTGTATTGCCTTCTATTTTCATAATAAACCTGAATGGTTTACAGTAAGAAAACCCAGCAAAAATGCAGTGAATAAAATTGTTTTAAGTAACAAATCAATGGCCAAGCCAAATATCTCGCTCTAGTAAGCAGAAGCAACCAGCAAGGTTTTAGTATTCAGTGAAATGCAGCTGGTAGTTGGGGAAATGCTTAATGATAGCAAAAGCAGCCAGTGCTGGAAGCTCACCATTATCTTAACTGGGAGATCACTCTAGATCAGTGGTTTCCAGCCTTGAGTATCCCAGGTGTTCTTGGACTGCAATTCCCAGAAGCCTTCGCCCCCAGCTGTGATGCCTGGGGTTTCTGGGGGTTACAGTCCAAGAACACGTGGGTTGCCCAAGGTTGAGAACCACACCACTAGGACACTTGATGTGGTAACCAAGAAGGCCCTCTGTGAAGAATGGGGTCATCTATGTAGGGGAAGACAGTAACTCTGATCATCTGGTGCCGAGCTGTTTAATGTTTTGTGATGCGCTGCCTAATTGATAATGGCTTAACAATTTTCCTCCCATAAGTGAACTAGAAGGGTTTTTTTTAGGAATAAAAATACTCAGTAGTGATGGTCCAACCCTTCCTTTCTGGTGGTGCTCTGGGGCTACCGTGCAGTGCGCACTGTGCTATCCAGGCACCTGGGCACATAACTCCATCGTCCACCCAGTCCTAGGAAACACAATGAGTATCCAAATGCATGCTCCTCCACCCTGCAGCCTGTTGCTGCCAACCCACTGAGCCATACCAGTTCCTTCGGAGCTGCTTGGGGTTTTAAAACCCAACAGCGGCCCCTTGAATTGTCGATGTGCTTTAGAGCGCAGAAATGATACAGTGTCTGTGCATTTGGGGGGATCCCGGGAGCTGTTTTCCAGAAAGTAACTTTTCGAGGTTCCAGATCGGTTTGACCCCTGAGCTGCGTCCGTTTCCAAGAAACCGTGGGAAAACTTCAGTTGCATTCCAGAGATGACGATGCCCCATAATTATGCTGTGACTTCATCTATGTGGTCAACCCTTTCAGCCTGTTCTACAAACACAAAAATAATCTCACAGGTATAAATAAAGCCATGCCTCCTTCCTCACATCTGGCTAGAGACATGGAGGTGTTTTGTAATTTCTCGAGACATGGTGCCACTAAGTTATAGGCCGCTGTTCAGTTTGATTCTACCCCGCTTTTCAAAACTGGAAAATAAATAAATGGCCATACTTCTTTCAGGGAGTCTAGGGGTAAAATCCTGGCCCCAAACCCATGAGCCATGCCCACCTTGTCTGTGATGTTTTCCAAAATTTGACTCGTGTATGCTGGATCTCGCTGAAAGAGCTTTTCTGCTGAAAACAAGAAAGGATAGCATTTCAGAGTTTTAAAGCGTTTCCTTTACTAGGAAAACAGCAGTTTTAATCCAGGCATCTCCAGGTAGGCGGAAAAAGTTTGAGATCCCTGGGCACTCCGAGAAATCTGAGCACAGTCTAAGCTTCTCCAACCTGGCATGTGCTGAATGGGGTGGACTATGACTACCATCATCCCCAGCCAGCATGCCCATCACCCTGGTGGCTGAGGACGATGGGAATTGCCATGAAGTAGATCTATAGGACACAGAAGAATCAGAAGTGCTGTTCTGAACAATGTTGTGGTATTGGGTCCGTGGTCTGAAACAACAGCTTTCTATGGAGACGGGCTATAGCTGATGAGCGGAACAGTTGCTGTGCGTGACCGATGCTCCAGGTTCGATTCCTGGCATTTGAGGTGGGAGTGAGAAGACTTCGGGATTTTCAAGGAAGTGGTGTGAGCAGTCTCACAAAATGACTGACCATGGCAGGTATTGCAAAAATAATTCCTTAGATGACACTGGCTGGATAACTCAGTCGTTTAGGTATCAGAGGTCAGGCGTTTGATTCCCCCACTGGGCCTCCTGGAGGAACAGCCAGCCTGGGTGGCCTTGGGCAAGCTGCACAGTCCCAGGGCTCCCTCAGAAGAAGGGAAAGGGAAACCACTGCTGAGTAAAAGTGGTAAAAAAAAGTAAAAATCCTGAAAAAGGTCACCATAAGTTGGAATAACTTGATGGCGCATGATTATTATTATTATTAGGTGATGCTAACAGAGAAATAATGTAGCAGAGAAGGCAGGGGTGAGTCTGAAGCTTCAAAACATGAACTCCTTATCTTGGTTCTTCCAGTCCTCTTGCTTCAGTGCCTCTTTCACCAAAAGCAGGGGGCACCAGGGGGTGGGTGGGGCATATTTCAAAATAAAGATACTGCTGGTGGTTAGTGTGTCAACTTGAAGCATGCCAGACCCCTAGACTTACGAAATGACTTTATCAGAAAGGTTTTAATTGACAGCTTTTGTGTCCGGCCAGAAGAACCATGGGCCAGTACAGACCAGACCATGTCCCTGGATGAGCCAAATTAGACAAAGCTGGGCTGTACCAAACCAACTCGTGTGGGTCAGAGTGGCAGACACTGATATTCTAAAAGTGGATGATCAACATGGATGATGATTGAAAAGTCACCTTCGTATGCCATGAAGGAGCAGCCCGACAGAACTGAACGTGCACCCAAACCTCACTCGAGACCATTGTTGCCGACTTCTTGAACCCTGAACAACTTGGGAAGAGAGGATCTGGAGACATCACCTTCCTTGCATGTATACGGAGGGCAAGCTTGGTGTGATCAGTGGCCACTTAAGGCCCGCAGCAACCATCATTCTTAACACCCTCCAGAGCTCCATCCATCCATCCATCCATCCATCCATCCATCCATCCATCCATCCATCTGAGGCCATTATGAGCAGCTTTTCTAAGCATGTCCCTTGAAACTAGTAGATGTCTATGTACTATGTAAATAAATAGTATATGTTGTTGTTGTTTAGTCATTTAGTCGTGTCTGACTCTTCGTGACCCCATGGACCAGAGCACGCCAGGCCCTCCTGTCTTCCACTGCCTCCCGGAGTTGGGTCCAATTCATGTTGGTCGCTTCGATGACACTGTCCAGCCATCTCGTCCTCTGTCGTCCCCTTCTCCTCTTGCCTTCACACTTTCCCAACATCAGGGTCTTTTCCAGGGACTCGACTCTTCTCATGAGATGGCCAAAGTATTGGAGCCTCAGCTTCAGGATTTGTCCTTCCAGTGAGCACTCAGGGTTGATTTCCTTCAAAATGGATAGGTTTGTTCTCCTTGCAGTCCAGGGGACTCTCAAGAGTCTCCTCCAGCACCACAATTCAAAAGCATCAATTCTTCGGCGGTCAGCCTTCTTTATGGTCCAGCTCTCACTTCCATACATCGCTACTGGAAAAACCATAGCTTTGACTATGCGGACCTTTGTCGGCAAAGTGATGTCTCTGCTTTTTAAGATGCTGTCTAGGTTTGTCATCGCTCTCCTCCCAAGAAGCAGGTGTCTTTTAATTTCGTGGCTGCTGTCACCATCTGCAGTGATCATGGAGCCCAAGAAAGTCAAATCTGTCACTGCCTCCATATCTCCCCCTTCTATTTGCCAGGAGGTGATGGGACCAGTGGCCATGATCTTAGTTTTTTTTTTATGCTGAGCTTGAAACCATTTTTTGTGCTCTCCTCTTTCACCCTCATTAAGAGGTTCTTTAATTCCTCCTCACTTTCTGCCATCAGAGTGGTATCATCTGCATATCTGAGGTTGTTGATATTTCTTCCGGCAATCTTAATTCCGGTTTGGGATTCATCCAGTCCAGCCTTTCGCATGATGTATTCTGCATATAAGTTAAATAAGCAGGGGGACAATATACAGCCTTGTCGTACTCCTTTCCCAATTTTGAACGAATCAGTTGTTCCATATCCAGTTCTAACTGTTGCTTCCTGTCCCACATATAGATTTCTCAGGAGATGGATAAGGTGGTCAGGCACTCCCATTTCTTTAAGGACTTGCCATAGTTTGCTGTGGTCCACACAGTCAAAGGCTTTTGCATAGTCAATGAAGCAGAAGTAGATGTTTTTCTGGAACTCTCTGGCTTTCTCCATAATCCAGCGCATGTTAGCAATTTGGTCTCTAGTTCCTCTGCCCCTTCGAAATCCAGCTTGTACTTCTGGGAGTTCTCGGTCCACATACTGCTGAAGCCTGCCTTCGAGGATTTTGAGCATAACCTTGATGTGCTGTATTTACTCTATGTTTATTACCTGCTGTATTTACTCTATGTTTATTGTGTCTTTTGTATGTAAATAAGTAACTAGTACTGTAAATATGTAAATAGTACTTATTTACAATATCAATAAATAAGAAGAATCCAGATATTATTGTTCTAGTTATTCCTAACAACAGTGTTTTATTCATTTTATTCACGACGAGTCCTGCATTTCAGGGTGGGCATCTTGTTCAGCTCTTTCAAAGTAAGCTAAATATTGCACCCTGTTCAGCTCGGAATCTAATTTTCCTGCCAGCTTCTCCCCTTGGGTTCGATGCTCTTTAAAAGGCACCATCGGTGCTCGGGTGCCAAACCAAACTCCCTTTCCTTCCTTCTCCGCTTTTTTTCTGGAGGGTTTCCAGCTCGGCGGTCCTTGTTGTGAGGTCCTCCCCAGTCTCCCTAGGCAACGAGAGAGGGCGTCGGGCCCTATAAAGAACATTCCGCACAGGGCTCATTGGCTTCGGGCGTTGCCGCGGCAACGGGAGGACACTGTTTACATTTCCCTGCAGCCTGACTCTCCTCGCTCACGGGCCAGGAATGTTGCCCGTAGCAACGGGAAGACGCGCATAGGTTTTGTGGCAGGCCGAGCATCCTATAGGCCTCTGTAGGAGCCAGGGGCTTTCTTGGTGGGGAACCCCTCTTGGAGAGGTTTGTTGGGGTGTGTGTGTGTCAGTGGTCAGACACAACACCAAAAAGAGCCATGTCTCATCCCGCTGTGCTGCTAACCAAGGAACCGGCTCCGCAGACCGTCCCGGTCTCCGAGCTGCCGATGAAAGTCTACGAGGCAGCCCTGAACACCGGTCCTGACACCTCCTGCGGCTTGGCCACGGCCGGCTTCCGCACGGCGAAATACCTGCCGGAGGAATGGCACCAGCACAACTATGCGAAGTACCACGAGGCCTTCGCCGACCGCGACCACTCCGAGCGGGTCCGCCACGAGTCCCAGAACGTGGCAGCCTACACGGCCGAACTGGCTCGGCGCACCCAAGACGACTCAACGGCCAAGGTGGGCGAACGCCTCCAGGACATCCACTTCTGGAAATCGGAGCTCCAAAGGGAGATCGAGGACCTTGTGGCCGAGACGGACCTGCTGGCGGCCCAGAAGCTGCGGCTGGAGCGGGCCCTCGATGCCACCGAGGTGCCGTACAGCATTGCCACGGACAACCTGCAGTGTCGCGAACGCAGGCAGCCTCCGGACCTGGTGCGGGACCAGGTGGAGGCAGAGTTGCTCAAGGTAGGCCTGTTTGTTTGTGAGTCGCGAGGGGCTGTTTTGGTCTCCCTTGGCAAGCCACGGATCTGTTGCTTGGGGTAAAACACAGAATCCTGGAATAATGAAGTTGGAAGGGGCCTCTAAGGCTATCAAGTCCAACCCCTTGCTCAAGGCAGGAATCCAAGTCAAAGCAGATCTAGCAGAGGGTGGTCCAATTTTCTCTTGAATGCCTCTAGTGTTGGAGTGCTCACCACCACTCAAAGTCACCGGTTCCCTTGTTGTACTGCTCTAACAGTTAAGAAGTTTTTCCTGATGCTCAGCCTAAATCTGACTTCCTGTAGTTTGAGCCCATTATTATTCATGGAATAACAGAATCTTTAGCATGGGAGGAAGGAGGCCTGACAAACTTCCACCGGGAGCCCATTCCATAAAGCAGGAGCCGCAGCTGAGAAGGCATGATTCCGAGCAAATGTCTTCTTAGCCTCTCTCGGTGTGGCAACCCCAAGAAGCAGAGCCTGTGAGAAGAGCGAGTGGTACCTCTCTCTGGTGGAGCTGGGGTGGGGCAGAGTTTGAGGTGGTGCCTCCTTGATCAGGAATGGCCAAACTCTGGATAAAAAACAGATGTTAGAGGTCAATCATGACTACAGAGGGAAGATTTCACCAGCCTGCGTAGAGTGGGAAAATCAACAGAAGGGTTTTAAGTTTGCAGGTCTGCACTTCCTTGCTCTTTTCAATCACCTGTTCTAAATTTGCACTCCCAGGTAGGGTGAAGAGAGATACAGGCCATGGAAGTCCCCGGCTGGTCATCTTTCTCAGCCACTCTTCAGACTTAATTGCTTTTTAAGAGAGATTGATGGCCCATACATGGCTTCAAGCATATCTTTTCAACTCTAAGGGGTAGACATTTTCTTACTTTCTTTTTTCCAAAAAAAAAACCCCACTGATATTTGTAGGAAACCATGTTCGGTGGCCAAATGCCCTACCTGGACTGATCCTGTGTTCTCACAACATCACAGCATGCCTCTGGCCCTGGGTGTGGTGTTCCCACCCACCTCTGCTCCATTTTGCAAGGGGTTTCCAGAGCTTGGGCCTGGAGATGGACTACAGCTCCCAGAATTCCCTGAGCTGGAGTGGTAGTCTTAAAAAAATAAAATGTCCAAATTCTGGTTATTTCTGGTACCAACGTGTCTACCGTTCCCATCCAGGAGGCTGAACTCATCCGAAACATTCAAGAACTCCTGAAAAGAACTTTGAAGCAAGCTGTGAATCAGATGCAGTAAGAACTTTTTCCACTCTTACTCACAGGTTGTCCACAATAGACCACGTAACCCACTTTGGGTCTCACGTGAGAGGGATGAAAATAAGCCAAACTGGTCCTCTCCTACCAAGACCGGGATCTGAACTGGTCTCCTATAACTTTGGCCATCGACATGCCAGCTAGGGGGTTCAAGATGTGACAGTCCAAAAGAAATAACTTGGCAAGTTCTAAATTCAGAGAGGACACAGCAGGACTGGACAGCTTCAGTGGGTTTGGGTGGGCGTGTCAAATTTCAACCCTGTACACCCACCACATGCTCCATGAGGCCCGGAAAAGTCTGGAAATGGGAAAACATAACATAACTAACCAACCAACCAACCAAAATGACAACAACGATGATGATGTGCTGTCAAGTCAGTTCTGACTTATGCTGACCCTTTCCAGGGTTTTCCAGAAGTGCTTTACCCTTCCCTTCCTGTAGGGGGCGCCCTGGGATTACCGTGCTGGTTGCCCAAGGCCACCCAGGCTGGCTCTTCTTCCAGGAGGCCCAGTGCGGGAATCGAACTCCCAACCTCTGGCTCTGCAGCCAGATTCCTAACTCACTGAGCTATCTAGCCAGCTTAATAACTGTGGGCTGTCAAGTAAATTCTGACTTATGGTGACCCTTTCCAGGGTTTTCCAGGCAGAGAGCACTCAGAAGTGGTTAACCCTTCCCTTCTTCTGGGGGCGCCCTGGGATGACCGTGCAGCTGGCCCAAGGCCACCCAGGCTGGCTCTTCTCTCCTAGGACACCCAGCAAGGGAATCGAACTCCCAACCTCTGGCTCTGCAGCCACATACCTAAACCACTGAGCTATCCAACTATCCACACCCTCAAAAAACAAAAAAAGATTGTTAGGTTTCTTGGGGGTTTGGAGAAACCTTGAAACTCCCCAATTCAAAAGGAACAGGTAGGGTTTTTTGTTTGTTTGTTTTAAAACTCAAGAGTCTTTTGGTTTCTTAAAGACTAATAAAAGCATTGTTTTTCATGGATACATAGCCCACTTCTAGGGATATATTAAAATCGGATGGCAGTTGTTGTTTTTTAATTCCCATGTGTTGCCGCCAGATGGTGGTATGAACTAAGAGTCTTCGCAGCCTGATTTCAGAGCAACTTTGATTCTCACTGCAGACTTCCTGACAGAGTTAGAAGAACTGTAAAGAAAACTTATTTAAGTTTTCTGTGATTCTCTGTGATGTGCAAGCTGGAGACACTGCATGCAGGAAGACACACCCCAGCAGAGTTTGAGAACTTGTGTGTCTCGAGACAAGAGTATGGTCTGGTTCGATATTCTCCATGGGGTTTGTGAGTGTGAACTAGAAGTTAAATCATACGTATATGTGCTTCCCGGTTGTGCCACACATGCTTGTGTCTTATACATACACAGAGAGATGTGCACACTTGGCAATTAAATCTACAGAGTGAAACTCCATCACAAGCTGCTAAGCAAATTGCAGTATTCAAGTCCAATTTTACACCCGTCTTACGTGCCTCTATTTATATACTTGGGAGCATTTCTCAAATTCATGGTGCAGAGTAAAATTTCCCCATAAAACAAGATCTCAGACTGCTTTGAAAGCTGGGTTTCTCAAAATTGTATTCTAATGACTTTTAATTGCGCTCGTTAAAGCATGCGTCAAGGGTGGATTCTTCTCTTGAATGAGAGATTAAATCCAGGATGTTTTCAGCATGATAATGCAAAATGTTCAAGCCTAGGCTTTCTTACTTCCGTGGTGTCAGGTGGACAGAGAAGAAGAAAAAAAGTACCCCTCTTCCCAATTTTGAATTCTTTTGTGAGGCTGGAATGGAAAATAAAATGTATTAGTGGCACCCCATTTACTAGGACTGAATTTTCAGTAGATTGAGTATTTTTTTGCTCTTTCCCTTTAAATCAAAGTTAGGCTGCATAATCCTTCAAGCAAAGGCCAAATTCAGCTGGAGGACTGTCCTCTGTAATGTAAGATACAAGGCCACCCTAGCTGCCACTTTATGCATATTTCCTGGAACAAGTTTTTTAAAATTTAAAATATTATTTACCTTGCCTTTCTCTTTAAGAGAACCCAAGGCAGCTCACATCCTTGAAAGACGATATTTAATGGCTAAAAACAGGACATATGGACATATTTAAAAAGGAACAAACAACACCACCCAAAAAGGCAAACAAAATCAACACTGAAAACCAGATTCAAAGCAAGAAAGCACCAAGGTCCATTGAACTCAATGGGTTTGGCTTCTAGGGAGAACAGGCCTCTGATCTCCTTATCATGGGGCACTCAAAGCCCAGCCCCATAAGATGTTTTTAGGTGCCTCTTTTCACTCCAGGAAATCAACCTGGGCCTGAATTTTAGGCTGACTTAAAACGGGTTTGGCGGATCCCGTTTCACTCCCATAATCCAAGCCCGGGATTGGACATAGTGGTGCTTTAAAGTGTGATTTTTTTGAAGCTCGACTTGCGGTGATTTGGACCCTTCAGGTTAAATCGCGACCACAAGCAGATTTGCGAGATGGATTGGTCGGACAAACTCGAAACCTACAACATTGACGAGAAGTGCGGACAATACAACAACCAGAGCACCAACATCCAGTTCCATCCGAGCTCGTCCAAGTTTGAGGAAAGGTGAGAAAGGACACGGATGAACCAGAAGAACAGGTAAAAACTGCAACAAAATGTGGCAGTGCCGAAAGGGGCTTTAGTTTAGGTTTCCAGGTACTCCATTTTATTACCCCATCAAAATGGGTAAACATTTGGTGCGAATGGATCATGTATGGTCCCAATCTCTCCTCTTCCTTCCTTGAGTTTGCCCTCCTGCCCGACCAAAGATCCTTGAAACTTTTGGGAGCTGTCTTGTGAATGGGTGGTGCTGTTTTGGCTGAATCATAGCTAGCGTTGAGGGAATGGAGACCACAAGCACTCTGTTTGAGAAATCTCTTGCATGATTCATCCTTAAGTGAGACCACTCAGATACAGTAGGACCATCGTATCCATGGGGGATCGGTTCCCAGAGCCCCACCCGCGGATGCTGAAAAATGCAGCAAATGTGTCAAAAGCTGTTCATTGTGTGGCCTCTGGCTCCCACTAGTGGCCAGTTATGGTAAATACACCCTGGAAATAGGTATTTCTGGGTGTTTTTTTTTAATTTCATATTTTCAGCCAGTGAATCCGTGGATACTGATCCCGCGGATAGGTGGATCCTACTGTATTTTTTTGCAACATAATAAGGTATGCTTATCGCACCCTAACAGTTTCAGAGATGCCACAGACATAGAAGGGGAGGGGTCTGTCTTTCGGTGGCTGGATGTGACCCATGAGGTTTACTCCTCCAGCCTACAGACTGCTTCCGCTCTTCTCTCCAATCAGTGGTTGAGATAATTAAGAAGCTGTTCCACAGAAGTGAGGTCTGGTTTGCAGCTTGGAAGGCTACGGCAGAGACATGGGGGTCTGGTTAAACTGCAGAAGCCTCTGGGCTACAAGGTTGAAAGATCAGCAGTTCGAATCCACACGACGGAGTGAGCTCCTGTCGCTTGTCCCAGCTCCTGCCAACCTAGCAGTTTGAAAGCATGTAAAATGCGAGTAGATAAATAGGTACCACCTTGGTGGGAAGGTAACAGCGTTCCGTGTCTAGTCACGCTGGCCACGTGACCATGGAAACTATCTACGGACAAATGCTGGCTCCATGGCTTGGAAATGGGGATGAGCACTGCGCCCTAGAGTTGGACACAACTGGACAAATTGTCAAGGGGAACCTTTACCTTTACCTTTTACCCTCAACAACCTCTGGAACGTACACGCCAAACCTTTCCCAAATGGAAATTTGAGTAAACGTTCTCACCTCTAGATTAAGAGACAGTCATTCATTGAAAGTCACCCCTTGAGTTTAACAGCTGAGAAGAAATTTGAACCAGGATCATCCCAACACTCTAGCCACTGCACCACACTTCCTCCCTCTCTTATAAGCACAGCTCTACTGAAATAATCCTTATGAAGCTGTACCATTACTAGTGGCAAGATCCTGTTGTGTTTCAACGCCTTCCCCCTTAATATGTTGTCTTTCATGTCCCGTACACAGTGCTTCCACGCCAGAGACTTGGGCGAAGCACAGCCATGACAACATCTATCGGGCAGAACGAGAGAAGCTGGCCTCCATCAACCTCCGCGCCCTGATTGACAACATCATCCATGACACGGTGGAGGACCTGCGCATGCAGTGCGACGTGGTGAACCAGGCTTTCGCCAAACGCTGCGAGGAGATGGATGATGCCAAACACAAGCTGGAGCATCACTTGCAGAAAGTAAGACCTTGGGGAACTTACTTGGGAAGAACAGAAGTTCCAGAGTCCTGGGAATTCTGGAAAACAGTGCTTCACGAAAGTAACTTTTCCATGCTGTGTTGATGTCCCACAGGGTGAGAAGTTCCTGAAGCTGGACCTGGTTTAGGTTGTGCTTTCAGAAAAAATTACTCTGCACAGGACATGTGGCCAGCACGGCTGGTGGTAAAGGCTTCTGGGAGTTGCAGTCCAAGAACACATGGGTGACCCAAGGTTGGGAACCACTACCTTAGAGGCCAAGGAAAGGACAAACCCATGCCTTATTCTGAGAGAGCTCTGGAGCCATTCTAATGGTCTTTTTCTCCCCCTTGTTGCTGTTGTTCAACAGGCCCTGAAGGAGATTGGGGACCAAGAGCACAACATTGCCTCCCTCAAGCAAGCGATTAAAGACAAAGAGACGCCACTCAAAGTCGCTCAGACGAGACTTTACGACCGATCTTTCAGGCCCAACGTGGACCTCTGCAGAGATGCTGCTCAGTTCAGGTGAGCCTCACAATAGCCATTTCAGGGCTGCTGAAATAACAGACAGGTGTGGAGACTCGAGGTGGTTGATCTAAGGTTGCAGCTCAGCCTGACAAACCTGAGCCCTGTGGAGCTGATGGAATGGGATGAGAGCTGGAATAGTTAAGGCACTTGATATTGGGTCATTCCTGCACAGAATAAGCTGGTCTGCATTTCATGCTCTAAGGTGTTGGTCAGAATTCAGCTACCCAATTGAGACTGGCTCTACTGCTAGGCAGAGTAAGGATTTGTCTCAGGAGACAGAAGCTGGGAGGTAGCAGCAAAGGGCTGGAAGGGAGAGCTGTTTGCCAATGAAAGGTGGCGACTCCAGTTTTGCAGGAACAGTAATTCTGCTCTGGGTTTTCATATAAACTTTACTGGAGCTATCCAAGGTGCTGAACGTGGATAACTGGGAAGCTGGTATTTTGCTGACTTTTATGGAGGAAAAAAGAAATTATATCTTGAGGGTTGCTGGTGCTGCTACTGTGGGCTGCAACATGAGACTAACAGCTATAGGGCCGAGTAATTTGGACTGGAATATTGGGTTTAGAGTTGCATCTTAGCAGATTCATCAACGAAACATTAGGTGATTTTAATGAGTGGGGCTCCGGTAAAGGACATACGTGTACATTTCTGGATCTGCCTTTTGCTTGTATGTGTCAACAGTACAGGGAATGAAAGAAACAAATGGTTTAGATGTCCTGGATTCAAATGGTACTTGGGTTATTTTGCTTGCAGTTCTCTAATAAGGGGCCATTTTCCTTCACATTCTCTGACTCTGGGTGGCTGGACGAACAAAGAGAGGGATCCCAGATGATTAGCACAGAGGAATCAGAAAAGCTTGTTGAGTAAAGCAGGACACACACCACATATTGATTTGGGATAATTCCCTACCGTGGGGCAATCCATGCTAAGCATAGCGAACCCCTCCTGGGCTCAGCTCTTCCCTTCCAAAATCAATAGGGCTTGAACATGTTTAGCTAGTGGCCCGAGCAATCTTCGGCAACAAACATCCACGTGAGCTAGCAAATCAATCAACACTTCACATCACCCTGTGGCTTTTTTGTTGTTATTTAACAGGGAGCAGCACATGGAAGAGTCTTCAAGTATATATTTCACTCTACGGCAGACAGATGGAAGTTTAAATAGTTCTAGTTTAAATATTGAATTTTGCCCTGGCTTTTAAAAGGCATAATTCCTGTGTAGATTGCCCCCTCCAGCAATGCCCAAGAATGTGGAATCTACTATCAGCTTGTTTTGCATGTTATTATATCTATAATAACATGAGGAGGATCTTGGAATTTTAGAGCAAAAGCTGAATATGAGTCAAGAGTGTGATGTGGCTGCAAAAAAGATGAATGCGATTGTAGGATGCATTGACAGAAGTATAGTCTCCAAATTCTGTGAGGTACTAGTCCCCCTCTATTCAGCATTGGTTAAGCGTCATCTAAAGCACTGTGTCCAGTTCTGGACACCACACTTTAAGAAGGATGCCAACAAACTGGAGCAAGTTCAGAGAAAGGCAACAAGGATGATCAGGGGATGAGTAACCAAGCCCTAGGAGAAAAGATGGAAAGAACTGGGCCTGTTTAGCCTTGAGAAAACAAGACTGAGGAGCAATAGGATTAGCGCTCTTCAAATACCTGGAAGGTAGTCCTAAAGAAGAGGGGCAGGATCCATTCTTGATCATCTCAGAGTGCAGGACATGTAACAACGGGCTCAAGCTACAGGAAGCCAGGTTTATATCAGGAAGAACTTCTTAACTGTTAGAACAGTACAACAAGGGAACCAATGACTTTGGGAGGTTGTGAGTGCTCCAACGCTGGAGGCATTCAAGAGAAGATTGGACAACCATCTGTCAGATCTGCTTTGACTTGGATTCCTGCACTGAACAGGGAGTTGGACTCAATGGCCTTATAGGCCCCTTCCAACTTATTAATGATTCTAGGATTCTATCTAGTGCCTCCCTGCTATGAGGCATAATGAGGCAGCTGCTTCAAGAGACAGATTCTAGGTCTCACAGAAGGGTAGCGACCCCTTTGATTATTTAAGAAAGCTACCATTCTTATTAAGTATTGTTCTTTTATTGATCAAAGTGGGGAGAGATGCTGGCGGAATGTTCTGCTTCTGGGCCAACGTAATTTAGACACTGTGAACACTTTGCCCTTTTACCTGGCCTCAGGCAGCAAAATGTCTGAGGTCAACCCTGATTGTATGGATGTTGGCAGGAAGCGAAACCATTTGGTGTCTTTGCTACTCTGTTAGCTGTGCATTTGAAGCCGTCTCTGTTCACTACAGATTGAGTCTGATTACTCTGCTTACTGCGCCACAAAAACATGGGAAAATAAGTATATTATAAGGTTGGAGAATAATATACAAGACTTTGATTGGACAACATGTTATTAAATCGTTCCTTAAAATGCTTCCCAGCCCTGAATCTATTCAGCCCAATGTTTCAACCAATTTTCTGTCATTATCAATGAAAGACCATTAACTCAGAGTTCTGTGGGTGCAGATTTAATGAAGCAAACATTGATGCTTCTGCAAACACACACAGGGAAAATGGTCAACACACGACTCCCAATGTTGACATGTTTGTAAAAACATAAAAAAAGGAGAAGAAAAAGCTAGAACTGCTGGGTGCATTTTTGCTTTCTAGTCTTCCCCGGTCCATAAAATCAGAAACACAAATGAGATGAAGCCAAAGAGAATAAATAATCCAGCTTCCAGGCTGCAAGATAAAAACTGTAAATCATCAGAAACACAAGTGGCTCAGAATTTTCTCTTTCTGCATTTTACAAAACAATCATTAATCCCTCTGCTCTCAAATGGAAACCAGCTTCTTCTGAGGGAGGGACATTCTTTCTGCGATGATTCCTTCAGGAGAAAAGCCAGAATCTGTGTTTACCTTTTTAGATTTCTTTGTTAATATTCAACCTACTTGCTATTATTCTGCTAGTTAAGATATTTCAAGGTCTTATTCTTATATATTACAAGGCACTCCTTCATTAGGGTCATGCTTCACACACCTATTCACAGGGCAAAAAATTCACATTGCTTCCAATGCTGCCGTCTTTCCTGCTACCAGCTTGGGAATGTCCAGATTCCCTTTTATTAAGCCGTTAATTAATTTCACTCTGTCTGTGAGATCCCTACCTGACTTTTTCCTCTAACTGCATTTT
The DNA here is from genome assembly GCA_037013535.1 of Intellagama lesueurii. NCBI lineage: Eukaryota > Metazoa > Chordata > Lepidosauria > Squamata > Agamidae > Intellagama > Intellagama lesueurii. The sequence continues at coordinate 2,103,088 of JBAJHW010000012.1, forward strand.
GTATTTAAAAAACAACAACAAAAAAAGCACACTACAGATCCCATAATTCTTCCTTTTGGGAGTCCCATCTGCAGGACCCAGACCTTACAGACATTTAAATTGTGCTTACCTGGAGAGAAGGCCTAGCTTGGATAGGCCTAACTTCCTGTTTGAAAGGAAGCTGCTTTGAGGCTTACTGAAAAAGCTTCCTTTCCAAACAGGAAGTTAGGCCTATCCAAGACATGAAGCCTGCCGGATAAGCCTTCTTTCCAGGTGAGCACAATTTCGATGTCTGTAAGGTCTGGATCCTGAATGTAGGACTCCTCAAAAGGGGAATTATGGGATTGGTAGTCCAAAATATCTGAAACGAACATCCCTAGTGATCATAAAATAGCTGGTGTCATACAAATGGTGTAACCTTTGAGGACAAGTTACCTCAACTTACAAAGTCGCCATAACTATTATTTGTTGTGTGCTGAGTTATGCAACTTGGTATACAACAGATAATGTAAAAGTGATGCCCTCTTGTGGTATGCTAAGAGGATTTTGGCCACATGTTTTCTAAAAACTGAAAAAGTCCTTCAGTGGCCCCCTCAAATTCCTTAAAATCAATTTCAGAAGTCTTAGAGGAAGCCTAGGGGTGTTGGCGGTTACAGTGTTTCCCAGAAGGTAGATAGGCTGGCTTTTGGTAGATAGGCAACTTTTTTTTGGAAAAAAATCCCCCCAAATGGAAGGGAAAATTGCACCCCATGGGTACCTCTGCACCCCCCCAGAGGTGCTGGGGGGGTGCATAAGGACCACCTGGATGTGCTGCACTGCAATGTACCTCACTTCTGCATACGGACCCACCATAGTTTTTATTGGGCATCCTTCCCTCCTATGTTTTCTGAGCTCCGAAGGCCTCTTCATATGTCCACAGATCAGAGAGTCCTTGACCAGTTTAGTTTGACCCTTCAGTCTCTAGCACAACTTGCTTGAATGGGTGTGAGCCCTCAGTTCCTGTTCGAAGATATAGTTTCTGGGGAAGCTGTACCTTCTCAGTCTTTCCATGCTTTGGAAGTAACATGGGTGCTTGGTTCCCTTCTTGGCAGGCTTATTAGTGAAGTGGAAGAGTTGACCGAATCTATTGAGGCCCTCAAGAAGAAGCTTCTGGAGTCTGAGCAGGCCTTGAGGAACCTGGAAGACACCCGGATGAACCTGGAGAAAGAGATTGCGGTGAAGGCCAACAGTATCTTCATTGACAGGAAGAAATGCATGGCCCACCGTGCCTGGTATCCGACTGTTCTTAAACTGGCCGGCTATCAATAAGAACCTTGTCTTGCTGCTTAGAAGCACATGAACAGGAAATGTAAGTCTTTGAACATTCAGCACGGTTCGGCTGATGAAAAAGGTAGTTACTTAATAGGATGGTAAGCTTGTCTCTCCCCCTCTCCCTGCCTTGGTTCTTTGGTTTGGGTGGAAATAAAATTCAGAAATGTTGCCTGAACATTTTGGATGTGGTCTGAGTCACGTTTTATCTTCTAACCTGGGAGAGGTGTGGGGTGGGAGTGACGTCACAGGGCGGAAGTGAGCATCCTGGCCCTGGAGGCTGAATCTGGACCCCCGGAAGGCCACGCTCCCTGATGTAACTTGCCGTAAAGTTAGAGGTCAACTCAGTGTTTGTATGGTTCTGATCCCCAATTCTAAAGGGTTAAAATGCCACTCTTTTGGCTTAGCTATTGACGGTAAGAGCCTTAAAGGAAAGTACCCTGGGGTTTATTCGTCTACCCTTTTGCCTTGGCCCATGGGGTGTGTCCCCTAAAATATGTTTTTTATTTTAAAAATGCAGACCACATTTTAGTATTGCAAAGGGCAATCTTTGGGGTGTCTAGCGAGAAGCAAGTCTTACTGAGTCTCATTGAATGTAGAGGATACATCCTGAAAGAAAAATGGTATAAAAATAAGTATATAAATTACTTAAAAATGAAATGTTAACGCCACGGTTGTAAATCAACAGCATTTTTAAAAAATAGCTTTGGGAAGTCTTCAGAAACAAGCGTTTGGCAGTCGAGCAAAGGGGAAGGGATGTAATGAAGAAAAGAAAAATTAGGAGTGGATTCTAATCTCATCTCAGAGTTTGTATTCATGTCAAAGAAGTATTGGCAGAAAGCTGTGTTATCCCTGATCCTTTGAGATAATGAGCTGCAGAGCATCGTGGGATTCAATAACTATTTTATTAAGGTATCTGAAAGATGTTGGAGTGGAACCAGACCTGAAGGTGAACAAAATTCAATGCACCAGGCTTCCTGCTCTCTCTCTCTCTCCCTCTTTCTCCCTCCCTCCCTCCCTCCTTCTCCCTCTCCCTCTCTCTCTCTCAATCCCTCTCTGAGATAGCTTTAGGGAAACAGCAGAACGCATCTCTCTGCTCTTTCATCCAGCCGACTTTCAACTCAATCACACGACTGAACCTCGCTTTCCAAATGCCTAATATTTATACTTGTTCATTGACTTGAACAAACTTTAGGCCACCCTTGATCTAAATGGATTCCACAGCAGTAACGATAACATGCTTGTCGTTCCTCCATGTCGTTTGCTTGTTTTGCTTCTCGCCTTCTTTTCTCCCCATAAAGGCCGCTTACAAAATATTTAAAAGACAGATGGTGAGATAGTTAAAAATAGAATCAATTGCAATATTAGAAGCAATGAATTGTGTCTCATATTAAAACTCTCGGATGAAAACCTGCAGCTAGAGCAGGCCCGTTTGAATCAATGGAATGTGCAGAAGGATCCGCATGGATTCAATGGGCCTATTTGAGTTTTGACTGGTTGTGCTAAACAACAGGATTACAGGCATTGAAGAAAAATGGTTTAATAGAATTTAAAAGCATGTAAAAAACAAACAAGTAAATAAAAGGTGCAGGATTCTCCCCCCCCCCCCCCCCACACACACACATTTAAAAACTCATTCCTTGGTGGCCAAAGATCATCGTATTGCATGTATCATATTATACAATGTATGATATAAAACTGAGAGTCAACCAGTGGAGACCAGGAGCTCTGATAGCAGTGTGGCAATGAGTCTGACTCTGGGTGGTAGCCCAACATTTATAGGAGGCGTTCAAGGTGCTTGAGAGATAACAGTAACCCGGTTTCAGCACCATGGACAGCGCCTTCAAATGTTGAACTAAGAATGGATTTCCTGTACCAGCCTTAGCCCATCAGGCAGCCGAATCCTGACACTGAGGACAGGAGTGATGGAACTAATTCAAAATAGCTGGGGAAGTTAGTCTTGCCTTGACTTGGTACTGGCCGAAAGATAGACCGGGCAAGGCCAATGTCTTCAGGAAGCGTGTTCTCAAGTTGAGTCAGGATGGGGTGCAGGAAGAGAGACCTGGAAAATGCCCCCTCTTGGTACATCCAGAATGTACTTCACCAGCTGATAGCGCCCAGAGAAGGGGCTGATGTGTCATCACAAGACACAGCAGAACATTGAACTGGGCTAGTAAATGGGTAAACAAGCAGGTAAACAGCTGAACTTTGAACCAATCCAACCTTCGCCATTGTCTCCGTGGACAAGCACATGACAGCAGGGCTTCCCAGCCTTGGGTCACCCAGATGTTCTTGGACAACAACTCCCAGAAATCCTGGCCAGCACCGCTGGTGGTGAAGGCACCTGGTAACTGTAGTCCAAGAACTTCTGCGGACCCAAGGTTGGGAACCACTGCATTTCAGGAATCTATTCAAAAGGCCTATAGATCGTGAGTCCTTACAACCAAGCTATCTCTTCTCCGGGAGTGGATGAAGTTCGTATATGAACCAAAGGCGGCAAAAGGTTCTCTGTGCTGACAGAGCCAATGGCAGTAGAGGATCAAGGGGTGTTTCCAGATTGCACATTTGCTCTGTAATACGGTGTGAGCCCCATCTAGAGCAGGTTAACGATGCCCCACTGGTTCCTATCAAACTTCTGGCAGCGGCCAACCCCTGGACATAAGCTGTTGTGAAAACACCCCTGGGATGCCAAGCCAGAAACTCACACTCCTTTAGGGTGGAAAGAAAACAAACACAGAGTATTCCAATGGCTGAACAAGCAACCAATTTTCATAGCTAATGAGCGTTCTGCCTCTCCTGCTGCATGCAAGCAATCAACCTCAGTGCCAACTGGGGCCCGATGTGAAGAGGCAGTGATTGCCACCATAAAATGGGCAAATTCCATTTGATCACTCCGCGGCTGATGCACGCGGCTGTTTCTATAGTAACCCATAAAAGCAGTCGGCTAACAAGATCCTTTAGCCATCATCGCTACATTTAACCCATCCACTGTTCTCTCTCTGTACGTGATGTGGGGTGGACCGGGTGAACTACCCTATGGAAGCATGCAACCTGCTCTTCCCAAGGACCCATCGGGCCCCTTGCAATCAGCTGACGCCCTACAGCCTCGTCCCAAAGATGAGTTGCAAAACGCAGGCAGCTGTCTGCATCAGCCTCAATAATCTGGGTCTAGCGGTTTCCCATCTTTCTCAGAGTAAGGCCACCTGCCTTCCGCAAGCCACACATGACTCCTTTCCTGCACACATAACCCCTCCCCCAACTACAGAAAAATAAAATAAAGAAAAACATTCTTTTTCTCAAAAAGACCCTTTGGGAGTGCAAGAGGCGATATAGCTGAGCTCCCCCAGCACCCATGGATACCTCTAATTTTTAATTGTTTGAGGGGGGGGGGGTCACTAGAGAGTACGATTATTTTCTCCCTTGAAAGAACATTTTTAGCTAAAACGTCATTGTAGCAAACTTGAAAGTGGGCCACGACTGTATCAGAATGAAGAAATGCAAATTAGTTCTTCTGCCCATCCCGTGAGAGCATCTTCCATGGGCTGACGACAAACCTAAGATGCTATCCCCCCATCTAGAGCATCATCCCAGTGTAATTGCATTAGACCCAACTTTCAGCAAACTAGGCATGCTATGCAATTAAGTCCCCCCCCTTCCCAATTTGTAAATAGTTAATTCTGAGCATTGTAACTTCTGGACAAGGGTGGCCAGCTCTCTTGCTCCTTCAGCTATGCTTCTAAGGTGATTAGTGTTTTGTTAGGTTTGTATTTAGATTCTTTTAGAAGCTATTATGTTAATGATATAATTGGCTCTCTGAGTGAAGCTGATGTGGTTTATGCATTGTTTCCCCCCCCCCCAAGACACAGGATGCAGTTGCTAATTGATATCTTCTGCCGGTGAGTTAATGAGATTTGCGGTAAAAACCAGAAAATCTTTTAATGTTAATGGGGCAGTGTGCTTAGTAATGTTTGATTAGGAAAGTCTGTGGACCTACAAATTATACAGTAGATAATACCATTAACTCTTCAAGGCAAATTGTGTTAAATACAAGTCACCATTGGACATTAACTGAGTATCATCAGAATAAATGACTGTTTTAAAAATATATTGGCAGCTCTATAGAGAAAAACTATATGAAAGGTAACACGACCTTGCAAAAACGGATTGCAATTAAAATACAGCAAATTTAAAAAATCTCGGGGGGGGGGGGTAGGCGCAATGCCCTGTATGTTCTCTAGAGGGGACCACCTGAAAAATCACACTCCCTCAGGAAGCACTGTGGCAGGAAAACAGGTCCAGAAGAAAGGCCTAGGAGGAAGTGTTCAGGTGAGTGAAATATCTGTGAGTCAGCTGATCGGTCAACGTTGGCCTGTATTGGCTGTTTTGTGTTTGGTTTACATCTCTGGCTGCAGAGCCAGAGGTTGGGTGTTCGATTTGCCATTGTGTGCCTCCTGAGAGAGAAGAGCCAGCCTGGGTGGCCTTGGGCCAGCTGCACAGTCGTCCCAGAGCGACCCCAGGAGAAGGGAAGGGTCAACCACTTCCGAGTGTACCTGGAAGGCCCTGGAAAGGGTCACCCCAAGTCAGAATTGACTTGATGGCACACAATGATGATTATTACATGGCTGGTTGGATAATGTTTTCATTCGTTCCTTCTGTCTCTTTTGCTCTCCAATTCCTCACCAGCTGTGTCTATCTGTAGACGATGCTCTACCCTTGTGATTTGCTTCTCCCTGCCCAGATCTGCTTGGCATTCTAATGGCGTTTGATTGACTCTTGATGGTGGCCATTAAGATCAGTGCTTGCTGTGTGCCAATGGCTGTTAAACTACCACAACATCTGTTAATACCGACACCATGGTAGACCTAGTTGCTAATTCTGATCACATTTCACATGGTTGGGCAGAGCTGACTTGGGAGAAAAGCAGAGCCTCACAGAACTGTTTAGCTGGAGGGTCATCTAGTCCAACCCTCTGTCAAAGCAGGACATCCACAGCTACGACACCCCTGACAGGTGGCCCTCCAACCTCTGTTTAAAACCTCCAATAAAGGTGACTCCACCGCCTTCAGAAGCACTTCCTTCTCCAGTCAAACAGTTCTTTCCTGTGAGGAAGTTCTGAGACTAGAGCCTGGGAAAGTTCCTTTTTTTGGACCGCAGCTCCCAGAATACCTGAGCCCGCACGTATATCTGCATACCTCGGATGGCCATGTGGTGGGAATCAGCAACATTGACAGGCTATCTGAGATCTAGGAAAAGTTCCTTTTCTTGGAGCTAAAGTCAAGACTAGACATGGCATTTGTCACTATTGTATTTTTCGTGCCAACGAATTGGATAAGTGCTTATGGGGTGTTCTTCCTCCACTGACTGGTGACAGGGAGCATGGCCCTTGATTTCACTGGGGAGGTAGGCAGTGTCTGCCCTCTTTTTGGCCTCAGGTATCAAAATATCATGGGTCAGCCCGGCCCAGAAGTGTTTACGACAGCAGTTTCCACCCACGTTCTTGGAACATCCATTCTCCTTGAGAAAAGAGCAGCAGAAGCTAAAATGACAGACAAGGAAATGGCTGTTGATGCTGCCACCCTATAATTATCCCGCTGCAAAATAGCTAATCAGAAAACGCTTTCCCAAAGTAAACATGAACAGGGGAGAACAGCTACTCTTGGAAGTGAACAACCTCTTGTGAAGCCTCTTTGTGTTGTCGTTTTGTTTTGATAAGGAGGTCAGTGTCCTTTGTCCCCATCCTTGAAGAACATCTCTGACTCACCGAGGCAGAATAGGGCAGCCTAGGAGGAGCTTAGAGAGGTTCTGTTGACGCAGGAACCACCCTAAGTGTGGAATGGGGAAGCAGGATCATTCCCATGGTCTGCCTGCAACCTCCAGCCGAAAGGTCTTGGAGTCGTAAGAAGCTGCTGCTTGGACCCTTCCTTCTGAGTAAGCATACCTAGGATAAAGCTCTGTTGCATCTATATGTGAATCATCATCATCATCATCATCTTAGAACTGCAAAGCTGGAAGGGACCCTATGGGTCATCAGGTCCAGCCCCTGTCAAGGAGGCATGGTGGAGATTCGAACTCCCAAACTCTGGCTCCTCAGCCGGAGATCTAACCCCTGAGTTATCCTCACCCACTCTTGGTTCTGATTCCTCCCACTGTTGCTTTGAGCCCCAATTGACTGTAACCACACACTTCCCTAACAGATTGTCCCTGAAGGAATCCAGAGCTGAAAGATTCTTAGTGGGCAACAGAATGATGCTGAAGGAAGATCTGATTGTAGCTTCTCTTCTGTTTTAATTCGGCTTCGTCAGTTGGGCAGACTCCCAAGAATGGCGCAGATCAGCCTGATACGAATTCTAATCAAGCAATTCTTATGGAGGAGCTAATTGATCAATCTTAACACAAAACCCACATGTTCTTCTCCCTGGCAAAGGCTAATCACGTTCCAAGAATGAAGAAGCAGAACGTCTGTGGGATGGACCCTCTGCTATGCGCCGTGCAAACGAATTACACAGGAGAACGGCAGAACAAGCAGGGGGAAAGGTCTCTGCAATGCTGGGAGTTAGAGCGAAGAGAGTGGATCTAAGAGCTCAGCCCAGAAAGGAGCAAACAGAAGTGGGGGCAGCTAATGGAGAATTAAACATGTTTCTCTTCCTTTTACGAGCTCAACTCACACAGTCAGAAATTAATGGGGTCTTCAGGTCAGGATCAGCTCAAGGAAGGCTTTTAGGAGGTGGAGGGTCTGTTGGGTGCTGTTTTCTCCTTGTTGAAAGACACTAACTTTTTTCTCTACAAAGCTAGTGTTGCCGTCCATTCATGGTCTAGATCAGAGGTTCCCAGCCTTGGGCCCCCAAATGTTCTTGGACTCAAACTGCCAGAAGCCTTTGCCACTAGCAGCACTGGCCAGGATTTCTGGGAGTTGTAGTCCAAGACCATCAGGGATACTCAAGGTTGGGAGCTGCTAGTCTAGATTTTCCAGATGTTGTTGGACGGCCACTCCTGCCTGTCCTAGCCAACATGGGCATTGGCGAAACATGGTGGGAAGTGCCACCCAGACACATCTGGACGGCTATGGTTTGCCCACCCCAAAGGGCAAGAGGTGGCAGGAGGCTGTAGTGGAGACTAGGGGCAGCCCCTAGGGACTCTGCAATTTGAACTTCCAGAGAGCCCAGGCAGGAGATGCATTTCAACAGCGACTCTCTGATCGTTGGGACTCCCAAAACAGGGAGGGAGGGATGGGAAAAGAAAGATTGACCAGTGATTGCCATCTGTCTGAAGCTCTGTTGGCTCCCCTCCTGCTTATATCTGATGAAGGCTAAAAGCCTTCTATTTCGTTTTTTAAGTGTCATTAGGATCCAAACAAAGCCCCTGTTTCTATAGATTACCTATTACAGGGGAGAAAAACGAGCAGAGATTCTTTCATTGCCATTGCACAGAATGATGACGGCAAAAGTCAACCAGCGTTTACATGCGGATTGAAAACTGGGCTCCGAATGGCGTTGTTTGCTCCACATTCTTTCAAATTCACCATTAAAAACAAAATGAAACAAAACAAAAAACACACACACTCCAGTGAGATCTGCCTCTGTTTGGAGGAGCAAGCCTCATGCACAGACAAGCACTTCCAAAGAGAGCATCTTCCATCATCCGTGTCTCTGTAACACCTTGTACACCCATTCCTCATGGGGACTCAGACCGCGGAAAGGTTCCTTATTTTTGGCTTTCAGTTCCCAGAGTCCACCCAGTTCTGCAATTAACGATCACCCAGCGGTGACTCATTTAGCCTGCAAGCCTCTGAGATGGGCTTTCCTAGACGACTCAGAATTTAAAATCTGGAGCTTAAGAATGTTGGCTGGCTGGCATGTTACTCCCAGGCTCACTTGCTTTCTCTTTCTCCCCCTGTGGGAATGGAGATGGTCATGCATATTTAGAGAAGGGAAACAAGGATGATCAGAGGACTGGAAACTAAGCCCTATTGAGAGAACTGAGCATGTTTAGCCTTGAGAAAAGAAGACTGAAGGGAGAGAGGAGAGCACTTTTCAAATACTTGAAAGGTAGTCCTACAGAGGAGGGGCAGGATCTGTTCTCAATCATCCCAGAGTGCAGGACACGCAACAATGGGCTCAAGCGACAGGAAGGCAGATTTAGACTGAATATCAGGAAAAACCTCCTTAACTGTTAAAGCAGTACAACAATGAAACCAATTTCCTTGGAGGTGGTGAGCGCTACAACACTGTGGAAGCATTCAAGAGAAAACTGGACCACCCTCTGTCCGATCTGCTTGGATTTAGCTTCCTGCCTTGAGAAGGGGGTTGGGCTCGGCCTTAGAGATCCCTTCCAACTCCATGATTCTGATTCTATGAATCTATGTGACCACACTTGCTGGGAATTCATGAAACTGGGGCTCTCCAACTCACGCCAAAATAGTAGAACCTCCTGACATGGGTTCAAAAAGGTACGAATTGTGGCAAATTGGTCTGCTCCAGTGATAGCCACGTGTGGCACCAGAAAAAAAGAGCAGATCTACCCAACCCATCAGCACACCAAAGAGCAGGACAAATGCCCGTGTGAACAGGCCCTTTAAATCATGTTCTAATTCCAGATTTATGCACAGGTCCCCTAATGGTTAGTACCTCTGCTTTAGAGGAACATCCAACTCATTGTCTCTGTTTGGTTCATGACAACGAGATTTGTCTGCACACCACTAATCAGTGTGGACAAAACACTTTCCATTTATAGTTCCATTTCATGCCCCACGTTGCTCCAGATTCTGATGCCCCAGCGTTTCTGGAAAAGTTACCTCCCGACTCCGAAGAGTGAATCTTCCCCTGTTTTATTAATTGCTTCCCTTCCTCACGCGGCTCTTTTCCAATCATTCTGCTTTGTGGAAAATAGGCCCTGATGCGATTAGAGGATCACCAAGCAGCCTCTGAACAACAAATACATGAAAAGGGGGTGTGAGAGGTCAGTGTAAATAACAGAAATCGGATTAAGACGACGACGAGAAGAGGGAAAGAAGCTGAAGGCAGGAAGCCGAGATGCTTCGTTTCAGCTTTAATTGAATGGGACCGTCTCCCAGGAAAGGATGGAGTCAATAAGTGTAGTAGCTCACGTTTAGTATGCAGACAAGGCTGTAATAGATCCAGCTAACCTTTTCAAAATATAACCTGATTTAGACGCCGTCTTCAGCATCAAGGATGTTTTCTGCATCCGAATTCCGGCACACTCGCACGCACACACAAACCTGCTGGTGCGCTCCACTTTCATCTCACCAGGCGTTGCAGGGGGATGATTGTGATGAAGCCTCTGTGCCCCTCCTTCACATGAGACTGGTCTCAGGTCCACGTCTTGCTAGTTAGGCGCGAAGATTCAGGTATGCAACTAAGGAAACCGCTTTGCCTGAGATGCTAAAGAGAGTCTCGGTTTGCAAGATCACCCAGAGCTAGGCTTGATCAGCTCCTCCACAAAGCTTGTAAAAGTTACTTGTTGCATGGAACGTCCTGGTGTCCTCCAGCTGGTAGCCACAGGGAAGGAGGGATTCTGACAGAAGCAGCTAAAAGAGGAACTTTTTGAAAGGTGGTTGCCTGCAAAAAGGGTTGGGATAAAAATGTAGGATGCCTCAAGCTTCCTGCCCTAGTCTTGGCTAGAATAGACTCATTGACTCAACTGCTGGACAGTAAGTCAAGACTTCCCCTTGATTCCTTCAGAGATTATCAAGCAGATAACAAGTCTGTGGCTTCCTTTAAGGAGTAAATCCATCTCGTATTTAGTTTTCCTTTTTTTCCTGATGCCTTCCACCTTTCCATGCATTATTGTCTTTTCCATTATTATCTTCTCATGATGTCCCCCAAAAAGGAGAGCCATGTCCCATCACTTTTTTTCCTCCAGAGATAGTTCAGGCTTGATTTGCTTTAGGACTCAATTGTTTGTCTTTCTGGCAGTCCAGGGGATCCTCAAAGCTCTCCCCCAGCATCACATCTCAAGCGGATCAATTGTACTATTGCTGAAGCTTAATGGATTCAGTATGTAATGACTAGGGGGCTTCCTTTGGCTTTCTTTTTGATTTAGTAGGGTTGCTTGAGCTGTGACTGAGCCATGCTATGCAACTCAAGTCACTTCAAACGTACGGGGATGCCAACGTAGATTAGAAGCTGAGAGATCTCTCACCTTGGGTGTGAAGCAGCGGAAATGTACTGCCTTGCCCTGGATAAGAGAAGGGGGTGATCAAGGAGGATGTCTGGTGGATTGCTGACAGCTCACAGAAATGGCATTTCAGCTTGTCTAGGAACTGGCATCTCTATTTATACTTCAGCGATGGCTTAGCCAGCTGGCTTGGAAGAACCGGGCTCTGCGTCAGCTTTGTGTGAAAAGTTGCAAAGACCCTTCCACCCACATTATAACAAATGCCCTAAAAAAACAAAGGACCGTTACATAAAAGTTTCTGTGTGTTCAGTTGCAGAAAACCTCCTTTCCCTCTCTTACAAGCTCCCTTACAAATATAGAAAGATCACTTACTCATGTGTCTCAAGTGTGGTGTAGTGGGTAGAGTGTTGGACAACGACTTAGGAGACGTTGGTTGAAAGCCCGGCCCAGCTGTGGGAACAAAGTGGGGTGTGTGTGTGGCAATGGGAAGCCACTCCTTCAACATTTTACGCACGTTAAAAGTCCTATTCTGGTGGCCACTGAGCTGGTGCAGGTCAACAACATTTCCCTGCTGAATTACGGTGATTATGGAAAGATCTTTGAAGATTTCTCACCCAAGTTTCCATGAGACCTGCCAGCCGTATTTAATGTGGAAAGCCGAGCGCGTCTGATGTGCAGATGCCAGTTGCTATGGCATTTATTTCTCTCAAATGAAAGGGAATGAGAGAAAAGGATTTCAAAGGTAGAACGAAAAGCTCACTCTAAACCAAGGTTGAGTAAACATTCGTGTGTTGCATCTTCTCAAGGTGATATTGGTTGGCCATTGGGGGCAGAGCCAAGGATGCGGGCCTGGGGCGAACAGTGGGCGAAGCTGGAGCTGGTGCCGACAAACCGGAACCAGTTCAGAGAAGGGCAAGCAGGACAGACCGGGGACTGGAAACCAAGCCCTGGGAGGAAAGGCTGAAGGAACTGGGCAAGAAGACGGAGGCGAGAGAGGAGAGTGCTTTTCAAATACTGGAAAGGGAATCCTACAGAGGAGGGGCAGGATCTGTTCTCCATCATCCCTGAGTACAGGACACACAACAATGGGCTCAAGGGACAGGAAGCCAGATTTCAGATGAATATCAGGAAAAATATCTTGTTAGAGCAGTACAACAATGGAACAATTGACCTTGGGAGGTGGTGAGCGCTCCAATGCTGGAGGCCTTCAAGGTTGTACCAATGGAGGCTCATTCAATTTCACTGCACACATGTTGTGCATTGACAATAAAGGTTGAAAAAAAGAAAGAAGAGAAAATCAGACAACTGTCTGTCAGATTTGCTTTGATTTGGATTCCTGCCTTGAGCAGGAGGTTGGAATCAATGGCCTCAGAGGCCCCTTCCAACTTCATGATTCTTTGATTCAATGGAATTATTGATTATTGAGTTAACCCTGCTTTGGGTCCTTTTAAGGAGAAAGATGGGCTTAAAATATGGTCTACCATTCCCTTCTTCTGGGGGTGTCCTGGGACTACCATGTAGCTTGCCCAAGGCCGCCCAGGTTGGCTCTATTTGCAGGAGGCCCCATGGGGGAATCGAACTCCCAACCTTTGGTTCCGCAGCCAGAGACATAAACCGCTGAGCTATCCCGCCAGCTCAAATGTATAAAGCTCCACTCTAGCCAGCTCAAATCTATAAAAATCATGGCTTACCCGAAGAGAACAAATGTCACTCAAGCCATAAACCAAGCCAGTGATCATCTATGTTGCCTTCTCGACTAATAAATTCTATTGTATCTCCGTCTTCCTAATAGCAATGTAGATATTTTTGGCTGAACTCTGCAATGCAGGGAATTTATATATTCAAATCGTCCTTGCATTTCACCAGCCAGTTTGATTGCAGTAAGTTGTTCATGATTCGTCTACAATCTAGTGAACAAAATCCTCGCCTTTGTGATGGAGGTATAAAACCAATTCCTGTTTATTCAAAGGGAAATCTGATTTGTTTTTATTTTTTTGCACCATTCAATAGGGGGTAACATGAGTTGAAGACTCTGCTTAACGGAACATTTCCATATATTATCTTTATCCCTCTCCTCCAACATGTTGCTTTTCCCACCTCCTCCACGGATGAAAAAAACTCCGTCTTTCTTCGAACAAGCCCGGCATTCACCTTGTCTCACCTTACATATTTTATGCTGGTTTTGAAGCAGTCAAAATATCATTTCAGAGCCCTTTGACAACAACGCTCTGTATACTTTTGCCGTGCCTGAAAATCGAGCGCTACTTGGAAATAAAAATTGGCCTGCTTCATCAGGAATTATCTGTTGCACAGCTTTACGTTTTCCACGCATGCTTCCTGATTATCCTTCTAGAGTTAGAATAATCGTATACCATGTTGATAATGTTCTTTCTCCTCCACATATTAATATCTGAAATTCTAGTTCCTCACTATGAATATTTTACCTTTGATTGTTTTTCATTAAAAAATAAATATGAGTACACTAAAAAAAAATAACAACAGAAATCTTTCTCACAGTTCCCTGCTTATAAATTCATATAGCTATGGATTAGTGGAGCACCTGGTCAGGAGTTCAGTTCCGACCGTGGCTTGTAGAAGAAGTAGCAGCCTGGGTGGCCTTGGGCAAGCTACATGGTCTCAGGGTGCCCCCAGAAGACGGGAATGGGAAATCACTTTTGAATGCTCTGTATCTAGAAAGCCCTGTAAAGGGTCAACCTAAGTCAGAATCGACTTAATGGCATGCCCAGTCGGACTGCAGTATCCATGGGAGATTGGTTCCAAGGTCCCCAGTGGATACGGAAAAGCGTGGGTATAGAAACGTTACACATAGCATAGTCTCTGGTTCCCTCTAGTGGTATGTTCTGGTAGTACATCTTGGAAACGCATATTTCTGATTTTCTTCATTTAATATTTTCAGGCAGTGGATAAGTGAAACTGCAGGTACTGGTCTTGCAGATACCACAGTCCTATAATTATTACTCCTTAGTGGTAAAAAAAAAAGACCCATCAGTGCAGGTGGATGATTTCGTTGAAATGCAGGGTACGTGGGCTTCATTAGGATTTGGCTGCTAGCAGCAGTTGCCTCAGGAGGCAGATTTTAGGTGACACGAAAAGAGAGCGACAGGTTAGTCATTTAAGGCAAAACCCAAACTCTGAAATCTTGGAGGTCAGTTACATAGCAAGACCTTTCAAGTCTTTGAGAACTGCAAAGGAAGTCCTGGGTTCAAAAGTACGGCTTGGTGGGTCAGGCAGTCAGACCAATATCACATGTCCCCTAGCAAAGAGAGGCCGAGAGGTTCAACTGGGACCTACGGCAACAGGACCGTGCATCCACACACTCTCCTCCTCCTATGCAGGCAGAAAGGCGAACATTCACACATGCACAAGAGGAGAACAGTGGTCAGACTGTGACCCACCGCTTGTAGTAAGGAGGGAGGCTGGAAGGAGCTGATGGGGGAATCGTCTGGGGTGGAAGGTGCATTCCCTTCCTGGTTGCCCCAACGGACCTGTCACTGGTGGTCACCCTGAAGCTCTAGATGACCCAAATGTGACCTCTCCATTGATCTACTGCTCTCTCCCAACTCCAAAGTTCAGCTCAAACGTCTTGTGGATCAATGAGCTCCCACCAGCTCACTGCAGGAGGAGGTGAGTCATTAAAAGAAAGCATCCTCTGGATTCTCTACCGTTACCTCTGAAGATCTGCTCACTGCAAATTTCTCTCCTGCCAGACACACAGCCATTTCTGAAAACAGACGGCTAAGACCCTGCCGATACACTGGTCGGCACGTCAACCTTGCAACCGTCATTTCGAAAGTGTAGTTTGCAACCGCCATGTTGGGCTGTCTGTTGCACTCTCTTCTCCCTGCTTGGAATGAAACCCACGGCAGGATCAGTTCATGGTTTCCAAATTCACGGAGAAGTGGACTTGGGTAATATCCAGAACAGGGGGATGAGACCCAAAGTAATTGCAGATTTCCAACTTATCTCAAGAATACTTTGCCAAGTCATTCTTCCTTCTGCTGACACCATGGTAAGGAAAACAACACAGGGGCCAGACAACCTTGGCAAATTCAGATGTCATCTCTGGTCCTTGTATTTACTCTAGCAGTTGCATTACGGATCAAACCATGTCACTGAAAACATGACAGGCCCATTAACTCGGTCCGTTCCCTATGTGATATATATATTATCTACTCTCGTCTGCTACCCATTGCGATGGACAGACAGAATAGTCTCTGTGCAAATCAAAGAGTCTAACATTTGCCATCAAGTCTTGTTCAACTCATGGTGACCCTAGTAGGGTTTTCAATATGTGTGGGGGTATGTAAGGAGTGGTTTGACCAATGCCACCCTCCAGTGGTTTTCTATGGTCAAGGTGGGATTTGAACCCAGATCTCCAGAGTCCTGGTCTCTCCCTCTTTCCACCACACCACACTGGCTCATATTGAAATCAATATATATATGCACAAATGTGGCATTAGAAAAACAGTAGAGAAATAGTGAAGCACCCCCAGGAGGCCCTGTTACTGGCCTTGAACTGGCCACTGTGGATTGAAGGTGCTTCAAAAAGAGATCGGCAACTACTGAGTTAGAATTGAGTTGGAAAAGTTACTTTTTCCCACTGTAGCACCCACTTGTGCTGTTGTAAACACGGCGTGTCACGAAACAACCTAAGCCTAGAGAGGGGGAGACTTAACTTTCTGTCCTACGACAACTTCCAGAATACCCCAGTGGTCAAGCTGGCCGGGGATCATGGGAGTTGTAGTCCCAGTTGTAAATGTGCAGAAAAGTTTCCTTCCTCTGGCCCGGCTGCAAGTTGCTATTGTTTCAGCATCACCAGTGCTGATAACAAAGATGGGGAAGTGGAGGCGGAGAGAAGGGCATGAAGACGGATTGAAAGATGGAGATGCTGAGATGCTGAGGACCGAACGGGAGACCTTTGTCCTGCTAAGAAGTTCTGCTTCATGGAATAGGAGGCTCTTGAGGAGAGATTTGGAAGAAGAGTGAATAAGAAATGACTTCCACAGGGCAGGAGGCTTCAGCTAGCCATGATCTCACTCAATATATCATTGGATCTATGGGTGCTTCAGGTCTGGCCCTACCGCTGGGCAGAGAGAGGAAGTTACCACAGGCAACAGAAGCTGGGAGGCAGCAGCCAGATGTTGGAGGAGAGGTCTACATGCTAGGTGTCCCCCTCTGCTACCCATTATAAGGCAGTGGTTCCCACCCTTGGATCCCCAGATGTTCTTGGATTACAACACCCAGAAATCCTGAACAGCACAGCTGGTGGTAAAGGCTTCTGGGATTTGCAGTCCAAGCACATCTGGGGATCCAAGGTGGAAACCACTGCACAAGGCAACTTGCTGTTCTCAGCTGTGTGCCTCATTTTTGGTGGTGGGGAAAAAAATCATCTGTCTGTCCAGCTGGCTATTGTACAGGAAATTAGGGAGGGGCTTCAGGCAGCAAAATCTGTGAGGCTGACACAGATCTAAGAAAATGGACAGGGCTGTACAGCTGGAAAGATCTCCCCCTTGTAAAACCTGGTGATATCTGGAGATTCCATTTTTGCATGCTTTTGGAACTGGTTGCTCATAACGACATACTGTACCAGGCAAACTTGGTTTTCTGCTTGCATGTCATCAGAAGGGAAAATGAATTCCATATGTTCCCATCGTCCGTTTGGTCGCACAGGGGAAGATGGTCTGGTGAAGCTGAGAAAAGTTACATTGGCTTCGTCCCTTCAGCCGAAGATGCCAACAGCAGAACCCAAAAACCCCAGACCTGTTTTGGATGTGAGCAAACAAACTCAAGGGGAAAAAAAAAAGTTCCTTGCCAGTGTTTCATAAGAAGCTGGCTCGACACCCGATGTTTCATTTGGACGTTGCATTTGGAAAGCGGGAAGGGAGCTGCATCAGCAGGAAAAGAGGAAAAAACACACAGCCAACCAAGTTTGATCCTTGAAGGAACAAGGGGTGTCTCAGCTCACACAACTCACTGAAGGACATCAAGGGAGCTGAGGAGCAAAGAGATTTTTGAGCCACACGGTAAGTTTCGAGGCACTGGAATTAGTGATATGTTACGAAAAGAAAGCTTATCCCCAGAACTTATTGTAAGGGGAAAAAATGACTGCAGAACCAGAGGTTGGGAGTTTGATTCTGCCTCCTTAAGAGGGGCTGGACTCGATGATCCAGAGGGTCCCTTCCAGCTTTGCAGTTCTAAGAACATTATTATGAACTGCTGGATAGCTCAGTGGTTTAGGCATCTGGGTTGGGAGTTCGATTCCCCACTGTGCCTCCTTGACGGGGCTGGACTGGATGATCTACAGAGTCCCCTCCAGCTTTGCAGTTCAAAGGTTGTTATTATAATATTATTATTAAAATAACCAGTATGGGTGGTTTTGCTGAGTATGTTCACAACAGCCCTGCGTCTTTAGGACAGAAAAGAAGCCCATCTTCCTTTGCCTTGCTTTGAACTCTGATTTACCACCGACCAGCAGAATCCAGAAGTTGGACAAGGTACTCTGGACAGAGGGGAATACATCTCCCAGAATATATCAAGGGGTATGGCTTGGAGTATTCTGTGATTTATAGCCTCCTGCAAGTAATTTTTCTCATTGCGGTGTGTCACTGCAGTGAAGCCACCTGCCTGAGACGTACGCTCGAGCAGGGTTACGAGACGGGCGAAGCAGACTAAGAACAAAATAGGGAATTGTTAGAAAGAACCACAAAACAGTTGGGTAATATTTGCTCTTCGGGGTGGAATCATTAGGTGTGTTTTTAAGATGAGAGGAAAAGCACATGTTGCTAGCTCTGGCTGTTTGGTATTGTGAATTTGGTGGGGCTGTAATGTCAGGAAGGAAAGTTTCTCTGGATGGGGAAAATTATTTAGTGGGTGAGAGAAATGTCCTTACCCCTTATTGTTAATTTTCCTCCTACCCTTTCTGCTCAGGCCGTATTAAAATATTTTCTACCCACTACTGAATCTTCTTTCTCTTTGAAAATGCTGATTGTTTTTGTGTGTGGCTTCTGTGAAGTCACCCTAAAGATGGAACGGGAATATTCAGTTTTCTTGTTCACAACTTTAATTTTGGGCAAAATACAAAACCTTTCAAGAACTCAAATATTTTATGCAACAACAAACTAAAAACAACAACAACAAAACCCTTTTTAGTTTTAATTTCTTTCTTTTTTGCAAAAAATCTCAAAATGCAAAATGTGGGGATTTGAACCCGGGCCCAAGTCCTATTGGCACTTCAGAGCCTAGCAAATTCCTCAGAAGAAGAATGAATATAGTGGCATGCTGAAGCTGTCCGTAGCAGAGCAGGCTGAGGCAGGATGATTCTTGGGGATCCAGAGCATCTCCTTTCTGCTACTCAGTTATGGATGGCTTCAGTGTATCCTGATAATAATCCTCTAAAAGAAGATCTAAAATGTTGTTGCAGCTTCCTCTAGACATGCCTTTTGCCTCTGGCTGGGTAGACTCCACTGTTAGGATTCTAGCTGCCGATCCTTACCCTGTGAACTTGGGTAGGGGGGAAGGATCAGATCCTTGGTTCTTCCTACTCTAAAGCAACCTTGGTAAGTTGCTTTTTTAAATGAAGCCACCTCATGACTCATTCTGGTGTTTGGAAACCATCCTAGTTGTTGCTTGACACAACGTCGGGAGCTATGTTAACTTTGATGGCTTCTTACTTTTCCATTACTTTCCATTGCTTTGGTTTTTATTCCACCCCAAGATTGATAGCAGATGGTATAAAACCGGAAACATTCTTGTTCGGCCATTTTGATTTTAGCAATCTCTTCAAAGGCTCTTTGAAAGCAGCATCTGAAAGTGCCTGGAAATTTTTAGCCCTTCCATCAATAAACTAACTTTGATCTCCATCATTATATTCCTTCGGAAATGCATCTGAATTCCACCCTCATTTCCCCCATCCGAACAAGCAAGTTGTAACTAAAAGTACGAAGGTGGAACTTTTAAGAATTTCCTTCCTCTTCCACTTGAGAAGCCCTGAGCCCCAATCTGGGTGAGGTAGCAACTCCAGCACTACACACCGATCAAGGGACAGTTTGGCAATCCCTTCCAGTCTCATAGCTCTGCTCCTGCATCCCTCGGTGATGCTCGGTGCCACAATACGTACATCTGTTGCCTTTATGGTGGTCTCCGTGAGCCCCCTTCGCTCTAGGCAGCTTCGATATTGACTCTGTTGATCCACGCAATGCTAGTAGAGCTGGAAAGACATTATCAACTCAGGACCTGTCCAGATTGGACCTTTTGGGGAAGGCTGGGTTGGGCTACAAAGGGTCGGTTGAGGTCAGGGTTGTGGAGCGATCTGCTACAATCAATCAATTAAACACTTCCCCTGATCCTCTGTGGAGGGTCTGGGGAAATGAAATTATTATTTTTTTATGTCTGCTAGATCGTTACTGATGTGATGAATCACTTCAATTCAATTAAATGTATATATATATTTCTTCACATGTCCATGTATTGCTGATCAAAAATCTGCCTGCAGCTGTGGTTTCGATCGGCCGTGCGTAGACAGGCAGAGCATTTTTGTTTTACAGTTAATCAAAGTGATCAATCGCCTCAGCATTGATCTAGCAGACGCAATAAAAAAGAAAATTAGTTTGACTTCCCCTGAACCTCCACAGACAATCAGGGGGAAAGGTTCAATTTCCGATATCCTGAGGTGGCTTGTAAGCCACTTCAGAAGAGCCGAAACTCACACCAGAAGGAGCTGCAAGAGTCTAGATTAGTCAATTCCCAGTGACCACACTTGCTGGGAATGGATCCAACTGGAGCCCTCCAACCCCCTGACAGGGGTTCAGATAAGGTGCAGGTTGGGGCCAATTGATCCGCTCCAGTGACGTCCATGTGTGGACGCTGGAAAAAAGAGCGGACCAACCGTGCACCAAACACCATGTGGGCAGGCTCTCTGGCAGGTAAGGAAGAATCACTTTCAGCCCCACAGGCCACCCTTCCGACCCAGGAGCAACCCAGGCGCTGTTGCCAATTCCACTACAGGGAGAAGTTCACAGACCTCGGAGCTTCCAGCCATGGATAGGGAGAAGTCTGGCTTTGGACTTCATTTCCCAGAATCCCACCCTTAGGACGGCTGCAATCATTTCCCCCGTCTTGAGCTGCAGCAAAGGGAGAAGCTGTTCATTGTCTTTTAAGCCAAAACAAGGAGATTTGTGGCCGCCAAGCCTGCTGTGACCTCAACGTGTAGGGTGACGCTGCAGAGCCAAAGGAAGCAATACCTGTGAAGTCATGGGGGGGGGGGGAAATGCACAGCATGAATACGGCTCAGTTCCCTTAACGCTGAGGAACTATTAAGTAAGCCCATAAGCAGTGGAGCAGCAAAGACAGGACGTGTCAGATCAAAGCACTGGCATGTTTCAGTTAGGGGACCGTGCGATCAAACGGCGGGTTTTCTCATCAACATTATGGTTTATTGACCTTAGCATTGAGGTCCGTGTGTTCAGGCATCACAGTCTCAAAAGGGGGAAATGAAGAGCCACTGTTTAATTGTTAGGTGCTATCCAACTTCCAACCTTAGGACTTAATGGTCTCCAGTGGGTCTTGCTGTCAACAGCCCGTCCTTGCAGCCTAAAGGCCATGGCTTCCTTTATTTGGCCAGTCTATCTCCTGTCCAGTCTTCCTCTTTCCCTGCTTTCCCCGACAGAAAAGAAAGCTGACAGGAAAAAACAATTAATTCATTTGAAATGTGGTGCTGGAGGAGAGCTTTGCGGATACCCTGGATGGCCAGAAAGACAAGCAAGTGGGTCCTGGATGAAGTCAAGCCTGAACTCTCTTCGGAGGCAAAAATGCTGTCCTGTTTTAGGCACCTCACGAGAAGGCAGGATTCTCTGCAAAAGGTGATAATGCTGGGAAAAGTGGAAGGCAGCAGGGAAAGAGGGAGACCCAATACAAGATGGACCAACTCCCTAAAGGAAGCCATAGATCTGAGTTTGCAAGAACTGTTGATGACAGGACATTTCAGAGATCACTCATTCATAGGGTCACTGTACGTCCAAGACCGTGGACAGCACATAACAACAGTCTTTGGGAGAGATGGCACTGAGAAAGACTGTGTCTGGATCAGCCCTGCCTGTGCTCCCAGCTCCATTTGAACCTGTCTCCATGACTAACGTTTTAGTGGCTGGTTCTGGTGGCCCCTTTTCACCCTTCCAGATATGAAATTATTGGTAGACTTAACCGGCAGGCAGATTTATCCAGGGTCCTTTTTCTAGGGTCATCCACTGGAACTGGCTGGCAGCAAGCTGTGGACAGACTTAAAATTGCACATATATATTTTTTCACACAACACTTCCTTTCCAAGAGGAGAATTTTGCAACTGCCGGAGAGGATGATGACAGCATCCCCTGCCTCTTGCCGCTGCAGTTTTTGAAGTGGGAGCCCAGAGAAAACTCATGCAGGGGAGCTCAAGGAGTAGCTAGGAGACATGGTGACTGATATAGAACCTCCATGTTCAAGGGCAGTCTACCTGTGAATTCTGGAGATTGCACAAGAGAAAGATATTGCCTTCAAGTCCTGCTCAAGGAGTTCCAGAAGGCACAAGTCTCCTTGGGTCCTTTTAAGGAGAAAGGTGGGATAAAAATATTTTGAATGAATGAATGAATGAATGAATGAATGAATGAATGATTTTGCTTTTGGTGGTTGTGGTGGGGAGCCAGTGGCTAGACAACCTCTTGATGTTTTACTTCCCCTTAGCTGGCCTCTTATGCCCAGACACAAAAGCAGACGAGATTCCTTTATTCTGAAGAATGATGGAAAAAAAGAGGGTTTTACTGCTGGGCGGGGAGGGGGAGGCGAGCTTTTTCCCTCCTTTGTGTAAAAAACACTTGCCTGCTACAAGCCCATCAAGGACCCAGAACCTTTGTGTCTGATCTCGCTCTTTGCCAGGATGGAAAAAGATTAGAAAGAGCGCGTCCATTTCTGGCTTCAGCTTTTCACTGGAAATGGTACGAAAGACAGAGCTGCCCTTTGCCAGGAATGGAACAGCAGTGGAAAAAGGTCTGGGTTTTTTTGGGGCTAATTTAATGATGCAACGTCTCCAGACTGTGATTCATCTCTTCGTAGCCCAAGACTGCCCAGGAAGGTTGCCACGTTTCCTCCTGGCAAAGATCCTCTGAAGGCTAACCGCTGCCTTTTCGGTAGGGATCCAACTGGCCAAGTTTCCCCCTGCAGAGCCGAAGAGAAGGAATGCTTTCCCGGTGGAATTTTTGCCTGCGCACTTACGGTGAGCGATGCAGGAGCTGTGACAGCAGCAGGCAAAGATGAGAGCAAAGGAATTACCCTTAACTGGAAACTACTTTACTTTGGAGCTGGTTCTGCTCCTAAGGATGCATCGGTACAGATTCAAACGTGCAAAAATAAAGACATGGAGCAGGGAATAATGTTCATGGCACGTTGTAGGAACATCCATCCATTTTTTTTTAAAAAAAACTCATTTACTAAATTTAGAGCACGTCTTTCCATGGAAAATAGGACAAGAGAGTTGGAATAAAGTTTATCATTTATTTATTTATTTCTCATGTCTGTCTATCTCTGCACTTGATCATCCTGAGAGGTCGGTTGGGCAGACAGAGAGCAAGATGGACCCCAAGACACTGGGGGGGGGGGGGGGGGTAGGGTGTCCATGGCCTTACTGCTTTAAGATCCTGATTTTAAAGGGAAATCTCGCCACCCCATTGGCTGGCAAAATGTAGAAAAACTGTCAATGCAGGAATTAGATCACAAGAAGTTCAGTTTAAGCGGTAAGGGCTCACTTTGGCAGCACATATACAGTAGGACCCCCCCATCCGCGGAATCAGTATCCACTAATTAACTTATCCACTGCCTGAAAATACTAAATAACGCCCCTCTCCCGTAGAAATATGTATTTATATATATATCCAGGCTGTATTTACCAGAACTGGCCATTAGAGGAAGCCAGAGACCATGCAATGTATAGCATTTCATACTTCCGCATGTTTCAGTATCTGTGGATTAGCATTTTGACCCTCACCCCGATTGATGAAAAATGCTTTTTCTTGTCTGCAGTAACTTCCCTTACTGAGCATGCAAAAATTATTGTTCTGGGCTACAGCTCCCAGAATCCCCCAACCGAGCAAGGAGTGATGGGACTTGTAATCCAAAAGAGCAATTTTCTTAGCTGCTTCCTTGGGACTCTTAATTTTTTGACGTGAAATAAGGAATTGAGCTGCGACTGTCATAATCCACAACAGCCGAGGAGCCAGTTTTGTTTGGGCTTCGAAGGCTAGGAAAAACCCTTGGCCGTGGGGAAGCTTATCAGCCGTCTGTCCCAGAAGAAAAGAAATAGAAAGAACTCTTTCCGAACAATGCGGCTGTTTTGCAGTGCTGATTCCCGCCCACCCCCTTCGGACTCGGTCTTTTCTTGTAAATATTCCAGTACATATCTTTCTTTGCAGGAGCACAAAATCTGAGCCCGTGTTGAAATAACAACACGTTTTCCTCAAGGATATCTTCTGGGAATTCTGAATTTAAAAGCAAGGCAGACTCTGATTCTCCTGATGGCGCTGTCTGTGCTGCTCCTGTCTGTTCGCAAGCAGAACCTTCAAGCTTCTGTTCAAGACCGGGTAAGGAATCAAACTTCCAACCTCTGGCTCCACAGCAAGAGGCCTAACTCACTGAGCTATCCGTGTTTTCCTTGAATGACCATATAGCCCAGCCCTTATAAAGCAACACACAGAAAATGAAAATAATAGTTCATTTGCAGTAACATTTTACATAACACAGTGTTGGTAGTGCTGTGGGGGGAAAAAAAAGCCGCTCCCTTGGCTGGGTCACAGAAGCAGAAGGCGATAAGAAGAGGGTGAAAAATGTGGGTGGCTTTCCCTCAAAAGGGTGTGTGTTGGCACATAAGGGGAGCACTGAGAAGCACAGCACACTGAGAGGTTATCTGTGCTGAATAATGTTTGTTCTGGTTGCGTGTGAACACCAAGTCGTGTCCTTGGATTTGACTTTCCAGGCAACAAAGAAAGGTTGGTCATCCTCTTAGAGCAAAACCAACACAATCCCAACACAAAACTTGCATGGCTGCAGTTGTAGCTGTAGGAACTTTAAATCTTTGCCTAGGTTTTCAGCAGATTTCTACAGCAAAGCCATAAGGCAGTGAATCCATCCATCCATCCATCCATCCATCCATCCATCCATCCATCCATCCATCCATCCATCCATCCATCCATCCATCCTTCCTTCCTTCCTTCCTTCCTTCCTTCCTTCCTTCCTTCCTTCCTTCCTTCCTTCCTTCCTTCCTTCCTTCCTTCCTTCCTTCCTTCCTTCCTTCCTTCCTTCGCTCTCTCCTCCTTTCCTTCCCAAGATCTGGCTCAATAAAAACCATCGTGTTTTCCTACCTTATAGACACTCTGGGGAAGGAGCAGATGTGAATCCTTCTGCCTGGCTTTTGGCTGAGTGGATGCCGTGCCATGGAATGCGCAACAGCATTCTAACTGCTCAGTGGAAACTACATACCCTCAAAACGTTGGCAATGACGGGGGGCAGTTTTGGGTGGGAAGACAACATTTGGATTGTTGGTGAAAAACATCACTGTGGGTGTGTGTCTAAGGATTGGAAGGGCTCTCTGAACTGGAAGTGGAGCCTGTGCTAAACTCCTTGCTTTCTACTTCTGGAAGGGACAGAGAGAAGATTCTGTCAATTTATATTAGCAGATGAATCCCAGGTTATGGGGGAAAGTGGGTGAAGCTGAAAGTGGGGTTGATTTTTTAAAAAGCACCTCATAAAGGGCCTAAAGATGGTAAAGGCTGTGCCCATGTGCAAAGAACTAAGCAAATATGGTGGACCAGAAAAACAAAGCACCAAATGAAAGGTGGTGGCAGGGATGCTAAATGATGGAATATAATTTGAATTAACTAGCTAAATCTTTGCAGGTGTCTTGGTGTATATTTGCTAATGACCTATGGCTTTGTATTGGATACAGTAGGGACCCCCGTATTCATGGGGGGTTCCAAGCCCCCCCGTGGATACTGAAAAACACGGATTATAGTGAACACTATTTTAATAGCAAACACTGTACATAACATATAGTGGCCTCTAGTGGCCAGTTCTGGTAATTTCACCTTTAGAAATATAAATTTCTAGGATTTTTCTTTTAATATTTTAAATATTTTCAGACCGTGGATAAGTGAGTCAGTGGATACTGAACCTGCAGATACAGGGGGCCCTACTGTAACCACTTCTTGGCTACCAAAGGTGTGTGGGTGGGAACGATTCTGTGAGAGAGTGACCGAGACAGACATGGGAGTTCTCTCTCTTTTCTAACAGGAGGCGTCTTCATTTTCCATAACAACCCTAATAAACCAGTATATCTCTCTCGGATCAGCGGAAGCCACCATTTAATCACTGTCTTTGCCCCATGAGAAGTGAGCAAAAAGGAATTCGATCAGCTTTTGCCGTTCTCAGACTCCACCGAGCCCTAGTCGTACATCATTATTTTTTTTCAACCAGTGGTCACAGCAGATAAATATCAGACAGCGGAGATGAATGTTTCTCCAGCAAAAGGGGGTTTATAACAGCATTGATGCATTTTCCCTGGCTCTGTGGAGCGCCAGATCGTCTTCGGCTGCACAGTGAGCAGAAAGGGATGGGAGTCTGCTGGTATTAAGAACCGGCTTGCTGTCGGAGAAACGAAATTAGGGTATCGATCGGTTGCATTCGTTGCATGTCCACGTAATGCCCCTTCCGTCAAATCCCTTTCCAGGACGAGCTTGTTCCATCCAAAACTGCATGTTCATTAGCGCTGGGTGTAGCAGTCCTCGCTTTGATTCAGAAGACGACGGGGAGATTTGGGATGGGGTCCCAGTTCCGTGACTCATCTGATTTGACTTGGACCCTGTATTGATTTGTAAAACCTTCCACTGAAGTGCACTGGAAGCTAAAAATGGCTGCAACAGACCTCCGATTTTCTTAGAATCATAGAACTGAAGAGTTGAAAGGCACCCCAAGGGCCATCTGGTCTAACCACCGCCAGTGTAGGAGACCAACCTAAGGCATTTTTGACAGCCGCCCACTTTCTGGTTAAAATCCTCCAGCAGACAAGAGCCCACCACTTGCTATAATCATCATCATCTTAGAACAGCAGAGCTGGAATGGATCATGGAGTCCAGCCCCAGCCAAGAAGGCGCAGTGGGAAACAACTCCCAACTTCTGCTCCACTGGCAGATGGCTAAATCATTGAGTTATCCAGCAGTTCAGTTTGACGGTTCCATTGCTGAATGGCTCTGACCACCCGGAGGTTCTTCTTGATGTTTAGTCAGAAGTTCCTTTCCTATCTTCCTATGTAAGGTATTGGTTAGGGAAGGGATTTTTTTAAAAAAACCAAACAAACTTGGACTGCAAATCCCATCATTCTTCATTCCAGAATTTCTACCTGACAGACAACCACCTGACAGGCACCTAAATGTGGCTCACCTTGGAGAAAAGCCTCAACTGGGCGGCTTTGTAGCTGAGCTCGGCCTAGCTCCATCCATGCTTCCTGTTCCTGTCCCAGTGCTACCTGGGAGCTTTGTTCCTGAACAGGATGCTAGGCCTAGCTAGGCCTCAGAGTCTTCCCGTTTAGGCCTCTCGACCAGCAGGGCCTGCAATGCAACCACAAGCAGATGCCCTTGACTCCGGTTCTCACCCTTTAAAGTGCTGGTTGTTTCTTCCGTTGTTTAGTTCAAGATGTGTGCCGTCCTTCTGCTGCTCTTGGCATCTTCTCTACATGCCAGCAGCCCACTTGGTGAAAAAGCCTTACCCAAGAAAGAGAACCGGAGGGTCCCTTCCTGTGTGAGATGTTGTGGGCCTTCTGAGCAGCCAGCTTCTGTCACTGCTTCCCGTTACACTCGGATGACCAGTGACTCCTTCTACTCCATGCCCAGGATCCGGCCCACCATTGACATCACAATCTTGAAAGGTAAGCAGTCACCACCTTGTATCTTTGTCCTGAAACCTGGCCAGGATCAGTTCAGACACATGGATTTCGTCACTTGATGACGACCCTCTCTAGTGATAAAAGTTGCTCGTTGGAACTGGGGCCAAAGTAGTTGCTACCTTTATGAAGTGTTTTTTGCAGAGGTGCTCCTCCAAGTGGTGAAATTTGGGGTTTGAAAACACGGTCCAGAGTGACTTGTGTCCAATTTGATTTGTGGTTCGGATCCAAAGTTATTTGCAAATTTGTTGCACTTTGCCCTTGGCCATTCTGTCTCAATTTGGACGTTACACAAATCAGGCGGAATTGATTCGGTATTGCAAGAATGGTGCATTCCACACCTTCTACAGCTCAGCTCAACACTGAACGTTGTTTCCAATTTTGGAGACGAAATCTGGCTTCCCATTAGACTCGGGCTATTGTTGTCCAGATGCTTTGTCCCTTTCATTTTCTTCTCCATACATGACTATGTGGCAGAAACGCTTTCAAATCCTGACTTCTCCTTGTGCTTCTAGGTGAAAAAGGTGAGATGGGAGACAGAGGAGTTTGGGGCCCACAAGGCAAAGCAGGGGAACCAGGTCAACGGGGTCATCCTGGCCGGAAAGGTCAAAAGGGTCAGCCTGGCCTACCTGGCGATTCCTGCAAGCAGCATTACGTCGCCTTTTCGGTGGCCCGGCGGAAGCCTCTGCACAGCTCCGATTACTACCAGCACGTGACGTTTGACACGGAACTGGTCAACCTCTACCAGCACTTCAGCATGTTCACAGGGAAGTTCTTCTGCTACGTGCCTGGGATCTACTTCTTCAACCTCAATGTCCACACCTGGAATTACAAAGAGACCTACCTCCACATCATGAAGAACAACAACGAGGTGGCCATTCTCTACTCGCAGCCCAGCGAGCGCAGCATCATGCAGAGCCAGAGCCTGATGCTTGACCTCCAGGAAGGAGATGAGGTCTGGGTGCGGATGTTCAAACGAGAGAGAGAGAATGCCATCTACAGCGAGGAATCAGATATTTACATCACCTTCAACGGGCATTTAATTAAGCCGGAAATGGAGTGAGTGGTGCCCAGCCCATGCCTACCGTAGGAGAGGGCCACGCCCTGTCCTTTAGATGTTCCGTGTCTGCAACCAACAGCCACCAAGCTGCATGGTTTGGTGGCACCCAAGAGGACGTGTCTAGGGTTACTAGTGAGTAAGCGCTATTAGACTTCCAGCCTGTGTTAGGACTGTGAAGAGGCTTACCTGAAGCAGGATCTCTGGTACATAAAGGGTTCAAAACCAATGCCCATGTGGTCTGACTCAAACTGACTCAAAGGTTTCGGATTTGGGTCTTGTCCATGGCGTGAAAGGAAATGTGATTGCTTTCAATGATTTTCCTCTTTGAGAAGTCCTTGGTGAGATTAAGTAAGGCATTTTGGGAACCCCTGCCTTATGCTATTTTCTA
Organism: Intellagama lesueurii; assembly: GCA_037013535.1. NCBI lineage: Eukaryota > Metazoa > Chordata > Lepidosauria > Squamata > Agamidae > Intellagama > Intellagama lesueurii. Next base: position 2,131,930 of record JBAJHW010000012.1, read on the forward strand.
GCAGCTGGTCTGAGGTGGGCTATGGAATCCGTTGTTGTAATGTCCTGCTGCTTAATAATAAATGAATATCAGAATTGGGTGTGTCCATTCTCTGCTGTGCTTTCAGTAGGTCAGGTGGGAAAATTACTGGTGTAAAATGCAGATGGCCAATGAGGAAAAGAGCTTTCCCCAACTTGGTGTCCCAGATTCTGTCATCTCCAGACAGATGGACTCCTTTCTGGGACACAAGCTGAATTGAATGAGGGACAGACCACTTTGGACTAGATCAGGATCTGCTGTGAAGCAATGAATTGGTCTCCAGACCATAGCAGGGGGCCCACACAAAGGAGAAAGGCAGGATAAAAATATTTTCAGCCAGCCAGCCAGCCAGCCAGCCAACCAACCAACCAACCAACCAATCTGAAATCCTCTTTCCTTACATCCGTGGTTCCCAATTTTGGAACCCTAGATATTCTTGGACTGCAACTCCCAGAAGCCTTCACCACTAGCTGTGCTGGCCAGAATTTCTGTGAGTTGTTGTTCACGAACATCTGATGACCCAAGGTTGGGAACCACTGCCTTACATGAAACCCCAAATCAGCTGCCTGAGGGGGCTGGCCCTCTTCCTTGGCATGGACAAAAAATCACAACTAGCATAGGCCCACTGAACCAAAGGAACAAGATGGGGTTATCAAATCCCTGCTCATTCAAATGGGCTTGCTCTACTCCAGTTGTGACTTACTACTGGATTTTAGCCAACCAATTGCAAACCATGTCAAAAGTGGCTTTCTTGAAAAAAGACAGAGAGTTATAGAATCCTAGAATCATGGAGTTGGAAGGGGCTACAAGGCCATCGTGTCCAACCCCCTGCTCAAGGCAGGGATCCAGGTCAAAGCAGATCAGACAGAGGGTGGTCTGATCTTCTCTTGAAGGCCTCCTGTGTGGCAGCAGCCACCACAGCTGAAGACAGAGGGTTTAACTAGTTCTCTTTCCAAACTTGAGCTCAGTCCATATGAGCCTGTGGCCCTAACAGGGGACTGGGGGAACCCGGCCCCACACCAGGGCACATGAAAACATATCTTAATGCAAGGGCTGCCCAAAGGAAGGTTGCAATCTATTGGGGTATCTTTCTGTTAAAATACTACTGATAGTAATAACTGGAGTAATAGTAATGGTGCATGTGTTACAGTCAACCAACTGATGATAAAACCACAACTGCGATAAAGGTGACAACCAAGAATGAATAATGAAGAGCTCATAACCACTGGACGTGTACCAGATAAGAGAACACTTAAAATATTGTTATAAGCCCTTTTCTTGATTTGTGTTTTCATTATAGAGGAGACGGTTTTGTCCTGCCAACCATATAAGCTTATTTCGATGATTCTGGAACCTTCCATCACCTTTCCCCATTTTGCTGGATGCCTTCCCACTTTCTTTTTATGATTCTGGATGGGGATAGGAGCCCAGTTGCCAAAGTCAGCCACTTAGATTAGATCTGGGAAAAGTTACTTTTTTTTGAAAGACAGCTCCTAGAATCTGTCAACCAGCAGAGGAATGGTAGTCAAAAAAAGGAACTTCCCCAAAGCTTGGCTAGGATAGCGTTTTGTAGAGATCACAGTGGGGAAAGACATCCGCATCTTATGATGGCGGACCCACAGTGCGATCCTATGCATTAAATAGGATTTATACCGGCTTTTAGGATTGGAACCTTATCATGAAAGATTATGTGTGCTTTGTGCCACTCTGCCGTGCCGAGCATGATCATAATGAACTAATGTGCTGAGAAACATTAAAATAGCAGTATTTCACCTTTTAACTCGACATTGGAGCAACGCATTCATTTTTAACAAAGAATTTTCAAGCGCTCGGAAAAATGTAAAGACCTTTAAAAAAAACGGGGGGGGGGGGCTGCAGTCCTTAGGTTGGAACTGAGAAGGATTTTTTCTGTTGCATCATCCTCTTTCGTAGACATTGCATCAATCTCACTTCTGCCTGCTGGATGCGCGACATATTTCAATTGACGTCACTGAAAATTAAGAATTTGGGAGGCATCGGGGGAGTGCAGGCTGCCCGCATTTTTTCTTCCTGCATGGGAACACTTTGGGAGATTAGCTTCCTGCTGGAAACAAATCAATAAATCAAGCAAGTAAATAAAGCCCAGGCAAAGTGCATGGCGATTCCGCACAGGGGGCCCTCTTCCGCCACCTGGGTGGGGCGGCCAGCATGCCCGATAGAGGTTAAACATTGATGGACTGGCTTTGCTTAGCCAGCTTCCTCCATACAGTACTTTTCATGGTGCCTGCTAGAGACAGGGGCATGTTAGAAGTGATGCACAGTTCTCCGTGGTTTCACAGAACAGTATTTTGAGGGTCGAACTAGCCATAGAGGGAAGGCCCCTTCCTTGCTATGAGCTGTCTCTTTCCCCTGCAACATGAGAAAAGAAGACTGAGGAGAGATACGATAGCACTTTTCAAATACTTGAAAAGCTGCCATACAGAGGAGGGGCAGGATCTGTTCTCAATCATCCCAGAATGCAGAACACATAATAACGGGCTCAAACTACAGGAAGCCAGATTTCGGCTGAATATCAGGGAAATTTTCTTAACTGTTAGAGCAGTACGACAAGGGAACCAATGACCTCGAGAGGTGGGAAGTATTCCAACTCTGGAGGCATTCAAGAGAAATTTCGACAACCCTCTGTCCAATCTGCTTTGATTTGGATTCCTGTCTTGGTTGGACTTGATGGCCTTCGAGGCCCCTTCCAACGTCATGATTCTATGGTCCTACCCTAGAGATTGATGCCTGGCCAATCAGACTTGCCAATTAAGGCCATGTTGATTTTCCAACGACCAGTCGAAACACAAAGCTTGCTGGAAGGCGAGATACGGAGCTCAGGAAAATCATCAGAACACTCTGAGGATGTTCAGGCCAAGATGGTGTCACTGGCCCAGGGCCGCCTAATCTACCTCATTGGTAGAGGCTTGAACCCGAGTCTCCTGAGCCACAGCCCAGCACTCTACGTCAGAAGGCCACACGATTTCATGAGAAATTGTGACAAATTTCTCTCTCCATTCCTAGCCGTTCTTCCTTCCTTCCCTCTTTTTCTGTTTCTTTTCCAAGAAGTGCAGAAACTCAACAAGCAAAGGGCTGTAAGAACCCGATCAAAATTAAGGTCGATAAGAAAGCTGGGCAACCAGTTCCGTTAATGGAGGAGACTCAGGCAAGCTGAAAAGAGGCTTAATGGCAATAGTGACTTTCCGTTTATTCCCAGAGATTTAAAGCACATCAAAATAACCAGAGTGGCAAAACAAACGGAAGCCACCGACGAGTTGCGCGGCTGTGGAGATTAGACCATCGTCCCGGACTTTGCACGAAGGCCGAGAAATCAATTTCTCTTCCGTCTTGTTCTGGTTCAAAAAAGGTGGATGTGGCAAATCCTCTGGGCAGGGCTCTTACGCTCCTTGGTCCCTCAAGGGGAATCTTTCAGGCTTGGACCTTTCGGGAATCAAGAGGTGTATGGCTCTCGATACTGGGTCGCCTACCTATCGCAACAGGCTTGGTATCTCCTCTCCACGGACATGCCTTTGGTGCTAAATTCACAGGCAACGAAGAACCATTTCTGGTTTCCAAGCAACGCCATGGCATTCATCGGGTAGTTTTCTGTTGTTGGGAGACAACGGTGAGGAAGTTCCTTCTTCCTTTTGAGAAGCAGTAAAATATGCAACGGACGCAAAACAGCATGCAGTGTCGTAGGCATGGGTAGCCCAAGATCCAAGAAGGGGGCTCCCTTGGCATTTAGGGGTCAGCTGACCGCCATGCTGGGTCATTGGTATGGTCAAGGATGGCCAGATTTGTGGGTGACTCAGACAGTCCTGCTGGGAATTCAAAGCAGGATGGGAATTCAAGGCCGGCCCTGTGCATGTTCAGGGGGCCAAGACCCTCTGATGTGTGTGTGATGTTCCCTTTACGCCTCTGCCTCAAGTGGCAAAATCTCTTGAGGCCACTCTGGTTCCCTTGCGGTTTGAAGAGCCCCTTGCTTTTCCGGACGGAAGCAGAGAAGGGCACACACAGCGCAGAGAGAAGCTAGAGGGCTTATTCTCCGTTGGGGCAGATCACGCACCAGATGAAGCCATACCAAGGGGGCAGCCCATGTGGTATTTCTTGCTAGGGCTTGGGAGTCCTATTCCGATCATTTCAGTGAAGAAAGAGGTCATTGTGGATCCACAGGATGAAAATAAAATAAAATAAAATAAAATAAAAATCTACAGGCAGGGAATACCTTTGGAAAGATCCTCACAAACTTCACAGAAATGTGCCAGCTTCTGAGTCTTCCAGAACTCTTTGCCAACCCCCCCCCCCCCCCCAGTATTTTATCACTGATAAAGAGTTCTGTAGAACCCAAAAGCTGGCACGTGTGTGTGTGTGTGTGTGTGTGTGTGTAAATTTGGAGTTGTCTTAATAAAGGTCTTGCCCACCTGTAGTTCTAGGATTTCCTTCTGTTACCATCAGCCATAGCTTTCAGGGCTGATCCGGACTGCAGTATTCCTATTTTTGTGATCCAGGAGAACGGAATATTGTTTATATTCAAGAAGAATACTGTTCTCTTAAAATCTCAAGAGTTACGGTTTTTCAGGAAATGCCAGCTTCTCTGTGGCCTCTGTCTCCAGGTGCTGAAACCTCCCTGCGCTCAAATGCTCTTCATTTTAGCAGAAACGGTAGGATCTCTCTATCTCTCTCTCTATATAAAACAACCCCCCCCCCCCTCCTGCCAGCATAGGCATGGAAATTTTCCGGTGGAGGTGGCGCTGTGCCAGGATGCTAATGAACCACTAGCGTGGGAAACCTGAGATAAGTAAAAAGGCACACTTAATCTTCAATTTACCATAAACAGATCACTGCCAATGTAACCCTGGTGTGATGGCACTCTTGCCTGGTTGGAGGCCCCGTAATATGTGCAGGTGAATTGCAATGATTAAAATCTATGCCTTGGGTAGTGCATGAATCAAAGACTCTGAGCCAGGACCCAAATCTTGAAGGGTAAGGCAGGGCCGTGATGGTCAGGAATGGCCATCAAAGATGAACTGCTGGATAGCTCCGTGGTTTTAGGTCTCTGGCTGAGGAGTCAGAGGTTGGGAGTTCGATTCCCCCACGGGGCCTCCCTGATGAGGGCTGGGCTTCATGATCCAGAGGGTCACTTCCAGCTCGGCAGATCATTAGCCGGCTGGGTGCGGAGCCAGAGGTTGGGGGTTCGAATCCTCCCTGTTCCTCTGTGACAAGAGCTGGACTCGATGACCCATAGGGTCCCTTTCTGCTCTGCAGTTCTAAGATTAAGGTTAAGATCCCTTTAAAACAGAGAGAGGTGATAGGTGGAGAAAGAGAAAACAAGGAGTTGGACTTGATAACCTTCTGGTTGAGAGCTCAAAACATGGGTGAGGCTCAGGGTGTGTATGTGTGAGAAATGTTTAACCCCATCACTCACCACAGCAGACCCACAAATACCCCAAAAGATCCAGCATTTGGCAACAAACAAAGAGGAGACTAGAGTTTTGATCCCTCCCTCCTTGTTTGCTTGCTTTTGGGAGCTTTTTTTGTGCTGTGGGGTGCGTGTGCTACAATACCTCAATGCAAAATAAATGCATGCATGCATGCATGCATGCATGCATGTATGTATGTATGTATGTATGTAATTATTCAATTATTCAATTATTTATTTAATAAAATATTTTAAAATATTTTTATTTAAAATATTATTTATTTATTTAAAATATTTCTACCCCGCCTTTCTCCTTAAGAAGGATCCAAAGTGGCTCACATCATTAGAAGACAATATTGAATGCTGAAAACAGTAAGTATACAACAAATACTAAAACAGGATCCAACAAAGACCACACTAAAAGACAATAAACGAAAGGAACACCAAAAACCTATTCAAAGCAGTAAGGTACAACAGTCTATTAAAAAACCCCACTGAGGCAGCCAGTCACTGAGGGAAAGCTTGCCCTGCTTGCAGAAGGGCAGCAAGGATGGGGCCAGCCTGGCCTCCAGTGGGAGGGATTTCTAAAGTCTGGGAGCAGCAATTATAGGAAATTAGTTATTCATTTGGTTAAAGTATAAGGCAGAAACAAACAAACCCAGACATGCAAGAGGCATAGCCCAGTCTCACCAGCCCTTTCTGAACACACAAATTAGCCCTTTCTGTAGTAAAAAAACCCCCCACTCTAGATGCATCTGTAGAGAGGAAGAAGTACCTTTACTTACAGTTATCAGCTTGTAGTTGCAAACAGAGGGAAAAGGACAAAATGGGGTTCACTGGCATGGAGAGACCCTCCATACCTGCTTCTTTGTGGAGAAGAAAGGAACTATCAACAAAATAATAGAATCTGAGGTAAACAGGAAAAAGGTGGACACCCCATACCTTCTTCCACCAAAGGTGGAAGAAAACTTTACCAATCAAGTCAATGGTAAAGAACAATCACTTTTGGTACATAAGCCCCTTCCCCCTGATACTCAGAGGCATACAAGCTTTCTATTTTTTTCCTATAGAGACCCCGACTTTTTTTTTGCTGAGGGTTGTGATGAAGGATCCTCTAGATTGGTGCTTCCCGACATTCTTGGACTACAACTCCCAGAAGCCTTTCCCACCAGCTGTGCTGGCCAGGATTTCTGGGAGCTGTAGCCCAAGAACATCTGGAGACCCAAGGTTGGGAGCCACTGCCCTAGATTATTTTTTCCAGAAAGAACCCTGGGAGCCCCTGTTCGGGTCCATCTCTCTTTTATTCCCTCTGGATCCTGTGATTCTCTGCCTTCGAGGCTCTTGGTTTCTGTTTTCACCCTGGTGGATTCAAAATGGCTGTTTTACTTTCCTCTCCACATCCAGAGATACTCATTGGGCTCATCGTGAGACGGATCCCGAGCGCTCTGAGAAAATAGATTGCTTTTCAACGTCTACGTTCCTCAGCAAAACGAAAAGCAGACATGTTTCACAGTAACTGAAAAATCACGGTCTCCTAAAGCAAACTCCAGCTTGACACAAATGGAATGAACCCAGACAATTTACATGACATCGATGGATTTTGATTGGCTGGTGTAGAAAAAAAACCATGAAATTTTTCGCAAAGCTTTTGGAAAAGAAGGAAGATAGAGTGTTTCTTAATAGCTTGGGTGGCGGGGGTTTTTCACTTTTCACTCATCATTCACTTGTTTTGCCAATGAAGGGTAGCAAATATCTATTATTTACTGTTAAGGCTTTGCTTCTCTCTCTAAGTTGACTCTGTAAAACCAGCAATTACGCTAACAGCTGCAGTGTTGGTAACTTCCCCTAATTAAACTGATGGCGTTTCAAAGAGGCTGTCAGAGGGGAACACGGCAGAGTTGATTTCTGAGTTTGAATTCGAAACCCAAGCCCGGTTCTTGCAAGGTGGTGGGTGTACTGAGAGGGGAGGAGGCTGGCAGAAAAGTCCGGAGGTCGTGGATCCAGTGAGGGTCAAACGGCGTGAGAAGCCAGCATCTCGGTGAGAAGCTGAGCATGTGCCTCCAAAGCTCCGTGTGTGAGGAGGCCCGTGTGCAAAAGAAACCCCAGGTTTTCTTCTGGTCTCCAGACACAAAACTATGGAGAAGGGGGAGATTTGAAGATGCTGGTTGTGGCTACAGATGAGACACCGTCCTAGCTGCCCAGCTGAGGAATGGCCAGTGGGGTAAAGTCCAAGTGTAGAAACACCACACCTTCTATGGGATGAAGAGGCATCACGGGCTGAATTGGAACCCAGAACCTGGAACCAGGTAGTACTTTCTTACAAATAACTGTTAAATTTTGTGCCTTCAAGTCAGAACTTGCATATGGTAACCCTAATGGGGCTTTCAACATAAGTGAGATATTTAAGGAGTGGTTTTATCAGTTCCGCTTTCCCAGTGAGCTTCCATGGCTGAGCTGGGATTCGAACCCAGGCCTCCTGAGTCCTAGTCCGTCCTTCTTTCCACCACACCACACTGAGTATCCCTGTCCAATAACAAGGCTAAGAACACAGGCAGCCCCTTCTTTCTCCTGGAGTCACATCACTGACCCATGTAGCCGGCACTGTGAAGCAGGAGTGGGTTCCACATTCAGTCAAGTGTGAGATTCAGTTCTGGAGTGAAGCGAATTTGCAAATGGGTTCGGATCTGGGGAAGAGATCAAACTGGACGAGGCACACCTTGTTTCAGACAACCAGTCCTTAAAAGTGTCTGGTACACAAACCCCTCCGGCTAGTTGACTACAATTTGGCAGGGAAGCTGATACTTCCCTTTTACATCTGGACAGCCCGCGTTTTGCTAACTAAGGATTCACACTTGCCCACAAAATTTGGAAATACAGAGAAGGTAAAGGACTGGAAATTCAGAAGGGCACTTTCCACACGGAGGGTGTCCTGATTCTGGACATCAATGGTCAACCAAACAGTCCAGGCTGGCCTGGAGAATCCCAAGGATGCTCACTTTTCCGAGCGTTGCCACTTTACGACCCACCCCTTTAGAAGCTGTAATTTAATATGTGACAGCAGTCTCTTAAAAACATAGACTGCGAGGTCAAGGGGGATGAGATGAACGATCCACCTGTGGCATTTGATACAGTCAACCCTATTAGACAGAAATTTATGTCCTAATAAAGAGGTCCATTAGACACCGAATGGCCTTATATCCATTTATACCTTTACCGGGATATGTCAAAGGCACATTTCCAAGAAACGTTTATTATCTCCTGGGAAATATATTCATTAGCACTGGAATGAATCTTCCCAAAACATATCCTGTTGCCTTCGTAAGAACGTAACACATGGGAGTTGTTGCCCCACAGCATGTTGAAGACCTACAGATTCCTTCTGTAGGCTGTGTAGCTTTTAATATAGACCCTCGCCTTTTTGAACGGGAGATTTACAGAATGATAAGAATGTTTCACCGGTGCTGGTCTGTTCATACAAAACTTGGCCGTCACACAACACCTTAATGACAGAGTCATGAATATTCTGATGACTGAAGTGTGAGACTCGTTGAACTCCATGGGGCTTACTTTTGAGTAGACAGGTGGAGGACTGCACTGCAGATGGACAGGACTTGACACGGTCTCATGAAATAGTTTCTTCCTAGGGAAATGAATGATATTACTACTACTACTGACTTATGGGACCCTTTTCCAGCATTTTCCAATAGAGAGCACCTCAGAAGTGCCTTACCCTTCCCTTCCACTAGGGGTGCCCTGGGACTGTGCAGGTGGCCCAAGGCCACCCAGGCTGGCTCTTCTCCCAGGAGGCCCAGTGGGGGACTCGAACTCCCAACCTCCGGCTCCACAGCCAGAGACCTAAAGTGGGTGAGAGAGTTCTGACTCCTGTCCTCTGAAGATGCCCGGCCACAGAGACTGGCGAAACGTGAGGAAGAAAAACCTTAAGAACACGGCCAAACAGCCCGAAAAACCTACAACCACCATGGGTGAGAGAATTGCTTTGCTAATTTGGAAAGGTGAGAGGCGTCCAGATCAGTTCCTTCATGCCTGGGCATTTCCCCCCCACAAAAATTCGGCAAAGTGAAGCCACTTGAACAATTGTCATTCTTTCAAACCTTTGTCTAGTGGATGCAATGCAAAGCGATGAAGAAAATGTCTTCGTAGAAATTGCTTTTTTCCCATGCCACACTTTGACTTCTTAAAGGTACAAAGGTGACATTGTGAAGTGTTTGATTTGGACAGAAATTGGGTCAGGACAAGTGGCCGTCTCATTTAAGTAAAAACTCATCGCTGTTGTTCCTCAGTGTTTGTGCAAGAAACAACATGTTCTGTTGAGTTCAGGGAGCTTTTGTGGCTTGGCAAGACTCCACTAACGCTGAACCCAGCATATATTTTGGATCACAATTCCCATCAGCTTCAGTCAGCGTGGCTGTTGGTCCAGGATGATGGGCTTGCAATCCAAAAGGTCCCCAGACCCTCCTCCACGTTGGGGGAAGCTGGTTCTGCTGCTTGCCGCTACGAAATTCCAATTAAAAACAAATGTATCTGTTTAAAATCCAAAGAACAGCATTCAACACTACAATATGCTGAATTGCATGATCCATAATAAAAACCTCTGACGACTTGGGTATTGTCATTGAAAAATACGTTGGGTTTACTTCCTACCCTGAGGAGGACCTCATCAAGGGAAATGAGGTGTGGAACTGAGGCAACGGGAGATTAAAAGCCAGCTCTGGCAGTTCAGGTGCATCTGGGCTGAGCTACCCTTGATGTGCCTTTATGTTTTCAGCCCATGGGGGGGAGTGTCCCGAAGGTTGGAGTCAGCTGTAGGGTGTGATCCTCCCTCGGTGGCATATCCTGAGTGTCGGATTCTGCCCAGGGTAAGGTGGCCATTTACCTATTGCTGGAAAGGCCAGCCCGAGGAGGCTGATTGGCATAAACGTAGATTTATATATACAGACACACAGTCAGAAATGGGTTGGAATAATTTAAGCAAAATGACAATGCATCTCACAATCGGCACTGCACACTCTTAACTACTAATTTAAAGCAACAACAACAACATTATACCAGGAAGTCTTACAGCAGCCCTGTCACCCTGGTCTGGACGGAGATTCTGCTCGTGTGGTGGTGATGGTGGGAATTTAACCCTTCTCCGGGTGGCTATTCAAGTGGAAGAAAAAAAAGCATTGTCATCTCTTTGAACCTCCTTCTCTGAAGACTTTTCCATGGTCCTTATTTGATGCCACTTGTTTTGGGTCTGAAAGCATCTAAAGCCATTCATGCCCCTTTAAGCCGGTTGGCTTCCGCTTACGTGTGTCGGCCCTTGCACTGAATTACTAAGTGCCAATATAAGATCGAGCAGCCTGCACTTCAGCATGAATCTTCCTGTTAATTTGATTAACTCCAAAACCCCACTCTTTCTCCCTTGGTGGCTGGCAACCGCCTGTGGATCCGGCACCGAGGGAGAATGTCCCCATGTGCAAGGAGAGCCCAGCTCGAGAAGGGAGGGTGGGGTGGGAGAACCATTCCTGCCATTTAGTAAAACTGACGGCAACGTCTCGGCCTGAATCACCGGCTCTGATTTTGATAGGGGATCTTCAACGGTCTGCGGTATTTTTGGCACTGCGTGGGCAGGCTGTCTGGCAGGGAGGCATGGGAAGAAAAGACAAGATTAGGAAGGAGAAGAGGGTTGAGCCTGATGGACCACTAGAGTAGTAGATTCCATATTCAGGATTCCTTCCCCCTGTTCCCTTTTTTACAGTGAAGAAACCACATAAAGAAAAGTAAGATTGCTGGAGAGCTTAGTGGTTGAGGCATCTGGCTGCGGAGCCAGAGGTTGGGAGTTCAAATCCCCCACTGGGCCTGCTTGACAGGAGCTGGACTCCATGATCTATACGCAGTGGTTCTCAAGCTTCGGTAACCCAGGTGTTCTTGGACTGCAACTCCCAGAAGACTTCACCTCCTGCTGTGCTGGCCAGGGTTTCTGGGAGTTGTAGTCCAAGAACACCTGAGTAACCCAAGGTTGAGAACCACAGATCTATAGGATCCCAAAGAAAAAGGACCAGAAAACCGATTACAAATTGGAGAACATCACACTGTGCGGGTTGACAGAGGTCTTTAAACACACTCATGCACTGGGCAGCACACCCGTGCACTGGTCCTTCAGAATTTGCAATGCCCTGTTGGAAAAGTTGTCGCTGGAAGTACAACACCCATCATCCTCATTGGTCCCCCAGCTAAGAGATTTCGAGGGCTTGTGGCTGAAAGGTTAACATCTCCAAACTCTTGTTCAGGTTCGTATAAAATCAGAGCCACAAGGGTAGTGGATCAGATGATAAGGAGGTAGGGTAAGGTAAGAAGAAACAATGGTAATAATGTATTATACTATTGTGTAATATAGCTGGCTGGATAGCTCAGTGGGTTAGGTTTCTGGCTGCGGAACCAGAGGTTGGGAGTTGGATTCCCCCACTGAGCCTCCTGGGAGAAGAGCCAGCCTGGTTGGCCTTGGGCCAGCTGCACAGTCCCAGGGCGCCCCCTAGAGGAACGGAAGGGTAAAGCACATCTGAGTACTCTTTACTTAGAAAACACTAAAAAGGGTAATCATAAGTCAGAATTGACTTGATGCACATGATTATTATTATTAATTGATGTGCATGATGATGATTGTTAAAATTGGCCAATGAATGGTCTTACTTAGATCAGCCAAGCATTGCTGATTATTTTTTAAAAAATTAGTTTTGCTTCTCCAGAGCCTCTTGTCTTGAGTCTTCTTCTTTTCCAGGCAGCTGCTAGGCACAGATATTAAGCAGAATTTGAATTTAGACAATTTAAATCTGCAACTATTCATAAAGCCGCTTTGGAAACTTTGAATGGCAAACAGGCTGGTTTTGGCGACGGGAAAACACAGCTGTTAGCCGGGCAGACTTGAAAAAGAAGGCTCTTACCATGAAACTCATTGGAAAGTAGATGTCTAGATAAAAATTACTTCTTTTATTTTCTTTTTCTTTTGGTTGGGGGGAGCCCAACAAGAAAAGCAATGAGTGATGGAGCCAGGAATGGCGAGAGGCAGGCAGACAGAAAAGAGGGAGAGAGAAGAAGGAGCCAGGAGCTCAAATCAGCCCCAACTTCTCATAGCAACAGAACTGGGTTTCGATGCAAATATTCATCAGATACAGCACACGGATGTCATAACACAACGAACGAAAGGGAAAACAGGTGAATATGCAGATGCCTGTCCAGGATACTTGAGGTGACGCAGCTGGTGATGGCTGTCCCCTTTTGCTCCTGCGTCTGTGGCTGCTGGCTTTCTGGAAACTGAGAGCAGTTTTGCAAAAAAAGAGAGAGATCGAAAGCCGAAGCCTGTGCAGGTGTTGTGCAGTGAGGTGTTATGAATCCAGCCGGGGCAGATTGGATTGTAGCACTTCCAACCACAGGTGAGGGATGAGAATCATTTTTAAGAAATCTCCCTTAAAAAAAAAACCACCACAAGTCTTTGCAAGCAGAGAAGACATTATAGGGAGAAGGGCTTTAGGGTGGCTACGATCTTCCTTCCGCTTGCAGTATGAAATGTTGCAATCCATTTTTGCCCTTGTGTGATCTGGTCTAGAGCCGTGGTTCCCAACCTTGGGTAACCCAGATGTTCTTGGACTACAACTCCCAGAAATCTCGGCCAGCACAGCTTGTGGTGAAGGCTTCTGGGAGTTTTATTTATTTATTTATTCGACTAGTCCAAGAACATCTGGGGTCCCAAGGTTAGGGACTTCCTTTCCAGTGTTCGGGACAGTTTCATGATCAACGTGTCTTTACCCTCCGAAAGAAACCGGCATGACGATGTTAGCGAACTTAGGAGCGGATATGAACTAAAGGACTAAGACATCTAGAGGCAGGAGAATTTACTGAAGGGAACGCCTTGAATGTTCAAAAATTTAATTAAACACAAAATTACCGAAAAAAGAAAGAAGAGAAAAACAACAAAAGTGGTTAACTTTAATTAAAAACTTCCACCAAATTTAATTAAATAGGGATGGGTATTTTACATTTTTTTTTTTGGAAACAGCCTGAATCCATCTTTGGAAAGGCTAAAATGTCTAACTTGCAATTTGCTCTGAAAACGGAGTCCACCCCTACTCACCTGTTTTGGTTCACGGGTTTTCCACCTGTCCGCTGGCCTGTGGAAAGGGGAAGGGCCACCCTCTGGAACTTTGTGGCCTAAGGGAAAATAATTACCCCCTGGTTCAAAAAACTGGTGAGACTTACTATGGTATCTTCCATGAATTGAAAAGATGGGGTTAGGCTCTGTGTTGCACAGAAGCAGGTGGACCAACAATGCTTGAGACAAGCAGACAGATGGCGCTGCTGAACCCCTCAACCGCTCAATGGCTTGAAGCCATTGTCTCCTTTTGCCCGATGGTAGGGCCAGATCTGGCCTTCTGTGGAGTTAGACCAGTCTGTTGCAATACTGAGATTTGTAAGAGCAGGTAGGAAGGAAGGAGAAAAGATTCTGAAATCTGGTATGGATGTGTCACTGGAGACTAAGGATGAGGTAATCCATACTCCTGTACACTCTGATCCTATGTAGGGATACCCAGGGGTGTAGTAGATAGACTGAGAGACTAGGACCAAGGAGATCTGGGTTCAAATCCCTGCATGGACATGGCAACTCACGAATAGGTGGGGAGCGGCACCAGTAAAACCATTCCTTAAATATCTCACTTGCCTTGAAAATTCTCTTAAAGTCATCACAAGTCAGATGCAACCCGGCAGCACATAACACACACGTTCCTATGTGCAGATGTGAAAACTGAACAGTGAAGAAAGCCAACAGGAAAAAAAGATTTATTAGTTTGAAATACGGTGCTGGAGGAGACCTTGTGGATGCCATGAACCACCAGAAAGACCAACAAGTGGGTCCTAGATCAAATCAAGCCTGAAGTGTATCTCTGGAAGTAAAAAAAAAGATGAAATTCAGGCTGTCCTGCTTTGGGCCCATCATGAGAAGGCAGGATTCTCTGGAAAAAGACCATCATGCTGGGAAAGGTGGAAGGCAGCAGGAAAAGAGGAAGAACAAATATGAGATGGGCTGACTCCCTAAAGGAAGCCACAAGCTTGAGTTTGCAGGAGCTGAGCAGGGCCGTTGCTGAAGGGTTTTTTGGAGGTCACTCACTCAAAGGATCACCCCCGCCCCAGCCTCCAGCCACAGAGGGCAAGATTTTTTGCCCTCTTCCTTTGTAGGGCTTTGGAATCCGTTTGCTGGCACGGCTCAAGGATTTTCAGAAAATAAAACCCATGGGGAAATTTGGGACTGTGCCCCCTGCCTTGCAGGAAGATGGGCTTTCCTGACGTCAGCCACCCACCACCAAAGCCCGGCCATTATCCTCTCTCCCTACCCACATTCGATATTCCGCTCTTAAGTTCTGTTAGCAACCGACATATATATGTAAGCTTCAGACAGCAACCGTCTCGAACGGTTGCTGCTTGTCTTTGGTGGTAATTGATGCATTAAAAGCTTTCCTAAAATTGCTAATTAAATTTGATGTATTACAATAATCATCACCGCGGCAATGTGAGCAGGCGGGCTGGGCAAGAGAGCCGGGGCCACCTTGAGGCACCCAATGGAGTCTCTGTAAAACAAAAAAGTACAGGAGGGGAGGGAGGGACAAGCAGAAGGCTGGACCCACGTTGCACCACGAAGGATAGGGGCCATTTCAATGATGCCTGGTGCTACTTACGGTTCGATCAAGGGGTAAAAATGTGGCTTCACGATCCTTTTGTGACAGGCCTTTTGCAGTCACTGTAACTTTTGGGTTACCTTGCTAGGTGTGGGGTTTGGTTGCACTCAATGCTGGAGGAGAAGCATCACAGGGTTCCAGTACACAGCCTGCCTCTGCTGTGCCATTAAACAAAGAAACACATAAAATCATAGAAATCATGGAGCTGGATGGGCCCTCTAAGGCCATTGAGTCCAACCCTCTGCTAAGTGCAGGAATCCAGGTCAAAGCAGATCGGACAGACGGTTGTCCAATCTTCTCTTGAATGCCTCCAGCGTTGGAGCGCTCACCACCTCCCAAAGTCATTGGTTCCCTTGTTGTACTTCTCTAACAGTTAAGATGTTTTCCCCCCCTGATATTCAGCCTAAATCTGGCTTTCTGTAACATTATGACGTGCTCTGCACTCTGGGATAATGGCAAGCAGATCCTTTTCCTCCTCTGCAGGACTACCTTTCAAGTCTTTGAAAAATGCTCTCCTATCTCCCCTCTGTCTTCTTTTCTCAAGTCTAAACATGCCCAGTTCTTTCAGTCTTTCCTCCTGGGGCTTGGTTTCCAGTCCCCTGATCATCCTGGTTACCCTCCTCTGAACTTGCTCCACTTTCTTGGCATCCTTCTTAAAGTGCAGTATCCAGAACTGGACACAGTACTCTAGATAAGGCTTAACTAGTGCTCAATAGAGGGAATCTACTACTTCATGGGATTTGGAGACTAGATGTCCGTTAACGCAGCTTAAAATAGCATTTGCCTTTTTTGCAGCTGCATTGCACTGTTGGCTCATATTCAGCTTTTGATCTGCAAATGCATTTGGAGAAGGACCAAGGGCTGCCGAGGATGCCAGGTGTGGAGTTCCCTTCAGTAAACCTCCTGGGGCTTCCTAGCCAAAAGGGTAGACAGATGAAGGTTGACTCAGGGGCGCCAAGCGTCTGAGATCAGATGTGCTGCCAGGTGTCCACCATGGGGATCAAGAAAGGAAACCGGTCACCTCCAAACAACCATTATCATGTCCAATATGTACATGGAGATTGCTGTGCAGGAGTATGGAAAACATTGGCCACCGTTAAAAATGGAAAAGAGCCATAAAAGTTCCCTTGCGGAGGGCTGGTGAGCATCACGTGCGAGAATCTGCTCCACCATGAGCTCGGATGATCTGATCTGCGCAAACATATCAGCTCTAAAGTTAAATACATCACAGGCAGGACTCAGAAAGCTGGTTGACCTGGGAAGGAGTTCATTGCTTTGTAAAAATCTTTAAGCAAACACTGGGAACATGAAAATGATACCACATAGTCATAAGGTGGATATATCCATTGATCCTTCTCCTCCAGACGGAATCACTATTCTTAGG
Organism: Intellagama lesueurii; assembly: GCA_037013535.1. NCBI lineage: Eukaryota > Metazoa > Chordata > Lepidosauria > Squamata > Agamidae > Intellagama > Intellagama lesueurii. The sequence continues at coordinate 2,148,497 of JBAJHW010000012.1, forward strand.
TCTCTGTTTATTTTCCATTTCCTTAGACATTAGAATGAACCGTCCAGAGCGCCTCTTCTTATGGCTGAGGAAATCGGGCTGATAATTAGTAGAAGAAACAGTTTAAAAACAAATTTAAGGGAGAGACATCTCTCTGTTCCCCATTCATTGGTCTTTTGCTGGCATTTGTTCTAAGCTTATTTTCCTGCTGCTTTCATTTACTCCTGCCGTCATTCTACCAAAAGCCGTTGGCCCTCTTGCCCTCTCTGCTAGATCCATGAGCCATGATCTTTTGGATGCTGTAATGAGAGGAAGAGTGGGTGGCACCGAAGCGAGGCCATCGGTTCTTTCCTCCTTACAGACATCAAGGACATGTGTTCAGAAGCACGGTGGATGCTGGTAGACATTATGGAGGAAAGCTCATGAGGTCTACTTGCCTCTCACAAGGCATGGATGGTCATGGACCAAGGAATCCACATGTTTCTGGGGATAAGGTTCAGCACTTTGGAAAGCTCATTGTTCACCCCTTGCAAAACAGTGGATGTAGCACTCAAAGAAAACTGTAGACTCATTATTGTAAGCCGGAAGCCATCTCCTATTGATCAAATGAATTACCCAGCAGGTGTTGCACCCAGTGACCTATGGAGAGAGGCAGCAGCTACCTGTGACTCAAACCATCAACCTCAAATGAGCATCCACTCTTCGGCTCCCATCCTGCCAGGCACAAGGTGAAAATCAAAGAACAGTGTTTACAGAACATCTGTGCCTCTGGACGGAACAGGAGAGATTGCTAGGATTATCATGTGGAAAGAAAGAATGACCCGCCCTTTAAAACCGATGGGGCTCCAAGAAAGTCTAGGTCTTGGCCGGACAGAGAACTGAGTCTCTTGGAAATCACTTAATAGGCTGCGGAGTGAAGTTGGTAGGACCAAAGTGAACCTAAGAAAATGGGACTTGTTTCCACCATGACACAACCCTTTGTGAGTGTGGAAAAGAACAGGCAACTTCACATGGACATCAGTGTCCTGCATGCTCCTTGAAATGCTCCATGGATGACCGGATGATCACTGTTTCCAATGCTTTCATCTTGGGCAACAGTTATCCGATACATTTATTAATTGTACTTTGGTGCTTCTAACATGAACAAAGAAAGATCTGTCTGTCCCACCCATGTTCTTCCCCACTTCGGGTCAAATATTATATGGCTTGATATTTATTTATTTATTTATTTATTTATTTATTTATTTATTTATTTATTTATTTATTTATTTATATCCCGCCCATCTAGTCGTTGACTACTCTGGGCGGCTTACAACAAGTAGAATAAAACAGTTAAAAATTAACAACAGTTTACAGCAATAAACAATCATTCAAGATGGAAGGAAAAAAGAAAAGATAGATCAAGTGGTGCTTGGAGGAAAGGCCTGCCTAAATAGCCAGGTTTTCAGTTGGCTTTTAAAAATACCCAGTGAAGGGGCCATGCGGATCTCTAAGGGGAGGTTATTCCAAAGACAAGGAGCCACTGCCAAGAAGGCCCGGTTTCTTATTTTTTCCTTCCAGGCCTCCCTCGGCGTTAGGCTTCTCAGCCGCACCTCCTGGCTAGATCGAGTGATACGGGCAGATCTAGGTGGGAGGAGGCGTTCTGCCAGATATCGAGGTCCTAAACCGTAAGAAACTGTACAGAAGTTTCTGTACAGAAACTGATGCTTTCTGTATCCAATAGTAAGGCTGTCTAGAGAAGGATGGAGGTTAGACCCCAACGTGCCGGGAAGGTCCTAAGTTAGGAGAAAGTGGCCTTGTGTTGTTTTGATGATGATGATGATGATGATCTGGCTGGGCGAATTCGGCCTTTTATTTCAGATTCATGGGTCTGCCGTAGGATCCATGAAGTGGAAACTCTGTTGTCGTGTGCGTTTTTGAGCAACCTCGCTTGCAAATCCCCGCTGGTTTCGTTCATGAGTCGGGGCTTCTTATCCGTGGGTGGAATCGCTACACCTTTCTCAGCGACCTGATTGTCTTCCAGACGGAAATGAAAACAACCACCATGAGAAAGTGTTTTCATAATTGTGTCCTAGTTCAGGAAGGGTGTTGGACGTCACACCCCCCCCCCCCCCCAAATATGGGAATTGTCTGCATTGATGATGATTCTTCACTTCGTCTGCATTCAATGACGTGGCGATAGGGGCGCCTCGTCGCTCAAACGGTTGCATTAAAAGTTGTGTCATTTATTTGCTAATGAATCTATTGGCCTGTGGCCAATAAAATCAGGTGGTGGTATTTAGATAAGAACCAATAATCTAAAAAGCATTGATAGAACACCAGTCCTAGCTCAAAGCTAGCCATCGAGATAACCAAGGCAGATGCTGTTTTTATAACACACCTCTTTCCACCTGCTTTCCCCCATCGGGTGATTTTCTGCATGGGGAAAGATGCCGTTCCAAAAGGTTATTTTCGGCCACCAGTCAGGGGTGACAGAAGGAGCAGTAAAGGGGAGGGTTAGGGAAGGAGAAGGGGAGAATTGTCTTCATGTGAGGTGGTTTCCACCTATTATTGCTAATTCTAGAATGTCTGTAGAACATGTTTTATGCTCTTGTGGAACATTTTATGTTGAATGTGCTTGGAGCCTTGTGGTGCGGTGGCAAACTGCAGTACTGCAGTGGAGACTCTGCTCATGACCTGAGTTCGATCGTGATGGGTTCAGGTAGCTGGCTCAAGGTTGACTCAACCTTCCATCCTTCTGAGGCTGGTAAATTGGGTACCCAGCTCGCTGGGGTGGGGGTTCATGCAATATGTAGCCTGCATAATGAAATTGTAAACCGTCCAGATAGAGCTTTAAGCAGAATGGAGAAATATATAAGCAGCACACTTTAATGTTTCTTTTCCTCTTTAAAGATGCAACAGGTACACACAGTTGTCCCTAAATTCTAATATATCAGCCCGCTGGACAGCTCAGTGCATTGGAGTACCTGGCTGAAGAGCCAGAGGTTCTGAGTTTGATTCCCCATTGTGTCTCCTGGGAGAAGAGCCAGCCTGTGTAGCTTTGGGCAAGCTGCACAATCCCAGAGCACCTTTAGAAGAAGGGAATGGCAAACCATAACTGAGTACTTAGGATCATCATGCATCGGAATCAACTTGATGGCATGTGAGCAATCCGTTTAATACAGTCCTTCCCTACAAGTGTTGTTAGAAGAGGCAGTGCCCCAAATCCAGTTGCTTAGTGTAGTAAATTACATCAGAGTAGTCCCATTGAGTCATGGGGATTGTTGAATCAGCTCTTCCATAAGTTTCATTGATTCAAATGGACTTTAGTAAGTGTAGCAAGTTGCAGTTAGAGTAGGCCCATTTGAATCAATGGAACTTATGGAATTGACTCCCTAAATCCCCATTGATTCAGTGGGCCTGCTCTAATACAATTTACTATGTTAATCAACAAGGCTTTTGCCCAGTATGTTTTCCTCCTCTCCCAATCATGGGTCTTCTTCTTTTTCAATTTTTCAATCTTGAATCCTTGGTGAATCTCGGTGTTTTGATCTCAGCCGGCACATACTAAACCATTCTGAGCACTTTCAGCATGTTTGAAACACTGTGGGCAAACATTAACTCACTCCCTGTTGTTCTTTTATAGGGTAATTAATTATTAGCGTTGCTCCGTTCATGCTTATTTGTCAACGTAAATTTCATTTTTAATTAAACCTCTGGTGTGTGTGTGTGTGTGTGTGTGTGCTAATGAAGCAGCCGTGCTCGGCTGATCAAGATGCATGTAGACTAATTAACTCCTGTGTCAAAACTCAAAGAAGGCCAAGCCCTGGGTGTTCTAAAAGGATTCTGGACCTCTTTTCTGCGCATCAATTAATTGTTGATCGCTAAAGGAAGCAGAGCTGTTGATAGATGAGCGATTAGGTTCAAGTCTAGGTTCTGAAGCATGCAGCAGTAGCCCGTGGAGGCAGGAGATGACTCCAGTTTTGTGGTGAACCGGCTCTGGTTTGAATCCAAACTTTAAAGCAGCTACCCCTGCTGTTGTGTGTATTCTGGGAATAGAGTTCAGCACCTGGATAGCTCCAGTGAAGGACAAGCTCACTTAAACAGAGATGTCTTGTGGTTCTGACAAGTTTGAAATGGACTGCCTGGAGGTGGTTGAGTCCACCTGGGTTCAAGCATCTTGTTTTGTCAGTACGAGGGGTTTCTTGACATCACTGCGAACACATTTGGAAGCAAGAGAAAACAAGGGCGGTGAGATTACACGACTTTTCAAAAACCACACTTTGACAGAACATGTTGCATATGTGTGCGTTGGACATTTCTCTCCTAGCAGCGAGGGGAGATGATCCTTGGGGCCATGATGAGTTGTGAACTTCAGCTGTGATTTAGAAGGAAATGTTCAGCCGTTTTGAGAAAAACCCAATGGATTAAGGACAGAGATGGACAGGTGGATAATCATCTGTGAAGAAGGGCAACATATCAACATGGTATCACTCTACACTAGACAAAGTATTAGTTGTGTTGGCTGGAGGTTTTGGGGAGTTGTAGTCAAAGTCCCCCAACTTTTCCAAGCTGGTCTCTGGTGTCTCTCTCTTTCTCTGTGTGTGTGTACATGCAAGAGCTTGGCAGCTTTCATAGCCAGAATCAACGGAGACACTAGTAATGCTGGGTGCCCCAATGGAAAACCTAAACAAACTGCAAGATCATTTTTCTACTTGAAGAACCTGCAGAATTGGGGAACAGAGATTAATTTGCCCCATCTGGACTTATCCACGACTTGACCACTTTCGGAGTCATCTCCAGGCCTCATGAGGTTGGAGGGCGTGAAAGCAAAACTAGGGTTCTGATTTGATGATGCAAATTGCAGCACCCCACTTATGAAAAAGAAGGTGCTGTTTATCTTAAATATGGCCAAGGTCAGGTTCCAGAATTCTCCAGCCAATTCTGGGGATGGTAGGTCTCCAGAGGACGCTTCCCATGCTCTGCTTTGGAGCTGGTCCCATCCCTATGGCTTGGAATAGCTTCAAAATCACAGAGGGTCTCAACTCTTGGCCAGTCTGATGGGCGGTTTCGAAGCTCTGCCCATTCACAAGTCTTAAAAAAAGGGTGGACACCCTCACCCCCACACACCAGCTTGGGGATGGTCACTTTAGAACTAACCCATTAAGGGCACCCAATGTGGAGCCAGTTAAATCTTCTTTTCCTTATCAGCCAATCGCCCTGAAGAGAAAGGAAGATTCAGGCAGGGGCTCGTTGGCTATCTGATTTGGCCACTGGCTCCTCAACTTAGCTCTTAGAAGTTGTTGAGCGACAACAACCAGAATCCCCAGAGAGCATGGTCAATGGTCAGGAATGCTGGGATGTGGAGTCCAGCAAGCTCTGGGGACCCAAGTTTGGGAACCATCCCATTAGGATGAGCAAAGCGGTCATGCCTCTTAGTGGATGTTGAGCATCATAGAAAGAGAAGCATATCCCTTTTGATTCGTACTGACCACTGGTGATCACAGTCCCTGAGAATCATACCTGCTCCTACCCTTTTGTGAGATCTGCCTCTTGGCTGCAGTATACCAGCTTCCATGGACACGCTCCACCCTTGTCTTCCACACCTCCCTGTCCCAGCTTTTTTCCTTGGTCATTTCAGTGGGACGACAGGTTTGGGGGTGTAGGTTACACACAGCAATCTAGAGCTCAGCCAGGAGACAGCAGTAACACAGTTGGCCAACATTTTCTGACGGTTCAGCCTTTTTCCAAAGCATTTCATGGCACCAAGAATCACGGACTTACAACATCTTCAACCAGGAAGGGAAAAGAAAGCACAACTTTGCACATTAAGACTGAGGATTTGTTGACCCCATTGTTGCTTAACTAGTCCACCTGCTCCACCTGTTGAACATGTTTCAGTCCAGGAGCAGTTCTCTTAGCAGATACAGGTTTTTCCTACTTCTCATTCAGTACCATCAAGATGCATCTGACTTATGGTGTCCCTATGAATGAATAACTTAACCTCTGAAAGAACCTGCCACCAACTGCCCTGCTCAGGTCTTGCAAACTCAAGGCTGTGGTTTGTTTTGTCGAGTCCATCAGGTCTACACCTTACTTGTCTGCATGTGTCCATTGGATTCGATGCTTCTCTGCGGCAGCATCGCGTCCTGCAGGTGGCTGCTCTTCTCTTGCCGCTGCTCGGTGGGATCTCCGTCCTCAGTGCTGTTACCTTTATGGAGACACAGAACCTTCTGAAAACTTTGCTTGAAGTTTTCAGAAAGGAAAGCATATAATATGGGGTTGGCACAACTGTTGGCATAGGAGAGAACGACCACAAAGGAGAAAATGCCCACCAAGACGGGCTCCTCCGGCAAGATGAATATCAAGTTGACAATGTTGACAATGTAGAACGGGAGCCAGCAGAAGACAAACACAACCACAATGATGACCACCATCCTCGTTACTTTCCTCTCTGACCTCCGGCGCCTTGTAGAGCCAACCCGAATCCCAGATGACTTGACCTTAATTACAATCAACAAATAACAGAGACAGATGACCAGGAGAGGCCCAAAGAAACCCACCACGGAGGTGTAAATGATGAACACGGCGGACCAGATCTCAACAGGGTCAGGCCAGTTCATATTGCAGGTATGGAACATTTCCTGGACATCAGCAAAGATGATGATGGGGAGGACAACCAAAATGGAGAAAGTCCAGACGGCCAGGCTGGTGAGTTTGGCCACCCTTGGCCGGCGCCACTTGGTGGACTTGATGGGGTGGACAACGGCCAGATAGCGGTCGAGGCTCATGACGGTCAGGCAAAAAATGCTAGTGAACTGGTTAATGCCATCGATGGCCGTCACTAATCTACACATGAAGGTGCCGAAAGGCCAGTAAGAGATGGCGTTCTGGGTGGCCAGGAAGGGCAAGCCAAGCATGAACAGAACGTCAGCGATGGCGAGGTTCAAAATGTAAATATTGGTAACCGTCTTCATCTTGGCATAACGCAGAACCACGTAAATGACCAAGGTGTTCCCACTGAGTCCAACGGCACAAACCAACAAGTAGATGATTGGAATGAAGATGGAGCTCATGTTGGAGGAAGGAGAAAACTCCGGAAAGGTCTCATTACTTGTGTTCGCCAGAAAGGACAAGTTCGCATCAGGTGAAAGAGTGGAAAAGCCCAAGGCATCCATGTTTCTTATCCCAAGCTGGCTTCTTCGTCTTCTTTTTAAAGAAGGCAAAAGCCAATGTCCCCAAACATCTTTGTACCAGAAGAGAAAAAGAGAAAACAAATTAAATTCATGGTATTTATGAAGAGACGTTTTTTGCAGATGACGTGCAGAATTTTTTTTAAAAAATGCATTAAATCAGCTGCCTTGTGACCTGCACTGTGAAGGGTCAAGATAATTAGCAACTCTGATGAGCAATTATTTATGCATTAAGCAGCTGTTTTCTTTCCACCCACCTATCATCTCCTACCAATGAAAATGAAGACTACATTCTGAGCAAAAAAAAAAAGGGGGGGTGTTTCAAGAGTCACAGAAGGATCTTGATCGCTATCAGGAGGTTATATATAGACAAGGGTGGACAGAAGAGTCCGTTTCTGATTCAGATCAAGAAAAAACAAAACAACACACTTAGCACTGGTTTAGAAAGACCGGTGAAAAATATCTTTCACAGCAAACTGATTTCCTCACCTACTGTATTTTGCATTTAGTGTGCCTTGTTTTGTGGTTGGTTAGTTACAAGTAAGCAGCACTTCATTTGCAAGTCTGATTACTAAGAGGGAAAATCAGTTAAATAAAGAAATACAAGTTCTTCCTAACCTCTAATATGACTCTTAAGTTTGAAATGCATTCATCCATAAATTGATTCTATTTCTGCAACAACTTGAGATTTAAACACACAGAATATGGGAAAACTCATTTTTTAAAAATGCACATTCTTGTACACGTTTCTCACTAAAACATGTTTTTTGGTGTGTGTATTGTAACCTAAAAGGACACTTTTTTCTTTGCACTTTTTGGTATGTCGTTTGAAAGAGCTTGGAAATGCATTCATCATTCTTAAAAGTAATTTCCAAAGCCTAGCCTTTAAAATTTTTTTAAAAGTGTTGCAAGAATTTAAGAAATGTGAAAAGTGATAATAATTTCCAAACTACATATTAGTCCAGGGTGTGTCAACCAACGGACTTATTTCAAGATATGAAGCAAGGAAAATCCTTGAGCAGCACCGCTTATGAAATGCATCTCCACCGGAGAAAGATGGAGGAGAGAACCGAAGAAAGAAAATAGGGCCACCAAAGGATCAGAATCTAAAAAAGAAAGTTACTCCTTCCCTTCCTACATGGATGTAAAAATGCTTTCCATATTCTGCTGCCGGACACATCCTCCTCAATTTCAAACTTGTAGGGATCGGTGGTTATCAACAACACAACTGTATTTTAGCCCGTTCTTATGGAACTTCATTATATCCTCATCATCTCAGAACTGCAGAGCTGGAGGGGACCCCATGGATCCACAAGTCCAGCCCTTGTCAAGGAGGCCCCAGTGGGTGATTCGAACTCCCAACCTCTGGCTCTGCAGCCTTTGGCTAGATGGGTGGTATATAAATGGAACAAAGAAAGAAAGAAAAAACCCATGAGCTCTATTTAAATGGACTGTTTTAAAATCTCACCTTTGAATAACAAAACCATCTAACTGAAAGGTCAACTACAATGTAAAAACAGAGGAATAAATAATTACATCCAATAAAGTGTATTTACTGTTTATACAAGCTTCTATCTCATAAAACTGGGTCATCGGCAAGGTGACACATGTCTCTTTCCCTCACCCTATTCCTGAACAGGAGAGGCTACCCCTCTGGAAGTTAGGGCTACTAAGAAGCAGCAGCTACTCTAATAAGGAGCAACTACAACCTGTACTAAGGCAAAAAATAAAACTTGAAAACTGGATGTCATTGCCGGAAATTCAAAGATCTGAAGAAGAAGGAGACAAATCTTAAACTGGATTTTACGAGCCCTTTAGAGCCTGGTTTTGTGCCACGTTGCTAGCCATCGTTGTCTTTGCTGCAAGCGATTCACTTCCACATCACCAACCCGAGATATTTAAATACATAAAATCCATGGGCAAACCCTTCATGAAAGAGACAAGTCTTTCATAAACAATATCAATATGAGTAATTCCCTTAAATTACCAATGCGGACGATCGATCTGTGAAAAACCAGCCATAAAGCCATCAGGGGAATAAAAATCATAAGGATGAGGCAACTCACCATCTCTGTGAAAAGTCTTTCGGATTATTATTATTGTTATTTGCAGTCTTCGGAGAAGTGGACATGATGAGGGAACCGCTTAGCTTTGCTAAGAGGGTTCCACCTGGTGGGATCCACCACCCAGAAGGCATTCTGACTTGAGATGACCGTGTCTATGGCCAATTCTCTCTCCCAGTTAAATACCTCTGGGGTTGTGTCTCAAGCTCCACCTACATTTGGTACATGGAGTTACTGAATACGCTTCCTTTGCCTGCACCAGACAATTATATTTGAAGCAATGCACCCAAAACAGTCAATCAGGTCTTGTCCAAGAGAATTTGAAGGCAGCCTGCATTGCCTTCCAACCTCGATGCTCATTAGGAAGCCTGCTTTCTGGATGACTTTAAGAGGAACCTCTGAGGCTCAGGGTGCCTAGTCAAGCTCTTGTGATGAGAACGAAGCATCCCTTAACACTCCTTGACCATCCCGACATTAAAATCAATCAATCACCAAGCACCGTACAGAAACACCTTGGAGTCAGTAGAAGGAGAACGCCATCTTTCCTGTGCAAGAGACGGGCAATGGGATTTCGCACGAGCGAAATGTGAACCCAGCCTTAGGGGGAGGAGGGTTGCTTTATTCTGGACAGGAAGAAAGTTATTTCCCCCCACATTCAGATTTTGTTGTTGTTGTTGTTGAAAACCTCAGGTTTGTTTGATTGAATTTGTAATGAAACGTGTCAATATGGATGGCACCTTTTTACAAAGAAAAACTCATCAACATTCCAAAGCATCCCCATATTTGGATATATTATACCTATTTCCAGTAAGGGGAAGATCCTGTTATACGATTCCTGCCCTATGCAACTTTTAGAGATGAGGATCCTGTTAGGAAATAAGGAAGGAGGTAGAAACCCTACTAAGTCATCCTTAAACCCGGTGTGAGTGCTCTCTGCCCTTTGGCTGCCTGAGCAGATGTGTGGCTTTTTGCTTTCTTCCCCATTTGCATGGTTCAAATCTTTAAATTTCACATCTATGTAACAACACAAACATATGGATGTTATTCCCTCCCACTCCAAGCTCTGGATTAATTAACACAATGGCCATGTGTCCCAATTACCCATGGAGAGATAGGACTGGTTTACACCAGAGACAACTTATTGTTTGAGGATTGTGGGGGTGAGAATGGAAACCTCTCATCATGAAATGTCATCATCATCATCTTGACGAGCATGTTTAGCTTTGAGAAAAGAAGACTGAGGGGAGATAGGACAGCCCTTTTCAAGGACTTGAAAGATAGTCCTACAGAGAAGGGGCAGGATCTGATCTCAATCATCCCAGAATGCAGGACACGTCATCATGGGCTCAAGTGACAGGAAGCCAGATTTCGGATGAATATCAGGAAAAAAGAAACTTCTCAACTGTTAGAGCAGTATGACGATTGGACATCAGGAGGTGGTGAGCGCTCCAACACTGGAGAAAATTGGACAACCCTCTATCAGATCTGCTTTGATTTGGAGTTTGGGCTAAATAGCCTTGGGAGACCCTTCCAACTTCATGATTCTATGGTCTTAGATGTCAAGGTGAGGCATCTTCTCACTCTGTACCCTCGGATCCTGGGGGATCTGTGATTCACAGACTCCAATGCATGGGAATGCCCTCCCCAGCATGACCTTCATGTATAAATGGAAACCATCAGAGCTCAAAGGACGGAAAGTGGCCTGTCTCCAGAAATGGGTGACCAAGCGGGTCAATCAAGATCTTTTGGGGTTCAGCTGATGGAGTTGAAGAAGGCAAAGAGGTGATAGGGCACCACCTTCAAATATCTTGAAGGGTGATCGCGTTGAAGTTGGAACAAGCTTGTTTTCTTTTCCGTGACTTCCGAGGGTCTGGACCCAAGCTCACAGATTCAAAGGACCTGGGAGATTTGAACCAAACATCTCGGAAAGAACCCATGGAACTGTTGGGGAAGAGAATGGACTGCCCTTGAAGATGGTGGGTTGTCTTTCGCTGGAAGGCTTTGAAACAGAGGTTGGGTGGCCACCAAGTCAGGGGGGTTGTGGATTTCCTGCACTGACAGAGGGCTGGACTAGATGACCTTTTGGATCCCTCTCAGCTCTACAATTCTATGATTGTATGAAAAGGAGCTTCTACATCCCCGTCAGGGCGAATGTATCCTGATGGACAGCTGTATGGGCATTGCATACAGAAAGGCAGTGCCTCAGAGGTATGACCACCATTTTGCAAACAAGAAGGTCAAATCCTGAGCTGTGGATGGTGGAATGCACTGTGAGTCATGGATCGTGCACCCCAGATAGGATGTTCAGACCGCTTTGCAGCAAAAAACATTAGTGACAGACTGTACTTAGAGCTGACAGCACCGTAGTGTTCGAGAAACCATGACTGAGGCACTGTTTCCCGTCTTAGCTGTCACACTTGAAAGGATTCCCATGTTTCAATCCTAAAGACCAGTCTCAAAAAGAAAGAAAGCTGGTTTGTAAATTCCAGAAGGCAAGAGAAGCTCTTCTTGTGATAATCACACATGATCAGCCCTTCTTTTTTCAAATATGTACTACCTATAATGTCATTTCCAGTCACAACACCCACCAAGGCAGCCCATGTCACACCTGCAGGTGCCAGCCGTTGGGCGAACAGGAGTCAAGCAATGGAGATGCATGTGTGAATCTACACAGCAATTTATGTGTAAAAGAAATCAATTGAATGTGTTGCTTGTCATGGGTGACAAGCAGAGGTGCTACACTTTGTAGAGTATAAGTTGTGACATGACTAGTAATAGCCATGCTGGTCAAAAGGGACAGGCAGAAAAAATAATGTCTTCTGCATGGGAAACACATACCCGGCTCAAGTCCTGAAGACCAGTCTCGAAACACAGCCGGAGAATCGGCAGATGCTAGGAGCTCAGAGAAGCTCCTGCTGCAACAACACTCACACATCAGCCGCCCTTAAGGATTATCGTTGCTAATGACGGGTTATCCATAACTGTCTATTTCTGATAGATATAGGTGGCACCTTAATATCCACATCGTTTGGGGCTATATTCCTCCCCCCCCCCCAAATTATCCCATAATATTTCGGCTAGCTTTTGAGTGCTACAAACCTTTCTTCACGGTACCCAACCCTATGTCCGAAAACGCAATAAAAACAGGCTTACCTGCCCCGGATTGCAAAGGCTTTGAGGTTCCTTCTCTCTCTTTCTTCCTTCAGAAGGATCAAGGTGTAAAGTCAGGTTTTTTTTTCCCCCTCCAGGTATTCTGCTGACCCTCCAGCCGTCCTCAGGACGAAAACGGAGGGGGCACCCGGTCTCCCGGCGCCTTTCCCGACCCGACCGCCCTGCTTTGGATCGCCGGTTCTCCTTCCTTTCCTCCTCCGTCCCCGTTCCGACGTTCCCCGGCTCTCCTCGCCGCCAGGCTCGGGGCGAACGCGGGTTCCGCTCGCTTCCAGAGGGAGTCCCGGAATAAATATCTCCCGGGAAGGCTCTAAAAGTAGTCCAACGGAGGTGGGAGTAGGTGGCCGGGGAGGAGCAGCCGGGGAGGCGCGGATGACTCGCCTGTTGCGCTTTTGAAAGGCTGCGATCCGTGGGCTGAAGCCGCCTGCAGTCCGCGCTCCCGTCTGGCAGAAAGGCAGGGAGACGCACCCGCCCTCCAAAGCTAAAACGGGCCGGTTTTCTTTAAAACAAAACAAAACAGAAAAACAAACGCCACGTGGAAATCTCTGCTTCTTGGTAGGAGGAGGAGGAGGAGGCCAATACCAGGAGGGGAAAAAAAAACCTCCCCACTCCTGGATTCCCTAAAAGAATCAAGAGTCAGCCCGGATCCAAAGAGACATCAATGCATTTATTACCACCAGCTGGCACCCGTGGTGTTGCGCTTGGTTTGGGTAAACCAGGGACCAGCAACCTGCCCCGAGGAGGATGCAGTAGGAATAATTTTCGCCCCCAAGGACCTCCTCTGTCTTGCTTCAGCGCTGGAGTTCGGGGTTCAAAGCGGTGGGGGGGAGCAGAGGGGCAGACAACTGCGGCTCATATCTGTGCCGGAGTCCCCTGCCTTCTACTGATGTTCCCATCAGGTCGGACGTTCAGACGTGCCCGGGGAGGGAGGACATCCTTGTTCGTCCGGGAAGCGCGAGCTCTGAAGAAAGAAATGTAACCTTTGGAGAAGCAACAGCGGAAGATTCAGTAAGGGGGAGGGACAGGCCTGCCCCATTCAGTGCTCGGTTCTTTGGCGGAGGGAGAAGGAAGGGCTCCAGAAGCGCGCGGATGGGCAGACGAATCGGTCCGGACAGAGGTCCCGAACTGAGCCAAGTTAATTCGGATCGAGCAGATTACGATCCGGGGAAGTGGAGGAGGAGGGACGTTGGGTTCCCTCCAATGTCAGTTTCAAGGTGACAAAAGAAAAAAATGCTGGTCAATTTCAAGTCTCGGTCGAGTCAATTTCAGGCTGGCTCTTGTGCCCACGGCGTTTCTCGGTCGTCCCGCGCAGGAAGAAAGGGACGGAGGTGGCGAGAATTGGGGGTGGGTGGGTGGGATCAAGCCCCCTCCCCTTACTCTTGGTTGCCTTACTTTCCAGTCTCAGGCGGGTTTTAACGAGGATCCGCCAGATGCTTTCCGGGGGGGTGGAGGAGTTACTCTCTCCCCCCCCCAAAAAAATCCCCATGGGTTTCAGGATCCCTGTGCGTGGAATCTCCACTCCCTCCCGTTTGTTCTTCGGTAGCCCCTTCCTCTCTTGTTTTCGGACCCCGCCGAGAAGCATGTGGCGCTGGGCTTCCACTCGGCGGGTCTCTCCAGCGCCAGGGCCCGGCAGGGGCGGAGAGCTGCGCCCCCGCGCAAGTGGCGGGGAGGGGGGGGGTTGAAGCCGGCTGCGGGGCTCCGGCGGGGAAGCGGCGGAAGGGGCCGTCGCTGGCCTTCGGGTCCAAAGCGACCGCCGAACTCGGCTTGAAAAGGTTGCCGGGGCTTTTCAAAAGAGCAGCGTTTGAAATGCAGAGCTCCGGTCGTGTGCAAGCTTTATAGCCACACGGAACGCTTGGGGAGGCAACCTTGTTTCTTAGACAGAGCTCAGCTGCTGAAGTTCTATATATATAAAAAAGCCGGGCTTCCTGCGAGCTGTCCCGATGTTCGGAGAGCCGTCGTTTAAGGATGGGAGGACGATTCAGTTAGTGAATCTAGTTAAGCATTGAGGAAGTGCTGGATAACCCAGCATATTTTGTATCTGGTTGGGAGTTCGATTCCCCCTTGGTGCCTCCTTGACAGGGGCTGAACTCCATGATCCATAGGGTTCCCTTCCAGCTCTGCAGTTCTAAGATGATGGTGATTGATTGATTGACTGATTGATTGATTGATTGATTGATTGATTGATTGATAATAAATAAATAAATAAATAAATAAATAAATAAATGCTGTCCAGGAGCTCCTGGGAGTTTAGTTTTTAATCCAGAACTCTAATTATGCACACCTTGATTGCTGGCCACTAATTATGCACACTGGGGGCTTTGGGTGCATGGAAGTTCTGCCCTGCTTCCTTCCAGCGTGCCAAACTTACGCATGTCCAGTTTGGTAATGGAGAACAGTTTTCTGCAGCCGTCACAGTTGGACTCGGGTTCTCAGATAGAGCGATTGCATACCATGTGAAAAGCTGAGGAAAAAACAAACAAAACAAACAAACAAAAAACAAAACAAAACAAAACAAAAACAAAACCCTGCCCCTCTGAGGCCAATTTTAATCCTCCCAAGAGGAGATTTGATGGAATGGCTTTCTTTCCCCCTTGCCAGACTCAGTGTCAGTTTGGGTCCCCCTCGGCTTTGGAAAGCATAACCCTCAGAAGGACCTCCCCAAATGCCAGCTTCCTGAGGTTGGATTGGAGAACAGAGATGCAACAGCTGAGCCTGGAGGACGAGGCGGTTGCCAGAAATGGCTTTCTGATCGTGATTTTGCATAAAAATATATGTGTGCATTTCCCATGTGATGAGCTGGATGCCAACTAGCTTGGTCATCAGAGAGTTGGAAGCTTCAGGCAATAGATTTTGAGCGCCATGAATGGGCAACTTCTTCTTCCTCCTCCTCTTCTTCTTTCTCTTCTTCTTCCTCTCCTCCTCCTCCTCCATTATTATTATTATTGCCAAGTACAGAGGAAAGTTACTTGTGCAATTTTATGCTTGATACACCCAAACAGCTTGGCTGGTTTGGAGGACTGTTCAACCTGGAAGCCATTCGCTGCTGTCCCTCGGCTAGCAAAATGAGTTTGGACAGCCCTGGCCAGAGACCCAGGCCTGTGATGTGTGACAGCACCCCATCCAGTATGGTTCAGGGCTGATCCTCTTTGGCATATTGACTTGAAGGAAAGCTGCGTCGGTCAAGTGGAAGGGAGATCTACATTCATGCTCTCTAAGCTTCACAGGCGGGTTCTAAATGTGGTTCCAGAGAGAGACCACTGAGCCCAAGAACACTAAACTCTTAGGAACTAAACCTTTATCTCTAGTCATGCGAGGAGACAGAGGGAGCAGTCCACCGAGTAAAAATTAGATCCAATTACCACCTGCCCGAAATTGTACTGAGCGGAGAGCTCAATGGGTTGGCTGCGGAGCCAAGAGTTCAAATCCTCACTATGTCTTCTGGGAAGAAAGTCCAGCTGAGATCACCTGGCGCAAGAACTGCTGGAGAACTCAGTGGTTGAGGCATCTGGCTGCAGAGCCTGAGGTTGGGAGTTCAATTCCTCACTGGGTCTCCTTGACAGGGGCTGGACTGGATGATCCAGAGGGTCCCTTCCAGCTCTGCAGTTTAAGATTAATAGTCTAAGACTATTGCATATGGATGATGGGCTTGGATACCTGAGCACTTACTATCTGGATGAACCCTTACTTTTCAAATGTAATTTGTTCCTCCTAATAGCGGCAAGGCTTGAACAGCAATCCATGATGCTGCCTGCCACTCGCTGTTACTGGTTGTTTGGCTAATTACTTCGTGTTACTTTCTATTCCTTTCCAAAGTTAATGGAACTTGGGCTTGGAAAATTCTTATTGAAATGCCTCTAAAATGTATTTCAAAAGCAGTTTTCAGAAACTTTATAGAAAACGTTGCCCATTATGTTGACAGAGTGTCTTGGTTCTTGCTTGTTCCTCTGCGTTTGAAACCAGCCTTCGTACACCTTCGTTGTTCCCCAAAGGTAACTGTATTACTTGTGTCTCATTACTTCCGATCAGGGGTTGAGATGATGAGGAAAATCTGAGCCTTTTCAATGGGAGAGGTGGAGAAACCCCGCCACAGTGATAAATCTCTCCACCACCCGTGTCTCGTTGGCCATTACTTCTTGAAAACAGAGAATTAGTGTCATAATGTGAACGATGAGCCTGCCTCATTTGCCACACAGGCCCTGATGAATGGCTTTTATGACAATGGCAGCGGTTAACATTAAATATATGCCGGAGGGCAGGCGATGGGGATGGAAAGAGTCTGCAGCAAGGGAGGTGGAAGCATCGGCCCTGGGCCTTTGATGCTTTGGAAACCGACTTATCAAAATTCTGCACGCCAGCCTGAGGTCCCGGCTGCTGGTTCATTTCGGAAACACGCTTTGATGGGAAATGTTCCACTGTCAGCCTTTCCTGCTGAGTCAAGAGTAGAAGTGAGAAGCAGGTGAGCCCGAATGTTTTTTTTTCCCAGCGTGGATCTTATTGGGAGAGGCCGTATTTGGTTGTTTGCATGCTTGCATTCACAGCCTGCCCCGCAGGGGATGAGTAAAGCGTCCGCTGTTCATCAAGAAAGCTCCCAGGTTGCACTGGGGCAGAAGCAGGAAGCTTCGGTAGAGTTAGACCTAGCTGAGCCTTAAAGATTTCCAGGGTAGGCCTTTTTCCCCAGGCGAGTCACAGTTAGGTCTCTGCAAGATGTGTGTACATCAGATAGACCTCCCAGAATGGGGAATGATGAGATTTGTAGTCCGAGGAGCCCAAAAATCCCACTCCTCATCACAGAAGCAAATAAGTTTCTCGTAGGACAGGGGTCCTCAGCCTTCCATATCTTATGTCCCGCCAGCCAAAGTGGTTGGGTTATCAGAGAACCTCAGATCCATTATGTTCGCAATGTATAAAGTCCATTACTTCACAGAAGGACATTGACAGGTTTGCAAGCTTTCACATACAATAGCTGATAGGCAGGTGGAACGGATGCTTAGGAAGGTCCAAAGTTACTACGAAGGTGCCGAAAGCTGGCGAAGGGCATCTTATCCCATTCAAGTGTGATCAAAGGGGACGTTCACATTTACGGCATCCAGAAGGAATGTATTGGTGTCGTTACATTCCTACAACCCATTGTAATCCCAGTTAAAGTGGTCTGACTGAAGCTGGTGGGATCTGTAAGTCAACACTCATGCAGGTCTTGCTGATTTTGTTGCCTTGACTCTGGCAGGGACTGAAATGAGATTTCGCTCAATCTAATAAGAATGAGATCAACAGCTAAGCAGGTGGGGGTGGTGGTGGTCTGGACCAGTCCTGGGGCACTGGAGAAGAATGGATGGGTGCCGGTCCACTTGTTAATCTGCTCCAGAATCATCTGTGTGCATCATGCAAAGCAATGAGCCCCCACATGGCGTGCCAGTTTCACATCCGAAAAGAATGCGGTCTTAGTCACGCAAGCACCCAAAACCATTAAAAAAAAAAAGCTAGCTGATGTTGGAATAATTGAGAAACAACAATTTGCAATGAGACACACACACAAAAAAGAGCATTTGCAAATTCTTCCGAGATCCTTATAGCTGAAATGACAATCTGTGACAATTGCTTTTATTACAAGGGGGGGGGGGAGAGTAACGGAGGGATGGAAATTTCCATTCAAGCTCTGGAGATGAGGGCCTAGGTTTTTCAATGTGTTTAAAATGAGCACAGAGGCACAAATCTGCAACCCATAAAACAAAGTGGCAGGGCCACCACTGTTGTATCATCATCATCCTCACCGCTGATGAGGATGAGGATGCTAGCCGCCAGCTCTGGATTCTGCAATAACAACTCAAATAAACCGTTCAGGAGATGGAGAGAAAGCAATACACACCAAAGTGGTGGGTGCTTGGTGGCGAGTAGGGGCCTTCAGCATCTGGCAGTCTATACGGCTCGAATGCAGAACAACAGGTGAGGGTGGGGGAGAAAAAGAGGAACGCCTTGAATTGCTTTGGTGCCCAAGCAACGGCGCGCCAAGGGAGCCTCTCCATTATGGATCCCATAGCTCATCAGTTTCTGCCCCGTGCGGCTCCACGCAGTGGGTGGAAAGCGGTACGCCTGGATGAAAACTTTGCACATATAATTCAATATCTATGTATAATTCTGTGGGCGAAGGGCTCCCTTTTCTGACACATATGTTGTGGCTGGATTGCCAGCTGGAAAAGTCGAGCAGTGGATGCATGTTTGCTGTTCCGAGTTCCTATGGAAGAGGAACTGGGGGGGGCATGTTGCTCTTCCCCAGGGTCGGCCCTGCCGTTAGTCCAAGGAGAGCAGCCATCTCAGGCAGGAGGGGAAGTTTTGATGGCGGAGGTGGCGGTAGGAGTAGACTCAGGCCTAACGCTGAATTTTAACTGTGGCTACTCCTTGGCTTGCGACCCGAGGACTGAAGAATGGTCAATAGATTGGTTTATATTTTGTGGCTTCTAAAGCTTTTACCTAACATTTTCAATATAATGCGATTCATTCTTCTTTAATATTTGAATAATTTACTGTTTTGGGGTTTTCAATCTTGTATTTTTAATGATGTAAGCCACCTTGGGGGTCTCTCTCTCTCTCTCTCTCTCTTTTTAGGAGAAAGGCAAGGTAAAAATACTTTGAATGAATGAATGAATGAATAAGAACTATGAGTAAAAGAAATTAAAATTTTCACTTGTCTCTACAAGCTGTCTTTTTCAACACACCCACTGTCTCACACACAATCAGCGGGCACCTGTAGGACACCCAGTAAAATGGCATTGATGAAATTAAAGATATTTCACCAATGCCAAAGATAAAGGGCTTATGATGCAGACAAAACCACAGAAGTGTTCCCTGCTTTTTGAAGGAGGTCTTTGAAACAGCACTTGGGAGGCATTGCTGTGTACAGCTTCAGAGGAGAGGAAACTCTCCCGGCTCCATGAGAGGGTGGCATTCAGAAGCCCCAGACAGCCTGATCGGTGGAAAAGCTTCCTCCCCTGATGGCTGTTGTGATGGTTATTCTCATGTTGAGGCACAAAGGAGGGAGTCGAGAGGGTCTTGGCGGGCGAGGAATATCATCCTGTTCCTCTGAGGAGGACTTGAAAACGAGTCGACGAAAGATGCTTTGTGTGCAAAGAAATCAGAGTCGCTTGTCTGTGTTATCGTTATGTCTGTGCAAACTTTCCTAACCGGAGAGGAGCATGAGAAGAATTACTGGGCATTGAATGTCTGATGGCTGTACAGCAGTGTTCCTCGGCGGTGCCAGTTGTCGAATACAAACTAATTAGCCCCTAGCTGTGTAGTCTTTATGAAAGGCGGTGGTTTCTCGGCTTTAATGAGGGTAATAATAAAAGCCTCCCTTACAGGACAGTTTTGAGGCTTCCCAGTATAACATATAGCTGGCTTTATAGCGGATCAGATGATAAGGAGGTAGGGTAAGGTAAGAAGAAACAATGGTAATAATTTATTATACTATTGTGTAATATAGCTGGCTGGATAGCTCCGTGGGTTAGGTTTCTGGCTGCGGAACCAGAGGTTGGGAGTTCGATTCCCCCACTGAGCCTCCTGGGAGAAGAGCCAGCCTGCGTGGCCTTGGGCCAGCTGCACAGTCCCAGGGCGCCCCTAGAGGAACGGAAGGGTAAAGCACATCTGAGTAATCACTACCTAGAAAACACCATAAGTCAGAATTGACTTGATAGCACACAGTTGTTATTATTATTCACACAACATATATGAGGTTTTTTTTTCAGTCAGGAAAAGCACTACATGTTAGGTTTATAATGATGCAATCCCATATATGTCTACCCAGAAGTAAGTTTCTTTAACTTCAGTTGGACTTGAACCCAGACCAGCACACGTCCGATTTCAGATTTAATTTTGTGAGAGGGAGCCCGTTGTACAACAGTGGCTCTCTTAGTCTGTAGCAAGAGTTGGTAGCTAAAACAGAACATTTGTGGGCACTTTTGACAGTCGTATGTATTCTTGGTGTGATGTTGCGCCACCAGGAAACCATACTAATGGCTACTGATTTGGAATGGATCGAAGCAGAAAACCTCATGAAGAAATCCACCGTATCCATGACAAACGTATTGGTCTCCAGCATTAATTTTTAGTTCACGAAATTAATTTATTGGACTGCATGACCAAATAGGTGTGTATCTACATGGATTCCTCTGGGGAAGGGAAAGGCAAAGAAAACTGTGCATGAACTTTTCACAATTCCAACCAAGCTTAAGAAAACAGAATTTACTTTGTGAACATTGATTCATGACCTAAATCACCTTTTCATTTCCTACACCCCCTCGATGGTTAATCCTGGATCAAAGTTAGTATCATGGTCTTGGGAAGCGGAAACCTTCCTGCAGAAGAAAATGCAGAACACCTAGTTGTTTCATGATAAAATAACAGTTTTAGGAAGCAACGTCTTTATGAAGACCACACACAGCGTCACAAAGCCACAGGGAAGCTTCCAGGTTTTAAGAGCTATCTGAAGGTTAAGCCCCAAAAGGAGATGATTCCACCTTTCACATTATGAGGGGTTCTCCACCACCACTGCCACCAAAGTCACCCAGCCTCAAGAAGTGTTTTGGAGAATTTGAAATTTTAACTCACTCCTTTGAGACTTTTTTAGAGGGTCTCCATCGTCTTAGAGGTCTAAGGATGACACCTTAGAGAGCTGTCCATGGTGCTGAATATAGTCATCCGGGCTTTTAAGCAGACCATTCCACAATCATTATCATGACATTATTGTAACGAGGAGACTGGTAGTAACCAAACCTCTCCTCCTGATTCCTCCTGATGCCTGGAAAATGGTTTTTAATTTCCCATAGATTTATATATATACAAAATTCATTATAAAAATTATCAACATGAATGTTATTTACTGGCTGAAATCCTCTTGGTGTAAATTTACGCTGCTCAAGTTGGCTGACAGACTCCTCCCATGATAGTAATATATAGTTTAAATTAATTCAAAGCTTCCTGTACCCCACTTCAGGTTTTGAGGCATCCCAGGGCTTTCTTTTGACCTGAGAAGCTTTTGAGATCCCCGGCATGGGCCAGAGGCAGGACTTTACTGTTGAAAAATCACCACCAGATCTCTCTCTCTCTTTCTCTCCCTCTCCCTCCCTCCCTCCCTCCCTCCCTCCCTCTCTCTGTTTGCTTGTTTATTTATTTCATGCATTTACATATCACTGATTTGGCACAAAGCACTCCTTTGAGTGGTTTACAGAAGCACAATATAACAGCTACCCAACCACCCAATATTAACCATCTCAAAACAAGGGACAGATACAAACTCCAACATGATGGTGACACTGGGAACACCTATAGAATAACTTTTGAATGCCTCATGAAACAGGACCGTCTGTAGCATCCTCTTAAAAAAAGGCAAGGGGGTCAGAGGTACTTCCACTGGAAGCCCATTCCGTAAGGATGGGGCCACGACCGAGAAGGTATGATATCTGGTGACAGTCTTTTCCTCCTCTCTTGGCATGGCAACCTGAAGAAGTGGTGCCTGAGAATGATGGGTGGTACAGGCTGATGTTCTGAGGGAAAGATGCTCTGATATATAATGGGGGCCCAAACTGTTAATGGTTTTGTATACTAAAACGAAAACCTTGGACCTGACCCAGGAAAACAACAGGAAACTAATGCAGGCAAACCAGAATCGGCAAAATGCGATCATAAACTATACCTACATTACCCAGAAGAGTAAAACACTTTGCAGCTACTCCAGGAAGGCTTGCAACGGTAGGTAAGTCTTCAACGTGAGTCTAAAAACACATACTGTCAGAATGTGTCTGGGAATTTCATGTGTAATATTGACTTTTCCCTATACAGGCATTGCATAATAGTCCTCTAAATAATTTAAATAATTTAGGAGATACTAATCAGTTCTGACTAGCAAATTCTTGCTTGGGGGAATCAACAGTGTTCCTATGTTCTGTCTCTTCTACAGTGCATTATTCACCTGAGCCAAATTTTGTGGCATGATTAGTTGCACCACAAAATGTGACCTAGGAAATGCTTAATATCTGACAGAGAAGACCCAGTTTAAAT
Source organism: Intellagama lesueurii (assembly GCA_037013535.1). Classification (NCBI taxonomy): domain Eukaryota; kingdom Metazoa; phylum Chordata; class Lepidosauria; order Squamata; family Agamidae; genus Intellagama; species Intellagama lesueurii. Next base: position 2,170,926 of record JBAJHW010000012.1, read on the forward strand.
CCCCACTCAGAAATTTAACTCCCAGTTAGACTTTACGGCCCTTTTGTAAATCTTTTAAAAAATGACCACTAGAGGGGAGTTGTGGGCTGACACAGTAGGCCTTTTTAAAAGAATATGTTTTTGTGTGTGTGTGTGGCAGGCACTATGAAAACTCACAGCTGCAGGTGAACATTATCAGCAAAGGGATATTTCTGTAATTAAGGACTTACTCTGTCCATCCTGAGGTTCCCATGGCTTCGACACAATTGCATGGGAGGGGGTGTCAGAAAAGATACCAGATACAGGAAATCTTTAACTATAGCAAATCTCTTTTGGCTGGGAATGTCATTACACTTCCACAAATATCAATTATGGAACGGGATTAAAGCTGATGACTCCCTGCAAGGGAGCCTTGGGAGCCCCAGGGACCAAAGAAGGAACTCGTTAATTACCAGCAATCTCCCTTGGCAGTAACATCAGTACCCTTACACAAGTGTAATTGACATAATAGGATTTTGGCTTATTAAAAAAAAGCACCACACAATTTCAGTTATGTTTGTGACACGGGAAATTAAGAAGCTACTTTCTAAAACTGAAACTGTAACAGTAAATAGCTACTCGTTAGGGTATAGGAATTGGACTTGTAGCTAATTCTTTTTTTAAAGTCCGTTTCCAGGATCAAGGTGAAATACAGGAGCTGGCTGTAATACAGAGAGCTGCGCTCAGTCATTAATGATCAAGTATCACCCAGTAGGTTGATCATTTTTATGATGAACTCATTCTTGCGATGAAGCTACCAGATCATTTTTATGGGGACTGCTATCAGCCTTTTTTTTTTTTTAAAGAGATGTGGGTGGAAAAGAAGACAAATGCCACATCGTCTTTGTAGAAAGAAGAACTGTTTCATATCTTCAGTAAGTTATTTTCCAATTTAATAGGAAGAGGTGAGTCAGGAAGAAGTGACTTATTGCCCGAATGTTCTGTTAGAACTTGAATCGTACCCAAGTCATTTCGACAATGGCTTCTGGGCGATTTATTTACTGACAATGGAGCTGAGCTGTCCTTCTTCCACGCTTTGGCCAACCCAGCAAATTCCATGTTTAGGTTTTGTCCCTGCAGGGATGCAAGTTGGTTTGAAAACCAGTTGACAGAATAAGACTTCCATCCTTCTTCCCAGATGGTCCTGGTGGTGAGGCTGGGGAGAGAGACGGATCAGAGCTGTCACAGAATGACAGCACCACATGGTCAGGGAGGAGAAGGAAGTAGAGAGAGTGGCATCAAACTTTGTTAATGGTGAACCTTGACCTTTTGGATCTGCTCAAACCTGACACCAAAATTCACCAGGAATTTGGTAGCCCCGGCCTCTTATTTTCACCATGCCACTCAAACTGTGTAGCTGACTGATCAAACTGGATCAGGTGTTGTTGACTTAAAACTTATGCCTGTTTGTACTTCTACAAGAAGATTGGAGGAGATGAAGATCACAAGACAGTCGTGCGATTTGCCTCCAAGTGAGTAATTTAGGGTGCTATTGGACTGGGTCCCAATCCTGACTCACAGGAGGGGGCGCTGTTGGCAGAACATCTCAGACAGATTCCTCATCAACAGCTTGTTTGAGGCCCCCCGTGAAATGTCTCATCTCCACTGCTCTGTAGGCTTGCCAAATATATCACAGTTATTACCCACACATTTTTAGATCTGGCTCATTGTGCCTGTGACACTGAGCTGATGCAGAGATGCAGTGCTTAAGTGTCTTTTTTTCCATCTCTGTTTAGTCTGCTGGCAGTTAATGCAGTTAGTGTGCAATCATGAGAATGTAGTCTGCAGGAGTCTGCTGGAAGCTGTCAGCTGTGAGTCTGTTGCGGCCTGTTGCTGTTCAGTATGCTGTTTTGATCTGTTCAGCTGTGAGTAAATTAAACCTTTTTATTCTTTCCCTTACTGAAGTCTCAGAGTGAATTATTGAGACTGTAAGTGTCAGTTGATGAGACAAAAAGGGGTGGTCTACTCCAGGAAGACTTGAAGCTAATTCTGCTCTGTATGTCCCTGCACTTCTGCACAGCTAGAGGTTCCTAGGACAGAAAGATGGACTTCCCACTGCCGTTCCATGGAAAAATCTCTCCCATTTCTTCCAGGGAAACCTGCCCATTGTGGTCTTTCCAACAGAAAAGTAATATTTTAATAACTTCTCTGCTTGAAGAAGAAAGCCAGTACGGTATAATGGGCAGAATGATAGACTAGGACTGAGAAGATTGGAGTTCAAATCCCTGCTCAGCCATGGAAACATGGGCGGGGGGCAGCTCTGGTAAAAGCTCTCCTTAAATAACTTGCATATGTTGAAAGAGATGTTAGGGTTGACTTAAGTCAGGGATGACTTGAAGGCACATAGCAGCAACAACACGCTTCAAGAAGAGTTATGGATCATTCAAATGCTCCTCTAGTTTGCAACGTCTCAGGAATTCCACAAAGGGATGCTTCTATCAATTGTTTGTTTGATGTTTTAAAAAGTGGCCATTACAGATACACTTCTGTTCAACTCACTGTTATGGGAATGAAGAAGGTCTGTGAATCATCGGAACACAGCAGGTACCCCCTTTTGATGTAATCTTCTACTGCTCTCTGCCTGGTGTGATGGAAGGTGTTCAAGTGCAGGAAATCATCCTGACAGTGTGCTCAAGAGAGAGAGAGAGAGAGAGAGAGACCCAACAGCTGATGTCCAGAGCACAAGAGCTAATTTATAAGGACCGGCATGACTTCAAAAACCTCCCCCACATCACCAGGGAGGAAATTCCTTTGAATTCAACTGTGCTTCTTTCTGATGGATTACCTTTGGCTTCCAAACCATCGAGAACATGGATCAAACTTCTTTGGCCAAATGAAAAGGAACTTCTGAGTGTTCCAACGCTGGAAGCCTTCAAGAGAAAATTGGACCACCATCTGTCCAATATGCTTGGATCTGGATTCCTGCCTTGAGAAGGGGATGGAACTTGATGGCCTTTGAGACCCCTTCCAGCTCCATGATTCTAGGATTTGATACTTCTAGTTTTTAAAGAGAAATGCAAAAGAAAAAGAAAAATCATCCAAAGGACTTGTTATATTGCTGGTGTGAAGTAGGATGAACGTTGAAGGAAAAAAAAGGAAGCAATTTTCTGCTGCTCAAGAGATGATGACCCCAAACTGTAAATTCAAATAGTCAACAATGAGATTGTTACTAAACATTAGAAATATATCTGTGAAGATTCTCAGTCATCCAGGTGAGATTATCTGGAAGTTAAGTCATGGCAACTGGACTTCTTTCTTGTTAGGTTGAACATTTCTCTACTCATCCAAGTAGCTTCTTCAGTCTGAGGAGAGTTGGTAGGAGATCTCTGGATATATCCTCCACCTTGGTTTCACTTTGTGGAGAAGGACTGCAGAGTGGGATTATCCCTCACCCCCAGTCCTTTGTCCTTCTAACCAGCCTATTCAGACCAAGGGAAGTGAAACCAACATGGAGGATATATCAGGGATCTCCTACCAACTACTTGGATAAGTAGTGGAACATTTCAACTCAACAAGAAAGACGTCCAGTTGCCATGACTCAACTTTCAGATAAACATTAGAAAGAACTTCCTGAAATAAGAGATGTTCCAGAGTGGAACCAAAAATTTATGAGATATCAGAGATGTTTGAGCTGTAGATTCCTGCAGAGGCCAGCAGGGTGGACTAGACTAGATGACCCTTGGAGATCCCTTTGAACTCAACCATTCTATGATTCTACGCTTCTAAGAAAAAAAGGATAAACACATGCACACAGCAAAATCAAAGCTAGTGATGATGAGCTTCCTTAGCAAAGTCACACCACAAACATTTTCCACGTGTTCCCAAGCCAGAGAAAGAGAAGCCAAACTTTTAAATCCTTAGTCAAGGATGCATATTTCATGAATTGTCGGAGACTGGTGTTGGAGAGAGATAGGGAGGGAGGGAGAGAGAGAGAGAGACAGAGAGATTTTAAAAATAGCAATAGCATCTATGATGCATATAAAATATTAGCTGTTAATCCCTCAATTGCATTTCATAAGAGTGGTGATGATGATGGTGATGAAAACTATATAGACTTTTAAAAAATCAGCCTCCAGATGCATCATCCATGTCAGTTATTTTCTGCCGTTGTCCTGCAGTTCTCTAGCATGAAATCTGAATATCATTGTATCTCCCTCTCACACACCAGTGATCATAAACCGAAGGATGAGATGGCTTTGCTCTGCTTTTTCCAGCTGGAAAAGGTTGAGCCATTTCAAACCAGGTGGATAACAAACACACACACCAATGTTTGTTGTTCAGATAATTATGGCCGATTAAGAAGTGTTTGGCATATTACAATGCTAAGCAAGGTCATCTCTGTTGACTCCAATTTTTGCTATGCATTTTCAATCATTGTGAATGCATACTTTAAAAAAACCTGACTGAATCAATTATGTTAATAAGCAGATCAGTCAAGAAAACATGTTCAATTAATTACAACAGAATTGTGTTTCCATCTCATGCTCATATCTCACATGTTGGGCCTTGAGTTTTATCAGCATGCTAATTAATTTTGGTTCTACATGAATAGATAATCTAGAGGCAGTTAGATGTCCGTCAATTCAATTAAAGATCCAATCCTCTCCATACTTACTTTGGGCCTTACTTGGGTACAGGTCTCATAGACAGTGGCCGAAATCCTGTTCTGTAAATTAAGCCTGCATCAGAGGGATAGTGCCACCTGCTCAGGGGTGATTTTCAGGAATTAGAGACTTCCTGTTTGAGTTTCAGAGTTTCAGAGTTCCCACGGCTCACATGCAATGAGACTGATTACATATGAGTCAGACAAGCTCAGAAAGAAACAGTAACTCTAATTAAAGAAAATCTTCCCCTGTGATTGCCATTATCATTGTTACATAGGTGCAATTTACAGGATAGGGAAGTATCTTGTATTGAGTGACACAATGGATCCATCTAGTTTAGTACTACCAAATAAGCTTCCACTTTCTCAAACCCATATTTAGTCTACAGAGGCACTTTGAAGGGCTCACTTCTTAATGGAATGTAATTAGTTTAATATTTTGCCATATATCAGTCTTTGTGTTTTACCAAAGTTTTACCCACAGGTACAACTTACACCAAGTCAAGCTACAGATGCTGGTCTTCTTGACTCACTGGTTGTGCCCTGTTGCTGTCAATTTCAGACAGAGCCTTTTCTCAGCTCTGCCTAGAGACTTGGTGGCATGTGGGAAGGAAAGCAGGTTTTTCAAAGAAGGAAAACGTCCAAGCGCTATTCCTTACTAAGCATGGTTTTTCATCTAAGACCCTTGCGGGCACCTCTATGTGCAAAGCCTGTTTTTATTAGATCCGTTGACTTCTCAGTATACAGTGTAACACAAGCATCAGGTTGATGTTTGGTTTGTGATGTTCTTATTTAAATTCTTGAGACGTTGGGTGGATGGCTGTTGAGTTGACGTTGGGAGACAGTAGCAGAATTGCAATTATGCATATTGAATTGGTCGGTTCTTCTGAACGGCTTTGAGTTCAGCACGCTGTGGAAAATGCAGCCTGCAGATCAATTAGCTATGACTCAGGAGGGCTGTACTCTTTGTGCTCACAGGCTTTTCTCCCAAGGAGTCCTGGTGTCCAGAGTGCTTTGCACCCAGCAGAAAGGACTAGAGCGCTGAAACATGACTTATTTGGACTACAGTCCCCATAATTCCCCATCCAGTCTGTTGGCTGGGGCAATTGTGGAAGTTTCAATGCAATGCAAAAAGAGAAGAAGAAGACGTTTCCAGGCTATGAAAGAGAACTCAGCTGGGGAAAGCTGCATGTCCTCAGCTTTCTGGAATCAAGGACCCAAGTCCTACCTGATGCTCGAATTCAGAAAAGGAGTGCTTTCAGCAGGAGGGGACCACACCTCATAGGTCCCACTATTCCAAAATGGCGGACCTTTGATGACATTTGTTCCCTTGTTCCCTTCAGAATTAATTGCCTTCCTATACACGATCATTCAGGACAAGGGAAGGCAACTGTGGCTAGTCCAAGGAATATGTGTGTGTGTGTGTGTGTGTGTGTGTGTGTGTGTGTGTGTGTGTGAGACACATGAACCACCAAACATTGCCACCCCCCCAAAAAGAAACCCCTCAACAACGCCAAAATTGGAAGTGGCCAAGGGTTTATTTCCAGGTTTTGAAAAATAAGTAGCTGGGAGCATTAAAGAGTGCCACAGGGAAGGTGTGGCTTAGTTCCAAGTCCTTGAGGGCCCAATCCACCTGTTTTGTTGCATAAAAGTTCTTGTTTCCTGGGGTGGGGCATCCGAAAGTATCCAGGAAAGGCCTATAAAAGCAGGTTGGGAGTGTGTGTCGGGTTTCCAAGGCCATGCTTTCTCCAGTCCTGATTTAGATGGAGCAAGCAATTCTGGGGGCGGCGGCGGGGGGGGGGGGGGGAAGGAAGAATGAGAAGTGACAGAAAACCAGGCAAACGAAGGGTGATAATAGCTGTGCCTGGAAAGATTGTGTCTGGGGGATTATGGGATATGTAGTTAAAAATCTAATGTTTCCAACATCTGGGTAACAGTCATGACAAAGCACCCTGGAAAAGTCCCCGAAGGCTTTCTTTGGGGTTGCCAAACTTTTAAATAGACCTTTTGGCTGAGAAACCAGGCTGGAGCCAAACACAGGGCAGAAAATGGCCTTGATCACTTTTCTTCTCCAAGACCATTAAACAGCGTTGCCTGGGAAGCATCAAAGCTTCGGTTCTCCGAAGTGACCCTCTTTCTCAGCCTAACATCGCTCTCTGCAGGAGAATGAGGAGAAAACCTCCAGGCATGGCATGTTCTTGGGGGGGGGGAACCCAAAGAATACCTTACTGCAATTAAAACGTGGGAGAAACATTCTTTGTTCACTGATGTATCTATATTATTTTTGCCTCTGCTGGAAAAAAAACATGTGGAAGAAATTTCACTCTGTCCATTTCTACTTTGTGCAATCTTCTGCTTGGGCAATTTTAAAGAAAGATGCTTCTGATCTTTGTGTTGTCCCCACTCCCCCTAAATCTCTGATTTTTATGTATTTGGAAGGGCAGGGTGGCTTGTGGTCAATCCCAGGGGACGAAAGGGCCCCTGGCCCCCATGCTCTACTCTGTGGATCATCCCTTCCCTTCCTGATCCGGTAAAGAGAACCATGTCCCTCCACCAGGGTCCTGGTAGAGCTGGCGGTCGACCCTTCCTATCACCCCAACTGGTGAGGCTGACGAGGAACTGGGGGGGATGCAGCCCACTGTGTCCAGAAGGCACTGGAGAAGGCTGAGGAAGAGAGAAAGTCATTGCCATCCTTGGGCTGGGATGACAGGAATCTGGGTTTAAATCCTGCCTCTGACAGCCTCCCCCGGATGGCCTTGACGGAGTCACACTCAGCCTGCATTTTGCCAAGCTGAGCCTGACGAGCACTCTTTCTGTGTCAATGGGGTGGACAATTTTGCTGGAAAGTGCCCTAATCAAAGATAGTGTCCAGTCTCCCAGAATTCTGGAGATTGAAGTGTTCTCGACATCGCGCCAGACAATATCTTGATTGATGCTGGAGCGCATGCTTTCCTCTTCAGTTATTTCGCTCAAACCCCATGGTCTCCCTGTGACAGTGGGGCTGTTTTGCCATCACCTTCATCCTCTGTCTTGATGATTTATGATTCCTCTGCTTATTCCTGGCCAAGCACAGTAGAAGCCAAGGGGTTTTAGACAGGTAGCTTCTTCATCCAGCTGGATCCAAAGAGAAAAGAGCCATCCATAAAAGCACATTTCTATAGACCAGGGTGGCAAAGGACATGCTATAGTTTTTATGTGGCACCGGGCCTTTTTAAAAAGGGGGCAGGGTCTTGATTCCTGTTTCAGAAGGAAAAAATGTGTTTGTGTGTGTGTGTATACACAATATATACACAATATTTTCAGACCGTGGATAAATGAATCAGCGGACACCGATCCCTTCGATAAGGGAGTCCTCCTGCACAGGACTGTATCCTATGGTGGCAGCAAAGTTAGTCAGCAAAATGCAAAATACAGAACCATCACACTTAAATTGGTACCAAACTGATAATAACCGTGTGACTGGCCCAGGCATGAAACACTTCGAGACAGGTTGTGTGAAGTGGGGGATGTTTTCACGTCGAAAGCTGAAATCAGCGTGAGTTTTCTTTTGTGCAGGACACTCAAAGTGAAGGTGAGGGAGAAGCCCTTTCGATCTGCATCTTTCTGTTTGCTGAGCTAACTTGAACATCCAGGATGAGGATGGATGCCGTGCAGTATCTGTTGGACTGCACTCACTTCTCAGAACGTTACGGTCTTGCTCTCAGAACTAAAGAGACACAAGGCAAAGATTAGGAAATGTTGCATTAGTAAGCAATGTCCTCTCCCCCCCCCCACACACAACTGCAATAGTCTGTTGTGTGTAGAGTTGTTGTGTGGCGGTTGTTCTTTTTGTTGGCATTTGCTACTCCCTTGTGTGCCTGGGTGTTCCGTCGCTCTCAGAGTTAATGTACAAAGTTGCCGCCACTTTCCACCCACAATAATGGCATTCACCATGGAGAATTTATTCCAGAAATCTTTGGAAATAGAACCTCCCTCATCAGTGAGATCAGTATCCACTGATTCACTTCCCCGTGGTCTGAAAATAATAAAAATATTAAAAGAAAAATCCCAAACAATTTTCAATGATAAAGTTACCAGAACTGGCCATTAGAGGGAGCCAGAGACCATGCGATGTATAGCATTAGCTATTATCATAATGTTTCCTATAGTCCTTGTTTTTCAGCATGGGGAGGGGGGCTTGGAACCAATCTTCTGAGGATACAGGGCTCCTTCTGTACCATTATGTTCTATCATATGCTTCCGACATTTTATACGAAGCTCGGAAATCCTGAGCTGGGCTCTGCTGACTGCCTCTCTGTTTAACCTTTTACAATGTATTCATATCCTTTGCTGTTGCCAAGGGAAACAAGAGAGCCCTTTCTTGTCTGCAATTATGGACCTACCGGGACTGAGCAACATCATGTCACGGACTGTGAAAGATGAAGGCTCCAAGTGGCAACTTGCTACCATGATTGACCAGACGTGGCACCCAGCTAGTGAGACAAGAGAAAACCAAACGGCGTCTTGGCACATCTCAAGAACCTGGGAGTTCCCTTACCAAGTCAGAAGGATGTTCCTTCTGGGCCAAGAGGAAGGGAACTATGGATATCCTGGCTGGAGCTGATGGAAACCAGTGTCCAAAAACATCTGGAGAACCAGAGATTCCCTTTCTCCTAGCTTCACTCCATCAGCAGCCAGCCAGATGTTCTAGAACATCAGTGATCCCATATCTTATGCCTCTTGGCAACCACCTGCAAGGACAGCGTTGGGCTTGTGAAGCCATAAGTCCATGGGTAGATGTGTCTACCGTGACTCCTTTCTATTCTCTCAGAAATGATGCAAAACCTCACCAACACAGTGTTGCATTCCTTTATCCAACAGGTAGCAAGAAGATTACAGCCTGTGTTACTGTTTGTGGTCAGTCTGATGAATGCCCGTTGAGCGTACCGGCTGGAGATCTGGTGATCTACACCCCTAAAAAGAAAAAGAAATAGAAATCCATGCAGGTAAAGGGTGTGGAGAATGCCTCTCTGGAATAAAACAAGTCCCAGCATACCTGAAAGAGACAGAACCATGTTCTCCTCCTTTATTCTCCTCAACGTGCTCAGCTAAAGAGCAGAACTTGAATACACAGTAGATTACAGCAATTCGAATTCTATTCAGGTTTGGTAATTCGATTGGTCTATGAAGCCCCTGCAGGATCCGTGGGATACCCCTGTAGATCAAGCAAAGTTGCCCGCCTATGCCATATTATAAAGATTCTGTACTGCTTCCCACCTTTCAATGTGCTTTCTCTGAAGTGACGTATTTTTGTTTGCATTTGTTACGAAATTGCAAAAAATGCGAATAGCAAAGCATGATCGCGTTGTAGGTCATCTGATCATTCAGGAAGTGGACATTTTGCTGAAGTGTTTACTAAAAAGCAAGCACTTAGAGTGTGGTGAAATAAACTCATGACTAAATGAATTTCAACTTTAATCTTGACAGGAATCATCCTAAGACATACCACGAATCCTTTGAAGTGGGACCCTTGTTTTGGCTGCGTCTCACTGAGGCCACCTGCTGGAGAGAGAGAGAGAGAAAAAAAAAAGAATTCGCCCTCTGGTGATCACGTCCTCACTCAACCAACATCGATTCAATAATATTTTATATTTATGGTCCGCATGGGATCGAGTACAATTCATCTATTTGAACACTTCCTTGACGTTTATTTACAGCTTGATGAATTCCGCGGCTGTTCCTCTCAGCGTGGTGTTCGCATTTGTAGGGAAAACTGGCAGCAACAGATGGTGCTGCTGAAGGTGCTTCAGGCCGAACCACAAGAGGTCACTGTTGGAATAATATACACCTCAAAATCAAAGCGAGGGGGAAAAAAATCCAAATAATACTTCAATTTTGAGTGTTTGTTTCAAACCACTTCATACAGTTTGAAGGAAAGACAGGACGGTGATGGAGGAGAAACCAATACTGATAGATCTGCCCGTCCAGGCAGATGGCTTGGGTTGTTTGATTTAAAAAGGCTTAAATTCCTGTGTAGACCACGATGTACGTGTTTGTGTGTTGGTCAGGGACCACCTTGACTTCTGGTTTTTCTGCATTGACCCTTGGATGATGTGGACACCCTTCACACCCTCCTTTCATCCTGAATCTGCTTCACACTGGACATCATCCTGGAATGGCATCCAACCCATCAGGGATCCTGTGGGTCCTCATTTCTTTTTCTTTTTCAGATAGACTGTCTGTCTTTAAGAGCTATACGCTGCACAAACGCGCCTTGATTCTCTCCATGCCAGGAAGTGGCATATCTGTTAAACATAGCTGGTACAAACAAGGGGGGGAAGCTTTGTCTTTAATTAACTTCATAAATAACATATTTGGGAGGAAACATGAACCTTAAAGAAATCAGATGAGTGATCAGGCAAAACTGACCCATTCTCCATTCCTGGCTGTCTGCTGAGCTGGCTTTTTCCTGTATCATCTGATTCAAAAACCCAATTAATTTGTCCCCATTGTTCAAAGTTCTCAGGAAAGCACTCAAGAGGCTAGAGACATCTGGAAAGATTCCAGCGTGACTCTGTCTCCAATTTGGGCTGCACTTTAATACCACCTGCATCTTGGGATGACATCCAACCAGTCAGGGATCACATAAAGTACAGGAGGGTGTCATTAAGTTATATAGCCAATCAGTGCTGCCTATATAACAATGCCACTGGGAGCCATCGAGGCAGTTAGGATCACTTCAGAGATGATAGACGACACCTTAGGAGCATTGCCAAGCTTTCGACCTTAAATCTCCAGGAATCGGATGCTGCCAATCTGAGAACTCTCCTTGCTGAAGTTCCTACTCAAGGCTTCCAGCCATACCATTAAGACATGCTCAGACGTTTGTCATTCTTACGGTCCTGCATGCTTGAGAGCCGTGGTTCCCAACCTTGGGTCCCCAGATGTTCTTGGACTACAACTCCCACAAATCCTGGCCAGCACAGCTAGTGATGAAGGCTTCTAGAAGTTTCCATCCAGGAACATCTGGGGACCTAAGGTTGGGAACCACGGCCTCAGAGCAGCAGCTACTGCTGTTTTAATCTACACTTCAGTCTTTAAATTCATCATACAAGGCTCTACAAGAGGCAATGTGATGTTGTGTTGGAGGAGGACTCAGGAGTCCTGGGTTCAAATCCCCACTCAACTCACAGAGGGGTTTGCATTGGTCAACAATTCCTTGAACGTCTCACATACCACAAAACCCTATGAGGGTCATGAGTTGGGAGTGACTTGACAACAGAGAATGACAGAGTCTCCACTTCTTTCTGTTTATTGCACTCCTACCATTTTGCAAAGATTCCTCAAGGGTCCATTTCCTGTGGCATCCTATGGACCTGCTCTGATGTCTCAGGATCTGGCCTAGAATCTTGGGGGTTGTGATCCTGCTGACTCTGTCAATCCTGCACGTCAACCATTAGCTGCTGGGTCTGCCTCATCTGGGGCTGTTCCTCCTTAGGTCTTGGAGGATGTCTGTAGAGGGGGCACATGCCAGACCCACGATAGCATCTTGTTATGAATGACCACGTCCAACATGTAGAGGACGACAGAGCTAGCAGGACCCATCTGCTGAAGGTCGAGAACAAGGTGGAGTGAGGCCATTTTATGTCCAGAAAGGAACTGGGCTGGCAGCGCATTGATTTATATATTTTATCAGTCATATTTCTACCCTGCTTGTCTTCTAAAAGCCTCAAGCCCCCGGCTGTCTTCCTAGTTTATCTTCCCAAAAACCCAGCAAGGCAAGTCAGACCAAGGAGACTTCATGCCTGGTTCAGGCTAAGTTAGGGGGTGTTGTGAAGTGGCACCCATTAACTCTCCCATCAATAGGGTTGTTCTGAGAAGAACACTGGAAATAAAGACACAGGAGACGGCCTTCTCGGTGGCTGCTCCCAGACTGTGGAATTCTCTCCCACGGGAGGCCAGGCTGGCCCCATCTTGGCTGTCCTTCCACAAGCAGTCAAAGACCTTTCTCTCCAGGCAGGCGTTCCTCTAAATGATGGGCTGCCTGAGCGGGATTTTTAGATGGACGGTTGTACCTTACCGCTTTGCACGTGTTTCGGTGTTGCTTATGTTTTCCAGTGTAGTATTCATTTGATCCTGTTTAGTATGTGTATACTCAGTGCTGTTAGCTTTAAATACTGTCTTTTGATGATGCAAGCCACCACGGATCCTTTTCGAGGAGAAAGGCGAGTTAAAATGTTTTAAACAAACAAACAAACAAGCAAACAAACAATGTTCTCCGCTTTGAGCTTGGGATAAAAACCATCATAAATACATAACAAATAAAGTAGTTTTGCTCCAACTTGTTCTGTTACTTCGAAATGTAACTTGGGTCTGTTTGTGTCAACCAAGAGTAGCCTGTAGTAAGGAATGTTATCTGTAACTCATTTATCCCAAGAGCTTTGATTCCTTCCTCTGCTCTCCTTGCAGGAAACTTTCCAATGCTTGAATGGAAATTGACATTCTCCCCACCACCCCCATGCATAAAGAGAAACAGTGTGGTGTAGCAGTTAGAGAGTTGAGCTGGGACCAGGGAAAACCAGGATCCGGGCCCTACAACACCATAAAACTCATAAAACCTTGGGCTATTCCTTTTTTTCTCTTGGCCTGATGTAATTCCCAGCACTGTTGTGAAGATAAAGTGGAGAGGAAACATAGATCCATGTACATCACCATGAGCTCATGGGTGGAAAGGGAGATGAGAGATGCAGCTAAGAATAACAGAGATGAGTCTGGAAGTTGGAAGGGGGGGCAGGAAGCCCTCGTTTCTGTGTCAGGATTTTGAGGCTGAGCCTGATTATCCATCAGGTCTGGCTGCCCTGGGAGAAGCAGACTCTAAGCAAGCAAAGGAGCTGAGTCACCCTGGATGAGATCACCGACTCAGCGAGTTCTTGAAGGACAGCCGTCCAAGAGGCGTGATGTCATCGCATGGTAGAGATGGTGGCCCCTGCCCGAGTGGGTTTGCAGTCCAGATGGAAGCTTGATTCACGGCGGTAACTGTTCCCCAAACTCTTTGGGGAAGAGGCAATAGACAGACATGGAATCAGCTGAGCGCTGGTGTCCAATCTTTTATTTATTTTTCAAATCAAATGAGTAGGGGAAATAAGAAAAAGTTGCAAAAATCCAGGGGAAACGAGAAATGGGAAACCCTCCCTTTTTTGGACAAGAATGCCCAGATTCTCTGCAGGGGAAACAAAGTCCATCGACATTGAGACAAGTGACGTTGCTCGGAGCCCGAATGCCCCTCTCCCGAATTTCACCCACCGTCTCCGAGAGGAAGTGCCAATCCGTGGCAGCCAAAGCGGCCTCGCCACCCACTGGCTCCCGCTCGGAACATTCCACGCGTTCGTCCCCGTCGCCTCCACCCTTGCTTGAAGACCTGGTCTCCATGGTGTTCTCCCACGGACCCAGCCATGGAAACACTTTGCAGAAGGAAGGCTGAGAACGTTCTTGTCAGCTGCCCCCACCCCATCCATTCTTCCATCAGATGGTTTTACACCTCCACAAGACAAAAGTCAACCATCGGCACTGGTCAGCCCACCATGCACTCTTTCCTTCCCTCCCCCAGATCTTCCTTGGCTGGGTAGCAGCCATCTGAAGAAAATTCGTTTATATATTCGCACCGAGCTTTGTAGAATTGTGCTATTTAACTTGCATAGCCCTTTGGGGCGGGGAGGGGTGTTCCCAAATAGGAACACAGACCTCCTCTCCCACCTGGCCTTGAGTCTTGGCATCTCTGTAATTATATAAATATATATATAGTTATCCAGAAGGAAAGAAGATAATAATTGAATGCAACAGCAAGTATCAAAGCAATACCATGAAAAATGAAATCAAGATTTTTTTTAAAAAAAAGGCTTTCTATAAACCAGGTACCATAATTTAAGAGCCTCGTGGCACAGTGGATAAACTGCAGTCCTGCACCTAAAACTCTGCTCACAGCCTGGGTTCAATCCCAGGTAGCTGGCTTGAGATTCACTCAACCTTCCATCCTCCCCAGGTCAGTAAATTGAATATCCAGCTTGCTGGGGTGACGGCGGCAATGTGTAGCCTGCATAATTGAATGGCAAACCACCCAGAGATTGCTTTAAGCACTATGGTGTGTGTGTGTGGAGTATATAAGCAGCACACGTTTTGCTTTTACTTCAGGAAAAAGAAAATGCTTGCAGTTTAAGATTTCTGTGTCCACATGTTCCAGAATATCAGGAAACTGCAACCCTCAAGGGCCATTCTCTGGGTGAATACCTTCTTAAGGCAGGGTTGGGCAGTTATGGGGTCATGGGGTGTAGACGGAAAGGTTCCCTGATCCCCCATAGCTCCACCATCTCTGTCTGATGATACCGGAAGTGACTGGAAGGTGACTTCTAATTTTCAGGCAACGCGGCCTCATCAGTATTTAGGGCTGTAATTTCTTCAGTCAAAATTGCCAAGACGACGTTCAACAGTGATGGTTTTTTCATATATGGACTACATACCCCAGAATTCTCCATTCTGGGACTTCTGCCTGATTGAGTAAATGCTGCTCACCTGGGAGAAAGCCCTACAAGGATGGCAGAAGCAAGACGTTTCTTATCGCCATCTTCTTGTCACGCTTCCCGTCACGCAGCCGCCTGCTCAGACCCTCTCCGTGTGTCTTCCTCCCACCAGCCCGGCCCTCGATGGAAGGGGCTCTCTTGTAAGACGTGTCTTCAAAAGTGAGGTCATTGTCACCAGCAGACGGGCCTCCCTCCCGCCCGAGATACCCCAGCTGTTGTTTTTGAACGAAGCCAGCATCGGTCTTGGTAGACAGCTGCGGGAAAGGCGAAAGAGGACTCTCTCCCTTTTCCCCAAGCAGTTGTCCATCGGGCGAGAGTCAAATATTGCATGCTGGGGATGGGTGAGAAGAGAGGAAGTACTCTGGGGTGAGGGCCCCATCCACAGGCTTTGTATTTCCCTGCAAAAGACCCACGTCACACTTCCCAAGGCTGCAAGGAGGGTGACATGCAGCTTGTGTTGGAAAAGCTGTGCGATCTCAAGACTTACAACACATTTCAAAGGAGGAAAGAATGCAAACCTTCGGGAAGTGAACATGCTGGAAAAAATAATAATCAAAGCGTTTTAGGGCTCCTTAAAGACTATTACATTTGCTTGGCTTAAGTTTCTTAGGGCTACGGCATCTCTTTTCAGATCCAAGCAGTGAAGTGCTGCCTCGTGCCGAATCCAACTTTACCGTCTTTAAGGTGTCTCAAGACCTGTTCTGGTTTTCCTGCGATGGACTAATCCAGCCAGCCGTGCGGAAACAACTCAGAAGGGGTCTGTTTGGGAAAGGTGTGGAAACAGGTTTTGGACAACAGGGGAAAAGGACAGACGGAGATGCAGTGGGTGGGATATACATCCAACGGGAACAGGTTTGGACGAAAAGGATGCGAGGAGTTTTCCACGGGAGAAGAATAACCCCCCCCAAAAAAACTGGTTTCAAAATTAGGAGGGGGAGAATAACAAGGAGAACCTGAAATATTCCACCTAAATGAGCCCAGTGGGTTCATACTAATGGGTATGCCAATGTATTCGTATTTTTGTGTGTGGGGAAAAATAGGAGGCATAGAGATGCAAAAACGTCTGGGTTTTGGGACTACAACTGCCAGTATCCCCAGGACAGGATATTGTAGCTTACCATCATGTTTTGCATTGACCTTTCCAAAGGCACCTTTTTGATTCACGTCCTTGACGGCTTTACATTGTCAGTGGTACTCTTAACTCTGGACTGATTCTGGCTTGTGACTTCCCCAGCATGTAACTGAAGGGAAGCCACGACAAACCCAAATTGTGTGTGAATGCACCCAGATCTTTCTTCAACACGATCGCAATCCATTTCACCAATGTGTTTTTCTTTTGGTTGTTGTGGGTTTTTCGGGCTCTTTGGCCGTGTTCTGAAGGTTGTTCAGAGCACAGACAGAGTTCTGACTCCTGTCCTCTGAAGATGCCGGCCACAGAGACTGGCGAAACGTTGGGAAGAACAACCTTCAGAACACGGCCAAAGAGTCCGAAAAACCCACAACAACCATCATATCCCGGCCGTGAAAGCCTTCGAGAATACAGTGTTTTTCTTTCTTTCTCAGTTTGGTGTTATCTTCCGAACAAAGAGCCTGGTTTAATTTAAAATGCTCCTTTCCTAGATCAGATTTGACAAAGACTTTCGCATGGAAGGGCTCAAGTTTTATCCCAGTTTTGGGGAAACCGTTCAGAGAAATGAGGGTTCCTTTTAAAATTCATTTTCAGCTTAACTCGCTGCGCCTCTAAGCGGATGATGGGAGAAAAAAAATGCATCCCATTCTTTTAAAACGTGTGTGTGCTTTTTATTTTAAAGTAATAATTTCACCATGAAAATTGAAGTCGTATTGGGCTTCGTCGGCATTTCACCACAGAAGACTTTTCAAGCTCCTTCCCTTTATTAAAGGCCACTCTGGACCACAGTTTAATACTACATGAAAGAGAAGACTGTATGAAGCCCCAGTAACGAAAGAACCATATGTTGGACTTCTCACATCGCAATAGATCTTTCTGCTTTGTGGTGGTATTGCTTCCAGACCGAAGCTCTCCCTTGTTCATGTCCCCACTTAATAAATCCACAGATGTATATAGTCAACAGACCTTTCCTAATGAGCAGCTCTTGACACCCTTGTCTAAGCCCAGTTTTCGTACAACAGGGTTACGTTGCCGAGCTGTACGGGGGCAGAGGGACTGCTACACAACACCTTAAGGTGGAAGCAATGGCCCTAAGCAGTGTGAGTACAAATGGAACCTATATTGACCTCGGGGCCCATCATGAAACAAAGCACGTTTTGGGGTGTTGGAAGCATTAGATGGGTTCTTCACAACCTTTAGGGCAGTGGTTCCCAATCTTGGGTCACTGCAACTCCCAGAAGACCTTGCCCATTGGAAGTGTGCAGAGGGGCCTTCTGGGAGCTGTAACCCAAAAGTTATTCCCCCCTCCCAAACGCTGATGAGAAGAAATGGCAAAGTTTTGTTACAGAGCCCCCTTAGAATCCATTTTTAGCAATGTTAGCGTCCATACTTATGACTTTTCTGGTTCTGGAAATCCACGTGTACAACTCCACATCACCTGCTCCTCACCGTCTTCACTCTTCCTTCCTTCCCACCCCCAACCCTCCATGCCCTGATGATTGATGGGACATCCTGGAGCACATCCCCAGCCACCTCTTCCTCCTCCTGCCTGAAGCCCAGGGAGGCCCTCCCCTCTGTCAGCCACACCTGAACTCAGAACAGGAACTGAGCATCAGCCACCCCTATCCAATAAAGGCTTCTGATCCCCATCCACCCCCTGAATTGGATACCAGTTTAAGCAGCTGATTTATTTAATCCCCCCGCAAGTTCCCAAGGCCAGTGACATCCTGATGATTTTATTTTGATGGGCCCCGTCCAGTCTGGCAATCTGGTTTTCTACTTAGTCCGCGAGCATTGTGCATCAAAGGAGAGTTTGAGCTAGACCGTGTTTATTTTTTATCTGTCTCCTCGCTCACCCCAGAGAAGAGTTTAGAGCCTTGAGTAGCCCGTTCTAAAAACACTTCCCATAGATCCATTAGACTTCTGGGGGAAGAAGTTAGGGTGAGTTGCCAGTTCCCACACCCTGTCCTCCCCCCATATGGCTTTGTCTTGGAATCTCACTTTCATTCTCCAAAGAGTTGGTGTTGCTGTTAAAGTCTTTATTCTGCCATAGATGGCTTTAACATTCCTCCGTCTCCACTTGGCGAGTTTGCCACTGGTATGTAGGTCTCGCTGCGCCGTAAGCCCTCCGTTGCTCTTTGCTGGTTTCCAAGCAGGCTTTATGCTCCCCTGCTTTTCCACCTGAACAACCCAATAAAGAGGATCAGGTGACTTCGTGGCTGCCAAAAGACAGCACGTCAACAAAACAAAGCAAAAAGAAAAAATCCAACTAGATGATGAAAAATGAGGCAAGGCGAAAAGAGGATTTTATTTTGGGTGGGAATCTTGTTTTTTTTGATCGGATGGATTCTTGTGGCTGAACTAGGGTGGAGCAAAGCTGGGAAAAGAATATGGAGAAGCCTAAGAACCACTAGAGATGGGTTTTTCTGATTTTTCTGGACTACAAATCCCATTATTCCTCATTCTGGGAGCTCTACATGATTTACACACACCTTACAGACACCTAAGTGTGGCTCACCTAGGAGAAAGTTGTACATTGGAAGTTTTTGAGGCCTTGCTAGGCCTAGCTCTGCCCAAGCTTCCATCTTAAAAAGAAAGTTCCCAGCTTGCACTGAGGCAGGAACAGGAAGCTTGGGTGGAGCTAGGCCTAGCTAAGCCTCAAAGCCATCCAGTTTAGACCTTTCTCCCAGATGTGCCTCACAGAGGAGTTTGTAAAGAACATGCATAGTGGGTGGAACTCCCAGAGTGGAGAATTATGGTATCTGTAGTCCAGAAAATGCAAAACCCCATCCCTAAAAACCATGCTATGATATGTAGGAAACTTTTATAAACCTCTAGAGAGATAAAAAGCCCAACACATGGGATTCTTCAGCCAGGCATTAGGGTCTGAAGACATATACATTGAGGAGAGGTGCACTACCCACTTCCAGCAGTCCAACTCCACTTTAAATTCCATGGCCCCATCCTATGTCATCATGGGGTTTATAGTTCAGGGAGGAACAGAATTCTCTTCTAAGGCACTCCTGCAAATGAGAGATCATTGGTGGAGGATTGTAAGTCCTTCCCCAAACTACAAATCCCAGAGTTTCACAAGAATTCCACAAGCCACGGCAGTTAAAGTGGTGATCCAACTGATATAACTGTATAGGGTGGATAAACTTTTAGACTACGCTGTAGCCGTCCAGGGGAATCCACTTTTGCTGTCTGGCAGAGTATTTTAAGTAGTTCTCCATCCAAATGAGATGGAGATTTGATCCAGTCATCACTTTGCATTATGGACTATCAAGTCACTACTGATTTATGGTACCCCCCTGAACAGTTTTTGATGCTTGGGAGATGCTCAAGCAATGGTGTAGTGTTGCTACCACTGAGTGGGTTTTCATGGACGAGCAGAGATTTGCACTCAGGTCTCTTGATTCTATCCACTACACCACAGAGGCTCTCATCAGTTCAAGCTTACGCAGTAACAGATGGATGGGGAGACTGATAGCGTGACTGACTGTTATTTCTGAAATTTATTTATTTATTTTTATTTGTCTTATTTATAGGCCACCTTTCTCTGAATAAGGGGACCCAAAGGGGTTCACAATATTAAAAAGAATAGATTTTTTAAAATTACACATTAAAAAACCAATTAAACTCTACGCTAATTAAAATTTTGTTGTTGTTTAGTCGTTTAGTCGTGTCCGACTCTTCGTGACCCCATGGACCAGAGCACGCCAGGCCCTCCTGTCTTCCACTGCCTCCCGGAGTTGGGTCAAATTCATGTTGGTAGCTTCGATGACACTGTCCAACCATCTCGTCCTCTGTCGTCCCCTTCTTCTCTTGCCTTCACACTTTAAAATACAATTGAATAATTAAAAACAGGTAAACATTAAGAACTACTTTAACTTTAAAAAGGCATTCAGGGACTCAAAAAGGTCTGGATCATTGACCTTGCAATTCTAGGGGGTGCCAGAGTTGAAGATAAAGAATGGGAAAAATTAACAAAGTACAGAGACCAGGCAATGTAAATAACTTGCTTGTGGATGGAACAGATTTCAATGTTCCCCATCGTCACTGGGGCATTGAGAACAATGCTGAGGAATTTTATTAACGATTATAACCGGCTGCAGATCTCTGACGTAACACCATCGGAGCTGCAAAAAAATAATAATAATAATAATAATAATAATAATAAAAGGCAATATTAGGAACAGCATAAATATTACGCTGATATTTAACGGATACTTAGGGTTTTTGGTTAAAACTTGTATCTGTTATATAATACCAGCCAAAGACTGTGTAGAGACTGCATATAATAGTAGACTGTAAAATAAGACTATATATACTACGACTAATAATTCATGGTCTGGGACCTTACTAGATTTCATTGGGAAAGCAGGCACTTCCTTTTTATGCAGGATTTGCCCAAAATAGTTTTCAGACATATTAATCTCCTTGAGATTAAAAACGAAAGGCACAACCGGCTTGTCTACAAAAACGAGAGTCGAGGATTTCAGGAACTGAGTTTCAGCCAGGAGTGTCGAAGGCAGGTTTAGAAGGGAGAACAGAGCTTATACTGAAAGATCTGGATTTTCAGCCTCTACTCCCACCCCGCACATTTTTTTAACCCTGCCCTACATGTTACTGTAAGATTTCATAACACAAAGAGAAGGAATTTCTCTAAGTCCTTTCGAGGCCATGGGGAGAAACCATCGGCTCCACCTCTGACGAAGTTGCAATAGTCATTTTTCTCCCCCCTCTCATAACAATTGCCCACTGCGGTGCCTCACATTTGCAAAACATTGTAAAAACATGTGCTAATAATCCTCCAGACAACCCAGCAAGGTAGCTGAATATTTTTCTCTTATTAGTGAGTGGCGGGGATGGTGATGAAGGAAGTCAGGGAAGGAAATCTAAGAACTGAGAATATAAATAAAATACAGCGATACGTGGCTTGGACAAGGCCACACAAGAAGTCAATGGCGGAGGTCTTTTTAATCCTCTAGAGCTTCGGGGTTGAAGTCCGGCGAGAAGTATTAGATCAGGTTGTCTCACAGATAGAAGAAAGTCCATTCTGCTTCATATTCTAGGCCTTGATTAAATGCAGAAACCTTATTAAACACTTTTCTATCCATTTTGGGGGGGGCAGGGTCTTCATATGTGTCACCTGTGCATGTATTCCAGAATAAGCCAGCAGGAAATGGGTCTAGAGACAAAATGAGCAGAGCAGTCTATCCCTCTTCCCTCATTCTTCTTTAAAACATTGACTAAGGGTAGAAGTTCACTCTCTTTAACTTGGTCCACACTGGATGACTTGCTGATCCTGTATTTAGAAACAATGCTCCCTGTAATGGTAAAAATGATCTGACTGCGAGACCACACTAAAGGCAGCCCCGTCTTGAAATTGGAGGCAGTTACTGGAATGCAAAACCAAAGTCATTATTGGCGTTTGCAGCTTTATTTGCAGATATGCCCTCGTAAGAGCAGAAAACAGACATTTACCTGAACCTGCCCTTTAGCTCTGAGGCGTTGCTCCCACCTGTGCTGGCAAAAGGTTTTGAAGGGAAAGGCAGAACGGTAAACAGGAGGGCCGGGTTGTGAGATACTGCAGTCTAAGATGTCTCTTCCTGTGTCTGGCAAATGTGTGCGGAGGATTTTGGAGCGACTGTGCGCAAGACAGGTGAGCCAGGAAGACGTGTGTGGAATATTTCATCAGATGAGTTCTTCCCAGCTGCAAGCAAAGGAGCAGCGAATCGTTAAAATAATGTTGTGTTTGAGATACTCCATCGTCTTCCCTTGTTTCAGCACATCGGCTCATAAAAATTAAGCCGTTCAGATCCCAGCACTTGAGAGAGAGAGAGAGAGAGAGAGAGAGAGAGAGAAGCCCTCCGGGTTTTTATTTTGTTTTGTTTTGATGTGCAGGATATACCAAGTAGGCTCCTGGTTCCCTTTTCTTGCCCCAAACTCCTCCTTTGGCTTCCTCCACTACATGCGTCTTTAGAAAGACCTTGCTTGTCAGCAACGCCACATGGAGAGAAATTTACTTTTCATGCCTCATTACCCTCGTCTCCCTAGGATACAGACAGACGCCATCACCAGACCATGGAATGCAAGTTAGACTTTAAAAATAATCCTAATAAGACTTTCTCTCTCTCTCTCTCTTTTTCTAGAGGAGAGAGGAATTCAGAAGGGGTTAAGCAGCCCGATCCTAAACTTGTTTACTTTGAGGTGGTTTGTACACAGGTCTTGGGTCCACTTCTGGCGTTGCTGAATATGTCATGTTTTGTTCTGGAGTAATTTCCCGTAGGAAGAAAG
The DNA here is from genome assembly GCA_037013535.1 of Intellagama lesueurii. Taxonomy (NCBI): domain Eukaryota; kingdom Metazoa; phylum Chordata; class Lepidosauria; order Squamata; family Agamidae; genus Intellagama; species Intellagama lesueurii. Next base: position 2,193,529 of record JBAJHW010000012.1, read on the forward strand.
ACGGAAAGAACTGGGCCTGTTTAGCCTTGAGAAAAGAAGACTGAAGAGCGATAGGATTAGCATTTTTCAAATACTTGAAAGGCAGTTCTACAGAGGAGGGGCAGGATCGGTTCTCCATCATCCCTGAGTGCCAGACACGTAATAATGGGCTCAAGTGACAGGAACTCAGATTTAGGCTGAATCTCAAAAAAAAACCCATCTGAACTGTTAGAGCAGTACGACAACGGGACCCATGACCTCTGGAGGTGGTGAGCGCTCCAATGTTGGAGGCCTTCAAGAGAAAATTTTGGAGATCGTTCATTCGCGGGGTCACCATAAGTTGGAGGTGACCTGACAACAACAACAACAACGCCCAGTGAATTAATGAAGATTTAGTGAGTCAACTCCTTGTAAATTCCATTGATTCAAATGAGTCTCCTCTAACTGAGACTTACTTTAACATCATAAGTCACAGGTGGACGAGGCCAATTTGAATCAATGAAACTTATGGAGGAATTGACTCATCAAATCCCCACTGAGTCAGGGGGCCTACTCTTGTGCAATTGACCAGACTCAGCAACAAGACTTTGGGTGATGACTTGTTTCTGGTGTCCGGTTTCCTTTCCTCTAGCTTGCCTCTATCCTGCTGATTTCTCCTCTGAGCTGTAAGCTTTATTTCTATTCCAATTTTTATGACCATCAGTCTGCTTGGATGTCTCTACACAGAAAGCAGAGGAGTCATATTTTCGGTAAATAAAGATATTTGTGGAAAAAAATAATAATCAGATCATCCCTTCCACCCCCCTCCTGAAATCCCACTGACCAGTTCAAAGGGCCTGGGCTGAATTTCTCCAGGGTTTAGATGCCTTTCGTTAGAATAAAATGAATCAGCAAAGAGGGAAGAACCCAGCGGAGGAGGCATGGGGTCCTACCACCACCAGGCGATACCCATTTATCTGGGAAAATGGCATTTTTGACAGATCACAGATGCTTTGTAAAAGGAAGCTATTCAACAAAGGGTTTATCTCTGGAGCAAAGCAATTAGGAAGAAAATATGTACCAAGGGATAACTCAGCGCCGTTGATGTTAACAACAATCCTTCAGCATTAGCAGCTTTCTTGAGACATTAAGATAAAGGTGAAACACGGTAGTCCTTTTTGCATGTTTCGAAACAACCATTGGCCTCAATCTTGAAAGGAACCAGTTTTATGTTCCCTGTAGCCTCCCATGGAGGGAACAGGGAAGCATAGAACCGTTACCCAAGAGCAGACCTTGGAAAAGGTATTTTTAAGATGTGGACACCCAGTATCCCTAAGCTAGCATGGACATTTCACGGCTCTGACCAAGTGGAGCAGAGAAAGAAGAAAGCCATATCAGCCAACGATGAACTTGGTTTCAACAGCTTTCGTTCATCTTCCTTGGCGTGACATGGTTTTGTTGACCATGGTTGATGCAGATGCCATGGTAGACATGTTCCTCCTGCTTTGCCTGGGGTCAAACTGTTTGTTGTCATGGACCGGGGGGGGGGGGGGATGATTTAGGCAACAAGGCCTTTTGGGGCCTATTTCAAGAGGAGATTGCAAGAGAACAACAGCAATAAAGTTCAGGGGACGTTGGGTTGACCATGAGACATAACGCCAAATCCATGTTGTGATGATGCTTTTATGTATCTAGCTAAAAAAGACGGAAAGCCAGTGTGGTGTAGTGGATAAAGTGCTGGATTAGAGTTGCCATAAGCAACCATAGCTGTGTTGGCCAGGGTTTCTGGGAGTTGAAGTCCAAGGGCATCTGGATTACCTAAGGTAGGGAGCCACGGTTCTAGACTCATCTGTCTTCATCTGGAATTTTAAAGGCCACCGTATGGCTAGCAGCTTCTCTCACTCACCATCCCTTTCCGTCTTTCTAGAAGAAAGAATGCTTAGCCACAGACACCAGTAATACAGGTGTGATGTATTTTTGGATAAAGCAAAAGGCAGAGGCCGACACCCTTAACAGGGGAGAAGAGTGAGAAGGAAAGCTTTTCCTCCTCATAAAAAGTCACCATGTTCTACCATGCTCAGTTCCGTGGCTTCAGCTGGCACCACATTTGGGCTGCTATATCACCATCCTTTCGCAATCCAAGGTGCCCAGGGTTTGATTTGCTATGTCAAATACTGGACACATAAAAATTGGGAAAGTTGGAAAACTTTTACATTTTTTAGACTACAATGCCTAGAACTGCTGAAGAACACAGTTTGAGAACTCAAGGTTGACACTTAGCAGAGTGGTGAAAGTGAACCTGGTGCTTTCTCTTGGCGGGAGGAGAAGAAATCTCAAGTTTCCTTCCTAACTTTTCTCCTGGGAGTTCTCCCCAAAAAGTAACTTTTCCAAGCTTTGATTAGGTAGACCTCTGCCAGAACTCCAGGGCCTTCTACCAGACCTCCATTCGATTTCGTACACTACGATAGTTGCATTTGTTATGACAGTTGAGTATTATCATTTAAAAAAGCATTCATTACAATGAATGCTCTTAAGATACGTAGCATTTCAGTTTCGTTTTCTTTCAGAACAGCCATAAATCACTGTATCTTACTCCAGGGCTCAGAGCTTTGCTTAATCTTCCCGTTCTTGCTGAAATCTCTTCCAATCCCACCCACGGAGAGAAGAGATTTAACAAAGAACATGTGGAGCAACTTCTCAATGGACCTGGAAAACAATCTTGGTGGTTGGGGGATGATTGGATTTGTAGTCCAAGCATGTTCCAAGCTTTGCTTTGCAACAGTCAAAACCATTTCATCAGCAACAGCCTAACTCAGGAGGTGGTGAGTTGTTTTTTAAATCATGGGACACATTTCAACAAGATTTTGGGGAATGAACCTGCTATGGATCCTATCTTGGAGACCCAGCATTGGATCTTGGTTGTTGGATGAGATGCCCCCAAAGTTTTCAATTAGAACAGTGTTTCTCAGCCTTGGGTAACCCAGATGTTCTTGGGCTGCGACTCCCAGAAACCCTGACCAGCACAGCTAGTGGTGAAGCTTCTGGGAACTGAAATCCAAGAATGCCATGGTTGCCCAAGGTCGTCCACCACTGAAGTAGATGATACATCCTACATGAATGTCAAGATACAAGAGCCACAAAGTAGCTTACTTGAGCAATTCTGCTGTCGAACCATTGGGATTTGGCTTGCAACATGAGTTGATATTGAATCCAGGTGTGGATATACTGCCTTCAACAGTACCAGGGTACAAATAAGAGGAGAATTCTGTGTATATATTTAATTGTGTGTGACAATTGTTGAGTGCATGGCCCATGCATGGCCCACCAAGTCACCCCCAACCCAGGAGTCCCTGGAAATTTCTGTTACCGTAGAAAGAAAAATAAGCAAACATTAGGAAATTGGTCTTCCATTACTCTATTGGATAAACTCTAGTCCCTCTGTGCTTTTCGGAGAGGGGCACACAGCCTTTCTTGAAAATCAGCAGCGACCATCCTTCACTTTTGGTTCTGTTAAAGGAGCACAGATGATCTGCAAGGATCTGGGGGAGGTGGAAACAGTGGGGTAGGTACTTTCCTTGATCCTTTACTCTCCCCTGAATCAACCGATAAGATCAAAACAAATTAACCATTGATGAAGAGAATACTGAATGTATACTCTTTTAATTGTTGTAATGAAGAAGCTTTCCTTGTATCGGTGAGAAGATTGAAAACTAAGCATCTCAACACCATCACCTTGGACAAAATAAGTTTAAAAACTACATGCATGGAGCAGGGGGTTGGACTCAATGGCCTTATAGGGCCCTTCCAACTCCATGATTCTATGATTGACCTCTGCCCCCAGGACCTTACGATTTTCTAATACTGAGAGGTAACAAGAAGTAATGTAATTAAAAGAGCTGATGGGAACAATTGCAGTTACCTGCACTTTAGTCTGGCTTCAGTTTAGAACAAGGACTTTCCCAGAATTAGTCACAACGTGGTACAATTTACAGTGGCAGCTTGCGTCTTGCTTATACATGTTCCAGAGGTGCTCAGAATTACCCCAACGGGCAGACCTGAGTCTGTCGCTGACATCCTTGCACCCTAATCCATAAAGGATCAGGTGACTTAATTTCTAATTTCCTCACACATGTGGTGGGGAACAGCTGTGGAACATGAGCCGAGACGGCAAAGGAAGTCTTGAGATTTGCTTGGGCCCCAGCGGATTACGAAAAATCTGGAAACTGGACAGATAACACTCAAGTAACAGACTGGAAACATGCTGAGGCGGAGAGCATGTGGAAGCAAACCACCTCCTGCACAAGATTAAACCCGGCTGTTCGGTGTTACAGATGGAAGGGCTGTGTCCCAGACTTTGAACTACTGTGTTTAAGTAAGGCGATGGGTAGCTGTTGTTGCAAAGGTGCGATCTTTTGTGGAATTCTCTTTCATGCATGCACACACACACAAGCAAACGCACACACTAACAACAGAAGTCAGCAAAGCTGTAGTAGAGCCGTTCTTCAAAAGGTCCTGACCCATTGTAATTTTTTCCCCACGGATGTTCATTTGCCGCCTCTGTGGCTCTGATTAAAATAGCCACCAGAGGATGTAATTGCAGAGCTCAAGGAAGAAACTGAACCGTGGACCAGTTCCTTTAAATTCCCAGTAGTACGGGTTTGGAATTGTAGCTGTTCATTTCACAGGCAGGATATTTTTATGGAACATCTCTCACTGAGTCCCCGTCATGCCCTCCCTCGTAGGCAAGGAGGAAGACTTGCCCCTTTCTTTACTGTGAGGCTGGCGAGGAATTTCCTGCTACTTTTGACAGAGTTCTTGTGTTGATCAGAATGGCGTTCTGTGCGAAGCCTTCCAGTTTTGTGCAATGGTGCCTATGTTTGTGCAGAAGTGCACAACCTTATGCAATTTGTGCAGATTGCCTCAAATTAGGACAATTGTAGTTTTGTTTACAGCGAAATAAATAAATAAATAAATTTACAGGCATGGAATGGGTTGCTTTCATACATAAACAAATAAAGTTACAAGCATGGGACGGGTTGTTTTCATCCATAAACAAATGAAGTTACAAGCATGGGATGGGTTGTTTTCATGTTTCTTAATGATCAGCTAGCCCTTCTGTTTTTGCTGTGTGTGTCTGTGCTTTGTTTCTCAAAAAGATTTATTAAACTATAATAAATCAATACAATGGAGCTGGTTACAGACTGAATAAACAGAGAGCTAATTAGAGCTTAATAAACACGCCCTTGAAGAAGGCTGATAGACTGGAATGCATTGGACATTTTACACTGAAATGAAGAACATGATATTTACTACATCGTGGGACTACAGTTCTCTCTTTTTGACCTACGCATATCTGACACATACATAACAGTAAGGCATAACACAGTCCTCTCCACTGGAGGAAGAGCTGTAGCAGTTGAATTTAGTTCATACGAATGATGATGGGTCCGGAGAGGAATTTTATTTCAGTCTGTGTCTTGGAAAACTTGCCAAATCCCACCGATTTCTCCATATTTGGTCTGGAGAGATTCTGCAGCCGTTGAAGCCTCAGGTCATTGTTGCAACCTTCCAATGAAGGAGAAAAGGGAAACCCGTTCCACTGATAACACGGGCGTGCCTCTCAAGGAGACGAATCTCAAGTCTCTTGTGTTGGTGGAGGAAGGCGTGCCCTTCTGTTGTGGGTGGTGCCTTTAACATCTGGGGGCCCATCGGTGACTCCTTCCAAGCTGGTGTCTGAGACCCCTGGCTTGGCGGGAAGATGGCTGTCTGTGGGCTGTGCCTGTACCATGTTAGGAGACCGAAAGCAACCCAGGACCAAAGGGAAGGAGCCGGAGAAGAGCTGAGGGGTTCATGCATTTGGGCTCATCATGCTTGCTGGAGCCAGAGAGGAAGTGGAGCATCTTATGCCTGTTGTCAGAATCAGCTGAAAACAGCTGTTTCCTTTCTGGACTCTCCTGCCGGAGTGACATCACAGGGCCCTCCCCCCCGCCCTTTGGTTTCGGTTAAGGGAAAGAAGATGCTCCTGATGTCCCAGTTCTAGCTCCAAAATCTGAGGCCTGATCCTGCAACTGGTAGCGGTGAGGTTTTAGATGGTCAATTTGTTTTGATCTTATCCGTTGATTAAGGATCCCCTGGGGTTCCTTTAGGTTTCTATTTTACACAAAGTGAACTGCTTTGTCAACCGAGATCACCAAGAGGCTGTACGTAAAAGAAACAGGAGGCGGACAGAATCCTGTTCACGACTCGAGAAAGCTGATTCTGTGAAGCTCCAAGCGCTGGAAATCCAAACATCCATGTTCCTCCTCTCCCGGATTGGCGAGCGGGAAGGATGAAACCACACCACCAAGAGAGAACCGAAGATACTTTCCCAGGCCACAAATCCTAAAGATACCAGACGAATTTATGAAGTGGTAGTTAAGTTAATGCAGTTGGAGTCCAAGATATACCATGGAATGAGCTTAATGCACAAATGAGCTTATGTTTTGGGTAGGAAATTATGCCCCTCGGTCTAGCTGCATTTCTGACATTTCCCAAGCCATGTCCTGAGCCTTCTCCTCCCCTCCCTCTTTTTCTCTTGCTTCCCTTCTTTTTGTGGTTTCTGAAGAAAACTCTTGTTTGGGCTTTTGCTGCAGAGCATCATCATAATAAAAATTACAGAGAAGTCTCCTCAGCTGCTAAATACACACTTGGAAATTTGGAGTTTAGATAATAATTCTTGGTGAGGAAAAAAAAAAACACCACCCACTCCAGATTTGATACTTAAGCATTTGGGAAGCCACACATCTGTTCCCAGATAACAGGCAGCTGAAAGCGTAAGTCACCAGTGGGAACAACCATATAACCTGTTGCTGCTTTGTGTTGCATTAAGACCCCATTGGCTAAATGTGGCGTCTCTGAAAGGCACCCACACTGCTTAGGAATGGAAAAAGTTTTGCTTTTCCCCCCACCTGACTTTTAGAAATCTCAAGTTCTTTCTGCTCTGATTTGAAGAAATACATGATTTCGGGTACATTCAAATGCAAAGTAAACTGAACTGACGTTGTAACTTATTTGTCGTGGCCAAACTCAAGAGACTGAGTCATTTCCAGCACGGAGAGTCTCGTGTTCTGTCTGCCTGCTCTACAGATATAAAAACTGAAAAGGCCCTGGGGGAAAAGGGGTGATAGGGGTCAATATAGAGTGATTCAAGCCCAGACTTTTAAGAACTTAGATCTCTGGACCTGTATGGGTGGATCTGCCAGTTTTAGAATTGTAGAACCATAGAATGATGGATTTGGAAGGGGCCTCTATGGCCATCGAGTCCAACCCCCCTGCTCAAGGCAGGAATCCAAGTCAAAGCAGATCAGACAGATGGCTGTCCAATTTTCTCTTGAAGGCCTCCAACGTTGGAGCGCTCGCCACCTCCAGAGGCCACTGGTTCCATTGTTGTACTGCTCTAACAGTTAATAAGGTTTTCTTCAGATTCATCCTAAATTTGGCTTTTTGCAGCTTGAGCCCATTGTTACATGTCCTGTACTCTGGGACGATGGAGAATAGATCCCGCTCCTCCTTTGTATGACTACCTTTCAAGAAGGGACGTATGTAGCTTCTTCCACATTAATTTTAAAAAAATACATTTGGTTTTTTTTTCATGTCCCCAAATGAAGAAAGCTGAAAAAGTTGATAAAAGGGCTGAAATGAATTTCTGCCCTATCCCCAACTAAAATTAGGGAGATATCAGATATTAGTCATGATGAGCTTAGGTAAAGGTAAAGGTTCCCCTTGACATTTAGTCCAGTCGTGTCCAACTCTAGGGGACGGGCTCATCCCCGTTTCCAAGCCATAGAGCCAGCGTTTGTCTGAAGACAGTTTCCATAGTCACGTGGCCAGCGCGACTAGACACGGAACGCTGTGACCTTCCCACCGTGGTGGTACCTATTTATCTACTTGCATTTGCATGCTTTCGAACTGCTAGGTTGGCAGGAGCTGGGATAAGCGACGGGAGCTCACTCCATCGTGTGGATTCGATCTTACGACTGCAGGTCTTCTGACCTTGCAGCACAGAGGCTTCTGGTTCCATTGATTTCACCGCATCTGTTTAAGCATGGTTTAGGCTAGGGTGAATGCCAGCATTTGTACATGTACCTTCACCATGGCTTAACAGATTTTGCGAGGGTTAGCAGCCAATCTGTGCACTAGATTCAGATGAACTGCAAATCCCAGATGGAACTGGCCTGATTCAGACTGGTCTGTAAGGTGTCTGGATTAAAGCAGAATGCCCAAGTTCCTGGTGAATCGTGGTAGTTGAAGTGGAAAAAAAAATCCAAATATTTCATGCTTAAGAGCCCCTTTGGATGTCGACTCAGCCGTGCTCACTTCTAGCACTTTCCAGTTCCTGAGTCCCTCTTCGATCTTGTTGCTTCCTCCATACCGCATGAACCTTGTTAGACACCATGTTGGTAAATGTGTGGGTTTTGAAACCGAAACCGAAACCAAAACTGACACAAAACCGAAACCAAGCCACCCAAACAGAAAATGAAAACAAAGCGAACAACCCATACACAAATGTTCTTAGCTAGGCCAAACAACAGCATGGAAAGCAACATCAAGAGGTAATGTCAGAATTTTACCCCATGCAGAAGAGGAACAATGGCCAGACTCATTAACTGCAGAAAGAACCCAAGCCCACCATCAGCTATGGAGGTTCCTTCATTCTTAGCTTCCTCCTGTAATGCAACATGAAAAAAAGAGACACCTTTCTGGAGGTATTCCCAACACCCCCATGCTGAGTTATTTTGCTCTTTAATGGTTTGGTCAAACACATGTGCAGCGTAGGGCTTTGGTCTCCACCATCCAGCGGTTAGGTAAGGACAAATTCAAAAAGGCATCTCACATTACTGACGGGCGGCCAACATAAGTAGTGTAAGAAACCTTACATCACAGGGCCAAGGTTAATCTGTTTCACAACAGCTTATAAAAATCTTTTAACAGATTGTTCTGTTTTATTTTACGGGTGGGGGAGAGCTGGGGTGTGAGGAGTGAGAGAAAGACATTCAGAACTTCAGAAGAGCTAAGAATTCATATTTTCCTCCTTTTTTGAAAGAAAAGGAGGTCCTTAAAAAAAGAATTACATCTACTTTTGATCAGGGTGAGTAGTTTCGCTAAAGGTTAGGGTGAACATTTATGACATGATGTTGTTTCTTGCGAAGTTCGTGCCAGGTTTTCAAGCGCCTGCTTTCTCCCACACCACGTGCTCAATGAAACAAAAGGTTTGAATTAATGATTTTTTAAATGTTCAGGATATGTTAGAAATGAAGCGCAGGAACTGCTGCCTGACGCACAGGGATCTATGTCAAAACAAGACTTGGCAGCCAGCTGGTGAGGGGTCTGCTGGCTAGCACACTGGGGTGTGAACATGAACTCGTACAGCAATACCCCAGGAAGTCCAGACTTTGTACTCTGGACTGGTTGCATCAAGAGGGGGCCCGTGGGATCCCTGAAGCCCCATAAGGAGCAAAGGATGTCCTGGGTTTGCATATTACGAAGGAGATCTTTTTGTTAAGGACGTTTTAGGCCAACTGGGAAGGAGGAGTCGGTGGCCATAGATCTGATCTTCTGGAATACAAGAACACCAGGATTGATGTTCCCTGTGGTCCCATCATCCTTTGCTCCTGATGATGCAAGAGGATAGAAACCTCACGGGATGGGTTTGATGGAGGAGGAAGAACGGTGCTAACCATCTTGTAGCAGGGATGCTGGCCAAGCCTTTGGGTCTGAATCCTAAGTCCGGGTCTGGCTCTTTGGTACCAAGTCCTGAGGCCCAAACCCCCAAGTCTGAGTCCCTATTAAAAACAAGCTCCCCCCCCCCCCGAAGAAGAAAGGGAGGGAGTGGGTGGGTTCCGAATCGCGAGTTGAATCTGAGTCATTTTTTAAAAAACACATCTGAGTCGAGTCCGGTTCAAGTTAACGGTGTGGCTTAAGTCTGACTTGACAGGAAGTCTTGCTACTCGGCTCCCCATCTCTGCCTCGTAGGATCCAACACAAATAGGGGTTCTTCATATCTCATCTCATCTCCAATCCATGGTTCCCAGATTCTGACCTGTGGGAATTACAAGGCAACCCTCCTATTAGTTTCTTTAAAAAAATAAAAAATAAAAAGCAGAAGACTGAAGCAGAGAACAAACGGATGGAACCAGCACACGTCGGAAGCGATCCAAAAGAGGGGTGGCGGTAGGTAAGCCGATTAACAGAAAGTTATAGACATTTTTTTACCAGTAATTTTACCAGTGCGCAGATGGATTTCGCGCCGGGAATAAAGCCAAGCGGGCAGGGCACGACACGCTCCTGATTGAATCAAAATACATTCCGAATGGTCTTTCAGACAGCCTTGGGTCCGGGCTACCTGAAGGAACGTATTTCCCCATGTGAGCCTTCTCAGGGTTTAAGCTCATCCGAGGAGCCCCCTGTTGCCAGCGCAGCCACGGCTGATGGGGACCTGGGAGAGAGAGGGCCTTCTCAGTGGCAGCTCCCTGTGGTGACAGAAGGCTCTCAAAGTTTAGGCTGCCCCCCTCCCTCCATCTTTCCTCTGACAGCTGAAGATCCATCTCTTCAGGCAAGCCTTTAGCAATCACATTTGAATCCCTGACTGCCTTCTCAGAGTTAAGATAGCTTCTGTGAGCCGTCTTGGGTCCCTTTAAGCGGGGAAGAAAGGCAGCATGTAAATAAAACAAACAAGCCAATAAAAGTAAATAAACCTGGGACGGGGTAGGCGGACTGTGCCAGGGACCCAACCGCCGTCTTGCTGATGGGTTTCTCAAGTCGTTATTCCTGTTTAGTAGTCATACATTCACCACTAGTACACAGTGTTCTGCTGGCCTGACACTGCGTATTCTTAGAAGGAAAAGCAGTGGCATGCAGATGTTCCAAAGAGATGTTCGGGGAGGGGGAGAGATTTCTTGGCTTTTGCACCTTCCCTCCAGATTCTCTGCTTGGGAAAGGAGCTGCCATTACACCCCTCTTCGCAGCCGAGGGTGAAGAACCTCGGGAAACAAGAGGCCTTCATCACCTCCATCTCTCAAAGCATCAGCTCCACTGTACTGGTGATTTTCACGGCTCCGACCCGGCTAGGACAACCTCAGGAGAGGCCAGGTTGATTTTGGAGGAAACGTCTCTCAGCAGGCCTGCGGCAAAACCTGCCGAGCTTTCAACAGGCTGCTGGAAAACGGCATCTTTGTCTGAGTGAACTGAGTAAAAAAACACAACAACCCGGCTTTCTTGGAAAGAGGCTAAAAATATCAGCGAGGAGGCAGAAGGCACATCAGGCTGGGTCGGCTCAAAAGCCGAACACTACCTCTAGCCATGGATACACCGAAGCCCTGGCCAGACTCCTTTATGGGCTTGGATGGGATGAGGTTTCCTACGGTGATGACAATTGCTCTGTGTAAAAACAAGTTCTCCGAAATAAATCTGTAAATTGGTCCCTTGAGGTAGAGACGAGACGAGAAGAGGAAAATGCAGGTGGAGAAATGATTACCCGGATGTTATTCTTTATTTGTCAAAACCCTCTGCTGGAATATAACTGTGGGGCAGAGATTTCCGTCTGTCTCCTCTTTGCTGCTGGCACCAGGCAAAAAGCAAGCGACTCTGAGTGGATATCAATCAGAAATGTCTACGTGTTTGTTTAATTGTCGGTGCAGTTTTTCCTCTCCGGCAGAGATCCAGGTTTGAGACTTGGACGGTTGGTACCCGGCTTTGCCGCCTCTCTGAATATTTCAGTCCGTGGGATTCTGGTGGTTTACTGACTGAGCCAAGAAACGAGGAAAGGAAACCAGACGCTGGTATACGTTGTCTAATGGGTTGGCTTTCTGACACAAGAGACCCACGTCTGACTGTTTCAGTTAGGTGGTGCGATGCTTTTCTGAAATCCAGGCGAGGACGTTGCATGGCCAGAGCAAGAAAAAGGGGCTGGGTCGGTTTTGTTTCCTTTTCTTTTTTTCTTGGACTACAGGATTTGTCAGTAACATTTTTCCAGGTCCTGTGTGGGAGTGAAAAGATCACCAATATTTTATTTTTACTTTTACTAGTAGCAGAATTAGAGGGGGAAAAGTATTCTGCAGAAAAATCCTTCCATTTTGTGCAAAACATGCTTTCCCCATGAACAATACTAGCTTCTTTTGTTTTCTTTTTTTAAAACAAAGGGCCCAAATGCAAAAAAATATAAAAATGTAAAAGAGCACACAAACTTCTTCACGTCTTGCCCAGCAGAGAGACCTCTGCGTTGTGTCATTTCCGTCTGCTGAAACAAATGAAACAAAGATTTATACTCCTAGTGGCCTGACATAGGAAAGAGGAAGACAAGGCAACTCCAGAGAGGTGGCACCACACATGCTTTCCATATTCAGTTTTTGTCCTAACTTCCCAAAAACTCAGGGCAGTCTGTATGGATGCTAAGCTCAAGCCACGTAGCTACCAATCAGGTAGTCCTGGTTGCCAATACTTGCCCAGGTCAGGTAATGAGTTTAGGAATGAGTGACAAGTTAGGGATGATATTTTAGTTGACAAGGCATGGGTGACATGCAATGGTGTTTAGAATCTGACAGCACTGAGCAGTTCACAAGACATCATGTCTGGAACTCAGTGCCATCAACTACTGCTTGATCTCCAGTGTGCACCCAAAGCTCCTATCAGTTCCTTCCTTCCTTCCTTCCTTCCTTCCTTCCTTCCTTCCTTCCTTCCTTCCTTCCTTCCTTCCTTCCTTCCTTCCTTCCTTCCTTCCTTCCTTCCTTCCTTCCTTCCTCTCCATCTGGAGTAGTGCAGTTTACTCCTTGCCCAGATCTCTCCTCCCAAGAATCCACCCTCCATCAGCTGGGTCCTGTTGCCCAGGTGAGACCTGTTCCTGGATCCCCTGAAATAAAAGCTTGATTTTTAAGTTGGAAAGCCCCACTTAATTGAAGCACCTCATTGGGCTTTCTTGCTTTGCTTCAGATGGGCTCAGGAACTGACGAAGATCCCTGCTTCACTTCATTTTCCAGATAAATTCCAAATCCAAAGCACATCCCTAGCATACAGTATAACTCAACAACCATTGCATTCCTAAATTCACATTCCAAAGTTCAGCAGCGATGCAGGAAATTTGAGCCAATATGGGATATTTACAGTTTTCTTTCCACTTTTGTTCACACTCACGGATTTGGCCTACCTGTGAGTCTCCATGCAGTTTTTACAGGCACGTGTGGCCCCTTTCCCTGAACCCATAGCGCTGTGATTGGTTGGCAGTTCTGTGGTCGATCTTGACCAAACAAGGTTTATACGTGTGGGGAATTGGTCAGTTATTTATTTGCCAGATAGACAAAGTCCCCAGCTTGACCTTGCCAGATGGGGTATTCTAGGAGCAGTTGTCCTGATAAAATCACTTCTCAAAGCTGTGCTCCTAGCAGTCAGATGATGGACATAATTCTGCAGACTTGGTAGCACAGAATTCAAAACTGTCAGCAAGCAAGCTACAGGGGGGTAGGGTTTGGAGGGAAGGGTTAAAGCAACCCAGCAGGGCTGAGGCCCCACAAGACACCTCCCCCCGCCTTCGCATTGTCCATCTGGAGCGTTTTCCAACAAGCGGCTTGAATTACTCGCCAGGGCCGGTCCCCTCTCCCCTACCAACTTTGCTCCTGACAATCTGTATTTCCCATTGCTATGGTAACAATTTGGGAGCCAGCCCTGTCGACCGAATGCTGTGGAAACCATTTTGCTGTGGCACAAAGAAAAAAAATGCTGGAATTTCTTCTCTTAAAGAAAAAAAAAATTGGCCACAAATAATTTCTGGATTCGTGCGCTTCCCGTTCCGTCTCCATCCGCCTCATCTAGGAGTGGGGGAGAGCAAGACGACCAGACGGGGCCCATCTCCATGAAACCACCTCCTCTGAGACACAAATTTTAAGTGTTTTAGATGCCAGTCAGATGAGGGTCTGGCAGTGGGTTTCAGAGGGTGACCCGGCGATTTGCAAAATTCAGGGTTATCCCGAACAGTACAGCGAACTTAGAAGAGTGCGAGGTTCAAGTGCTTCAGAAATGAACTTGGATGGGATGGGATGGTGGTAATTTACATCAATGTATGTGGAGCTTCGTGCTTTTCCAGCTTGCCATCTGGTCCATAACTGGTTACCTGTCTGAACAGGGATGTTGAAGTGTGACCAAGCCTTTGAATTCACAATTCGAATTTCCTCTTCTAGTAAGGTTACGGAACACCTCCTCTTCGGCTTCCGCCCTGAGCAAGGCTGTTAAAGCCAATCACTAGATATGACCATAAAGGAAGCCAATTTATGTCTGTATGGATTTGTTTATTCAGTTTATAAACCACCCCATGGTTTCAAGCACTACTCTGGGCGGTTTACAAGATTAAAACCGGAAACCTTCAAAACCCCACAATAACAAAAAAAGAGACAGAACCATTTCTTGCAGGCTACTGATTTTTTGTTTCAAACGTGCCCATCTGCAGTGATCCTAGAATCATGGAGTTGGCAGGGGCCTCTAAGGCCATCGAGTCCAACCCCCTCTGCTTAGTGCAGGAATACCAATCAAAGCAGATCTGACAGAGGGTGGTCCAATCTTCTCTTGAATGCCTCCTGTGTTGGAGCGCTCACCACCTCCTGAGATTCCTCTGAGATACCTCAGAGCAGGCAAAATCTGGATATCTGGGCAAGACATGGTGGCATCCAACATCGGAAGGATGCTTGACCTCTTTTGTGATATCTACCACTGAGCAGTCTTCCTTTTCGATGGGGTCCTTCTTTGGAAGAGCTCTTTGGTCCAAGTCTCATTTAAAGAAATAATGATGATGGTGTTGATGTGCCACCAAGTCACTTCCAACTTACAGTGTCCCTTTCCAGGGATTTCTAGGTACAGAGAACTCTGGAGTGCTTTCCCATCCTCTTCTTCCAGGAACCCTTTGGGACTGGGCGGCTTGGCCAAGGCTACATAAGCTGGCTCCTCTGGGACACCACAGTAGGGAACTGTACTCCCAGCCTCTGGCTCTACAGCCGGGTACCCAACTCGCTCAGCTACCCAGCCAGAAAGAGGGGAATCTAAGACCTCCATCTTACCCAACCACGGCTAACAGCACATGGGCAATACGCAGTATATAGGACATTGGTGGTCAGATCAGTGCTTCCACATGCTGGAAGGGTGCAGTTGAGTTCTGCTTCAATTCCTTTATGCATCTGTGCATAACAATGCGTGTATGCTGTTTTGTGCAAAACAGGTGTGCTCTTTTCTGGGGGTACATGTCCTCTTTGTAGAGCTAGTAAGATAAGAGAATGAGGATCTGTAACTTCAGATACAGCTGGCAGTCAACTGTGCAAGCAACCTGCATTTGCCTTTAGTCAGGAAGCAGCCACAGGCTCAGTTGTATGGACCTCAACTGATGAAGGAAAACACCACTGCATAGTTGATTTTACATTACAAAACACGCACACTGCAACCAACAGTTTGCAAGGAAGGTTTTTAGCCTTGACATGTTTGGAGTCCAACATTTGATTCCGCAAGATCTGGCTGAGAAGAGCACGAATAAATCAATGAACCGCCTTCAGACCTTGTCTAGAAAACTGGTTAGTAAGTGGCAGATCAGAAGCACTCATGATCCCTCCTTCTAAAGATGACTCATGTCTTATCAGCCATCTGTCTCTTTTGCGGTCCACGGTCATCCATCACCCTGAAACAGGATAAATTTGGCTTGGCAGGGAGCCATGGTGGAGACCAAGTAATCTCTTGGACAGCAAAAATCAACAGAAGCCAGACTGAAAGTGAAACTTCAAAATTCAAGGAGAATCTCTGCATCTTCCAGAATTTTCATTGGGACGTGTGTCACAGGAGGTTTTCTTCAGAAAGTCCAGAACTGGACTGTGACAAGGATTACAGTAAAGGTCTTGAGAACTATGAACAATGGTGGCCACGGCCACTCCGTGGAACTTCCACATAGGGTGCTGCATGTCTTCCCACTTGATGTGCTGAAAGAAAAGATCATTATAACCTTCCTGTCCTATATGGGAGCTCCTCACATGGACCTGGTTATCCTGCTCCACTGTGGCCTTCAGGAGCAGTTTCCATGCCTTCCACCTTGTGGAGTGTCCTCAAGGCCTCTCCTCAAAAATCAAAGACCAGAGCTGGACTTCCTTTTCTTTTCTTTTCTTTTTCCCCCAGAACAAATATTCAAAAATTGAGTGTTTTGGTATTACATGTGGTCCATGGAGGCACACATTTGGGCCTCAAATTCTCCTTCCTTCCTTCCTTCCTTCCTTCCTTCCTTCCTCTCCCCTTCCTTCCTTCCTTCCTTCCTTCCTTCCTTCCTTCCTTCCTTCCTTCCTTCCTTCCATCCATCCATCCATCCATCCATCCATCCATCCATCCATCCATCCATCCATCCATCCATCCATCCATGGCAGTTTGCTTAGGACCAGAAAGGAGGAACCTGAAATGTCAGGAAAGTGAGGAGGAAATTTGTCTTAACTCTTCTCCGTCCCTTGTTGCCTTGGCATATTTTTGCTGTCTTGTAAAGGGTCTGGAAGAAGCAGAGGAGTAATGGAAACAGAGAAACCAACTTGACTGATTTAGAGTGGTGCTTCCTGCTAGACATTGGGATTCTTGCATATTCTTAGACAGATCACGCATGTTGCAGGCTGCTGTTAAAGTTTGTAGCTCCATCAGCTAGAGAGCCCAAAGGCTTGGCTTTGCACCACACCACAGACGTGCAAGTCCCTCACCAAACTACCAAACCCCAGAATTCTGTAGGATGGAGCTGCAACCATTAAAGCAACACCGGAATGCTATATTTTTGTGCTGATGCAATCTGAGTGGAAGAGAAAAACTCAAAGAACTTTTCAACCTCTGATCTTGCTCTCTTTCTAACTCAACTGGAAGACCTCCATCGGGTTCTGTCTGCCAAACTCAAGCGATTAGAACCTTCTACCCAGTGACAGATGTGTGCTCTGTACATGCACAGGGACCCTGTCTTACATTCTTCCTTCCTGTTTTAAGGGAAATACATGTGGGCTCGAACGCCTAGCAGTCGAATGTAGGGAAATTATTTTTATGAAACAAAGTCTCTGTATAAAGAACCTCATGGCTTGGTCTCAGCCAAACTACTGCTTCTCATTAAATAGAAGTGTAAGTGGCATGGTTAAGTGGTGTGGCTTTTCACCACCTGGGCAGCAGCCTATCCAGCATCGGGCCCCTCTTGCTCTCCCAACGGCTGGTCTTCCTTGCCTCTCCATCCCAATCCTCCTGGCGTGTCCAGCTTCTTGGTTTTGGGAACTCCAGGGTTGCTATGGCGGCCCTTTGAGAGCTGAAACCTCCGTCTCGGCCGCCTCCGGCAAGCCCTCTGCTTCCCATCCCGCGCCCTGGGGACCGAGAAAAATTGGCCACACCAGCTCCTTTCTGGAGCCTGAGGTTAGGGAGGGAGAGGGGGAACAGCGAGTTTAATGATCAGTGTGCAAAATGAAAAGATTACATACTGGAGAAATTGGCAAACAGACCCGCCGCCTGAAATAAATTATGCTGAAGCATGGAGACTCCCTGCTCAGCCTTCCTTCCTTCCTTCCTTCCTTCCTTCCTTCCTTCCTTCCTCTGTCTGTCTTTAATCCTTCCTTCCTTCCTTCCTTCCTTCCTTCCTTCCTTCCTTCCTTCCTTCCTTCCTTCCTTCCTTCCTTCCTTCCTTCCTTCCTTCCTTCCTTCCTTCCTTCCTTCCTTCCTTCCTTCCTTCCTTCCTTCCTTCCTCTGTCTGTCTTTAATCCTTCCTTCCTTCCTTCCTTCCTTCCTTCCTTCCTTCCTTCCTTCCTTCCTTCCTTCCTTCCTTCCTTCCTTCCTTCCTTCCTTCCTTCCTTCCTTCCTCTGTCTGTCTTTAATCCTTCCTTCCTTCCTTCCTTCCTTCCTTCCTTCCTTCCTTCCTTCCTTCCTTCCTTCCTTCCTTCCTCTGTCTGTCTTTAATCCTTCCTTCCTTCCTTCCTTCCTTCCTTCCTTCCTTCCTTCCTTCCTTCCTTCCTTCCTTCCTTCCTTCCTTCCTTCCTTCCTTCCTTCCTTCCTTCCTTCCTTCCTTCCTTCCTTCCTTCCTAGTTTTAAAAGCCTCCACGTGAACGCCGTTTTGGAAATCCCATCTTCACTGCACAATGTAAGAATACTTCTCGGCAGATGGTCAGCCGTGATCAACTGCCAGGGTTTCTCTTCCCCCCACAGTTTTCCATCAAGTTCATGGGCACCTCCTGAACAACCGAGAGCGAAATCCACCCGAACAGCTTGATCAGTCAGATGGGAGTGTGAGCCAACGAGAAGCGCTTTCCCCTTTTTGGCTAAATGATTTGTTGTCATCCAAATAAATGAGTTACTGAGTTACGAAAACAATGGGGTGGTGACAGAAAGCTGGAACGGCAGAGTGGGGGGGCCTCGTTGGAGGTGAACAAACAGCATTTTCTAGAGTCCTGCTGGGATGACATGAGAAGACTTCTTCTCTGGTTGATGATGTGGAAGTCTGAAGCCCATCTGCCTTGCCAGGCTGTTAGGGAATTATCTCCAAGTGTAAAAGCGATCGGAAAGGCAAATTAGTGGGATGGAAAGATGAGCACATAGAGAGACGGAGGACAGACAGCAAGGATGTCAATCTTCCCTTGTCAGGAAGGAACAAGTACCACCTGGTTTCTCCTCACCTGTGAGATGGAAAGAGAATTTCTCCCACTATGAGAATTTCTGCACTCGCAAGAACAAATCGATGCACAAACCACACAACTAGGCCAATGGGTGCCGCCTCCAGCTTTCTCGCATGGAGGTGGAAAAACGAGAAGCACTGGAAAGGTTCTTTGAGTCTTTCCGATATTTTTGCCAATTGTTCTGTGCCTACTGGATGGAAGAAAACGCAGAGGCATGTTGCACAAGCTTTGTAAACCTCAACCACCACAATTCCTGCTTTCACTCCCACACAGGAGGCAAGAAACGTCATGAGATCAGTGTCTTCTTGATAGGCCTCCTAGCGTGGTTGAAATGTCATGTCTTGTTGAGGATGAGGAATTTCCTGAGAACTTGCCACACTCCTGTGACATTGCCATGCTTTCTTGGAAAAGTCCCGACTGCTTTTGGAATTGCAGCACTCACTTCATTTTAAATGCCTCTCTTCTCTGGCAGAGTCTCCCGCGGATTGGGTCCATTACTTGCAACGGCACCGACTGGCAAGGAATGGCACAGAAAGTAGTAGCCAAGTAAGAGGGAGAGCAGCCTCCTGTCCTTCCTTTGCTGCCAAAATTAGCCCTGTTTGGGTATATGGTGCTAATTTATTACACCATCTGGGATTCACCCTCTTTCCTAGTCCATCCTGGAGATGCCGGGGATCGAACTGACAGCCTTCGGAAGGCAAACCATGGGCTCCGTCATTGAGCCACAGCACCCAATCATGCCCGCGTCCACGCTTAAGTCTCAAAACATGACGGCCCCACGAATGGGATTCGGAAGGGGTTAGGGCTTTTGCTCAACTCTTTCTGTGGCAGGTACGAAGAGGGAAGAGCCCAAGCTGGCCTTCTCCGGCCCCCTTCTCATCCCGCTCCACGTTCCTCAAAGCAGCTGGCCTCCAGCGAGGGCGACAGACGGGTTATTCAGGGCAGGGCGGCAGCTGTGCCTAACCGACACGCAGGTCTGGATTTCAGATTTGCTGGGTTGGCAAATTCCCTTGGAAGGCTGGGAGGGAGGGAGGGAGGGAGGGCAGGCAAGCAAGCAGGCAGGCAGGTGGTCAGCTCACAGTTGCTGGGCCCAAAGCATGTCTGTATGCAGCGGCACTAATGAGAATAAAATGGCAACAGTCCTTGAGTTGGATGACGGGGGCATCTCTTATTCCCCCCAATGCTTCTGAGTGAACCCAAGTGGAGGGGGTGGGGTGGAGGCTCCTTGGCTGCCCTCCACCACTGGATGTGGCCCCTGGAGAGATTTTGGCAGGAGGCACTGCAGAAGACACAGGTGGTTCCCCCAGCTGCTGGTTTCTGGTTTCCTCCAACGGCGGCTCTCGATCTATCCATGTTGAGGTGAGGAGGGAAGGCTGTTGGTGTCTTGGAAAGGCTTCTCACCAGCCGTTTACCTCTGTGGCTTCCATGCCCTGTTCGGTGGAGGAGCAGTTTTCAGGTCAACAAACGTAGATCCTGATTGTGGTCCTGTACCTTTAAGAGAGTATGATGGGCGGAGCTCTACCAAATGGTATAGCCCCTGCTTCTTAAAGTTACAGGAGTCCAATTCAGCAACATAGTGAAACCTCCTCGGATTTGCTCTTGTATGGAAAAACGTGGTGGATGAAAGTTCATCCGGTAAATTGGGGCTTCAAGCTCTCCAGAGGTCGGGGGGGGGGGGGGGTCACAACAACCAGCACCTGCCACTACCCCAAAACCTTTGAGCCAGTCACTTCTGGTTTTAAATGAAACCAGCTTTGGACCTAAAATAGGGTTAGGGTTCTCACAGACATGGAGAAATTATCCTCACCCCTACCCCTGAGTTTGGGGCTTAATATCAAATAATTGGGGCTTGGATGTGGCATGCTGGGGGGGGGATGCCACCTCCAAGTGGCCCTCCCCTCTTCTAGGCTGAAGGTTCCAACTGTTCACTGTGTTCACTGTTAAATATTATTGTGCAGCTATTGCTTTGGTCAGAAGGAAGATGGAAGAAACCTGAGGAAAACATTCAAGGATTCTCTCTCGGTCACCTCGAGATCATCATCATTATCATCTTAGAACTGCAGAGCTGGAAGGGAGCCTGTGGATCATCCAGTCCAGCCCTTGTCAAGGAAGCGCCATGGGGAATCGAACTCCCAACCTCTGGCTCTGCAGCCAGAGACGTCAACCACTAAGCTATCCAGATATTGAGTTGGCAACTTCCAAAAATCCAGGTGACTCAAATGCCCACTCATGGACCTTGGAGAACCACAACCATGCCCAGGACTTTGACCTAAAAAATATTTTTCTTTTTCTTTAAAACTCTGTACATATAGTTTGAACTGAAAATGCCCTCTAGTGGACAATATATATATATTTTAAAACGTAAACCATTTTTGAGTGTGGAGACCCCCAGGACTGCTGGAAGACGGGGATGGCAAAACTGGGATGCTCCCCCAGACGGCACAAGGACATTTTTGAGTAAAACGGGTGTTCAGAAAAACTCTTAAAATATTTTAGGCGTAGACATCTGTGTCTGGGATGGGTTTGGTGGGAAGGAAGGAAGGCAAGAAAAAAGGAAGAAAAGAAGAAAGGAATGGAAAAGAAAGAAAGAAAGAAAAAGAAAGAACGAACGAACGAATGAACCACATTGGAGTTAAGCTTGATCTCCTGGGGGAAGCCAAGATTACTGCCAAGTTGAGATTCCCCCTTCCTGCCCCCTTTTTTTTTCTTCACAGCAGCGTTTAATCTTGCTCAGTCAGCAGTTTTGAACATATTCCAGGAAAGCTTTTAAGCTTGATAAAGCTAGAAGCCTTAGCATTTTTGAGCGATACTCTAGCTATGAATGATACGTACCAGTTGCACTGTCATTGGCCTTTAAAGGCAAGGTAATTAAAGTCTTCCTAAGAGACCAGTTTCACTGCTGAAAGGAAGAGCGATGGATTCAACAGAGCAGGTGAACTCCGTCTTTTTCCTTGAGACTCTAGGGCAACACAGGAGACCAGGGAAGGGTTTAGAGGGGCGACAGAACTACTTCAGGGCCACCTGGTTGTGGGAAAGGGCACGAGAAGAACCTGAGTAGCTGGGCCCAAATTCCAGGCACATTTGGTGAACGGGGTAATACGGCAATCCAGACTTGGGTGACGAAGCACTCTTGATGGTTAGGAAGGTGCCGAAATGTATCCAGGGAGTTATTATTTATTTTATTTATATCTTCAATGTCTATACTACCCACCTGACCAATGGTCACTCTGGGTGGTTCACAACGGTGATAACAACATAAACTAACATAAACATAATTAAAAGTGAAAGTAAAATTAAAATGGCATCACACTTGCCATTCTTGCTAAGTTCCACATCCCACACAGGCTTACTTAAGGCATACATGATGTGCTGGACATTTTCCCATGTTTTTTTTACTGGTCCTGGATTTGTGGAAGGTTTAAAGTAGCTTGTATAGATGGGATTTTTAAAAATTTCCTGGACTACAAATCGCATAATTCTCCATTCTCCGAGTTGTCACTGATTTACAGACCTGATGTAAGGCGTAAAACTTACCGATGCCTAAATGTGGCTCGCCTGGGAGGAAAGGCCTAAACTGGAAGGCCTTGAGGCCTAGCTAGGCCTAGCTCCACCTAAGCTTCCTGTTCAGAAAGCTCCCAGAGAGCATCAGGGCAGGAACAGGAAGTTTAGGTGGAGCTAGGCCTAGCTGAGCTCAAAGCCTTCCATTTTAGGCCTTTCCTCCCAGGTGAGCCACATTAGCCACCCCAAGGTGTGTGTAAATCAGGTTGTACTCCCGGAATGAAGAATTATGGGATTTCTAATACAAGAAATCCAAAACTCATCCCTAGTGGCTTGTCTTCCTTCCCGTAAAGACAGCAAGCCTTAGCTCCACTTGAGGACGGGTGTGGAATGGGTGCCCAGGCTTTAAAACATGTCACAGAAAATAAAATTCTGTCTTCCTCTAATGCTGCTCATGCTGAGATCTGTCTATGCACTTGGAGAAACAGGGAGGCTAAGCCATTCCTTGGGATTACAGCCCAGCGGCATGGGGCCAAACTGTCCAATAGGAAATGTAACAACAGCAACAACAACAGGGAAAGAAAGGGAAAGAAAGAATGTAAAGCAATCGCTCTATCAGTCCCACAGTGACTGAGAACTGATGGTTGCCTCTTTCTTCTCATGCTTACCATCATGTGTGCCCAAAAATGGACACCCCCCCCCATGCGCACCCTCCTTCCACCCCGTTACACTTACTTTCCCGGGTTTTATATTCCGCGGTTCTGGAAGCAGACCAGGAGGGAGAAATTCCCAGCAGCCAAGGAAAAAGTTGGGGTTGATTGGCAAGCGTATAAGGAGTCCATTGGGAGGGGGGTGTCCTTGTTTCCAAGATGGGAATATGAGCAGCATTGAAAGCAAAGTCTCTTTCCTGCCCCGAAGCACATCTGCTTTGCCCAAGTCCTTCACAACCCGACAACATCACAGCGTAGAAAAGTTACTTCCTACCCCCTGAACTGCTGTTCCTAGAATGTCCCAGCCAGCGTTGGCTTCATCCAAGCAAATCTGACCTTTCTACCTGGATCTAGACCTCATGCAAATATCCCCAATCAGCCTGATTAGGAATCCAGGAGAGACCAGAATTCAGGAAACAGTCTGAGGTTTAATCCTTGACATGTTGGGACCGAATTGAGGCCAAAACCCTGGACATTTATGGGCAGACAATACTTAGGTAGGGAATCAGTGCTAATCAAATGGAAACGACGGTAAACTACTCACGAGATCACAAATGTAACAAAAGTTTCACCATTTTGAATTCTTTTTGTTGGGGCTGAAGTTAAATGAAGTTAAGCCAGGCAAAGCACCCTGCACCAGCCAGCTGCAGGTGTTAAATAAATAAAAGGTGGTAGAAAATATAGTGGCGATAGGCAGGACAGAAAGGCAGTGGTTCTGAACCCCAGATGTTCTTGGACTGCAACTCCCAGAAATCCTGGCCAGCACAGCTCGTGCTGAAGGCCTCTGGGAGTCTAGTGCTACTTTGACCTCATTAACTAAAGCCCACACAAGAGAGTCTGTCATTCACCTCACCTTCGTAAACATACTCGTCTTGAGCATCATGAAGACTCAGTATAGGTAGCTAAAAGAGGAAAGGAAGAAAATGACATGGTTCGAGTCCTGTATCAAAACACAACACCGATCAGCCTAGGCAACAAGAAACATCCAGAAATAATTGCTATCCTTTTGATGATCACTCCGTAAATCTCACCCTGGTGGGAAGGCTTGACACGGTTGCAATGTGTCTTCAAACATAAGGGCGTTTATGTGCACATTTCTAAAAGTCCTGTGCATTTTTAGCACTCCGTTATGCACTGAATAAAGGACCACATTTGAACGCGTAGATCTCCAGACCAAATAAAATAAAGGTATGCACACTATGTCCAGGCATGGATGAAGAGGACTGAGGACATAGAGGTCCTCCTGAACAAGATGTCCAGTGTGGCAGGTTCCCTCGAAATGGTTCATAATACCTTTATTATTTTGGTCATGATTCCTGATTCTCTGTGAAACCATGAAGAAAGTTCTTTCTGCAGCCACTGCTTGGCATACATCCAGCGGAGAAGTTGCCAATGCAAAATATAAAATAAAAATAAAATCCTAGGCCTATTTTGGGTCGCCTACCCCCAACTTTGATGACTTAATAGAGGATGATGAAAAACAACGTTTGAATTTGAGCTAAAGATGCCAAGAAACTTTGGCCTGAAATCTCCGGAGGGTTTTTTTTATTTTTTTGCAAGGACTGTTTGTGGGTAGAAGAGCTTCCAAAAAAGCTGAATATAAGAGCCATGGATATTTTTTTTAAACTTAACACCCCATGCCCTGCTTCATTTATTCAGCCCTGACCGCCCCCCCCCCATCTCCCCTTGCTGTGGGAGACTGAGTCTTTTGTGGGGCTGAGTTTCCATGGGGACTGGCGATTCTATTCACCCAAGAAAAGCCTCCAAATGAATGACAACTTCCCAGGAATATCAGAAAACCTGGCTGGCAGTAGCCTTTTCATCAGAGCTCTCATCTCTGATGTGATAATTTTACCTATCAAATCACCTAATTGTCTGCCACAGCCAGAAAATGAAAGTAAAAGGGGTGGAAGGAAGGAAGGAAGGAAGGAAGACAGACAGGTGGAAGGAAGGAAGGAAGGAACGAACGAACTAACGAACGAACAAATGAATGAACAAGCAAACAAACACCAGTGAGTCAGCGTAGACTATATTCAGAGACAACGTGCTGTAGGACACCTGTTCGATCATTTCATGTGCTTTTCCTTACCATGGTATCTTGGATTTAGCGTGCTTTGTACTGTGATTGGCTCTTGGAAGCTAAACATAAAGTTAATTTCCCAGTCTCATCTCCAAGTCGAGTCTGTCTAAGGAAAGGAGATTAAGGACATTGCTTTGAGAATCAGGTGGCAGGACTTGTCAGGAACTTTATGTTTTCCTGAGGCTGACTGGCATGACAGTGATCCTTTTGTGACCTGCAGAGTGCTTCTACCTGCAGCCTGTGAAATCCAGAACAACTTCATTCATTCCAGCTACTGTCTTATAAAATGCTGCCTGTGTTTACATTCCCGTACTCTGTTGCACAGAAGAAAAAATGACCTTGCAGAGCAGACCAGAAAAGTCTTCCTAGTCAAGCAATGTGGAAGCTTAAACAGTGCTAGGAAAACGTAAGCTCCTTCCAAACCCTGGATGGTGGATCAAGAGAAGAAAAAAGTGGAAGGAAATGTTCGCGTGTTGTTTTTATGACGAATATTGTTTGTTTGCTTTTAAAAGAAGGATTATCACAAAATTCCTTTTGTCGCAGTTCTTCCTAATTGTGAGAAATGGGCGATGGAGGGGGAGGATCAACCGCCGAGAGGGAAGTAAACAATAAAGGCTTTCTTTGTATTTTACACACAGAGATAATTCCAGTAAATTTCCTACTCTCTTGAGAAAGCTTGGTATCATAGCCTTAGTGTTTGTCTTTCACCTATTCAGGGGAAACCCAGGTAAGTACAGGCTGAGCGAGAAGAGAGTCTGCCAAGTGTAATTCCAGTCTCTCTCTCTTTTTTAAATGCGCCAGGAAGCAAATCCAAGAATATCACAGATCTATCGAGCCGTTTGTTTCTCTCCCTTCTTCCCCCGATGGCCTCCCAACGCTCTTTCAGAGAAGAAACAGACAAACGCCGAGGGAGCCATGCTGGCCCTAAAAGGAATCCCCAGATCCATCATAAGGGAAGACTTTACCAAAGACGTACCAAAAAGTGTGCTAGCTTTTGAGATCACAGGTCTCTGCTTTAGGGAAGACAAAAATACATTCCAAGATGGCCTGCAGATTGGACTATCTTGAGATGAGGCCTTCACCCACTTGTCCTCCTTACTTTTCCACCATCAGGTTTTGCTTTCGTTCACGCTCCTGAATGCCAGCAGAGAGTTTGGTGCACCTCACCAAAACTACAACTCCTGGGATTTTATAGGCTGGAAGCACAGCCCTGGAAAATGGGATGAAACAGCTAAATGGTGTAGCAAGGACACGCCATCATGTACGCATCACCGAACAAAGGACGAAGGTTTGCATAAATGCTGCATATGACCGTGTGTATATAATAGATGCAAATTCGGAAGTAAGTACGGTACACCAGGCACATCGGTTGCAGGTCCGAGTCTTGGGTGATATGTATCGAAACTCAGTCTAACGTGTGGAAATCACTTCTAATTTTCCAACTGGAGCTCTACGTTGGCCGATGTGATTGCCTGGACTCCTTGGTCCTCCTTCTTGGTGACATGCCAGTGGCCACACCGCATTATCTCCCTTTCCAGTCCCTCAAGTAATGAAAGCCTGTCGGTCCGACACTGTATGCCTCCTCACCTATGTACAGTAACGACATTTCATTTCTTGTGTCGTTATCAAGGGACACGGGAAGCAAGAGTGATGACTGGGCCATGGCCATCACATGGTAGAACACAACGTTCCCCCAAATGGCCGATTCCTCATGGGGTGATCACCATGGCCCCTCTCTCTCTCTCCCAGCCCTCGGCACCACCTGGGTCCCATCACAAACCCGGGTGCAAGAGGCCGAAGGAACAGAAAAGCATGAAAGGAGGAAGACCCTGTGTGTTCGTCCGATAAGGTGAGGGCAGCGCGGCGTCCTCTGCCAGCTCCTCCAGAATCGCGTGCTAGAGATAGTAGGCGTATCATTCAGAGGTAGGGAGGAAGACGTCAAAGGTTAAGCTCATTAGCACGCCCGGAGTCAAAGATAATGAGAGAGGAAGTGCAGATGTCACAACTCCGATCCCAGCATCCCAAAGAGGCCCTCGGGGGCACAATCTGACACCCCCAGACATGGAGGGCAGGACCATTCATTATGGCGTTTGGCATCTCCCTCCTCCAGTTTCTCCTTTTCGGATCCCTGGCTCAATATATCTGTTGTGACACAGGTGTGTGGACAACCTTCACCCCCTTCCACTGAGCCGGGCAAGAGATGACTTAGGGAGTCCAAGGGGAGCGCTGGAGAAGCCTCCCTCCACTCCTGTCTTTCATGTTGAGTTACAATGGCTTGTAAAATTTGTAGCAGCCGAGCAACTGGTGGTTGTACCTGGAAGAGGAAACACAGTGCAAAAAGGAAAAGGGAAAGCTCTCGGCTCATGTCAGCATCCCATTCTTGCCTCTGACGGGGCCAGGATGGAGGGGGGAAAATATCCTAGGGGCTGCGTATCGATCTGCCCCTCCCCGCTGCTGAACTGCGATGGAGCAATCTGTTTCTGTTTGTTCCACTTGTGCGGGACAGCCATCTTCCAATATTTGAAGGACCACCATTTGGCAGATGAGAAACGCTGGTCTTCTGTGGCGCCAGCGGTACGGCTCAAAGTAATGGGTTCAAATCAGGAGACGGGAGATTTTGCCCTAATGTTAGGAAGAATTTCTTGACACTAAACGCAGCCTGACAATGTAGGGGATGGCTGTGGAGGGTGGTGGTCTCTCCTCTGTTGGAGGTTTTTAAGCAGAGGTTTGAAGACCACCTGTTCGTGACACTTTGGCTTCAGGCTTCCCCGCTTCGGCTCGGTGACCCTTGAGGTCCCTTCTAGCTTTTCATTGATTCTCCGACTCCATTCTGTTTTCTTTCGGCCTTAGTTTGAAAATGTGTAACTTCTGAGGAAGTCGTGTGAAGGAAATCCTTGAAAATAAGTATTTGCTGGATGTAACATTCATACTTCAACACATTTCAGTCATCAACAACTGAGTCATCACACACACAGAAATGAGAAAATGCAGTCAATTTTCCCATTCAACAGTTTCTCCTGGAGGTGAATATTGGGTTATTTTGTGTAGGAAATGGCAAACACTGAATTTCTCACATAACTGCAGGAAGTGGTGGGCTGTTATTTGAAGATATTTAATCAGAAGCTGGTTAGTATCATGTACTGAAGAGGTTGATATCAGCCACTTTTATTGACTAGAAGGCCTCTTGTTGTGGCTAGGGGGGAACCTACCTGGTCCAATCCGTCAGCCAAAGGAGGGTCAACTTCAGAGAACTTGCTTCACCTGAAAACATGTCTACAGGAACTTGATAACGATGACCAAATGCCCAACTGTGACTGAATCTGCTTTTTTCCTCCTCCCTCCGAGAGTCATTTCCTTTTGTGCTGTGACTTGTTGGTTGTAATCCTGAGAATACAGTCCATCCTGTCCATAATGAAAAACTAAACAGGGAGATTTTTCACCTGAAGATCAGACCAAACAGCTGTCTATTCAGTTAGTCAATCAATCAATCAATCAATGCCACCAAGTCAAGTCAGGCCCATACATGCCCTACCTTTGCACGTTTTGGCCACCTTTAGTCATATTATGTGGTGCACAATGCTGTTCAGCTGTCCCCCCCCCCCCCATTGCTTCAAAAGAGATTGATTATTTGCAGGGGTTAAAGACATGTTAAAGATGCACAGGAGAGATGGGGGAAGGACAGCCCTCTGGATGCTGCTGGACCGCATATCCCATAAGCCTTTGCCAACACAGACGACAGTAAGGAATGCTGGGAACTGCAGTCTAACATCTGCAGAATGATATAGATGGATGGAGCTGGAAGTCAACAACATCTGGGCAGCCACATGTTCTCCAGCCCAGCGAGACAGATATGCCCAGTTTCACATATAAAGGTAAACCAACCTGAATTAACGCAGCACAGTGGTTAGGTTACAAACACAATTGCTACCAGCCAGGTGTTCAAGTCTCAACTTGACAACGAGCTGAATTGGGTTGCTTTGGAAAAACGCTTGTCTCTGAGCTTTAAGGTGGAAATCCCCTTCTTCCATCTCCACCTTGTAGGAGAGCTTTTGAAGATTTACTGGTCTCTCAGCCATGAAATGCTTCCTTGTATAAAAACAAATACTCAGCTTTATCAAATCTCTGATTGCCATTTGCCCGTTGGATGGTTATCCTGACAAATCTTGCTACTTGAATACATTGAGATGCTCACAGCTATCATTCTCATTTGCCTGCCTGACTGAAAGAGGGGGGGGGGGGGGACACAGAAAACCAGAAAAATTTTTCCTCTCTGGAAGATATCTCTGTAACAGAAGCCTACACTTAGCCATGCATTCCATTGTACTAAGGATTTTTCATTTATTTATATGAATCTTTAGGTCAAGTAGACACACACACACACACACACAGACAACCTAAAACTCAAGGCAGCTGCTGCTTTCCAGACTGCCTGGTCCCGTAGCATAAAATTGAATTCTGCCTGGAATGTGTGGCTGCCGGCTGCCGAGTTTCAAAAGGAAATTGAAGGAAAGCTTACCCCTTTTTCATACCCATTTGTGCGAGATCGTCTCAACAGGATCGTCCTAAATGAACAACTGCAAAAGACCGAGGTGTCTGTTGATTTTGGCCTAGCCTGGGGCAGACGTCCATGGGTGGGATCACGTACAAACAGGGTGGCCAGGCATCCTGTTTTTCAGGGGACGGTCCTCTGTTTGAATGCATCCTGCATGTCAAGGAGTACTGAATGCAAGTCTAGTTGAAAGGCAAAGAACCAGAAAGACGAGGGACCTCAAGGTTGCCATTAACACGTAGCAGAAACTGGTCACCTGGTCTTAGTCTTCCCTTATTCAGATGAAAAGATTTGTAATTCTATTTCAACGCTAGGAATAATTTCTCATTTTGCATCTGTACATACCAATTGACAATGCAGCTTTATGAAAATGAGCAGCCTCCTTTGACCTCCATTTTGGTGGTGCGTCACCTTGTTGTTAGTGATAGGTTAGCTCCAACCCTATTCATAACACAGCTAAACCAGGAAGTGTAATGACACTGCTTCCTTCTTCTACCACCACCAGTCTCTGAGTCAAACACATTATGCACACACACAGGCACGCTCCTGAGAGCCAAACTGGGTGATGGAGTAGCCATGCATCTAGAAACCCTGTTCTCTCAAGCGACAAAAGGCCTGTTGGTCCTAACGTGTAGGCCTCCCCACCTCTGTATAGTGCCTTGGGTCCTTTTGAGGAGAAAGGTGGGGTAAAAAGTATTCTAAATACATAAATTAAATAAATTTAGCTTTCTTATGAGACTGGCCATTGGGAAAGCCAGATGCATGGAGAAAAACAAGTTAAGAATTGGGAAGGTTTTGTTCTTTAGTGTCTAGCTCTTTGTTCTCCACCCTGCTTGAATGTTGATGAAGATTCCAAGGCACCGCATCAGTTCTGCCAGCAGAAGGCAGGAAGGCAGCTGCTGAACTCGAGTCTCCAATACAGCTGAGCTACCGACACAGGCAACCTTGTCAACGGATGCCTTCAAATTCTCTGGAAATCCCCCTTCTCCTCCGTCTTCCCTTCCCCTCCCCGGTAATAAAGCTACTTCCAATAATGCCCCCCATCTCTTGGATCTGGGTGCTAAGCTCTCTGCTCTAATTACCCTCATTCTCTTCCCAATCCCCCGGGACTTTTCTGCCGGTTGGCCTGCCAGCCTTCGGCACGCACGACTGCACAGGTGGGTTGAGCTATAAAAGGGATCTCTGTTTAGAGAAGACGGCCAGGGTTTCTTCTTTTGATCTTCCAGGCCCTGCAATGTGATGTAATAACCTGTAGAATTATACAGTAACGAACAGAAATAATCCCATTAGCAGCCAAAGATCAACAAAGGAAAGAGATTGCCACCCCAGTGGAGGACAAGCACAGGCTGAGACAAAACGGCCCCCCTGATTCTGGCACATGTGGGGGGGAAATGGGTCTTTTGTTAGATTTTTCTCTGTGTCTCGAAAAAGATAATACAATTTATCAAATAACTATTACTTCTGTGTAGGGTTTCAGATTGTTTCATATACACGATAACATCACATGCCAACGAGTCCCTCCTGACTTTTAGCAGCCCTGATGGGGTTTTTGAGATGTTTCGCTCGTTTAAGGAGCGGTTTTACCACTGCAATCTCCCACTGAGTTTCTACGGCTGAGCGGGATTTGAACCCAGGTCTCCCGAGCCCTAATCAAACGCTCTATTTACTACTCTGCCTCTTGTATTTGATATCTAAAGACTACTCATTAAATGATCTGCTTCTCGTCACATTTAGCTGTCTCAACGTGATGAGACCTCTGGATCAGGCATTTTGGAGTGCCACAAGATTTCCAGTCTCCAGCTGGGACGGAGAAAGGGAGAAAGTCCTCCTCCCCCCACTTTTTTTAACAGTGTCTCCCTAATTTGTTCAAACTCCTTTGTTCAGGCAGACACAGACGGCAAGCACAGAACAACAGGCTGATTGTTTTCTTCGGAACAGTAAAACGCCACCCTGACATTTCCAATTTTTAAGGGTCCCTGCAACAAAGCAGGAGCCAAAATTATTTGGTGCAATTTCCATTATTACCATTAATAGCATCGTCTTGCATTCTTACCTGCAATATTTTCCTTAACTTTGTATACACACAAACACAAACACAATGTTCTCTTTCTGATGCATGCATATGGGCACTCAAGCAGCATGTGATGTGTTGCAGTTTGTTTTTTTTGCAACCTCGCATGCTGCCTTTAGCAGGTTTGGTTGGCAGGGACCTTGCTGAGCTGGAGTGACTGTCAATCTATCCAGCAGTAACCAATCATTCCCTTCTGCCTCAGATTCAAAGAGACCCCCTGCCTCTCTCTTCTGCTTCCCCCCTCTCTTTTGTCTGTTGAAAGCAGTGAGTCTGTTGAGGCCTGTTGCTGAAAGCAGTCATGTCTGTCAGTTTGCTGTTGAATCTGTTCAATTGTAAGTCATGGAACTTTTAATTCTTTCTCCATCTAATGTCTCAGTTTCAGGTTTCATCACTGATGATACCTGAGCAAGCAGTACATCATACAGATGGTAGGAAATGTACCAATACCATTAGCAACAATCCAGGTACAACATGGTGAACAAACCCTCCATCCGTAAGAGCATCTAACAGGTGTGGGGGAAATGAAAACTGTCATCTCAAAGTGTCTATTCCACCCCTATCATTTATTTATTTATTTATTTATTTATTTATTTATTTATTTATTTATTTATTTATTTATTTCCCTGCTGGAAGGAAGGAAGGAAGGAAGGAAGGAAGGAAGGAAGGAAGGAAGGAAGGAAGGAAGGAAGGAAGGAAGGAAGGAAGGAAGGAAGGAAGGAGAGGAGAGGAACCTTCCTGAGTTTTGTGAATGCCAGAGGAGCTGCCCATGTATTTTTTCCCCCACCAGCATATCTTTAACCAGACAATCAAAGCCTTTAAATGAGGGCAGGAGCAGATTCTGAAAACGAAAGAAACCCAGGGCACGAGGGAGAACTCCCAGAGTCAGTGCCTCAGAAGCAGAACTATTTTTACCTGCCAATCCTTGGCAGGGCTGATGCTAGAAACGCAGCGGAGGCCGTGAGTGGGCGGCTCACCAGCCGGCATCTCGAGGATTGCTAATGAGGCTGGGATTCGCACCAGGGACTTCTGTTTCATAGGCCTGCCTCTCTGCAGCACCCCCTCCCTCCCCAACGCCCGCTCACAAGGGGCACCCACAAGCCTGTGCTTCCCAGGGTCGGGCCACCCCCAGGCCGAGCAGCTCCGGAGAGCAGGCGCCTTTGTCCGAGGGCTCAGGGCTGACCACCACCCTTGACCCTCTTCGGGAGGCTTCTTAACATTCCCTTTGCCCTTGGCTATACTCCATCTCTAATCCTATTTTCAGCAGTTCCTATCCAATTTAATACAGCTTCTGTAAGTCAAAATTAATTACGCCGGGCATTCTCTTAGTCACGCGGGAGAAGAAACAGAGAAGGTTTTACTTGCTGTGAACAAGAAAGCACACACACACAGAAATTGAGACTGAGCTCATGCGGGAAAGAATTGAAGAGAGACGCTATAGCCCTAGATTAATCTCATAACACCAGGATTTCCCCCTCATTTCTCTCTCTCTCTCTCTCTGATCAGCCTCAACAGAACATATGTTTGGTAGCTCTAAACTGATGACGTTACTTCAGAATTACTCATTCAATGCAAAATGGCCAACTCGACACTCCAGAGATAACCTCTTTTCTCCCTGTGTTTTCTCTAGGGCTGGGTGTCCCACACATTCACTTTCCTTTCCACTGCATTCTCAAAGCATGAGTTGACATGACCAGATAGGAAAGCCTCTTCTGAACTATACCACGATGAGTTGCATTTAACGTGCTTTGTTTTGCAACTGGTCCGTTTGGAGGGAAACGTGAGCTCGGTTTGCCAGACTGGTTTGTATGTACTGCAGAGTTTTAAATTTTAAATGGGTTAAGCTCCTCTAGCTGTGCAGCAGAAGTGCGGGGATTCACAGAGCCGAATAGCTTCAGGTTCCTCGTGTAGTCCACCCCCTTTTTTATTCACAAACTGGCACTTACCATCTCAGTAACTCACTCTGAGACATTAATAGTAGGAAGAATAAAAAATGGTTTATTTCCATAAAGGTAAAGGTAAAGGTTCCCCTTGACATTTAGTCCAGTCGTGTCCGACTCTAGGGCGCGGTGCTCATCCCCGTCTCCAAGCCGTAGAGCCAGCGTTTGTCCAAAGACAGTTTCCGTGGTCACGTGGCCAGCACGACTAGACACGGAACGCCGTGACCTTCCCACCGAGGTGGTACCTATTTATCTACTCGCATTTACATGCTTTCGGACTGCTAGGTTGACAGGAGCTGGGATAAGCGACGGGAGCTCACTCCGTCGTGTGGATTCGATCTTACGACTGCAGGTCTTCTGACCTTGCAGCACAGAGGCTTCTGCGGTTTAACCCGCAGCGCCACCATGTAGTTATTTCCATACTAACTAACAAACAAGACTGCTTTCAACAACAGATTTCAAGAGACCCAGTGCAGAGAAGTGGGAATTCGCTCTTGTCCTCAAATTCAACCATTTTCGTTTTTCCACTGCTTGTCAATCAGAAGCGAACCAACGGACACAAATTTGGGAATCAAATTGGATCGCATGGAGTGAAGATCACTCCAGAGTCTAGGGAACTTAAATACATAAAGTTCCAGAAGTCTTTCATTAAGGACTTCATGTTATATAGTTTTAATACCATGTCATAGACATATTATTTATCATTGTAAAAGAACATATTTCACACTCCATATTTTTTTTCCCAATTTTTCCTGAAGAACAAAAACCAAAAACAGCTTTGGAAAAAAAAAGAACTGTTCCCCCCCAGTTTTTCCGTTTTTGACCAGATGGCTATCCAATTTTCCCTTGAATGTCTCAGATCAGCCTTGGAGGGCTCACCACCTCCCGAAGTCATGGGTTCTATTGTAGTACTGCTCGAACAGTTAAGAAGTTTTTCCTAAATCTGGCTTCCTGTCGCTTGAGCCCACTATTACGTGTTCGGCACTCTGGGATGACTGAGAACAGATCTTACATTCATACCCCTATACAGTGATGCCTCGCAAGACGAAAATAATTCATTCCGCAAGTCGTGTCGTATTGCGAAAATTTTCGTCTTGCGAAGCGCGGTTTCCCATAGGAATGAATTGAAAAAAAAGGCAAAAAAAATTCGTCTTGCGAAGCACGGCCGTAGAAAAATTTGTCTTGCGAATCACCAAAAAATAAAATAAAATCGCAAAACGCTTTCGTCTTGCGAGTTTTTCGTTGCGCGAGGCATTCGTCTTGCGAGGCACCACTGTATTGCAGTAAAATCCAAGGGCCAATGAAATTGGCTTCTGCACATGGAAATTTTTTTTCCATCTTGTCCTTTGCCTCAGGCAGCAAAAAGTCTTGGCCCACCTCTAGCGGGCTTGATGTTGCAGCCATGAAGCACTAAACCTTCATGTGTGAACTAGGGTTCGGCCCCCTTTCTAATACATCAAGAACTTTAGAGGTGCTTATTCCATTCTAGCTTTGTTCCAAGCAGAGACAGAGAGATGGTAAATAATTCCCCCACAACAATAAAAACAAGCAGACATTTATGCATTGGGGAGCAGGAAGCTATCAGTGTGACAAATAAGTTTGGGATGTTTATTTAGCCGTTTCCAATCAGGGGAAACTCCGGCGTGCCATAAAATTGCCCCCCTCGGCTTTAGGTTTGCCAGAATTAGGTCATGAAAAAATGTTGGCCCTCCTGTGAATGGATCCACAGGGAATATTCTAGCAATAAAGAAGATGACAACAGGGACCTTCCGGAATATTCCAGGTCTTAAAGAAGAAAACCATAATGTTCCAGTTTCCCCACTGAAGGATATAAATAGAAGCCCAGCTGGATAAAAGCAAAGGCCCCCAAACATATCCTAGCGGTGCATTCAGTATTTTTGTCTTTTCTATTAGTCTACTCTTATTTATTTTAGTTGGTTAAATTTCTATCCCCACTTCCTTTCGTGCCATGAGCCCAAGGGGTTTCATGGCTCCATGGGGACATAAACCTAAATCTCTCAACTTTCAGGCCAGCATCTTAACCCTGTGCCATACTGGCTCGTGGGATCAGTATCTGGCATTTTCTTGAATTAAATGATGGTTGTACACTGGGAGGTCATGAAACACCAATGTGATGTACCTGGGAGAAAGACCTAGACCTGAAAGTTTCAAGGTTTAGCTAGGCCTAGCTCTGCTCAAGACTCCTGCTCAGAAAAAGGCTCCCAGCAAGCACTGGGGCAGGAACAGGAAGCTTGGGCAGAGCTAGGCCTGGCTAAGCCTCAAAGACTTCCAGGTTAGACTGTAGGAGCGTGTAGGGTCTTCAAGCTTCCAAGACTCCAGACATATCCAAGTATTCTCCCAGGTGGCTCTCTTTTAGGTGCTTATAAGGAGTCTGTAAGGCAGCTAGAAGTCACCAAATGATGAATTGTGGTGTTTGTATTCCAGGAAATCCAAACAGCAACCTGACTTGCATCTAAGAGAGAAGTGCCTGGCAAATTCCATCTTGCCATGAACTTTTGGACGTTACGTTCTTCACACTGGTACAAACCTGATGAAGTGGAGTTTTTATCCACGAAAGCTCACGTATTGTATGACAGTTGTTTTAGTGTTCTATAAAGGTATTGCCTGTTTTTGAAGAATATCCCCAAATCCCATCCCTTGACTTCAGCTCTTAGCCCATCAAAACCCAGGTGCGCTCCAAAAAAAATATGAACATTTCTCCTGCTGTTTCATTGTTTGTGTGTCAAGGGGTCGTGCAAAGCCCACATGTCAAAGGTCAAAACTATCTTTTCTCACCTGATCATCTAAATCTCCTCCCAAAGATTCCCAGCTTGCTTCATCTCATGGCGGGGTTTTTGCGGAAGGCGACCCGTCTCAAGAATGCTTGATCCGTCTGAGGCAAGATTCGCCGTCTTGGAAGGAAGCGTTTGAAAGAGAAATTCGGGTGGCCTCTTTCCCTCTCCGATTTGTTTTAGCCATCTGTTAAAGCAGAGTTTTGGAATATCCGGTGCTGTTCGACGTGCTTTCTCAGCCTCCTGTTTTTGCCAGCCGACACGAGGAATGGTAGACACTATGCAAACCCTGAAGAATTCCACCCCAGTACCTTCCGAAGAGAAACCCTATCCGTCAGCGCACCTCGGGGACTCAACACCACGTCGTCTGTCCGCTCTGTGGATGAGGCAGATACCATTGGTCTGAGACGCTTCTTCAGCCAAGTCCTGGTTTACACCCACACTCATAAAAATAGCTCTTGGTTTCAAAACTAGGGGGGGAAAAAGAAGAGAGGCTTTTACATTTTTTTAAAAAACACGGTTCTTGTTTCTGCTCCTTTCAGAGCAGGGATGCTGGCAAGCTTTTGGGTCCGTCTCCCGAGTCCAAGTCCGAGCCTTTGGTACCAGGTCCCGAGTCCCAAACCCCTTTTAAAAACAAGCTTTCTTCCCCAGAGAAAAAGGCAGAGGTGGGTGGGTTCTGAGTTGCGAGTCGACTCGGAGTCACTGAAAAAAAAATGCAACTGAGTTGAGTCCGAGTCGAGTCAGCGGTGTGACTGAAGTCTGACTTGACCGCAAGACCCCACGACTCGAGTCATCCATCCCTGTTTAATAGTAGGCTGGCTCTAAGAAACTCAACAGGTAGAGCCCCTCTGGACACTCACCTGTATGTGGGAGAGCACCTTATTTGAATGAGATCTTTGCTTCTGTCAAACTGTTCTTCCATGAGATGTAGACGGAGTAGCCACTGGGCAATGGGAGTTGGAGTCCCACATCTGAAAGGCCACAGAGTCACAACCCACCCACTAGGATGATTCCAGACTGTAGGAAATGTGAGTCACCAATTCAAAGAAAAAGATCTAGCAGTCCAACCTGATGCATATCTAGCGGAACATCTGCCCACAAGAGTGGCTGGTTCCAACTGCTAGGTAATCAATTCAGTGGCTTAATTGCCCTTCCCATTAAGACAGGGATGAAGAGCTGTGGTCCTCCAGATGTTGTTGAGCTGACATTCCCAAAATTTGACACCACCATGCCTTGCATTTTGATCTCTAGTGGTGTGGTCTAGTTGTCTAGTTGGTGTGAGTTTAGGACCAAAACATAGGAAACCCCACAGTTGCCCACACATAATTAAGGGATCTACTCTCCCGGGAGTAAGATAGACTCCTCTACAGAAGAAGTCCCAGCTGTACGGCATGTGGCCAACCTTTGGGTACATTTCCAAGCTTGGCTGTTTCCTCACTAAGAATGCACTTCTGGTATTAACGCCATTAACTTACAAGGTACACGACGCTCATTTTGCACCCTGTTGCCTTGCCCAGCCCACAGCTGAGAACCAGGAGGTAGGAAAGCAGAAACAGTGGCACCCTGTTATCTGCCTCAAGTCCTGCTCTCTTGAATGAGCCACTCTGTAGGCTGTCACAATGCTGTAGGCAGGTTCTGCAACTATTTTGCTGGATCATAAATCTTTGACCTCGGCCATATGTCTGCTCAGAAAGCCCGCCTGTAAATCTTGCCACTTCTTCACACACTTGTGAGAACTGGTTTCCTAGTACCTTTCCGCCGCCCTCTTTGGAAAGCAAAGCAACGGGAGAGATAGGGATCACGTATTTTCTTGACTACCCAGAATCCACTGCACAACCACTGGCCGGGTTAGGATTTTCTGAACTGCAAATACCACGAGTTTCCATTCTGGAAATTCTACCTACCTTACAAGACACCTTACAAACTCTTAAATAACCTTTAACCTTCGAACTGCAGAGCTGGAAGGGACCCTATGCATCATCGGGTCCAGCCCCTTTCAATGAGGCCCTGGGGGGAATCGAACTCCTAACCTCTGGCTCCGCAGCCAGAGGCCGAAGCCACTCAGTTATCCAGCAGTTAATGTGACACATCTAGTCACACCTGCGACTTGAGTTAGACTTGACTTGGGTTTTTTGTCCGTTGATTGAGACCCTGTGGGCTTCCCTACCTCCTGCCACAGTCACCGCCACCCCCCTGCCACCATCCTCAGAGGCAGTAGCTCCAGCTTCCCTTCCAGGAGCCAGCTGCTCCCTCCGCCCACACATCCTCTGCCCAGCTGATAGCCCGGCGCATTCACAGAGGCAGGGACCAGCTCTGGGAAGGGAAGTCGGCCTGCTGTCTCTGCGCATGCGCATGTGCTGGCCCGGCGTCCCTGTCTGCGCATGCGCCCCCAGGGTGGGCGGGTCCATCGACTCAAGTCTCAGAATTGAGGCTTTGGACTCGACACTCCAGCCCAAAGACTTGAGTCTTGGACTGGAGGATTTTCCAACATCCCTGATGAGTAGTCAGGAAAGTATATGGTGGTTACTGAAAGCCAAACTGGGTTTCTCAAAAATGAGGCACGCCGGATTAATCTTCTCTCTCTTCGTAAAAAATCAAGGAATGTGCAGTGGTCAAACTTTTGATTTGCTTCCATTTCTAGTTGTTTCTCTGGACTCCTCCTCCCATGTTGGTTTCTTCGGGGTATAGGTCCCTTCCGTAAAACCTGACTCTTTTCCATGTCATCCATTCCTTTTTTGGTACCTTTTTTTTGGTGCTGTGGCAGGGTGACTCTGTTTGTGAAGTGATGCATGTGTGCATGGAAAGATCACCCTAAACAAAATCATTCCCAGGACAGTGACCCTTTTTAACCCGATCCAACCCGTTCCGCGTTGCTGTCTAGTCGCACCCATGTCGTTCATTTTGACGAACGAAGCTTGAAGGAAAAGAGGTGTGGAATATGTTTAGACCTGCAGCTTTTAGGGAGAAGGTCCTTAACACTGAAATTGAATTCAGTGGAACGGAACTGATTAAACAAAACTGTATCATCTTTATGCTGGAGATGTAAAAAGAGAAAAGGGCACGTATTTACATATGTGGTGGCCTTGTGAAATGAGGAAGAAGGAACGGTCAATGATTTTTAAAGAGATTAAGGAAATCAAGGGTATTGATGTAGAAATGTCTCCAGTGATAGCTTTGTTGACTAGGGTTAATAATAATCAACTAAAAGGGGAAGAAAAGGAATCAGTTATGATGATGATGATAACAATGGCAAGGTTGAGATTTGCAAAGGACTGGGAGAATAATAATCAATTTAATATGGAGGAATGGTATAAAGAAATGTGGATTGTGGCCATTCATGATAAACTAAGATAAGAACAGGAGTTCTGAACACAAATGAATTTAAAGAAATTTGGACTTTATTTTTGGTAACATGTTTGAGAAATGGAAAGATTATAACCCTGGATACGAATCACTCTATCTCTGGAAAGAAATGGGGGCAGTTACATAAAGTAAAATAAATATGTAGATTAGTCCCGAGGTTCGTGGGGAGCACGGAGTTGAAGATGTATGTTGTATTTGCATTTCTTTCTTCTTTCTTTTTAAGCTGATATGTCAGTGGTGTTTCATTAATTTGCTGTGTTATTGAGAATTAATTTAAAAATTAAGTTAAAAAAAGAAAGCATTGCTGCTCTATTCCACCACGGACGCATCTCCCTAGCGTCAGGATACATATCCAAGGCTTCTGTGTTTGGAACGGAGGAAGGCTTCTGTTTTCCAGTTTCTGCTTGGGGCCTGCTCTGTCTTGCTCGTTCACCTCAATCTCCCACAAGTGGCTTTGCCCTCCCAGGAGAAAGAAGCAGCCTTCCTTTGGAACTGGCGCCAGTATTCCCAAACGTCAGCGACCTCGGGAACCACATGAGCTTTCGCGGTTGCTGCAGTTTGTCTGTAATGAGGCTTTGCACAAACCACTTGGGAAGCCGAGCGGGCAAGTCTCATTGCAGCCTCGGAATTACCCGAGGGCTGGAATCCAGTCGTAAGTCGCAGTTAAAGGCAGCCCATTGAATCCGTGGGACTGATGGAGTAGTTGACGCACCCAAGCCCCATTGACTCAGTTGGTTGGCTGGAGTGGCCACTTACTCCTGATTTTCACCTCACAGGGAGGGGAAAAAAGCCCCTCTGGCCATGTTGTGAAGAGATTGGACGGATCATTGGCTGGGTGGGGATGGAGAACTGGGAGTGTTTTGATGCAACCTTCGGATCCTAAATGCTCTTCTTCGAAGTCCAGACTTAAAGAGAACATGGTGTAGCTGGGATTCTCATTTCTCAGTGGGGCTTAGCTTGGCAATGGGAGCCCAGTTGGCAACTGAGACCCACAACAATGGTAGGTCCAGGCAGCTGGGGTGGGTGGGAGGGATGCAAAGTTTTGAAGGGGTTAGTGCAGCTCACACTGGATTGAGAGTGGTCATGGTTGCGTTGTGAGGAACCTTCTCCAGCTTTTTGCAAGGCCAAATGCCTGTAGCTATGAAAGCAGCTGACAGTTAAAGTCACACTTTTGTGTGGGATTTTCAAATTTTGGAGGCTACAAATCCCATAATTCTCATTCTCAGAATTCTACCTAAATGTGGCTCACCTGAGAGAAAGACTTAGAAGCCTTTGAGGCTTAGCAAGGCCTAGTTCTACCCAGGTTTCCTGCCCCTGCCCCAGTGCTAGCTGGGAGCTTTCTTTCTGAACAGGAAGTTAGGCAGAGCTAGGCCTAGCCAGCTCTAAAAGCTTTCTAGTTGAGGCCTTTTCTCCCAGGTGAGCCACATTTGGGTGTCTGTGTGTCATACAGAACTGCCGGAATAGAGAATTATGGATTTGTAGTCCAAGAAATTGAAAAATCCCTTCCTTAGTTGTACCTCCCAAAGTTGCAATCGTCATGCAACGTAGATGGGAAAAGTTGTTTCTTACAAGTAACAAATTACTTTGAACTAGCTTCTTCCCTGCTCTGTGGAAAGAAGACTTGAGAAGCTACGCTGGGCCACATTTGTTCATATCCACTCAGAAACCTTTGGCTTGCAGATGAGCGCTTGGTGGTAGAACATGTGCCTGGTTCACAAACCGCCTGATCTGTTATGTCTGGAGGAACGGTTCTCAACTTCTGAGGAACCTCCAGTCCTCTCTGACCCCAAACGTATTTTGCAACGGCCAGTACACTGTCACAGATGCTAACCCCCTCCTGGTCGGCCGCTGACCCTGTAAAGTGGGCCAGCCGTTGCTTCTTGCAGCCAGACCATGTTCAGCTTGCATATTTTCATAATGGCCAAGCAGCTGTTTCGTTCCCTGGATCATATTCCAACAGCAGACATGCTCAGGAGATCGTGGGCTGCAGAAAAGACTCTCTCTCTCTCTCTCTCTCTCTCTCTCTCTTTACCAATGACATGTGTAGCCAGCAGTGGGGCAGATCACGAATGTCAATTTTACACCTAATTTAACATGAGCTTGCATGCCTAGGCATGCTTCCTAATGCAATCCTGTTCCACCACAGCCACCCAACAGCCGTTTCCTTTTGTTGTCGGAGAGCCCCTTTCCAAGGTCTTCATTGCACCAGGACTGGGTTCCTCCTTTTAACTCCTTCACTGCCAGACAAAATATACATAGATCTCAGTATGAACGCCTCTAGATACCCAGCCTGTCTGACAGCAACGGTTTTCCTCCGAGACTCAAATTACTTCTTTTTTTTCTGCCTGCACTGTAAATGGAGAGACTGATCCTACTAATTAAAAAAACCCTATTTAAATTGAGTTTAGCATATTTTACATTGATTTACATCTTGGCATGTACACGAGGTACGTGGACGCGTGGAGTAATGCGACAGGAGAGCATGTTTTTCTACTCCTCCATTAGAGGTCCATTTATTTTAAGGCAGATGTGGAATCGATGCACTGAAACAGATTGAACGACCCTGTCGAAGAGCTGTTTGATGACTACGTCATGAACTGGTGGACACTCTTTTGCTAGAGTTTTTTTAAAACAGAGGTTGGATGGCTATCTGCTGGCTGGAGAGCTCAGTGAGTTAGGTATCTGGCTATGGAGCAATTCCCCTCTGTGCCTCTTGGGAGAAGAACCAACCTGCGTAGCCTTGGGCAAGTTGCACAGTCCCAGGGCTCCCCCGGAAGAAGGGAACGGGAAACCACTTCTGTGTGCTCCCTACCTGGAAAATTTGGAAAGGGTCTCCATAAGTCAGAATTGACTTCATGCACATGATGATGATGAATGATGATCAGGAATGCTTTAGCTGCGGATTTCCTGCATTGACAGGGGTGGAGATAGATGACCTTCTGAGATCCCTTCCAACTCTACAGTTCTATGATTCCATACAAGTTGCATTGCTTTCATATAATAACCTTGTCCTCTAAATATTGGGAAATGGCTCCAGGTGACATGGTTGCACTTCTTAACTTCTCTGCCCAGCCCAATCAAGGGACGCTGGCTCAATCAAAATGTTTTGCAGGCGCTATCAGAATGTTTTGCTAATTACCTTTGCTTCCCCCAAAGGGCCTGAGATATGTGTTTCCTCTGAGGACGAGCCCCCATGTTTGCTTTGAGTTTTGGCTTAGGATGAAGCCTCCACTCCATCGCTCTCCTTCCCCCTCCCTGCTTTGTTCGGAGGGAAAGCGGGGAAAGAAGAACGGGGTGGCGAAGGATGTGCTAGGCCTCCGATCGCCATCTGGACCCGAAGATTACGCACCAGATGTTGGTTGCTAGAAATGCATAAGTGTTCTTCAAACACAGCATTGCAGCTGGCCACCCCATTAATATGAACTCCATTTGATGGAGGGTGTTTTAATCGAAACCATAGCTGCAGAAGACGCAAGACCCCCCCTCTCTTTCTTTCTTTCTTTTTCTTTTTTGTTTCTGGAAAGGTTTTCAGAAACGCAATCTTGTTTCCTCTTGCTCT
Source organism: Intellagama lesueurii (assembly GCA_037013535.1). Classification (NCBI taxonomy): domain Eukaryota; kingdom Metazoa; phylum Chordata; class Lepidosauria; order Squamata; family Agamidae; genus Intellagama; species Intellagama lesueurii. The sequence continues at coordinate 2,236,711 of JBAJHW010000012.1, forward strand.
CTCTCCTTGTTCACCTTGTTCATGTACAACAGTCATTACTCCATGCCATCTGGTTTCACAGTTCCACAAATGCAGGCGATTTCCACCGTGTCGCACCCGGCTTGTTGACAAGGTAGAATTTTTTAATATGGGGTTACTATCATCCAGACTTCCTCTGCCTCCTCATTTATATGATGGATACCTCTAAATGGTCCCCAAGGCTCTCCATCTTCAATCCGCTGGCCCAGTTTTATTAGCTTCCATACAAGACACCTACATGTCTGGATTCCCTTTTCCCACCCCCTCCTTGAGGAAATGCAAGACCTTAATGTAAGTCAGGGCCACAATGATGGGCTGTTTGTTATGGTAGTTTTCTGCTTTCTCTCTCTCTCTCTCTCTCTCTCTCAATCCCCCCTTTCTCCCTCCTCTCACCCCAAAACTCATGTTCCAGCTTCACTTTTCAAATTCAGAAGTCTAGATATGTGAAGACTATACTCTGAGACAGGGTGAGCACCTTTGGAAGATCTGGGGCTGATGAGATGCTCATCCAGTTTTGGACATGGCAATTCTTAACATCTTCCTGACGCAAACTATGTTCCATCTTACGGACCAGGTTGTGCACAAATTATGTTGGAAATATCCACACAACATTCCTCTTAACTTGCTTTGCATTGTTTTTAATGAGACCCTGCTACATCTGGCCCTCCCCAAACCAAGGTGATTGTGTATATGTGTGTGTGTGTGTGTTTGGTACTGTTTTGTAATGGGAAGTTGGAATTTAGCGCTACGGCACTGACAAAGATGAAGCTGGATGCAACGTTAAGGTGCAAGCATAGCGCTGAAGCACTACAGCGTTTTCGTGCTAAACAGCTGATGAGAGTTAAGATGCAGGTTCTCTAAATGTTTCTAACTGAGCAACATAATAGGAGGTGAAACAAGACATTGTCTGGAAGCCCCCACCAAGACCGAAAGTATAGTAGCTTCCCTAAGGTCAACATGTTGGAGATGAGACCTTCACCAAAATCTTTTAGCCACTACATAAGACTGTTGATCAGAACTTTGGGAAATGCCGTCTCATACAAAAGAAATGTGTAGATGCACCTTTCTGTGGACTTGCTAAGTGTCAGAGCACCAAATGGGAGGAGTGAAAAAGAGAATCAGAAAACAACATTAACAGCCTGTTTTAAAGGAGGATTTTCTTTATGTCTCAGATTTACTGGCTGTCGGTACACGGTTTCTTTGCAACCAACTTTTTGGGATGGACTTTGGGTTTTGTTGATTTTTCTTTCATACTTTCTGTGCAATATTTTAAAAAGTGTTGTGCAGGGGTGTGCCCCTCCCCCTCTTTCTTTCTTTTCCAGTCCTTAAGGGAATGATCTCTCCATGAAATATATCTGCCACTAGCCAAGACCGTGTTGCAAAGCTGAAATGAACACAGTAAATTCTACGGAGGAATTTGTTTAACCTCTAACCTTCAAGTCATAAGCAGAGTGCTAAATGTTTTGGCACACATTGATATATTTTTATAACACTTGGCAAGGTTGCTCCATGACCAAAAGGGGGTGGGAAGGAGCAGGGGAGGAACAAAGGTTGAAGAAACTAAATTTCTTGGAATTGCAGCTCTCAAAAGATTTTATAAAACTCATCAACAAGTGACTTATGGAAGCAGCCTCAGCCAACAATATTGTATCGCATGTCTGAAGTTGTATTCCCTCCTGATGGCAAGACGCAGGAGATGATGAGTTTGCATAATGCAAATTCAACCCATGAAAAGCCACATGGTGAAATTAAACTAGCAGCAGGTTTGAGACCTAGATGCAAATAAAGTCAGCAAGGGAAAAAAATAACCTATGGAATTTAGACTGAATGGGACCAGTGGTCTAGAAGGAACCAGACTGCTGCTGAGTGTCATCATGGTGCTTCCAACTTGGACAACGCTTATTGGATTTTTGAGGCACACCAAAGGGAGTACTTTACCGTTACCAACCAAAGTGAGTTTATGTGACCAAGGAGGAGTTTGAACCAAGGGCACACCATCACACTGTCTTACAGAGGAATTACAGGACTTCTAATTGAGTTTTGGAAGCTAGATGGTGGTGATTTCGGAGGAGAAGGACAGCTCTTTGTCTACAGAGATGGAGAATGACAATTAAATCTAGATCCAATGAGGTGAAACCAGATCTATCAAGCTGATTTTTCAAGTTCACAGCCTCCATTTTGGGGCTTCGCTTTAAGCTATGAGACTCTGGCCCCATCCAGTCCATGATGATTTTTGGACTTTGCCGTTTCTCACCTCGCTCTCAAACGTTGCTCTGCTCAGCCTGATGAAGTTTTGTGCTTTGGGGATATTTTCGTGGTCCAACTATGATATTGTCCAAACTTGGCCAAAGTAACTTTTTCAAGGTCTCAGCAGCACTGCCATCAGTTCTACCCATTTCAGTGCTGAAACCCCTGGCATGGAGCATTACAGTTTTGGACAGAACTCTGCAGAAAACACAGTCTCTGCATGCTCCAAAGCTGGGTTTTTCTGGAGAGAAATAATGGACCTTGGAGGATATTGCCCCCTGCTCGCCCAGTCCATGGTGACTGGTTTCTTCTCCTTCCCCAGACCAATTGGATGGCCTGTCCCAGCACATTTTGTCCTGCTTACTTGGCTGAGATTGGCCTCTTTCATTCTTGCTGCTAATTAAAAGAAGAAGAAGAAAAAAAAACCCTTTCGGAATGTTTACAGCCACCAAGTTGGTCGGAGGGCCAGCCCGAACTTGGCTTGCTCTCCACGGTTAATACCAGCCTTGGTGGGTTGTTTTTTTGTTTTGTTTTGGTTTTTTCCCCTGCATCCCCAGGGCAAAATGAAACAAGTTGGGCAAGTTTCTCTGGGAACCGCCAAACATGCCCAGTGAGCCAGAAGTGAAGGAAACCGAGGAATCAGAAAGCCTGTCGGTGCTCCTTAAGAAGCAGGAAAAGCCACTCTGCAGGGGTTTAAAATCAGTCTCTGCTTACAAGGCATAAGAGTTGGGTATGTTGGCCGTTCTGCCTAACAGGAGGAAGACGTTTTCCTGAGTCTGAAGATCCTGGACAGAGTCTCACGGAATTCCTGCGTTCCTCCAGGTTTCTGAGCCAGTAGGTGAATCTTGTGCTGAGTGTTGCTGGAAGAGAGGCGAATTTATTCACTGGCTCAGACCGAAGATATTTGCCTATGTGGCCGGCATTTACTGGTTTGTAAAGGCATCTACCTTGTTTGCCTCACTCTTTCACATCCATGCAAATACTCGGGCATTTTTATATATAAAAAAGAGTCTGCCTTTTGTGATGTCACAAGTTCCCCCCACCCCATACGGTTTTGCCGTTGAAGAAACAAGAAGCTTCTGAGCACAGTATCCTTACCAACGGGTCGAAATGGTCTCTCTGTGGAATTTCCCTAAGAATCAAGGCCAGAACTTGAGGCCAAGGGACCGGGAGGCTTTTGATGGGCTCAGGAAAGGGGCAGAGAAGCTTTGGGAGTCCAGAAGTTATTCTGTGCCCACCGACAGTGCCTACGGATGTGAGGGGGACCTGGATCAAATCTGTTTGACCTGGTATAAGGACAGGGAAAGACCCTATTTTTCTGTGGTTTAGACGAAGGCAAAGGATGTCCATTTACCTGCAGGGAGAGGTCCAGTGTGATGTATGGGATAGGGTGTCCGAGCAGGACTCAAGAGACCTGGGTTCGAATCCTCATTTTAGCCATGGATATTTACTTGGTGGGGGGCTATTGGTAAAATGCTCCTTGAATATCTTGCATACTTCACAAACCTCATGAAGGTGGTCAGAAGGCAGAAGTGACTTGACGGCATGAAACAGCAGCAACCTGCAGAGGCCGCTGAACCTAACCCATGCAGCCAAGTGGTAAGCACAGATGACTCGTGGGTGTTGTTTTCGGGGCGATGCTGCAGGTGTGGTTAGGGGAGCTTCAGCGTGAGCCCATGTGTGTCTGACTGAGTGCTTGATTCAGTTTATATACCACCCCCATTAGTGCAAGCACTACTGTGGGGCAGTTTACAGGTTAAAACCTCAGCCCCAGAAGACCCCACCTAACAAATGACGTTCAGCAATATGGCAATCTAAGAGTACAGGTCTAACATTTATACCCTCTCTCTCTCTCTCTCTCTCCATGTTCATTTCAACATTAATAGCATCAGTTCTGTTTCTTCCCCCAGAGCCTCTCACACGGAGATTTGTCTCCCTACCTGGAGACCTAAAGAAACAGAGTAATTCCCTACATCTTCAGCCTGTGCTGATGAGTCCTGGCAACCCTACCAGAATAGATAACATATCATCATCATCATCTTAGAACTGCAGAGCTGGAAGGGACCCTATGGGTCATTGAGTCCAGCTCCTGTCAAGGAGGCCCCAGTGGGGGATTCAAACTCCCAACTAACTAAACCACTGAGCTATCCAGCATTGCTCCCTGCAAATGACAGACGGGATGAAGCCACTAGGAATATCGTCACTAGCAGAAGCTTGGCTTTCTCTCCTGAAAAAGGTGAGAAGGACTTTGCTTTTATGCAAACATTTCACCAGAGGTTCCCTGTCCACGAATTTGTCTCCTCCCCATGTTTGAGGAATATGTTCCTGATTTGCAAGGGAAACGATGTGCAAATGATGTTCCCCACCTTTCGGCTGGTCAGCTTCACTGCCTTCTGGATTCCCAGCCTCGCTCCTATGATCAACATGGGAGAGCTACCCAACCCAGCAGCCTACTTAGCTTAATTGCTCATCTAGCAAAAAAGCCAGAAGGAAGAAATCTCCTAAGAAAAGAACAAGGACGGACAAATATTTGCATACTATTTACATGAGCTTGTTTCTATGCATAAATGCAAAAATCAGGGCTAAGGTCCACCACTGCAACGGAGACACAATCCATCAGGAGGTGACTGGTGAGAGATGGCTGGTGTGTTGCTCAGTCTGCTCTTCTGGAGCGGCTAACTGTTGAAGGGAAAAAAAATCCTCTCTCTGCTCTCTAATCTTATGGTTCTTTATAGAAGCAGAGAACTGCAGAGTTGGAAGGGACCTCAAAAGTCTTCTAGTCCAACCCGCTGCCAATGCAGGATACCCACCGCAGACAGATCCCTGGCAGATGCCACCTACCTGCATGGGTTAGGTTTGCCTGTTTGAAAACCTTGAAGAAAGGAGAGCCCACCAGCCACGGAGGTCATCTGTTCCACTGTTGAAGAGCTCTTGCCATCATCAAGTTCTTCCTACTGTTTAGTCAAGATCTTCTTCCTTGCAAGTTGGATTTGGTTTGGATCCTACTAGCTAGCTTGGGTTCTTTTTAAGAAGAAAGGCAGGATAAAAATATTTTAAATAAATAAAATAAATGAATACTCTCCTGAGGAGCAGAAAACAGGTTCCCTCCAGTTTCTACATGACAGCCCTTTGGATATTTGAAGAGGGCTGTTATGGCACCTCTCATGTTTCACAGCATTAGGGTGAACACGTCCAACTCCCTCAACCGTTCTTCATTGGGCTTATTTTTCAGATTCTTTGACCTCTTGGATGGACATGTTCTCGCTTGTCACTATCCTTCTTACACCGAAATGTCCAGAACTGCAGTACTTCCAGTGAGGTCTGACTAAAGCAGTGTAGTGTGATAGATACCCTTACTTTCCTTGATCTGGACACTGTACATGTTGTACATGTACACTGTACACTGGACATCTGGACACGTTGATGTAGCCTAGAATTTCATTGGCTTTCCCAACAAGTGGAGATTTTTCACTTGTCATCTCCTAAGACTCCTGAATCCTTTTCACACAGACTTGTTTGGACAACCTTTCAGAGGATACCTTCAAGTTGTGAAATAGCCCTTGAGACAGAGGACTGCCTTCTCTACCTCTGGGGAGACGGCCCTTGTTTAACCTACCCACATCATCATTGGCTTTCATCCAATTTCCTTTTCTGCCTTTGTTGCCTCTCCTACTGTGGACAGTATGGCCCAAGGCCCTTTTTTGTGGCACCTGCTGCCTACAAACCATGTTGTCAAATTTTATACACCCCCCTCCCCTTTAAAATGAGCATCAAATGCCTTCTTAGGACAGGGGAGCCCTGGTTTTCCAATGTGGCTGTTGTGCGTCCTTGATCTTGACCAGACTAAATGAATAACATGCTTACCAGCTGTCTATAACTTAAAGAAAAAACTCTTCCACCTCGCCTACTGGATCGACGGCCACCAACTTCCAGATCACCCTTAGTAACCCAAGCATGGGAGAATGAGCTGCTCCATTCAGCAATGACCCACGGCTTTGGCTGTCTCCTGGCACAGCGTGGATGATGTCCAGATCCAAAGCTCCTGAGTCAGAAATTCACCTCTCCTCCCCAGCACCCACTCCTTAATGGGAAATCACAGCACATCCATTGTTTCGTAGGCATAAAGTCTTCCTCGGGGCTCCACAGAGTTCTTCCCAGTAAGAACTCAGAGGAGGAACTTGAAGTTCTGTTTTTTCTTGTTTGTTTGTTTTTGTTTTTTTGTTTCAAAATGGGATGTGAACTCTCCTCTCCAATGAAATTAAGAAAGGTGGTACTCGTTCAGAATTATCTGTCCTAGTATTGTCCCTGGCAAGGTTCTTATTCCTTTCAATAGTGACATACTTCTCGTCTCTTTGGAGAATCAATGTTTTAGAGTCTCGCCCTTCTGTAACTATCTGGCCAAGAAAATGTTCAGAAATGGTGTGTCTGTCTTCACCATGTTCGTCATGACAAAATGGATGGCATAGCAGGGTGGGCGCACTCACCGTATTTCCCTGGTTGGGCTTCCTAATGCTCAATCATGACAAGGGCTAGGATGGAAAGGATGATTCCAGATGCATCCTTGGCCAAAGAGAAGAGAGTTTGGAAGGGTATCCCACATATATGATGGGACTGGGCATCCAAAATGCCATAATTAGTTGTCAGTTCGATTGCCTGCCATTTTTCTGTCCAATTAATTCTTTTATCACAGACCAGATAAAGGGAGACAAAAGGCCTTACAGGCAGTAATGAATCATTAACATTCACGGGTTCCTTCTCCCCTTCTCTCCCCCTTTTCTGGCTTCTCAGCACCAACTAGTCATGCCTTGAATTTGTTTTGTGTCTGCTGGCCAAATTTTGCTCTACCTCAGATGAGATTCCTCCTCCCCCACTTCTAAAGGAAAACAAAAAAGAATTATCCTTTATGTTTTCCCATTCTTGCAATATGACAGAAGACTCTTTGGGCCTCAGAACCAGGTGCTTCTAACCTGGTCTCTAACTCAAGATTTATGCTGGCCTGTTGGAGAATTCATGGTTTTTGGCTCTGTTAACAGCTCATTCTTGATAATCTCAAGAGATAGACACCAATAGCCTAGGCAGATTTCCATCTGCAGAGAAGTAGGGTTGTAGGGTTGCCAGGACTCATCGCGTCAAGGAGTGCAAAAATGCCCCTTTAGTTAAGGCCAGCTACGAAGGAAGGAAGGAAGGAAGGAAGGAAGGAAGGAAGGAAGGAAGGAAGGAAGGAAGGAAGGAAGGAAGGAAGGAAGGAAGGAAGGAAGGAAGGAAGGAAGGAAGATTGCAGCCTCATTGGTCAGTGGGTCAACTGATGGTAACCTAAGGCCTGGTCATAGCCTAAGGGTTTCTTGTTGCTGATCATGGCCTGCCTGCCTCTCCCTTGCCTTTCTGTAAAAAGCTTACCAGAAACCTGTCTCCAGTTTAAACAATGATGATGATGGCCGTCCACAGGTTTGTGCCATCTGGTCAGGCACGTAGCACAATGAATTGAAAGGAAATAAAATACAATGATTAGTTGAGAAGACCCAGTCTGTAATCTTCCTTTTATTTCACAATTTGTTTGCCTATGTCGATCTCTTAATGCGTGCTCACACAAGGCAAGGGAAACCAGAAAGAAATCTTAATATCAGCTCTAATTCTGCTTTAGTGTATGGGACTTTTCCCTTGTGTTTGTTGTGTACAAATTGCACAGCAGCCTTTCATTCAAAGTTCTCCATTTTCTGGAAAGAAAATTTCTAATGAGTGAGGTGGGAACTATCAATGAAAGGTGCGACTTTTAAGACTGGTGGGGATTTTTGCAGTATCAGTTAGAAATCTGAAGGCCATCAATAAAACAAATTCCCTTTTTTCCCTCTTGATGATATATATATACCTTTGCAGCTGAAACAAATGGCAAATATTCATTTCTCTCTTACATGCATGCACTCGGTCTGATGAAAAGAGGAACTCTAACCATTAGGTGCTGAATTTTAACTCGGGTTTATTGTCCGCCACTTAAAGGCAAGGTCTCGCGCTGATGGCGGCAGGTCTTTATGGATTCGGGAGTCCAACTTGGGATTCATTCCTAGGCAAACAGCATTTTTAATGGAATCTTAAACAGTGCTCCTCCCTGCTTACATCATAAACTTCAAAAGGTTTAAGAAACATTTGCACTGCAGGTGAGCAAGGATTCTTCCAGACGGGGGAAAAAAATCTGCTTTAGTGGGTCACAGTTTGTCTTGAAGGACAACGGGACTTCTCCCGATTCAGTGTCCAAACTGAATCATGGAAACCTGAGCTCTAAATATCACTTCTGTTCAGGAGATCTTTAGAATCCTTGTCGTAAAGCATTGTTTGAAAGCAACTTCTTAGGTTGTGGCTTCACTTGTGGAGGCAACCTCATCCCGTTGACCTCTTTCCTTCGATTTTGGCCCTGAAATCTAAGGGAATGGGTCAATACTGACTTGGTAAGTGTATTAGAAAGGTTTTTCATAGAATCATAGAATAATGAAGTTGGAAGGGACCTCTAAGGCCACCAAGTCCAACCCCCTGCTCGATGTGGGAATACAAATCAAAGCGTATCTGCCAGGTGGTTGTCTACGTTTCTCTTGAATGCCTCCAGCTTTGGAGCGCTCACCACCTCCCAAGGTCATGGATTCCATTGTTGTACTGTTCTAACAGGACGTTTTTCCTGATATTCAACCGAAATCTGTCTTCCTGTAACTTGAGCCCATTATGACGTGTCCTGCACTCTGGGATGATTGAGAACAGATCCTGCTCCGATTTTGCATGACTACCTTTCAAGTATTTCAAAAATTCCCTCCTCTCTCCCCTCAGTCTTCTTTTCTCAAGGCTAAAACATGACGGCAGTGTTTTTGAAGGGAATGAATGGATCAGCAACAGCTAGATAAAAGCCTTTTTTTTTAATTTTATCAAATGGATCTGTACAAAAGTTAGCATTACTTAGTCGGAAGCTAGTGAAGAGAACAGATAACAGCGGATGACCTTCGAACTTTATACAGAAAAATAGATTTCATAAAAAGGAGTTTCTGCTCTCAAGTCCCACCCACCCAAACCCCGATATGCAATAAAACAAAACCAAAATCCTTTTAGGAAAAATGAACAAAAAACCCAAAACAAAACAGAAGAATTACGAAACATAGAAAAGGTAAGATAGATAACCTCTGAAAGTTTAAAGATTTATAAAGTTTTCTTCTTTTTTTTTTAAAGGCACAACATTATCATTAGAGTAGGTGGTTATTATATGCTCAGCATACAATGGAACGAATATCAATGAAAGATTAGTCTACAACTAAACTCTAACCAAAATATAGTGGAGAACATTTTATTTTCACAGCTTTAATGGATGACATCTGGTCCCTAAACAGGCAATGTTAGAAGTGAAACTCAATCCATAACGTCTGCTGAAAATGTAATTTCTTAAGACTAGCCTACATTGCTGACACAGTTCAAGAATTCGGCTTAAGCCTTGAGAGCCAATTTAATGGACTGAACCCAGAGGATGGCCTGGCAAGCGAAAGAACTACGGTTATTTTCTGTTTTTTGCATTTACACTCAAGTAGCCTCCGTGAATGAGAGGAAGGCTCTTACCCAAATTCACATTTTGCCTATATATTGTAAAGCGAATTCCTGCGGAGGACTATGTGTGCAAAATAGATAAGCGGGACGGGTTACTGGGATTGCAGACTTCCTGTCCACAAAGATCCATGGACACACAACCCAGAGAGAAGCTGGAACCCCTCCTGAAAAATCTGCACCACTTCTATAATGGTCGATTCAGACACTTCTCTTAATGCAGGAGCAAACAGGATGTAGAAGTACATAACAGAACACCATCAATATTCAGGCTTAGCAAGGAAGCTGCTTGTTTCCTGCGTTGTAAGACGGGCATTTGGAAATCTCTTTGGGGAACTGAAATTCACGTGACCACCCATGAGAACTTGGAAAAGTTACTGGGGTCGGGGAAGACATCTAATCCAATCAATAGTCCCAAATAGAGTAGACCCACTGAGTCAACGGAAACTTGGTAAGTCAACCCTTATGAGCATTCATTGATTCTACTCTCTTGTGAGCTCATGGCTTATCCCCACTTCACCCTTACCACACCCTTGTGAGGTAGGACAGAGTGAGAGCATACAACTGGCCCAAGGCTACCAGGCCAGTTTTGTGGCCAAATGTGGGCTTGAACCCAGGTCTCCTTTTATACTGTCTTAGTTTAACACTCTAGCCCTTATACCCCCCCCCCCCAACATTCCTTTGATTCAATGGATCTACTCTGGATAGAAGAATTGTTGAGCTTAGGCCTTGAATTTCCGGAACGGAGTGGCCACAGTGGCTAAGGAATTCTGGGAACTGTAGTTAAAAACAAATCAATTTTCCAATGGAAATGTCAACGGACGTTGGGAAGGCAAACACAAAAGGAGAAATGTTCAGGTTCTCTTATAATACTAGACCCTGGGGAGAGGGCAACCTACTGAATCTGATGTGATGCTCTGAGTTGAAAAACATAATTTTCAAAGTACCTCTCACTAATTCCTTAATTAGCACTAACCACTATACTGCACAGCTATCCGATTGATTCAACAGGCCTGTTCCGGTTGGGACTAACATCCAGATTTAGGTTTTAGGCTGCAGCTAAGAAGAAGCCAGTGCCCATTCCAGCTGGGAACTACAACAAAAAAGTAACTTTTCCAAGCACCAGGGCCCTTGGAACCAGGGCTCTGCCTCCTTAGAAACTGAAGCACCACTCATCTCATCAAGAATGCTACCGGTTCCCAAACCTCTGGACTGACAAACATGTTTTCACGCAACTCATAACTGAATTTTCAGGTCCGTTTTCTCATGAGTTGGCCAACTGGGTTTGAGAGAAAGGATTGGAGAAATATCAGGGTTTTTAAAAGTCTCCCTGACTTTCAGCTCTTGAAGGCAATAAGGCAATAATAGCACTTTCAGAGACTGCCGTCTTACAAATCCCATCATCCTTCACTATTGCCTATGTCGGCACAAGCTAATGGGAGCAGGAGTACAAGGGTATCTAGAGGTCTGCTGAGTCCCTCTTCAAGAATGATACGGATCCCAGTTTTCTCCAGAACAGAACACTTTAAGGTCAATGGAAGCCTACACATTAAAGAATCATGGAGTCGGAAGGGGCATCTGAGGCCATCAAGTCCAACCCCCTGCTCAAGGCAGGAATCCAGATCAAAGCAGATTGGATAGTTGGTTGTCTGATTTTCTCTTGAAGGCCTCCAGCGTTGGAGCACTCACCATCTCCCAAAGTCATGGGTTCCATTGTCTTACTGCTCTAACAGTTAAGAAGTTTTTCTTGATATTCAGCCGAAATCTGGCTTTCTGTTGCTTGAGCCCATTTTGTGTGTCCTGCCCTCTGGGATGATTGAGAACAGATCCCGTCCCTCCTCTGTCAGACTCCCTTTCAAGTGTTTGAAAAGTGCTATTCTGTCTCCTCTCTGTCTTCTTTTCTCAAGGATAAACATGCCCCAGTTCTTTCAGTCTTTCCTCCTAGGGCTTGGTCTCCAGTCCCCTGATCATCCTTGTTGCCCTCCTCTGAACTTGCTCCAGTTTGTTGGTACACTTCTTAAAGTGTGATGTTCAGAACAGGACACAGTACTCAAGATGAGGCCTAACCAGAGCACCATACCTCCCCCTATAATCATCATTTCTCCTCATTTTCCTTCAAGCCCTTAGAAATGTATAGCTATGTGTTTTTTTTAAGTAGTGTTTGAAGTTTTTCCTTTATGACCAAACCTAGATGGTGCAACGTTTGCTTTTTTTAAGTGGCGGTGGGGTGGGGAAAATTCATCACTTTGTCTCCACCAACTTATGCCTTTTCACCTCTTTAAATCTCTCTCTTAAAAAAAAAAGTTCTACTTCTCGCACAGAATTACTTCATTAATTAAAAAGACACCATTACACAGAACATAAATACATATTTAACAGATTTACCCCCAAAATAATGACCAAAAAAAAAAAAAATTCAAAATGCTATTTCTGAGCTTAGCATGCCTCTGTGTTTTTTTTTTTTTAAGCTTCCAAACAGAATGTTAATTACAGCCAAACCTTGCCTAGAAGTAATCACCACTAAAACGAAGAATATTCTGACATTACTTGGTTGGTCCCAAAGGATTTTTTTTTTTTTGAATGGTCCTTCAGTATTGTTAATGGAACGGTTAGGATTTTTAAAAAATGTACAAGGATTCTTTGTGCCAAAGCTAACACGTCTTCCAAATTGCAATCGACCCTCGGACACCCTTTTTTCCCCCCCTTCACTTCCGGACAGTTCAGCAAACTAATCTTAAAGAGTTCTCTTCCAGTCCTCACAGAGGTGTTTAGAATAGAGTGTCCTTCATGTATTCAAAAGAAACCATTGGTCCAAATGGGGATTTATTTTGGCTTGCCCCATTTTTTTTATTATTAATTATTATTATTAAAGAAAATAGAACTCTCTGTCTTTGAAAATTTAAAAGACTTTCGGAGGGAATGTCCAGTCATTCAAAATAAACAAACAAACAAACCCCGGAGGCACTTAGGACAATGAAGCATTGTTCCATCACGGATTTGCTCCCATCATTCCATTTCTGTTTATAGTGCATACTTTTTTTGGGGGGGGGGGGGGAATAGGGGAAGACCTCAAAATCGCCAGTCCTTTCTGCCCTTTTCAAGGCCTCGTCAGCGTTGTGTAGACTGGCTGGTCCCAGTTTGCCGTGGGGCTGTGCGAAGGCGGGATAGACAGGCTGTTAAGGATCGGGGGTAGCGTAGGGCCTACGGGAGGAATGGAAGTAGGGGTATTGATAAATGCCAGAAGGGTAGCCAGGGTACGGGTTGTAGTAGCTAGAATTCTGAAGATCTGTGTAGTCACACTGGGAGCTGGAGAAGGAGGCCGTGGCCGAAGCAGAAGACACGGTCGTGGCACAACCCTGCGCGCTGTAAGACCCATAGTCAGAGTGAGTTGGGGAGCTGTGGGGACTGGTCGCTGTAATGACTGGGGCTCAGCTGTTCCGTCTTGATGTGGGGCCTCTGCTGCCCGGTTTCGCTGGAGGAAGGGGAGGCGGACGTTGGGCTCTTGTGAGTCCAAACCTGAGCTGCTCCTCCACTGCCACCGTTGGCCGAATGAGCGTACGAGGGTCCCGTAAGAGCCCGCCGTGGAGCTCTGCCCGTGGTCGGAGGGGATGGCGGAATGGCCATTGAGTGGCAAATACTGGTCGAACTCATGGACGTCAAAGGTCTCCATGTTGTTGATGACCTCGCTGCTCAGCTCCGAGATGTCCACGTTGCTGAAGTCGATGTTCTGACGCCCGCTCTCCACCAGCCGGCGCCCCTCGTGCTTCAGCTCTTGCTTGCTTCCGTGGTGGAGGTCCGTCTTCGGGGTGGTCGGTGGGGTAGGGGGCCCATGGGTTTGCCCTGGAGACAAAGCAGATTGCAAAGACTGTAACTCTGGAAGGCAACTTGTTACGTAGCTCAGGGGCTCTCCAGTCATCTTGATGTCACACAAATCAATTTACCAAGTGTTGGCATGATGAGAACAGATGGCCCACTTTCCCCCAGGGAGAATGTGTTCACAGGTATTCCATTACTACATCGATTGATTATTAAAGAAATAAAAATGGGATGTGGGAGTAGGGAACATCTAATCTTAATCAGGAAGTCAAACATCATTAACGTTTACTGGTAGATAAGCAAACAGAATTAGAAGAATGACCAAACTTCCAGTTATTACTATCAGTGGACAATCTCTGGCAGGTAGAGTTGGCAGAGCAGAACCAAGGAGAAGGAGGAGATTTGAAGGAGGGTGAACCCTCAATAATTCTTAGTATACCTCTGTGTCCCACTTAGACTTCTTCTGCATCCTTCCATGGTGCACACATACTGATTGAAAAACCACTGATTTAGCTTCTTCTTTAGCTGTCCCTTAACTCCAGCGAGGGCTTCAGGACAGCAAAACATGCAGAATGAACAGGATGTCATCTAGAGTGGGTGGTCACTGACGCCCCACCCAAAACAAAAGAGCTTAGCCAGGTTGCCAGCGAATGGGAACTTCTGCAACCACCTGATACTGGTCCATGTGGCTCGGTCTAGTCTATGAACCTGAGACGAAGCCTCCAGGACCTCACCGTCTTTCTCATCTCAACCTGGAGATGGTCTCTGAGACCTTCCCCATGGCAAGCATGTGCTCTACATCCAAGCTGAAAGCCCATTACCGCTGGACCGTCGATCACGTAACGTTACACCTAGCACAAATGCTGGGCTGTAACAGCTTAAGGCAATGGTTCCCAACCTTGGGTCCCCAGATGTTGTGCCGCTTCCAGTACCTGTGAGAAACCCCTGACACCTGCACCGTTCCATTTCTTTAAAAATATTTTTGGCCACTAGAGGGTACAAGGGAGCTTCTTCAGGGGAAAAAAAACTTTGTTATTCTAAGAACATCTGGGCAACCAAGGTTGGGAACCACTGGCTTAGGCAATTATCACTTTTTCTTTTTACACCACTCACCCACCAGAATTCTTCGTAAAGGTTGAACTCTACCTCCTATGACTTCAATGGGACACAGGATTTTGATTTTTTTTAAAAATGAGTTTAACAGTTCATCGATATGCACAGATGTCAGGTACAACCAACCACACCAGTTTTATGTGGCTGGCTGCAAGTTTTTGCCCATCTGCTCATAACATGATAAGAGATTGAGATAGTTTTAAAATAATAATAAAAAAGAAAACAAAGTTCCTCTTTCACGTGGCTTCTGATTTTTCTACATCATCTTCACTTACCAAAACAGACTTCTCTTTATGTGAAAACTTCCTCATTATACCAACCAGGAATTCTGGTTTTTACCCACTGATTCACTGCTGCCTTCATGGCGTCATCCTCTTCCAGTCTTTTTCAATCCCACTTCGTGTGTGGGAAGAAATTAAAGTCGCAAGGCGGGAGAGGCCAGGCCTACAGGAAGGGTGGGTGGATTGGGGTTTAAGGTTAAGCAGCCAAGCATGCTTGAGTTATGCAACACTTGTGTGTTGTTGGTCAGAGGAATACAGAGGCTGTGAACCCGGATGCACTAATTTGGGCGATCTGTTTTACACACTGGACGACAGATAGCACCACTGCAGGTAATAGTGAGAGCCTGCAACTTGTGAATGGCATGATTCAAAGTGATTGTCACATAACCCAAGCACACACTGCTGTCAGTCCTAACATCATGTGAATCTCAACCTTAACCTTCTCTGCAGCCCTGATCTCACACTTCACAGCATCTGTGTTTTCCCACATGTGAAGCAGGACTTCATCACTATCATCTTAGAACTACAGAGCTGGAAGGAATCATCCAGTCCAGCCCGTCAAGGAGGCCCAATGAAGAACCGAACTCCCAACCTCTGGCTCCACAGCCAGAGACCTCAACCCCTGAGCTATCCAGCAGTTCACAAAAGGCAACTGTTATGGAGATGACGACGCAGTGAAGGCGACAGTAAAACAAGGAACCTTAGAGACTTGACGGTGTGGAGAGATTGGTTTTACGCTGCGTGAGGTATATCACCTTACAGAGCAAGGATACTGAAAAAATAATATACCATCAGAAAGAGGAAAATTGAAAGTTCTGTTTGCTTTTCTGATTTTCTATTAGGCCAAAACCCTATTGCTGTTTCTGGAAGGTGTGCGTCACTTGTCTTGACTAATTGTGGCTAATAAGTAAGGGTGCTGGGCTGCATCCTAGTCATGTGTCCACTTGCACAACTGAAATGGAACCTGCCCTCTCATCAATTAGCTGCAATTAGCTGTAGCAAGTTATGGGACGCTGACGTGAACCCCTATAAGATCCTGGCCCACATACCTCAGGTTGCTGTTCTCAAGTCCACGGGCAAAACCTTTCAGCTGATGTTTGTAAATGTCCCTCTGTTTAAGCAGTTCTCGTTGCCTTGTAGTTTTTTAAAGCCTCCTACCCCCCTCTGCCCTTTCCAACCAAAATTCCCGATTTTCAAGGTTGATTTAGATGTTAAACTTGATCTTTCCCATTGTGACTCGACAATGGCTTTTGGTCGCCACATCATGCAAATCTGCTAATTTTTCTTAGCATGGCCAGGTCACCTTCCAGTAACTGCTAAGAGCCCACTTTAGGGATTAGATCAATAGGTTGCACTGTTTTTCTCTACCATATATATGTTAATCTGCTTAACGATGCTTGGATGTATGTGTCATGACCCTTAATGACCTTCCCCATTAAGAACTCTACTTGCCACCCTCCGCTGAATGTTAAAGATGCCACACAACCACTGTTTAGCATCACCCTATTAGATCTTTTTGCGTTTCTATACAGAGATGGGCATGAACTGCCGGTTTGTCGGTTCATGCCAGTATGTTCATCAGCACTTTGCAGCTCCACCTCCTCTAGTGGGCACCCAATCAGAGGCAGTGCCTCGGCTTCCTTGCCCCCGCCTCCTCTGGGTGCTGCCCCCGAGTGGACACCCGGATACTTGTTCAGGGCTGCAAAGCACCGAATACTTGTTCGGCTGACAAACAAACCAGCAGAAACTGCTGGTTCGTGCCCAACTCTAGTCCTATAAACACTCTACACCGATTCATGCTTATTTATAAATGCTTGTCTGTTGAATTAAACTGTACTAGTCGGAGGACCTGCCTGAGTTACGGCTCACAAAAGCTTATATGTCAAATGAAACTTGTTTCGTTCTAAAAGTTGACCAATCCCAGTAAAACAGACTGTATCGACCCAAAAAACTTGGCGGGTTTAGCTTCTAAGTAAAAACTTTAATAAAACAATAACAGATCAAGCTTGTAACAGGAAAACGCATCCTGCCATCTTCAGGATACAAACGGCATATTGACAGCAATTGCATACGGTAATATACAGTCAATGCGATTACATCACACAACATTCCAGGTGGACTAATTGCTTCATCAACTTACTGCTCTCCTAATGAGGTCAGTTAAAGGAAGCCACGAGCCACTGTTTCATTCTTTTTGTCTTTTGGATCAAGTGATCCGAGGAAGCCTCAAAACAAGTGAATAAAAAGATCAAGACAGCAGAACACTAGGACAATGCAGGACGTTTGTATCCTTTGACCACACGATGAGAAACAAACAGTGCAGATTGCTACAGCCAATCATTCGGGTTGAAATAAATGGGAACAAGCAATGTTTAGGATGTCGCAGGACATGCTGTTTTGACGATTTATCAAGGCAGTGGGGTTTCTCACCACCTGGGGCCTGATCCTTCCTCAAGGGATTCATGTAAGGGCACATGGGAGCCTGGTATAACGAAAACACATCCTTTACCGCGGAGCATCACCTCCTTCCCTAGATGCTCACCTGCGTGGTCACCGTGGTGATGAGTTTCGCTCATGGATCCCAGTCCGGTGTCTGCTTTGTAGATCTGGTTGCCGTTGTGATGGCTCAGCTCAGCCCCTGAGTCCGAGTCGCTCTGGCCCGCTTTGACGCTTTTCCTCCGGCGTGGCTGGTATTTATAATCTGGATGATCCTTCTTATGCTGGACTCTCAGGCGCTCAGCCTCCTCTACAAAAGGACGCTTCTCGCTTTCGCTGAGCAAACTGTATAAGAGGAAGAGAAGAGGCACTTGTATCATTCCGAAGTACATTATTACAATCTCATCTCCTTGACGCAGCACATGGTCCCAAAGGAAAAGCGCAATGTGTTGGCCTGTCAAATACCCCTTTCGAAATGGGCCTGACAGTCAACACAAAATGTTTCTGAAGGTGTTGTTGGAAAATGTCTACGCTGCTAAACTAATAACATAAGTTTTAGATTGGATATGAATATAAGTATTAGATATATTGCATTTCCCCCCTCCCAACCTTAAAACATTCTCAACCTTGTTTCGTTTATTAAATGCTTGAAAGACGCATCAAAGCAAGTGTTCAGATTTTGCATTAAACAGCTCAACGGCATGTTAACAACGGGGAGCTTTGCGCTGCGTTCTTCTTCAACCTCTCCGCATACCTTCCACCCCATCCCTCAACAACAAGTCAGATCAGGATCAAACTTCATGCATCCGAGGGCCGGACACTAATCCACAAAAAGCTTATTGCATCATAATCAATGTCATTTCTTTTAAAATGGCCCCAAGACTCTTCCCTTGTTTTTCCTGCACCAGATTAACCTCTGTGGAAAGAAAGGCAGAACTTTCAGAAAGACACAAGGCAGTCCTAACCAGCCGGAAATGTCACTGAATGAAATTTGAGCCCATGCTTAAAATTCTGCCACTGGAATGAGTAGAAGACCGAACATGGGAAAGTTCGGTCTTCAAAAGTAATTTGTTACACCCGTAGCTCCACAGCCCCTGGAAGGTAGTTCAATATCAGGGATGGGGACTTAAGTCATGGGACTCGCTGTCAAGCCAAACGTAGGTCACACGGGTGCCTCGACTCGAACTCGACTCAGATTTTTTTTTCCAATGAGTCAGACTCAATTCACAACTCAGAACTTACCCACCCCTCCCTGTTTTCTGGATAAAAAAAGCTTGTTTTTAATAGGGACTCAGACTTGGGACTCGGGACCAAAGACTTGCCTACATCCCTGTTCAATACCATTATGCTTATATTTTTAGAAATTACTCTCAACTTTCCCAAATGGCTGTTGTTCAGTCCTGATGCATATGTCCTTCGCCTGTTTGTTTTCAGGATACCAAAAAACTACAGATGAAAAGGTCCAGAGTGCAGGGCATGCAACAATGGACTCAAGTGACAGGAAGCCAGATTTCGGTTGAATATCAGGAAAAAAAACTTCCTAACTGTTAGAGCAGTACGACAATGGAACCAGTGACCTCGGGAGTTGGTGAGTGCTCCAACACTGGAGGTATTCAAGAGAAACTTAGACAACCACCTGGCAGATCTCCTTTGACTTGGATTCCTGCATCGAGCAGGGGGTTGGACTTGATGGCTTTGCAGGCCCCTTCCAATGTCACTATTCTATGATTCTGTGATTCCACCCAGAAATTTTGAAACTGTGAGGGAAAATACCTGTGTTCTCCTCCCCGATTTTATTTTATTTTTCCGAAAAAGAAAAAAAAAAGAATTGGGGGTAAGGAATTGAAATATACATTTATTCTCATATCAAACCTAGAACTTATTGTACTGCTTGAGCAACATAAATTTTGCATTCATAATGCAGTCAGCATATAGCATGTCACAATTTGATATAATTATGGAATTTCAAAATGTAGAAGCCTTAGTTTTGTAAAAACAAAATTGTAAATAAACCCTCTAATCAACAGAGCTGTGCATTTGAACTCGGTTCACAAGGAGGCCAGCATCCAGGAGATGAGGAAATGCATTTTATATATATATATGTCTGTGTCATGCGGAGGAATTACGCCTTTAACATTCTATAGGTTTTTCTGACACGCATGGCTTCCTATTATGCTGGTCTCTTCGAGTGATGAAAATGTTTCCTTTAAAAGCATTTAATTCTTTTCAAAAGAGTAAATATTTCACTGGAGTGTTTTCTCCCCAGTCCCTAAAGTTTCCATTTTTCAACTGGAAAAATTGAAAATTTATCTCAGATCAAACCAGAGGCCACCTGCCTTAATTTTTGAACGTAACTTCCAAGTCTTTACATCTTTTCATATGCCATTTTATAGTAAAACCTTATTTACAACTCAAGAGCGGTTGAAAGTATCTGTTGCTAAGTTAAAACCCTAATGTAACTTAGTTACTTGTTACAGAACGAGAACTAATTACAAGTAACTCACTATCTATAAAAAATTAATTCCAAACTCTGGCTGGGCTTCCTGACCTATCTGGATTCTCTTTCTACATCATACTCAACAAGGACGTTTTGTCTCCCACTTTGGAACAGAACCAACACAATCCAGTTTGCCATAAAGAAGAGCTTGCCAACAATAATTACATTTTCTACTTTATGTTATGAACCAGATACCACGACAACCATAACTGGCAACATCTATGTAAGTCACGTGTTTTATACATGACCCCGTTGCCTGCTTCCAAAGCTACATTTAAAAGTCTTTGCTACAAGATTCAAAATTAATTGTTCCATTCTGTTTGTTTGTTTTTTAAAGGAAGCACCACAAAATTCCTCTTTTGTGGCCAAATATCGCGCCCCCCCCCCTCCTCTTAATCCACATACAAGTTGGGACAGTTTCATCTGCAAGGTTCACATTCTGCTGCAGAAATGCTGGCCCGGATTCAAGGTAGATTCTACCAGGTAGACGTTTCGTAACAAGGTTTGCCGAATTTCACCCACTTGCTAAATACAAGGGCCTTTTCTTTTTAAAGAAGCTAGAGACACAAAAATAAGTCGGGACCAAATAGAGAGAGAGAGAGAGAGAGAGAGAGAGAGTCATCCCAATAAATTCACCGCAATTTGTCAGGGCATTTCCCCCCCCCCCCCCCCGTCACAATGTAATGCACTGAAGTCTTAACATTTCTCCATGTAACACAATGGGAGAGAAAAAAAATCTCCTGCATTTGTTTGGTGGGACAGGCAAACCACGAGGCACTGAAGCAAAAGTGATGTGCTCCTATGGGTTGGCCCCACAGCAGGGAAGCCTGGAATTCCCGTTGGGGTCAAGAAATAAAAGAAGGGCAAGAGAAACCCTTATGCCAACGCTAACCCTGACCCTCACGGATGCTGCTAATGCTCATTACACCGGAATTCTCACTGCAGTCAGAAAATACCTCCAGCTCACCCCATTTAGGGTATTTTTTAAAAATTCTGATGCGTGAGGGTGAAGAGGCATTTCTAGACAGCAGATGCTGGCTCAAGGTTCAACACGGAATCGTGAACGCCTGAACCCTTTTCTGCCTCGACCTCGGGACACTTACTCCTTTTACGCCCCTGCCACCGGGAAAGACAGAGGTCTCGTTTCCCCATCTTCTGAAGGAGTGGCTTCCTTTCCGTTTAAAATGTTTGCACGCAACGTCTTATTGACCGTAAATGTTTGAAGACAATCTGCACACACTCAGTGGACGGCAGCCGGGGATACCGACGAACATCTGAGGATTTCAGAGTTGTTTGGGTGCCCCTGGGTTTGCTACAAAGATCGCAGGAGGAGAGATTATGAACAGAGTTGTCAACAAGGAAACCGTTTTGCATACTTTGAAGATGGTGAGAACCACGTTGCAAATGCCTTAAATCACCTGATGAACACTAAAGCGTTTACGTAGGTTTTGGACCCTGGTTTCCATTCAGGAGCCAAAATTATGGAGAAACAGAATGGTTTTATTACCTGCACTTTTGCTTTATTCTGGTTTCTGTTTATTCAGTGAATTTACATGTTGTGCCCACCGTTCTCCAATGACAGCCACCATGAAATCTTGTCACTGCGTACTGCTTCAGACAAGAAACAGTTTACAATTCAAATTATAATTGGCCGTCTGCTGATTATTTTTCTTTAAACAAACAAACCTTTCTATTCACAAAGAATTTTTTATATCCCTGCTCCTTTCTCTCGCCTCAAACGCCCCTGTTTTCCCAATATCTACTTTACTGAATTCTGGGTAAAGAGAACTCGAGAAAGAAGTGAAAATCGAAACCTTACAGGGCAATGCTAGGTGTGTCTCCTGGAACTGGGCACCAACTTATCCTTAGGCATAAGATTTTCGCCATTGCTTCTAATGGTCAGAAAATCTGTGGTGATTCATGTACAGCTGAAGGAACCTAACTGAAATGCAATGCATATCTACTCAGAAGTAAGTCCCACTGAGCTGGATGGAAATTAGAGCCTGGTTACACTGGCATATAGTTATAATATATGCTTCCCTGATGGCCCTGTTTGGCACGGAAAAAAAAAAGACCTCATCCATTTGTTATGATCCCTCCTTCCCCTTTAAGAGCTGGCCTGCGTCTTTCTGGCAGAGCACAAGGGCATGCAATCTTTTTGGGATGATTCATTGACAAACAAAATATATCTTTCTTCCGCCTTCCCGGACGGTTACCAAGAGTTAAAATAGATAGCACTGAAGATAAGGAGGTTTTGAGCCACCAGCTGGATCACACTGAATTTCACAGTGTGGACAGGCCCTTAGTCTCAGTACAGTGGGTAGAGAACTACAATTTAAAAAACAAAAATCCTTTTAAAAAAAAGCTAGACTTTGGCTAGTTTTTCCAGGAAACAATTTGAAAATGTTTGTAAGAGGAAAATAAAATGAAAGAGAGGAAGCCTATTCGCACATAAGATTTCCATATGCTTCCATTGTCAATATGAAATAGCAGGCAAGGAAGCGGGGGGAAAACACACACAGTGCAAATGAATATTTGCCAGACTGTCTATTTCCAAAGTGCTTAAAACACACTGGCAATGCCGTAAGAGGCCTTATGCTGCTGGTGACCCTCATTATGTCAAATGCAACGTGTCAGCCTATGGATGGTGTCTCTCCAGGGGGCTCAGAAACCTGGTGGTCTCCTGGGCTGGCCTGCCACGGGGAAGACATCAGAGGTGCTGAGCACCTGGAGGTCAGGGTAGCGATGACGGCTCAGCAGGCAGGCATTCAACTCACATCTAAATAAAATAAAGTTTACAGCGCCGCCAAGGCAGCTCCCCTTACTTCTTCCGGCCCCCAGCTGCAAAATTCGGCTGGTCGTCACAAAACCGGATCATAAAAGCTTGGAAATAACAAGTACGTTTAAGGCACAATTGCTAAAAACTGCGACTTTTGCATTAAACGGCAAGACCAGCCGGTCTGTGCATCTAGAAAACAGCGTTTTGAAAGCAACATTTTCAACCGTTTGCAGTTCTTTCCAAAATAGTTTCTTAAAGCAACATGGATGTCTCCTGTTTAACACAAATGGGGTGATTTGAAGATAAATAAACGAAGACATTTTAAGCCTCCCCCGCCCCATTTTAATCTGACACCCTTTGCTTAACTTTTTCTCAGTATAACTTTATTTCAAAAAGCTATTTGGATGGTCTGTTGTTTACGGGAAGTAATGGGATCGAATGCATGAACAAGGCCGTCAGTCACTAGAAATCCATGCACAGGATTTCTTATAGATCTGACAAGCGGAACACTCCAAATTTTGTGAGGAGTCCAAAATGTCCCTCCAACTTTCTAAAGATCTGGACCCAAAGATTTCACCGGTTTCTTTAGCTCTGTTGCAAAGTACGTTGGCAGACAGACCAAAAAACAAAGCAGAACTCGAAGGCCAGAGAGCTGGAAGGGACTACCTGGATTATCGAATCCAGGCCATGCCAAGGAGGCTCAGCGGGGAATTGAACTCCCAACCTCTGGCTCCACGGTCAGATGCCTAAACCCCTGAGCTATAAGTTGGGTTTGCTTTCTTCTCATTGGGCCCTTGACATATTTGGTGCTGGCTGAAGCCACGCCAGCTTTCCACTTAAGATCTGCGGCAGGTTAAAACTCCACCGACTCCTCAAGGAGAGAGCTTCTAAATCCATTTCAACTGCAAAGTTGTTTTTTTTTCCTCCAAGAAATTCTACACCCCAGCCTCCTCTTTGAAGGAGATGTTCCCAGGAAGTGGCGTTTTTTAATTCTTGTTCGTTATAATCTCAGCCTCTCCCTGGAATGTAACTGTGTCGATTTTGCTAGCCTGCTCCCACCAGCCTCAGACATTTGGGAGTTAGCGGCAGAAAATACGACGAGAAAACACCCCGATTTCCCTCTGACGCGCACCTTGTGCCGTGCACAAGTTCAACAGCTTTGGGGCTCACCACAAGGTGGGCTTTGAACAGCAGTGCTCCGAAGCATGGATTCCTTATTATGTATTTCAGGTTAAAAAATGCAGAAGGAAAACTGTTTGTTTTAAATGCATTACTTGGTAACATTTATAGCTCTCTGTTTATAATATAACTCTCTATTTATAAAGCAGATCACTTCTTTTTATCTCAAAGGGGGCACAGCGGGCACTGCCTATAACGATCAAAGGTGGGCCGTGCCCTGTAGGTTTCCCTCTCTGTAGGATTAAAAGGGAAAGCGGTTTCCACAGAATGCAGACACCACCGTTTTTGATCTGTTGAAGATCGAACCCAGCTGAGCTATCAAGAGTCAAAGGGGGAATGGGCTGAGATGGGTCCTTTCTTACTGATTATTTTCAGAGAGGTCGTCTCTATCATCACGTATGACAATACAACAAGAAGCAAAGTCCTGTTTCACCTTGAAGATTTACAGTGTGATTTCAACATGAGCTTTTCTGCTTTGAATTCATGCAAGCTCACGCTCAAGTAAATCTGTTATTCTTAAGGCTGCCACAAGACTTTTTGTTATTGTTGTTAAACATCTCGTTTCAGGTTTTGCAAGACTGATGTCCGAAAGAGAATTACAGATAGCTCAACATTAGAAAAGGGAATCCCTTAGGTCCAGACAGCATCTGAGTGCACAGCACAAGGTTCTCGTGCCTCATTTAATCTGCAAATTAGCTTTCTGACCCTTAGTTATCGATCTTCAGGATTTAAGCCTGACATTCCTTCGAAGTCCAATTTATCACACAAAACTCTGCCTGAATGGTGTCTCTCCAACACTAATGTGCTTCCAGCTGGAATCATGGACTACGTATAAACCTCTGTTTCTGCCACAAAGCTACAGTCTTGTCCTTCCTAACCTGGGAGTGAATTTCACTGTGTTCAGTGTGACTTTCCTCTGAGTAGGCACTTATGGGGCCACCTTGTAAGGCTTGAGAGCTGGAGCTAAAATCTAACAGATTCCGTTTTAAATTACTATGGCTTCATTTTATTTTTGCAATATTCTATGGCTTAAGAAGACACTGTGGTCACCATGCCTATATATTTTGCAGGTGATTCACCTCACCTTCTAGTCAGGTGTACTGTATTTATTGCACTCCTGTCTCCTCCTTCCACCAGACCCCTCAGATTACATACACAGCTCTCTCTCTCTCACGCCAGCCCTTCAACCCCTGGACTGACCCAAGGGTACAACCAGCTGGTGATCACCTGGCCAGCTTCAGGCCTCAAGCAGGACTGGAACCCAGGCCACGTCAATGCTCGCTTTACTGCAAACTTTAGGGGCTCATGGCTAGACCAACATGTGCACGTATTACCACCGAATACCATGGAAACCATATTCTGGAACATTTCATCTGCCAGGAAAGTGATATTTTTGTTACTTTCAAGTGTCACTTGCACACGCTTTCAATTTCTGGATTTTTAAACTGTAAAAACCAGAGCAGGGAGCTCTGATGTGCTTATTATTAATGATTAATGCCTATTATTTCATCGTCACCATTTGTACGAGGACACGCCGAGTGCTCAGACACACTCTTACGTATACACAAAGGGTGCTCAGATTGCCACAAATCCCATCCGAGTGGCTATCTCTGAAGGCAGCCTGGACTTCTTTCTCCACATGCATAATGCGCACAATGTACAGATCAGGTCATCCATACATTGTTATGGCCTCTTGGGTATCCATGATGCAGGTGTCTGAATTTATTATATACCAATCTCCCTCTACCCATTCGTAAAAATGTTTGTGCAAACATACCAGGAACCGTGTAGCTGGCCCTACTGTTAAAAAGGCAACGGTCTCAGGCAGCAGATTTTGGGAAGGACACCAAAGGGGCTCAAGAAGTTACTTACGTTACTCCCTACTGCAGTTTTTACATCAGGGAACAAAAGAGGGGATTGTGGCCCCACTGAGAGACACTAATTAGCTTTAGGCACTACGTTTACTTTGATTTTAGTATGTCTCTCTGTGTGTGTGGGGGATGCCTTTCTGCCTCAGGCAGCAGAATGTTGTGGGCCTGCTCCGTGAAGGTGGGGCAGAATGAAGGAGAGTCCTCTAAGCATCAAGGTTTGTACACCCAACCTATTTATCCATCTCTCACGAGAGTTATTTAGGTCTGTGTTACCAGGCTGGCTGATGGGACAGCCCACTTGGAGGCGCTAAAAATATATATATTGAATTTTTAAGCTGTCGGGGACAGGAGCCTTCCAAGATCCCCACAGCAAATAGGCGACAGCACTGACTCAGACGGGTCGCCGTATATCAGTGGATTTCTTAGTTGTCCCACAGTGGATCCTCTGAATTTACCGCGTGGGAAACTGTCCCCTAATAGAAAGGAAAGTGTTGGTTCAAGAACAAGGATGAATATTTGCCCATGCTGACCCCCACTTGAAGAAACTAGTCCCAACAAGGAAGCAATCCGGAGGTCAGTGGGTTGGAGCACCAGAGCCAGGGGTCGAGAACTCAACTCCCCAGTGAGGCTCCTGGAAGAACACGAGGGGTCCCACAGCACCGCCTGAAGGAAGGGCTGAGACAACGCTTTGAAGGACTTTACACTTGGATAAAACCTGCAGAGGCCTGCCGCCCATTGATATTGACTAGATGGCACCTTGCTCTTATTACGTGTGCAGGACTATACCACTTGGGGATAAGTGGTATAATCCTGCGCACATCAACTAGCATCAGTGAATCTAGTTGATACAAAACACTGAGACTGATGGAAAGGAGACGGCTGAAATGACTGCCCCTTTCCGGCTCTACCATTGGATGCACCGTTCCGAACATATCCTGCTGGCAGGCCACAAGGTGGACCCCACCCATGAGATGGTCCATGGGTTGGGTTTTCAGGGGTGACCCTGGGAACAACGTCTCAGTGGGGCCACCGACGCCCTCCACAGCCTCAAGCAAGCTCAGGTTCTCTCGGCCTTAGACCCAGCCTTCTCCTTCATAACAATAATATTGTGCTGCTTCACAGGGATGTTGTGAAGACTGCTAGAATCATACATGCACCCTCCTTTGGGCGCCTGAAATGTGTCACCCCACATTTTGGGGCAGACGCAGAGAATCAGCCGGACTACGGAATGCAGTTTCTACCACATGCTGCAGATGTTAGTACAATTATCGATGGGAACGTGGATAATTGTACAGAGAACTAGTGAGGGATTGTGGTTGCTCATAGCGTGGGGATGCCATATAGGTATTCCAGTGAAACATCTTGAGCTTGCTTGGGAAAGGAAAAGCTTTCAGGCCCTAATTTTGGGTGGAAAATTAGAATTGGGGGGGGGGGGCACTTTAAAAAAACCCTATGGAATAACGAAACCACGGCTTTCAGTTCATTTATTCTTAAATGCAAGATTCCCGGCCAAGGTTCCGAACAGACAGAAGAATCCGAGCGTCTGAAGACAAACACAATTGCAACATATTTGAGGCACCACCACCTGGTCCCGCTTACAACTCTTGGATGCATAGGCTTTGTCTCATCCTCATCATTATCATCATCTTAGAATGGCAGGGCTGGAAGGGACCCCATGGATCATCCAGTCCAGCCCGTCAAGGAGGCCCAGCGGGGAATTGAACTCCCAACCTCTAGCCCTGCAGCCAGAGGCCTCAACCACTGACCTAAGAAGCATCTTTTCAGAAGCTCCATCCCTGAGTAAATTGCCTAAACTTATCACTTAGGAATTTTCATCGGCCTTCCCTTTTAACTCACTCACTGACCTTGAGCCACTCACCCTTTCTGCCTGGCCCGCCTTACAAGTTTGTTGTAAGAATAAAGTAGGGTGTAAAATCTACACATAGACTTGAGCTCAATGAAGGAAAAGGTGGTAAGAGCTACAGAAACTTGTGTCTGAAAAAGCTGTAACTCACAAAAGCTGGCATTGGAATAAGTTTGTTACTCACCCCAATACTATTGTTTTGAAAGTGACTAACTTAGTCACTTTCTCTGAAACCAGCTATCTAAAAGTGTCTGGTCTTGATAGTGAAACCCACATGAAATCCCAAAAGCATATAACTCTGTTAAGCAGTTACAGCCCAAAGTCTGGTGGGAAGTTGTGTTTTTTTACGGCACAGGAATAGAGACATGAAAAACACAGCAAATTTTAGCTTTTTGGAGCCTACCAAATCATCTTGTTTGGATAATAAATTCATGAAGGCAAGTGACAATTCCTTGTGATTAAGAATATAGCTTGAGCCGTAATGTCATTCAGTATTTTGCATATGACTTACACTCATGAAACTACTGCCGACTTTTAATGGAGTCCTCTCTCAAATATTACATTCCTTATCGCCACTATCACTACTAGCAAATATCAGCATTGCGACGAGATGAAATCTATTAGCCAGTTCCAAACACAGTATTGTAATAATAATAATCTGAGAACTGCAGATCTGGAAGGGACCCTATGGATATCCAGGTGAGATG
Organism: Intellagama lesueurii; assembly: GCA_037013535.1. Classification (NCBI taxonomy): domain Eukaryota; kingdom Metazoa; phylum Chordata; class Lepidosauria; order Squamata; family Agamidae; genus Intellagama; species Intellagama lesueurii. The sequence continues at coordinate 2,265,088 of JBAJHW010000012.1, forward strand.
CATTGAATCAGTCACTGAGGCAACACTTATGCAAGTCAGCAGGATTCAGTGAGTCTACTCTGGCAGCAACTGAATGGAGCTCATTGTTATGACTCCTGCTAGACAGTGATTTCCACACCAGGAACTCAGGACAACTGGACAAAAATGGGAAACAATGGCCCGGCTACCTGTACATTATAGTTTTATGTTGAGTTTCCCTTTCGTTTTATCTCAGGAGAGAAAGGATTATTTGGTAACTTATTTGGTATTACCCCAAATATGTGTCATTCTAAACCTTGTATCTTATACTTTTTAAAAAGAAAAGAAAAAGACCCTCCCTAGTAAGCAATTTCTCTTGCCTGACTGTAACGCCTGAAATTGCTAATCTTAATAATAATCATTTTGGAACGGCAGAGCTGGAAGGGAACCTTATAGATGAGCGAGTTCAGTCCTTGTCAATGAGACACAGTGAGGAATCAAACACCCAACCTCTGGCTTCCAGATCCCCAACGATCGCACCCTCTTTGGGGCACGCCAATATCGGCTGTGACTTTGCAAGGCATGCCAGGATGTCCCACACCGAGTGGGACTTTACGGGCACTCCTAAAAACGGTGGTGCTCCTAAGCATCCATCTAGACAGCTTGGGTCCAGAAACTCCCCTCATGGACCAGCAGGGATGTGGCCAGGTGGGCACTTTGTGGAGGCAGGATCCAAAGTGTTGCAAGGGTCTGAGCACTGAGAAACATCACTGATCTAAACTTCCAAGCTGCCACTCCATATGCCGGCTGCGCCATTGATTTTTATTGGGTGTTCCTTACGACTCGGATTTATCCAGGCAAGGGCTGCTCTAGGCCGTCACGGGGAGACTGCCCTGCTATCGTGGGATACCCCAGGAGAATCTATGGTACCATTACTGTTTCACACAGGATTACTTTAGAACTGACCCCACAAACTCCACTATGCTTCCGAAACAATGCTCTGTGAAAGGGCATGACTCAACCAGTTCACTGGCCCGTCTCCCCCCTTCCCATGCCCTAATCTCTCATAAAATCAAGGGAAATTTTTCTTTGGGCACAGCTGAACCGCTGCTGGGCTCTCTTGAAGTCCCGGGAGCTTTGGGGAACGAAAGGATATAAACATAGCCCTTGACACCACTTCTAGAAACAACAGCAAACTCAGCACGGCCCCCGTCTTCCTTCCTTCTGCGTAGAAAAACCAAACCAAACCTGGAGGTCCCTGCCTTCGAGGTGTTTTGCCACCAGTTTTAGAAGGCGACCCTGGCTGGTTTTCCAATTTAAAAATCCAGAAACCCCAAAAGGCGTGCGAAGTTGACACTTGAAAACGACAGAAAAAGAGGCCGATTGGGCAGATTGGAAGTTCCAAAATCTCTCCCGCTGTTCTGCTTTGTTCTGTTCCGCTCTATAGCTATGTTATGTCTCCTCATTAAGGGCTTCAACAGACCCTAATTAAAAAGAACACAACAGCAGAAATTCCATTCAGTTAAGGGTGTGTGTGGGGAGGACAGAAATTGACCCCCATTTCCCCATTCCAGAGCATCACAAATGCCCGCTGCATTTTAACCCTGTGAGCTTAAAACAGGGCCCTTTTCTTCCAAAATTTAAAACCACCACCACCACAAAGCTCGCCTAAATCGGGACGTCTAGTCGCCACTAGCAATAACAGTAAATCAACGCCTCCGTAAATCCCACCAGTCCAATGGGCCTCCTTGATCTACGACTGGTAGCCGTATCCAGGCCTAAGCAGCTCACTCTTGGTTCCTAACCAGCTCCCAAATGATCTGAACTGTTTTGCAGGCTCATCCTAAAGAAACTGAGTGTACTTGCCACTCTGTGCCTCAGTTTTACTCAGTTCTAATGGGTAAACTCAGGAGTAGACTTTTCCCTCACCGTTCTGAATATGTTGCATAGGGTGGCTCTAAAGCAGCCAATTCTCAAAGAGAGCCATATGGCCACAGACTGGAAACAATTCGTCACATGCCTCTTTTATGCTCCTAATTCAGCCTGGATGTCTTTCACATTGTGTTTAGGGACATCGCCAAAACGAGGCTAAGAAGGGCTTCTCTAAAGAATATTCCCCTTGCAATTCCACCCCTCTCTTAGGCGTTGAAGGGGCTGGTTATTCAGTGAGTCTAGGGCCACAGAGTCTGTAGGACTTTTTTTTTCTGCACAGAGGTGGTGGAGCCCACAGCGGAAAGTTAGCATAATTCAGACAGAGCATGGACCACCCTACACAGCATCATCTGCCTGTGTACATTAAACCCGCAAATATTTAGGATCGCAGGGCAAGTACCCTCCAACCTCTCTCTCCACCACCACCCCGCCCTGCGTAAATCCATGCCTGAGGCTAGAGACTTCCACGGTTTAAGACCTGGTGATCACTTCCACAAGGAGGTGCCCGCTTTTGCTGCCAACCCGGGCACTCGGCCGATTCCTCTCCGAACAGTTTCCACGCGGTCACTCCCGTGGTTTCCTTTTACGCGTCTCAACGCGTTTTGTCCTTCGGATTCTTCTGCGCTGCTCCCTACTGCTTCGGTGGAAGCCGTTTGGGGAGCTCGAGAGGGAGAAGAGAGACCCCCGCTCTCTCCACGAAAGCCTCATCAGGCTCCAAAATCAACCCGGGGCTTCTGGGCAGGCCGGTTTGCCAAGCAGGCGTGGCGCCTGACGGCATCCGTCCAGCGGCGGCCCGAAGGCGCAAACTCCGCGGGAGCGCAGCTCTCCTCCTCGGGGAGGGAGGCGCGCGCGCAGGGCTGGGACCCTGGCCTCCGTCCACTCTCTCCCCTGATCCCCCCCCCAATAGACCCCCCTGCCCGGACTCACCGCCAGAGTTTCCCCAGGGTCTTGCTGAGCTCGGCGTTGTGCAGGTGCGGGTACTGGTCGGCCAGCTTCCGTCGGGCGGCTTGCGCCCACACCATGAAGGCGTTCATGGGCCGCTTGACGTGCGGCTTGGCTTTCAGCGCCCCGTTGCCGCGCGCCGGCATGGGCACCAAGCTCCAGTCGTAGCCCTTCAGCACCTGCGAGACGGCGTCGCGGATGCAGGCGGGGAAGCGCTCGTCCACGTCCGTCGCCGAGGCCGCCCCGTCGCGATCGCCGGCGCCTTTGGGGCGCTGCGAGGCCCCCGAGGCGGCTCCACCGGCGGCGGCGGCCCCCGGCCCCGCTGCCGGAGCCCCTTCCGAGCCGGCCGGCGAGGACGGCGCGTCCGAGTCCGAGTCCACGTGCGAGAGGGAGCTGGCGGTGCCCGCGGGGCTGCCGGGCGCCTCCAGCGCTTTGGCGTGCTCCTCGCTCATGTTGAGCATTGGCGCGGCCGAGACGGAGCCCAGCGCGGCGATCGGGCGGCGATCGGAGCGCGTCCGGCCGCGGCTGGCTCTTGGCGAGGCGAGGGACCGTGGCGCACGACCCAGCGCCTCTCGCGGGCAGACCCCGCCGCCCAGCGACCGGCTGGCGGACCACCAGCTTTCCCCAGCCCCGGGCGCCTTCTCCTCCCCAGCCCCCAGCGGCACCCGCTGCCGCCCAGCGCCGCCGGAGCTCCGCCACCAAGCGCGCCGCTCGCCCGCGCGTAAAAGCGCAGCGCCTCCGGCCGCGACGCTCGCCGCGAAAGCCGAAGCGCAGAGCAGGGCAACAACTTTCTTTAGGGACGGGGGCGCGCCTGGCCCGCCCCTCGCCTCACTTCCGATTGGCCGCCGCCGGCAGCCTCATCTGCATAGAAGGCGGGGCATTGCCCCTCCCTGTAAAAAAAAAATAATCTTATTTTTAAAAAACGAATCTGTTGGTTCCGAAGGCGTTCGCGGTTCTCTTTCGCCTCGCGTTTGGACCGAACCTCTTGGGGCGACGGTCTCGTGCCTTCCCCCCTTCTTTTGCCTATAGGGAAAAGGGGCTTCCGTTTCCAAAGCGGCAACCCCGGGGTCCGTGGCAGCCGCGAAGACTCTGGTGACATTATGCAGACGAACAATTTTGACGAGGCCATGCGCGTCGTCTTCAAGGTGCCACAAGACACTGAGTTACATTTATGTCCCCCCCCCCCCTTTCGCCTACGATCTGCGTGGCTCGCTTCCTCCTTTTCTTCTCACAACGACCTTGTGAGGTAGGTGAAGTGAGAAGGAAAATGACTGATTCAAGCACACCCAGACAGTTTGAGCCGGGCAGTGACACACTCTCTCAGGCTTGCTGTCTTCAAATAAAGCGGAGAGGAACAGGCCAATGCATGCCCTCCGGAAGAAAAGAGGTATATAAAGGTAGCAAATAGATCAATCCATCAATCACCGGGGAAATAAGAAGGTTTTGGTGTTTCCTCCTCATCTTTAGCCCTGCGGCTTTTCCTCCACCTGAAACCATTTATTTATTTATTTATTTATTTATTTATTTATTTATTTATTTATATGCTGTCCTTCTCCTAGAACTAGGAAGCCATGTGGTTTACAAGATACAGATTGCAATATAATTTTGTCTTTGCACAAAGTAAACAATGTCGGAACGGCAATAACAACAGATGTATATATACAGTATATATATATATATTCCTTTTGCCTCTGTAAGTTCCAAAAATTGGATGCTTGAAATCAAATCTATGCAGACGGGCAGTGCGCAAGGAAGGAAGGAAGGAAGGAAGGAAGGAAGGAGTTAGAAAGGCAGGAAAAGAAGGAAGGAAGGAAGGAAGGAAGGAAGGAAGGAAGGAAGGAAGGAAGGAAGGAAGGCATTTCCAGTGAGCTTTTTTAAAAACAGTGTCTCCAGATCTCCAGGTCATAGAACAAGGAAGATAGGATGGCATTTCTACCACCCACCCACAAATGCTTGAAACTTACAAACGATGCAGACCTGGACAAAGTTTTGACTACAGTTCACAAAATCCTCCAGCCAGCTGGTTGCAGAACCCTGGGCTCTGTTGCCCAAAAAAGAGAGGAACTTTGCTAGCTTCTGGAACTGTGACTGCAGGTTAGTGGAAGAGAAGGATGGGTCACAAGGCCCTCCAAGGAGCAGTTAGACCTGTCAAGGCAGTGGAGCCTCCCTGTAAAAATGCAGCCTACCCCCATTTGCTATTTAAATGTGACCCAATGCCCTGGTGTTCAGAAGTAACAGAGCGGGGTAGGGTGATGATCATGTTTTGAGCCGGATTTGTCCAAAAGTACGGGCTTCCCATTCCTCATATTTTGACTTTAAGCAGGCCACGGGAGCCATTGTTACTGGTTCTCTTGGTCTTGCCACACCTGGCTTATATTCCAAAATAAAAGTATACTGGTCTTTGGACACATGGAAACGGAGGTTGGAAGTTACTTTCTTGAGACTCGGACGCTCAGCATAGATTGAAAGAAGTGTCCGAAGTGGATTTTGATCTACAAAAACTTGCTCGAAAATAAATCTGTTAATCTTTAACATGCCACAATATTTTGCCTTTTCTCTCTCTTTTTGCCCCATTTAATTTTGCCAACATGTTTGGGGGTATGTTTCTTGAACCACAGCTTCTCCATGCCCCTTCTGTGGCAAACTCCCCCCCCCCCAATTAAATCAGGAGAGAAGAAATCAGATGGCAAAGACTAAATACATGCTGAAGCCACATGATTTGAGGCAATGGATTTAATGGTCTTACTGTGCTGAAAACTTCCTCGTGGTCATGCTTAATTACTTTGCTCACTACCAAACAGATCTGCATTTGGAGACCACCCACCTGCCCCCCTCGTTGGATTCATGCCCCAAAGCCCTGCCCTAAGAGTGCTATTCTTGGGACTTCTTCACAATCCGGTGTCAGTCAGTTCCACTGGCTAGAGTCTAACATCGGTTAGTCAGATCAAAAATTGATTCAAAGGGCCTAAACCACTCTAGGTGGGACTAACAATTAGGACTTAGCCCAGGGACTGCAGGTCCCAGCATTCCTCACCAGGGTCTAAGGACAATGGGAATTGTCTTCCACCAACGTTGGGAGGTCTGCATTTTGCCCATATCTGATTTTGTCCAACACATTGGGGTGGGGTGGGAGAGAGGTCAAAATAGAGTCTCATTCAAGATTTGCCTGTAAGCATCTCCGAAGAAGCTAGGACACTGGGAGGGGCCCTTGGGGTGGGACCATTTTGATTTTCATATTTTGGGACGTTTGCCCTCCATTCGAGGAAACTACGGCCATGGCAGGAGTCCAGCATGAAACCTGGCAGGCTGACTGGACACAAGACTGTGGAGTTTGACAGAGGGCAGGAGATTAAAAAATCCCTCTTTTAAGAGGTCTTCCTTGCAGCTGTTCCACTGGGACACTGCAGGAATCCACTCCTCCCCAGTAGAGGAGGCCCTGAGCCCGGATGCCTTGCCAGAGATTTGGCTGCTGGCCTTCAGCTGCGGATCCACAGGCAGCTTCCGTTGAGCCTGGACCCTCCCCAAACCCACTCTGCCTTCCGTGAAGCCCAAGGTGGTTTAACTAAAGTTCTCATTTTGAAGGCAAACACTTTAAAAAAGGCTTCGCCTCTGAATCGGTTTCTTATGTTCAAGGCTGAGTCGTGGAAGACGTGAAGTGTGGAGGACAAGGGCCCGTTGGCATGGATCAAAGCGCCTCCTCCCTCATCGCTGGGTAAACAACCAGGCCCACATTTAAATTTCAAACGAGGATGTGTGATGCCAGCTGTAGATTCGGGCCCAGATAAGCCGCTCTGACAGTGTTTGCACTTTCTGTTACACCAACTAAAATGTTCCTGGATCTTCTCAATTTTGGCCCTGTTCCTCAAAAGCTCTCTTAACACCCCAGTTCGTAAACATGATGGGTGCTCTATCCATGGTGACAATAATAATAAAAATAACCACGAGCCTTCAAGTTAATTTTAACGGAGGGTGACCCTTTTCAGGGTTTTCCAGGTAGAGAATACTCAGAAGTGGCTTCCCCTTCCCTTCTTCTGGGCTTGCCCTGGGATGGTGCAGCTGGCCCAAAGCCACCCAGGCTGGCTCTTCTCCCAGGAGGCACACACTGGGGAATTGAACTCACAACCTTTGGCTGATACCATTTACCCAAAGAGATGCTTGGCCGGGAAGGCCGCTCCTCTACAAGAGCATTTCTCTGCCCCTTGACATTCTAAGAATCCCATGGGACCAAATGCACCCTACATGGGGCATAGTTACCTATAGCCAATAGGGGTTGATGCCCATCATGACTGGTGAGGAGAGGATGGCGAGACCACAGGCAGATCCAGCTACTTCTGGCTCATCTTTTCTCTCATACGTTACACTCCCTCCTGCTCGTTGGGGGTCAGGGTGGGGGTGCCCCATACACCCACCCTATAGCACGAGCCCTGTCTGTAGTTGTGTATTGATGATTGCCACCCATCTGTTTGGGAAAGGCGTGTGGGTGGGGTGCGGCATTTCTGAATTTCTTCCAGCCTTCTCCTGGAGCTGTGGTGCCCAACCTTGGGTCTCCAGATGTTCTTGGACTGCAACTCCAAGAAATCCTGGCTAGCACAGCAAGAGGTGAAGGCTTCTGGGAGTTGTAGTCCAAGAACACCTGGGGACCCAATATTGGGAACCTCTGGAGGAATCTGTGATCAACATCTGAGAACCAACATGTCTACTGCTGGACAGCTCAGTGGTTTGGGCATCTGGAGCCAGAGGTTGGGAGTTCGGTTCCTTACTGGGGATCTGTAGGGTCCCTTCCAGCTCTGCAGTTCTAAGATGATGAAGATAATGATGGTGATGATTGTGGCACTTTTAAGACTAGCAGATAGCTCAATAGTTTAGATCTCTGACTGAGGAGCCAGAGGTTGGGAGTTCGATTCCCCCACTGGGCCTCCTTGACAGGGGCTGGACTGGATGATCCCAAGGGTCCCTTCCAGCTCTGCAGTTCTGCGAGGATGATGAAACTGGGATGCAGAATTTGCTGAAAGGATCCCACCACCGTTTCCAGAAGGAATCTGTTTGCCTCCGTGATCCCTCTGAATCTCTCTCTCTCTCTCTCCTGACTTCTGACCCGCGGCACACACCAAAGCATTTCCCTTGAAGGAAGCAGAAGGCGGACCGACAAAAACGGATCTTCGTGATTTTATATATGATTTCGAAGTGGGATCCTCGCCAGACCGCTGGCCAATCACACCCCCCCCCCCGTGTTCTCCCCCCGCTTGCCTGGATTCGCACCCTTTGGGACTCCGCCTTCACGACCCCTGGCCTCGCCTGTTTTCTAATACCATTTTATCAGCACGGGAAGCTTCCAGGACCCACAGGACTCTTCGTCAGGCTGGCTATTGCCGAGCCTCTGTGTGTGTGTGTGTGTATGTGCGTGGTTTTTTTTTTAGCAAGACACAGCAAAGTCCCCCCCCCCTCCCCAACGAACAGCCTGCAGAAGAGACCTGTGCGGCTTGAAAGCTCGCCTTGTTTTTTGAGATCCGCGTCGTCCGGCAAAGGGTTCTGAATGTCGGAAAACAAACCACACGGAGCGTTTTTAGAATGTTTTTCTGCCCGACTGACACAAATCTGTTAAAATATGCACAATGTGTTGGTTTTCAGTTTCTTCCTTTTTTTTTTTTTTTTTTTTTTGGTCTGTTCCCTAAGAAAGGTTCCCGGGCCACCTTGTTCTGCTTAGGCAACTCTCGCGCCCAGTGAGCCTCCAAGACTGATGGGCGCTGCGCCCAGTGGGGTCTACTACCCCTCAAGGCAGGGCACAGGTACGCTTTAGAATTCATGCCTTAGAATCGAAGGGCACCCGCTTCCCCCCCCCCCCCGTCTCCTGATCCAGCGGGAGCCATCAAGAACGAGCAATGCAATGCAATGCAATGCAATGCAATGCAAGAATAGAATAGAATAGAATGCAAAGCAAAGGCAGCGAAGAAGCCAGCAACCCGGGCCGCGCTGGGGCTGATCCGGAGCGGGAGCGCGCGCCTGCGTAACTTCCTCTCCGGCCCCGACCTCGCCAATGGCCGCGCGCTCCGTGGCCTCTCCGAATTGCGCTCCCGCTGGCGCAGGCGCGCTCTTTTCCCTCCGCCCCGGGGAGAGAGAGAGAGAGAGAGAGGCAGGCATGGCTGAGGCGGCGGCGGAGCTCAGGCGGCGGCGAGGAGGGGCGGCCGGTTCAGAAACCGCCGGCGTTGCGCGCGATCCTGACCCGCCCGCGCCGCAGCGCCTTCCGGCTTTGCGCCTGGGCACCTTTTGGCTGACGCGCGTGGTCCTCCTGCGCGCCACCGCCTTCCTTTACTGTGAGTGCCTGCCTGGCTGAGCAGCTGACATTCCTCCCCCCCCCAAAAAACTGCCCCGGATCCCCGATCCTTCGCCCCACCGACCCCCCCCCCCCCCCTTTTCTCCAGCAGAGTTTAAATCTGGAGAGGACCAGAATCCACGGTCCTCTTGCTAGTCTCCACGGGGGCAAAGAGACCCGTAGAGCTGCTGGCTGGGCGGAAGACCGCCTCTTGGGGAACCCCTCGCCGCCCTGGCTAACACAGTCTTTGCAAAGCGGAGCGGGGCCAAGAAAATCACATAGGTAAAATGTGCCAGTGTCATCTCACTGGGAATCAGGGGCCTTTCTAAAGCCCCAATCCAGTCTTGCTAGAGAATCTCACGGGTGGAAACGGCCAAGGCTGGACAGGAGAGATTTTCTTCTCCCCTGTAGAACCTAGTAAGACACTCGGAATTTTCCAGCTGCGCCGGCCCTATAAATGCAAACCGAAGCAAGTGTCACCAGTTTCAGATTCTGTGCAGGTTCCTGGCACCTTTTTATTAAAATAATTGGAAGCTTAGAGTGAGCAGTTCCCTTGCAACCTTAGCAAAGTCCAGCAGCTGCATGGATCTGGCCCAGGTGGGACTTGCAACCGGATACAGGCCCATCGTTTTAAAATATTCACTCTTTCTTTTCTTTCTGTTTTGTGCCGGTCCATTTCGGCTAAGGAGTGGCCTTCTTTTTGTGCTTTCCACACACACACACACCCGGTTTGCCCTCAGAACAACCCTGTTAGGTAGGCCAACTGGGTTCGAGTCCAAGGCTTTGGTACCAAGTCTGGAATCTCAAGTCTCAAGTCTGAGTCCCTATTAAAAACAAGTTTTTTCCCCCCAGAAAAAAGGGAGCGGGTGGCTGGGTTCTGAGTTGCGAGTTGAGTCGTGGAAAAAAAGAAAAAAAAGTTGAGTCTTAAGTCCGACTTGACAGCTAACCGGCAACTCGAGTCCCCATCCCTGATTTGAACCTAGGTCATCGTCCAGTGCTCTAACCACTGTGCCACACTGCAGCTCTTATGCCCCCCCCCCATTGCATATTGACAGAGGGATATCTCTGAGTGGTTTTTCTTTTGTGTGTGTGTGTGTGTGTGTTACTTTGAAACATCTCTTTTTCCTATTGTGGTTTCTGCAGTAGCATGTTAGTAAACTGACTCTGAGATTTGTTTAATAAACTTTAAAAATGTTTGGGTCCTTCTGCAGAATCAGTTGCATTTGTGAGACAGAGAAAAGAGGGCTTCCTGGATCAAAGTCAGCGCTACTGAGAGCCTGGAAGGATTCATTTCTGGGGTGCCGTGGCCAGAATCTAGTGTTCCGGGTTCAAAAAATGAACTTTTCCAAGCTGTGTGACTGGCCCAGGCTCAATGAGCGTGCTTTGTGGTGGCTGATCCGGCGCTCGCGTGGTATAGTGGATAGAGTGACGGTTTAGGTCTCAGGAGACTTGGGTTCGAATCCTTGCTTGGACATGGAAACTCATGGTGGGGTGGGGGACTGGTAGAACCCTTCCTTACACATCTCGCCTATCTTGAAAGCTCAATTAGGATTCCCATAAGTTGGAAGTGAATTGATGGTACTTTAAAAAGCCAGCACAAATCTTTCACTTTGGTAACATTTGAAATGACGGATTACGGAATGCAAGCCAGCATTAATATTCAATTAAAAGTGGGCTGAAATGTCCTGGTTTTGAAGGCTTATTCCTCCACAGACTAATTTCAGCAACTGGAGTCCTTCCAAAATCTTTGGTGGCCAATTTAAAGCCATTGCCAATAGCTGTTAACTAGCTCCCTGAAATCAAGAAACCAATGATTTTTGTAACCATCTCGACTCACCCGCAGATTTTTAGCCCTTGACTCCTTTGGGCCAGATCCTTCAGCCCCTCTCCCACGCACCAGCCACGCTGAGAAATAAGAAAGGACAATCATTTACACTGGCATTTGAGGATGATTTTTGCCTGTGGCGTGGAATAGCTTTTGTTCGGTTTTTTTTTCAGACGAGGTTGAGAGTTTTAGTCTGACTGTGGCTGTGCGGAAATGTGCGTGTGCAAAAAAACAAACAAAAAAGGTTTGCTTTTTCTGGTGAACTTTGGACTGAACTCAATTTTTCCATGTGGTTTCATCTTTAAATGCAAATGAAGAATTATTTTTTAAAAAAACTTTTGGTGTTTTAAAAAGAGGCAAGGGGAGAGGGAAAAGAAGACGAGGAGAAATGTGTGACTGGAAAGTTTTGGATTTGTCCCTTTGACTCTTTTTTTTATACAGCATAAGGGACAGAATTTTTCCTTCCTTGTATCATGACAAGTTCTAATGGGGTGGGAGGCTCAGAGGTTGAGGAGGAGATGGAACCTAAGGACTTCTGCTCTTCTGGATTTGCCCAGAACATTATGGAGTCTTTGCATTGTGAAATCTGTGTGCTAGGCATAAAATCTTCAGATTTTTTCAAAATCCATAATCCTCCATTCTGGGAGTTCTGCATGATAGACCCACACCAACAGATACTTAAAGGTGGCTCACCTGGAGAACAGGCCTACGTGAGAAGGCTTTGTGGCCTCAGATAGGCTTAACTCAGCCCTGGCTCCCTGTTTGGAAAGGAAGCTCCCAGTAGCATGGAGGGTGATGGGATTTGTAGTCCAAAAAAAAATCTGAAAATGCCTTGGCTACTGTGTGCCTGTTATAACTGAGTTGTGCCTACCAGTGTCATGACCCTAATTAAAAGGCACAAACATGGGGCATATGGGGCATGCGTAAATCAAGGGTAACTTGATGGCACATAATTACAAATTATGAAATCTCCAAAGGTTTAGGACATTGGGAAAATGTTCTGGTTGAAATGGTCCCACAGATCAAGATCCTTGGAGAAGAGGAAGTCTTGGGTTCAAAACTGACCCTCCTTAGCTGGGTGGAGGACAGGGTATGTGCTTCAATTTCAGAATGTCACACAGAGGAAGGGAAGGATCTGTTCTCCATCATCCCAGAGTGCAGGACAGGCAACAATGGACTCAAGTTACAGGAAGCCAGATTTAGGCTGAATATCAGGAAAAACTTCTTAATATTAGAGCAGTATGAGAATGGAACCCATGACCTTGCGAGGTGGTGAGTGCTACAGTGCTATGGAGGCATTCAAGAGGAAATCGGACCACCATCTGTCAGATCTGCTTGGATCTGGATTCCTGCATTGAGCAAACAGTTGGATTTGATGATCTCATAGGCCCCTTCCAACTCTACAATTTTGTGATTCTATGTCCCAGTTCGATCCCTGATATCTCCATATCGTCAATAATCCCACCGATATTGGGCTAAATCAGTCTGGGAGACTTTTAGGAGGAGATATTATCCCATCTCAAATCCTCTGCAGGATCATCTAGAACTCCATGGACAGAATCCTGTGGTGGTGTAAGAGCAATGCCATAAATTCCAGCGCTGAATTGCCAGTAATTAACAAGTCACTGCTTCTGTTTCAGCCTGGGACTGTGACTGACGCGCAGTGTCAGTTCCCACTGAAATTGACATGATTGCTCTTGATACCAGCCTAAGGAAGCAACAGAAACTAGTCCCATCAGGAACAGGCAGGGTGGGCCAGAATCCTGATTGTGTCTGATTTTGGAAGCTGAGTGGAGAATCATGCCTGGGGAGGACTCGGATGGAGGACCACCAGGAAGAGATGTGTGGGTAGCATTAGGAAAGAACATCCAGAGGTGGTTTGAATATCCAGAGAGAACACCCAAACGTTCAGTGGTTAATGTGATTTAACTGATAGGTTTACATCTTCCTGTACAGTAATATAATAATAATCATATGCTTCCAAGTCAGTTCTGACTTATGGTGACCCTTTTCAGGGTTTTCCAAGCAGAGAATATAGTAGGACCCCCATATTCACAGGGGAAAGGTTCCCCAGCCCCCCCCCCCCCCCATGGATACTGAAAAATGTGGATTATAGCAAATAATGTTTTAATAGCGAACTCTATACATAGCATGGTCTTTCTAGTGTCCAGTTCTAGGAACTTCATCTTTAGAAATATATATTTCTAGGATTTTTCTTTAATATTTTCAAACCATGGATAAGTGAATCAGTGGATATGGATCCCACGGATACGGGGGTCCCGTGGTTTCCCATGCCCTTCTTCTGGGGGCATTATGAGATTATGCAGCTTGCCCAAGGCCACACAGTCTGGCTCTTCTCCCAGGAGGGCCCAGTGGAGAATCAAACTCCCAAACTCCCTGAGCGATGCCTCCAGGAAAGGGAGATCTTTATCCAACTTGGACCTTTGTTTTAAAGCAAGCACCCTCCTTTATGCCAAGCTGCATGTAAATACAGTGCAATCCTCTTTCTGCTTTCCTAGTTCTGGCTGGCTGTGTTTCCCCCTTTCCCTGTCCCGTGTGTTTATCTTTGTGTTTGAGGCAGGAGTCTAATTTTCCCCAACTGATGAGTAGTTTTAGATGGCAGGGCAATAATTTTGAGGTAGCTTTTGATTAACACTGGAAGAAACATTCCGTAGCAAATCGCAGCATTAATCAAGGTAAATTAGGTTGCCGAAGGAGCGTCCCTTCGTCCCTCCATCGAGGAAGTGGAATTTTATTTTTAAACAAAGTGGGCATATTTAAATGGGCGTGTCTGGGCCTGAGGAAAGGCTCTGGGTTCCTTTGGATTTCTTTGTAGGCCGGATCTTCCCCTAGAAAGCAAACGAAACGTAGGTTTCTTGGCAGCCTTCTTCAGGTTGGCCTGTGGCAGAGAAGCCTTTCCTCAAGGGGCCAGCGTAAGAATTATAAAAAGATGTCTCTCTTGGTTTCTCTCTCCTGACAGCCAACGAAGCCGTCAGCCGGATTGAAGCCATCTTTCTCGGTTCATCAGATAAAATTCTGCTCAAGTTAATCTGCAAAGATTCGCGTAGGACGGAAATAAAGTTTTTGTGTTTTTGTTTTTAAAGCAGTCTTCTCTGAGGCTGCCCTGTGGAGTCTCTGCATGAATCACTGGGAAGTGCTGGAACACAAGGGCCGCCTGGGTTCGAGGGTGGGCAGGCATTTTTCATTTTGGCAGACCCCAATCATTAAACTTTTCTGAGGTTTCCTTTCTTCTTTCATTCATGAGTGCTTCAGCTTTTAGAATTTGCTGTTATTATTATGTGCGTCAAATCACCTCCAACTTATGGCAACCCTAGGAAGGAGCGACCTCCAATATGTCCTGTCCCTAACAACCCTGCTCAGCTTTGGCAAACTCAAGCTGGTGCTTCCTTTAGCAAGTTGGTCTATCTTGTATTTGGGTTTCCTCTTTTCCTGCTGCCTTCCACCTTTCCCAGCATGATGGTCTTTTCCAGAGAATCCTGATTTCTCATGATGTGCCCAAAGCAGGACAGCTTCAGCTTTAGCATTTTTTTGCCTCCAGAGAGAGTTCAGGTTTGATTCTACTCCCAACTTCTGGCTCCGCCTCCAGAGACCTAAACCACTGAGCTATCCAGCAGTTCTCTTGAATTGATCTGTCACAAATTAACACCCCCTTCCAATTTGATTTTCCTTGTAGCTGTTGCTTTCTGGTGGCTTACCATCAAAACAAAGCCTTATCGGAGAGCGGGGACTTCTGCCTTGCCGGCTTTACTTGGAGAGCGTCAAGCGCCACTTCAAAGGGAAGATCTACTGGGATGCCTTAAACTATGCCCCGACTCTCTGTGGTTCGTTCCCTGGTCTAGTGTGGATGGGGTCCTGGATGCCTTTGCTCTGGCCGCTTGGCCATCTCGCTGTTCGTCTTGGTGGCTGGCTGTGCCAACGTGATCCTCATGGCTCTTCTGTGGCTGCTCTACCTCTCGCTAGTTAACGTGGACAGATCTGGTAAGGGCGCGGTTATGCTATTGAAATAAATCGGGATGGGTCGGGGTTTTAAAAATTTGGTTTAAAGTCACATGGCAATCACGTGGTTTTTGTGTCAGTGTGTGCATCTTCTTGGGAAAACTTTTGATTCGTTTTTAAACTGTGTCGTATATCGGGCGAGGAGAATACACGAGCTTTTAGAATTGTTGCATTTGGGGGCTTTGTCCTGCACCCCGCCTGCCCTTGCTGAGGCTGCCTCTCACAGCCACTAGTCACTGATCCTCTGGTGCTACGTTGAACATTTTAACTTTTCGAAAAATTCTTGCAATCTCATATAGCGCTAGCTCAGTGTGACAGATAGGAAAAAAACAATAAAACAGAAGTTTCCCTGCAGCCTGACACATGTGTAGGGAGACAAATCTCTCTCACACACACACAGGCACACAGGGGGAAGGAGAGAAAGAGCAAGGAAGCCCAGGTTGAAACTGACCAGAGACGTTGACTAGGTTTGTGAAGGAGGGAGACATGGAGTAATCACCCTTGTGTGCATCATGTAGTCACTTTTTTAAAAATCAATTTCAAATATGCTAAACCTGATTCAAGTATGTTCCCCCCCCCCCCGCCCTGTGTAACCATGCTCTAAGTTGGGCTGTTTACCTTTTCTTTCTGAAATCTGGTTGCTGGAGACGTCTAAACTAGAAGTGTTCTCTCCTTCCCCCTGCTTTCCTTTGTGCCTGGTTTCATAACTGGACACATGGCTTACTCATTCCCATTGAGTCTTTCCTTGGCAGGGACGACACTTCGCAGTTAGCCGGCCGTAAGCTTTTGTTACTGTGACTTATGTGCAAACAGGTGCAAACCACCTCTTTTACATGACTCGCTTTCATGCAATTCTTTGCATTAAAGCAGGAGGTGGAGCAGTTACTGGCTGGCCGGCGGGCCGGTACCAAAACGCTTCCGGCTGCTACTGACAGGGCTGGGATTGGAGCAGCCACTCACCCGCTTGGCATTCACCAAACCCCGAGCCTCCGGAGCTGTGTTGCATCCCCCCCGCCCTCCTCCAGCGAGAACAACGTCGCCAGCCGGCCTATTCTGAGGTCACCAGGAAGCCTCCCAGCACTGGTTGGGCAGTGACGTTGTTCTCGCCTGAAGAACAGATCCAGAAGCTCAGTTCTTTGCTGCACGTGGAGTGGGTGACGGCAGCCCAACCTCAGCGCTGCCAGGAAGCCTCCAGCACTGGTTGACGGGCAGTCGAAGTCCTATGTCGCCTGGTGTGCCCTCAAGTCAACTCTGACTTAAAGTAACCCTTCCAGGGTTTTCTAGGGACAGAATACTCAAGATGTGGTTTCCCTTTGCCTTCTTCTGGGGGTACCCTGGGACTTTGCAGCTTGCTCAAGACCACCTAGGCTGGCTCTTCTGTCCTAGGAGGCCCAGCAGGGGAATCGAACTCCCAACCTCTGCTCCACAGCTAGATACTGTACCTCTCCAGCCAGCTTGATAATCATGTACCGTCAAGTCAATTCTGATTTACGGTGGCCCTTTTCCAGGATTTTCCAGGTAGAGAATATTCAGAAGTGGTTTACCTTTCCCTTCTTCTGGGTCTGTGCAGCTTGCCCAAGGCTGCCCTAGGCTGGCTCTAGTGCAGTTTAAAAAAGTGTGCATGGGTGCCCTTTTTAAACTGCACAAGGCGTGCGTCGTGTGCAACAGCTGTAGTCACTGTGAATTTAGGTTTTCCTGGTAGTGTAGTTATGGCTCTTTTCTTATCTTCTCCATGCTCTCTCTCACACGTATTCATCCTGTCATGAGGCTGGGAATTGAGAGCAGGAGGGGAACATGGGCACGACCCAGATACCCATCTGTAGCTGATGAGGAAACGAGAAGGAACGAGTCATCGGGGGGGAAACCAGTGCTCCGTATGCCCTAGAAGATTAACCGTCACTGCCATGCACTCATTCAGGGCTTCCTGTCCATTGCGATTTTTCTCCTGCCACATTGTGTTGCCTTCTCAAAAAGAACTTACGGTTGCTACAGCCACATCAGATAGAAAGGGAGAGGGGACATCTGTGCAGAAGCGTCCGGAAAGTTTTTCCTTGGCACCCGGTTGCTGCACCTGGCGCTCTGGAACTTTTGCTTCCTAACATCTGGCGCATGCTGTTGTCAGAGGTAAAATCTGGAGTTAAATGGGCGCACGGTGTAGGGTTACTGATGCAAGCTAGTTCAAAGGTAGATAACTGGATTTTTTTTTGTTTTCGTTTTTTGAAGTGCAAGGCAGCTTTCCGTCTTTTCTGCCAGGCAGGGACAATTTATTCTTTTAAAGTCCCTTCTTATTTTAATTTTTAAAACATTTATCTATTTGTTTTGGGCCACAGGCTTCAGATACCAGACGCTGCTGACTGGAGTGTGACTCTTTTCAACTCCTCTCCAGCTGGCTAAAACGCTGTGTGGGAAGGAAGCCTCAGCAGAGGCACCGTCTCCACCCTCTCCTGTCCTCTAAATTTATTATTTTTATTTTTTCACGGGCCAAAGCAGGGGAGCTTTCTGGAGATGTCCTTAAGGGTCCATTTCTCCTTAGTTTACAGCAAGGGAGAGAAGAAATTTCTGACCAAGGGTTTTTTTAAGAATGTTGTCTTCAGGGAACTGTTAGTTTTTCGGTAGAGGAAAACCTTTCTGTGAATGCATTGCTGAGGGTCCCAGAGAGCAGGGGTGGAGGGTGCTTCTCCTGGATCAGGAGCCCGTGTTTTGGAAGGGACTTGTGACCAATGTACTTGGTGGGGTAAGGACCGAACCCATATGGGCTGGATGTCATTCCTGCCATTTTGGAGGTTTTTTTCAGCAAGAAAAAAAAAAGCACAGATCAATTTGTGTATGTCTATACGGGAAAAAGCCTCGGCAACATTTTCCCACTCTGTAGAGCACAGCTCATTTCTATGCAAGGCCGTTCTAAGCTTTAAATACAGTCTTATCTCCAATCGCTGATCGGAGATAAGAGCAAAAAAGCAAAAAGCTTGTGAGTTGGGTGAACAACCCATGAGGACAGCAGCTGGTTTATGGGTTAAACATTCCTCAGCAGTAGCAGAGATTTTCCAGGTGATGGTGCATACTAGAATTTGTGGAGTAGGAGAGAGGTCTAATGGCATCGCTATCATTTATGAAATATTCCTCTTTGCTTTCATGCCAAATTGTAAAGCCCTTAATGGTTTGGGACTTCGCTACCTCTCGGAGTGGCTTTCCCTAAGATTGTCTACCTGGGTTATCCATTCTTCCCAGACTTCATGCTTACGGTGATTGAAAATCCAAAACATTTATTTTCAAACCAACTTTTGATTCTGCTTTTACTGAATGTAACTCCTTTGTTATTCGTTTAGGCTCCTTGTGTGTTTTGATTTTCATGCTGCTTTTGGTCTGGTGATCTTGTTTTAATAATTGTTTTTATCTGATGCCTGTTTTTAGACTTTGCCGGCTCCTCCGAGTGACTCTTTTGGGAGAGGGGAAGAAGCAGGAAATGCATTTTTGTATGAATGATTCCCGCTGCTTAGAAACACAACCGGTAGGAGCCCATGGGAGCTGGGCTGGACTAGGGTTGTGTTAATGGCAGTGTGGGATTAAAATCCTAGCCCCTCTGAAACTAGAACACCTCTTAGAATGAAAAAAAAGTCATATTTAGCAGATGTTTTGGTGGTTTGGAAATAAATTGTGGCCACCAGAAGTTTGTGTTGAGTAAAATTTGTGTATCACAATGGTGCTTCAAGGTGCGTTACTGGTTTTGTTTAAGGCTGTAGTGTAGCAATCCCTCCATGGAAGGATCACAGGAAGCACAACCATCTAGCATTTCAGAGTTTGCTCTGCTCATACCTGAGATTTCTAGAACAGAGCTGGAAGAAATGTCATGTCAAGCCCCTCCTTTCTGGAGATGGAAAAGGGTGTCTAGACGAGGCTCCAGAAATGTTTTGGTGAAACTGGGTCGTTCACAATCCGGCTGGTTTCCATCGGCAAATCTGGCTTCCATTCTGGAGCCCAGTGGATTTGAACCGAGTTTTTCCTAGTTGTGGAGGTGGAAGCAAGAACAGCTGGCCTGACCTGCGCTTGCATGGAGGCCCCTGTATGGGCTCGATCATGTCCTTGGTGGTCTGTCAGTCCACCTCTCCAGGGGACATTTCAACCTTTGTTGTTACGTTTTCCAAAATCAGCCCTGGAAGGGTCCTCCCCTCTGACCCATCTGGAGTTAGCCTACTGGCTACTGCAAGCCAGCGATTCTGGGAATTACTGACCTCAGAAAATAAGTTTTCTAAGCTCTCTGAAGAGGACAGCAGAATTACAAAGTTGTACTGGTGGGCCTTTCCCCTAAATAGTCAGCATCATGAAGTTGTTGTATTTATAATGTAATGTAACGTAACGTCATCTTAGAACTGCAGGGCTGGAAGGGACCTGATGGATCATCCAGTCCATCCCCTGTCCAGGAGGCCCTGCGGGGGAATCGAACTCCCAACCTCTGGCTCCACAGCCAGGTGCCTAAACCACTAAATTATTCAGCCATTCTTCACAATAATCTTAGGACTGCCGAGCTGGAAGGACCCTCTGGATCATGGAGTCCCGCTCCTGTCAAGGAGGCACTGTGGGGGATTCGAACTCCCAACCTCTGGCTCTGGAGCCAGAGACCTAAACCCCTGAGCTGTCCAGCAGTTCAATTGGGCTAAAAGAGTGACCTGGGACCCCAACATTTTCTCGTTCAAATCCTGACGGGTTTTCATCTCCCTGGAAGGCTCTTCCCTGCTCTCTCTGAGGATGACACGGGCCGACCGCCCAGGGCTGTTCTCACGGCCACGGAGCCAGGCTTGGGTGCCTTCGAAGGCTCTGTGGCATTTCTAGAGATTGGATCCAGATGATGTTATTGGTGGTGAGGTCTAGCTAGACAGGATTTAACTCCAGCCCCATGGATGCCAGTGAGACGCCACTCCAAAAAACGTCGTTTAAATCCAACCCCACAGGGGTGATGTGATTTGAAAGTTATTTCGAAAGTTCTCTCTCTCTCTCTTTTTTTTTTTGAGAAGCGATGCCATTTTGGGAACAGCAAGGGTACGCTTGACTTGCTAGAGGTTTTCCTTTTGGAAGATGATAGGAAACCTCTTTTCATCATGAATGACATGATTATAGTCCCCCCTCTTTAAAATTATATTTTCTTTTTTTCTTTAGCAGTAAATGCCAGGGATACCTGTATATTTACCGTCAGCCACTGTGTTGCATCCTCTGCCTTTTTCCTCTTCTTTCCCCCTCCGTCTCCTTGAGGAAAAAGAATTATTCCTAGAAACTTAACCCCGAAGTTAAACGTTCTCAAGGGGGTGGCGACCGAGAAGAGGGGTTATCTATCCTTCCTGTGCAGGAAGCTGATTCTAGCACCTCTGGCTGATATTATGTTGTCGGGGGGGGGGGGGGTTAGACAGGGAAAGAGGGGCGGGTGTATCAGTTTCAAAGGATGCTGTGTGCAGCTGATGTGACATATTAATGAAGCAAAGATTAATACCATGTGATGCAGTTGCGGCTTTGCCTTACAAGCCAGGGCGAAGGAAGCTAATTGAAAAGGCGTCCCCCATTCCCGAAATTATAACTTAGTGACGGCTTATGTCAGAAAAGAATAATTTTCCTCCCGTTCTTGAGCGGCTTTTGCTGTGTTTCCATACTTTGGCTCTAATCATGTAAAGATCAAACGCCCGTCTGTGGGCTGGGGAGACTCCGTAGAACCTCCTATTGGTAAAGAGAAATCAGGGCGTTGAGAGGAAAAAGACGACAGCAATTTGGAACGGTCGACGATATTTCAGCGCTTCAACATATTGAGAGCCCTAGTCCTAATCATATTAATGCAGCCTTCCAGAGCGGCCAAAGCATGTCACATAAGATGATCTGTTGGGAGTCCTACTAATGGTCTTGTGAGGTAGACCACTGGTATTAACCCTGTAATACGGGCATAGAAATGGCAGGATCACAGCCTCAATGCTGATGGTCAAAGGGAGAATCAGACTTGACGTGATGGTCAAAGGGAGAATCAGACTTGACGATGATGATGCCTAGCTTGGTGAGTCATTCCATGGATATTTTGAGGTGGTAACAGGGATGTGGGCAAGTTTTGGGGTCTGATCCGAGTCTTTGATACCAAGTCTTGAGTCCCAAACCCCAAGTAAGGCCCTATTAAAAACAAGCTCCCCCCCCCCCAGAAAAAAGAGAGGGGTGGGTGGGCTCCAAGTCACGAGTCAATGGAAAAACAAAACAAAGCCCAAGTCAAGTCACTTGTGTGACTTAAGTCCAACTTAAGCCCCACGACTCAAGTCCACATCCCAGAGTGTTCAGTTGATTTAGGTTTTAGCTGACAGATTCAATACAACGGAGCTGACAACTACAGTGAAGCCATCTGGATGGTAAAATAGGAACGTTTGAGAAAATAAAAAAGAATGCGGATGAAGTTGTAGTGTGACAATGTAGCTGGACTGCTTCCTGGCTGCAACATCCGTCAGCGTGGCCATCGTTTTCATCTTCTGCGTCATATTGTGCAAAGCTGATCCCTGGTGCCTGAGCGTCGTAGAGGGAAAACAGAGAGTTGGGACTCCTGTCAGGGATGGTTAGAAGTGGCACATCAGGGGGAGGATGTTTCTGGAAGTTCGATCTTATACTCTGGATTCAAAAAGAGAAAGGGAGACTGAAGCCAGATGCATTAGGGACACATCAAGATGTGCGGTTTCTTGGCCATTTGGATTTTCATCTAGGTATACAGTGTTGTGTAAATAGTATCAAGATTCTAGTCCTCACATTCAATGGCCTGGAGGAACACAGTAACCTGTGAATAACCCAAGAAAACAAGCAAAAAATAAAAATTGGATGGGATACACTTTCCTGTGCATGCATGGGTTGTTGCTTGTGTGTAACAAATCAGTGGGACTTTTGCCCTCTCTCCTTTTAAAATTCCTTTATTTTATCAAAACCTTCTCTTTGGTTTTGGATGGGATTCTTTGGGCCGTTCTTAAAAGATTGGGGACGACAATAAAGTGGATCGAGAATAAAAACCCAGCCAAGTGCTTTCGTTTACTACCACTGTAAATGCGTTTCCTTCTCCGCCCGCCCCACACCGAGTCCCGCTGTGGGATGCCCGCAGCTTAGCAGCAGGCAACTCAAACCAGCTGCCGGAGATGTTGCTTAACCCCTCCGAAGCACTTTTGCCTTAATAGTGTCTCATAAATTGATGGTACAATTGGACAGGGCCGCTTCACTCCTGACTGAAAGGAAGCCCCTTCCTGGCTCGTGGTTTGGTGTTACTTTCATTTTACAGGTTTGCTTTTTTTGGGGGGGGGGGGAATGCTCAACATTTTTTTAAAAATGGATTACGTACTGGAATGGCTAAGAGATGCAAGGGTTTTGAGTCTGGGGCCCTTTAACAGTGTAGAAGAAGACTAAATGGGAGTCCCGTTGGCCTTGCGGTAGAGGGAGGTGCAGAACAGACAGCAACTCTGTTTTACAATAAAGACATCAAATACAACCAGCATTTATACTCATTTCTTATATTGTGAACTTGAAGTTGAGTTCTTGGTTTTCTTCCTTCCTCCTTTCTCCTCACAACCAACTTGCAAGGTATATCAAGCCGATAGAAGCCCAAGATCCGCAGAACATGGAAAGCTGCCTTTTCCTAAGTGAGAACATTGGGTCACTTATCCAAGTTGTGTCTCCATCTCATCAGTCGCTCTTGTATCTGTCCATCAGCTTCCGGGTTCATGGAGTGGATGGGTGGTTCTTAAAGGCGCTGGAAATAAACACCTTGACTGGTCGAGGGTCCTCAGAGTTTCAGAGGGGAGATCTTTGGACTCTACCTGGTGACCCCAAGGGTTGTATGTGGGGCCTTTTTGCCTGGAAGGCAACTGAGCTGGGGAACGTAGGGAGGCACCGATGGGCCACATCCGGCAGAATCACGGGATGAGATCCTTAAAATTCCTTACTCGTGCGTGCCTCCAGGCTCCTTTGAACTACCTTGGAATACTTTCCCAAATGATGTGTCCCAGCATTTACGAGAAGGGGTGTGACAGTTCTAAGAGACATCAATCTGCTGTAACAGTTGTGTAGACGTATTTGTACAATGTGTCTTATCCCAGATCAGACTGTGGGTCCTCCTGCCTCCTGTATTTTCTCTGTTGACTGAAACTGGAATCTGTGCAAAGAGGATGCTCCAGCGCAGTGGTTCCCAACCGTGGGGCCCCAGGTGTTCTTGGACTGCAATTCCCAGAAGCCTTCACCACTTGCTGTGCTGGCCAGGATTTCTGGGAGTTGCAGTCCAAGAACATCTGGGGACCCAGGTTTAAGAACCACTCCTCTAGTGCCGTGTTTCCCAGCTTTGGGTCCCCAAATGTTCTTGGACAAAAACTCCTAGAAGCCTTCATGACCAGCTGTGCTGGCCAGGATTTCTGGAAGTTGTAGTTCAAGAACATCTGGGGACCCAAGGTTGGGGACCATTGGTCTAGCACTTGGCCAAAAAGTAGGGTTTAGCACCAACCCGGGCCCTGCAAGCTAGTTTTGAAGGTGGTTTTGGTCTTCCTTTGCTCCTTGATGCTCATGGCCCTTGTATGTTCTAAGGCTGGACTCGTGTGTATTCTGGAAGGGGGTTGTGTATCCTGCTGAAAAGGTTCGAGGACAGAGTTTCTTCCCTTAAGTGGGAACTGACACTACAGATTTGTCTTCCACTCAATTAGAAGTCCAAGGATAAAGGGTGAAACTGCAGTGATATTACAGGAGAAAAAGAAGGGAACAGACCAAAAATGAGTTTGCCCCACCTCTTGTTGGCTTTGCCTCAGAGATGAGAAAAGTGACTTTTTTGGACTGCAGCGTCTAGAATTCAATAGCCAGCACAGCTGCTGGTTGGACGTCTTAGGAACTGGAGTCCTAAAAAGTAACTTCTCCCCACTCTGCTTTGTCTTTCCTTTGGCTGGCCATGCTTTTCCCTGTAGATCCTGGTGGGCAAAAGCCATCCAGGTGGGAAAGACGTACGTACGTTCCATGACATGGAAAATAAAGTTAACCCTTTTCGGCTTAGAATCCTAGAATAAGCGAGTTGGAAAAGGCCTCTAAGGCCATCGAGTCCAACCCCCTGCTCAAGGTGGGAATCCAAAGCAAAGCAGACCTGAGAAAGATGGTGGTCCAGTTTTCTCTTGACGGCCTCCAGCGTTGGAGGGCTCACCACCACCTCCCGAGGTCATGGGTTCCATTGTTGTACTGCTCTAACAGTTAGGAAGTTTTTCCTGATGTTCTTACTTATTAGAAACATTACAAGAGCCCCCAGAATTTTTAAACCTTACCTTTTTAACACCTTCCCTCCCTTCTCTTTTTCAGGTATTCCTTTGGTAAGTGAGCCTAGCTCAGAAACACCTCCAGTAGTTGTATTTTTCATGCGCTTGTTGGGTATGTAATATTTTAAATTTTACCCCTCTTCTGGCCCTTCCTTTCCAGGGAGGTTTCTCTGTTATCTCAAAGGAGCACGCTTCTGCGTATGTGGGTGGGCTTCTGACCTCGGCAACGCCGTGTTGTGCAATACCTGGGAAGCGAGTGTGGAAATGGGGTTTTGCTCGAAGGCCACTGGAACACTAAGAGAGGGAGACCGTAGCTGAGTCCAGGTGGCATAAAAGCAAGGGGCTGTGAACACACCGCGAAGTGAGCATGCCAGGTTGCCCTCTCCATTAGTGTGCTGATGATTTCAGCATGTATGTAGATGCCGTGTACCCTGGAATACAGTAGGACTGCGGTACTTGTGAAGGATCGGTTCCAAATCCTGCCCCTGCAGATACCAAAAAGCATGGATATAGAAAAACTATACAGTAGGATCACAGTATCCACGGGATACTGCAGGTCATCAAATATTGGAGAGACTCATCATCATCATCATCCAGGGGCAAGAATATGAAAAGCTTGAGTAAAGAGCCAGGTCTTTACTTTTCCCCTTGAATCTAAGGAGGGACGGGGCCAGGCGCACTTCCCCAGGGAGAGAGTTCCATAACCTGGTGGCCACCACTGAGAAGTGGTGGATTTCTGGGCCACCTCTGGTGTGGCCCCCTGTAGCCTCCTAGATTTAGAAGTGAGGGTGGGACAGGAGGTCGCTCTGAGTTTGGAAAAGCTACTTATTTGGACTGCAGATCTCAGGATCTCTGGGAGAGTCTGGAATTTGTAGTCCAGATCATTATTTATTCCAAGTTCTGACAGGATGCTAGGAGATGTCCGGGGATGCTGGCAAGTCTTTGGGTCCGAAGCCCAAGTCCAAGTCCGAGTCCTTGGTACTGAGTCCCGAATCCCTATTAAAAACAAGCTTTTCCCCCCCCAGACAAAAGGGAGGGAGTGGGTGAGTTCTGAGTCTCCAGTTGAGTCCGAATCATTAAAATAATAATTAAAAAACACCCTGAGTTGAGTCCAATTTGAGTCACCGGTACGACTTAAGTTCGAGCTGACAGTGAGTCCCATGATTCAAGTCCCCTATATCTGGAGATGGTCATTCCATCTGTTTACCTTAAAAAACATATGAGATCCAGGCTTAACCCGTTCTGTTAATCAAACCCTTTCTACCCAGCGGGATTCCTCTTTCAGGATGAGATGCTTTTTCTGAGTTGGGGTTAATAAAAGGGTAATATCAAAAAGCAGTTTTGTTGTTTTTTAAGTGTGGAATGCAGGAAACCCACAATATTTTTGTTCTATTGCTTCTGTGGAACAGTGACATCTTGTTGTCTTCTGTTTATTGTTGTCCAAAGTCATTTAAATAATGCTGAGTTTTGCAAAATCCCCCTTTAGCGTTCAGTACTGTGTCCTTCAAAGCAGCGTCTCAGCAGTTCCTGCTCTGATCTTTTGTACGCGCCGAGCCTTTCCGGTCCCTTTGCAGGAAGTGTGGGACTTTTTTTAAAAAAAATGCGGAAAAAAATTGGATTGGGTTTTGTTTCAAACAAGTTTTTTTTTTAAAAAAAAGAATGATGCCTTAAAGCTTCCATAGTAAAAAAAAAAAAACTGTACATACTCAAGTGCCCAAATGAACATCATTGAGTGCTTGATGTATAAATACCTACATCTTAACTTTTATATGATAACTTACAATATATGGAGAGTCTTCTAAATATTATCTCTCTGAAGCAAGAAATCATAGAATCCTAGAACAATGGAGTTGGAAGGGGCCTCTAAGGCCATCGGATCCAATCCCCTGCTCAAGGCAGGAATTCAAATCAAAGCAGATCTGACAGACGGTTGTCCGATTTCCTCTGGAATGCCTCCAGCCTTGGAGTGTTCACCACTTCCTAAGATAATTAGTTCCATTGTTGTACTGTTCTAACAGTTAAGAGGTTTTCCCTGATATTCAGCCGAAATCTGGCTTCCTGTAACTTGAGCCCTTTGCTGCGTGTCCTGCATTCTGGGATGGTTAAGAACAGATCCTGCCCCTTCTCTGTAGGACAACCTTTCAGGTATTTGAAGAATGTTATCCTATCTCTCCTCAGTCTTCTTTTCTTGAGGCTAAACCCGCTCAGTTCTCTCCATCTTTCCTCATAGAGCTTGGTTTCCAGTCCCCTGATTATCCTTGCTGAGAAAGACCAAACTCTTTGCTTTACCTTTTTCAATTTTGGGGGCCGAAGACACTTAACAGTATCAGGAGAGAAACATAATTCTCAAAAACCCTTGATGTGTTTATTCAAAGTCACTCAACACGTTTGGGAATCACCAAAATCCTTCACCATTTTAGGGAAAACAAGCTCTCTTCATTTTATTCAGGCAAACTGATCCACCATCTATGCGGTCTGGAATATCATTTAGGAAGAAACCGGCGTGCGTGCTCTAAATCTATTCTTTTGTTCACTCCGCGGTGGAGAAGTCTCTTCCCTTTGAGAAAAGGGTGCTTTGATGTTTGGGGATTTTCCCTGAAATAATTCTGTGTTGTGTGTCCAGACGTGTGTGAAAGTCTTCCAGTTTACCCCCCCCCCCCCGATGAACTACATTTAGGGGTCTGTAAGAGTGAGTAAGTCAGGTAGAACTGCCCTCCCTGTCAAACATCCCTTTAAAAGTAACTTTTGAAAGTGAGTAGAGAACATGACTCATTGTACCAATAAAGATGCCTCGGTTGTACTTGAACTTTACTCTTGGGATGTAGTTACAAAATGATCTCAGGGAAAAGTAGTTTGTTATTTGTCATTCCTTCCTTCCAACCTCTGCCCCTTGGTGGTAGGGTCTGTGCCGTCATAAGGCTGTGAATGCACACCTATAATGTTTGCACATCCCTGGACCTTCCGTTCTTGGGCTCTTCGTTGGCACCAAAACTAAAACAAAAGCTTGCTCTTATGTGCCATCAAGTCACCTCCGACTTATGATGACCCTATGAATGAGCAACATGTCCTGTCCTCAACAGCCCTGCTCAGCTTTTGTAGACTAAAGCCTATGGCTTCCTTTAGGGAGTCAATCCATCCATCTCGTATTGGGTCTTCCTCTTTTCCTGCTGCCTTCCACCTTTCCCAGCAGGATGGCCTTCTACAGAGAATCTTTCCTTCTCATGATGGGTCCAAAGTAGGAGAGCCTCAGCTTCAACATTGTTGCTTCCAGAGAGAGTTCGGACTCAATTTGATCTAGGACCCACTTTTTTTTTTTTTTTTTTGTCTTTCTGGCCATCCATAGTATACACAAAGCTCTCCTCCAGCACCACATTTCAAACAAATCCTTTTTTTTTTTTTTTTGGTGTCACCTTTCTTGACTGTCCCAGCTTTCACATCCATGCATGGTAACTGGAAATACAAGAGCATGGATGATCTTGGTCTCCTGTGACACATCCTTACCCTTGATGATCTTTTCTAATTCCTTCATGGCTGCGCTTCCGAGTCTCCGTCGTCTTCTGCTTTCTTGGCTGCACTCTCCCTTTGCCTCGATGGTTGAATCAAGGCATACACAATCTCAGGCTGTTTCAATTTTTTCATTGTCAACGCTAAAGTTGACAATATAAATAAGGTAAAACTAGGGTGATTGCAGGTTGCTTACATTGTGTTCCTTACCTCGTGTTCCTGTTCGTTCTACAGCTCTCTTGTCCTCCCCTGTCAAGATGTAAATTTTGACATCCTCCAGGCAGAAATCTGTGCGTGTCCATTTTTTCTTGGAAACATCAAAGATGTGGACGGTTGTATGCAAATTGAAAGCAAATAGCATCTTAAGAAGCGAGCTGCAGCTCTCGAAAGCTTGCCGAGGAAGCGGTGTGCTTTTTTAAAAAAAGTTATGAGTATTAAAATGGGTTGAGGAGATGATGGTGCCTCCAGGAATCATCACTGCAAAGTTCTTTTAAGGTGTGTTTCTCTGTTAGCTTTGTGTGTGTGTAATATTTTATTTGCAGAAGCTGGACAGGCAGGCTGTTGATTGTTCTCTTGCTTGGAAAACGTTTATTCCCGCCCTCTCTCTGCCTTATTAAATCTATTTTTCAAGCTGTCATTTAGCTGGCCCTTAGTGACGGACTCGGATGTTTACGTGGCCCCTGGACGCTGGAGTGCTTGTTTTCAATTGCACAAACCACTTCGGGCCAGCCGTTGTGAATTAAATACTCCCGGCGACCCTTTGCCCTCTCTGCTCTTAAATTCATGCTTTAAAAACAGCTTAATGAGGGGTTTACTGGCCCAATTGAAAGTTTTTATTAAAACCTATTAGTGTGCGAGAGGAGCCCGCTTGAATGAAACAATTAGCCTGGAGCAAACCTCCTGCTCTCTTTCGCATGGCTGGCCCCCAGCCATGCCAGGTTCCCCCCTAAACTGTTTCCAGATCCGCCTTCGGAATCCTTGCATGGGATTCATATCCTCCAGCTTAATTTATAGCTTTGTCTCATTCGCTTTCCCCCCGACCCCGGTTCCCAAAGAACCTTGGGGTTTTAATTTAATTACAAGGAGCAGGCATAGGCCTCACCCTCTCCCCGACTCTGCTGGCCGTTTGTTTGTGGCTGCGCATTAATGCTCAGGTTGCGCGCCTTTCTTTGCCATCTGTCTGTTTTCGTGGGACTCATTTCTACCGAGCTCCTCGTAGTCGTTGGACAAAAAATTGAAAAACCTTGTGGAGGAGATTGCAAACAAAACGGAGCCCTTCACCTTGGAGGTCAGGACCAAGGATTGAGGAAGTGGACTCTCCCTGGACTACACAGAGCCCCGGGACATGCTCCGTGGCCCTCAGGGGTGCCCGAAAGACAGGACGGGGGTGAGAAGAATAATCTCCTGTTCTTCAAGCCTTCAAGAATGGAGATTCACCTTTCCATGAAGTTGCAGCTTCCCTATCCACCAACACCGAAATGTCCATATGATTAAAACCACCAGTGGTCCGTTGTCTAACTCCAAAATGTGACAGAAATACAAGCGTGGATGATACCTTTTATTGGATCAATAGAAAATTAAGTCAGTAGCAAGCTTTCATGGGTGAAATCCCCTTCCTCAGGCTCTAAGCACACCTCCTTCATGGACAGAGCAGAAAAACTGTAGGCAAAAATCCAAAAATAGATGATACGTATTGGTGGGAGACGATCCAGGTTGTCTTGGGGCTGAGCCTCAAGGCTTGGAATTTTTACACCCCTACTCTTAAGAGTGAATTTTTTTTTAATTGCTTGAAAATCGCCCCCCATGACAGTTTTGGACAAATGACTCAAAATATAAGACTTTTGCTTCAAATGCAAAGTGTATCATTATTATTATTATTATTATTTTTGTCAAAAATGCTTCTTTGGCAGGAAAGTCCCTTTTTCTTTTGCAAAAAAAAAAAAAAAAAGAATTCATAGAAAATATCCTAAAATGCAAAAGATCAACGATGAAAACACCAAAAAACAAAACAAAACAAAACAAAACACACCCCTGCTTGTCTTCCATACCTGGGGAGAACAGGTCAAAAAATCTTCCAGTCCTACCTGGAAGAACAGAGTAAGTGGAGATTTGCAGTCCAGCTCAGCGCTGAAGTGGCATAGCGCCAAATTCTGTTGGGCTGAAGGGGTGGTGGGAGAGGGGGGTGGGGGTGGGATCTATTAAAGCATATCAACTCTCACAGGCTAACAACCCACTTTGAAATTCCTGCTTGTTGCAATCTGTGTTTACCCACCGCTGAGTAAGTATATATAATTATGTATTTTGGAAATGACAGAATTAAGATTAATTTAAATCAGGCAGGGCTGTTCGGAGTCCTAGACGACGAAGTGCAGTTAAATCCACAAACAGCCACCCACACACCTCCCATCCCAGATTGCCTGGGCCAAACGGTAAACGGGGTTGAGGCAGGAAAAGAGACCCAAAAAAAAAAAAAAAATGGAGTTAGGTTGTCCTCTTGCGACTTCCATTTGCCGTTTCTGAGATGGCCCGAGCCGATAAGTGTCCAGAGGCAGAATTATTATGGGATGTTGGGGGAGAGCGTGAAAGCGAGGGAGAGATAATGAGATTGTTTTCTCCTAAGGTTTTGGCACCCACTTATCACTGGTTGGAAAAACTCAGACGAGAAGTGTTTCAAAGAGAAGTGGGGGAAGATCTTTTCAGCTGCAAATATATATATATATATATATCTCAAGAAGGGACCTATTCAGAGTGTTCCTAATTACTTTGCCGACAGACCATCGCTTGCACCCACGCAGGTGGTGCATTTCTGGAAAGCACCGCCGAGTTGTTGAATCGGGAGGCGATCGCTCTCCGTACGTCGGTCCCTTGTCATATACATGACAGGAGCAAATCCCAGAGGGAAGGTCTCAACGCCCAGCTCTGCCTTCTGCCACGACCACCTCCGTTTGCACCAACTCTTTGCCATGCTGCAAAATCTTTGCCCCCTGAAAAATCGTTTGGATAACGACAGCAATCACATCGGCTCCTTGTGTGACCATAGTTTTGAGAATAGGCTTCATTCTCAATAACCTCTCCTCCTCGTCGTCCATCTTCTTCTTCAGGACCGTGTATATTTGGCACCAATTTCTTTATTTTTATTTGAAATATTTTTACCCCGCCTTTCTCCTTAAAAAGCACCCAAGGTGGCTTACATCATTTCCACACACTCCTATACCCACCACATCTTTAGAAATGACCAAAGACATATATATATAGGGGAAAATATATTTGCTACTCCCACCTCACCCTACCTGGCTAAACCCTGCATTTCTGGAAGAAGTTAGAAGTGTCAAAAACATTTGCCGTGATAGCTGGTGTAGTGGTTAGACAAGGTGTAATTCTCCAGTTATTTGTTTTTTTAAAATCTTTGTTCCTTTCCCCCACAGATCTGGGGTTGGGGCAACTGCCTGTCGTTCTCCCCACTTTTTTTTCTCATGACGACAACCCTGTGAAGTAGATCAGGCTGAGGGAGGGACTATCCCCATGGGTTTTATTGCCTGAGCGGCCACTTGAACCTACAGTATATTTCCCAAGCTCCAGGCTAAGATGTTTTAAGTGCAACACCAACTCAAACTCAATGATCAAAATCCTTTTGCACCGTTCCAGAAAGACAACTCTTCTGGAGAAAAATCGTGGTGAGGTAAGAAATCTCCGTACACATTATCTGTTGCCTGCCGAATCCTGCGACTTGGCGTGTAACAAATGAAATCTACGGAGATTTATTCGTTTACAGCAATTCCCTTTGAGAAATTATGGCTTTTGTGTAAATGCACAACAGGATTTCAGCCACTGTATCACAATGGCTTCTGAAACTTGGTTGAGTTTGATTTTAGTTGAACAAAGGGAACAAGGAAAGGACACTATCCATGTTCCATATTCTTAAAATTTCCTCTACATTTGTTGGTAACAAGCTGCTTCAAAGGAACAACAAAGTGTATCTATCTATAACCGATTTTATGGGAAGCCAAGAAATGTAATTTATTGTGCCGTTGACTCCTCCATATGTTAAGTATTTGGAGTTGTATTGAGGCTCCGCAGCCTCTGTTGCTAGGTTCAATTTCCGCCGAAGGGAAGCATGTCCATATTTATTTAAAACCAGTAAAGCCATTCAAGGTCATTACTGGGGTTGTTTTCCTCCGGACGGACCAGTGACACCTGTAGGGTTTTGAGCAATGGAAGCCATCTGTGAGGAGGAAGTTGGGTTGCCATGGCGACTGGATCCTCACACAGCACCATGACAGAAGCCGAAGGAACAGGGGGGTCACTGGAGTGGGTGTGAAGGTCAGCTCTTCTCGTTTGGTCCACCGTGCAATGAGATTTTTACGAAAATACGTACAAGCTGCTTCCACATGTCTTCTTTCTTTCTCTCTCTCTCTCTTCTTTTCTGCTAAAAAAAGACCCCTCCTTTAAAAAAAATAAAAATAAACTGAACAACATCCAACTGCTAGGTGGGACCAATGTGTTCCCCTTTATCCTGTCTTTTTCAAATGTGGTGGGCCACAAACCCTCCTTATCCCAACCTTTCATGACTGGTGAGCATCTTGGCTGTAGAGGATGGGTGCTACATCACATCAGGGAAAGTTTGCTGGAGGGGCCTTCTGTCGATTGACAAACTGGACAAAATCCCAAGTGTTACCAAGATGGGCACGAACCATCAATTTTTTGTGGTTCGTGCCAATTCGTTTTTCGGACTAACATGTTTGACATCTCCCAGCTGTGCCTCCTCTGGTGGGTGCCCACTCAGAGGTAGCACCCGGAAGAGGCGGGGCAGGGAAACTGGGGCACTGCCTCTTAGTGGGCATCCACTGGAGGAAATGGGTTCAGGAAGCACTGAAACCTATTCGGCTGAAAAACAAACTGGCACAAATTGCCGGTTCAGCGGTTCATGCCCATCTCTAGTCCCAAGCACAGCAGCTCCATGGCTAATTGTAATCATCATCACCGTCTTAGAACTGCTGATCTGGAAGGGACCGTATGGATCATGGAGTCCAGCCCCTGTCAAGGAGGCCCCGTGGGGGGAATCGAACTCCCAACCTCTGGCTCTGCAGCCAGAGACCTTAAACCATTGAGCTATCCGGCAGGTCTTGCACTATTGTTATTTTATACATTTCTATGTGCTGTCCTGATGCTTCCAAATACATGGCAATCCCATGTATAAATGACCTCCAGAAGGTGCCATCATTACCAGCACTATTTAGGTCTTGGCAACTCAAGGCTGTGGCTTCTTTTATGGAATCAATCCATCTAACATCCCATTTCCCTCTTTTCCTGCTGCATTCCACTTTCCCAGTATTATTGTCTTTTCCAGTGACTCTTGTCCAAAGTACAATACCCTCAATTTAGGCATTTTTGCTTCTGGAAGATAGTTCAGGCTGTTATTATTAATTAATTGGCTGGATAGCTCAGTTGAGTTAGGCATCTGGTTGTGGAGCCAGAGGTTGGGAGTTCGATTCCCCCACTGTGTGCCTCCTGGGAGAAGAGCCATCCTGGGTAGCCTTGGGCCAGCTGCACCGTCCTAGGTGCCCCCAGAAGAAGGGAATAGGAAACCACTTTTGAGTACTCTATACCTAGAAAGGGTTGCCAGAAGTCAGAATTGACTTGATGACATGACACACAATGCGAACTTTATATTCCACCTAAAATCCAGTAAGCTCAAGGTGACATGAGGCTCTGCTCCTCCTTGCTTCATCCTTACAATAGCCCTGTGAGGTAGATCAAGCTGATAGAGAAAAAGTAACTTGCCCCAGGTCACCCCATGGGCTTTCGTAGCAGAATAAGTCCTAATCCAGTGCTTCAATGGCAACAGCGCATGGGTGGGATTTACAGAAGTGTCGTTATTCATACATTGGGTCAGCTCCTGTTGGACTAAAGAGTTGAGTTTTACACCAGCTGGAAAGTTCATGATGAATGAAGGTGTCATATCCTTGTACCTGTTGCCAAGAGTCTCTGTTCTTGGGGTTTCAGTTTAACTCCCATACCTCAGAGCTGTTAACACTTGGACGTGATCCCAAGCTAGCCGTATTCATTGTGTCTTGAGCAAACGACGGCCGGTAATTAGCCTCTCCACTGCTAAACCCACCTTTGAAAGTTTATCACCCGAGTTCATACCACCCTAGGCAATTTATCTTCCTTCGTTTTCTTTCTCTGCTCCATGGCATCCATGTGTCTAGAAATCTGTGGCTGCTCCGTGCTTCTCAAGAAGCGAGCTGCAGCCCCTGAGATGTTGTGTCCAGGAAAGGTTTAAAGGGGCCCCACTGTGCGTGGCTGGTTTTGTGCAGAGTTGTCCTCTGCACATTTGGAGACCCTGATGAGAAAAATAAATAAAAATAAATCAACCGGCCTGTCCCGTCTCCCTTTAGTTTGGCGGTGAGGGACCTTGGCAGACGTCCAAATCCTGGGTCAAGTGGGACCTCGGGACAACCTCCGTCTGGAGGAGGAAGACCGTCGTGAATGAGTCTTTGCAGGATCCGTGCACGCGACGGATCTTGTCTGCCACGCAAAGGGTGTGCCATCGGCAGCAACACACTTATCTTTTGTACATCGATCCGGATGATGTTGCGTGCTCTTCGGGTTTTGTATCCAAAATGCCAAAAAAATCCTTGGTTCTCTCCTCTCCTCTTCCCTCCGGGTTTTGGGATATTCAGACAAATGACCGCTTGTGTTTGTTATCCCTCTCCATGCTGTGATTTCATATAATCAATATGCACTTCCTGATATGAAATTTGCCAGAAAACGTTATTATCTGGTGCTGGGTTACATAATTGACTTCAAAGCGCTCGGCGTGGGCAAGATAATTGGAACGCCGAGCTCTTTCATGGTGTAATTATTCATCCCGAACCCTCTGTGGCTTTAAGATTTGCTAATAAAGCATGTTCGTTTCCTGCACCCCTTCATGCCCTCGGGGGCTTTGTGGTTTTCTCTCCCTAGCCAAGTTATGCGTTGAGTTCCTCACCGGCCTTCCCACTCCATGGCGTGTTCTGTATGTACATGGATGCGTGGAGCCATTTCGGTAGAGATGGGAGAGTCTGAAGCGGGCAAAGGATCTCGCATGACGATTTTGGCAGCTGCTGTAGAGGCCTGGAAAACCTGCAGCCTCAAATGGTTTAGGAGATATTATTGCACATCAGAGTGCATTATGTAAATTGGGGGAATTAGAATTAGCATGCTGAAAGCAGAGGGGTATATACGGACGAGACCCAAATTGCACTCTGGAGTGGTAACAAGATCTCTGTTGCTCAACTTTTATCTGCTTCCTGTCTTAGGAGAGGGATAAAAAAACAGAAACACAGATAGTTCTTTAGCTATGGTGTATTTGCTATCTTTCTCCACTATATTTACTGGTATTTTTCTTGCCATCCAGACCACATAAGCTTTGTCTCTGTAATTCACGTTTTCTGTCTCTTCGAAAGGCGGATTTATTTTGGTTCCTGCTTGTTTGGGCCTGTGGAGTTTAGCGCTGTGGTGCTTTTGCGTTGAAGTGGCACTGTCTTGGTTTCCCAGTTGGAAGCTTTCGATTTGCTGTCAGTTTGAAAACTTTAGAGAAGTTACAATGGAGAGATTTTTTTTTGGGGGGGGGCATATTTATTAAAAGATTTGACAGCTTTGGTGCAGAGGTGTGGTTTTTCTGGGAAGTATTTTCTTCTTCTTTTTAAATGTGAGGTTTGGATGTGAATCCCAGTAAATGCCCTGCTCTTCTGCAAGGGTGACCGGGAAGAAAAGGGCTTGGAATTTTTTTTTTTCTCTACCTGGAAAAGCCCAAAAACAGGATTAATATGATTCTGAGATCTTCACAAGGATGTTGTGAGGATTGGGGAGGGGGGCAAGATATGCACCCCTGTGTGAACGCTGGGAAGATTCTGGCCAACATGGACGTTCATCGCTAAGATGCTAAAATCACCAACGTTTCCGGTCTTATTCTTCAAACTTCGGCCAAACATTTGGTCTGGGTGTGGACTTACTTGGGTGAAAAACTCTGGGTTTCTACCTTACAAATGAACAGCCCAGTCTCTCTTTAAATACTGTCCCATGAAGGAAATCCCAGTACTTCTCAAAAATAGCATTTACTGTCTGGAAATGTTTTCTAAAGTGTAGCTGAAATTTACTCCCTTGCAACGTCCACCCATTGACTCTTCTCATAGTTTCATACACAGGGATATTTATTTCGGTCTGTCTGGAACCCATTTCCCGATCAGTTTCACTGACTGAGCATGTATTTTGCTAGTAAGGGATTGAGGGAAAATGGCTCCCACTTTCCCCACCACCTTTTCTGATTCATGACATTTTAATTTACTGCTATGGCTCCGCATGGAGTTGGAAACTTTCTGATGGATGTGTCTCTATGAGGTCTGATTCCCTTAGGAGTAAAGTGTGTGGTATCTGCTTAGGAAGCAGAGAGGGGCACAAACTGGCAGTTCGTGTTGGTTTGTTTCCTGGCCGAACAGGTGTTTGGCGTTTCCCAGCCCCGCCTCCTCTGACGAGCACCCACCCAGAGGCAGCGGCTGGAGGAGGCGGGGCTGGGAAGTGTCAAACCCCTGTTTGGCCAGGAAACAAACCAACACGAACCACTGAACTGCAATTCATGGCCATTCTACTCAGAAGCACCTTTGTTGAAATGTTTCCACATACGTAACCATGAGCAACCAAAGAAGATATAAAGCTGAACAATATTCGTATGGATTTTTCTTTAACATAATGAGAACTGTAGCAAAAATAAGAAAAGGATCCATTTCTTTTGAAAACAGACAACGTTCGTACCGATTCACAGGGGCCAGATTCAGATGGAACATTTCAAGTCTGACAAATGATGTTTTGTGGATCTGGGTGGAGAAAAAAAAAGCTAGAGCACGTTACCTCTTCCACATTTGTTTTTAGAGAAGAATTCCTGAATGGTTAAACCGTAATTTCCCGTTTCAGCAGCAGAACGGCACTTTAGATACAAGCTGTAAACCAGGATTGCAGAACATGGTTTGATCCTGGTTTGTTTGGGAGTGATTAAACCACAGTTTTCCAGTCCAAAAGTCTCAAGAAGCTTTTTCATTTTTCCTTTTCAAGCAAGCGAGCAAACAAACCAGGATATCTTTCCCAAAGCTAGGTGTTCGAGGTGAAGCCCATGAACCTACCTCGTCGTTGAAGTCTGGCAAATGATGACTCGTTTTACCAGGGCACGCTACCTTTGATCCCAGCTGCAAAATCCTTGCTTTCAGGGTAGGCTCCCCCCAGCCGTCAGCATCAGGGACAGATTCTGCAGGGAGAAGAGAAAGGCTTGGAGTGAGACGCAGCCAGCCTGTGCTAAGGATAGGGGGCTTTAATCCAGACAATGTCTGGCCCTTTTGTGCTAGATTTCGGAGAACTGGCTTGCTTTCTGAGGCATAGATCAAAACCACTTCATCTACTTTGAGATGGAAGTAATTAAATGTAATAACACCGTGATCTCGTAGAATGACAGCCACCTACGGAAGTGGAAACAGGACATCCATTAACTTTAAACATTAAAAAAAAGAGAGAGAGAGAGTCAAACTCTTCTCTGCTGATTTTTCTGTCATTTGCTGCTTTGCTCCAAAATGAGGGGGGGGGTGTAAGGAAAAGAGGGTGGTGCAGGGTTGGGGTGGAGGGAAGAGAGAGCTAATTTATTGCTGCATTAACTTACATATCGCCTTCCTGTCACCTAAGTAGTTTCTAATGACTACCCTGGAGAGTAATTGGGAGCTTTTAAAAGTTTTCTGCTAAATTCTTTCTCTTTCCCCTGTGCCACGTATACTTTTTAAGACCCTGAAGTTACTGATAACATTTCCAACTCTGGATGTTCCTGAAAAGAGGACTGAGTTACCTCTCCTGGGCTACAGCAGCCTGCTTTTGGATATACTTTTGGGGATCTGTAACTGGTGTATAATAATAATAATAATAATAATAATAATAATAATAATAATAATAATAATAATAATAATAATAATAATAATAATAATAATAATAACAATAACCTTAGCCAGAGACCTAAACCACTGAGCTATCCAGCCAGCTAAATCATCATCATCATCATCATCTTAGAACTGCAGAGCTGGAAGGGGCCCTATGGATCATCAAGTCTGGCCCTTGTCAAGGAGGCCCAGTGGAGAATCGAACTCCCAGCCTCTGGCTCAACCACTGAGCTTTCTAGTTCATCTCCTACTTTTTCCCCAGTGAGCTCAAGTGAGGGGGGGGGGTTACTTGGCTCTCCTCCTACTCATGTCACGTTGTGAGGTAAGCCAGGTTGGAACAGAGAACAGCAAGTCTGGTTTTATGGCAGAGTGGAGACTAGAACTTGGATCTTTGAATTTGTGGTCCCGTCACTGTAAACCACAACACCGTGCACTAAATTCCGTGCAGTCACCTCCGTTTTGCCGGATGGAGAGCTGTTGTTTCTTGTTCCTGGCTTCTCTCCTCATGCCCTGTCATCCCTGTCATCATCTCCTCCAAGGCTGAGGGACATGCAGCCATCCGGGCTATGCTGGACTGCTTCTCACATCCTCAAGCAACAGCCAAGCCTGTGGCAAGAGCTGACTCGAATCCTTTCCTTGGCATTAGTCTCTCCTAGGGTTAACATGAGTTGAAGACCAGTAGCCTGTTCCCTAGTTCTGACCTGCTCTCGGTTTGGGACGTTGGGTGCTTTCTAAGTTCATCTCTTTAGGCAGGGAGATCCACTGTCAGAAACCGGTCCCATCTCTGCCAGCATCACACATAAACTGGTAGATAGGAACGTCAGGTTGAACTTTATGGCCCTCCGGGCTTTATTTTTGCAAATGTCTGCAATAGAGATGGGCACGAACTGAATTACGAACTGGAAAACCCATGAATCGGGCCGGTTCGTAGTTCGGTTTGCAGTTCGGTTCGGGGATCCCGTTTTGCCAGAAGGAAATGAAGTGCCAAAGTTTTTTCTGCTTCACGCTTTTTTTCTTGGCAAAACGGATGGCCTGTCTCTCCCCCCTCGCCTCTCTGCCTGGTCCTGCCACCCCTTCCTCTTTGTCCTCCACTGCTGCCATCTTTAGAGACAGTGGCCTGGCTCCCCTTCAGCTGACAGACATGCACATGCTCAGAGACAGCAGGCCCAGTTCCCGGAAGGGAATCTGGGTCATTGTCTCTAAAGATGGTGGCATCTGAAAATGGAGAGGAGGCGGCAGCACCACCAGGTAGGGAGACAATGGAAGCAGCCGGAAGGGGACAGGTGGGTGGTAGGCGGGATGGAGGGGTTAAGTTCCCCTCCCCCAGGCACGAACCGGGAAAAAAAAGACCTCGAACTGGTTCGTTTTTCCGGGGTTCGTGGGTGCTTCGTGGGTAGCCATGAACCACGAACCACCCCGATTCGTCATTTTTCCAGTTCGTGCCCATCTCTAGTCTACACCAATGGAAAATGGATGACGTCTTCTATTTCCGTTCTTATTTTGGCAATTAATTCTTCAAAAGTCAATAAAGTCAATTAAGAATAAAAATGGTGCTTTGGGGATGCTAAGAATCCTTTACCTTGTGGTCCCCTCAATAACCTTATATAGTTGGCTGGCATTGCATCTGTCATGTTGCTGAGGTTGAGGCTACCTGCATGAGTTCATGGAAGAACCTAGATGTGGAGTGAGGAATTTCAGATCCGTACCTTAGCTTCTTAACAGATACGCCCTGTGAGTTTTCTGGAGAGCCGCCCTGCCTGTTTCTAGACCATCAGCCAGAACAATGGAAAGCATTTCTTACCAACAGTTGCTTGGAATATAACTTCCATAATTCCTTCCCCACCTCCCATTTATTTGTGTAAATAGAAAGGTTAGAGTATCTTCCCCCGTTAAATAAAAATAAGAGCTGAAGTTTCCAGCGGCGAGTCTTAAATGCCCCCTTGGGGCCGAGACCCTGCCACCAGGAACTCGGGAAAGGGGGATCTGCAGCTGACGCAAGTCACCCGAAAGT
Source organism: Intellagama lesueurii (assembly GCA_037013535.1). Lineage (NCBI taxonomy): Eukaryota > Metazoa > Chordata > Lepidosauria > Squamata > Agamidae > Intellagama > Intellagama lesueurii. Next base: position 2,304,815 of record JBAJHW010000012.1, read on the forward strand.
GTTGGCTTTTTTAAAGCTTCTGGGGAGGTGAGAAAATATATTTGCTGATGGTTGACCGAAATTTGAACAAGGTGATGACTGAGTGGGTTTTTAAAAATCCTATCCTGCGAGGCTGGTGATGTGGAGAGGGAGAGGTCTACTCCAGGAACTTTGGGGAGGGGGGAGAAGGTTATTGAGATATTTTGGGGGGCGGGGGTGGCTGGAGGTGCTTTGGAAGGCTGTGGCCGAACCATGACTTCGGAGCTTAGACAGAGACTCTCCACCGTGCGCTCTCCGCCGGGAAATCTCTTTTGAGGTGTTGCGGTGAAATGGTCCCTCGGCCACCTCTCACTCTTCAGCTATTTCCTTGTCAAGGAGAGTTGATGGACTGGCCTTGATCCTCGGCTTTTCTTCTTTCATAAACGAAGTTGTGCCATAAAACAGAGTGACCCCCCGTGTCCTGAAACGATTTGCGGCTCCCTTCAGAATTAGGGGTGCTTTCCCCCCTTTCTCTCTTTCTGTCCCTTTTATAAAGCTTTTCTGTCTGCCTCTGGGGGGGGGATCGGTGGGGTGTATGGTGTGGGGAGGGTTCTCCCAGCACTGTCTGAGGCGGAGATTATAGTCAAAGGAAACGGAACTTATAAATTGGACTGAAAATGCACACCTACAAATACCCAGTGGCAGAGGTATTGTAAATGTGTTGCGGTGTGAATTCTGATAAAGAAATAAAAAGATTAAAAAGAAAAGAAAAGAGAGAGGTTTTGGTGTCTTACAAATAAATGACAGTTTTGGCTGAGGAAAACCTGAGTCTCTCATATCGATTCGCCATATGGAAATGAGTTTTAAGATTGCAAAGTTTAGGCAAGTAGCCAAATCCTAAGAAAACTTGATTGAGTGATTGGGATGTGTATGTATTCTTCACCCCGCCCCGAAAGAATCATGTATTTCTTTCTTTATTTTGAAACTTACATCCGTTCCTCATTTGTCCTTTCTAATATTTGATATATTTCTTCCATGGACCATCATCCTCTTCCCTTCTGGGATTCATACTCTGTTGGAAGAAGCTCCTAGAATTGCTAGATAGCTCAGTGGTTTTTGCATCTGGTTGGGAGTTCGAATCCCCCACGGTGCCTCCTTGACAAGGGCTAGACTGGATGATCCCTCGGGTCCCTTCCAGCTCTGCAAGCCTAAGATTATTTTTATTATCTTCTTTCGGATTTGGTTGACAATTGTTTTCTAAATGTTTTTAATTTTTTTAAAGAGCCCCCCACCCCCCGGGAGCAGGCTGCCTTCTGTTTCTGGCGTTTTCATTTTGCGGTGCAGCCCTGTGGATGTCTACTTAGGAGTAAGTTCCCGTTAGGTTAAGTGGCAAACGGGTTTAAGGTTGCAGACTGGAGTGGCCACTTAAGCACCACAAGAATATCAAGAATATTTTTTTTTAAAAAGTCCTTCGACAACCTTGATATGGGAAAGATGCACCACCATACGTCCTAGGCTGGTAATTCTGATTAAATCACTTTCCTTGTGTTTGTCCAATAAAGTTCTTTTGCAGCTGGAATTCTGTGAGATCTTTGCCTAAATTTCACCCTTGAGAGTCAAGGGTATTGTAGGAAGTCAGAGGGCCAGTCCTCGTTTTAAGGGAAAGTTTTCCATCTCAGTCAAGAACTGCATCGTTTCAAACACAACATTTTGACTAATGCATAGCAAGAGAGAAGCAAAGATAGACAGATGACAGATTGACAGATGTTTTGGGCGAAAACCTGGCGGTCTAAGATTGCGTGCGTTTTTCCAAGACCATGGAAGGGCGATGGATCGAGGTGGACCTGGGTGATTTTGGATGAAAGTGAAATAAATACAATGGGAAGCTACTTTTTTTAAAAAAAGGAAGAGACAATGCAGAAAGAAGGAGCAAAAATGATGGGTGGTCATGGTGGTTGAGGTGCAAATTGGCTTATATTTCCCCCCCTGCACCCCGGGAGCGGCACGTCCCAAATGTTAGGAACACGTGCGAGGCGACTGCAGCCGTTGAAATCTGTGCCATTTTTAATTTTATTCCGTCTTAAATGGCATCCCCCCCCTTGCCCGAGATAACAGTGGTGCTCATTGTCCTGCCTTTGCAGCTGCTGAAATTTGACAAGGTCCAAACGGAGCGAGCAAGAGCAGGTGGGTCAACAATGCGACCCTTTCGCTCCCAGAAGTATCAGTATGCAGCCAGGGCCCATTGGCGGTGCCGCAGAACGGGCGAGGGCAGCCGTTTCGAGCCGAGGGCAACCCCGGTATTGTTTTGCTTACGGAAGCTCTTCCTCCTGCTACAAATTGATGCCTCCTAAATGGGTTGCCTTTTGCCCAATGATTACAAATAAGACTCTTTGGGGCTATCTCAGCCACCTAGGGAGGGAATGCAGGAACCTTTACGCCTCCCCGCCAAACTCAAGCCCTGCTCCTGCCTTGCCTTATTAAAATGACAATGTGTCAAATCTCACAATAAAACGGTACCTAGGCAGGCCATGGCGTGATTTCCAACCCTTCAGCTTGATGGGCTTCATTTCCTTTCAGTCTTTCACTTATTGACAAGGGTTTGCAAAACGTTTCAAATTGTTTTCAAGTACTTCAGTTGCTACAAACTCTGACTGAAATCCTGTTGAGTGGAGTCTGCCTGTGCGGCAGGAATGGCAGTGTCAGCAGCAGCCGACTGCTGCTGATTAAAGACTTCCCTTTGCGATTTCAGGGTGCATGCAGGTTTGTCCTATTTCGTGTGAGCGTGTGGACCTTGAAATCCCCAGAGGAAGTCTTTAATCTGCAGCAGTCTGGCTTTGTCAATGACATCATTCCCATTGTGGAGGCAGAGCCGTGCAACAGGATTTCAGTCCTTTAATGGTATTTACGGACTGTGCTCTACCCTGAGATGTGTCAGTATAGGGTTAGAATTAGGTAGATGGCTGTCTGGACTGATAGATTGATGGACAGGTGAGGGAATCAATTACCTCGAGAGGTGGCAAGCGCGCCAACACTGGAGGCCTTCAAGAGAAAATTGGACCACCCTCTGTCAGATCTGCTTGGATGTGGATTCCTGCCTTGAGCAGGGGGTTGAACTCGATGGCCTTCGAGGCCCCTTCCAATTTCATTATTCTATAATTCTGTGTTGCACCAGCTCATGTAGTATGTGCTATTTACAAATTTAGGGGATGATAAGTTACAACAGCTGAGTTGAGGAGGAGATCTCAGGATGTTCTGAGGAACAACAGAACCATCTCCCTACCCTACCAGAAAAAGAGACCCATTTGAGGGAAAAGGTTACTCCTGTTCTCCTGGGTTTGTTATGAAACCCACCTCTGAGAGATGCTTTTCCCTAAAGGTGGGAGATAGGGAAGTATTGAAAGGATCTGGGTGCTCTCAACAGTTCATGGTGGTCTTCCGAGGTCTTCAGATCTCACCACAGTCGTGAGGGAGGCTGTAAGGAGGTGGTCCTACCCACACATGGAAGATGATTACTGGAAAAAGTTTGAACACTTCTGGTGCTGTTTTGGTTCATCCTAATAAAGATGTTGGCCCAACCATGGGATATTTTTTTCCTGTTGCTTTCCTACCTCCCTTTGAAGTAATTTAGGTGTGATTTGGAAAAGTCCACCCCTACGGCACTGACTGTTAGGCGCTATTCATTCCCGAAGTCAGTGGGGAGAATTTAAGCTATCTCCCCTTTTTTGCAAACAGCTGCAAGATCTCTGTTTACTTCTGGCTGGCTCGTCGAGGCGATTTGTGCCCCCCGCCCCTGGTCTTTCCAGCTGCGTGGTGGAATGATCCCCCCCCCTCCCCAGCTAATAAGTGCTGGCATGTTTTGAAATGAGAACGTTGGAACCGTCCTCAGAAGATGCCAGGAATTCAAATCTGGAATAAGCCAGGCAGGTGCGAGGAGAGTCAGCATTTATACTTCAAGCTGGCCTATTTCCAAATAACAGACGAATCAAATAACCCTGGAGGACTCAACCCCATTGTGCCGTGTACCCAGAGTCATACAACTGTAGAGTTAACAAGTACTCAGTAAATCACCTAGTCCAGCCTCCTGACAATCCGGGGATCAACAGCTAAAAGACCCCTGAAGGACGGCCATCCAAGTTTTGCTCAGAAACCTTTGAGGATGGATGGTGGTTCTCAACCTTGGGTCCCCAGATGTTCTTGGACTACAACTCCCGGAAATCTTGGCCAGCACAGCTAGTGGTGAAGGCTTCTGGGAGTTTCAGTTCACAATTGTCTGGGGGACCCAAGGTTGGGAACCATTGATTTCCGAGTTCCGACCTCAAGCAGCTCTTTCCCTCAGGAAATTCTCTGTAATGTTTAGTAAAAACCTCCTTTCTTGTAACTTGAATCCTGAGCCTCAGTAAACAAGCTTGCTTTGCCTAGTACATCACAGTCTTTCAAAGTCTTGAAGTTAGCTGCCATATTGTATCCCAGTCTTCTCATCTCCCGGTTAAACATACTTAACTAGTCTTTGTAGGATTTGGTTTCCAAATCTTTTACCATCTTGACTGCTCTGAGAGTTCTAGTCTAGCAGCATATGGAGGCCCATATTTTACCCATTCTTACTCAGAATGACTTGGGGTTGTGCGTTGCGTTACCAAAACATTGGTGCCTGTTGCAATGGGCTTCTTGTAACTCAGCGTTGGGTATCATGGACCAGAAGGATGGGAAAACTGATGTTGCTGAACATTAGTTCCTGAGGTTGGGAGTTCAAATCCCCCATGGTGCCTCATTGACAGGGACTGTACTCCATAATCCATAGGGTCCCTTCCAGCTCTGCCATTCTAAGATGATGATGATAAGCTCTTGGCAACTGGAGGATGGTGAAGCACGATGGGAGCTGCAGTTGATCAGTGTCTAGGGCAGTGATGCCCAACTTTGGGTCCCCAGACGTTCTTGGACTAAGACTCCCAGAAGCCTTCCCCACTAGCTGTGCTGGCCAAGATTTCTGGGAGTTGTAGTCCAAGAACCTCTGGGGACCCAAGGTTGGTAAGCACCGTTCTACTGTTCTAGGAGACCAATGATGGGTTCTTTATCTTTATTGTTAGGTGTGAGTTGAACACACTTGTGCGCATCATAGAAAAGGAATGTATTGCTTAGGGCTGGTAGGACCACAGTGCTGGAAGAGGTGAAGAATGCTTATGGGGTGGGGTGGTGGAGGCCTGGGGATAAGGGGCAATCTGCTTGGGTGGGGGGGAGAAGGATCTGATCCAGCATGTACAGTGGTGTCTCTGGAATAGGGTTGTGGTCATTAGCATATGAAAAAGCCCTGATAACACTGGGATTCTTGTGCAGGCTGAATGGAGGAAGATATTCTGCCCGTTGAATGCCAGTTCTGAGCCCACGGCTGCTCTTGGTGGCTGCCATCAGAAACAATTAACCTTTGAAACTCGGCCCGGCTCTGTTGCTTTTCTGGTGCAGCTGCTGATGTGTTCCCCTCCGCCAAGTTGTTGGTTTTGTCAACGAGTATTATCTCTTAGAAACTGCAGGATGTGTGCCGATACAATGAGGATTCTCTTTCTCTCTCTTTTTAATAATCTGATGCCACCGCAAAAGGGGAAAACAGTAATTACATTTTAATTAAAGGGAATGGCAGGGTCTGCATTTATTGAAACAAAAAGGAGACAAAAAGAGTAGTTCTATTAATTTTTTAAAAAAACTTTCCTTAAATGTCTTGCTTGACAAATTCTGATCATGAACTGGAAATACGCAGTGTTTTGGCTGTGCAGCTGCCTTTTAACTGCTTAAGTCGCTGATTTCCAAAGAGAAGGAATATATGAGGATGCAGGACATACGAGGATGCTCTGAGAGACCTGGTAGTGACTCACATTAAAAAAAACACACAAAAAACATAAAACACGCGGGCTTCCTTTTCCCTTAAGTCTGTCCACCGCCTTTCTGCATACTCTACTGTACTGGCTTGCCTTCTAATTTGTCGCAGGCAAAGCAATTTTGCTGGATCTCTCTATGGATTGTCATCTGGTCCTTTGCTCACACTTTGAGGACAGGTCACTGTTAGATGAACTCTGTAGAAGGAAAGAAAGAAAGAAGCAGAAAGAAGGAAAGAACCTGAAGGAAAGAGAGAAAGAAAAATTGAAGGAAGGAAGGAAGGAAGGAAGGAAGGAAGGAAGGAAGGAAGGAAGGAAGGAAGGAAGGAAAACTGAAAGAACTGGGCGTGTTTAGCCTTGAGAAAAGAAGACAAAGGGGTGATATGATAATATTTTTCAAATACTTGAAAAGCTGTCCTACAGAGGAAGGGCAGGATCTGTTCTCGATCATCCCAGAGTGCAGGACACGCAACAATGGGCCCAAGTTACAGGAAGCCAAATTTCGGCTGAATATCAAGAAAAGCTTCCTAACTGTTAGAGTGGTACGACAACGGAACCCACATGACCTTGGGAGGTGGTGAGCACTCCAACACTGGAAGCATTCAAGAGAAAATTAGACAAATGTCTGTCATCTGCTTTGATTTGTAGTCCTGCATCTAGCAGGGGGTTGGACTTGATGGCCTTTTAGGCTCCTTCCAACTTCACTATTCTATGGTTCTATGATTCCTTTCTTCCTTCCACCGCAGGTTTGTGAGGTGCTGAAAATATGTTTTGGAGGGCTTTTAAGGCTACAAAGGGGGAGAAAAGCACCATTCCCGATCTTTTTAAAAGCATCAGGAATCCAGCGTGAGGAAACCATGTATCCTGGCCACACGCTACTTAAAATGAAGAGCACGTCTCTCTCCTTCTCAGTTCTTGTCCTTCTTTCCCCCTTTCACAAACTGTTCAGTTCATAAATACATATTTTTTTTCAAAAAAAATAAGCAGAAAAACAGTTGTGTAAGAAAAATAATTATAGATTTAAACCAAGCACAAACAAGGTTCTTTTTAAAAAGAAATCCTTTAGTCTGGTATTGATATCTGTTGCAGAAATTTATTTGATTTCTTCATGCTCCCCTCTTCATGTGGTAGACCAGATCCCTCGTTGGGGAGCCAAAGTATTAATATGTCTTAGGATGGCGTTTATGTATTCATGACTCCTTTAATCAGCGTTGGTGTGTGGGTGTGGATTCATGGCAGGGCGGTAGACAAATGTGCTGTTAAAAGCACTGGGTGCGTGCTTTCCCAGAAACTGTTGTTGTTAAACTGCTCAATGCCCACAGTTGAATTTTACTGTTTTTCCCCCACCCCATGAGATACATAGAAATGGTTTGGGGAGTAAATGGACGTGTTTCATTTTTTTCAGGGCAGAAAGAGCAGGGATGGGAACTTGCGAATTGCGAATTGCTGTTGAGTGCCACTTAAGTTGCACCGGCGACTCGACTCAGACTCGGGTTCAATTCGCGACTCGGAACCATTTTTCTGCCTTGTGGTTCAAGTCCCTGTTAGGGATGGGCCTCCCTAGCTGCTCCTGCCGCCATCACCACTGCCATCATCCTCAGAGGCAGCAGGCCCAGCTTCCCTTCCAGGATCTGGCTGCTTCTGCGCATGTGCCGCCCAGCTGATAGGCCTGCACATGTGCAGAGGCAGGGACCGGCTCTGGGAAAGGAAATCGGCTGTCTGTCTCTGCACATGCTCATGGGCCTGCTCGGCGTCCCTTCCAGGCCCTCTGTCTCTGCGCATGTGCCGGTCTATCAGCTGGGCGGCGCATGCACAGTCTGAGACTTTGGGTCTGAGCTCCAAGTCCCGAGCTTGGGAGTCAGGCCTGAAGACTTGCCAACATTCCAGCTGGATAGGACCTTTCTTTCTCTCATTGCTCAGAAACATTGCTCGGAGTGAAAGGAGGTTTAAACGTTGACTTTGGAGACAGGATTGCAGTTCAGGGTTTGATCCCAGAAGCAGAGGCTGATGCAAGAGAGAAGGCTCCATGGGTCACTCTTCCGCTGCGTAGGTTGGAAGAAGGAAAAGCACGTTCTCGGAGAAGGATCATGATGGAGAGAGGAGCAAAATCCAAGTTTAAAAAATGTTGAGCTGGGTTGGTCTCACTCAGGATCAACACTCTGAAAGCGATTGTGACAGACTGGAGTCTATCAAGAACAAAGTCCTCGTTGAAGGACTGTTTGGTTCACGGGCTCTTTTTCTTAATAGTCGTTTGGATATTTTGTACTGTTTTGTTTTGACAAAACCCTGGAAAGGGAATTGAATGCAAATATGGCCATTTGCCTGAAGCTGGATGGAATTGTGTTTCTCCAGTGAGTCAGGTAACCAAAATGTCTCGCAGTTGAGAAGTATACAAAGCACATAGCTGCACAGTGTTCAGGGCAAGTTGTGGCTGGAATCCTGTTGCTTAGTCTATTACGTAAGTTGCATTAGAGTAGGCCCACTGAATCAGTGGGGATTTGGCGAGTCAACTGCTCCATGAGTTTGACTGTTTCGAAGGGGTCTACTTTAGTTGTGTCCTACTGTGTTCAAGTCAGCTGGCAAGTCTTGGGGTCCAAGTCCCAAGTCTGAATCTTTGGTACCAAGTCCTGAGTTCCCTATTAAAAAATAAGCTTTTCCCTCCAGAAAAAAAGGAGGGCTGCGTAGGTTGCGAGCTGTGAGTTGAGTTCAAATCATTAAAAAAAAAAGTTGAGTCTGAGTTGAGTCACTGGTGTGACTTAAGTCCGACTTGTTCCGCGACTTGAGTCGCGAAGAAATGGGCACGGATCGTCAAGAGAAGCAGGGTTATCAGTGGGTGGGGGTCTTGGGAACCGAACATTGGAATGATGGGTGGTCTCAGAAAGGAAAGGAAATTGATTCATACAAGTTTTTTTTCAATCTTCCTGGATTAGTTTTTCAGAATAGCCACAAATAACCATTTTTATAACTTCCAAGAAACTGGGAAATGACAGCATGTTCACAAAATGGCCTTTGCTTGCAGCGAACTGAGGCCTGCTTCCTTATCTCTTTCTAGGATGGGAATCTCAGCTTCTGGAAACGGGTTTTTTAGCCATATTCCTTTGTCCTCTCTGGACCCTCTCCCGGTTGCCCAAACGGACGCCTCCTTCCCGCATCGTCATCTGGGGCTACCGGTGGCTGATTTTCAGAATCATGCTGGGAGCGGTAAGTGAATGTTGAATTTTGTTTGATTTCCCACTTCTCGTTTCCTATGGGGAATCAAATTTTCAAGGAGACCTCTTCCTTCATAAAAGTTGCAACGGACGGACGGTTGTTGAGCTGTGCTGTCTGGCTTATGGTGATGATATTAATTTATAACCTTGAACTAGGTCCTTTCATCAGATCTTCCTAACTAAAGCCCATGGCTTCTTTTACTCATTCCGTCCATCTCATATTCAGACTTCCTCTTTTCCTGCTGTCTTCAACTTTTCTCAGCATTATTGTCTTTCCAGTGTGTCTTGTCATCTCATGACATTTATTTACTAAAACAAAAAATGCAGGTAGATATTTGTAACTTAAATATTTTTATACTCATCTCAAGCTGAAGAGAAGTCTGCTTAATTAAAATATTGTGTATCTGGCTGCGGAGCCAGAGGTTGGGAGTTCGATTCCCCACTGGCCCCCCTTGACAGGGGCTGGACTCAACAATCCATAGGATGCCTTCCAACTCTGCTGTTCTAAGATGATGATGGAGAGGATTATGTTTGTGTTAACGTGCTGTCAAGTAAGAACAGACTTCCAATGACCCTATTAAGGTTTTCAGGGAAAGTGAGATGTTTAAGGAGTGGTTTTATCACTTCTGCACCCCCACTGAGTTTCCATGCCTGATTCGAACCCAGGCCTGCTGAGTCCTGGGCCATCACTGTATCCACTACACATATAGGAAAAACATTTAGCCTGGTTCTGGGAAGGTGCTTATTCAGGCAGGTGGATTGTAGCAATTTTAAAAGAGAGAGGCGTATACTTAAGTTTTAGACTTCCCCTACTGGTATGTCCCAGTCCCTGTAAGAACTTCAGTGTTCTAGATTTGCTGAAATCAATTGCTTTTTTCCCTAATTTGCCCAAGCAAAAGTTGCTTGTTTAAATCATTTGCTGAGCTGTGCTATGGCAAGCTGCAAATTCTGGAGGGCTCACTGTCAAAGGGGTGAAGAACATCCCACCTCGCTGTAGCTGAATGAATGGAAATGAGTCTCTCTGGCTCTCTGAAGAGTCCTCTCGCTTTCCTTGGTTTTTTCTTGTCTTCTGTATCCAAACAGATACGGGGTGGGCGGTGGGAAATGACCCTTCCCTTCCTCCATTAACACCGTCCGTTCCTGGATCTCTTCCTTCCATAATTCAGATTGCGGGGATGGGGGGGGGTCGGGAGAGAAGGGTCGGCTCGGTCAGCCCCTCCTGTTGCCCCCGAGATGACTCCGCATCCTCCCAAGAGGCCCGGGGAGGTCCGGGGGTCTGCAAAACCAATCAAGGCTTCTCTTCCTCTGTGCATCCAGCAGCGAGGGACTCCTCGAGGCAGAAGGCTGCACCTGCTCCCTCCGGCCAAAGTTTAATCATGCAAAATGGTTTCTGGAGGGTTTTTTTTTAAAAAAAACACAAAAACATTTTTTGCAACAGGCCTGCCGGCCTTCGGAATAATTGCTCTCCAGGCAACCGAGGAACCCCAGCCAGGTTTGGGTTTATTTGCAAACCCTCTCCCACTGGAGCCCTACTGTTTGCCTTTTACCTAGGGGACAAAAATAAAATAAAATAAAATACATATACATATAATAAACTAGATATAGATATAGATAAAATAAAATTAGATAGATAGATATAAATATAAATTAAATAATATAAATAAAAATGTAAATGTAAATATAAATATAAATCAAAGCATAGCATAGCATAGCATAGCATGACATGACATGACATGAAATTTCCATGGCCTCCCTGATAATCTTGCATCTCAGGGAAAGCCACACCTTGCAAATAGAAGTCATGGATGCCCTTTTTATCTATCTATCTATCTATCTATCTATCTATCTATCTATCTATCTATCTATCTATCTATCTATCTATCTATCTATCTATCTATCTATCTATCTATCTATCTATCTATCTATCTATCTATCTATCTATCTATTTATTTATTTATTTATTTATTTATTTGCGGGCTTTGTTCGTGCCCTGGAGGAAGGGGTCTCCAGGAAGCTTCAGCCCCCATTTGGTGAAGTATTTGCTCCTTCTGGAAAAGCTCCTTTTTGGCCCCACACACCAGCCACTGTCTGTGCTTCAGTTGCAGCCACTGCTGTACGCGGTGTGTGTTTGGTCGGGGGGGGGCACCGTTTCTGTGCAATAACCTTTCTTTGCCACGGGCTGCCTGCCTCATTATACGAGTCCACGAGGGACAGCTTGCGTGGTCTGGACCATCCGTCATGGACCCAAGTTGGTCTGGATTAAAATCCTCCCACAATGACCTTTCCATCTTTCCCTGCCTGCTTGTAGATCAGCGAGTGAGACAGATGAAGTGGCTCCCAGGGTGTCATCCGTCTCCCGGCGAATTTTGCTTGAGTACACCTGGAGAAGGACGGCTCCCCGGTTGAACCAGAGCTCAGACCTTTGCAGTTAAAAGGAAAGGAGAAAGAGGGACGGAACGACAGTTTCCATAAACAGTTTTATACGTTCTGAGATTCAGACTTCAGTACGCTAAGCTGTTAAAGCATATCAGAGCCCGGCCAGAAGCTGTGTAGTGGGGAAGAGTAGAGATGGGCACGAACCTAAAAAATTGTGGTTCGTGATCGTTTGTGGTTGGCTGCAGATCGTGAATCGCCACGAACTAATTGGAAAACTGAACTGCGAACTGGTTCTGTTTCAGTTCATGCCCAGTGTGGTGGGGGGCTTACCTTTTCTGGTTGTGTTGCCACTGGCACACTGATAGGTGTGTGCATGAGCAGAGACAGCAGGACTGGCTCCTGGGAGAGAAGGCAGGTCAGTGTCCCTGAAGGTGGCCACAGGTGAAGAGGAATAGGAGGAGGAGGAGGCAGGACAAGGTAAGGAGGAGGCAGGGCCACCTGTTTTGCTGAAATGAACTGCCGGATGGAACAACGTTTGACACTTCATTTCGTTTTGGCCAAACGGGATCCATGAACCGAACCACAAACCAGCCCAGTTCGTGGGCCTTTTTTGGTTTGTCGTTCAGTTCATGCCCATCTCTAGTGAAGAGATAATATATAGAAGATGATCAGGGATCACTTCCTGGTGGTAAGATATGTTTCACAGTGGAACGGACAGTGATGGGAAGCATGGACTTTCGAGTGTTGGAGGTTTTTAAGTAGAGGTTGCATGGCCAACTGTTTTGGGATGCTTCAGCTGCAGGTTTCTTGCCTCGGTGGCCGGGGTTTGGCCCGGATGAGAGGTTGGGATTTTGATTCCTTTTGCACTTGTCAGCTTCTACAACTCTGTAGTATAGGTACGTTCTCCATTTTTGGAAGACACTGCATGCACGTGCTCATCGGTTCTTGTTTGATTCTGGAAACAAAACAAGGTCAGGACTTGGAATCTATGAGTCAACAGTGCCTCCAACCCTGCAGGGCTATTGCTTCCACTCACTGTAGACAATACGGGGCTTGATGGATCCTTGTTAAGATGATTCAAGTCCTAGCATCTTCTGAGACTGCTCTGTTTTCCTATGGGGTTGTTCCATCAGTTTGCTTCAGCAGAGAGAGATTGAGAGAGACTCCAGGATCCACCATCAAGTGTCTTGGGCCTTCTACATTCAACCGTTGGCCATTGCATCAAGGCCATACAACCTGTAGACTAGAATTTGCATCTGGAAATGCCCCTGAGCCATTAAGTGCAACTTCCTCCGGGGCCAGATCCTGATCCCCCAATTTCCAGCTGCTTTTCATGGAGACCAATATTTTCCCAAGGTTGCTAGCCAGATCTCTAGATGGTGGCCATGGTGATGGCGATGGCAGAGAGGAAGATCTTCACTCTCTCTGAGCAAAGAAAGGAGGTGGTTGAGCCTGTGTCTCCATGACCCTAACCTTCAAGACAGAGCTTCAAGACATGGTCTTGTCTATGCCCCTTTTCTGGTCTCTTCCATTCCCCCTTCTGCTACTTCCCTTATCTCAGCTAGAAGGTAGTGTTCTGTGCCCACTATGCAATTTCACACTCCTTTAGGTTCTTTGGGTTCTTTCCCAGATTTTGAATTCTTTCCCTGATAGGTTCATTCCTTCTTTTCATCAAGCTTTCTTATGGTGCTTCTGCAGACTGTCCTCATAGTCACGGGTGATGTCATGTTGGCGGCCTTAAGGGTCTAATCCAATAACGAGTTGAATTCTTTTGGTGAAATCCATTTATTAATCCTGGCTAGAGAAGGCAGACTGAATCAGTGGGACTTACGGAAGTGTAGGCAGACTAGATACAGATATATGTATGTTTTCTCTCTCTTCGTTGCTTTTGCTGTTGTGTGACTTCTCTGGGTCTAGCTACTTTGGGACAAAACTGATTGTGAGACTGGTTGACGATCTCATTAGAGAGGGCCCCCCCCCAGCTCCGAGATTGCTTTGAGGGAGGAGAAGTTGGCTCTAATTACATTAAATGGGATGTTCTCAATCACAGATTTCTTGCGTTCTTTTTGGGAGGCCGAACAGGCTGTAGAGGGCCGCTTTAATTGACAGCCACGTCTTCCTCCTTTGGCCGTTTCGGCTTTGGAATGGGGAGTAATTATCCCAATTTGTTTTGGTACATTAACGTGGGCTGGAACAGAACATAAGAAGTCCTTTCTTTGGCTTCTGTTTCTTTATTTCTGTCTCTCTCTCTTTGGCAGTTGCTTTATTGGTATTCCGGCATGAGGAGTCAGAGGTGACAGGCTTCTGTAGTGAAGCTTCCTGGGAATTTGGGGGAAACTGATGTTTGTAATGTTCCGACCTCTGACCTTCCAGCTGCACGCTGCTTTTGTTCTGCTGGGATCCCATACTTGACTTCTCAGCAAACTCCCTTGTGTGCTTCTGAGCTTGCTCCACTTGCCCAAGAAATAGCCCTCGGCAAGAAGGCTCTGTGTATCCCCCACCCCCACTTCCTCTATCTCTCTTGTGCTCTCTCTTTCTCTCTCTGTCTCTCTCACTTGCCCTGCAGCAGTTCTGTAGTATAAAAAAATAGGGCGCACAGAGCCATCTAAGCATCTCACTTTCCGGCTCCTGAAAGTGAAGGCTCTGGCATCACCAAGACTCTACCTTCAGCTCCAGGAACTCTTGCTGCCTTGTATGTATTTCTTATTATTCATTGGCTAAAATCTTGTTGTGTTACTTGAGCATGTGAAAAAATGACAAAGTCAAACGCAAGGGACAATTTTCAGTGATTAAAAACTTCCTCCCTCTGTTCCTCAGCTTTTCAGGCCTGTGGAATCCTTTTCATTGCATGGAAGCTGTGGGAGCCATGGGACGAAAGGAGGAAGTCTTTAATTACTGAACATCGCCACAAGCAGGGGGAGATTTTTGGTAATTGGACTTCTTCCTTCTGTCCTGTGGCTTCCACACAATGAGAGAGTTAGAAAAACCATGGGGCAGAAGGAGGAAGTTTTTAATTACTACAAATCACACCTACTGGTGATGTCTTCTACCTTGAACTGCTTGGAAAAAGGATGATAACCCTATAAAAGCCAAATCCTCTCTATTCCTATTCTTGTTCTTAACCATTCCTCCATGGATTGCCATGAGCGTTTGGCCATGCTGGCATGACAGAAATAACAAAGCCTTTGCCCAGCAGTGTTTTCTAAAATTCTTATCTCTGCCCTGTTAGGAAGATGCTCTCCCTTGGATGTGTCCTTTCAATTTATGTCAGGAAAGTTCAATGCACAGTTTTGAATTTCTGGTTAAAATTCTCCTTTTGGTACGCAGCAGAAGTACAGAGGCTCACAGAGGACAGTAGCTTCAAGTTTCTCAGATCGTCCGCCATTTTCTCATTAATTGGCACTTAGGGTGTCAATAACTCTGAGACATTTATAGTAGAAAAAAATTAAAAAAATGTTTCATTGCTTACAGATGTGAACAGATCACAGCCAACGAATGAACGGACCAACAAATAACTGACTTCAACAGAGGAAAAGAGAGGGAAATAGAACTCTCAGCAGAGGGGCGGGGCTCTCTGGATTTAGAGGCGGGAAGGAATGATTGGTTAGATTGACAGTCGCTCCAGCCCAGAAAGGTTCCTTCCAGTCAAATAGAGTACAGGCGTCACGTGAGGTTGCAACAAAACTCAAAGGATGTGTTCAAAGGGGAAAACGTTTTGCCCAAGGGACTCAGAACGATCATGTCAGATAACCATTGAATGTTGGAGGTGTAGCTTTAATTAGGCTTTTGCTTTCGTTGTCATCTTGAGTTATGCTAGTTTTTGGCCCGTATTATTTCTCCTCCAATCTTTGTGGAAATAATTTTGTCTGGGGGGGGGGGAGGAACCCCTGAAGGTGGGCTTCGTTCTTTTTTTTCTTTTTTTTAACACGCTTGAGACAGAAAAGAAAAATCGAAATGCTGACACGGGCATCATAAAAAGCAGGAAGTCCAACAGATAAGTTGGGGACAGAGTGAGGATTATACTCCTAACTCCCCCTTACGCCAGCAGACGTTGTTGGGCTCTTTGGAAAAAAAAAAAAGGAGATAACTCAAAATTTGTATCCTACCGGCTTAGTGTGTGAATGACATTTCAATTATTTAGGGTTTATCATTGACACTGGAGGTCTGAAAGGGGGCAGGTTATATAAGATGAAAAGCAATGGGCCCTATGTGACAGAAAGATGTAAAATACCATTTCTTTTGACACTTAGCTTGCATTTTTTTTTCAAAAAAGAAAATGTTAGCAAAGAGCATCTGGGAGGATTTATGGTCTGTGAGGCACATGGGTCTCTTCCATTTCATGGTCCCTCGTTTGAAACTGATCTTCATTGTGTGCTGATATAACTCCACCACTGCTGTGTGTTTCACTCTCAAAACAGCCTGGGATCTTGATATGTGAAGTTGCTGTTCTCTCCAGAAACACTGGAATGAGTGGGTCGGTATCCCATCAGTGCGAGCGACACACCCAGTAAGGGGACATGAGAAAACGATGTGATGCTTTTCTCCCGGTGGCCCAGTGGACACCAGAGGCGGCTTCGTTTCCATGTCACATCCGAACAGGGTTCTTCTTCCCTCAACTTTTGGGGCCGAGTGATCATAGTTTGACTACGTTGCTGATCTTTGCTTCCATAAGGGATTGAATAGAGATGGACATGAACTGGGAAAATAGTGGTTCGTGGTGGTTTGTGGTTTGTTGCTATTCACAAACGACGAACCACAAACTTTCCGACAAAAGAACCTTTTTGTGGTTCGTGTGATTCAGGACTTCCAGGAGCTGTCGAAGGGCCCCTGCATGAGCTAGAGAAGCCAAACTTGCAGATAGTCTTCGGATGACTCTCCTCCATACCCCCTCCAGGTTTGGTGAACATAGGATATGGAATGTTTGTGTTTTAGTCCCCTGATGCAAGTCCCCCTCCCAGGAAAGTGCTCTTTAGCAGCCGGGGGGACAGCTTTGGGGGGCTATAACTTGGATGTTCCAAATTCAGTCTTTGCCAAACTTGGAGGGGGTGGGGAGGAGAGTTAGCCCAAGCATCAGTCCAGGTTTGGTGAAGATAGCATTTGAGATACCTGTGTTATACTCTGTAATATAGCCCACATACTAATCACCAACACAATAGTTTCATTTTGTCCTGGGAAGATGTGTTTCCCCGAACCACCCCGAAAAAAACCACAAAATGGCCTGACCTGTAGGGTTTTTCGCTTTGTGGTTTGTTTCATGCACATCTCTAGTTTTGAGACAAAAATTTAGGAGCTTTTAAATGTATACACTAAAGTCAAGAAAGGAAGGGGAATAAAGTTCTGTTTCAACAGCCAGTGGACCACTGGGTTTAGTCCAAACTATGAAGATTCCCTGTAAAAGACGATAATGCTGGGGAAGATGGAAGGCAGCAGGAAAAGAGGGAGACCCAATATGAGATGGACTAACTCCCTAAAGGAAGCCATAGGTTTGAGTTTGCAAGAGCTGAGGAGGGCTGTTGAGGACAGGACCTTTTGGAGATCACCCATTCATAGTGTCACCGTAAGTTGGTGGCAACTTGGTGGCATGTAACAACAAATGAAGATGCTAGAGGGGTGTAGATCTTCCAGTTTTGTCTTCACTGTCAGAGGCTCACCAGCATTCTTGTTGCATCCAAGGTCTGTCTTGGGCTGCACACTGTTTTCCCTTCCGACATAAAAATCGGTGTGTATTGTCACTCTTTCTGTGTGTATGAGTATGGGTTTGTGTGTGTGCTTTGCTTCTCCGTGGAGAAAGGACCCCTTTGGTGCAGAGATGGTTTGCACCAATTAAACAGGCCTCGATGAGAAAAAAACCCCCGCCAACTTTGAAGTGAAGGATTTTTGCAGAACTTCCGGTGGTCTTTGTGGGATCAAGACCAGGAACTGAGCCAGTTAGTTAGTTTTCATCCCACGAGCCTTGTCCCACGTTTATCTGGGTGTGGGGGCCCCTTAGACTAAATCCAGAGGTGGCAAAATGGGTTCCCATCCCCGAGGACAGACCAGATGAGGCTTTTCTTTCCCAGCCGACAGTTTTCCACGGTTTTTAAGCTGCAGGTGCCTGTGCACAGCTGTGTCTTTGAAAAGTGACTCGGGAAGGTGACCCTTGCTGTGGATGTCGGGGAACGCCGGAACCTTCTCAGCCTTTGACCTCTGGTTCCCTTCCTTGCTTGCTCTCGCTATAAAAAAAGAGAACAACAAGAGGATCGTTCATCTCTCTTTGGCTGCTCTTGGCTGGACGTTTTGGGGAGTTTCAGGGAGGTACTGGAAGTGCGCGTGGCTATTTCATAGACTGTGATCTTCACCTTTTAAAATCATTATTCTTTGTTTCGGGTGGTGAATGTAATTAATTTTTATTTATTTATTTATTAAATTTGTATCCCGCCCATCTAGACAGCGTCTACTCTGGGCGGCTCACAACAAAATGAAATGAAAACAATCATATAATATCAATTTAACAACAGTAAGAATATCATTCAAGATGGAAAAAAGGGGATAAGGGAAAAAAGGGATAAATCAAATGAAGAACATATCTCCATATCTATGAGCTTGCCTGGGTATTAAGATCATCAGCCTTTTTCTTAGTCCCTCCACCCTCACAGATGCGTCTGATGCGGACGCAGGAGAAGGCCTTCCCTGTGGCTGCTCATTTAGACTATGGAACTCCCTGCCACTGGAGGCCCGTCTGGCCCCATCTTTGCTGTCCTTCCGCAAGCAGGCCAATACCTTTCTCTTCCTTATTGTCCGGCTGTCTGAGAGGGGTTTTTCAAACTGGAATGCTGTGCTCTGTTGCTTTTCAATATGTTTTTAGTATTGATTCTATTTGCTGTTTTAATATAATACTTGTCTGATTATTTTTTATTGTTTGTATACTGATTGTTTTTAGCTTTTAAATATTGTCCTTTGAATGATGCAAGCCGCCTTGGGTCTTTTTAAGGAGAAAGGCGGGGTAAAAATATTTTAAATAAAATACATAAAAATAAAACCTGCAGTCGGGGAAAAACCCTAGTCAAGGAAACTTAGTGGCAAGGAAACAGGGAACAGACTGAAAGAGAGTCTGTTAGAAATTGTTCTTAGTATATTTGGGAATTTCATGGTAATTCACCTTCTCATTTTTGTTATCAGCAAAGGTTAGCCAAGATTATCCTTGAGGTTCCTTTTACCTGTGCAAGTCTGTGCTTCTGAGTTCTTAGAGATGAACAGTCTTCATCCTAGCAAACCAGGTGTGCTATAACTGTCAACATAGCGGCCACGCTGCATCATTTGCAAGGCTGATTTGTCTAGCTGGACTATTTGAATCTCAGGCAAAGTAGCTGCTTGGTTGGCAGCCAGGAGTTCCTTGTTCCAAAGTTTGGTTTTGGGTTTTTGCATGTGGTCCTTGAATGACCTTAAAAAAATACCGGGGAATGGAGTAAGGTGTGGTCGATCAGGAAACTTAGAAGCTGCTCGAATGCCAGGCATCGGAGAAGTAACTTGATGTTATAACCTGTTGCATTACTTTTACTTTGTTACTTTCTGTTACTTTTAAAAAAATACTCAACCTTTGGATCGGCACAAAACTTAAAAAGTATCGAAGCAGCCCTTTAAAGGCTGTTACATGTTGGCATGCATGTTTCAAATTTCATGCCATTTCCTTATCAATCTTAAGGTGTTTTTCAAAAGCAACTTTAAAGTAACTTTTTAAAGTAACTAGAAGATGTTAACTGTTGCACTAGTATATAAACTCTGTTTCTGCTTGTTGCTGTTCCTTGAAACAGATGTCTTTATAATCTAGTTAAGCCTGGCCACTTTAAGCCAGAATTGGTAATCCTGCCGGGAGTAGACTCACTGAATTACTGAGATTTGCATAAGGGTTGACTTACGACTCAACGGTTGAGACAGTGGGTCCACTCTAGCTGAGGTGAACAAAGGTGTTTAGATCCTGAAGGTCATTTCCTTTCTCACCTTTTCTGTAATTGCACAAGACCGTGTGGTGTTTGAGAAAAGAGGCTGAGGGTTGCGTTAAACCACAATCAAATGGCTGACTGACAGGTGTCTGGAGCATCTTTTTGACTAGCAAAGCCTTTCTTGGTTGAGATATACCAAAATCTTAATCAAAACCCCTTATAGAAGGAGATGTCAAAGGTTGAGGCTCCGATCCTGCACACCCGAAGCCTCTGAAAGAGAAATTGTTCTCAGTATATTTGGGAATTTCATGATAATTCATGAATTATCTTCTTTGGAAGCCTGACCTTCTGGACGAATTTTCTTTCCTCCTTCGTCTTTGTTGCCGATTTCAAGGCAGTGGAATTCAATCCCGTGCTTATGGCAACCACAGAATGGGCTGATTTTTCTCCCTCTTCCTCCCCCTGTCGCATTTGTGGTGCTCTGAACTGTGCGTCTTCACCTCCCAACCTCTTTTTTTTAATCTGTGGGGGGAAAGCGGAGCGGGCCATTGCCTTTGGACAACTTCTAGCTCAACACCAGCCTGCTTCCTGCTCTGCTCTTTCCGTGCTGCTTGTGAAAGAACAGAGTTTAGGGGAAACCAATGTTGAGGACCGTGGTGCTCAAACCCCTCCTACCCACATGCAAAAACTTGGGGATTCTGGAATTTGTAGTCCCCTAAAGTAACTGTTTCAAGCACTGTGAAGGACGGGGGGATTCCTAGGACCTGAAACCTATGATAAAGGCTCCTTCACTCGTGGGTTCGCACTGGGCTTCCAAGTAAGACCTGCTGGGAACAGACTTCTTAACAGCTGTAACTGAATCATGTAATGATGTTGGAATATAAATTTATCATTGTGGATTTCCTGCATTGGTAGAGGGGTCCTCTAGATCAGGGGTCTACTCAACCTTGGGTAGACCAGGTGTTCTTGGACTGCAGTTCCCAGAAGCCGTTGCTACTAACTGTGCTGGCTGGGGTTTCTGGGAGTTGCGGTCCAAGAACGCCGAGGTTACCCAAGGATGGGAACCGTGGCTCTCTAGAGGACCTTTCCAACTGTACAAGTCTATGACCTTGGGTGTTGTGTGGGTAGTTCTCACTTGGGGTTCACCCAATCATCATCATCTTAGAACTGTAGAGCTGGAAGGGACCCTTGAGTTCATCAAGCTCAGTCTTGTTAAGGAGGCAGGGTGGGTAATCGCATTCCAAAACTCTGGCTCCAAAGCTAGATGCTTAAGCCACTGAGCTATCTAGCAGTTATTAATTAGAATCATTAATTAGAATAATTATCAATTAGAGGAAGGGACCTCTAAGGCCATCGAGTCCAGCCCCCTGCTCAGTGCAGGAATCCAAATCAAAGCAGATGTGACAGAGGGTGGTCCAGTTTTCTCTTGAAGGCCTCCATAGCGTTGGAGCACTCATCACCTCTCAAGGTCATGGGTTCCATTGTCCTACTGCTCTAGCAGTTAGGAAGTTTTCCCTGATATTCAGTGGAAGGGCAGGAAACAGATTATATAAAGAAGTACATTCCCTCGCCTTTTAATGTCAGACTGTGTGTGAATTCCTTCGAGAGTTGTTATGAGGCTGATCATAATCTTAGTTCATTTTAATTTATCTTTGCTTGACAGGGGTTGATTAAAATCCGAGGAGACCGCTGCTGGAGAGATCTGACATGCATGGACTACCATTATGAGGTGAGCCATTGAAACCTCTGGTTGCCTGCTTTGCTTTGGAGCTTCTGTGCTCTCATCTGTACTTTTCTAATTGGCTGTGACAAACGTGTTCATTACCGAAACTTGGTAAAGGTCTGTATAGGTTCAGTGGGCACCGTCACCACATGCCTGGTGCTGTTCCCACCTTGTCGTTCTGATCTGCTCTTTCTTTTTCAACCTGCTTCGAGGAAACCCAAGGAGTGCTCGGAGGCTAAATTCCTTCGCTCCACCCACAGGCTTAACTGTGGATGTGCCACATGTCCTTGGTCTCCATGGTGTTTTGAGACCTCTCGCTGAGCTCAGCATTTTGAGAAGCTAAACCTTGGTTTAACGGAGCGAACAAGTTTCCAGCCCTTTGTAAGTTTAGAAAGCTAATTTAATAAATAAATAAATTTAAAGCTATTTTTTTCCCCAATTTTTAAAATTGTTTTTGAAAGCTGTTTTTTCCCCATTACAGATATAGTTCCAAACCTACCTCCATAGATGTGTTTGTGGATACAGTTTTTGAAAAGTAACCCTTCCCTTTCCTGTTCCTGAAAAGTCAGTAAAATAGCTACCCTTGCTATTGCTTAAAAAAAAAAGAGAGAGAGAGAGAGAGCACAAGAGTTTTATGGTATAAAACCAATTCTTTTAAATTGCCTCATTGTTATTTCAAAACCCACCGTGCAGCAGGAGCCAACAACCTGAGCCTGTAACCTTGTGATCATCAGGTATTTCTATAAATACCATCAATTTGCTCAGTTTGGGAGGAAAAATTGGGTTTAATTCATTCGCTTTTTATTGACTGTGTGATCTTTCCTGTATTCCTGCATTCCTAGGATCAATAGATCCAGTTGGAAAAAAAGACTGCGGAACTCCCAGATACCAGATATCATGAAGGGATCCTGTATTGGTTCATACAGCTGCAAATCCAGCTGTATGAACCAATACAGAACAAACATGTGTGTCTTTTCTCCCTTTCTGCTTTTCTTTCATTTTCCTTATTAAAACCAGACAAGAGAATGGTCTCTTGAGAACGAAACCCATTAGCCTTAGAGGTGCCAAAAAAAAAAAAAAAAAAAAAAGTAAAAAGGAGTGTGCATCTTGTTTTGTAGAAATGGCATGGATGTAGCTGAGTTAGATGAACCAGTTGTAGAAAGAGCTTTTTATTTTCCGAAGCACCTCGGTTTCCCAGATGTTCTTGGACTAGAACTCCCAGAACCTGTGCTGGCCAGGATTTCTGAGAGTTTTAGTCCAAGAACACCTGGGGAAGAATCGATCCCAAACCTGGAGGCGGTGCCACCCTGGTTCCTTACACATGCAACTCTCTTGTCGCTTTCTTGACCCCCTTCTATCTTTTCAAAGGCACGTTTTCCAAGCACGAATGCTAGAGATTTCTCCGATCAACAGGTAGGCATCTAAAATTAACACTTCCCGCTTGAGTGCCTTAATCACGCCGGCTCCGCGCTTCAAGCGGCAGCCCGAACGTTGGCTGATCTTAACTTTTTGATTCTACAGAAAATTAAATGGGTGGGGGAAGAGGAGGAGGAGGAGGAGAAAATCGTAGCTCGCAGAATCCCGCAGGACATAAGACTCTCTTAGCGCATCCCAGGGGTTTTGCCGTACAGGAAGATCACATTCCCTCTCCGCGCTTGACATCCAGAGGAGTGCATGTCAGTCACGAAGCTTACATGCATTGGTAATGTGCCAACATGTATTTTCAGGGGAAACATGAGCCGTATTCCTGGGTTCTTTTTCTGTTTGACAAAGAATTTGTATCGAGGCCTACGAAAGCTTCCTGTCGGACGCTTGGGTTTCGCCTTTCCGTTGCCTGGACTTTGTCTTACGAGACCACCCAAGGCCCTTGGTCTCCATTATGAGATCTTCCTTCCTTTTCCTCCATGCCCCCCCATGACACACTCTCTCTCCTCCCTGCTCCTTTTTGGCCCAGCCTTCCTTCCGATGGAGTTAACCCTTCCAGCCTCCTTCAGACATCTAAGCCAGCTCTCCATGGTGACCTTATAAGAGGCTTTGAGCTCACAGACGAGTGTGGAATTGCGAGAAGACCTTCTTACGTTGAAAGCATGTCCACGTCCTGGCATTTTTTCCCAGCCTGATTCTGACTCAGCCGATGGAGACTTGGTTGGGGCTTGGTCGGTTCTGGAGAACCTGAAAGCATCCCATGCCCCTTGTGGCATTTAGGCTGATCCTGAAAAAGAGAAGAGGAAGGTCATGCCCTGATAGGAGCAAACAGTAAGATCATGGAGCATTATGATCACTCTATCCTATACCTCTCTGTTTTCAACTTCTGAAAAAACCTAAGAAAGAAAATGGGAATGAATTGAGCAAGGGGTTGGACTTGATGGCCTTAGAGGCCCCTTCCAACTTCATTAGTCTAGGATCCTAAGGAAGATCACAATCTGCACTGATGCATAGTGTCAGATAGCATTCTTCAAAGACTTGAAAGGTAGTCATCCAGAGGAGGGGCAAGATCTGTTCTCCATCATCCCAGAGTGCAGGACATGTAATAATGGACTCAAACTACAGGAAACCAGATTTAGGCTGAATATCAGGAGAAACTTCTTGACTGTTAGAGCAGTACGACAATGGAACTCATGACCTCGGGAGGTGGCGAGCGCTCCAATGCTGGAGACATTCAAGAGAAAATCAGACAGCCATCTGCAAGATCTGCTTTGATTTGGATTCCTTCCTCGAGGGAGGGGGTTGAACTCGATGGCTTTATGGGACCCTTCCAACTCCATCATTCTATGGTGTGGAAAAGAGATGACCAGTGGTATAGAACAGGGGAACTCAACAGGGTATACGTATCACTGGGTGGATCACAGAAGTAATCTGAGTGCACCAGGATCCGTTCAGTCACGTCACCCATTCCATGACTGGAAGAGATCTCATGTTACTGCATCTTTGAGACTTTAGGATCTAATGGCATGACAAGATTTCAGACAGAGTTTTCATAACAATTATTAAGAATTTTACACCCTGTCCGTTGCATTGTCTCCCTCTGGAAGTGTTGTGTGCTGCTTCTTCATGCTATGGGTCTTCCACTTGGGACTTTCTACCAGAAAATGGTAAGTTTGGACACTCAAGTCTTTATTCTTATCTCCAGCTCCCCTGATTTGCCAACATACTGTAAATTATAATTCAAGAATACTTGTTACATGCCGTCAAGTTGCCTCTGACTTATGGTGACCCTATGAATGAGTGGTCTCCAACATGTCCTGTCCTCAACAGTCCCATTCAGCTCTTGTAAACATAAGGTTGTGGCTTCCTTTAGGGAGCCAGTCCATCTCATAGTTGGTCTTCCTCTTTTCCTGCCACCTTCCACTTTTCCCAGCATTATTATCTTTTCCAGAGAATCCTGCCTTCTCATGATGTGCCCAAAGTAGAACAGCCTGAATTTCATCACTTTTGCTTCCAGAGATAGTTCAGGCTTGATTTGATCTAGGATCCACCTGTTCATCTTTCTGGCAGCCCACGCTATCCGCAAAGCTCTTCTCCAACATCAAATTCCATAGAATTGTTTTGTTCCCTGTCAGCTTTCTTTACTGGCCCACCAAGTTTCTTTTTAATGAAATGTCCAAAAAAACAACAACAACAAACAAACAAACAAACAAAAAAAGAAAGAAAAAAGTCTATTCTTTTAATTAAAAAAAGAAACCCATTATGGGGATTTTCATAGCTGTTGTTGGCAACCACAGTTTGGAAGGGGATGGCAAAAAAATATCCTTTAATTGAGATTACAGGGCAAAGGGAAGGGAGAAGATTGGAGGAAACTGGTAGAAAGGGGTGAAGGGTTAGGGTTAGCCAGGGGTTGTGCTCAGCACAGCCGTCAAGGCGAAAGTAGGCGGTGAGATCTTCGTTTAACATATTGATGAGCTGGAGAAATGAGACGGGAGCTGTGGGTGGCAGAAAATCTGTTTGCTTTTTGTGGGAGAAAGATTTAATTTTTTTAAAATAAAACCATGATCTCCTGTTTTACTTTTGGAGTGCTTTGGAAAATGTAGTCTCTCCTTGCTTTTAAAGGAATGGTCTTCCTGCCAGGAGCAGAACCTTCTCTGCATGTTCCCAAAAATAAATGGGGGGAAAAAAGCATGTGAAAGGAAGGCAAAATATAGTGGCCAAACACGGTGACGATTCAAAAGTGAATGGATTTATTCGAGTGTAAGCATTCATGGATCAGAATCCATTTCTTCAGACACAAGAGGTGTGAAGGCGTGACTTCTATAGGTAAAGGTAAAGGTTCCCCTTGACATTTAGTCCAGTCGTGTCCGACTCTAGGGCGCGGTGCTCATCCCCGTCTCCAAGCCGTAGAGCCAGCGTTTGTCCATAGACAGTTTCCGTGGTCACGCGGCCAGTGCGACTAGACATAGGTACCTTCCCACTGTGGTGGTACCTATTTATCTACTCGCATTTCTACATGCTTCCGAACGGC
Organism: Intellagama lesueurii; assembly: GCA_037013535.1. Lineage (NCBI taxonomy): Eukaryota > Metazoa > Chordata > Lepidosauria > Squamata > Agamidae > Intellagama > Intellagama lesueurii. Next base: position 2,330,320 of record JBAJHW010000012.1, read on the forward strand.
TAGGTTGGCAGGAGCTGGGACAAGCGACGGGAGCTCACTCCGTCGGGTGGACTCGATCTTACGATGGCTGGTCTTCCGACCTTGCAGCACAGAGGCTTCTGCGGTTTAACCCGTAGAGCCACCACGTCCCATGTGACTTCTATAGCTATACATAAATGGAGGTCGTGGGTAGGTGAGGATACAGCAGACAGAAAGTGATGGTTGATGAATAAGACTATCAAGCTGTTAATTAGTGAAGATATCAGACCTTAGCCAGGATGATGAGTTGTATGCCAGGTAGACTGGGTCATCTCTGAAATCCTAACAGCTGTTTTCTGGGTTACAGCCCAGAGGCTGTCAATGAAGACATCTCTTTTATACCCGCAAAATATGACAGAAATGTGGGTTGTTAATATATGAGATGGTTTAAGAAGCCTTGATCTCTGTTTAGGCTGCTCCTCTATTTCTATTGAACTTTCAACACAGCATTGGATTCCTTGACTGAACACAACCAACTGGATGTGTAACTTAATGGTTTTTAACGTACACGTGGGTTTCCTGCCTGCATGGCTATAACATACCCTATATTTATTGTTCTATCACTCTTTAAGGGTTCAGCTAACATGTGGCTCGGAGCGCTTTTTGCACCTTTTCTTAAGGGTGTGTGTGTGGGGGTAAGGTACGAGAAAGCCTGTTATGTTAACATGTTGCACTTAAATGGGTTAATAAAAGTTTCAGACTCTTTAAAAGAGTTGTGCGTGCCAGCCCGGCTTTTAATTTAGGAGTATAAATCACTTTCCAGTCTGATTATTTGTAAAATCCTCCAGGTTTTGCCAAGACACAAAAGCTTCTTTGTCCTTTTGCTAATTTAATTTATAGGTTTGAGGATTTCAGATCGGTCGTTAGTGAAAGCTGCTCTGTGCTCCAGTCTGAGAAAGGGTGTTTTTGGAATCGCATCTCGGACTGCAGGGTCGAGCCTGAATTAGGAAACAACTGTCAGTGTTGTGAAATGCACATTCACACCGTTATTCCCAATGTCTGCGCCAGGGCACACTCCTTAACGTCAGTGGAAATGCATCAGAACGTTCTTGTGACCTCAAAGTGTCCTCATAAAGAGAAGGCTGACTTCTGTGTCTCTGCCTGAGTTTGGCTTTGCTTGCAATGTGCCTCGTTAATTTGCCCCAGGGAAGGGCAGTTCACCTCCAGCTCTGAACCAGATTCTGGTTGAATTTCACTGACTCCTGACGTTATAGAATGAGAGAAGATTTTCTGTTGGGTCTCTGTATGACTCTCTGCTCTGAGTTCCCTTCCTGCGTTCAGGGGGACCCTATTTAGCACCATAACGCACTCAGATAAGAGTGTCTCCCTTATGGAGGTTTCCAGAAAAATCTGTTACCAGCTTTAGAACAAAATATATGTTCGTTCCTGTGAGCATCAGAAGAAGGAAGAGTTTGAAGTGGTGGCAGCATGTTGTGTGCATCCACAAAGGAGAAAGAGAAGGCTCACATATGCATAGGATGTAGACATCTTTATATTTACACCTAGATCTACTTGTAACACTCGCTCTAGCCAGGAGGGGCGGCTGAGGAGCCTAATGCTGAGGGAGGCCCGGAAAGAAAAAACAAGAAACTGGGCCTTCTCGGCAGTGGCCCCCCGCCTCTGGAATAATCTTCCCTCCGAGATTCGCTTGGCCCCTTCGCTGGGTATTTTCAAGAGCCAACTCAAGACCTGGCTATTCAGGCAGGCCTTCCCTCCGGTCATCATTTGATTTATCCCTTTTTTCCATCTTGAATGATTTTCTTACTGTTGTTAAATTGATATTATTTGATTGTTTTTATTCCATTTTATTGTGAGTCGCCCAGAGTAGACGCTGTCTAAATGGGCGGGATACAAATTTAATAAATAAATAAAATAAAATAAATATTTATTAATAATAAAGCTCAGGGACACCTATCTCTCTCTATGGAGGCACAAATACCTGTTGTGGCCAAGAGTGCCTTTTATCAGCTTTGTGGATTGCTCAGCTGCACCCCTACCTGGATAAGACATGCCTAGCAACCGTGGTTCCTGTGTCGGTAATCTCTAAAATAGACTACTGTAACACTCTCTATGTAGGGCTGCCCTTGAAGACAATACGGAAATTTCAGCAGGCTCAAAATGAAAGTGCCCGACTGATTATAGGGACCAGCAGATATGAACACATATCCCCAATCTTGGCATGAGCTCCCTGTTAGTTTCTGTGCTGATCATGACCTATAGAGCCCGTAGTGGTTTAGGACCTCAATAGCTCTCCAAATGTCTCTCCCACAATATAGCTACTCATCTTACCTGCTCCTCACAGTCCTTGATGCTAAAAATTGTGATGCCCAAGGAGGCCAAAAGAGCTAACACTGGGAACCAAGCTTTCTTGGTCATGGCCCCTTTCCTGTGGAATAAGCTTCCTACAGAGGTTCGTCAGGCAGCTTCCCTCTCAGTTTTTAGAAACTTAGTTAAAATTGAATTGTATAAAGCTGCCTTTTACTAGTATTGTAACTGTTGACCTGCGATGTTCACATTTGTTTTATATTTGTTTAATCCCATTTAAATGTATGTTGTATTGTTTTGAGTAGTGACAGGATGGTTGGTTGGTTGGTTGGTTGGTTGGTTGGTTGGTTGGTTGGTTGGAAATTGTGGTTTTTATTGTCTGATTTGTAATTATGCCTTTGATGGGTTGCAAACCACCCAGAGAAAGTTCATACTGATGGGACAGTACAGAAGTTGAAATAATAAATAAATAAATATGAAGCACAAAGGAAGGCTATACTTATGAGATGAGAAATACCGTTCCAGAACATTTATCTTATAAATAAAAATAATTCGGGGGGGGGGGGGGGGGTAGCGTTGCCTATCTTTGTCAGGCATGTGAAGTATTCTGTCAACTTGTGTTAAATTCATAACCTCTCTCCAGACTCGTGATAAACTTGTGTGCCTTTTGGACAGCAAGAGATGATTGGAAGTAGCATACTCATCATTAAAGTGACACATAATTTTTTTTCTCCCTTGTATTTTGCTGCCTTCCAGTTTTCTGAGAGAGGGACGTTGGATGGAGTTGGCAGTAGGTATGGTCATCAGAGAAATAACTCGGCAAAAGAGAGTCCCAATGATGGAGAAGTCACCCCGCGTAATGGGTGTGACGGTTCCAGCTTCTCGTGCTATTCTACAACAATAATCTTCCCTGAGAGGTTTTCTTCTCTCTTAGTTTCCCATTAGGGGATTCACCTCAAGGGAATCTTTGGAAAAGCTTGTGCCAGGGTTTTGAAGCTCTTCAGGCTTGGCATTTCCAAAGACCATGAGTTTGAGGTGGGGGCATTGTTCATAGAATCATAGAATAGTTGAGTTGGAAGGGGCCTCTAAGGCCATCGAGTCCAACTCCCTGGTCAAGGCAGGAATCCAAATCAAAGCAGATCAGACAGAGGGCGGTCCAATTTTCTCTTGAATGCCTCCAGCATTGGAGCGCTCACCACCTCCCGAGGTAATTATTTCCATTGTCATACAGCTCTAACAGTTAAGAAATTTTTCCTGATATTCAGCCTAAATCTGGCTTCCTGGAGCTTGAGCCCATGGTTGCGTGTCCTGCACTCTGGGATGATGGAGAACAGATCCTGCCCTTCCTCTGTAGGACTACCTTTTAAGTATTTGACAATTGCCATCCTATCTCTCCTCAGTCCTCTTATTCTAAGATGGGCTCTTTTATCCATCTCTCTCTCTCTCTCTCTCTCTCTCTCTCTCTCTCTCTCTCTCTCTCTCTCTCTCTCTCTCAAAATGAAGCATGGCATGGATTTAATTTAGGAGTTCAAGATGTTAATGCTGTCCCTTCTCTTCCTAAGGCTCTTCCCTGGCTTTGGAAATCTTATATCTTGCCTGTTAAAATGTCGGTATGCCTGAGGGGAGCCTGTTTTGGAATATCTTCTCATTCCATCAGTATTTTTAATTTCTTTTACGCTGTGTTAACCGAAACTATTCCTTGCTTTTGGACTGGGGTAGCTTGTGCACACACTCTTCCTGCAGGAGGTCGAAGCGTTCTTTCTCTGTCCTCTTCGATAAGATTTTGTGAGCTGAGAGTTGAGGTTATGAGATGCTTAAGAGGTAAGAAAGAGTTTTTGGCTGCTTCTAAGCAGGGAGAGGTAGTCTGGTATAGTGGGTAGAGTGACTAGGAGACCTGGGTTCAAATGTGTATTTGGCCATGGGAAGCCACCGAGGGTAGCACTGGAACCCTGCACCTTAAATATCTCACATAACTTGAAAACCCGATTGATAATAATACTGACATGCTGTCAAGTCAGTTCTGACTTATTGTGACCCATTTGGGGGTGTTCTAGGCATCACAAAGTGTTTTCCTGGTGCTCTGGAAACACGATGCACCTTGTCCAAGGCTACACAGGCTGGCTCTTCTCCAGCAAAATCATGTGCGGGCAGCAGAAAGAGAGACGCCAAAAAGCCGAAAGCAGGGGTTAGGAGTTGTTGTTTAGTCGTTAAGTCGTGTCCGACTCTTCGTGACCCCATGGACCAGAGCACGCCAGGCCCTCCTGTCTTCCACTGCCTCCCGGAGTTGGGTCAAATTCATGTTGGTCGCTTCAGTGACACTGTCCAACCATCTCGTCCTCTGTTGTCCCCTTCTCCTCTTGCCTTCACACTTTCCCAACATCAGGGTCTTTTCCAGGGAGTGGTGTTAGGAGTAGCAAAATGCAAATAATGTTGCTACCTGCAGGTCCTTACTTTTTTCAAGGCAAGCAGAGTGCCGTGAAAAGTCAGACTAATGGAAGTAACATGTAGGGAAAAGTTAGAAGAGGAGGTTACTTGCTTGGGATAACTAAAAGTAGTTTCTAGTTACTCTCTAGAGGTTACCTTCCAAAAGAGCATTGAGCCATTTTTATAACCCTGATGCTGACTCAGGGCCCGGTTGGGGCTATCGTGATTTGCAGGAGCTCTCCAAGGTACTGAATTTACTTGGGGGCCAGGAGGTCGCACCTTGGCTAGCTGTGGTAAAGGGAGCCCCAAAACCCGGAAGGGATTCGCAGCACCCCTGAAATCGGAGCCACCAGCTGCCACTGAATCAGGCTGGCATCCTTCATGTAGTCAAGATCCAAAGGGAGGTGGATTCAGCCCCTTGGCCTCTGGAAGCGGAGCACTCTTCTCTTCCAAGATGCAGGCAGACGGTTCAAGGGTCTTTTCCTTTATTTTTAAATCTGCATATCTGATCTTGCCGAGAAGGCAGCTGCAAAAATAATACCATCGCTTCCTTAATGATGTACTCGGCATCACTGAAGAAGCTCATGGTGCGGTATTTTCACTGGTCGTCACCTCTACCCTGTAAAGTAGGAGAGTGTTTGCCACATGGTGGGCTTCGCCGGTGAGAAAGGAACTGAACACCCCCCTGTTGAAATCCAATATTGAGCCAAAAATTAAGAGTAAACCAAGTGGACAATGAGTTGGACTGCTGGTTATTCTAAGCAACATTAGCTAGACATAAAAATGCAATAATGAGCCAAGGAAGAGAGTATGTGAAAAGAGAAAAAGATAATGTAAACAGTGTGTATGTATGAAGGTATAAGAGTTGATGAATAAGAAATGTACTATTATTGTAATGCAATAGGTATTGTTCTGTTATGCTATTTTGACTTGATTGATACAACAACAACAACAACGATGATGATGATGATGATGATGATGATGAACACCACCAGGGTAAGGCAGTGACTAACCAACATCTTGTTCCTGGACCTTGATGGGCTGCATCCAGCACTCCTCTCTCTTCTTATTTAAAAAATAAAATTAAAAAAAAAATCCAATAATTCCCCATGTCGTCTTGGGACAAATGGGGGTGCATATTTCCCCTCCCAGCACAGACTGATTTTCGGCCCGGGGTCTTTGCTCAGAAGTCACTTCTGGTTTCCCAACGCTCTGTGTAGCACAGTTGAGCCCCAGACACGTGGAGGGCATGAAGGGCTGATGAAAGTCAGACTGATTTGGGGCAGCACTGGGGGCACCCAGGAGATCTGGGGTGACCCCCCTGGGCTGCCCATCACCCGCCCCCCCCTCGTGTGAAAGGAACACACCCCTATGATTTGAAGCAAATACTTCTCTCTGTTCCTGGAAGACAGGAGCCGGGCTTGTTCAGCCACCATGGGTGCATCTCGGCTGCTCTTTTTTGGGGAGGGACGTCTGCAATTTTCTGCTTAGTAATTTAAAAAAAGGCCAGCCCTCCTCTCTGGTCTGTGGTGGAGGAGACAAAACTCCAAATAAGCCACAGATCATGAGACCCTGCCCCCCCCCCCCCCAATAATTGAGGAAGCCAAAGGAATTAGTCATGGTGAGAGAAACGCGCCGCTTTTTGGCCGCCGTAAAAATAAGGTTTCTTTTGTCCGAGAGAGCCCCGGGCAGCTCGGGTGGGAACCGCACGTGATTTACCTCAGGGCAAGACGGAAAGAAGAATGAGATCTCTCTCTCCTCCTCCTCCTCCTCTCCAGAGGAAATATTTTTCTGTTTTTAACTTTATAAATATTGGAAACATTTCTTTCACTGTGCAAACGTGCTTTTTGCCAGGAGCTTTCTCAGCTGCTCTCTTGTCTGGGTGCACCGGAGTGAATAAAAACTTGGGTGCATCAAATCCTATCAAAAGGGGCCGTGGGGGCTGTGTGGACCTGTGCTTTCAAAAGGACCAGTCTGTCACTGACTGTATAGTTGCAGAGGGCGAGTGGGCGGGGAAGAGGTAAGTCCATCAGAGGACGAACCATCATCTCCATCCTGCAGGTAGCCATGGAATCCTTGCCTGCTGAAGGGTGGATGGTTCTTCCGTTCCTGGGACTTGGATTTAGGGACATGATGGCCATCTTCCCCCATGAGGCTGTGGAAGGGGCTGGACACCCACTCAGTGCTCTCTACTTCTTCAGCAGTCTTGACAAAAAGTTGACCTTGCCATCAGATACCAGTTTTTTTTTTTTAACAGCTCTCTGGGTCTACTCATAGAAAGCGTTTTCATTTGAGGTGTAGTACAAGCACATACGTATGTGTTTAGCTGGCAGCTGGAGTGATAAGAGTTGTGGAGGACCTCCACATTTCTAGAACAATGGACGTTCTGCAACCAGAGAGCCGCCACCAAGAAAGCCCTGGGAGAGCACTTTTCAAAGACTTGAAAGGCTGTCATAGGGAGGAGGAAGCCAGATTTAGGCTGAATATCAGAAAAAACTTCTTAACTGTTAGAGCAGTATGACGATGGAGCCAATGACCTTGGGAGGTGGTGAGTATTCTGATGGTGGAGGCCTTCAAGAGAAAATTGGACCACCCTCTATCTGATCTGCTTGGATTTGGTTCCCTGCCTTGAGCAGGGGGGTTGGACTCGATGGTCTTAGAGGGTCCTTCCAACTCCATTATATTATGATTCTATGATTCTGTGTGAGATGAGCTACATCTTTCCGGATGTGGACATCACTCCACAGTTCACTTCTGCAGAACCTGTAATTCTTGAAATTGGTTTTGTTCCGGTTCTCAAGGCTGTTCATCCTCTCATCCTCTGTGAAACTCCTTCTTTCACTCCCCACCTTATCCCAACCTTCCTTTTGCCTCTTTTGTCAGATGCGCCTGGGGGAAAATACACACACTAGGAATGCCATTTTGTTTTCGGGTATATTTACTTCTGGTCTGTCCATTTTTGCTCCATGGCCACTGAGGAACCCGGACACAGGGAAAGTGACTATCTTAGGACTAGCATTAGGCAGGGATGAGGATTCGAGTCGCGGGACTCGCTGTCAAGTCGGACGTAAGTCACATCATGACTTGACTTGGACTCGACTCATTCCCCCCCCCCAATGACTTGAACTTGACTCGGAACCCACCCACACCTCCCTTATTTTCTGGGTGGGGGGAAGCTTGTTTTTAATAGGGACTTGGACTTGGGACTTGGTACCAAAGACTTGGACTCAGACTTGGGACTTGGACCCAAAGACTTGCCCACATCCCTGACATGAGTCATGACTTTTGGGGGATTCCAGGAGTGGCATTCAAAAAAGTAACTTTTTCCCCCATTTCTGGAGAAGCTCTGACTTAGGTGGTACTTGCACTGGCCACAGGTCGTTCTGACTAGGCACACGTTGCATTTAATGAGGAACTGATTCAATACCTATTCTGACCGTATCCATAATTCAGCAAGTGTCGTAATTGTATATTCAGAGCAGCCTTTGCCAGTATTATGAAGGATTTCTGGTGGGAAACCTCTCCACGCCCTCCTTCCTGCTTATTAATGGACGGGCAGCCCGGTGTGCCTTTTTATAGACGAAATGCACAGATGTGGAGAAAACAGAGGGGAAAAAATTAATGACAAGTTCGATTCTGCTTATAGTTAATGTTGATGTTTATTAATGCAGTTTCTGGTTAGCACGGATGGCCGTTGGTGGTGGTGGTGGTTTTTATTTGACTTGTATTACAAGACGGGCCATTAATATCCTGATTAAGGAATTCTTGAACTTTTTTCCCACCCGTTTAATGTGGAACTGCAGATGCTGGGTTTGGACAGAGGGACTATAAACGACGTGGACTCGGGGATGAAAGATTGGACGCGGAGCAGGGAACTTGCTAATCTTGGTAGCAATTAATATTGGGGCTGGAATCCAAAGCTTTGTGGGGTGATGGGTAGTTTTTTCTGTATTACGATGGAAGAAACATATATAGTGTTAGACTTTGCCGTGTGAACACCACATGACTGAGACGAACCCCCATCTAACACAATATAAGATTTTTAAAAAATCTATAGTGTTAGATCAGTGGTTCCCAGCCTTGGATCCCCAGATATTCTTGGGCTAAAACTTCCTGAAGCCATCACCGCTAACTTGTAGGATTCCAGTCATTCCTGGCCATCAAGTCCAACCCCCCCTGCACAGTGCAGGAATCCAAATCCAAGCAGATCTTGACAGATGGTTGCCCAACTTTCTCTTGAGTTGCTGCTTCTTGGAGTGCTGTTCTAATGTGATCTCAGCCATACACAGCCCCTTAGAAACAGGCTCTGAATCTCAGTGACTTAGCTTTGCAGCAATCTTAAAACCATGTGCTGGGTTTCGGTCCAGTGTTCTGGAAATGCTGGCATATTCGAGTCACCATGTTTTGAAACTGGGTACGGATGAACCTCCTGATCAAGCCGCAGGGAGCCGGGGTCGCCATAGCTCTGATGCAGAGAATAAAAATTAAGGGACCCGGGACCCGGCTTTAATTAAATTGGAAGTGCCCGTAAATTCTGCTCATTTTTCATTAGTACTGTGTATCAGGAAACCTGGCTTCTGGTATTCGGAATTTAATAAGGCAATCTACATGGCCTGGATCCAATAACTTCTGGCTGGTTAAATCTATTAATGGGTGAGAAATTACTTAATTTGCTTCTTCTGTTTCACCTGATGTTAAACAGATTCACAACCGTGATTGCTCAGATTCACACACTGTGTTCGAGCGGGAGGCTGGAATTAGCTTCCAGGCGTTTACCGAGAAGTCGTATCTCCTCTATCGTCCCTGTCGTAGATATTATTTGCTGGAAAATTGATAAGGAACCATGTCTGGATTTCTTTTGCCTTCCCCCACCATTGCCTTTTAATTCAAGATTTATTTATTTATTTATTTATTTATTTTAAAGCTACCACTTAAATCTATGTTGGAGAAGCCCAGTCTCCTTGCCTCTGGGCCCGGTTCGCAGAGAGGAAGCAGTTTAGAAATAATACACCACTTTTATTTTGCATAAGAACGCCTTTTGGTTTCGAGCATCTGTTTCCAGTTTAAAGACAGGGAACGAGAAAATTCCAAATGGCAGAAGGCAAGCATATAGGGCACCCCCTTCCCGCATGTATCATGTCTTCTTATATGCCCGTTTAAAAAGAGCATGGTATGAAAAGCTTAATTTGGGTCTCCAGCTCATTTAGGAAATCACTGTTTTTCATAACAAAGCTAAAGATGATAGAATACCCTTAGATTGTAGGGTCAAATAGTGGAAAATTACTTTAGCCTTTGCATGGCAGCCCTATCTTCTGTTCTCCCCAAAAAAGCTAGCCTGGGCTTAACTGTGCCATTAGCCAATGCAGACCTTGGAAATATACTTTAAAAAATTGATAATCGTTGGAACGAGATGCATTATCCTGAATTTGCAATGCACACATCACAGTTCCTTTTAATGGAAACGCCAGCCGTTGTTCCTGAGATGCACAAAATGTGTGTTCTTTTGCTGAGCTGTGCCTCTTTATTAAGCTGTTTGTAATATCAATGTGTTCTCGAAGGCTTTCACAGCCGGGATCCGATGGTTGTTGTAGGTTTTCCAGGCTGTTTGGCTGTGTTCTGGAAGTTTTTCTTCCTAACGTTTCGCCAGTCTCTGCGGCCGGCATCTTCAGAGGACAGGAGTCAGAACTCTGTCTGTGCTCTGGTGCAGTGTGTGGGATAGTTGAGTATTTGTAGCTGTGGGATCAGCTTTTTGTCCTTTTCAGGAGATTGGGTGATTATGGTGATCAGGGTGTTTTTTGTTATGGGTGTATTGTTGTGATGGGGGGGGGAAGATGATCTGTCACTGTGATTGATGGGTGTTGTTAGCTAGTCTTTTGTGTACAGTGATCACCGGTCCTTGTGGCTGGGTAGAGTTCATTGACCTTTTGCAGGCTGTGTTTTTCAGTGCTGGGAGTTTGTAATATCCTTTTCAAAAAATGTTTGAAACATGAGAAAGACAGATGCATGCTTCCGATTAATGAGTGGATTCGGCAGCTTGCTGCCTTTTCAAGGTGTTGAGGCAGCAAGACGGTATGGGGTTTTCCCTCTAAGTTTGGTCTTCTTTCATTGAAGTCTTGCTTGAGATTTTTTCCTTGACATGTTTTTACTGAACTTGACAGGCCATGGCTTGTCTTTTTAAATATTTCCGGCCCTCCAAAAATAGTAATAGGATTTATGCACAATAAAATCATTTCAAAGATGAAATGGACTAGTTGCTTGAGCCTTTTTAAAAGGTAATGGGTTCTCCTCATGAATGTGCAGGACGAACAATTTTGTTGTTGTTGGATGTGGTCAAGTGGCCTCCAAATTTTGGGACTCCGGTGAAAGAGCGAGCTCCAAAATGTCCCGTCAGCTCAGCTCTGGGCTTGTTTCGCCTTGAGAAAAGAAGGCTGAGGAGAGATGGGATCACACTCTTCAAATACTTGAAAAGTAGTCATCCAGAGGAGGGGCAGGATCTGTTCTCGATCATCCCAGAGCACAGGGCACATCATCATGGGCTCAAGCGACAGGAAGCCGATTTCAGCTGAATATCAGAAAAAAACTTCCTAACTGTTAGAGCAGTACGACAATGGAACCCATGACCTCAGGGGTGGTGGTGAGCGCTCCAACGCTGGAGGCCTTTAAGAGAAAATTGGACCACCATCTGTCAGAACTGCTTTGATTTGGATTCCTGCCTTGAGCAGGGGGTAGGACTCCATGGCTTTAGACGCCCCTCCCAACTCAACTTTTCTATATTTCTCTATATGATGGATGATGCCCAACTTATGTCTCCTCTAACTTGTGCAGAGCTTCCCACAATGCCAGGCACCCTTGCTCTGGATGATGTGCCCGTCATAGTCCCCTCAAAGCATGGCAAAATCCTTATCATGGGAGCAGTCCCAGTCCCTTATCATGGGAGCAGTCCCGGGCAGTCCCCTTCCGCCGTGGGCCAAAACACTGTCCAGGTCTTGGGAGTCCCATCCTGTGCAGCAGTGGGGCAGAACACTGTTTGTTACTGGCTCATCCCTCGTGGGTTCTCTTTACAGAATGAAAATATCAACAGAAAGCCAGCTCTGGGTTACGAGCATTAAACCAGCACTCCCAAGAGCGTTGACCTGTGTCGAGCAGTCAGCGAGGGATCTTTTGTATGAAATGCCCTGGTTTTTTGCAACCTAGAAAATAGCCACGAGCAAAGAGGGCTGGAGACCTTCTCGAATCCATGCTGGGCTTGAAGAGGCAGTGGTTTTAATTATTTGCAAGGGGAGGGACCGGGTTGGTGGGGGAGTGCCTTTATGAGAAACACATGTGACCAACTGGGATTCGTCTTATCAAAGTTCACGTTAATCATTTTTGAGTGAAGCAGTGGCATGTTTGATTTGGGTATTGCAAAGGGTTAAAGCGCTTTCCCTCCCTCGCTCCCTTTTCTCTCCTTAATTATGACATTTGTGACAACAGAACTGCAGCGGTATAACAGTAGCTTTGGTTTTGTGTGTGTGTGTTTTGCAAAAACTGCTTTTTCTGCACACACACGGCTGCCTAGAGAGCGGCTGAAGCCAGGGAGCTTGAAAGAGGCTTGTAAATAGCAGCAAATCTGGGAGCCGGTGGAAAGTAAGAATTTTCTGTTGCTGTTAGGTGCGGTCAAGTGGCCTCCGACTTTTGCCAACCCTGTAAATGATTGATCTCCAAAATGTCTTTTTCTCAACAGCCCTGCTCAGCACTTGCAAACTGAAGCCTGTGGTTTCCGTTATGGAGTCAGTCCATCTCGTATTTGCTTTTCCTCTTTTCCTGCTGCCTTAAACTTTCTCCAGCATTATAATCTTTTCCAGTGAGTTTTCCTTTCTCATGATATGTTCAAAGTAGGACAGACTCAGTTTCATCATTTTTGCTTCCAGAGAAAGTTCAGGCTTGATTTGCTCTAGGACTAGAGAATTTTGTGACTGGGTGGCCAGTGATGCATTAACTAGTACAATTTAGACCAATGTGCTTTTTACTGACATAAATCACTGGTAGGATTCTGGCCAACAAATCAAACATACACCAACATGTGGGCTACTGACTTTGGACATGCCTTGCCAAGCAGGGTTGTTATTTGCTTCTCTCTGTGTTTATTTTTTTTTTAATTGAAGGCTTTACTAGTTCAGTTGTATTTCCTGCCATCTTTACGTTATAGTTCCTCTATCAAGTTGGGGTGGAGAGAATCCTTATTCTCTTGCATGTATGTCCCCCCCCCACACACCTCCAAATATGGCGGAGGTAGATAATCTTGCGGGTAAAAGCAGGATGTGGCCCCTGCTTGGAAAATGCTATACCAAATAGTATTGGAGGGCATCTGATCCTAGCTTTGTGGAGGGAGTGGAGAGCCACAGGAAGAACGGTGGTACCAGGGCAGGGTGGTACCATGAAGTGATGAAGCGCTATTTTAGTATGCAGCTACACTGAAGAGTTATGCTGGTTTCATACTCTGTTAATTGTCCCTGCAGTTAGCTCAGTGGTTTAGGTCTCTGGCTGCAGAGCCAGAGGTTGGGAGTTCAATTCCCCCCCTGGGCCTTCTGGGAGAAGAGCCAGCCTGGGTGGCCTTGGGCAAGCTGCACAGTAATCCCAGGGCTTCCTCAAATGAAGGGAAGGGTAAATGACGTCTGAGTACTCTCTACGTAGAAAACCCTAGAAAAGATCATCCTAAGTCAGAGCTAGCTGGATAGCTCAGTGAGTTAGGTATCTAAATAAGGAGCCAGAGGTTGGGAGTTCAATTCCCCACTGGGCCTCCCGAGAGTAGAGCCAGCCTGAGTGGCCTTGGGCAAGCTGCACAGTGCCAGGGCACCCCAAACATGGTCCTTTCTGGTTGAACCCTGCAACTCCCAGAAGCCTTCTCCACCAGCTGGGCTGGCCAGGATTTCTGGGAGTTGCAGTCCAAGAACATCTGGGGATTCCAGGTTGGGAACTCCTGCTCTAACACAAGTCTTCGGGTCTTGCCCAGAGACTCCAGAATCCAGACCTCACCATTGAGGAGGCCGGTGGCATCGAATCGAACCCCTAAACATCAATAGAACAGGTTGGGAGTCAGAGCTGGCCGGCATGGGCTAGAGACGGACCAGCGGTCCAACTCCGCAGCAGGCAGCTTCCGACATCGCTGTTGTCTGTTGACTTTAAGTTTCTCTTTCTCGTTTTGAGTCATCTCGAGAGACCCAGCAAACTCCTGGCGTTCAGCCGGGCGTCTGAAACCCTTTGCAGCTAGTTTAAGGAACTTTCCATCAGCTCTCCATAACAGAAGCCGATAAACCGGACTTCATTGTCATGTGTTGAGTTATTAAAGGGGGAAGCGCTGGCAATGCCGGTCACCTTTAACCCCTCCAGCTTCCGAAGACCTCCTGCTTGGCCATTGTTGGTCTCTCTGGCATAGACCATTGCTCGGAGGGGGCTCTCCTGTGCTTTTAATATTGCCTGGGTTTCGTGTTCTTCCACTCTGGGATGGCGTTTGGTGGAATGCCAGCTGTGTTTGGGCAGCTCTGATCAAACCAACTAGACACAGGCTGTTAATAAGGATCTCAGCCCATGCTCTGCCGGGCTGCGTCCCTAATCATCCTCCTCTGACCCTCTGGCTTTGAAGGTTTTTTTTTATTTTATTACAATGGTTATTCTCCGAAGGAGGAGGTTACAATCCACAGGAAGCTAATGCCAAAATAAAACTTGTTAGTCTCACAAAAGGACTCTTTGGTGCTTCGTTGGCAAAACTCTTATTTTTAGAATTTGGAACCAAAGAGCGGCTTTCCCTCTCAGCAGTGCAACAGCTCTGGGAGATGATTATGTTTTAATTGCTGTTTAAGGACATGATCTTTCCCCATGCTCTGCTGGATCAGGACTGGAAATATATTAATTTCCTATATTTTTCTCTCTCTTCTCATTCATTCCCCATATCAGACACTGGATTGCATCCTGCCCGTATTGAGTTTGGTTTCTCTTCAGATCCTTACATTTCTGTCCCGCCTTGCCTGCAGTTTGCTCAAGGCAGGGCTTTTGCTCCCCCCAGTTTCCTCATGACGGTCTTGTGAGGTTGGTTCAGGCCACGATTGTGACTAGAGATCAGCATGAACTGCCGAACTGGCGGTTCGTGCCGGTTTGTTTTTCCCCCCGAATGGGTGTTTGGCACTTCCCAGCTCCACCTCCTCCCATGGACCTCCACTCAGAGGCAGTGCAATAGCTTCCTTGCCCCACCTCCTTCAGGCACTGCCTCTGAGTGGGTGCCTGCTGGAGGAGGCGGGGCTGGGAAGTACTAAACACCTGTTTGGATGAAAAACGAACTGGCACGAACCACTGAACTGGCGGTTTGTGCCCATCTGTAATTAAGACTGGCCCAAGGTGATCCAGTGAGTTTTGTAGCTGGATCACAAGCCTCCACTCAAGAAGTCCCAGTCCAGTAGATTCTAACCACTGCACCACACTGGCTAACTCAGGGCAAAAAGACTGCTACATCAGTTGAATGTTTTCTTGTGTTCTTCCGCTGAGCTGCTGAGGTCCCTGGACTTCTCAAGAAGTGTTGCTTTACATCCTTGCACAAGACATGCTGCCGTCCAATGACTGAAACTCCATCTTCCTTGAATGAGGTCTCTTATGAACAAGATTGCATGATCGCCTAGGGTGAGTCAGAATTTGCCTGCAGGCGATCGGGCCAAGAACGTTTGACCAAAGTAACTTCTCTTTCCTTCTAGCTCTGAGCAACTATGACAGGCCTTCTGTCTAGTAGAAAGATTTTTGCAAGCTGGTGACGTCTGAAGATTCATATTCCTGCCCGTTACAGAGACACCAGAGAAATGGTCTTGCTTCTTTCCTTTGATTCAGAAGGAGAAACTTATGCTAGCGTTTATTTTTCTCTCTCTCTCCTCCATGCTGTTTCCTGATCATCCCCCCTTCTTCAGCAACTTAGGGTTCTGTTCCCTACTTCCAGGTTCCCAAAAGAGGGAATTTGCCTGCTGGGGCACATTTTCAGGTAGTTCTGTCCAGGGATGGTGAAGGGGTGGAAAACCAGAACGTTGCCTTTCCTGAGAACCTTGGAACCACTGGTGTGGTTATTACAAGATTGAAGGAGATAGGCCAACATCAGGTGAGATTTCTACAGAGGAGATCAGGCCAATCAGGAGGGTGAAAGGTTGCCCCCTTGGTGAACTTCCATTTATGATATCAACATCCTACATGGATATATATATATATATATGCGTGTGAGAGAGGTGGGGTGTCTGTCCTTTATTTCCCTCCCTTCTTCAGCTTTCTCTAGATGACTCAGTTCTTTCTCCAGATCGCTGGCTCCACCTCTAGATTTCAATGCCTCTAAATTTTGCTGCCATGGGGCAAAGATGCTCCACCTTAGTTAATAATAATAATCATGTGCCGTCAAGTCAGTTCTGACTTATGATGACCCTTTTCAGGGTTTTCCAGGTAGAGGAAACATGGAAGTGGTTAACCATTCCTTTCTTCTGGAGGTGCCCTGTGACCGAAGTGCAGCTTGCCCAGGGCTACACAGGCTGGCTCTTCTCCCAGGAGGCCCAGGGAGGAATCAAACTCCCACCATAGCCAGAGACCTAAACCACTGAGCTCTCCAGCTAGCGAATGAACTGGAGAGCTGGAAGGGACCCCTATGGATCATCGAGTCCTTGCCAAGCTGGAAGGGGGTCTATGGATCATCAAGTCCAACCCTTGTCAGAGAGGCCCAGTGGGGAATCGAACTCCAAACCTCTGGCTCCGGAGTCAGATACCCAACTCACTGAGCTATCAAGTCAGCTTCCACCTGCTTTTTGTTGTTGTTGTTGTTGGGGAGTGTTTTCAAGGGTGTCATGTAATCTGTGGGTTGCAGTTGTGGGCCCACCCTCACCATCTTGGTCTTGAAGGAGTAGAGATCTTTTTTCCAAACTGTTTCCTGTTCTCCCCTGTTCTGTCATAACATCCTCAAATGTTCTGTATCAGGCAAAGGTGAATTATAGAGGTGGACCTGTTGATAAATCACTGGGTCATTTCCAGTTGGTTTCTGACTTCTGACAGCTGGTTACTTCTGGAGAGGTCAGGGGTTGAGGCCTCTGGCTGCAGAGCCAGAGGTTGGGAGTTCGATTCCCCCATTGGGCCCTCCTTGACAGGGGCTAGACTTGATGGTCCATGGGGTCCCTTCTTGCTCTGCCGTTCTAAGATGATGATGTGAAACATCCAAATTAGGGGTCAGTAATTTAGTTGGCTGGATAGTTCAGTGTTTCAGAGAGGAGCCAGAGGTTGGGAGTTCGATTCCCCTCTGGGCCTCCTTGGCAGAGGCTGGACTTCATGATCCATAGGGTCCCTTCCGGCTCTGCATTTCTAGGATGACAACAACGATGTACTTCAGCAATATCAGCAGCATTGAAGCCCCCTCCCCTCTTTTCAACTAAATCAAACCCTAATATTTGGCCATTATAATATCACCTCTTTCGTTTCCTGATCTAAAATGTTTGGAGAGCCTCATCCAGCCGCTCAAAGGGTGTCTTCCTGGCCCATACTGGCCTTTTCCACTGACCACCCTTGGTTGAGGGAGGAAAGGAAAAAAAATTAAAATTCTATCCCCTCCTTGTTCTGCTTGTAGATTTACCTGGCCGTTTTTAACATCTCGGGAATTCCTGATGTGTGCTCAGTGCAAACATGTTCTGTTTGCATTGATAGTTTTTTTTTAAATTTGTAATGCGTTTGACCGTTCATTTTGCTCTTGGGTGGGCAGGGAGTGGTCGGTGCAAAGCCTTGGGAAAAGGAACAAGGGTTCCCCATGGGTGTTGTGCTGCGGGTTCTAAATTTAAGGAAAAGTAACAGCAACGGTTGAATTGCAGTTTAGAGCTTCGCCCAGGGAGCAGTGAATATCTGGGCTTTGTTGCCAACAAGCTGTGATGATGATAGCTGCTACCTGAGGATGAGGCTCAGTGGAATGACAAGCTGGGAGGCCCCACGAAATAGGCAGTGTGGCATCAAATCCAGCTTCCTAAACTGTATTGTAAAGGTGAATCTGGAAGTAGAGGAGTTTGCTATGAGGCTCACTCCAGCCAGGGGGCCCCAGAAGAGTTCAAAAACGCAGACATGTGGTTTAAACTGAATCAAAACACTTGAGTTCTAGCGGTGTATGTTGCCACCAAGGGTAGGTCTTTTGTAAAGGCAACGGCTCTTAACTGCCCGTTCAGGACCAAACCCACTGCAGACACTTTGCAGTACAACAGAGATTGCATGTAACCACATACTGTTCATGGGGGACTCATTTTTTCTTTGTCATAGTGGATTTATGGGTTAGATAGATCCCACCCACCCATCCGTTGCTTGTTTCTTTGTGGTGATTGCCTTGCAAGGACTACAAGACCCATATTTCTCTCATCTCCCTTTCCTGGAGTTTGGAAGACTCTTGACGATGGTGGTAATGGTGTTTGTGCATATGTGTGTGTGTGTGTGTGTGTGTGTGTGTGTGTGTGTGTGTGTGTGTGTGTGTGTGTGTGTGTGTGTGTGTATTTGTATTTGGGAGAGATGACTAAAACTCCCAGAGTCTCCTGGCCAACGTGGCTCCTGGCCAGGCTCGTTGGGGGATGATGGGCATTATAGTTCCCCAAATTACTTGTCCAAACTTTGCCCTTCCCTTGGAACCATATTCCTGGTTTAATTTAGCACAGCCCTTCAAGTGAGGGTTCATAGAATCCTAGAGTCATGGAGTTGGAAGGGGCCTCTAAAGCCATCGAGTCCGACCCTTGCTCGATGCAGGAATCCAAATCAAATCAGATCTGGCAGGGGGTGGTCATCACACTCTTGGCTCATATTCAGCTTGTGATCTACATCCAAGATCCTTCTGACTCGTAATATTGCTGAGCCGGGTATCCCCCATCTTGTAACTGGGCGTTTGGTTCCTTTTTCCGAGGTGCAGGACTTTGCACTTCTCCCTGTTGAATTTCGTTCCGTTGTTTTCAGTGGGAAGCATCCCCTCCCGAACCTTGCAGAAGGCCAGGTTTCTCAGTCCATCGTCGTGTTTCTGGCGTCATCCCAAAACAAGAACCGGGAATGATTCAGTTCC
Source organism: Intellagama lesueurii (assembly GCA_037013535.1). Lineage (NCBI taxonomy): Eukaryota > Metazoa > Chordata > Lepidosauria > Squamata > Agamidae > Intellagama > Intellagama lesueurii. Next base: position 2,349,092 of record JBAJHW010000012.1, read on the forward strand.
TTTACTTACGCTGATTTTCAAGGTATTGCACAACTAAAAGACCCCCCCCCCCTTCCCCTCCAAGCCAAGGCAACGACGTGGCTTCGTATTTCTTCTAATTGCCCACTCGCCTCTCGGAACATTGTGTACCCAGGGGATCCATTTGCTGGACTTTAAAAAAATATATGTTATTTTTTTTGCCCCTGGTTTCGGTACAAGCCGGACGGTAGCGGAGGCTGTATTTTAATAAGGAGACCTTCAGACATGAGGAGGTGCCGAAAGTAATTTGTCCAGATTCCAAGAAGCTGGGAAGAATGACTGTTTTGTTCTTGGCTTTACCTGCTGAACGTTTGGGCAAGGAGGGGATCCGCGTTTGGCTCCCTTTCGCCAGCCCCGTGTGCTGATTTATGGAAATTGGATCTGAGGAAAGCAACCCGGCTGGTGCCGCATGACATGACATTTCTTGGGGGAATACACAATTGGTGTGGTGATGAGCTTCTCTCCTCCTGCCCAGCCCAACCGTCATCCAAATTTTACTGTACAGAACAAACATTTAAATGAGGGCCAGATTATGACCGCTCCATGTTCCTGTCCTTGGGCGTTTGTTCGGAAGGATCTCTTCTGATCTGTTCATCTTTATGGTGCTTGTTCTTTTAATCTCTCCCGTGCTTATGCCTCTGATCCTTAAATGACAAGCTGGCAGGTGGGGCTTTTGCAAATCCTATCCTTTATGTTCCCAAGTCTTTGGTGGCTTAAGAAACATAGGCGGCCCTGTGGAGGGTCGTTCTCTTGGTGAACCAGTCAGGGAGCCAGGTCTTAAAGAGCCAGTTGAAGTATTGGAGAATTTCTGGGCTTCTCTGAATGACCAGAAAGAGATAGAGAAGGGGAAAATATGGTGGCTTTAATGCTTGTGCATGCCTCTCCTCCCTTCTGGTTTCTGAGCCTTTGCAGAATTGGTCCAGGGATAGAGGAACAGATTTTTTGGAATGGATGGATGGATGGATGGATGGATGGATGGATGGATGGATGGATGGATGGATGGATGGATGGATGGATGGATGGATAGATAGATAGATAGATAGATAGATAGATAGATAGATAGATAGATAGATAGATAGATAGATAGATAGATAGATAGATAGATAGATAGATTGTATCCACAGATTTGATATGTAATAGTGGTTGCTCTGTAGAATGCTCGTGTTGCATTGCAACAAGCAATAAGATTTGGGTATGTAACCTTAGGGACGTGGTGGCGCTGCGGGTTAAATCGCAGAAGCCTCTGTTCTGCAAGGTCAGAAGACCAGCAGTCGTAAGATCGAATCCACACGACGGAGTGAGCTCCCGTTGCTTGTCCCAGCTCCTGCCAACCTAGCAGTTTGAAAGCATATAAATGCGAGTAGATAAATAGGTACCACCACAGTGGGAAGGTAACGGCGTTCCGTGTCTAGTCGCGCTGGCCACGTGACCACGGAAACTGTCTACGGACAAACGCTGGCTCTACGGCTTGGAGACGGGGATGAGCACCGCGCTCTAGAGTCGGACACGACTGGACAAATTGTCAAGGGGAAACTTTTCCTTTACCTATGTAACCTTCGGTTCTTTTCCCTGCAAAGGATGCTTTTTCTGTGGGCTTGCGGGGGTCAAGACAGGCTTGTGCCGGGCTGGCCCAACCGTTGGGCAGAGCACTGCAGGCACCCCTCTTTCTCCTCTTTCCCCTATGGCTAAGAAGATGGAGTCAAATATTTAACCTGGGACGTCTGAATGTGAAGTAGGAGCTCCACTATAGAGACCAAGTTGAATGTCATGGGCGGCTCCTCCTGCCCCCGAACTCTCTCCAGATTTCACTTTGTGGTCTCCCACGAGGGTCGGGTCCTTGTGATTGCCTCCTCTACTCTTGAAAGCCGTGGGCCAAGCTTCCCCCCCTCCCCTGTGTTAGATCTCTTGCGACCAGCATCCCCATGCAACTGGCACCAGTCTTGACCGCAAGGAGGCCATGAAAAATAAACATTTGAGGCCTTAACTGACAGGCGGAGACGCCAGGAGAACCGGAGTTGCTTATTGGGAAATATTTAAAAGACTCCGCAAGGACCAGCCTTTGCAAGACAGACGGCCCAGCTCCTTTCTTTTATGGTGTATTTTTATTTTACTTTAACTTTCTTTTCTTTTTTTCCCCGACCTGCCCGCCGTTGAAGCTCAATGAGGGTCCTGTTTGGGACGGGCGGGTGGTGTGAGGCTGCTGTGCAGGAGCCCGGGTAGAAGAGGGAGGGCTGATGCCAATGGTGGTGGCAGGGGGTAGGTTCCAAATGCAGTCCTTAAATTGACTCTGAGTAAACAAGGGTGCCCGGGGAGGCATCTCGGGAGTTGCCAGGGCGGGGGGGGGGGGGGGGCGTTGGTGTTTGGCTACTGCGACTTCGAGCCAAAATTGAGTTTTACTTCTCTTGGTTTAAGAGGCTTCCTGGAGACATCCTAGACCCGCTGACTTCTCAACCAGAGGTTGGAAGAGTTCCTCTCTCTTTTTTGGACTACAATTCCCATCCTCCTCCAAGCAGCACACCCATTTTAAAGAGGGATTTCCCCCAACTTTGCACTTGATTCTCTATTTACTGCTATTTATTGTGCCGTATGTATTTCGTTTCTAGGTCTCCTTTCTCCCAATTCCGGGAACCGTGGCGGCTTGTGAGAGGATGTGATTTGATTTTACTTTGTTTTAACAAGGTAGAGTTGAAAACACAGTGTCTGGTTTGCTTAGCGTTAGGAGAGCTGGAGCTTTCCGTGAGTTCCTGTCTAGCAAGGAAAGGGTTCCTGTTGTGATTCTGGGGTGTCAATGTGCCCACACCGAGCCCGTTTGGAATGGACCAAAAGTGACAGAGTTTCTTAAGCGAAGCACCAGGATTTCAGCCAATAAGTTAAAAGGTTAAAGCACAGTTAAAGATTGCAACAATCCAGTTGCGATGATGCTTAAAGGTCTTGTGGATGTGAAAGCTGGGCAGTGAAGAAATCTGACAGGGAAAAAAAAAGATTCATTTCAAATGTGGTCCTGGAGGAGAGATTTGTAGATATCCTCGACTGCCAGAAAGACAAACAAGTGGGTCCTAGATCAAATTGAGTCTAAACTATTTCTGGAGGCAAACATGCTGAAACTGAAGCTGTCCTACTTTGGGCCCATCATTGGAAGGCAGGATTCTCTGGAAAAGACAATAATGCTGGGAAAGGTGGAAGGCAGCAGGAAAAGAGGAAGCACAAATACGAGATGGACTGACTCCCTCAAGGAACCACAAGCTTGAGTTTGCAGAAGCTGAGCTGGGCTGTTGGAGACAGGATGCGTCGGACGTCACTCATTCATAGGGTCATTGTAAGGCGGAGGTGACTTGACAGCATGTAACAAGAGCCACAGCACTTCACTTCTGTTTGAAAAGTTTTGAACCATAACAACAATTGGCCCTAAAATAACATTTTCAAAGGTTGCAGGATGATTTTCCTGGCCCGGCGAACGGTGTGTGCATCGACGCGGCACGTTAAAGCAATTTCGTACTGCTTTAACGGGGATGGCTCCCTCGTAGAGCATCATGGGATTTGTCAGCTTAAGTCTTCCCGGCTGGATTGCTCCAGAACGGCAGCAAAGAATTCCCAGTACTTCCCTGAATTGCACATCCCAGAACTCTATAGGATGGTCCCATGATCGGTAAAAGTCATATAAAAGCCAATCATCACCACCAACTGTAAAGTTGGGTGGCTTGTTTGTGTCTGTGTTTTTTTAAAAAAACATTTGCCATGATGCTTATATTTCGATTAAAAGTTTAAGAAATTAAACCGTCAGCTTCAAGAAGAAGAAGAAAGAAGCAGCTTTGTTTGTAACAACAGTTTGGGTTTTTTAAAAATTATGGCCACGTCTCGCCCCCCCCCCTTGCCCCCCAAAAAAGGAATATTCTCAACAGGTAGTGACTTTATTGAAAGATGTTACTTATATAACACTGGTTGTTGGCATGCACTTATGGGAAAGAGAGGATCTTATTTTTCAGTGAATGCCCCTTCAAATTTGGACAACCGTTGGTGTTTGTTTTTCAGTCGTCTCCCTCGTCTCCTTTCACCCTTCTTTCATTTCAAAATGGGCTTTAAAATGAAGCCGTTTTCCAGTTCAGAGAATTCGCCGTTGGACAAGGTGGCGAAGTTCTTAATGGCACAATTTGCTCTTTGTGAACCCGCTTTATGAACGCTCCTACTGTTTCTGCACCACTTTATGGCACTCTGGGGTGAAAATTACCCAGACCCCAAGATGCCCGAATCTAAACACAGGCACGAGTCGTTAGCTTCTCCTTAAATAAACTCCTTCCCAGTTCCCCCCCCTTCTTTTTCTTGTTATTCTTTGGGCTGCTCCTCGGCACGGCATATTTATGACGTTACAAAAATAATCTCGACAGAAAATGTGGTTGCAGGACTGGTTTGGACATGGAGGTGGGCGGGGGGGGAACCCCACCAAGTAAAAAACGGGCCTGTTTTCCTGCAGGTTGGTAGCAATTTAATTAAGGAGAAATTTAAACTTCATTACTTTCCTTATTGCTGCGGTGGAAACATTGTGTGTCTGGCGGGAACGCAATAAATTTTCCAGTTGCTTAGTAATTAGGGGCTGGGGGAAGCCAGCGTTTTTCCATAGAGCGTGGCGCAATTGACGTGTCCTGAGGGGAGAGTCCACCTTTGGCTTAGCTGGGTTACAGCCCATAATTTTAGCGAGAGGTTGGGGTGGGGGGCATGGACCAGATCCGTGGACAGCTTGATCTGATTCTGTCCTGAGGCTGTGTTCCCCAGTTCAGTGTCCTTCAGGTCATCATAGGAAAGGTGAGTGTAACAACAGCCTGATTGACCAGTCCAGGGCAGAAGATATTCTGAGATTTATAGGAGGACTCAGCTTTTCTGGAGACTCTCCTATTAAGGATGTGACAAGTCTTTGCAAACAGTCTCTCTCTGTGATGTTCTTCGTCTTACCATTCCGCGATTTCCCTCAGCATCAATGAAATTTACCAGCTTCCTGTGAGAAGACCCAGTCTCTCTTTCCCCTCTTCTTTCTCTTCCATTGTCCATCTGTTGTCCTGTGCAGGAATCGGTGAAGTTTCACACGCCTTGATTCCCCTTTGGCTGAATCCTGCGCAGGAAGGATGGTGTTCTGTGTTCTGCACAGGAGTTGTAATAAACCAAGCCCTGTAAGGAACCGCTGATGGATGCTGAAGAAGGCTGATATGAGAGCCACCTTCAAATGTCTGAAGGTAGTCAGGTGGAAGAGGGAACAGACGTGGAAGGGAGTTGTGGGTTCAATCTACAAGAAGAGGCATTCCAACTGGACATTATGAAGAATGCCCCGACAGTAAGAGCTGGTCCACAGTGGGATAGGATGTGTCAGAAGATGGTGGACTTTCCTTCACTGAGGGTTTCTGAGCAATGGTTGGATGGCCGTCAGTCAGTGATAGCTTACCTGTGTACTTTCTGCATCTTGCTGACCCTTGGTGTCCTTTCCATGATTCTAAGGACAACGCCTGGAAAAGCTCCTGTGTCTGGACTACAAATCCCAGTGTGCCCCTGCTGCTTTGGTGTTTCTGGGAGGCTGTGTTTGAAAAAGAGAGATTTGCCAAGCTCTCTGTTCAACCTTTCAAGTGTTTTGTGTTTGATGGTTGGTTGTACTTGAGGATCCCCATAAATGGTGTGTAAGCACTAAAAGTTTGGAAGATAAGTCTTTTTTTTAAAAAAAAAAGATTAAATAGAGACAGATGATACCTGCTTCCTTACTGACTTAACACCCATCTCCTTGAAATACGAGAACAAGAAGTGGTATATATCTGCTTTGATTTGGATGCCTGCCTTGAGCAAGGGGTTGGACTCAGTGATTCCAACTCAACGATTCCAACTCAATGATTCTATGATTCTGTGTATGAGCCCAGGTTGCATCAGTTGTATTCAACGGACAGCACCCTGCCTGCCCCCAAGGTCTTCTTCGTTGTTCACCGTACGTATATTCTGAATCCCACCTCCCAGTGCTGTGGGGAGAGCAGGACACCCTGCCTGGGTGTGGTCTTCTTTCTTGTAGGCTTCATCTTTTGAGCCTATTTCTTTCCTCATCCTGTCCAGCCATGGTTTCTCTTCCCACTTAATCTACTCCAAACTGCTCCTTAAAGTGTTTATCCTGTGCTAAGCGTCTACGCCTGAGGCATTTCTCTAGGGCAGAATAATTGTCCTGCGTCTCTAACGTTAAAAGTATGAACCCCACCGTGTATCACTGTGTTTTCCGAAGCGCCTTCCCATCTCTAGCTTCATGGTTTGTTGGTCTGAGTAGGAGTTACGACGAGACCACCAAAATTAGGGCATTGCTCAATCCTGTTCAACAGAAGAAGGAAGCTGGAACCATTTATCTTATTTAGACATTGCCTGCTGGATCTTGGAGTGTAATCCAAGTGGATTGCAACAGCATGTGCATGGATCTGCGCACAAACACATGCTCATACCAATGAGACAGAACGCCTGCTTCCTTTTGGAGACCCGGGGTGGGTCACTGGTCAGCACTACTGTCCTCATGGCCTCCTCCAATTTGCAAAGGTCAATCCCCCCTCCCCAGCAAACAGTCTTGGTGTGGATTCTGAAAGCAACCCAGGCTTGAACTTCTGGGGAGGGAAAAGAGGAGATACAGCAGAGCTGTAAGAAGCATGGAAGAGGCTTCCCCCAAAGTGGGAAATCAGGGAGGGTCTGGCTGTCCCCAGCTGTGTGTCAGAAAAGGACAACCTCGAAGGCCCTTTTCTACAGGAATGAAGGACAAGCAGGAGACAGAGATAGAGTTGTGTGACATAAAAGAGTGGCATAAGTTGGCATGGGACTTGGGAAAGGCAAGAAACAAAAGGCAAGAAACTCAACGACGCCTTGCGCAACCGAAGAGGCCGTGCTGACTGCGAAGAGGTGTATTTCTTAATTAGCCATGGTTACATCTGCCTTTCTTTTAGGGAACCCACTGACTCTCTTCCTCCTGTATGCACTTTCTCTCTCTAAAAACCCTGCGAAGATGGGTCGAGGCTGAAAGAGTGCCTGGCTCAGAGTCTCACCCAGTGAGTTTCACGAGTCAGAGTAAACCTGAACCTGAATCTCCAGTTATTCAGCTGAGCTCTCTGACCGCCACATGTTTGATGGATCTCTGGGGGTTTTTATGGTCCTCTAGAAAGGAGGATTACTGGCTGGATGGCTCAGTTGTTTAAGTACCCAGCTGTGGAGCCAGAAAATGAGAGATCCGTTCCCCACAGTGCAGCCCAGAAAAACCAGCCCGTTTAGCCTTGGGCCAGCTGCACAGTCCCAGGACACCCCACCCAGAAGAAGGGAAGGGGAAACCACTACTGAGTACTCTTTACCTAGGAAACCCCGAAAAAGGTCATCGTAAGTCAGAATTGACTTGACAGCACCTGATTATTAGAAAGGAGGATTAGATCTTTCTGTAAATCCCCAGGACTACAGTTACCATCATCTTTGTGCAGCATGCCAGTGGCCTAAACTAGATCTACCGTTCTGCTCCCATCCAGTTTCCTTTTCCCCCTTGCACCGTCCCCTTTCAGGCTTCGGGATTACCGTCTCATCCCCGGTTCCTCGCTTCCAAAATCCCCTTCGTCCCAAGAACTGAGTTATATTAGTTAATGGGGGTGGGGTGAGGTGGGGAGAGACAGATGGGGCAAGAGTGAGGAGGAAGAGGAGACAGGGGCCTGGAATGCGAGCCCCAAATGTCTCCGATCCCACCCCGAGCTGCTGTAGACTCTAAAATATTTTGCAGGGATTCTGAACAAATAAATACCCTGAATGAATCCATGGTTCCCGGTGTAATTTTAGCTCCGCGCTGCCCCAGGAATGCCCAGAATAAATAGGTGATATTTGTAACGGCCGTCTCTGTTTGTGTTTGGAGCCCAAAGGCCGATGAGGTGGGTTTTTTCCTCCCCCCCTGTGTCAATACAAGGGAGTTCTGTGGACTTGGCGTGGAGCGCGCTGGAAATGTGGTCATCATTCATTGCCCAAGAAAGCCGTTGGTTGGCAAGAAAAAACCCAAGGTGGCTATTTGGGAAAGCAACCCGCTTCTCTCTCATCCACCCCCTCCCCAACCGTGCTGGGGGTGCTGGTTGTTTTGTGGTGAATTTTGGATGGGACACCCTACACCTCCCCAGCAAAAACAGGGAGCATAATCATCAGACATCTTCAGTTCCTTCTAGATCCACACTTCTCCCCCCCCTTTTTTTTTTTAAATGTATGCTCCATTTTGATAAACAGAAACAGCCCTGATCTCCTCTCAAACCTGCCTCTCCCAATCATTTTGTTTGAGATTTGAAATGTCACCACTTGGCTCAGGAGAAGCTGGGTGAGACGGGTGTCTTGTCCAGCCGGTGCTTCATCTAGTCTTGGAGCTAGGGAAAAAGTAACTTTTTGGCACCAGCTGAAAGGCAGAAATAGCAGGGGGAGATATAAGCCCAGGGGGAATGGAGGTTGGCCTTTCTGTATTTGAGGCATTCCAAGACGAATGGCCTGCAAGCACCATGATCCCCCTATAACACAGCCATTGAGTGCGAATTATAGAAGTCATAATGACCCCTCTTTGTGGGTTCTCCAGCGAGGGTGAATACATGGACCTCTGGTACGAAGGAGGAACTGTCCAATCCCGTGTTCCCTGGACCTTTCACAGTCCAAGAGGCTGAACTCCCAGAAGAACGTGCCTCTGGGTTTGTGTTCGAGGAGAGGCTGCCTGGCCCTCTAACCCATGAGATCACTGCAGGAGAAAGGGACAAGCTAGCCAAGAAGCTTCCATGGAATAAGGTGCTTGGCTGCAAGGAAAATCAAGAGTAGATGGTCTCTTTGGGGAGAAGCTTTCCCTCCTGGGGAGACCCTTGAGCCAAATCCTGCGGTTGGGGTCCTTTTCCTGACCTGCCAGATGCCTGCAGCTGACATCTGGATGGGGCTTCAGCAGCTCTGCTGTATGACTGTCAGGCTAGGAGTGGGAATTTATTAGAAACAATGTGTCCCCTGGCTCCAGACCCTTCTTGTTGTAAGTTTGGGGTCCCGGCTGCCCACTCTTTGGCGGTGTATTACTCTTGGACTGTTTGACTGCACTTCTCGGGCTCCCCCCATCTGTTTTCTGTTAAGAATGGACTGCCTTGACTCTGGATTGCTTCTGGACTTTTTCCTCGGATCTTGAGAAAACAAAACGGTGGGGAGATTGGATAGCACTTTTCAAAGACTTGAAAGGTAGTCCTACAGAGGAGGGGCAGGATCTGTTCTCAATCTTTCCAGAGTGCAGGACACGTGATCATGGGCTCAAGCTACAGGAAACCAAACTTTGACTGAATATCAGGAAAAACGTCCTAACTGTTAGAGCAGTATGACAACGAAACTAGTTACCTTGGGTGGGTGCTCCAACACTGGAGGCCTTCAAGAGAAAATTGGACCACCCTCTGTCAGAATCTGCTTTGATTTGGATTCCTACCTTGAGAAGGGGTTGGACTTGATGGCGTCAGAGGCCCCTTCCAACTCCATGATTCTAGGATTCTACCTTTCCTGTCCCTACGGTAGAACTCTGTTTGCTAAACCTTGGCTTTGGCTATTGAACTATAGAGCTGGAAGAGTCCCTATGGATCATTGAGTCCAGACCCTGTCAAAGAAGCCTAGAGGAGAATCGACTGTGCCTTCGTGACATTGATTGGTCTCGATGATCCATAGGTTCCTTTCCAGCTCTGCAGTTCTATTATTATTGTTGTTATTTTGCAGAGAAAGCTTTAATATGAAGGAGACTGAGAGAAAGGGTTAACAATGAGCTAACAGATTTACACGTATATACACATATGCAGTCTTGATTTTCTCTTTTAAAAATGTATACATGTACACACATCTGAAATTTATTTTGGTCCTCTGGGAAAGTGGCACGGCGGTATGTCTCTAGTAAATTGCCGGCGTTTTACTGTCCTGCTGGCACCGGAGCCCAACAGACAGCTCCCTGGCGTATGCACATGTCTTTAATGCTGGCAAATTCCAACATGTTTTTCTACAAACTGAATATTGCCAGTGACCGAGACTGGGGGAGCCTTGCTTAGCAAAAGCTTGCAAGGTTTTTTTTTCCTTTTCTTTAAATAAACAAATAAATAAATAAAGCAGAAGCTCTCTAGAGGCTTAATTACACAGAAATTTCATTCCCAGATAACTCCCTGGCTCCTCCCACTTGCAAACATTTAAGAGAGAAAGAGGTGGGGGGGAGAAGTCACTTTTTTTTCTGGGTGCTTTTATGCAGACATGCCAGTTTTTGCATTTGAAAACTTCGGACTTCACATTGGTCGACGGCAAACTTTTCGAACCGTGGGGGCGGAAAGGGAGATATGAATAGTTCCTGGTGGTGTCATTCGGCACACATTGGAGGGCTGCATTAGATTGATTGATGAAAAGTGTTTAGATTTAAATTGATCCAAAGAAAGAAAGAAAAAGGAACTTCCAAGTTGATCAAGCAGCCTTTTAAGAAACGGTGTTATTTTTAGTGGAAGCCCTATGTGCTGTGTTGTTTTTAAGTATTGATTTTATCTATTTATCTATTCATTCATTCATTCAAAACATTTTTACACCGCTTTTCTCCTTAAAAGGTCCCAAGGCGGCTTACCTCATTAAAAGGACAATATTGAAAAGCTAAAAACAGTAAATATACAAATATTGAAAAAAGAATTAAACAGGTATCATGTTAAGAACGGTAAATAAAATCAATGCTGAAAACATATTTCAAAGCAACAGAGCACATCAATCCAGTTTGAAAAAAAAACTCTCAGACTGCCAGTGACTGAGGAAAAAAAAACCCCGTATGAAGAGAAAAGCTTTTTACCGTTTTTAATATAATAATTATTTTATTCCTTCATAAATATTTCTATACTTACTTTTTACCTTTAAACCTTACATTTAACCTTTAAATGTTATCTTTTAATGGTTGTAAGTTAGTCCTAGCTAAGGGCAGACCTAAAGGATCAACTCCTGCTTGGTAACTCAATCCTATAAATCCCATTGATTCTAGCTGGGACTAGCAAGTAGATTCAGGCCCGATAAGGATTCCGAGTCGATCACATCATTTCACCCGGCATGGGGGAGTAAAAGGATTTTGCTACCGTATTAATGAGGGGAAATAAAAATTATAGACTTCCTAGCCATTGGCAATCAAGACCGAGAACGCCTCTCTCTCTCTCTGAGCTCTGACATCCAGGCTAACTCAAACCATCCTCCATCCGGCGAGGAGGACCTCTTAAGCGACCGGTGAGTTCTCTGACCCCAGGATGTCGGCATCCCCTGACCCCTCGGCCCCTCGGTGTAGGGGCTTGGCAGAGCTCCGTGACCCCTTGGCTTGTTCCATCCTGCCCCCGTGTCAGCGGAAGGAAGGATGCAGTCTTCTATCCCAAAGGGAATTCCAGCCGGCTCAAAAACCCATATAAAACAACACTCTGATTAATTCCAGCTTTTCTGGTGAGGAACTGCATTAGTTACAGCCGTTGGCAGCCTCCTCCAAAAGCAGTTCTGAGACAGACCATGATCTTATTCCCCTTGTGCTGTTTGTGCGTGATGTGTGTGTGTGTGTGTATGTATATGTATTTTATTTTTTGATATCTTTTTTTTCCAAAGCTGCAAACAATTTAGAGACCTATTACATCTCCTTCATGATCATTGGCCTTCCTTGCCATCCCTGTTTTGCTGACAGGATTATTTAAATAAATGCTAATGAATCTAGCCTGTGTTGGAGAGGCTAAGATGAATGGTTCCCAGCTTTGCTGCTGTTTTGTTGTTTTTAATTGTTCTCTGGTCTTGCAGTGCTGGGGCGATGCATGACAGAGTTCTTGAACGCAGGCCATATTACGTCTGTGTATCCTTGGCTCGTGTGTGTGTGTGCAAAAGCAAACCTAGCTTTGTGATCCTTCATTCACTGACCCTTGGTGGAGTGAGAGACGTACAAGAACCAGAGAGGAAAGAACCCAACAGCAATCGACGGGTTTGCTTGTTATTTTTTGTTTGCACCCATGGTCATTCATACATTAGCTGTTTTTGTTATAATTAAAAAAAAGGGGGTGCATTTATTAGGCTTTTCTGCAAAATATAAAGTATGCTCAAATTTGTGTTTCATATAATCATTTGAGAACATGGTTGGGTTGTTGTTAAGTTCTTCTGATTAATGGTGACCCTAAGTGGGGGTTTCTGAGGTACATGAGATGTTTATAGAATCCTAGAATCATGGAGTTGGAAGGGGCCTCTAAGGCCATCGAGTCCGACCCCCCCTTGCTCAAGGCAGGAATCCACGTCAAAGCAGATCGGACAGAGGGTGGTCCGATTTCCTCTTGAAGGCCTCCAGTGTTGGAGCATTCACACCACCTCCTGAGGTCATTGGTCCTGTTGTCGTACTGCTCGAACAGTTAGGAAGTTTTTCCTGATATTCAGCCTAAAGCTGGCTTCCTGTTCTTGAGGCCATTATTAAGTGTCCCGCACTCTGGCTTGATCGAGAACAGATGTTGCAAGAGTAGTTTACTGTTGGCACTTCCTAGTGAATTTTGGTGGCGAAGAGGGTTCCTCATCTTTCGCTTCTGATCCTCTCTATGGAGGCATGCTTAAAGGAAGGCATCCAGCATCGCCCAGGTAGGTTGGTGGCTGGAGAAGTGTTGAGGAAGCCACCGGAGAAGCTACGAGGGCTGGCCACTTTTTGACTGCCTGCCAAAGGACAGCCGTCTGCAGAGCAGCAGATCATCCTGATCAAAGCCAAATGCAGGACCTCCACGTTTGCATTGCTTTTCTCCCTCATGTGTGGTGTTGTGTTCCTGAAAAGTCATTTGGGTTGCCTTCCGAGGGAGAAACGTCAACACACGATGCACCAAAGCACACTCACGACTGCAATTGTGGCCGTGGCTTCTTCAGCTGATACGTGTTTTGCTTCTCTTTCAGACACAGCCTGTGCCCAACCCCATCGCCTATTACATGCACCGTTCGCCGGGATGGTTCCACCAGTTTGAGACACTCTTCAACCACTTCATTGAGCTGGTCGTGCCGTTCTTCCTCTTCCTTGGGAGGCGCATGTGCCTCTCCCACGGCATCTTGCAGATCCTTTTCCAGGTAAGACGGGCCCATTGACTAGCAAGCCGGCATGTCTTCAGGCCTTGGTTGCCACCACCAGCCTTTGGTGTTTAAAGCCAACTGACTCATATAATAGCCATATGAATCCAGGAGGCGAGAAAACACAGGCTACCTTATAAACCAGCCTGGGTAAGTCCCACTGTTGAACCCATCTTTTGAGTTACAGTTCTCAGGCACTCAAAAGTTTGTGAAAGATATATCTTTGCGTAGTGGAGGTGGGCACGAACCAGAAAAATGGCAGTTCGTGGTAGTTTGTGGATCGTGGCTACCATTATTTTTAAAAAGTTTGTGCCTGGGGGGAGGGGAAGTCACCTCCCCACCCCCTCTGCCACCCTCCTTGCCCCCTTCCCGCTTCCCTATCTGGTCCTGCTGCCTTCTCCTCCTCCATCATCATTTCGGCTGTAACTGGAAGCAAATGCGCGCCCCCCAATCCAGCAGCACGTGGCCGGGCAGCTTACAGGGAACGTCGATCCCAGCTGATCTCCCAGATCAACTGGGACCTTGGCGCACGCGCAGAGATAGCAGGTCCTGTCTCTGAAGATGGCAGAGGAGGAGGAAGAGGAGGAGACGGTAGCACAAAGTAGGGAGGTGGCGAGGGCCGTGGGAAGGCAGCGGGGCACAGGCTGTGGGGTCGGGGGGGGGCAAACGGGGCAGGAAGTTCATTGAATTGCTAAAAAAAGTTCATTGGTTCAATTCGTTTTGGTTCCTCGGTTTTGACAAACCCGAACCAACCCGAACCAATGAACCAGAGTTTTTCTACAAACTTCCTGGTTCGTTTTTGGGTTCGTGCCCATCTCTACTACATAGCTTTCAGGAGTTAAAAGAGATTTATGGAGTCCAGCACCTGGAAGAACTCTTACAAGAAACAAGGCGTTTCCTGGATGCCTGCCTCATGTCTGTACCTTTACTTCTGTATATTTTTTTTCCTGAATTTGTGTGGTGGCCAGTTTAGCAGGGCATTTGATGCATGCACACGACCGAACGTATATATTTTACCACTGTCTGTGAGGCACAGAAGAACTGTGAAGGCCGCAGACACATTTGTTTGCTTTTAAAGTTTGAAGTGTTCTTCCATCGCTCACCGTATTTTTAATTAATGCTACAGTTGAATTGCTTTTTAATTGTACCCTCTATTGTGTTCTTAATTTTACTTTGTCTTTAACATTGTGAGATGCCTCCTCCCCTCGTCGGGAGAAAGATGGCTTATAAAAGACACCAAATATATATAAGTAAATTGTGGTGTCCCATGAGCCACGACAGGACCCTGACGGCTGATCCTTCTGTTTCTGAAGCACTGTTGGATTGCGCCTGAGTCCTGATGCAAACAAGGGAAAAGATTGTGGTTTATTGTTAAAATGCGCACCAATGTCTACCTTTATGGTTCACCTTAATATATCAAGTTGTTACAGACTGTGTGCCTTCTATAATCAAACATTTGGCTTCTTGGATTTTTGTGTAATTCCCTTAACTGGTCGTGCATATTTTTTGGGGCGTTTTTTTCGTACAAGTTCTCTATGGCCTTGATCAAGAGAGTGTGCACGATTCTGCCTCTTTCATGGATCTTTTGTTTGCTCCCCCCCCCTTCCTGCCTTGCAAGGCGGGACGCATCCAAACCTACTTCCAGACAGTGTCCTGGGCTTCTCCTTCCCGTGACAAATGAGAGAAATGACCCTGGAACCGAACCATGGGTTATTTCCTTTGGCTTAGGGAGGGTAGCCAAACCAAACGGCTGGCTTTTATTCTCAGGCTGAACCAAATACAGACACGAAAGCACACCGCCGGATCTGCAGCGTGCCCGGATTCTGGCTCGTTGTGACATCTGAACGCCCCCATTGTATACTTGTGTAAATTGCAGAAGAACCAGCTTTGTTTCCCGAGCAAAGGTCTGTCCAGAATTGTGTTCCAGGGAGATAGAAAAGTTTTCGCATTAGCTTCCAGGAAAACCTTGGATCAGTAAACGCACCCCAAAAGTAATTTTTCCACAGTTTATTCTTTCAAGCTCTTTTCTTGATTCTCGTGCTTCTGTTTCCCCTGCACTTTTTTGCCCCCCCCCCAACTTTGTGTTGACTGGATTTTGTTTTAAAAAATGTGTATAAACCTACATCATTAATTAAGTAGCCAGGTCACATCTTGTTTTCCCCTTGCGTTTACGGCTTGGGTGACTTCAGCATCGCCCGTGAACCACGCGGTAGCAGTTCAGAGCTTTTAAAGCAAGTCCACATGGCTTATAAATGGGGGAACAAGTTGTTATAAACTTGGTTGGTAAACCATTAAAATCCTGACTTTTTTTTTTTAATCCTTCCCTACAGGGTTAAACATGAGAGTAAGTGGAATGTCTGCTCTAGTGTTTTCATCCCGTCATGTCTGGGTCAACTACCATACAAAGCCCCTTCTGTGCCTCCGTTGTGTGGCCACTTGTTGTGTTTGGTTCACACAACCTCGCCTGACTCAGAGAAGTACAGTCCCATCATCCCCAGATAGTGTTTCAATTTTCATCCAGGGAATATAGGGGTGGGGGGGATGGATGGGTTTCAAGCAAAGGAAAGGAAAGCTGGCTGCTTATATACCACCCCATAGCACTTAACACACTCTCTGGGTGGCTTACAATTTAATTAGGCCGGGTGCTCAGTTTACCAACCTTGGAAGGGTGGAAGGCTGAGCCAACCTTGAGCCAGCTTCCTGGGATTGCATTCAGGTCATGAGCAGAGTTTCAGCTGCAGTACTGCAGTTTAAACACTGCACCACAAATCAAACTCATCTCTGGGAAGGAATGAGCTACTAATATTGTCATGTTGCTGCTGCTGCTGCTGTTGTTATGTACCGCCAAGTCATCTCCAACTTATGGAGACCCCATGAATGAGCAATCTCCAGAATGTCCCGTCCTCAACGGCCCTGCTCAGCTCTTGCAAACTCAAGCCGGTGGCTTCTTTTAGGGAGTCAGTCCAACTCGTAGTTGGTCTTCCTCTTTTCCTCCTGCATTCCACCTTTCCCAGTATCATTCCCTTTTCCTGAAAATCCTGCCTTCTTAGGATGTGCCCAAAGTTGGACAGCCTCAGTTTCATCATTTTTTCCTCCAGAGAGAGTTCAGGCTTGATTTGCTGTAGGACCCACTTGTTCATCTTTCTGGCTGTCTGAGGGTATCCCCAAATCTCTCCTCTAGCACCACATTTCAAACAAATCAATTTTTTTTCCCCTGTCAACTTTCTTTACGGTCCAGCTTTCACACCCATACATGGTGACCAGGAACACAAGAGTGTGGATGAACGTATGTATGTTGTTGCACCCTGTTTTGCTGCTTCCAACTTAGGGTGACCTGAATGGGAGATCTGTGAGCTACTGTTGTCAACCCCCAGTGAGTTTCTGGCACTGGCCTTTCCAGTCTTATGTCAGAACATATTCATCACAACCTCATTTCCTAGCCAACTAAGCAAATCTTATTTCTTTGTGGGTGTGGGGGGGTGGGTGGGAATGGAGACCTTAGGATTTTTATGGAGAAATATTTATTTATTATTAATCTCCTAAAGGGTCCAAAGCGGCTCACGGCATTAAGAAGAAACAAGGTGAAAATGCAAGATAATCAACGAGGAGACTGCTACAAAAGCGCGGAGCAGATATTGTGTTAAAACTCATCTTCTAAATGAGAACAAGATGAAAAGCTCAAGGAAAACGACAGAATAAAATAATCCCCTTTAAAAAATAATAATAATAATTCCCCTCTCTTCAGACTGGCTATCTTTTTTGTAGGGAGTTTCCACTGGCGAAAATTGAGATCTGTATTCTTACGAGACTGAAGGGTGACTCTTTTTGACACTGGATGAAAATCTGACAATGGCCTGGGAATATTTGGTCACCAATATATTTAAAAATATTTTTCGAAGCGCACACACCCATGCACACCAATCCTTAAATTCCAGTGCAATAATTGGTTTTCTGTCATGGCAGCGAGGGGACTTTGCAGAAGCCCTTACCCCAGTAGCCAATCTGCTTTGGAAAAAGAAAACTGTAACCAACTCAGAAGAGCCCATTGTTAAATGTCTTCCATCTTATTGGCTTTTAATTGACATTTTATGGCCTCTATGCAGTTGCTCAATGACTTTCTCTCCCAAAGGAATTTAGGGAAGGAGACCCCATCCCGGTGTCCCTCTTTGGCTGTTCGAGGGGTTCAAGACGCACAGACGCACACATGCATGCGCGCACTTCTGTTTATTTCACATTAACAGTTCTTTTCTTCATTCAAAATGACTTTTATGGATGCTGCCTCTGCTCCAAAGAGGAAACAATAAAGTTTAATGTCAATATCCCCACTTAATTCTGCTTTTCAAGATTTTAATTGACATTACATGCAAGGTTTTATGAGACATTTTAATAATTGTTATTGGAGTCATGGTGGCTAGGCTCTGTTAACTACATTTTTCCAGGTTAAACAGCAGGTCTGGAGGAAAATGTGCTGGATTTGGACCTCTCGTCGCCCGTGCTCTCCTCCGGCCAACTTTCAGGGTGTCCGTGATTTTCTTCTTGGCTGCTGCAGGATTGGCTTTCCCTCCCCTCCCCTCTTCTCTCGTCTGCTGGCCTTTTGCAAATCCCTCCCACCCTCCCAGCCAACTTTGCCCTGCAGATGTAAAAATGAATGCCAAACCCTCCCCTCTGTGTCTTCTTTCTTTAAACGTGTGATATAGACGTTGCATGTGCAATACTTATATGAGCAGTGACATTACTTTAAACCTGCTTATTCATCCTAATATAGCAGGTGTTAGACACACATATTCTCTTCTTAGCCTCAAAAGGGTATTATGCGGTGTGTTATGAATGTTCCCATTTTAAACAGGAGGAATGGCTAATTCCGGCCATGATCCCTGAACCTTGCTGTTTGTGCTAAGCTGAAGAAGGTATATGTGAGAATATACAAGCTACCTCACATGGGTGGGAATATGAAAAATCCTTAGCACATCTTACTGGGTCTTCCCATCCTGAAGACATGGTCCTTTCATCCTTTTAGGGCTGAAGAAATGGGGAGGATAATATCCTCACTACAGAAGCCAAGAGTTTCAGAATTGGACGAGGGCCCTTTAAGACAGCAGAGTCGGCTGCTTCAAGTGGGCGGAGCCAATCCCAAGGCCAGCCTCCATGCAGCTTTAGATGGATTTGATTCTTTCTTGAAGCAACATCTCTGCAGAGTTCATCCATCAGGACCTACTGGGAGCTGTCCAGGGTCCTGATTCTGCATAGAATGGCATGTTTTGGCTAGACTTTACATAACCAAATCTGACTCTTCTGAGTCAGAATCTGAAACTTGACCAAATTCAGAAAAGGAAGAGGCACTAGAGATCCTATTGCACACACCATTGTCTACTCAAGTGAGCCAAAGAATTTATAAAGAAAATCAGTATTGTGCTTTATAAATTCAAACTTTTCACTGTGTGGATCATGAAAAGCTATGGACTTTCTAAAATAAATTGATGTGGCACAACCTTTGATTGTCCTACGAGACTCACTGGAAAAGAAGATAATGCTTGAGAAGGTTGAGGACAGTAGGAAAAGAGGAAGCTCAAATGTGAGAAGGATTGGTTCTATAAAGGAAGCCATGGCCCTGAGTTTGCCAGAGTTGAGCAGGGCTGTTGATGGGATCATAAGAGAGTGTCTCGCTCCTCTTCCTGTACCAATCTGGAGGAATGGGGTGCGGTTCCAGAACTTCTGCTTCCACTGATGTGCCTTTTCACAACAAAGGTATTTCCTAGGTCAGGGAAGGAGAGCAATTGGAGAGAAAGGAGTGTTCTAGTCATCACACGCACACTCACACCTGCTGCAATACCTTCTCCACAACTTTGGGAAGGCTTTCTGATCTGGTTCTACTCATGTGCCAAGAGGCCAAGGGCTGTCCTTTAGAAGTGTGGGGCACGCCTAGCCGTAGCCAAGAGCATCTTGTGTATTTCTGCAATGCCAACAGATTGGGGAAAGGAGTGAGAAAGGCAGAGGTGTGTGTGTGTGTGTGTGATTGCAAGTTCACTTCTTGGGTTGAAGGGCGATTCTGAATGCCAGACTCTTGACGTTTTGAGCATGGTGGAAAATGAGTGTTTTTAACTTGAAACGGCAGACTCTCCTCATTTTTTGGGGCTGGAAAAAATCCAGAAGGCAAGCCTCGTTAGTCTGTGGCAGGGGAAAAGAATTAAATGACCAAGCCCCGTGGCACCCTAAGGGCGAGCAGCTTTCCTGTGGCGTATGGTCTTGTCCGCTAGCATCTGGCGTCGGAGGCTATCGCCCGTGAAAGCTTTACTGCCCTGAAAAATGTGTTAGTGTTTTTAAAAAAATGCCCAGCAGGGCTCTTGGTTGTGTTTCATGCCGTGGTGGAAGTTAATCCGTAGTCTTGTAAAGAAATCCAGCCTTTAAAAAAAATATATGCATCTATGGCCATAAGATTCTGGAGCACTGTAGTGAGAGCTTATTTTTGCATGGGTTCTTTTTTGAGTTTTATAGGTTGCTAATTAGAGAAAGGGAAAACATATCTCAGTCACAGCAAGCATGGGCCGTTCTCTGTAGATGCTGGGTGAGGGGAACGGAGACCTAGAGTCTGGAGGTTTTCATGTGTTGACGTGTCTGCACCAAGCCCCAAGATCAAGACAGAAGAGCTGGGCTAAAGGTAGCAACTTCGGGCTCCGGAAAGCTTTGGTCTCCTTCCTCGGTGGCATGATCCTCACTCCACATTTTGGAGACTGATTTTCCAGGCTTGGTGGCGGTACCACCAGGTGTTAAGGTCTGCCGTGGGACTTCGGGCCCCATCCACCCAAGAGCATTTTTCCTTGGGCTGTGGTTCACTCTGCCACACACACACATTGTGCAGCCATGCCAAGATCATAAGGAGCCAGCTTCCCAGTATGGATAGGAAGCTTGTGGGAGTTCTCAAAGTTAAACTTCTCAGGCAGGGGCTGGATTCTCTTGATTCCCTTTTCTCTCTCCGGGGAACCCCTTTCCGTGGGTGCCCCCAGTTTTCACCACTAGGGCTACACGTCTGGGGTTATATCTGAGTGTTGAGGTCTGCACCAGCCAAACACAGAGCCACCGATGCTTATTTGTGGGGTCCGCCAAAAAAGGGTCACTCGTTCGGGAATGTTGGCAGGGCAGGGGTGATTCCATTCGTGAGGTCCTTTTGCTTTGAGCTGGGCCAGGAGCGATGGCCCATCTGGAAGTTCTTCTCTCTGAGGCCTCCCCAAGGGCAGAGGGAAGTGGTGTGCCCAGCTCTGCTGGATTCTGCCAAGCTGCTCTCCCCGGGCCAGGAGTAGCACTCAGGGAAGGGAGGCGTGTCCATCTCTCCTCCGTCCCTGTTGACAGCAACGGACGGCCCAGTTCTGGTGAGGGCCACTTCCTGCCTTATTCTGTTCCAGACCAAAGGCCATGGATGTTCTCCATCTTCAGGAGCCCTGCATTCACAGAACCCCTGGTTAATGTTGACATTTACCAAAGACGAGAGACAGTAGAAAGGAGAGCGCCAGAAGCTGTCGGATGCGGTGACTGGCAAGACATGCAGAAACCTCTTTTGTTTTGAGGAGCATGGGGCATGTAGTTCCTGACAATCCTGTCTCTTGGCTGCATCTGGCCCACCGTTGCCTCAGACTGCCAGTGCGACAGCTCCGTTTGACAACTCCCGTATGACGTGCATCTGCATCGGTTAAGAGCAACACTTCTTCCCTGTGGAACACGGCTTCCCCTATCATCTCCCCAGCATCTCTGGGGCCTCTTTGGACTAGTGTTCCACTTTCACAAGGGTGTTGCTGGTCTCCAAAATCGCAACTGACTTTGTGTTCCTGGCCACGGCTGCGTTGGCCTATCCGTGAAATGTGACATCCAAGTAACTCCTTAATGATGCAGAAAAATGAACCAGCACTCTGAGGCCTCTCTCAGATTTGGCCAGCCCAGGGTGTGTGTTAAATGTTGGAATCCATATGCACCAACGGCAGAGAGGAAAACGTTTTTCTCCAGAGGGAAAAATGACCTGTTGGTGGGAAAAAATTGTAACCCAACGAAAGCAAAATGAAACTGGATGGATCCAGAAGTCGACTCCTGAGTTTGAAAAATGGGTATTAAGAGCCGTTCAATTATACCCGGCAGGCCAATAACATCCCCGAGTACCTGCTTTTTGAAATTTAACCTGTTTCACAGGTAAATCCAGGAGGCGTCCAGGAACAGGAACAGCAAAAAGACGAGAAGGAAGAGGGCAGCAGAAAGCGACGTGGGAGGCCGCCCTTTTCTCACTGCTGCTCCAGCGCGCCAGCTTGTACAACGGCAAGCTGGTTCTTGGCTCTGCGATACTCATCTCGTTAAACTTAACACCGTTTGAGGAGGGACTTCATTAGGGGAAGCATTAGAACGACGCCAGGGGGGGAAAAAACCCAAGAGAGAGTGCAGCCACCTGATGGAGCTAGCAGGTCTTTCCACTCTGGCAAAGAGAACCAGCCAGTGTCTCCGACCAAACGTAGAATGGAAGGAGTTGGGCTTAGTTGGCCATGGCAGGAAGAATGGCTGCCCAGCTTGCCGGCAGGAAAAGAGCTTTGGCCGTCAGTTGTGCGCTGGCGTACACCAGCCTGAACATGGGTGTAAAGGCAGGTGTGGAACAATCTGTGCCGTTGAATCCAGGTCCCGGTTGTGTTCTCAGCAGCGGAAGGACCTGTTTGTGGTGCCCCAAGAACTCGGGAATTGTGTGTGTTGGGGACAGACTGAGGTTCAAATCCTGGGGGAAATCACAGGTTAGGTTTAGATGGGTTATCTCATCCCGAGAGCTGTACTTGCATGTTGATTGTACATTGTGGCAAACTATGGATTGACGGGGTTGTTGCTGCATGTATCTCGTGTGCAGAGAAAGAGAACTGCAGGTCTCAGCCCCAAGTGGTTTGCAGCATAAAAAGAGGACAAGGGAAGTTTTTAATCTTGGAATCAGGCTTGGGTGAAATAGATTTTCAGTATAGGGCAACATTGTCTTCTGGTAGACGTGCAGATGGAGGAGGGCCTAAAAGAGGACCCATAGAATAATAGAAGCAGCATAGAATCATGGAATAACGGAGTTGGAAGGGGCCCTTTAAGGCTATCGAGTGCAACCCGCTCCTCATTGCAGAAATCCAGATCAAAGCAGATCTGACCAATGGTTGTCCAGTTTTCTCTTAAAGGCCTCCAGTGTTGGAGAGCTCACCACCTCCCAAGGTCTTTGGTTCCTTTGTTGTACTGCTCTAACAGTTAGTAAGTTTTTCCTGATATTCAGCCTAAATCTGGCTTCCTGTCGCTTGAGCTCATTATTATGTGTCCTGCATGCTGATCGGGATGATTGAGAACAGATCCTGCCCCTCCTCTGTAGGACTGCCTTTCAGGTCGTTGAAAAGTGCTACCGTATCTCCCCTCAGTCTTCTTTTCTCAAGGCTAAACATGCCCAGTTCTTTCAGTCTTTCCTCAGAGGGCTTATGGCCCTCCTCTGAACTTGCTCCAGTATGATCCCCTTTGCTATAGATCACCCACAGTATCAGAGGTTGTAAGCCTACGCATGTATCAGTTGCACGAGACAGAGGTCACTGGTGAGGCTTCCCATGGGCAGCTGGCTAGTTGCTGTATGAACAGGATACCTGACCTAGAAAGACCTTTAGTTGGATCAAACAGAGCTTTTTTTATTGTACCCGGGACACCTTTGCTGTATGTCCTCCAACTCTCCTTTTGCAACCACAGCTAGACCTCTGGTTCAGCAGTCACGAATTCTGCATGGAGGGCCCCACCCAGACCCACAGCTGGCCTGTCCTGATGAGGTGGAGCAACCAACTCAGAGCATTCCCCGCCTTCCCATTGCCTCCCTGTCTTTGACCCAAAAGTTGGACCTTTCGTGCTGTTAAAGGACGGCTTCTCTGATTCATGTCATTTCTGTGGTTCTTGGACACTCAGTTTTCTAAGAAGTATATTTGATGTCTCTGGGAATCAGGTGGAAAGGAGTGGACCTGGAAAAGACACAAAAGGGCAGTGACATTCATCTTTTTTTGGTCTTTCCTGCAGTACAGTCCATGGACCTTTCTTCCATGTGACCACTTCATGCTTCCCTACATTGCAGTAACATGCGCACGATCCCTGTGCTTTCACCTTGTATCTGTCTCTTGGAATTTACCTCTCCTTGGCTTCCTCACTTGCACTCCTCTGGCCTCTGACCTCATCTGGACAAGCTCCCCCAAAGAGCCCAGGTGGAGGCCATGATCCCAGATCCTTCCCCCTAGGGCAGAGACGGGCAACTTTGGTGAGTCATGGAGGGTGCCTTTCTCCCAGCCCAAACTTTTGTGTTTAGAGAGAATCAGAATGAGAAGTGATTGGACTTCCATGCCCAGTTCCGATTCGTTGGGATTTTTGAGAATAGTTAGGGATGCGGGCAAGTCTTTGGGTCCGAGTCCGAAGTCCAAATCTGAGCCCTTGGTACCAAGTCCCGAGTCCCAAGTCCCTATTAAAAACAAGCTTTTCCCCCCAGAGAAAAGGGAGGGATGGGCGGATTTCGAGTCATAGTCAAGTCTGAGTCTTAAAAAAAAAACAAAAAAAAAACCCAAGTCGAATCCCCGGTGTGACTGAAGTCCGACTTGACAGTGAGTTCCGCAATTCGGAGCAGTCAAAAAGAACGTTTATGGGAAAAAAAATCACTACAGAGGGGGATTGTTGGGGGCTGCTCTTAGGAAAGGTTATCTCAGGGTCTATATGTGGCCCGCCAACCATACTTTCACCACCTCGGCCTTAATGGCCCTGAGCTTATAGAGAAATTCTGTTTTCACTACAGAGTATGACAGGCTCCGGTTTGATTCCTCGGTGGGTTCTGAACACTGCTTGCTTTTGTTCCCCGTGTAACGACAGTCTGGTATTAGTTCGCCAACGAGTAGCTTGTGTTTTGCAAGGCGTTGAGGCACAGAGGCGGGTTAGAGGGGCCCCCCAAGAAACCACCCTCCCGTCGGCCAGAAGAGCCCCTTTAATTGCCTCCAGGTTCGGAGTTCTCTCCTCCCTCTGCACCGCCCCTCGTTCCTTTTTTTTTTTAATCACGCAGAAGTGTCTCCCGGACCTGGTGCCGTAAACTCTGTTTTGACTGCGGACGGAAGAACCCCTTTGGGCATCGTTCAGATGGGACTGAGCGCTTTTCCTCAGCCCACCCCCTTCCGAAAGTTGCTGGTTTCTCTCAAAATAAACCCGGCCCTGGCTTCTGACAAGCTCTAATGAAAAACAAATTGTTATATTACTTAGAAAAATAATTTGAAGGAAGCTTGAATTAGTTCTCGAGGTGGGGACGTTTCGGCTACTTGAAAATAGGGTTCGGGGAAGGTTATTTATTTTAAACGACTCCGGCCGGCATGCGGCGTCTGAAATAGACGGCCCTGTTTCTTTCTGAGCTCACCTAACCAGAGGGATGTGAATCATACCTTTTTAATCATGACGTGGGCCTGATTAATTGGAAAGAGTCGAGGGGACGGGAACATTAGCCTTTCCAGAAAGGTGGGGTGGCTGTTGGCTGCGCCCCCCGAACGTGGCTTGGGTGCCGGCAGGCTGTACCATTAATCATACAACATGTCAGTTGGAAAACATGAAAGAAAAAGACCGCTTTACAAGGAAAAAAGGTTCATCCAGCAATGAAACCTAGCCACTTCTGCTTTTCAGGAGGTTGCTTTAGAGCTGGTGTGGTGCCAAGGATCAGCTGTGGGACTCGAACTCAGAGGTTCTGGGTTCGTCTCTCCACTTGGCTGTGGCCTACCTCGCTGGGTTGTGGGGAGGAAGCGAGTCGTACAGATCATCATGGACTCAGTGAAAGAAAGACACTGCCTGGATCTTCTATAATCTTAGAACAGGAGAGCTGGAAGGGACCAGATGAGTCATCCAGTCCAGCCCTTGTCAAGGAGGCACCCTGGGGGGGAATCGAACTCCCAACCTCTGGCTCTGCAGCCAGAGACCTCAACCCCCGAGCTCTCCAGCAGTTCAATAAGGATCATCATCATCACAGAACAGCAGAGCTGGAAGGGAGCCTCTGGATCATGAAGTCCAGCTCCTGTCAAGGAGACACAGACCACTGAGCTAAATAGAATGTAACAAATACAGTGGTGCCTCGCTAGACGATTGCCTCGCAGGACGAGGAAATCGCTAGACGATGCCTTTTTGCGATCGCTACTGCGCTTCGCAAAACGATGGTCTCCTATGGGGGATTTTCGCTAGACGATGAGGTTTCCCCATAGGAATGCGCTGACTAGTGGTAAAAAGCTGTCAGTGCAGCTGTCAGTGCATTCCGACGGGGACCCTCACTCGCTAGACGAGGTTTCCCTATGGGAGATTTTCGCAAGACGACTGCGTTTTCCCTTGGAACGCATTGAAGAGATTTCAATGCATTCCAATGGGAAAACGTGCTTCGCTAGACGATGTTTTCGCTAGACAGCGATCTTCGCGGAACGGATTAACATCGTCTAGTGAGGCACCACTGTAAATTATAATTTAGCAGCTGAAGGGCAGAGTGGTAAAAATTGGAGGTTATAGATGCGAAGATGTGGAAAGGACATGTCTAGCTTTGCAAATCTGGTTTGTTGTCATCTTCAGAAAACATTTAACTTCATGTTTGGTCTGTTTACCCTTCCGGTCTTCAGGGAGCCGTTTTCCTCACCATTGGTGAATTTCTGAGGCTTCTGTCATGTGCTCTAGAAAGATCACACCTTTTCACATGACCCATATGTCTGGTCTGTTCACTGCCATTCCGTTGTAAGCCAGAGGTGTTATGGGAGGAAACTGATGTTGGCAATGGGCCACCTGTTTGTGGTTAGTAACGGACTGGCTACTGCAATGTGTTCTTTCAGGGACTGTCCTTGGAAACTTCAGACTCTTCAGCTGGGTGAAAATGACGTAACCAGAGCACTGATGGGGGCTGGTTGGAGGGAGAGGATAACTCCCCTGTAACAACAGCTTCTCTGCTTACTGATCGGGTTGCAAGCATAATTCAAAAGACTGCTTAAGTCCTTCACAGCTTTGGCCCAGGCTTTTTGATGGGTCTGGGCTCTGAGATCTTAAAAGGAGCCCCCTCTCTTGGTCCCATCACACTCCCAGGCATATTTAGGAAAGATGGGATGTGGGCTTTATTTAATGAAGCCACTCGGCATCCTGTTTCCTTCATGTAGGGTGAGACGAGGTTGAAGGTAATTTTCCTTTCCATTTCCAGCTTGCGAAATGAGAACATCCAAGCTCTGGTTGTCAGATGTGTTACAGGAGAACCGTCTGCCAGAAAACGCCGCTTTCTTCCGGCTGCGGAGAGCAAATGATACCCTGAAGGAGGAAAAGCATCAGAAGCTGGGTTCCCCGTAGGGCCCTAAAAATAAATCAGGGATATAAACACCTCTTCTCTGAAGTCCAGGTGAAATAAGTGTCTGTAACGTGGACTTCCTCCCAGGCTTGAGTTTTCTACCGGCTGGATGCACAGCCTCTGTGTGAACCCCACCGTGGGACAGCAGCTACTCGTAGCGTGAAATTCAGCAATATTCGGGCAGGTGGGATGAAGATTTCAAAGGCCATGCAAGAAAGGGGTGTTTTTCCCCTCCCCTCCTCCTTCTGGAAGTAGGATGCTTTGTCTCCAAGGCCATTTCTCTCTTGAAAAGCTAATGAATGCATCCATAAAAGAAACGTGTAGGAGGTCAACAGCTCCCTAATGATGATGTAACTGGAGGAGCTGGGGAAGAATGCTTTGAAAATTTAATCCCCTGTCTTGGAAGCAGCCCGCATTCAGGGTGGCCAACTTTAAGTTGAATCAGGCCCTTCGTTGGTCTTGACCAACATTGTCAAAGGTGCTCGTGGGCTTCCTCCCAGATTCTCCCTCACCCTCCCTGGAGAGGCTGCTGAGGACCTTAGACCTTTGCTATGAAGTGGAGGTACTCCATGGCTGGACCGTGTCCTCTCAGCCCCCAGAGTTCCCCGGGACTCACCCCCTCCGGGTTTTAACCAGGTCGGACCCTGCTTCGCTTCCAAAAGCAAACACATGGGCATTCAGGGTGGCACCGTGTTGCACCAAACTGAAGGCCCTTTATAGTGGATTTTTTTAACGGGAGAAATCATTCCTGCAAAATAGGGTGTGTTAGGACGGAGCCCTTCCCGAGTTCAAAAAGCACCCGCTCCCATGTTTAACTTCGTGTGCCTTGAACGCGCCACCTGTGATTGCTCCACAGGTCCCACACAAGCCTGCAGTAAATTAAAAAGGCTGCAGGGAATTCCACCGAAAACACATCCTCTTCCTTCTTGGCTAACCCCGGCACATCTGGACTCTGTCTCTGGTGGGCCACCAGTTTGCTTGGCCTTGTGTTCTGTTCTTTTCCTCCTTCCCTTGCAGGATCCGATCACGGTTGCCTCCTCCCTTTTTACAGATTTGTGCCTGGCCCTGTGCAGGAGGTTTGCTAAAAGAAATGTTGTCACCCTTTTCCCGCTGATGAAAATAAACAAACATGTGCTGGAAAAGCATCGCTCATGATTCATGCTGGCCTGCAGGACAACCCCTTACGATGCCGTTTTGATCCATGCCTTTTGGAGCCTGGGTGACTTGCTTTTTTGAATTCCTTGCTTGTTTGCTTGCTTCCTTCCATTTACCATGAGCTCCTTCCTTCCTTCCTTCCTTCCTTCCTTCCTTCCTTCCTTCCTTCCTTCCTTCCTTCCTTCCTTCCTTCCTTCCTTCCTTCCTTCCTTCCTTCCTTCCTTCCTTTTCTCTTATCCTGCCTTTCTAACTTCCTTCTCTATCTTTTCCTTCCTTCCTTCCTTCCTTCCTTTTCTCTTTTCCAGCCTTTCTAACTTCCTTCTCTATCTTTTCCTTCCTTCCTTCCTTCCTTCCTTCCTTCCTTCCTTCCTTCCTTCCTTCCTTCCTTCCTTCCTTCCTTCCTTCCTTCCTTCCTTCCTTCCTTCCTTCCTTCCTTCCTTCCTTCCTTCCTTCCTTCCTTCCTTCCTTCCTTTTCTCTTTTCCTGCCTTTCTAACTTCCTTCTCTATCTTTTCCTTCTTTCCTTCCTTCCTTCCTTCCTTCCTTTTCTCTTTTCCTGCCTTTCTAACTTCCTTCTCTATCTTTTCCTTCCTTCCTTCCTTCCTTCCTTCCTTCCTTCCTTCCTTCCTTCCTTCCTTCCTTCCTTCCTTCCTTCCTTCCTTCCTTCCTTCCTTCCTTCCTTTTCTCTTTTCCTGCCTTTCTAACTTCCTTCTCTATCTTTTCCTTCCTTCCTTCCTTCCTTCCTTCCTTCCTTCCTTCCTTCCTTCCTTCCTTCCTTCCTTCCTTCCTTCCTTCCTTCCTTCCTTCCTTCCTTCCTTCCTTCCTTCCTTCCTTTTCTCTTTTCCTGCCTTTCTAACTTCCTTCTCTATCTTTTCCTTCCTTCCTTCCTTCCTTCCTTCCTTCCTTCCTTCCTTCCTTCCTTCCTTCCTTCCTTCCTTCTTTCCTTTTCTCTTTTCCTGCCTTTCTAACTTCCTTCTCTATCTTTTCCTTCCTTCCTTCCTTCCTTCCTTCCTTCCTTCCTTTTCTCTTTTCCTGCCTTTCTAACTTCCTTCTCTATCTTTTCCTTCCTTCCTTCCTTCCTTCCTTCCTTCCTTCCTTCCTTCCTTCCTTCCTTCCTTCCTTCCTTCCTTCCTTCCTTCCTTCCTTCCTTCCTTTTCTCTTTTCCTGCCTTTCTAACTTCCTTCTCTATCTTTTCCTTCCTTCCTTCCTTCCTTCCTTCCTTCCTTCCTTCCTTCCTTCCTTCCTTCCTTCCTTCCTTCCTTCCTTCCTTCCTTCCTTCCTTCCTTCCTTCCTTCCTTCCTTCCTTTTCTCTTTTCCTGCCTTTCTAACTTCCTTCTCTATCTTTTCCTTCCTTCCTTCCTTCCTTCCTTTTCTCTTTTCCTGCCTTTCTAACTTCCTTCTCTATCTTTTCCTTCCTTCCTTCCTTCCTTTTCTCTTTTCCTGCCTTTCTAACTTCCTTCTCTATCTTTTCCTTCCTTCCTTCCTTCCTTCCTTCCTTCCTTCCTTCCTTCCTTTTCTCTTTTCCTGCCTTTCTAACTTCCTTCTCTATCTTTTCCTTCCTTCCTTCCTTCCTTTTCTCTTTTCCTGCCTTTCTAACTTCCTTCTCTATCTTTTCCTTCCTTCCTTCCTTCCTTTTCTCTTTTCCTGCCTTTCTAACTTCCTTCTCTATCTTTTCCTTCCTTCCTTCCTTTTCTCTTTTCCTGCCTTTCTAACTTCCTTCTCTATCTTTTCCTTCCTTCCTTCCTTCCTTCCTTCCTTCCTTCCTTCCTTCCTTCCTTCCTTCCTTCCTTCCTTCCTTCCTTCCTTCCTTCCTTCCTTCCTTCCATTCACCATGAGCTCCTTCCTTCCTTCCTTCCTTCCTTCCTTCCTTCCTTCCTTCCTTCCTTCCTTCCTTCCTTCCTTCCTTCCTTCCTTCCTTCCTTCCTTCCTCAGCTCCTTCCTCCCTCCCTCCCTCCTTTCCCCCCTCCTTTTGTTAACCTCACTCTTTTTTCTTTCATGTTTTCTCTGAAAATAACAACTAGTGGTTTAGGTCCCTGGCTGCAAAGCCAGAGGTTGGGAGTTCAATTCCTCCACTGGGGCCTCCTTGACAGGGGCTGGACTCAAGGATCCAGAGGGTCCCTTCCAGCTCTGCAGTTCTCGGATTATTACGATTAAGCCATTTCTCATGAGAGGGAAAGAGTGGGAGGAAGGGAGCGACATATAGTGACGAGGAAGGCTCTCTCTCTCCATCTCATAAAGCTAGATCCTGGGTTCATCTGTTAGAGCCAAACGCTGGAAACATATGAAGCAGAATCCTGAAGGTTTTGATTATTATATATCTGATCCTGGAACAGAAGGTGGTTAGAGGTCCCGTGTAGTACATGGTTTTTTTTTAACACACAGGATTTGTGGGATGCCCAGGTGGCATTGCATGTTTTGGAGTTTGTGATCTACAAACATCCCGGTTTAAATGAACAAGTTGCTATTTCAGCTTGCAGTTGCCTGGGAGATCGTCCGATTTCCTTTTTTTCCAGAGAAGAGGAGAGTGGGATGGAAATGTGAGGGTCAAGGAGAAGTTCATAGCCCTTTGGGACTTTCTCCGAATCACCCCAAACATTTTCATCCCACGCCGCTTTTCTCTGTGGAGAGCTAGAATCTTTCCGTCACAGAATGAGAAGCAAAAAGCCGGGATGGCTTGAGCTGATTGCTCAAGATAAAATCAACGGGTGGAAAAAGACCATTTGTTTTGACCTGAAGAATATAAGAATTTATCAGCTGCAGAATCTGAGAGGCTGGTTTGGATGAGATACACTCATTGTCTCATCCAAGATGCTGTGTCCAGAGTTGGAAGGGCCATGATGACAGCCAACTTCCGGTAAAGAAGAAGTCATAGTTAACATTTATGTATTATTTTTCTTCTGCTGAGCTCAAGGTGATGTACACGTGTCTGCTTGGCCTCTACTTTATCCTTACAACAATCCAGAAAGGTAGATTAGCTGTGGGTTCAGGAGAAAAAAAAAGGCACGTGGCAGTTGGCCATTAATTTGATGGAGTCTCTCGATGGGTCTTGGCTCGGATGATAAAAAATTGCAAATACTCATTGCATTCTTCCTCCAAAGGTGCCTCCTTGACAGGGGCTGGAATCCGTGATCCGTAGGGTTCCTTCCAGATCTGCAGTTCCAAGATGATGAACGCAAACCCCCCAAATTGTAGGACGTTCTGCTGGCTGCAGCACTGTTACCAGAATTTTTATGGTTTAGAAGCTGTCCCTCCTTGTTAAAGAATTAGCCCGTTGCTGTGTATTTGCTTTGCCGTCCAGGGAAGAGGACTCCAGTTTTGCACGAGTGGCATTTTGCACAAATTGCAGACACCCAGATGAGTTTAAAAAAACAACACCACCAGTGTTCCTTGACTCCCACTCTCTTGGAGGTGAGGAATCCTGTGTAGCTTGAAAATTCCTTGCTGATCAGTCTCACTGGGAACCAGAGATGCTAAATCAATGAGAATCAAACATTTAATGCGTCGTCTTTGCTGTCGCTGGTCGGGTGCTGTCCCGCAAGAACATCCAGAAAGAATTCACCTCGTTTCACGGTCGTGGAGGAATGGTTCGTTCGGTTGTTTGTTTTTTTCCCACCAGTGGGACTTCATTGATATTTGAGCCTTCTATCGAATCTGTGGTGCTTCTCTCCCCTCCTTTCCCCCCCCCCTTTTGGTGGCCATCCCAGCGAGCCATTTCCATTGCTGTGGGAACACGGATGCCTTGCGGCGTATTTCCTGACCTCAGATCAGCCCAATATTGCTCGAGAAGGGCCCCCCCCGTTGATCGCCATCCACGTTGGGCTCGCCTCCTGCCCCTTTGGCACTCCTGCATCAACGTGCTGGTTTTGCCGAATCCTTGGGGGTTCTCTTCAGCTGTCAAAGCAATTTGTGCTGCTTGGTTGTATGGAAACCACAAACACACGGAGACTCCCCCCTTTTAAAATGTTTTTGCGTCAAGTTGGCGGAAAAGACTGGCACCCAAGTGGGTATCCCCAGGAGGAAAAAGTGAACACTTCAGATCGGTAAGGAACCAACGCTTGGCAGATGATGGCGCAGCACCCGTGAAACATTGGCCTGCAGACATCTTTAAGAGCTTGGCATTGTTTTAAATCAAAACTTTCCCCCATGAGCTGAATAAGTAGCTGAAAAAGGTGACGACTCTGAATCCTGCCTTTCCCAACCGTTCATGAAGGAAGGTGGCTGTCGTGCTGCTTTTAAATTTCCCCCCATGGTTCTCGCTCCTTTCCCTGCCCCCAATCCTAGGGATGCTCTGCTCTGGGAAGATATTTGCCAGGCTTAATTAAAAGAAAGTTTTGTGCCACCCTCTAAAGCAGTGGTCCCCAGCCTTGGGCCTCCAGATGTTCCTGGACTACAACTCCCAGAAGCCTTCACCACAAGCTGTGCTGGCTGGGGTTTCTGGGAGTTGAAGTCCAAGAACATCTGGAGGCCCAAGGTTGGGGACCACTGCTCTAAAGGACATGTAACATGGAGCTCCTCAAATCAACCTTGTTTGGACTCCCCCTGGAATGTCCTTCATATATTTTCTTTTCCTGCACATGTTTCATTGCTAAACAGGCAGAATTTTGATGGCAACTGTGTACATGTAACTCCTCCATTTCTGGAGCGGAAAACGAATCCCAATTGCTAATAGGGTGGTTTTGCTCTATAACTGGTAATACCAAAAAAACTTGGCGAAGAAGTCCGTGTGGGTTGGGATCCTTCCAGGTTTTTTCCCCCATATCCCATCCTGTCTGATTAAAAGCCAATCAAGGATCCACTCTCGTTCTGCCCGAATAAAATAACTTCCCGAACCTTTGGCCTAGATTTCATCACCGTTTCCTTCGCATTTGGAGAAAGCTTCATGCTACAGTTGCAGTGCTGTGCGCCTTTTCCTTTATGTGTAGGATCAGGTTATACAAGAAACAGAGTTTGGGAATGTGCTGATTTAGTTGTGAAAAAATCTTCTGTCCTGTATATTTATTAGTTGGTTGGTTGGTTTCATTTCTATACCGCTGGAAACTAACAGGTAACCAGTGTAAGGCAGCCAGAGTGGGGGAGCTAGGGTGATATTTCTTCACCCCAGCTGATAATCTGGCTACCATACTCTGGACCTGCTGAAGTTTCCATAACAGCCTCATGGGGAGTCCCACGTAGAGAGCATCACAGTAGTCTAATCTCAAGACTACCAATGCATGGATCAGCGTGGTGAGGGACCCGGTGTCAAGGAAGAGACGCAGCTGGGCAATCCGCCTAAGATGGAAGAAGGTGGAACGGACCACAGACGCTACCTGGGATTCCATTGATAGTGCTGAGTTGAGGAGAACACCCAGACTACGAACCTCATCCTTAGCAGAGAGAGTAAACCCCCCGAATGAGAGGGAGGTCCACAGACATTAGGGGCACCCACCTGCAGGACGTCCGTCGGCTTTTGGGTTCAACCTCCGTCTATTATCCCTGACCTACCTCAGCATGGTATGTCCAGGCAGGTCAAGTCCCAAGTCCAAGTCTTTGGTACCAAGTCCCAAGTCCAAGTCTTTGGTACCAAGTCCCAAGTCCAAGTCCCTATTAAAACTGAGTTCTTTTCCCAGAAAAAAAAAAGGGAGAGGCGGGTGGGTTTCCAATTGTGGAGTTTTGTATTCATCTGGGTCATTGAAAACAATAGTCTCACAACTCAAGTCCCCATCTCTGCTGAGTATGACCACTTAAAAGAAGAGAGGGCTTGTTTTCCCGGTATCATCCAAAGTGTCTGGCGTCTCTCTCCAGTTGATACCCCCCCCCCCAATCCTTGCCCCTTCCTGTGCATCACGGGAGGGGGAAGCCTTCCTTCAAACACCAAGAGGATCTGCTGCAAACTTGCTCATGGGGATGATGTATGAATGTCTCCCCCCCCCCCCCCCCCGCCGGCTTTTCTCCTCCCGGGCTTCCATCTGCTTTTTATGGATTGTGGTTTCAACACCTTTGGTGCAGCGCCATCAGAAATAGGTGTAGCGTGCCGAGCAGAAGGAGGCAGGCAGCCCTCAGTAACAAACAGCCAAAGCTGGAAACTGGATACCCAAAGCGCTGAGTTTGGGTTAAGAGCCATGCTTTTGACAGGGCAATAAATATCCTTGCCTTCTTGGTTTTTAAAGGAGAGAGAGAGAGAGAGAGAGAGACCCCCTTTCTTTTCTTCTTCCCTTTTCCTTTTTTTCCTTTTCCTTCTTAAAAACTTTCTATAAATTCCTGGAACTGGCTTGGCAGTGTAACCACAGGGTTCACCTCCCTTGGTAAGATAATATACATAGTATGCTGTTGTGAAAGTTTGAAGGCTCCTCCGTTTGCCACTGCTTTCTGCAGCCTGTCACCAGCTTAAATTACTCCTCGGAACTTCTCTGCTGTTCCACGTGCAGCCGGGGAAACCAGAGTTATATTTTTCTCTTTCCACCTTCTTTTTTCTTTCCAAGAGCACCTTCTGAAACCACACAATCTGGTCTTGACAGGCCTGATTGCTCAGTGGCTGAAAGACCATCATCTCCTTTCATTGGTAAAAGGTAACGGTTCCCCTCAACAATTAAGTCCAGTCGTGTCCGACTATAGGGGCCCAGCGCTCATTCCCCTTTGTAAGCCAAAGTGCCAACGTTTGTCCGTTGACACTTTCCGTGGTCACATGGCCAGCATGGCTAGATATGGAGCACTGTGACCTTCCCACCGAGGTGGTACCTATTCATCTACTCGTATTGGCATGCTTTCAAACTGCTAGATTGGCAGGAGCTGGGACAAGCAACGGGAGCTCACCCCGTCGCGTGGATTCGAACTGCTGATCTTTTGACCTTGCAGCCCAGAGGCTCAGCGGTTTAACCTGCAGCACCATCCACCTCCCATCTCCCCCATACTGAGCTGTCTTAGGAGCAACGGTGTAAGAACCGCAGATGGGAACGAGAGATGCTTTTGGGGGGCGTTCCCAGAGTGCAGGACATATGATAATGGGCTCAAGTTACAGGAAGCCAGATTTAGGCTGAATATCAGTCAAAACTTCCTAACTGTTAGAGAAGTATGAAAATGGAACCCATGTCCTCGGGAGGAGGTGAGTGCTCCAACACTGGAGGCTCTCAAGAGAAAATCAGACAACCATTGGTCATATAGGCTTTGACTGGGATTTCTGCCTTGAGCAAGGGGTTGGCCCCTTCAGATTCCATCATTCGATGATTCTACCAAACTCTTGCTCTGTCCATGGAAGTCCTTGGAGCCCACACATCAGCCGCCACCCCCAGATTGTGCATTGAACAGTTTGTAATTTTTTTTTTTATTTGCAACTCCTACTGGAAAAGCGTGCACCGTATGGCAGAAAAATATGAGCTTCCAATACCTACCGAATGCCTGTAACAGCCTGCAATTAGGGCTCGTTTCGTATGGTGTTGTAAAAGATGTCTGGGGGTACCTGCCCGTTTTCCAACACCGGGGGGGGGGGCATTGCTCCCTATGGCGTGGGGAGAGAAGCATAAGGAATAAATGCTGGGGGGGGGGGCTCAAGGCGCAGAGAAACTACTCTTTCCCCCCCAAAATTAATCCAGCGAGAGTCATGAATCCACAGTATTTCATATCGCACTTCATAAAACTCCAGTCATAATCCATAAAACTGACATTGTTAGATAAAAAAAAATTAGAAAGTCAGCTCCTCCTTTTGGGCTGCTGCTCATTAGGCATTCTGTAGTTTTATAACCTTACGGTTGCTACCCAATTACCGTGATTAATACTGTGTCTTAATAAAAGAAATCCCTCAGGGGTTTGGGTCCAGTTTGGGGGAAGGGGGTGGGAGCAAGAGGTCACGGTTTACGTGGCCCAGGGAGGGGCAGGGCTTCCTCCGCCCTGCACCCTGTTTTCGAGGCCAGGGGGGACGGGCCACGTGCCCTATTTCCCTTGGGGGGGGCCTGCTGAATTTCCCAACCCACTAGCTATAATTCGGAGTTTCACAAAGTCATGAGTTTTCTCGCTGCCCTCTTGCGTGTGTAGGGACGGTGGGGGTGACGGTGAAGACCAAGGGGTAAAGAAGGCTTGCCGAAACCATTCTTTTCATAGATTTAGGCTATCAAGCTTCATAAGGCCCTTTGCCTCGATGCTGGAGGAAGCGGGTGCCTTTCTCTCTTTCTCTCTGATCAGTGGCTCTAATTTGCACAGAATGGTTCTGTGCAAAACCAGTCTCGTTCGCTTCTGAGAAGTAAAGCAAGCAGGCATCGAAAGATGGATCGATGATCAAAAACGGAATGTCTTTTGTGTCGTGTTTTTAAGTTCAGTGATTAGTGTTAGAGATGGGATACCTGTATTCGTTTCCCGGGAGAGACAAAGACAAATATCGCCACCACCAGTGATGGGGCCAATTGGACCCTCCCCCAGAACTGGGCCGTCCCCTTACCGCTCGTAGCGCAGCCGTTGTCGTTCACACCTCGCCAATCACAGAAGTAGCCCGGCTGGGTCTTCCCCGCCTCCCTGAGCTTCTGACCAATCCAGCGAGGAGGCGGGATGATGGGTCTCCCCGCTCAGCTCCCGGGTGGTCAGCAGTGCAGGGAGGCGGGGAAGTCCCGGCTGGACTACATCCGCGATTGGTGTGGCTCAAATGACGACGGGCGTGCACGCCACACTGCAAGTGGTAAGTGGACAGTCCAGATGAATACAAATATCCCATCTCTAATTATTATATATTTATTGCTTATTTTTAAAATATTATTGTGATGTTTATGCTTTTATTATTTAATGCTGTTATGATTGCCTTATTTTGTTGTCAACCAGCCCCAGTGGCCTTTGGAGATAGATGAGGACTATAAAAATTAATTAATTAATTTAAAATGGGGCAATGCTTCTGATGAAAGCTGTAATTAGTGATTTGGGGACATGAGATCTCACTGCCCTTTTAATGAAGCTACGGTCATGGGAGACTCAAGGATTTTATCCATGCTGAAAGTGGGTGCATTTTCATTCTTCCAGCTGCAAAATTTTGCACCTTTTAAATTCTGGCACCCTGGGTCAATGTTCCAGTCAATCCACCCCAGTTCTGGTGTCACGTCTAATTCCTAAAAGTGCATGCAAAATGCACCAGCCGAAGTGAGTTGGCATCGTTTGAATTCTGTACATTAAGGGGTTATTTGCACAATTCGCCTTAATTTTGCAAAAATCAATCAATAGGGGGGGAGGTGTTTTCTTGAGAGTGCCTCAAAATACCTCGGTCTCCTTGTCAGGCATGGAAAGTAAGAGACAAACAAGGATTTACATCCAAAGGTGTGGGGCGCTGTATCATTGAAACTGTACCATGAAACTGTCTGAACTGTACCATGAAACTGTCATGCACATTTAGGTGTTTGTAGGCGGGGGGTTGTCTGTAAGGTAAATAGGACTCCCAGAATGGAGAATTATGGTTCTTGTAGTCTAGAGAAAGCAATTCCTAGTGTAGATGAGTTCTACATGTTAGATGAGTTTTGGAAATCACGAGGCCTGCTGGGGAAGGTCCACCAAGCATTGCCCAGATGTCCTGAACTCCTGTAATCTGGATCTCTCATTCAATTGGGAAATGGACCTGGATCTCCCCAATCCAACACACTGACCACTACACCACACTATCTGTCTTTGGGAGAGGAACCCCAAAACAAGGGG
The DNA here is from genome assembly GCA_037013535.1 of Intellagama lesueurii. Classification (NCBI taxonomy): domain Eukaryota; kingdom Metazoa; phylum Chordata; class Lepidosauria; order Squamata; family Agamidae; genus Intellagama; species Intellagama lesueurii. Next base: position 2,386,321 of record JBAJHW010000012.1, read on the forward strand.
AATCCCACCAAATAGGCCACTGAAGAATGAACATACTCTCCGGTCATGGAAAGTTGACCTGCTTCAGGGAAGTTCCAAAGAAACTTTCCTCTGAGGAACAGGGTGCAAGTGGATGGAATTGTGATTGACAGCACTCAGTACTCCCACATTTCGTGGCTTTTCCCACTTATCTCTTCCACAGTGCTGTTTCCTTCACTTCCATCCCCCTTTGAAGATCCGCCTGCTTCAGGCCAATGAACACGTGTTCGAAGAGTGTGTCGGGTTCATAATTTCACCCTCAGAGCGAATCTCGGGAGGCCCCATTTGTATTATTTTTGAAATCCCACAATTTTTATTTTATTTTCTCGACAGCTGGTAGAAATAAGATTCTTGTGCTTCTGGCTTCTGAGCAAGAAAGGCGGAGGTGAATCATTATCAAAAAAACAGGGGGAGGAGAGCAAGTGGACCACCCGGTTGACTACACACAAAGCAGTAAAGTGATCCTGTGTTGAAATGGCTGTCCAGGGAATTGTTTTCTTAACATTGTCTCCGTATTGCAAAGCCTGGTGGGATGTAATTAAGGAAGAGAAGTGGGAGTTCTTAACAGAGTAGCTAATTGAGAAACACTAATGAAGTAGGCTGCTTAATCATCTACTCTCCCCCCACCAGCTTTTAACGTTGAAGTGAATGTTGTCCTGTGACCAAATTAACAAATGTAATAATCAACTCCTTAGACTTATCTTAAATAATCAATGCTAACTATTTGTTTATTTATTTGTTTGTTTGTTTTATTTAATATTAAATATATGTTGGAGAATGTCTGTTATGTCTTCCTCATAGACAGAGCTTGGAAAAGTTACATTTTAGACTACCTTTTATTTTGTGCAAAATCTTTGGTTACGCAAAATATGAGGTTTTTCGTGCAAAATACAAGGTTTTGTGAAAAATGTCCGTTTTTTGTAGAAGAATCTCTTCTGTAATTATTTCCACAAAGGAAGTCACAAATTATGACTATTTTGTATTCTAATCCAGTTCAGGAGAAAATTTGGATTGTCCCAAATTTACATCCATACTCAGGGCCTGATTCAGGCTTGGAAGAGGGGGGGGGGGAGTCATTGGCCTTTTTGGTAGGCACACAGTTTGGTAGTGATGAGTTACAAGTAACTGTTTTCAACTAATTACTTTTGGGATGTTATTTAGGTGTTACATTTCAAAAGTAATGTAACACATCAGATCAAAGTTATTTTATTGGTGTAACAATAAAATAACCTGGTTACTTTAAAGTTACTTTGAAAGGGCACTTGTAAAGCATTTTCAGAAGCATTTTAGGCCACCCTGTTATCAATCTTTTGCCCCTTCTCCCAAAATAACAACAAAAAACCACCTAAAAAACCAAGCAGCACAATAAGTAGTAAATTACTTTTTCAGCACTGTGACACCAGAATAAATTGCCTTTCAAACATTGTAATGAGTAGTGAGAACGAATTGTTCTTCCAAAGTAACTTTCCAAACTTCCAAGAATATAAATTATGAAGTCATGCTTTGGGAAATCTAGTGTTGATGATTGGACTCCATCCTTCTCCAGAACTCAATTTTCTAGTGAGTGACTTCAGGAACTTGGCTGTAGAGAACATGCTTTCCAAATGTGTCATTCATGGATCAGCACCATGGCCTCATCCTGACCCTACCTGCTTCTGTTTTTAGCCTGATTCGAAAGCTTGTCATGATCATGGGGGCTCGCGTTAGACCTCTCGAGGCTGGGGTGAGCAGCTGTGGTTCATTCCAGAGGTGCTGTTGGTGAACCACAGTTTCCAGTTGTCCTGGCCAGCATAAACCAGAGGAACCTAGCAACTGATTGTACAGTGCTAAAAAGCCAACCTGGAGCCCTTCCCACAGACCCCTCTTCCTTCCTCTTAGGTGCTCCTCATCCTTAGTGGGAACCTGAGCTTCCTTAACTGGTTGACCATCGTGCCTAGCATCGCCTGTTTTGATGACACCTCCTTGAGCTTCCTTTTCAGCTCCAAGAAAGGAGCTGTGAAGCCCCAAGTCCTGGAGATACAAGCCGACGAGGACGCAGAAGGAACGGACCCCCTGTTGCCTTATGGTGAGTCCATTCTTTTCCTCCCACAGTTCAAGCCCTAAATTGCTTCTCTCTCATGGCGATACCAATATTCGTCGGCTTCACAGAGGAGAATCTTCCCCTGTTTTACAATATTTTACCATCCCGAGGGCTACAGTTTTGATCCATTAAAGGAAAATGGTTCCATAATTTTGCATTTGCACCCATGCAAACTTCTCACGCTGGAGTAAAGAGGATATCCACTGGGTACCAACATGTTCTCCTATGGGTTGCCTTGGCCTTCTTCCATCTCAGCCAAGTTCTGCAGAAATGGGACTATGGCAATTCTGTTGCTTGACCCCAGAGGTAATCAGGCAATAAGTGGGCTTTGGAAGTAAAGCTATCCGACATGGAACATCCCAGTCCAACGGGTGTGTTCAGTTTTTCTTTTAGGTCTCTCTCCACGTGAGGAATCCAACCCTTCTGAAATACCCAGCTGCCTGGTTTGTCAGCCCCCAACGGGACATCCCTCCTGATTCAAACGTCTTTCCCAGAATATTCTTAGACTAAACAGTTTATGGGGGCATCCGAGGGGCTTTAAACAAAAGCCCTTCTCCCGCAGAGACAGGAGATGAGCTATTTGTGTCAGGGTGAGGGGTGAGCATCAGGGCAGAAGAAGGGTCAAGTTCTGCTTATTTGTCTGCTTCCTTGAAACTTTCCTTCCCTTTTCAGTTATGTTATGGAAAGCTAATGCTGTATCTGAACCTTTTGAGCACATCTCAGCCTCTTAAGTGGGTCTATCTATCTATCTATCTATCTATCTATCTATCTATCTATCTATCTATCTATCTATCTATCTATCTATCTATCTATCTATCTATCTATCTATCTATCTATCTATCTATCATCTATCTATCTATCTATCTGTCTATCTGTCTATCTGTTCATTTATTCATTTATTCATTTAATTTATATACCACCCATCTAGCCAAAGGCCACTTTGGGTGGTTTACAGTGTGACCAAACAATAAAACATCACTACAAATATAAAAGCAAATTCAGTATATCAAACATACTAAAATATAACAATTGAACAATTATAACAATAGAAATCCAATAAATCAATAAATAAGATGTGTGATAGTCTTCGGGGCTCATAGTTTCATCGGGATTCCATTGATGGGAATGGTCTAAACAGCCACGTTCTGTACCGCTGAAGCTTCCATATCAGCCTCAGGGGAAGCCCCATGTAGAGGGTATTACAGTACAGTAGTCTATTCTTGAGACTACCAGGCTAATATGTAATAAAGCCTCTCTCTAAAAGGGGAAGCAACAAGGAAAGAAGCCTTTAGGAAGAACAAAACTCATAAAAATTGCACAGACAGAGCTCAGAAAATGTCCTTTATCGTAGATCACAACATTCCAAGTATTTTCAGAGTTGTAGTGCAAGTAGAGCCAGCCTGGGTGACCTTGGACTCTAGTGACTAGTTTTGATAAATACACCCTAGAAACACACATTTCTGGAGGTGTTATTTAATATTTTCAGGCAGCAGATGAGTGAATAGCAGATACTAATTCAAGGGATGAGGGTCCCACTGTACTGACCAGATGGTCAAACTTCAACACATCTGGAGCACACTGACTTGGGAGAGGCATCTTCCAACAGTGGTTGGTATCTGTGCCTTTAGCCCCTCAAACAGGGGGGGTCCTTTTTAAGGAAAAAGGTGGGGTAAAAATACTTTTAAATCCATCCATCCATCCATCCCTCTCTCTCTCCATCCATCCATCCATCCATCTCTCTCTCTCTCCATCCATCCATCCATCCATCCATCCATCCATCCATCCATCCATCCATCTCTCTCTCTCTCCATCCATCCATCCATCCATCCATCCATCCATCCATCCATCCATCCATCCATCCATCTCTCTCTCTCTCCATCCATCCATCCATCCATCCATCCATCCATCCATCCATCCATCCATCCATCCATCCATCCATCCATCCATCCATCCATCCATCCCTCTCTCTCTCCATCCATCCATCCATCCATCCATCCATCCATCCATCCATCCATCCATCCATCTCTCTCTCTCTCCATCCATCCATCCATCCATCCATCCATCCATCCATCCATCCATCTCTCTCTCTCTCCATCCATCCATCCATCCATCCATCCATCCATCCATCCATCCATCCCTCTCTCTCTCCATCCATCCATCCATCCATCCATCCATCCATCCATCCATCCATCCATCCATCCATCCATCCATCCCTCTCTCTCTCCATCCATCCATCCATCCATCCATCCATCCATCCATCCATCCATCCATCCATCCATCCATCCATCAGTATATTAATATTGAGTATCATTAAATATCTTTAGGGTATCATTTCTGCTTATCTGCAATGCTTTGTTTTTACCAGCGTAGTTCCCTCGAACCTTTTAAGCTTACGAAACGTCTGTTGCTAGACCAAGAGTGTGATCGCCTCCCTTATCTTCTTCTTGTTCTATCTTTTCGTCTTCTCCTGTTTTTAATTTGTGGCGACCTCTTTGCCTTATCCACAGGCTGCTATATCCGCAAAGTCGTGAATGCATCCTTCGGGATCCTGATTGCCTTTCTCAGTGTCCCAGTGGTGGTCAACTTACTTAGTTCCCAACAAATTATGAATACATCCTTCAACTCTCTCAGGATAGTCAACACCTATGGAGCGTTTGGAAGGTAGGACATTTGTAGTTCAAGGGCACCAGTTCCAGCATCCCTGTAGCTTGTTCTCATGGGGTCAAATCACACATTAAAGCAGTGGTTCCCAGCTTTGGCTAACCTAGATGTTCTTGGACTTCAACTCCCAGAAACCGTGGCCAGCAGAGCTAGTAGTGAAGGCTTCTGAGAGTTGCAGTTCAAGAACATCTGGGTTAACCAAGGTTGGAAACTGCTGCATTAAAGGAAACATGTGTTTCGTGCTATTACAATGTTTTCCTTCCTGACACTCAGTTCCTTCAAAGCTCAACCAGACTTGGATATAAACTCTGTGTTTGCATCCCAGGAACCAATTACAAAATAAAACCATCATAAGTAGTAAATTTGGGAAAGAGGGAAGATAATTTTAGGATTAAGAGACGTGTTATATTCTCTTCTGAGGACTTTCTACTCACATAATCTACTTTGAACCTCTAGCTTTGCTTTCTTTCCTTTTAAATTTAAATGGCAGGCAAAAGGATTTTGAACCAGTAAGGTGTGGGTACGTTGGAAGGATTAGGCGGGGGAGATTTTGAGCAGAGTTTAGAAAAGTGACTCTGAGAATCTCACAACAACTATTGTCACATGGGTTGTGAGACTCTGAGAGTTGTCGAGAGTTACCCGTGTGCTCTAGGGTAAAGGACCAGTGGGTGGGGAACTCAGCCCTGGAGCACAGGACGAGTCAGGAATCCCACCCAGCCTGAGGAAGCCTGGAGCAGAAATGCAGGCTACACCATGTGACAAATTTCCAGCGTGCGGGGAAGGACTCTTTTGGGAGTCAGAACCTCCTTGGGAGCCTTCTGAGGAGGCCTTATGAAATGTGCTGAAGCCTTGGTTGGGTTCTAGGGAGTTCAGTTTTATAAGTTTTAGGCAAGGAGAATGAATGGTTGGAAATGACATTGGGTCTCAGCTTTTTGCTGGCTCCTTCCCTGATTCTTGCTCAGAAGCAGGGAAAGTTGTGGTTTTGGGAAAACATACTAGACAACATGGCCAGCAGCTAGAGATGTCTGGAAGGTGTAGTTTGACCCTGTAGCTGGACTGCCCATCTTTGACCTCCTCTGACTCCACTGGCTTCTGACTCTGCCTTTGGATAACCCTTATCTGGTCCATCGGTGCTTTGCTTAGACTGCACCAGCTTAGAATTGGTCTCTGGAAATGAGCCCTGGAACCTACCCACCCTGAAACAGGGCAAAATTCAATTGGCTTGGTGGAAGGAAATGATCAAGATTCCCAGAGGGGGGAAAATGGGTTTACTCTATAAAGGTAAAGGTTCCCCTTGACATTTAGTCCAGTCGTGTCCGACTCTAGGGCGCGGTGCTCATCCCCGTCTCCAAGCCGTAGAGCCAGCGTTTGTCCATAGACAAACTTCCGTGGTCACGTGGCCAGCGCGACTAGACACGGAACGCCGTTACCTTCCCACCGTGATGGTACCTATTTATCTACTCGCATTTACATGCTTTTGAACTGCTAGGTTGGCAGGAGCTGGGACAAGCGACAGGAGCTCACTCCGTCGCGTGGATTCGATCTTATGACTGCTGGTCTTCTGACCTTGCAGCACAGAGGCTTCTGTGCTTTAGACTCAGCAACACCAGAGTTAATGGCAGAAAATAAGAAAAACGGTAAAGAAATTTGCTCACCCCACACCATTTTCAGGAGTCACACTGGTGGTTGCGCTTTTCACAATTTACAACTGAGTTTTCTATTCCACCAAGAAGTCCTTTCTTTCAGCACTGCAGTCTCTCACCATCAGCCTGAGGCCGTGTGCAGGTTTTCAGCAGACAAATGTAAATAATACACGGTGGAAAGAAATAGTCACTGGACAAATAAAATCTTGTTGGGTTTGGGAGCGAAATAAGAGAGCCAGAATACCCCATGCTATTTATTTACTTAAAAGGAACAGGTTGCAGAATCTACATTTATTCTTTTAAACATATGCAACAGAAGGACCCCCTACCTCATTCTTCTGTATGTGTTGAAGTTCATGGAAGTAGCCGGAGCGGTCCTTCTGCCTCCTTCCTAGGAAACCTCTGCTCTCACTCCAGTCTTACCGTTGCAAAAATCTGGTTGACCTTTCTTTTTTTCCAACCTGTTCGGAGTCTTTGGTGCCGATTTGGAAAGGGTAGAGCCATTTCACCTTTGTTTCCTCTCACCTCTTTGGATGATCTTGGCTTCTTCGGAGTCGTGGCTGTTTGCTTTCTTTGGGTTGTTGTTCCTCCTCCTCCCGCCTCCCTTCCTGCACCTTGTCTCTCTTCAAATCAGCAGTTTCTGTTTCAACAGCTAGTAAGACCCCCATGAACATGTGATGAAGCACTGCTAGAGTACATTAGTAATTCCAGCCTGTGTAAACCCATAAAAAGAGGATTGCAGCTCATAATGAATATATGATTATGTGAAAGCTGACATATTTCCAAGAGCACAGTAGGAACAAACTTTTTATTAGTAATTTGGTGTCCCGGATTTACAGCGTGTTGGGAAGCGCCAGGCAGTGGGCCACCTCTCGTAACTCAGCCTGCCGCGCAACAGGAAGTCTTGGCTGGAGACTCTTAAGAATATGTTGAGCGGTAGGTAGCGATTAGGACAAGTGGTCTGCGCATTTAGCCGCCAGCTGCCTACACTGGACAAGAACACCCTCCTAAACGGGGCCAAAGGAAGATGAAGTGGCTTGATGGATCAGACTAGGCTGGTGGACCTTGGGTCACCAGGGGTTCTTAGACTACAACTCCCAGAAATCCTGGCCAGCACAGCTAGTGGTGAAGAATTCTGGGAGTTGTAGTCCAAGAACATCTGGGGACCCAAGGTTATGGGAACCACAGATCTAGACTAGAGATGAGAATTGTTTAGACTAGGGGTTTCCAACCTTAGGTCACCCAGAGGTTCTTGGATGGCAACTCCCAGATGTCTTCACCACCAGCTGTGCGGGTCAGGGTTTCTGGGAGTTGCAGTCCAAGAACACCTGGGTGATCCAAGGTGGGGAACCACTGGTGTCGACCAGAGGGCATATATTTTAGTGCAGCTCCAGAAGAGGCCCTCCCTGAAGGCTCCAGAGGGGTACCGTTCCCAGTTTTAATGCTTTCACAAAAAAGGAGTTGATGCACTCCATGGAGATCTGGGGATTGGAAAATGGGGTGGATGAAGCCTCCCCCCTCCCCCAAATTTTCTGAACTTGGCTATCCCTGATCTATGCCCATCTGTTTCTCCAAGGGGATTAAAACCAGAAGACCTTGTTTATTCTTATGCAGGCTTGCCTTGATTTTGATAAACTGCTAGATAGCTCAGTGGTTTGGAGGCATCTAGAGTTCGATTCCCCCACGGTGCCCCCTTGACAGAGGCTGGACTCGATGATCCAGAGGGTCCCTTCCAGCTCTGCCGTTCAAAGATTACCTCATATTACCTTCTGCAAATTATTTATTTATTTATTTGAAATTTTAGAGGAAGTACCGGTAGCTGTGTTTATTTGATTTATATGCCACCTCATTAGTGCAAGCACTACTCTGGGTGGGTTGCAGGTTAAAACATAAACCCCACATAACAGAATACATCCCACCATCTAACAGTGTAGGTCTAGAACTCATACAAAAAACAACAACCACCCAAAATTAAAATTGACAGCATCCGGTCATGATAAGATGATGCATGCCTGATACCCCAGGGACTTCAAAGGATTTTCATGTGTAAAGGGGGGAAAAAAGTAAGAGCAGGAAATGCACACTTCTTTTAACGTGCAATCTGATATTCAGTGTTTTCGGAAAATAACCCTGTGCTGTGTTTTTCAGCATCACTAAAGAACGAACGGAGGTTGTTATTCAAGGAACATCTAGTCTGGATCCAAATAACCCTGCTGCCATTTGGGAAGAGTATGAGTTTAAGTGTAAGCCTGGGGATCTGAACAGGAGACCCTGCCTCATAAGTCCCTACCACTATCGTCTGGACTGGCTGATGTGGTTTGCCGCATTCCAGGTGAGTATCTGACCGAGGGGGTGACTACACCAGCATTGGGTCTGCTTTGGGGATGGGCCGGTTCGCTTCTTTTGCCAGTGACCACATGACATACCGTACCAAACCAAAGCTGTGGACCAAACCAGAATTGGGCCTGCTGCTTTAAATTCCCTATCCGGTCTCAATTTCCCCATATCATTAAGCTTAGCTACTTATGATATTGGGAAATTAAAAACTTCCTCTGTTCCTCTATGAGAGGGGGCAGAGGGAGGAAGCAAAGGAGTTTGTTGTAAGCTTATCAGGGCAGCGTTGACATGCTGTACCTTTTAGGAAAAAAGTGTTAAAAATTGAAAGCATCCTCCCGGGTGGTGGAGGAGGAGACAGGAAAGAGCAAGGAAGGCTTTTTGGTAGTTTTCTTTCTTTTATTAAGGAAGGTAGGCCAAATGGGGTCTATGCCATATGGACACGAGGATTGCATTAAATGGCATGCTGGACCTCTGTGTGACCTGAAGCGATCTTCTTCCCCCCACTCCCGCCTGCTCTAGCCTGCTCCATCTAGTCAAACCCTGAGGCTCTAGGTAAGACTCAGGGTGTCCCTGCCTAGGTGGCATCTGTGTTGATACGCAAGAGCTTCCACCAGCGGCCAATCTCTCTGAATTAGGCTTCTTCAGCTTTCATATTTCCCCAGACTGGCTTGATCCACATGCAGATCCTGGAATGTCCCTCAGCCCACCAAGTGACTGGATTCACATCGTATCCAATGCTAACAGAACTTTTCTGCACTGCAAATTGACAACTTTTTAGAAGCTTTCTTAGGGAATCAGACTCTTCACCCCGATTTCCATAGTTCCACTAGTGTACGGAACACGCTATGTCCTTGGGTCTGTACGCACACATGGGTGTGCATGATTGTGCGTGTAGAGGAATGGCTGGATAGCTCAGTGGTTGAGGTCTCTGGCTGCAGAGCCCAGAGGTTGGGAGTTCGATTCCCCTGATGTGCCTCCATGACAGGGGCTGGACTGGATGATCCAGAGGGTCCCTTCCAGCGCCTCTGTTCTAAGATACTACAAGTTCTAAGATATTATAATGTTGACCAAGCTGAGTGTTGTGTGATTTCATCCATGCAGGTCATCTCTCCATCCGTGTAACTATTGCACCTCCAAATAACACCTTTGGTGGTGGCGCAGGAGGTACGGCGCTAGAATGCCAAGAATCTGGATTTTCAGACACTCTTTCTTTAGGTTTACGTTGTTCGTGATTTGAGGGTGCCTCTTGTATTTTCACTAGGCTTTTCTGTCAACATCATTCTCTTCCAAGCCAAGCTTAATACCGTTCAAGGTTGAAGGCCCTTCAACAGTGCGAGGTTGAACGCAGCCGGTTGAACACCTGAGACCGGCCAGCTTTTGATAAGCTGCCAAAAACCAAGCAGGGCCTCCATTTTCCCATCTCTATCGTCCGCCTCATGACAGGTTGCTCTTTGCACTTCATCACAGCTTGATATTTGACCCTTTCTTCTGCTCTGGGCTTCCTGAAATTGCTTTCCCCTTCGGTGGCAAGTGACGAAATTTCCACCGGAGCGATGTGGCGTCAGGTTGAGAGGGGTAGGCCTGAAGCCTGTCATGGCTGCCAGAGGGCCCTTCAGCTTGCACATGTTTGAATAACTGCCCCGTCCGAAATTTTAGACGCTTGAAGCTTCGCGCCGGAAAGCCTGGCTCCAAAGAGTCATTTGTCCACATTCTGTCGCTTAATTGCTGCCCCAGACGTGCCTTTTAATTGCATTTCACATAGTGCAGCATTGCTTTCCAAGAAACGGCTTTTATTACTGTAATTTTATTAGCCAAATATAATATCTTTTTCTTTTCCTTCCCCCTTATAAATCACTCTTTGTTTTGAACGTCTTCACATCCCGTGGGAGTTGTAGCTCTCAATTATTGTCTTTCTCTCGATGCTGGCAAAGACGTGACCAAAAATCATGTACACAGTATTTTTTTTTTGGTCTCCTGATGTGATACTGAGGGCAAGGCTGTGACGTAACTGACAACATCCAAATAGTACACACACACAAACACACACGCACCTAGTGCAGAACTTTCCAAAATTCTGGTAGTACAAGGTACACTCCATTCTAGAAACTAGAATTCACGGTCTTTTACACCAAGGATCCACTCCATAGTCTCGGATTTTCTCTCCGAAATCTCCAGTCATGGGGTGCAATTGATCCAGCAGCCCTAACAGCGACAACTTGTATGTCAATGTCCCGTGTCCCCCCCAGCCCCAAGGCATGGCTACCTCTACTTGCAATAGAGGTCTGCAGGTGTGTGTTTTTGAACTACAACTCCCAGAATTTCTAGGCAGTCTGGCCACTGTGGAATTCGGTGAGTCATTGTCCAGAAACATGCATCTGCCCACCTCTGGTTTGTGACATCGCTAGGCTAAGTCATGGGCTCTGTTTTTGAGAAAGGGGATGAAATTTTGCCATATCTTTGAGACTTAATGAATGCAATTCACCAAGAAGCTCTCCCACTGAGAGAGAGAACTGTAGGCCATGTTCTGGCTAGTAGTGGCCACTCACAAGGAACCCGTCAGAATCCAGAAGACTGCCACTTGAGCACCTGTTCTGATCAGGTCTGGAACCCGATTGAGCCTTTTGTACCTCTTGGCCAAGACTTCCCCTTCCATGCTTTCCTCCCTGGTTCCTACAAAGTAGGAAGATTAAGGAGAGGTAGACAAGTTCATCGGCTCCAGAGGGAATTGTTGTGCCCATTGAAAACTCTGGAGGCCCTAGAGACTGACCAAAAAAAAAAAAAAAAAAAGGTTGGGATCTCGTCTGTTGCTCCCACTGGTTCCTCAGCCTCTTGAGTTTGCATCCAAGCAACGGTGAACGCCTGAGCCACAATGGCACTCCGTGAAAACCAAGTTCATACATCTCAACCGTTTCCATGGCAGGCCAGTTCATCTGACCAGGCTTGGGTGTGTCTTCAGCAAATGAAAGCTGTCAAGTCATCTGAAAGAACAACGGTTCAGAGGGAGGGAGCGTCACTTTAGAAACGTTGACCCTCCTTACTGAAGAGAAGTCAATGAAAAGAGTGAGGCTTTTGATGTACATAAAAGTTAACAGGATAAGCATCTTCTTACCCTATTCAGATGGTGTATCTGCCTTAGATCAGGGGCTTTCTTCTTCTTTTGTTTGGGACCATAGCTAAATCCACGTGTGCTCCTGAGACAATGAAGATCAAGCTCAGTTGATATGAGGACGGTGACTTTTAAACCCTGGAATCTTGCTGTATTAGTATTTCAAAGTGTCCCTCCCAAAGGATATGCAGCCTTTGAACAATGTGTGGCCTCGAGACATTTAAGCAGGTTTTTGCGATGGTTGGCAGAATAGGCCACCTGTTGAAAGCGAACCAAGTTAAATGTGGGTTTTTCTCAAAGCAGAAGAGATTGTGTTCCTTGGAAACTTCCCAGATTGTGGTCTCCCTGCAGATGTTTCCAGAAACCAAGTGGCAAAATATGGGCACCATATTTCTTTCTGCTGTGTCTTCTCCCTCTTATAGAGGTGTCTTTCTAGAATAAGCACCAAGTCTTCTCTTTCTAGAAATGGTGTCCTTGGAGTTCCCTCAGACAGTGAATGAGACTACATGTCTGTCTGCACTAGAGATGGGCCTGAACTGCTGGTTTGGCAGTTCGGCCTGTTTCGTTTACAGCTGCAACAAGGATTCGGCGATTCTGTGCCCCGGTCCCTCTAGTGGGCACCCAATCAGAGGCAGTGCCAGGAGGAGGCAGGACAGGGGAGCCAGGATACTGCCTCTGAGCAGGCACCGAACAGAATAAGCAGGGCGCCAAACTGCCGAACACCTGTTGTGGCAGTAAACGAACTGGGACGAACCTACGAACCAGCAGTTTGTGCCCATCTCTAATCTACACAGCACAGTTCTACCAGTTTGATGACTCTTTAGCTGTCATGGTTCCATCTCATGGAATCCTGGGATTTGTAGTTTGGGGAGGTGCCTGGAATTCTGTTGTTAGAGAGCTCTAGGACACTCCTGGGAATTAAAGTGCAGAATCCAAACTACAAGTTCAACGATTCCATTAGATGACACTACAAACGTTAAAGACTCATACAGATGTACTGTAGTGTAGACAACTATTCCAGATCTGTAGCAGTTGGTTTTGCCTGGAAAGAAATTTGATTATATGAATTGTCAAGGACAGTTCAGCCGTTTGGACAGGCTTCCGACCTTACATGCTCTTTGGGAAAACTGAGGCCTTGAGAAGGAGGCAGCCATTGCAAACATGCTAATTTTATTTCTGTTTGCTTGCTTGTTTGTCTGAATACTTCTCGTAAGCCTTGATGTTCCTCTGCATAATTAAGGGCATGATGTTTGCATTAAATAAATCCAGACTAGATTAGTCAGAAAGTTGCTCAGTCAAAACATGTTCAGAATTCTGTGCCAAACTTTGGGCCATTTCCTTTCTTGTTTATACTGATTTTTTTCTGACTAAAAAGTAACATATAACATAACAAGATGGTTTAAAATACTGGCCAAAGTCTTATTTCGTTTCCCCCCCCACCAACATAATGCACTTGGCATACATCTCATAGATGAATGGTTGCAAGTTAAGATTTTAATTCAGGAACATCAAATCTGTGTGCTAACTTCTTAATGTGTGGCAATTTGCCCACAAGATTTGCACCAATTGCATTATTTAGCAGGATTTAGGCCAATATAATGTTTCAGGCAATGAGTTCCATTTTGTTACAAATTACACAATGAATTACTTTTTAAAAAATCAACTTTTCAAATATTGACTTTACTTCCTGCCATCCCTCTGTTTTGTCCTGGCATTTCCCCCCCCCCCCCTAAATATAATGTATTTAGGGATGAATGTTGTGATTTCTTGGACTACATATCCCATAATCCTCCATTCTGGAATTTCACCTGGCAAACACCTAAATGTGGCTCGCC